>CM077009.1:148276441-150776441 GCA_039090855.1 Macrothele yani | reverse complement strand
TCACCTAGAAATATTTTTTTTTTCGTTTAATAAAATGTGGCCTCATTTTTCTGTGTTTTTTGTCATTAAATTTTAAAAAAGTGCTCTTTTAATTAAAAAAAATGTGCAGAAACAAGTTGTTTTCAAATGTATGGATCATGTACATCATTTAAGAAAAAAATTATGTGGCTGCAACAGTTAGCTGTGAAGTTATGATTTTTTTTTCCCTACAATGTAGTTGCAAGAACTTATAGCATGAAAACTTTAGACAGAGCTACCCAATTTTTAAAGTGTCATTAATTAAGTTCTTCTAGACCGACTGACCTAAAATTTTAACAGGTTTCATATCTCACGAGTACACTATTTTGTACCAACTTTCACAAAAATCTGAGATGGGTGGGTGACATGCCCTAGGTGATCTGACATAGAATGACCCAGACATGGGTTCAACACAAATTGAGAAGTGGTATCCGTGCTTCAAAGGGGGACAAATGTTGGCTTAGGGTGATGAGTGTACCGGAAGGATTTTTATGAGCAGGAGCCCCAAAATAATTGAGACAGGGTGTGCTGTAAACAAACTAGAAGTACTATCACACAATTTTCTGTCACTTAAAACAAACTGCAAACCAGGATTACTATCAGGCACTTCTCCATCACCTACGGGATGCAATTTGGTGGAAAAAACCTGTGCTGTGGCAGCAAGGTGGCTTTCAGCTGCACCATGACCATGCCTCTGCTCATTTGTCTCACTTCATTTAGGCTTTTTGACCAAATACCAGCTTCCACAAGCCAGGCAAGACCCAGACTCTACACATATGACTCCTTGCAACTTCTAGCTATTCCTGAAGTGGAAAATACTTTTGAAAGGAAGAGAATTCAAGCCACAGAGGAGATAAAGAAGAATGTGATGCAGCATCTATTGGTGATCCCTAAAAGTCACATAAAAATGTTACGATCAGTGGACAGACCACTGGAACAAGTGTGTAGCGTCAGAAGGTGCCTACTTTGATGGAAACATGTACAGCAACATAACATGTTACTTCATTTTTTTTTCCTGCATGAACAGGATTTCATTCAGTTCCATTTGGTAGTTTTGACATAAAGTAAGTTGGATGCATAAGTTGAATGCTATTTGATCAGACCATGTAAAGCATCAAATTCACTTGGCTGAAAATCTGTTGAAATGAAGATATCATTGACACATCTAGAATAAAACAAACATTTCTTTGGCAATTTTTCATTTATATTTTGTTCGATTTGGTTCATTATCACTTCAGCAAAAACTGCTAATAATAGGAATACCATGGGTCCTCCAATTTCTTGCCTGTAAAATTTTACTTCGATAAGAAAATATTTTTAAAACTCTACATGAAAACTTCTTCCAATAGATATACTTGTTTAGTATTTAAATATTGTAAATCTTTCAATTTTTGAATTGTAAATCTTTTAATTTTTGAATTATAAAATTTACTGCAATTAGAACTAGGGTGGAAGAACTTTATGTCAAAATTACCAAGTGGAACTCAATGAAATCCTGTTCAACATTCTTTCAATGACAGTTAATCTATCGCAGAAATAACTATTTTACAGGTCTTATAGAGGTAATTATTTAGAAGAATTGGTGGTCAAATTTTCAAACTAGAACATAGGTCATCATCAGAACTACATCACTGAAGTAGTTGCTGCCAATCTATTTTTAGCTGAATGTTGATTTTTTGTGAATATAGGAGAAATTATATACTTTTTTTTTATTTATTAAAGACTAAATTGATGTTGATACTATAAATCTCATCAGTATGTTGCTCTTTATGGCTTTTTGCTTTTTATTAAAATGCTCGAATTGAAGAACCTATTGGTGGATTTGTATTCTCAATAGGATATTATACAATGATTTCTTATATATGACAAATATTTCAATTGGGCGACAGTTGGACCTCTCTAAAATATTTCAGTTGGATCCTTGAAGTGCTATTTTTACTTTAGAACCACAATAATCAGTATTTAGAACTTTTAACTGGTTTGACTTATTTTCACATTTCCATGTTGTTTTTTTAAAATGTTAATACTAAGCTCCAATAATTGGTATATTTAAACTTTTGGAGTTTTAAAGTTTGCTGCATTTTTTAACCGTATCCTTTTAAAAGCACTCCATCAATAGAAATGAATCACCCCCCCCCCCCCCCAACTCCCTTTTTTTGGCCTGGTATACATCCAATAATAGTCTTTATTTCAGAAATAAGTTTTTATGTTGAAGATATAAATATACAATAATTCGGTTGTTTTCTGAGATTCAGAGGTTAGATTTTCAAAAAGAAATCTCATCTGCCAGATTAAAGTTTAAAAGTGATGGAACTAGATTTTACTTACAATTGATGTCCAAATGTTTTCAATCATAGCAATCTTGGTGCACAACTCGGCATTTACTGACACCCATCAAATTTCACATACAACCTTTTATACTTCATACTCATTATCTTTTTCTTATGCAGATATTCTTGAATATGGTCCACTAATGATTTCCTTGGCCACCCTCTTTCTCTCTGCCTTAGCAACTAAGCTGAATAATTTTTTTAGAAACATCTCACCAGTCATTCTTCCACAACATGGTCAAACCATCTAAGAATATTTGTCTCCACCTTACTAACACTTTGATTCACATTAGACATCTGCAAAACATCTTCAATCGTAACTTGATCTTAAAATGTGTTTTGCTAAAAAAAACAGTAAGTAATGCCTCTCTTCAGCACACAAACGACTCTTACGTCTCTTCTGTAGTAACCAGGTTTCACTGCTGAACATCTGACTAGGCCAGTCAGGACTTTTTGAGAACCCATCATTCCAGTGAAATCCTTTTAAAACAGTTATGACTTCCAAAGATGAATTTCATTTATCTAGTAATTTCACCATTTAATTTGTTTCTCTGTCAAACATAATTCCTAAATATGATGAAATTTCATTTCATTTCATGATTCCTAAATCAAATCAAATGATATGAAATTCATTCAGCCAGCTTATCTCTTTGGGTTATTCCATACTGTTTCAACAAATTTCCTTCAAATTGGTTGCTGACCCATTTCATATTTTTTGCACAGTTGTTTATATATCTTTAGAGAGTTCAAAACCAATTTCATAAAAAAAAGTTTCTGATCATTTGGTGGGGAGGTCCCCAGATGGCACTTAGAACACCTCTATTTTTGGAGTCGTAAGCATTTATGCAAAATGCTGTAACTTTTCCCTTAATTTAGCGAATTCAAAAACTACTTTATTCAGAATAAAATGCTGATTATTTTGGTTTATTCTTTTTTTATTATCTGAGATGTTTTGGAAATTTTATTGGTGGTCAAAGTTTACTATTGAAATTTGAATTGTTTCAATTTCTGAGCCAAATATTCACCAGGAAGGAAGGGGTCAAAACACCCAAACCAATTTTATTGTACAAGAACCATGGTAACAGTAGATTGTATCTAGGGTGAGAAAACTGGAGTGTTTTACACCCTTCCAAGATTTTTTCACTGATGAAAATGGGAATTTTTTAGTTTTTTCAGTAGCTATATCTGAAGTATGATACACAGTAAAAATCTGAATTTTATACCAAAAAGACTTCTATTTGGTAAAAAATATCATGTACACCACAACAGTATATGCTTTTCAAAAATCTCTGCTGGTGGAGATCAAAAGCATGTCATCGTTTGTACAGAAAATAATATTTTATCAGATGGAGCTGCTGGACAGTACAAGAACAGAAAAAAAAAACTTTGCAAACTTGTGTTACCATAAGGAAGACTTTGATATTGATGCAGACTGGAATTTTTTTGGGACATCTCTTGGAAAAGGGCCATGTGACGGAATAGGCAGGACAGTCAAATGGTTAGTGTCCAAGGTAAGCCTTCAAAGAGTAGCAGGGAATCACATCCTGACACTTCGTGAGATGTTTTCTTTTTGCACAGAAAATATAAAGGGTACTATCTTCATGTATGTTAGTGAAATAGTGAAAATGATGTGTCAAATGCCAGACTTCTGGAAGAGCGATTTGCTAATGCTGAGATGATACCTAACACTAGAGAGAAGCCTGGATGTGTACCTGTAGACTGCAACTAGATAAAGTGCTTTATCACATCAGCTTCAGAGGACTTTGAATATCACCAAACTTTCAACAGATCTTTCTCTTAACCTTAAAGAAAGGGATTACACCACATGCATTTACAATACCCGTTGGTGGCTGGCACATGTGATTGAAGTCCAGCAGTCAGAGAAGGAATGCAAAGTCCACTTCTTCTGTCCAGTGGGACCATCGACATTGTTTGAAAAGTCTAAAAGAGACACTGTTTGGATGTCATATACATGCCACTGCCCTCCTTCCTTCCCGTTTCCTTGAACAAACAGAAGAAAAACAATGCCTAAAGAAATTTGTTAAGGATTAAGACCATCTGAGCAACTTTCTAAGGCACATCACAACAAAAAATCACACGTATGCCAAATAAAAATCTTGGCTAAAATTATTGACCAAGCCGGGGACCTGACGGCCCGGGCGGTTCTGCCGCCACTGCTTTGGAATAGCAATGGAAGGTAAGTTGCAGGTCTGTTTATAACAGAATTGGCTTACATGCAGCATTGAAATTATAAATAACATGTTATTTTAACCTATGAAAACAGCCGAACTGAATAGATGTACATCACAGAGTTTGAATTACCCAGTGGTACACTGGCCAATAAAATGTCCGTCGGACCACTGAACTATTGATCTTACTGGCCCGGACGGCCAGTAATTTTTTTTTTTTCTAATTTGTCACAAGTTAAAAAATGAATTTATATTTCTTTTACCTTGCTACATGGTTTTCTTTTAAGGCTGCAAACTAATGAAAGGTTTAAAAACAAATACTGGAGATAGTTCCATTGGAATAATACATTATTTTCTACATATATTGTAAATGTCTTAAACAAATTTAATTTAATTTAATTTAATTTTTATTTTTTTACGGACCAGTGGGCATTTTGGTGGACCAGTGGTTTGCAAATTCTAGTGGTTTGTTGGGCCAGTAAAAGGTTTATTTCTAATTCTAACACTGAGGAAAATAATCAAATCAGCAATTAACAAATGATCCTGTGCTACTGAAACTCCGCTGACATTAAAAGGAAATTCTGGTAATTTTAATGTTGATTCAAAATCAGTCGCTGATGAATTCAACAATTACTTCATTAACATAGGTCATGATTTGGCATCTCAGCAAAACTTGCCCACAAATACTAAAGGTTATGCTTCTTTATCCAAAATTAAGGAAGTTCCTTTTTCAATGTTTCTATGCCCTTTGCATGATACTGAAACCTATAATATTATCACTTCATTGTCCCTAAAAAGAAGTGCTAGTTCAGACAATATTAATAGCAGAGTCATAAAAGACTCGATCTCCATTTTAGCACCACTTATAACACATATTATTAATCTGAGTTTTTATTCAGGTCAGTTTCCTGACAGTCTGAAAATCGCTAAGGTTATTCCTATTTTTAAAAAAGGAGATAGGGAATCTACCTGTAATTACAGACCGATATCTTTGTTACCCGTTTTGAGTAAGATTTTTGAAAGATCTATTCACAGCAGAATGGTTGATTTTTTACACACCCATGGTATGCTCTCTTTGGAACAGTTCAGTTTCCAAAGAAACAGATCTACTGAAATGGCTGTTGCTAAGTTGTCAAACTTCATTTCCGAAGCACTAGATGACAGTTATTATACTATTTGTGTTTTTATTGATTTCCAAAAAGCTTTTGACACAGTAAATCATGACATTCTGTTACATAAATTACCCAAATACGGTTTCCGTGGCAAAATTCTTTCCCTCTTAATGAGCTACCTCTCTCATCGCAAACAGTATGTTACTGTAAATAAAATAAACTCCGATCTACTTAATATTTCATGTGGAGTGCCTCAAGGTTCGGTATTGGGACTGTTACTGTTCCTGTTATATATTAATGACCTTCCTCTGTGCCTGCAATCAACTCATGCTTTGCTATATGCTGATCACACTGTCATTTTTAAAAAATGTCATGATTTGCATAAGTTACAGATAATGATCTATCAAATTTATCTCATTGGTTATGCTCTAACAAATTATCACTTAATATTCTAAAAACCAACGCCGTATATTTCCGAAATGCTCATAAAAGGGAGGACACAAATAACTTTCCAGTCAGGATTTACGATCTCCCCTTAAAATTGTGGACAAAGTTCAGTATCTTGGTGTTTGGTTTGATTAATTCTTTAACTGGAATACGCATGTTCAGTTTGTTTTTAAAAAGTTTCCTTACAGGTTGGCCTGCTTGGTAAAATTAGGCATCTCTTCCATATCAATGTCCTAAAAACATTTTACTATGCTTTTATTCATACCCATCTCTCCTATTGTCTGGAATCTTGGTATTCAAATATAAGTGCAAACAATAAGTTATGCTTGCTCAAATTACAGAAGAAATCTGTTCGCTATATGCTGAACACAGATTACATGTCTCATTCAAAACCATTATTTCTAAAACTAAATATTCTAAAAATTCATGAAATTTTTACCTTGAAACTAGGTATCATGTTTTGTAAAATAATGCATCTTAAACTGCCTATTTTGCAATCTGACATCAAATATCTGGATTATTCTATCTTCACCAGATCTGTTGATAACAACAAATTATGTCAGCCGTGTGTTAGACTTGATTATGGTTTAAATAGCATAATGTATAAAGCCATTATCCTATGGAATAATCTCCCAGAGAGCATCAGATCCCTGGAAAATATCAAAAGGTTTTCCTTGTCTCTGCGAAATTACATTGTAAATCATCCTGATCTCCAAAACGAATCTCAACCCTATCATTAAATTGTAGTTCCAAGCATGCTGCTAACAGTGGTGCTTCTGTTATAACCATCTTACTTGCTTTCATATATGCAATATGTTTTATTCTTTTTCTTACATCTGATTGGGGGAATCGCCTTACAACCAAAGTGTTCAGATTCCTCCTGGTGAATTGCATTTTCAAATAACTGTAAGTTTTAAATGTGTGTAATAAATAATTGTATTGTATTGTATTGTAATCCAATTTTAAGGAGAAGCCAAGGACTGACACAAATCCTTGTTAAATATGGGGACTCGCTGAATCCATTATGGAGTAAAAAATGCAACCAAGTAAAAATATGAATATGTTTATATTACATATCCACATGTATCATAACATATGGTAAAACATTTTCTCCATTTTGTAGCTCTCCAATGCTGGCTACTTTGTCATTGATAGAACACTTTTCTCTTAGGCATTTTGTCACTTATGAATGTTCAGGATTTTCTGCTTGACGCAACATAAGACTGGCCACTGTTAAAATACACACATGATGTAAAAGGAACAACAATCTTCACAATGCAATGCTCACTTGTAGGTTGAGTGTCAAAGATGGCAATTCCAGGAAATGGTATATCATGTTTCCCATTAGGTGACCCCCCACATGCCATTACTCCCCTATCTCTTTCTGCGACCATTCCACAGAAATCTGCTTAAGGCATGTGCATGTATCCTATCCATCCTCCTTTTGCCTTGGAGTAGGGCACATGTTTTTGATTCTTTTGACACAATATTCTCAAGGCATAGCCCCTTAAAGTGGTGGTGGAGATTTTCTTGAAAAACTCCTTTGTTGAGCATTTGATGTACACATTCCCATTGCTTTTCTATCAGCATTCTTCCATTAACACAGAGATTCCACTAGGCCATTGCAATTTCATCTTGTATGCCACCATACCTTTCCCTCAATTCCAGGACAGTGTGCAGCAGATTTTTCCTGCCCCATTAAATTTAAAATTTCATTAAATGTTATTACTTGTTTAGAGTGAAGTTGTGGTGGAGATTCTCTTGAAAAACTCCTTTGTTGAGCATTTGATGTACACACTCCCATTGCTTTTCTATCAGCATTCTTCCATTAACACAGAGATTCCACTAGGCCATTGCAATTTCATCTTGTATGCCACCATACCTTTCCCTCAATTCCAGGACAGTGTGCAGCAGATTTTTCCTGCCCCATTAAATTTAAAATTTCATTAAATGTTATTACTTGTTTAGAGTGAAGTTGTGGTGGAGATTCTCTGGAAAAACTCCTTTGTTGAGCATTTGATGTACACATTCCCATTGCTTTTCTATCAGCATTCTTTCATTAACACAGAGATTCCACTAGGCCATTGCAATTTCATCTTGTATGCCATCATACCTTTCCCTCAATTCCAGGACAGTGTGCAGCAGATTTTTCCTGCCATATTAAATTTGAAATTTCATTAAATGTTATTACTTGTTTAGAGTGAAGTTGTGGTGGAGATTCTCTTGAAAAACTCCTTTGTTGAGCATTTGATGTACACATTCCCATTGCTTTTCAATCAGCATTCTTCCATTAACACAGAGATTCCACTAGGCCATTGCAATTTCATCTTGTATGCCACCATACCTTTCCCTCAATTCTAGGACAGTGTGCAGCAGATTTTTCCTGCTCCATTAAATTTGAAATTTCATTAAATGTTATTACTTGTTTAGAGTGAAGTTGTGGTGGAGATTCTCTTGAAAAACTCCTTTGTTGAGCATTTGATGTACACACTCCCATTGCTTTTCTATCAGCATTCTTCCATTAACACAGAGATTCCACTAGGCCATTGCAATTTCATCTTGTATGCCACCATACCTTTCCCTCAATTCTAGGACAGTGCGCAGCAGATTTTTCCTGCTCCATTAAATTTGAAATTTCATTAAATGTTATTACTTGTTTAGAGTGAAGTTGTGGTGGAGATTCTCTTGAAAAACTCCTTTGTTGAGCATTTGATGTACACACTCCCATTGCTTTTCTATCAGCATTCTTCCATTAACACAGAGATTCCACTAGGCCATTGCAATTTCATCTTGTATGCCACCATACCTTTCCCTCAATTCTAGGACAGTGCGCAGCAGATTTTTCCTGCTCCATTAAATTTGAAATTTCATTAAATGTTATTACTTGTTTAGAGTGAAGTTGTGGTGGAGATTCTCTTGAAAAACTCCTTTGTTGAGCATTTGATGTACACACTCCCATTGCTTTTCTATCAGCATTCTTCCATTAACACAGAGATTCCACTAGGCCATTGCAATTTCATCTTGTATGCCACCATACCTTTCCCTCAATTCCAGGACAGTGTGCAGCAGATTTTTCCTGCCCCATTAAATTTAAAATTTCATTAAATGTTATTACTTGTTTAGAGTGAAGTTGTGGTGGAGATTCTCTGGAAAAACTCCTTTGTTGAGCATTTGATGTACACATTCCCATTGCTTTTCTATCAGCATTCTTTCATTAACACAGAGATTCCACTAGGCCATTGCAATTTCATCTTGTATGCCACCATACCTTTCCCTCAATTCCAGGACAGTGTGCAGCAGATTTTTCCTGCCATATTAAATTTGAAATTTCATTAAATGTTATTACTTGTTTAGAGTGAAGTTGTGGTGGAGATTCTCTTGAAAAACTCCTTTGTTGAGCATTTGATGTACACATTCCCATTGCTTTTCAATCAGCATTCTTCCATTAACACAGAAATTCCACTAGGCCATTGCAATTTCATCTTGTATGCCACCATACCTTTCCCTCAATTCTAGGACAGTGTGCAGCAGATTTTTCCTGCTCCATTAAATTTGAAATTTCATTAAATGTTATTACTTGTTTAGAGTGAAGTTGTGGTGGAGATTCTCTTGAAAAACTCCTTTGTTGAGCATTTGATGTACACACTCCCATTGCTTTTCTATCAGCATTCTTCCATTAACACAGAGATTCCACTAGGCAATTGCAATTTCATCTTGTATGCCACCATACCTTTCCCTCAATTCCAGGACAGTGTGCAGCAGATTTTTCCTGCCCCATATTAAATTTAAAATTTCATTAAATGTTATTACTTGTTTAGAGTGAAGTTGTGGTGGAGATTCTCTTGAAAAACTCCTTTGTTGAGCATTTGATGTACACATTCCCATTGCTTTTCTATCAGCATTCTTTCATTAACACAGAGATTCCACTAGGCCATTGAAATTTCATCTTGTATGCCACCATACCTTTCCCTCAATTCCAGGACAGTGTGCAGCAGATTTTTCCTGCCCCATTAAATTTGAAATTTCATTAAATGTTATTACTTGTTTAGAGTGAAGTTGTGGTGGAGATTCTCTTGAAAAACTCCTTTGTTGAGCATTTGATGTACACACTCCCATTGCTTTTCTATCAGCATTCTTCCATTAACACAGAGATTCCACTAGGCCATTGCAATTTCATCTTGTATGCCACCATACCTTTCCCTCAATTCCAGGACAGTATGCAGCAGATTTTTCCTGCCCCATTAAATTTGAAATTTCATTAAATGTTATTACTTGTTTAGAGTGAAGTTGTGGTGGAGATTCTCTTGAAAAACTCCTTTGTTGAGCATTTGACGTACACATTCCCATTGCTTTTCTATCAGCATTCTTCCATTAACACAGAGATTCCACTAGGCCATTGCAATTTCATCTTGTATGCCACCATACCTTTCCCTCAATTCCAGGACAGTGTGCAGCAGATTTTTCCTGCCCTGTTAAATTTGAAATTTCATTAAATATTGTTACTTGTTAAAAGTGGTCATCTTTGCTCTTCTCTCAATTGCTAAATCTGGGGATTTCGTTCGATTTTATTCATTAAAAATGATCAGATTAGCTTTGAATTAACATGATATCAAACAAAAAATCCTGTTTTACTCAAATTCTGGATCTCACTATATATGAGCTCATTATATGCCAGTTTTTCTGAAATTCAATTCAAAATAACTTAGTCTTTGAGTAGACGATGCACACACAGCTGCTTTTATGAATTCTGTATAACTCGTACATTCATTTTGGTACTCAAACAGTCCTGAGAGCAGAAATGACATGTCTCATGTTTCTGCATTCATACAACTTCATGAAAAAATATATTAAGAATAATGGGCAGGATTGCAGACAGACAGTTTCTTTACATCTAGTCATCACTTATTATTCATAATGACTGAAGGTGTAACACAACTGCCAAAGGGTCCGAAAAACATCTTACAGGGTGTGCCATATAAAAGAGGCCCGAGTATAATGAACGACAACAGTCAAGCAATGTTATACGTGGTAAAGAATAGCTGAAATGACAGAAAACTGGAGTAATTTACCTGCGTTTACAACAATTGCTGAAAGTGCTAACCTCCGACATCAAGACACAGCTGCACATGAAGGAACATGTTGTTCATAACGTGCCACAACTCATCGGTAGTAATCTGAGATATGGCATTCGAAATGTTCACTTTTAATTCATCAAGGGTGTGCGGATTAGTTGCGTACAATTTTCCTTTCAATGCTCCCCACTGATAAAAGTCACAGGTGGAGAGATCAGGTGATCTGGGTGGCCATAGTACCTTCGATACAGTTATGTCCTCCCCAAACACTTCATGCACAGCATGTAGACTGCTCCGCGCAGTATGCCCCGTTGCACCATCCTGCTGAAAGAAAGCATATGTTCGCTCTTCTTCTGTAAGTGCGGCAACAAATGGGTTGGACAGTTGCTGAACATAGTGCTCTGAGTTGATGGTGTCAGTGAAAAAGAATGGGCCAACTATCCTCTTCGCAGAAACAGCACACCAAACGCTTATCTTTTGGTCGTACAGAGGAGTCTCCATTGTCCATCTGGGACTCATGTCGGTCCAAATCCTGCTGTTTTGCACATTGATATACCCGGACAGATGAAACCATGCTTCATCTGTCATGTTATCAGTGGCGGCCCCGGGTACGGGCATACCGGGCAAGCGCCCAGGGCCCCGCGCCTAGAGGGGCCCCGCACCACCGCCAATTAATTAGTAGTTTTTGCCTGGCGCCACCTAAAATATTGTAATTGTATTTCATCATACACATATACATTACCAATTTTAATATTTGTTTACTGCTTTTAATTAGTGACATCAAAAAGTTACTGTTAGAAATGTTTTTTATTTTTTGGTCAGAGACATTTTTTCAGCGGGAAAGTTGTGGAGAAATGTCTAAATTTAATTTTTTTTTCAAGATTTTTTCATAGTTTTACTGCAATTTTGGGTACACGTAGTGAGTTGCAATGTACTCGCTCTTCTGGCCATAGAAACCGCCATGACATCTACTCTGGACTACTGTATAGTGATTTGATTGAAGACTTCAGCCACAAGAAAAGTCACAGAATTCTTCTTTAAATAATAGACTTATCTTATAATTATACAGCTATCCTTGTTTATTTAGTAACAGGTAATTTTGGAAAGATAATATTTTGGATTCCTAATTATATTAATAAACAATGTATTGTATTACATCATGCCTGCTTCATATAAATCAATACCACAATTCCCGATAAAAAAAAAAATTGCTTTAGGATCACATTCACCCTAAATGAGTGTTTGTGTGAAAAAAAAATCTATAAAAAAAGGGTTTTGGGTTATTGCGATTGTGAATGGCCCCATGAAGAACCATCGCCTGGGACCCCGTAAGGGCTAGGGCTGCTACTGCATGTAATAAAGCGTTGGGTCCTTTTCCCCCGTTGACAATGGTTTCCTGAAACCACTTACAATATTGCATCCGTTTTGCATAATCAGGAGTTTTAAGTTCTTGGAGCGCCATAACTTTGTACGGCCGAAAATGCAAATCCACCTAAAGTATGCATCGGCATAACTTGGCAGATATTCCTGTTGCAGACGATAATCGGTGAATCGACTTCTGTGGGCTTTGTAACATCATTGTGCACACATCCTTGATATTGTCTTGAGTTTGTTTCTTTTCTTGTTGCACACTGTGCCAGTTTTACAAAATTTCCACCCTAACTTCTGTACCACTGATTTCGCCGGTGCTGCACAATGTGGGAATTTTTGTGTAAAGAACTAGTTTAAAACTTTGTATGAGTTACTTCTCAAATACTGTTCCACAATAAAAAACACTGTTCTGTACTTAAAACCATTTCCGTTGCCTTTGTTCTCTGTTCACTTACACTTATGACCGCGTACCTACACTGCTCTGGCTGTGACTAGCCACTCCGGAGAATTCCTTTGCAGCTGTACACGCAGAAACTGGTTAGAAGTGGAGCGAAGTGGTTTTAACTGGAAACCCATCAAACAACTTTAACCCGCCTAACAACGTCTGGCTCTTTTACATGGCACACCGGGATTTTTTCCTTTCTAACTCATTACCCTACTTATTTACTGTATGAGTCTCTATGTTATGCCCAGAAAGTCACAATGATACGTTTTTTTCAAAAAATGCACAGTAATCAGGTTTTGATCTACAAATGTCATGTGATAGTTTTCTGACTGCTGCCACTTATATGGTAGCTGTGTTTTGTCTTATCCATACGGGTGGGCACAGCTATGCATTATACCTGCTGCCTAGTCCTCAGATGTAAACAAACTAGATTTTGGCTTCCCTGCACAGCATACTTAACATGGCTTTGATTAAATTATATGTGCCGCCCTGGTGGTGCAGTGGTCTAAGCGATGGATTCTGTTCGTTCGTACAAAAGGGGTCCGGGTTCAAATCCCAGTGAGGCATGGATGTTGTGTTTGTTTTACGGCACTGGCTCTCTCCCTTCCCTGGAACCGGCGACCTTAAATTAGGGATGGGCAACTGCTTATAGCCCATTGAGTTGCTCACCGTGTTCGTTAAGCCTCCAATCACTAAAAAAAAAAAAAAAAAAAATTATATGCCTACAAAACCGTGAAGTATGACTACCACTGGAAGAAATGTTGAGTAGCAAAACAAAGTTGAATTCCAAAATGAATGCACTGCATTAATTAGAATTCATAAAAAAGAAAGTAAAGTATCCATCTTCTAAAAGATTAACTAAAGTTTCTCATTACATCCACATATTTGTAAAGCTGTAGTTTATTGACCTAAATTATTTGGCTAAAAATTTTGAGAAAAAAACTGTTTACATATTTTAATGTATGTAGTTTGATAGAAAATGGGATAAACAATATAGCTGTACAACACATCTTAAAGATTTTTTAATGTAAAATTTACCTGAAAGCATGGGGATGTAAATTAATGCTGTAGAAAGTCTGCTCCACCACTGCTTTGACATCATCCAAGGCTTCTTTCCAAATGAAAATCTTTGGGCCATGCTACAATGATCATTTTATAGGCAAGAATTATGAAACAGAGTGAACCTTTGCCTCTTGCAGCAACATGCTTCACTCTGGAAAATAATCCTAAATTTGTCATTATTGTCTTTAGAACAGATATTCACACTCAGTTTCTAAGTGGATTGTGAAAACAAACAAACAAACAAAAAAACTATGATCACTGCTTTGGGGGACCCATTAAAGTGGACGTCTAGTGATTTTGCTTCCTATACTTCCAATGGGGAAACTTCTGTACACATTTTCTTCACAATTAATGTGTTACCATGGATGAAAATTTGAACATCGATTAAAATAACTTCATATTATAACTTGGAATACTTAATATTTTCTAAACCATATCCATATATTTCTAAACCATATCCATTGTTTCTTATACTTCCAATGAGCAAACTTCTGAACACATTTTTTTCATAATTGTTCCCAAGGATGCAAATTTGAACATCGATTAAAATAACTTCATATAACTTGGAATACTTAATATTTTCTAAACCATATCCATTGCTTCTTATACTTCCAATGAGCAAACTTCTGTACACATTTTTTTTTCTAATTGTTCCCAAGGATGCAAATTTGAACATCGATTAAAATAACTTCATATTATAACTTGGAATGCTTAATATTTTCTGAAACATAACCATAATTATATTAAAAATCAATAACTTTTCCTTTGGTGGTGTTAGGACCAGAAAAAAGATGGTGCGACCTGTACGTTGATGACGTCAATAGACAAACAAATGTTGGATTGCTTAATAATAGTTATGTTTTAGAAAATATTAAGTATTCCAAGTTATAATATGAAGTTATTTTAATTGATGTTCAAATTTTCATCCTTGGGAACGCATTAATTGTGAAGAAAATGTGTACAGAAGTTTGCTTATTGGAAGTATAGGAAGCAAAATCGCTAGACGTCCACCTTAAACGACCGCCACAGAACATCTTTAGATGAGCCTCGGATATCACTGTGGCAGTGAGAGGGCATGCTCGCAACAGGGTTTGTTCTCATCCCCATCATTACAGGTAATTTTTACGGCAAAAATCTTTAAAATGCATCCCGCAGCTGACATTTTCCCATCATATTCTCTGTCAAATTATATATTTTGAATTAGGTATATATTTTTTTCTTGAAATTTTTAGCTGAATAATTTAGTACTCTAAATACCTTCAACCACATATTAACTCGTAATAAATCAGATATCTCACAGGTTCAATAGCTAGACTTCAATCGTTTAAATAAAGTGTGGGCAGGGCTCCACAAATGCAGTTGCCAGGTCACCAACAGTGAACAAAATATTTTGGCTGGCGACTATGTTTTCAGCAGTTTTAGTTAGTAAGTTATTGTTTTTTTAATGTAATGAAGCCAATTTTGGAATGGTTGTATTTTTATTTTCTACAAAAATCAGCAAACAGTAGCGTGTGCCTGCTCGAACTGCAGTATCTCACTCTCTCTCTCCCACCATGTGACCGGTGGGAAAGGCTCGCTCCTTGTGGTGCTCTCTGTCGCGATCCAGGAAGGTAGGGGATCCAGAATCCTTTGCGCTGAACGAATCTTAACTGGGAATCATGCGTGTTGGCTGCTATGCTGCATAACACAAAATATTTGTGATAAAGAAACTTCTGCCCCAGTCGCAACTTTCTTGACCTAGTTAACAAATTAACAAAACAACTGCATTAAGAGAGTTTGATATGGAAGTAAACTATAAATTCTCTTTTCTTCATTTACTGTTAAAAAAAAAAAAAAAAAAAAAAAAAAACAAGCGTTTTAGTGATTAGGTAATTCTGCATAAAAACACATTTTTGCTTTATCACTTTAATTGCCGAGTGCATGGTCTTTTGTAAACAACTCTGTACTTTTTTTGTGCACTGTCGAAGTAAACCAAAGCTCTTCGTTTTCCGAAGTGGGATATCATCGCAACTTGTGTCATTGCTTTGTTTCGAGTTACGAGTTTCGGCTGTGATGACATAGCCTCAGTCCACTATGTGTAGCGCTGGTGGCCATCTCAGAACCCATTGCTCTTTTCTTTTTTTTGTACCTTGGAGGGAGCGGAGATGGGGGCATGAGCAAAAGCGCGTTTTTTTTTTTTTTTTTTTTAATCATAGAGAAGCGTGCGAACCCGATTTTTTTAATGTAACTATACATTTCTTGCATTACCTGACGCAGAACCCTTAACGCTTCAAAGAGAGGACAAGGTAAAAGTGTTTTTTTTTTTTTTTTTTTTTTTTTAAGTAAATTTATAATGGTAAGATTATGGAAACAACGTTTGTTGATTTCTGGAACTAATTTCAAGAGGTTAGCATCTTGGTATATATTTATACTGCTCCGTATATCTGTGTGTGTGTGTGTTTATTATTTATTAGAAAAAGCTAAAAATGCCTTTCTCTGTAATTTTTAAGTATTTATAATGCACTCCTATATTGACTTTTGCACCATATTTTCTTCTTGATACAAATTTTGAAGATGACAAGTTTTCGGATATTATCTGACTTACCATCCTTGTTACATTTACACCAAAAATCGGATTGTCATCTTCAAAATTTGTATTATATGGCGTAATCCCGTATTTCTTTCATGATTTCTTCTTGATTTTTGAAATATCTTCTGGATGTTTTTAAGCAGTTTTCTAGATTTCCACTAAAATTAATTAGTTGGCAGGTATGCAATTAGGAAATTCACTTTCTTCATCAACTATTATTTTTAGCACCCAGGCTTATGCTAAAGCTAGCAGTTCTTTGAAATTGATTGGTTGTTTATTTTAATTTTTTTGCGTAAAATGCCTTCCTAACACAATAGAAAGAACAAGAGATTGTCATCATTTTTTGGTGTCATCTCTCTCCCTGTCACAGGTATGCCATCTTTTGTCCCACTGGACTTCGGGTGCAAATACCCATAACTGTGACGATCACAGGTGTGCTATCTTTGTCGCACTGGACTTCGGGTTCAATGCTGCTTATGAAGAAGCACATGTTAATTGGTTGGTCTGATGCGTTGTAAGTATTGCGGCTATGATAATAAAACTTTAAAACAAGCTTCATGCGACTTAAAAAATATTTGGGGCTCTTTGCTTCAAATTAAAAGTGCTAGAATTCCTCAGCTCACTTCGAAGCATGGTTCTTTTATGCTCATGTTATTTTTATGATGGAACAAAATAGTCTACTTTCAGTTTTTCAGACACGACTGCCATATGGAACTCTGCAAAATGATGACAAGTCCAAATTGAACAAGTGCCTCAGAAAAACAAATTTGGATTGTCTCAAAAGTCTACAAATGAAAATGAGAAAAAAGAGGGCAAGAGAAAATTTCAGAAAAAATGGTGAGTGGAATTTCCTTGAAAAGGATAAAGCTTCATGCAAAATATGCTCAAAGTATCACAATATTTCAGTTAAAAACTTAAATTTTGTTAGTGGTTTCCACTGGCCTTTCAAAATTGAGACTTTTAGGATATACCAGCTATCAGAAATGCACAGAAACTGCATTGAACATGATCTTGCTGTAGAAAAAGCAAAGTACACCATTAGTAGTGTGTCACAAAAAGATGGATGAAGAAATGTTTTACCATCTTGAAAAGCTCTTCAACACTGCATTTATGTGGCAAAATATAATAAGACATTTACAGATTTTTCAAAACTGATTGTGTTATTAGCTAAATTTGATGCAAATGTGAAGAAATGTTTTACCATCTTGAAAAGCTCTTCAACACTGCATTTATGTGGCGAAATATAATAAGACATTTACAGATTTTTCAAATCTGATTGTGTTATTAGCTAAATTTGATGCAAATGTGAGTCTTGAACAATATCAGAATGACATGAGTTCTAAAGAGTTCATATCACATACTGCAGATGAGGTTAGGCAAGAACTAATTTCAGCAGTTAAACAGTGTAATTATGCAACTGTCCTTCATTATGCATTAACAGATAAGTCTATAGTAGAAAAGTTACTTATTTATATTCACTATGTCAAAGATAAGAAAGTGAGAGCAGTGTTCCTGTCAGTAGTACCTCTTCAGTCATCTACTGCTGAAGGGTACTACAAGGTCTTGTATGAAGAAATGAGAAATTTGGGAATTGGTTGGTTAGAAGAACAGTGGTTGGTCGGACTTGGTACAGATGGCACGGTTAATATGATTGGGAAAGAAAATTTACTAAATACAAAAATAAAGAGAAACATTCCAGATGTTGTTTCTCAACACTGTGTTGCTTACAAATTAAATTTGAGTGTTCTGAGCTCAATAAAAATTGTAAAATATCTAGATGAATTAGATACTGTTCTCAAAAAGCGATACAAGTTTTACTGGAACTCACCTAAACGAATGGGCAGTTACAGTATTGCTAAAATTCTGCAGTCAAAGCTTCTGAAATTTCAGTATCTACACAAGGTTTGATGGGCTTCAAGCAAAGTGGTACTCTTACTGCATTAGTAAAGAATTATAATGCAGTTATAACTCATTTAGATGTATCAAATGAGAAGGGGGATGATGATGCAGTAGCCAGACGAATTTCAAAAAAAAAAAAATGAAGTTTCAGATATGTTGCAATGATGCACATTTTACTGGATTTTTAATTAATATTTAAAGAAGTTTCATTGATTTTTCAAAAAGAGCTGTTACTTTTACGCCAAGTTGAGCTACACATTAAAAGATCACTAAATGAACTTAAGAACTTGGAATCTAGACCAGCCTCATATGAAAGCCAGTTTACAAATGTGACAACTATCAGTGGAAACTACTTGGGCATTCAACTTACAAGCATTGACAGTAAAAGCTTTGAGTTGCACAAGAACAAAATGATCAGCAATGGGATAAGGTACCTTCAGGAACAATTTTTAGAGTATGAGACTACATTACAAAGAGATTCTTCAGTGCTCGATACCTTTGTCTGGCCAGAAGAAAACTTGGAAGATTTTGGGAAAAGTGAAATTGAATTTCTTGCCAAACACTTTTAAAGACATCTTTCCTCCAGTAATGAAACCTCATGGGCAACTAAAATGAAGTCTCTGATGAGTGAGTGGTGTGAATTTAAAGTTTAGGGCACAGTTTGCATATTCACTCCAAAAAACACTATTTAACAGAAAGAGATTTCCAGTTCTAGGACACTTACTAGAAATTGTTTCAGTTCTGCCAACATGTACTGCATCATGTGAACGTGGTTTCAGCCACATGAATTTGATAAAGACAAATAACAGAGCATCCATGGAAGCATCAATTTTGAATGATCTTATGATGATTCACTTGAATGGCCCTTCACTTAAAGATTATAAAAAACAGAAAGCTATTGATAGGTGGTTATTTGGATTGAAAAATCTAGACACACGCAAGGACATATGCCAGTAGTTAAGAAGCAAAAATTAGGAAACACAGAATTTGAAGAACTACATCAGAAATGTCCTTTACGAGGCATACTACTACTGCACAAACATTTCAGAATCTGTTAATGCAATTTTCATTTACAGTTTCTGGAACCTGGATTATGTGACAAATTCTTATTGATTTTTTTCAAAATTCCTATTAACTGTGAACATTTGAAGTTACTAAACGCAACATCTGAATTCACCATCCATATTACTATATTAGCGATTACTCTTTCTTAATCAATAAAATAAAAACTCTTATACTTTTTCGAAAATGTACAGTTAACAAAATGAGTCCCACAAAATTCAAGAGATGAGACCAGACCACCACCACAGTTTTTCTTGCAGAATTGCATTCAGTCCTGATCAGTATGCAGTACTTTTTTAATTAATGTGAGAATATGAAAAGTGCAACTTTGGGCACTAATATTTCAACTTATGCATATTGTTGTGCAATTTCTTATTAATATTTATTCAGCACATTGCAAACATTCTATGATCTCTTACTGAAATAATACAGTCTACTTTATATAATTTCCGATTTCCGCATAAATAAATGTATGTAATTTATATAAAAGCATATACAGTAATTTATACTTGTAACTAGGGGTCCACAAATATGTTTTCCACTGGAAACTATGGTTTCAGAAGTTTTATTAGTATATCTTTGCTGCCATGCAGTGAGCAACAGCTAAAAAAATCTGCGCTACTGATCTATAGTGAATCATCAGTTTGTGAAAAAAAGCTTTGCTTAGGTAATTTTTCCTCCCATCAGATTTTTTTAATAATGCTTTTGGGAATCCAGGGAAAATGGAACAGATATTTCATGTCTGCACTGCAGACCTGCTCCTTTTGTATTTTAAAAATAGACTGAAAATAAACAAATTCTGTAGACTACGATTTTTGTAAAACTTTTCTGAATATGTTTGTCCTAGTCCCTGACTGTTTGCGGCGGAAAAAGCGCCTGAACAGCAATTCTGCAAGCCGAAGCACCGGATCGTTGGGCGGGAAACTCATAAATATGTTCTGTACTTGAAAAAATTTGTGCGTGTGTGTGAGGGGGGGGGGTAATTTTTCGCTGGCTACCAGATTTTTTTCAATTTGTGGAGGCCCGAGTGTGGGTGTATGAAGGTCATATATATCTTCGAGTATTGAATATCCCTCAATGTTCAATGAATTCATTAACATATGCTGAATAAAAAAAATACATTCAGAAAATTCCTGCACGCACGTCATCTAGTTTTTGTTATGACTTCCACGATGGAGTGTACGCATCAACAGATGTTCTAGAAGTGGAAATGCCTTCAAACATACAACACATTGAAAAGGTTTACCAGCAATATAAACAAGTGTCTGCCTTCAAAAATCAGGTGTGCATTTCTTGCAGTATACCCACATTGGTGAGAATTTTTGTTTAATGGAGCATATGCTTTGAACGGCTAAATCTCGGTGGAAATTGCTTGAAGGATACATCTCACTGACGAGGTTTGCCGATGTGAAGCAGCATACGGTCTGAACGGATAACTTTCTGCTTGAATTGCTTAGAGCACACAACACTGATGAGGTTTTATAACTATATGAAAAAGAAGATACCTGGAGAATGTATTTTTAAATGTGAATTGCTTACCATACTAACGTTTTTCACCCATATGAAGGACCGTATGCTTTAAAAGGTAACTTTTCTTTGTGAACTGCTTGGAACACACAGCACAATAATGAGATTTTTTTCATGAATGAAGAAGCATGTGCTGAGAAAGTGCACCTTTCCGTGTGAATTGCTTGGAACACACATCACATTGATGAGGTTTTTCACCTGTATGAAGGAGCAGATGCCGGGAAAGGTCACATTTCCGTGAGAATTGCTTGGAACATACATCACACTGATGAGGTTTTTCACCAGTATGAAGGAACATATGCTGAAACAGGTCACCTTTGCGTGTGAATTGCTTGGAACACACATCACACTTATGGGGTTTTTCACCTGTATGAAGGAGCATATGCTCGGAAAGTGAACATTTCTGTGTGAATTGCTTGGAACACACATCACACTGATGAGGTTTTTCACCTGTATGAAGTAGCATATGCTGAGAAAGTGCTCCTTTACATGTAAATTGCTTAGAACACACACCACACTGATGAGGTTTTTCACCGGTATGAATGAGTATGTGCCGGAAAAGGCCACCTTTCTGTGTGAATTGCTTGGAACACACATCACACTGATGAGGTTTTTCACCAGTATGAAGGAGCATATGCTGGGAAAGGGTATCTTTTCGTGTGAATTGCTTAGAACACACATCACACTGATGAGGTTTTTCACCAGTATGAAGGAGCATATGCTGGGAAAAGGTATCTTTCCGTGTGAATTGCTTGGAACACACATTACACTTATGTGTTTTTGAAGCTGTATGAGGAAGCATATGCTTGGAAAGGTAACGTTCATGCATGCATTTCTTTGAACACACATCATGCCGACGAAGTTTTTCACCTTTATGAACGAGTGTGTAGTCAGACATCCCACTTTTTCGTGTTGATTGCTCAGAACATACATCATGCAAATCAGGTTTATCACCAGTATCAAGGGGCATATCCCTTGAAATTTTGTCTTCCATCATCAATTTCCTGCATCATCCACAATGTTGGATGGAATTTTTAATCCCGTCAAACTGCATATGTCGTGCAAAACTAAGATTCTTTTGTGAACTTGTGAAAGTAGACTTCACGCTCTTGAAGATCCTTTCTTGTACTAGGGCATGTCTAGGACAATATCTGAAAAAAAAAATTCACTTTTTTTATAATCATGTCTTAAGTGCTATCCTTCCGTGTAGAATATTTTTTCATAACTCCATATTGGGAAACTATTAGATTTTATTTTTTGGCTTCACAGCAACTTAAAAAAAAAAATTTTTGGTAGCTATTACTGCATACAATCATGAATTTAATACTGAATGACACTGCAACTTAACTATGTTGTCTACATATAACAAGCAATATGGTATCCTGTGTTTTTCACTTCTAAGAGGACAGGAAGAACACTTTAAATGAAGTCAGTCATTAAAAAAAACAAAAAAAAAAAACAGAAGAGCACCTTCCATGATTTCAAAACATACTTTATAAAATTTCTAACTGCATGTCAGGAGCTTTTCGAATAAACAAAAGTTTTCTGATTTAATTATCTCGTGAAGTACACAATGTCATGATTGTGATTTTATTTTCAAGAAAAAAAAAAGTAAACGATCACTCACAGACAGCAGGAACTAATCTTGGAGAAAAATACCACAGATAAAAGCTTGTATTTTAGAGGATTAAAATTTCCTAAAGGACTGACATCAAGAATGTTTACAGAAAATGTGAAATGGAGTACACCTCTCACATCTCATGAACAAGAAACGTTTTTCCTTTTCTCTGGAAAAAGGAATTGTACCTCATTTCACTGGGGTAAGAGAATTTACATAAGTTTTTAAACAAAACTGAAATTTTGTTTTAAAAACAATACAATGCACTAATCTTTGATGTTCTGAAATGAAACTACAAAAATATTTCAACAATTTAAAAACAATGGGGCTTATACTTCTGCAAAATGACGTGCTGCATTAGCATACAAGGACAATAGCATATTTTAACTTGCTAAATTGATCTCAAAATTTTGTAAACAACATTACGCAGATTTTTTTCTATGTTAAGACTTTTTGCTCTATCAATTTTTTTTTATTTGAGAGCTCCAATATCAGCATAAAACCGCCATTATTCCTACAGCGTACGGGCAAGGCTGAACTGGATCCTATCAGGCTGTAACATTACCGTTGAAGACAATAGACTTTTGGTGATTGGCCAGTGGGCGTTAGGGACGATTTCAGCCGTTAGATGGCACTGCGTTCCAAGGTATTTTTTTTTTTTTTTTGATTGGAGGTTTAACGACCACCGTGAGCAACTCAATGGGCTATAAGCAGTCGCCCGTCCCTAATTTAGGGTCACTGGTTCTAGGGAAGGGAGAGAGCCAGTGCCGTAAGACAAACACAACATCCATGCCTCACCGGGATTCGAACCCGGACCCGGTTTGGACGAATGATCAGAGGCCATCGCTTAGACCACTGCGCCATCGGGACGGCATCCCAAGGTATAAACACCTCAGTTTCTGCGTTGTTTGAATTGCGGGATTGTGTATGTTCGTCGTTTTTTCTTGTTTCTTTAAAAAAAAACTTCTAGTTTTAAAACCAAACTGTTGTTTTCACAACAAAATCTAACCCATTTCCAAAATGGTTTACTGCTGTGTGCCGATGTGCACATCTTCTAAGAAGAAAAACGTGGGATTTTCATTCCATGAGTTTCCCTCAAATCAGAACCTAAAGCAACTGTTGCTGAAAGAAATATCTCGTCAGGATTTTGCTCCAAATGACAAGTTACCTTCAACTGTTGTTTGTGGTAAGCATTTTTATTCTGATAATTACGTACCTAATTCAATTTAAAAAAAACCCTCAGCTATATAAACTCATATTAAGTAAAATAGTAGGTAAATGTGTAGATTTGCGTTTTAAATTATTTCGTCTGAAAAATATTAGTACTTCGGAAAAGTGCGACATACAGGTTCTATATTGTGAAAATTAATGGCAAATGGCGCAGAAATATTCTGTTTCAAATGTCTTTTAAAGATTTTTATTGTAACATTTACCTGTACGTTCGATACGTTAGGCCTACGCAGCGTCTCTTCACAGCATCGAACTTGCAGGTAAATGTTACGATAAAAATCTTTAAAAGACATTTAAAATACGAAATTTCTGCACCATTTGCCATTAATTTCTATACTCTAAAATCTGTATGTCGCACTTTTTCCAGGTACTAACATTTTTCCGACGTAATAATTTAAGACGCTAATCTACACATTTACCAAAATCGCGGCCCTAGATCGTTGAAAAATAAAAGAGGAATGAGATTTACACATGAATTACACCAGTTCCTACAGAAAAATTATCTTGCCCAAGTACTACGAATTCAGAATACAAATATCCATCTGTTAATGTGAATATAAATAAAATCTCAAATGTAAATAATGATACGGAATCAGTTTGTTAATGCGAGAAACGTCAATAAATGGCGCTGAGTCCCAACTCATCTTTTCTGTCCTCGCTGTTTTTGCTTAATGTTACAGCCTGATAGGATCGAGTTCAGCCATCACCTCCTAATAGCTTAGCAGGCCCGCGCACCGAACGCCGGAAGCTGCGTGACGTAGGGGAGAGTAGGCTGATGTCCGTGGTGGGTGGTCGAGCATGCATGAGCTTGCTCACTCTGTGTAAGCGTGACTACGGATGTGCGTGGTTGTTGTTGTCAAATTGTCAACTAAATTTATTTTCATAGAGGAATATTAAAAGTATTCAAATTCCCTACTAATGGGGAGGTTCTCAGAAACCAGATTACAGCAATAAAGCGTGAAAATTTTCAACTCTAAGGTACGTGGAAACCTTTTGTTAACCTTATTTTAAACTACTCGTAAAATAAAAATTTTGAACTAGAAAATTTAAATTTGGCTAATTTTATAATCTAATGCATCTCACAGCGGGAAGTCAAAGCACTGAAAAGATTTTTGAAAAATGAAATTTATGTTTGTAATGGAAAGAATAGATTACTTGTGTTGTTATAGTAACCCATAACATGTTTTTGCCAATGTATCAAATAAGTTCAAAGTAAAATATGTATATTTAGGAAGGGATTTTAAACTTTATTATGGACACAGAATAATAAGGGTTGCATGATTTTGATCCCAAGAGTAATATGTTGACACATTCGTACTTAGTTATTTAAGTGTTTAGGCAGCGCCAGATTAACTTTTTTGGGGTCCCTATTTCTGGGCACAAATGCTTGTAAAATACTTATATCCTATACGAAATATATGTATGTCATGTACACATCTAACATGCCTATGTCCTTTATATAAATGCTAAGGCCTTGTTGCCATGTGAAATACATCTTTTGTGTTTGCAGACATAGAGAATTGCATTGAATTATCATTTTTAATATTTATTACTTAAGGAACACAAACACTGAATCAATTATAGACAGCAAAAATTAGATATGAATGCACAAAAGCAGAAGTTCACACATAGTTCAGGAGTAAGTTTGCCTTTAAAATGTCCGTTTAAAGATTTTGAAGCATTTTTCTACAAACCAACACATTGAAGAACTCTCGTGTGAGCAGTGTGTAGTATGCTCTATCTGTCGTAGGATGGGAATTTATCAGAACCATTCAATTTCTTAAAAATTAGGTGAAATATATCAGTACTACCTGGGCAAGAAATTATTTACTTGCCCATGTAGTAAAAGCTGGATGCGCAGGAAAATGTATTTTTTAAGATAACAAACCAGAACCCTATTTTTTTTTAAGTTAAAAATATGAACTGTTTTAACATGTTTGCACTTCCATTTTAAGGGTCTGTATATCAGATTTTAAGATGCTGATGCGGAAATTTAGTGATTATTCCATGTTCCTTTTGTTAAAGTTTTCTCCCTTTGTCACTAAACATGAGAGGCCAGTTACATCAGAGGCATGCATACTGTTGTTGATTATAAACAAAATTTGGAGCAAAACTAGGTTTCCGATTTCTGGGCGTAGAGCATAACATAATTAAAGATGTGATATTACTCTTTCCTTGGTACTTCGTAACAATAATACAACTTCCATTAATTAACAATGACATGAAACACGACATGTGATGATTGTCTTTTTTTTCTTATGTAGTAGGAAATTTTATTACAAACTTTTTTATTTTAAAATTTAGTTACCATGCACATGCAATTAGATGTTTTATTTACCTGCACAGACGAATGATTTACATGCTCTGGGCATCTCGGGCATGGTATTTTTAAGCCTTGGATATTGTTATTTTTAAGAGAAAAAAAGTACGTGGTCGACATGAATCCACATATTGTGGAAACTATGTTCTAAACAAACAAGATTTTTAAAATACAAGTAGAAATATATACTCGCTTCTTCTTTTTTTTTTTTTTTTTTTTTTTTTTTTTTTAAAACATTTGCTTAAAATGAGAGATCAACTTTTTATTCATTTATCTAGACTTATCTGTTTCCAGACTTCCTGCACTGTGTCTTCACAAGCTACAGCAATAATAACTGGAACTAATATATCTCATATTATCCGATAACTACTGGAAAGCGTGCTTCCAAACGTAAGGGTGGGTGTCAATTTTTGTATGGGGAAAAACTTCTTCAATCCTTCATAGAATTTATTTTGAAACCAAAATCATAAAAAAAGGAAAAAACAATCTTTTTCAATAGCTTTAGCAATGACAAAACATTTGTGCAAAATTTTATACCATTGCTTTTTATAGTTTCTGAGAAAATGGTACATAAAGTTAATCAATTTATAATGAAACATGTACATCTTTTAAAATACATCCTATAGTACCAAAACAATCGCTTAGATTTATTCAGTACAATAACTGCATGTGCATTTGTCAGGTTCTCAAAAAATATAATAATTATCTGAAAAAATACTTTAAGAAATTATTGGAACAAATTTCAGATTTTCTTAGAAACGTGTCTTTGAAATTCTTCAAGGAACAGCTAACGGACACATAATCAAATTGTGCTTGTGATACACAAAGAACTACACAACCATAATTATATGTACATTGGCAGTTTTCCTGAATACTTCTTGAAAATCAAATTTCAGGAAATTTGTGCCAATAAGTTACTTGTATTTTTCCATATAAAAAGAAATGCTTATATTGTGGATCCAAATAGTTTTGCTTAATGCTACTAATATACTTAATACAGATGTGTTGAACTTTGACAAGGTAACTTTTTTGAAATAGTGCTATGGAAGACAAAAATTATAAACTTTATATTTGCTTATCAAAATGAAGTTGTCCAAACACGTAACTAGATGGTACTAAAATTAGGAAAACTTGTTATGTCATTATTGTACGTTTAATAATGTAGCAATTGCATAATTTTCTTGAAATCTTAATTTATTTGATGCAATCAGTGGATCAAGCAGCAATTCACTGTATGTATGTTAAAACGTGTTTTATTGAGCCTTTGGTAATAATTAAAAAACACAGAAAAAAATTCAGTTTTTCTTGACCTTTTTTCATATATTAGTGATCACGGATTGCATATAAAATACATTTTCACTAAAGGAATTATTTCATTACTAAAATTTTCATAGTCATAAGTTTGCAATGAATGAAAAATCTGATTCCTTAAATATGTCAATCGACATCTTTTGAAACGACGGCGATACTTCGTAATGGACCCTCAAACTAATCTTTCAAGTACAAGAACGATTTGTTCACAAGTACAGGAATCGTTCGGCTAACTATAGACACTAGAACTTCAAGTGAAAGTACGACAACAGTTTATAATTTGGATTATAGGAATGGTTTATCACTTCCAGTGAAATGACAGGGATGCTTTCATTAAGTTGACGAATCTGTGTTGCTTACCCTTTCAAGTCGAAATTATTGCTACGCTAAATTTTACGCTGTAAATTCTGTTTCTTCTGTATTTTAAAAGATTATTAGACAAACTTGTTAACTCTGCAGTTATTTGAAAACTAACACACAAGTTCTTATTTAAATGCAGTGAAACTCTAAAAGAACGCACGACCTGGTTAGTTGGTGTACGTAAAGACGCGTTGGTTCGCACATCGTCGTAATGCCCCTCTCCGCGACTACGGACTACTCTAGTGACGTCACAAATCGGTGCGCGGGCCTGTAGCTATTAGGGGTGATGGTTCTGCCTTGGTACGGGTCATGTATAATATTTTGCGATTGTGGGTAGGGATCACAGATATCATATAAGAGACTAGATTGGCCGAGGAGCTGCTGACGCAAGTAAAGCATGGCGCCATTATCAGCGGGTCAGGCAGCAACGATTCACGGAATTTCCATCACTGAGAAACACAGCAGCGTTGCGACTCATACAAACAGAAAATTTTATTCCTTAGTGTTATACTTAAAAAACACTTTCATTTACTGTAGAAATAATAATTTTCAGATATAAATAATATTCTGAATAGTTAAAAAAAATATGAGAAGAATTATTACTCAGTACTGTTTGAGGGCAACGATCTAACTGCAAAACATTCACAGAAAACTGCTTACTCGCGATACGTCGTGCCATCAGTCAAATAAGAGGGAAGAGTGCCTTCATGAATACTTTTGGAAGCTTCAATGTTATAAATTTTCAAACTTATTGTAATGTTAATAAACACTTCGCGTGTTCGCTTTTGCCCCATACGGATTTACACCACGTCCCTAAAAAAAGAAAAAAACACGTACTTACTTTTTTCCAGTCTCCTGTAGTAGCATAAAAACAGAACATCCAGTTTGTCTAGATTACACAATTTATTTGCCCCAGAAGTTCATTTAAAACGTTCTATACCTACACAATTTCAACAGAAATATGCTCTTCATAGATATATTTGAAATCTATTAGTAAAACGAATAGAGCACATTGGTGATGCTTTTCACTTGGGTGAAGAAGCATATACCATGAAAGATGACCTTTCTGAGCAAATTGTTTCGAGCATCCATCAAATCCTGAAGTTTTTCACCTGCGTGAAGAAGCATATGGGTTGAAAGACCACTTTTATGGGCAAATTGTATTGAGCATTCATCGTGATGGAAAGATATTTTACTTTTGTGAAGTGGCATGTCTTGCATTGAATAAAATAACTGTCAATATTTTGTTCGAACTATTGCAATATTCATTACAAACTGTAATTAATATTAATTAACTAGACTTTAACGCTATTACAAATTAACAGGTGGTATATTCCACTCAGATGAATCTTACACACTACCATTGGGTCAACTTAATATTGGACAGAAATCTTTAAATTCGTAAAACTAACCACAAGCACTCACCTGTGAAATGAAATCCCACTTTGTTTGCTGTTTTCATTGTCTCGGGCACTGCAATTTAGTGCAGAACAAGCTTTCACCATTTTTGATATCTCGTAACACACATTGACATCGCAGAACACTATGCCGCCCCGGTGGCGCAGTGGTCTAAGGCGTTGGCCTCTGATCATTCGTCCGTAAGGGGTCCGGGTTCGAATCCCGGTCAGGCATGGATGTTGTGTTTGTCTTACGGCACTGGCTCTCTCCCTTCCCTAGAACCAGTGACCCTAAATTAGGGACGGGCGACTGCTTATAGCCCATTGAGTTGCTCACGGTGGTCGTTAAACCTCCAATCAAAAAAAAAAATACCTTGGAACGCAGTGCCATCTAACGGCTGAAATCGTCCCTAACGCCCACTGGCCAATCACCAAAAGTCTATTGTCTTCAACGGTAATGTTACAGCCTGATAGGATCCAGTTCAGCCTTGCCCGTACGCTGTAGGAATAATGGCGGTTTTATGCTGATATTGGAGCTCTCAAATAAATGCATTTACAACTAGGATTAAAACCACATACGGGCTGGATATATGGCGAAACATCAGAAAGATAGAAAGGAGTAAGTGCAAAAGCGACAAATGTAAGTCACAACTTTATTTTCTTAAGAAATGTAAGAGAGCTAATTTTGTCCCACCTTCTTTGAGACTCACAAAAAACATCGCGGAAAATCTGTCAAGAAATTTTATTAAAAAAATGGAACTAAAAACGGTGAATGGCGCGATTCGTAATAAATTCAAAACTATTGAGCAATGCGAACGAATAGAAGCTCGTATTTGGACCTCTTCATTAGGTGAAATTCCGGAAGCAGAAAAGAAAAATATTGATAATTGGTTAGCTAAAGCAGTGAGAGATAAAAACAAAAAGGTTAAGGAAAAATTGAAGATTAAAGAGAATAAGTGGTTGAATCCAAAGTTAATGTCTACAGCTCCTGGCCCACGGTTAATACCATCCCCCACTAACAAACATGTCATGGATCTGACGGAAGAAGGAGTAGATGAAAACCTGATTAATCTCCTCAATAAGGGATATAATTATAACCTTTCCTCCGCAACACTTGATAAAAAACGTATACTGATTGATTTAGAAAGCATCTGTAGTAAGGTAGAAAGAGAAGATGAAAATACAGCAGTTACTTTAAGGAAAGAATTCTCAGACTGCGTCTCAAAATTTGTAAAAAAGCCAGTAAAAGTTGATTACAATTTTAATAGAAATGCCATTGCTGACCTTAAAAAATTCAAAGCCAATGATAAAGTTGTAGCACTGAGAGCAGATAAGAGCAAAGTTTTGGTATTGGTAGAAAAAGAGAAGTATTACAATAAAATGGAAGCTGAATTGAGCAAGCCTTATTATGAAGAACTCAATGGTAACCCTATAGATCAAACTGTCAAAAATCTTAAGAAATTAATCAGCTCTTTAAGAAATAAAAAACAGCTTAATGAGCTCTTCAAAAACTTCTCCAAAATCCAGTCAAGAATTCCACAGATCTATGGTACGATAAAAGTTCACAAAGAAGGCCATCCAGTAAGACCTATAATAGACACTAGAAATTCGCCACTCTCCAACATTAATTATTATTTACTTGGTCACCTCAGAGATATGTTCCCTTCTCCTCCCTACCTACTAAAAAATTCCATGCAGCTAAAAGGAAAACTGGACAACTTGCCAGAATTAATACATCCAGTAATGGCAAGCCTGGATATAGTCTCTATGTATACCAACATTAACCTGGACCTCCTCCTGGAATTCATTGCAGATGACCTTGCGGAAAAAATAGTATTCCATAATCACAATAGAGAAATACTACTTGGCATATATGAACTGCTCCTATTTTCCTTCAAGAATAATTTCTTCCAGTTTGGAAAGAAATATTACAGACAAACTTCAGGACTTGCAATGGGTTCTCCACTAGCACCTCTGCTAGCAAATTATTATATAAGTAAACTAGAGGCAAAAATCCTTATACAACCCTCCTTGTTTGCTCTCTATGTAAGGTACATGGATGATGTCCTAATTATAGTAGATACTGTGGACCAATCTCTACCCTCTCAGATTCTGGAAGAATTTAACTTACTAGAGAATACCTTGCAGTATACCCTAGAACAGGAAAGAGACCATAGCATCAATTACCTAGATTTAACCTTGACCTCAAGAGAGGGAAAAATATTCACTCAGCTTTTTAGAAAACCCACCAACACAGGGAAGATGTTAGACTTCTGCTCATTCCACCCTGATTATATTAAATCGAATACGGCGAGACAATTTTTGGAAAAGATTGAAATCCTGGTCTCTTCAGCTACTCAGAAAGATCTTCACAAAGAAGAATTAAAGGAAATATTGGCAGAAAACAATTACCCCTCCCCATATGTTGAAAAAATATTTAAACAAGTGCCAAAAAAGAAGCAGGAGAAAACCAACTTCAAATTCACCAGCAAAATTACGTACCACAAGGGACTTTTCGAGAAACTGAAGAGGATCGGAGCAAAATATAATATCAGGCTAGCTCCAGATCTTAATAACAAAATAAAGAAATTCCTGCCAGCTTTAAAGCAGAAAGAATTGGACATCCAATTGCAGGAAGGAGTAATTTACTGCATCGACTGTAACTGCGGACTCAGCTATATAGGAGAAACAGGGAGAAGTATTAAGGTCCGAATGAAAGAACACCAAGCAGCTATTAGGAACATTGGGAACAAAACAGGGCTAGACAGACATATACAAGCAAGTGGACACTCCATAAATTGGGACTCAGTGAAAATAATCGCCCACCAGTCAAACTTAGTAAAGAGGAAACTAGAAGAAGGGATCGAAATAGCAAGAAGAAGAAGTACCACAATTAACGATAATTGCGGATGGACTCTTCCAATTGAGTGGCAGCAACTACTCCAGTGACATAGTCCTGATGACGAACTAGGCTTTAGTTTGAAAATTTGACAACCAACTTTGAAGAAAAATAACCTCTATAAGACCCGTAAAAGAGTTATTCCACAATCACTATGAATAGAGGTGCCATAAATGCATTTACAACTAGGACTAAAAAGACTTATAATTTTTGGTATCAAAAGAAAAATCTTTCTACACATCCTGCTTTTAATATCTGGGCAGGTAAATTTTCTCTGGGCATGTATTATTTTAGATATTTTTCAAGCTCTGGGCTGAGTGACCAAAAAATTCAGATTATGGACTTTAATTTTTTTATGGGACAAAAAATTGTATTTTTTTTTGTTTCAGTATTAAGTATTTAATATTTTTTATTTGCACTTTCATATTTTACTTTTTTTTTTTAAGAAGCCTAGTTTTTTGTTGTCCCAAAGCTGAAATTTTGTAGTTTTCACCTGATATTTGTACACATTTTGGCAATTGTTAAGATGTACTGCACATAGTTTTTTTTTTTTGTTTTAATTTTAAGGGCACAGCCTCTTATTAATATGAAGTGAGAAATTAACAACCACTGATTTGCATTCACGATGTGCAAAAAGTTTGGCGAGCAAATGTTTATGTTTTGTGTTGTTATTTTGTGGGTTCCTTCAACAGTCTTGCTGGAAATACAAGTGCGTCTGATTTGTATTTTAGAGAAATACAGGCACAACTTGTTCAATTCAAAGAAAGATTGGTTTACGTGAGTGATATTTGTTCAATACTAACCTCTCTTATATATGGTTGATGCAAAAGGAATAACTGGCAATTTATACATGGACATACTGACTGTACATTCATCATGAATCAGAGGGCGCATTCTTCAAAAAAAAAAAAACCACCCCCTGTCACGCAAAAATCAAATGCAAGTAGTTATTACAAAATGTTGCTAGTCCCTTTCTTTTGTATTATTCCATAATTTTTTTAATTGTCATTTCATAATCGTTTGTGCCAGTTTTCATAAATATTTTATGTTGTTTGCATTTTTGAAGTACCATTGTACTCCCTGTTTCCTATTTTCAGTTTTAAATCAATATTGCCTGTATTTTTGCTACCCAAAAACCACACGCATTGTACATTCACAAATAAAGAATATTTTGTCTAGAAATTTTCAAGCTCCCCACTCTCACTTTGTTGCAGTAATACTACAGATTAATCACTAATCAGAGACAAATGCCTAGAACACAAGCTGGGTGACCCTGTGCTTTCAGATAAAATACTAGATTGTTTCCTGACAGGTGTCAGCAAGCAATAAATTTATATTACCAATCACAATTATTACTTCTGCAATTTAAGTAACCATAAATTGATTGCTTTACCAGTATTTGCTATCTAATGGGCATTAGCCATGGGTACATGATCTTTATCACATAAAAAGAAATTGCTGCTTCCTAAGATTTTGAAATATTTGTTGTCTTGTCAGACAAGTTGCATGTACACTGTACAGATTCTAGAATATGTATGCAAATGCCATTTGCAAAACATCTTCAAGTATATGTAAAAAAAAAAAAAACACTAGCATAAGTAAAAATTGTTCCCAAAAAGCCTCAAAGTTGGTAACTCACAATTAACCTCATCTTCCCATAAACATGATTCAGTGTTCACATTGAGTACGACTGTTTACAAAATATAAGGAATAAAAAGTCTTAAGAGAACACAGATATTGAAATGGTTCATCTGCTGGTTTAATCACCAGCTACACGTATTAGATGTCTTATTTTCTGCGTTTGATTAACTGAGCATTTACAGCTCAACCTTATTTAAAAATACTTACTTGTGAAATGTAGGGCTAACCTTCCAAAAGTGGAGTAAATGGCATTTTATTGTTGAAATAATTATCCAAAAGGTGCTGATAATTGTGAATATTCAAAAAACATAACACGATCGCCGAGCAGCTGAAAGAACCGAGGTGACTCCTTGACACACACAGAATTTGTATCTCATCAAAGATGGCGGGCTCTCCCCACGTTGGCTTCAGCTGCCACAGCAGAGAACCAATCACAGAAGCACTCTATGTATTTCTATCTCGTTGGTTGTTACCAATTTGTGGGACACTACTTGGTAGGGATGGGCGATATTTATCCGTATATATCGAAATATCGATATTTTCGCCCGATATTTCGATATTTAGTATTGATATCAAAGTTTCGACATATCAGAAAATCAATATATCGGTGCGATATTCAATATATTGGTATTGGTGTTTGATATTCAATATATCAGCGTATGGCCGATGTGATTTCACTTGTGGAATGAAATCTGTGTTCTTTCCTCTGGCATGTCACGAAAATTATGTTGCTTGAGGACTATCAAACTGCGATCTCATTATCGAGATTCACATGATATTATGTCACCTTCCGATTTCTAGAACTCTACAAGGAAAAATGCCTGCTGTGTTAAAAACCACGATGGTTGAAAATTTTAACTATTAGTTGACGGTAGGCACCCAGAAAAGAAATTTAAAGAACGGTCGATAGCAGATTGTTCTTTTGCCTATTATATTTGAAGTGAAGTAAACTGGCACTTTGACCAAAATTAAATACATACCAATGACACACAATTTGAAGTTGAAGATAAGCATTCCTTTTTTTTTTTAGTGATAAAATATGTAGATCTTAACAGCTGGCTAAGGAAATGCAAAACAGCTTTTCGAGAGTTTTCTTGATGTCTTACAAGTTATGTAGTATAAAGTTTGTTGTAATTCAGGCTACGTATATATCAGATGTAATTTTTTTATCATTATTTGATAATTGTCTTGTTAATACATAGTGAAACTTACTGAAGTAATTAAATAATCTGGTAAAAATATGAGCATAATTAACTTTCGTCTTGATCTGCTGATTTTCCCACACTTACAGCATGTTATTTCCTCCGACTGTGCGTTTGTTTTTATGTTATCTAGGAGAGACAGGCTTTCATACATTAATTAGTAAATATATACTCGATCAATTTGGATTATGATATTTTTTTATGTTTTTCATACATTAATTAGTATGGCTTTCAATAAATAATTAGCAAATATATCATCATCATCATCATCATCATTGTCAACCATTATCAATCCACTGCTGGACGAAGGTCTCCCCAAGTTTCCTCCCCAACGGTCTGTCTTCTGCCAGTCTCCTCCATGTCACCCCGGCATACTTTCGAATTTCATCCACCCATCTCCCATGTGGTCTTCTTCTGGGTCTTTTCCTGTCCCTTGGAATTTAATCTAAAATTTCGGCTGTCCATCGATGATCTGTCCTTCTGGCAGTATGTCCAGTCCATTGCCATTTCAGGGATTTAACTCTGATCATGATGTCTTCCACTCTTGTCATTTTTCGGATCCACGAGTTCCTCTTCTTATCTCTCCTGGTTACCCGAAGCATGCACCTCGCCATGCTGCTTTGAGTTGTCTGCAGCCTTTGCATGTCTCTTTTAGTTAAGGTCCACGTCTCTGCACCATACGTAAGCACTGGAAGGATGCATTGATCAAACACTTTTCTTTTAAGACATAATGGCATATTGCTCTTGAAAATTATGCTGTTTCTTCCAAAAGCTCTTCAGGCAAGTTTTGTACGCCGATTAATTTCTTCATCAATGTGACCCTCACTTGATATCTGCTGTCCAAGATAAACGTACGTGTCTGTTATCTCCAGCTTTTCTCCATCAATCGATAAATCTTCATATCTTGTATGAACATCATTTTTGTCTTCTGAAAGTTCATTTTTAATCCCACTTCTTTACTCTTGTCAGCAAGTTCCTGGATCATACTCTGTAGCTCTGATGGGGTAGTTGCAAAAATGACTATGTCATCAGCAAAACGAAGGTGGGTTAGATAATCTCCATTAATCTTTATCCCTTTGTTTTCCCAGTTCAGTTATTGAAAGACATTTTCCTATGTGGCATTAAAGAGCTTCGGAGATATGGTGTCACCTTGTCTCACTCCTTTTCCAATTTTTATGTGTGTTGTATTTTCAAACAGCCGAATCTTTGCACTTTGCATTTTCATAGATGTTATTAATAATATTAATGTATGCATCTTCAATACCGCAGGATTTCAGAGCCATTGCAACTGCTGATGGTTTCACCGAATCAAAGGCTTTTTCATAATCGATAAAAGCCATGCACAATGGAAGTTTATATTCCCTCGCTCTTTCAATTAGTTCTCTCAGTACGTGGATATGATCTGTTGTGCTGTAGCCACTCCTGAATCCAGCTTGTTCTCTCGGTTGAGCCATGTCCAGTGTCACCTTCAAACGGTGTGAAAGAACTTTAGTGAAGATTTTATAAACCACTGATAGGAGGCTGATAGGTCTGTAGTTCCTGAGATCCTCAATGTCACCTTTTTTATGTAGCAAGATCATTGTAGCGTTGTTCCAATCCTCAGGAATTTTCCCTTCATTAAGGCATCGAGTGAAAATTTGGGCGAGTACTGTTTTGATTTCTCCACTTGCTTCTTGTATGATGTCTACAGAAATTCCATCTTCTCCTGGAGCTTTTCCCCGCTTCATGTTCTTGATTGCATGTGCAACTTCTGCTGGAAGGACTGGAGGAACTCTGGTACTGATACCTTTCATGATGTCTGGAGTACATGTATCATCTTTTTCATATAATTTGGAGTAGAAATCTTTCAGTCTTGTCAAAATTTCGCCTCTATTTCTTGTTACAGAACCATCTTCTTTTCTCAGTGCCATAATCTGTTTTTTTCCCTTACTGAGATGTCCCTTTGCTATCTTTAGGCTTTGGTTGTTTTCAATTGCTTTCCTTACTAGTTCACAGTTGAATTTCCTTAAGTCTTCAGTGATACTTTTTCGTACTGTCTTGCATAGCTCTATATATTCCACTTTGGAAGTCACATCTTCTTTAGTTGTCCTCATCTCTCTTCTTTTTTGCATCAACATTTTGGTTTTTCCTGATAATTTGTTCACATGCAATTTGTTCTTAGACCCAGCTAATTTTGTTGCTGTTTCCATAAGAGCTTTGGTTACTTTTCTGTTAACTTCAGAAATATCCACTTCTTCCGATGTTAGGCCTTCTAAAGCAGAGAACCTGTTCTTCAGTTCCAATTTGAAGGTATTATGGTTTTTTTAAGGTTGGTTATGTCAATACATTTTGTTTGTCTTATGAGCTTGCTACGTTCGAGTTTAGTGTTGAGGTGCATCTTACATCTTACCAATCTATGGTCACTGCCTGTGTTGAACTTGTTTAGCACACTGCAGTCTTCTATGACGAATTTTTTCTTACACATATTAAAATCAATTTCACTTGTCGTCCCATTTGGATGTCTCCATGTCCATTTCCTGTGTGGCTTTTTCTTGGAAAAGGAGTTCAAGATGAAAAACCCTTCTGCCTCTGCAAACTCAACGAGAGTATTTCCACGCTGGTTTCTGTTGCCGTGACCGAATTTACCTACTGAAGTTTCATTCTGTTGCCATTGCCCTATTTTTGCATTGAAATCTCCCATAATTATCTTCAAGTGCTGCTTACCTTTATTATTTAGATCACGAATTTCCTCATCAAATTCTTCATTTCTTCTTCAGCATGACTTGTGGTGGGTGCATAAGTTTGAATAATCTGAGCCTGGTATCTTCTCGAGAGTTGGATAACGAGTCGTGCAGCTCTGTCAGAGGAACTTTCAACTTCTACAACTTTATCCTTCAGTTTCTTGTTTATTATAAATCCAACACCACTAGTTCTGCCAGCGTCTGTCCCACGATAGTAGAAGAGATGTCCACTTTTCAGTTCAATGAGATCTTCTCCTTTTCTCCTTACCTCACTTAGCCCGACGATGTCCCACTTGATCCTTTGTAGTTCCTCTTCCAATTCAAGAAGCCTTGAATCAGAAGATAGGAAGCGTCCGTTGTACGTAGCCAAGTTCAGCATCAGATGGCAGCCTAGTCCGGTGCTCCGGGGATTCTTAGCACCCTCTGCCTTCATGTCGCACTGGCCGCTGCCTTGGCCAGGTACATTCCAGCTGCCGGATACTGAGGGCCAAGATTTAAGTTGTGGAGTCATTTTGGAGGGGTTTGGCGATAACTCACCACGCTGGCCAAGCGGGTTGGTGAGTGTTGGATAGCATTTCCTTTAATCCCGATGGTATAGTTATACCGCTATTGGCGGTCGTCAGAGCCCCTTTAGTGGGAACAGGATGTACCACGAGAAGGCGGGGTTGACATTTGTCAAGGAGAGGCTGTGATGTTACGCATCACCTGACCTTACAGCCCAGCAAATACACTGCCGGACAATTGCTAAGGACGGATGACAATAGCAACGATAGCAACCATAAAATGGAAGGCAGGAAAATGTGGAAATTAGCGTAAGTGCGGGATACAGTAAGACGTGTTGTGCGTATGCAAATTTTGGATTGCCGAACTTTTTCGTGACGTCATAGCGCTGATAAGAGATATAAAGGATTTGACGCGTATTGACCGTTGTTGTTCAAACGCAAAGTTGAAAGGGAAAGAATCAATTGACGAACTTGCAATTTTCAGTATGTCTTCCCGACATCACCTAGATGATTTTACGCGTGGCCGTATTATTGGCAAGATTGAAGAAGGGCGAAAAATAACAGATGTTGCCAGGGAGTTCGACGTCAGCCACAGTGTTGTTTCAAGGCTTTGGAAATCATTTCAAACAAATGGAGAGTGTAGCAAACGTCACGGGGGAGGTCGTGTTCGCAGTACGACACCTGCAGAAGATCGGTACATAGTGCTATCAACAAAAAGACACCGGCGCAGCACAGCTAGTGAGGTAGCAAATCAGTTTATGGCTGCTACTGGCAAGCGGATCTCCCGAAAAACTGTCGCCAGACGTTTGTGTGAGGAGGACTATACGCCCGCCGTCCTGTTGTGTGCATCCCATTGTCCAGACGTCACCGTACCGCCCGTTTGCAATGGTGCCATCAACATCGCAATTGGACTGATAACGACTGGTCTGTTGTCCTCTTCTCAGATGAGAGTAGATACAGTCTATCGTCTGATTGTCGACGACAACTGATCTGGCGTGATAGTGGTACTGCATATTGTCCAGCAAACATACAGGAAAGGGACCGATATCCGACAAGTACTGTCGTGGTATGGGCTGGCATCATGATCAATGGCCGTACGTCCCTCTATGTGCTTCCAACTGGGACTATGACTGGCCAACGATACATTAATGATGTTCTGCTACCTCATGTTCGCATGTTCCGTGGTGCTGTCGGTGATAGATTCATTTTCATGGACGACAACGCAACATGTCATCGAACAGTCGCTGTCCAGGAGTGTCTTGAGAGCGAGGATATTCAACGCCTCGTATAGCCAGCACGTTCTCCAGATCTGAATCCCATTGAAAATGTGTGGGATGCTTTGGGGAGGAGTCTTGCTGGTCGCCAATGCCCTCCAATAAACAAGGACACCCTCATCCGTGCACTGACAGAGGAATGGGATAAATTACCCCAACAGCTGCTTGATAATGTTGTGCAAAGCATGACACGACGTGTGGAATCTTGCATCGCCCTCCATGGTGGCCATATCCCGTATTGACATCTTACGCCGGAACGCCTGCGGACGGTAATTGCATTTTTTTCACGTTTACGTATTCTGCACAAAATGGCCTGTTTGTCCCTTGAACACGTTCCAAAGCCTTCTGGATTTCAGAGCACAATAAATTGTCTTTCTTGTAATGTCCTGGCATTCTGACATTATTTTATTTCTCTTGGCATCCAACCACACTTACTTTTTTATGCGCTATATAGCCGTTTATGATCCGTCCTTAGCAATTGTCCAGCAGTGTATATATACTTGATTAATTTGGATTATGATAGTTTTTATGATTTTATTTTTATAATCGATTTTTACCAGAAAACTAATAATCGTTAGCATTTTTTTAATATCTTTCTGGAAAAATAATTGCTGTCTATGAAAAGGCCATCACAAATTATTCGTACTCTAATTACTGTTTTTAATAAAAATGTCACTTGTGAACATATTATAAGCACTTTAAATTTTTTGGCTTATGCCATGGGAACTATTTTAGCTTACACCATGGAAGTAATTATATCTGTATACTCCATTAACATTGTGTTCTGTCTAAAACGATAAAAAAAATAGCAAACCATTGTTCACACCTTCTGAAAAATATAAATGTATGCAAAATGCTCTAAAAATTACAATAACAATTTTTTTTTAATATTTTTTCCCATAACATTTCCTTGCAAGCTGATATAATGTTAACTTTGACATTGGCATGCCAATAAAAAAAGTTATTCTTTCTATAATTTAGTTATTCCCATGCTAATTGATGGTTAAGATTCCAGTCTGCTGGGATTAATAAGTACGTTTGTTTTGTCATTTATGCCATACTGAAGCTTCAACTTACCTTTTTTTGTTTTTGGAGGTTTAACGACCACCGTGAGCAACTCAATGGGCTATAAGCAGTCGCCCGTCCCTAATTTAGGGTCACTGGTTCCAGGGAAGGGAGAGAGCCAGTGCCGTAAGACAAACACAACATCCATGCCTGACAGGGATTCGAACCCGGACCCCTTACGGACGAATGATCATAGGCCAGCGCCTTAGACCACTGCGCCACCCGGGCGGCCAACTTACCTTTCCTCGAAATGTTGGAAATACATATTTCTCATAATCTCACATTTATGAAAAACTCATGAAAACATTCCTTTGCAACTCAGATTTTTGGAAAGTTCTTGGCAGAAACCATATCCATGCTCGTCGAGCAATGCCCACACATGAAACAAGAAAATCACTTTTGGGTTTTGGAAAGTATATTCAGCATTTCTGCAGATTACAAGCACACTTCTGTTGCATGATTTATTTATTTATTCTTGCATCAAAACTTTCTGGTATACATATTTTTTATTTTAGGATCTGAAAAACAATATTTTACGTGTTTTTCATACCACTAAAAATTCAGCTTGAGAGCTGCAATCTTGCATAAAGATAGTTTTAAGCTATAAAATGTAATAATAAATGACAAATAAAATTGCTCCCTTTTAGCAGGTGCAAGCAGCTCTCGTTTTAAGAACCTTGGAACTAGAGTATAAATTTCGTGTTTTGGAAAGAAAAATGTGCTATGAAAATTCCTTCTGACATAAGTTATATAATTCTATCATTTTCGGACAACTCTGTAAGGAATAGTTTACGTGTATTTATTTATACACACTTTGGCACTGTATTCATGCAAATGGCGCTGCACAGAAGCTTTATTTATTTAGTGCTGGCTGAGATTTGTGCGAACAAGCCAACAGCTCGCTTTGGCCAACAGCTAATTAGTTCCAAGTTCCCAACAAGCAATACTTAGCACAACATCAGATCGGATCGGATTCAGTGATAACCCTGAGGCAGTATAAACCGGAATATCAGTCGTAAATAAACCGGAATATCAGTCGTATTGAGATCAGAAGTATTGAAAAATATCGAAAAATCGATCCGGAATATTGATCTTTCAATACCGATATTTTCGATTCAATATATCGGTCTCAGAAATATCAAAAGATATCGGTATCGATACTTTTGCAAATATCGCCCATCCCTACTTCTTGGTAATCGTCACCAATGAGAAGCATTGTTAGAAAGGTATCTCCTTCCACTTTGATTTCTTGTACGCTGACGAAAAAGTGGTCGTTTGTTGCCAATTTTTCAGCGTTATTCAGTGTTTCAGTCCGAATAACTTCTTATTTTCATTGATTACTGTGAGGAATTCTGATTCAACGATTTCTCAGTGTTGTTCAAAGACATTGGAGAGAATGGACTGGCAAACCTAAAGCTGCGCTTCGGAGGCAACGAACAGCAATTGAGACAGCAGCGCCGTCTGTTACCGCGAGGAGTTGGTGAGAAATTCATAGCTATTGGAAAGGTACATACAGTGTTTGATTCAACGCTTAATATGTATATCGTATAAATCGCGCAGAAGGAATATTCGGGTGCGAATGCGAACCAACAAATTCCTAGATCAAAATTTAATTAGCAAGTTCTCAATTTCGGTGGAAATCAGATATGAAATAGAAAATACGCCGCTACATGCAACGAACACCATATACGTGAAGTTACAGCAGTGTGAATTTAAATACACCTCATTATCGTTCCTTCATATTTCCCTTAACCACCCACTTTCGCTCCTCAAATTGTTTTATTGAAAAGTAATTTTATTAAAAAGCAAATTAAAAAAATGTGAGGCAATGCAAATACTTCATCTTTCCACAGGGTAGGAACACACATACATAGCTGTTTACTCCGACAGCCTTGGAGGCTTTTCACCATGTTTTGGGCAATCTTATTCGAAAAACGTGATTAAAAATGTAAATTCATAGGAGGAAATAGTTTTCAACTGGTGTTTTCCAGCAAATTACAAAAATGTGAAGCAAAAATTATATTTCTTTATTCCACAGGGGAGGAACAACAACTCGCTTTTTACAGGGGTGATTGTCGAGGAACTGTATTTGCATTTTTAGTGCTCCCAGGCCCAATTTAGAAATTCTGATGTTTCAAAATACGCAGTTTTTGAAGCTTTTAGTATCCCATGTTCGAAAACCTCAATTGCAAGCAATTCTTAGGCCCCAAATGAGACTATTTGGATGTCGAACATGTGTTTCGAGGTTTCATATTTTGAACACTGAATACAAAAAATTGAAATGGGCAAGAGAGGGCTTTCAAAATTGTTAACAGTCCTATATTGAAAAAAAAATTTCTATAGTTAATTATTATATTTTCAACATGATGTAATATCCATATATTTCTTCCTACTTAAAAAACATATGCGTTGATAATGGGAAAAAGCATCAATCTATGCAATACAGGCATTTTCGAGCTCTCGTAATTTGATCTAGTGAGTGAGTGTTTTCGTGTTCTGAGTGGTTCCTTTTGTCTCAGCCTTCAGTTAATGGTCAGGGGCTTCGTTTTGGTTTACTTCCCGAGCTGGTGAGTGATTATTTTTTGTTGTTTCTTCGTTTGTTTACATTTTGACCGGGCCGGCTGGTCCTGTCTGGACGCCGCCATGAAAGATGGCGACTTCCGGAGGTGCAGACGGGTGTTCCGACCTCACTTCCGGTGGTACTAGTTCCTCTTCTTCCATGCCTGGCTTCACTACGACGTCTCCCTTTCTGACGGAGTTCAGCTGCCTTCCGATGATGCTTCTACTCGCTACCCTCTTGCTGTGATATCACCGATCAGCTCGACTTCGTCAGCGCTCCTCAAATATCCTGTTAACATGGACACTATTCCTGCTGCATGCCCTGGGTCTATAGCGTCGTGCCAAGCAGCTCCACCTTCATATTCAACTACGACCACCAAATCTCGTCCTGCTGTTGCTGAGATGTACACTGATGCACCTAGTTTGAAATCTCACCTTCAATGTGTTGGGAACTCTTTCCAATTGGACATTCCAGTAGCTTCACCAGAAGGGCTTCACTGCAATCCTGGATCGAGGAGTTTGTTTTGTCGCCTTGCCACATACACCTCTCTGTGTGTATGAAGACGCCCTAAAAGGTGTGTTTCCATCTAATTGTATTCAATTTATGGCGCGTCGTCCTACTATTGTAATTGTTTATTTTAAGAAAGCTGAATATGCTCACGAAGTTATTTTGAAGGGTCGAGATCAACATTTGTACCCTAATCCCGTTGCACATCGTCCTGTGAGTGTATCGTTTTATCCAGTGCCACTAGAAGTGTCAAATTCCATGTTATATGTTGTAGCTTCTAGTTTGGGTCGTGTTGTCGGCCTGATACACACCCATTCCGCAGCGCCCGCTAAGCCGGATAGCTGAGCGGTCACCCGTTCTCTCCAAGGAGCTCGACGAGTTGCACGGATTGTATTCCATACACAAGATTCCATTGAAGCCTGTCGAACTCAGTACAATGTTAAATGTGGTGATCATATGAGACGTACTGACGTGCTTACTCAAGTTCACTGTGGGAACTGCAAGGAATTTGGACATAATCAGACAGAGTGTAGATATGTCTCCTCTCGACCGCTTACTACTCTGGATCGTTTACCACCTTCTCGGAACGCAGAGCCAGCTGTCTCTGCACGTCCTTCCTCAGCATCTTCCACAACGTTGGATTCTGAGTCGGCAGTACCCCAACCAGCACCTGTAACTGTTGCTCACTACCCTGATCATCCATCGACTGCACCTTTCCGCACCCCTGATGTTCCTGGACATTCAGATGGTGGCAGCGGTGTTTCGGATGCTGAGGCTTCAATCGCAGATTCAGAGGATACCTATTGCATTACTGGTGACCCTGCTCCCAGTGATGGATCTGGGGCAGACTCAAGATCTCGAAATGAGAAACGACTGGCTTTCCTCGGTCGCGGCGCGAAGGCTGAACGCGGAAAGCCTCCTGGTCACTCTCCTCATGCTTCAAGTAGGAAGGGTACTTCTCCTGCTGCGTTCAAAGATTATGAAATGTCGATGGACATTGAGGTGTCCTCGGGTGTTCCTCTCTTTGATGATTTTGCAGAACAGCTGCGGCATTACAAAATATTAGAGCAACCTTTATCTCACCAGCAACTTTATAATTTGCTCTGCTTTTATGTGAAAAGGTCTGCAATAAAAGCTCTTGTTCTTGAAGCGGGTGCGCTCACACCGTCTGTTCTTCAACAGATCACCCATGTGGCAGCAGCTATAGCCATGTATGAAGGAATCTTAAAAATTTCTTTCTGTTGGATTTCTGCTGTACAATTCTTTTTTTGTTGTTATTCTTTGAACTTTGTTTTTGCTACATGAGTAGTCATGATCTTGGATTGCTTTCAACTTACTTTTGTTCAGTGAACTGTCTTGATGACACTCTAACGTATAGTGTTGAATGGAAATAAATGGCATGGCATCAAATGGTATTCTGTTTTCAACATTTTTTTCCTTCGAACATAACATCCTTCTTCACACTTTTAATATCACTTAACTGGGCTTGCCCAAGATTGTGAAATACACCACGTTTTTTAATATAATGTGTATTAGTAGAAATCTCGAAGTTTTTGATAACGTGTAAAGCATATTCTAACGAAAAAACATATCCAAAATAATCATTAATAGAATGACGAAAACCAAAATTCATTTTAACTGTTATTTTTAACAGCTAAATTGAGCTACTTATTAACCCAAACCACACGCGCACTAACTAACAGCAAAAACCCAACTTCAGGAGTAAAGCGTACAAGAAATCACAGTGGAAGGAGATACCTTTTCTAACAACGCTTCTCATTGGTCGAATGGTAGACTTCACATAAGGGACCGTATATGAGATTACCAAGTAGTGTCCCACAATTGCAAAACATTATAAATGAGCCATTGCTACAGCTACAGGAAAGAGGTGATAGTTTGGTCCAAGACCAGCTTACTTACATTAGATATGACCTGAACATTCAGAGGCTCCCTTCCTGAAACTGCGCCGCCCCTGTAGCATTTATTTGTTTTGCCGCCCTGATGGCGCAGTGGTCTAAGCGATGGCCTCTGATCATTCGTCCAAAAGGGGTCCGGGTTCGAATCCCGGTGAGGCATGGATGTTGTGTTTGTCTTACGGCACTGGCTCTCCCTTCCCTGGAACCAGTGACCCCAAATTAGGGACGGGCCCATTGAGTTGCTCACGGTGGTCGTTAAACATCCAATCAAAAAAAATATTTTGTCACCAGATGGCGGTACCTTTCGTCGTATCATATTGTGTACTTGTATGTTAATGAAGATGAAACAAATGTTTATTAGTGAAAGATAAAATACGTACAGGTCTGTCGCACCCCGCGCAAACGAAACACAGATATGTACATGCGTCAGGCAAACTACGTACAAAACGCCGAAACACATTTGATTCTGTAAGAGCTAAGAAAATAAACGTGTGCGTGCACTGAGAGAAATCACAATTCACACGTGTAAAACAGTACAAATAAGGGTCCAGCAAGGCAGCATGGTACAAGACAAAGTACAATAAAAGGGCAGAAAAAGGTAATTGGTAAAAACCCCAGTTACTTATTTTGTGGGGATTCTTTAGGTTTGAAAATCTAGGGAAAATTAAGAGCATAATCGAGCCTTTCTACACACGGATCTACCTGAATTGTCTCAAAGCGAGAAGCTTCAGTCGGAAGTCCCAAATTGTACATTGTATGTAGACCAAACAAAAATGAGGTACAATTAGTACGGTATAATTCGTACTTGAACGTCGAGTCGTGAGGAAAGAGAAGTTCAATCAACTAAGGATCGGTTAAGGGTGTGTGCTCTACAGTAGACTCTTGCAGAATCTGGCGCAAAATCTCTTCACTTTCAAGGGTATCAGAGTCACTCAAGCTCGGGGACGTGATAGGGCCACTGGCGGTGTTCGAGTCGAGGATCAGGAGCAATTCGAGGAGTGAGATCGGGAGCGATGAACTCTTGAACGTCCGCGCTTAGCTGGTGCGTGGGGGGCCTTGAAAGCAGATCTCTTCTCACTTCTGGAACGAGAGTCATCACCAGAAGCATCAGTAATGGTGCTTCTGGTGATGATTCTCGTTCCAGAAGTGACAGTGAGTATCAGTACCGTCACAATCGGTTAAGCGAGCTGCAGAGGAATTCCCTGAAGTCAAAGCAGCACTCGAGTCATCGGAGATGTGAAATAGGCTTGGAACTGATGATTTCTGTAAAACACTGGGAGGAGGCACGGAGGGAGTCTCCCGCTGCATAGATGAGGAGGAAGAGAGAGATCGAGTAGGGCAATCCACTTTCTGATCCAGAGATTGAGGGAGACAATCCAAGAGTCAAAGGCACCGAAGAGGGAAGACCACATTCTAACCCGGAAGCTGTTGTCGCCGGAGGAGTTTCCATTGCAGAAGGCACTGACGTCTGTCGAGGAAGTGACGGAGGATCAGGAGTGGAAGCAGGACAAGCCACTCTTTGGTGTCCAAAAACCAAGCATTTATCACAGTGATGAGAGGTGAGGAGGGTAATACGGCGTACGTGTCCGTCACATTTGACTGTGAACTTTGTCGGGCAGCAAGCAAGATCGTTCGGAGGGGCAAAAACCATCTGAGCAGTGCATCTAGAACTTTGAATTGAGCGATCCTCTGCGTCGTGTGGTGCAGCGGAGAAAGAACTAATGCAGCCGACCACTCGACCGATAGTAGATAGGGTGGCATAGAGCATTAAGTTGGTTACCCCCGGGGGAACCGAGTATAGTGATACGGCAACAGTGCGCTGAGCAACGGGTTCTGGCAGAAGAAGTTTATTTCGGATTAACAATCCAGTCTGTCGAACTTAAAAAGCTATGGCTGCCTCCGTGCAGTACACAATAACCAAACGGGGACGGCGAGACATGTGAAGTATAGCTGAAGAGGAGAACTAGCGTTTTAGCGCAGTGGCATAGATTTTAAGGGGTGTATTTGGCAATGCCTCAAGACACACTCCTTGTGCTAGAATAGATGAAAATGAAGTCCCGGGAGACGAATCCGCCGGGAGATCATGGAGTATCTCATCGCCCTAACGGCATAAGTAGGGCTGAAGAGTAACTGCATCCTTGTACAACGGAGGTGACACACGAGATGCCATAGCAATAGCAATTGCAGAATAGGAAGTTTGGTGTTGGTGAAGAGATGACGGAAGAGAAGAGGCACTGTCCGACGTGCCCATGACGTCATCATTCATCCCAATCGGAAGGGTTGCAGATCAGCATACAAGCTGAGAAGTTGCAGTTGCAGAAACACGTCAGGATGACGTCTCTGATGCGGGCAGCTGAACAACGCTGGAGGGTGAGACGACGTGCCGACGCCACCAAGCTGGAGTCCATCAGTTGAAGACCCGGAAAAAGGGTTACCGAACATGACATCCCCACCGGATGACGCCATTAATAACGGCGGAAGAAATTGTACTTATATGAAGAATTTTTTATGCATCACCAGACATTGGTTAGCAATCAGAATCATCAGCTGTAGCCTTTTCAATTCTTTACCCATAAGGTTTAGTGTCCACTCTTCTTTTTGCATTTTTCTACCATTGCAGCACAGCATTTTCTGGACAAAAAGTATCTAATTTCTCTTCACTTAGACTGGCACGCATTAAATCACTCAGTGTGTTTGGATGAAGGGAGCACTTCAGTCAGCTTTCACACGTCTCATTAAAGAAAAACCTCGCTCACACTCAGCTGTATTGATGGGAATCACAAGTCCAATTTTTATCAGACTGAGAATATCTTTATATTTCCCATCATCATCTGATATAACTTTCTGCCACAGTTCTGTAATTTGGTTTCTATGGACATTTTTTTGGTTTTCCCACAGGTCCTTCACATGTTTCTTTAACATTTACCACTGGATCCTCGCTTCAACTTTATTAAAGCCATTTTCTTCCAGTGGAATTTGAAAATGCGACCATAAATTATCAATTTCGTTGTTCCCATAGATCTTAATTTGTTCACTGCTCAGCCAATAACATGGCTCGAAGACTACAAATGCACACAAAAGTGGATCTTTAACAAAATATTTAAATCTATCTTCAATCTGAGAACTGCACAGTTTGATTATATGTTGTGCTTCTTTCAAGATTTTCTCCTTTGCCAAGTCTAATTCTTCAGCTAGGGATGGTACACAATTTTCTGGTAACTTTTTTGATAAAGCAGAACGAGCTATTTTTAAGTGCTGACTTGCACCTTCTGACAGATGTACCTTCTGAAACACAATCTTCTCTGATACTATATGAACACCATTCTCTGTATCCCAATCTGAAAATTTTGCAAGCTTATTAAAATCTGTTAAATCATTAAAATTGTTGAGAATAGCTTCAATTTTTGTGCGAGCATATTCTAGACTAGTAACATTTGCTTGTACTTTGCTTAAACTAGAAAGTGGTTTTCTAATTTTGAAAAAAAGTTCAAGAATAGTGCAAACTGTACGGATTTAATTTTTTTCAAAATGCTTGCGGCAGTTCTTTGTTTTTTGCTGAGCCATTTGATGCAATTTCCGGATTTGTAATGAAGTTTTTGGTGAATGTAGGGCGCCATTTCGTACTAAATCGGTGACGCTCTACACGTTTGCTATTGACTTTTTTCGCTATCTCTCTTGTTTCTTGCGATAGGATCGCTAATTTCCAAAATTCGCCGTTAGGGGTGCTGCAATCGGTCTCATCTGATTGAACATAGTCACTCTACTATATGTGCACATTACTTCCACAACTCTAGCATTTTGCATTCAAAAGTTATTTCCCTGTTTAAGGACTTTCCTATACACCCTGTATATATAATGCTGAAATTGTCTCTTCCAGTGCTTACATATGGTGCGGAGACATGACCTTAAGTAAAAGAGACATACAAAGGCTGCAGACAACTCAAAAATGCATGGAGAGGTGCATGCTTGGTGTAACCAGGAGAGATAAGAAGAGGAACTCGTGGATCAGAAAAATGACAGGAGTGGAAGACATCGTGATCAGAGTAAACTCCCTGAAATGGCAATGGGCTGGACATACTGCCAGAAGGACAGTAGAAATTTTAGATTGGATTCCAAGGGACGGGAAAAGACCCAGAAGAAGACCACGTGGGAAATGGGTGGATGAAATTCGGAAAGTATGTGGGAGTAACATGGAGGAGACTGGCACGGGACAGACCGTTGTCGAAGAAACTTGGGGAGACCTTCGTCCAGCAGTGGATTGATAATGGTTGACAATGATGATGATATGACCTTCATGTGTTCACTTCAGTTGGGGGACGGACCAATACTTTTTTGTGTATTATTTTCTTCAAGATAGATGATATACGTCAATAACAAAATGTAACTTGTTTTATATTAAAATGTTGTTTTTTTCAAAGTTGATAGCACAAACACCAGGGGTGACGCACTTTGGCTATCATTAAATTTCAACCATGATTTTTATAAAAAAAACATGCAAAATAATTAAATGTCCTATTTCAAGAACCAATGCCAGAGGGGGAAAAAAGGTTAAGTAACCTTTTATATTTTATTGAGTGAGATGTAATGTAGGATCTTTTTTTAAATTGTACCCACTCATTCTTAAAATATACTATTCAATCAAAAAGTTATGACCACCACCCTGCTATAGCAATCAGCTAACCATGGAATGAACAGCAGTGTTTCAAAGACCACAATTTAATAAATCCTTGTTTGTATCGGCTGGGGTTGCTAACTGTTGATTTTTTTAGAGGACAAGCTGATTTTTGACCTGAATGTCACCTTTAAACTACAAGCATACAAGCAAATGCTCCATATTGTGTAAACGGCTTATTATTTACTTAAAACAGGTTTCTTTTGTCCATACTTTTAATAATACTTCTTTATTTTTTCACTCTGCTGGTTTCATTTAGGAAGAAACTTTAACCCATATAAGGAAAAAGCGTGATCACCACAAAGTACATTTCGCTTTTCTTTTTTTTTTCAATAATAGTATTTGAGATTTATTATCATGGTCTATGTTTATATTTAGATTAACAATGATATATTTTTTAAAAGTGGTATTCATCGTTTTGTTAATAAAACTGCCTGTATTTGTCCTAAACTTAAAAGTGGTATTCACTGCTTTGTTAATTAAATTGCCTGTATTTGTACTAAACTAATAATTCAAGTGTCATTTCACAGCTAATTAATTTTACAACTTAAATTAATTACTTCATGTCATTTAAGGTAGTAATTTGTACAACTTACTTAAACAGTAAGTAAGTCGTAAAAATTTTAAAATTTGCCAACATTTCTCAGCAGTTCAATTTTCAAATGTTTACATTTATTATTGTTAATATATATATATATATTTTTGAAAAATTAACAACATATCTTTGACATATACCTAAATGAAACTATGTACATTGACGGAAAAAAATCCCAACACCACGAAAAAATAGTTGTAGAGGAATGAAATGGCGGCAATACATTTGTATAGGTAACATATTTAATCGATTAAGGTTTCAAGGTCACAGCTTATTGTAAGCACGAGAAGAGCCATTTTAAATGTGGAATGCTGGTACATTAATAACCGGTGTAACCGCCAGAATGTTGAATGCAAGCACGCAAACGTTCATACATTGTGTCGTACAGGTGCTGGATGTCAGTTTGTGGGATGGAGTTCCATGCCTGTTGCACTTGGTCGGTCAATACAGGGACAGTTAATGCTGGTTGGGGGTGACGCTGGAGTTGTCGTCCAACGATGTCCCATACGTGCTCGATTGATGAAAGATCTGGTGATCTAGCAGGCCACGGCAACATGTCGACACTCTGTAGAGCATGTTGGGTTACAACAGCTGTATGCGGGCGAGCGTTATCCTGTTGGAAAACACCCCCTGAAATGCTGTTCATGAATGGCAGCACAACAGGTTGAATCACCAGACCAACGTACAAGTGTGCCGTCAGGGTGCGTGGGATAACCACGAGAGTGCTCCTGCTGTCATAAGAAATTGCTCCCCAGACCATAACTCTAGGTGTAGGTCCAGTGTATCTCGGCCGCAGACAGGTTGGTTGCAGGCGCTCACCTGGCCTCCTTCTAACCAACACACGGCCATCACTGGCACCCAGGCAGAACCGGCTTTCATTAGAAAACACACCAGATCTCCACTCTATCCTCCAATGAGCTCTAGCTTGACACCACTGACGTCGCAAACGGCAGTGGTTTGGAGTAAGTGGAATGCACGCTACAGGGCGTCTGGCTCGGAGCTGTCCTTCAAGTAACCGATTTGTAACAGTTCGTTGTGTCTCTGTGGTGGCAACTGCAGCTCGAATTGCTGAGGTAACGTTAAGAATACCGAAAACGCAGCTAACGATTTGGGCGTGGCCGGAAGTAGGCACGTAGTCCCTAACAATCATGGCTGCCCTCTAAGCTGTTCTCCCTACGTCACTAATTTTACGTGAAGCTTCGTCTCACGTGCAACGTGAATATTCCCACTGGTCTCATAGACTCATTTTCCCCTCTCTCTGACGTGTGTTTTGGGTCCGTGCTAGTCGTTGTATTTGTAAAGTGAGGCTGATTATTTCCTTTTCCCAGTAACAATAATTTCCTTTTCCCAGTAAGTTTTGCATGTATTCTTTACACCATGTTATGCTGATATTTTACTTTACGATCAATTTTTTTTTATGCATTCTTATTATGACAAATATGTCTAACCCACGTGCTATTACACGTGTTTGTTTCTCACATATCTGAGCATGCTCCTTTTAATTATTTTGCTTTTATAACTCGTCACGAGCCAGCTTTACACCATATTGTGCTCATATTGTACTTTCAAGGCGAAATTCCTGCACTGTGGCGATCACTTTTTTTTCTTCATGCATTCTTATTATGACATGTGTTTAACCCGCGTGCTATTACACGTCTTTGTACTCGCCATAAACCTAAGCGTGCTCCGTTTAATTATTTTGGTTTTGTAACTCGTCACGATCCTTTCGGCACTGCGGTAAGATTTCCATATTCATTTCGTTGTGTTTGTGCCCTTGAACGGTAAGATTTACATAATATTTTCAATGAAAAATCGTTACATGCTCTTTCGGTACTTACTGCAGTAACATTTGCATATTCTTTCCGTTTATGTTTGTGTAGCTTGAAAAGTCGTTACGTGCTCTTTCGGTAGTGTGGTTATGATTGCATATTCTTTCCGTCTATGTATCCGCATGAAAAATCGTTACGTGCTCTTTCGGTACTGCGGTAACATTTGCATAATATTTCCCCATCTCTACTGCTTGAAAATATCGTTATGTGCTCTTTCGGTACTGCAGTAAGATTTGCATATTCATTTCGTCTGTGTTTGTGCCGCATGAAAAATCGTTACGTTTGCTTTCGGTACTGCTGTAACATTTTCATAATAATTTCATCTATGTTTGTGTCGCTTGAAAAATCGTTATTTGCATATTCATTTCGTCTGTGTTTGTGCCGCATGAAAAATCGTTACGTTTGCTTTCGGTACTGCTGTAACATTTACATAATATTTTCATTTATGTTTGTGCTGCTTGAAAAATCGTTACATGCTCTTTCGGTACTTACTGCAGTAACATTTGCATATTCTTTCCGTTTATGTTTGTGTAGCTTGAAAAATCGTTACGTGCTCTTTCGGTAGTGTGGTTATGATTGCATATTCTTTCCGTCTATGTATCCGCATGAAAAATCGTTACGTGCTCTTTCGGTACTGTGGTAACATTTGCATAATATTTCCCCATCTCTACTGCTTGAAAATATCGTTATGTGCTCTTTCGGTACTGCAGTATGATTTGCATATTCATTTCGTCTGTGTTTGTGCCCTTGAAAAATCGTTACGTTTGCTTTCGGTACTGCTGTAACATTTTCATAATAATTTCATCTATGTTTGTGTCGCTTGAAAAATCGTTACGTGCTCTTTCGGTACTTACTGCAGTAACATTTGCATATTCATTTCGTCTGTGTTTGTGCCGCATGAAAAATCGTTACGTTTGCTTTCGGTACTGCTGTAACATTTACATAATAATTTCTTCTATGTTTGTGTCGCTTGAAAAATCGTTACGTGCTCTTTCGGTAGTGTGGTTATGATTGCATATTCTTTCCGTCTATGTTTGTGCCGTATGAAAAATCGTTACGTGCTCTTTCGGTACTGCGGTAACATTTGCATAATATTTCCCCATCTCTACTGCTTGAAAATATCGTTATGTGCTCTTTCGGTACTGCTGTAACATTTTCATAATAATTTCTTCTATGTTTGTGTCGCTTGAAAAATCGTTACGTGCTCTTTCGGTACTTACTGCAGTAACATTTGCATATTCGTTTCGTGTATGTTTCTGCCGCATTCCGTACTTTTTGCACATGTTTTTCATCTATGTTTGTGCCGCATGAAAAATAAAATCGCATGAAAAATAAAATCGTTACGTCTCTGCTCTTTCGGTACTGCAGTAAGATTTGCATATTCTTTTCATCTGCGTTTGTACTTTTAGTACTGCGTAAGATTTACATAATATTTTCATCTATGTTTGTGTTGCTTGAAAAATTGTTGTGTCCTTTTTGATTTTTTTTTTTTTTTCATTGGAGGTTTAACGACCACCATGAGTAACTCAATGGGCTATAAGCAGTCGTCCATCCCTAATTTAGGGTCACTGGTTCCAGAGAACGGGGGAGAGAGCCAGTTGCGTAAGAAAAGCACAACATCCATGCCTCACCAGGATTCGAGCCCACACCTTCTCTGACTAATGTTCATAAATCAGTATCCCTAACGTTACCTTCATTGGGGCGGCTTGCATGTCCTTTCGGTACTGCAGTAACATTTGCATATTCTTTTCATCTATGTTTGTCCCACTTGAAAAATCGTTATGTTTGGGTTTGGTACTGCCGTAGCATTTGCACTAATTTTTTTCTGTTGGGCGTTTAAAGGCCATTGTGAGCAACTCAATGGGCTATAAGCAATCGCTCAACCCTGATTTAAAGCCACTTATTCCAGGGGAAAGAGAGAGCCAGTGCTGTAAGACAAGTAGAACATCCATGCCTCACCGGGATACGAATACAACATCCATGCCTAACTGGGATACCAACTCAGACCCATCTGAAATGAATGATCAGAAGCCGTCGCTTAGACCACTATGCCAGCAGGGCTGCCTTTTCATTTATGTTTGTGCCGCTTAAAAAATTTGCACTGTGCTTTTTGTTCTGCATTCATATTTACATAATCTTTGTCTTTATTTGTGCTGCTTGAAAATACTTTACGTGTGCTTTCGGTACTGCAGCAAGATTTGCATAACATTTTCACCTATGTTTGTGCGCCTTGAAAAATCATACCCTAATCTGAGTTAGTGAGCCTTGTTTAATCGGGCCAGTGGACTCGAAGTTCGTTGACCAACTCAACCGCCCCCTGCTAGGCAAGGCGCTGCTCATGCTGGAGTTTGAGGCTATCAAGGGTATTTTTTGGTAAGATTTTGTTGTGTGTAACAATTTTTTACAAGTTATTTTAATTATTTGTTTGCAGTTTTTTCAGCTTATTATTAATAATGTTCATTCAGTTCTTTTTTTAGCTTATTATTTTTGTTGCTTGCAAGTTTTTCAGCTTTTCATAAGCTTTTAAAAGAAAAATCAAGCAGGGGTGTTTACAAATACTTTGCAGCTTTTCGTAATTATGATTATAAAATATACATAGAATATAAGTAAAAAAGTTGTACAAGTACAGGCTAATGAATGACATAAGTAACTTGTTTTCATTTATTTAATACTGCCATTTGCCGCCCCGGTGGCGCAGTGGTCTAAGGCGTTGGCCTCTGATCATTCGTCCGTAAGGGGTCCGGGTTCAAATCCCGGTCAGGCATGGATGATGTGTTTGTCTTACGGCACTGGCTCTCTCCCTTCCCTGGAACCAGTGACCCTAAATTAGGGACGGGCGACTGCTTATAGCCCGTTGACTTGCTCACGGTGGTCGTTAAACCTACAATCAAAAAAAAAAAAAAAAATACTGCCATTTAATTATTTCTCATTTTAATTTCTGTAATATACCAGACAAAAGTGTGATGTATGATTGGGAATTTACCAAAACAGGTAAATTGTAACAGATTTAAGGAGTCTAGACATAAAAACATGAAAAGGTGGGCACTTTTTGATCATCCGCAGAACTTGCACTAATGTAGTGTTTGCCAAATTCTGTTTAGTTTGGCCCTTGAGTCAGAGAGCGAATGATAATTTGGCCCCAAAACCAGGAAAGGTTGCCCATGCCTTCACTATATGTATCTCTAGTATCTCTATTGTGAGCAAAATTGAAAGTTGGAAATTGTAGGACAGTAACCTTAAGGAAGACATGGAGACTATACACACACACAATCTCTCTCAGGTTACTAAAAAGGTAGTGATATTGCATGAAATAAAACGTTATATTTTTATGGTTTTCTTCTTTGATTTTAGCTATAGTTTGCGTGTGTTGTCTATTTTTCTTGCCTCTTTTTAGGTGAAATAGGTTCTTATAGTGAAGAGAATTCCTATAAAACAACTATGAGCATGCCCAGGTAGGTACTGTTGGCACTTCTATAATAACATAACTGAAGAAATCTCACCTCCCACCTCTGTTGTCTGAATCCTTTTATATATAGTTTACCTTTTTTTGTTTTTAGTGGGAGGGGATACTTCATATACCATCTGCTCCCTTCAGTTATTTTTTTGCATTGATAAGTGAAATATTTGAATTGTACAACATACATTTCATGTTACGAAATTTATATTTAAAAAAATTGGGGTAGCAAGCAGAGCTCCATGATGGAAGCGTTAAGTTAGTTTTCAAATAAAGATGCAGACAAGAATTTGCATTACACTGTTAAGGAGAAACATCACTTCACTAAGCTGTTCTCAGAAGATTTAGGTGTTTCCTCGTCAAAGAAAGGGAAGATGACAAAAGTGAAAGTTACTAATAGTAGGTAAGATACTGCATCAAACAGAAACCATTGCTCTTTCCATATTAATAAGCGAGTCACGGAAAAATGTTATCGGCCGCCACCGGGAATCAAACCCAGGGTTTTCCAGTTACACGCCGGACATGCTGCCACTGCACCACAGCGGCCCGGCAGTTAATCACATTTCATGTGATCAACTGCCTGCCATGGGATTAACATGGCAGGCAGCAACCTGCCATGTAGTTTGGCAGTTAAAACATTGCAATAAGTGGCAGGCAGTTAATCACATAATATGTGATTAACTGTCTGCCATGTAGTTTGGCAGTTAATCACATGTGAGTCTGGATAATTCAAGGTTGCATGGTCTGGCGCATAACTGGGAAACCCTGGGTTCGATTCCTAGTGGTAGCTGATGAGAATTTTTCCGTGACTCACTTATTAATGTGGACAGCAATGATTTCTGTCTGATGTTCCTGATCCACGTCAAGTGTTTGAATTAGGATACTGCTGTTATGTAATGTGCAAAATGGTATAACTATACTAGTATCAGAATTGATTGAGGTAAAACAGAAATCAAAGTTTCCAAGCTTTCTAACGTCAACCAAAAGGCTTTTTGCTGGAACGGAGACTGTAAACTGAATAGTAGAACACTTCAACAATTTGAACCATGGTGACTTGACACCAGGCTTACATTGTTGAAGCATTCTTTTATTCAGTTTGCTTGTACCTTCCTTGAAAAAAAAAATACCATCTGGTTGATGTGCAAAAGCTTGGAAACTTTGATTTTCATTCTACGCCAATAAATTCTGATAAGTACAGTTACACTATTTTGAGTACTTGCTGTACAGTTTCTTGTTATTAATTTGTAATATAATGTGTTGTAACCCTGTTACCTGTATAATTTGGAGAGGCTTTATAATCAAAACAAATTCAAAAATTAAATTGTCGAAAAACGTTTTTCTCCTCAGTAAGTACCGTAAAAATTATATGGTTTCACGTTTGATTTTGAATGGAGTTATTTCTAAGAATGCCTAAACAACATGATATGAGCTAATGTAACTGCATGTAAAGAGAAGGCAGTAGTGCTCTTTAGAAGTGATTTTCTCACAGTTAATTATCCCATCTTCCACTGTTTCCTTAGTATATTACTGAGCAATGTAACGACATTTTTATTGGTTTAGTGCATTCATTCTTCGAATGAAAAGTGATATCAGTACTTGTTATTTTTCAGTTCAGTAAGCAGAAGATATTTTTAAGTGTTAGTTGAGGCACAACCTTGTTTGGTGCAGATCACACGATTTGCAGTTGAAAATTTAATGAAGTCTTTATATGTTTTTAAATGCATGTGTTTCGAAATTATTTGCTCTTATTGCTTAAAAGAAGAAACAAACCATTGAAAACCACACATTGGGAAATATGTTTCCTTATAAGTGATATGTTAAAATTTGTAAAAAATATCCCCCCCCTCCGAATAAAAGCAGTATATTTGACAGTGAGAATGAGTTTCTGCTGTTTTCCCTTATTTTTTGAACTGAATGTTAATGTACTACCATGTAAATAACTAATTTTTGAATAAGTAATGACTGTCTTATAATTGCAACACGGTTAATGAATGATTTTTGTACTGCTTCATTTTCCAAACAATTAATTAACATGCCTTCATTATTCTCATACTTTCTGCCACGTGAACTTCCAGTACGTGTATAGCATGCTTCAGTTTGCAAATGAACCATTATGTTGACAGTGTCTGTTGCGATAATTCTGCTGTACAGTATTTTATGCTATGTATTTGTATGTCATTGGTGAAAATACATTTCTGTTGTGTTGAACTCTTTGTCTTAATGTGGGATAATGATTTTTCTTTTTGCAGTATCCGTGGCTGTATTGTTGGTACCTCAATGGTGAAATATATTACAAACAGAAGGATTGTAGGGCCAACTTTAGGTGCAAATATTTGCACCTTCAGCAAACCAGGTGCTGGGGCTCATAGAATTTTAAATTTCATTTTGAGCCTCGGTGTATCTTCTTTTAATTTCCTCATCCTGGAAATAGGTGTTAATGATCTCATGAATGATCATTTCTTAAGTATTTTAGGTGATGTGTTACATTTTTTGAAACGATTAAAAAAAAAATCCAAACCTACACATCATCATTTGTGAGATCATACCTATTTTGAGAGATGAGGAGAAAGATAAAAGAAGAAAAAAATGGAATAAAACACTGAAAAGGCTGCTTCCATATAGCATTAAACTAATGCACACTGAAGTAAGTATTTTTTTCATATATATGAAAAGACCATTGTTGCAATAATGCATTCATTTGTACCTGCAGTTTTCCACTGCCATTACTAGATGATTTTAATTCCAGCTAATAAACTAATGAATGAAAAGGTGTAGAAGAGATGCCTGTAGATACCTAAGGGTGGAAGTTTCTATACTCAGAGAAGAATTTAGAAAAAAGTTTTAATCTCACCTGTAAGTCTAACCTAATATGCTAATGAAATAACCTAACAGATTTATCATAAAACAATGTTTACTGATATAACTCCTCGGGTAGGATGTCACAGGGTTGGTATTTGAGTGAAAAAACAAACAAAAAACTCTGGGAATCCAAAAAGGCTGAAACTCGGAAAGAAATAAGTTTCCAAAAGCTGAAAAGTTGGGTCTTTATGCGACCAACTTTTCTGTCGAAAATTCCGCTTCCGGATCAGCATTTGTTATGTGCGTATTGTACTGTGATTTTTTTTTTCTTTTGAATGTCACAGTCTGCGAATTATATGCCGTCACAGGATATAAGAAGGTAAAAAGAAAATTCTGCAAATTCCAAAGTCTGAAGATAAACAAAAATAACTGTAATTCAAGAATTTGTGAGCCTCACAGAAAAAAAATTACTGAGTACCGTTTTCTTTACTTTTCCTCCAAGGAGAGATAAGCTATAAAGCCTTAGGGTAAAGCATTATTTTTTAAAAGAAGTGTACATGACTTTGATATTATGTGTATAAATTTTGAAGATGACAGTCCGATTTTTGGCGTAAATGTGACAAGGATGGTAAGTCAGATAATATCCGAAAACTTGAAAATTTTCATCGTCCTGGAGCGTGACTCGAACCCGCGTCTCCCAGAAAACGCCCGGGTATGCTAACCCACTACACCACCCAGAACGACCAAGTTTCAAGTTTCCGATCAATTTGAATATAACCATCACAGGATTTGCTGGTCGAAGCAACTGGCATTCATGTTTAGCGAATCTGGAGGTTAAGAATCTTGGCGTAATCCCATATTTCTTTCATGATTTATCTGCTTCTCCGGGCAAACACGGGATAAGATTCTTAACCTCCAGATTCGCTAAACATGAATGCCAGTTGCTTCGACCAGCAAATCCTGTGATGGTTATATTCAAATTGATCGGAAACTTGAAACTTGGTCGTTCTGGGTGGTGTAGTGGGTTAGCATACCTGGCCGTTTTCTGGGAGACGCGGGTTCGAGTCACGCTCCAGGACGATGAAAATTTTCAAGTTTTCAGATATTATCTGACTTACCATCCTTGTCACATTTATGCCAAAAATCGGATTGTCATCTTCAAAATTTGTGTTATATGGCGTAATCCAGTATTTCTTTCATGATTATGTGCATATCTCTTCCCATGCCCCCACCCAGTCGTCCAATATCTGGGCACAAAAAATTCAGCTGCCCACTAGATTTCAGAATATGTTAAAATTTTACATCTTGCAATTGTATTTATGTTTTTCCAACCCCTAAAAAAATTACAACCAAGGTACCACTGCAAATACTGTATATATATTTTCAGGAACACCGAGCATTGCTTGGGTAAAGGGGGGAGGAGGGCACAAAAAAATTTCTATTTTGTTATGTTATTTCCAAGTATTGTAATGCTAATTCTAAACCATCATGATTAATAATGATAGACGAATTAGGGACAAATTAATTTAGAATAAACATCAACACAAAGATGAATGATAATTTTGTAATTGTGTTACAGTAAGAAATGTTTTTAAATTGTTTTTATTATTTCCGAACATGAAACACCAAACAATAAATGTTACCATGGGGTTCTTCATCCAATTATATTTTGTAAATATTTGGCTGAGGTGTTTAAGTCCTCCATGTTGTCAGGATAATTTGAAGAGCTTTCTTGATAGTCAAGTTTACCATTTACGTGACACTCTGTTAATAGTAATTAATAAAAATGAACTAACTAATCATATTTTAACACAGCGGATACGCTCGTCGTCAAATGACTATTAAAAAATGAAACAAAAAAAATGCTGTATTAACAGTTTCCCTTTTGAAGGGAAAAACATGCAAAATCAGCATTCCGCTGCTTATACTGTACTACGCACGAACTCCAAGCAGCTGGCACAACTAACTTTTTGTTCTAGAAGAAATTAAAAGTAATGCACAATACACAAACAACGCATGACGTAATGGGCCAGTTGTTCGCGAGAGTGTGATGGCATAAAACTTTACGAGGATCCACACGCACCATGTGATTTAGTGAGGCAGGTGGCGTGACCGCACGCCAACATCTCAATTGCAAGAGTGTGACGTTATATGATTTATAAGCACGGGAAACATTAATAGGACAACACCATAACACTAAAAACGTGGTAACTCGGGGTGGTCATTTAACCCACTAAACAAATTTTTACAAAGTCGAGATCAAGCTAAATCAATTTCTAGGACCAGAAAATGGTAGGTTAACCACTTTCATCAAAATCCTTAGAACCATTTTCAAAATAAAATTTACATGGATACAAGAATTGCCCCTTTAGTAGTATGGAAGATTATATATATATATATAAGGAGAAGAATAAAAAAGGAAACCAACATGGAAAAAGAAATGAGTTAAAACCAAAAAGGAGGTGAGAGAAGAAATTAAACAAGGCTGAAAAATGAAGCGGACATTTTACATGGTGTTTTCAAGGTCAATGCATGCAGAACAAACACTCCTTTATTTAACACCACAACCTAGAATTTGGGTTTTTGCCTTAATTTAATGACATAGATTTTGACTTCATCGACAGAATAAAATATTAACATTACCGAGCAAAATGCATAAAATAAGAAATAAAATTAAAAGTAAATATAAAAAAACCAAGCTTTTGAATGGGGGCTCCAGCAAAAAAACTTAGTCCTGGAGAGCTCTTAGGCTGAAACATTAAAAAAATTAAAGTAATTTAAGAATATTACGTTTTTCTTAACTGGGCAAAGGATTTCAGCATTCCCACACTAAAAGATAACCATTGAAGATGAGAAGATATTTTGATTCAAAAATAAAAATTTACATAACCTTTTCTGTTACACAAGTGAAAATGAGACAAAACTGTACAGTAACAGGTTGATTAACTATAACGAGACCCCCAAAGCAAACAAAAGACAAGAAAATTAAAAAATAATAAAAAGCTTTTTTTATTTACAAGTGAAAACGATGCACGGCCAAAAACAGTTTACTAGCGGAATAAGTAGAACAAAAAAAAAAAAGTCCTTTTCTGAAATTAGCACTGTGGTTGTGATTATGTGCATTTCTGTGTTTGTGAAAGAAATATGTACTAACTGCCATATCTTGCATCTATGTGTTTAAAAAAGTCACTGTAATTCCACTTTTTGTGTGATATGATTGACTATATCATGGAAAACAAATAGCAAATTTAAAAATATCTTTCTTTTACTTGTCATTTTGAAAAGTTTGTGTCATGTTGTTGGCTTGTCTGTATCTATGACATTCTCGAATTTCAGGCAGCCTTTGCAGGGAGAAATTTGAAAAAAAGTTAGCCGTGGATGGACTGCATACCAGTTGGGCTGGAGGTGCAGTCCTTTGCCGGCTAATCCGGTACGAACTGAGGCTGGTGTTCGGCAGGGAACTGGTGCCTGAAGGCAGTTGGGAATACCAGGCCTGTCATACAGGTTTCTGCTTTCAGTGTCACTGCCGTGGCCACAGCTATGGCCACTGCAAAAAATTTTTAAATTCAGCTTGTCAGTGAATTAATAATCATTTGAAATGATTCATTAGATGCCTGCAATATGTTATTTTCATTTAATTGTTATGATTGTATTTCAAATGTATTTTTCCACATTTAGCTATTAAATACTAACAATAAAATGATGAAGATTATGTGCCTTCTTAAGTTTGTGCTAATGTTTTTGTCTCAGAGGCCTCTGAAGAAGTTGCAGGAGCAACATCACCCTAAAAACGTTCTCAGAACAGAATAACTAAAAGGAAAAGAAGTTCAACATCACGTATTGAAGCTGTAATAGATTAATTACACAGGAAATGTGTAAAATCTGCAGAAACAATGAATTTCATGCATTATGTGACTTAATGCAAATTGACGGCTGATTCATTACGTAGCACAGCACATCTAAGATTACCATTGCAAAGGACTCTTCCGTTGTTGTTTTTTGTTTTTTTTTTTTCAGTTTCTTTTGTAGTAAAACATTAAAACAAATCCCACATGCTAGTCAACTTTATAGCCAATGTGGCTTGTAATAGAGGAGCATTCACACCACTTTATTCTTCTCTGCACCTGCAGAGCTGTTTTAACACTTCTAGTTTACCATAAATTTAAATGGAAATGATGAACTGATGGTAGTTTAAGCTGTAAGAAGTAATCCCTCACAAAATGTTAGAGCTGACTACATACATTGTGGATAAGTTATTGCAACAGTCCATGTAAATTATTTTCAGTCTTTAAATAAAGTACTGTCAATTAAACTTTTTATGTATTTTTATATATATAAAAATAAACCCTACATAATTATGAATATTGATTCACAAATCTTGCTCTCACAAATAATATTAATAAAAATTTTTTTAGTAAATTATACATGTTTTGCTGAAATGCTTTTCATGCATAATATACTGTATTACTCTGAATATAGGCTTCACTTGTGATATGAGTTCTCAAGAAAAAAAACAACTTACCTACATGTTATTGTAGGAGCATGATTATAAGTTACACTCCGTTTTTAAACAAATCATTAGAAATGTATAAATCAAATCGTTTAAAAAAATGCCTGCTAATTTTTAACTGTTGTATTGGCAGCTGGACATTAAAAAATAGCTTTTTTCAAACTTTTCTGGCTTGAAAATCGTCAATTATATCTTCAAAACTGAAATCTGCTGTTACATCACTTTTTCAATGGACAGTATTCCAAGAGCATCATTTGAAACTTCTGTTAAACTTGCTGTAAGTCTATGCTCACTTCTTTTCAGAACCAAAAACGAGCGTTCGCTTGAACAGTTGGGAATTGGTATTGTTAAAAAAACAAAATCCTGATGCATGTGTCAACATACGGGAAAATATCAACTAAATTCAACTCAAGTTTGAAATATGTGAATCCGTTTATTGGTGTAAATATGACGTGGATGTTAGTCAACCGCCTGAAGAAGCCGTCCGTTGATGGAAAGGTTGCGGGAAGATTATATATATATTTTCCTACACCAATAAATACGGATTGTATTATATTTGTTTTGCAATTTAGGTCTGTTTTTATACCATTTGAATGCCTTTTCTTTAACTTTAAGGGGAACGTTGGCTAAATGTGCCTCTGTATTGTGAGATTTCTTGAAATTCCTGACAACACTGGTTGAGGTGAATAGGACTTGTCAGCCACTGTTTCCTAGTCCTGGATAAACAACTGGCTACATAGATAATTAAAACCATTAAAGTATCCCTTTTATGTCCAGTAGTTCCTTGATTGTTTAACTGTGAAAGAATGTTTGTCTGGAATGTAGTTCCATTTATAGACATACAGATCTTCCAAAATTTATGAAATTAATGTCACAATAAAATCCTGGGGTGTGTACAGTTCCAAGTTTTCACGATCACAAAACAGTATATGTAAAATGTAATTCACCACAAATCTATCAGTACAATTACTAATGATCTTTAAAAGTTTTTCAGTATGGAAGTCAACATTGATTACCACAAAACATGGCTTACATTACCTGCTACATTGTACCTATGTAAATGCTATTTTTATTTCTTAATTGTATAGAGCTGCTGCATTTGCTTAATGCATAGCAACTGCATTCAAATCATGCGTAATATATCACACTGACTATCAATTATTTTCATGGAGACTTGCCGGCAGTTTAGTAGTGGCTCAAAAAGAAGTTATATTGTAATTGTTGCTTCCGAACCAGCAATCAAGTTCTACTATTCCTCAAAATTGAATATCTGTGCCATGTGCCTGCATGGCACAGATCTTCAATGCATCACCAGCGTTTATTTTTAAACTTTTGAGGAGAAACAATGACTGCACAATAAATCAAAATTTTCATTTCCTTTGTTCATAGGGAAAAACAACAAAAGCTCTAAAGTACCTTTGGCTGTAAAAGAACTGGCTGAAACAACTCGCTTCTTGAGTTCTTAAAGTTTGACTGTGATCACTGATAAGTGGTCATAGCAAAACTTGTAAGACCATGACAGCTGAAATCCACATTTGTGCTCAGAACTTCTGCTGCATATGGCAATTGATGGCTTCAGGGGCGGACAGTCTTGTCCTTTAAAAATAAAGAAAAGCTTTCTGTTCGGCTTTTCAAAAACATCTGCACATTGGGACTTCACTGCAGCATCGTTACTTACTTCAGAGAAAACAACACACAGGGGAAGAAATTCCGACCATAGGCTTAGCGTCGGGAGGCGCCCCCCCCCCCTTCAAAATGTGGAAAAAATAACTAGTTCACCTCTGAAATGTTATAAAGTCTGGCATACACCAAGGGAACAATGCTACGCCATAGTGAGCAAATGCACAATAGCATACAGTCGTCTGATGACAGTTTTCATCATCAGGTGACTGCATGAGTTCAGAAGTTCTTTATTCGGGGAAACATATTTACAGGACGCCATGTGACGCCAAAAGAAATAGCGAGAAAACTGTTATGTACAATAGCTGGTCAACATCAGCATAAAGTAATACAAACTGATAAAAACAAGTAACGCCTTGACAGAGGCAATATTGCTGAGGTGCAACAGTAACGAAGTACAACAGATGCAAGAGTGAAAACGCGCAGCATACAGGACTAATACAGGGCCGTAGGCAGGGGAGGGCCAGGCCGGGCTGAGCTCGACCACTTTATATCCTTCGCCCGAATTCAATCATCAGACGCCCCTCCCAACCTGCTTGTCTGGCTACGGGCCTGGACCAAGGAGGTTATATTACTGGAGACACCACTCCTATGCACGCAGCATTGGCCGCCATAAGTCACCGTCCGTGCTGCAAATGACGTCATGAGCAGGCACGACGCAGCCGCAGAAAGATGAGTAATTCAATAATTCTGATCAATGGTACACAACCTTACTGTTTTATCAACGGTATGTTTCAGTTCGTTTTTGCCTGTTTGTGACGTCACACCACAGATTATTTGTGATGGCGGCAGACCCATTGGTGTCTCGAGTAATATAACCTCCTTGGCCTGGACTAATAATGACCAAGCACAAGGCCACGTTTCCTAGAAAACGTAAAGATAGGGGTGCAACAGGTGAAATGACACATGCCTAAAGGCCATACATACATTGTAAAACAGGAACCAAGCTTATAGATACTCAGTAGACAATACATGGGGCCGCCGAGCACGAAAAAGAGGATAGTGAAGGAACATGATGGTATATGATCATATGCTGAAGATAATTCCACTCAGGACTAAGGAATACTGATAAATGCACGTGAAACCTCTCTGAGGTTAGGCGGACCCTGACTCCAGAGAGAGAGATAGTGTAGGTTTAACGATCACTCAATGGGCTATAAGCAGTCGAACGCAACTCAATGGGCTATAAGCAGCCGCCCGTCCCTAATTTAGGGTCACTGGTTCCAGGGAAGGGATGGAATAGCACAGACATACACAAGTACATGGGCACACTAAATAAATCGGGACCCCATTAGGTGCCGAAAGCAAGGTCAAGTAAATTCCACGAAGGATATGTACAAATGCAAGGGAGTCTCACCCAGGAAACAACGGATGAAACACGTGAACCAGCTGGTAGGCAGGGTATACGGAGAGAACTGGAGCAGTAACGGGAACGTGAGCTCGGAGAGCATAAGGGAGATAAGGAAAGTCCACCTAGTAGGTGAGGTAGAGTGTCGAGTCCTTAATTGAGAGTCAGCCAGCACAATAGGCCCAGGTGGTACAGTCCCTCCAGTATAAATCCGAACGATTTTAAAAATTCCAGATCACGTGATGTATAGTTTCATCCGGAAAAAGAAGGCAACCCCGTTATAATCGCTAAAAGAGAAGGTAACCCATCTAAAGCGTTACTAGAAGGGAAGGCCACACAACATTGCTGATCTGAAGAGTTTTTTTTTTTAGCGTGAGATCATTATATAACACCAATGTAAAAGTTTTTTTTTTTTTTTTTTTTTTAGCGTGAGATCATTATATAACACCAATGGTTCAACCTCGTTATAAAACTTGTTAAAAAAAAGGGGGGGTTGACCTTTTATGTTGCAAAGTAAAGGCGTCAATAAATCTCTATTAACAAATGACACCAATGGCTCACAGCCGTGAAGCCAGAGAATTTTAGCGCTTGGCGCCCTCTTTTGACCGGAGTTTGTTTATTCTGTTGAGCTCATGAATCTCTAAAGTCGACTCCTAAAGCAACTTTCAATGAATTCGCCTATTGATGAGGATCATCAATAGAATGGGGGAACACCGGAAAAAGTTGCGTTTGGCGGAGTTTGTTTATTGTACTAAAATCGACTCCTAAAGCAACTTTCAAATCGATCGCCTACTTCTTTAGCTCCCCCCTCTGAGGATGCAGATAGTTCTTGATTTTACCCAAAACAATTACTTTATTAAAGGGGGCTCTTTTTTTTTAATGCAGCAAAGATGCGTCGTTTATTTGGCTGAATTAATAAATATATTAATAAAGGTAATAGGTTGAAACATTATTTATTGTACGTTGCATACACTACAAGTTGCATAATGTCTGGATATTCTTCATACATGACCACATTTGAATCTCGCGAATTGGATTTCGCGAAAATAGATGGTCAAGTTCGATTAACATTATTGAGAATATTACGTGACTTTAAACATTTTTCATCTCATATCTGCCCACAGGATCATCCATTGTTATTGAATGAACTGTTCTTAAATCCAAAGATAATCTATTTGGATGATGCCAATCTTCCTGTTTTAAAAATCTGGATTAAATTGTGCAAACCATCCAAAGATCAACTAACGGAAGTCTTTTCACGTAATACGGAACTAAAATATCTGATTGATGTTGGTGCATATATAAACGGTGTTAATCATTGTAGACCGTTATTTTCTTGTTTACATAATGTAGCATACTTCAATTGGATGGTTAGTATTCCTGGATTTAACCCACACGTTCAAAATCACAAAGGTGACAACGCTTTATCGGCGTACTTTGATAAAAAATCAGAAAGAAATTCTCAAATACTTAGCAGACTTCTCACTATGGGTGTTAACGTGAATAATACGCCGCCCCGGTGGCACAGTGGTCTAAGCGATGGCCTACTGATCATTCGTCCGAACGGGGTCCGGGTTCGAATCCCGGTGAGGCATGGATGTTGTGTTTGTCTTACGGCACTGGCTCTCTCCCTTCCCTGGAACCAGTGACCCTAAATTAGGGACGGGCGACTGCTTATAGCCCATTGAGTTGCTCACGGTGGTCGTTAAACTTCCAATCAAAAAAAAAAAAAAAACGTGAATAATACCAACAAAAAAGGGCAGACCCCTTTAATGATGGCATTGAAAAATTTTGATACCAGCGAAGAAGATGTACAATTGATACTCAGTAGTGGTGCAGATCCAGACATTTGCGATCTTGAAGGTCGTACTTCTGCTTTTTATCTTAAAAATAGATTATTTCTCCCTTTGTTTCCCTCAAATGATGTTATTGACGTGTACAAGTGCAACTTGGAACAACATAGAGCCGCTCAAAGACATAAATCAGAATTTTTATATTATCTCAAGCGCTTATTTCCTAATAGTCTTCCAGAGCTTCTTGAATACCGTCTAGAAAATGAAAGCCATCCGGTTGTTCTACTTAAAAAACTATATTAAGCATTTTATGATAAGAAAAACATTATACATGATATCATCGATGAGCCAGCTTTATATTTTAACAAAAATATATTTATATTAGCTTTTCGTTTAGCTTACATTTCTAACGACCCGGACGCTTATGTTTACATGTGTCAAAAAATGATAGCAAATTTTGGATATTTACCATATGAATACCAAATTTCTCTCATGTCGTGTCATCCAGTAGTAGCTTATGATGATAATGGAGATTTGCCGCCCCGGTGGCGCAGTGGTCTAAGGCACTGGCCTCTGATCATTCGTCCGTAAGGGGTCCGGGTTCGAATCCCGGTGAGGCATGGATGTTGTGTTTGTCTTACGGCACTGGCTCTTTCCCTTCCCTGGAACCAGTGACCCTAAATTAGGGACGGGCGACTGCTTATAGCCCATTGAGTTGCTCACGGTGGTCGTTAAACCTCCAATCAAAAAAAAAAAAAAAAAAAAATAATGGAGATTTAAGAAAAGAGCCTACAGCCTTAGAAAAAATTATATATTATAATCCTTTGTCAAACATACCTTTCAATGGACAATCACTCGAATGTTTATGTTGTCAAGTATTGTTAAAACAGAACAAATATGAAGAAAAGCTTCCACCTTTAATTATTAAGCACGTTAAATTACACGATGTTCACAAAATTATTAGAAGACACTATGAATTTTCATCAGACGATTAGGAAGATATGATGTATTTTCTTTTTATATTTACACAACATAGACAAATGGCGTTGAATCGGACACTTTGTGATAGCCCATGGCGGCCAGGAATCGTGCTATCAGCTCCATCTCTATGCAGTCGGCTGACGGTTTCAAGTCCTCCACTTCAGGAATGGCTGACAGTTTCCCGTCTTCAGCGATCCATGTGTCGGGACGAGGAATGGCTGACAGTTTCCATTCTTCAGCGATCCATGTGTCCACTTCCGGACGGGGAATGGCTGACGGTTTCGAGTTCTCGGCGATCCACGTGTCGGAACGGGGAATGGGCGCAGGAATCCACGTATCTGGACACGGGGTGAAACTTCCTTTTGGTGGAGCTTCCAACTGTTGCAGTATCCACTTTTTAATTGCTTTGGCGCGAACATACGAGCACGTGTGGTCCATCGTCGTTCCATGTAACTGGCAGTTCCACCCTATGTCGGAGGTGGGTACGAGCCGATCGCTGGACGGACAACGGACACTGTCCAGGTGCAACGTGTGGAAACCGTTAAGGAAGACTTCCTTTTGACTCCCTCTGAAGGCGATGAGTGTATGCCTTCTGTCTTTGAATTGTCGGAGAGCGTCTCTGATCAAAGTGTCGAGCTCCTTCAGATCCAAACATTGCTCTCCCATGGAAGGATAAAAAGGAAGTCCGTGTATGTGCCTCTTTACGTATTCAATTTGGCGCTTATCCGCCGGTTGATGCGTGCCCAGATCGAACGAGTAATGATAGCCCGGCTCGTTGACAAAAACAGGAACGATACTCATTTCCCTCGGCACGAACCGCTTCTGGCTCTGGAGCCAGAAGCCGTGCATCTCGACCACCATGCATACTTTGTCGAGATGCTTTGCCGTCTGGTCCTCGTATTTGTCCATCAATTCGCGCCAACGATGGATCTCTCCGTGGCACCGGTCAAAAAACTCTTTCGGTTTCAACGATAGAAGATGGTCCATGGCGATCGGCTAAAGCGACTGAGTCTGTTCCTCTTTTTATGCTCGTAGCCACGCCTACGTGATCATCTACTGATAGCTGGGGGACCTTTTGTACGTCAGTCTGAATAAATATTTGTTTAGACGGCCGTAAACGTCCAAAAGGTCTGGATAATCTTGAAGGCCACTATAAGCAAAAGGCATCATCTACTGGCAGCTTCTCACTAGACCACCGTGCTATAATTACTATTTTTCTAGGACACCATTGGTTATACGGTGCCCATTAATTCATAGAGAGACGGGGGCAGACAATCCATTATTTGTTGCTACTGAAAATCAGGGCAAGAATGAAGACGATTAAAAATAAATGAGGTTAAAAAAAAAAAACAACAACAAGAAAGATAACACCGAATGTTCGGGTATTTTGAATCCGTTCTAACACAAATTAAATTTATCAAAGCTATTCAAAGGCAATGGAACCGGTACGGAAAACTCTGACGGAAGTTTTTCAATCGGGGTCTTTAATCCCTCAGATGCATCTTAAGCTTACGAACAACAGAGATATCAACAAAAAAATAAGATGTGACTCCCCTGATTGTAAAAACCATGCATTATTTTAGGAATAAAATATTCACAAAAAAGGTTTATCCATATGAGCGGTCCAAGAAAAAAAAATTTTTAGTCTAGTTTTTCAGGAGCCCAGATTTTGCTACAGCAGTAATTAACACCCCCTGGTGACCAAACCATTCTTTAAAAAACATTAGAAATTATGTGAAAAAATATTGTTTCATCAGATCAGGAAGAATTTTTCAAATCGGAGTACAAAACGTAATTTATGCGTCCTAGCGGAAAGTCTTAAATGATTGTACGTGAAAATTTGTACGGCAGAATAAGTAGTGATGGGGGAATTTACGCAGAAATAAAACACGGTGCAATGAGGAAGAATAGTGGTTGACATTTGGTAGTTGAAATCAGGTAGAAATGCAGTTGAAACCATAGGGTTGAATTTGCGTGGATGGTTTGGACATTTCCAACGTAAGTTTTACCACACTTTTCGCCGTGAATTCAAATTTATAAGGAACGTAATTTCAATGTAAATTCTACGTGGTTGTGTTACCAGGGTTATGGTACTAATGGCAATTGAACAGGAACATTTTCGGAGAAACTATTTCCAAGAATGTCCCCCAAAATGTTTTGCCAAGCTGTTCTATCGGAACGTATTTTGACTTGTAAAGAATCGTCCAAATTGAATCGGGACTCGTCCGAAAACACGACATTTTGCCAATCAACACGCCATTGTCTGCATTGAAAACCCCATTCTAGCCTGAGGCGCCCATGGTTCAGGGTCAAAGGAATCCGCCGCAGAGGGATGCTTGCAAGCAGTCCTCTGTGCAGTAGACGGCGTTGAACTGTTGAGGCAGACAATCGCGCACCTGTTGCAGTGCTCCACTGTTGTGCTAACAGGTGCAAAGATGTGATACAGTTCGTCACTGCCATGCGGACGAAGTGTCGTCACATCTTTCAGTCCACTGCCGGACTGTCGCTGCACCTGGTTCTCCTCGGTCCACTGTCGCCACATGGACATCGCTGCCGTGGCGTTATCTCCCTTCCAAGCCGCAATGTCGCGGCACGAAAATGCTCCACGCAGACCACTTATTCGTCCCCGTTCAAACTATGTCGTATGGTGATATTTGGCCTTTCGTCGCCGCCGAGTAGTATAAAAGGACCGGTCCGGCAGTCGCACCAGGGGGACGTGGCATGATACAGCAAGTAGGAGGAAGATGGAGCTTGTTCGGGGTGAGGATGTGCGGTATGTAGGTGGCGCTAGTGTGTTTGGTTGATGTGCTGCCCCCTTGCGGTGCTTTTTGGAATTTTATTATTTCGATGTAAAACAGACAAAACCTTTTTTTAGAGCATTTTTAGAAATAATAAGATATTAATGATTGATTGTTTAAATTATTTTTCTTGTATTTAATATCTTGTACATTTAGTAAAATGTTTGACAACCTTGAAGGAGGTAAGAATGTTGCTTACCCTCCCCCCACCGTAAAAGTACTCATATGGACGTCACTGTATCTTACAGCCATAAAAGAAGGAAGTTTTGGTGATGTGAAGGCTTTATTCCGTGCTGTCAAGAAAGAAGGCGTCAAGAAAAAAGACGTAGAAAAATGGCCGAAAGGGGAGAAAACGTACACCCTCCACAAACCAACGAGACGTCGTTTCCCGAGAAAGAGAGTTATGGTGAATAAAATAGGCCAACAGTTTCAAGCAGTCTTGGTTGACCTCCCCAGTTTGAGTCGGCATTACGATGGATTTCGTTACTTGTTGACGTGTATTGATATATATTTTCCAAATATGCGTGGGTGATTCCCCGAAAGCAAAAGTCGGGGTCCCATATCGTTCAAGCGTTTTCCAAAATTTTCGAACAGAGAAAACCTTTAAAACTGCAAACTGATAAAGGAACTGAATTTAAGAACAAAGAATTCCAAAAGTTTTTAAAACAGCAAGAGGTGCATTTCTTTACGACGAACAACGAGACGAAAGCAAGTGTTGTGGAAAGATTCAATCGCACGTTGAAAACTAGAATGTGGCGCTACTTTACAGGTCAAAACACCTTCAGATTCATCGACGTGCTCGACGATTTAGTACACAGTTACAATAATTCTCCGCATCGAAATACAAAAATGAAACCTTAGCAGTACTTAGTTTTTAAGTAAATACATTTCTCTGGCAATAAAGACTAGAACTAAAAGCATTAGTGAATTACAAGAAAATTACTTTTAAAATACCCCTTAGAATAAAATATGTCCTGCAAGACTACTAAGGTTTTGATTGGAATACATATACTCAGCCTTTTCATTCTCTATAAATATTAAGAGAGGAATTCTGAAATGATGTGTAATATAAAATATTTACCTTCAACAACTGAACATCCGATTTCATTCACAATTTGATTCCAAATGTCTCAGTGCATTGGCATATCTAACAGCAAGAATAAAGGATAATAAAGGCAGAGAATCTCATTTGTAAAGTCTACAGCCGGGGATCCACATCGCGCCACAAAATGTGACTGAAATCTGATAACCAAAAATCAATTAATATAATTTCATTCATGCCAAGGTGAAACGAATATAAAATTTTTCTTTCAGTGCAGATTCATACGTCGATTTTTATGGGTTGCGTCAAATCGATCAGCGACTTCGCTTAAATCAATGTATTTTGCAATTGTCGACTCTATAGCTAAGACAGCGAGATTACGTAGACGATCGTTAGAAATTCGATTTCTGAGATAGGTTTTCAACCTTCTCGTGCATGAGAATGTTCTTTAGCAGGATGCACTAGTCACTGGTATTGTTAGTGTAATGACTGCAAGTTTATACAGCTCATGAAAAGCTAATTTGTATTCCTTCAAAACTTGAGCTAAAATACTGAGAGTTCCCACAACGCATTTTTGTTCTTTTTCATACAGTGAACAAACACCACTTGTGGTACTTCTTCCCGGAAGAGAACCCCTAAAAACCCACATTGGGGACAGACCTGTCACACTGAACACACGCAAAATACTTTAGGTCAATGACCTGTGATACAATATATAGAGCTTGAAAATACATTAAAAATACAGGATGCCCAATAAATAAACAGTGAAGATAAACTTTCGAACGCAGCACTACATAGGAGCACAGTGCATATAACATGAGTGGTGCACATTGACACATCAGAAGATCACAAAACAGTTCCCCGAAGCCCGCAGCCGCCCACCGGCCGACAGAAGGGATGGAAGTTCAGGAGAATTCCTGAGAGATTGATGAAATCAGTGAATCACTTGCTTGGTAAGTACGAAAAGAAAGCAGCAGGCATCCGGAAGGCGGGTGGGCGGATGTTTTGTGAGCAACAGCCACGGATATGCTTGAAACGGCAAGTCCTTGGAGCAAATTATGTCAGCTAACCGGAAAACACTATGAAGAAGTGGCAGCAAGATAGGGCAGTGGCAGTACATATGAGCGACGTCTCCGTCAACGCCACAGAAAGGACAGAGAGGAAAAGAGATAAGAGACATGCGATAGAGAAGATGGGGGACGGGGAGCCGGCGATGAAGGAACCGCCAGTGGGTGTTACGTTCCAGCGGAGAAGAAAGGGGGAAGAAGAAGCAGACCAAGCGGCCAGGGAGGAGGAAGGAAAAACCCCGGAAATGGGATGGGGGGACTCAGAGGGAGCTCGAAGGAAACGGTACAGGGCAGCGGTAGTAAAAGAAAGGACAGGGGCGACAGAGTCACGAAAAGGAAGAAAGAAAGGGAGAAGGAGGCTGGGGCCGGGGACGACGAGGAGGCAGTTGTCAGAAACAAGAGAAGGATAGAGAAGCTGAAGAGAGAAACGGAGAAGGGTATAGTCGTCCTCAAGGGAAGGAGTTGGGGTGAAAAAGAGTAAGTCGAGGGGTTTCCAGGAAAAATCGGGATTAATGAGGGCCTGCACGGTTAGGATGCCGGCACGGAACCATGAGAAAAAAAGAAAGAAAGGTTGATCGGGGGGGGGGGGGGTGAACCAGGGTAGAGAAAAAGAGTGGTTCTGCAAGGAGATCCAGGGTGGTGGTAGGAGGAGAGCGAGGGAACGGAAAAGCGCTAGAGCCTCAGATAAAATAGGAGGAAAGTTTGAAGAGGGAATAGTAAAGTAGTCCATCCCGAGGAAAAGAAAAAAAGTGAAGGATGGATCGCGAAGAGAAAGAATAACGTCAAGAGAAAGTGTAAGAGAAGAAGACGAAGTGACGAGACGAAGGAAGGAGGCGATGCGGTATGCACGATAGTAACAGTGAACATCTATAAGATTAATGCCCCCATGCTTGACAGGGAGATATAGCGTCGGAGGAGCTGACCAGTGCTTGGAGGCCCAGATTACTGAAGTAAAGATGCTGTTGAGTTCCGTCAGGCGGGTTGACAAGAAGACGGTGGAGGTCCAGGAATAGGTGCAGAGAGAAAGTAAGTATCGTCGAACAATGTGAGCTCGCTGACAGTAAGAAGTAATGGGAATCGCAAATCTCCAAAATGCTGCTTGATGACGTAACCTAGACTGCAAACTGGTCCATGTCAAAAGGCTCGCAGTATAGGGGTGATCGATATGGGCTCCAAGGATCTTCTGAGTCGAGGAGGACCAGACCGCACCCCAGGGGTATCGGTCCGGCCCATCCACGACCCACACCACAAACCAGTACTTTTGGTGACATTAAGCGAAGCGCCAGAAACAGTAGCGTAAAGATGGTAGGTGGAGAGAAGATTGTCGAACTGGACGTCCTGGCGGAGACAGAAAGTTGCGTCATCTGCAAATGCTGTAAGTACGCACTCATGGGGAGGAAGAGATAGCATCAGTAGGCACCACCGCACGAAATTTGTCCTGGAAAAAGCGCCGAACTTCCGTGCAGAGACATGAAGGGTCAGATGAGATAGTACCATCAGGTGGGCGAAGGTGGCGTAGCGTCTGCGACGTACGGTGTGTTCTTTCGGTACGTGAGAGCTCCTCGTAGGAAATCTCCGGTGAAGAAAGATGAAGCATCTTCAGCCTGCGAGTAGCCTCCACGGCGAGCGGATGGAGTTTCGCTCGGAAAGCATCCTGAACAACAAGGTAAGCGGGATCCTGTAAGGGGATTGCAGCCAAGGAGCAACGGAGATTACAAATTTCCTTCGCACGTTCGTTACGAATAGCAAACGAAAGACGGCGTACGAGCAGACGAAGATCGTGCTTGATGTTTAACCATAGACGAAGGGTACTGGAAGCGGTACTGATGAGATGTTGTCTATCAGCAAGAAAACGGCGGACGTCGGCGCAAAACGCCACATCCAAGAGTAAAGAATCATTGAAGGTCCAGGAGCGTTGTCTGGAAGGCGGGAAAGAGGAAACGCAGATGGTAAGCGCCACAGCAGAATGGTCGGAAGAGGTAGATGGATGATGTCTCGCCGCAGTGATCGCTGGAAGCAGCGCTGGGATGACATATATGCGATCGAGACGTGCTGCCGCCGAACCTTGTGCTGGAGAATTCCGCCAAGTATAAGAAATGGTGTCCGGGTGAACAACTCAATGGGCTATAAGCAGTCGCCCGTCCCTAATTTAGGGTCACTGGTTCCAGGGAAGGGAGAGAGCCAGTGCCGTAAGACAAACACAACATCCATGCCTCACCGGGATTCGAACCCGGACCCCGTTCTGACTAATGATCAGAGGCCATCGCTTAGACCACTGCGCCACCGGGGCGGCGCATCTGTGATTCATCAATTGTCCTAATCTTATTACATCGCTGTGTAACATATTTTGTCACACAAAACCATTGGCCTTCACCATATTTCACAGTGAAATACTCCCATCCCAGAGTACCCAACTGAACCACAACAGCTCTTACATTTTGATTATGCAGTATTTCCCTTTTCTTTCTTTTTGGCTAGTCTATTAATGTTTGGCATCACAATTGCTTTACCTGTATATGTAGAATGCTAACAAAGATTCTGCATATTTCCTCACTGAAATGCAAGTGCTATTTAATTTTTATTCAACCAAAAGTATTTCTTCAAAAAACTGAAAACACTAAACAATGAAATTCACACACATTCAAAACATAAGGAAATGATTCCACATATTTATTGGACAGCCAACAACAGTTTACACAAAAGATGAGGAATAACTTCTGCTTCAACTAGTAACAGATTACCTTGTTTCATGTGTATTAGCTTTCTCATATTAAATCATTAATTCCCTATTGTGAATAATGCACTACATAATTAAACAAAATTGTGAATGACACTCAAAACATCAAAATTGAATTTGAACAGAAGCTTTAGATTATATGCAGCATAAAATAAACATTTACCAGATATTACATTTGCATTCCTCAATGCAAGCATTTTAAGCTAGCGATAAAGAAACTTGCTTCAGGAAATATGGTATACCTCATTTCAGGTTTAAAATAGGAATTATAAGAGTTCAAAAATGGCTGTTCAGAGTGTTTCCAGTTGCTATTTATTTTTTTACATCTAAGGAATGAAGATGTGTTGCAGTTATGTAATATGAAGCAAAATGTTATTAGTAAAGTGGAAACAAGCATTCTTATACTTTGATTCACCCTGAGATGACACTGAAGGGAAAGGTACCTGAAACCTAGCACCGCGACTAAAAGTACCCAACAATTTCCGTGAAAACCAACACATTTATTGCCCAGAATCATACTTTATATTGTCCTAACTGTTTACTTATAAGTACATTTAGTTATTTTAGACAAATCTAAAAATGATCTATTTTCAGAAATTAAGAAAAATTAAGTTTTAAAATTAGACCAACACATGCATGCGTAGATATGCAGTGTTTGGGAGACAAGGATGCCAATGAGTTGATTGTGGGTGGGGGAGGGGTGATTGACAGCTGCTAACAGCAGGACACAGTGGGGAGTGACGCAGATGAACATAACTATCGGCCATCCCCTTAGGCTCGGTGAGTTAATAGACTCTTGTACCTTAAACTGCAGTGTCATCTTAGGGTGAATCGAAGTATAAGTGGTTTGGCCATGTGGAAAGAAAGAAAGGTAGAGGAAGTCCAAGGAAACCTTGGGAGGACCCGATTCAGGAATGTCTGCATGAGAAAAAGATTATGAGTATGAAGTACAAAAGGTCTTATATGCGCCATGTGACGGAGGTCAGTGGAGCTCAATCTGTGTGCCGATATCTCTGTAAATGAAGATGTTTGATACAGCAACAGTAAATATATTCTAGTTCCATCAGTTAAATACTAATCTGGCAGATGGACTTTCTTTGTAAGCTAATCACTGAATATCAGAGACCAGTTTAATGATATGAATGATACATACTTTTTTTTAAATGCAAAGAGCAATTATTTGGAGCACAGCAGGCTGAAGGTGAAAGAGCAAAGCTACTAAACTCACTGTATTAAACTTTAAAAAATATATAGAGTTGTATCTTTTACAAGTAATTTCAGTAGAACAATTTCATTTGTTTAATTAAAGCCTATATGCAAAAACAGCAGACCTCGACATCATTTAGTTTAAAGCTCCGCTGCCACGTCAAGGCATGATGTCATCAGCGGAGTGGCCTTTTTTTTCTTCATAAGAAACACTTTGGAAATTTTGTTTATATATATGCAAGGAGAAAAATCTTTTTATATTTCAACAGTGGCAAGCACTTGAAAAATAATCAACAAAAAATGTTAATTACGGGTTTTAAAAAGGAAAATTTTAATGCATTTGGTAGTCACATTTTCAAACTAGAATATAGTTGATTCTCAGATGTGTCACTCTGAATAAACTAGGTTCTTCATGATGAACTACGTTTCAGTTCTAAAATATGACCACTAAATGTATTAAAACTTACCTGTATAAAACTCGTAATTAAAAATTTCTTTCACTGTGATTAATAATTTGAGGTCCCATGTTGTCATTATTTCTAAAAAAAAAATTCAAGTACCATGAGACTGAAAAACAGAATTTACTCCTTTATCCGCACTACCTTAACAGAGAAAAAGTGTTTCTTATTAAGGGAGGCTTCCCAGTTCAAAAGAGGTCATTTTGAGCTGAGTCGGAACCCTTGAACAAAGTCAATTAACACAAATATTTAACAAATATATAGCAGGGGGCACGCTGCCGATCACAATTTTCGCAATTTGAGCAAAAGAAATAATTTTGGCAATGGAAAAAAGCTTTGCCAATTACCTTTTCACAGTGTTATAACACTTTGGTGAAAAAAAATTGAATTTGGCGACTAAATTGGTGAAAACTTTAGAAAAGCCAGCGCAACCCCTGTATGGTGTTTCTGAAATATTCAATAAGCAGGAAAATATGAACACAAAAATTAAAATCTTTTTTAAGGTTTTTTTTTTTTTTTTTTGATTGGAGGTTTTAACGACCACCGTGAGCAACTCAATGGGCTATAAGCAGTCGCCCGTCCCTAATTTAGGGTCACTGGATCCAGGGAAGGGAGAGAGCCAGTGCCGTAAGACAAACACAACATCCATGCCTCACCGGGATTCGAACCCGGACCCCTTACGGACAAATGATCAGAGGCCATCGCTTAGACCACTGCACCACCGGGGCGGCTTTTTTGAAGTTTTGACAAGTGTCTGTTGTGATATTTTGCCTCACACAAATGATATAAAGGTTTCTGAGACTTAGTGCTGATACCGAGCTGTCAAACACAACAGCCTATAATCCTACCAGCCCTGATAGATTTCCAGCTGGTAGGTGTTGTAAAGAAGCTGATTCCCCCCCCCCACTAACCAGCAACAGATGCAATTTTTTACTTTCTCACAGGTCACCAGGTTTTTGCTGAACTACGTTTTCTTTTTCTTTTTAATATGGAGAATGTGACATTGCCATTACAGATCTTTGAGAAATTTGCAGGTGCTGACAGTCCTGAATTTTTGCAACTGGCAGCGTACATATTCAATAAGCAGTTTTTTTTTTGACATTTTGCCCCACACACATCCTCAAGAACAATATAAAGGTTTTCTGAGACCTAGTGCTGATACCGAGCTGTCAAACACAACAGCCTATAATCCTACCAGCCCTGATAGATTTCCAGCTGGTAGGTGTTGTAAAGAAGCTGATTCCCCCCCCCACTAACCAGCAACAGATGCAATTTTTTACTTTCTCACAGGTCACCAGGTTTCTGCTGAACTACGTTTTCTTTTTCTTTTTTTAATATGGAGAATGTGACATTGCCATTACAGATCTTTGAGAAATTTGCAGGTGCTGACAGTCCTGAATTTTTGCAACTGGCAGCGTACATATTCAATAAGCAGTTTTTTTGACATTTTGCCCCACACACATCCTCAAGAACAATATAAAGGTTTTCTGAGACCTAGTGCTGATACCGAGCTGTCAAACACAACAGCCTATAATCCTACCAGCCCTGATAGATTTCCAGCTGGTAGGTGTTGTAAAGAAGCTGATTCTCCCCCCCCCACTAACCAGCAACAGATGCAATTTTTTACTTTCTCACAGGTCACCAGGTTTCTGCTGAACTACGTTTTCTTTTTCTTTTTTTAATATGGAGAATGTGACATTGCCATTACAGATCTTTGAGAAATTTGCAGGTGCTGACAGTCCTGAATTTTTGCAACTGGCAGCGTACATATTCAATAAGCAGTTTTTTTTGACATTTTGCCCCACACACATCCTCAAGAACAATATAAAGGTTTTCTGAGACCTAGTGCTGATACCGAGCTGTCAAACACAACAGCCTATAATCCTACCAGCCCTGATAGATTTCCAGCTGGTAGGTGTTGTAAAGAAGCTGATTCCCCCCACTAACCAGCAACAGATGCAATTTTTTACTTTCTCACAGGTCACCAGGTTTCTGCTGAACTACGTTTTCTTTTTCTTTTTTTAATATGGAGAATGTGACATTGCCATTACAGATCTTTGAGAAATTTGCAGGTGCTGACAGTCCTGAATTTTTGCAACTGGCAGCGTACATATTCAATAAGCAGTTTTTTTTTTTGACATTTTGCCCCACACACATCCTCAAGAACAATATAAAGGTTTTCTGAGACCTAGTGCTGATACCGAGCTGTCAAACACAACAGCCTATAATCCTACCAGCCCTGATAGATTTCCAGCTGGTAGGTGTTGTAAAGAAGCTGATTCCCCCCCCCCCCACTAACCAGCAACAGATGCAATTTTTTACTTTCTCACAGGTCACCAGGTTTCTGCTGAACTACGTTTTCTTTTTCTTTTTTTTAATGTGGAGAATGTGACATTGCCATTACAGATCTTTGAGAAATTTGCAGGTGCTGACAGTCCTGATTTTTTGCAACTGGCAGCATACAATCTTCAATAAGCGGTTTTTCTGACATTTCACTCCTCATATACCTATACATATAATGACTCAAAGTACTGAATCAAATAATGCAGTAATCCTTCAAAAGATGAATGCACTTACTACAACCCAGTTCATTCATTTTGGCATTCCGTTTTGATTCGCTAATGGCTAAAAGAATATTAGGCTTTTTTTTTAATTCAACATAGCTTCATTATAAACATCTGTTTAAGTTTCACGCTAAAAACCAATATATTGTTTATGCAAATATCAAAACCACTATAATATGCCACCGTTAAGAACCATAGAGATCACAAATGCAGTTTATTCAGGGAAAACAGCACTGCACCCACCGATGCAGGACAAGGAGGCGAGGAGGAGATGTACCCCTGATTTAACTACGGTAAGGACATTATCGCAAAGTTTGTAACAATAAATACAGGAAGTGGCCGCTTTTCCTACAAAACATATGAATGTTAGCCAAGCTTAACATGGCTGACTGAAGAAATAACAAGTACAACAACACGTCTAAAGTAGTCAAAAGGGAATTTTGATGGTTTTGCAACCTTTTATCCATTGCAGCATACTTGCACTTGCCCCATCCCATCAAAGAGTGCATCTATGGAACATAACTATTGCACATGATAGTTACAAAATACACACTAAATATTGGCAAAAAGAAATGTCACAGATATTTGAAATGCAGTGATATCAGAAAAGAAAAAAGCAATTTGAAATATTTTTGTTGAGCTCATTTCTGCAAACTGTTATATGGTATACCATTGTATTGTGTAGCTTAGATGGTTCAGATACATACATAGGATATCATCATCATCATTGTCAACCATTATCAATCCACTGCTGGACGAAGGTCTCCCCAAGTTTCCTCCACAACGGTCTGTCTTGTGCCAGTCTCCTCCATGTCACCCCTGCATACTTTCGAATTTCAGGGTATATATATACTATTATACTTCTGCTCAACACATTGATGACAAATACAACAAAAACATAATAGTGTGTATGCACTACATGCATATCCACTATCTACCAACAAGTAATTGGACACCCCTACAATCGACGATATCTGCGGTCCTGACACATGTCATGGCCGCCACCATTAAATATCGTGTGGGAAACAACAACGCAACCAGTCCCATGCAAGATGCCACGCAGTTCGGAGCTCTCCGATTTTGAGGAAGGTGTAATCGTCGGGTATCACAGAAATGGCCGATGACATATCCAGCGAGTTGAAGTACCCAAAATCGACAGTGGCCTACGTGATTGGCAAGTGGAAGATGAGAGGTGACTGTCGGAATGTGCCCCGACCCGGCAGACCCAAAAAACTGGGAGTTAGAAACTGACGGATGCTGGCCACCGAATTTCGGAAGAACCAAACCAAATCGATGGGCCACATCCGCGAGTGTTCTTTCGATGAATACCATTCGTAAGAAAGCCCATCTGCTCGGTTATCATGAACGTGCTACCGCCCACAAGCCTTTGATCACCAAGTCCAATAGTGCTGCTCGGCTAACGCGGTGCACAGAACGTCGACAGTGGACCGTTGAACAGTGAAAACAGGTTCTCTGGAGCGACGAATCAAGGTTCACCTTCTACCATTCGTATGGCAGGGTCTGGGTTTGGCGTCTGCCTGGAGAACGCCTCCTGCCGGAATGTATTGTGCCAACTGTGAAGTTCGGCGGCAGTGGAATTATGCTATGGGGATGTTTCTCCTGGTATGGCACGGAACCTGGTAGACTCAACACAAAGACCTAGTGCACCATTTTGGATGACCATGCGCTTCCTACTTTGTGGCAGTTTTACGGGGTGGACCCATGTTACTTTCAGGAGGACAATGCCACCTGTCATGTTGCGAGGTCCACCATGGCTTGGTATGGTGACAATGGGGTTAATCGAATGGACTGGCCTGCGCATAGCCCGGACCTTAACCCTATCGAGCACCTCTGGGACGAGTTGGAGCGTCGACTTAAGGGGTGCCCCTACCGTCCGAAATCGGTGAAGGAACTGACCTGTCTTCTCCAAGCCGAGTGGAAGAAAATACTGCTAGCCGTCATACGCCTGGTTGAGAATATGCCCTGGAGGGTCGCAGCTGTAACCGCCGCTTGTGGAGGCTCCAACAACTATTGAAGGTGAATAAACTTCGTTTTCATTTGCTATCACAGGTGTCCAATTACTTGTTGGTAGATAGCGTATATTTGAAAATGAAAAAAACATTTTTTGCTGTTAGAAATACCTGTTTCACAGAGACAAATGCCAAAAATGGATGGAATGGTTGATCACAATTTGTAGAAAGTAGTGTACTCATATTCTGAAAGATTACAAGCAGTGTTAGGTATAAAGAAATATGCAAACTCTAAAATTGAACACAATAACCTATCAAGACTGCTAGACACCATGTTTTTCTTTATAAGTGCAAGGAGCACCTGTGACATTGCAATTCCTTATTCCTGTGCAACAGCCCTAATGAAAAGCTTCCAATACTGCACAGATACATTTTACCTTTATACAACTGTGCTTTTAAGTTGGAACATTTGACAGACAGGCCATAAAATTTTGGTTTCAGAATTGGTGCTGAACGCAGAGTTAACATTCCTTTCAAGAATTAATCAAAGTAAATCAGAATACAAAAAAATAATAATTCAGAAATATTGTAATTAATTATCTGTATGACAAATTCCTTTTGTTCAACTTTTGTTAAGAAGCAAATCTGTATTCTGCACCTCATGTATCTACACTGAAGTATCAAAAGTCATGGGACAGCAATATGCAAATTTTTAACTGGTGCTGTCGTCATATAAAGGCTTTGACACGGATCACAATTTGTTTCAGTTGTGAGGTGTAATCTCTTGAGTCAGGTTGAACAACCACTAGTAGGATTACGGTAAGCCAATGTGAATTATCAGAGTTTGAATGAGGCATGGTAATGGGAGCCAGACGGATGAGGCATTAAGTTTCCGAAGTTGCGCAAACATTCAACATTCCTTGATCAACGGTGTCATGTGTGTACCAAGAATACCTCATGGAAGACATTAACACCCACCATGAACGGAGCAGATCACAAGTGCTGAATGACCGTGACTAGCGGAGCCTGACCGAGATTGTCCATGCTAATAGACAAGCGACACTAGCTCAAAAAACATCTACATTCAATGCAGGAGGTACCAGACATATCCATCAGGTCAGTGCAGCATAATTTAGCATCCTTGGGGTATGGGAGCACAAGACCCACCAGAGTGCCTTTCTTAACAAAACGACATTGGACACAGCGCTTCACCTGGGTTTGTGAACACGGTAATTGGACCCTGGAAGACTGGCAACATGTGGCTTGGTCTGATGAGTCATACTTCCAGTTGTTACGAGGTGATGGTAGGGTTCTGGTGTGGCACACAGACCACACCAGGCCATTGACCCAATATGTCAACAAGGCACTGTGCAAGCTGGTGGTGGTTTCATACATGTGGCACTGTTTGGGTTCTCTGGTCCTCGTAAACACATCATTAACCTACTCTGCTGGGTGACCATTTGCAGCCCTTCATGGGCTCAACAATGATGGGATTTTCCAAGCGGACAATGCACTATGTCATCGGGCCCAAGTTGTTCAAAATTGGTGTGAGAAGAAGCATTCAGCACAGTTATGATGGATGGTGGGCCACCATGTTCGCCCGGCATTAACCCAAAGGTGCACTTATGGGACGTGGTTGGTGGAAAGATTGCACCCCAGATCCTGCACCTACAAATGCCAGCTAACTATAGGCGCCTGTTCAGACGGAATAGCTCAACACCTTTCCAGAAGGCTTCCGGCCACTTGTGGAATCAGTGCCACATCAATTTGCTGGACTTTGCCGGGCTAGAGGACGTCCTACATGAAACTAGGTACGTATCCCATGACTTTTGGCACTTTATTGTATTTGTTCTCCATTCCATTTTTCTGTATACTCTCTTCATAAAACAAACCACTCTAAATCATATTTCTTCCTTTTCCTGTTTTTTTTTTTTTTCTAGTGGTGGATCTAGTTTTTTTACCCTGCCTGTACTGGCAGGCATGCACAAGCATATGTAAACAGCAGATACATAACCAGAACTACTTTATGCACTGAAAATTGGTAGCCCACTCTATTTTTCTCATTCATAGTGTAAGGAAAAACTGCCTTGTACCACCCACAGAACTAAACAAGCACAAGTGACAAACTACACTTTTGGAAATATTACTTATGTTTACAATGCATTTTCACAGTGTTTACAAAACCATTTTTCAGGGAGTTTTGAGTGTATGCCTTGACACTGGAAATGAAACCACTTATTACAACTATCACAACCTGCCATACTACGCTTACTCGTTACTAAAGAGCAATCCCAGCATTTCCACGAAGCTTTTAAATCTTTAATTCTCTGATGAACTGCCATCCAAGCTGCTTCAGAAAAATACTGTCGAACACAACACACATCAACATCTAAAATATCTGCCGAGATACTTTCAAAGTCTAAAGGGATCTGATGGGCCTCTATTATCTTCTTTTGTTTCATTACTTCTGCGATACTTTCCCCCAATATACATTCTAGAATTTTAAACTCTTTATGTGATGGAGAAAAGTTTTGTGTTATGATGGCTGTAGCATCTGTTGTATCAACATCAACATAGCTAGCACATACCTGTTCTTCAATAATCACTTCTCCCTCAGGAACAAGTTGATTTATATTTTCAATAGTCACAGATTCGCTGAAATGTGGCAGATCTGGAGGGGTCGAGGTATCTACACTTTCAATGGAATCACCAAAACTGTTCTGCTCAGGAGCAATTAGCTGCTCTAAATTTTTCTTTATACCCATTGCCTCATTATTTGTTGGTCTACACATCCTACTGCGGGGACGTTTCCTTTTTTGTGTGGAAACAAAGCGCCTCTGAGCTTTAATCTTCTGATTCGGAGCTCTGTTTAAAACCTTGGGAAGTGACACATTTGGCTTATTGACTGATAAAAGTAAAAGTCTTTCAGCTGTTGCAATTGATTCATCGCACTGTTGCATAATATCCAAATCTGTAGCTTTTTCACACAACTTGGAAATATGCTCTAACCGTTCAAGTATCTTCTTTTTTTTTTCTTCAATTGTGCACAATGGTTTTCTTAAGTGACTAAGTGTAGATTCTTCTTCCATTCTGTGTTCACCAATTATTATGTTATCACTGGACAAACCACTTTGTTCCCTATACCGAGCCACCAAATGTACATGTTTGCACATTTCGTTGCGGCGAAGATAACTATAGCAGTTGCAAGAAAGTGCATGCTGACAAATATGACATTTTATACAAGTCAACTCACACGAAGCATGGCTATTTCCAGTTTCTGTGACTACATATTCTTCTTCTGTACTCGACGATTTCACATACGCCTGTTCTCCAACAACCCTAATATTACTAAAAGGAATATTTTCACTCTCCTTATGATTTCTTTTTAATATCTTAATCTTATATGCACCAGAATTCCCTTTTTTTGTTTAATCACTTGCTCAAACCCTTTATTTTCTACATAGTTAAAAAGCTTAACCAATACCTCATCAACACGTGGATTTGCTTTCCTCTGCAAATAATTTCCTTTTAAGACTTTGTGAAAGGCTTCTACTGCCATGTTTGTATTGATCCCAAGACCAACTCGGTGACAAGCAGCCCATTCTGTTGGCCTCAAAAAATAATGATTGAAAAAGTACTCAGCAAACTCTCTTGTTCGATTTTCGGAGTGAAATTTTTCATACACTACTGGTAAATATTGGTTAAATTTTATTTCATCAATTTCATCCATTAAAATTCTTAATGTTTGAAAAACCTCTGTTTGATGCTCAGTTGAACCAGCAACCTTTTTTAGGTTAGACTTCCAAGCCCTGAGTACATGCCAGGAACATAACAACTTTTTTGGACCCTCACCAAAGACAGCAACCCATGCTTTAAAATACTGAGGAGCATCGTCTGTCATTATACAACATGGTTTTAAAGTTGGAACTTTTTTCTTAATACTCATAAAAAAATGAAACAGAACTGTATAGTCTTCCCGATTAGTAAGACACCATGCAACAGGAAAACCTTCATCAAACTTATCTTTTATCAGAACTGTTATTAAATAATAATTATGCTGGGACATTCCATGGGTTGAATCCATGCAAATAACCTGATCTGGACCGAATTCCAGTAGCATGCTTTTTTGGAGTGGGGTTTGGATAACTAAAAACAAATCTGTCTTTTTGAGAGTGTTAAACTCTTCCGACACTTCATGTTGTGCTTTGTAAGCCAACACAGAGGAATTATCTTTAGCTTGCAAATCAAGAACCCAACTATTTAAACTGTCAAATTCATTCACATGCTTTGGAATTTCTCCAATTCCAAATGACCTCTGAATATTTCGTACATCCAATTTTCCTATCATGTGCTTTCTTTCAAAAGCACCTGTAAATGAATTCCTTATTTTTTTAACAATAGTTGAAGGTTCAATGCCGGAACTCAAATCTCGAGCAATTTTTCTCCTCTCTTCAAGTGGAATACGCATATCTTCAATGTTATTATTATGCCTATAATGTGATAAATTGTATTTTACAAAAACATTATCACATATCTTTACATGCATATGTGCTGTGCACAGAAATCCAATTTTCTTAGAATTTCTTATGTGCTGGTCTTTTGGATTTCCAGACTTATGGCAAACATAATACTGATATGAACCAGAAGCTGTTACTTTGGTGCCCCTCCGATTAATAAAATTACACTTATACTTGTTTTCTATTTCATTTTTCCACACCTCAAAATCAGCTACAGAAGGAAATTCCTGAGTGCCCTCTACAAATTCTACACCATGAACATTTTTCAAATGAGAAATAAAATCATTTAGCAGATTACATTTCATATCACAATTACTTTCTGGGCAATGTAATCTACCACAATCATCAGAAAAATGAGAAAATATTTTGCAATGCCTCAGATATGATGACTTAAGGGTAAATGATTTATCACAAACTAGGCATTGAAAATTCCATGCACCTGGGGCAGGATCAGTAAGTCTACTTATGTAATGGCCTTTTATTCTGCGATGTTCATCTAAACCCTGCTGCCTACAATAGATTTTTTGACAAATTTCACAAGCATATCTTTTACCTGATTTCATTGCAATCTAAGTCTCAGATACCTTTGGTATAATGAAAAATATCTATATTTATTGGTGTTACCTTAAAATAAAAGATCCACTAAGGGAATTTTATAAATTATTTCAACACTACTTACTTACGCTATAAAGGATACACCACCTTTACACTCGTTCTTTAACTTTGGGATTCCGTTTGACAACGCACGTGTCGTCTAAGAACCACAAAGTAGAAACTCTCACGTCACGTACGTGAATTCCCTAACAGGCTCACTCACGTACGTGAGATCCCCAACAGAGGACCGGAAGTAGCAGACGAATTCGTTAGAAGCGTTTTCGGTCCGCTCACCGGGAAGTGAATTGCTGCCGCAGACGCGGTACGATGCGCCACGGCCATACGCCGTACACGGCGGTCTTCCCTCTCAGTAGTGCCATGTGGCAGGCCGGAACCCGGTCTTCTTGAGGCAGTACCTTCCCTTGACCACCGCTGCCAACAATCATGCACAGTGGCTACATTCCTGCCAAGTTGTTCTGTAATATTGCAGAAAGAAAATCCACCTTCTCGTAGCCCTATTACACGACCTCGTTCAAACTCTGTGAGCTGTTGATAATGGCTTCTTCGTCTTCTTAAAGACATTCTTGACTAACATCAACACACTACGTCGAATCTGAACGATAACTAACGCTCACGAACGTTACAGCGCGTATTTACAGCAAACCTGCTTTGCATGTTCCGAGGCGCTACTAGCGCCACACGTATGCGCCGAGCGCGAAATTTACATATACGTCATCTTACAGATGTACTCTCACCGCCTACCAACTGTCGTTTATCTAACACAACCCTTTCTTGGTGTTGGGAATTCCCCCCCCAGTCAGTGTATATGAACACCCCACAAATAATCTTAGTTATTTCAAAATAAGTTCTTGATAGTTTTAGCTTTTATTCTGAATTGTCATATAGTGGATAGTACATCCCATAATGACCATTATCTAGCATTTTTCTGCAACGTTATCTAACATGGGCGAGTATTTTCACTACTTTAACTAAAGTGTGAAAATTTTCACTATAACTAATTTAGTGAAAATACTCGCCCCACCCCAATGCTGTTAACATACGTAGATTGTTGTTCCTCCCGATTTGTTTCTGATGCCGGGCCCCTTGAAACATTTCAGGATGAAATGAATGGTCAAAGGAACTATAGAGACAGACTTCTCTTCCCCACTCCGCAGTTGAGAAAGCTATCGGTTAATTGCACGGGGAGGAAGGAGTGGAAGTTTGGAAGATTTTTTTTTTTTTTTAATGCATAAACAGATTAATCATAGTTTTCGGGTTCGTTTGGGCCCGGGGTATATCATGCAACATAATATTCGGGCTCGGGCTCTTAAAATTGAGCCCGAACTTATGAGCTCTTATGAGCACAGCATTAATGCCTCCTACAACCAATGAGAGTAAATTCAACTACCCCCCCCCTTGGGGAATATATAGAACGTCGTGTACACCCTCCCCCTCCATCCTGCAACATACTGTACGTACAATCTCGTTCCTCAGCTACTAAGTGAACCCAAAAGTTTGCAAACACACACTGCTCATCTATTGTAGTTGGGATTCTAGCAGTTGCATAGTGAAGGGATTTTTTTTTTTATCTCTAATTCAAAATAAAAGTTTTTTCCCCCTTGCTTGTTATAATTACATTAACTGAACTGAAAACATTTTTAAGAAAGTAAGAGACAAAATACAGCCCCTATATAGAAGCCGCCCCACTAAATGCAAAAAAAAAATAAAAAAAATAGCAAAATCCCCCCCATTATGCCCCAACCCTGAAGAAAAAGGAGGACTGTATATGGAAGGGGCCCACCGTGAAATGCCTCGGTGGACCAATCCGCCCCTGAATATAATCAAAATCAGACCTGGGGAATTGATCACAGCATAGCGAGACATCGAAATACAAACATCGTTCATGAATTAACCATGTTCCTTTTTTTTAAATAAATAATTGCTTTCCTTTAAAACGTGAGTTTAACAATATATGCACCTATGAGGCATGATCGCTTATGGGTGAGGAAGGTATACTGTTCTTCTGGTACCCTGTCTCCGCACAGCCGTGGCACAGCGTGCTTCGCCGACTGCGCTCTCACCAGTGCAATGCACCACGATTAAAAATTATTTTTTCATAGTTCAGGCAAAAGCCCAAGGGGTTTTTTTTTTCTTCATTTGATAGATTAATCCTTTCTTTGCAATGAATAATAACTGCAGCTTTCTAAGTACTGTACTACATTGCCTTTTTAAGCACTGAAGAAAGGCTCTGTCATTGCTCATAACTCAAAAACTAAGGCAGATAGAAACTCGTACATTGCACCAATGAATTCCTTGGTAAAAATTAAAAAATAATAATTATTAATGTGTTTCTTTTTATTTTAAATAACAGAGATATTTGCGTTTTTACGCAAAACATGTCTGCCATGCACCAAAAATTAGAAAATATATCTTCTAATCTATCGGAAAAAAAAAATTGAAACTTTCAGGGTTTTTATAAGTTGGGAGTAGCTACCCATTAAAAAAAAAATGTTAGAATCGGAGATGTGTTGGTGGAAAATTAATTCAAAATCGGATGATTTTGCGTGGAATGACCCACATGCAATTAAGAACATGAAACAGGGAAGAGCTCCAGGAGAAGATGGAACCAGAGTAGCAGAATGTGGATGTACACGTGTACGCAGAAAGTTTCCAAATTATTAGCAGATTTTGCAGATAGTTTTTGCTTGTAGATTAAAATAAAAATGTTATTTACAGCAATTAAAACAGTTACCCAATATATTAATCTTTACTCAGATTAATATATTTAATTCTATTTTAATTTGAAGAATCAATTTTTTTCACATCTTCTGAGTTCTTTTGTTTATACAGACATTTCTGGTTTCTAGATTTTATCAAAGCCTGTTCAATGTATAGGAACTGTATCAAAAGTTTCATTTACACAGAAAGAATTTAAACTTTATTGCCAGGTTCCTTTTGCACTTTCCAGTAATTAAATTAATTTTTTTCTTATGTATTTTGTAACTATTATTTTTCAATTAAGTTGTTGAAAATGCTATTTATAAATTTTGGAGGTTCATTAATGGAACTGTTTTTCGGGATATAAAAACTTTCATTAGTCTCTCGATTTTATGAGATTCACAATTCAATATTTTAACATTTTGCCATAAAGGTCCATTTCACACACATTGCTGCACGTTCAGTTGTAATGCACTTATTTTGTCCTCACTGGAATCTGCAATGTTCTAATGATTATTCATTTTTCTTTAAATTATTCTATTGTTATCGTGTGATTTGCAGGTTTGCGGCAAGTTTTCTGTTTTAATGGCTGTGTACACAGATACATTTTATTTTTATACAACTCTGGATGGAACTACCATGGACATTATACCAGCAAGCGGAGAAATTGAAACTACACTTACCCAAGTTTTTACTAGAAGTGTCAAAGGGAAGATTCCCGAGAATTGGAACAATGCTACAATGATCTTGCAACATAAAAAAGGCGACATTGAAGATCTCGGGAACTACAGGCCCATCAGTCTCCTATTGTTGGTTTATAAAATCTTCACTAAGGTTGTTTCACATCACTTGATGGTTACACTAGACATACCTCAATCGAGAGAATAAGATGGATTCAGTAGTGGCTACAGCGCTATAGATCATATTCAGGTACTCAGAGAACTAATTGAAAGAACAAGGGAATCTGAGCTTCCATTGTGCATGGCTTTTATTGATTATGAAAAGGCCTTCAATTTCATGAAATCATCAGCAGTTAACAATGACGATTTATGAATTCATGGGGAAAAGCTGGAGATAATCGATACAGACCTGCTAACCTCTCAAAACCAAAACGCATAACACTCAAATGGAAAAATCTTAACATGACGCGTGCTGATAATTTTTTAAGCCTATTTCAGCTATACAAATTCTTGATGGTGTAAGATGTAGCTATATAAATTCTTGATGGTTGCAGGTGTAAGGGGAGGGAGGCTGTTTTGAATATACAGAAGCTTGTCCACATTCCAGAACCGACCAATCAGCAGCTATAAGTATGACAAAGAGTCGAAAACACGAATCAGTCTCTAACGTTATAAGAAACTAGTCTGATTCGTCCATTGGTTGCTGACTGCACTTGACTTACTTTATTTCCATTGGGAAACTATACTCGGAGTCACCCTAAAAATGTACTGTTGTTAAAAGCCTTATCATGACTCGTAGTGGAACACAAGAACAGTATCCATCCACGTTAATGTGCTTTCCTGTTGTTTCCTTTCTGATACCCCCCCACAGATCACACAACAATAGTGTGTGAATGGGGGGTCTGGTGGAGTCCGAACTACTTCTCTTACTGCCTGCTTAAGTAACCTACCCTCTAGTTTTCCCGATCGTCAATTTATTGCCTCTTTGATGTGAATGTTGGAAGGTCTTCAACCCCCTCCCCGAGTTGTGAATGTTGGAAGTGGTCTTCAACCCCCTCCCCGAGTTGTGAATGTTGGAAGAGGTCTTCAACCCCCTCCCCAAATTGTGAATGTTGGAAGAGGTCTTCAACCCCTCCCCGAGTTGTGAATGTTGGAAGGTCTTCAACCCTTCCCCCTCTCTTTGTTGTGAATGTTGGAAGGTCTTCAACCCCTCCCACCTTTCTTTGTTGTGACTGTTGGAGGAGGTCTTCAACCCCTACCCCCTCTCAGAGTTGTATCCCAAATGGTCAGAAACAGCCACGAGTGCGAAGCTCTTGATCGAGGAACTTCTCAAATTTATTTCTAAAAGCGCTCTTAACTTCTTTTTGGATTTTTTTAGATAGCATTTTTGTCTGATAAACTGCTGAGAAAACAAAAATGGATTCTAAGCAATAATTCTACTGCTTTTTGCATTAAATGCTAGGGACTATTTTTCGTAGCGGAGGCAGCTGTTTCGCATCCTACATAGTGGTACACTCTTACGTTGACTCGGGGTATAGACGAGGCAGGGAACTTTGTTAAGAGCAATTGGAAACCTCTCCGAGAAAAAATCTTTCAAAGGAAGGAAAAACAGATTAAATGTAAATTGTTCCCTATTTCTGTCTGGGAAAGGGGGGGGGGACATGACTTTGTTTTTTAATTGTATTTTTGGTGGAAAAATCATTGTACTGCAGCATGATTTATCGTACTAAATATGATAAAATCGTAAAAGTTGGCAGGTCTGCCGATACCTACATTTACCTTGGACAGCAGATATCAAGCAAGGGCCATCATATTGATGAAGTAACATGGAGGTGACAGGCTCAAGGCAGACAGTTTTGGAAGAAACTCAGGGAGATCATCCAGCAATGGATTGATAATGGTTGACAATGACATATATATATATATATATACACTGACTGAAAAAAAAATCCCAACACCACAAAAAAATAGTTGTAGAGGAATGAAATGGTGGCAATACATTTGTATAGGTAACATACTTAATCGATTAAGGTTCCAAGATCACAGCTTAATGTAAGCGCGAGAAGAGCCATTTTAAATGTGAAATGCTGGTACATTAATAACCAGTGTAACTGCCAGAATATTGAATGCAAGCACGCAAACGTTCATGCATTGTGTCGTACTGGTGCTGGATGTCAGTTTGTTGGGTTGGAGTTCCATGCCTGTTGCACGTGGTCGGTCAATACAGGGACGGTTAATGCTGGTTGGGGGTGATGCTGGAGTTGTCGTCCAATGATGTCCCATACGTGCTCGATTGGTGAAAGATCTGGTGATCTAGCCGGCCGCAGTAAAATGTCGACACTCTGTAGAGCATGTTGGGTTACAACAGCTGTATGCGGGCGAGCGTTATCCTGTTGGGAAACACCCCCTGGAATGCTGTTCATGAATGGAAGCACAACAGGTTGAATCACCAGACCGACGTACAACTGTGCCGTCAGGGTGTGTGGGATAACCACGAGTACGCTCCTGCTGTCATAGGAAATTACTCCCCAGACCATAACTCCAGGTGTAGGTCCAGTGTGTCTCGGCAGCAGACAGGTTGGTTGCAGGCACTCACCTGGCCTCCTTCTAACCAACACACGGCCGTCACTGGCACCCATGCAGAACCGGCTTTCATTAGAAAACACAACAGATCTCCACTCCATCCTCCAATGAGCTCTGGCTTGACACCACTGACGTCGCAAACGGCAGTGGTTTGGAGTAAGTGGAATGCACGCTACAGGGAGTCTGGTTCGAAGCTGTCCTTCAAGTAACCGATTTGTAACAGTTTGTTGTGTCACTGTGGTGGCAACTGCAGCTCGAATTGCTGCCGCAGATGCGGTACGATACACCACGGCCATACGCCGTACACGGCGGTCTTCCCTCTCAGTAGTGCCAAGTGGCCAGCCGGAACCCGGTCTTCTTGAGGCAGTACCTTCCCTTGACCACTGCTGCCAACAATCATGCACAGTGGCTACATTCCTGCCAAGTCGTTCTGCAATATTGCGGAACAAAAATCCACCTTCTCGTAGCCCTATTACATGACCTCATTCAAACTCTGAGCTGTTGATAATGGCTTCTTCACCTTCTTAAAGGCATTCTTGACTAACATCAACACACTACGTCGAATCTCAACGATAACTAACGCTCACGAACGTTACAGCGCGTATTTACAGCAAACCTGCTTTGCATGTTCCGAGGGTGCTACTAGCGCCACACGTATGCGCCGAGCGCGAAATTTGCATAGACGTCATCTTACAGATGTACTCTCACCGCCTACCAACTGTCGTTTATCTAACATAACCCCTTTTCTTGGTGTTGGGATTTCCCCCCTCAGATATATTATATATGCAAGGTCAGGGGATGTGAAAACAAATCAGTCTCTCCTTGATAAATGTCAAGCACCCCACCCCCCTCTTCTCGTTGTACATCTCGTTCCCACTAAAGCGCTGACAACCGCCGCATAGTGGTATAGCTATACTACAGGAATCAGAGGAAATGCTATACCATATTCACCAACCCACATCACCAGCATGGTGAATTACGGCAAACCCATTCCCTTCCCCAAAATGAATTTAAGCTGACCGTTGTGGAGGAAACTTTGGGAGACCTTTATCCAGCAGAGGAATGATAATGGTTGACAAAGATGGTATATATTCTACACACACCAAATATACCATGCCACATCAAAGTAGCTGTGAAACTACTTAATATTTGAAAACCCCGAAATTGTCTTAAATCTTTCAAAATTAAAATTTCTTACATTGCTCAAAGGTTTTATTTACCTTCTTTATTTTGAAATTTCAGATCTTTTGAACCTGGCAAATTTGTCCCACTCCCTGTGACTTAGAACTTTTAGCTACAAAAATGAACAGTTAATTTGTCTTAAGGTGTTTGTTTACGTTAAAATACCCATTTTTGGCAAAATTTGATTTATTTTTTTTTGTTATATTACTTGAAAGAGTAGACTTTTAGGAATCCAAAACACATTGATTTTTGTTTCTACGCTTATTAGAACAGAAGTTATAGCCAATTGAATAACCGGAAGTGAGATCGACCGAACAGTAAAAAGTTGAACATTGTAATTCATAAGTGATTTTCTTCGCTTATATATTTTTTAATGCTAACAGAATTTATTTGTAATGATTTTGGATTCATTTATTTGCATTTGGCAACACTTAATTAATTAAATAATATATTTTATGTTCTGTGGAATGGCAATCAGTATTATTCTGAGATTTGGTTACGTTTGCTCCACGCTTTGTTTTGTCATAATTTCTGGTGAAATTTTGTATGTTCCGTTGCTATTTTAGTAGTGAACTTGCTTTAGATTTATTGTTTATCATTTGAAGTGAATTAAGATGCTAAAAGTAAGGTCTAAGAGATCGAAAAAACGATCCTTTAACGGCAATCGCTACACTGCCCCTAAGCCATGTGATAGTGACGATGTAATGACTGCAAGTTCAAGTAAGCTAAAAATTCCGAATATTCAAGTAAATGTATCAGACAATGAAACAGATGCGCCCAAAGGCAACAGAATATTTGATATTGAGACTTTAATATCTGTGTTGTCCAAACTATCCTGCCCAGAATGCTTTCAAACTGATTTGAAATTGGTTGAAGATTCAAAATTTGGACTGTGCTCAAACTTGTGTTTAATTTGTAAGTGTGGTTTTAAAATGGGTTTTTCTTCAACTCGCAAGGAACACAACAAAAACTTGATAAATTCAGCATTAGTTCTTGGATTACGATTAATTGGAAATGGTTATTCTGCAGGGAGAAAGCTGTTATTCACTTTGAACTTGCCTTTTCTATCTAAGGCAGCTTTCAGACGGCATGAATGCCACCTATTTGAAGCTGTACAAGCTGCAACTGAACAAAACATGCAAGAAGCAGCAACAGAAGTAAAGAATTTAAAAAGGAGTACATCTAAGAAAGCAACAAAAATTACAGCTTGTGGTGTGTCAGTCGATGGCACTTGGCAGCGGCGTGGGCATACATCCCTCAATGGTTGTGTGTCAGTAATTTCCAATGACACTGGGAAAGTTTCAGATTTGGAAGTTATGACACAATATTGTTACAAGTGTAAAAGAGACTATGATTTGAGTAAGAAGCACCTATGCTCAAATCACACAGGATCTGCATCAAGCATGGAATCAGTGGGAGTGTATAGAATATTTAAACGGTCTAAAAAAAAAAAAAATCGACAACTGAAGTACACAGAATACTATGGAGATGGTGACTCCAAAGGCTATATGGCCGACCCGGTGGCGCAGTGGTCTAAGCGATGGCCTCTGATCATTCGTCCGAACGGGGTCCGTGTTAAAATCTTGGTGAGGCATGGATGTTGTTTGTCTTATGGCACTGGCCCTCTCCCTTCCCTGGAACCAGTGACCCTAAATTAGGGACGGGAGACTGCTTATAGCCCATTGAGTTGTTCACGGTGGTCGTTAAACCTTCAATAAAAGAAAAAAAGGCTATATGGAAGTAAGAAACATTTATGGGCAAGACAGTTCAAAAACTGGAGTGTATAGTCCACGTGCAGAAAAGAGTTGGTTCTCGCTTGAGGAATTTGAAAAAAAGCAAAAAAGGAATCGGAGGGAAAGGGAAATTAACCGATAAGTTTATAGACAAACTGCAGAATTACTATGGCATTGCTATCCGGAGCAATGCAGGAAATTTGCAGAGTATGCAAACTGCGGTTATAGCTGCATTTTTTCACTGCTGTTCCAGCGACAAGAACATAATGCATGGACAATGCCCGACAGGATCAGACAGCTGGTGTAAATACCAGCGCGCATTATCTGCTGGTAATCAGATTTGTGATAAATCTCCTGGTCTTCCAGATTCTGTCAAAAAGGTTATAAAACCAGTGTACATGAGTCTGTGTAATCAAGCTCTACTTTCAAAATGTTTGCATGGGAAGACCCAAAACTGTAATGAAAGTTTTAACAATTTGCTATGGACTGTTTTACCAAAAGAAACATTTGTTGGACTGCAGACCATGTTATTAGGAGCATATATTGCAGTTTTGCTGTTTAATTCTGGTTATTTTGGACTGTTAACTGTGTTCAAAATATTAGGAAATACCATTTGAACAAAAGATGGTTAATGATTACTTGAGACTGGACAATGAGCGAATAATGAATTCGAGACGTCAATCCTTACCCACTGCAAAACTTGCTCGGAAAAAAGAAGAGCTGCAAAAAAATCAAAATTGGCACGAAATGAAATCAAGGAAGGTTGTACATATAAGAGTTGTGAATTTTAAATGTGATGAACAAGTAGTATATAGAATTTTCATCAAATCAAATCTTTTAACATGTTTTCTGAAAAACTAAATTTTCAGCTATATTTCCGTACGAGAAATGTGATTACGTACTCAAAAAGTTTTCAAGATATGGTATTGTTTCAAATATTCTCTTCTATGCTTTGAACTAAAAGTTAAGGTGTACATGCATATTTGGTGATATTATAAGTGTTTAAACATGATGCGATAAGATTTTTTCAATAAATTTTCAAAAAATTTTTTGTTCGATTTGCTATAATAATGTGAATTTAAGGAATATCACAAAGTTTTTAGTTCATTGCACAGGAAAGGGTTACAGTATTATACAGTATCAAGGAAATTGAAATATATAGAGTTTAATTGACTGTACAGTGTCTGGCGTCCGTATGAAATTTTACTTAATTTTTACTCACAATGACACATTTCATAACATTTTAAAGAACTTTTGTCAAAGTTATGTTTCTTTTCATGTTTTGCATTGCATATTAACTCTAATTGTGTGTATTTAATTAATTTTGTGTTAATTTAAAAAAAATGCTTCTAACGTAGACAAATACCTTAATTATAAGTGTTATCCATATTTTTTTTAACCAGAATTATACGTAATATACCAGAAACAGACACAACAAACAAAATGCCACAACACAGACTCCACAAACACAATCAAGTATTTTTTACTTTCATGAACTCTGTATAATCATCTAACTCACTGTACAACAGATAGTTTTTTAATATCTGTGGAAAGCAAATATTACAAATGGCTGTTTTAAAAGAAGAATAACCATGTTTGGAAATCATTAACTGTCTTATTTTGATACGGCACAAGTTCTTTAAAGATGATGGTTTATCAACTTCCCTTAAGATTTCATTCCACCTTTGAGCATTGTACTTTGCTTTAAGGATTTCTTGGTACTTTGTAGAAACAGCACGGAAAGAACTCTGAACTGGTCCAGTGATCGCAGTGAATGGAAGCAGACACTCTAAAATATTTAGAATGTCATCCTGATAGAACAATTTCACATTAGTCAAATGATTAACAAAGTATTGCTCAGTCTGAACACTTCCCTTCTGAAACAGCAGATGTGGATCAGAACCCAACTTAAGCAAATCCAGGGTGTAATCAAAGTCAATAAAGGACAACAGCAAACATTCATTGGAAGGAAGGTTTTCACGATGGAAGCTAATGTCACAGCCATGCGCAACGAGGAATTCTAAATTCCCCTCTTCATTGAACAATACACTGAAGATTGGAGGATAAGAGTAGTTCAGTTCACCATCAATATTAAAACATACTGGATTCACACTGGCTCCATACTCCACTAAAATTTCCATCAATGACAAATCTCCAATGGATGCAGCTAATGCAAAGGCAGTTTTACAATTAGAAAATGGTGGCATGTTACTTTGAAAACAATGTGCACCACAATGTGATGAATATATAAGTATATTGGGATCAGCATTGTAATCAAGGAGAATTTTTACACATTCTGCGTGACCATACTCAATAGCAGTAGAAAGTGCAGATTTATCACACACAGTCAAGTTTGGATCTGATTTGTAATCAAGCAAAATTTGGACATTTTCTGTGTGACCAATTTCAGCAGCAGTAATAAGTGGGGTTGTACAAAATCCATCCATTACCAAGTTTGGATCAGCATGGTAATCAAGGAGAACTTTTACACATTCTGTATGGCAGTTCTCAACAGCAGCAAGAAGTGGAGTCTCAGGATATATGTTTGTGCTCCAGTTTGGATCACTTCCATAACCAAGTAGAAATTTTACACACTCTGTGTGACCATTCTTAGCAGCAGCAATGAGTGGAGTCCCTAGAAATTCATGCCCTCCTAAGTTTGAATAAGCACTGCAATCAACGAGAATTTTTACACATTCTGCATGGCCCTTTCTTACAGCAGCAATGAGTGGAGTCTCTTGCAATCGATCCTTTCTCAAGTTGGCACCAGCATCGTTGCCAAGATGTAATTTTACATAACTTGTATGATCTTTCACAGCGACAGCAACTAGTGGAGTATTCGACAACTTATCCATATTCAAGTTTGCATCAGCAATATAATCCAGAAGTAATTTTACACATTCTGCACAACCACTGTTAGCAGCACAGAGGAATGGTTCCTCTCGAAATTTATCTATGTACAGGTTTGGATTAGGATGGTAATCAAGTAGTGCTTTTACGCATGCAGCATGGCCATTCTTAGAAGCTGCCATGAGTAGAATCCTTAGTGGTTTTGCATTGAAATTTGAATCAACATTGTAGCCAAGAAGCACTTTTAAACATTCTGCATAGCCATTATTTGCAGCTGTAAAGAGTAGGAATTTCAGTAATTTGTCCAGGTGTAATTTCTGATTGGCACTATAATCAAGGAGTATTTTTAGACACTCTAGGTGACCATTTCTGCAAGCTACTATGAGTGGAATCACACAAAATTTCATGCTCATGTTTGGATCAGAAAATAATATTTTTAAACACCCCACGTGTCCATCCTTTGCAGCAGCAATTAATAAAAATTTCAAGAATCCGTTTAAATTTTGATCAGCATTGTACTCAAAAGTAATTTCAATACACTCTCGACATTTGAAGTTTGCATTAGTTCTATTCTGCAAAAATAATGGAACCTTTTCTGCTTCTTTTTCATACTTCCCTTTGCCTTCCACAAGCAGAGGAATTTGATCAGAATGGATCTGATTTTGTTCAGTGGAATCATGTTTTAGTTCCAAATCTTGCTCATCTGTTGAATGTCCTGTTGCTTCATGTAGAAGTGCACAACTACTGCGATCAGCCACCCCAATTGAGGAAGTACTTTGAATTGTATGTGATAGCTGTTCATTTTCTAATTTAGCAGCCTTGCTAGCAAGTGAAGTGATATCACTGTGAGACCTACTACGCTTCATTACCTGTAGAAAAGAAGAATAAACAAAAAGAAATACAATCAAAACTGCAGAGGTATGAAAAATGGGCTGATTGAAAAATAATCAGTAACATTTCAGTACTGCTCTACTTTGAAATAACATGTTGCAAATTCTAAACGTAAAACAAATAAAAATTAGATGGAGATATCAAGCAGTGACATAAGTACTATTAAGCAATGCTTAAGGGGCCCAAAATGTCAGGGACCCCCCAAAGAGCATTAAGAAAATAAACTTTTGGCTCAAAGAAACTCATTCACACTGACACAAATGCAAACCATTTGTGTCAGTGTGAGTTAGTTATTCCATGTCAAATCAACACAGCACTCAACCTTAACCAGCACTGCCAGTGATGTGCTGTAGCACCTAAATTACCCTAATTTTCGTCGTATTATCCACACCAGCATATAATCCGCAGCTCGTGAAATTCACACACACAAAAAAAATTTTCCTTCACATAATCCGCACCACCGTATAATCTGCAGACCGTGGCATTCGGGGAAAAAAAATCGGCGTATAATCCGCACATCATAGATGTTTATCCGGAAGCGGAATTTCCGACAGAAAAGTCGGTCGCTCAGAAGTCCGATGTAGTAGGTAAAAAAAAAAGATCTTACTAAATAAAGAAACTCATTTTCAAATGTTCGTTTTTTATATACCGTAATTTTTGGGCTAAGAGCCGTGGCCCTTATGCCGAATTTGTTTTCGATAAGACTGTTTCTGCAACTTTTTTTTTTTTTTTTTGATTGGAGGTTTAACGACCACCGTGAGCAACTCAATGGGCTATAAGCAGTCGCCCGTCCCTAATTTAGGGTCACTGGTTCCAGGGAAGGGAGAGAGCCAGTGCCGTAAGACAAACACAACATCCATGCTTGACCGGGATTCAAACCCGGACCCCTTACGGACGAATGATCAAAGGCCAACGCCTTAGACCACTGCGCCACCGGGGCGGCTTTTTTCTTTTCATGCAGATGCTTAGTAAATTTTTAAAAACGTCTTTTTTTTTTTCACAAACTTCACTGTGATCCTTCCCCCCTCCCTTTCTACTCATACATTAGACACCTCTATTGAAAGATAACTCCGGTGTCCTGATGTTGATTCAGAAGGGAAAGTGGGGGGAGGATTGGGAAATGCTTGCGTAGGTCTTAAGGTTAGGAGGTTTGTTTGCGAAAGGAATGTCTGCCTTAAATGCCCTTTGCATGGGGGAGTGGGGGAGCACATTCCGTGGCTGTGGCATAGAATGTTAATAGAAGAGTGATGGAATAGGGACATAAGCACACAAACCAGTAGCGTGACGTCCGAGGCTTCTGTGGACAGCGCGCTCAGGGAATCTCTTTCGTTGGCTGCAGCATACAACCTGCAGGAACGTTTATTTTACTAGGTTGGGGAGACTGGTTTGATGAGCTGAAGGCACTTCCCTGAACAAAAGCTTAAGAACATGAACAATGCAAAAGCCTGCCCCAGGATGATTCCATTAGCAGTAACCTATTCCAAACAATGCTGGCGGGACGGAAAGACAAATTCTGTTCACTCTTCTTGCTTCATCTGGCATGCGATACAGGTTGTTTCTTGGCTCTGTGCTCCTGAGTTTTGCTTAGATTTTAATTTTTTTTTATTGACTGACGATTGTGGAAGTTTAAGGCTTCGGCTGGAAATGCTGTAGCATTATCCGATTTTAACAATGGGTAATTAATACTTGGCTGAAGATAAAATCTTTTCCCAAACGCAAAAGAAAAAAAGGAGAGCTTTCTCATTCATATAAAAGCGGAGCTCAATGCAAAGGCTGAGTGCACATGCAGTAAATGAAAGTAGGCCAAACCACTTGAAAGCGGGACACTGCAGTTTCGAAATGGTTGGCGGGGAGACAGAGAACACGTGCGAGGCAGCTAGTAAGAGGAAGCGTGGGAATAAGAAACGTGTTACTACCCCATTTAGCAGCTGCATAGAATACAGAAAAGCAACTTCATTCTAGCAAAAACATCTGAAGATGACAAAAAAACAAAAAAAAAAGCATAACGAACATAGAAGGAGCATATTATTATTAAAGAAAACATTATTCGAAAGCATTACAAACGGTAATTTATAAGTTAATTACTTCTAAGACGGATTCTATTGCAGTGAACAGAGAACCATCCTATATCAGACATCCACATTGAATGGAATTCAGACAATTGTGCGGTTTTACGAGCAACGCAATATTCTAATGGGAGTCTTAAGATAAACTGATTTATATTGATTACATAAATGGTTTTGAGCATTTAACAAAGGGAAACAAATATCATTAGCATGATTAATAAAAAATGTATAAATAAAAGCTTTTGCTAGGAAGGTAAGGAAGATAATTTAGATTTTTGAGCAGCATCACAACTTCACTGGTGCAGCCCTTACAGCAACTTTTGCTTCCATGATCGCAAAATTTCTCGCTTGCGGCTCTTAGTCAGAAAATTATGGTATACATATTTTTATCTCCGGACAAAGAAAAATCCAGACCTCAGCACAGACTTCATTGTGAAAATTAGTGAGAAAAGTTACTTTTTCGGATAAAAAAGTGTGAAAAGTGACTTTTTTTAGTGACTAAATAGTGACTGCTCAAATAATTGAAAACCAGACTAAAACCGTTTAAAATGATAAAACACACACACACAGTATGTGGATAGAACATATAATTTGCACTTTGAACAGATTTACTTTATTCTTTGCTCAACAGTGAACAATTCACTTTATATATTTTGTGATAGAACATATGTTAATCAATGTGATTATTTGTTGTTAAAAAACAGAAATAATATATTGGATGGGCAGGTGATTCCTTTCAATATTTTTTTATACACTACTGTTTCTGAAAATTGCAACACCAAGAAGAAGGAACCATGCGATTCGAATGAAATTTATACCAAACATTACTGATATGACTGTACATAAGTGATTTCATTTTCAGAACAATACAACAATTTTTACCTGCAAAAATCAGTATCTTGTGAAGCCTCTGCGAGCTGTAATAAGAGCTTCGAGACGAGTTGGCATTGGATCGAAAAGGTGTTGGATGGTGTCCTGGGTAATTGCTTGACAGGGAGCATGTATACGCGGCCACAGATAACTGGTACTGACCGCTGGAGGACTTTGATGGGCCAGTTGCCAAGTGACCATATCCCAGACATGTTCAATAGGCGACATGTCTGGTGAACGTGTAGCCCAGGGAAGAAGCGGTATCTGCTGTGCAGCGAAGAGGGCTTTGAACATTCCTGGCAACACGAGGTCAGGCATTGTCCTGCTTGAATATAGCGCCTGGAGTGCTATGAAGGAAGGGTATGACTTCTGCCTGTACAACTTCACTGATGTAGTGGTCGCTGGTGATACTGCCCTCAAGTCATAGCAGCCTAGATCGTGAATGTTACCCAATGGCACCCCACACCATCACACTTGGCTTTCGACCTGTATGACACTCAACAATACATGCTGAAAGAAGGCGCTCACCACAATACCGTCTAATGCGTATGAGGACATCATGGTAGTACAAGCTGAATCGGGACTCATCCGAAAACACGAAATGTCAATTAGCACACCATTGTCTGCATTGAGAACCCCATTGCAGCCTGAGGTGTCCACGGTCAAAGGAATTTGCCACAAAGGGATGCATGCAACCAGTCCTCTGTGCAACAGACGTATTGAACTGTGGAGGCAGACAATGCCACACCAGTTTCAGTGCTACGCTGTTGTGCTAACACTTGCGAATATGTGGAACGGTTCGCCACTGCCATGCGGACGAGGTGTCTGCCATCTACGGTGTCATCACATTTCTCGGTCCCGGATTGTCGATGCACTTGGTTCTCCTCGATCCACTGCCGCCACACGCACATCACTATCATGGCATTATGTCTGTCTGAGCTGCAATGCCACGGTACGAAAATGCACCTTCACGCAGACCAATCATTCGTCCCTGTTCAAACTGTCGTATGGTGATACTGTGCCCTTCGTCGTCGCCAAAGCATTATTGAATCCTGGAAACACTTTCACAACTCGCTGTCCGCGATGCACTACTGGTGGGTATCCTAAACAGCCCTCTCTTTATATCCCTCACTCGACTGTTCAGGCGGTGCTGCTGGGCCAAGACATGCGCAATGACTCTGCATTTTTTAATCATTTGCATGTCCTACCCTGCTCTGCATATCCTGTATGTTTCATGTGATTACCATCATTCCTTCTAGAATTGTGTTGCAATTTTCACAAACAGTAGTTTATTTTATCAGCATGATGGTATTTGACAATTTATATACTGCACTAGCAAAATAAGTATGCTCTAGAAATGATTACATATACAAACTACCATAGGTTTATACGTATAATGAAAGACTAATAATAAAGAATGAATGTAATGTTTAAAAAAAGTATAGTAACCCTTCGCATTTTTAACTCTCCACTGACTGCATTTTTAACTCTCCACTGACTGCATTTTCTTACAATCATATTAACAAATTCAATTTCCAATGATGTTTCGACAAATTTGCCTGTTTTAGCAAGATTCAAATTAATTTTTACTTGTAAACTACTCATACACACACATTGCAACAAACCTTTAATTTGTTAGCAGATTTGTTTTACAGTCTTACACTGGTTAGATACCTATTTCAAAAATCAATGTAATCGAAAAATGGAAGCACAGAGCAACAGCAATAAAAAATGCAATTCTGCAGATTTTGGTTATAAATCAAAATTGTGCCAGATAAATTCAAACTATACTGTTTAACACAAATCTGCTGTGATTTTTTAAGCTAATATTAAATTAATGATGTATTTAAATGGCAATAAGTTTAATATCCTCACTTACCACATCTGCAAGTAATGTGGGACTGATGTGCTGGTGGTTTCTCTATATTTGGTTGTTGGGTTAGTGAAATTGACATACCTTTTGATATCAACATTATGAAGTTTCAATCATTTTCAACTTTGCTGTCTCATAAAAGTATAATGAGTAAAATTGGGAAGCAGATTTCCTTCCCTACATTATATAAAGGCTCTTTATGTACAGGGTGCTTTTAAGTGAAATCCATAATGAGTCTACGACAGGAAATTTGATTTTGTAATTGCAATTAGCAAGAAATGTAGATTTAGGAAAGCATAAAACTCCCCGGTGTCTACCAAATTTGGAAAATGCAATTTCATGACCAATTAGCAATTTTCACGATGGTTTTAAAAAGGCGCGCGTGTGTGTGTGTGTGTGTGTGTGTGTGTGTGTGTGTGTCCAAGTACGCATACATGTGTGGGTACGTACATATATTAAAGATGGGAGACACTCTGCTTCCCATTTTTTCTAAGGAAAAAGTACATCTCTGCCCTTCTGCTAGTAACAAAAATCTGACTCATCAATCTTTGACTATGCCTAAAGTAAGCTGAAATCTCAACATTGTGCTAAATAATTTCATTACACACCTTTCTTCAACATTTATATTTGAAAATGTCAATGACTCTATAAGCAGTATAATTTAAATTGACTAACATTTTGCAAACATTTATATGCTAATTTTTTTTTTTTTGCTGTAACAGTTCTTTGTGGAGGAGAGCACAAGTACCCCCCTCTTTTTTAAACTCTTGTACCATTATATGGAAACCACATTTATGTCTTATGTGGTTGCAGAGATGCCAACATCTGAAGGAAGTCATCAGTAGTCCACGTGTGCTGCGCCCGTAGTTTTCCATAGTGAGGTCAAGTCAAGTTCCCGCATTAAAATTTGCAGGCATGACCATTTCCCAGAGTACACTGCTACATTTTTAGCAACATGTTAATCTGGATCAGGGACAATACTTGGATAAATTTTGCACCATACCTAAGTCCCCTTAAAATGAAGGGGGAAAAAAAAACTTGAGTAAATACACAAAAAATACATACCATTGCAACTCCAGCTTTTAATAAATATGTTATGTCATAGGTGTGTGATGCCACACCCTTATGGTTATTCCTCCTGTTTTTCAGAGTGAAAATGCAAAAGAAAAAGAAGAGTGTTTGACCAGCCAAACATGCTTGCTGTGTGACGGCTTCGTGACGTTATCACAAAAATCACATGAGTATGCTTGACTTTTTTTTTTTAATATTTAAAAAAAAAAAAAGTTTTCCGGAAATATCAGAGATTTTGGAGAAAATCCGTAGTTTTTCACACCTTCTCCGTAGGTCCGTAGTACGAACATGATATCCGTAGGAACTACGGAGGATCGTAGTACTTGGCATCTCTGTGGTTGGTGCATGGAGAATTACTCAGGTTGTCACCAGAAAATGAACAATTACTAAATATAAAAAGAAATTCATGACCCCAAAGCAAAATTTGTGACTTTTTCTTGACTTTTATTACCCTTTTTTGAATTCGTCCCTTTTTCATGATTTTCATGACTAGTAGACACCCTGAACTCCTAGAATTATGAAAATACAAACACGAATTCACAATTTCTTTACTCATTTATTTTTTGAAGTTTAAAATCCTATTAAAAAAAAGGGGGATTTTACTGCTATTTATGCAATATTTTGAACACTGTGATGATGACACTAAAATTAAAAACATTACCGGAAAACATGAACGCAACAAAATTTACAATTTCGCAAAACTTAATAACGTTGAAAAGATTTAGATTAAAAAAAGAAAAAAGAAGAGTGAGCTCTTCACGATTTAGCCCCCCCCTCCCAAGGGAATCTCGAATCAGAAAAGAAAATTTAAACAAAAAAAAAAAAAAAAATGCTGAAAAAATTACTCAGATTTGCCCGGTACTCCTGCATTTTTCAACAGAAATTTTTGTTTTTTCAGCTTATATTTTAAATGATGCCGATTCACACGAAGAAAGCAGTTCCACAACTTCGCCGACCACCCCAGGTCCCGTGGTAAGCAAGTTTTGGCGGTTTATTTTTCAAGGACCAGTTTGGAATAGGAGATGATGGGTTTGATTCCTGTTGCTGACTACCCTGTCCACTGGTTTTCCTTCGACATCCTTACATGAATAGGGGGGAGATATATTTCCCATTGAAGTCGGCCCTGGACACACCCAGACCCTCCTGACCCAACACTACCATGTGCAATAACCGTGCCCGGTTGGGTTTCAACACAAACGTCACAACTTTCACTAAATATTTTATACAAGATTGTGTCCGCCAAACTTTTATGGGGGGGAGGTCAATTCAAATTTCTGCACTTCCACCCAAAAATAAAACAGATCGTGAAAAAAAAAAAATCTAATGAAATTCCACCAGTTCACATAAAAGTTAAAATAATGTGAGGGTTGTGCCAAAAGTAATGCAACAGTGGACATAACTTTTTTATTAACGCTAAAATTGCACATGTTGGTAGAGTAACTCAACATGGTCTCCATCACAAGCGATGCATTTGCATCATTGTTGAACCAACTCTCGATTCCTCTTTGAAAAATTCAGGTGTCGACTGTCGTACCCACTTCTTCACAGTCACTTTCATCTCATCTGTGCATTCAAGTCGTTGTCCCCGGAGACCGTCCTTCATTGGACTGAACAGGTGGAAGTTGGACGGTGGATGGGTGACCACTGACCAGCCTCATTTGCTCCCAAAAATGTACGAGGATAGACCCCCCCCCCCAAAAAGGTCACAAGCAGCAGCATTGGAAAAGTAATTAGTGTGGAGGGTACATTTGTTGCCCAGAGTGGAGACAGATGGCGCTAGTTGTCTGACAACGGTTGTTTGGGAAGTTAGTGCAAGTTCACAGCCGCGCGAGAGCGATTTAGAAAAGTGGTCCCGCTCGGAGGTGACAGCCGTAATTCGGTTCTTATGGGCAAAGAATGTGCCCGCACCTGCAATTCACAGTCAAATAGTGGAAATTTATGGTGAAGAAGCTGTCGGCCGACAACGTGTAGCGAAATGGTGTTGCTCTTTTCCGTCGGGCAGAGAGGATGTGGAAAACCGCAACAGGGCAGCGAGCGGCCGTCCAAGTTTGTCGACGACAGAAATCAACACGGCACGAGTTGACGAAATGATCGACGAGTAACTATGCATGCAGTGGTGTCGGAGCTGGGACTCGGCCGTGGTACCGTTCGGCGTGTCGTTTCTGATGTTTTGGGATATTCCAAGGTTTGTGCCCGCTGGGTACCACGTGCGTTATCCGAGGAGCGGAAAGCCGCACGAATGATGTGCAGCCTCACGTTTCTGCAGCGTTACCGTGTCGACGGCCGGCAGTTCATTGATCACGTCGTTACTGGGGACGAAACTTGGCTTCATCACTTCGTCCCCACAACCAAAAGAGCCAGTATGGAGTGGAAACATGCTGGATCACCAAAGAAAAAGACGTTTAAGGTTACACCCTCTGCCGGTCAAGTTATGGCAACCGTATTCTGGGATGCATGCGGTGTTATCCTTGTCGAGTATCTGGCCATACCGTTAATGCTGATAGTTATTGTGCCACTTTGAAAGGTTACGTTAAGCCATCCGATGCAAATGGCCTGGCATGTTGAGTGATGGTGTCATCTTCCTGCATGACAATGCCAGGCCCCATACTGCATGCAAAACTCAAGAATTGCTGCAAAAGTTCAAGTGGGAAGTCGGGAGCCACCCCCATACAGCCCAGATTTGGCACCCAGTGACTACTTCCTTTTTCCGAAATTGGAGGAACACTTATCTGGAAGAAGGTTCTCTTCCGACAGTGATGTGAAAACAGCTGCCTAGAACTGGATCCACGGGCAGGGACGTGATTTCTACTGAGCCGGGTTAAACAAGTTGGTCATGCGTTCTGATAAATGCCTGAACAGATTTGGTGATTATGTGGAAAAGTGATTGGCAAGTATGCCTCATAATTCCCTTTTGAATTTTCTGTCTATTGTTAATCAATCATTTTTTATGACCCTTGTAACCTTTTTTTTGGATCTATCCTCGTATGTGGTCTCGCATTTTCATGGCGAATGTGGATCATTTTCAGATTCTTGTTCGTTCTCTTTCTTCTTATGGTTTCTCTAAGCTTCTGGAGTGTCTCAATGTACCGCTTGCTGGTCATGGTACGGCCACGTTCCAGAAAATCAAGAATGACACCCTTGTCATCCCAAAAAACAGTCGCCATGACTTTCTGAACTTATCGCTGGTTCTTGAACTTCTTAGGCCTTGGTGAAGAGGTGTGACACCATTCCATGGATTGATTCTTTATTCCAATATTCTGGATCATAAAGATACACCCACGTTTCATTCCCTGTCATCAGATCGGAAAAAAACAGGTCTTCATTGGCTTCAAATGCTTCCAGCAAATCAGAGCAGACTTCCACCCCTCTCTCCTTCAAATCGGGTGTCAACTGCCGAGGTACCCACCTTGCACACACTTTCCAATACCCTAAGTCTTCCACCATCTTCTGTGAGGCATTGTGACCAAAGTCCAGTTGTGCAACAAGCTCACGGATTGAGATTCCTTTCTATGAGCGAATCAATTCCACTCACTGACTATTCGTGTCACTGGTCACAGATGGTCTCCCACTGCGTGGCTTGTCATCAATGCTGGTTTCCTCTTTTTTCAAACTTCTTTATCCATCTGTGCACATTGCTCTTGTCAATAGCGTCATCTCTGTAAACATTCTGTAGCCTTCTGTGGATGTCGGACAGAGTGCACCCTTCCTTCCTTCCTTTGTCAAGAACTCAATGACAGCATGTTGCTTCTGCTTGGAATGCATTATTTACCTGCAATGAAGAAAAATGGTTACTATAGAGGAACAGTTACTCCACCAATATGTGCAACTGAACGACCTCTGTCAGTTAATAAAAAAGTTATGCTCACTTTTGCATTACTTTCGGTACAACCCTCGTAATTAAAAATGTTAACTGCAAGTAAAAATATGGATGGCACTGAGAAAAAATTAGGACTTCAAGATCTTCATTTTTTGGCAGCATCATTGCATGCTTTTGGCTGTCCATCTTTCCGCTGTTTTACAAAGAAAATATTCTCAAATGTTTATCAACATGAGCGGTATCAGTCCACGAAATAACTTTTTCAATTGAGCTTTTAGAAGCTCAGATTTTTCTGCAAATACCCACGAAGCAGAAATTAACTCTTACGCCCCCTGGTGGACAAACCATATTTTATAAAAAAAAATTAGAAATTACAATCAAAACATTTCCCACCAGGAGCTCTATTTGGTGCAGGAAGAATTTTTCAAATCAGAGTTTTAGAAGTGCTCAGAGATATCAGGGAAAGCACAATTTACCTTTACTCTCCCTAGCGGACAGGCAATGAATTACTTGAAAATTTTGAAATTATATGAAAGTCATGTCACGCAGGAAACTATCCAACAAAGAAGAAATGTTTCAAATCGGACTATTAGAAGTAGAGATATTGACAAAAATAAGATATGCATTTATGCCCCCTGGCGGAGAAACCATGTAATATTTTAAGAAAATATTCTGAAAAGAGATTTATCGATGTGAGTAGTATCGGTGCACGAAATAATTTTTTCAATCGAGATGTTAGAAGCCCTGATTAGGCTGCAAACATATCAGAAGCAGAAATTAACACTTACGCCCCCTGGTGGCCAAACCATTTTGTGCCAAAAATTAGAAATTACATGAAAAATATTTTCCACCAGGAGCTACATCTGCTGCAGAAAGAATTTTTCAAATCTGAGTTTAGAAGCAGAGATATCAGGAGAAACGCAATGTACTTTTACGCCAACTAGCGGATAATCTATGCGTAACTTAAAGAAGTGACCATACCTAAAAGTCTTTGACATAAATAGAATCAAAAGGTAAAAGAATCTTTTCAATCGGCCGTTCAAAAGCAAATATATGGAATAAAATGTATTTTGAATTTGGCATTATCCACATTTACGCTTTCTGGAGGCAAAATTGCGATTGGGGGGGGGGGGAGACGAAATAAAAGGATCATCATTCCCACATTTCAAGCTTCCTAAAGCAAAAAGAATGTTTGAAATTGGGCAATTGGTTGCAGATATATGGTGTCCACAGACGGACGGACAAACCGATAACATAAACAAGATCATTTTTACAAACCACGTGCTAATAACGGCACACACAAAATGCCTAGCTACCAGTCAAAACTAGAGCATGAAAAGAATGCCGGCTTTCTTCTTTCCTTGGCTCCCAGCAACAGCGCCTCCTCGCTTTAGTTTTCCCCATGGCAGGACTAGATAAAACAAGAAAGATGACACAGAATTTTTTGGGTGTAATTAGTACGTCTTTTTAATCCATTCTGAGGCAAATTAAATTCATCAAAGCTATTCAAAGTCAATGGAACCAATATGGAAAACAATGGTATCTGACGGAAGAAAGAAGTTTTTCAATTGGGTTTTTAATCCCTCAGATATTGCTGTAAATGGAATCATATGCTTATTTATGCCTTCTGGTTGCAGACTTGTGCGTTAAGAAAAATATGAATTTATATGAGAAACATTTCGCACCGGAAACGCTCTCCAACACACAAATAATTTTTCAAATCGGACTCTTAGAAAAAGAGTCATTGATAAAAATAAGATGTGACTTTACGCCTCCTGGTGGGAAATCCATGCATTATTTTAAGAAGAAAGAATTCGCAAAAGGTTTTTCCATATGAGCGGTATCAGTTCAAGAATTTTTCTTTTTTTTTTTTTTTTTTTAAGTCGAGTTTCCAGGAGCCCAGATTTTGCTTATGCCGCCTGGTGGCCAAACCATTCTTTATCAAACATTAGAAATTGTATGAAAAATATTTTCCATCGGATGTTGCATGCGATACAGAAATAATTTTTCAAATCTGAATTTTTAGAAGCAGAAATAGCGCAAAAGTATGCGATACAGAAATAATTTTTCAAATCTGAGTTTTAGAAGCAGAAATGGTGCAAAAAATGCAATTTACCTTTGCGTCTCTTAGCAAAAAGTCTATGATTTACTTGAAAATTTTGAATTTATAGGAAAAACATTTTGCATCGGAAACACAATCCAACAAAGAAGAAATTTTTCAAATCGGACTCCTAGAAGTAGAGATATTGACAAAAATGAGACATACATCTACACCCCTGGCGTAGAAACCATGCATTATTTTAAGAAGAAAATGTTCCTACAAGGTTTGTCAACATGAGTAGTATCGGTCCACAAATGATTTTTTTTTCCCCCATCGAGATTTTAAAAGCTCATATTTTGCTGGAAATGCATCAGAAGCGGATATTAAGACTTACGCTCCCTGGTGGCCAAACCATTCTGTATTACAAACATTAGAAATTATGTGCAAAGGATTTCCCATCAGGAGCTGTATGGTATCCGCTGCAGAAAGAAATTTTCAAACCAGAGATATAGGGAAAACACAATTTACCTTTACGCCCCCCCCTAAGGAAAAGTCTATGAATTACTTGAAAATTTTGAAATTATATAAAAAGCATGTCACACCTAAAACTATCTAATAAAGAAAGAATTTTTCAAATCGGATCATTAGAAGCTGAGATATTGACAAAAATAAGATATACGTCTATGCCCTCTGGTGGAGAAACCATGGAATATTTAAAGAAGAAAATACTCCGAAAAGGTTTATCGACGTAAGTGGCATCTGTCCACGAAAGAATTTTTTTCAATCGAGATTTTAGAAGCTCAGATTTTATGGCAAATACATCAAAAGCAAAAATGAACACTTACACCCCCTGGTGGCCAAAGTATTCTTTACCAAAAATTAGAAATAATATGCAAAAGATTTTTCATCAGGAGCTGTATCCGCTAAAGAAAATGTTTTTCAAATTGGAGTTGTAGAAAAAGAGATATCAGGAAAAACGTAATTTACTTTTACGCCCCCTAGCAGAAAATCTATGCGTAATTTGAAAAAGCAACTATTCCTAAAATACTCTTCCACATAAATGGAAATGAAAGATGAAAGAATTTTTTCAATCGGATGGTTAGAAGCAAATATGTGGAATAAAATGTATTTTTGAATTCGACATCTGCATTTACGCCCTCTATCGGTGAAATTGTACATCGTAAAAAAAAACTCAATGAAAGATCATCATTCGTATATTTCAAGCTTCCCAATGCAAAAAGAATTTTCCAAATCGGACTAACAGTTGCAGAGATATCGTGTCTACAGACGGACGAACAAACCGATAACATAAGCACGATCTGTTTTTACAAAAGACTTTTTCCGAATTCTTCACGTAACTGGCTGAAATTTGTACATATACTATAATTGGCTAAGAGATGACCTTAAAAATTTCAAATGAATTGGCAAAAACGTTTTTAAATTAGCTGTAAAATGCCGATTACGAATTCTGGTCATGCCAGCCACATGATAAAGAGGAAAAGAAAAAAATATATGGACCGTTTAAAAAGTTTTTAATTGATTTACGCGAAATTTGGAGGGCTCATTTCTATTAGCGATTTATGGCGATCAAAATTTCAGAGATTTTCATGAAAACTCAACGGAGATGAGTTTCCGTGGTTCAATTCCACGGCGGCGGCGGCGGCTGAAAAACAATTTTTCGGCTGCTATGTGTTTCTGACCGTGGAAAGAGTGATGTATTTATTTATTTACTGATGCCACGTATTTGGAGGATTTTCACCTTCGTAGTAGCCAATGATGGCCAGATTTTTCCCCCCAAGTGAGCAACTATTTTGTCCAACTTTTCTCCCCACTTGTGAATGAATATTGAGTTCAGTTTGTTCACCCGTGTTCCTGCAGCTGCTTCGAAAATGAATGGAAATGAAGGTGGGATTAGAGAGAAACTTAATATGCTGACGGATCAGCCTGAAGCGACCAAAGGGTCAACATTACTAAAGCAACCTTTGCCATGGTATAATGTATCTTCAACATGGTATATTTGATCTTTGTGATGGTATATGAATGGAAGTGAAGGTGGGATTCGAGGGAAACTTAACCTGCTGACGGATCAGCCTGGAGCGACCAAAGGGTCAAGGTTACTAAAACAACCTTTGCCATGGTATACTTTGAACAAAGTATAATGTCATCTACAAGTAAAAGAATTATCTTTGAATCTCTGTTTAGCCACATATATGTTGAACAAAAAGAAACAAACTGTTAACAGTGTTTTTAAGATGATGCAGCTGCTACATCTAATGCCATGTAGTACTGCTCCTTGGGAGCATGGATTTTCAGCAATGAACCTCATAAAAATGAGAAATTGAGCACGTCTGAATAGTCGCACTTTAAATTAGTGGCTTAATAATGATTAGATCCACTGGCCCTTCAATTGAAGATTTTGATCTTCAAAATGCTATTCAATTGTGGTGAGCAGATACCTCTGGCTCTGATGGGAAGATCAGACACAGTACATTATCAGTGGTAAACTGTATCAACATTATTAGTGCCACTTTATGTATATATATCCTAGCTTTTGTCCCTTTGTTTTAAATATTATTAAAGAAGTTGGGCATCTAACTTTAATGGCCTCTCAAAAACAAGTTATGTATGTGTAAATTAAGATAGTAAGAGTAATGATGTTACAACACTGAAAATAAACTGTAAAAAAAAAAAAAATCAATCATTTTGGAACAAAAGCATGTGCAGTTTTGCAGTCAATATAATGGCCCTATGCAGTAACTGCTCTGCATCTGTTTTTATGAAGTAAATGGGGGAGAGACTCATTAGGGGAGGGGGAGGGAAAAAAGCATTTACCCATTTAATTTGATAGAAATGTAAGTAGAAAAATTACTGAATATATATATATATATTTTAACTTTGCATGGCCAGTAGATTTTGTCATTTGGCTAGTAAAATTTTTATTCCACTAGCCACATTGGCTAGTAGAAATTTAAGCAATTTCACAAGGGCTGTCACACACAGATATCAACAAGACTTAAACCAGTATTATCTATTTTGGCATCATGCATCCATAAATATATCAAGCTTTAACATGACAAAAATTCATAAAAAAAATGTCCTTCCTATTTAAAATTTTTGAAATTAAAAAATTAAATTTTAAGTGACATTTTACTTTTTTTTTTTTTAATTGTACGCTAAACTTCTTATTCTTGACATAAAATTTTGGGAGTGGCAATCTAACAATTTCCAAAGTTACAAAGAAATGTTTACAATAAATGAAGTTTCAGAATGTATCACATCTATTCCTACCTGTATCTTTTTTTCCATATTGCAATGCATGGATTAAATGTAACATTTCAGTGAGGGGTCAATGCTTAACGTACCTTTTTAATGCTCAATTTCTTGATAATGGTTAAATAAGATTTCTTATTATTGCTTTATTTACAGTAAAAGAACTTTTGCTTTAGTTAATGTGCTAGTAGTCTTTCCCTCTAAAAGCCAGGCAGATTTGTCTTAAGAGTAAAGTTTCATTCCAGATTAAAAAATCAGGAACTTACACAGCTGCTCAGGAGCAAAAGTGTTGAAATTTTCTTAAATGCTGACATTAGAAAAAAAAATGCGTTATATTTTTCTTCTATTGTCCATTAACTTTTATTTTATTTTAGTGGATTTCAAAAACTTCCATTTTGTGTATTGCTACAATTTGAAGGAAGCATACGTATTTTGCAAGGCAAAATATCCTATGAAAATTGGATTTTCCAAGTTTTGTAAATTAAGGCCCAAAAATTGTGCTCTTGCACTTACATTTTCTGTGTATGTACTATTTACCAAATTGTACAATCAATGCCAGACCTGCCAACTTTCAAGAACTGAAATCCACAAAAAAATGTCAGTGAACATGTAAGCAACATGTTAGACTGACTGATGTATCAAGCATACCGATTAGAATCCTGATTACGAAAATGGTTATTTGGTTTGTCGACTTTAATCAATTTCTTATGCTACAGTACAACTAGGATATTTGGCATTTAATTGCTTACAGTGATTAAATTACAATAGACACATAATTATCCCATTAGTACATTACCATTAGGCTACATACTCTACAATTTAATTTGTAACTGCAAAATTATTGCAATATATTGCAGTAACTTTTCATTTTAACTTAACAGAGGTTTTGACCTTAAATTTTTGTGCCAACACATTACAATACCTTGAAAAAAAAAACCCAAAAAAAAAACAACAACAAAAACACAATTTCAGATCTTATATGCGAGACTTTTAATTTTCACCTCTCTCTTTCTTTTCCAGCAGTTGTAGCCAATCGTAATCTTAGAGCGTTTTTACTGGGTCTTTTCCCTTCGGCTGTGAGCAGACAGGGTAGGAGAGCTGCAAAAGTGGGAGAAAATGTGATCAGGTAAATGAGAATACATAGGTGCTGTGGTACTTGAAGACACTTGTTTTTAAATCACACTAACCTGGGATAAAAAACAAACAAAATGAATTCTAAAATATGTCATCCGTAAAATAACCATATAATAGAAAATGTACAATTTCCGTAAATTTTTCGGATAAAAAGTGATGCCGGACAAAAATTCAAACATATAATACGATTGGTGAATCACCTTCACAAGCTTGCTACTTTGGTAAATTCAAAAAATGCCCAATAACTGAAAAATTGGAAAAATAATTTTAATGATTTGTTTGATCCTTACAAGCAGTGAATATCCAGACCTACATTAACAAAAACCATTACTGATTTTGTAGTTGTGTTTTGCATTTCATTTTTAAAAAAATACTGTTCATCTAAGACGTTAATTTATAGCTAAACAGCATTTTAAGACATCAAGAACAGCAGGCAGCTTTTCAGTGAACTAAAAACAAATTTGCAAGCTGGTGAATTTCAAGAAATATCTGATTTTTCTAGGAATTTCTGTTGGAAGATTCTGCTAAAGGATTCCATTGTAATAATTTTCAAGCTACAATTCATCTATTTGTTGCATACTGCAAAAAATCTGGGATAACTGAATTCACAAATTATGACAATTTTGGAGTCAGCAACACAGTGTAGTAGCAGTTCATCTTAAAAAAGCAGGGATAACTGAATTCACAAATTATGACAATTTTGGAGAGTCAGCAACACAGTGTAGTAGCAGTTCATCTTAAAAAATCAGGGATAACTGAATTCACAAATTATGACAATTTCGGAGTCAGAAACACAGTGTAGTAGCAGTTCATCTTAAAAAGTCAGGGATAACTGAATTCACAAATTATGACAATTTTGGAGAGCAGCAACACAGTGTAGTAGCAGTTCATCTTAAAAAATCAGGGATAACTGAATTCACAAATCATGACAATTTTGGAGAGTCAGCAACACAGTGTAGTAGCAGTTCATCTTAAAAAATCAGGGATAACTGAATTCACAAATTATGACAATTTTGGAGAGTCAGCAACACAGTGTAGTAGCAGTTCATCTTAAAAAATCAGGGATAACTGAATTCACAAATTATGACAATTTTGGAGAGTCAGCAACACAGTGTAGTAGCAGTTCATCTTAAAAAATCAGGGATAACTGAATTCACAAATTATGACAATTTCGGAGAGTCAGCAACACATGTAGTAGCAGTTCATCTTTTTCAGCACTGCTTGCAAATCTCAATAAGTTAAAAAAAAGATAAAAAAAAATTATTATTCAGATGGATAAGTGTAACAATATAAGAACAGAAAAAAAAAATTGATCGACTTTTGCTAAAATGAATAGATTTCGGAAAAGTTGCTCAGTGGCGCAACATCTCACGGTAATAGTGCTTGTAATGGTGTTAGCAGGTAAAGCAAGTTTCTGAAGGCCATATAATAATGCAGATTATGACTCCCTATCAGTTAATTAACTGGGTAACCAAAAGCATGTCATCCTGTGATTCTGAATACCTTAGTGAAAGTCAGTATGAAGCTTGGAAACAAAAAAGCTATTGCAGCCACATTTTAAGATGTCGAGAACAATACCAAACACCCACTAACTATACCGTTTTGTCCCAGTGGACAAAAACAGAAAACGAGTTTATTCAAATTCTAGTCACACACAAAAAAAAAAAGAGTATGTTACTTCTGATAAATGACAGATAGTGTTTTTGCAGATATATCTGTTGTTCTGACACATCTCTGTGCGGAACACTTATGGAATAAATGGACAATGTCATCGCTCTGTCCACGTTATTTTATAAACAACGCATAGCGACTGAAAAATTGTGTTCCGACACCGCTGGGATCGAACCCCAGATCTCTCTATAACTAGTCGAGTGCGTTCGCATTTACGCTACGGCATCAACAATTCTCAGCACCATGCGTGGTTTATCAGTCAGCATCTGACTACACGAATCCGTATTGATGGTCTCAGCAACTGAGATGTCATCTGGTGGCATTTAACGCAACAGCTATTTAATTCTAGCTGATAAATTCAAAGGGCGATAGATTTTATAGATTTCTATCGCCCTTTGAATTTATCAGCTAGAATTAAAGAGCTGTTGCGTTAAATGCCACCAGATGACGAGACCATCAATACGGATTCGTGTAGTCAGATGCTGACTGATAAACCACGCATGGCGCTGAGAATTGTTGACGCCGTAGCGTAAATGCGAACGCACTCCACTAGTTATAGAGAGATCTGGGGTTCGATCCCAGCGGTGTCGGAACACAATTTTTCAGTTGCTATGCGTTGTTTATAAAATAACGTGGACAGAACGATGACATCGTTCATTTACATTATCTCCACGTATTTGATATATATTAACACTTATGGAATGGTTGCATCCTGAATATCTTTGAAGACAAAGATGAAGTAAAAATTTTGTTTCATTATATCTTCATGGCCCTTCCTCTTCATACATGTAAATATATCCCTTCAAAGAAGATATTTTAAACTTGCTAAGGCTTGGCATATTGCAGAAAGTGAATAAAAAAAAAAATCAGCAACTGGATGAATTTACAAAAGGGTCAATACATATCAAGTGGTCCCCCCCCAAAAAAAAAAAAAAAAAAAAAAAAAACAACCATCACTGGTTACTTGACCTAGTGTTCACCCTAGACTTTTGTTTACAGCTGTGTGGCAAGCGATTTTAGCTGAGTGGTATTTTTAACGACCTCAATCGAAAAAAAAAGAAAAATGTTTTGCTTAACATTATTATACTTATTAAACATCTTTAGCGGTGTGGTAGGCATTAATGTAACATAACATGGTAAACAACATTAGAAAATTATACATAAATGATAAAAAAAATTAGTACTTACTAAGATATAACCTACACAGATTTCAGCCAGTTTTCATCAATATTTATAATGTATGTGGGAATAAGTTTTCCACTCTATTATGTGCATTGTGAAAATGTTCATTAAAGGAAATTTAGCTGGGAGGCAGAAAAAGTTTGCTGGGTCGGCCGCCCAGTAAAAATGCTCTAGGGAAAACACTATTGACCATTTTTTAAAAAAATTATATTTTACATGCTGCTGATCTCATATGTTGACAGTTCAAAACCAGTATTGTTTTATTTTTATTCACATTGCTTTCAACATAGTGGCCATATTTGTATCTTGGTGTATGACATTTTTGGCATATCTAAGGGTTAGCAGTAACTTCATTATCTCAGCTGTGGTAAGTCCTAGGACAAAATACCAAATATTCTTATGTTAAGCACATTGTAAGGTACTGTTTTGTCAATTATACTATGCTTCTAAAAATATTCCTTCAACATAAATTATTTATTCAAAGTTTTGTATCAAAATCGCTAAAAATGTAATTTTCGGGGTGGTTAAAGGCACGGCAATTTAAGATTTTTTTTTTTTTTAATTGGAGGTACATATATACAAGTAGTCTCAGTTAAAAATTATTTGAAGTTTGAGTTTCATACTACTTGGCAGTGAAAATGTACTTTTACAAAAAAATTGTCAATTTTAGGTAGTTATTTAAAACTGAAATTTACACACATTAAAGGTACTCTATTACAAGTAACTTTAAGCAAAATTTTGAGTTTGAGATTCAAGTGGTTTAGGAGATACACAGCATTGCAAAAGTCGTAAAATTTATTGAATAAATCATTTATTACTGTGTGTTTATTACTTGTCCTCATACATATTTGTTGGTATTTATAGTGCAAATTAAGCTTTGGAATGTAAACAGGCATGATCACAATTGATAAAAAATACAATGATTAATTTTAATTGTTTAACAGCTTTAATTAAAGTAAAAAAAACGGGGGCACAGGTGTTAAATGCACTTAAAGTTAATTTTTCAAATAGTTCAGATGGAATCACAATGCTTATATAGTTAGCAATTTAGAACAAGTCAAGCCATAAAATACTCATCTTATTTTATTTGTATGCTTGTTTAACAACAATGAAATTTCCTCACAGTGCGATGCTGATATATGTATTATATGAACGTCCAGTTGCTGTGGATAGTTCTAAGCAGCTGAGCTTCTTAGTACATTTGTCTGTGGTACCCATACTTTGTCCTCACATGGCATTTTGAATGAAGTTCTAGGTCCAGCTGGGTGATAGAACTTCAAAAATATATCTATGTTCTATTGAAGTTTATGTCCAAAATTATTCCCAGCCACCTCTGTTCATCTCACACACAGGCAATGATGTCTTTGTTCCTAAGAGTTAGTGGGGCAGCTTTCGTTAAAAGGAAGATTCTCATATTCTTTTGAATTGGATGTTAAATAGCATCTCATACTACTTTCCAGGAATTCACTGTCAGTTGTCAAATCTCTTTATCAAATCTTCTTCTCAAGTAAGTATTTCTTCCTCTTTAACATAAATGCGTGTGATCCTTTTTATATTTTGCTTGCAATAGTCATATATATGTTCAGGGGTAATAATGTAATTATTCGCAGGCCTTTCTAGACTCGCCTTAGTTACTTCTCGCTTTGTTGTTCCATCAACACCATCATACGCATTCTTTCCATGTGATGACACAAAGAAATTCCATTCAGCATCAAGACCAGAATCTTTCTTGTGGTGGCATAGGTCAATAAAATCCCCATAATTATATTGGCCTGATGTTCCATCCAAAAAGTAAATTATTTTTTAACACTGGAAACAATTTGCTTAATGTGTGTCATCAAGTGTGTTTGGAACATGTGCACAGCAAACATGTTGTGGTCCAAGTTATTACTAATCATACAAATGCATTGGCTGAGAAATTTGCCTTTTTGTTTGTAATACCACACAAATGGATGAGCAGTTGCTTGTTGGTTTACCCAGTGTGGTAGCTTTACATCTCATCTTGAACTACAAAAGTAAAGTTTTCTACAAAGTCTGCAAGAATAATACATTCAGTTTCATTGAGTTCTTTCTTTTCTTTCAAGAACTGAGTTTGTGCTTTTGCTATAAAATGGTGTCTTAAGTAGCTATAAATTGGTGAGTCATACAGTTGTAACTAATCTTTTCAGTGAGAGACTGAAAACATATTTTTATTGGTTGAACAACAGTAATCATTTCAGCCTGTTCTGTGGTGGTCCACTGTTTAAAGACTATATTGTGTGGCATGGTATCAGTATTTTCAAATTCTTGCATCAAATCTTGGAGGGCTTCCCTACCTGGACATTTAACACATTTGCCCATCATACAGTTGTAACTATTCATGTCACAAACAAGCATAACAAGAAGGTTCTTGTAATGAATGCTAAGTTTTGCTCTATCAGTCATGAGCTTAACATTTTGATGGTACAAATATACACAAACAGTCTATATTTTGAGGTTACTCACCTTTATTCCCCAAATCTTTTAGGAGGTTTTAGTCTCTACACACTTCCAACACTTATTTTTCTTATTTACATCGTGGTTCAAGGCCGCAATAAATAAATAAATAAATAAATAAATAAAATAAAAAAAATAAAAATCGGATTCAAAATAATCCACTAGAAATACACACAATTGAACTCCTTAAAACACTTTAATCTAATTAAAATTTCAATCAATAAAAACCTATATTACACATTTCCTAAAACGTCAAAGTTAAAAAGCTGTAACCCAAACTATTTACAATTGCACTTCAGTGCCCAATTAAAATAAACCTAAATACCTGACACAACCATTATACTCAACAAACACGGATCTCTCTCCCCTCAGAAACAACACTTTCAGCCTCTGCCCAGGCCATTCTCAAGGAGCGGACGCAACAGATGCAAACACCCGTCACCACCCACGAAACGTAGCGAATGTTCCAGTGCTCACGCGGCGGCTCATTCATGTTCTGTCATTCAGGCACAGTGGCGCCATCTATCGGATGACCCAAGGCTCCTTTTCCGTTCGTACCTATAAATATCTGTTTGATTCCCCCTTTCCTTTTTTTTATATTATAGTTTTTCCCCTCCTCTGTTCTTCTCTACGGCTTTTCTTTCTGATCAAATCCTTCCAATATGTGTTTAAGCTATTAGGATCATTAACGTTACATAACCTGTGTCTATTTTTTTCAATCAACACTGTCTCCGCCAATCTCAAATGCCTTTCCATATGACAATTCTTAATAATTTTTATTTCATCAAACTTTGGGTATTGCCTTTGTTCAATACAGTACTGGACCACTGCAATTTTTGCTTCTTTTTTCTGCCAATTCCGTAGGTCATTCAGGTTATTTATCACTTTTGCTTCAATATCTGTCATAATAACTTCTGCAAATAATGTAGACAGGAGTGATCCCATTGGTGGACATAATAACTTCTGCAAATAATGTAGACAGGATCACCCCTGTCTACATTATTTGCAGAAGTTATTATGACAGATATTGAAGCCAAAGCGATAAATAACCTGAATGAACCACCATTGATATATTGAAGATATGTTGATATTTTCATATTATCAAAATTGAATTCCACAGAACTAGATGACATAGCTAAAAAATTTAAAGAAGAGTATTCATCCATTGAGGTAACAATTGAAGTTGAACAGCAGGATACTTTGGCTTACCTTGATGTACGGATTATAAAACAACCCAACACATTAGATTATACTGTTTACAGAAAATCGTCATACGTACCTGTAATTATACCATGTAATTCTTATCATCCATATGCTCATAAATGTAACAGTATTAAGACTTTAATAAAAAGAGCTTTTACGCACACGTCAAACATGCAATACAGAAAGGATGAATTGAAATATATTACGGATGTTGCAAAATATTATGGATATCCCAGTAAAAAAATTAAAAATGGATTAAGGAAGTGCAGAACAACTGTATTAATTCTTCAAACATAAGAATAAATAATAATAAGCAGATTAAATATATGATAAGCAGATTAAAGGATTGTTTCCAATGTAACATGGTGGAGAAAAAAATACGACTACCGGTGAAATCTATGCTCTGTCCGACTTCCATTTCAGAAAAGTTTTCCTCCGTTTTGAAGCTGCAAAACAAGTATTTATGGAATAAAATTATATTTAACAACACTACTGAGTACAAGAAACGTCGTGAGAAAAAGTAATTATGATTACGGGAGAAATCTTCACTCCATCTAAAGTTCGTTTCCGAAAGTTTTGAAAGTCGGAATTCCGTCTACCTACGGAAAACGACCCCACCACCATCACTACCACCAACAATACCTCCCAAATTTCTGTTCAGTTCAGCATGGATCTCCCAAACCATCAATGGAAAAGGTGGAATTTTTCAAATCCACTGAAGAATCTCATGCCTGAAAGATCACTGGGAAATCTTTGCGCCAACTTCCGTTTACGGAATTTTTCTTCCATTTTTAAGCTGAAATGCAAATATTTATGGAATAAAATTATATTTAATGATAATACTGCGCAGAAGAAACATCGGGAGAAAAAGAAATCATGATTACGGGGGGAAAATCTCACTACTTTAACTTCCGTTTTTGAAAGTTTTGAAACACTAAATACCATCCTCAGACCAAAAAACGACCCCCCCCCCCCAAAAAAAAAACTAATCCTCCAAAATTTCTCTTCAGTTTTGCATCAATATTGAGAATACCCCAAACGATAAAAAAAAGCGGAATTCCGCAAATCAGTGGAAGAATCTCATGTATGACAAAGGCAATACCCAAAGTTTGATGAAATAAAAATTATTAAGAATTGTCTTACAGAAAGGCATTTGAGATTGGTGGAGACAGTGTTGATTGAAAAAAATAGATACAGGTTATGTAACGTTAATGATCCTAGTAGCTTAAACACATATTTGGAAGGATTTGATCAGAAAGGAAAGCCGCAGAAAAGAACAGGGGGGGGGGTGATGTAATATAAAAAAAAGGAAAGGGAAAAAAAATATGTTAGATGATTAGTTTTAAGAATCAAATAAATCGAACAGATATTTATAGGTACGAACGGAAAAGGAGGCTATTGGGTCATCCGATAGATGGCGCCACTGTGCCTGAATGACGGAGAACAGGAATGAGATTACGACGCGCGAACACTGGAACATTCGCTACGTTTCGTGGGTGGCGACGGGTGTTTGCATCCGTTGCGTCCGCTCCTTGAGAATGGCATGGGCAGAGGCTGAAAGTGCTTGGATGTTTTGCTTGTTTCTGAGAAGAGAGAGGTCCGTGTTTGTTGAGTATAATGGTTGTGTCAGGTATTTAGGTTTATTTTAATTGGGCACTGAACTGCAATTGTAAATAGTTTGGGTTACAGCTTTTTAACTTTGACATTTTAGGAAATGTGTAACACAGGTTTTTATTGATTGAAATTTTAATTAGATTAAAATGTTTTAGGGAGTTCAATTGTGTATATTTGTGGTGGATTATTTTGAATCCGAATTCTTTTTTTTTTTTTTTTTTCAGCCTTGAACAAAAATTAAGAAAAATAAATGTGTAGAGACAAAAACCACCTAAAAGATTTGGGGAATAAAGGTGAGTAACCTCAAAATATAGATTGTCTAAATAGCATGTGAATAATTAAGCAGCTAGATGACATTTGCAATGCTGTATGATACACAAACAGTATGAGTTCCTGAGGATCCAGCAATGACACATCACTCAGGTCAGAGTTCTATGAATTTTTGCTTTGAACTCCACAAACAGTTCATCCAAATTGCAAAGAATAAATCACTTCTGCTTCTTAACTTTAATATTATTTCCTTTCATGGAGAGTCTTTTTTGCCTGTGCCGAGAGTATGCTGTACTCATCACTTTCATAAAATTCATGGACAATAGCTAATATCTCTGGTTGAATGCCAGAACCCAACATACTTCCTAGCTCTGGGAAAATACCTTGATCTTTAACTAGATCTCTTGTCAGTTTTACTAAACAATAGGATACACTAAACTCAGTATTTATTCTTCTGAGTCCAAGAACTAGGTAGTAAGCTAATTATTTTTAATTTCTTTCCTTTGTCTGCTACAGCACACTTCTTCAGTTTTGTTATTAACTCCTCAAACTTGTCTACTGCATCCACATTTTCTTCAGGCTCTTCTATTACCATATCAAAGGAAATCTCAAATTTCTTTTCAATGAATTTGAAACTTTTTCTGTCTTTGCTTAAAAGGCCTGCAATCTTCTTTCTGAGGTTAATTTTCTTATTTTAGATGGTGGTGAAATACCTAATAGAGCGCAAGCAGAGTCTACATTTAGTAAATGCTCAGTAGAAGCAATAAACTTCATCCTCTTTTTCGACATTTTCTAATTGTAAATATTTTTGTAACAGGTAGGACAATGATTTACCAGGGACAAAGCTGTAGGTTGCAGCTCATTTCATTTTAAATATTCTTTTCACATAATTTGCATAAATTTTCAAGAAAATTTTAGCAAATTATGCACATTTAAGACAATGATTGGCTAAAAAAAAAAAATTCCCCAAATTTTGCCCAAATCCACCAACAGCTTTTAAAGTTACACTTAGTTTGTTTTTTTATTAAGAAATCTGTATCATTCTACCTTAAGACAAAAATTCAGACTTAATTTTAAAAGTTATCAATGCATTTTGGCAAAATTTGGGGTATCTGCTTTTCTCAGCAAATCACAATATTTACAAAAAAAAAAAAAAAAAAAAAAATTGCAAAGAGGCTGAACTTTTCAGAAAAATAAGTTTTCACATTTTAATTTTCAATATAGGGGGTCCACCACAAGCTTCCGAACTAAGAGTTAGTGACCGCCCAGAATGCGCAAGCCCAAGACATCAGAATAAGGCAAAGAGTGGGTGGGAGTGTGATGCGGACATAACCATGCACTATTGTAAATGTGTTTTCTTCTTTTAAACTGGAATACCTGCAATTTTGATGCATTAAAAAAAATGAAGGAAAACTTTTACCCAGGCTGTAAATGTACAATCATACCACAGTACTCTCAAAACTTCCTGGAAATAATACTTTTCTTTTGTTTTTATGCTGCTGTCTCCCGTCAAGCCCTAGGAATAATTTTAAAATAGAAACCTAGAAACATCATTAAAAGGTTTTCATTTTAAAATTTATGAATTATTTTTCATAATTTTAAAATGAAAACTTATAATCGTCATCATCATTACGGATGCTTTACAACTTTTGCAAGGCAGTGTCTCTTAAACAACTTGAATCTCAAACTCAAAGTTTTACTTAAAGTTACTTGTAATAGAGTAACTTGAATGTGTGTAAATTTCAGATTTTTAAATACATGCCCACCAGAGATATTAAACTCTAAAATTGGCAATTTTTTGAAAAAGTACATTTTTACTGCCATGTAGAAAAAAGTATGCAACTCCCAAGTTTCAAATAATTTTTAACTGAGACTATTTGTATATATGTACTTCCAAAAAAAAAAATTTAAAATCTTAAATATTTGCCTTCCCCTTTAATAACCACCCAAAAAATGACATTGTAAGGTAATATGAAAATAGTACCTTACAATATGCTAAACATAACGATATTTAAAATTTTGCCCTAGGACTTACTATAGCTGAGATAATGAAGTTACTGCTAACCCTTACATATACCAAAAATGCCATATGCCAAGATACAAAAATGGCCACCATGTTGAAAGCAATGTGAATAAAAATAAAACAATAGTGGTTTTGAACTGTCAACATATAAGGCCAACAGCATGCAAAATAAAAAAATTTAAAACTGGTCAAGCAACAAGCATTGGACCCCTTCATATGGATTAACCCATAAGGAAGATAAGGATAATAATACATCCTGATTCACAACTGCGAACCGTCAGGTAGATGTACTTATAAAGTTTGTGTCCCGCTACTGCGGGAAGTGACGTAGGCGATAGCGCACATTTCACGTGACTAGTCAGTCAAAATGGCAGTGTCTGCAGTGGAGAAGGCATTTTGTGTTTTTGAATTGAGCAAAACGGAATCTGTAACTGTTGTGCAACAGCATTTTTGATCACGATTCAGAAAAGAACCTCCAACCAGAAAATCTATCTACGATTGGCATAAAAAATTTGAAACTACGGGCTGTTTGTGCAAACTTAAAAGTCCTGGACAACCGCATGTATCAGAAGAAGTTGTCAATAGTGTTTGCACCACCATTCAATGAAGCCCGATAAAATCAACACGGAGGGTGAGTCATGAAATGCAGATTTCATAGCCCACTGTTTAGAGAATTTTGAGAAAGAAGCTGAAAATGATTCCTTGCAAAGTGCAGATGTTGCAAAATCTCACTGACCTTGTCAAGACAAAGCGCTTTGAATTTTGTGCCGAAATGCATCACTGTTTTGAAACTTTGGGCAAAAATGGATTACCAGCTTGATGTGTGTCGTGTGACTAAGGGTGCACACATAGAACATCTGTAACTGTCTCTAAAAACTCTTTAAACATTCCCCCACAATTCTGTTACAGGTAACAAAGTATCCTACATTGTTCTTTATAGAGTGTTGAAACTGTATACTTCTTTATGAATCACCCTGTATTATTAAATATGAACTCCAAGCATTACTTGATTTCAAGAAAGATTATGAACTAACATTTGTCATGACTGATAAGTTAAAACTAATTATAATGAATAAAGACGAATATCGGGAAAAGATGCAAAAAGCTATTAATGAACTCAAAGTTACAATCCAAAAAGACGATCCTACAGACCACATAAGAAAATTGGCAAATATTAAAAACCATAGTTCATTACCAGCACACATAAAGAAAAGGGTATACCCACCAATAGAAGCAACCAGCCCACATATTTTGGGGAAGATCAAACTACATAAGCCAGAAGAGCCCATACATCCAATTGTCGCCAAGCAAATAGCACTTAACATCAACTTAGAATCAAAGAATGCTATACAGTACAATTAAAATAATTCTTGAAATCGTAATCACTCGTATAAGTTACGTTGAAAAATTAAGAGCGGGACGTTAGAGACTTCTACCTTCATCAGCCATGGAATGAGACACGTGGTAAAAGCGTCAGTTTTTGCCAGATATCAAAATTGCTTTCCAAATAATAGGGATGTTAAAAGGTGCATCAGTATTGCAGGTGTTAGGGGTAAGGTAGATTTCAATGCTTTCGCGGTAGAATTATTTTAATGTTTTGTGTGTTACGTGTTTTCCTGCCAATTCTTCTCACTATATGTATACTTACCTAAAAGCCATATCATGCTAACCACAAATATAGTATAAATTATTCAGAAGAGGCCATAAATATAATTAATCAATACAATAAATCTAACACAGTAATTATGGCAAGTCCAGTTGAAGCAGCAATATCTTTGATTAATAAAAAATTAGAAGAGCATAAAGTACCACAAAATGAAATTAATAGAATCATTGATGCACTAAGTTTTCTAAACAACAATGACTTTACTTTTGAAAAAAACTATTTATAAGCAAAATACTAGAGCCCCAATGGGGTCTCCAATCTCTGGACTACTCGCTGAAGCCGTTCTACAGGATATAGAAAATCAAATATCCGCAAGTGGTCAAGATACTAGCCGAAGTCTACATTAGATACGTAGATGATATCTTCATAATATGGAAGCACTCTATAGAAGACATGATTGAGTTCGCTGCAAAATATACTCACTTATATTCATCTATTGTGCTGACACATGAAATAGAAAGAAATAACCAACTGCCATTCCTAGACATATTATTCACTAACAATAAAAGTAATAAAATTAGTTATTAGGTATACAGAAAACTAACATATACCTAATATAATAGCAGCCAATTCAAACCATCCTAGGAAATACAAAATTGCAGCCTTCAGATCATATATCCACAGAGCAATCACACATTCATCTAGTAAGAGAAAATTTGATAAGGAAATGAAATGAATTAAAACATTGGCAGCCAAAAACGGATATAGCATGCAAATGATCAAATCACTAATGCAAGAAATCCAACAAAATGTCAATAAACATAATGAGAAGCAATTAAAAATTAAAATAGTGAAAAAATTCCATTCTACCCACCAACATCTAATAATATAAAGATAGTGTAGACAAGCAGGACTTGCAATTGCTGATATAGTACAGGATACAGCTGGATAAACAAAACAAAACCTCAATCCTTAACAAGGCAGGAGTATACGAGCTGCCATCACAACGCAAAATAACCAGCAAACAACAGCATATATAGGCAGTGTCATCACCTGGGGTAATTCCCGATCAAAAATCAATAACATTCAATTATTATAAAAACTATGAAAGCTATTATCTCCAATTTTGGGATGGAGTAAGTACTTTGTTATATGCTTTTTATAAAAATTTTACTTCATCATAAATGAATTCTTAATTTGATTAATTATAATTATTAAGTGACCAATAATTACCCCAGGGTTGGGTAATTCCTGGTCACTCCTGGGGTAATTATTGGTCAGTACCATATTTGATATATAAATGGACTAATAATTTAATTTTTTATGATAATCTGTTAAAACATTTAAACTAAATGATATGAAGTTATATTAACCATGTAGCCAAAAAGGAGAAAAACATACTGTGTAGTAGCTTAAATACAATTTCATTGGATATGCCGAAGTCTGCACTTAAATTCTACATTATCCAAAGTATTTCTTATAACATTTGTATGCAACATTTATTGGCTCATTATTCACTATAAATATATCAAGACCTTGCAAATCTACTGGTCCATAGAAAATGTACTTAAGGTTTATAGTTCCTAGTCTGTCTCGCTTAAGCCAACGAAAGTTTCCAGCTCTTTTTTCCAGAAATTTAACTTCTACTTTACTTCCTTGTTTGTTAGTGACTTTCCCAATATAAAAAGGATATTTATCATAATACACAGCATAATAACAGTGCTCTTCTACTGCATTCTGGATATTTCTCAGCCAGGGCGCGATTTCACAGATTAGCAACTAGCTAGTGAAAAATCAAATTTGCTAGTGAAAAAAATCGCAGTAGCAAATATTGCTAGTAAGGTAATTTCTTTATTTAAAGTAACCAAAAATCAGTATTAATCCACGAAGTTTACATAACAGTTTCTATTATCACTTGTTAAAACAGCGACTATCAGCGATTCTCTTTCGCCAATTTCCTTTCGACACTTAATACCCATCCTCCCCATATCTTTCATCCCTTCCAAACTGTCGTAGAAGCGCATTGAAACTCCTCTCCATCGTACCCTCATTGGTCTATTACAGAAACTGAACGTGACGTCGGCAATGGTTGCTGTGGCAACCCAGAGCTCTGGGATGGATCGGTTGTTTGACCACCTGCTCTGCCACCCTCCCTTCTTTTGCCCCACGAACTTTGTCCTCAACTCCTGTCGTACCCTAAGCCAAGCGATCGCCTTTATTGCGTGGCACAGATAGACGCTTTTTTACGAAACGTGTTCGTGGAGGAGGTAAACGATTACGGAAGAAACTTTTGCTTCATCTCATTTCTGATTTTGGAAATTTTCCTTGTATTTTCAAGCTGAAATACAAATATTTATCCAGTTAAATGTTAATGAGCAATAATACTTGACAGAGGCAACATCGTGAGAAAAAAATAATAAAATATGATTACGGAAAAAATCCGAATTCCGTCGACCTTTCGTTTTCTAGTTTCGTAAAAATGGAATTCAATAATAACGAAAAAAGCCGGAATTCCCTGAATTTGCGGAAGAATCTCATGCCTGAAGATTACAGAAAAATTTTGCAGCAGCCAACTTCCGTTTTTGCAAATTGTTCTCCACAGTTTCAAGCTAAAATGCAAACATTTATGCAATAAAATGATATTTAACAAGAAAAGCGGACACAAAGACAACATTGGGAGAAAAATTTTCGATTACGGAAAAATTTTGTTACTCCGTTTCACTACTGTGTTTGAAAGTTTTGAAGCACGAAATTTCTTCTCCAGATGGAAGACGACCCCCCCCCTCCCAAATATCGATCTTCAGAATGATCTAACTGATGACAAAAAAATAAAAATAAAGCGGGATTCTGCGAATCCCTGTAAGAATCTCGTGCATATCATAAAAATAATAGCAAAAGAAAAATTTGAAACAAAATGAAAATTTGTAGAATCCGTAGTTTTGATAGTGAGTTCCGTAGTCAGACAACTAATTCCGTAGAAACTACGGCATTGTGTGGTAGTTGGCAGCTATGAAGTGTGTAGAAGTTTAGCAGAAATTTGTGCGATACTTCCACTTAGTACTGCGTGTTGTGAGGTGGGATTCAGTTTTTTAAAAAGAATACAAGGGGATTGGAGGAACAATTTGTCTGTTGAAACTTTAAATGCTCTGATGACAATTGAAATACTGTAGAAGGGCCACAAGAAGAGATTTTTAATCCACGGTCAGCAGTTATAAAGTGACAAAGTCAGACACCCTGAGCGTAAACCATATGGGAAGAAATCTGAATTAGAATGTCAGTGAAATACATTCATGTGGTATGAGAATTTGTTAGAAATTAATAATAAAGATAGTCACTAAACTTATCTAAGATTCTATTCATTATTCAAAAACGTAAGTCAAAATATTTATACACATTTAAATTTCTGTCTAACTTTATTAGAAAATAAGTTACGATGTGATTTAGTTTTACTTGCTAGTCATGCAAATGTTTTGCTAGCAAACTATTTGGTCACTAGCAAAATTTGCTAGTGAGCAAAAAAGATGAAATCTTGCCCTGTTCTCAACACTATTTTCGCATTTTGCAATGACGTATCTTTACCTAACTGTTTAATCAAATTCAAATCATCCATATCTTTAGAGCAACTGCCATTATCCTCTGATTCACTTGGAATACTTAAAAGAGGCACCTACACAGGCTTTATTTGCTCTGTTTTTTAAGCTTGCTAAATAATCCTGCAAAGTTGAAAAAGGCATATCTACAGCTCTAGCAGCTGCACTTGCACTAACATTTTAATTTTCCATCTTATATATAGCCTCATCATGATGCATAAATTTCACAGAAACTGTATATTTATAGTTTACACAGAAACTACACTAAAATAACAGACTAATTTTTTAGATAAATGGAATACAAGGAAAAAAAAAAAACAAGTTGAATAACTGACAAACATTTAGGCAATATGCACATGTTTTTGGCACAACAAAGGATTATCACATTGCAGTTACACTTAGAGATGCTTTGCAGTTACATACAGTTAAGAATGTCGCTTCGCAGTTAGGGTTAAAAAGTTGCATGATAAATATAATTACAGAGGTTGGATGGTCACAATAAGTAAAATGTCAAGCACAAATACTGGAAAACTATACTGACCAGGAATTACCCCTGAAATATGGGACAAAGTTTGGTATACTCCTATAGATTAATTCAGAATATCATAAGAAAATCTTAAATTCTCTTTCAGAAGCTGTGATAGTTTATAATTTTACCAAAAAAGCAAACATGTTAATTAATTAAAACTTTATTAATGACAAAGATCTTTGCAAATGTGTGCACTTACTTAGACCAATGTTGTTTTACAGAAACTTAACTAGTAGGTTTCAAAATATATTTTTTTTTCATAATAAATTTCAACTTAAGGAATAAATGAATTATGTTTTGCAAAGTAAAATGTTCAAATTGTTTCTATGAATTTTTTGACTTTGGTAAAGGGTTATTTTGATTAAAAAAAAGTATGTGGCCAGGAATTACACCAGGTGATGATACAAAATGAAGGATTAAGACCAGAATGGCAGAACATTTAAAAGACTGGGAGTCTGGAACTTAGGGTGAAAAAGAATGGCACTCATACAATATTGCTGTGATCATAGATCCACACCTAAATGGGAAGATATTAAGATCGTATGTAGCCATCAAAGCCACAGACAGATTTTGATTGCAGAGGCAGTAACCGCTGAACAAACTAAAAATTGTAACTGCAATAACAATATGCCTTATGAACTATCATACGCGTGGAAGTATCTCATCCATCAGAATAAATGTTACAGACAACAACACAGAAGAAAATAAAAAAAAGATCAAAGCAGAGACGATTACAGTGACACGAGGAAATATGCGCAAACTCGGAGACATGACGACATCGCAGATGACAAAACGACAGAAAGCCAGATTATGATATAATACAGAGCATGCAGCAACAGTTCAAACAAAACTGCTCTCTCACGGATGATTGTGCTGACACACTCTTTCCTCCCTGGATTGATTCCAGGTTATTTTATTCTCATGTACATATTATTCAAGGTTCCCACTCAAAAGTAATATAAAAATTCCCTAACTTTTCCAGGTTCTCCAGGTGGTTTTTAAGTTTTCCATAGTGGCATGTTGCAAAAAATTGTTACATTTCATTTCATTTTCTCACCAAAGAACACACTTGTAAATTATTTACGTTATTTGTCTTTAAAAAATTACCTGCTTTTCATTAATTACAACTGTGCACATTATTTTCTGTACCAAAGTTCCGTGAACTTTTGTGAATACTACCCACACGGAATTTGTAAATACATTCCCATAGAAACAGGTCATATGTAAGAAAAAATCTGTCAGCTGAATAGTTTCAGTTTTTCTATTATAACACAATGCAGCTAAGCTTAATGATGGAATGGCTCTGTTCAAAGAAGAATGTTTCAAGAGAACCAACAGACAAAGGACTTTGATCCATCATTTGGTTGGTTCTCTTGTGAAATGTTTCTTCAAGCAGGAGCCATTGTGCCTAATTGTTCCATGTTATAACAACTGCCTGCAGAAATTGAACAAAAGCTTAATAACTGGCAATTTTGCATCTTTTTTTTAGAGAATAAAGGAAATGCTTTATGTAACTGAAAGTAAGATCTACCAAATTCTAGGCAGGCAGTGATTGCAAGCCAAAGTTTGAAATCTTGAAAAAATAAGTTTTTTTGGCAAAATAAAGTATCCATTGATTTTTACAAAAAAAAGGGGGGGGGGAGGGGTAATTTTCCCTGACTTTTACACAAAAAGGGTAATTTTCTTCCCTGATTTTTGGAACCATTTTAAAATTCCCAGAGAATTCCAGATTTTCCTTGTTTTCCAGGTTGAGTGGGAACCCTGTTATTGTTTTTCATATGTTTACTTGATTTTAATCTGTACCGTGTTGAACGTGGTTCTTAATAAATACTTGACCTCAGAGTAACTGCAGCAACGCAAACGATGATGTGGCAGAGTGCCAGAAGATCGGCTGCAGTGCGAGCAGCAACAACGGCTGGGCAAGACTGAAAACCAATGCAAGAGCTACCGATGATGACCCAGATTTGTGGGAACGAAATGCATCTAGCTGATACAGTGGCCATATAGCTTTTGAAGTGATTTTTATACCTCATGTGCAAAATATATCTAAATTTTCTTGTGCTTTTATACTACACCTGCTCATTTTCCACATATGTTCATCTGTACGAAGAATCTTGACAAGCATCTTGACTTGTTTTTTCATCCCATTCTTGGGGGACGTTTCATATTTTACCAACGATGATACGAAGTTTCAGCATCTCTGTCTATTCTTCATTGATATATGAGCAGAACCAAGTGAGGACCAACCGCCAAACTACGGTAAGTGCGAAAGCCTCCCCTTTTCGACTCAGCTATTACTTGATATGTCGAGGTATGGAAGTTGCAAAAGAAAAGCATGGCTACATTATCTAACGTTTAATGTGTGTAACAGAAAAATTAGAGATGAAAAAACCAAAAGTTGGTTGTTTTCACTACATTTATATCAGAAACTTTTGTTTGATGAAGGCCTCAATAAATTTACACAAAGCAAATGGATGCATACCTGTCAACCTCTTGAGGTGATAACCTGTACACTGGACCAATAGTGTGTTGTATTGTATTCAACACGTGTAATGTTTTGCTTTTTTCCAAAATGTAACCTGTACACTGGACCAATTCATTTTTTGCATATTTAAGCAATTTAACCTTAGTGTGTTGTATTGTATTCAACACATGTATGTTTTGCTTTTTTCCAAAATGTAATCAGTAGGTTTAAAGCCAATGAAACAAATGTCAATGTTTATTTTACAATGTAAAAAAGATGTCAGTGTATCTGCATTCAGGGACTTCCTACAGCCTGTATGGATTTTCTTCATCATGGAGAAAGATCTTTTACAGCTAACATTATTGTGAGGCAAAGTAAGTAGTCACTGAATACTCACTTAAGATTTGGGAAGCAGATGCCACCAGTACTTGTTCTCAGGCTTATAATATCCAGCTAGTAGCTACAAAAGCTCTTTTTCTGGCCACTGTCTACAAGTACAGGCACACAGTAATCAGAGATCATATAATAGTTACTAAACTCATCCTTTAGAGCTTCCTGATCAAAGTGTGGAGCAAAGGTGTCTGCTAATCTACAAATATGTGTGTACTTCAGGATGTTTTTGAGGGTTGGGTCAAGTACTTCAGGTCTTTCAGCTCCTGATTTTCAAATAGAAATTTATCAACCATCTTTCTCACTACTACATACCTGCTAACCTGAGAATATTCAAATGTGTAAAATTGCGTGCGAATGACATTTCTAATGATTTTTTTTAACTATGCGCAAACATTTAAAATGAATTTAGCTATGTACAAGTAAAAATAAATGCAAATATTTATGTATTTTAAAATTTTTAGATGTTTATAATATAAACAAATATCACATTTTGATACCATACTCAACGTTTTCCTTCCCCGTAGCGGACGGACGATTTCCATAGCATACTCAACGTTATCCGTTGTCTGTAGTGGACCGACGATTTCCAAAGCACACTCGATGTTTTCCATCGTATGTAGCGGACCGACGATTTCCATAGCATACTCAACGTTTTCCATCGTATGTAGCGGACCTACGATTTTCATAGCATACTCTATGTTTTCCGTCGTTCATAGAGGACCAACTATTTCCATAGTAACTACGTAAAATCCGATGTAGTTAGAGTCTCTGAATCTTTTTTCCACAGCATAATCTTTATTCAACGTCAAGCATAACAGTGTGCACGGAGAATTTACTGTGCCGAAGTCTCGATGATGACGACAGGGCATAGGTGTTCTGGCACACAAAGGCACAAAATTCCCATCTTTGTTATATATTTTATCTATAGGGATATTTTTAGCAAAAAATACAGAAAATTTAAAAATCCGGAAGAAAAGTTCTTCTGGCCGGAAAACCAGAAGACCGTATAAAAAAACTGAAAACTTCCGCAAATTCCGGAAGAGTTGGGAGGTATGATTTAACTGAAACATTAACAAATATAAAAAAATGTTTTTTTAAATATACGGAAATGCGTAAAAAATAGCGATCTATGCGTAAAATCGTAAAGAACAGTTAAAATGCGTAAATTTTATGCGAAATGCGCAAAAGTTGGCAGGTATGCTACTGCTACATAAGTCTCTCACATCTGCAAAAAATAACTTTATCTGCACCATTAAGTTCCATTTCTTCCATTAATATCCTGTTGGAAAGGCCTACTGCTAGTGTGATGTCATCGTGCTGCACCTCGCAATTATTGAATTTGATTTGCCTCAAATCAGCCACTTGTTTTGATTATGGAATATAATTATGTTAACAGATATATGGAATAACATTTTATTTAAAAATAGAGGACAAAAGAACATCGCTAGAAAAAAAAAAAACGATTAAGGGAAAAAAAACTTTCATTCCGTCCTACTTCCACTTTCGGGACATTTTTCATTTTCGATCTTATATATTAAATTATGTTTAAACAATAATACAACGCCGGGAAAACACCGGAAAAAAAAAAATATACGAGTTCGGAAGAACTCTTCGCTGCTTTTAGCTTCCTTTGTTGAAATTTTTTTGTGCTTCCAATTTACGATTATGGGATAAATTTCTGTTCCGTTCAACTTTCGTTTCCAGAAAATTTTCCTCAGTTTTCAGTCTTAAATATAAAGATTTGTGTAACAAAATTATATTTAACCATACGGGACAGAGGGAATATCGCAGAAAAGGAATGTAAGATTATGAGGCTGTGTCTAACTTCCGTTCAGAAGTTGTTACCTCCATTTTCATACTGAAACACAATGGAATAAAATGATATTTAGCAATATCGGAAAGGGAAACATCGCGAGAAAAAAAAAAAAAGAAAAAAACATTACGGAAGAAATCTTCACTTCGTTTCTGGAAAGTTTTGAAGACTGAATTTCGTCTGAAGACGAAAAACTTGCATCCATGATTGGAAGTCCGCAAGAGGAGCTTCAATTGGGTTCTAGAGATATCATTTTTGTCTGCAGAACCAAAATAAAATGTGCGAAGTACATCGCCCGTTGCTGGTGATTCTGCTACGGTTGCTCGAGACATGGAATGAACGTAAAATGTCTGGTATTATACCCGCAAAAAAGTTTTAGAATAGGGCCAGTTAATGTAAATAATTAACAAAAAAGCTTTTCAGAGATTAAAAAAAACCGTACAAAACGTTTGTACGGCTGTACACGAACAAAAATGTAAAAAACAACGTACAAAGTACAGGCAACCCGTACAGGTTGACAGGATGTCCATGTCAGATTATGGCAAGACTGCAAAAAGTAGTGATAACGTACTTTTCATTTGTGTTTTTAGGACTTCAACAGCTAAAGTAATGATGACTGAATTCTATAGCTGCATTGAACCTTTGCCATTATGTAACATTGTCCAACTTTCAACGGATGGTTCCAGTGTCAACTGGAAATTTTGTGGGAAGATCCAAAATAAAATATCGGGTTATCAGGTTTCATTTTTGAACACTGGAAGTTGTGGTCTCCACATAGTGAATAACTTGAAAAACTGTTCTGTAGCCTATATACTGTTCAAAGATACACCAGCCAGGAGAGAAGTATTTGTCAAAATAGCACCTGAAACAAAAACGCCACTGAAATTTTGTCCCCACAGATGGCTTGAGAATTCAGTAGTATGTGATCGTACTTGGGAAATTTTGCCATATGTTCAATTATATATCGCCAAGTGACAAAAAAAAAACAAAAAAAACCCCTGAAAGATCCTGGTACCACATCGTTTGACAATATGAAACAATTTGAGAGATCCCTTAATGGCTTAATAAAAGCAAAATTACATTTCTTTAACTGTGACTATGCAACTGTCTTCTTTTTTTAAAGTTTATCAAAGTGACGAGCACATGCTCCCATTCATTGCCAAAGACTTGGAGAAAATTTTATGAAGCGTAATGAGTCGCTTTCTAAAAAAGATGTTTTAGATGGTGCTGCATCTTTAAAAATACTTAAATACTTCATATAAATGTTACAGATGTCAAACACTGCTGCAATTATAAAAAAAATGACATTGGGTTAAAGCTGAAAATGCTGTAATAATGTAGTAGATCATGTCACTGAATGGCAAATCATGGAGTTCCAAATGCAATGCAGGGTTTTCTTACAAAATATAGTTCCTAAATTTCTTGAAAAAAATCTGTTGAATCACTCCCTTGTAGGTCGCATGAAATGCTTCAGCTTGCATCCATCTCTGATGTCTTCTTCCAGTGATGTGTGTATTGCAGATTTAAAGTCTGTTTTGAAACTTCCTGTTGATGCACACAGGTTTCAACCAAAACACTGATTCATTTCTCTGGCAGTTTCAGGAATTCATCACAACTTTAGCTAAAGTACAATCAAGCTTCATAGATTTTGATTCCTGCAATGTAGATGTATTGCTGCATTAACACATGCCAGAAGGTTGTAAACCAGCTCTTAATGTCACATAGGCAAGCATCCATTGAAAGAGGGTTTTCTGTCAACAAGCAGTTAATTGTTGAAAATTCTATCATTGCTCAAAGACTGATTTATGAAAGGAAGTCAGAAAGAAGAGCAGGTGAAAGGACCCATTTTGAGTGAAGCCAAAACAGATCAGCTGTTTTGATCCTCTTTCTGAGGTGGTGGGAGTCTGCAGGAGTTTGGAAATGTGGCATCACTTCCTGTGCCTGAAAGCAGTTTCACTTAGCACGTACAAACAAGGAATATTTCAGACTTCGTATTTCTCAACATTAGGGTTTTGGTTATATTTTAAACACTGTTACTTGCACATTCGAAGTATGCGAGTAACCATGCGCAGTATGCATGTCCACCCAAAAAATCATTATTTTGTTTGCATTTTTGAACTTCACTTTTAGTTGGTAAAGTTCGATGAACACTTACCGCACGTGGGGCTTGGCTTTCAATTCATATTTCCGTTATGTGGATGCGGCACGGGGTTTTTCATTTGGCCACGGGTCCGCTTTTTTTTTTTTTTTTCCTCCGTTGGAATTTATTTTGTCATCACCAAATAAGTTTTTCTTTGCTGCATCCTCATTTACTTCAATATTTATTCATACCCGAGTACTTTCGGTAAAACACCTTTACCGTCTTCGAGGGGACGTTTTGCTCCGACTAGCACGGACCGTGTCAGCTGGGCATTTCGGTGGTTCTCGCGGGCTGCTTCTGTCATCGGCTATCGCTTCTTCTTGGGCGTTGTGGCGCCATCTCTTGTTGGTCAGTGATCTCATTTTTCGAACTTTTTCATTTTTTGCTCAATTTTAATTAAATTTTTCCAGCTGTTTCTTATGACCCCAATAATTTGAGAAACAGCTGGAAAAATTTAATTAAAATTGAGCAAAAAAATGAAAAAGTTCGAAAAATGAGATCACTGACCAACAAGAGATGGCGCCACAACGCCCAAGAAGAAGCGATAGCCGGTGACAGAAGCAGCCCGCGAGAACCACCGAAATGCCCAGCTGACACGGTCCGTGCTAGTCGGAGCAAAACGTCCCCTCGAAGACGGTAAAGGAGTTTTACTGAAAGTACTAGGGTATGAATAAATATTGAAGTAAATGAGGATGCAGCAAAGAAAAAACTTATTTGGTGATGAGACAAAATAAATTCCAACGGAGAAAAAAAAAAAAAAAGAAGCGGACCCGTGGCCAAATGAAAACCCCCGTGCCGCATCCACATAACGGAAATATGAATTGAAAGCCAAGCCCCACGTGCGGTAAGTGTTCATCGAACTTTACCAACTAAAAGTGAAGTTCAAAAATGCAAATGCATTAATGCACGTTAAATAATATAACCTCCAATATCGGAAGTAAACTGAAATTATTTTGTTTATTTAAAAAAAAAACATTTTCCTATTTTTTTTAATTATGGAAATGAATATTTCAGCTTCAATTTTTTTCATGACTGTATGGGTAGAGTAAGGGTCTGAAAAACCCATTGAAAATCGCGGTTTTCCCACAGAAATATACAGGAAATTTTCGGGTTGGGCACATTGGCGTAGTTAATATATAGATTTGGTTTATAAACAATGAAAAATTCTTGATTTTATTGGTAAAATAATAACTTATGCCTAACATAACATTTTGATAAATTGATGATTCTATTAATTAACATACTGCATTGACAGCTGGTACATTGACAGAAAAGCCTGTATATTGCAATTATGGCTTGAATTCATTTTCTGAACGTACCAGCTGGGTTTTTTTTTTAATTTGAGGTTTAACGACCACCGTGAGCAACTTTATAGGCTATAAGCAGTCGTCCGTCTTTAATTTAGGGTCACTGGTTCCACGGAAGGGAGACAGCTAGTGCCATAAGACAAACACAACATCCAGGCCTCACCGGGATTCGAACCCGGACCCCTTTCAGACGAATGATCAGAGGCCATCACTTAGACCACTGCGCCACCGGTGCAGCACATACCAGCTGTCAGCTGCATTGCTGGAGCCCAGAGAGAATACTACCTGTATATTGCAATTGAGTGTAACAAATTGTTTACACTTTAGTGTTATGTATCTCCTTTCAAGTTAGGTGTTGAATGGTTTACTTGCTTGTGTTATTATTGGTTTTCCACTCACACACACACACTTCAGGTAGGAAAGACTGTGCAAATATTACTAAATTTTTAGAGACATTACTTTTTGAATTTGAAGTGATCCACATGAAACCTGATAATTGAGGGTGTGGTCAATAGTCGGGGATGTCTTTCCCTGAAGAGTGGCTCCCAGCTGCTGACCTATGAAGTAATTACCCATGTATTGTTTCTGGTGTCATGAAGTGATACGAGTATGTCTTGAATTAATTGTGGTATATATATATATATATATATACATACATATATATATTTATATATATATATGACCGCCAATAGCGGTATAACTATACCATCAGGATTAGAGGAAATTCTATCCCACACTCACCAACCCGCTTGGCCAGCGTGGTGAGTTATGGCCAAACCCCTCCAAAATGACTCCACAACTTAAATCTTGGCCCTCAGTCTCCGGCAGCTGGAATGTACCTGGCCAAGGCAGCGGCCAGTGCGACATGAAGGCAGAGGGTGCTAAGAATCCCCGGAGGAACGGACTAGGCTGCCATCTGATGCTGACCTTGGTAACGTACAATGGACGCTCCCTATCTTCTGATTCAAGGCTTCTTGAATTGGAAGAGGAACTACAAAGGATCAAGTGGGACATCGTGGGGCTAAGTGAGGTAAGGAGAAAAGGAGAAGATCTCATCGAACTGAAAAGTGGACATCTCTTCTACTATCGTGGGACAGATACTGGCAGAACTAGTGGTGTTGGATTTATAATAAACAAGAAACTGAAGGATAAAGTTGTAGAAGTTGAAAGTTCCTCTGACAGAGCTGCACGACTCGTTATCAAACTCTCGAAGAGATACCAGGCTCAGATTATTCAAACTTATGCACCCACCACAAGTCATCCTGAAGAAGAAATTGAAGAATTTTATGAGGAAATTCGTCATCTAAATAATAAAGGTAAGCAGCACTTGAAAATAATTATGGAAGATTTCAATGCAAAAATAGGGCAACGGCAACAGAATGAAACTTCAGTAGGTAAATTCGGTCACGGCAACAGAAACCAGCGTGGAAATACTCTTTGAGTTTGCAGAGGCAGAAGGGTTTTTCATCTTGAACTCCTTCTTCAAGAAAAAGCCACACAGGAAATGGACATGGAGACATCCAAATGGGACGACAAGTGAAATTGATTTTATTATGTGTAACAAAAAATTCGTCATAGAAGACTGCAGTGTGCTAAACAAGTTCAACACAGGTAGTGACCATAGATTGGTGAGATATAAGATGCACCTCAACACTAAACTTGAACGTGGCAAGCTCATAAGACAAACAAAATCTATTGACATAACCAACCTTAAAAAACACCATAACACCTTCAAGTTGGAACTGAAGAACAGGTTCTCTGCTTTAGAAGGCCTAACATCGGAAGAAGTGGACATCTCTGAAGTTAACAGAAAAGTAACCAAAGCTCTTATGGAAACAGCAACAAAATTAGCTGGGTCTAAGAACAAGTTGCATGTAAATAAATTATCAGGAAAAACGAAAATGTTGATGCAAAAAAGAAGAGAGATGAGGACAACTAAAGAAGATGTGACTTCCAAAGTGGAATATATAGAGCTATGCAAGACAGTACGAAAAAGTATCACTGAAGATGTAAGAAAATTCAACTGTGAACTAGTGAGGAAAGCAATTGAAAACAACCAAAGCCTAAAGATAGCAAAGGGACATCTCAGTAAGGGAAGAAAACAGATTATGGCACTGAGAAAAGAAGATGGTTCTGTAACAAGAAATAGAGGCGAAATTTTGACAAGAGTGAAAGATTTCTACTCCAAATTATATGAAAGGGATGATACATGCACTCCAGACATCATGAAAGATACCAGTACCAGAGTTCCTCCAGTCCTTCCAGCAGAAGTTGCACATGCAATCAAGAACATGAAGCGGGGAAAAGCTCCAGGAGAAGATGGAATTACTGTAGACATCATACAAGAAGCAAGTGGAGAAATCTAAACAGTACTCGCCCAAATTTTCACTCGATGCCTTAATGAAGGAAAGATTCCTGAGGATTGGAACACCGCTACAATGATCCTGCTACATAAGAAAGGTGACATTGAGGATCTCGGAAACTACAGACCTATCAGCCTCCTATCAGTAGTTTATAAAATCTTCACTAAAGTTCTTTCACACCGCTTGAAGGTAACACTGGACATGGAGCAACTGAGAGAACAAGCTGGATTCAGGAGTGGCTACAGCACAATAGATCATATCCATGTGCTGAGAGAACTAATTGAAAGAGCGAGGGAATATGAACTTCCATTGTGCATGGCTTTTATCGATTATGAAAAAGCCTTTGATTCGGTGAAACCATCAGCAGTTACAATGGCTCTGAAAACCTGCGGTATTGAAGATGCATACATTAATATTATTAATAACATCTATGAAAATGCAAGTGCAAAGATTAGGCTGTTTGAAAATACAACACACATAAAAATTGGAAAGGGAGTGAGACAAGGTGACACCATATCTCCGAAGCTCTTTAATGCCACATTGGAGGGTGTTTTTCAATCACTGAGCTGGGAAAACAAGGGGATAAAGATTAATGGAGATTATCTAACCCACCTTCGTTTTGCTGATGACGTAGTCATTTTTGCAACTAGCCCATCAGAGCTGCAGAGTATGATCCAGGAACTTGCTGACAAGAGTAAAGAAGTGGGATTAAAAATGAACTTTCAGAAGACAAAAGTGATGTTCAATGCTTTTACAAGAAATGAAGATTTATCGATTGATGGAGAAAAGCTGGAGATAACAGACACGTACGTTTATCTTGGACAGCAGATATCAAGTGAGGGTCACATGGATGAAGAAATTAATCGGCGTACAAAACTTGCCTGGAGAGCTTTTGGAAGAAACAGCATAATTTTCAAGGGCAATATGCCATTATGTCTTAAAAGAAAAGTGTTTGATCAATGCATCCTTCCAGTGCTTACGTATGGTGCAGAGACTTGGACCTTAACTAAAAGAGACATACAAAGGCTGCAGACAACTCAAAGCAGCATGGAGAGGTGCATGCTTGGTGTAACCAGGAGAGATAAGAAGAGGAACTCGTGGATCCGAAAAATGACAAGAGTGGAAGACATCATGATCAGAGTTAAATCCCTGAAATGGCAATGGGCTGGACATACTGCCAGAAGGACAGATCATCGATGGACAGCCGAAATTTTAGATTGGATTCCAAGGGACAGGAAAAGACCCAGCAGAAGACCACATGGGAGACGGGTGGATGAAATTCGAAAGTATGCAGGGGTGACATGGAGGAGACTGGCACAAGACAGACCGTTGTGGAGGAAACTTGGGGAGACCTTCGTCCAGCAGTGGATTGATAATGGTTGACAATGATGATGATGATGATATGTATATATATATACAGTGATGGAAATGGGCCGGAACGCTGATCCGGGAGCAAAACCCTGCGTTCCGTTATAGACACCAAAAGAAAGGGAGCACTTATTTTTCATAAAACATTTCGTAATGCATTATACATTTCAATTAATGACACCATCTTGTATTAATTGTTCGTCGTTTCAATTATTTTTTTTTAATTTTCCTCTAATAAAGCTCACTCGCCATTTGTGTAGGTACTACCGGAGTTGTAGCTGTAGTTCTCAATTTTTTTCTCTTCGCCGTCTGGTGTCCTTTCTTCACGATTTCCCGCCATGGTGACGACTGTAAAGCCGTTTAATTCGACAATGAGTGCGAAGTGCTTGCGTGAGAGCGAAAGTCATGACAGGAGCTGATTGCACGATGACTGACCTTGCAACCTCTCTCCGCTCTTGGCATAAAATTATTTCACAGTTCCTGTAACCTGGCAACGAGCTTAATTACTACACTACACATGCTGCCACTTTAACTCCAGCTGCTGTCGTGGTAGGACGTGACTTTTTTACCGATATTATAGCCGTTGTTGTAAGTTTTAATTTGTTCTTGTGTGAGAAAAGAAAACTGAAAAAAACACTAACATATTTCTTTGGGAAAAAAGATGAGTCAAAAGGAAAAGTAACAGCAACCTCATGTTCATAAAAATAAACGGACCTCCTTCAAAGATCTTCAATCCCGAGCCGTACGTACGGAAATGGTTGAGTGACGGAAGGAGAAATGAATGCAGATTTTTTGGCTTGCATAGAAAGATGCAAGAAGACTTGTTGAAACAAAAACTTTGGAGGTTATTTCAGGAGATGATTTTTTTTTTTTTCAAATCGAAGTTATAATAGATATTGTAGCTAAATAAATGGATATTTCAGACAAAGCCGAATTTCTTTACTTTGCCACCCCATATACAGTAGTGAGGGGTCACATTGGTGAAGAAATTAATCGGTGTACAAAACTTGCCTGGAGAGCTTTTGGAAGAAACAGCATAATTTTCAAGGGCAATATGCCATTATGTCTTAAAAGAAAAGTGTTTGATCAATGCATCCTTCCAGTGCTTACGTATGGTGCAGAGATGTGGACCTCAGCTAAAAGAGACATACAAAGGCTGCAGACAACTCAAAGTAGCATGGAGAGGTGCATGCTTGGTGTAACCAGGAGAGATAAGAAGAGGAACACGTGGATCCGAAAAATGACAAGAGTGGAAGACATCATGATCAGAGTTAAATCCCTGAAATGGCAATGGGCTGGACATACTGCCAGAAGAACAGACCATCGATGGACAGCCAAAATTTTAGATTGGATTCCAAGGGACAGGAAAAAGACGCAGAAGAAGACCACATGGAAGATGGGTGGATGAAATTCGAAAGTATGCGGGAGTGACATGGAGGAGACTGGCACAAGACAGACCGTTGTGGAGGAAACTTGGGGAGACCTTCGTCCAGCAGTGGATTGATAATGGTTGACGATGATGATGATACAGTAGTTACTTACATATCTCTGCCTCAAATACGAGCTGACGTTTTTTCTCCAATGTTTGTTATTTGAGGACACCTCCAAAAAGGGTGATACCTTTCATTGCACCTGCACACATTTGCATGGTCTTTCTAATAAGAAACTTACTTCTGAATAAAGAAAACAGCTCTAAATGTGACTAATTTTAAAGTTTAATAACGAAATTTCCTTATATGTGTACAGTAAATGGGTTTGCACAGGGCTCGACAAATCCCGGGCGCCAGGTCGCCCAGGCGCCTAAAATTTGAGCCGTTGCGCCTAATTTTCGTCTTACTTGAAATTTCGTAATTTGCAGTAAATACAGTAATTTCGGTTGCTTAATCCATAGATTATCTATAAAAAAAATTATAAATTTAGCTACTGCGGACACCGATAAAGGGAAAAAAAAAAAAAAAGCGGTGCAGCGTTTAAAAAGTCCGCGAGGTAATTGCCAGGAGAGGTGGTGTTATTGGTAAAGTACCAAAAATGCGGTAACAGAAAAAATGTAACATATCAGCGAAATAAAAGACCGCAAAGAGATTGATATATATGTATATATATAGTATATATTTGTACTTTAGAAGCATTTTGGCAGAAAATATGACGTAAGGGAGGCACTATTCGCGCGTGCGGAATCCTACGTGGTGTGAGAATCCACTACTCTCGGAATCCCGCAAAGCTATTCCGTAGCATGTAAACTTTCTGCGAATCGCATTGCCTAGTTTTGGTGCGCTAATTGTGTTAGTTATTTTTTTTTTTTTTACTTGCGGTATTCAGTTGAAACGTATCCAAAAATAAGACAATGCTATGGACTGTCTGCAATTTGAACGGATTTTTTTTAGTGTAACTAATGTAAATGAGCTACGGTAATGCTGGCGCTAGCGAATTTAGTTCTTTATTTACTTAAAAGCAGCACAGAAGTACTTCAAAATGGCAGTTACTTTTTCAATAAGACCATTTCTTCCTTACATCTTTGGATTTCTGAGGCGGTCCCGTGAATCGCAATTTTCTGTCCGAAATTACTATTCACGATTAACATGATAGGTGCGGATTATACGACTGTCGTACATGCCAATTATTACGGAATGTCTGTAGTTTCTACGGATTTCGTTGTCTGACTACGGAACTCACGCTCGAATATATGGATTCTACGAATCTTCATTTTGTTTAAAAAAAATTGCAGGGGGGAGGGTCATTTTTGGGGACAGTATTTTGTTTCAAAGCTTTCGAAAACAGTAGTTAAATGGAGTAAAAAGAATTTGCCCTAATCTTAATTTTTTTTCTCTCGATGTTGCGTTTGTGTCTAAGTATTGTTATTTATCATTTTATGGCATATATGTTCGTATTTCAGCTTGAAACTGTAGCCTAGGCAAGATTTTGCGGAAACAGAAATTAGACGCCTTGAAAATTTCCCAGTAATATTCAGGCATAAGATTCTTCCGCGAATTCGAGGAATTCCGCCCTTTTCACTATTATTTTGGTCATTTACGCGATCGACGCCCAGGTGAACAGAAATTTAGGGGGGGGGGGTTCGGAGGACGGAATTCCATCTTTATGAAACGTTCGATGACGGAAGATCGACGGAGTTCAAATTTTTCCGTAATTGTAATTTCATTTTTCTCGCGATGTTACCTCTGTCCAGTGTTATTGTTAAATAACATTTTACTGCATAAGTACTTGTATTTCAGCTTGAAAGTAGGGGAAAATTTCCAAAACCGGAAGTCGTACGAAGCAAAGATTTCTTCCGTAATCGCCCTCTCCTGCGATGTTCCCACTCTCCTGCGTCTATCTATGCTGCGCAATAATACTAGTACTACTGACATGGCTCTTGCCAACGTTGGCAGGTATGTATCCCCAACCGCGCGCGCGCGATGTTCCTATTCTCCAGCGCTGTTAAAAGCCCCCCTTAAGTTTTTGCATTTAATCTTGATAAAGGAAGAAGGAAATTCCTGAAAACGGAAGTGACAAAAATTTTATAAATTGATGCATGGTGTTCAAAAGTATTAATATTCCCAAAGTTACACCATTTATCTAAAATAGTTGAAGCTTTGATATCATGCACTCATGGTCCTCAGACATGGATGGTTTTTATCAGAGGGCATAAAAAACAAGAAAAGAAAAGTGACAATGAAGTAGTAGGGAGAGAATGATATCAGCAGAAAGAAAAATTAAGCAGTGGTGCTGTGAAGTTGCAGTCAATAAAAAACAAACTGACAGTAGTACGCATTCTTTCAGTCTGTTTTGATTTTTCACTAGTTAAAATATTCAGCTCCCCCCCCCCTCCTCCTCCTTTGTTCTAATCTTCTCCTTAAATTGCAATTTTAGGGGCTACATATGGTAAGTGGAGGTTCGTGCACTGTGCGTTCCCTTGCTTGGATTTCCTGTCTGTCAAGCATAGTGGAATTCCGAACGCATCTTACTGATTTTTACTGGTGGAAGTTTTGAACCTCGCTGGGGAATCAACTTTGTTTCCCACACGTTAAGTTTTTTCATTAGTCCTTGTTTGTTGTAACGTTTTGTTGAGGCGCATATTTGTTTTTTACAAAGAGATGGATCATTTCGTAAAATAGTCCGTGTATGCCACGCAATACTAGTTATTAGTAACAAGGCTGCTGGCAATGTTGGCAGGTATGGACTGTCATTTTTTTTTTTTTTTTCATATCATGTTCTGAGACATCCTGCTGCAGATTATGTGAAGGAAAAACTTGTTTTTCTCAGAATTTCACGATCTACAGATCATATGCCGCAGCGGATTATCTTTGGATTTAACACCCTTGTGGATCTCGCGAACAAATTTTTTGTCTGAATTTTATGGTTTACAGATTATACAAAGAAAAAAATGGTACTTTGAAATAATATGTGCAAAATATGACATCCGCAACAGTATTTTAATAAAATCGAAATCTGAAATTTTAATTTGAGGTCGTCTACTGAAAGAATGGAAAAAGAAAATTATGAAGCAAATTGGAACTTTAGTTTGCAATAAGTGGTTTGGTTACGTAAAAAGAAATAACAAATATGGTTTACCACTTTTCGTTCTAGCGTCATAACCAAACATGTTTTTGTTCATGCGTTATTGACTTTGTTTCACCTGGTGCCTAAATTTTGGAGCTGGCTCCTAGATCTAAAACATATTTGTCGAGCCCTGGGTTTGCGAATATTAAATTTTTAATGCATTCACTTGTACCGTTGTCGCCAGAACCCGTCAAAACTGTGTTAAGCCTTTTTGACGAATTCTGACTAATGAGTCAGAAATAGACAAAATGTTACGACGTCATTTTGACGGGTTTTGGCGACAACACTACAAGTTGTACGTTGCGTTCCGGCAGCGAAAAATTCCCATTTCCACCACTGTGTATATATATATGCTCAACCGAGAGAACAATCTGGATTCAGGAGTGGCTACAGCACTGTGGATCATATCCATGCCATGTACTCAGAGAACTAATTGAAAGAACATGGGAATGTGAACTCCCATTATGCACTACTTTTATTGATTATGAAAAGGCCTTTGATTTTGTGAAACCATCAGCAGTTACAATGGCTTTGAAATTCCGCATTTATGAAGATGCTTCCATTAGCATTAATAATAACAGCTATGAAAATGTAAGAGCAACGGTTCAGCTATTTGAGGATATAGCACCAATAAATATTGGAAGTGAAGTGAGACAAGGTGACACCATATCTCCGAAACTCTTTAATGCCACATTACAAAGTGTCATTCAATCATTGAACTGGGAAAACAAGGGGATAAAGATTAATGGATATTATTTAACTCACCTTCATTTTTTGCAACTACCTCTCCAGAGTATGATCCAGGAATTTGCTGACCAAGAGCAAAGAAGTGGGTTTAAAAATGAACTTCCAGAAGACAAAACTGATGTACAATATTGTTCCAAGAAATGAAGATTTATCAATTGATGGAGAGTAGCTCCATCAATTGATAAATCTACATTCATCTTGGACAAGAGATATCAAAGGAAGGGTCGCATTGATGATGAAATAAATTGGCATATAAAACTTGGCTGGAGAGCTTTTGGAAAAAACAGTACAATTTTCAAGAGCATTATGTCTAAAAAGAAAAGAAAAGGGTTTAATCAATGAATCCTTCCAATGCTTAAATATGGAGCAGAGATATGGACCTTAACTTAAAATGACAAAGGCTGCAGACAACTGAAAGTAGCCTGGAGAGATGCATGCTTGGTGTAACCAGGAGAGATAGGAAGAGGAACTCGTGGATAAAGAAAATGACAAGAGTGGAAGACACCATGATCAGAGTAAAATCCCTGAAATGGCAATGGGCTGGAAATGTTGTCAGGAGAACGGACCACTGATGGACAACCAAACTTTTTAGACTAGATTCCAAGAAACAGGAAAAGACCACATGGGAGATAGTTGGATGAAATTCAAAAGCATGCCGGAATAACCTGGAGGAGACAGGCTCAAGAGAAACAGATGTGGAAGAAACTTTGGGAAACCTTCCTTCATCCAGCAGTGGATTGGAAATGGTTGATAATGATGGTTTTAAAACTAATGAATGTACAAAAGATTGCTTAGCCCCTAGCATTTGATCATACACATGATTTTGTGAAGAACAGAAGTGATTGAACATTGTCGTCCTATACGTTTTGTAAATATATTTTTTTAGCCATATAGTGATTAAAGAGTAATGAAGTGAAAACTGTAACCCTGCTAGCCCTGATGAATTTTCAGCTAGCAGGTCAGGTGCCACGAAGTCCCTGCCTCACTCGTAATTTATGCTGAAGAACATGTTCTCCATAAAGAAAAATCAACATTTTTTTAAATGAAGAAAATGAATCTGTGCAATGATTGCAATGCCATATTTTAGGTAGGTTTGAATTTTTGCCTTGGCATCTGAATTGGAACCATTTATTACACGTGTCACATCCAGCCACGCTAAGATCCAGCCACGCTAAGTTTGCTGGTAACAACATTGCATTTCCATGCACTTTTCAGATTTTTAATTCTTTGACAAAGTACTGCCCAAGCTGCCTTGGAAAAGTATTTTGAATAACCTGAACATCAACATCCAATATGATTGCAGAGATACTTTCAGAGTCCAAAGGGACCTGATGTGCCTCTATCATCTTTTGTGTTTTTAATTCCTTAACACTTCTTCCCATAATATGCTCAAGAATATCATATTTTTCCTGTGATGGAGCAAACTGAAGGTTCCATAGTGGAAACATCCACATAGCTAGCACATAGTTCTTCTACATCAATTTCACTTTCATTTACAAGGCGGTCTATATTCTCCATAGTTGCAGATTCACTCTCACTTGGCATATCACTTTCACAACTATCTCTATGTACAACTGAATTAGTGGAACTCATTTGATCAGCTAGGGTAATAAGCACTTGTTAATTTCTTTTAATACTAACAGTCTCATCATCAAGTGGTTTGGAAATTCTCTTGATAGGTCTTTTCCCTTTTCATGTAGAAACAAAGTGCCTCTCAGTTTCAATTTTTTTATTTGGAGCTCTGTTGGGAACTTTTTTTTTTTTTTAGGAGGTTTAACGACCACCGTGAGCAACTCAATGGGCTATAAGCAGTCGCCCGTCCCTAATTTAGGGTCACTGGTTCCAGGGAAGGGAGAGAGCCAGCGCCGTAAGACAAACACAACATCCATGCCTCACCGGGATTCGAACCCGGACCCCTTACGAACGAATGATCAGAGGCCAGCGCCTTAGACCACTGCGCCACCGGGGCGGCTGCGAACCTTTGGAGTTGCCATATAAGGCTTATTACCTGGCAAAAGTAAGTCTTACAGCTATGGCAATGCACTCATCACACTGAGAATTTCTAAATCAGAAGCTGTTTCACACAACTGGGTAATGCACAGTAACCTTTCAAGCAACTTTTTTCTCTTCTCAAGTGTGGAAGAGGTATTTTTAAAGTGATCAAGTATAATTTCCTCATTCATTCCTTGATCAACCTACTCATTAACTGCTACATTATTGGACAAGCTACTTTGTTTTTGGCACTGGGCCACCAAATGAATGTGCTTGCACATTTCATCATGACGTGTATAGAAAATGCATGTACATGAAAATGCATACTTGCATTTTGTACAAGTCATTTCACATGCAGTATGGCCTTTCCCTGTTTCAGTAACTACATACTCTTTCTCAGTACTTGTGGATTTGGCATATGTTTTATTGTTCACAACACAAATATTACCCTGAGTAATTGTTTCACTACTTTTATGATGGGTTTTTAACTGCCTAACCTTATATTCACCAGACTTCCCTTTTATTTGTTTGATTAAGTGTTCAAATACTTTGTCCTTAGCATATTCATAAAGCTTAACAAGTACTTCATCAAGACGCAAATTTGCTTTCCCCTTCAAGTAATTGTATTTCAAAACTCTATGAAATGTCTCTACCAGCATATTTGTATTAATTCCAAGTCCTACTCGATAGCAAGCAGCCCAATCTGTAGATCTGAAAAAATAATTGTTATAAAAATATTCACCAAATTCTTTAGTGGCATTGTCTGAATGTAACTTTTTTGTTAAACTTCTGTTTCTAACAAATTACATTGCTCCATTTTACCTGCGATCATCTTCAAGTTAAGAGAGTTCCAGACTTTTTTTTTTTTTTTTTTTGATTGGAGGTTTAACGACCACCGTGAGCAACTCAATGGGCTATGAGCAGTCGCCCGTCCCTAATTTAGGGTCACTGGTTCCAGGGAAGGGAGAGAGCCAGTGCCGTAAGACAAACACAACATCCATGCCTAACCGGGATTCGAACCCGGACCCCTGACGGACGAATGATCAGAGGCCAACGCCTTAGACCACTGCGCCACCGGGGCGGCGTTCCAGACTTTAACAACATGCCATGAACACGGTAATGTTTTTGGTCACTCACCAAAGACTCAAATGTGTTAAAATACTGTGGAGCATCATCCATCATTAGGCAGCTGGGCATATTTTCAACATTCTTCTTAACACTAGTAAGAAAGTGAAAAAGTACCATAGAATCTTGCTTATTACTAAAGTACCATGTCACTGGATATCCCTCTTCAAAGTTATCTTTAATAACTGTAATTAAATAACAGTTATATTTAGAGATCCCATGGGTTGCATCCATACAAACTACTCGACTTCGGCCAAATGCTCACATTTTTTCCTGCATAGTGGTTCGTATCACTAAAAAAAACATTTGTTTCAGATTGCTAAACTCCTCTGACACCTGATGCTAGGCTTTATAAACTAAGATTGAAGTTATTTTCTCTTTGCATATCGAAAACCCAAGAACTTACAGAATTTCATCAATATGTTTTGGGATTCTAAAATGACCTGTAGGTTTCTCACATCACTTTTTTTTTTTTTTTTTTTGTATCATGTGTTGCCTTTCAAAGACACCTACCTGTAAATGAATCTATTTTATTTACAATAGTTTTAAAGCTTCTACTCCAGAAGTTTTTTTTTTTATTGGAGGTTTAACGACCACTATGAGCAACTCAATGGGCTGAAAGCAGTCGCCCATCCCTAATTTAGGGACACTGGTTCCAGGGAATAGAAGTAACCAGTGCCGTAAGACGAACACAACATCCATGCCTCACCGGGATTCGAACCCGGGCCCCTTTCGGACGAATGATCAGAGGCCATCGCTTAGACCACTGCGCCACCGGGGCGGCCTATTGCATTTAGTATAATCTCAAATGTCACACAATTATAATAATTATTTATTAATTATTTAATTAGTTATTAATTAAAACATTTTCATCTTGTAAACAATAGGTAAATATTACATGTTTGTAAGTGCATTATGAGCCCAATGGTAATTTTTCACGTTTCTTGTTTTTTATTGTCCAAACACAAAAAACACCCTCCCGATTTTTTTTATCGTGAAAAGAATTTATCAGCATTATGTAAAAAAAAAAATTCAAGATTGAAACTTGTGGTTTTGCTGTAATAAATTCCTGAAATTTGCATAAATTGCTGCAACAAAAAAATTATTTTACTACACATTTGTGAAGGTTAAAATGTAACTTTTCAGCATTTTAAGAACTCTATTTCATAGCTTACACTTTGTCTTTTCAATGACACCAAAATGAACTAAATTAGTTCATAAATAGGAAAGTTATAGTTGTTACAAACTTCAAAACCACTTTGTCCATTGACGCCATTTTGTTAAATTGAGTCAAATTTCAAAATGGCCCCCTAACCTGTTTTAAAACAAAATTTCTGAAAAAAATAATTTAACAATTTTTCATAATGTACTTGCTGCCAAAAAATGTTCACAAAAATCTGTGACATGAGGGCAAGGAGATCTTTATATTTTGGGTGATTTGAAATGAAATGAGCCATATATATACATTATTACACTCAAACACAGAGTTCAAAAACTTCCACATATAATTAATGTAATGCTTACCAATTCTTGAAACAATCTAATGTACAACAAAAGCGAAAACTTCCGAACCTCCTGGTCCTGTCACAGTAACAAACTTCCACAAACTGCAGAAATAGAAGAAACACACCACCACCAAAAAGACCGGAATTGCATTACTCCGTCTTCGCCCCAAAGCCGACCTTCAGAAGAGCCAACTTTGGAACTTGGAACCCGCGCCGTCAGAAGAAAGTGGTTGCCACTTCCTCGTTCGTAAGGTATAAAAAATCCAAGGAGGATATATTACTGGAGACACAACTGGCTCTGTCGCCATAGGTCACAGCTAATCTGCTGTGTGACGTCCCAAGTAGGCAAAAGTAACTAAATTATACCATTGATAAAACAGTAAGCTTGTGTATCACTGATAAAGCTTATTGAATTACTCATTTTATCTGTTTATCTGTTTATACGCTTAGAAGCTTTTGTTCCATTGGTTTCGAAGCAGCTTAGTGCCTGATCATGACGTCATTTGCAGCACGAACGGTGACTTATGGCGGCCAATGCTGCGTGGATAGGAGCGGTGTCTCCAAAAATCATTGGCTAGTTGACTTTAAGATAACCACGTTTAATCTCATTGGCTGTCTCTTTTAATAATCCATGAAACTAGAAACTCAATGCTAAATTATGAAGGTTTTAATGCGAGCAAATGCCTTACATTTCGCTTCCCTTAAAATTATCGGGATTACATGACGCACAACATGGGCTATATTACAGCCTTGACCACGAATGTGTTGAAATCCATGTAAACTGCCCTCCCATGAAAGAGTGTAATCATATTGGTTGGTGACCTATCCTTCTAGATGAGAGCGGACTCGAATCCCAGATGAAGCATGCATAGTATAATTTTCCTACGACACTGACTCTCTCCTTTTCCTGGAACCAGCAACCCCAACTTTGCAATGGGCTCACATCCGTGTGAAACGTCACAGCATACAATTTCCTTAAGGCGGTCGATAACCCCCCCCCCTAAAAAAGTTGCTACGCAATTTTCCGTTTTTTTTTTTTTTTGATTGGTGGTTTAACGACCACCAGAGTTACAGGTTCCAGGAAAGGGAGAGAGCCAGTGCCGTAAGACAAACACAACATCCATGCATCACCGGGATTCGAACCCGGACCCCTTTCGGACGAATGATCAGAGGCCATCGCTTAGACCACTGCGCCACCGAGGCGGCTAAGATATTAATGATTGATTGTATCAATTATTTTTGTTGTATTTTTTTTTTGGATTGGAGGTTTAACGACCACTATGAGCAACTCAATGGGCTGAAAGCAGTCGCCCGTCCCTAATTTACGGTCACTGGTTCCAGGAAATAGAAAGAACCAGTGCCGTAAGACGAACACAACATCCATGCCTCACCGGGATTCGAACCCGGACCCCTTTTGGACGAATGATCAGAGGCCATCGCTTAGACCACTGCGCCACCGGAGCGGCTGTTGTATTTTAGTATCTTGTACATTTACTAAAATGTTTGACAGCTTTGAAGGAGGTAAGGATTTTTCTTAACCCCCCACCCCCTAAAATGACTCATATGGGCGCCACTGAGTATCTGGTACTAACACGTTACCAGCAGATTCTTTAACTCCTGTAAGTTACAAGTTATATGGTTGAGCTGCTGCAGATCGGAGTTGCTGCTTGTATTGAAACATTTGGAGGCCAAGGTATACCTGGAAGTTGCCCTTTATGTTCCGCGAATCATTCTGGAACAACCCGGGCTGTGTGGCATGCAGTTTACTCTGTAACAAATTATATCCAGATGTTTGAAAACAAAACAAAAACACATCCCCATGGACTTTAAAATTTCTATCATCCTTCAATAAAACATTTAACAGTCCTCGTTGGAGGAGCAATTTTTCAAGCACTGAAAACTCGGACTACTTCCGCAATAAAAACCAAATTCCACAGAGTAGAGATGTCTGCAATGCAATACATCCTCATATTTTGGAAGCTGGCATTCAGCTTTATTTCAGACTTCTGGATGCCGACTTTCCATGTGTACGGTTAGTCCTCAGTGTAGCTAATGGGACGTTAGAGCTTTTAATACAACAAAATATTTTCTACCTAATTTTTAACAATAGCAAATTGTTAGACATTTTTCCCATAATTTTTTTCCCTTGCGGTGTGAGGTTTACGCTCTGTGACAAAAAAATAAATAAATAAAAAATTTGCGGCACCTCAAACTGGCATTTAAACAGTTAGTATTTTATTAATCTAAAGGGGCTGAAACCAAATGGCAGGGGAATGGTTTACAGCATACGTTTTCAGGTAACTGTAATGATTCCTAATAATTAGAAATGCGCATGTACGCAAGGACATGTTTACCACTCCTAACGTTTTTTTTTTGGGGGGGGCGTTATCTTATTAGCATCCTCAATATTTTACATCACCCCATGATGAAATCTGCAGTGCATTACTGAATTAAAGCAAACGTGTAAGATGTTCACATTTTATATCAATTGCATGTTTAGATTTCTTGGAATTTTCGGATCCGTTCATTTGCTTTTGAAGGGGTGTCCGGTAACGGTATAAAAGCAAGCCTGCAGCTGACGGCGATCGTATCGCACTGTGAATTTGAGTGAAAATGTCGCGGCGGGAGAGCTGACTTTGAGAAATAAAAGACTGTTGGGTGTTTTATTAGTGGGTTGCCTATAAGAGAAACCGAGAGGCGTTTAAACATACCTAAGTCAACTGTTTTGGATGTACTGAATAAGTGGAAGAGACATGACGTGCCTGAAGCAGCAAAACGTACCCGCATACCACAGAAAATCAGTGATAGAGGACGTCGAAACGTCAGAGTTGTTACAGCTAATCGACTAAGTACTGCATAAGACCTCAGTGTACAGGTGAGTAAAAATGCTAAAACCTCGGTGTGTACACATACCATTCGCAGAGAACTTCATTCCATGGATTACCGTGGTCGTGCGGCTGGTTATAAGCCATTCATCTCTACTCGGAATGCAATTCGTCGTTAACCATGCTGTGAAGAACATTTATCGTGGACCGTAGATCAATGGAAACGAGTCCTCTGGACTGAAGAATCCAGATACAAGATTGACAGCAATTCCTTATCTTACGTCATCTGTAGTCTTCCGGTCTTTTCTTACAAATTATTTCCAATCCCTGGGTTCCCAAAAATACAGCGCTTATCTACTAAACCATATATGGGTGGTTGGTACTTGCAATTTGCTTTTGGCAGTTCCAAGGTAAAAAGTGTGAGCCCTAAATGGTTGTCCTTTCTTCTATTCTTTCTTTTGGCTGATCCTTGAATTCTCCAAAATTTCCCAACCGTCAATATTTCCTCACCAGCTTGTCCTCCCACTCCCAAACTGACATTAAACACAAACAACACATTAACAGAAACCATATGTGTGTGACTTTCCAAACTAAGTTATTCCTTCATTTGGCTGATCCTTGAACTCTTCCACTTTTCCCAACGGCCGATGTTCCCTCAACAGCTTGTCCTCCCACTCCCAAACTGACATTGAGCAAAAACAACATATTAACAGAAACCACATGTGTGACTTTCCAAGCTAAGCTATTCTATTCTTCTCCCATTTTTCCCAACGGCCGATGTTTCCTCAACAGCTTGTCCTCCCACTCCCAAACTAACATTAAGCACAAAAAACATAATAAAGGAACCATATGTGTGACTTTCCAAGCTAAGCTATTCTATTCTTCTCCCATTTTTCCCAACGGCCGATGTTTCCTCAACAGCTTGTCCTCCCACTCCCAAACTAACATTAAGCACAAAAAACATAATAAAGGAACCATATGTGTGACTTTCCAAGCTAAGTTATTCTTTCCTTTGGCTGATCCTTGAATTCTCCCACTTTTCCCAACGGCCGATGTCCCCTCAACAGCTTGTCCTCCCACTCCCAAACTGACATTGAGCAAAAACAACATATTAACAGAAACCACATGTGTGACTTTCCAAGCTAAGCTATTCTATTCTTCTCCCATTTTTCCCAACGGCCGATGTTTCCTCAACAGCTTGTCCTCCCACTCCCAAACTAACATTAAGCACAAAAAACATAATAAAGGAACCATATGTGTGACTTTCCAAGCTAAGCTATTCTTTCCTTTGGCTGATCCTTGAATTCTCCCACTTTTCCCAAAGGCCGATGTCCCCTCAACAGCTTGTCCTCCCACTCCCAAACTGACATTGAGCAAAAACAACATATTAACAGAAACCACATGTGTGACTTTCCAAGCTAAGCTATTCTATTCTTCTCCCATTTTTCCCAACGGCCGATGTTTCCTCAACAGCTTGTCCTCCCACTCCCAAACTAACATTAAGCACAAAAACATAATAAAGGAACCATATGCGTGACTTTCCAAGCTAAGCTATTCTTTCCTTTGGCTGATCCTTGAATTCTCCCACTTTTCCCAACGGCCGATGTCCCCTGAACAGCTTGTCCTCCCACTCCCAAACTGACATTGAGCACAAACAACATAATAACAGAAACCACATGTGTGACTTTCCAAGCTAAGCTATTCATTCCTTTGGCTGATCCTCCCACTTTTCCCAACGGCCGATTTTTCCTCACCAGCTTTTCCTCCCACTCCCAAACTGACATTAAGCATATACAACACATTAACAGAAACCATATGTGTGACTTTCCAAGCTAAGATATTCTTTCCTTTGGCTGATCCTTGAATTCTCCCACTTTTCCCAACGGCCGATGTTTCCACAACAGCTTGTCCTTCCACTCCCAAACTGACATTAAGCACAAACATATTAACAGAAACCATATGTGTGACTTTCCAAGCTAAGCTATTCTTTCCTTTGGCTGATCCTTGAATTCTCCCACTTTTCCCAACGGCCAATGTTTCCTAAACAGCTTGTCCTCCCACTCCCAAACTGACATTAAGCACAAACAACATATTAACAGAAACCATATGTGTGACTTACCAAGCTAAGAAGTCCTCACCATCAGGCAAAACATTTGCTGTAAAAAGATTCAACTCAGGCAGGAAACTACAAAATCTGCTTCACTAAAGTTACGGTTACAATTTTGTTGGGAGATTTTCAATTCAGTTACAATTCAGTTCAATATTTACATCTACTGACCGAAAATTTCCCCCCTTTTTTCCCCTGAAGAGTTTTTTTTTTTTTTTGATTGGAGGTTGGTTTTTTTGTTTTTTTTTTGATGGGAGGTTTAACGACCACCGTGAGCAACTCAATGGGCTATAAGCAGTCGCCTGTCCCTAATTTAGGGTCACTGGTTCCAGGGAAGGGAGAGAGCCAGTGCCGTAAGACAAACACAACATCCATGCCTCACCGGGATTCGAACCCGGACCCCGTTCGGACGAATGATCAGAGGCCATCGCTTAGACCACTGCGCCACCGGGGCGGCGAGGAGTTCCCGTGTGTGCAGATTGCTCTATGCTGATGACACAGTCCTGTTGGGAGACAGCAAAAGTGAGTTGCAGAGCATGTTGTCCCGGATGTACGAAGTTTGCATGAAATTTAAACCGAGTATAAATAAGGGAAGAACAAAAGTTATGGTTTTTGAGGGGCCGCGGGTGGCATAGTGGGCAACGTTCGTGACTGCCGCAGAAAGGACCTCAGGTTCGATCCCAGGCAAGTACGAACGCTCGATCCACTAAATATCAGCCGTGCGTCGGATGGGCACGCTAAGCCGTCGGACCCCGGGTGCTGGCCTCCCGATAATAAATAATAGCGTCTTCCTGTCCCTTTCTACTTTGCTTCCGTGTTACTTTCCTATCGGGCACTCTAGCCCAAATCTCCTAGGTTCCTATTTCTAAGGGTTGTTTAAGACCTGGGGTTAGACACTCCCTTCCTAAAACCCTCTACATATAAAAAAAAAAAAAAGATGTTATGGTTTTTGAGAGAGGAACTAGTAGTACTGAATGCAAGGTAAGTCTAAATGGTACAGTGATTCACCAGATAAATGAGTTTGTATATTTGGGAAGCTTGTTTGACAGAGCAAACAGATTTTTTTTTGATTGGAGGTATAACGACCACCGTGAAAAACTCATTGGGCTATAAGCAGTCGCCCATCCCTAATTTTAGGGTCACTGGTTCCAGGGAAGGGAGAGAGCCAGTACCGTAAGACAAACACAACATCCATGCCTTCGAAACCGGAACCCTTTTGAACGAATGATCAGAGGCCATCGCTTAGATCACTGCTCCACCGGGGCGGCAGAGAGAGAACAGATTAGATGTCAAAATTACTAAGCGAGTGAATTCTTCATTGAAAGTGATAGCTGCTTTAGGTTTTCACAGGAATGATGGGTTCTCTATAGAGTCCCGCATGGCTGTGTATGAAAGTGTAATTGTTCCTACTCTGATGTATGGCAGTGAAACCTGGGTAATACAGAAGAAACATAGGAGTCGTTTGTGTGCCGGAGAAATGCATTACTTACGAGTGGTTTGTGGGAAGACTCGTTCTGATCATGTGAGGAATGAAGATGTGTTGCAGTTTTGTAATGCGAAATAAAATGTTGTTTGCAAGATGAAGACTGATATTGTTAGGTGGTTTGGCCATGTTGAAAGAATGAGTGACGAGATGCTTACAAAGATAATCTTTTTAGATCAGGAGGCAGGAAGGAAAGGCAGAGGAATGCCAAGGAAGTCAAGGTAGGTTCTTTTTTTTTTTTTTTTTATTGGAGGTTTAACGACCACCGTGAGCAACTCAATGGGCTATAAGCAGTCGCCCGTCCCTAATTTAGGGTCACTGATTCCAGGGAAGGGAGAGAGCCAGTGCCGTAAGACAAACACAACATCCATGCCTCACCGGGATTCGAACCCGGACCCCTTCGGACGAATGATCAGAGGCCAACGCCTTAGACCACTGCGCCACCGGGGCGGCCAAGGGAGGTTCACATTCACGAGTGTCTGAATGAGAAAAAGGTTATAAGTATGAAGTATAGAAGGTCTTGTGTACGTTGTGTGATGGTTGTTACTGAAGCCCGTGCTGTGTGTCAAAATCGCTGTAAATGGAGAAATTTGGATATGGCAACAGTAAGTAATCAGTTAAAAATTTATCTGGTGGTTGTATTTTTTTGTGGAGCTAATCTCAGAGAACACCTTAGGGACATGTATTATCAGTTAAATGTTTATTTGTCAGATGGCCATTCTTTGAGGAGATAACCTATGAATATCAGAGAACAGCTTAATGATATGTTTGTATGTATAAGTCCTAATTTTGATGAAATTTCCCTAAAAAGGGAAATTTTCCCTAAAAGTGGAATCCCTGAATTGTGTCTTGCTGCAAACCCTCAGTAAGTAATGCATCTCTCCAGCACACCAATGACTCCTATGTCTCTTCTGCAGTACTTAGGTTTCACTGCAACACATTTTCAAACCTAATGTGATCTTAGAATGTGTCTTGCTACAAACCCCCGGTAAGTAATGCATCTCTCCAACACACAAATGACTCCTATGCCTCTTCTGCAGTGCCCAGGTTTCACTGCAACACATCTTCAATCCTAATGCGATTTCAGAATGTGTCTTGCTACAAACCCCCAGTAAGTAATAAGTACATCTCTCCAGCACACAAATGACTCCTATGTCTCTTCTGCAGTACCCAGGTTTCACTGCAACACATCTTCAATCCTAATGTGATCTTATAATGTTTCTTGCAACAAACCCCCAGTAAGTAATGCGTCTCTCCAGCACACAAATGACTCCTATGTCTCTTCTGTAGTACCCAGGTTTCACTGTCCTACTTTAGAGTAGGCGAGTCGGGACATTTTTGAGAACCCATCATTCCAGTGAAATCCTCCTAAAACAGTTAATACTTTCAAAGATCAATTTATTCACCTAGTAAGTTCACCATTTAATTTCTTTCTCTGTCAAACATGATTCCTAAATATGCAAATTCATTCTCCCAGACTATTTCTTTGCCATTTAGATTGTTCTTGCGTTTACTACTGAAAGTTCCACACTCAAACCCATAACTTTTTTTTACAACTGTTTATACACTGTCTGAATTTCACAGTAACTTCATTCATCCAGCACAACATACTCTGCAAATTACCTTTTATTTTTTCTTCTTGGCTGAAGGTTTAATGACCAATGTGCACAACTCCATGGGATAAAACCTGTCTCACATTCCTAATTTAGGACCACTGGTTTCAGTGAAGGGAGAGAACCAGTACCATAAGACAAACACAACATCCATATGCCTTACTAGGATTCAAACCCTGACCCTTCTCACACAAATGGTCATCACCAGCGCTTCGACCAGTGTGCTACGGGGTGGTCCAACTCACTTTTGCTTTCTGCCAATAGGAGTGAGTGATCAGCATATAGCAATTTGCACACATGAATATTATCAATATTGTCTCTTTTTAGCATCATGCATGCACATGCATCCGTAAATATATTACACATCATCTATCTATTTTGGCACCATGAATAAATGCATCCATACATACACTGGCGTGCAAAAATTAAGGACGAGGCGGTTTTTCGAATGTAACGTTGGGCAGAAGTGCTCCACATCAACTCAAATCATACCATAAGATCCCCAAGATGTAAGAATATGGGACAAGTGAGCAATACCGTCCAAACAAGGAATCCAAAGTATACAAAGGCACTTTATTGAAAAGGTAGCTTCGAGCACAACTGGACAGAAGACAGAAACGTCTATGTGACAGGCGGCTGCCAAGAAATATCCAGTCTTTAGTAGGGGATATGATCACCCCTGACTGCGTTGCAGAATTTACGTCTGTCCATGCTGAGGACGAGGTTGTCAAGGAGCTGTTGAGGCATCGCTGCCCATTCCTCTTGTAGCGCCAATCGCAGCTGCGGAATTGTTGCTGGCGGCTGGTGACGTGCTGCCAAGCGTCTCCCGGGAAGATCCCACACGTGTTCGATTCGATTTAGGTCCGGAGACCTTGCGGGCCAATCCATGCGTTCAATACCTTCACTCTCCAACAGCCACTGTACGATTAGGTGCAGCGTTGTCGTCCATGAAGAGGAACTCAGGACCCACAGCATCTCTAAACAGACGCACGTGAGGGAGAACCTCGGTACAATAGCGCATACCAGTGACTGAACCTCCTTGGAAGATGTGGAGGTCAGTACGGCTACCAAGCATGATACCGCCCCAAACGAGAACTCCGCCACCTCCAAACTGGTCCCTTTCGATTATGTTTGAGGTGTGATTGCGTGTTACCTGCTCTCCAGATGTGTATACGTCCAGAATCGCCCGCCAGACTAAATCGGCTCTCATCCGTAAAGAGAACTCGACCCCATTGCTGATGTGTCCAGTTCTTGTGTTCCTGGCCCCCACAGAAACCGCCGTCTCCGATGAGCAGGTGTTAATAGCACACACCGTACTGGTCGTCGTGCAAATAGACCACCTTTGTGCAGCCCCCTCGCCACGGTAAAACGCGATAACGGACGTCCAGTTGTCTGTTGCATGTGCCTTGCGATTTCTCCCGCTGTCTCGTGTCGCCTGTAGGACAATATAGCGGTTGTCCGCCGCCGTGGTTGCTCGTGGACGACCACTGCTAAACTCTCGGACAGTTGTTCCTGTCGTTTGAAATGCTCTCCAAGCTCGTAAAACGATGCTGTGAGCTTTCCCCAACTCCTCGGCCCAACTAGTCACACTTCGGCCTTCTTCCAACTTCCCAATGACGCGACCTCGGGTAAAGTCATCCAGATGCCGTCTACTGGATTGCTTTTTGGCCATATCACACGGTGGCAGCAACTCGACGTCGTTCAAACCGATGTACACCGTGCAATAACTTTCACCGAATTTCTGACCATGATCATGATCATATGTAGAGGATTTTAGGAAAGGAGTGTCTGACCCCAGGTCTTAAACAACCCTTAGAAATAGGAAGCTAGGAGATTTGGGCTAGAGTGCCCCATAGGAAAGTGACACGGAAGCAAAGTAGAAAGGGGAGGAAGACGCCCTTATTTATTACCGGGGGCAGTACCCGAGGTCCGACGGCTTAACGTGCCCATCCTACGCACGGCGGATATTTAGTGGATCGAGAGTTCGTACCTGCCTGGGATCGAACCTGAGGCCCTTTCCGTGGCAGTCACGAACGTTGCCCACTCGGCCACCCGCGGCCTATTGAATTTCTGACCGTACACCGCCCGTGTGCTTTACACCCTTCAGACACTCCCCCACCCCCTCCTACGTCATGCTGCATATATGCGCATGCCCTACCGTACCAGACCCTAATCTATCTCTTGAGCGGTCTTTCGATCCGTTCTGCCTGCTCGTTCCGCTGTTATGCTAATTTATCCTCTTCGTCCTTAATTTTTGCACACCAAAGTATATATATATTTTTTTTTATTGGAGGTTTAACGACCACCGTGAGCAACTCAATGGGCTATAAGCAGTCGCCCGTCCCTAATTTTTAGGGTCACTGGTTCCAGGGAAGGGAGAGAGCCAGTGCCGTAAGACAAACACAACATTCATGCCTCACCGGGATTCGAACCCGGACCCCTTTCGGACGAATGATCAGAGGCCAACGCCTTAGACCACTGCGCCACCGGGGCGGCCCCAAAGTATATTAAACATTACATTCAAAAATTTCAATTTTGAACGTATTCAAAAGAACAGCACAGGAATCAAAATAAATATGCACAGACATGTACCTTTGAAATAGCAATGAAAGGTAAATTGCATATCTGTTTATAACAGAGTTGACTTACGCATTAAAATTATAAATAGCATGTTAATTTAACCTATGAAAACAGCTGAACTGAACAGATATACATCATAATACTCTTTTAAGAAGCTCAGGACTGATGGAAATCCTTGTTAAATATGGGGACTCCCTAAATCCATTTTGGGGTGAAAAATGTCACCATGTAAGAACATGCATATGCTTATACTGCATATCTATATATAACATACAGCCAAACTTTTTCTCCATATTGTAGCTCTCCAATGCTGGCTACTTTGTCATTTATAGAACACTTTCCTTTTAGGCATTTTGCCTCTTATGAATGTTCAGAATTTTCTGCTTGATGCAACATAAGACTGGCCACTTTAAAAATACATACATGATGAAGCTCTTTGATAATGGCTACTTTGTTATTTATAGAACACTTTCCTTTTAGGCATTTTGCCTCTTATGAATGTTCAGAATTTTCTGCTTGATGCAACATAAGACTGGCCACTTTAAAAATACATACATGATGAAGCTCTTTGATAATGGCTACTTTGTTATTTATAGAACACTTTCCTTTTAGGCATTTTGCCTCTTATGAATGTTCAGAATTTTCTGCTTGATGCAACATAAGACTGGCCACTTTAAAAATACATACATGATGAAGCTCTTTGATAACTTTGATAATGGCTACTTTGTTATTTATAGAACACTTTCCTTTTAGGCATTTTGCCTCTTATGAATGTTCAGAATTTTCTGCTTGATGCAACATAAGACTGGCCACTGTTAAAATACACACATGATGTAAAAGGAGCATCGATCTTCACAATGCAATGCTTACTTGGAGGTTGAAAGGGTCAACAGATGCAATTCCAGGAAATGGTATATCATATTTCCCATTAGGTGACACCCACATGCCATTACTTCCCTATCCCTTTTTGCAATCACTGCAAAGAAATCTAAGGCATGTGCACGAATCCTATCCATCCTCCTTTTGCCTTGGAGTAGGGCACATAATTTCAATTCTTTTGACACAATACTCCCAAGGAATAGCACCTCTTGAAGTTGTGGTGGAGATTCTCTTGAAAAACTCCTTTGTTGAGCATTTGATGTATACATTCCCACTGCTTTTCTATCAATATTCTTCCATTAACACAGAGATTCCACTAGGTTGTTGCAGTTTTGTCTTGTATACCACCATACCATTACCTCAATTCCAGGACACTGTGCAACAAATTTCCATTGCCTCATTAATTTTGGAATGTCATTAACTTTTATTACTTGTTAAGAGTTATCATCATAGCTCTTCTCTTAATTGTTAAATCTGGAGATTTCATCTGATTTTGTTCATTAAAATTGATCAAATTAGCTTTGAATAAACACTACATAAAACAAAAATTTCTGTTTTGCTCAAATTCTGGATCTCACTAAATATGGGCTCATTATAGGCCAATGCAAATTAACTTAGTCTTTGGGCAGAAGATGCACACAGAGCTGCTTTTATGAATTCTGTATAACCAGTACATTCATTTTGATACTTAAAACATTTCTGAGAGCAGAAATAACATGTCTCATGTTTCTGCATTCGCATAACTTCATTAAAAAAATTATGTTGAGCATACTCGGCAAGATTGCAGACAGCCAGTTTCTTTACATCTAGTAATCACTATTATTATTCATAATGACTGAAGGCGTAATACAACTGCCAAAAGGTCTGAAAAACATCATATAATTTTACTTTTTTGACTCATTACCCTACTTATTTACTGTATGAGTCTCTATGTCATGCCCAAAAAGTCACAATGATATGTTTTTCAGGAACTGTGCAGTTATCAGGTTTTGATCTACAAATGTCACGTGATAGTTTTCTGACTGCTCCCATTTATATGGTAGCTGTGCTTCCTCTTATCCATACAGGTAGGCACAGCTATGAATTATACCTACTACCTACAGTTCTCAGATGCAAACAAACTGGATTTTGGCTTCCCTGCACAGCATACTTAACTTGGCTTCGATGAAATTATATACATACAGAGCTGCCAACCTTTTGAGGTGTCTATAAGTAATTATTCAGAAACTAAAGATGTATGCGTGTGACATCACATAGTTTTTTTTAAGTTACTAACTAAAATTACTCTATTATAAAATAAAACTAGCACACTTACCTTAGAACAGTATAAAGCATGGTGAAAAAATACTTTTTAAATCCATTGTTTTTCCAGGTTTGTACTCTACCGGTATTGTATATACTGTACAGATTTTCATGGGATAATTCCATCCAAAAAAATCAAGACTGTAGTTAGACCTTTGCCTAACATCTGTCTTAGGTCAGATATATATACTGTAGTTTTTCTTCTTTAATCCGCAGTGGCGTATAATCTGGAGACAGTGGAATTCAGGAAAAGAAACAAAATTCCTTCGTATAATTTCCAGGGGTGCAGAATCCAGTGGCCATGAAACAACTGGGATCTTGATCCTGAACCATAATTTCATATAGAACGCAATTCACGAGATGACCCAGCAGCCCAAAGAAACAGGAAAGAATCTTACTAAAAAAATAAAAACTCATTTTTTAAATGGTTTTCTGTTACTTTCAAGTAAATAAAGGGCAAAAATTATGAGTTTTTATCAGCAACTTTCTAGACATACTGATAAAAAGTGTGCAGAGTCACGAGCGTGTGTGACACTAAGCTTCAGCACGCGATTGTCTGGAAAAGCAAATATTTGTTCCGTTGGTTTCTACTAAAATGCTTGTAAGTTTTTTTCTTTAAAAGCTCCTTTTAAGTAGTTTGTGTTTCTCCCCCCCCCGCCCATCTTCATATTGCGTTACATTTTATAGTTATTAATGCATTTCTGCTAATTATTTTAAACATAAGACTTCTGGTGACAATTCCGACACTAATTTTTTAAAAATCAAAGTGCTGCAAAAACCTTATTTACTTTTATAAATCAGCAAAATGTCTACATCGGCGTACAATCTGCAGAACCTGAATTTATTATTTTTAAAATATAATCCACAGATCATATGACGAAAAATACGATAATTTAGCATTTTCTGTGGCTCCCTGTTTAATATGTAGTATACGCAATTTTAAAGTCAGAATTCAATCAGAAGTTCAGGAACTGATGATAAATTAGGGCAGCTTTTTATTTTTTGAAAATCTGTTTTTTCTTTTCAGATTTGTACTGAACCAGTACTATATGTGTACCAATTTTCATAAGTAAATTCTATTGGAAAGTCTTCAAAAGTGAGAAAGGCAGTGACAGACTTTTGGAACATTATACAGCTGTACCTTTAAATACTAATACAGCTTTTACTCTGTTCAGTAAAAACAAAAACAAAAAAAGGGCTGCCTACTTCTTAAAACAATGGCAGGAGCTGCAAATCTGCTGATAACCAATGTTGTTAACTCATCCATTAGAAAAGTCCCTCAATCTGTTCTAAAAAGTCTCTAAATTGGGAGAAAAAGTCCCTAAAAGACATAGATTGCATTTTTCATAGATTGTAACTAAATTAAAATACAAACTGGAAATTGTATCAAATACTTAAATTGAAATTCCTATTCTAACTGGAAAAACTTGTTTCAAAATTTAAAAATTAATTTCAAATATCATCAAAAATGGTGACATAAAAATGAGGAAATTATATTCTTTACATCCCAAAATTTTTATAAAATCACACCCTAGAATTTACCTTTAAACACAATAACTTGAAAAACAAATACAAAAAAGGTGTATTGCTCTGGTGGCTCAGTGGTCTAAGCGAAGGCTTCTAATCATTCATCCGAGATGGGTTCGGATTCGAATCCAGTGAAGCATGGATGTTGTGTTTGTCTTAAGGCGCTGGAATCGGAACACCCCTTCCCTGGAACCGGTGGCCCTAAATTAGGGATGCGTGACTGCTTATAGCTCACTGAGTTGCTCACGGTGGTTGTTAAACCCCAATCCAATCCCCCCCACCCCCAAATGGTGTGATGGAGTGTGCACAGATCATGGGAATTTACTCAAAATAGGAACGGAACTGCTTTCTGTTCTGAGATTTAAAAAATCCCATTTTTGAACTTGTGTCTTATCACGGTGTTAAAAAGCAAATGGAGATAGAGAGAAGTTTATTTTGTATTTATCGCAATTATAGCACAAAAGATATTTCTTGCATCGCAAACATATTTATAGTTTTTAAAATTTATTTGAGGACACATCCCCCCTACCCAAAGGAATGGATTTACCTACTCTCATTTTGCAGTGTTTTTTGTTTTTTTTACATTTATGCATACATATTAGTAACAAAATATATACAATGATAACATGGTAGCATTTCATTGATGCTACAGATGAATTATAAATGCACAGGAAACATTACCCATGCAGTAAAACAAAACTTATCTGAAGCAGATGCAAAATTATAGAAAGCAGTCATTAATCCAAATAATTTGCTACTTGACTACACTTACTTTTCAAGGAGAATATTTCAATTTAAAATAGAAAGTGCTTAGATACACATTTATGAAGCTAAAACATAAGTAAAACAATACTCATGAAGGCTCTGCAGAGATTTCTATCTGTTTCTTTATCAAACTTGAAAATTGGACATTAGGTTTCTTGTTTTTCTGTGAAATCTTGATTAAACATAAAAAAACTTGATCTAGTATTACACCTTTTTCTAATAAATCCGATAACATATTAAATTAAAACAGCCTTGACTATACACAGAGTGTGCATATAGGATTCAATTACATTATGTCAAGTTAGAAAATTGCATCATTCACAGTTTCAACACCCAAACCTGTAGATTCCAAAACAATGGAGCATGCAGCAGATGATTTGTAAGTAGTCATCATTCCAATTGATTTGGTGACCTCATGTGGTAGTTCATAGGAGTAGCATGTTTTCAAATGACGTTTACGTCCACTTCTGATGGTCAAAATTGCATTTCTAGTAGAGGTGTTCAACCCGTTTCGCTGATTGGACTTCAACTTGAGCTGGCTGAAAACTCTCTCAACCTCTGCATTGGAGTGAGGCAAGCTCAAAGCAGTCATAGCTAACTCTACCAAACTATGAAAGGGTTTGATAATTGCAGCATCATGGTAAACAGAAACTTCAACCCAGAAATTAAGAGTGTTTGTGACATTTTCCCATCTTATAAAATTAATGTTTCTCCACTCACTCTCAATGTTCGAAATGTCTGCCCACTACAAACCCCATATACTGTGCAAATTCTGCAATGGCTTGTTTGACCTGTCGAAGAGTTTCCGAAACTGACAAAATATACATCTATTTTAGGACTGACACATTGTCTGGAAGCCTGTTTCTCAGTTCATTCAGTAATTTAACAGTGAAGTCTACACACCTTTTTCGAACAATATGTTCAACATCCTCTAGACCTGCTTCTTTGGCAAATTTCTCAAACACAAAACCAAAATATGCATTCTGATACATATACCTGATTATAGATTCCTTCAGAGGATCAACTCGTGCTGTTGGGGGCAAAGTTTTTCTACTAACGGATGATATCAACTTTGTCAGGTCTTCCAGAAGACGCATGGGATCAGAATTTTCTTCCTCAAATGCCTTTATGGTTCTTTGGATTTCATTCAGAATCAGTTTAAGTATATCAGCTATAGCTTGTTTGATTCATCACAATACACATTGTGCAGCATTTCTTCTGCAAAACAATTTTCTGAGTTTCTATTTAAGTCAAAATGCAATTTAAGTTTGTTCAATACGAACTACAGCAGCTCAAATTGATATGCATCTGGTATCACACATACTGGGTATTTTCAATGCTTCTTCAACAGGGTTAATTGCAGAGTACAGCTGGCTGTATTGAAGCTTAGGTTTTACAGAATGGGAAAACCAATTAAAAATTTCACAAATTATATAATCAACATTTCTTGGGAGTGTTTCCTCTGATGCATGTGACACTGCAAGCTGTAAATAGTGGCATACACATTTGATCAATACTAAATTTGGCAGGTCAAGGTCGCTTAAGTGTTGCATATACCCTATTGTTAATACAGTACACTCCCGTTATAAGAAATTTACCACTATAAGAAAGAAATTTATAACTTTGGTTGGCCCAATGTTAAAGAATAGGGACATTTCATGTTTATAAGAAAGCAAGAAAAGTCAAATTTCGGTTATAAGAAAGTTAAAAAAAAAATTATACTGTGGAATTAACTTTTTTACGGGTCTTGTAGAGGTTATTATTAAAAAAGTTGGTCAAATTTTCGAACTAAAGCCTAGTTCGTCATCAGGACTACGTTACTGGAGTAGTTGCTGCCACTCAGTCGGAAGTGTCCAACCGCAATTATTGTTAATTGTGGCACTTCTTCTTGTTGCTATTTCAATCATTTTTCTAGCTTCCTTTTTACTAAGTTTGACTGGTGGGCGATTATTCTTACTGAGTCCCAATTTATAGTGTCCACTTGCTTGTAACATTAGTAACAAAACAGGTCTGTCTAGCCCTGTTTTGTTACTAATGTTCCTAATAGCTGCTTGGTGTTCTTTCATTCGGACTTCAATACTTCTCCCTGTTTCCCTTATATAGCTGAATCTGCAGTTACAGTCAATGCAATATATTACTCCTTCTTGCAATTGGATGGCCACTTCTTTCTGCTTTAAAGCTGGCAGGAATTTCTTTAATTTGTTTTAGATCTGGAGCAAGCCTGATATTATATTTTGCTCCGATCCTCTTCAGCTTATCGAAAAGACCCTTGCGGTACATAATTTTGCTGGTGAATTTGAAGTTGTTTATTTCCTGCTTCTTTTTTGGCACTTGCCTAAATAATTTCTCAATATATGGGGAGCGGTAATTGTCCTGTGCCAATATTTCTTTTAATTCTTCTCTGTGAAGATCTTTTTGAGCATCTGAAGAGACAAGAACTTCCATTTTTTCCAAAAATTGTTTCGCCGTATTCGACTTAATATAGTCAGGGTGGAATGAGCAGAAGTCTAAGATCTTCCCTGCGTTAGTGGGTTTCTTAAAAAGCTGGGTGAAGATTCTCCCATCTCTTGAGGTCAAGGTTAAAACAAGGAAATTGATGCTATGGTCTTTTTACAGCACTTGATAAAAAACGAATGCTTATTGATTTAGAAAGTATCTGCAGCAAGGTAGAAGAGAAGATGAAAATACAGCAGCCACTTTAAGGAAAGAATTTTCAGACTGTGTCTCAAAATTTGTAAAAAAGCCAGTAAAAGTTACTTATAATTCTGATAGAAATGCCATTACTGACCTTAAAAAATTCAAAACCAATGATAAAGTTGTAGCACTGAAAGCAGATAAAAGCAAAGCTTTGGTATTGTTAGAAAAAGATAAGTATTACAGTAAAATGGAAGCTGAATTAAGCAAGCCTTATTATAAAGAACTCACTGGTAACCCTATTGATCAAACTGTCAAAAATCTTAAGAAATTAATAAGCTCTTTAAAAAGTAAAAATCAGCTAAATGAGCTCTTTAAAAGCTTCTCCAAAATCCTGTTAGGAGTTCCACAGATCTATGGTACAATAAAAATTCACAAAGAAGGTCATTCAATAAGGCCTATAATAGACACTAGAAATTCCCCACTCTCCAACATTAATTATTATTTGCTTATTCACCTCAGAGACATTTTCCCTTCTCCTCCCTACCTTCTAAAAAATTCCATGCAGTTGAAAGGAAAACTAGACAACTTGCCAGAATTAATTCATTCAGTAATGGCAAGCCTGGATATAGTATCTACGTATACTAACACAGGGCACAAAATTTGCGGTCACCCAGTCGCCAATGGCGACCATAAATTTATTGTTGGCGAGCAATAAAAATATTAAATTGTTTTCCTGTTTGGCATTTGATGCTGTTAGATGGTATCTTCACAAAAATATTTTTAGCTCAAACAGTATCTTCACAAAAATGTTTTAGCTCGAATGGTATCTTCACAAAAATATTTTGAACTGTGATGGTGTCTACACTTTCAGTAAAATGTTATCTTAAAAATATTTTAGTGTGAGAGGTGTCTTAAGTATTGTATTTAATTGTGGCTTCTTTTTTTTTTTTTTTTTTTTTTTTTTTATTTGGTCGTCATCATGAAATTTTTTCAGTAAAACTGTCTCTGACAGAGGCGTATCAATCACTGCGTCATCACTAGCAGCCCAGCGAGTCAACGAGAGCCTCTTCCGTAGGCTGCGTAGTGACAGCTGATGCGAAACTCGCTGAAAGGAACAGAAAGCATTGTGGGAGGAAGCGTTTCTTCCCTGCGTGCGTTTCTAGGTCTAACTCAGAGTGGGGATGGGCATATCGGTGGATATTCATTCCCGAAACATTCATGCATCCGTAATATGGGTGGAAATTTTTTATGTGTCAGCGAAAACCATGATGTTTTGCTAAAGAACCAAAAAATTTGCATCTTTCCCATCTGCAGCAGTTATCGGCACGTCGATGAATAAATCGCCATTCAGTATATCGGTGATAGCTCACTAATTCAACATCAAGTAACCATAATATTTGTTAAAGTGCTTGATGTATCATAAACCTCGATGCATTGGCTCCAGTAACATCGAGGATAAGAACTCAACTTTTGGAGACAAAACATCGCAAAAAACGGCAAGAAAATCGCTAATTCGCGACATAGGTGTTATTTCCTTTCTCTGTATACGAAAAAGAAAAATTCATTTACTTATCACAGAAAATTTTCGAGTTGTTGCGCTATTGCAGTTTCAAACATCAGTCGTGAAACCTTGATTTTTTGGGGGAGGGCAGAGGAGGACTTATCGGTCCCTGTAACATCAAAGAAAAGAACTTGATTTTCGGTGATGAAACAGAGCAAAACGGCAAAATAATCCCTAATTCATGACCTAAGGCAGTGTTCTGCAACCTTTTTCTACTCGCAGCACACCATGAATTATCAATGACTCAACACGGCACACCAAAATGTCAATCCCCTCAAAAACATATGATATGGCACTATTAATATAAATACGTAATGTAACCAACCTATTATTATTATTGTTATATCATATTATTATTAAACAGAAATCGACTCGTGCATTTATTAACAATTTATGAACTTTAATTCACTGTAGAAAACACATTCCTATTACTATTAAAATAAATAATTCTACCCATACCTTCAGTATGATACTTGCGCCTCCTTAGCTGCACACAAGCGGCTGATCCGTGGCAGAATCGTTGACAATGCAAATCTCATTTCTTCATCGATGGATTTGAGTCTCTCCCTCTTTGATGTTTTAATTTCAGTCAACGTCGAGAAGCCCAGTTCACACAAATATGTACGTAGTTGAAAATGGCAATGACACATTAACTACCATCTCAGAGATAGCCTGGTATTCACTCCTTATTGCCAACCAAAAGTGTCCAAAGGCACTTCGAGAAGTTTTAATTTCAATGTTGTGTCTACTTTTAAATCTGCGAGTTCCTCTTGTATATTAATTGGAAGAGATTTTGAATTCGCAACAAATGGATCACGAACCCAGTTGAAATCTTGAACACTCTCTCCAAAGTATTTCTTGAACTTCTGCTGTAAGATTTCTAAATGTTCTTTAAGCAGGAGTGAAGTGTGTTCTGATCCCATTTCCTGACACAAAACGGGAAAAAGCCGCAAATTTAGGGGCCATGATTTGATGAGGTTTACGACTTTTATAATCGTCCAGCACAACTTTCAGAATAGATAGCAAAGACTTAGCAACAATGGCTTCGCGGTGAATGAGACAATGATCGCGTCATATGTTAGAATTTACTTCGAGTACTTTAGCTAAAAATCCTTTCACTCGGCTTGTCATAGAAGCGGCTCCATCTGTACAAACACTAACGCAATCTTTCCATTTCAATTCATTACGGAGCACATATTCATTAGTTACACGAAATATTTCTTCACCGGTGGCTCGCTTGGGAAGTTCTTTGCAAAAAAAAATTAGTTGCTATTACATCTCCATCGATGTACCGAATGTGGGCAAGAAGTTGTGCATGACCGCTAATATCGGTGGACTTGTCGATCTGAAGTGAGAACTTCTGACTGCTGTTGATTTTCTCCTTCATAATGTCTTCAATGTCACTGGACATGTCACTAACTTGGTGACTGATTGTGCCAGCAGAGAGAGGAATTTTTGAAATTTCATTAGCAGCTTCTGAACCCAGGACTATTTTCACCATCTCTTTACAAGCAGGCATTAACAACGTTTCAGCTATGGTGTGTGGTTTTTTGGCCTTTACGATAAGTTCGGCTACCTTATAGCTAGCTTCCTGTACTTTTTCCGAAACACGTACTGTCGCAGTCGTGAACGTTGTTTGTTTTTTGTTTTGTTCCAACAACAGACGAAAATAATTGATATCTTTGCTTGAAAGAGAAGAATGTTTTGTTGACAAATGTTGTTTCAATTTACTGAGAACCATAGCAGCATTACTGAGTTTTTCACAACAAACGATACACTCGGGGGTTGGGCATGTTTTATCACCACACCAAAAAAAAAAAAAAGTAAGAAAAATATTTATCCCTGTACCGCCAGTGCACTAATTCTTGTTTCTTTTTTTTGAGCTCAATGCTTTCACTACGCGCACTCGTGGACGGAACACTCCGTACAAGGAGGTTGTCCATCTTGAAAAAATAAAATAGTTTAATAGTAATAGAAAATAGCAAGACTGACTAGCAATCACAATTTTCAGATTACTTCAGAGCACAGCTGTGATAGAACTGAAGTAATTGTAAGACGCTCGTGCTATACTCTTCAAAGGGAAGAAGGGACACATATACTGACTTATTTAAAGTAAAGGCTAACAATGGGTGGGTGCGTCGGTACAGAAAAAAAGTAATAAAGTTGAAGAAGCTCTAACAAACAGGGGCAAATACCAAATCAACCTAATAAAATAATAAAAGCCAGGGAAAGTTTTGCTAATCCCCGCACTTTTAGGAAAAAGCGTCCACAGAACATACGGCAAGTGTAACAAAGAAGCTGCACAGCACAGCGGCAGAGGCGAAAAATACAAATATATCAAGAAGCAAAATTATGATATAACAACTGTGAGTAAATAATTTACATTTAATTTCCAAGAATTCATAAAAATGCACAGCATGTAATAAAGAATAAACAAGCATCATCTTGTTTAATCAGTGCAGTGGCAGAGAATGAAATACAAGCATACGAAACACTGTAACTGGGATAAAATAAAAAAATAAAATTCAACAATTAATTTTTTATAATAGGTAACAGTTCGCATCACACCTTTCACCTTGTGGGGGCACACTGGTTACAGAACACTGACCTAAGGTTATATTTAAAAGAATGCAGCAAGGAAATATTAATTTACTTCACGTAGAAAATATTCTTTTGCAGTTTCTAACGTCGATTATCACTTGGAAAACGTCGATTCTCAAAAACACTGATATTTTCCCAACATCTGTAGTACTCCGATTAATCTTTGCTATACCATCCGGTATTCCAGGAAATGTATTTATGTACATATCAGGAAAAGGAGCATGGTGGTGGAGGTGCTGACTATTCGCATTGTGGGGGATTGGGTTGTGGTGTATGAGCGACATTTTTTAAATGTTATTTTAGTTATTCCTTTTCCGCCAGCACTTAAAACGTTTGGCTTTTGCTGACTTTCCTGGTTTAATACAACCTGGAGGGTTATTATTATTTTCTAAGATCCCAGCTGTAGCACAATTGTAGAGTTATATATATAAAATAAATATCTGCATACACAATCATTAAAACAAAAAACTTGCTGCAAATTCACTGTCTAACGTGTCACAGTGGTGTGATGGCAAGTGAACAAAATTTTTTGGCTGGTAGAGTTAGACAGGAAATTTTGAGCCCAGTACTAACATCAACCTGGACCTCCTGCTGGAATTCATTGTGCATGACCTGACGCAAAAAAAAAAAAAAAAAAAAAAAAACAGTATTCCATAACCACAATAAAGAAATGCTGCTTGACATATATGAACTGCTCCTATTTTCTTTCAAGAATAATTTCTTCCAGTTTGGAAAGAAATATTACAGGCAAACTTCAGAACTTGCAATGGTTCTCCACTAGAACCTCTGCTAGTAAATTATTATGTAAGTAAACTAGAGGCAAAAATCCTTGTACAACCCTCAATATTTGCTCTCTATGTAAGATACATGGATGATGTCCGGTTTATTGTAGATAATGTGGACCAATCTTTACCCTCTCAGATTCTGGCAGAATTTAACTCGTTAGACAATTCTTTGCAGTATCCCCTGCAACTGGAAAAAGACCATAGCATCAATTTCCTTGATTTTAAGCTTGACCTCAAGAGAGGGGAGAATCTTCACTCAGCTTTTTAGAAAACCCACTAACACAGAGAAGATCTTAGACTTCAGCTCATTCCACCCTGACTAATACGGCGAGACAATTTTTGGAAAAAATGGAAGTCCTTGTCTCTTCAGATGCTTAAAAAGATCTTCACAGAGAAGAATTAAAAGAAATATTGGCAGAGAACAATTACCCTTCTCCATATATTGAGAAATTATTTAGACAATAAACAACTTCAAATTCACCAGCAAAATTATGTACCGCAAGGGTCTTTTCGAAAAGCTGAAGAGGATGGGAGCAAAATATAATATCAGGGTTGCCCCAGATCTAAAGAACAAATTAAAGAAATTCCTGCCAGCTTTAAAGCAGAAAGAAATGAACATCCAATTGCAAGGAGTAATATATTGCATCGACAGTAGCTGCGGACTCGGCTATATAAGGGAAACAGGGAGAAGTATTAAAGTCCGAATGAAAGAACACCAAGCAGCTATTAGGAACATTAGTAACAAAACACGGCTAGACAGACATATGCAAGCAAGTGGACACTCCATAAAATGGGACTCAGTAAGAGTAATCGCCGACCAATCAAACTTAGTAAAGAGGAAACTAGAAGAAGGGATCGAAATAGCAAGAAGAAGAAGAAGTACACCAAATTAACAATAATTGTGGTTGGACACTTCCGACTGAGTGGCAGCAACTACTCCAGTGACGTAGTCCTGATGACGAACTAGGCTTTAGTTCGAAAATTTGACCACCAATTTTTTTGAATGATAACCTCTACAAGGCCTGTAAAAAAGTTAATTCCACAGTACACTATGAATAGAGGTGCCATAATTCGATTTACAAAAACTTTTTTTAAATAAAAAAATTTCCACTTGCGTTGCAATGTTTCTTCTCTCAATCTGCCATGGAATTTCACGGCCATTTTCAGAGTGACTTCCACCAGATAATGCACGTGGTTTGTTTTCTCTTGGTCCCTCCCTACAATGCAAGATAAACGTTTTCTTGGAAGGGGTAGATCCCCTTCTGACTTACCCCCACAAAAATTCTAGGTCATCACCTGCGCATTCATAGATGAAGACCGATACATTGCTACATACAGTACATATGTATTCTCTGTTCTCATCTTTTCATTTTGCATTGTTGTTGAGTTCTATTTCTTCCTGTTTGCATTAATGAGCGAACTAATGATCTGCCTGTTGATATGAAAGGACATGCCAAAAATTGGAACGGCTGAAAATTGTCAATGATTTTGTACACACCACTTGGAATTCAGTGGACTCTACATTAATTAAGAGCTGCTTTCGGAAAGCTGGATTTTGTAATGAAGAAAAATCTGAACTGGAACAAGACTTTGAGGATGAAGTTCCCCCTTGATGAGTGGGTTCAATTGGATGTGGAAGGTGTTTCTTTTGAGGATTTTGTCACCACAGATAATGGTGTGCAAACATTGCCTGAGCTGACAGACTACGGAATTTTGGCCCAAGTGAATCTTGAAGAAACTGGAAGCACCAGTGAAGAAGAGAATGACAACTTTTCTGAGCTGCAGCTAACGACACTGGTGGAAGCCATGGATATGATTCAGGTGTAATATTAAATGCATAAAAGCAGACTTCTATCACACATTTTTTAAAATACAAGGTATGTATTGATGTACACATGTTTATTCATAAAATACATGTACTGTACATTATGTATCTGCTTTAATTTCAAAGTTTTAACTGTTTTAATCCAAATTTGGTTATTAGAAATTTTGGTTATAAGAAACTGATTTTCAATCTCCTTTGACTTTCTTATAACAATGTTGACATAACAACAGTTACACTTGCATTGTCAACACCTATGCCTACCAATATTTTTGCATCCAAATTGTGCTTGGATGCATCAGGTTTATTGCACAAACAATAGCTTCAGAGCCTGTTTCTCCTTCAATTTCTACTAGCTCTAGAAATGTTCACATAACTTTTTTAATCATACGTTAAATAACATATGACAATTCCTAAGAGTTTTGTCACTGAAATGTCAGTGGATTCATAAATAATCAAACTGTACTTCTGATTGCCAATATCCTTTCTTGGTGATTCAGCAAAATGGGGGAGCAAGTATATTTTGTATTATCTCTGAGCATTTCATTCTGTGGAGAAGTAAATCCATTGCCCTTTGCTATCAGAAAATGTACTTTTCAATAATAATGTTAAGTGTTCAGTTGTCAGCATTGAGGAACATTCTGCAATAAACAGTGAAATATTACCGTATTTTCCGGCACATAACACATAATCCGCGGATTATCTGTTTCTAAAAGTTTAAATTCTAGCTACTGCGGATTATACGACGGTGCGGAAAATATGGAGCCCCCTCCCCCTCTGTAAACTTCAAAAATGAAACAGTTTTGCTCTTTATGAAAGAAATCTGTATCACGTCAGTGTTTCAGTTGTTGATATATAATAATTTAAGTTAGCATTGTTCAGAGTTACAGCATGATTGCCACATAAATTAAAAATATACACCACAACCGTTTCAAAGTTGTGAGGTATTGTAACAGTAACTTTAAATTTTAAAAAAAATTCAGCCATTTTATATTTTGTTAAACTCATTAAATGGAAAGTATATATATACAGTAAAACCTCAAAAATCCATCATCGGCAGGACCAGACGAGTGCCGGATATATGAAATTTCCAGATTTCTGAAGCTATCCAAAAATTGCATAGCAGGCGTTATGTAAAGCACGTACTCACGCTTGAAAGGTCACTTTAACGAAAATTTGTGCGTCTATGCCTTATAAATATGCAGGGGTCGTGCTGCCGATCGCATTCTTGGCAATTTGCAAAAAAATAACAGTTTTGGCGAAAATATTGGTGATTACTTCTTTGTATTATTTATTATAAAACTCCATAGTGGATTATGCGTCTGTTTTTTAACTTTTACTACGAATTTTGTCTGCGGATTATATGTCAACATTTCTTCTCTCACGCTGAATATTACCATCTGCCAATTATACACCACCGGAGATTTATATGCCAAAAATTAGGGCACTTTCTGCTTCCCTTGGCGCATGAGTTTTATTGTAGCCTTCTTCAAAACATATTAGGCTTTGGCTGGTACCAATGCTGGGGTTTTGCTTATGCTTTATAGCAGCACTGTGTTTTTTTATATCCCTGAGCTTTGCATAAAAATCACACTTGCAGTAACTGCAATAAGTTCTTGCAGAATCTATCTCAGAGCGATAATGCTGGTGATGTTTAGGAGGCATAGTAAGTTGTAATGCTCAAAAAGAGAACTGGGAGTGAACAGAATGATGACTCACTGATCTGGCTACACAATGCTCTGAAGGGAAGGGACCAATTCAGAATTTTAGGGGGGGGGTGATAGAATTGGCCAATAAAATGTGTGGAATTACAGGGGTAAATGTGGAATATACAAGATGAAGTTCGATAACGATTACGATTTGTCTTGAACTAATTGGCATTTGTTGCCATTACAAAAGTGTATGTACTGCGTAATGTTTGTCTAAAATTTAAGCCTTGGAAACTGAAAAAAATGTTTTGTGTCAAAGTTTATGAAAACATTAGCTAGCTAAAGCGGGAAAATGCCCTGAAGTCCTCAAAACCACTGGGGAAAATCACCTACAAAAGTTTACAATCCCAAATCAAAATTTTTGTCTCTAAAATCAAGCAAAAATCCCTAAATTCAGTGACTTTTTCTCCAAATTAGTAACACTGCTGATAACTGCAAATGCGTAGCATCGCTGATGAATCACGATGGTTCGATCAGAACTGGTTTTAAGGTTGTGTCTGCTACGTGCCGAGCGTGGAGCTCTAAAGTTTCCATCAAGTCTTCTATAGGTTTGTTGAGTAGCAGTACACTAATGTAATCTTAGCAAAGCACGTGAAGCTTTGATGTCCATGTTGGCCTTCATGACACACCGTTATTTTGATATACCTATCATTGTGCCATCATAAAAAAATTGGAACACCGATGCCCCATAGCAGAAAATTCCTGATCAGTCTCCGACGGATATCATGGTGCCACAAAATAATCTGCGAGGGGTTACTGGGCAAGGTAGCAACTGGGTGCGGAAAACAAAAATATGCACAGGTAGAAAAAAATCCCTACCTTACATTTTTATCTAAAAAGGCCTAGTCTAGGTAATATAGTAACTACAGTGGTTTCAAAACACTATCAACTGATAGCAAGCAGCGAACATCACGAAAAAAAAAATGTGATTCATAAAAGGAATCTTTAATTCGCTAAACTTCCGTTTTCAGAAAAATTTTAAAGATGGAACTTGTCCTCAGAAAAAGAACTTATGCCTAGGATCAGTGGGATTCTGCAAGGAAGGATTACAAGTTAGTAAAATCATGCAATGCACTGATTATGATACACTTTTCCAACATATCGGAAATCATTACTCAAGTTATGAGGATAATAGCTGTGGAGTAAATCTTGCTCCTGTGCCCTGATTTTTGACCCCATTTCAATGATATTAAACAGAATTTGTTCAGTATACCTCCGGAACAACATACTAAAGTTTTGTCACAATAGACGTATTTTTTGTCAAGTTATGAGGATAATGGCTGTGAAATAAATCTCGCTCCTGTACCCTGACCTTTGACCCCATTTTGATGATATTCAACAGAACCAGTTCAGTATACCTCCAGAACATGATAAAGCTTTGTCGCAATCGAAGCATTTTTATGTAAGTTATGACACATATGAGAGATGGAATGGATCCCGCTCCTATGTCCTGACCTTTGACCCCATTTTGTGCATTTTCAATAGGGTTCGTCCCCAGGTTATTCTCTACCACATACTAAAATTTCATCGAAATCGAACCATTTTTAGGCGACTTATCGTGCAATCAGACAAAGCTGGAGCATATACGTTTCTTCAATCTACGGTTGGAAAGCATAAAAAAAAGTTTCAGGGGATGTTGGTTTTTTTGCAGGACCAAAACAAAGGTTCTCGGGATCTCATTTTTGTCTGCAAGAGCAAAATAAAATCTGCGACGAAAGTCGCCGTGATTCTGCTACGGGGCACCGATGTGAAATTGAAACCGGTTTTATGCAATATACCGATACATTGCCCAGCCTTACTTTTGATCAAAAGTCAGAGGTTCATTCACAAATTGTGCAGCAGATGGAGTGGCAAGTGACTTTCCGCAATTTTTTAGGTATGATCCGCGATTCCGTACAGTCGGCTGAAAAGCCGTAATAGTTGGCAGCTCTGTGCATACAAAAACGTGCAATATATCATCACCACTGGCAGAAATATTGAGTATCAAAGCAAAGTAGAATAGCAAACTGGATGCACTGTATTACTCAGAATTGGTAAAAAGGAAAATATCCATCTTCTAAAAGATTAAATTTTGTTATTACATCCACATATTTGTAAAGGTATAGTTTATTGACCTAAATTATTTGCCTAGAAATTTTGAGAAAAAACTGTTCACATATTTTAATGTATGTAATTTCATAGAAAATGAGGTAAAAATTAATGTTTTACGACACATCTAAAAGATTTTTGACCATAAAATTTACCTGCAATCATGGGGATGTAAATGAACACTGCAGCAGGCCTGTCCCAGCACTGCTGTGACATCATCCAAGGCCCAAACAATGACTTTCAATAATTTTAATGCCTTTGAGCAAAAAGATGTTCTACAATTGTAAATGCATTCAAGCATACATCATATTGAAGAGATTTTTCACCAATGTAAACAAGCATCTGCTTTCAAAAATCGGCTTTGTGAATTCCCTGCAGTATGTCCTCATTGGTGAGAATTTTCATGTTTCATGGAGCATATGCTTTAAAAGGCTATCTCTTGGTGTCAACTGCTTTGCATATCATTGATCAGGTTTGCTTGTGTGAAGCAACATATGGTTTAAAGATATAGCCTTCTGTGTGAATTCCTTAGAACACAAACACTGATAAGGTTTTTCAATTGTATGAAAGAGAATATGCCTGGTCTTTAAATGTGAATTGCATACAATACTAAGGATTTTTACTTGTATGAAGGACCATATGCTTCAAAAGGTTACTTTTACGTGTGAATTGCTTGGAACACATATCGCACTGCTGAGGTTTTTCACCTGTGTGAAGGAACATATGCCGGGAAAGGTCACCCTTCCATGTAAATTGCTTGGAACACACATCACACTGATAAGGTTTTTCACCGGTATGAAGGCGCATATGCCGAGAAAGGGCACCTTTTCGTGTGAATTGTTTGGAACACACATCACACTGATGAGGTTTTCACACATGTATGATGGAGCATATGCAGGCAAAAGCCACCTTTTTGGGTGAATGGCTTGGAACACATGTCACACTGATGAGGTTTTTCAACTGTATGGAGGAGCATATGCTGGGAAAGGGCACTTCTTTGTGTGAATTGCTTGGAACACACATCACACTGATGAGGCTTTTCACCCGTATGAAGGAGCATATGCTGAGCACGAGCACGTTTCCGTGAAAATTGCTTGGAACACACATCACACTGATGAGGTTTTTCACCGGTATGAAGCAGCATATGCTGAGAAAGGCCCCTTTTCCGTGTGAATTGCTTGGAACACACATTGCACTGATGAGGTTTTTCATTGGTATGAAGGAGCATATGATGACAAAGGTCACTTTTCCGTGTGAATTGCTTGGAACACACATCACACTGATGAGGTTTTTCACCAGTATGAAGAAGCATATGCCGAGAAAGGTTACCTTTCCATGTGAATTGCATGGAACACACATCACACTGATGAGGTTTTTCACCGGTATGAAGGAGCATATGCTGAGCAAGAGCTTCTTTCCGCATGAATTGCTTGGAACACACATCACACTGATGAGGTTTTTCATTGGTATGAAGGAGCATATGATGACAAAGGTCACTTTTCCGTGTGAATTGCTTGGAACACACATCACACTTATGAGGTTTTTCACCAGTATGAAGAAGCATATGCCGAGAAAGGTTACCTTTCCATGTGAATTGCATGGAACACACATCACACTGATGAGGTTTTTCACCGGTATGAAGGAGCATATGCTGAGCAAGAGCATCTTTCCTTGTGAATTGCTTGGAACACACATCACACTGATGAGGTTTTTCACCGGCATGAAGGAGCATATGCTGGGAAAAGGCACCTTTTTGTGTGAATGGCTTGAAACACACAATCGGATTTCTATGATCAGAAATCCCACTTTTTCGTGTCAATTTCTTGGGACATACATTGTGTGTATTAGGTTTTTCAACAGTATCTAATGGTATATCTCGTAAAATTTTGTCTTCCATCGTTAATTTCCTACGCATCCACCACAGTCCCGTCAGATTGCATATGTTGTGCAAAACTAGATTCTTTGGGAACTTGTGAAAGCAGACTTCTAGCTCTTAAAAATCTTTCCTTGTACTAAGGAGTGTCTGGGACGATATATTAAAAAAAGAATTCACTTTCTTTATAAACACGTCTTAAGTGGTTTCCTCCCCTTAAGAATATTTTGTCATGGGCTACATAATGGGAAACTATTAGATTTTATTTTTTGGTTTCATAGCAACTACAAAAAAAAATTTTTGGGTAGCATTTACTGCATACAATCATGAATTAAATATCGAACGGCACTGCAATTTATTTGTGTTGTCTGCATAACAAGCATCATCATTATGCTCTGTGTGTCACTTCTAAAAGGACAGGAAGAATTTAAACGAAGTCAGTCATTCAAAATAAAAAAAGCAGAAGAGCACCTTGTGTGATTTCAAAATATACTTTATAAAATTTCTAACAGTATGCCAAGAGCTTTTAGAATAAACAGCCAAAAGTTTTTCTGATTTAATAATTTTGTAAAGTGTACATTGTAATGGCTAGCATTTTAGTTTCAAGAAAAAAAAAAGTAAACAATTACTCACAAACTGCAGGAACTAATCTTGGAGAAAACTACCCAGGATAAAAGCTTCTGTATTAGAGAATTAAAAATTTCTAAAGGACTAACGTCAGGAATGTTTACAGAACATGTGAAATGTAGTATACCACTCACATCTCATGAACAAGAAAAGTTTTTTGCTTTATCGTTTTCTCTAGGAAAAAGGAATTTCATCTCATTTCACTGGGGCAAGAGAATATGCATAATTTATTAATCATAATTTCGTTTTAAAAACAATGAAACTATAAAAATACGTCAACAATTTAAAAACAAAAGGATGACTATTTCTGCAAAATGACGGGCTGAATCAGCATACAAGGACAATAGCATTCAATTTTCTTTTTCAGAGCTCCAATATCAGTTTAAAACTACCATTTTTCCTAGTCCTTTGAACTCTGCGGTTGCAGATATGTATCAATGGTAAGGTGACCAGATATCGGAACACTGATTTGAGGACAAAAGGGCGTGGCGTCCCCAAATCGGCAGTTTATTTGGGGACATATACGTACTCAAAATAAATATGCAAATCTTTTTGTCACAAAACTGCATTGCTTCAATAAGTGTGATATTACATATGTAAATTTTGTCTTAAAAGGATATATCTTGTAGAGTGTTGGTAATTTGTATTGACAAAGTAGAATTATGATGGCGAGAACATATTAGCAAAAGTGAAATGCTTTTACCTTGTACATGTGCCGAATTAAAATCAAGCTGCATACCAAACTACACTGCTGGACAATTGCTAAGGACGGATCATAAACGGCTATATAGCGCATAAAAAAGTAAGTGTGGTTGGATGCCAAGTGAAATAAAATAATGTCAGAATGCCAGGACATTACAAGAAAGACAATTTATTGTGCTCTGAAATCCAGAAGGCTTTGGAACGTGTTCAAGGGACAAACAGGCCATTTTGTGCATAATACGTAAACGTGAAAAAAATGCAATTACCGTCCGCAGGCGTTCCGGCGTAAGATGTCAATACGGGATATGGCCACCATGGAGGGCGATGCAAGATTCCACACGTCGTGTCATGCTTTGCACAACATTATCAAGCAGCTTTTGGGGTAATTTATCCCATTCCTCTGTCAGTGCACGGATGAGGGTGTCCTTGTTTATTGGAGGGCATTGGCGACCAGCAAGACTCCTCCCCAAAGCATCCCACACATTTTCAATGGGATTCAGATCTGGAGAACGTGCTGGCCATTCGAGGCGTTGAATATCCTCGCTCTCAAGACACTCCTGGACAGCGACTGTTTGATGACATGTTGCGTTGTCGTCCATGAAAATGAATCTGTCACCGACAGCACCACGGAACATGTGAACATGAGGTAGCAGAACATCATTAATGTATCGTTGGCCAGTCATAGTCCCAGTTGGAAGCACATAGAGGACGTACGGCCATTGATCATGATGCCAGCCCATACCATGACACTACATGTCGGATATTGGTCCCTTTCCTGTATGTTTGCTGGACAATATGCAGTACCACTATCACGCCAGATCAGTTGTCGTCGACAATCAGACGATAGACTGTATCTACTCTCATCTGAGAAGAGGACAGCAGACCAGTCGTTATCAGTCCAATTGCGATGTTGATTGCACCATTGCAAACGGGCGGTACGGTAACGTCGGGACAATGGGATGCACACAACAGGACGTCGGGCGTATAGTCCTCCTTCATGCAAACGTCTGGCGACAGTTTTTCGGGAGATCCGCTTGCCAGTAGCAGCCATAAACTGATTTGCTACCTCACTAGCTGTGCTGCGCCGGTGTCTTTTTGTTGATAGCACTATGTACCGATCTTCTGCAGGTGTCGTACTGCGAACACGACCTTCCCCGTGACGTTTGCTACACTCTCCATTTGTTTGAAATGATTTCCAAAGCCTTGAAACAACACTGTGGCTGACGTCGAACTCCCTGGCAACATCTGTTATTTTTCGCCCTTCTTCAATCTTGCCAATAATACGGCCACGCATAAAATCATCTAGGTGATGTCGGGAAGACATACTGAAAATTGCAAGTTCGTCAATTGATTCTTTCCCTTTCAACTTTGCGTTTGAACAACAACGGTCAATACGCGTCAAATCTTTTATATCTCTTATCAGCGCTATGACATCACGAACAAGTTCGGCAATCCAAAATTTGCATACGCACAACACGTCTTACTGTATCCTGCAATTATGCTAATTTCCACATTTTCCTGCCTTCCATTTTATGTTTTTTTTTTTTTTTTGATTGAAGGTTTAACGACCACCGTGATCAACTCAATGGGCTATAGGCAGTCGCCCGTCCCTAATTTAGGGTCACTGGTTCCAGGGAAGGGAGAGAGCCAGTGCCGTAAGACAAACACAACATCCATGCCTCACCGGGATTCGAACCCGGACCCCTTTCGGACGAATGATCAGAAGCCATCGCTTAGACCACTGCGCCACCGGAGCGGCTTTTATGGTTGCTATCGTTGCTATTGTCATCCGTCCTTAGCAATTTTTTTTAGGTTTAACGACCACCGTGAGCAACTCAATGGGCTATAAGCAGTCGCCCGTCCCTAATTTAGGGTCGCTGGTTCCAGTGAAGGGAGGGAGCCAGTGCCGTAAGACAAACACAACATCCATGCCTCAACGGGATTCGAACCCGAACCCCGTTCGGACGAATGATCAGAGGCCATCGCTTAGACCACTGCGCCACCGGGGCGGCCCTTAGCAATTGTCCGGCAGTGTAATTGCATGGCGAATTTTTCATTTTGCTAAAGTTTTTGGAGAAACGTAGACCAAGTACAGTCGAAATTTGACCGCGCCAGTTGTTCCGTGTCCTAGTGCTGGCCACTGACCATTCGCACAAGTGGGTACGGGTTCGAGTCACGAGTAAGACATGGATGCTGGGTTTGTCTTACACCACTTGCTCTCTCTCTCTTCTCTAGAACGAATGTCTCCAAATTAGAGACAGGTGACTGCTTATAGTCCTTAGAGTTGCTCTGGGTAGTCGTTAAACTCCGAAAGAAGAAAAAAAAAAGAAGTCAAAATTTGTTTACACAAGAAGCATGTCGGAAAATTAATACAACAAAAGCCAAAAACCTTTAAGATACATAGACTTGAAGTTCTTATGCAAATGAATGGCAGCAGCTGTCGACATTTTTATCACAAAGCTTGTACGGATAAAACGGCGAGTGTCCAAAGTAAGCAATGGTAATTAAGCTCTCTTAACTGCGCGAAAGAAGAAATTTTACGTTGTTTTAATATTGCGTATAATTTTTTTCAATGGGGTATAAATTAGATATTGCGCCTTTTAACTTACGGTTAAAGAAAACATCATTATCGTATTGTTGGGGGATATGAAATAACTAAAGGGAAACATCTCTTGCTTTACGTGTAAAATATATTTCGGCTTCAGTTGCTTGCAAACTGCGTGATCTAGTTGCATGAAATTCGTGTTTCACACTCTAAGTGATGTCAAAAATCATTTTAATGAGGCCATTTGTTTATCCTTAAGAGAAGTTGCCGAGAACAAAATTTTTAATTTTGGAAGTTTTTCCCGCAGTATATTATGAGGTCAAATATTTGTTAAGAGCCACGTTCGACACGGTACAGATTAAAATCAGGTAAACATATGAAAAACAATAATATACATGAGAATAAAATAGCTAGGAATCAATCCAGGTAGGCAGAAATACAATGTCTTACAGGAAAAGTCCGTATAGAGAAAGAGTCCGTCAGCACAATCATCAATGTGAGAGCAAACAGGAAGCTGGAAGTCAGACTGCATGAGTCCCGGGATTAGAAACAGAGATGACATGAGTGTGCACCTGACAAGAAATATAGGCACAGCGTTCAAGGCAAGGTTCAAAGTCAGGGTTGGTCTGGACAAAATGTCGAAGCATAGGCATACGTCCAAACAACTGGGAGTCAACATCACGTACTCTATATGTACATTGAGAGAGATATTTAGGAAAGCCGAACGATTTATCGTGGGCTAACGCAAAGAGACGACACAATTGCCTTTGGGATAGAGGCGTAGTGCGCACAGCAGCAGTTGTACAAAATTGTTCGAACTTGACCTGTGAAGCAGCTTCAGGAAGTTCCACAGGGTTATCAGTGAGGCCGCACCCACGCGGAGATGGCGGAGGCGAACGAGGAACGGCAGCGGTAGAACCGTGGGCGGCCACGTTTGGCCGGAGCACTAGGAGCAAGGGCGGATTTTTTTTTTTTATTGGAGGTTTAACGACCACCGTGAACAACTCAATGGGCTAAAAGCAGTCGCCCGTCCCTAATTTAGGGTCACTGGTTCCAGGGAAGGGAGCACTAGGCGCGCACCTAGGCCCTCAGAGCTTAAGGGGCCCCGAAAACGTATAATTGGATTGCCAGTTTTGCTTTGTTTTTAACGGACCGAAAAAAATCAATCCTTAAAGTGACCACTTTATTGTCAAATGATAATTTATTTTCTCATTTTAAATTTTCGAATTGTTATCGATGTACTTGTTTTGAAAGAAACTGGTAAAATAACATAGCTTTCCTTTTAGTGGTAGGTGAAACAAGAATTGACGCTTCCCACACTTTTCATTGTTTAAGGCGAATACTTAGCTGGCTGTGATATAAATTACTTTCATATGACTCCCAGACAAGGAAAAATATCTGTGTTGGAACATTTTTGCCTGTCTTTCCTGGGCTGTGATAAAGATTGCTTGTACAAACTGTCCTGATAATCTGGGGTGTTTGCTGTTTACTACCTTTTCTCTCTGGAGTAGTATAATCAAGTTCTTCCTTAGCCCTAATCTTCCTACACCCCTAAACCAAAGTAGCTAATACAATCTTCGCTAAAAAGAAAGAAAGAACAACAACAAAAAAAGAAAACGAAGCACCCAGAAAGAAGATGAAAATTGGCATGTGTAATATACACTGAAGAGCAATTAAATCAAAGACAGCTAACGTTATGCAAATGTGGCACTGTGGGCAGCCCTGTACACGGAAACGACATGACGTATGCTGCGATCCGACAATATAAGGAGTGATGCGACGGGAATCAGTAAGAGTCGGACGCAGTATGGGTAAGACGAAGGATCTAAAAGCATTTGAACGTGAGCAAATTGTCGGGTATCTCAGAAGTCGTGCAGGCACTGGGATTTTCACGAGCCACTGTGTCGCGGGTGCACCGTGAGTACATCGAATCCGGTAAAACCATCGCTGCAAGGGCCAACTGCCGTGGACAACGTCGGCTAACTCGCATTGTAACAGCGGATGGACGGGCCACAGTGCAAGAAATCCCTCGGAAATTCAACGGTGGTGCACAAAAACGTGTAAGCAGCCCCACCATCCAGAACCATCTCCTCGCTATGGGGAACATAAGCCATCGTCCCACAAGGGTACCGCTGCTGACCGCACATCACAGGGTACAAAGATTAGCATGGGCGCGGGAACATCGCCACTGGACCCTAGACATGTGGGAAAATGTTGCCTGGACTGATGAGTCGAGATTCACGTTGGTACATACGGATGGCAGGATACGAGTGCGGTGCAAACCACACGAAGCGATGGATCCTTCTAGCCAGCAGGGTACTCTTCAAGCTGGTGGGGGTGGCAATCTCGTCTGAGGACTGTTTATGTGGACTGAAATGGGACCCCTGGTACGTGTGACATCGTCCCTCACAGGTCAACGTTACCGGGATATCCTGGACGACCATTTGCTCCCGTTTGTGCGTCTTCAACATCCCACTGGGGACCTCATCCTGCAACAATACAATGCAGCGTGCCATCGCTCCCGAATTGTATCCGAATGGTTGGATGAACACTCCACCGACGTGACCTTGCTTCCTTGGCCAGCTTGGCCACCTGACCTCAATCCCATCGAGCACATCTGGGATGCAATCGATGGAGATGTTCGAGGCTCTAACCCCCTCCATCAAATCTTCGTGAACTGTGGGAGCTTGTTCAGCGGTCGTGGATCCGTATGGCTTCCCAACGCTTTCGGTGTCTTGTTGAGTCCATGCCGAGACGAATCGCCGCCGTCATCACGGCGAAAGGTGGTGCTACACGTTATCAAACAGGTATCTCTAATTCAATTGCTCTTCAGTGTACATGTATAGGAGAGGAGATGATTGCAATTCCACAGCAGTTGGGCCATTTATCCGGATAAAGCAGTTACATAAGTAGAAGAAGTCAGTAAGTTGTAGCGCCACCTCTCGCTCGAATATAAGCAGAAACCCAGCGTGGCAGACACACAAACAGTTTACGGATACTGTTCTGAGGTATGTAATGCCAGACGGTGTCCAAATTGTGGGCCAATTCGCCAACATTCCGGGATTGGTGTAGGTAGGGTCCCATCATGTTTGATCGGTGAGAAATAGGGTGATCGGCTTGGCCTAGAAGGGTGTCGAGATTACAGAGGCAGGCCCAGGAGAGCAGTGCCATGTGTGGCCGGGTATTATCCTGTTCCAGAATTCCTCGGTGATGTGCTACAGGAAGGGCAACACGACAGGTCGTAGAATGCGTCGACTTACCGTTGAGCCATGATTGTAGTACGGAGGACTTCGAAGGGTGTCCAGCTATCGTAGGAAATAGCTTCCTAGACAGTCATTTCAGGTGTCCGAGCCTTGTGCCGTTGCACGGTAGGATCCGTGCGCGGTCGGTTCGTCTCCAGACACGCATGCGCTGGTCATCGGCGCTAAGTGCAAACCGTGACTCATCACTGAAGACAACATGACACTACTGGACATTATCCCTCGTCGATCGGGTCCGACACCACCGCAAGTGACGTCTGCGATGCTCTCTGATCAGTAGTAGGCAGAGGATTGGCCTCCTCGAATGTAATCCCAGTGCCGCAACTCGTCTGGCAACGGTCCGAATGGACACGCCCGTACCTGTGGACGACGCAATATGGCCACGGATTGTTGAGAGCGACGAATTCGGTTCTGTTCGTGCGGTTCTTACAATCGCTCAATGTTCAAGTTCCGTCGTTGCCTTCGGCCGTCCACTGCCGTGTGCCGCTGGATTGTGGTGCCCTGTTCGACCTATTGGCGTCAACATCGTCCGATTACCGCGTTGTTCCGATCCAAATGCCTGGCGATACGGCGACTTGACTAACCGGCTTCTCTCAGCCCAATTATATATCCTCTCGCACACCCGCTCGACTTCTCGTGGTGTGCATGGATCCGTCGTCGTGGCATCCTCACAGTCTGGAGGTAAATGTACCAACAATTCACTGTGACAATTGTCCCGTACGTCGACGCATTCTACGACCTGTTGTGTCGCCCTTTGCTCTTGATAAACCCTTCTCGATGCGGTTCCCATACGCTGTCGCAGGTAGCTATTTAGTGATTGGTCGTTATTTTTTAATTAATCGTTTGCATATTCGGCCCTGAGGTACTTGCATGCAGAGTTTCATTAGGATCAAAGAACTTTCTCAGGGTGCTTATTCCTCCCCCCACCACAAAGAGTGTGTGCGTTTAGACTGCAAAAAGAAATTCGAAAATGTTGCACTGTTTATCTTTTTCTTATTGAACAGTGTTAAATGAAATTTTTATTGTATTGCAATAGCATTTTCTTATAGCTTTCTCCTCCCCTAGTTTAATACTGATAATTATCAAGTATTCTCATCTTTTCTATTCCTTAAATTGACAACAAATTAATATTTGAAAAAGCAATAAAAGTTTTTTTTTATTTTATTGAAGGTTTAACGACCACCGTGAGCAACTCAATGGGCTATAAGCAGTCGCCCATCCCTAATTTAGGGTCACTGGCTCCAGAGTAGGGAGGGAGCCAGTGCCGTAAGACAAACAAAACACACATGCCTCATCGGGATCTGAACCCGGACCCATCTCGGACGAATGGTCATAAGCCAGCGCTTTGACCACTGCGCCAACCGGGCGGCCAATAAAGATTTCAATGATACTCTTACACGAAAAACTGTGGTTCCTACTTTTCCATTTTCAAGCTGGATCTTTTGCACTTAATCCTTATGCTTCAGTTTCTGATAAGTGCGGTGGAGGAATAAAGAAAAACTTACGCATCTTTTTGACATAATAAAAGAAAACGCAGACCTAATTTTCTGATGAAAGTAATAAGGAAAAATGTTTTCAAGAAACTCTTCACACTCTCGCTTATTTGCACTGACTGATGAAATTCTTATTGTCCAACTTTTTTGGTCCATGACATTTCTCTAATCTTTTCGATTTAGAGAATCGTTCGCCACAAGAAACCTCCTCCACGAAAAGTCATCCACCCTATTTAAACGAAGAACTGTGCACAAATTTAAATTTACCCGTATTTTGTAACGTGGATGACTTCTGCGGTTGCCAGTGTCTTCAAGTAATTTACTTTTGCTGGATACTCGTTGCCTACTAATTTGACTAATTTGCTCATAACGTAAAAACAAGGTGATTTTCTAAAGCTGAAGCAATGGAGAGGGCATGTTTTATAATTGAAACTTATTCCAGTTTCATGACAATTCATACGAAATGTATTGATAAATTTAGCGAAACTCCATTTTCAGCGCCTTTAGCATTAAATTTGCCAAGTAACTATAGCAACTGAAAATGTACTAATGTAGCCAGTTTTGCCAAACGTGCCAAACTCAAAAAGAACTTTTGCCGTAACCGAAATGGTCTCTCGTAACGTTAAGCTGAAATTTATTAAATTTCCAATTCCAGAACTAGAGGAAAATTTATGAACTTGAAGTGAAATTTAAAATGTCCAAAATTTAATGAAATTTTATGTCCTATCATTCGCAAAAATAATTTTTGAAGAATCTGTGAAAACCACATTTATTATCCTTCAGTACCTTTAGCAGGAAACTAATGAACTGATTCGAAAATTTAAGCATTTGAGAAAGAACTGTTAAGCCTAATCTGAGAGGCACCAAAATATTTCTTCACAAGAGAACTTCAATTTCTTGAATGTTCGACTTTGACAGCCCTTAGTCGTAAATTCATAACAAATATGGGGTATTTAAAGTGCCAAACTTGGTGACCTTTGATTTCCTACTAGCCGCAAAAATAATTTTTGCAATATCTGTAAAAATAAAAAGTTCAATGTGCGCGAACAGCTAAACTGATTACATTAGCACTGTTTCTGACAAAACGTCGTAATAATTTATGATAGAATCGTATTTCAAAAAGCGCAAAAACATTTTTCTTGACTTGACGTTTTTTTTTGTTGATCTGATGGATGAAATTTTCTGAGGCGATAAGAAGGGGCCCCAGAATCGTTTAGCGCCTAGGGCCCCAAAAGATTTAAAGTCGCTTCTGACTAGGAGCTAGAAAAGCGACGCGTTTCTCATTCCGGGAGTGAGGATCACTCGCGGAGTTATCACCAGGAGGCGGGTCAGTTCCACCCTGACCAACCACGCTGACAGGCACCGACGAGGAAGCAGAAGTTGGCTCACTAGCCGTAGGAGTTGGAGCAGGAGCAACGGGCGATGTCACAGGAACTTCCACACCTGAAGAAGTTTCAAACTAGGCATCAGAAGAGGATTCCGATTCAGAGGCAGATTCCGTGTCGTCCATGAACGCAGGTGAGTCAGTTGCAGCCGGATGCAAAGAAAGAGGATCCATAGGAAGAAGCAAAGGCGATGAGGAAGGAACACCTTGTTCCACCCCAGAGGCAGCCGTCGACGATGGATCATCCGTTGTGGAAGGCAATGGCGGATTTCCAATAAGGCACGGTAGTCACGTGCCTATGGGCACAGCTCCTTGAGGGGCGCAAAAAGTTCTGTGAGGGTGTAAAATTGTGGTGGGACTGTGAACAATGCTAAGCAGAGTCATGTGCAGACATAGCAGGGTTCCCTAAAATTTATTCTTGGTGTGTGTGTGTGTGTGTGTGTATATCAGACAAAAAGACGACCAGCGCCTTTGGGGCACCACTGCACCACAACCTCCTTTTTGGGAAGGAGGGAGGAAGTTTTCTTTTTCTGAATGAGTCCCAGCTTACATTCTTGGACGGAACTACTGCTGCAACGTAGGAGGCAGCAGTAGTTCCGTCCAAGAATGTGAGCTGAGAATCAGACATGACCAGAAATGATTCATCCTGATTATTCTGACCGAAACCCGAACAGGTTGAGGAGAAAAAGAAAAGCGACGTATTCCGGGGAGAGGCACTGGGCACGCGACGTCTGTCCTGGCCCCTTCCTCCCCTGATGGTGACCACGACACAACAAACAACGAATAAAGAGAAAAAAAGAAAGCAAAGGAAAGGGACAAGACATAATTCATTCCAAGGGAGTTCCATGGGAGGGGGCATGGGCGTGACCGTGTGAGACCCGTTTACCATACCCAAACATACCATATGTGGTGGAAGACAAACGTTTTTAAATTACTTTAATCTGAATGGATGAGCGTGCGTGCATGGGGTACATTCCCTGCGTGTACCCCCAACCAGATAAAAGTGCGCTTCACAGAGACAAAGCTCAAGGAACTGGAATTCGCCAGAGGCTCAGAGCTATAAGTGTATCAAAGTCAGTGGCTGCTTTTCAGGTGAAGTAGGTGAAGTGCCTCTTCACCTATTTTATTTGAAATAAGATTTTATTTAATAGTTTCGTATAATATATTCTTTTTTTGCCTTTATTGAGTGCCAAAATACCCAAAATTTTGATTATATATCACTTCACAATGCGCGTTCAATACGGAAAACAAGTCCTTATACGCAAAACAGTTCACGTGAAGACCTAAAATGAGAATGCTTGAAAATCTGCAGTTTTCGTTCGAGTTGCCATGGTAACTGTGACGTCACCCTCCCCTATCTGCCGGGCAAGTGAAGTGTTTTATCATGAGACGTCAAAGCTCTGCATTTGGAGTCTATATAATTAATGCTATATAATAGTCGTGACCTTACGAAGAGATCGCAGTGGAACGGGACGGATTGCCAAGGGTTCTTTGCAATCCACTAGGGATTTTTTTGCGGTCTTTTGGTACATACTTTCTGAAAGAGATATGTTTTTTTGTGTTTTGTGATTGTTTGTTAAAAACTTCATTAGTTACTTTAGTTTCGTGTACAGTTTAACTGATAGTTTTAGTTTTCTGTATGTATCCTGTGAACAACATTGTCTGTAATTTTTTGCAAATAACGTTCAATCGGTGGAAAGTTGAAAATAAAAGAGACATTTTACTTCAAGGACGACCGACGAATTCACTGACAATTGTCGCCAAGAAAGAAATGAAGAAGAGCGACAAATCTTACAATATTAATTTTAAAAATTGTTGGTTTACTGAATATAAATGGCTTTGTAGCCCTTCTGTGTTACAAAAATTATTTTGTTGGCCATGCTTATATTTTAGTAATAAAATTCGGCGTGGAACAAAGACAATTTTCAGATTTCTTAAATATAAAACTGTCACTTTACAAAGGTGGTGATTCTAGCGAACACCTGAAATGCGAATTAATGCTATATAATTTTGAAAAGAATCAGAACACCATTGCCGATGCCCTGAAGGAGAATGCTAGGCTTTTGAAAATGCATTTCAACAGAAGCGTTTGTTGAAATCGACTTTTCCTGCAGACAATGATTGATGCAGTACTGTATTTGAGTAAACAAGAACTAGCATCCCGTGACCATGACGAAGGCATTGGCTCGATAAATAGTAGAAATTCAAGGAATTGCTTTCACTGTTGATATCAAGAAGTCCTTTGAAATTGAAAATCAATACGAAACGATAAAAAATGTCTTCACGGGTGACTCAAAAACTATTCAAAACGAATTAATTGAATGTATTTCTGAATATATAAACGACCACGTCAAAAATGAAATAAATGAAGTTCAATGCTTTTATATTCAAGTAGATGGGAAGACATAACCAGACTTCCGAGTGCTCTTTAATAATAAGATCAGTTGATTCGGAAGGTGTATTGGTTGAGCGATTTTTGGGTTTCCATGGAGTGAGTGAAGATAGAACGTCAGAAGCTTTATACAAAATGCTAGACAAAATTTTGGAACAGTTTGATTATCAACACAAGTCAATAGGACAATGTTACGATGGGGCAAACGTAATGTCTGGACACTTGACGGGGCTCCAGAAAAAATTAAGCATAAAGCTTCTCAATCTGTTTTTGTTATTGCTTAGTACATCGTTTGAGCCTTGTATTACAGCAGAGTTTTTCTAAAATTTCTAAGTGTCGAATATTTTTTGCAAGCCTCAGTGTAATTCCTTTGTTTTTTTTCACCACTCAGCGAAGCGATCGCTTCGCTGAGTGGTGAAAAAACAAATCACTCACATCAACAACCGCAAGAGGCATGCCAACAATAACAGAAACTCGATGGTCCTCCACTTCGAAGTTAGTAAGTGTAATAGTTTAAGATTGGGATAAATTGAAGGAAGTATTCGAATTTCTCACAAATAGTGACCAATCAGACAAAAAAACAATTCAACTTTCCCAAGGGTTTTTAAATGATATGAACACTTTTGAATTTACAATTTTGGGAATAGTGTTTAATGAAATATTTGGTTCACCGATGTATTATTCGAAATTTTGCAGAAAAAATCACTAGACATATACTGTGTTACTCAAACTAAAAAAAAAAAACTTATGAAATTTTGAGACATAAAGGGAACGATGAGGTATTTGAAACACTGTTTGGAAAAGCTAGCAAAATCACAGAAATAAGCAGATCTAAACGGGAATATGCTGCTCTTACACAAGAAACAATTTTTAAAAATCATAAACAATTGTATTTTGAAATTTTGTACCACATTCTTATGGAAATGGATATAATATTTAAAGAGAGTGAGAAACTTAAACTTCAATTTCCCTGTCTTGGCGACACAACCAAATTCGACCAATTTAATTAATGCTTTCCCTCTCACGCTTTTGAAAATCTACAACATTTTTACTAGGAAGTTTGAACAAGCTTGTTTTAGTATGTGTGGGATGCTGTGCTGAAATTTCCGTGAGTGATGAGTGAAAAAAAGGAAAAACTCAGTGGGCTCAGAATCGGAAAATCGCGATTGCCAAAAAAAAAAAAAAAAAAAAAAGAGAATGGGAAACTGAGCTGCTGAAAAGCGTACTTCTTGAAGAACACCTTAAAGAAACTCGGGCTTAGCTTTGCGATACGCTCACCAAGATCGATATCACGCCACCTGCTATCAACAAGCAACACCCATACCTCAGTGACTGATGTGGGAGTGTATTCCATACCATTGGAATACCCGGATGGTACCAACAAACATTTCATCGGAATGACAAAACGCTCTTCGACTAGTCAAACACAAGTGGAACGTTCCGCACAGAAAAATGACAACCGCCCTATCCAGGGAAGTGGCTACCCATTCCACCATCCCGAAGTGGAACCAGATCAAGCGAGTGGATCCTTATACTACAGCCAGGAGCACTGACCTCAGGGAAGCCATCAAGATATTGACGTACCCTGTGGTCTGCAATGATGACATTTTACTTGAGCTTCCCCAAATATAGAGCACATTTCTTCGCGCTTAGCACGTTTCTGTTGACATCTCTCGTTGTCGCACGCACGCGACGCAACATAGCATGTTCTCATATTCTGTTCATGTTTGGCTTTTTAAATGTTTTCTGTTGTTTAGTTCTCTTGTCTTGCCTATAAACGCATAAGTTTGAAGAAGGCACCCGTTGGTGTTGAAAATTTACGCTTTAATAATCATATTTTTACGTTAATAAACGGATATTTTATTCCTTTTCTTAATAAAAATTATATTTCCTTGCGGTGTTTCTTTACAAATCACCAATTTCTAATAGTACAATATTATAGCTACATGCATGTAGATATTTCTGTTGATTGTTGATTGAGATATTGAAACATAACTGAACTTTTTAACGTAAAAATTTTAAAATTGATTATTCTGATAAACATTTTGAGGACCTTCATTTCATGGAAAAGAAGGGAGATTTTGAAAACTATGAACTTTTACGAACCAAGCTGAAAAAATTGGACGTTTTAGGAATAGGGACCTGTTGGGAGCACGAAACTGTAAAAACTTTTGCTTAGAAAATGGCGGGGTTGGGAGGACACAGCGCAGCCACATCCTGCTAAGAACCAGGCCCCAGGCACGTACGCAGAATTTAATTTCGAGGAGGGTCCAAGTTCCACGGGGGTACGCACAAAAACATGTGTGTGCTCAGCCAATATATGAATATATATGTTTGACCATGAAGTCGAACATTTAGGAGGGGGAGACGGTGTTCTAGACCACCTAGAGCTGGACCCCCTCCCCCATGAGTATGACTCTTCCGGTCCCGATATCAAAACGAGAACGGGTATACGAGTGATGAGCTCCTCCGCAGGGGGCGCTTGGAAAATGTGTGTCCATGGGCGCCAAATCTGTAAGTCCGCCACTGGTGGAAGGCACATTGGTTCGGCGAGGAAATGACTGCAGCACAGATACAGGAGTAGGACCGTCCGCCTTGTGATGGCCGTAATCCAGGCATTTCTCATAGTGGTAGGAAGTAAAGAGTGTGATTCGACGAACGTGACCATCACACTTAACTGTGAGCTTGGTTGGGCAGCAAGCAATATCATCTTGTGAGGAAAACACCATCTGTGCCGTGCGTCGAGCACTCAGGATGGAGCGATCATCTGCATCACGTGGTGTAGCGGAAAACGTGCTAATACAGCAGACAACCCGGCCGACCACTGTAAGGGCAGCATAGAGCATAATATCGGTCACTTCAGGGGGGGCGGGTACAATGACACAGCAACAGTGCGCTGGGCACCGGGTTCGGGCATAAGAAGTCGATTCCGGATAAACAATCCAGTCTGTAGAACAGAATGAGCAATAGCTGCCTCCGTGAAATACACGATGACAAATCGTGGTCGACGAGACATGTGAAGTATGACCGTAGGGGAGAACTGGCGTTTAAGAGCAGTAGCACAGATTTTGAGAGGCGTGTTAGGCAATGCCTTAAAACATACCCCTTGGGCTAAAATAGATGAGAAGGAGGTTCCGGGAAACGATTCCGCTGGGAGTTCAAGAAGGAGCTCATCGACCGCACGACTCAAAAAGGGTAGAAGAGTACTTGCATCCTTGTACAACGGAGGGGACACACGAAATGCCCGGGCAGCTGCGACCGCAGAGTAGGATGGTTTTTGTCAAGGAAGAGCACTGTCCGACGTGTCCATTACGTCATCAGTCGTCACAGAGGAAGAAGTAGTAGAGAAGCACGCATGTTGAGGAGCTCCGGAAACTCGTCAGGATGACGCACCCGAAAAGGGAAGCTGGCCAACGCCATTCGGGGAAGGCAACGTGGCAACGCTGTTGAGCAAGAGTCACTAGTTCCTAATCTTAGTGAATGCACCGTGTTTCCTCGGAGGTGCTGTTAGGGATCAGCGATTGCGTTGCCTGACAAGCTGTCCCGGATGATGGTCGTCTAGATGTCAGATGTCCAAGATGCAACCCCAAGGAAACGCGGTGCGATTGCGATGCCTAGCAGGCAGTGAGGTTATCAATGGTTGGTGGGAATTTGTTGTTTGTACAATTGTACTTTGTAACCATTTTTTTCAGGTGATTGTAATTGTTCGTTTGCCGTTTTTTCAGCTTATTAATAATATTGTTCGTTCGCAGTTTTTCAGGTTATTATTATTTTGGTTGTACGAAATCAATAGGTATATCCAGGTATAGCGTCTAGAAGGTAAACTGTGCCGAGCGCCTAGCATACGTAATGATTGGCGTGGATACCGAAATGAGTCTCCTTCGCAAATGGCGCGGCGATCGCCTTCCCTTCCCTCTTTCTTCCTGTGAGGGGAGCGGGAAACTAATTTTTTTTTTTATTGGAGGTTTAACGACCACCGTGAGCAACTCAAGGGCTATAAGCAGTCGCCCGTCCCTAATTTAGGGTAACTGGTTCCAGGGAAGGGAGAGAGCCAGTGCCGTAAGACAAACACAACATCCATGCCTCACCCGGACCCCTTACGGACGAATGATCAGAGGCCATCGCTTAGACCACTCCGCTACCGGGGCGGCAAACTAAATTCGTGTTGCTTACTGTGAAAAGAGCGGCAATTTAGACGAAGACGTGTTATGTTTTAGGTATTAGAAGGAATGTGGATTACCTAAATATTGTATATAAGTTATACTTAGCTCATTATGCGGAAGAGAAATAACCATTGTTTTGTGCCAGGCTGCAATACTCAGTACAAAAACAGTAAGCTGTCGCTCTTTGGAATACCCAAAAATGATAAACTTTTACAGCAATGGCAAAAATTGATTCCCCGTGCAGATAAAAACTTAGACAAATCTAGTGCTGTATGTGAACTGCACTTTGATGAGAGATTTGTGGTTCGAAATTTTGTGCATAAAATAAACGAGGAGACTGTGTTAATACCCAGAGATCGGCCCATCTTGACACCAGATGCAATTCCAACAATATTTCCAAACCTTCCCCATTATTTATCAAAACCTTTGGCAAAAAAGAGGAAAGTTAGGGAAACCGATGATGAGCCTGATGGTAATTTAAATAGCTTGGAATTTACTTCCCATAGAGTTACACTGAACTGCCTTCTGAATATCAACCTTCCTTCAGAATTTTGGGGTAAGCAAATTCCTGCTAATAATTCAAAGTGCATAATTTTCCATGTTCATTCATTCAAATGTGAATTGTCAAATTCATTGAAAACTGAAAAACTGGTTGTTGTAACCGAAAGTGAACCAGAGTTTACATGTGAAGTGTATTTACGTGGATTAAAAATGAACACAGTTTCTTTTATTACTTCTAAAGATGAATTAGAATCCATTATTCGAGACACTGATAGGCTAACAGTATTCATGGCGCAGGCTCCATTTCAGAATTTGAAAATAACAAGCAGTACCTTGAAAGTGGAGTTATTTTTGAGAATAATTTGTACAGCAAAAATTGTGTAAGGAAAGGAACAGCAGAGACTTGCCTCAAATGTAAGTATCTGCAGCGCTTACTTTTGCACAAAATAGCTTATCATAAAAAAAAGGCTACATTTAAAAACAAGTATTAGAATAAAGTTCGGAAAATCAACAGGCTGAAGAAACGGGTTATTTTGCTCTCTGATTACATAAAAAATATCCAAAACAAAAATAAGAATTTTACAGAACTTTCCATTAATGAAAAAATAGCAGAAATACCCATTAAGCAGCAGCAAATGGTTATTCATTGTTATAAGGCAGCAAAAAGGAAATATGCAAGATGTATGTCATATACCAAGGAATGGTTACTTGAATGCTTACTAATGCACATTACATGTCCAAAATTGTACGAGCACATACGGAAACCCAAAATCATGATCCTACCTAATAGAACAACTATTAGAAAGTATATTTTAAATTACAACAGTAGTTTTGGATTCAATGCACAGACGTTTGAAACACTTTAAAGAAAACAAGTGAGATGGAGCCTTTTGCAAGACATGGTGGTATATTAATAGATGAAGTGAAGCTTACAGAAAAACTGCAAGCAAAATCATCTGTTGAAATAATAGGATTTGTTGATATTGGGCATACACTTCAGAAGCTGTTAAGCATACCCCATGTAATCACGGACTGATAATGGTGTTCCAGCCATTACATGGAGATTGGACCCAAATAATTGGTGTTTTTGCCACAAGTAACAATATAAGTGGAACTTTGCTTGCAAAATTAATTATTGAAGCTGTTATTCTCCCTGAAAATGCAGGTCTGTTTGTTGATTTCATTACGTGTGATGGGGCTTCTTGGAACAGGAATATGTGGAAGACATTTGGTATATCAGCAGATTGTTCTGGAACTAAATACAGCATTATACATCCTACAGATTGTTCTAGAAGTTTACATTTCATATCAGATTTGCCTCACTTAATAAAATGTGTACGGAACGCATTTGTTACCAGAGGTTTTCTTCTGCCCGAAGGGGAAGCAAGACCAGAGCATTTTGAAGCAGCATGGAGTAAGGAATCTGACATAACTACTCTAAAAGCTATGCCTAAAATTACACGAGTTCATATTCACCCAAATAACTTGAGAAAATGAGGGCATGCTATCCTTTGCAGCTTTTTAGCAACAAAGTAATAAAAGGCCTTTTTCTCTATAAGCATCATATTGAAATACAGATTGGTAGTACTAATGCAACTGCATTTTTCATAAAGTTGATGATGCAGTTAATAACTGTAATGACCTCTAGGAGTCCATCAAGTAGTCTCCGCGTAGATTCTGAGGGATGCAAAGTACTTAACGATTTTCTGTTATATTTAGATAAATGGGAAGCTTTTGCAGGAGATAAGATGATTGGGTTTTTAAGTGCTAGCACAGCTGCAGGATTACGAGTCACTATAAGCAGTACCATCTCTCTACTAAAATATCTAACAGAAACCTTGAACTACAAGTATGTAATGACATCGCGCTTGAGTCAAGACTCAATAGAAAACATTTTTGGCATTATTCGGCAACTGTCAGGCTGCAATGACCACCCCACTGCAGCAGAATTTTTAGTGACCATTCAGTGTTTAAGTTTTTATTATCTGGCCAAGCCTGTAAAGTGTGGTACTAGCTGCACAACAGAAATCATTAATTCCCTTATTGAAACAAGTGACACCATCAGTTGCAAACCTAATGTTTTGTTAAATTTAAATGAACTTTTAAGTGATGAAATGCTAGATAATGTGAAAGATTCCTTGAATAGTGCTGCATATTCTGATTGTGCTTCCCTTTTCCCACATAATTCCCATAACCAGTTGCTAGTTTATGTTGCAGATTATGTAGCTAGGAAATGTGTTGCAATAACTAAATGCAAAGATTGCACCAAAATGTGTTTAACATGCAGTATTGAAGAAAAGGCCAGATTTTCTAGAACACTGATACGAGAATTTGATAAAGGTGGCTTATTATATTCTTCAAAGGAACTCCTAGTTCTTGTCAGTCAACTGGAAGGTATTGTTACACATTATTTCAGCACCGAAAAACTACACAGAGATAGTATCGTTGATATTCTAGTTATCTTGATGATAAAGAAAATTAAATTCAATGGTTGTGCAGAACACAGTAAAGATATGACATGTAAGATTGCAAAATTTTATTTACTGACTCGGTTGCATTTCTATATAAAGGGACTTAATAAGATTCACGATGATAATAGAGAAAAAATGAAGTACCTTAAGCTGAGACGCTGCAAGTAAATACGAAGTCCCTGGATCTGGGTGTTGAGGTTCTTTTTATGAGGAAGCAAGTGAGAGACAGGTTTTTAATTACTGTGGAGTGAGTAAATATATGTGGAGACAGCAGGGGCGGCTCCTGCTGGGAGGCTGCGGGGTTGCAGCCCCCGCAGATATTACGAAGCACATGTTATAATTTTTTCTCTCCTTCCTGCTGTTCATAGTTCCCTGACGGCCTAACCTTATTTAGTTTCCGTGTACACTGTGCAACTGCAATATACGCAATGCGCGAGACTGCAAAATTCGCAGCTCTTTATCTAAAGAGCGTGGCGAGGGGCTGAAATTCCCGTATGCAACACCTGTGTGTTTAAACTTACAAGGTGGGGATACAACTTCACTGGGACTGGTATCTCGTATCTCTGTAGCCCTCGCTTCGAAATATCTTTTCATTGGCTGCCGTTAAAACAAACTTCGTTGCTTGTGATGTCGATCGCCTAGGAGTGGGGATAACTTGTGCAGGGATCAGAAAATCTGATGAAGGGAAGCGTCCCTCTCTGAACCCCCACTGCAATTCCCGTTCCCCAAAAGCTTTGAAAGACTGAACGGTGTGTGTGCGGGGGGGGAGCGGGAGGTCACTCGAATGCATTTCTTGTTTTTCATCGGAGACTGCAGTTCCTGCAGCTCTTAGTACTAAATCCGTTTTCACTTGCTGCCGTAAAAACAGTCCTCGTGGTGACGATCGCCTAGGGGTAAGCTGGACGGGTAGGGCGCATAGGGCGAGGGTAGTGAATAGAGAAATTTCCCGCTCAGAACCCGTTCTGCGATTCGTCTTAAGCTTTGGGAACATGAAAGAGAAGGGAAGGGGGGTCACTCCAATATATTCCTTTCCGTGTTTCTCCGGAGAAGAAATGTTGATTATTTGGCATTAGCGGTCAGTTTGCTTTTGCTGTTCGAGAGTTCAGTTCGAAACGTTATTGTCCCTTGCGTGTCATCAAATTCTATAGTTAGTATAGCGCAAACTGTGGAATATCTGATGCGGATTCAGTTCAGCAATTTGACATTTCAAGAAAAATTAGACTTGAAAAACTTTGGTACACCGATGCCTGATTTGAAAATAACGCAGATAGCACATAGCCGAAATAAAAGTTATCAGCGTAAATTTAACACTAAGATGTACATGGAAAATGACTGGAATTGTGGATGCGAAGTCTCAAACTCTCTGTTTTTGGTTTCCATGTCTGTTGTATGGTGGGGACTCTGTGTGGACCAAAACAGGTGTGAACGACTTAAAAAAACTCCGTGAAAAAATGAAAAAGCATGAAAATTCTACGAAGCACATAGAAAGTTCAATGGATTTCGCGATGTTGGGGAGTGTCAATATTGCTACGCAAATGGATAGTGCGTACAAATTGAGCACTGAACGCCACAATAAGGAAGTCGAGAAAAGCAGGTCAGTGTTTTCAAAAATTATTGATTGCATCAAATTTTGTGGAAATCACGAGCTTGCACTAAGGGGGCATGATGAAACATCGGAATCCTCTAATTCCGGAATATTTCGAGGTTTACTCGATTTTGCTAGTCAGTTAGACCCAACAGTCAGGGAACATTTGGAGAATTCAACAGTCTTCAAGGACACATAAAAAACAATCCAAAATGAGCTCTTGGATTGTATGTTAGAAATTTCACGCCAACAAATAAAACAGGAAATTGATTCTGCACAGTTTTTGTCCATTATGGCAGATGAAACCACAGATGTATCGGAAATAACACAAATAGCAATTGTATTCCGATATGAGTTAGAAGGTTGCGCTGTCGAGCGTTTCTGGGGCTTTTATAATCCTTCTGGGCAGGATACTGCTTCCATTTCAGGATGTCTTCTAAAAGTGTTGGAAGAAATAATTCCCAATGAATCTCAGAAATTAATAGCACATAGCTATGATGGTGCAGCTGTGATGAGCGGTGCAACTTCAGGTGTCCAGGCCAGGGTGAGACAGATATATCCTAATGCTTTTTATATTCATTGCTATGCTCATCAGCTAAATTTAGTGATGGAGAAAGCCGCATCACAAAACACTAAAGCCAGGATTTGTTTTTCAAACTTATCTGGAATACCTACATTTTTTTCACGTTCACCACAAAGATTAGCAGCTCTTAACACCGTAGTTGGAAAGAAAATTCCACACTCGGTGACGACACGTTGGAATTTTAATATTCGTACGGTGAATTCTGTTTTCGAACAACAAGTCAATCTATTGGAATGTTTTCGATCACTCAAGGAAAGTAGTACATCTCCAGCAGTTACAATAAATGCTGCAAGTGGGCTTGAACGGCTATTGAAAGATCCGGAATTTAAATTCTGGTTGACATTTTTTCATAATCTTATGCCTCACGTAGACATATTATACCACCAATTGCAGAATCGTCAAACGGATGCAGTGAAGACAAAACATTGTGTTTCAGCTTTCATTAACGCTGTGCAGAACATAAGGGCTCAAATGCCGACTGACAATACAGACTGTTCTGAGGACGAAACTCCGGATCAACCTCCCCCTCCAAAAAAGAGACGGGTCGAGCAGAACAACAATATTAGAATACGCAAAAGAAGTATGTGATCTAATTAGCACTCAAGCCACTGAACGGTTTCATACCTGAAAATTTTGCCCGTTATGCTAACCAGTTTCCAAACCATGAGATGGACATTGCAGTAAAACGTTTTGGAGTGCTAGAAAAGGAAAAGCTGTATTCGTAGCTCAGTGTGTTGTATAACCGAAGCGATTTCCACAATATTACAAGTGTGACTCAGCTGTTACAGTTCATGCTGAAAAATAGTTTGGAAGCATCCTTTTCGGAAACTGTGAAACTTCTTCACTTCTTAGTTACTATCCCAATGACCACATCAGAGCCAGAACGTTGTTTCTCGTCCCTCAAGAGAATCAAGAATTTTTTAAGGAACAGTATGGGACAAGATCGACTGACAGCACTTGCAATGTTGACAATAGAAAAAACATTATTGCTAGCACCAAGAAATTCAACGAACAAGTTATTGGTATGTTTGCTACTCATCGAGATCGGCGCATGAAATTTATTTACAAGTGACAGATATGTATGTTATCACTGCTAAAAAAAAATTTGCACGCTTTGCTAAAAACTGCTAACATTTTTATTTTGTGTGTATTTTTGGATCCTATGTGGTGCCCTGTTTGGTGTTGATCACTATAAAATATTTTTAATATCTTATATCTCAAACAGAAGAACTTTTTTTTTCCAAAATTTAGAAACATTCTTTTGTGACCGATAACATTTAAAAATCGTAATGTTTAGGTACAATTAAATTTGCAACATATTTCATAAAGGAAATTAGATAATTTTTATGTCACAGTGGAACAGGTATTTTAGGTGAAGCCAAAATTATCGGTATGATTGATCCTGAAGAACAATAACAGTTTGTTTGATACGGTATCATTTTAAGTAGTTCTTAAGCCCCCCCCCCCGGAGTGATGAAAGTCCTGCATACTCGTATCTTTAAACTTACGTTTCTAAACAGTCTTAGCTGCTTTAAAAGTTCGTTAACATCTAACATGCACTTCGTAAAACATAAATTTACTAATTTAAGCAGTACTGAAGTTTTAATTACGGTGAAATTCCTTTGTATCATATTTATTAATCAATTTAAAAAAAAAAAAATATTTTGATCTCCCTATCACTGCAAGTCATTTCTCAATTTTAACGCTAGGAAGTAAATTTTTTATTACTTTAATTAAAATTAAGAACCGTTTAAAAATTCTTAAAGCACTTGAAGGAAGTCAGAAACTGTTAAATTTGACATTATTGACATTTCCTGCTTACACTGCAAATTCTCCGCGGCTTCCGCTAAATATCAGTAAATTACGCAAACCATGTGTTTTTGTTACAAAATGTATTCTTGATATTCCTTGAGCAGTGGAAAGTTACACAACTGCCAGTATTCCAATACGGAGTGCGCTGGGCCGAGGTAGCTCAGTGGCAGCATGCTGGCCTCCCGACTTGAAGGGTTCGAGTCTCGTTGCCGCTGAAGACCCGTCGTGGTTCGGAAGTGATGTTAAGCCGGCGGTACCGGGGTAATGACTCCTCGTTATAAATAAACCTAACTCCCATCCTCCGATGTTTGGCCCGGGCCGTTTAGCCCTCAGTGTAGCATAAATAATCACCGGTGGGGGTCAGCTAATAATGTTTTATATATATAATGGAAAATAAACCAGCAGGCAACCGGTGAAAGAAAACATCAAAGTGATTTACTTGCATTTGGAAAATAAGTGTATATGTGCAAACTGGATATCTTTTGCTTGTTAAACTTTTAATTAATCATCTCTGTTAATGTAAGTATCGGGAGGGAAAAAAGCTGAAGTGTATCTGTGAAATTAAGCTCTAAGCATATAATATTTTTTATTCATTTCAACTGTATCACACAAAAAATTTGGCTGTATGTGTACACAACACAGCAATAAATAACCCTTACCAAAGCACGAACAGACGCAAAAAATTTATCTTTCAGAAAGATATCCATAAATTTCGGATGCAGCCACCCCCATAATAAACTAGGCACGAGCCGCCACTGGGAGCCAGTCAATAGCTTTTACTTATAACTACTGTGGAGTCAGTAAATATATACCGACTCCACAGTAATGCCACAGCTCAAACCCTCACCGCGCTTCCTCAAACCTACCTTAACAGTTAATAAGAACTTTGCAACAGAACAGATTCCGTCATTCAAACCCAGGGATTTGAACTTAGTCCCATTACCAATGTTCAACCCTGAGCAAGCAGAGCAGCCACTGCTGTGTTTACTGATCTACTATATATTACCATATGTAAGCATCATCATCATCATCATTGTCAACCATTATCAATCCACTGCTGGACTAAGGTCTCCCCAAGTTTCCTCTACAACGGTCTGTCTTGTGCCAGTCTCCTCCATGTCACCCCTGGATACTTTCGAATTTCATCCACCCATCTCTCATGTGGTCTTCTTCTGGGTCTTTTCCTGTCATTTGGAATCCAATCTAAATTTCCGGCTGTCCATCGATGATCTGTCCTTCTGGCAGTATGTACAGCCCATTGCCATTTCAGGGATTTAACTCTGATCATGATGTCTTCCACTCTTGTCATTTTCCGGATCCACGAGTTCCTCTTCTTATCTCTCCTGGTTACACCAAGCATGCACCTCTCCATGCTCCTTTGAGTTGTCTGCAGCCTTTGTATATCTCTTTTAGTTAAGGTCCACATCTCTGCACCATACGTAAGCATTGTAAGGATGCATTGATCAAGCACTTTTCTTTTAAGACATAGTGGCATATTGCTCTTGAAAATTATGCTGTTTCTTCCAAAAGCTCTCCAGGCCAGTTTTGTACGCCGATTAATTTCTTCATCAATGTGACCCTCACCTAATATCTGCTGTCCAAGATAAAGGTACGTGCCTGTTATCTCCAGCTTTTCTTAATCAATCAATAAATCTTCGTTTCTTGCAAAAGCATTGAACATCACTTTTGTCTTCTGAAAGTTCATTTTTAATCCCACTTCTTTACTCTTGTCAGCAAGTTCCTGGATCATACTCTGCAGCTCTGATGGGGTAGTTGCAAAAATTACTATGTCATCAGCAAAACGAAGGTGGGTTAGATATTCTCCATTAATCTTTATCCCCTTGTTTTCCCAGCTCAGCGACTGAAAGACACCCTCTAATGTGGCATTAAAGAGCTTCGGAGATATGGTGTCACATTGTCTCACTCCCTTTCCAATTTTTATGTGTGTTGTATTTTTAAACAGCCGAATCTTTGCACTTGCATTTTTATAGATGTTATTAATAATATTAATGTATGCATCTTCAATACCACAGGATTTCAGAGCCATTGTAACTGCTGATGGTTTCACCGAATCAAAGGCTTTTTCATAATCGATAAAAGCCATGCACAATGGAAGTTCATATTCCCTCGCTCTTTCAATTAGTTCGCTCAGTACATGGATATGATCTATTGTGCTGTAGCCACTCCTGAATCCAGCTTGTTCTCTCGGTTGAGCCATGTCCAGTGTTACCTTCAAGCGGTGTGAAAGAACTTTAGTGAAGATTTTATAAACCACTGATAGGAGGCTGATAGGTCTGTAGTTCCCGAGATCCTCAATGTCACCTTTTTTATGTAGCAGGATCATTGTAGCGGTGTTCCAATCCTCAGGAATCTTCCCTTCATTAAGGCATCGAGTGAAAATTTGGACGAGTACTGTTTCGATTTCCCCACTTGCTTCTTGTATGATGTCTACAGTAATTCCATCTTCTCCTGGAGCTTTCCTCTGCTTCATGTTCTTGATTGCATGTGCAACTTCTGCTGGAAGGACTGGAGGAACTCTGGTACTGGTACCTTTCATGATGTCTGGAGTGCATGTATCATCCCTTTCATATAGTTTGGAGTAGAAAGCTTTCACTCTTGTCAAAATTTCGCCTCTTCTCTTGTTACAGAACCATCTTCTTTTCTCAGTGCCATAATCTGTTTTCTTCCCTTACTGAGATGTCCCTTTGCTATCTTTAGGCTTTGGTTGTTTTCAATTGCTTTCCTCACTAGTTCACAGTTGAATTTTCTTACGTCTTCAGTGATACTTTTTCTTACTGTCTTGCATAGCTCTATATATTCCACTTTGGAAGTCATGTCTTCTTTAGTTGTCCTCATCTCTCTTCTTTTTTGCATCAACATTTTGGTTTTTCCTGATAATTTGTTCACATGCAACTTGTTCTTAGACCCAGCTAATTTTATTGCTGTTTCCATAAGAGCTTTGGTTACTTTTCTGTTAACTTCAGAAATATCTACTTCTTCCGATGTTAGGCCTTCTAAAGCAGAGAACCTGTTCTTCAGCCTAACTTGAAGGTATTATGGTGTTTTTTAAGGTTGGTTATATCAATACATTTTGTTTGTCTTATGAGCTTGCCACGTTCAAGTTTAGTGTTGAGGTGCATCTTACATCTCACCAATCCATGGTCACTACCTGTGTTGAACTTGTTTAGCCCACTGCAGTCTTCTATGACGAATTTTTTATTACACATAATAAAATCAATTTTACTTGTCCTATTTGGATGTCACCATGTCCTTTTCCTGTGTGGCTTTTTCTTGAAAAAGGAGTTCAAGATGAAAAACCCTTCTGCCTCTGCAAACTCTACTAGAGTATTTACACGCTGGATTCTGTTGCCGTGACCGAAATTACCTACTGAAGTTTTTTTTTTTATTGGAGGCTTGACGACCACCGTGAGCAACTCAATGGGCTATAAGCAGTCGCCCGTCCCTAATTTAGGGTCACTGGTTCCAGGGAAGGGAGAGAGTCAGTGCCGTAAGGCAAACAGATCATCCATGTCTCACCGGGATTCGAACCCGGACCCCTTTCGGACGAATGATCAGAGGCCATCGCTTAGACCACTGTGCCACCGTGGCGGCACTGAAGTTTCATTCTGTTGCAGTTGCCCTATTTTTGCATTGAAATCTCCCATAATTATCTTCAAGTGCTGCTTACCTTTATTATTTAGATGACGAATTTCCTCATAAAATTCTTCAATTTCTTCTTCAGGATGACTTGTAGTGGGTGCATAAGTTTGAATAATCTGAGCCTGGTATCTTTTCGCGAGTTGGATAACGAGTCGTGCAACTCTGTCAGAGGAACTTTCAACTTCAACAACTTTATCCTTTAGTTTCTTGTTTATTATAAATCCAACACCACTAGTAGTTCTGCCAGTATCTGTCCCACGATAGTAGAAGAGATGTCCACTTTTCAGTTCAATGAGATCTTCTCCTTTTCTCCTTACCTCATTTAGCCCGACGACGTCCCACTTGAATCTTTGTAGTTCCTCTTCCAATTCAAGAAGCTTTGAATCAGAAGATAGGGAGCGTCCATTATACGTAGCCAAGGTCAGATCAGATGGCAGCCTAGTCCGGTCCTCCGGGGATTCTTAGCACCCTCTGCCTTCATGTCGCACTGGCCGCTGCCTTGGCCAGGTACATTCCAGCTGCCGGAGACTTAAGTCCGAGATTTAAGTTGTTAATAACTACTTAATTATGCACTTAAAGCACTGCTGAAATACTTTGTACATATTGCAACTAATTGTTTAAGTCATATAACTTTCACAAAGCTTTTCTTTAGTTAATTATTGTCTTTAACTTATTCTCGTTTTTGTGTTGTCAGAAGTCGTAGAGTAGGGGGTTTTAGAATCAAGTTTTCTTTCAAAAATCTGATTTTTTAAAAAATTAATATTTCCTTTTTTAATTGCAATGTAAAAATTTGGATTTCTTTTGCATTGTTTTCCAGGTTTAAATTCTCTCTCAGGCGAACTTGGCATTTCGTTATAGCTGAAAATTATTTCTAATTATTATGTCACTATCATAGCTTGAGTTCTCTTTAATCTTCTTCTCTCTGTTTAATAGTAACAGATGAAGAGCATGGGTCGGGCCAGGAGGGTTATGGATGCAAGCGAAATTGTTAACTAGTGCTAGGTCATACAACTCTACGGAGGACATGACATATATATATTTTTTAAAACAATTTTTGGTGGGCTTGTTACTTGCATCTATGGCCTTGCAGAAACCCATTTCCAACTAGGTCTTTGTGGAAGTGAGAAAATGCAGAGTTTTTGCTGGTCCTTGATAAAGCCAAGGCTCAGTATTCTCGACACCTTCTACATTCAGTTGTTTTATTTTATTTTTTTATCTTTTCTCCTTTTACTAACGCCGGTAGATACATAACCTTATCTATGTTGTACTTGGTATGAGTCAAAAATATATATGTATTTTTTTTGCTTAGGTCTCTTCTTAATAGAATGTGAATTCTGAATTTTCAAAACTGCTGCGTTGCGCGTTTTGATCTTCAGGTTATTTTGCAACTTTCGTTTTAAATTCTAAAGTTTTTCCTTAGTTTTAGTTTTGCTCTTCAGTATATATATATATATATATAGGTGATGCGTAACATCACAGCCTCTCCTTGACAAATGTCAACCCCGCCTTCTCGTTGTACATCCTGTTCCCACTAAAGGGGCTCTGACGACCGCCAATAGCGGTATAACTATACCATCGGGATTAGAGGAAATGCTATCCCACACTCACCAACCCGCTTGGCCAGCGTGGTGAGTTATGGCCAAACCCCTCCAAAATGACTCCACAACTTAAATCTTGGCCCTCAGTCTCCGGCAGCTGGAATGTACCTGGCCAAGGCAGCGGCCAGTGCGACATGAAGGCAGAGGGTGCTAAGAATCCCTGGAGGACCAGACTAGGCTGCCATCTGATGCTGACCTTGGCTATGTATAACGGACGCTCCCTATCTTCTGATTCAAGGCTTCTTGAATTGGAAGAGGAACTACAAAGGATCAAGTGGGACATCGTTGGGCTAAGTGAGGTAAGGAGAAAAGGAGAAGATCTCATTGAACTGAAAAGTGGACATCTCTTCTACTATCGTGGGACAGATACTGGCAGAACTAGTGGTGTTGGATTTATAATAAACAAGAAACTGAAGGATAAAGTTGTAGAAGTTGAAAGTTCCTCTGACAGAGCTGCACGACTCGTTATCCAACTCTCGAGAAGATACCAGGGTCAGATTATTCAAACTTATGCACCCACCACAAGTCATGCTGAAGAAGAAATTGAAGAATTTTATGAGGAAATTCGTGATCTAAATAATAAAGGTAAGCAACACTTGAAGATAATTATGGGATATTTCAATGCAAAAATAGGGCAACGGCAACAGAATGAAACTTCAGTAGGTAAATTCGGTCACGGCAACAGAAACCAGCATGGAAATACTCTCGTAGAGTTTGCAGAGGCAGAAGGGTTTTTCATCTTGAACTCCTTTTTCAAGAAAAAGCCACACAGGAAATGGACATGGAGACATCCAAATGGGACGACAAGTGAAATTGATTTTATTATGTGTAACAAAAAATTCGTCATAGAAGACTGCAGTGTGCTAAACAAGTTCAACACAGGCAGTGACCATAGATTGGTGAGATGTAAGATGCACCTCAACACTAAACTCGAACGTAGCAAGCTCATAAGACAAACAAAATGTATTGACATAACCAACCTTAAAAAACACCATAATACCTTCAAATTGGAACTGAAGAACAGATTCTCTGCTTTAGAAGGCCTAACATCGGAAGAAGTGGATATTTCTGAAGTTAACAGAAAAGTAACCAAAGCTCTTATGGAAACAGCAACAAAATTAGCTGGGTCTAAGAACAAATTGCATGTGAACAAATTATCAGGAAAAACCAAAATGTTGATGCAAAAAAGAAGAGTGATGAGGACAACTAAAGAAGATGTGACTTCCAAAGTGGAATACATAGAGCTATGCAAGACAGTACGAAAAAGTATCACTGAAGACGTAAGGAAATTCAACTGTGAACTAGTAAGGAAAGCAATTGAAAACAACCAAAGCCTAAATATAGCAAAGGGACATCTCAGTAAGGGGAAAAAACAGATTATGGCACTGAGAAAAGAAGATGGTTCTGTAACAAGAAATAGAGGCGAAATTTTGACAAGAGTGAAAGATTTCTACTCCAAATTATATGAAAGGGATGATACATGTACTCCAGACTTCATGAAAGGTACCAGTACCAGAGTTCTTCCAGTCCTTCCAGCAGAAGTTGCACATGCAATCAAGAACATGAAGCGGGGAAAGCTCCAGGAGAAGATGGAATTACTGTAGACATCATACAAGAAGCAAGTGGAGAAATCGAAACAGTACTCGTCCAAATTTTCACTCGATGCCTTAATGAAGGGAAAATTCCTGAGGATTGGAACAACGCTACAATGATCTTGCTAAATAAAAAAGGTGACATTGAGGATCTCAGGAACTACAGACCTATCAGCCTCCTATCAGTGGTTCATAAAATCTTCACTGAAGTTCTTTCACACCGCTTGAAGGTGACACTGGACATGGCTCAACCGAGAGAACAAGCTGGATTCAGGAGTGGCTACAGCACAATAGATCATATCCACGTACTGAGAGAACTAATTGAAAGAGCGAGGGAATATGAACTTCCATTGTGCATGGCTTTTATCGATTATGAAAAAGCCTTTGATTCGGTGAAACCATCAGCAGTTGCAATGGCTCTGAAATCCTGCGGTATTGAAGATGCATACATTAATATTATTAATAACATCTATGAAAATGCAAGTGCAAAGATTCGACTGTTTGAAAATACAACACACATAAAAATTGAAAAAGGAGTGAGACAACGTGACACCATATCTCCGAAGCTCTTTAATGCCACATTGGAAAATGTCTTTCAATCACTGAACTGGGAAAACAAAGGGATAAAGATTAATGGAGATTATCTAACCCACCTTCGTTTTGCTGATGACATAGTCATTTTTGCAATTACCCCATCAGAGCTACAGAGTATGATCTAGGAACTTGCTGACAAGAGGAAAGAAGTGGGATTAAAAATGAACTTTCAGAAGACAAAAGTGATGTACAATGCTTTTACAAGAAATGAAGATTTATCGATTGATGGAGAAAAGCTGGAGATAACAGACACGTACATTTATCTTGGACAGCAGATATCAAGTGAGGGTCACATTGGTGAAGAAATTAATTGGCGTACAAAACTTGCCTGGAGAGCTTTTGGAAGAAACAGCATAATTTTCAAGAGCAATATGCCATTATGTCTTAAAAGAAAAGTGTTTGATCAATGCATCATTCCAGTGCTTACATATGGTGCAGAGACGTGGACCTTAGCTAAAAGAGACATACAAAGGCTGCAGACAACTCAAAAATGCATGGAGAGGTGCATGCTTGGTGTAACCAGGAGAGATAAGAAGAGGAACTCGTGGATCTGAAAAATGACAAGAGTGGAAGACATCATGATCAGAGTTAAATCCCTGAAATGGCAATGGGCTGGACATAATGCCAGAGGAACAGACCATCGATGGACAGCCGAAATTTTAGATTGGATTCCAAGGGACAGGAAAAGACCCAGAAGAAGACCACATGGAAGATGGATGGATGAAATTCGAAAGTATGCGGGAGTGACATGGAGGAGACTGACACAAGACAGACCGTTGTGGAGGAAACTTGGGAGACCTTCGTCCAGCAGTGGATTGATAATAGTTGACAATGATGATGATGATGATATACACCTGGTTATGATGTCGCCCACCCTCTCTTTCTCTCTCTCTCTACATATATAAAACATTACGTATAAACATTACTTACCTTTTTCCTGTATTTTTTATTGTGAGTTTACTTTTTGATGTATTTTAACAGCAGGAATAGGCTAACCCTTTTTTTGATGAAAATTATTTTATTTATGTATCTACATATGTTTATTTGCTATGTATTATTTAACTATCTTCCAAGGTTTATCCGTAAGAAAAAGAATTGAAATTAATTATTCTTAAGTGCAGTTTAAATAATCTTGGTGACCTAATATATGTTGTAGTCATATATATATATATATATATATGACTACAACATATATTAGGTATATATATATCATCATCATCATCATCATTGTCAACCATTATCAATCCACTGCTGGACGAAGGTCTCCCCAAGTTTCCTCCACAACGGTCTGTCTTGTGCCAGTCTCCTCCATGTCACTCCCGCATACTTTCGAATTTCCTCCACCCATCTCCCATGTGGTCTTCTTCTGGGTCTTTTCCTGTCACTTGGAATCCAATCTAAAATTTCGGCTGTCCATCGATGATCTGTCCTTCTGGCAGTATGTCCAGCCCATTGCCATTTCAGGGATTTAACTCTGATCATGATGTCTTCCACTCTTGTCATTTTTCGGATCCACGAGTTCCTCTTCTTATCTCTCCTGGTTACACCAAGCATGCACCTCTCCATGCTGCTTTGAGTTGTCTGCAGCCTTTGTATGTCTCTTTTAGTTAAGGTCCACGTCTCTGCACCATACGTAAGCACTGGAAGGATGCATTGATCAAACACTTTTCTTTTAAGACATAATGGCATATTGCTCTTGAAAATTATGCTGTTTCTTCCAAAAAGCTCTCCAGGCAAGTTTTGTACGCTGATTAATTTCTTCATCAATGTGACCCTCACTTGATATCTGCTGTCCAAGATAAACGTACGTGTCTGTTATCTCCAGCTTTTCTCCATCAATCGATAATTCTTCATTTCTTGTAAAAGCATTGAACATCAATTTTGTCTTCTGAAAGTTAATTTTTAATCCCACTTCTTTACTCTTGTCAGCAAGTTCCTGGATCATACTCTGCAGCTCTGATGGGGTAGTTGCAAAAATGACTACGTCATCAGCAAAACGAAGGTGGGTTAGATAATCTCCATTAATCTTTATCCCCTTGTTTTCCCAGCTCAGCGACTGAAAAACACCCTCCAATGTGGCATTAAAGAGCTTCGGAGATATGGTGTCACCTTGTCTCACTCCCTTTCCAATTTCTACGTGTGTTGTATTTTCAAACAGCCTAATCTTTGCACTTGCATTTTCATAGATGTTATTAATAATATTAATGTATGCATCTTCAATACCGCAGGTTTTCAGAGCCATTGTAACTGCTGATGGTTTCACCGAATCAAAGGCTTTTTCATAATCGATAAAAGCCATGCACAATGGAAGTTCATATTCCCTTGCTCTTTCAATTAGTTCTCTCAGCACGTGGATATGATCTATTGTGCTGTAGCCACTCCTGAATCCAGCCTGTTCTCTCGGTTGAGCCATGTCCAGTGTTACCTTCAAGCGGTGTGAAAGAACTTTAGTGAAGATTTTATAAACTACTGATAGGAGGCCGATAGGTCTGTAGTTTCCGAGATCCTCAATGTCACCTTTCTTATGTAGCAGGATCATTGTAGCGGTGTTCCAATCCTCATTAATCTTTCCTTCATTAAGGCATCGAGTGAAAATTTGGGCGAGTACTGTTTCGATTTCTCCACTTGCTTCTTGTATGATGTCTACAGTAATTCCATCTTCTCCTGGAGCTTTTCCTCGCTTCATGTTCTTGATTGCATGTGCAACTTCTGCTGGAAGGACTGGAGGAACTCTGGTACTGGTATCTTTCATGATGTCTGAAGTGCATATATCATCCCTTTCATATAATTTGGAGTAGAAATCTTTCACTCTTGTCAAAATTTCGCCTCTATTTCTTGTTACAGAACCATCTTCTTTTCTCAGTGCCATAATCTGTTTTCTTCCCTTACTGAGATGTCCCTTTGCTATCTTTAGGCTTTGGTTGTTTTCAATTGCTTTCCTCACTAGTTCACAGTTGAATTTCCTTACGTCTTCAGTGATACTTTTTCTTACTGTCTTGCATAGCTCTATGTATTCCACTTTGGAAGTCACATTTTCTTTAGTTGTCCTCATCTCTCTTCTTTTTTGCATCAACATTTTGGTTTTACCTGATAATTTGTTCACATGCAACTTGTTCTTAGACCCAGCTAATTTTGTTGCTGTTTCCATAAGAGCTTTGGTTACTTTTCTGTTAACTTCAGAGATGTCCACTTCTTCCGATGTTAGGCCTTCTAAAGCAGAGAACCTGTTCTTCAGTTCCAACTTGAAGGTATTATGGTGTTTTTTAAGGTTGGTTATGTCAATATTATACATGGAAATACTGACTGTACATTCATCATGAATCAGAGGTCACATTCTTCAAAAAAAAAAAACAAAAAAACACCACCTATCACGCAAAAATCAAATGCAAGTAGTTATTACAAAATGTTGCTAGTCCCTTTCTTTTGTATTATTCCATAATTTCTTTTCAATTGTCATTTCATAATCGTTTGTGCCAGTTTTCATAAATATTTTATGTTATTTGCATTTTTGAGGTACCATTGTACTTCCTGTTTCCTATTTTCAGTTTTAAATCAATATTGCCTGTATTTTTGCTACCCAAAAACCACACACATTGTACTAACACATTCACAAATAAAGAGTATTCTGTCAAGAAATTTTCAAGCTCCCCACTCTCACTTTGTTGCAGTAATACTACAGATTAATCACTAATCAGAGACAAATGCCTAGAACACAAGCTGGGTGACCCTGTGCTTTCAGATAAAATACTAGATTGTTTCCTGACAGGTGTCAGCAAGCAATAAATTTATATGGCCAATCACAATTATTACTTCTGCAATTTAAGTAACCATAAATTGATTGCTTTACCAGTATTTGCTATCTAATGAGCATTAGCCATGGGTACATGATCTTTATCACATAAAAAGAAATTGCTGCTTCCTAAGATTTTGAAATATTTGTTGTCTTGTCAGACAAGTTGCAAGTACACTGTACAGATTCTAGAATATATATACAAATGCCATTTGCAAAACATCCTCAAGTATATGTAAAAAAAAAAAAAACACTAGCATAAGTAAAAATTGTTCCCAAAAAGCCTCAAAGTTGGTAACTCACAATTAACCTCATCTTCCCATAAACATGATTCAGTGTTCACATTGAGTACGACTGTTTACAAAATATAAGGAATAAAAAGTCTTAAGATAACACAGATATTGAAATGGTTCATCTGCTGGTTTAATCACCAGCTACACGGATTAGATGTCCTATTTTCTGCGTTTGATTAACTGAGCATTTACAGCTCAACCTTATTTTAAAATGCTTACTTGTGAAATGTAGGGCTAACCTTCCAAAAGTGGAGTAAATGGCATTTTATTGTTGAAATAATTATCCAAAATGTGCTGATAATTGTGAATATTCACAAATCATAACACGATCGCCGAGCAGCTGAAAGAACCGAGGTGACTCCTTGACACACGCAGAATTTGTACCTCATCAAAGATGGCGGGCTCTCCCCTCGTTGGCTTCAGCTGCCACAGCAGAGAACCAATCACAGAAGCACTCTATGTATTTCTATCTCGTTGCCGAGAAAGGGCACCTTTTCGTGTGAATTGTTTGGAACACACATCACACTGATGAGGTTTTCACACATGTATGATGGAGCATATGCAGGCAAAAGCCACCTTTCTGGGTGAATGGCTTGGAACACATGTCACACTGATGAGGTTTTTCAACTGTATGGAGGAGCATATGCTGGGAAAGGGCACTTCTTTGTGTGAATTGCTTGGAACACACATCACACTGATGAGGCTTTTCACCCGTATGAAGGAGCATATGCTTAGCAAGAGCACGTTTCTGTGAAAATTGCTTGGAACACACATCACACTGATGAGGTTTTTCACTGGTATGAAGGAGCATATGCTGAGCAAGAGCACCTTTCCGTGTGAATTGCTTGGAACACACATCACACTGATGAGGTTTTTCACCTGTATGAACCAGCATATGCTGAGAAAGGCCCCTTTTCCGTGTGAATTGCTTGGAACACACATTGCACTGATGAGGTTTTTCATTGGTATGAAGGAGCATATGATGACAAAGGTCACTTTTCCGTGTGAATTGCTTGGAACACACATCACACTGATGAGGTTTTTCACCCGTATGAAGAAGCATATGCCGAGAAAGGTCACCTTTCCATGTGAATTGCATGGAACACACATCACACTGATGAGGTTTTTCACCGGTATGAAGGAGCATATGCTGAGCAAGAGCTTCTTTCCGCATGAATTGCTTGGAACACACATCACACTGATGAGGTTTTTCATTGGTATGAAGGAGCATATGATGACAAAGGTCACTTTTCCGTGTGAATTGCTTGAAACACACATCACACTTATGAGGTTTTTCACCAGTATGAAGGAGCATATGCTGAGAAAGGCCACCTCTCCGTGTGAATTGCTTGGAACATACATCACACTGATGAGGTTTTTCATCGGTATGAAAGAGCATATGCTGAGCAAGAGCATCTTTCCGTGTGAATTGCTTGGAACACGCATCACACTGATGAGGTTTTTCACCAGTATGAAGGAGCATATGTCGAGAAAGGTCACCTTTCCGTGTGAATTGTTTGGAACACACATCACACTGATGAGGTTTCTCACCAGTATGAAGGAGCATATGCTGAGCAAGAGCATCTTTCCTTGTGAATTGCTTGGAACACACATCACACTGATGAGGTTTTTCACCGGCATGAAGGAGCATATGCTGGGAAAAGGCACCTTTTTGTGTGAATGGCTTGAAACACACAATCGGATTTCTATGATCAGAAATCCCACTTTTTCGTGTCAATTTCTTGGGACATACATTGTGTGTATCAGGTTTTTCAACAGTATCTAATGGTATATCCCGTAAAATTTTGTCTTCCATCGTTAATTTCCTACGCATCCACCACAGTCCCGTCAGATTGCATATGTTGTGCAAAACTAGATTCTTTGGGAACTTGTGAAAGCAGACTTCTAGCTCTTGAAAATCTTTCCTTGTACTAAGGAGTGTCTGGGACGATATATTAAAAAAACAATTCACTTTCTTTATAAACACGTCTTAAGTGGTTTCCTCCCCTTAAGAATATTTTGTCATGGGCTCCATAATGGGAAACTATTAGATTTTATATTTTGGTTTCATAGCAACTACAAAAAAAAATTTTGGTAGCATTTACTGCATACAATCATGAATTAAATATTGAACGGCACTGCGATTTATTTGTGTTGTCTGCATAACAAGCATCATCATTATGCTCTGTGTGTCACTTCTAAAAGGACAGGAAGAATTTAAACTAAGTCAGTCATTCAAAATAAAAAAAGCGGAAGAGCACCTTGTGTGATTTCTTTTTTTTTTTTTTTGATTGTAGGTTTAACGACCACCGTGAGCAACTCAATGGGCTATAAGCAGTCGCCCGTCCCTAATTTAGGGTCACTGGTTCCAGGGAAGGGAGAGAGCCAGTGCCGTAAGACAAACACAACATCCATGCCTCACCGGGATTCGAACCCGGACCCCTTCGGACGAATGATCAGAGGCCAACGCCTTAGACCACTGCGCCACCGGGGCGGCTGTGTGATTTCAAAATATACTTTATAAAATTTCTAACAGTATGCCAAGAGCTTTTAGAATAAACAGCCAAAAGTTTTTCTGATTTAATAATTTTGTAAAGTGTACATTGTAATGGCTAGCATTTTAGTTTCAAGAAAAAAAAAGTAAACAATTACTCACAAACTGCAGGAACTAATCTTGGAGAAAACTAACCAGGATAAAAGCTTCTGTATTAGAGAATTAAAAATTTCTAAAGGACTAACGTCAGGAATGTTTACAGAACATGTGAAACGTAGTATACCACTCACATCTCATGAACAAGAAAAAAGTTTTTTGCTTCATCGTTTTCTCTAGGAAAAAGGAATTTCATCTCATTTCACTGGGGCAAGAGAATATGCATAATTTATTAATCATAATTTCGTTTTAAAAACAATGAAACTATAAAAATACTTCAACAATTTAAAAACAAAAGGATGACTATTTCTGCAAAATGACGGGCTGAATCAGCATACAAGGACAATAGCATTCAATTTTCTTTTTCAGAGCTCCAATATCAGCTTAAAACTACCATTTTCCCTAGTACTTTGAACTCTGCGGTTGCAGATATGTATCAATGGTAAGGTGACCAGATATCGGAACACTGATTTGAGGACAAAAGGGCGTGGCGTCCCCAAATCGGCAGTTCATTTGGGGACATATACGTACTCAAAATAAATATGCAAATCTTTTTGTCACAAAACAGCATTGCTTCAATAAGTGTGATATTACATATGTAAATTTGTGTCTTAAAAGGATATATCTTGTAGAGTGTTGGTAATTTGTATTGACAAAGTAGAATTATGATGGCTAGAACATATTAGCAAAAGTGAAATGCTTTTACCTTGTACATGTGCCGAATTAAAATCAAGCTGCACACCAAACTACACTGCTGGACAATTGCTAAGGACGGATCATAAACGGCTATATAGCGCATAAAAAAGTAAGTGTGGTTGGATGCCAAGTGAAATAAAATAATGTCAGATTGCCAGGACATTACAAGAAAGACAATTTAGTGTGCTCTGAAATCCAGAAGGCTTTGGAACGTGTTCAAGAGACAAACAGGCCATTTTGTGCAGAATGCGTAAACGTGAAAAAAATGCAATTACCGTCCGCAGGCGTTCCTGCGTAAGATGTCAATACGGGATATGGCCACCATTGAGGGCGATGCAAGATTCCACACGTCGTGGCAGGCTTTGCACAACATTATCAAGCAGCTGTTGGGGTAATTTATCCATTCCACTGTCAGTGCACGGATGAGGGTGTCCTTGTTTATTGGAAAGCATTGGCGACCAGCAAGACTCCTCCCCAAAGCATCCCACACATTTTCAATGGGATTCAGATCTGGAGAACGTGCTGGCCATTCGAGGCGTTGAATATCCTCGCTCTCAAGACACTCCTGGACAGCGACTGTTCGATGACATGTTGCGTTGTCGTCCATGAAAATTAATCTATCACCAACAGCACCACGGAACATGCGAACATGAGGTAGCAGAACATCATTAATATATCGTTGGCCAGTCATAGTCCCAGTTGGAAGCACATAGAGGGACGTACGGCCATTGATCATGATGCCAGCCCATACCATGACACTACATGTCGGATATTGGTCCCTTTCCTGTATGTTTGCTGGACAATATGCAGTACCACTATCACGCCAGATCAGTTGTCGTCGACAATCAGACGATAGACTGTATCTACTCTCAGACCAGTCGTTATCAGTCCAATTGCGATGTTGATGGCACCATTGCAAACGGGCGGTACGGTGACGTCTGGACAATGGGATGCACACAACAGGACGGCGGGCGTATAGTCCTCCTTCATGCAAACGTCTGGCGACAGTTTTTCGGGAGATCCGCTTGCCAGTAGCAGCCATAAACTGATTTGCTACCTCACTAGCTGTGCTGCGCTGGTGTCTTTTTGTTGATAGCACTATGTACCGATCTTCTGCAGGTGTCGTACTACGAACACGCCCCCCTCCCCTCCGTGACGTTTGCTACACTCAACATTTGTTTGAAATGATTTCCAAAGCCTTGAAACAACACTGTGGCTGACGTCGAACTCCCTGGCAACATCTGTTATTTTTCGCCCTTCTTCAATCTTGCCAATAATACGGCCACGCGTAAAATCATCTAGGTGATGTCGGGAAGACATACTGAAAATTGCAAGTTCGTCAATTGATTCTTTCCCTTTCAACTTTGCGTTTGAACAACAACGGTCAATACGCGTAAAATCCTTTATATCTCTTATCAGCGCTATGACGTCACGAACAAGTTCGGCAATCCAAAATTTGCATACGCACAACACGTCTTACTGTATTCCGCAATTATGCTAATTTCCACATTTTCCTGCCTTCCATTTTATGGTTGCTATCGTTGCTATTGTCATCCGTCCTTAGCAATTGTCCGGCAGTGTAATTGCATGGCGAATTTTTCATTTTGCTAAAATTTTTGGAGTAACTTTGATCAAGTACAGTCGAAATTTGACCGCGCCAGTTGTTCGGTGTCCTAGTGCTGGCCACTGACGATTCGCACAAGTGGGTACGGGTTCGAGTCCCGAGTGAGACATGGATGCTGTGTTTGTCTTACAGCACTTGCTCTCTCTCTTCTCTAGAACGAATGTCTCCAAATTAGAGACAGGTGACTGCTTATAGTCCTTAGAGTTGCTCTGGGTGGTCGTTAAACTCGGAAAGAAGAAAAAAAGAAGTCAAAATTTGTTTACACAAGAAGCATGTCGGAAAATTAATACAACAAAAGCCAAAAACCTTTAAGATACATAGACTTGAAGTTCTTATGCAAATGAATGGCAGCAGCTGTCGACATTTTGATCACAAAGCTTGTACGGATGAAACGGCGAGTGTCCAAAGTAAGCAATGTTAATTAAGCTCTTTTAACTGCGCGAAAGAAGAAATTTTACGTTGTTTTAATATTGCGTATAATTTTTTTTTCAATGGGGTATAAATTAGATATTGCGCCTTTTAACTTACGATTAAAGAAAACATCATTATCGTATTGTTGGGGGATATGAAATAACTAAAGAGAAACATCTCTTGTTTTACGTGTAAAATATATTTCGGCTTCAGTTGCTTGCAAACTGCGTGATCTAGTTGCATGAAATTCGTGTTTCACACTCTAAGTGATGTCAAAAATCATTTTAATGAGGCCATTTGTTTATTCTTAAGAGAAGTTGCCGAGAACAAAATTTTTAATTTTGGAAGTTTATCCCGCAGTATTATGAGGTCAAATATTTATTAAGAGCCACGTTCGACACGGTACAGATTAAAATCAGGCAAACATATGAAAAACAATAATATACATGAGAATAAAATAGCTAGGAATCAATCCAGGTAGGCAGAAATACAATGTCTTACAGGAAAAGTCCGTATAGAGAAAGAGTCCGTCAGCACAATCATCAATGTGAGAGCAAACAGGAAGCTGGAATTCAGACTGCATGAGTCCCGGGATTAGAAACAGAGATGACATGAGTGTGCACCTGACAAGAAGTACAGGCACAGCGTTCAAGGCAAGGTTAAAGGTCAGAGTTGGTCTGGACAAAATGTCGAAGCATAGGCATACGTCCAAACAACTGGGAGTCAACATCACGTACTCTATATGTACATTGAGAGAGATATTTAGGAAAGCCGAACGATTTATCGTGGGCTAACGCAAAGAGACGACACAATTGCCTTTGGGATAGAGGCGTAGTGCGCACAGCAGCAGTTGTACAAAATTGTTCGAACTTGACCTGTGAAGCAGCTTCAGGAAGTTCCACAGGGTTATCAGTGAGGCCGCACCCACGCGGAGATGGCGGAGGCGAACGAGGAACGGCAGCGGTAGAACCGTGGGCGGCCACGTTTGGCCGGAGCACTAGGAGCAAGGGCGGATTTTTTTTATTGGAGGTTTAACGACCACCGTGAGCAACTCAATGGGCTAAAAGCAGTCGCCCGTCCCTAATTTAGGGTCACTGGTTTCAGGGAAGGGAGCACTAGGCGCGCACCTAGGCCCTCAGAGCTTGAGGGGCCCCGAAAACGTATAATTGGATTGCCAGTTTTGCTTTGTTTTTCACGGACCGAAAAAAATCAATCCTTAAAGTGACCACTTTATTGTCAAATGATAATTTAATTTCTCATTTTAAATTTTCGAATTGTTATCGATGTACTTGTTTTGAAACAAACCGTTAAAATAACCTAGCTTTCCTTTTAGTGGTAGATGAAACAAGAATTGACGCTTCCCACACTTTTCATTGTTTAAGGCGAATACTTAGCTGGCTGTGATATAAATTACTTTCATATGACTCCCAGACAAGGAAAAATATCTGTGTTGGAACATTTTTGCCTGTCTTTCCTGGGCTGTGATGAAGATTGCTTGTACAAACTGTCCTGATAATCTGGGGTGTTTGCTGTTTACTACCTTTTCTCTCTGGAGTAGTATAATCAAGTTCTTCCTTAGCCCTAATCTTCCTACACCCCTAAACCAAAGTAGCTAATACAATCTTCGCTAAAAAGAAAGAAAGAACAACAAAAAAAAAAAAAGAAAACGAAGCACCCAGAAAGAAGATGAAAATTGGCATGTGTAATATACACTGAAGAGCAATTGAATCAGAGACAGCTGACGTTATGCAAATGTGCCACTGTGGGCAGCCCTGTACACGGAAACGACATGACGTATGCTGCGATCCAACAATATAAAGAGTGATGCGACGGGAATCAGTAAGAGTCGGACGCAGTATGGGTAAGACGAAGGATCTAAGAGCATTTGAAAGTGAGCAAATTGTCGGGTATCTCAGAAGTCGTGCAGGCACTTGGATTTTCACGAGCCACTGTGGCACGGGTGCACCGTGAGTACATCGAATCCAGTAAAACCATCGCTGCAAGGGCCAACTGCCGTGGACAACGTCGGCTAGCTCGCATTGTAACAGCGGATAGACGGGCCACAGTGCAAGAAATCACTCGGAAATTCAACGCTGGTGCACAAAAACGTGTAAGAAGCCACACCATTCAGAACCATCTCCTCGCTATGGGGGACAGAAGCCATCGTCCCACAAAGGTACCGCTGCTGACCGCACATCACAGGGTACAAAGATTAGCATGGGCGCGGGAACATCGCCACTGGACCCTAGACATGTGGAAAAATGTTGCCTGGACTGATGAGTCGAGATTCACGTTGGTACATGCGGATGGCAGGATACGAGTGCGGTGCAAACCACACGAAGCGATGGATCCTTCTAGCCAGCAGGGTACTCTTCAAGCTGGTGGGGGTGGCAATCTCGTCTGAGGACTGTTTATGTGGACTGAAATGGGACCCCTGGTACGTGTGACATCGTCCCTCACAGGTCAACGTTACCGGGATATCGTGGACGACCATTTGCTCCCGTTTGTGCGTCTTCAACATCCCACTGGGGACCTCATCCTACAACAATACAATGCAGCGTGCCATCGCTCCCGAATTGTATCCGAATGGTTGGATGAATACTACACCGACGTGACCTTGCTTCCTTGGCCAGCTTGGCCACCTGACCTCAATCCCATCGAGCACATCTGGGATGCAATCGATGGAGATGTTCGAGGCTCTGACCCCCTTCATCAAATCTTCGTGAACTGTGGGAGCTTGTTCAGCGGTCGTGGATCCGTATGGCTTCCCAACGCTTCCGGTGTCTTGTCGAGTCCATGCCGAGACGAATCGCCGCCGTCATCACGGCGAAAGGTGGTGCTACACGTTACCAAACAGGCATATCTAATTCAATTGCTCTTCAGTGTACATGTATAGGAGAGGAGATGATTGCAATTCCACAGCAGTTGGGCCATTTATCCGGATAAAGCAGTTACATAAGTAGAAGAAGTCAGTAAGTTGTAGCGCCACCTCTCGCTGGGATATAAGCAGAAACCCAGCGTGGCAGACACACAAACAGTTTACGGATACTGTTCTGAGGTATGTAATGCCAGACGGTGTCCAAATTGTGGGCCAACTCGCCGACATTCCGGGATTGGTGTAGGTAGGGTCCCATCATGTTTGATCGGTGAGAAATAGGGTGATCGGCTTGGCCTAGAAGGGTGTCGAGATTACAGAGGCAGGCCCAGGAGAGCTGTGCCATGTGTGGCCGGGTATTATCCTGTTCCAGAATTCCTCGGTGATGTGCTACAGGAAGGGCAACACGACAGGTCGTAGAATGCGTCGACTTACCGTTGAGCCGTGAGGGTAGTACGGAGGACTTCGAAGGGTGTCCAGCTGTCGTAGGAAATAGCTTCCTTGACAGTCATTTCAGGTGTCCGAGCCCTGTGCCGTTGCACGGTAAAGGCAGGATCCGTGCGCTGGTTGGTTCGTCTCCAGACACGCATGCGCTGGTCATCGGCGCTAAGTGCAAACCGTGACTCATCACTGAAGACAACATGACACTACTGGACATTATCCCTCATCGATCGGGTCCGACACCACCGCAAGTGACGTCTGCGATACTCTCTGATCAGCATTAGGTAGAGGATTCGCCTCCTCGAATGTAATCCCAGTGCCGCAACTCGTCTGGCAACGGTCCGAATGGACACGCCCGTACCTGTGGACGACGCAGTATGGCCACGGATTGTTGAGAGCGACGAATTCGGTTCTGTTCGTGCGGTTCTTACAATCGCTCAATGTTCAAGTTCCGTCGTTGCCCTCGGCCGTCCACTGCCCGTGTGCCGCTGGATTGTGGTGCCCTGTTCTACCTATTGGCGCCAACATCGTCCGATTACCGCGTTGTTCCGATCCAAATGCCTGGCGATACGGCGACTTGACTAACCGGCTTCTCTCAGCCCAATTATATATCCTCTCGCACACCCGCTCGACTTCTCGTGGTGTGCATGGATCCGACGTCGTGGCATCCTCACAGTCTGGAGGTAAATGTACCAACAATTCGCTGTGACAATTGTCCCGTACGTCGACGCATTCTACGACCTGTTGTGTCGCTCTTTGCTCTTGATATACCCTTCTCGATGCGGTTCCCATACGCTATCGCAGGCAGCTATTTAGTGATTGGTCGTTATTTTTTAATTAATCGTTTGCATATTCGGCCCTGAGGTACTTGCATGCAGAGTTTCATTAGGATCAAAGGACTTTCTCAGGGTGCTTATTCCTTTTTTTCCCCCACAAAGAGTGTGTGTGTTTAGGCTGCAAAATAAAGAAATTCGAAAATGTTGCACTGTTTATCTTTTTCTTATTGAATAGTGTTAAATGAAATTTTTTATTGTATCGCAATAGCATTTTCTTATAGCTTTCTCCTCCCCTAGTTTAATACTGATAATTATCAAGTATTCTAATCTTTTCTATTCCTTAAATTGACAACAAATTAATATTTGAAAAAGCAATAAAAGTTTTTTTTATTTTATTGAAGGTTTAACGACCACCGTGAGCAACTCAATGGGCTATAAGCAGTCGCCCGTCCCTAATTTAGGGTCACTGGTTCCAGAGTAGGGAGAGAGCCAGTGCCGTAAGACAAACAAAACACACATGCCTCATCGGGATCTGAACCCGGACCCATCTCGGACGAATGGTCATAAGCCAGCGCTTTGACCACTGCGCCAACCGGGCGGCCAATAAAGATTTCAATGATACTCTTACACGAAAAACTGTGGTTCCTACTTTTCCATTTTCAAGCTGGATCTTTTGCACTTAATCCTTATGCTTCAGTTTCTGATAAGTGCGGTGGAGGAATAAAGAAAAACTTACGCATCTTTTTGACATAATAAAAGAAAACGCAGACCTAATTTTCTGATGAAAGTAATAAGGAAAAATGTTTTCAAGAAACTCTTCACACTCTCGCTTATTTGCACTGACTGATGAAATTCTTATTGTCCAACTTTTTTGGTCCATGACATTTCTCTAATCTTTTCGATTTAGAGAATCGTTCGCCACAAGAAACCTCCTCCACGAAAAGTCATCCACCCTATTTAAACGAAGTACTGTGCACAAATTTAAATTTACCCGTATTTTGTAACGTGGATGACTTCTGCGGTTGCCAGTGTCTTCAAGTAATTTACTTTTGCTGGATACCATGCTCGTTGCTTACTAATTAGTCTAATTTGCTCATAACGTAAAAACAAGGTGATTTTCTGAAGCTGAAGCAATGGAGAGGGCATGTTTTATAATTGAAACTTATTCCAGTTTCATGACAATTTATACGAAATGTATTGATAAATTTAGCGAAACTCCATTTTCAGCGCCTTTAGCATTAAATTTGCCAAGTAACTATAGCAACTGAAGATGTTAAATATAGCCAGTTTTGCCAAACGTGCCAAACTCAAAAAGAACTTTTGCCGTAACCGAAATGGTCTCTCGTAACGTAAAGCTGAAATTTATTAAATTTCCAATTCCGGAACTAGAGGAAAATTTATGAACTTGAAGTAAAATTTAAAATGGCCAAAATTTAATGAAATTTTATGTCCTATCATTTGCAAAAATAATTTTTGAAGAATCTGTGAAAACCACATTTATTGTCCTTCAGTACCTTTAGCAGGAAATTAATGAACTGATTCGAAAATTTAAGTATTTGAGAAAGAACTGTTAAGCCTAATCTGAGAGGCACAAAAATATTTCTTCACAAGAGAACTTCAATTTCTTGAATGTTCGACTTTGACAGCCCTTAGTCGTAAATTCATAACAAATATGGGGTATTTAAAGTGCCAAACTTGGTGACCTTTGATTTCCTACTAGCCGCAAAAATAATTTTTGCAATATCTGTAAAAATAAAAAGTTCAATGTGCGCGAACAGCTAAACTGATTACATTAGCACTGTTTCTGACAAAACGTCGTAATAATTTATGATAGAATCGTATTTCAAAAAGCGCAAAAACATTTTTCTTGACTTGACGTATTTTTTTGTTGATCTGACGGATGAAATTTTCTGAGGCGATAAGAAGGGGCCCCAGAATCGTTTAGCGCCTAGGGCCCCAAAAGATTTGAAGTCGCCTCTGACTAGGAGCTAGGGGAAAGCGACGCGTTTCTCATTCCGGGAGCGAGGATCACTCGCGGAGTTATCACCAGGAGGCGGGTCAGTTCCACCCTGACCGACCACGCTGACAGGCACCGACGAGGAAGCAGAAGTTGGCGCACTAGACGTAGGAGTTAGAGCAGGAGCAACGGGCGATGTCACAGGAACTTCCACACCTGAAGAAGTTTCAAACTAGGCATCAGAAGAGGATTCCGATTCAGAGGCAGATTCTTTTTTTTTTTTTTTTTTAATTGGAGGTTTAACGACCACCGTGAGCAACTCAATGGGCTATAAGCAGTCGCCCGTCCCTAATTTAGGGTCACTGGTTCCAGGGAAGGGAGAGAGCCAGTGCCGTAAGACAAACACAACATCCATGCCTCACTCGGATTCGAACCCGGACCCCTTTCGGACGAATGATCAGATGCCATTGCCTTAGACCACTGCGCCACCGGGGCGGCTGAGGAGGCAGATTTCGTGTCGTCCATGAACGCAGGTGAGTCAGTTGCAGCCGGATGCAAAGAGAGAGGATCCATAGGAAGAAGCAAAGGCGATGAGGAAGGAACACCTTGTTCCACCCCAGAGGCAGCCGTCGACGATGGATCATCCGTTGTGGAAGGCAATGGCGGATTTCCAATAAGGCACGGTAGTCACGTGCCTATGGGCACAGCTCCTTGAGAGGCGCAAAAAGTTCTGTGAGGGTGTAAAATTGTGGTGGGACTGGGACCAATGCTAAGCAGAGTCATGTTCAGACATAGCAGGGTTCCCTAAAATTTATTTTTGGTGTGTGTGTGTGTATATCAGACAAAAGGACGACCAGCGCCTTTGGGGCACCACCGCACCACAACCTCCTGTTTGGGAAGGAGGGAGGAAGTTTTCTTTTTCTGAGTGAGTCCCAGCTTACATTCTTGGACGAAACTACTGCTGCAACGTAGGAGGCAGCAGTAGTTCCGTCCAAGAATGTGAGCTGAGAATCACACATGACCAGAAATGATTCATCCTGATTATTCTGACCGGAACACGAACAGGTTGAGGAGAAAAAGAAAAGCGACGTATTCCGGGGAGTGGCACTGGGCACGCGACGTCTGTCCTGGCCCCTTCCTCTCCTGATGGTGACCACGACACAACAAACAACGAATAAACAGAAAAAAAGAAAGCAAAGGAAAGGGACAAGACATAATTAATTCCCAGGGAGTCCGATGGGAGGAGGTATAGGTGTGACCGTGTGAGACCCGTTTACCATACCCAAACATACCATATGTGGTGGAAGACAAACGTTTTTAAATTACTTTCATCTGAATGGCTGAGCGTGCGTGCATGGGGTACATTCCCTGCTTGTACCCCCAATCAGATAAAAGTGCTCTTCACAGAGACAAAGCTCAAGGAACTGGAATTCGCCAGAGGCTCAGAGCTATAAGTGTATCAAAGTCAGTGGCGGCTTTTCAGGTGAAGTAGGTGAAGTGCCTCTTCATCTATTTTATTTGAAATAAGATTTTATTTATCAGTTTCGTATAATATATTTTTTTTTTGCCTTTATTGAGTGCCAAAATACCCAAAATTTTGATTATATATCACTTCACAATTAGCGTTCAATACGGAAAACAAGTCCTTATACGCAAAACACTTCACGTGAAGACCTAAAATGAGAATGCTTGGAAGTCTGCAGTTTTCGTTCGAGTTGCCATGGTAACTGTGACGTCACCCTCCCCTATCTGCCGGGCAAGTTAAGTGTTTTATTATGAGACGTCAAAGCTCTGCATTTGAAGTCGTGACCTTACGAAGAGATCGCAGTATAACGGGACTGATTGCCAAGGGTTCTTTGCAATCCACTAGGGATTTTTTCTTGCGGTCTTTTGGTACATACTTTCTGAAAGAGATATGTTTTTTTGTGTTTTGTGATTGTTTGTTAAAAACTTCATTAGTTACTTTTGTTTCGTGTATAGTTTAACTGATAGTTTTAGTTTCCTGTATGTATCCTGTGAACAACATTGTCTGTAATTTATTGCAAATTCCGTTCAATCGGTGGAAAGTTGAAAATAAAAGAGACATTTTACTTCAAGGACGACCGACGAATTCATTGACAATTGTCGCCAAGAAAGAAATCAAGAACAGCGGTAAATCTTACAATATTAATTTTAAAAATTGTTGGTTTACTGAATATAAATGGCTTTGTAGCCCTTTTGTGTTACAAAAATTATTTTGCTGGCCATGCTTATATTTTAGTAATAAAATTCGGCGTGGAACAAAGACAATTTTCAGATTTCTTAAATATAAAACGGTCACTTTACAAAGGTGGTGATTCTAGCGAACACCTGAAATGCGAATTAATGCTATATAATTTTGAAAAGAATCAGAACACCATTGCCGCCCAGCAAAAACACAAGTGCTGGGAAACTGCTGGCCACCAGCTGGCAGTGATGGGTCACTGCAGGCTGAAATCTGCCGCTCACGGCGTGGTCCGTTGGTGGCAGCGCTATCAGTTGGCGAGCCATTGATGGCCCTGCAGCATCGCCGTGTATTGTGGGCCTTCAAGCAAGTGCCACTAGTGGCCCGTTGCTGGCAACCAATGCAACCCCCAACAGCAGGTGGAAGCATCGGGACTGCGCATGCGCAGAAGCAACACTTGTTGTGTCTCTCATGGTACCAGTTAGTTGAAGACGACGCTATCGCCATCGTGTTATTTTAGTGGATGTTAAGAAAAAAATCCATATGTGGAGAGGCGAATTAATTTCCTAATGAAATTTTGCGTCGACGAAGATATCAGATTAAGCCGTGAAATACTAGATTACAGCCATGAAATACACCCACTCCATTCCCGAATAACAATTCATGGAATGGAGTGGATGAATAACAAAAACAAATTTGAAACCGCTTGAAACACATATCCTGGAAAACCATTAAAATAGCGTTTGTTGGAAAAAAAAAAAGAATTATACGCGTACAAAATTTATTTATTATTTGAAAGAAAAAAAAAGCAACGCTATGTGGTGTACTCATCCATGGGTTGAATACACAAGACTGGGAGGAATTCGCTTCTAAAAATAACGAGAAGTAAAATAAAATATATTTTACTCTTCAAAACAAATGTAGCTTCGGACAACGGAAAGGAAAGACACAACGTTAAAAATGTAACAGAATGTGACATGAACCCGGGTAAATATATATTTATTCAACAATCTCTTTTTCAAGACGGCAAGGACAGTACAAAACTTTGGAAAGCGACTCTAAGTATGTACACGCCTTGAAAATAAGTGAAATTCCCTTAACGTAAAAAAAAAAACAAAAAAAAACTATCGTTACGTTGAAAAAATTAATTTATCAATTATATGAAACTGACTTTTATGAGAAATACCTCGCAATATTATAAAATGAAAGAGGGAAGCATTCGATTACAAATTGCATACCAAACAGATAGCTTCCAGACGTATTCGCGCGTTGTGAATTAGTCCGGTCGGTAGCGAGCGCGGCTTCCACATAAACGGCCCAGGATCGAATCTAGTCAGACGCAAACGGCGTTTTTCCGGTCTGTCGAGAAAATTTCCCCAGCGCAGTGCGTTGGAGCTTCGTAAGGGAAGAAAAAAAATTGTCGCGTTAGGAAACTGCAGGGTTATCCTTGCTTTTTTTTTTTTATAATTATTATTATGGCTAATACTGGGAAATTAGCGGACAAGATTCGGCAAGCCACCAGTTACGTCACGTGGTTGCTGGCTGCCACTAATGGCTCATTAGCGGACCACATTAGGCTAGCCATCATTTCTGGCACGTGCTTGCTGGGCCACTGAAGGGCCACTTGTGGCAGCTACAGCCTGTGATGGACCACTGATGGCCCTGTTGTGGCATATGACAACTGATGGGGTGCCAACTGTTGGCCAGCTGTTGGCCTGAACTGCTGGCCCTTCTGTTGGCCGCCCGGACATTTTATTGACGGTTCGGCAGCGGCAACATAGTGCTGGGCCAGCAAGACTGTTTTTGCTGGGCGATGCCCTGAAGGAGAATGCTAGGCTTTTGAAAATGCATTTCAACAGAAGCGTTTGTTGAAATCGACTTTTCCTGCAGACAATGATTGATGCAGTACTGTATTTGAGTAAACAAGAACTAGCATCCCGTGACCATGACGAAGGCATTGACTCGATAAATAGTAGAAATTCAAGGAATTGCTTTCACTGTTGATATCAAGAAGTCCTTTGAAATTCAAAATCAATACGAAACGATAAAAAATGTCTTCACGGGGGACTCAAAAACTATTCAAAACGAATTAATTGAATGTATTTCTGAATATATAAACGACCACGTCAAAAATGAAATAAATGAAGTTCAATGCTTTTATATTCAAGTAGATGGGAAGACGTAACCAGACTTCCGAGTGCTCTTTAATAATAAGATCTGTTGATTCGGGAGGTGTATTGGTTGAGCGATTTTTGGCTTTCCATGGTGTGAGTGAAGATAGAACGTCAGGAGCTTTATACAAAATGCTAGACAAAATTTTGGAACAGTTTGATTATCAACACAAGTCAATAGGACAATGTTACGATGGGGCAAGCGTAATGTCTGGACACTTGACGGGGCTCCAGAAAAAATTAAGCATAAAGCTTCTCAATCTGTTTTTGTTATTGCTTAGTACATCGTTTGAGCCTTGTATTACAGCAGAGTTTTTCTAAAATTTCTAAGTGTCGAATATTTTTTGCAAGCCTCAGTGTAATTCCTTTGTTTTTTTCACCACTCAGCGAAGCGATCGCTTCGCTGAGTGGTGAAAAAACAAATCTTCACATCAACAACCGCAAGAGGCATGCCAACAATAACAGAAACTCGATGGTCCTCCACTTCGAAGTTAGTAAGTGTGATAGTTTAAGATTGGGATAAATTGAAGGAAGTATTCGAATTTCTCACAAATAGTGACCAATCAGACAAAAAAAAAAAACAATTCAACTTTCCCAAGGGTTTTTAAATGATAGGAACACTTTTGAATTTACAATTTTGGGAATAGTGTTTAATGAAATATTTGGTTCACCGATCTATTATTCGAAATTTTGCAGAAAAAATCACTAGACATATACTGTGTTACTCAAATTAAAAAAAAAACTTATGAAATTTTGAGCCATAAAGGGAACGATGAGGTATTTGAAACACTGTTTGGAAAAGCTAGCAAAATCACAGAAATAAGCAGATCTAAACGGGAATATGCTGCTCTTACACAAGAAACAATTTTTAAAAATCATAAACAATTGTATTTTGAAATTTTGTACCACATTCTTATGGAAATGGATATAATATTTAAAGAGAGTGAGAAACTTAAACTTCAATTTCCCTGTCTTGGCGACACAACCAAATTCGACCAATTTAATTAATGCTTTCCCTCTCACGCTTTTGAAAATCTACAACATTTTTACTAGGAAGTTTGAACAAGCTTGTTTTAGTATGTGTGGGATGCTGTGCTGAAATTTCCGTGAGTGATGAGTGAAAAAAAGGAAAAACTCAGTGGGCTCAGAATCGGAAAATCGCGATTGCCAAAAAAAAAAAAAAAAAAAAAAAAAGAGAATGGGAAACTGAGCTGCTGAAAAGCGTACTTCTTGAAGAACACCTTAAAGAAACTCGGGCTTAGCTTTGCGATACGCTCACCAAGATCGATATCACGCCACCTGCTATCAACAAGCAACACCCATACCTCAGTGACTGATGTGGGAGTGTATTCCATACCATTGGAATACCCGGATGGTACCAACAAACATTTCATCGGAATGACAAAACGCTCTTCGACTAGTCAAACACAAGTGGAACGTTCCGCACAGAAAAATGACAACCGCCCTATCCAGGGAAGTGGCTACCCATTCCACCATCCCGAAGTGGAACCAGATCAAGCGAGTGGCTCCTTATACTACAGCCAGGAGCACTGACCTCAGGGAAGCCATCAAGATATTGACGTACCCTGTGGTCTGCAATGATGACATCTTACTTGAGCTTCCCCAAATATAGCGCACATTTCTTCGCGCTTAGCACTTTTCTGTGGACATCTCTCGTTGTCGCACGCACGCGACGCAACACAGCATGTTCTCATATTCTGTTCATGTTTGGCTTTTTAAATGTTTTCTGTTGTTTAGTTCTCTTGTCTTGCCTATAAACGCCTAAGTTTGAAGAAGGCACCCGTTGGTGTTGAAAATTTACGCTTTAATAATCATATTTTTACGTTAATAAACGGATATTTTATTCCTTTTCTTAATAAAAATTACATTTCCTTGCGGTGTTCCCTTACAAATCATCAATTACTAATAGTACAATATTATAGCTACATGCATGTAGATATTTCTGTTGATTGTTGATTGAGATATTGAAACATAACTGAACTTTTTAACGTAAAAATTTTAAAATTGATTATTCTGATAAACATTTTGAGGACCTTCATTTCATGGAAAAGAAGGGACATTTTCAAAACTATGAACTTTTATGAACCAAGCTGAAAAAAGGGGACGTTTTAGGAATAGGGACCTGTTGGGAGCACGAAACTGTAAAAATTTTGCTTAGAAAATGGTGGGGTTGGGAGGACACAGCGCAGCCACATCCTGCTAAGAACCAGACCCCAGGCACGTACGCAGAATTTAATTTCGAGGAGGGTCCAAGTTCCACGGGGGTACGCACAAAAACATGTGTGTGCTCAGCCAATATATGAATATATATGTTTGACCATGAAGTCGAACATTTAGGAGGGGGGACGGTGTTCTAGACCACCTAGAGCTGGACCCCCTCCCCCATGAGTATGACTCTGCCGGTCCCGATATCAGAACGAGAACGGGTATACGAGTGATGAGCTACTCCGCAGGGGCGCTTGGAAAATGTGTGTCCATGGGCGCCAAATCTGTAAGTCCGCCACTGGTGGAAGGCACATTGGTTCGGCGAGGAAATGACTGCAGCACAGATACAGGAGTAGGACAGTCCGCCTTGTGATGGCCGTAATCCAGGCATTTCTCACAGTGGTAGGAAGTAAAGAGTGTGATTCGACGAACGTGACCATCACACTTAACTGTGAGCTTGGTTGGGCAGCAAGCAATATCATCTTGTGAGGAAAACACCATCTGTGCCGTGCGTCGAGCACTCAGGATGGAGCGATCATCTGCATCACGTGGTGTAGCGGAAAACGTGCTAATACAGCAGACAACCCGGCCGACCACTGTAAGGGCAGCATAGAGCATAATATCGGTCACTTCAGGGGGGGCCGGGTACAATGACACAGCAACAGTGCGCTGGGCACCGGGTTCGGGCATAAGAAGTCGATTCCGGATAAACAATCCAGTCTGTAGAACAGAATGAGCAATAGCTGCCTCCGTGAAATACACGATGACAAATCGTGGTCGACGAGACATGTGAAGTATGACCGTAGGGGAGAACTGACGTTTAAGAGCAGTAGCACAGATTTTGAGAGGCGTGTTAGGCAATGCCTTAAAACATACCCCTTGGGCTAAAATAGATGAGAAGGAGGTTCCGGGAAACGATTCCGCTGGGAGTTCACGAAGGAGCTCATCGACCGCACGACTCAAAAATGGTAGAAGAGTACTTGCATCCTTGTACAACGGAGGGGACACACGAAATGCCCGGGCAGCTGCGACCGCAGAGTAGGATGGTTTTTGTCAAGGAAGAGCACTGTCCGACGTGTCCATTACGTCATCAGTCATCACAGAGGAAGAAGTAGTAGAGAAGCACGCATGTTGAGGAGCTCCGGAAACTCGTCAGGATGACGCACCCGAAAAGGGAAGCTGGCCAACGCCATTCGGGGAAGGCAACGTGGTAACGCTGTTGAGCAAGAGTCACTAGTTCCTAATCTTAGTGAATGCACCGTGTTTCCTCGGAGGTGCTGTTAGGGATCGGCGATTGCGTTGCCTGACAAGCTGTCCCGGATGATGGTCGTCTAGATGTCAGATGTCCAAGATGCAACCCCAAGGAAACGCGGTGCGATTGCGATGCCTAGCAGGCAGTGAGGTTATCAATGGTTGGTGGGAATTTGTTGTTTGTACAATTGTACTTTGTAACCATTTTTTTCAGGTGATTGTAATTGTTCGTTTGCCGTTTTTTCAGCTTATTAATAATGTTCGTTCGCAGTTTTTCAGGTTATTATTATTTTGGTTGTACGAAATCAATAGGTATATCCACGTATAGCGTCTAGAAGGTAAACTGTGCCGAGCGCCTAGCATACGTAATGATTGGCGTGGATACCGAAATGAGTCTCCTTCGTAAATTGCGCTGCGATCGCCTTCCCTTCCCTCTTTCTTACTGTGAGGGGAGCGGGAAACTAATTTTTTTTTATTGGAGGTTTAACGACCACCGTGAGCAACTCAATGGGCTATAAGCAGTCGCCCGTCCCTAATTTAGGATAACTGGTTCCAGGGAAGGGAGAGAGCCAGTGCCGTAAGACAAACACAACATCCATGCCTCACCGGGATTCGAACCCGGACCCCTTACGGACGAACGATCAGAGGCCATCGCTTAGACCACTCCGCTACCGGGGCGGCAAACTAAATTCGTGTTGCTTACTGTGAAAAGAGCGGCAATTTAGACGAAGACGTGTTATGTTTTAGGTTTTAGAAGGAATGTGGATTTCCTAAATATTGTATATAAGTTATACTTAGCTCATTATGCGGAAGAGAAATAACCATTGTTTTGTGCCAGGTTGCAATACTCAGTACAAAAACAGTAAGCTGTCGCTCTTTGGAATACCCAAAAATGATAAACTTTTACAGCAATGGCAAAAATTGATTCCCCGTGCAGATAAAAACTTAGACAAATCTAGTGCTGTATGTGAACTGCACTTTGATGAGAGATTTGTGGTTCGAAATTTTGTGCATAAAATAAACGAGGAGACTGTGTTAATACCCAGAGATCGGCCCATCTTGACACCAGATGCAATTCCAACAATATTTCCAAACCTTCCCCATTATTTATCAAAACCTTTGGCAAAAACGAGGAAAGTTAGGGAAACCGATGATAAGCCTGATGGTAATTTAAATAGCTTGGAATTTACTTCCCATAGAGTTACACTGAACTGCCTTCTGAATATCAACCTTCCTTCAGAATTTTGGGGTAAGCAAATTCCTGCTAATAATTCAAAGTGCATAATTTTCCATGTTCATTCATTCAAATGTGAATTGTCAAATTCATTGAAAACTGAAAAACTGGTTGTTGTAACCGAAAGTGAACCAGAGTTTACATGTGAAGTGTATTTACGTGGATTAAAAATGAACACAGTTTCTTATATTACTTCTAAAGATGAATTAGAATCCATTATTCGAGACACTGATAGGCTAACAGCATTCATGGCGCAGGCTCCATTTCAGAATTTGAAAATAACAAGCAGTACCTTGAAAGTGGAGTTATTTTTGAGAATAATTTGTACAGCAAAAATTGTGTAAGGAAAGGAACAGCAGAGACTTGCCTCAAATGTAAGTATCTGCAGCGCTTACTTTTGCACAAAATAGCTTATCATAAAAAAAGGCTACATTTAAAAACAAGTATTAGAATAAAGTTCGGAAAATCAACAGGCTGAAGAAACGGGTTATTTTGCTCTCTGATTACATAAAAAATATCCAAAACAAAAATAAAAATTTTACAGAACTTTCCATTAATGAAAAAATAGCAGAATTACCCATTAAGCAGCAGCAAATGGTTATTCATTGTTATAAGGCAGCAAAAAGGAAATATGCAAGAGGTATGTCATATACCAAGGAATGGTTACTTGAATGCTTACTAATGCACATTAAATGTCCAAAATTGTACGAGCACATACGGAAACCCAAAATCATGATCCTACCTAATAGAACAACTATTAGAAAGTATATTTTAAATTACAACAGTAGTTTTGGATTCAATGCACAGACGTTTGAAACACTTTAAAGAAAACAAGTGAGATGGAGCCTTTTGCAAGACATGGTGGTATATTAATAGATGAAGTGAAGCTTACAGAAAAACTGCAAGCAAAATCATCTGTTGAAATAATAGGATTTGTTGATATTGGGCATACACTTCAGAAGCTGTTAAGCATACCCCATGTAATCACGGACTGATTATGGTGTTCCAGCCATTACATGGAGATTGGACCCAAATAATTGGTGTTTTTGCCACAAGTAACAATATAAGTGGAACTTTGCTTGCAAAATTAATTATTGAAGCTGTTATTCTCCCTGAAAATGCAGGTCTGTTTGTTGATTTCATTACGTGTGATGGGGCTTCTTGGAACAGGAATATGTGGAAGACATTTGGTATATCAGCAGATTGTTCTGGAACTAAATACAGCATTATGCATCCTACAGATTGTTCTAGAAGTTTACATTTCAAATCAGATTTGCCTCACTTAATAAAATGTGTACGGAACGCATTTGTTACCAGAGGTTTTCTTCTGCCCGAAGGGGAAGCAAGACCAGAGCATTTTGAAGCAGCATGGAGTAAGGAATCTGACATAACTACTCTAAAAGCTATGCCAAAAATTACACGAGTTCATATTCACCCAAATAACTTGAGAAAATGAGGGCAAGCTATCCTTTGCAGCTTTTTAGCAACAAAGTAATAAAAGGCCTTTTTCTCTATAAGCATCATATTGAAATACAGATTGGTAGTACTAATGCAACTGCATTTTTCATAAAGTTGATGATGCAGTTAATAACTGCAATGACCTCTAGGAGTCCATCAAGTAGTCTCCGCGTAGATTCTGAGGGATGCAAAGTACTTAACGATTTTCTGTTATATTTAGATAAATGGGAAGCTTTTGCAGGAGATAAGATGATTGGGTTTTTAAGTGCTAGCACAGCTGCAGGATTACGAGTCACTATAAGCAGTACCATCTCTCTACTAAAATATCTAACAGAAACCTTGAACTACAAGTATGTAATGACATCGCGCTTGAGTCAAGACTCATTTTTGGCATTATTCGGCAACTGTCATGCTGCAATGACCACCCCACTGCAGCAGAATTTTTAGTGACCATTCAGTGTTTAAGTTTTTATTATCTGGCCAAGCCTGTAAAGTGTGGTACTAGCTGCACAACAGAAATCATTAATTCCCTTATTGAAACAAGTGAAACCATCAGTTGCAAACCTAATGTTTTGTTAAATTTAAATGAACTTTTAAGTGATGAAATGCTAGATAATGTGAAAGATACCTTGAATAGTGCTGCATATTCTGATTGTGCTTCCCTTTTCCCACATAATTCCCATAACCAGTTGCTAGTTTATGTTGCAGGTTATGTAGCTAGGAAATGTGTTGCAATAACTAAATGCAAAGATTGCACCAAAATGTGTTTAACATGCAGTATTGAAGAAAAGGCCAGATTTTCTAGAACATTGATACGAGAATTTGATAAAGGTGGCTTATTATATTCTTCAAAGGAACTCCTAGTTCTTGTCAGTCAACTGGAAGGTATTGTTACACATTATTTCAGCACCGAAAAACTACACAGAGATAGTATCGTTGATATTCTAGTTATCTTGATGATAAAGAAAATTAAATTCAATGGTTGTGCAGAACACAGTAAAGATGTGACATGTAAGATTGCAAAATTTTATTTACTGACTCGGTTGCATTTCTATATAAAGGGACTTAATAAGATTCACGATGATAATAGAGAAAAAATGAAGTACCTTAAGCTGAGACGCTGCAAGTAAATACGAAGTCCCTGGATCTGGGTGTTGAGGTTCTTTTTATGAGGAAGCAAGTGAGAGACAGGTTTTTAATTACTGTGGAGTGAGTAAATATATGTGGAGACAGCAGGGGCGGCTCCTGCTGGGGGGCTGCGGGGTTGCAGCCCCTTCCCCCCAGATATTACGAAGCACATGTTATAATTTTTTTCTCTCCTTCCTGCTGTTCATAGTTCCCTGACGGCCTAACCTTATTTAGTTTCCGTGTACACTGTACAACTGCAATATACGCAATGCGCGAGACTGCAAAATTCGCAGCTCTTTATCTAAAGAGCGTGGCGAGGGGCTGAAATTCCCGTATGCAACACCTGTGTGTTTAAACTTACAAGGTGGGGATACAACTTCACCGGGGCAGCCCCGGTGGCGCAGTGGTCTAAGGCTCTGGCCTCTGATCATTCGTCCGAACGGGGTCCGGGTTCGAATCCCGGTGAGGCATGGATGTTGTGTTTGTCTTACGGCACTGGCTCTCTCCCTTCCCTGGAACCAGTGACCCTAAAATAGGGACGGGCGACTGCTTATAGCCCATTGAGTTGCTCACGGTGGTCGTTAAACCTCAAAAAAAAAAAAAAAAAAAAACTTCCCCGGGACTGGTATCTCGTATCTATGTAGCCCTCGCTTCGAAATATCTTTTCATTGGCTGCCGTTAAAACAAACTTCGTTGCTTGTGATGTCGATCGCCTAGGAGTGGGGATAACTTGTGCAGGGATCAGAAAATCTGATGAAGGGAAGCGTCCCTCTCTGAACCACCACTGCAATTCCCGTTCCCCAAAAGCTTTGAAAGACTGAACGGTGTGTGTGCGGGGGGGGGGGGAGCGGGAGGTCACTCGAATGCATTTCTTGTTTTTCATCGGAGACTGCAGTTCCTGCAGCTCTTAGTACTAAATCCGTTTTCACTTGCTGCCGTAAAAACAGTCCTCGTGGTGACGATCGCCTAGGGGTAAGCTGGACGGGTAGGGCGCATAGGGCGAGGGTAGTGAATAGAGAAATTTCCCGCTCAGAACCCGTTCTGCGATTCGTCTTAAGCTTTGGGAACATGAAAGAGAAGGGAAGGGGGTCACTCCAATATATTCCTTTCCGTGTTTCTCCGGAGAAGAAATGTTGATTATTTGGCATTAGCGGTCAGTTTGCTTTTGCTGTTCGAGAGTTCAGTTCGAAACGTTATTGTCCCTTGCGTGTCATCAAATTCTATAGTTAGTATAGCGCAAACTGTGGAATATCTGATGCGGATTCAGTTCAGCAATTTGACATTTCAAGAAAAATTAGACTTGAAAAACTTTGGTACACCGATGCCTGATTTGAAAATAACGCAGATAGCACATAGCCGAAATAAAAGTTATCAGCGTAAATTTAACACTAAGATGTACATGGAAAATGACTGGAATTGTGGATGCGAAGTCTCAAACTCTCTGTTTTTGGTTTCCATGTCTGTTGTATGGTGGGGACTCTGTGTGGACCAAAACAGGTGTGAACGACTTAAAAAAACTCCGTGAAAAAATGAAAAAGCATGAAAATTCTACGAAGCACATAGAAAGTTCAATGGATTTCGCGATGTTGGGGAGTGTCAATATTGCTACGCAAATGGATAGTGCGTACAAATTGAGCACTGAACGCCACAATAAGGAAGTCGAGAAAAGCAGGTCAGTGTTTTCAAAAATTATTGATTGCATCAAATTTTGTGGAAATCACGAGCTTGCACTAAGGGGGCATGATGAAACATCGGAATCCTCTAATTCCGGAATATTTCGAGGTTTACTCGATTTTGCTAGTCAGTTAGACCCAACAGTCAGGGAACATTTGGAGAATTCAACAGTCTTCAAGGACACATAAAAAACAATCCAAAATGAGCTCTTGGATTGTATGTTAGAAATTTCACGCCAACAAATAAAACAGGAAATTGATTCTGCACAGTTTTTGTCCATTATGGCAGATGAAACCACAGATGTATCGGAAATAACACAAATAGCAATTGTATTCCGATATGAGTTAGAAGGTTGCGCTGTCGAGCGTTTCTGGGGCTTTTATAATCCTTCTGGGCAGGATGCTGCTTCCATTTCAGGATGTCTTCTAAAAGTGTTGGAAGAAATAATTCCCAATGAATCTCAGAAATTAATAGCACAGAGCTATGATGGTGCAGCTGTGATGAGCGGTGCAACTTCAGGTGTCCAGGCCAGGGTGAGACAGATATATCCTAATGCTTTTTATATTCATTGCTATGCTCATCAGCTAAATTTAGTGATGGAGAAAGCCGCATCACAAAACACTAAAGCCAGGATTTGTTTTTCAAACTTATCTGGAATACCTACATTTTTTTCACGTTCACCACAAAGATTAGCAGCTCTTAACACCGTAGTTGGAAAGAAAATTCCACACTCGGTGACGACACGTTGGAATTTTAATATTCGTACGGTGAATTCTGTTTTCGAACAACAAGTCAATCTATTGGAATGTTTTCGATCACTCAAGGAAAGTAGTACATCTCCAGCAGTTACAATAAATGCTGCAAGTGGGTTTGAACGGCTATTGAAAGATCCGGAATTTAAATTCTGGTTGACATTTTTTCATAATCTTATGCCTCACGTAGACACATTATACCACCAATTGCAGAATCGTCAAACGGATACAGTGAAGACAAAACATTGTGTTTCAGCTTTCATTAACGCTGTGCAGAACATAAGGACTCATATGCCGACTGATAATACAGACTGTTCTGAGGACGAAACTCCGGATCAGTCTCCCCCTCCAAAAAAGAGACGGGTCGAGCAGAACAACAATATTAGAATAGTTGCCGCAAAAGAAGTATATGATCTAATTACCACTCGAGCCACTAAACGGTTTCATTTCGCAGATCTTGAAGCTGCCAAACATTTTTGCCTGAAAATTTTGCAAGTTACGCTAAGCAGCTTCCAAACCATGAAATGGTCATTGCAGTAAAACGTTTTGGAGTGCTAGAAAAGGAAAAGCTGTATTCGGAGCTCAGCGTGTTGTATAACCGAAGCGATTTCCATAATATTACAAGTGCGACTCAGCTGTTACAGTTCATGCTGAAAAATAATTTGCAAGCATCCTTTTCGGAAACTGTGAAACTTCTTCGCATCTTAGTTACTATCCCAATGATCACATCAGAGCCAGAACGTTGTTTCTCGTCCCTCAAGAGAATCAAGAATTTTTTAAGGAACAGTATGGGACAAGATCGACTGACAGCACTTGCAATGTTGTCAATAGAAAAAAACATTATTGCTAGCACCAAGAAATTCAACGAACAAGTTATTGGTATGTTTGCTACTCATCGAGATCGGCGCATGGAATTTATTTACAAGTGACAGGTATGTATGTTATCACTGCTAAAAAAATTTGCACGCTTTGCTAAAAACTGCTAACATTTTTATTTTGTGTGTATTTTTGGATCCTATGTGGTGCCCTGTTTGGTGTTGATCACTATAAAAATATTTTTAATATCTTATATCTCAAACAGAATAACTTTTTTTTCCAAAATTTAGAAACATTCTTTTGTGACCGATAACATTTAAAAATCGTAATGTTTAGGTACAATTAAATTTGCAACATATTTCATAAAGGAAATTAGATAATTTTTAAGTCACATTGGAACAGGTATTTTAGGTGAAGCCAAAATTATCGGTATGATTGATCCTGAAGCACAATAACAGTTTGTTTGATACGGTAACATTTTAAGTAGTTCTTAAGCCCCCCACCCCTAGGAGTAATGAAAGTCCTGCATACTCGTATCTTTAAACTTACGTTTCTAAACAGTCTTCGCTGCTTTAAAAGTTCGTTAACATCTAACATGCACTTCGTAAAACATAAATTTACTAATTTAAGCAGTACTGAAGTTTTAACGGTGAAATTCCTTTGTATCATATTTATTAATCAATTTAAAAAAAATATTTGGATCTCCCTATCACTGCAAGTCATTTCTCAATTTTAACGCTAGGAAGTAAATTTTTTATTACTTTAATTAAAATTAAGAACCGCTTAAAAATTCTTAAAGCACTTGAAGGAAGTCAGAAACTGTTAAATTTGACATTATTGATATTTCCCGCTTACACTGCAAATTTTCCGCGGCTTCCGCTAAATATCAGTAAATTACGCAAACCATGTGTTTTTGCTACAAAATGTATTCTTGATATTCCTTGAGCAGTGGAAAGTTACACAACTGCCAGTATTCCAATACGGAGTGCGCTGGGCCGAGGTAGCTCAGTGGCAGCAGGCTCGCCTCTTGACTTGAAGGGTTCGAGTCTCGTTGCCGCTGAAGACCCGTCGTGGTTCGGAAGTGATGTTAAGCCGGCAGTACCGGGGTAATGACTCCTCGTTATAAATAAACCTAACTCCCATCCTCCGATGTTTGGCCCGGGCCGTTTAGCCCTCAGTGTAGCATAAATAATCACCGGTGGGGGTCAGCTAATAATGTTTTATATATATAATGGAAAATTAACCAGCAGGCAACCGGTGAAAGAAAACATCAAAGTGATTTACTTGCATTTGGAAAATAAGTGTATAAGTGCAAACTGGATATCTTTTGCTTGTTAAACTTTTAATTAATCATCTCTGTTAATGTAAGTATCGGGAGGGGAAAAAGCTGAAGTGTATCTGTGAAATTAAGCTCTAAGCATATAATATTTTTTATTCATTTCAACTGTATCACACAAAAAATTTGGCTGTATGTGTACACAACACAGCAATAAATAACCCTTACCAAAGCACGAACAGACGCAAAAAAATTTATCTTTCAGAAAGATATCCATAAATTTCGGATGCAGCCACCCCCATAATAAACTAGGCACGAGCCGCCACTGGGAGCCAGTCAATAGCTTTTACTTATAACTACTGTGGAGTCAGTAAATATATACCGACTCCACAGTAATGCCACAGCTCAAACCCTCACCGCGCTTCCTCAAACCTACCTTAACAGTTAATAAGAACTTTGCAACAGAACAGATTCCGTCATTCAAACCCAGGGATTTGAACTTAGTCCCATTACCAATGTTCAACCCTGAGCAAGCAGAGCAGCCACTGCTGTGTTTACTGATCTACTATATATTACCATATGTAAGCATCATCATCATCATCATTGTCAACCATTATCAATCCACTGCTGGACTAAGGTCTCCCCAAGTTTCCTCTACAACGGTCTGTCTTGTGCCAGTCTCCTCCATGTCACCCCTGGATACTTTCGAATTTCATCCACCCATCTCCCATGTGGTCTTCTTTTGGGTTTTTTCCTGTCATTTGGAATCCAATCTAAATTTCCGGCTGTCCATCGATGATCTGTCCTTCTGGCAGTATGTCCAGCCCATTGCCATTTCCGGGATTTAACTCTGATCATGATGTCTTCCACTCTTGTCATTTTTCGGATCCACGAGTTCCTCTTCTTATCTCTCCTGGTTACACCAAGTATGCACCTCTCCATGCTCCTTTGAGTTGTCTGTAGCCTTTGTATATCTCTTTTAGTTAAGGTCCACGTCTCTGCACCATACGTAAGCACTGTAAGGATGCATTGATCAAACACTTTTCTTTTAAGACATAATGGCATATTGCTCTTGAAAATTATGCTGTTTCTTCCAAAAGCTCTCCAGGCAAGTTTTGTACGCCGATTAATTTCTTCATCAATGTGACCCTCACCTGATATCTGCTGTCCAAGATAAAGGTACGTGCCTGTTATCTCCAGCTTTCCTTAATCAATCCATAAATCTTTGTTTCTTGTAAAAGCATTGAACATCACTTTTGTCTTCTGAAAGTTCATTTTTAATCCCACTTCTTTACTCTTGTCAGCAAGTTCCTGGATCATACTCTGCAGCTCTGATGGGGTAGTTTCAAAAATGACTATGTCATCAGCAAAACGAAGGTGGGTTAGATATTCTCCATTAATCTTTATCCCTTTGTTTTCCCAGCTCAGCGACTGAAAGACACCTTCCAATGTGGCTTTAAAGAGCTTCGGAGATATGGTGTCACCTTGTCTCACTCCCTTTCCAATTTTTATGTATGTTGTATTTATAAACAGCCGAATCTTTGCACTTGCATTTTCATAGATGTTATTAATAATATTAATGTATGCATCTTCAATACCACAGGATTTCAGAGCCATTGTAACTACTGATGGTTTCACCGAATCAAAGGCTTTTTCATAATCGATAAAAGCCATGCAAAATGGAAGTTCATATTCCCTCGCTCTTTCAATTAGTTCTCTCAGTACGTGGCTATGATCTATTGTGCTGTAGCCACTCCTGAATCCAGCTTGTTCTCTCGGTTGAGCCATGTCCAGTGTTACCTTCAAGTGGTGTGAAAGAACTTGAGTGAAGATTTTATAAACCACTGATAAGAGGCTGATAGGTCTGTAGTTCCCGAGATCCTCAATGTCATCTTTTTTATGTAGCAGGATCATTGTAGCGGTGTTCCAATCTTCAGGAATCTTCCCTTCATTAAGGCATCGAGAGAAAATTTGGGCGAGTACTGTTTCGATTTCCCCACTTGCTTCTTGTATGATGTCTACAGTAATTCCATCTTCTCCTGGAGCTTTTCCCCGCTTCATGTTCTTGATTGCATGTGCAACTTCTGCTGGAAGGACTGGAGGAACTCTGGTACTGGTACCTTTCATGATGTCTGGAGTGCATGTATCATCCCTTTCATACAGTTTGGAGTAGAAATCTTTCACTCTTGTCAAAATTTCGCCTTTATTTCTTGTTACAGAACCATCTTCTTTTCTCAGTGCCATAATCTGTTTTCTTCCCTTACTGAGATGTCCCTTTGCTATCTTTAGGCTTTGGTTGTTTTCAATTGCTTTCCTCACTAGTTCACAGTTGAATTTTCTTACGTCTTCAGTGATATTTTTTCTTACTGTCTTGCCTAGCTCTATATATTCCAGTTTGGAAGTCACGTCTTCTTTAGTTGTCCACATCTCTCTTCTTTTTTGCATCAACATTTTGGTTTTACCTGATAATTTGTTCACATGCAACTTGTTCTTAGACCCAGCTAATTTTGTTGCTGTTTCCATAAGAGCTTTGGTTACTTTTCTGTTAACTTCAGAAATATCCACTTCTTCCGATGTTAGGCCTTCTAAAGCAGAGAACCTGTTCTTCAGTTCCAACTTGAAGGTATTATGGTGTTTTTTAAGGTTGGTTATATCAATACATTTTGTTTGTCTTATGGGCTTGCCACGTTCAAGTTTAGTGTTGAGGTGCATCTTACATCTCACAAATCCATGGTCACTACCTGTGATGAACTTGTTTAGCCCACTGCAGTCTTCTATGACGAATTTTTTGTTACACATAATAAAATCAATTTTACTTGTCCCATTTGGATGTCACCATGTCCTTTTCCTGTGTGGCTTTTTCTTGAAAAAGGAGTTCAAGATGAAAAACCCTTCTGCCTCTGCAAACTCTACGAGAGTATTTTTTGGATTGGAGTTTTAACGACCACCGTGAGCAACTCAATGGGCTATAAGCAGTCGCCCGTCCCTAATTTAGGGTCACTGGTTCCAGGGAAGGGAGAGAACCAGTGCCGTAAGACAAACACAACATCCATGCCTCACCGGGATTCGAACCCGGACCCCGTTCGGACGAATGATCAGAGGCCAGCGCCTTAGACCACTGCGCCACCGGGGCGGCCGAGAGTATTTACACGCTGGATTCTGTTGCCGTGACCGAAATTACCTACTGAATTTGTTTTTTTTTATTGGAGGCTTAACGACCACCGTGAGCAACTCAATGGGCTATAAGAAGTCGCCCGTCCCTAATTTAGGGTCACTGGTTCCAGGGAAGGGAGAGAACCAGTGCCGTAAGGGAAACACATCATCCATGTCTCACCGGGATTCGAACCCGGACCCCTTCGGACGAATGACTAGACTCCATCGCTTACGCCACCGCGTCGCCGGGGCGGCACTGAAGTTTCATTCTGTTGCTGTTGCCCTATTTTTGCATTGAAATCTCCCATAATTATCTTCAAGTGCTGCTTACCTTTATTATTTAGATCACGAATTTCCTCATAAAATTCTTCAATTTCTTCTTCAGCATGACTTGTGGTGGGTGCGTAAGTTTGAATAATCTGAGCCTGGTATCTTTTCGAGAGTTGGATAACGAGTCGTGCAGCTCTGTCAGAGGAACTTTCAACTTCTACAGCTTTATCCTTCAGTTTCTTGTTTATTATAAATCCAACACCACTAGTTCTGCCAGTATCTGTCCCACGATAGTAGAAGAGATGTCCACTTTTCAGTTCAATGAGATCTTCTCCTTTTCTCCTTACCTAAACTGAAGGATAAAGCTGTTACCTCACTTAGCCCTACGATGTCCCACTTGATCCTTTGTAGTTCCTCTTCCAATTCAAGAAGCTTTGAATCATAAGATAGGGAGCGTCCATTATACGTAGCCAAGGTCAGCATCAGATGGCAGCCTAGTCCGGTCCTCCGGGGATTCTTAGCACCCTCTGCCTTCATGTCGCACTGGCCGCTGCCTTGGCCAGGTACATTTCCAGCTGCCGGAGCCCAAGATTTAAGTTGTGGAGTCATTTTGGAGGGGTTTGGCCAAAACTCACCACTCTGGCCAAGCGGGTTGGTGAGTGTGGGATAGCATTTCCTCTAATCCCGATGGTATAGTTATACCGCTATTGGCGGTCGTCAGAACCCCTTTAGTGGGAACAAGATGCACCACGAGAAGGCGGGGTTGACATTTGTCATGGAGAGGCTGGGATGTTACGCATCACCTGACCTTACATCCCTTCTTTTTAATACGGTCATATGTAAGCGTATGACCTGACATTCTTTTTAATACGGTCATATGTAAGCATATGACCGTATTAAAAAGAATGGATAACTTTGGGTGTATGTAGCAGTGGCTAGTTAACTTTTCCATTATTAAATATGATATGTATGCACATAGCAGACAGTAAGCCTAATGCATATGCAAATAAGTGATCCTATAGAAACTTAACCCAAACTCATTAAGAATTTTTCCAGCCTATAATGAGGTCAAGAAATGTCCAGGTTGTTAACAAACTTAGAAAAGAAAGTTACAAAAACTGGTAAGTTATTTAGAGTTTCAAAATTCATTTCTTTAAATGTATTTATTTAAAAAAAATAACCTCCTTCCCTCCCACCAAGTAACTGAATAGTTCAGCAGATAAGATATTAATATACAAAAAGATTTTAAGGAACATGTGTGGTGGTAATAATATTGCAGAGTTACTATTTTTCATTAAAAATGTTAAGAACTGTGGGATTCTTTAGCAAACTGCCCCACCCCTTCATCTTTTTTTTATTTTTAATGTTCAAATCCCAAAACCACAGGTGGTAATCTGATATAAACACACATTTTTTTCAATCAACATTTAGCTTTGGCATTTTCAGCATTGCTAACTAGGGCTTCCATGATTGAATTATATATTACAAAATTCAGTATTTTGAAGAAAACTTGCAAAATGCCATGAGTGATTAAAAGTGTGACTAATTTATTCTTTACAAGGTGGTGTAAAAGTAATAAAAAAATAAACTAAACAGGTATTAAATTTATTTCTGGAAATTTAATTATGTGTGAAAACATCTAATAGTTGCATTCACAAATTCTTGCTCTTTGATTCAATTGCATTTTCTAAGATACCTAAAAATCAAGTTGTTTGTCATTTATTTTTTGTGTAATGTTACTTTTTAAATCCCCCCTCCCAAGTTCTGTTGCTGATAAATTTCTCTGTCGCTATACAATTGAGAAACGGTTTTTGATAAAAAATTTCAGCAACTGCTGCCCTAGCCTTTGACATATAACAGCCCGCAATGAATTAATCAAGCTTCTACTTCATAAAAAATAAAAACGAAAAAAACATTTAAAATGGGATGCTTACTTTTGCCCCGTGCTGATGAGAGTTCAATATTCCACACCGGTCCACGTCAGAGATCAGTTTTTTCACATGTGCTTCAACATTTGTTTCAGTTGGTGTAAATTATATCTGTATTACCTATTCCCAACTATTAGCGGCATTAAACAACATTGCTACATGTTTATATTGTACACAATGTGTCACTGTGCGCACCTTACTGGGACGATAAACCTTTCTGAATTTACTGAGGGGATATCAGTATGAGACTGAAATAATTCCAATTTCAGAAATTAAGAACAAATAAATGTCTTGGTAAATTATTTGCTCCCCCACAATATTTTTTCATTTAATAGTAAAATTTATCTAACGGTATAAAAAAATCCCTCCAAATCAGCCCCTTTTTTTAAATTTTTTTAACGTTTTTTTCTGAACAATTACTGGTAAATGTTTTTTCATGCATGCATTATGACCAAAATTATGCTTCAGTCAGAGGGGAATGTCATTATAAATGCGTGTGACACAGCATAAATAAGGTGGTACACACCGTTTTTTAAACCAGTCAGTAACGGGCAAAAATAATTTTGTTAAGCCTCTTAATAATACGAAAAGCTTACCCAACGTTTATATATATCTGCTATATCCACGGTAATCACTACATACGCTGGGCACTCGGCACACTTCCCCTTCTATGCTATATATCAGCTGTTTCTGTATAACCGTTTGAAGAGTAGATACATGGAATCACAACTTTATATTTACACACTCCCACGTATTTACTTCAAACAGTAAATTTTGTCCACTGTCCCTAAATTGTTTTTAAGGAGAGCTCTGTCTATGACTGGCAGCATTAAATTTGTTGAACCACTGCATTACTTATACCTGATCATAGGCCTAACCACTGGGAGGATCAGGACCCTCAGATGTTCATAGACTGGGATCCCCAATGTAAATGATCCTCCAAATGTTTCGGGAATATAATGATATGAACTTTTTATGTGAACCAACTAAATTATTTAATAATATAAGATTTTAATTTTTCGTAGAATGAGAACACGTGTATAATGTGTACTTAATAAAACAGCGATGTCGATTAAGCATGGTTACCAACATCGCTGGCGTATATATATTATGTGATCAGACCCCCCCCCGATTTTTAAACACAGTTACGCCACTGTACTTGATGGTCACTGGCCAACATCGCCGATGCTGACACTTAAGCATTCAATTCAAAATAAGCACATTCAATAATATCCCATACAAAAAAAGCCTTGAAATTTCTGTATATACAGCAGGAGCGGCTCCTGCAATAATCCAAAGCAGCTTTTTTTCATACCACATCAAGAGAGAAGTTACTGAACTCGGCTGGAAGTTTTTCCTGCACAACGCCACTATAAGCGAAAAGAACGCTTGCGCGCTGCTCTGACTGCTATTGAAACCAACTCATGTGGGAAACTCGATCTGCTTATTCCCACATCAGTTCATTTCCTTTGAATAAAACGTCCCTGGGGGCTGCAGCTTTCGCTGGTACAGCAGATATAAGTGGTCCTCGGAGTTATTTGCGAGTGACGTAGCTACAATGCAGTCTTTCGTTGGCTGCAAATGCATCGCCGGGCCTTCAACTTTTGGTTTGTTCCTATTTTTATTCAACATGATAATTCTAACAACTGGAGATTATTCGTGTTTGCAAACAACAAATACTCAGTTGCCGAGATTTTTGCCAAAAAGTTTCACTTCTGGTAAAAATGGGCATGTGAACAAATTGCGATTAAAAATAAAGTTCAGTAATGTATAAATTGAAAAATGAAAAAAAAAATGACTAATTTCTGCAGCGAAATACTTGCACAAAATTAATATTTTCACTTAACAGGCAGAGCCAAATTTTCGCTTTTAAACTCATGTACATTTCTATTCATCAAAAAACATTGAAATTGCTCCATTGCCCATATTTATTTTTTCTGCTGCATATGCATACCCCCCTCCCCCCTCCGCAAAATAATAAATAAGCTGCACATTTCAGTTGAGGTAGTGCTTTATACTTAATTAATTTGAACACAACATTTAATCAAACACAATTGTTTAGAAAATTTACGAAGTTGGTAAATTTTGAAAACAAATTGTTCTACACTAAATTGTAATCATGGCTTGAAAATTGAAACTGGGAATATGTTTGCAATTCGTATTTATTAAAGAGAATGCCTGTAAGTCAAAATTCCAAAGGGAGCATATCAGAAGAAAAATATTTATTATATTTCTACTAGGGGTCATAATTGACACCTGAAAATGCGTATATGACGTTGGGTGCGTGTCCGCTGTCACTGGCACACGCATTATTTTTTTTATCTTTAAAATTGGTTCCCTTAACTGAGTGTGTGTTGCTCTTACAGTATCTACATTTATATATCATTTACAACCACTATCTCAATCCACTGCTGTATGAAATTTCCAAGTTTCTTTCACAACAGTCTATTTAGAGCCAGTTTTCTTCTTGCTCCCGAATTTCATCCACCCATCTCCCACATCATCTTCTTGGTCTTTTTTTCTTTGTCCCTTGCTATCCAGTTTAATATTTCTCGCTGGCTCTTCCTTCCAGAAATATGTCCATCCCATTGCAATTTCAGGGATTCTGATCATTGCTGTCTTTTATCCTTGTAATTTTCCCGATCCACGAGTTCCTATTTTGTATCTTTCCTGTTCCTGGTTACATCAAATATGTATCTCTCAATGCTTTTTTTCTGTTGTCTGCAATCTCGGTATATCTGTTTTAGTTAAGGTCCATGTCTCTGCTCCATGCGTAACAACTAGAAGGATGCACTGATTAATGAGCATCATGTTAGGATCGTTAGCATCATGTTAAGGTCGTTAGAATAAGGGTCCTGCGTGGAATGTATGTGGAACTAATTTCTTTGCTGTGCAACGGTGTATGCGTGGGTGATGATCAAATGTAGAGGATTTTAGGAAGGGAGTGTCTGACCCCTGGTCTTAAACAACTCTTAGAAATAGGAAACTAGGATATTTAGGCTAGAGCGCCCTATAGGAAGTGACACGGAAGCCAAGTAGAAACGGGGAAGACACCCTTATTTATAACTGGGAGGCCAAGCCAGTACCCGGTGTATGCTGTATGCATGGGTACCTCTCCACAAGGTAAACAATGAGAAAATATACACGAAAATACTGGATAGCACTACGATTCGGAAGTTCACATTAAAATGATTTGTGACTACAAAATATGCTAAACCCTTTTCTTTTGAGAAATAATGCATCAAACCAAGTTTTATACGCCGATTATTTTCTTCATAAATATGGCCACTCCTTGACATCTGTTTCCTAATTCAGGTATCGGTTATCTCTAGAATTTCCCTATCAGTTGCTAAATATAAAAACTAAATATTCATTTCTACGAGTATATATATATATATATAAATTATTATTAAAGGGACAGCATCAGCAGGTTCAGTCACTTAGCTTTCGAAGTGATATCTACAAAATTTGAATGCAGCCCCTCCATCTCAGCTTCCACTAGCAGCTACTGAGTGATATATTTAAATTTTCCGAACAGCACGTCTTTACTTGCCACATCCAAAGAATATCTAACGAGCCCCACATCCACGCAATTTGTTATCGTTTTGGTAGGCATTCTTCGAGGAGGTTGCATATCAATTTAAATCACGTAGAATTATATTTTAAATTAAATTGACGACGCTGCACTCTGCGGCAGACTTAAGGCATTTCACTGAACCATAAAAGGTGTTTCCATAATTGCACACTTAAGAAAATCGTACACTTACATCCTAATTCACCCCCCCTTGTTTGGGTTACATTGCACATCACTACACACATTCTCTGACACAGACGCCGTCTGCAGCGCCGCGATGCGGCGTGGGACATATTATTTTTTTGATTGGAGGTTTAACGATCACCGTGAGCAACTCAATGGGCTATAAGCAGTCGCCCGTCCCTAATTTAGGGTCACTGGCTCCAGGGAAGGGAGAGAGCCAGTGCCGTAAGACAAACACAACATCCATGCCTCACCCGGATTCGAACCCGGACCCCTTTCGAACGAATGATCAGAGGCCACCGCTTTAGACCACTGCGCCCCAGGGGCGGCGGACATATTTCGAAAGCACTTTTTGAGTTCGCACGGCACACTTCTCTTTTTAGACGCTGTAGTCCAGGTACGGAAGAACCGGAAGTAGGCATAGTAATCTCAGTAAACCCTACCGGGCCGCCCCTATAGTTTTAAAAGTTTGGTTTTAAAACTAGAAGGTTTTTAAAAGAAACAAGAAAAAACGACGAACATACACAATCCCTCAATTCAAACAACGCAGAAACTGAGGTGTTTATACCTTGGGACGTAATGCCATCTAAGGGCTGAAATCGTCCCTAACGCCCACTGGCCAATCACCAAAAGTCTATTGTCTTCAACGGTAATGTTACAGCCTGATAGGATCCAGTTCAGCCTTGCTTTAACGATTCTCGTAGGCTACGGTTAAGCCGATTCATGAAGTTACGTCTGTGAAGGTAACTTTCACTTTTAAAATTTGTCGTGCAATTAACATCCTGTGAATTTGTTTTTAACCGTTTTTCAGGAAAGTTGGTGAGACGTTCTTAAAGGAACTGAATAATGTGGATAACAGGAGTGTTGAATGTTTTATTTTTCGGCAAACATAATTTCCAGTATTCAGCATTTTGCAAGGACAGAAAGATTGTATATTTACTATGATTTGCTTCTCCATTTCAGAAAATATGCTTTCAAAGAATATGGTGACATCTATTTTTCCTGCCGCATGTCTGAATTAATGAGATGTTTTCAAACATTCTGATGTTCCCTTTTGATATGTAGCATGGTACTGTTAAGGTTTTCTTTGTATGTGCAGGCAGTACAATATAAATGAGGCTTGTTTTTTTAGCTAATGACCACATATTTCCCACATTATCAAAAACTGAAACTACAGGTCTTGATGTCTTCTGAAGAAAAGGAAATTGTAAATTTACCACTATGGAGTCAGCACTGAAGAATTCTGAAGTCACTCAAGAATTTGTTATAAAGGAAGTTAAAAAAGAACCTGATACTTCAACACACAATGGGACAGATACAAGTAAAGATATTTGGGAATGTAAAATATGCTTCCAGAAATTCACAGCAGAATCCAGACATGCACAACTTCATGCATGTCAAAAATCTTTTCGAATGTGATGTGTGTTTTAAGAAATTCACACAAAAAGATAGTCTTATGAGGCATACAAAGGTCCATGCAGGGGAACAAGCTTATGATTCTGATCAATGTTCCAAGCAGTTCAGTGAAGAATGCAACTTCTCGGAGTGTAAGCTCCCCATTCAGATCAGAAACGTTGTCAGTGTGTTCAGTGCTGCAAGCACTTTGAGGACAAAAGTGTTATTTCAAAACATATGCTGGTTCATGCAGATGAAAACCAATACCAGTGTGATGTATGCTGTAAACAGTATTCACAGAAATCTCATCCTTCAAAGCATATGCTCCTTCACACACAGGAGAGCCCTCACAAATGCGATGTGTGCTTCAAACAATTTACTCAGAAACGTGCTCTTTCAAGGCATCTGATTTGTCACACAGGTCAGAAACCTCATCAATGTGAAGTATGTTCAAAACAATTCACTGAGAAAAGTCATCTTCTATCTCACATGTTTCTTCACACCGGTGAAAAACCTCATCAGTGTGATGTGTGCTGCAAAAAGTTTGCACGGAAAAGTCAACTTTCGAGGCATATGTACATTCACGCAGGTGAAAAGCCACATCAGTGCAATGTTTGCTGCAAACAGTTTGCTCAGAAAAGTGATCTTTTGATGCATGAGCTTGTTCACACTGGTGTAAAACCTCACCAATGTGATTTATGTGGCAAGCAGTTTACTCGGAAAAGTCACCTTTCGTTGCATGTGCTCCTCCACACAGGTGAAAAACCTCACCAATGTAATCTGTGCTGCAAACAGTTTACACGGAAGAGTAATCTTTCATTGCACATGCTCCTTCACACAGGTGAAAAACCTCATCAGTGTGATATATGCTGCAAACAATTTACTCGAAAAGGTCATCTTTCGTTGCATATGCTTCATCATAAAGGTGAAAAATCCCATCAATGTGATGTGTGCTCCAAACAATTTACTCTGAAAAGTGCTCTTTCAATGCACATGCTAAGTCACACAGGTGAGAAATCTCACCAATGTGTTGTATGCTCCAAACAATTTATTGGGAAAAGTCATCTTTCAAGACATATGCTTATTCACACAGGTGAAAAGCCACACCAATGTGATGTGTGCTGCAAACGATTTGCTCAGAAAGGTGATCTTTCAATGCATATGTTTCTTCACACAGGTGAAAAGCCTCACACATGTGGTGTCTGCGGCAAACAGTTCACTCGGAAAAACCGCCTTTCAAAGCATATGGTGTGTCATGCAGAGGAAACATCTCACCAATGTAAGATATGCTCCAAACAGTTTGCTAGTAAAAGTGATCTTTCAAGGCATATGCTCCTCCATGCAGGTGAATAATTGCAGTAATGTTATATGTGCTGGAACACCACTGTTAATGCAATATATAAAAGCTCACTGAAACCATAAAGAAAATGCATCTTTCTGATATGGGGGGGGTGAATTTCAGAGGCTAAACTTCCACGTTTGGCCCACTTGGCCGATAGCTAGTTCCGAAAGCAATAGTAGATGGTGCCACGGTAGCACTTTAGCTCTCCTCCGCACTCTTCTCGCACGTGAAATGCATTCAGTCGTCTCATGACTCCACGTGTCGATGCGTCTCATCGTTTAGGACAATTCAGGTGTCGAAAGAAGCACGCTTCAGGGAATGATGAGTACTCTTCCCATACATTTGGTACGTGTTTTTTTTTTTTTTTTTGTGCTCAGATTCCTATTGATAGAATGATGATTCTGACATATTGCTTCGCCAAAGGATTGTCTTTCGATGAGGCGATTGAAGAAACCTCACATGGCAATGTTACCACATCCACTGAGACAGCGACTGGTATTCGTATTGCAGACAACTAGTCTCAGAATTTATGGTACCCTTGGAATGTAAATGTACTTGGCCGACCATATTTTGGAATATTTATTCAGACGGAATTGCCATCTTTCCTCTTAACATTGCTTTAAAGTCCTGATTCCTGCGATCAGGCAGTTCTTCCCTGGCAGATTAAACTTTTCTTGCTTTTATTCTGCTAGCTACACAGTTTCATATTCATGAGGAAAAACAATTCTTCCGTGCCAATATATATTTCACACATATGTCACAATCAACATTCAAAAAGGTCCTTTTAAGGGCCACCTTTAATCCATGTTATTCACTTCCTTTGCCACTTTCACAATGTAGCGAGAATGTGTGGCCAGCTATCGTCGCTTCATAAAACTATTTCCGGGCCAAACGTGGCAGGTTTACCTTCCCACTATATGCAGCATGTTGTTGTCGACTCATGATCTGAACGCCATGTGCCTCATTTCTTTTTGCTTATATATATAGAAATTTAGAGGGATCATTATTTAAGAAGTTACTACACTGTAATTAAATAATTTATATGCTTAAGGAAATTAATGCTATTATTGAAAATTTTTATGTTAGCTTAAAACACATGGTTAGGTTATAAGTTACTGTTCCCATGTTATTCAGTTGACAAATATTTGGTAAATGTGTAGATTAGCGTCCTAAATTATTTTGTTGGAAAAATGGAGCGCTGTGGAAAAAGTGTGACACAATTTTTTAAGCATGCGAAATAATGGGAAAACGTGCAAAAGTATACTGTTTTTACATGAAAGGAAATATTTTTTCCAAAGTATTTAAGTATTTACCTGTGAGTACGATGGTTTGCAGCAGTTTGTGCTGGAGGTTGAAGCGATGCTGCCGGCCACGTCGTGAACATACCATCCGTCAGAAGGAAGAGTTAGTAGTGAATGCACGGAAGAACACAGCAACAGTGGGGTGTATTTCTTGGAGGAGTGTGATGCGTCGTGTAATCGTGTGCAAGAAGTAGTTCAAAAATGTTTTATTTATTTTTGAGAAAGAAATGTGCGGAAAGTTGTTATTGTCACAATGTGACAATAACAACTTTCCGCACATGAAGAAATGAAGGAATGAAAATGATTTCATGTGTGGCATAAGTTTTGACTAAGAAGTTTTGGTTCCGGTTGAACCCAAACTTTTGGTTATGGTTTCGAGTAAGATGAAAAACACTACAACCAAACTAAATGAAATTAAACAACAGCCAGAAAATTGTCCAAACTTGATTCATTTCCTTTAAGAATGTGAGGAACAGCAGGCTGAACAACAGTGGTTTTTCCGTGGTCAAGTTCTCAAATTTCTTGTGAAGCGGAAAGCTACAAGTGTACGTAACAAATGCACCCCGTGGCAAAATACGGTCAACTTTTTTTTGATGAATTCTGCAAAATCTTCCAGAAAAGAGTATTAGACTCCTCTTTATCACCTGTACTAAAAGCATTTCAAGTTCTAGATGCCGCATTCATGCCAACAGGAAAAAGTGAACTGGAGGTCTACAGAAATGCACATATCGAAGAATTATGTAATCTATTTTCGTTGGAGAAAAGGAGTGCTCTGGAGCAGTGGGCAGAATTAAAGGAAATCATCAGTTTTCGTTTTAAGCATTCTACCAATTTCCTACGACTACGAAACATGCTACAAAGTGAATCACTTCAACACACGACAGTAATGAAGCAATTGCTAGACATACTTCTTTACATACCAGCAAGCAATGCAGAAGTAAGTAGAGCGTATGTGGAGTGGGATAAAGGAAGCATTAGGCAAAAGAAGTCTGTTGATGCAAAAGGATACTCTGCAGGCACGCCTTTGTGTAAAACGGAATAGAAATGATTTTTGAGTCAGAATTTTAACAACGCAGTGAACGAGTGGTGGAGAAGTTCGATAGGCCTCGGTCAGTGTAGACGGCAAATGTTTTCAGCAGAGAAAAATAGAAATTGAAAAAATAAATATAGTTTCCTGAAAAATTAGTCATTGTTGTCTTTTAAAAATAATAGTACATGCTCTTAAGATGTCTGCATAGAAAAATCCTGCACACGTAAGAATTTGTTGCATTTTTTGTGGGTGGCTACCAAAGTGAAAAAATTGGCTACTAACTTTTCTATCCTCAGTAGCCACTGGCTATTAACATAAAATTCTAGTTTTGATGTATACAACTAAATAACAAGAGTCCTGACTGTGTGGTTTTAAGGTAAAATAATTTTTTTCAATAGCAGCATTCATTTCCTTGAATTGCCGCCCCAGTGGCGCAGTGATCTAAGTAATGGCTTCTGATCATTCGTCCAAAAGCGGTCCGGGTTCAAATCCCGGTGAGGCATGGATTTCGTGATTTCGTGTTTGTCTTATGGCACTGGCTCTTTCCTTTCCCTGGAACCAGTGGCCCTAAATTAGGGATGGGCAACTGCTTATAGCCCATTGAGTTGCTCATGGTGGTCATTAAACCTCCAATCAAAAAAAAAAAAAAATCCTTAACCATATAAATTATTAATTGCAATATAATAGCTTATTAAATAACAATCCTTGTAAAGAATATATGTATAAAAACCCGAGATACGTGACGTTCATGTTTCAAGTTGACAACAATGTGCTGCATATAGTGGTCTTACAAAGAATGGAGGGTTAGTGTATGTTTATCATACCATCACTGTTGTTTGTCAAATGTGCCAGTTGTGAAACATTCACTTGGCTGGTGACAATGGCAATAAAGAATAAAAGTTGCTTTAATCTTTTTAAAAATGACAGCATGGAATTAAAAAAAAACTAAGCTAGTACTTCCAAAATGTTACGGTTTTCCTCCACTTTGTTTGCCAATTCATTTGTTTATATTTGAGAAAGTGGCTTTTTTGATTTGAACCACAGATTTTTAATTTCAAGATTTATTTATATCCTCAGTTACATCATGCCCGCTCCCCAGAAGGGCATGCAGCTGAGGATATAACTAAAATGCAACAATATAAATTCTTGTGCAATAAATCCAACCAATTCAATCCAACAAGAAATGCTATTGGCTGATGCTATGTCTCCTATACCCAAGCAGATGTAGAAAGTCAGTTCAATAGCATATTAAAAACTGTCCAAAGAAATGAACACCATTCCACTTGAAAGTTTTTTTTATTCTACTCACAAGCATACATGAATTATTTATGTTGTATGGTGGCACACACTAAGTCACGATGGGACACAAACAAGCCTGCCAACCCATACCACTTCAGAAGTACAGCCAAAAATAATATTGAATTCCATTCTTCTTGTTGAATTTATTATTTCCTTGATTATTTGTGGGAAATAAATTCTAAAGCCTTTGGAAAATGGTTATGTTTTGTACTATGCTGTAGCAGCGGTTGCTCTGGCTTTTTTAAAGTTTTCAACTTTTTTTTTTTTTTTTTTGCCAAATGCAATAATCTGATGTTGCAGAGTTTTCTTTTTTTCATTCTCCATTGGAAATATAAGAACCATAAAAAGATAGTGTTATGATAGAACAAAAACAATAGGTTATAGATTCTTTACAATAAAGCTGCAAAATATGTTATAGATCCTAATAGAAGTATAGACACATTTTCAATTTTCAATTTATTACAACCTATAGCATTTCTAAACAAAGAATCATTGACACGATAAATTTCATATTTATTGAAAAATTGGGTATTGCATTTATTCTGTGGCTCGGTTCTAAAAGGACTAGTGCATAAAAAATACAGATGTTGAAAAATCGCACTATATTTTAGAACTTCCATCTAATAACTAGTGTCATATAAGTCATGCAATATTGGTTGATGGTTCATATCGAAACATAACAAATACACAAATATGATTGCATTTAAAAGATTCTATGTTAATTTTTAAAATATCCTTTGCCAATGGCATGCCCAGCAATTTTTTTTCAGGAGGAGGGAGGCACGAAATTTATTGTTTTTATACAACTAATTGTGTTATGGGTGCATTGTTAAAATGCATGCAACATCTGCACAAAAATATTCAAATAAATTTAACTGGGAATAATTATATACTTATTACCTGTATTCTTAGCACCATATAATGACTGACCACTTATATTTTGCTATTTATCTGTACAGAAAACAGATTCGGAAAAGTTAGCTGTACAGAAAACAGATTCGGAAAAGTTAGCTGTACAGAAAACAGATTCGGAAAAGTTATCTGTACAGAAAACAGGTTTGGAAAAGTTATCTGTGCAGAAAATAGGTTTGGAAAAGTGACTGGAATCCTGATAAGACCAATTTGTGTGCAAGAAATTTATTTTCCAAGGCACTGATAAACATGTCTAAAAATGGTACATAAATTGAAATCCAGTAATAGTCTTCTGGGTTTTCTGTGTTTATGCTACAGTGTTGGTTTTGTTTTGATGTGATTCTTGCAGTGGCATATATTCGAGGCTAGCTGCGAAGCCCAGAGAATGCACAAATAAAAGTAAAATCAATCTACACAGATGAAAATCATTGTCAACGGTATTAAGATATGTCAATGCTTTTGCTGCGAAAAGCACATGAGCGGATTCGATTATGAGAATCAGTCTGGCGAGCGATGATCAACGGCATAATGCAGCAGGTCTTCGAGAGCCTTCGCTGTTCTGATGCGAAGAGCTTCTACACTATATTGTATGCTAGCGTTTCCATGACAACATGAATGAGCTATGGAGGTGAGTTGACCATTGCTTTGCACAAAGGGTTTGCTAAAAAAAAAACAAAGATTTCGGACTACCTCAGTGCCTCTATACTTTCAGTGCATGTTTCGTGAGAGTTGTTTCAGTTTGTGGGAAGTGTCAATGAATTAAAATCAGTGATATTATATCTTAAATTCGTGGCTTTGTTGGATTCAAACTGTTTTGATAAATTTTGTGAAAGCTTCCCTCAACATCTATCAGAGCTTAAAGAACTCTATGCTTCAAATTTTGATACAGCTCGACTAAAAAATGAACTGAAGGTGTTTTATTCCCTTAATGAATACAAAAACAAATCAGTAAGAGACATTACGTGTTACATAAAGTTGAATAAACTGGACATAGTGTTTAGTGAGGTGTACAAAGTAGCGGACCTAATATTAAACTTCCCATCAACAACTGCAACTGAAGTTTTTCTGCATTTAAAATAATCAAGATATATCTTAGAGCCACACAAGGACATGCACATTCGAGCAGCTTCGCTGGTTTGTTAATAGAGAAAAACATTATTTTTAAATATGAAAAAGTACTTCGCCGCCCCGGTGGCGCAGTGGTCTAAGCGATGGCCTCTGATCATTCGTCCAGAAGGGGTCCGGGTTCGAATCCCGGTGAGGCATGGATGTTGTGTTTGTCTTACGGCACTGGCTCTCTCCCTTCCCTGTAACCAGTGACCCTAAATTAGGGACGGGCGACTGCTTATAGCCCATTGAGTTGCTCACGGCAGTCGTTAAACCTCCAATCAAAAAAAAAAAAAGTACTTGGAAGAAACATTTTCATGTACAAATAAGTCTTCAAATCATAATCCTCCTCATAATTATTTGATATCATGTTAGCTATAGCATATACCTAAAATTTAGAAAAAATTTTACTTCTATTACTTAACAATTAAAAAATAAACTTTGCAATTTTTAAAAACCAGCACTGGGGGAGGGGAGGGGGAGATAGCCCATCTCTTGGACCCAAGATACGCCACTGGATTCTTGGTATTTTAATCAAAACGTCCTGTTTTTCAGCATGCTTTAGAGTAATCTGAAATAAGTTGTGGAACTCAAATTTGGCCGCCCCGGTGGCGCAGTGGTCTAAGGCGTTGGCCTTTGATCATTCGTCCGTAAGGGGTCCGGGTTCGAATCCCGGTCAGGCATGGATGTTGTGTTTGTCTTACGGCACTGGCTCTCTCCCTTCCCTGGAACCAGTGACCCTAAATTAGGGACGGGCGACTGCTTGTAGCCCATTGAGTTGCTCACGGTGGTCGTTAAACCTCCAAACAAAAAACAAAACAAAAAAGAACTCAAATTTGGCATTGCCTCATTGCCACAGAAACCTTCAGTACACCCATGTATTGCCTTTTAATTGCAATATGACATTCTGTTCCTTGCTACTTCCTTGTTTCTTGGAGAAAACACATTCAGTTGTGGCTATGAGACAAAAATAATTTCAAATACTACCAAAACTTTGCCTTTTAAAAGTGTGTTTTTGAAATATCAAAAGGTTCCCAAACTGGGGGAGGATTAACACCCCAAACCCTCCCTTACTTGGGCACACCACTATCCTTGGCATTGCCAGAGCAAAATTTGACATGACATCCAAGCAAAAACAATCTATTTTAAAGATTGTTTTTGCTCAGACGTCATTAGGTAATCATCAAAACTTTTTATCCATCGCCAAAAGGATTTTTTTTTTCACAAATTGCAAAGAATGTGATCAGCAGCGATCCCTGCTGTAGTAATCTCCCTTGGAGATTACTTTACCTGGCTGATGGGTGATGTCAGCTGGGTGTCCCTTTGGTTCTCCACCCCTTTCTTCCACTAACCAAAACAATGGTCCTGTGGTAAAATATTTTTGTACTTTTTTGATAAAGATTTTGGGAGGTATCTAACATATGTAGAAAAATGACCAAAAAGAAACATAGAAAACCATAGATAAGTGGTTGTCCTTGACTTGAGATGTATGGCCACTGACACTTATGATGGCCATCCCATTACCCTGATTGTATTGCTTTCAAGTGATGATGTTTGGTTATAATGTTTGTATCTATCAGAAATGCAACCTGCAAACTTAGAGAAAGCCATCCTCCACTGGCATCAAAAAACAGTGCCGGAACTCTTCCATTATGTGAGTGGAATTACTGTCCATGCATGTTTCATTATTGAGATGAGCAGCTCCCTCTATTTGCCATAATTTTTTAGACTTTGGATGTATACATATGTGCTGTATGATATCAGTACCGCTTTGCGAGTATCATTGCGGTCGCTCTGATTTGCAAAGCTTACATTTCTTTCATATACTGATGTTGCCTTTTATTAGCTATAGAGGTTAGAGAGCCAATTTGAAAAGCATGCCTTCAGGCTACACGCTGAGAAGGTGGACAGTGGGGAATGAGGAACTATTTCATTAGTACCATCCAATTTAACATGCATACTGTGTGAAATTAATGAAAAAAAAATCAACTAAGCCCTATTATACAACATTGGATTCATGCATTGCAATTGTCTGTATATGCTTATAATTCACATACGTACAAGGGTTGTTCCGAAAGTAATGCAAAAGTGGGCATAACTTTTATTAACTGACAGAGGTCGTTCAATTTGCACATGTTGGTAGAGTTTGTTTCTCTTAAAAAATAAAAAAATATATCTTTTTTTTTTTTTTTTTGATTGGAGCTTTAACGACCACCGTGAGCAACTCAATGGGCTGTAAGCAGTCGCCCGTCCCTGATTTTGGGTCACTGGTTCCAGGGAAGGGAAAGAGCCAGTGCCGTAAGACAAACACAACATCCATGCCTCCCCGGGATTCGAACCCGGACCCCTTACGGACGAATGATCAGTGGCCATCGCTTAGACCACTGCGCCACCGGGGCGGCAAATATATCTTCACTGACGACCCTTGATACCAACAAGCAGAGACTAACTTAAACAGTTTGAGGCCTTGAACAAGAGACTTTGACAATGCCCCCCTCCGCCCAAGCATCCCGTGTTATGTGAATGTAGGACCGGTTACCTACTTAATATTGACAGATTAAGACAATAATTTGCCAACAATATGGTGTTCTATTTATTTGTAGAAATTATAATTGTCAACAAAAACGATGAAAAAATCCGTTTTATCGGTGTATACTGATTTAGTAAACAGGCAAGCTTTCACCACGAAACGTGTGGCTTCGTCAAGAAAGATTACCGGCTAAAGTAAACTTAGAATTCAAAACAAATTTGAAAACACTAGATATCTGATATTACGCAGAAGGGTAACAAATGCCAAAAGCAGGTCGAGTGCTGATGGCATATCTAATATTTTGAATTTTGTTTAGAACCCTAAGTTTGCTTTAGTCCGTAACCCTTCTTGACGAAGCCACACTTTTTGTGGCGTGAAAGCTTGCTTGTTTACTTTATCAGTATACACAGATAAAACGAATTTTTTCATCGTTTCTCTTGTCGTTTCAGGCGTATCTACCCAATCGCTTGTTAAGGTGGACGTCTAGTAATTTTGCTTCTTATATTTCCAATGGAAAAACTTCTATACACATTTTCTTCACAATTAATGCGTTCCCAAGGATGAAAATTTGAACATCGATTAAAATAGCTTCATTTTATAACTTGGAATAATTAATATTTTCTAAAACATAACCATAATTTTATTAAAAATGAATAATTTTTTCTTTGGTGGTGTTTAAACAAGAAAAAAGATGGCGCGACCTGTACTTTGATGACGTTAAGGGACAAATAAATGTTGGATTGCATAATTATGGTTATGTTTTAGAAAATATTAAGTATTCCAAGTTATAAAATTAAGCTATTTTAATCGATGTTCAAATTTTAATCCTTGGGAGCGCATTAATTGTGAAGAAAATGTGTGCAGAAGTTTTTCCATTGGAAGTATAGGAAGCAAAATTACTTGACGTCCACCTTATATACATAATAATTGTCATTTCCATGTGTACGCCGCCCCGGTGGCGCAGTGGTCTAAGGCGATGGCCTCTGATCATTCGTCCGAAAGGGGTCCGGGTTCGAATCCCGGTGAAACATGGATGTTGTGCTTGTCTTACGGCACTGGCTCTCTCCCTTCCCTGGAACCAGTGACCCTAAATTTTTTTTTTTTTTTTTTTTTTTTTTTTTGATTGGAGGTTTAACGACCACCGTGAGCAACTCAATGGGCTATAAGCAGTCGCCCGTCCCTAATTTAGGGTCACTGGTTCCAGGGAAGGGAGAGAGCCAGTGCCGTAAGACAAACACAACATCCATGCCTGACCAGGATTCGAACCCGGACCCCTTACGGACGAATGATCAGAGGCCAGCGCCTTAGACCACTGCGCCACCGGGGCGGCAACCCTAACTTAGGGACGGGCGACTGCTTATAGCCCATTGAGTTGCTCACAGTGGTCGTTAAACCTCGAATAAAAAAAATTCCATGTGTTCAACGTACAATTCTGAAATTAATATTTTTCAGTGGATGAACATTGCGAATCATTTTGATGCAAAGCAAGTAATGTATAACTATATTTTGGGGGCCCCTCAAAAGTCAGTGCCCTGGGAACATGGCCCGATGGCCTACCCGTAAATCAGGCCCTGCCAACAAGTCGAATGCCTATTCCAACTGATTCACGTCCAGATGTAATTTTTTTTTGAGTTATCTATCGCATTTCAATTTTGCTTTTTTTTACAAAACAAAAGTGCAATACACGAAAAGTAAGATATTTATGCATATGATGAAATACAACGGGCCGCCCCGGTGGCGCAGTGGTCTAAGGCGATGGCCTCTGATCATTCGTCCGAAAGGGGTCCGGGTTCGAATCCCGGTGAAACATGGATGTTGTGCTTGTCTTACGGCACTGGCTCTCTCCCTTCCCTGGAACCAGTGACCCTAAATTTTTTTTTTTTTTTTTATTGGAGGTTTAACGACCACCGTGAGCAACTCAATGGGCTATAAGCAGTCGCCCGTCCCTAATTTAGGGTCACTGGTTCCAGGGAAGGGAGAGAGCCAGTGCCGTAAGACAAACACAACATCCATGCCTGACCGGGATTCGAACCCGGACCCCTTACGGACGAATGATCAGAGGCCAGCGCCTTTGACCACTGCGCCACCGGGGCGGCAACCCTAAATTAGGGACGGGCGACTGCTTATAGCCCATTGAGTTGCTCACAGTGGTCGTTAAACCTCGAATAAAAAAAATTCCATGTGTTCAACGTACAATTCTGAAATTAATATTTTTCAGTGGATGAACATTGCGAATCATTTTGATGCAAAGCAAGTAATGTATAACTATATATTGGGGGCCCCTCAAAAGTCAGTGCCCTGGGAACATGGCCCGATGGCCTTCCCGTAAATCAGGCCCTGCCAACAAGTCGAATGCCTATTCCAACTGATTCACGTCCAGATGTAAATTTTTTTTGAGTTATCTATCGCATTTCAATTTTGCTTTTTTTACAAAACAAAAGTGCAATACACGAAAAGTAAGATATTTATGCATATGATGAAATACAACGGGCCGCCCCGGTGGCGCAGTGGTCTAAGGCGTTGGCCTCTGATCATTCGTCCGTAACGGGTCCGGGTTCGAATCCCGGTGAGGCATGGATGTTGTCCTTCCCTGGAACCAGTGACTCTAAATTAGGGACGGGCGACTCCTTATAGCCCATTGAGTTGCTCACGGCGGTCGTTAAAACCTCCAATCAAAAAAAAAAAAAAAAAAAAAAAAAAAGAAATACAACGGTTGTCTCCATTAACCGCCGATCGGAGTATTCACAGCAACGGATATTTTTTGGGGGCGGGGTCTGAACCTCTCTAACCCCATGTTAATTTGTTAAATGCGGCCCTGTTGATACAATTCAACGTAATCCCAAAGATTCTCTAGAAAACAAAAACTTGATAACTGAAATGCAAAACAGGTATTTAAACTCATCGCAGGTGAAATCAACACTATTTCGAAATACAAAATTATTCAAAAGTTGATCTTATAGTGAGCTAAATCATTAATGTTTCTGCAGCGTGAACATTCTTGATAGCTGATTACACTGTGTGTCATACTACCAGTCTAATCACGGTGTAACTGTTCTAAAGTAGCACAAACACAGTTGTTCCTGCCGCCCCGGTGGCGCAGTGGTCTAAGGCGCTGGCCTCTGATCATTCGTCCGTCTGGGGTCCGGGTTCGAATCCCGGTGAGGCATGGATGTTGTGTTTGTCTTACGGCACTGGCTCTCTTCCTTCCCTGGAACCAGTGACCCTAAATTAGGGACGGGCGACTGCTTATAGCCCATTGAGTTGCTCACGGTGGTCGTTAAACCTCCAATAAAAAAAACAAAAAGAAACAGTTGTTCCTAAGTAATCACTAACACCGCGGGGAGGAAAGGAGAAAGAAGGTACTAAGGTGTAACACATTTGTTGAACTACGAAGATCAGAAGTAATCGTACATACACTGGAGATAACATACTTTATTTACACTGGTTACACGTAGGAACACAACTCACGCTCAAGCCATGATGAAAACACAACACCGAAGAAGAAAGCCAGATCGCCTTTTACAATTCATGACAACGTAAGTCATTGCGTCCTCTGGCAGAAACGTAAGTCATGTCCTCTGCAAACCCTAGAGGAGTTACTTACCTGGAAATACACAACACTTAAATCATAACAGTAACTCTAATCTAAAAGCAAAATTATTTGATTATCGACGATCTCTTTGTCTTTCTTTGAGAAACATTCGAATATTTTCCAAATGAGAACTGTTCAATATTTGATTTCACTGGGAGGCAGACTATCAGTTTTTCGAAACACAAAACTATTTCATTGTACTCCAGGGGCGTAAGAACATCTTTTTTAGGGGCGGGGACGAAAAATGGAAGTTTTTGAAATCCACCAGAACAAAATAAAAGTTAATAAAAAATAGAAGAAAAAACTAAAGCACTTTTTGAAATGTAAATTGATGCATTTTTATTGAATGAAAGCATTTTTTTTCTAATGTGAGGCGCATTTTAACTAAAAACATAAAAAAAATAAAACACTTTCGGGGAGGCATAGCCCCATGGCTAAGGTGACCAGATATTGGAACACTGATTTGAGGACAAAAGGGCTTGGCGTCCCCAAATCAACAGTTCATTTGGGGACACATACGTATTCAATATAAATATGCAAATCTTTTTGTCACAAAATTGCATTGCTTCAATAAGTATGATTTGCATATGAAAATTTGTGTCTTAAAAGGATATATCTTGTAGAATGTTGGTAATTTGTATTGACAAAGTAGAACTATGATGACGAGAACATATTAGCAAAAGTAAAATGCTTTTCCTTAGGTATATGTGCCGAATTAAAATCAAGCTGCACACCAAAAATGTTTAATTTTGCTAAAGTTCTTCGAGGAACTCAAAACAAGTGCCATCGAAATTTGACCGAGCTAGTGGTGCAGTGTCTTAGTGCTGGTCACTGACGATGATTCGTACAAGTTGGCACTGGTTCGAGTCCCGAATGAGGCATGGGTGGTGTGCTTGTCTTTCAGCACTTGTTCCCTCCCTTCCCTAGAACGAATATCTCTAAATTAGAGACCAGTGACTGCTTATAGTCCTCTGAGTTGCTCGCGGTGGTCGTTAAACTCGGAAAAAAATAGGCAAAATTTGTTTTCAGAAGTAGCATGTAGGAAAACTAGTACAACAAAAACTACTTTTAAGAACATTTTTCATTAGAAATCTAACGAGCTAATGAGGAAGCATAAATTCCAGGACACTTGAGGACAAACACCTAAATTTGAGGACAATTTGTGTCCCTAAAGGCATCAGGCGTTTTTTTTGGACAGTAAACTAAATTCGAGGACTGTCCTGAAGAATTGGGACTTCTGGTCAGCTTACCCATGGCTCCTCTCCAAGTAGACCACTGTTGTACTCATGATATCCTGGCCTTGTGTACTTAGCATATCCCGTAACCTGCTGCTAGCGAAGATGGCAGTCAGTGGAAACATAAGGCTGTTAGTAATCGAGACGACTTTGTTATAGTCCATTGAGTTGATCACGGTGGTCGTTCAACCCCCAATAAAAAACAAAAAGATCTACTGTATTTCGACAGGTTCTAACCTCTTTCAACTTAGTGGACTTGCTTTACGATGAACAGTTGGCATCTATCGATAGTGCCTTCGCTGTCGCTGGCAAAGATTCATGTCATCGTGTTTCTATAATTGTGATTTATGTTTGTCATTTAAGGGCATGATTAAGGGTATCTTTCATATGGTAGAGGATTTTAAAAGTGTAAGATAGAGTTTCCAAGCTAAGTATACCCTTCGCACATCGACATCATGCTGAAACACGTCGTATTTCAGTATATTTAAATTCATGCAGTCAATTAAAATGCGAGCGGGTTTGTTTCTTTGTTCAGTTACTGGTAAGTAATAAATTTATTTGGCAAAAGCTCATTAATGAACAGTAATACATCTACCGAAGATTTTGTTTGAACTATTAATTTCTTGCCAAAAAAGTGGAATGAAACTATTTGTTTTGCGGAGTAATACAAAACATGTCGGGAATGTGAGTGATACACCTCACCTTACAGCTTTTTTCTGTAAGGAAGGCTTCGTTTTGCTGGTTCCCCATGAAAAATATCAGTTTTTTTGTTTTTTTTTTACCATAATGTTATACAAAGCAATGTTTTATGGTAACCTAAGCGCAGCTTAGATTATTCTCTTAGGAAGAAAAACGACCGGATCTTAATATGTAAAAATATAATTATTTAAGATGAAAAATTTTGGAGAAGACAAATTTCGGTGTTACCCTCATGAAGGTAATTTTAGCTTTTAAAATTGATCAACATCCTGTGAATTCGGTGGATAACCTCCTTTATGGAAAGTTCGTGTATTGTTCTTAAATAATGTGGATCAATAGGAATTTGCATAAATGTTTTCTTTTTCTGCAATCATAATTTACAGCGATAAAAAGATCATATAATTACTTTGATTTTGCCCAGCCATTTCGGAAAATATGTTTTAGAAACATATGGTGTCATTTGTATTTATTCTGCTAAGCATTTCAATTGGGTATGTTGAAACATTCCTAATGTTCGCATGGATTTCAGACATGACATTTATTATTTCTCAGTATGTGCGTAAAATACAGTTTGAGTGAAATGATCACACTTTGTTCTGTTCATGTCAAAAAAATGAAATTATTGGTCCTCTGAACAAACAAAAATTGGCCGCTCCGGTGGCGCAGTGGTCTAAGCTCTGGCTCACGATTATTTGTCTGTGAAGGGTCTGGGTTCGAATCCTGTTGAGGCATGGATGTTGTGTTTGTCTAATGGCCCTGTTTCTCTTCCTTCCCTGGAATCAGTGGCCATAAATTAAGGACGGGCGACTGCTTATAGCCCATCAAGTTGCCCACGGTAGTTGTTAAACCTCCAATCAAAAAAAAAAAAAAAAAAATTGTGACATCGGCATGGAGTCTGCACTGAAAAATTCATTTGAGGTCACTGAAGATTTGATTGTGAAGGAAGTGAAAATAGTTCCAGATAATTTAGCATACATTGTTCCAAATTCAAGTAAAGATCTTTTGGAATGTGAAATATGTTATGAGACATTCATAACAGAATCCAGCTTTGAAAGACATGCACAAATTCATGCAAGTGAAAAATCCTTCCAAAGTAATGTATGTCTTGAAACATTTGCACAGGAACGTAGTTTTTTAAGTGATGCAAAGGTCCACTCAGTGGAACATGCTTACGATTCTACATGTTCCCAGCAGTTCAACGAAGAACGCAACTTCTCAAGGTGTAAGATCCCTGATTCAGGTCAGGAAGCTTTCCAGTGTGTTGAATGCCTCAAGTTGTTTGAAGAAGAAGGTGATCTTTCAAAACATATGCTGGTGCATGCAGATAAAAAACAGTACCAATGTGAAATTTGCTGTAAACAATATGCACAGAAAGCTTATCTAACAAAGCATATGCTTCTTCATACTGGTGAGAGCCCTCACAAATGTGATGTATGCTTCAAGCAGTTTACTCAGAAATGTGCTCTTTCTAAACATCTGCTTCATCACACAGGTCAGAAACCTTATCAGTGTGATATATGCCCAAAGCAATTCATTGAGAAAGGTCAACTTTCAACACACATGCTCCTTCACACTGGTGAAAAGCCTCATCAATGCGATGTATGCTGCAAACAGTTTACTCGGAAAAGTGATCTTTTAAGGCATATGCTCATTCACACTGGTGAAAAGCCATACCAATGTGATGTATGCTCCAAACAGTTTGCTCAGAGAAGTGATCTTTCAATACACATGCTACTTCACACTGGTGAAAAGCCCCACCAATGTAATGTATGCGGCAAACAATTTACTCGGAAAAGTCAACTTTCAAGACATGCACTCCTTCACACAGGTGAGAAACCTCACCAGTGTGATGTATGCTCCAAACAATTTGCTCAGAAAAATGATCTTTCGATGCATATGCTCATTCACACGGGTGATAAACCTCATCAGTGTAGTGTGTGCTCCAAACAGTTTACTCGGAAAAGTCATCTTTCGTTGCACATGCTCGTTCACACAGGTGAGAAGCCTCATCAATGTAATGTATGCTCCAAAGAATTTACTCAGAAAAGTGCGCTTTCCATGCATCTGCGCAGCCACACAGGCGAGAAGCCTCACCAATGTGCTGTATGCTCCAGGCAGTTTACCGGAAAAAGTCATCTTTCAAGGCATATGCTTGTTCACACAGGTGAAAAGCCACACCAATGCAATGTATGCTCTAAACGATTTGCTCAGAAAAGTGTACTTTTAATGCATATGTTTCTTCACGAAAGGGTAAAGCCTCACCAGTGTGATGTATGCTGCAAACAATTTACTCGGAAAAGTTGTCTTTCCAAGCACATGCTACTTCACACAAATTAAAAGCCTCACCAATGTGCTGTATGCTGCAAACAATTTGCTCTTAAAGTTGCACTTTCAAAGCACATGATCCTTCATGCAGAATAACCTCGGCAGAGTTATATGTGCTTGAAGATGTCCACATCTAATTGCCATAAGTGGAAACTTATTGAACTCACAAAGAAAAGGTATCTCAAATGTGTTGTGGAAAAATGTAGTTTCATATTATATTTTTCATTATAAAAAGTATGTAACTTGTGTTTTACAAGAAGCATGCTGTTACCTTTTAATTTTTCAGATAATTTGCCTGATACCTTTTTAAGGTAATTTATCTTTTTCCAGGGTCATGTTACGAGTCAAATCTTCCAGTTGTGAAACAAACTAAGAGTTGTGATCTTTTTTTCAATTGCTTCTAAAAATAAGGAAAAAGTTTTATCTTTTTGAAAATGATTGCTCTGAGTTTTCAAAAAATTGCCATCTAATTTCTTTTTGTTGAATTAATTATTTCCTTGATTGCTTATGGGAGATAAATTCTTGAATAAGTGTTTCAACATTATTTTTAAACATTTCAAATATTTTAAATAACATTGTGACTATAATAATAAATATAATTATTTAATTCATACACTCGATGTGGATCAGGAACACCAAACAGAAGTCATCGCTCTTTCCACGTTAATAAGTGAGTCACAGAAAAATTCTCATTGGCCGCCAACGGGAATCGAACCCAGGGTAAAATATCTTTATCTTGCACTACTCTGTTGTCATTGGCAGCCCATGCCACTGAAGGTGTACATACTATGCCCTACCGCTTTCCAGTAAAGGCCTTGGAATTGGGATTCAATGTGAGCCTCCACCATCTGCCAAAAAAAAAAAAAAAAAAGAAGTCATGCAGCAGGAGTTGATCCAGGCAGTATTTGATACTGTTAGGTGGCATCTTCACAAAAATATTTTTTGTTGAAACAGTATCTTTCACAAAAATATTTTGAACAGTGATGGCAGCAGGGCTCGATTTTGGCTAGTAGTTAGAGCAAATTGCTAGCAAGCAAATGCATTTTGCTAGTGATAAAAAGTGGTTCTAGAAAAATTGCCAGTGGAAAAATTTTGAATGTTTTAGCATGAATTGTAAAGCGCCGTGCTGCACTTTTAGCATGTGGAATATTTTAGACACATGCAAAAAAGAACAACTGCTTTCTGGAAATGAATGTTTCTTGAAAAGTACAAACATAAAAATATTTTGGCACTTAGTAGAAATGTCCAGTATATTTCCCTTATCTACTTCTGCATGTGAGGTTGGGTTCAGTTTCATGAAGAGAATCCAGGGTGATTGGTGGGGCAGTTTAAACTTCACAAACATTGAATACTCTCATGAGTATTGAGGTTGAAGGTACATCCAAAGACAAGTTTGACCCCAGGCCTGCTGTTTTAATGTTTCTTGAAAAGTACAAACATTATAAAAACATTTTGGCACTAGTAGAAATATCCAGTATATTTCCCTTATCTACTTCTGCATGTGAGGTTGGGTTCAGTTTAATGAAGAGAATCCAGGGTAATTGGAGGGGCAGTTTAAACTTACAAACATGGAATGCTGTCATGAGTATTGAGGTTGAAGGTCCATCCAAATACAAGTTTGACCCCAGGCCTGCTGTTTTAAAGTTTCTTGAAAAGTACAAACATTATAAAAACATTTTGGCACTAGTAGAAATATCCAGTATATTTCCCTTATCTACTTCTGCATGTGAGGTTGGGTTCAGTTTAATGAAGAGAATCCAGGGTAATTGGAGGGGCAGTTTAAACTTACAAACATGAAATGCTGTCATGAGTATTGAGGTTGAAGGTCCATCCAAAGACAAGTTTGACCCCAGGCCTGCTGTTTTAAAGTTTCTTGAAAAGTTCAAACATTATAAAAATATTTTGGCACTAGTAGAAATATCCAGTATATTTCCCTTATCTACTTCTGCATGTGAGGTTATGTTCAGTTTCATGAAGAGAATCCAGGGTGATTGGAGGGGCAGTTTAAACTTACAAACACGGAATGCTGTCATGAGTGTTGAAGGCCTGTCCAAAGACAAGTTTGACCCCAGGCCTGCTGTTTTAAAGTGGTATGATAAAAAGACCCAAAACCCAGATCATAAAGCATATGGAAAGTAATTTAAGATTTTGGATAGTGTTCTTGAATTTTGTGAATAAAGTTAAATAAAAAAATGTTTTTTAAATATTTGCACTCAAATTAAATTGTTAAAATTAATCTGTCAGGTCATGAAAAAGTGAGTTATATCTAAATATATGTAATCTTAGTAAACCTTCCACGTTCGGCCCGGAAATAATTTTATGAAGCAACGATAGATGACGATATGTTATCGTGAAGCATTCATTACGTTGTGAAAGTGGCAAAGGAAGTGAATAATATAGATGAAAGGTGGCCCTTAAAAGGACCTTTTTGAATGTTGATTGCGGCATATGTGTGAAATATTTATTTTCACGGAAAAATTGTTTTTCCTCATGAATATGAAACTGTGTAGCCAGTAGAATAAAAGCAAGGAAAGTTTTATCTGCCAGGGAAGAACTGTCTGATCGCAGGAATCAAGACTTCAAAGCAATGTTCAGGGGGAAAAAGGCAATTCCGTCGGAATAAATATTCCAGAATATGGTCTTGCCAAGTACATTTACATTGCGAGGCTACCATAAACTGTGAGACTAGTTGTCTGCAATATGAATACCAGTCGTTAACTGTTTCTGTGGATGGGGCCATGTGAGGTTTCTTCAATCGCCTCATCGTAAGACAATCCTTTGGCGAAACAATATGTCAGAATCGTCACTGTATCAATAGGAATCTCAGCATAAAAAACATGTACCAAGTGTGCGGGAAGAGTACTAATCATTCCCTGAAGCGTACTTCTTCCGACACATGAATCGTCCTAAACGATCAACACATAGATTCGTGAGATGGCTGAATGCATTTCATGTGCGAGGAGAGTGGAGGATAGGTGAAGAGCTACCTTGGCGCCATCTATTATTGCTTTCGGAACTAGCTGTGGGCTGAACATGGAAGTTTAGCCGTAATCTTTCCAGCATTACAATGTGACAGTTACAGGGGTGAAATCAAAATTTGTCATGTTTGACTAATGGAGGGGGACATGTTAAAGTTTATTTTGTATAATGTTAATAAACTTTTGCTGGTAGATAATGCAATTTGCTAGTAAAAATAAGTCCACTAGCAAGTGTTGCTACTGCAAAAAAAAAAAAAAAAAAAAAACGAAATTGAGGCCTGGATGGCAGTGATGCACTGTTGCACGTAACCTTTGGGACCCACATTTTATTTCAGAATTTTTTAACGTGCCATTTGGCAAAAGTCAAATTTGTGAGGATTAGGGAAAGAACGAAAGCAGCCAGCAGTGCACCATCCATCAAGATTATGTAAATATACAAATGCACTGATTGATTTATTAAACCTTTTAGCTATTTTAATCAATATTGGAACAGTTGAAATTTAAAAAGCAAACTTACCAGGGCTTGAAAAATACCATACCAGGGACATGTAAATTATTGATCTGGTCAAGTAAAAATTAAATCTGGTTGCCCAGTTGGGCAACTAGATTTAAAGAAGAAAAAAAAAGTTTGGAATGGAAAATTTTTCTACTCTAGGAAAAAAAAGTATTTTTCATTTTACTACAAATCACCAGAAGTGTATTATTGTTATGGAATGAGTGCCCAGGCCAGGAGAATAGTTCTCACAATTATATTATGCTCTACATCCAGAAATTGGGGCCATATGTAGTTTTGCTCCAGATGTTATTTACATTTAACGACGGGATGCATGCCTCAGATGAAACTAGCGTACGGTGTTTAGTGACAAAATGCATAAACTGCCATGAAACAGGAGGGCGTAGACTGATGGGCTAAAAAGCCATGCTTTATGGGGGAGAGGGAGGGACAACAGAATATTATTGCACAGCCCTGGGTGGGGTTAGGTCTCTGATATAACTTGTGCAAGTAAGGCAGGGAAAAGTGGAAGCTTCAGCCCGCGTGCGCCCACCCACATGCACACACTTGAACTGACAGCGGTACTACTGAAACAAAAGCTAAGTTTCGTTTGAGAATGAGCCTGCGTGATGCGTTGCACTTAACTGAGAGATTACCAATGCCGATTACTTAGTTTATCTGAGAGAACAGTAGTTCGTTTTAGCTGCAGATATAAGTTGTATTTAGTAATGGATATACGATGTTTTTTGGTAAAAAATTCAGCAATGAGAGTATACTGTATCTCATAGTAAGCAATTGTGTGAAATTCCTGATCTGTCAGTGGTGGTTACAAATTCGTCTTTCGCAGTGTTGAGTGACGTAATTTCAGAATCGGAGTCTACGTCGTTTACAAAACGGAAACTTACGCAAGCGGACTATGATAAAACATACAGAAAAAAAAAAAAAAAAATGTTGCACAGTTGAAGAATCTTGGATAAAAACATTTAATTGGCTAAAGTCAAATGACAACTATTATGTGGTGCACTGTTTGTGAAAACCATCCTAAAATTGCTGATACCACCAGCAATTTTTTTAAGGAATGTGGGGTGTCAGATGATGATATACATTTAATAACTATAAGTGCATACAACAGTAGTCGAAGACAAGGTTTGCCTTTGTTTCTAAACAACAATTCTTGGGATATTTTATGATGCAAAATCACTTCTGTTTGCACAAGAGAAAAAGGTAAGTAATTTTTACATTCAAAATTGTTGTTAAAAACTATTAAACTGCTATGCAGTTAACTATGATTATTAAATTTTTTTTTCAAAACACAGGATATATATTAAAAATTCTTGAACATCACTAAATTTTCATCTTCAATAAATTTTCAGATGCCATCGATCACCTTTCTTAAAACTTGAGATATATGCTTTTGTGCATTTTGAATACAGACACTTTAAAATGGTGATGCAAAAGATGTATAAAAAGTTTATCATAATTTTTAAGTTAAAAAAATTAGGCTTCTGTTCAGATATTTTTTAAGCCCTGCTTACATTTATAATGAGAGCATTGTGAACAATTATACTCTACTAAAAGTTGTACGTCTACATCAATGATTGTTCGTTAAAAAAAAAAAAAACTGATAAAGAGTAGTCATCACACAGTTCCAGTATTTTGAAAAATACAAACTGCTCCGGTGTTCAGAGCTGACTTAAAATGCGTTGTCTTTGTGTAGTTCCATTGTGATAAAATTTAGTTGAAAACGATAGAATTTAATTCTGTCAGTACTTGATTTTTTGTAAAGATAGCTTTCAAAGAGCATAAATTAAAGTATGGAGCAATGTACATTACATTTATTTTTCATTTGCTTATGTAAGTATAAGTATTCATCATCTCTTGATTCTTTTGATTTTTTAAAAGGACCGAGAATATCACACAAAGTACCCCCTTTTTAAAAATCTGTGTGTTCTTAGGACCCAGCTTGATAACAATGCAATGGCAGCTCTGAATGGTATCATCACTTTCAGTAAAAATTTATCTTAAAAATATTTTAGTGTTAGATTAATCTTCAAAATTGTTCTGTTTAACTGATACATTTTCCCCTCCAACATTATGAACAGTTTTCAGTAAAACAGTCTTCTGGTGGATACCTTTCAATAATTGTGTCCTCATTTCCGGCGGTGGCTACGCTACTGGCAACTGAGACAATACTCGTGGAAAGGAACTCCAAATCATTATGGGAGCTTTTTTTTCCTGCTCTGGCAGCCGCACTTTGCATGGATTTTCCAGGGCTAACTTAGAAGTAGGGATCGATGTTGGACATCGTTACTATCAATGGGAATTTTTGATGTATTAGTGAAAACCTCGATGTTTCAACAAAATAGCCAAAGAACTCGCATATTTTCTATTTGCAGCAGTAAAAGGCACATCTATGGGCAAAATCGCTGTCAATTTATTGGTGATTACTCACCAATTAAACATCGAGTAACAAATATTTGTTAAAATGCTTGTTGTACAGTAAAACCTCAAAAATCTGGCATCGATGAGATCAAATGAGTGCCGGATTTGTGAAAATTCTGGATTCCTGAAGCTATCTATCCAAAAAATTGCGTAACAGACGTTACGTATGCATGTACTTTCACGTAACAGCACATTTTAACAAAAATGTGCGCATCTATGCCTTATAAATATGCAGGGGTAGTGCTGCCGATTTGCATTCTTTGCAATTTGAGAAAAAAACGTTTTGGCGAAGGGGAAAAAAATTGGCAAAAATATTAGCGATTACCCTTTTGTACTATTTATTATAAAACTGTCAGAAAAACACGAATTGGCGAAAGGTTAGGCAAGAACTTGAAAAAAGCCGGAGCAACTGCTAGGGCTGGACGATGTTATCGCGAAAACCCAATGTGAATTTTACGTCGATGTTACAGTTTTTCAACTGACGAAACTATGTACATTGCGAAAGCGATTACCGCGATGCATCTTGAAGGCCAATGTAGATGTCATTACACGATTGAATCCACATACAGCTACTACCAAGCACAGATCATCATCACGCGTTCGACATGCATTTCAAACGTACACGCCAATTCATCGCCTCATTTGTCTGCATCACTTCGGCACAGCCCATGAGATGACAAACTTGAGAAACCTCCCGATGTTACACGTAGGCAGCTATCTGCAGTTCGCACGCTGAGATCGAATGATCTCATGATCAGGGTATGAAATTAAAAAAATATGTCATGTGCTAAATGGCCCGTGCAGCTAAATATTTAGGAGCCATAAGTTAATTTTTTTTTACATACACAATTGAAGAGTACCTAAATAAAATTCTGGACTGCGATTTCACCCAGCTTTCACATCCTCCCACCATATTTTGATAGCTTGGTCTGGAATAGTCTTTTAAAGGTATTTTAGACATTTTAATAGTCAACAAATCATTTAAAGTACTAATTTTCATGTTGCTTCTCAAATCATTCTTTATAAGGTTCATTGTGCTGAATCCCTGTTCACAAATAGCAGTGCTAAATGGAATGCAATGTAAAAATGAAATGATAGCCAACAAGTTCTTAAATTCGTCAGAAAACTTAAGTCTCAATGAACAATCTATCCCACAGAATCTTTTTAACTTGCTTGTGTGACGATAGTGCGGGTGAGAAGGGAAAATCAGCAATGCGCACGATTGATAAACAGTTTTACGCGTTAAGTGCATCTTGACGATGAATTAAGAAACTGAGCGGCATGTGAAAGGGAACAATTCTTGCAAACCACTAAGAATTGTGAACAAAAATAGTCATTCAGATTAAAAAGAATCATAATAAGATGCAGTAGAAAATACCTGCAATTTGGCCTCTGATGTCTAATTGCTGGTCGCCAAATGCAAAAATACAGTCGCATTTCGCTCATGGCCCCCGCTAATTTCAAACCCTGCTCGTGATGTGTTCTTGAGACGGTAGATTGGGAGATTTCCATGGTTATTGGTGAAACATCATGAGAATATTTTCATGAAAACAAAATCGGAAAAGTGCCGGATTTCTGAAGTTGCCGGTTTTGTGGATGCCGGATTTTTGAGGTTTTACTGTATTGGTGAAAATCTCTGTTGGTTTTTCAGTGTATAGGCTCCTGTGAAATTGAGGATAAGAAATGGATTTTTTAGCTAAAAATGTGTCTGTCACAAAAAGCAAGTTACACATTAGCTAAAGGAGTTTTGTTTTTCTTAATTGTGCTGCTGAAAAATTGTGAAAACATTGTTTTCGTACAAACATCGAACAAAACAGCAAAAAAATTGCTAATTCGTGACATAGGAATATTATATTCCCTTCTTTAAAAGAATGCAACAAAAGGAAATGTATTTACTTCGTGTAGAAAATTTTCATTTATAGTGTTAAAACATCAATTATCCCTTCTAAAACAATGATGCCCAAAAGCGATGTTTTTTTGCCCATCCCTACTCAGATTAGTCTTTGCCATATCAGCCTGGATTCCAGGGAACTTATTTACAACTATGAGGAGAGGAGAGGAGCATGATGGGAAAGTGCTGACCATTGTGACATATTATCAAAAAATTTTTTTTTCCTCCAGCACTTAAAAATTTTGACCTCTGATGACTTTCCCAGTTTAATACAACTTAGAGTGTTATTATTATTCTTTTTCCCCTGGGAAGGGAAATAATAACAACACTCAGTTGGAGTATAATCACAAGAGTTGTTTAAAAAAAAAAAACTATCTGCTTACAGTCATCAAAACAGAAAACTTGTTGCAAACTGGGAAAGCGTGAGCCCATGATTAGCGGTAATAAATAAAGAATAACTGATAACATAATAAAACTATGATTACTCCCAGAATAGTGATTATAGACAATTGAAATTTCTCTAAACTCAATTATATGCAAAATTCACAAAAATAGGCAGTATTTCACAAAAATGGGTCTTATCTTTAAAACCTTAATGTACCCCCTGTTTACAAAAATAGAGTAAATTTCACAAAAAAATTACCCTATTATTACCCTACAAAATTAATTAAAAAACTAAAATTAATAATATTAGATAATATAATATTAAAATTAAAAAAATTAAAATTAATTATCAAAAATTTACCCTATTAAAAATTTACTCCTATGTTTTTGGTAATCATCTTTAAAAACGTGGATCAACCCCTGTAAAGGCAACCAAAAATTTTCCATTATTATGTACAAATTAATGTGAATTATTAATTACTTTTTTCACCTTTTTAGCATCAGTAATTACATTTAGCACCTTTTTAGTGTTAGTGGTTAAATTTATGACCACATAAATAGTGAAATATTAAGCCTTATATTTTGCTGAATATACAGATTTATTAATCTGGGATGATTTTGACTTCAACTGCTGAAAAGACATCCAGGCATGAATCAAGTTTTTGAAAAATATGTTACTTATTCCTGTATTTTTAACGGAAAATAATTGTGTGGGGTTTTTTTTTCCAATGTAGTCACCTTTGCAAACTTATTATTTGTGATTTTTAATGTACTTTAAGCCGCCCTGGTGGTACCCGTGGTCTGAGTGCTGACTCCTGATCATTCATCTGAGAACGGTCCAGGTTCAAATCCTGGTGAGGCCTGAATGTTGTGTTTTTCTTACAGCACTAGCTTTCCCCTTTCCCTGTAACCAGTGACCCTAAATTAGGGACGGAAGACTGCTTATAGCCCATCAAGTTACTCAAGGTGGTCATTAACCTTTCAATCACAAAAACAAAAAAAGTACTTTGAAAAGCTTAAAAATGAAATAATTATATATGAATTAACTAAGTTATTCTCTGTATTATACTATAAAAAATTTACAAAACACAAAATTATAAATAATTGCACATGGATCAAGCTTCATTTTTAAAAAGACCCTCCCGTATCTGCCAACTCTTCCGGATTTTGCGGAAGTTTTCCGATTTTTTATAGTTTTCCAGTTTTCCAACCGGAAGAACCTTTCTTCCAGATTTTAAAATTTTCTGTAGTTTTTGATAAAAAATATCCATATAAATGCAGTCTATAACAGAGATGGGAATCATTTTTGGAAAGAGAACTTTCAGGCTGTGGGCAGCCATTTTCATATAAGGAGCTGCGTCTGTTAAAGACAATAGTACATTTTCATACTTTATTTCGCCAGGCTAAAGAAGAGTTAATGAAAAGGCAAAAAGCTGAGAAATCGTGCTACTATTTGTTTTTGGAAGTTGTTCTGATGTAAGTAAGTAGATATTTGAGGACTGAGCAGGTTCCATTGTACCTATAACAACATTTGCCACATACCTTCCCGTGGCGTCTGTTGTCTCATCGATACTGATCCAGATATTTTTATCCCCGACATCTTCTCGTATTTCTTTCATTATACCGATGTAGCAGGAATCTAAGTATGTTTTTCGCACGCAATATTTTCCTTTGTATATTTCTGCAAAAAATTCTTCAGTGAATTATTTTCCAGCATCTATAAAAGCATGGCACAAATCACTTGCAAACTGTGACTGCTTGCTCGAAGTAGAAGCGAATGACGAAATTAAACATGTCTTTTTTCACCAATCTTCCGGATAACAGCAGCTTTATGTTTAGCTGTTGCCAAATGTTGTGAAATGAAGAATTTCTTTTCGTAATTCAGTTTCGTATCACATATTTTACAAAACACCATTCCATCAGTGGACAAGATATCACTTCCATAGTCTTGAACATACCGACTTAATTTAGTACTGGTTGAAGAAGCAGTTTTCGGCATTATTGTTTCACTTGGACGCAAGGCGAGATCTATTAGGGGTAGCGAACTAACAGAATCTTCCTCCCTTGTTTTGCACTTACGTTCAAGGTCTTATGTGTGTACGTGCATTCTTGGCTTTCACTCTAGCTTGATTGGTTACAATGCTATCTGACTGGATTCGGCTACTTCCACCATGTGTAGAAACTGTCATCTAGGATTCTAGGGAGAGCAAAACATAAAATGAGATGCCGACCATCGCAGACTCTGTGCATGCGTCTGCCACCGCTGCTTAAATTGGGGCACCTCGTTTTGAATGTACCGATTGTACTCGTGCTTACTTTCAGATGTCTGCCGACTGTGATTTTGTTTTAGAGAAAATGCCACCTACCTTATGGTTTGTACACCTATACCCTAAAAACGAGTTTTTAAAAGAAATGAATAACTTAAAAAAATTATGTGTTTACCCAGAAACACTACGTACTGCATGCTAGATTGTTATCAAAACTTTGATTTTATCGCATTCTTAAGAAGAAATCATTTTTTAATAGTGCATTTGTTGAGTATAGGCAAAAGGCAGTTTCTTCAAATATGAGCCGAAAAGGCAAAAAAAAAGCATTTTAAGGCATTTTGCCTCAACTTCCGGGCTTTACTCATAACGAACCTGGACACCCCGCGGCGAAGTGGCCTAGCACTGGCTTATGATCATTCGTTCGTGAAGGGTCCGGGTCCAAATCCCGGTGAAGCATGGATGTTGTGTTTGCCTTACGGTACAGGCACTCTCCCTTCCTTAAAACCAATTACCCTAAATTAGGGACGGGTGACTGCTTATAGCCCAATAGCTCATGGTGGTCGTTAGACCTTCAGTCAAAAAAAAATAAAAAACTCTAGCACCTGGACACAAGGAAATGTTTAGTCGATGACACACGTATGATCGTAAAGTCACTCTTTCAAAATACAACTTCTGTGGAAATTTTGTGCGTAGAACACAAGGGGTCGTTGCACACCTTGCCATGTATTCCACAAACTCCAAGCGACAGCACTTTCCCTTTTACGATCAAATGGATTCAATTTCCGATCATATTGTTCTTTGCGATGAAAATAAGAGTCAAGGACAGACACTTGCTAAAATCAGAATATACCTGCCAGAACCAGTTTTCTCACATAATATGCTCTACGTTGCCCTATCTCAAGAAAGATCAAAGGATTCTGTTGCAGTAAAGATAACTCACGAAGATGCATCTGGATTACCCATCGGTTGCAAATGGATGGACTCAAAATATTGTCTTTACTGAAGTGTTTGAATGAATTTGTAACATTATTTTGTCAATCAAAGGAAGTTTACATTTGTTGCTTCATATGAGTTTATTCCTTTTAACTGTTGATTTCAACTGGTTTTGTCTAGTTTGTGTTCTTATTTTGTAATAGATTTTTTACCTTATTTGTATATTTTTTTTAATTTGACCCAAATTTTTACCTAACTGTGTTCCAAGTATATATATATATATATTTTTTTTTTTTTCTCTTTTTATTTTTTTCTCTTTTTTTTTCTATTTTTTTCTCTTTTTTTCTATTTTTTTCTCTTTTTACTCAACCGGTCAATACATAACCTTTTCTATGTTGTACTTGGTATGAGTCAAAAAATTTTTTTGCTTCAGTCTCTTCTTAATAGAATGTGCATTCTGAATTTTCATAACTGCTACGTTGCGCGTTTTGATCTTCAGGTTATTTTGCAACTTTCGTTTTAAATTCTAAAGTTTTTCTTATGTTTTCGGCTTTGCTCTTTAGTATATATATCATCATCATCATCATCATTGTCAACCATTATCAATCCACTGCTGGACGAAGGTCTCCCCAAGTTTCCTCCACAACGGTCTGTCTTGTGCCAGTCTCCTATATATATATATATATATATATATATTTATATATATACACGGGATGTAAGGTCAGGTGATGCGTAACATCACAGCCTCTCCTTGACAAATGTCAACCCCGCCTTCTCGTGGTGCATCCTGTTCCCACTAAAGGGGCTCTGACGACCGCCCATAGCGGTATAACTATACCATAGGGATTAGAGGAAATTCTATCCCACACTCACCAACCCGCTTGGCCAGCGTGGTGAGTTATGGCCAAACCCCTCCAAAATGACTCCACAACTTAAATCTTGGCCCTCAGTCTCCGGCAGCTGGAATGTACCTGGCCAAGGCAGCGGCCAGTGCGACATGAAGGCAGAGGGTGCTAAGAATCCCCGGAGGACCGGACTAGGCTGCCATTTGATGCTGACCTTGGCTACCTATAACGGACGCTCCCTATCTTCTGATTCAAGGCTTCTTGAATTGGAAGAGGAACTACAAAGGATCAAGTGGGACATCGTGGGGCTAAGTGAGGTAAGGAGAAAAGGAGAAGATCTCATTGAACTGAAAAGTGGACATCTCTTCTACTATCGTGGGACAGATACTGGCAGAACTAGTGGTGTTGGATTTATAATAAACAAGAAACTGAAGGATAAAGTGGTAGAAGTTGAAAGTTCCTCTGACAGAGCTGCACGACTCGTTATCCAACTATCGAGAAGATACCAGGCTCAGATTATTCAAACTTATGCACCCACCACAAGTCATCCTGAAGAAGAAATTGAAGAATTTTATGAGGAAATTTGTCATCTAAATAATAAAGGTAAGCAGCACTTGAAAATAATTATGGGAGATTTCAATGCAAAAATAGGGCAACGGCAACAGAATGAAACTTCAGTAGGTAAATTCGGTCACGGCAACAGAAACCAGCGTGGAAATACTCTCGTTGAGTTTGCAGAGGCAGAAGGGTTTTTCATCTTGAACTCCTTTTTCAAGAAAAAGCCACACAGGAAATGGACATGGAGACATCCAAATGGGACGACAAGTGAAATTGATTTTATTATGTGTAACAAAAAATTCGTCATAGAAGACTGCAGTGTGCTAAACAAGTTCAACACAGGTAGTGACCATAGATTGGTGAGATGTAAGATGCACCTCAACACTAAACTTGAACGTGGCAAGCTCATAAGACAAACAAAATCTATTGACATAACCAACCTTAAAAAACACCATAATACCTTCAAGTTGGAACTGAAGAACAGGTTCTCTGCTTTAGAAGGCCTAACATCGGAAGAAGTGGACATCTCTGAAGTTAACAGAAAAGTAACCAAAGCTCTTATGGAAACAGCAACAAAATTAGCTGGGTCTAAGAACAAGTTGCATGTAAATAAATTATCAGGAAAAACGAAAATGTTGATGCAAAAAAGAAGAGAGATGAGGACAACTAAAGAAGATGTGACTTCCAAAGTGGAATATATAGAGCTATGCAAGACAGTACGAAAAAGTATCACTGAAGACGTAAGAAAATTCAACTGTGAACTAGTGAGGAAAGCAATTGAAAACAACCAAAGCCTAAAGATAGCAAAGGGACATCTCAGTAAGGGAAGAAAACAGATTATGGCACTGAGAAAAGAAGATGGTTCTGTAACAAGAAATAGAGGCGAAATTTTGACAAGAGTGAAAGATTTCTACTCCAAATTATATGAAAGGGATGATACATGCACTCCAGACATCATGAAAGATACCAGTATCAGAGTTCCTCCGGTCCTTCCAGCAGAAGTTGCACATGCAATCAAGAACATGAAGCGGGGAAAAGCTCCAGGAGAAGATGGAATTACTGTAGACATCATACAAGAAGCAAGTGGAGAAATCGAAACAGTACTCGCCCAAATTTTCACTTGATGCCTTAATGAAGGAAAGATTCCTGAGGATTGGAACACCGCTACAATGATCCTGCTACATAAGAAAGGTGACATTGAGGATCTCGGAAACTACAGACCTATCAGCCTCCTATCAGTGGTTCATAAAATCTTCACTAAAGTTCTTTCACACCGCTTGAAGGTAACACTGGACATGGCTCAACCGAGAGAACAAGCTGGATTCAGGAGTGGCTACAGCACAATAGATCATATCCATGTGCTGAGAGAACTAATTGAAAGAGCGAGGGAATATGAACTTCCATTGTGCATGGCTTTTATCGATTATGAAAAAGCCTTTGATTCGGTGAAACCATCAGCAGTTACAATGGCTCTGAAAACCTGCGGTATTGAAGATGCATACATTAATATTATTAATAACATCTATGAAAATGCAAGTGCAAAGATTAGGCTGTTTGAAAATACAACACACATAAAAATTGGAAAGGGAGTGAGACAAGGTGACACCATATCTCCGAAGCTCTTTAATGCCACATTGGAGGGTGTTTTTCAGTCACTGAGCTGGGAAAACAAGGGGATAAAGATTAATGGAGATTATCTAACCCACCTTCGTTTTGCTGATGACGTAGTCATTTTTGCAACTAGCCCATCAGAGCTGCAGAGTATGATCCAGGAACTTGCTGACAAGAGTAAAGAAGTGGGATTAAAAATGAACTTTCAGAAGACAAAAGTGATGTTCAATGCATTTACAAGAAATGAAGATTTATCGATTAATGGAGAAAAGCTGGAGATAACAGACACGTACATTTATCTTGGACAGCAGATATCAAGTGAGGGTCACATTGATGAAGAAATTAATCGGCGCACAAAACTTGCCTGGAGAGCTTTTGGAAGAAACAGCATAATTTTCAAGAGCAATATGCCATTATGTCTTAAAAGAAAAGTGTTTGATCAATGCATCCTTCCAGTGCTTACGTATGGTGCAGAGACGTGGACCTTAACTAAAAGAGACATACAAAGGCTGCAGACAACTCAAAGAAGCATGGAGAGGTGCATACTTGGTGTAACCAGGAGAGATAAGAAGAGGAACTCGTGGATCCGAAAAATGACAAGAGTGGAAGACATCATGATCAGAGTCAAATCCCTGAAATGGCAATGGGCTGGACATACTGCCAGAAGGACAGATCATCGATGGACAGCCGAAATTTTAGATTGGATTCCAAGGGACAGGAAAAGACCCAGAAGAAGACCACATGGGAGATGGGTGGATGAAATTTGAAAGTATGCTGGGGTGACATGGAGGAGACTGGCACAAGACAGACCGTTGTGGAGGAAACTTGGGGAGACCTTCGTCCAGCAGTGGATTGATAATGGTTGACAATGATGATGATGATGATATATACACACTGCTGGACAATTGCTAAGGACCGGTCATAAGCGGCTATATAGCGCATAAAAAAGTAAGTGTGGTTGGATGCCAAGGAGAGAGGGGGGGCTCTCTCCTTTCCCTGGAACCAGTGACCCTAAATTAGGGACAGGCGACTGCTTATAGCCCATTGAGTTGCTCACGGTGGTCGTTAAACCTCCAATCAAAAAAAAAAAATTTAGGGTCACTGGTTCCAGGGAAGGGAAAGAGCCAGTGCCGTAAGACAAACACAACATCCATGCCTCACCGGGATTCGAACCCGGACCCCTTTCGGACCGGACCAGGATCGTTTATATATTCAGAAATACACTTCCGGACAATTGCTAAGGACGGATCATAAACGGCTATATAGCGCATAAAAAAGTAAGTGTGGTTGGATGCCAAGTGAAATAAAATAATGTCAGAATGCCAGGACATTACAAGAAAGACAATTTATTGTGCTCTGAAATCCAGAAGGCTTTGGAACGTGTTCAAGGGACAAACAGGCCATTTTGTGCAGCATACGTAAACGTGAAAAAAATGCAAATACCATCCGCAGGCGTTCCTGCATAAGATGTCACTACGGGATATGGCCACCATGGAGGGCGATGCAAGATTCCACACGTCGTATCATGCTTTGCACAACATTATCAAGCAGGTGTTGGGGTAATTTATCCCATTCCTCTGTCAGTGCACGGATGAGGGTGTCCTTGTTTATTGGAGGGCATTGGTGACCAGCCAGACTCCTCCCCAAAGCATCCCACACATTTTCAATGGGATTCAGATCTGGAGAACATGCTGGCCATACGAGGCGTTGAATATCCTCGCTCTCAAGACACTCCTGGGCAGCGAATGTTCAATGACATGTTGCATTGTCGTCCATGAAAATGAATCAATCACCGACAGCACCACGGAGCATGCGAACATGAGGTAGCAGAACATCATTAATGTATCGTTGGCCAGTCATAGTCCCAGTTGGAAGCACATAGAGGGACGTACGGCCATTGATCATGATGCCAGCCCATACCATGACACTACATGTTGGATATCGGTCCCTTTCCTGTATGTTTGCTGGACAATATGCAGTACCACTATCACGCCAGATCAGTTGTCGTCAACAATCAGACGATAGACTGCATCTACTCTCATCTGAGAAGAGGACAGCAGACCAGTCGTTATCAGTCCAATTGCGATGTTGATGGCACTATTGCAAACGGGCGGTACGGTGACGTCTGGACAATGGGATGCACACAACAGGATGGCGGGCGTATAGTCCTCCTTCATGCAAACGTCTGGCGACAGTTTTTCGGGAGATCCGCTTGCCAGTAGCAGCCATAAACTGATTTGCTACCTCACTAGCTGTGCTGCGCCGGTGTCTTTTTGTTGATAGCACTATGTACCGATCTTCTGCAGGTGTCGTACTGCGAACACGATCTCCCCCGTGACGTTTGCTACACTCTCCATTTGTTTGAAATGATTTCCACAGCCTTGAAACAACACTGTGGCTGACGTCGAACTCCCTGGCAACATCTGTTATTTTTCGCCCTTCTTCCATCTTGCCAATAATACGGCCACGCGTAAAATCGTCTAGGTGATGTCGGGAAGACATACTGAAAATTGCAAGTTCGTCAATTGATTCTTTCCCTTTCAACTTTGCGTTTGAACAACAACGGTCAATACGTGTCAAGTCCTTTATATCTCTTATCAGCGCTATGACGTCACGAACAAGTTCGGCAATCCAAAATTGGCATACGCACAACACGTCTTACTGTATCCCGCACTTATGCTAATTTCCACATTTTCCTGCCTTCCATTTTATGGTTGCTATTGTCATCCGTCCTTAGCAATTGTCCGGCAGTGTATATATATATTGGTAATATGTATATATACTGTTGACAGTTTAGTAAAAATTAGTATTCTGCAACAAGTATTTATTTACTACATTTATCTATTTTATTTGCAAGCAATCTTTTTAAAAACACAAATTTTGATTTGTAATGAGCAAAGGAGCTTTTCATTTTATTTTGGTTGAAGAAACAATAAAAATTGGGCTAATTTTCAGAGCTTAGTATGCTACTTTCTCATTGAAATGTCTGACAACACTGTGCCGACGTTGCAGAGGTTGTACGTACTTCATTGTAACTTCTGCATTTCATGCAGGTAGTTAGGAAAAAAAAAGTACTTTTTAAGGACTTTTAAGGATTTATAAGGACCATGGGGACACAGTAACATCAATAAAAAGCAAACATTTAGTAAAACAAAGTATGAGAAAAAATTATGCATTAGTGAAGTTCCACAAAACCATATATATATATATATAGGTTATTTTGCACCCTTCGTTTTAAATTCTAAAATTTTTTCCTTAGTCTTCAGTTTTGCTCTTAAGTATATATATATATATATATATATATTTTTTTTTTTTTTTTTTTCAAGAAAAAATGAATTCTCAGACACAATCCAATTAAATCGGTCATTTGGCAGCTAAACATTTGCTACAAATTTTATGCATATTAAAAAGGTACGATTATCGATACCAAATTTGGGGGAAGGGGGATGCGAAAATTTCAGAAGTACAAATATTTTGTTTTAACACTTGACAAAATTGCTAAATGTTTACACCGATGACTAGTTAAAATACTGCTATTTTTTTGCCGATTGACTTGTAGATCCTCGGGATTCCTCACCATGAGAATTGAAAACAAAAAGTAATGAAAACAGCATGCATCTAAAATTGGGCGAGTAACGCCAAATAGATATGGAATGTTAACGAAATGTATCAGTTGTAACTGATACATTTCGTTAGCATTGAACAGGGAAAAAAGTAAAAAAAATAAACACTTACCTGTCACAGTATTAAGGGTTTGCTGATAGGATATCTTGTGGCATTTCATTATCAGTTTGTAGCACCACTTTTGCCCTTTTGTTTTCAGGCTCTTCAGCGTCAGTCACAGAATTTGCATTCTGTTTAAGAGAGCTTACTACCATGTCCTCTCTACAATCGACGATCCCAGGCACATTTTGTACCGTCTTGCTCGTAGATTCTTCGGCAGTGACGGCAACATCTCTTCCCGAACTTACATTCAAGGACTGGCTACTGATAGCTGCTGGACATTTTTGTTTTTTGAACAAATCTAACACGTGCTGGTTGGAAATTGATCTAAATTGCAGATTTTGCCCTGGATGTTGACAAGTGTAATGTGTCTTCAAATTTTTTAGCAAGATTACTTCTTTGCAATCAAAGCAGGATATTTTTTTCTGTCTGTGCAGCCATTTCAACTGATCAGAACAAAGGTTATAAACCAGTTCGGCAAACACGCAAACTGTCATGCCAAATCAAGAAGTCAAAGCTTTGCCAGACGTAGTGCTGCAAGGTTCTTAAAGTAAGCAGCACAAACACGCATGCACAAGCTGCTCAAAGATTTGCCATATGTAACTAGCACCGCACGACCACATCGCCGAGTTAACTTTTAGTGCAGAGAAAACAGCATACAGGCTGTATCTTTATGGGCCTTCATAACGTAGTATGGAGTACACGTTGAGGTCGGGACAACAGGACATTTCTCTTGATGGTTGAGTTGAGCAAATAGTTAATATAATTTAGTTTTTTTGTTTTTTTTTCATATATAGAACAAATGAACTTTTGAAACTTTCGGAAAGCAATCTGCAAGGGTTAAAAGTAATCTGCGGCACCCGCCGCTGTGCCGCGCTGTTTCTGCTACCGGGACACCAACCTTCATCATATGACTTTGACATGAAACATTACTAGCATAAAATTGACAATTTTAAATCACATTTAGTATAATGTGACCATTTTTCTTGTATAAAAAAGTGGGACAGGCATGCGCAGGGGAATCGTTAAGCCAATTTTTTGGGGCTCAAGCCCCTCAAAGAAACTGTATATTTTTATTTGTTTTATTTGCAAAATGACTGGTCTGCTTGTGACCGACCAGGACCATGCTATCAGTTTATGTAATGCTATATTATATAACTTATATTTGTTGTTAAAAATACCTGTTTGTTAAAAAATACTTTATTTTTATATTCATATAAAAAACTAGATGTTTACTTACTACAGAATCAACTATTTCACTGACTTCTCATATTTCTCTTCAGATGCAATTTTTTCCAGTACTTCTTTTTTGCTGTTAAGGAGTTCATGAAACTCATGGCAGGAACTTCTAAAATTTACTTTAGTAATGAGCAAATATTTAAGAGTTGTTATCTGGAGCTGAGTTTTCTCTGATGTCCAGAGTTTATTGACATGTGAGAAAATGCGTTCCACAGGGGCATTTGTACCAGGTAAACACAAAATGTATTAAATAATTTGTGAAAAATATTTGTGGTCAATGTTCTTCTGCTTAAAGATCTTAAATATTTCCACCCAACGCTGCTCCGTTGATATATTGTCAGAATTTCACTTTGTTATTCTCTCTTCATTTGCATAGTTTGCAACACATACAAATTCATGATACAATTCAGTCACAAATTTTGTCAACCAGGAAGGTACACAGCTAAACGAAGCCCACTGCAAACATTCTAAGTCTTTAAAATGTCCATCCCACTGATCCAGATAGTGGACAGATGTCTCATAGAAATCCATCACATTCTTTAATATGGATGGTTCATCAACCAAACCATCCTCCTGGAGTTGCTTTAGTTGTACTCTGACAGAATACGGAATAAAAATATCTGCTTTCTTTGATAAAAGGGTTTGTTTTAACTCGTCAATTTTTCTTTTCACATCAACCACAGAAACAGTTTGCACCTCAACGTTTTTAATATTTCGATGAAATGTAGCAGCCTGGCTGTGCACAAAATTTAGCCAAAGCTCAGAGCATGGGTTTTCAAAAAAATTACTCAAAATACTTGGACATTTATCCAGGCTCAAAAAGTAAGATTTGAGCCCTGGATAGATTTGAATAATGTGTTCAATTGCTGGCAATAATGCCAGCCACCTTATCTTGCTATAACCCAGAAGTTTCTTATATTCGACCTGCAAAATCACAAAAATCTTTCAGTTGCTCTACCCTGACAGTATATATATAAAAATAAGAAAACAAATTCACCACTATAGTTTCAACGTCAATGGGCAAGCAACCAGTTGCAGACTGCACAGCATTATGCAAAATGTGTGCTGCACAACCAATTCCTACTATGTCTCGGTTCAAATAAGAGCCTAATTTATGAAACACATTATTTACTCCACATCTTTTGACTCCACCAAAATTGGAATTGGTATTATCCCCACAAAAAGCTGCTACCTTTGTATTCAATTTATTACACTCTATAACATCAATAAGGTATTGCGTAATAATGTCTGATGTTTCACCTGGTTGAGATTTAAGTTCTAAAATTTTAACAACCACACCGTCATATGGATAAAAAAATCTTACTAGTACAGGGAACAGCTTCTCAGATCCATGGTTTGAAGCATCAGTTAATATTGTGCAACAATGTGCTTCTTTTAACTGTTTGCCTAATTCTTTTAATGCAAATGGTGCAAAAACATTTTTCACAATAGCTTCTGATTTGGTTCGAGCACATCTAAATTTTTGTTCCAAACATGTTTGAATAATTTTTAAGACACAGTCGTTTGATCTGAAACTGTGGTTTTCTTGAATTGTATGGTAGGTCCATAAGCCTTCTGCAACCGAGATTTCCAAACCTTTGGTGCTAGGAGTTTTAGCCTTAAAAAATGCATTAATGTTTTTACTTGAAGAAGCATTTACGTTCATCTGATTCCTTTTACTTTGAAGATGCTTTTCTATATCAGTCGAACCGCCATGATCGATTAAAAATGACGCCAGACATTTTTCACAGTACACATCACTGTCTGTGACAGTCTTCTTTATGTAAGGATACTTTTCTTGCAGTCCAGAATTGAAAACACACTTTCATTTCAGCATTTCAGAATTTTTAGAGATGTAGCAAACCGCAAACACAAATGATTTTTATAAAAGACTGAACCCAGAAAGAGGATTTGAGCATGAGTATGTAAGTATGTTGTATGAAAAATCTCTGAAATGGTAACAGTTGCAGTCAGTTAGCCATTAGGTAACTGCTTCCAGTACTAGGATTAGGTTTGATATTTCCTGCTGCCCTCTACCATAAAACTATGAAAACAGTGACTGATAGATAACGTAAGAGTTGGTCATTGGTTGGCCAGAGCTTGAACATTGAATTGAAGAACAACAGAAACTTTTTAATAAATTAGTAAATATTTAAGATTTAACAATGGGCAATTATTAAAAAGTGGGACTTTACCGGGGACAATTTTACAAAAGTGGGACATTTTACTGTCCCCCAAGACTTAGTGGGGACAGTGGGACATTGAGCTGAAAAGTGAGACTGCCGCTAAAATCGGGACGCCTGGTCACCTTAATTTAGTAGCACAGTGATGTAGGATTATAAATATGAATCTCATTCAATAGGAAATGAAATAGCAAAGCTGTAATTAACTGGTAAGCATTTAGTTATTAAATAGTTTTAATTTGTGAAAAAGGTTTAGAATGTATAATTAATTTTTTATCTTAACATTTTCGTTATATGCTAATTATTTCTGAAATTAGTTTACCAATGTGCTCATGAAAAGACTGATGGATGATAGTTTAGAATTTTCACTTTTGAAGCTAGTGATTTTACATAATGTTATTTTAGAACTACCATTATTGTGTGATTGTGAGTAATCATGCTTGGAAATTTTGCTGTCCTTTCAAGTATTAATTGGGGCTCAAAAATACAGATTTCTCCCACCAAACAACACTATGGGTATCATTTTATTAGCTGCTCCGAACTGCTCCAAAATGTAGATTTTCCTGCTCCAGGGGCTGCTCCGAAATGGGTAGTCTGCACTTCCACCACTCGGCATATAGATATCTTTAAATTCATACTAAATCTTCCCTCGGGGGTGGGGGGCGGCGTCCGGACTCGAGGACCACCCCCTTGGCTACGCCTATGACGGGCAGTGGGTAATGTCAACTTTTACTTTGACTACCCAACTAGGCCTTGATTTCGTTTTTTTTTTTTCTTTCTTCTTTTTTAGCAGTAGCAACACTTGCTAGTGGCTTTATTTTTTACTAGCAAATTGCACATTGTAATGCTGAAAAAAATGCAAATATTTAGATATACCTCACCTTTTCATGACCTGACAGATTAATTCTAACAATTTAATTCAAATTCAGATGCAAATATAAATTTTTTTATTTATTTAACTATTCACAAAATTCAAGAACACCATTCAAAATCTTAAGTTATTTTCCGCATGGTTTACGATCTCCGTTTCGGGTCTTTTCATCATATCACTTTAAAACAGCAGACCTGGGGTCAGGGGTCAAACTTGTCTTTGGATGGACCTTCAACCTCAATACTCATGAGAGCATTCAATGTTTGTGAAGTTTAAACTGCCCCTCCAATCACCCTAGATTCTCTTCATGAAACTGAACCCAACCTCACATGCAGAAGTAGATAAGGGAAATATACTGGACATTTCTACTAGTGCCAAAATGTTTTTATAATTTTTATACTTTTCAAGAAACATTCATTTCATGTTTTCAGATGTACCTTCAACCTTAATACTCATGAGAGCATTCAATGTTTGTAAGTTTAAACTGCCCTCCAATCACCCTGGATTCTTTTCATGAAACTGAACCCAACCTCACATGCAGAAGTAGATAAGGGAAATATACTGGATATTTCTACTAGTGCCAAAATGTTTTTATAATGTTTGTACTTTTCAAGAAACATTAAAACAGCAGGCCTGGGGTCAAACTTGTCTTTGAATGGACCTTCAACCTCAATACTCATGAGAGCATTCAATGTTTGTAAATTTAAACTGCCCCTCCAATCACCCTGGATTCTCTTCATGAAACTGAACCCAACCTCACATGCAGAAGTAGATAAGGGAAATATATTGGATATTTCTACTAGTGCCAAAATGTTTTTATAATGTTTGTACTTTTCAAGAAACATTTGTTTCCAGAAAGCAGTTGTTCCTTTTTGTATGCGTCTAAAATATTCCACACGCACAATGCAGTGGTGCTTTACAGTTCACACTAAAACGTTCAAAATTCTTCCATTAGCAACTTTTGCTAGAACCACTTTTTATCACTAGCAAAATGCATTTGCTTGCTAGCAATTTGCTGCTAACTACCAGTTGAAATTGAGCACTGTTCCCAACCCATTTTCTCCAGTAACTCGGACAATGGTCCAGAGATGGAATTAATTTTTTTTTTTACTTAATTTTTCAAGGTTTTGGGATTTGTCTAACATAAGCAGAAAAATGACAAAAAAAGTGGGTACACCATAAAATGGGGCTCAGTAAGAATAATCACCCACCAATCGAACTTAGTAAAGAGGAAACTAGAAAAAGGGATGGAAATGGCGAGAAGAAATAGTACCACAATTAACAATATTCCCAACCCATATTCTCCAGTAACTCGGACAATGGTCCAGAGATGGAATTATTTTTTTTTTTTACTTTATTTTTCAAGGTTTTGGGATTTGCCTAACATAAGCAGAAAAATGCCAAAAAAAAAAAGTGGGCACGCCATAAAATGGGGCTCAGTAAGAATAATCACCCACCAATCGAACTTAGTAAAGAGGAAACTAGAAAAAGGGATGGAAATAGCGAGAAGAAATAGTACCACAATTAACAATAGTTACAGTTGGGCACTTCCAATTGAGTGGCAGCAACTACTCCAGTGATGTAGTCCTGATGATGAACTAAGCTTTAATTCGAAAATTTGACCAACATTTGTAAATCATTACCTCTATAAGACCCGTAAATAAGTTATTTCCACAGTAAAAAAAAAAAAAAGAAGAAGAAACCCCATGAATAATTACTGGCAGTCCTTGACAGTTGCACGCTCAGGGGAATAGCTCAGGGCCTAGGCCTCCACCCCCATAAAATGTCATTTGACCCCTTGTTCTTTGATATTGGGCTCTTATTTTTGTATATCTTTTTCTTGTTAGCCTGTTGGCTCCCACTGCAGGCTATAGGCCAACCTCACATGCCCAACCTCACATGCAGAAGTAGATAAGGGAAATATACTGGATATTTCTAGTAGTTGGGCATGTGAGGTAGTCTTTTCCAACTTCCTCGATCCTTAGCCTCAATATATCAGATATTGTCAAATAAGCGATATGTTTTAACGGGAACACCAAACAACTAAGACGAATTTCATGTGGAACGAAGGTGAGTTCACATTCCGAATTATTATTATAAATGATTTTATACTACTACTCCCTAAAATTATTATGCACACACTGTCCTCCATGGTCAGAACCTATGAATTTCACGTGTGAAACAGAAAAATTTAGAACAAAGTGTATTCTTCAAGAATGCTATTAAAAAAAATGTGGCTTTGTAAATAGAAATGTAGTTTTCTTTTCAAAGGCATTTGTGACTATAACTAAGTTGCAAACTTTAGGCTGAATGTATGTAAATATACTGTAATATCTTTACCAAAATGTTTATTTAAAACATTAATATCATGGCAGAGTTATAGTCTTTTTGTTGTTTGTTTTTGTTGCAGGTAGTATTTTACATTAGATCATTTACTCAAAGCTTTACCCAGATACATTTATTTAATTCTATTTCCACTTGAAGAACCTTCATTTAATCTTACTTTCCTTTTATTTATTTTTTATTATTATTTTTTTTTTATACAGATGTTTCTGGCCTCTTGATTTTAGTCAAGGCCTGTTCTCAATGTATAGAAGGATTATCAAAAGTTTTGTTTACACCTGAAGAATTTAAATTTTGTTGCCATGTTACTCATACTGTTGTTAGTTACTGAACTGAAATGTTTTGATTGTTTATTTTGTAATTATGTTGTTGTTGTTAAGTTGTTTAAAACACCACTTATTAGTTTTGAATGGTCATTTTTAGTCTTGTTTATGAGATTCACAGTCCAATGTTTTAATTTTTCTCCATAAAGGTTTACATTTGCATAACTGCGTATGATTTTTAATACAATATTTTGATCTTTGTTATTAATAGCCATTTAATGTTCCTTAATTCTGATTTTCAAGATGTTTGTCCAATTTAATTACTGTTACAATTTAAAAAATTTGATATACAACATTTTTTTCTTTTCACTTTGTCTAGTGTATTTCTGAGTGTTTCTTTATACGCTAAATATTCTACTTTTTTTTCTCTGCTGTAGTGGTTACTTTTATGTTATTCTTTATTAAATGTTTATTCATTTTGGTATTTAATTTTCTATAATTTGCCATTGGTATATACTTGATATTATCAGTTTTTTCATTGCAATGTTTTTTTTAGATTGTTTTTATCTGACATTTTGCACAATGTTAATAATAGTTTTTTTTTTTTTTTTTTGGTAAAATCATTGTCTATTAACTTTAATGCCATTTTTGTCATTGCTTCCATTTGATTTTTATCTGATGAAAGTAATTTAGCACTAGTTATAAAATTTCTTGCTGTGTTAATTTTCACTGCTTTTTAGTGGTATTATGAGCCATAATTCAGTAATGTTTTGGAATTTTCTTTCTTGAAATCATGAATGAATTCCAAACTTTCTGTATCTGATGATTTTTATGTCTAGATATTGATAAGGAACTCAGAGGAAAGGAAGAATAAAGTTTCTTCAAGTGGAACTAGAATGCAATATTTTACATTTTTATTATGAAAACACCGAGACTCCTGTTTGCTGTTACACTGAAAAGTTCTAAAAGCTACTATTTTCTCACCATATTTAAGTCTTTCAGTGTAATGGGTTCTGGTAGATGATGATGAATTTGTTAAATTACAGTACCAAACTTTCAACTTCTTTGGTATTGATTTTTCAAAAGCTGTGATTTAAATCTGGGTGGTCTACACCAATAGAAGCCAGAAGGGTGTGGTGCTACAGACCACTTGCTACTCCGTGGCAACCATCTTCTTCTAATGATAATGTAGAACACATAGGCGCCGACTTGAAAACTTATTGGGGCATGGTTCATACGCTCCTTGAAAACCTTGAAAAGTCCTTGAATAAAAGTTCATTTTCAAGTACTTGAAAAAGTTTAAGGCTCTGTAAATAGTACTTAAAATTATGTTTTGTTTTGTTTTTTAAGTAAGGATATAAAAGAGCATGTGTTAAAAAAATTTGTTCTAAAAAGATGTATAGGAAATTTGTGTAGTTCTGATAAAAACACCAAGCTGATCAAATAGCGCAGAACTTGCGTTCAACCCAGGGGAATTTGTGGACAGCTAGTGCCTTGGCTATGATATCACTACAGAGTAAAGCATCACAGCCATGTGAGTAAAATAAGTGGAATGATGTATTTACAAATTGTGATGAGCTTCTGTTTGCCGGAGTTAGGGATGCTTTTTTGCAGCAGAGTGGAACTTCCAGGAATTGCTTGCGCTTCATGCATGGAGCCTTTGTCTTCTAGCTGCACCAAAGTCATGCATCAAAAGTAGAAAGTTAAAGCAAAGAATAAGTGTCATACCAGCAGATGAATATGAAAATAATACCCTTTCACAATATTCCACAAAATAAAATGTTTTTGAAAAATATCAAAACAGAGGGGCAATTCTTCAAAATTAAGAAAATAAAACAACAGTGGAGTCAGGCAGGTCATTGAAGGTGTGCCTACCTCAGCTAAGATTAATGGTCTGAACTTACTAAAATACCTACCTACTGACTGATGGACAGTACAGGCATATGATAACTCGGGTTTAAAAAGTCCTTGAAAAGTGCTTGAATTTATTTTGCTTGGAAGAGTACAAACATTGTTAATCGAATTACCCATGCATATTCAAAGTATTTAAGTCTACTTTAAATTACATTCAGTCAGATTGTCTGGCATAATGAGATGCCTGAAATGCTAAAATGAAGCAAATTATAGTTAATTACAGAAAAATATGTTTTTCTCTAGAAAACAAATAAAGGTAACTTTATCACGCTAGTTACGTTACAAGAAAAGAACTTTTACAAGAAAGTTCGTAAGTTGGGGGCTTTCGACATCTTAGGTCTTCATCACGCCAATGGAGGACTAAGATTGTTGCCAGATTCTACATTTGAATTTTTTCTATTTTTGTTGCCAAAACTTAGAATTTATCTCCAGATCATCAGAATGTAGAGAGGAGATTCGGAATTGCAAGTCATTGAGTTGAAAATAATTTCCAGGCTTTCATGGTAACGGAGGGCAAAACGATTATCAAAAGAAGCAATTCGTTTTGCTTCGTTCCAGCGGGGAAACTGCAGATGTGTCTTCCATTGTCAAAATAGACAAGGCTGTATTAGGATTGGCTTTCAAAACATCTTTTTTATGTTCTAAAATTTTGTGGCCAATGCTCCTGTATGTGCTTCCAATGTATAAGTTATCCCCAGTAGAAGAAGAGATAGGAATGCAGTAAACTCCTGGGAGGTCCAGATTTTCAACTTTGTCCCTATCCCTTTGTAGAAGTTTCAAGATGTTTGGGGTGGATTTAATGGCAAGATGGTAACCAAAACTTCTAAAAAGAATCTGTAACTTATAAGCATAGGAAGGATGGTAAGGAACAGAACTAGAGAATTTCAGGTTTTCTTTCTTTTGAGGAAGGAGGCATTCAATTTTCAAATTGTTTTCATATTTCTTTAAGAGGGAGTTAACTGTAAGAGCAGGGAAACCATGAGGGAGGGCTATTGTAGAAATTTTGGAGAATTGTTCTTGAAGAGAAAGTTGGTTGTTGCCAATGATATGAGTCCTGTGGAAGTAAGACTTCAATGCTGCAAGCTTGTAGAGATGCAGAGTGAAAGATTTGTAGGGAATGATGTTAGTGGCCGCAGAAGGTTTACGATAGACAGAACTTAGTGATATGTACTGATGTATGTACGTAATGTATAACTTAGCTGTTCAAAGGAAATTAATCTGCCTGATTAAAATTTAAGACTAATAATGAAACTAAATTTTACTTTCTGGTGATGTATCAAGTCTCCATATACAGTGATCTTGGTACACAAATTGAGATTCACTGTCATGTATCACATGTCTAACACATGACCTCTTGTACTTTTTTCTCATGCCTAAATAGCATTCGAATTACCCAGTGGTCCACTGGCAATCAGCCAGTAAAACTTTCGCCAGATCACCGAACTGTTGATTTTACTGGCCCGGATGGCTCGTAAGTTTGTTTTTTCGTAAGTTGTCAGAAGTCAAAAAATGAATTTCTATTTCTTTTACCTTGCTACACTGTTTTCTTTTTAGGCAGCAAACCAATGGAAGGTTCATGAAATACTATTGGATAACAGTTACTTTTTTATCCCTGGGGTGCAAAAACAAGAAATACAGATAGGCAGTTTCCCAATCCTTGTCTTGTAACAGTAACAGCCATTTTTGGTTATCTCCATCTCCATCATTTCTAATGAGCCGAAGTAAGCAGAATAAATTTCCAGCTCTTCCTCGAATTCGCCCACCCTAGTGAATGCAGCAGATACTGACACTAGACTGTTTCTGTCCCAAGAAAACACACTAATGGAGAACAGCAATTGGATGTGTGAAGGTAATTTTTGTAAAAGAGCAATTTACATGAGACAGTGTTCAATGGGGGATTGAAACTAACTTCAGAAAGTAGGAGGGATGAGCAATAAGACTAACATAAGGAAAAAGAAACTAAACCTAAACAATATAACAAAAAAAAACGGTGTTTTTGTAACTTTGAAATCTTCTCGTTCCCTTCTTACTTAAAAACAGATTGAGAATGCACTCTTACCCTGCTATATCACCAATCTATTGGAATATTATTCTGGAAACATTCTTTGTTCTGTGAGCTGCACTTTCAAATTAAACGTTTTGAAATCAAATACTGGAGATAATCTAATTGAAATGATACATTATTTTCTGCGTATATTGTAAATGTCTTAAGGCTTTTTTTTATGGACCAGTGGTTTGCACATTCTAGTGGTCTGCTGGGCCAGTAAAAGATTCATTTTTAATTCTAACACCGCTAAATATGATCTTCCCATGATTTCCTTGGCCTCACTTTGGCCGAATAAATTCTGTTAATAAGCATCTCGCCATTCATCCTTTCAACATGGCCGAACTACCTGAGAATCGCACCTTCATTCCTCAGATGATCAGAATGTCTTGCCCCCCACCCCCTTCCTTCTCATGGAGTAGCACATCTGTCCAGCACACAAATTGACTCCCATGTTTCTTGTGATGTACGTAGGTCTCACTGCCGTAGATCAGAGTAGGAGCAGTTCAGTGGTGCAGTCCTGAAAAAAAGAAGTGGCTTGGCACTCCGAAGATCGGCCCAGGCATTATCAACTACAGCAGATGTGCGGAGAAAGCAGGGGCCTCAACAAACCTTTGCAATTATTTCTAATTCTAACACTGCTAAAATATGATCTTCCATGATATTTGACAGTGTTAGAATTAGAAATAATATATATATATATAACCAAGAGAACAAGCTGGATTCATGAGTGGCTACAGCACTATAGATCATATCCACGTACTGAGAGAACTAATTGAAAGAGCGAGGGAATATGAACTTCCATTGTTCATGGCTTTTATCGATTATGAAAAGGCCTTTGATTCAGTGAAACCATCAGCAGTTCATGGTTCGTATGCTCTTTGAAAACCTTAAAAACTCCTTGAATAAAAGAAGTTCATTTTCAAGTCCTTGAAAGTACTTGAAAAAGTACGGCTCTGTAAATAGTACTTGATTTTTTTTTTATTTTATTTTTTTTTTTTTTGAGTAATGATATGAAAGAGCATATGTAAAATAATAAAATAATTGTGCTAAAATTATGTATAGGAGATTTCTGTGTATTTCCAATAAAAACACCAAGCTGATCAAATAGCGCAGAACTTGCTTTCAAACCAGAGGAGTGTGTGGACAGCTGGTGCCGTGGCAATGAAATCACTACAGAGTAAAGAGTCAGCTATGAGAGTAAAGTAAGAGGAATGATGTATTTGCAAATTGTGATGGGCTTCTGTTTACTGGAGTTAGGGATGCATTCTTTCCAGAGGGTGAAACTTCGAGGAATTGCTTGTGCTTCACGTGTGGACCGTTTGTCTCCTGGCTGCATCAAAAAATGCATCAAAGTCATGCATAGAAAATAAAAAGTTAAAGCAAACAATAAGTGTCATACTAGCAGATGAAGGCAAAAATAATGTACCCTTTCAAAATATTCCACAAAATAAAATGATTTCGAAAAACACCAAAACAGAGGGGCAGTTCAAAGTTAATAAAATAAACCAACTGGGGGCAAGGGGCCGCAGGCAGGTCATTGAAGGTATGCCTGCCCCAACTAAGATTAATGGTCTGAACTTATAAAATACCTATCCACTGACTGACCAACAGTACACACATATGATAATTCGATTTTAAAAAGTCCTTGAAAAGTGCTTGAATTTATTTTGCTTGGAAGAGTACGAACTTTGCAGTTACAATAGCTTTGAAATCCTGCGGTATTGAAGATGCATACATTAATATTATTAATAACATCTATGAAAATGCAAGTGCAAAGATTCAGCTGTTTGAGAATACAGCATACATAAAAGTTGGAAAGGAAGTGAGACAAGGGGACACCATATCCCCCAAGCTTTTTAATGCCACATTGGAAAATGTCTTTCAATCACTGAACTGGGAAAACAAAGGGATAAAGATTAATGGAGGTTATCTAACTCACCTTAGTTTTGCTGATGACGTAGTCATTTTTGCAACTACCCCATCAGAGCTGCAGAGTATGATCCAGGAACTTGCTGACAAGAGTAAAGAAGTGGGATTCAAAATGAACTTTCAGAAGACAAAAGTGATGTACAATGCTTCTACAAGAAATGAAGATTTATCGATTGATGGAGAAAAGCTGGAGATAACAGATACGTATGTTTATCTTGGACACCACATATCAAGTGAGGGTCACATTAATGGAGAAATTAATCAGCGTACAAAACTTGCCTGGAGAGCTTTTGGAAGAAACAGCATAATTTTCAAGAGCAATATGCCATTATGTCTTAAAAGAAAAGTGTTTGATCAATACATCCTTCCAGTGCTTACGTATGGTGCAGAGACGTGGACCTTAACTAAAAGAGACATACAGAGGCTGCAGACAACTCAAAGAAGCATGGAGAGGTGCGTGCTTGGTGTAACCAGGAGAGATAAGAAGAGGAACTCGTGGATCCGAAAAATGACAAGAGTGGAAGACATCATGATCAGAGTTAAATCCCTGAAATGGCAATGGACTGGACATACTGCCAGAAGGACAGACCATCGATAGACAGCCAAAATTTTAGATTGGATTCCGTGGGACAGGAAAAGACCCAGAAGAAGACCGCATGGGAGATGGGTGGATGAAATGAGAAACTATGCGGGAGTAACATGGAGGAGACTGGCACAAGACAGACAGTAAACGATGATGATGATATACATCATCATCGTCGTCAACCATTATCAATCCACTGCTGGACGAAGGTCTCCCCAAGTTTCTTCCACAACGATCTGTCTTGTGCCAGTCTCCTCCATGTTACTCCCGCATACTTTCGAATTTCATCCACCCATCTCCCATGCGGTCTTCTTCTGGGTCTTTTCCTGTCCCTTGGAATCCACTCTAAAATTTTGGCTGTCCATCGATGGTCTGTCCTTCTGGCAGTATGTCTAGCCCATTGCCATTTCAGGGATTTAACAAGGTTCATGATGTCTTCCACTCTTGTCATTTTTCGGATCCACGAGTTCCTCTTCTTATCTCTCCTGGTTACACCAAGCATGCACCTCTTCATGCTACTTTGAGTTGTCTGCAGCCTTTGTATGTCTCTTTTAGTTAAGGTCCACGTCTCTGCACCATACGTAAGCACTGGAAGGATGCATTGAACAAGCACTTTTCTTTTAAGACATAGTGGCATATTGCTCTTGAAAATTATGCTGTTTCTTCCAAAAGCTCTCTAGGCAAGTTTTGTACGCTGATTAATTTCTTCATCAATGTGACCCTCACTTGATATGTGCTGTCCAAGATAAACGTACGTATCTGTTATCTCCAGCTTTTCTCCATCAATCGATAAATCTTCATTTCTTGGAAAAGCATTGAACATCACTTTTGTCTTCTGAAAGTTCATTTTGAATCCCACTTCTTTACTCTTGTCAGCAAGTTCCTGGATCATACTCTGCAGCTCTGATGGGGTAGTTGCAAAAATTACTACATCATCAGCAAAACGAAGGTGGGTTAGATAATCTCCATTAATCTTTATCCCTTTGTTTTCCCAGTTCAGTGATTGAAAGACATTTTCCAATGTGGCATTAAAGAGCTTCGGAGATATGGTGTCACCTTGTTTCACTCCCTTTCCAATTTTTATGTGTGTTGTGTTTTCAAACAGCCGAATCTTTGCATTTTCATAGATGTTATTAATAATATTAATGTATGCATCTTCAATACCGCAGGATTTCAGAGCCATTGTAACTGCTGATGGTTTCACTGAATCAAAGGTTTTTTCATAATCGATAAAAGCCATGCACAATGGAAGTTCATATTCCCTCGCTCTTTTCATTAGTTCTCTTAGTACATGGATATGATCTATTGTGCTGTAGCCACTTCTGAATCCAGCTTGTTCTCTCGGTTGAGCCATGTCCAGTGTTACCTTCAAGCGGTGTGAAAGAACTTTAGTGAAGATTTTATAAACCACTGATAGGCGGCTGATAGGTCTGTAGTTCCTGAGATCCTCAATGTCACCATTTTTATGTAGCACGATCATTGTAGCATTGTTCCAATCTTTAGGAATCTTCCCTTCATTAAGGCATCAAGTGAAAACTTGGGCGAGTACTGTTTCGATTTCTCCACTTGCTTCTTGTATAATGTCTACAGTAATTCCATCTTCTCCTGGAGCTTTTTCCCACTTCATGTTCTTGATTGCATGTGCAACTTCTGCTGGGAGGACTGGAAGAACTCTGGTACTGGTACCTTTCATGATGTCTGGAGTACATGTATCATCCCTTTCATATAATTTGGAGTAGAACTCTTTCACTCTTGTCAAAATTTCATCTCTATTTCTTGTTACAGAACCATCTTCTTTTCTCAGTGCCATAATCTGTTTTGTTCCCTTACTGAGATGTCCCTTTGCTATCTTTAGGCTTTGGTTGTTTTCAATTGCTTTCCTCACTAGTTCACAGTTGAATTTCCTTACGTCTTCAGTGATACTTTTTCGTACTGTCTTGCATAGCTCTATATATTTCACTTTGTAAGTCGCATCTTTTTTAGTTGTCCTCATCTCTCTTCTTTTTTGCATCAACATTTTGGATTTCCCTGATAATTTGTTTACATGCAACTTGTTCTTAGACCCAGCTAATTTTGTTGCTGTTTCCATAAGAGCTTTGGTTACTTTTCTGTTAACTTCCGAAATATCCACTTCTTCCGATGTTAGGCCTTCTAAAGCAGAGAATCTGTTCTTCAGTTCCAACTTGAAGGTATTATGGTGCTTTTTAAGGTTGGTTATGTCAATACATTTTGTTTGTCTTATGAGCTTGTAACGTTCGAGTTTAGTGTTGAGGTGCATCTTACATCTTACCAATATATATATATCATCATCAACCATTATCAATCCACTGCTGGATGAAGGTCTCTCCAAGTTTCTTCCTCAATTGTCTATCTTGAGCCTGCCTCCTCCATGTCATTTCAGTATGTTTTCGGATTTTGCCCATCCATCTCCCATGGGGTCTTCTTCTGGGTCTTTTTCTGTCCCTCGGAATCCAGTCTAAAATTTCAGTTGTCCATCAGTGGTCCGTTCTTCTGGCAGCATGTCTAGCCCATTGCCATTTCAGTGATTCACTCTGGTCATGATGTCGTCCACTCTTGTCATTTTCCTTATCCACATTACGGGAGTTTTGTCCATATTGCCGATATTGAACAAAGCATAATTGGTTTTTTCCCCCTTAGTTCAATAATGAATTTATGAAAATTAGTTATTTTTGCTTCCAGTTCATTGGGAAGTTTTTTGGTTTTTGTGCAGTTTTAGTGTTAACACGCAAACTTAGGAATTTGCGTTGCATAAACCGGCAACACCAGCTGTTTGTTGCCTTAAAATCCTTGGCTTTTTTGGCATTTGGTTGTGCCCATTTCAAAGCTGGAATTCCTGGTCGCAATATATCCATTTTGCCTCTGTTGCATCACCCACTCAAATATGTCGTCTTCCAGCTCAGGCCAGCGAGTTTTTCCCTTTCTTAATGCACACTTTTTCTTTGGCATGCTTTGCAAAATCTGTTCAGCTTTTCTAAAATCACGAACGAGTTTCTCAGAAACATAAAATTTCCTCCCCGCTGCAGAATTATTTGATTCTTTAGCAAACTGAACGACTCGCAGTTTAAAACCGTCATTATAATTTTTTCTCATGTTGAACAGTGCCATTTCGATGCCAGCAGTTTGCAGCGTGATTCACAATAGACTGAACAGCGTCGCGGGGGAATGCGAATTCGTTGAACAACCGGTTCACCCTTGACCTCATGATACCGTGAGAAACTGCAGCAGAGAGGACGGGAAAGCGGTGTGACCAGTTTTTTAGATGTAGCCAACCTCCTATTAGCTTCAAAATGCGTTTGGTGTGCCTGTACACCTTTCTATGTTTTCCCCTCTCTTTTTCAAGCAGGATTTCGTTTGCGGCGGTGTGCACATGATTTTAAGGAAGGGATATGTTTGGTGAAACTGGGAAGGAGGGTGGTCGACTTATACTACGAATATAGCTGAAATCCAACATTTTTACTCTAGAAGTCCACATCGACTTATACACCGGTAGATACGGTACTTCACAAGTTTCATATCTAAATTATTTTCCCTAAAACAGGACTTTTAACAAATCAGTATCAAGGAAGTTGAAGGTTTGGTATAGTAATTTAACAAATGCGTCCCAAGTACTTCCTTGTGAATTTGAATTGTTGGTGCAATGAAACTGTCAAATTTTCAGACATTCATTCCCTTTTACTGCATTTATTTTAATGATTTTTCTTCCAAAAGTATAAAAGAACCATCATTACTGTTAAAGCTTTTTAAAAAAAGTAGCTAGATGAATGTTTGAAATAAGAGATATTTATTTATTTATTTATTTATTTGTACACTAGGTGAAAGCATGTCAGTAATAATGGTGGAAAATAAGATATGTACTGTAATTTTTGAATAACCAGGTATTCTTTTTGTTTGTGATGTCTAAATGTAAAAGTATGTTTCATCAACATTACAACAATTAAAAGAAAAAGTATATTGGTTGATGCAGGGATTTAACAATTTAAACTGGTAAGGACTCTGCATTGCACGACCAAAATAGGACAAATGCTCAGACAAAGAAAATTATGTTGCTTGTGATGTATGATGGACATAACTAACTTTCATCTATGCATGTAAGAACAGAGTGAGAGAGTTTTAGGGTGCTTACATTAAAACAAGTGCATGAAATTATGTAACTGATGATAACAATTATTTTTTGACTCATGGACAAAACGCCTAAAGACAATTTTTAGGTAAATATAATGTTCTGAAAGGATTTAATAATACTTTTTGTAAGCATAAGATTATATGATAAACATGCACTTACCCTACTTTCCTTGTAGCAAGGCCATAATATGTTGCATATTGTTTGTCTATTCACAGTATGAACATGTACCTCAGGGTGTTCTGATTCTTTAGAGTGATCATTATTTAACAATTTATTATATTGTAATTAAGTAATTTATATACTTAACAAAATTAATGCTATTGTTGAAAATTTGTCTTACCTTATACCCCAACCAGTTGGTTGGAGTATAAGTACATTGTTTTCTTGTCACACAGTTGCCAAATATTTTTTAACTCTCAAATTTTCAATTTATGTATTGAGTTGCAAAATTGATTGATAAATTGTTCCTTATGATTGATTTAGCTCTGAAGCCTGTATATGTAGTAATTAAGCATTATAGTGGAAAAATAATATAAAAAAACATTTACTACTTTGTTGGTAACAGTGGCAGCTCATGGTTTTAACAAGCAGATAGAGCTCGTGTAACAAGAACTGATGTATTAATATTTTTATATGCTTCACATTGGTACTTAAAAGTACCTCAAAAAACAAGGTACCAAAGAGAAAAAAGATCTGGGATTGGATGATGAGTCTGGTTCATCTTATTCTCACAAAGCAAGTTCAAATGCACCACAGAAACTAATACAGTTTCGCTTAAGTGACAACGTAAGTCGATTGTTTTTTACTTTTTCGTTTTACTGTTGAATTTGCCATTTATAATTAGAATCCAGTTGTGATCTTATGTTTGCCCTAACAAGTACACAGCCAAAATCGGCTCATTATTCTTGTGTACAGAGGACATATCACATTTCTGAATTATTGTTGGCAAAATGTCATAAACATGAAATATAGCATTTTTGTGTCAGAGCCGCATATTCATTCATTCATTCTTGATGTTTTATTTTGGGAACTGGACTTCGTGATTCGTTCAGTATTTTTCAACTACATATATCTTAAAATTATGGTTAACAATTATTAAGTGCCATTTATTGCAGCATTACAATATTCTTTTACACTAACTATCTTTACACAGTTATAGTATTGAAGTAAATAATATTTAGGAATAGAATAACCAAACATGGTTATTGCACTACATTTACTAAAATTATGGGGTTTTGTAAGGAATAAAATGATATTTACAAGTCAGATTTTTGGGTAGTAACCCCACCCTTCCTCAGGACTATAGCTACAGTAGAAGCAGCCATTCATAAGGTAAATTCCAACCTTTCAAATCAGTACCATAAATACTTAATTGGAATTATAGAAGATAAATTCGTTAAGGTACATTACCTCTCAAATTTTTGATCTATACACTAGATCATCGTCAGGAGTTCTTGCGTCTTACTGCTTCCACAGGTCTGGCGACCAAGCCTGGTGGATTTGCCATCCAGCATGGTCATTGATGTTGCCACCTTGTGTCTTTGTAAATTTCCAGGGATTCCTTTAATTTCTGGATAATTTCTTAGGATTGATGTTTGATCACTTTTAAGGAGTCCCAGTCCATTTTGTGGCAAGTTCATTGTATGTGCTTGTCTAATCCTGTTTTATTTGAAATGTTCCTTATTGCTGCTGTATGTTCATTAATTCTGGTGGTTAACCGTCTTCCTGTTTCTCCTGTGTATGGTAAACCACATGAGCACTCGATTTTATAAATGACACCTTCCTGGATTACAGTATTTTCTTCTCTTTGTTTTAGGGATGGTATTTTTAATTTTGTTGTTTAAACCTGGAGTCAACCTAATTTTATATCTATTGCTGATTTTCTTTAATTTTTCAAACAGTTCCTTGTGGTAAGTGACTTTTCTTGTGAATAAATATTCCATTTTCTCTTAATTTTTTTCTTAGGACTACAGCTATAGTAGATGTTGCCATTCAATAGGTAAATTCCAACCTTTCAAATCATTTAATGTTGTAACTCTTCTCCCTATTCCCAGTCCTTTTTTGGGATGGGAAATGCTAAGTTCACAAGTCTAGGATACCATGCGACGTCACAAATGATATGTCTCTACTGTCGATAAACTAATATAACATCACTACAGGTAGAGCCGATGTAAACATTGTGCTTTTTGAAGCAGTCAGAAATTCGTGTGACTGATGCTGAAATAAAGCAGATGCAAACATAAAAGACTGGTTTGTATCTTGTTTCTCCGTGATCTTCATTTGACCAATACGAAAATAAAGCAAATGCAACAAATAACTATTTGCTAGTTTGCATCTCGCTCCATTTCTTTATCTCAACAATCCTGTTATTAAAATAAAAATCCTATTATTAAAATAAATAAATATGTGAACTAAAAAAGTCGTTTATAGCCCAACATTGTCACAAAAATAACCACAAATTTTGGTTTGAAAATGCTACGCTCATTGATAAATCTGATTCGACTGTCAAGCTTAATGTATTAGAAGCTTTCCACATATACCGGAACTCTTCGCAGCTTGTCAACGACATGACGTCGACTCCATTTCTTTCAAGCGCGTGGAAACAACTCACCAAAAACCATGACTATCAGAACTCTGATGATGTCACAATGATTTGAATGTTTACGTTCCATTCGTCCTGATGATGCCGAGCCAATAGCTCTGCGAAACTATAGTCAATATATAATAAACCTTTGATTGTGGTAAACGTTGGTATTTTTATTTTATCTCAAAACCACAAGTTTTGTATTCATAAATTATATATAATCCTATTATTAGCATTATTCACTGAACAGTCGGCATTATTTATGTCCCTTGATCATATAAGTAGTTAGTAATTACCAATATATGGATGGTACTTTAACACAGTTCAAAGTCAATATTCGTCATGTAGGTTTCGAATTTTTTACGTAAAACATTTAAGAAGAAAAATTTTGACTGCAAACATTTGGAGCAGAGAGTGGACTGGCAGAAATTGGAATCATCAGTAGAATATCCCTTGTACTTTACTTTCTCTAAATACAATGGCTGGAGGGGGGGGGACATGGGCAGAAAAAATATCCTTGTCAAACTTTTTTTTTTTTTTACACGTTTGGAAGGCTACATTTTAGCAGGGCACTAAATTTCTATTTAAACTGCTTTTGCCTAAAATAAAAAATATATATATTCACCAGCTTTAATGTGACTACAGTAGTATGTGGACTTTAATCCCAAAACCTACATCAGAAACTGCTTTTAGGTTTACAAAATATACGAGTAAATCGGCAGGCCAGCAATCTAGAATGTCATAGAACAAAATTTTGATTTTTTAATGGGGCCATCATTGCCATTGCACTTCTATTGTAATTCCTCTTTTTATTGATTCATTTTTTTCTGATTGCCATACTTCGAGATATGCATCTCTTTGGCTATTAGGTAGCAAAAGCTACACGGCTTATAGGACCCTCGACATGGTTTCTGATTTGAAAAGTTCGTGATGGCGATTTGTATTTCCATCAATAGGTAAGTTGTGTTTTCATTAAATATCGAATATAAATTAGATTTATAATATAGCCAATGCTGTATTTCGAGAAAAAACCATTGCCTTTGGAAAATATTGCTTACGGTATGATAAGTTAAAATTTTGAAACAAGTTATTTTCCCACACTAAGCGACGAATGAGCTCCATTGTTTCACAATTCCAAAATAAATGCTTTCACATAAAATTTCCCAAAAAAAAATCGAAAGAAGGGCTTTTCTACAACATTCTAGACCCTTACTTTCATTTTCCTATGATTGCTTGCAATGATTAAATTTACCCAACTATATGGACATCTCAGTAAGGGAAGAAAACAGATTATGGCACTGAGAAAAGAAGATGGTTCTGTAACAAAAAATAGAGGCGAAATTTTGACAAGAGTGAAAGATTTCTACTCCAAATTATATGAAAGGGATGATACATGCACTCCAGACATCATGAAAGATACCAGTACCAGAGTTCCTCCAGTCCTTCCAGCAGAAGTTGCACATGCAATCAAGAACATGAAGCGGGGAAAAGCTCCAGGAGAAGATGGAATTACTGTAGACATCATACAAGAAGCAAGTGGAGAAATCGAAACAGTACTCGCCCAAGTTTTCACTCGATGCCTTAATGAAGGAAAGATTTCTGAGGATTGGAACACCGCTACAATGATCCTGCTACATAAGAAAGGTGACATTGAGGATCACGGAAACTATAGACCTATCAGCCTCCTATCAGTAGTTTATAAAATCTTCACTAAAATTTTTTCACACCGCTTGAAGGTAACACTGGACATAGCTCAACCGAGAGAACAAGCTGGATTCAGGAGTGGCTACAGCACAATAGATCATATCCACGTGCTGAGAGAACTAATTGAAAGAGTGAGGGAATATGAACTTCCATTGTGCATGGCTTTTATCGATTATGAAAAAGCCTTTGATTCGGTGAAACCATCAGCAGTTACAATGGCTCTGAAAACCTGCGGTATTGAAGATGCATACATTAATATTATTAATAACATCTATGAAAATGCAAGTGCAAAGATTCGGCTGTTTGAAAATACAACACACGTAAAAATTGGAAAGGGAGTGAGACAAGGTGACACCATATCTCCGAAGCTCTTTAATGCCACATTGGAGGGTGTTTTTCAGTCGCTGAGCTGGGAAAACAAGGGGATAAAGATTAATGGAGATTATCTAACCCACCTTCGTTTTGCTAATGACGTAGTCATTTTTGCAACTGCCCCATCAGAGCTGCAGAGTATGATCCAGGAACTTGCTGACAAGAGTGAAGAAGTGGGATTAAAAATGAACTTTCAGAAGACAAAAGTGATGTTCAATGCTTTTACAATGAAATGAAGATTTATCGATTGATGGAGAAAAGCTGGAGATAACAGACACGTACGTTTATCTTGGACAGCAGATATCAAGTGAGGGTCACATTGATGAAGAAATTAATCGGCGTACAAAACTTGCCTGGAGAGCTTTTGGAAGAAACAGCATAATTTTCAAGAGCAATATGCCATTATGTCTTAAAAGAAAAGTGTTTGATCAATGCATCCTTCCAGTGCTTACGTATCGTGCAGAGACGTGGACCTTAACTAAAAGAGACATACAAAGGCTGCAGACATCTCAAAGCAGCATGGAGAGGTGCATACTTGGTGTAACCAGGAGAGATAAGAAGAGGAACTCGTGGATCCGAAAGATGACAAGAGTGGAAGACATCATGATCAGAGTTAAATCCCTGAAATGGCAATGGGCTGGACATACTGCCAGAAGGACAGATCATCGATGGACAGCCGAAATTTTAGATTGGATTCCAAGGGACAGGAAAAGACCCAGAAGAAGACCACATGGGAGATGGGTGGATGAAATTCGAAAGTATGCAGGGGTGGCATGGAGGAGACTGGCACAAGACAGACCATTGTGGAGGAAACTTGGGGAGACCTTCGTCCAGCAGTGGATTGATAATGGTTGACAATGATGATGATGATGGAATTCCAAAATAATAAAACAATGAAATAAAAAGATTTTTAAAAATAGGATTCCTTTATGAAGGCTGTCAGTAAGAAATGTACGAATACCTCAGTGTACTGTTAAATATTTTTTTTAAGTATTATTAAAATGATTATTATTAATCAGGTTCATAAATTGTTGACCATTTCCATTACCATATAGGTGTGGGGTGATGCCCTGAGACTACATAAGAGCAATGAATTTCAGGAATCACTCAGATAAATGAGTGGCACAAATTTTAGCAACCAAACAATTTAATGCACATAAACATTGACGCTAAAAAAAACAAAAATGCATGCACAATATCAAAAGCAAATACGTTGTGGTTAAAATAAAAACGAAAATAATGTTACATCAACACAAATGCACCCAGTTCAAAAATTAAGATTGCTCAAATCACCAAGATCAGTTACTCGCAGTCCTCTGTCAGTTCCTAGTTTTGCAAAATTAACATTAAGGTACCAATAATACAAATTTTAGTTGCCGTTTTTTTTTTTTTTTTAATAGAAGTCATTTTTCAGTGTTTCGCACAAATTTATATTCTCAGTCTGTTATAAGAAATTCACACAGATTAGTGTTCTCTAAGTACACACAATATGCAAGGAAAACAAAGTCATCAATATGGATGATAATTATGTGAGTTCCTGTTTGCAAATCTGTTTAAAGTACAGTCAATAAATGTAAATAACGCTGTAGGATTCAACTACCAGTTATGTAACTAAAATGTGAATCTCAAATCATATATAGAAACGCTGGAGTAGGCCGGATCTGAAGGTGGGCTACTAACATATGTTTATAAGAATTACCTCATTACTTAAACATCAAGTACCATCAATATTAAAAATGCATTAACACACTTACAATGCACAAGAAAAACCAAAGCTGTGATCAGGATTCAAACCTGGGATATAAAACTAATTATTTTCAAAATTTCTCACTTGAATTTAATTCTGAAACCAAAATGAATTTATTTGCCATCATTCAATTCAATTCATACTAGAACAATTTCTGTATGCCTCTGGCATGTAACAAATTCAGTACTAGTTTTTGTAGCTTTTGCTCAAGAAAAAGGAAAAACAATCTTGTTGAAAAATAGCAATAATTATGCTCTAAACAAAAAATATACACCCTCTAAATTATGCAGAGCGTCTTGTAAAAGATACACACACTTTTACCCAAACAGGGAGATGGGTAAATGCATGAAGAAACGATGGAGAATCACAATTCTACTTCCATTTATAAATAACTTTTGAATTGTAGTAATGGATAAGTTTACGTAAAAGGTTTCACACAAGTAATACTTCTGGAGACGCCCTGGCCTCTTAAGGTGAACGTCAAGTTGTTTTACTTTCTGTATTTCCAATGGAAGACCTTCTGTACATATTTTATTCATAATTAATGCGTTGCCTAGGATGAAAATTTGAACATCGATTAAAATAGCTTTATTTTATAACTTGGAATACTTAACATTTTCTGAAACATAACCATAACTATGCAATCCAACATTTTTTTGTCTACTGACGTCATCAAAGTACAGGTCGCGCCACCTTTTTTTCTGGTTTCAACACCACCAAAGGAAAAGTTTTTTATTTTTAATATAATTATGGTTATGTTTTAGAAAATATTATGTATTCCAAGTTATAATATGAAGTTATTTTAATCGATGTTTAAAGTTTCATCCTTGGAAACACACTAATTGTGAAGGAAATGTGTACAAAAGTGTTTCCATTGGAAGTATAGGAAGCAAAATTACTTGATGTCCAGCTTAACCGTGAAGCCGCAAGGTGTTGGAATTTGACGTTGTTTTCATGATACCTATGTAATTTCAACTGTGTGTGTATTTTGGAATTGCGTGGGTTTTGGTTCCAGAATCCGTGTTAATATCAAACCGGAATAAATTATACTTCTTACACGAGTGAAGTTTCCAATTTTAATGTTATGTTTTGTCTAGAATACGTAGTAACGTTCGTGTATTTCAATTTAAAATAAAAATAGGAACGAGTCTCAAAATAATTAGGAATTTTAAAAATTCGAAACATTTGCAACGAAAGAAGGAGATTCGGCCAACACAAAATGCATAGTAATAGCATTGCAAACCATGAGCTTTCCCACACTTTGACGGCCGTCGCTCGCAGTTGTAGGCTTCACGCAAAGTGGTACTGCTTTTAACAAGGACATCTCCAAATATCTTATTCTAACTTCTTTGTTTTTACCGCACAGTGCATTCATGCGCCGTCTTACATATTTGAGTGAGTCATTTATGTGACGAAGGCAAGTGTATCTAATAATCTGGCATCTCAGTGTATACGTAACTAAAAATTTATTAGATGTGCAAATCCAATATCATGTCTGCCCTTCTTGAGGTGGGGATTCCCTTCCACCATAATTACTCAAACTTACCGCCCTACGTTTTCAGATAGGCCTGCATCACTGTGTTACAGGTGAGTGAAGTCTATCCCGTATGTTACCAGCCAACGGAAGGGGCATTGTGGCGAAACTCTCCGGTCATTTGAATACTTCCGACAGGATTAATGTGGCACAACACATGGTACATCGAACTCTGCTAAAAATGGGGCTACGTAGCCGAAGGTCGGCCGTCCCGGTAGCGCTGTGGTCTAAGCGCTGGCTTATGACTATGCGTCCGAGACGGGTTCGCATCTCGGTGAGGCGTGGATGTTGTGTTTGTCTTACGGCACTGGCTCTCTCTTTTCCTTAGAACCAGTGGCCCTAAATTAAGGACGGGCGACTGCTTATAGCCCACTGAGTTGCTCACGGTGGACGTTAAACCTCCAATCAAAAAGCCGTAGGTCGCTCCCAGTGTCCATGCTAACTTCGGTTCACCGACGAAAGCTTCTACAATGGGCACGCGAGAGATAAAACTGGAGCTTGAATGATTGGAAGAAGGTGTTTTGTTTGATCAATATCGTTTCCTGTTGTGCCACGTGGAGGTCGGGTATGTGTGTGTTGTTTACCTGGAGAAATGGTACCAGGATGCACCGTGAAGCGAAAACAAGCCGGTGGGGGAAATGTAATTTTAGGCAATGTTCTGCTGCGGGCAACCTTCGGTCCCGTAACTGATGTGCAGGAAACTATTACGTCTACCGCCTCCCTAAAGATCATTGGAGACCAGGTGTGTTTATTTATGTTAATATTGCTCTCTGGATGTCTTTTAGCTGTTTCTTAAATGACCTCGGTCACATCAAGGCGTTGGGCCAAGAAGAAAGTTAAGTGCTACCTAGACACATAACAATAATTATCTACATATTTTTGCTATAAAACGGGAGTTATATATGGCTAATGGTACTTCAATCTCCAATTCCCTATGCGAATTACACATTCTATTAACAGACAGCACCGAACAACGGCAAGATTTGGTTTTTACCGAACAGCTTTCTTAGGGTGAACATTACCGATAACTTCTGAACAACAAAACCTCTCAACAGCGTTCAACGGACATCCCAATCAGCCCCGAAGGAGGTCTAACGAACATACTTTTCCCTGGATTTTACGTACTTCGGCAAGAGGGAGAAGACAGGGACAAAGAATATTTATTGCTAAAAAGGCATGATGAGTTGGAATGGGGGTATACGCTTAAGTGAAAAGAAGAGTTAAAATTTTAGTTCTACGTGAGGCGAGCTGCAGCTTCCATGAATTATGTGTACAAATAATTTTAAAGCGTTTTAAGACAACGCAACTTTACTTTGAGAGATAACAATACCTTTACGAATCAAAATATGCGCAGTCACTATCTATCACCTTCCGCAATCGGTCGGGCAGCTGACAGATTCCAGCCATGAAGAACACGTCGTCGTGTGACGTGATGAAGTCGTCAACCCATTTTTACACTTCACGCCACATGTCCGGAACCGTACAGCAGACAAACCATGTTGCATCCATCGGAACAAATTATAGTCTGAAGGAACTATGCCGGGTCTATACGCCGGGTGCTCCAAAACCTCCCAGCCACGCGTCAATAAGGTTGTCAATGACCGATTTCGCGACATGCGGCCTAGCGTTGTCATGCAGTAATATCACGGGACGCAATCCTTTGCCTGTGAATGGACGTTCGGATAGATTCCGTTGTTCAATCGCAGCAATTGATGCTTGTAGTGATAAGCAGTAACAGTTTGACCCTGTTCCAATAGTTCATAATAAAGCACACCCTTCATATCCCTCCGGATGCACAGCAGATCTTTCTCGGAGTGAATATTGCGTTTCGGTGTCGAAGTCGTTGTTTCAAAGGAGTCTACCCAGTGTGGTTTACGATTGTCGTACTATATCCACTTTTCATCATCCGAAAAGATTTTCCACAGGAAAGACTGTTGTTTATTCAACAGATTCAGACACGCTCATCCTTGTTTCTCTCGCTAAGGTCATGTGGCACCCATTTTTCTTCCTTCTGAATCTTTCCCATTTCTCATAAACGATTTAAAATGGTTTGAGTTATCCCTAGTTGTTCAGCTAGTTCTTTTTGCATTTGAGATAAATCTTCATCCAGAAATGCTTGCAGTTCCTCATGTGCAACATTTTGCGGGGCGCCGCTACGTTCTCGATCGCTAACAACAAAATCACCTGCTTTAAACAGTCTAAACAAAAACTCGCATGTGCTTTTCGATACAAATTCTCCCCTAAAACAACAGATCGATGCACATGCTTTTGCAGCACTTCTTCCTTAATGAAATTCGTAACGAATGCAGTGTGGAATAAATGCGGCATCGCTTGCCATCTTTCACCTACCGAAGTGGAAGTGACTTTTACTGTTGGACAAACTTCTTTGTCATATTTTATACTCTGGACCAGTTACGGTCACATGACAACAACACGAGGGAATGTCGGATATGTGAATTAGCGGTATACGTCGCACAAAAAGCGGTTTAAAACTTATTTGTACACCTAATATGTTTCAATCGCCTGCGGGGGTGGTTTATGAGGCCTGGAATTTTAACCGCTGGGGGCGATGTATCTTTGGTGGTTAGAAACTACCTGAGTTAGTCTCCATGAGTTAAAAAAAACTGTTCTTCCTGACAAAGTTTGTTATCTTAATGTAGTGGAAAAGCACCGTTACGAAGGAAAGCTTAAAAATAATGGCATAAAAGATCCATATGACATACCTGAAATATATTTATATCGTCTGGAAGTTTGTGTTGCTACGGGTTTCCGTGATCTGAACTGTCACGACATTTATAACTATTTAATAGGCAGTTTTTCGTGTTATACCGGAAAAGCTTATAAAAGCCTTGACGAGTATAAATATTTTATCAGTGGGTGGGTAGAAATGTTTTTAGCCGCCCCGGTGGCGCAGTGGTCTAAGCGATGGCCTCTGATCATTCGTCCGAACGGGGTCCGGGTTCGAATCCCGGTGAGGCATGGATGTTGTGTTTGTCTTACGGTACTGGCTGTCTCACTTCCCTGGAACCAGTGACCCTAAATTAGGGACGGGCGACTGCTTATAGCCCATTGAGTTGCTCACGGTGGTCGTTAAACCTCCAATCAAAAAAAAGAAATGTTTTAATTCTGAAGACTAAAAACCAAAAATTTCTGACTGGTTTCAGTGTTACATTTGTTACATTTCTGACTGGTTCCAGTGTGTATTGCAATTAAAAAAACGAAAACACCGACTTATCATATCCCGAAATATGGGCTATTTTTTTCACCCAAAAAACAAACAAACTGATGGCACAATAATGTATGACAGCACCCTCTAATTCTATGTGGACGTATAGCCTTAAATTTCGGTTCGGCAAAAAAGGCACATGTTTCAGTATTTTGAAATCAGTAACAGTACAAAATCTTGAAAGTTCACGAAAGCTTAGCAATTTCCGATTCGACAGCAAAGTTAATCCGTCATACATTCAGAGCATTTTAAACAGAATAACAAGGATTTACGTGAAAACTTGAAAATAATACATAAGAGTGGTCAAGAAAATGTACCGATATAAATTCGACTATTAACGTAGTAGAATATGCAGATTTACGATACCTGAAATGAAGTGTTTGCTGCAGATCCTGGGGGACCATGCCTTCCGATTTACTGCTATTTTCCACATAATCAGGCGTTTTTCTGTCGTTGGAAAGCGATAAAAGGAAATTCCACTACCTTACTTGTACTTTGAGAAGCACCCTACGCCACACAACTTTTAACCATTTCTAAAACTTCAGACAATCTAGTGACAGAGGGTCCAGAAATCGCTTTCCCATGTTAATCCTATGAGAACCTTAGCAGCCGAACTTTCTCTTAACAACCCGGAAGTTTTTTTTTTTTGATTGGAGGTTTAACGACCACCGCGAGCAACTCAATGGGCTATAAGCAGTCGCCCGTCCCTAATTTAGGGTCACTGGTTCCAGGGAAGGGAGAGAGCCAGTGCCGTAAGACAAACACAACATCCATGCCCGACTGGGATTCGAACCCGGACCCCTTACGGACGAATGATCAGAGGCCAGCGCCTTAGACCACTGCGCCACCGGGGCGGCCCACCCGGAAGTAACCGTGACGTCGGTGCGAAGGCTCTATAAATAAAGTTTCGAGTTGGGCTGTTCCTCAATTGTTTTTTTTGGGGGGGTCATTCAAAACGACAGCTGCTGGATGCTGTCGTTTTGAATATCTTTTGTGCAACTTTATTTAAAACGAGAGCTGCTGGATGCTGTCGTTTTAAAGTATTCCTAAGATTTGACGTATTGCTCGACGTTTTGTAATTCTTTCCCAAAGGATACGTTTTACGTAAACCATATCCTTATCAAAAGAAAAATAAAGTTGCATAAAAGATATTTTACGTTTACCCATTATTATTGATTACGTACTCTCAACAAAGAACTGTTGCAGCATCTGACTCACCTTTAAATTTCCAGTACAAACAACAAGCACAATGCCTTTGTCTTCGTCTTTATCCTACTGGAACATGCAACAGATTTCTAAAACAACATACCCTCACCGTTTACTCTTTTGATTACAGTTAACTTTAGTTTCGCATTGTCATCGTGTATCAATATGGCTGGGCTCGGTGTTTTCGACACTAGTATAAATGAGGTGGAAATGAGCGTTCCAGTCATCAAACCCATCGGTGGAAGCTGAATAGTTTATACCATTGTGATTTGCACTTGAAGCATTGAAAAACTTGCCACCCCGGTGGCTCTGTGGTCTAAGTGATGGCTTTTGACTATTCGTCCGAAATGGGTCCCGGTTCGAATCCCGTGAGGCAGGTATGTTGTGTTTGTCTTACGGCACTGGCTCTCTCCCTTCCCTGGAACCAGTGACCCTAAATTAGGGACGGGCGACTGCTTATAGCCCATTGAGTTGCTCACAGTGGTCGTTAAACCTCCAATGAAAAAAATACCGCCTAAAACAATCGATAGTTAGAAAAAACTATCGATGTGCTAAGTTGGACAAAACTATCGATAAAAAATGAATTTTACAGCACAAATCCAACTGAAAACTAGCGTCTCGCGACAGAGATATCCACATGAGTTATCTCATTGGCAGCAACAAAACTGGCACTGACACGGCACTTGGCCTCCCCGGTGGCGCAGTGGTCTAAGCGATGGCTTCTGATCATTCGCACGGAAGGGGTCCGGGTTCGAATCCCGGTCAGGCATGGATGTTGTGTTTGTCTTACGGCACTGGCTGTCTCCCTTCCCTGGAACCAGTGGCCCTAAATTAGGAACGGGCGACTGCTTATAGCCCATTGAGTTGCTCACGGTGGTCGTTAAACCTCCAATCAAAAACAAAACAAAAACGGCACTTGTTTACAGACGCTAGTGTTTGTATACGTCATCGAAGTCGTGACACAGGTTGTTTACATCTTAGTTAACATTAGTTTCTTCATTGGCGGCTGTCGGCACAACTCGAACAATTTAACCTGTTTGCAGTATACATCCAAATATAAAAATGGCTATTCCACAAACGGGCGCATTTCTCATAGCTAAGACAGCGGAACGCTAGAACAGCTCCTCGAGCAATCTAGTGTTTTCAATCTGGCAATGCATCTGTTGTTTACATTCGAATGCAAACATAATGGGTGGTTATCTTTGCATTCTGTTCTTATTTTTTCATCATGATGACTAACGTTAAGCGATGGCCTCTGATCATTCGTCTGTAAGGGGTCCGGGTTCGAATCCCGGTGAGGCATGGATGTTGTGTTTGTCTTACGGCACTGGCTCTCTCCCTTTCCTGGAACCAGTGACCCTAAATTAGGGACGGGCGACTGCTTATAGCCCATTGAGTTGCTCACGGTGGTCGTTAAACCTCCAATCCAAATCTAATCCATGACTAACGTTGGTTTCATCGAAAAAAAAAATATTTCGTGTGCTAAATGAAAACTATAACAGATGTTGAAAAAGAACTAAGAAAAATGAACGATCTTACCGTTATATACGTTGGGAGACTGATAAAAAATTATACTTTCGTATTTACAGTAAGTATTTTAATTCGTACTGAGAAATACATAGCAAAAGACAAAGAAGAAAAGCAGCTATATTTATTGCCATTCGTGATTCCTTATTATTTTTTTTTTTTTTTTTTTTTTTTTTTTTTTTTTTTTTTTTTTATTGGAGGTTTAACGACCACCGTGAGCAACTCAATGGGCTATAAGCAGTCGCCCGTCCCTAATTTAGGGTCACTGGTTCCAGGGAAGGGAGAGAGCCCGTGCCGTAAGACAAACACAACATCCATGCCTCACCGGGATTCGAACCCGGACCCCTTACGGACGAATGATCAGAGGCCAGCGCCTTAGACCACTGCGCCACCGGGGCGGCCCTTATTATTTCAAGGGTGGGTAGTGAACCATATCTTTCACACCATGGTATGCATGTTTTTCTATCTCGTACGACATCGTTGACGAGACTATACAAATTCCATTGAGGTATTATAAAATACAACAGACAAATTCAACGACAACTTCATGAAATTTTAATACTATCGAAGGGTAATATGGACGGACAACATTAATATTTACTGAGCGCTGCCAGATCAAAAACAGTAGATTGCTCGCGGAGCTGTTCTACAGTTCCGCTGTAAACAAGTGCCGTTTCAGTGCCGGTCGCCAATTGATGGGTGCCTGTTTTATTGCTGCCAATGAGATAACTCGATACATGTGGATATTGCTGTCACGAGACGCTAGTCAACTGAAAGAAATTTTAAACTGATTTTTTCCCACCCGATTTCATGCTTGTCTCTCGTGAGAATTCCATTAATAACGATGTTCAAAATCGCACACATTTCAGGCACTCATGATAAATTTTTATGAAGCTTTTTTCATCCACCAATGGTGATGTTCGGATATCTGACTAAATGCAAAATGCTGATGACAAACCCGGTAAATAAAGCACTATTAAAGAAATATTGATGAATGATGCTGTAAGCCATGCAATAACAAACATCTTTCTGGTATAAACAACACTGAGAAATTGTTGAATCTGAATTCCTAACAGCAATCATTGAAAATAAGAAGATATTAGGAACTAAAACGCTGAAAAGGCTATAAAATTGTCAACAAACTACCACTTTCTCTAGCCGTGTCGTCAGCGTACAAGAAATCACTGGAAGGATATAACTTTTCTAACAACGCTTTTCATTGGTCGAATGGGAGAAATCACATAAGTGACCGTATATTTATTAAATTACCAAGTAGTGCCCCACAACTGCAAAACATTATACATGACCTTCATGGTCCCACCACCTCTACACGGGACAGTGTTGCCAATTTGGGAAAAAGTCGCTAAATTTAGGAGATTCTGGATTGGCGTTAGCGACAAAAAACAGTAGTTTGGGATTAGCGACTTTTTTAGGGGATTTTGTTTGGTTTCAACAATTTCAGCAATTTCTTTTATTTACAGTTTTTTTTTATTATTGGAGGTTTAACGACCACCGTGAGCAACTCAATGGGCTATAAGCAGTCGCCCGTCCCTAATTTAGGGTCACTGGTTCCAGGGAAGGGAGAGAGCCAGTGCCGTAAGACAAACACAACATCCATGCCTGACCGGGATTCGAACCCGGACCCCTTACGGACGAATGATCAGAGGCCAGCGCCTTAGACCACTGCGCCACCGGGGCGACGATTTTATTTACAGTTTTAAACATTTTAAATATGGTTTTTGAATCAGGAGAATGCTTCACTTTCCGGAGATTCAATAGTCATAACCGTGAATTTTAATGCTTGTAGAATACAATCCCCTTTCCTTCTCGCCTTTTTTTTTTTTTTTTTTTTTTTTTTTTTTTTGATTGGAGGTTTAACGACCACCGTGAGCAACTCAATGGGCTATAAGCAGTCGCCCGTCCCTAATTTAGGGTCACTGGTTCCAGGGAAGGGAGAGAGCCAGTGCCGTAAGACAAACACAACATCCATGCCTGACCGGGATTCGAACCCGGACCTCTTACGGACGAATGATCAGAGGCCAGCACCTTAGACCACTGCGCCACCGGGGCGACGATTTTATTTACAGTTTTAAACATTTTAAATATGGTTTTTGAATCAGGAGAATGCTTCACTTTCCGGAGATTCGATAGTCATAACCGTGAATTTTAATGCTTGTAGAATACAATCCCCTTTCCTTCTCGCCTTTGTTTCCATCAGTCACAGAAAGCTTGCCGGTGCTCGGTGGGTTTGCCTGGGATCCCTTAGACAGCGAGTGTGATGGTGGTGAGACTTACTACAGTGTATCCACTTGCAGAAATATTCTATCATTATACAAAACTTTTGTTGTATTCTTCATTAAAACAAAAGTTTTGTTTAATATAAATCAAAGTAACAGTAACACGTAACTGGATAAAACGTTTGGTTTTGCAGGAAATTTCATCTTCAACGCTATAATTTATTGTTTCACTATGCTGTACATTAAGTATTTTCAGCTGGTCTTCTTAGCCATTTCAAACTTGTTTCTGTATCCTCGCCTCCCTAAGTCGAGATTCGAACCCGGACCAGAGTTGGGTCCGGGTTCGAATCTCGGTGAGGCATGAATGTTGTGTTTGTCTTTCAGCACTGGTTCTCTTCCTTCCCTGGGAACAGTAGGTCCGAACGGGGTCCGGGTTCGAATCCCGGTGAGGCATGGATATTGTGTTTGTCTTACGGCACTGGCTCTCTCTCTTCCCTGGAACCAGTGACCCTAAATTAGGGACAGGCGACTGCTTATAGCCCATTGAGTTGCTCACGGTGGTCGTTAAACCTCCAATCAAAAAAAAAAAAAAAAAAAGTAACAAAGACGTCACATTCACTTTTTTTTACATTTTTGTTAATTTAGAGTATCAAAGCCGCTCATTAATTTGAGTATCAAAGGTGGCGCAGTAGTCTAAGCGATGACCTCTGATCATTCGTCCGAAAGAGGCCCGGGTTCGAATCTCGGTGAAGCATGTAAGTTGTGTTTGTCTTGCGGAACTGGCTCTCTCCCTTCTCTGGAAGCAGTGACCCTGAATTAGAGACGGTCCCATTCGGTTGCTCACGGTGTTCGTTAAACCTAAAATCAAAAAAAAAAAAAAGTATCAAATAGATAATAATAATAGCAATGTGTCATTTAATTTTAAATGGCGCACAGATAAGTATGAAAATTTAACATAATTAAAAAAAATCCGATTTTTAGGGACTTTTTTCCACTTTTGGAGACTTTTTATGGCTAATTTGGAGACTTTCGGAGTGAGTGAGTTGGCAACACTGACACGGGAGCACACATTGGGTTGGGTGTTCCGTTGTAAATAAGAAGAGTTGTGTTGCCAAAGAATATAAGTACTAAAGGTTTACTTCTTTTGGTTTTGGAATACAACACTAGGCATATTTGGGTTATTCATATGGGAACAAAATGTGCCAGATCTTAATATGCAGTAGAATAATGAAAATCTAATTATTTGGGAAGATGAAAAATATCGGGGAAGACCCCAATTCCCGAAGTTATGCTTAAAATAACTTGTGCTCTTAAAATTCGTCAAACTGATAACATCCAGTGATTTTTTTTTACCGTTTTTCGGGAAAGCTGGTGAAAAGTTTTTCTAGGATTGAGTAACGTGGATCTCAACAGGAATTGGCATGCATGTTTAGTTTTTCTGCAAACTAGTTTCTAGCACAGCATTTAAGGGGAACAAGAAAGTCACATCTCTACTTTGATTTTGCAAAGCGATTTCAGAAAATATGATTTCAAACTGCATGGTGTGATTTCTGTTATTCGTGTTGCGTGTTTGAATTAATGAGATGTCTTAAAACTTCCGTAATGTTTCCTTTGATATGAAACCTGGTACGTTTACGATTTTTCTCTGTTTGTGTGGACAACACAATATAAGTGTAAGGGAAATGGTTTTTTCAGTTCATGGCTACGCAATTAAAAATTATCAAAATGTGGAATTATTGTGAACGCTCTGCCTTCTGAATAAATGAACATTTTAGATTTAACAGCATGGAGCCAGTACTGAAAAATTCGGTTAGAGAAGTCACTCAGGAATCAATTATAAAGGAAGTGAAAAACGAACCTAACACTTCAACACATAATGTGACACATACAAGTGAAGATATCTGGGAATGTGAAGTATGCTTCCAGAAATTCACAGTAGAATCATACTTTGCAAGACATGTGCAATTACACAAAAGTGAAAATTCATTCCAGTGTGATGCGTGTGTCAAGAAATTTACACAGGAAGATAATCTTCTAAGGCATGCAAAGGTCCATGCAGGTCAACAACTTTGCAACTCTGATGTATGTTCGAAGCAGGCCAGCGAAGAATGCAACTTCTCAAAGTGTGGGGTCCTTCCCTCTGGTGAGAAACTTTATCGGTGCTTCAAGCACTATGGAGAAGAAGGGCATCTTTCAAAACATATGTCGGTTCATAAAGATGAAAAACACTACCAGTATGATGTCTGCTATAAACAATATGCACAGAAAGCTCATTTTTCAAATCATACACACCACACAGACGAGAGCCCTCGCAAATGTGATAAAACCAATGAGAGCCCTCGCAAATGTGATGAATCCAATGAGAGCCCTCAGAAATGTGATGAACAATTTACTCAGAAACATGATCTTTCAAAGCATATACTGAGTCACACAAGTCAGAAACCTTACCAGTGTGATGTATGCTCCAAGCGATTTACTCGGCTCTGTCATCTTTCAAATCATATGCTTCTTCACACTGGCGAAAAGCCTTACCAATGTGATGTATGCTCCAAACAATTTGCTAACAAAAGTAATATTTCAAGGCATATGCGTTGTCACACAGGTGAAAAGCCTTACCAGTGTGACATATGCTCTAAAAGATTCTCTGACAAAAGTAATCTTTCAAGCCATTTGCTCCTTCACACAAGTGAAAAGCCTCACCAATGTGTTGTGTGCTCTAAACAATTTGCTCGAAAGGGTGATCTTTCAAGCCATATGCTCCTTCACACAGGTGAGAAGCCTCACCATTGTGATGTATGCTCCAAACAATTTGCTCATAAACGTAGTCTTGCAATACATATGCTTCTTCACACAGGTGAAAAACCTCACTATTGTGTTGAATGCTCCAAAGAATTTGCTCAAAAGAGTGATCTTTCAAGGCATATGCTCCTTCACACAGGCAGAAAGGTTCATGAATGTGATATATGCTCCAAACCATTTGCTACGAAAAGTGATCTTTCAAAGCATATACTGAGTCACACAAGTCAAAAACCCCACCAGTGTGATGTATGCTCCAAGCGATTTACTCGGCTCTGTCATCTTTCAAATCATATGCTCCTTCACACTGGCGAAAAGCCTTACCAATGTGATGTATGCTCCAAACAATTTGCTAACAAAAGTAATATTTCAAGGCATATGCGTTGTCACACAGGTGAAAAGCCTTACCAGTGTGACATATGCTCTAAAAGATTCTCTGACAAAAGTAATCTTTCAAGCCATTTGCTCCTTCACACAGGTGAAAAGCCTTATCAATGCGATGTTTGCTTCAGACAGTTTTCTCGGAAGAGTGATCTTTCAAGCCATTTGCTCCTTCACACAGGTGAAAAGCCTCACCAATGTGTTGTGTGCTCTAAACATTTTGCTCGAAAGGGTGATCTTTCAAGCCATATGCTCCTTCACACAGGTGAGAAGCCTCACCATTGTGATGTATGCTCCAAACAATTTGCTCATAAAAGTCGTCTTGCAATACATATGCTTCTTCACACAGGTGAAAAATCTCACTATTGTATTGAATGCTCCAAACAATTTGCTCAAAAGAGTGATCTTTCAAGGCATATGCTCCTTCACACAGGCGGAAAGCTTCATGAATGTGATATATGCTCCAAACCATTTGCTAGGAAAAGTGATCTTTCAAAGCATATGCTTATTCACACAGGTGAAAAGCCTCACCAATGTGATGTGTGTTTCAAACGTTTTGCTCATAAGAGTAGTCTTTCAACACATATGGTCCTCCACACTGGTCAAAAACCTCACCATTGTGATGTATGCTCGAAACAATTTGCTCGGAAAAATCGTCTTTCTCGACACATGCTTCTTCATTTAGGTAAATAATTCAGCTACGTATGTTGTGTGTGCTTGGAAAATGTCACTCCTAATTTCAATGTATAAAAACTCATTGAAACAAATAGCAAAAGGTAACTTTCAAATATCTTGGGGAGAAATGCAGTTTCAGATTATATTGTTCATTATTATTAATTTTGCCTTATTGAAGAGTTGTGCGTTTATTTGCAAATCTGCCAATAGTGAAACTAAAAACTGCATTTTTTTTTCTATTGGCTTGTAACAATGGCAAAAACAAAACAAAAATTTTTAAACATTTCCTCTGAATTTTCAAAAAATCAGTATTGAAGTTTTTTCTTGGCTAGACTACCACAGATTGGCCCACCAAGTAGTTCTTGAAGTCACTTCTTGCACCGCTATTTATCCGTATGTTGACATGTTGCTTGCTCCCAGCAATTCTACCTTTGGGAACTCCCAACACTATGTATTAACCTACATAGACAAGGTAAGTTTGCTTTATTAAAAAAAAAAATGTGCTGAAGGGAACCACTACTATAACCAGCGAACAGAAAGCATACAAAGTGTTAGACCACCCTGTTAGTGCATTGGTCCAAGCTCTGGCTACTGACCATTCTTTGGAGGAAGGTCCGACTTCAAATCCCAGTGAAGCATGGATGTTGTGTACAGCACTGGCTCTCTCCCTTTGCTGGAACCAGTGGCCCTAACTTAAGGATGGGTGACTGTTTATAGTTCACCAAGTTGCTCACAGTGGTCATTAAACCTCCAAAAATGGACCCCCCAAAAAATGATGTACTATATAGATCTTAAGTCTGTCCGCAAGACTAAATCATCTACAAAACTTTGTAGACCTAGAAACTGGGGTTCACATACAAATAACTAGTGCTAGCTGGAAAAATTTAAGTAGAAATTATGAGCAAAAAACTGCAGATACTTGAATTAATATTTGACCATTAATATTTGCTTATCGAAAGTATTCAAGCCGCAAAATGGCAGAAATAAATAAAACCTAAGCTATGTACATCAGCAGTTCCATAAAAACAGAGTAAAATCACACAAAACGAAGCAATATAGGTACAGAAAAATATATGTTATTCTTTCTCAAAGTATCTTCCCTCGGATGATATGCAACTTTCCCATCGTTCAGTCCACTTTTCAAAGCATGTGGTGAAGGCATATTGTGGAAGCTGCTTTAGCGACCCCTGTACAGCTTGAATAATGTTGGCATCTGTGTTGAATGTTGCGTCACGGAACTTCTTCATTGTTGGAAACAACCAGAAATCGCACAGGGCGAGGTCAGGACTCTAGGAAGGCTGTGGCATGATTTCAATGCTGCATTTCATTAGAAACTGTTGGACACAAGCAGCCACATGTGGGCAGGCATTATCATGGTGTAGGGTCCACTTGCCCACCAGTTCTGGTCGCTTAATCGATGTGCGTCGTCGCAGACGCTTCAAGACTGAAATGTAATACTCAGCATTGACAGTAATTTGTGGAGGAACGGCATGCTGGTAGACTACACCTTTATGATGAAAGAAAATTATCATCATCATCTTCCCAGCTGACTTGATTTGGTGCACTTTTTCCAGAGGAGATAAGCATGTGTGTTTCCAGACACTCGTTTCAAGATGGGGTCGAAATAGTGGACCCATGTTTCAGTTATTACTGCATTTAGAAAGTTTGGAACATTTGCAATCATTTGTTTCCACTTGTGTCACATCTGAACTCTGGCTAACAATTGTTCTCTTGTCAGGTGATGAGGTACCCATCTGGAACACACATGATGCAGCATGAATTTGCTGCATAGAATGCAGAATGGCGACATTTTTTAAATATTAGTTGACACCACTATGTCTTTACATGTCATTCATCAATCTTTTTGCAGGATTGCCCAAACAGTGCTAACAATACACTCCGTAAGAACACTTTCAGGTCGAGCAAGCCTAGGAGCGAGTTCTGCCGACAAAAGCCCTTTTTTGAAATCATGGTGCCATCTAAAAATCATTGACTCACCCAAACATTTATCTTTGTAAGCTTTTTTTCATTAAATCAACTGTTTCTGGAGCCACTTTACCCAAACAATAGCAAAATTTTATTGCACAACGCATTTCACTTAACTCTGAATCACTCGCCTGTTTGGCGAAATGCAGATGCACCTTAAACAACTGCGCAATAGCAAAACCGGAATTGTCTGCCAGAGCTAATAACTGTTGCCATAGATACTTCCTTAATTCAGTTAGTCGTCTGAGTGGTCATTTCTCCCGTTTACACTGTTGCCAACTCAAAAAAAATAATGTCAGTTTTATGGAACAGCCTTTCTATTCAGACCACAAATAGGGGCAGAAATAAATAAAACCTAAGCTATATATATATATAACATTTTTAATCAATTCTTTTCAAAACTACTAATTTATATCAGAGGTCATTGCTCTTTCCACATTTATATATCAGTCATGGAAAAATTCTTGTTGGTCGTCACTGGGAATCAATGTGGTGCAGTGGAAGCATATCCGGTGTGTAACTGGAAGACCCTGGGTTTGATTCCCGGTGGCGGCCAATGAGATTTTTTCCGTGACTCACTTATAAACGTGGAAAGAGCAATGACCTCTGTTTGATGTTCCTAGTCCAAGTCAAATGTCTGTATTAATTATTCATTCACCTTCTAATTATTTATTCAGTTGCTGCTTACCATCTTTGGTGAATCCCCAGCATTGTGCGGGGCTCCAAGAAGCATCTGCCAATTGGCTTGGCAGTTAGTGTATGTGAGTCTGGAGAAATCCGAGGTCGCTGTGGTGCAGTGGAAGCATATCCGGCGCATAACTGGAAGACCCTGGGTTCGATTCCCGGTGACTGCCAATGAGAATTTTTCCGTAACTCACTTATAAACGTGGAAAGAGCGATGCCCTCTGTTTGATGTTCCTAGTCCATGTCAAATGTCTGTATTAACTACTAATTTATTACATCACATGTTTATTTTGTACGTGACATATTCATTTTCAGCAGCATTTCGACATCACACAATCATTCGTTATCATTTTCATGCACTTGATTCATTTCGGCTAGCCTTCCGATTATCAGCACATCATGTGGTTCCGATAACAAGATTAAAAAATTAGAAATATTATTTTCGAAATTCATTATTAAACTTTTCATTTCTGCATAACAAATCTTATTCTTTACAGAATTTTACTTATTTGTGTTTGTACTTAAACAATTTTTAGGATATGGAAATTATAAGCATATCAAGTAGTTCCTTTAATGGAGCAGAGAAACAAGAAATAAATAATGTTATTTTTTATTCAAGATTTGTTTTCTAAAAAAACAAATCTAATCATTCTTTACAGAATTCTACTTATCAGCTTTCAAATTCAAACAAAAATTTCACGAAATGTAGGGAATTACTTGATGCGCTGATGAATAGAAGTTGCCTTCGTTTCCGTGTATGCTAACGACATTTTGACATAGAACTACATCTTATGGTACGATATAGATTAGCAGTGGACGAGACACAATTGTGTGATTGATTTTAACTCGCAATAACTCTGGGGTTATTGGGGTCATGGCAACGGGGTTAGTATCGTTTGATAATGCATAGATGACAGTGACAATTATAAGTGGTGGGCCCGGCAGTTCGTGATGGCATGCCAAAGTGTATGGTCATTTTTGTGCTCTGCGCCATGAGTGTACTTTTTTCATTTTCAATACTTCTGAACTAAAGGTGATTGGACATTGATTTTGTTATGTAATTAATGTTAAACTAGTGGACTAGTGGTGTGAATTGAAAAAAAAAAATACAATTGCGACTGTTAGCAACAAGAGTAGATGGTAATGTAACTGTACTTTATTATTATTGCTTTGCTTAAATACACATAATATCTAAGGTATAATTTACCTGATATTGGCAAAGTATTTCGCACGTTGTTGCTCCGTGAGGCACGTGCTCCCAGCCCAAGAGAGATCAATTTGTTACGAGTTTTTTTGGTTAGTTAAATTTTTTTTATAAATGAAACAATTAGGTTATATTATTATCAGTCCACATTCATTCATTTGCACAATCAAACGTTTTAAATTTACTATTAATTAAAAAATTGTATTAGAAAAGTTATACTCTTCGGGTCGGGAGACGTCTCTCAAGAGGCTCTTCCTCGCATCGAGCGCCTTCAGCACATCCAGAGTGCTATCGTCGGGCCTTCTACACCTACATGAGGGTTTTCTCGCGTGTATGCGTTAGGTGTTGGCTTCTCATGTGTCGCCATATATACCTACCAACTCATCCAATAGATGGCAACACATGAGAAGCCAACACCTAACACATACAGGCCGCAAAACTTTCCCTTCGTTTCCCGACATGCAACTCCAGTGGCTACACACATGCGAGAAAACCCTCATGTAGGTGTAGAAGGCCCGACGATGGCACTCCGGATGTGCCGAAAGTGCTCGTCGTAGCAACGTGACGAAGAGCCTCATGAGAGACGTCTTCCGACCCGATGAGTAATACAATCTTTTAATTAATAGTAAATTTAAAATGTTTGATTGTGTGAATGAATGAATGAATGTGAACTGATAATAATACAACGTAATTGTTTCATTTATAAAAAAAATTTAACTAACCAAAAAACTCTTAACAAATTGACCTCTCTCGGGCTGGGAGCATGTGCCTTACAGAGCAACAATGTGCAAAATACTTTGCCAATATCAGGTAAATAATACCTTAGATATTATGTATATTTAATCTAAAGCACGTTTATAACATAAGACAACCCTTAAGCTTGTCTTATGAATTACATATTTCATAATTCTGCTTAAATACTTTTAAATGATTCCGCCAAATCTGGGGATTTTGCATGTCACTTATATCATTGATGTTCCATAGACCATAAACGTGGATAGTGGAACCACTACCACCAACAGCAATAGCTTTAATCAGAATTTTTATCACAGATTGTAGAATCAGTAGGAAAAAACCCTCAAAATGACATAAAATGTGAAGTTGAGTGCAGAAAGGAGCTGTGGAAACTGAAAAGACTGGCAAAACAGGAAATTTGTGGACCCAAGAAATCCCGAACTACCAATGCTGAGCATTCATGATACGATCTTATCACAGACACAAGACAGGGCATACAGTGTTCTACGTTTCTACACAGTGGGTGAATTCACTTCAGCTCCATCATTTTTTTCTAAGATGGAGTTGTTCTGGGAGTAATGCGTCCAGGGCACAGATATGTGTGCTAGAGATGACTTCTGGAACTACTTGATGGGCCAGTCTATGCAAGGTTAACCTTCATGTGTGCTAGAAATTACTTCTAGAACTACTTGATGGGCCAGTTTATGCAAGGTTAACCTTCATGTGTGCTAGAGATGTGAACTAGAGATGACTTCTGGAACTACTTGATGGGCCAGTCTATGCAAGGTTAACCTTCATGTGTGCTAGAGATAACTTCTGGAAGTACTTGATGGGCCAATCTATGACTTCTGGAACTACTTGAGGGCCAGTCTATGCAAGGTTAACCTTCATGTGTGCTAGAGATGCATACTAGAGATAACTTCTAGAAGTACTTGATGGGCCAATCTATGACTTCTGGAACTACTTGAGGGCCAGTCTATGCAAGGTTAATCTTCATGTGTGCTAGAGATGACTTCTGGAACTACTTGATGGGCCAGTCTATGCAAGGTTAACCTTCATGTGTGCTAGAGATGTGTACTAGAGATGACTTCTGAAAGTACTTGATGGGCCACTCTATGACTTCTGGAACTACTTGATAGGCCAGTCTATGCAAGGTTAACCTTTTTGTTGAATTTATCATTTCTTTCATGGTTTGTGAGAAATAAATTCTGTAGTCTTTGGAAAATGGTTTTGTTTTGCACTTGCCCTCATTAGATGATTGATTTACCTAGAGGGTGGGTAGTGTCAGATGGGTGGTTCTTTGGTTCTGCAACCCCCTTTTCTCCACTAACTGACACAGCGAGTAAGATATGGAATAGTTTTGTTGTACTGTAGTCAACATGTAGCTCCCACTGAAGACAGGCAAAATACAGGGTAATTAAAAATGATTCATCCGATTTCATTAGATCATAGCTTCGCAAAAATCAAGGTAATGATAGCATACTACACATTAAAATGAAGAGAAATGCACCGAGTTTACGAATGTAACTGCACCCAGGCAAAAGATTGCCATTGTGAAATATGTCATGCCAGAGGCGATGGAGGACAGCGAATTTGCTTCACCCGTGGTGTTTAGTGATGAAGCAACATTCCATTTTAGTGGCAAGGTCAACTGTCACAAGATTTGCATATGGGGCACGGAAAACCCACATGCAGTAATTGAAACTGAGTGCGACTTTAATGAACAACGGTTGGAAAGCCGCCATTACCTTAACAAGCAGCTTCCTAACCGCTGGATTGGTAGCTGTGAACACGTCGACAAGATGCTCTACAGGTGTCCGGACCTGACCCTTGCGACTTTTTCTTATGGGAGTATATTAAGGATAATGTGTATGTGCCATCATTGCCCACAACAGTAGATAAACTCAAAGTTCTCATTCATTTTGCCCTGCAGTCATTGACATGCTTGATCACACGTAACAGGAATTTGATTATCGCCTGGACATAGTTTACGTGACCAATGGAAGTCACATAGAATATTTATAAGGTATGAAAACAAAATCTGGACAGTTTTTTCTTTATCCTGTGTACAAGGGGTGTCTGATAAGTATCCGGGTGTTTATTCCTATTGATACGAAACTGTGTGTATGATCGTATGTATGCGTGAAATTATTACGGCTACTTTCAGTGAAGCACAGCGGCTTCACTAATGTTAGGTGGCGCTATAAATCAAAAACAATGGTAGCTATGTTAAGTGCTCAGTTCGAGCAGTAGTGAATTTTACTAAAAGAAGGCGTAAAGGCCGCGGACATTACGAGAAGACTTCGGACAGCGTATGGTGATCTGGCTATGTCTCGTTCCAGTGTTTATGAATGGGTAACAAAGTTCAAAGCTGGCCACGAGAGCATTAAAGATGAGGCATGGTCGGGTAGGCCTAACACGGCGGTGACTGATGAAACAATTAAACGAGCCGATGAGTTGATTAAAGGTGACAGACGCATTTGTGTTCGGGATATTACCATGGAATTGGATATCAGTAAAGATTCTGTTGGACGAATTATTCATGAACATCTCAACTATAGGAAGATCTGATGGGTACCCTGAATGCTTACAGCGATGCATAAATGCTAAAGGCTAAACATTTCCAATGAACTGGTACAGCGCAACGATGAGGAGGGTGATGCATTCCTGGGATGCATAATCACAGGAGATGAAACGTGGATTCATCAGTTCAAACCAGAGACAAAATGGCAAAATATGCAATGGCATCATCTGCATTCTCTCCCATCAAAGAAGTTCAAATTTGGTTTGTCGGCATCCTAGGTCACTGTCTTCTGGGACAAATACGGTATCCTTCTGATTGTGAACTTGGGAAAAAATGAAACAAAAACTGCAGTGTATTCGAACCAACTTACGCAGTGTATCCAAACCAAACAGCCAACACTGAAAAACAATCGAGTGTTGCTTCAGCATGATGACACTCGTCCACATATTGCTAAATCAATGCTAGCAGAAATTGCAAATCAGAGGTGGACCGTTCTTCTGCACCCTGCTTACAGTCCGGACTTAGCACCTTCCGATTTTCATGTTTTCAGTCGCTTGAAGGCCACCACTGTGAGAGCATGGACGATCTGCGAGTGGCTTTCCATAAATGGATTTACAACATCCTTGCTGATTTTTTTATTTTCTGTTTTTCTGCTGTTATAGATTCATGATTTATTGTTACATTGTTATTTATGTATTTTTATAACAAAAGCAAGGACGCTCTGGGAAAATGCCTCACATAGTCCTTACTTAGCCCCGAGCTCCCTAAGTAAAGTCAACAATCCAAGACAGCAATGAAATTAGATTACTATTAGTATAACATGAAATCTACGCGGTGCTACAATTAGATATCACTCTTGCCCTTCAACTTTCCAATTAACCTCCCCTTCCCATGTCTCTCTCTCTCTCTCTCTCTCTCTTTTTTTTTTTTTTTTTTTTGTAGTTAGTTTAATATACATGCTTTAAGTTTTTTTTTATATATAAGTCATAGTTATTGATTTCTGTTAGTTCTCTAAGTAATTAATTCCAAAATCTTGGTCCACAGTAATGTAGACTTTGTTTTATGTTTGTAGTTTTAGGTAAAACTGGTATTAGTATATGCTGATTTCTAGTATAATATTGATGTGTATAAGTAGTTATATTTTTATTTGATCATGTTCTACGTTATTTTTTATACCTAATTTTCCCTAAGTTAAAATCGTATAATTGCTTAACAGTCATTATATTATATTTATTAGGGAAAACTCTTGTAAAACTATGAATACCCAACTGCATATAATTATTACTGTTAAAATTGTATTTTAAATCTGTTAGTCTAATAAATTTATTTTGAAGTATTTGCTGTTTTTTAATATTGAATTGAGTTGTTTGACCCCACTTTATGCTGACGACATTGCAATTTTGTTCACAGGTGGCGATAGCACACAAATAATCAACTTTATAATAACCAAATGTTATGACTGGCTGACCTCGAATGAACTTATTGTAAATACAATTAAAACTAAGGCTATGTTTTTTACATGACAGAACCTAAGCCAACATCAAGATATAACTATTTATTATAATAATAATAAAATTATCATAGTGAATTATTTCACGTATTTGGGTGTAACCTAAAATGGGATCGACATATAGAACATACTTTTAATAAAATCTCTAGAAACATAGGAGTAGTTAGCTGAATGCTTAATAATCTAACTTATAAAACCCTCGAATTGTCATACTACACTCTTGTGCATACACACTTGAACTACTGTCTATCCTGTTGGGGACAAACAACACAAACTAATATTAAAAAACTCCAAGTACTCCAGAATAAATTTATTAAATTATTAGAATTTAAACTACACGCTAATACTAATAATATACATTATCCAAATATTTATAATTACTTGCAAGTAACATATACATAATATCTAAGGTATTTTACCTGATATTGTCGAAGTATTTTGCACGTTGTTTGCTCTGTGAGGCACGTGCTCCTGGCCCGAGAGGTCCCTTCGTTACGGACCTTTGGTTAGTTATAAAAAAAAAATGTTTGCAGAAATAAAACAGTTAGGTTATATATTTTCAGTTCCACATTCATTCATTTGCACAATCAAACGTTTGAAATTTACTATTAATTAAAAGATTTTAGTAGAAAGAGTTATACTCATCGGGTCAGGAGACATCTCACAAGGGGTTCGTTGTTATGGTGAGCGCTTTCAGCGGTACACAACCGCCATCTTCTAGCCACTGTTTCTACATGAGGGTTCCTCGCGTGTATGTGGTTTTTGGAGTTGCATGTCGGGAATCGATGAGAAGGTTTGCTGCCTGTAAGTGTTAGGTGATTTGTTTCTAATGTGTGGCCATCTATTGGATGAGTTGGTAGGTATCAGTCGTAAGTATAATTCTTTTGTGTAGATATTTTTGGGCTATTATTGTTTGTTGGTAGAAACAGTTTTTTTTTTTTTATTGGTGTGATTTTTTGTAATGTTCTTTTTTTTGTCTTTTTTTATGAATTTTTCTTTTTTTATAAGTGATTTCCAGGCTGTGTCTAGTGTGGTGGAGTCTTGTAAGTTGCATATTTTATCTTTTTTTTGTTCAATTATAACACTTTCAGAAATCCTTAATTCTTTTTCGTTTGTGTGGGTGGTTAGTAATTTAATATTTTCAAAAACAGGGTATTGTTTATGTTTAACACAGTGTTGGATAAGTGCAGTTTTTTCTTCTTTTTTTGTTCCAGTTTTTTATATGTTGATGTAGTCTTTATAATAATTACTTTTTATTTTGACAATATCAGGTAAAATACCTTAGATATTATGTATAGTTAATCAAAAGCATGTTTATAACATAAGACAACCCATAAGGTTGCCTCATGAATTGCAATTTTCATAATATTTGCAAGTAGATGTTAATCAACATAACATTTTGAATAAAAAAACAATCATATCAATATGTTTTGGATTAAATATCTTTAACAGGATTAAACAAAATATCAGTATAGATATCATAGATATAAATATTGATACCCATAACTATGAAACTAGAAATAGATTTCAAATAAAACCATGCTTGCCTAGAACACAACAAATGAAACAAAATATCAACTATTAGGGACCAACTTTTTGGAATCTTTTACCTGAAGAACTAAAATACATTAACAATTATAACTTGTTTAAAAAAGACTAAAAACATATTAGCTGAACTTAATAAAAAAAAACCATAAATTAATATACAGCATTTCAATTCTTTTTTTAATTGCTTCTAATATCTACTAACAACTAACTGATCTACTGCATGGCCCACCTACTACTAACCTTCATTCTTTGACAATTTTTATATGACTTGGATCTATTACATAGGGAGATCAGGGCTTTAGTCAGGTCATATAAAGACTTTTTCCCTTATTTCCCTGGCTGTTATAATAATTACTTTTTACACTCAAATGTAAATACAAATTTGATGAAGGTATAATGTAACAGCTAAAACAATAAAATTATTATTATTATGTTAATATGCAATAATTAAGGTGTGTATGGATTAAGGTAAAATATAATAATTTTAATGTTTTAACCGTAAGATTTATTAAAACATGGCTTACAATTCCTATATGTTTTGATATTTTACTCAAAAGATTTTCTGTGTTTATTCCGTTTTAGATCATTATGGAGTATAATTCCAAAATAAGTAAAGTTACTTACTATTTCAATTGATTTGTTATCCAATAATAATGGTATATTTATATCTTGTTTTGTTTTCTGATTAGAAAATATTACTGCTCTGTATTTAGTACCAGTTCATTAGCTCTCAACCACTCCGTATATTTCTGTAATTCTATATTGCCTTGTAAAATTATTTCATTTGGGTCAGTACTACTGAAAAACAAAATGGTACCATCTGCATAAAGGAATATTAGATTTGGCATCTATATTAAAAATATCATTTATATAGATATTAAACAGCAGTGGTCTAAGTATTGATCCCTGTGGCCCCATTTCTATTTTTTCCATTAATGAATAATAATTCTCCAATTGAGCAAATTGATTTCTGTTTAGTAAATAGTTTTTTAATAGTGTATGTGCTGTACCCCTAACACAGATATTTTGTAATTTTTTTAATAGTATGTTATGATTTAGTGTATCAAAAGCCTTTGTTAGATCTAAAAAAAGGCAAGAGTTATATTTTTGTCTTCAAAAATTGTTTACATAATATCCTGAATATGGAGAAGTGCAAGCTCTGTTGATTTGTTTGGTTGAAATCCAAATTGATTTTATTTATAATATGATATTTCTGTAGGTAGGGTAATAATTTATTGTACATAAATTTCTTTGCTACCAAAATGAACCGACTTGAACGGTGGAGGAAATGCATTATGCTGAATGGAGAATACGTGGAAAAGTGACTTTGATTGTTCGTACCATTGTATTACATACATATCGTGTACGTATGCATCCTGTATTTTTTATTTCTCACCTGTTATTGATAGGAATAAAAATCCGGATACTTATTGGACACCCCTCATACATTTAATTGCTGTATATTTATAAAAACACATGAAATACAGTCATTTGAAATCAGATGAATCATTTTGAACTACCCTGTATATTAAACTGAAATACATATGGGGCAGCTGAAGGAGCGCATAGATCATGTTTTTTAAACTTTTAACAACCCACTTTTACCCAATCATTCACATTTTTATTCAGTTTCTTTCTATTCTACTTCTTTATTTCTAACCTTATGCTCTCATGCCATTCTTAAATTTTTAATTTAAATAATTTTAATCAAAAATTTAGAAAAAAACTACAAGAAACTAACTTTTACCCTGTCATTCACATTTTTATTCAGTTTCTTTCTATTCTACTTCTTTATTTCTAACCTTATGCTCTCATGCCATTCTTAAATTTCTAATTTAAATAATTTTAATAAAAAATTAAAAAAAAAACTACAAGAAACTAAGACCAATGAAGAACTACATGAAAGTATGTTATATAATGAAAGTATGTGTGTATATCATATATGGCACAATCACCTTGAGAAACATATTGATGACACGAATTGTGTAGGTTCAAACACTAAATGATTTTTGTACTCTATTTTAAAAGATTTCTACTTATCAGCATCCCAGATGTTCAGTTATGGATGTTATGCCACTCTTTTACTCTTTACCCCAGAGTGTTTCAGGGCAATGGGATGGTCATTGTAAATCTCAGTAGCCATAAGATTTCTACTTACAAGCATTTCTTCTAATCTTTTTTTTTTTTTCTGCTTACACTGGAAAAGTGCAGAAATCTGAACTGAAATACATACACTGAAGAGCAATTGAATTAGAGACAGCTAGCGTTATGCAAATGTGGCGCTGTGGGCGGCCCTATAAACGGAAACGGCATGACATATGCAGCGATCTGACAATATAAGGAGTGATGCGACGGGAATCAGTAAGAGTCGGACACAGTATGGGTAAGACAAAGGATCTAAGTGCATTTGATCGTGGGCAAATTGTCGGGGCCCGACGAATGGGACACTCCATCTCAGAAGTCATGCAGGCACTGGAATTTTCACGAGCCACTGTGTCACAGGTGCACCGTGAGTACATCGAATCCGGTAAAACCATCCCTGCAAGGGCCAACTGTCGTAGACAACAACGTGGGGATGAGCGGGGTCATCGTCGGCTAGCTCGCATTGTAACAGCGGATAGACAGGCCACAGTGAAAGAAATCACTCGGCAGTTTAACGCTGGGGCACAAAAACGTGTAAGCAGCCACGCCATTCAGAACCATCTCCTCACTACGGGGTACAGAAGCCATCATCCCACGAGGGTACCACTGATGACCGCACATCACAGGGTGCAAAGATTAGCATGGGCGCGGGAACATCGCCACTGGACCCTAGATATGTGGAAAAATGTTGTCTGGTTGTCTGGACTGATAAGTCGAGATTCACGTTGGTACATGCGGATGGCAGGATACGAGTACGGCGCAAACCACATAAAGCGATGGATCCTTCTTGCCAGCAGGGTACTCTTCATGCTGGTGGGGGTGGCATTCTCGTCTCGGGACTGTTTACATGGACTGAAATGGGACCCCTGGTACGTGCGACATTGTCCCTCACAGGTCAACGTTACCGGGCGACCATTTGCTCCCATTTGTGCATCTTCAACATCCCACTGGGGAGCTCATCCTGCAACAAGACAATGCACCGTGCCATCGCTCCCGAATTGTATCCGAATGGTCGGATGAACACTCCACCGACATGACCTAGCTTCCTTGGCCAGCTAAGTCACCTGACCTCAATTACATTGAGCACATCTGGGATGCCATCGAGACAGATGTTCGAGGCTCTGACCCTCCTCCATCAAATCTTCGTGAACTGTGGGATCTTGTTCAGGGGTCGTGGATCCGTATGGCTTCCCAACACTTCCGGTGTCTTGTCGAGTCCATGCCGAGACGAATCGTCGCCGTCATCAGGGTGAAAGGTGGTGCTACACGTTACTAGACAGGTATATCTAATTCAATTGCTCTTCAGTGTAGATACATACATTGTATGTACAAATTTGTAAGTATTCCAGTTCAGATTTCTGCACTTTTTCAGTGTAAGTAGAAAAATGACAATAAAACAAAAGTTAGAAGAAATGCTTGTAAGTAGAAATCTTATGGCTACTGAGATTTACAATGACCATCTCATTACCTTGCAACGCTCTGGAGTAAGAACATTATGGCACAACATCCATAACTGAACAGAAGCATAGCCTGCTAACTTAACCTAAAAGTGAAGGGAGAAATCATGCCTCTTTTTGTCACAAGCAATTACTTCCATATCCATTTCAATATTTCTTACATTCTGTCTCAAATCTGCATCATCAAGCCAATTTCTACAGATGCTTGTTCTATCTATAACAAAATGTCTAAAATGTTTGTTCTCAAAGATATGTGGAACAAAACGGAAGTATCTAGATGTTTCAAAGCTTTTTCACTTAACTTTTTATAATCAAGAAATACTCCATCACAAACCATGTCAACAAGTTCATGTTGCTCTTCTGCAGATAGAGTTGTTAGTTGTATGTCACCACATTCAAAATGATTCTTTATCTGTGAATTTTCAAAATTTGGTGCAGGAAAGTAATCTCTAAAGTTAAACGTTAAATCCTGCAGGTGCTTAGTGATGTTATGCTCGATTTCTGGTAACAATTCTTTGTCAGTGTACCACAGAAATGTCTCCAGTGTTGGAATGTTAGTAAGGCTATCACCTTCAACTTGGCTTTCCCATAAGCATAATTTTTTAATCACTGTCTGAACTCTGAATCTTATCTTCAATGTAAAACATGTTCGTATCATTACCTTTAAAAGGCTTGTGTTTGGAGTGTTCAAATATTGCGAAAACATCTACTAACTAGGCTACCATACAGAACAATGCAAAATTGTTCAACTGACCATGTTGAAATTTTAAATCTATAGGAAAATGTCATACTTCATCACGCAACTCAAAGAATTGCTTCAATATCCCCCCCCCCATGACAGCCAATGCAGTTCTGTATGCAAAGTAACAGCATATGTTGGTTTCCTATTTCTTCACCCAATTTGAGAAGATCCTGGAATGCAAAGCTCAAGATTTCATAAAATTAATAATCATAACTATTTCATCAAGTACCTTTTTTAATGCGTTTGGCATCTTCTTCATAGCCAAATTTTCTTGGTGAATGCTGCAGTGAGTCCATTTCATTAAAGGTGCCAGCCTCTACCCAAGCAGCAAGTCCACTGATTTTCCCTAACATAGAAGGAGCACCATCCATTGTCAGGCCTGCACATTTCTCCCTTGAAATGTGGTTCTCAGCAAAAAAAAACTCATTCAAGACAATATGAATATATTTCAATAATTTGCTAACATGAAATACAGGGTGTCTCACTCGCTACCGAAACCGGCATTTCTTTAATAAATTTTAACACCAATGAAGATATTTCATGTGAAATGTGATGGAAGTGGCCACCATTTGCATCCAGACAGCATTGAACCCGGTGCTGTCTGCCAGCCAGCCAGACGTACCTCTCTGCTACTTTGCTATGCCCTTTCGCTGAGCGTGTCTACACAATATGATTCCGAGTGCTCATGGCTGTGCGCATATGTGTGAAAATGTATCGGCATACTCTGGAAGAGCGAGTGTTTATTGTTCGCACTTGTTGGAAAACAGAATCGTTACAGCCTTGTCAACAGGAATTCACTTCACCGACTGTCACAGGAAACAGGGTTGTCCAAAATCACTTGTCAATGTGTGAAAAAGCGAAGCTTCGTGCGTACCGTATCTCCGTGGTCCACGAACTGAAAGAGCCGGACCGCGTGAAACGAGTGACATGTCGACGGTTTCAGACATTTCTTCAGGAAAATCCGGGCATTCTGGACTACACGTGGCTCTCGGATGAGGTGTGGTTTTACTTGTCCGGATATGTCACTTCTCAAAATTTCTGTATTTGGGCCAGTGAAAATCGCATCGCAATACACGAAGAATACCTTCATTCACAGAAAATTGGTGTTTGGTGTGCGGTGATCCGGTGCCGCCTAATTGGTCCCGTCTTCTTCGATACAACCATCACAACAGCTGCGTATATGGAAATTTTTAACACCTTTGTAAATCAATTGGATGACAAAGAACTCTCCATTGGAGATTACCAGCATGATGGAGCGAAATCACACACTAGTATGGCCGAAATTCAGTCCTTTTTCTGCGACCGCGTCATTTGGAAGGGTCTATGGCCACCGCACTCGCTCGATCTGATGCCTCCTGATTACTTTTTATGGGGATATCTAAAAGGGAGAGTTTACCAAAAGAAACCGCGAACCATAGATGCCTTGAAAGCAAACTTCACTGAAGAAATTCAGGCAGTGACGGCGGACGTACTGGCAAGGACTTTCCTCAATATGGTGCGCCGGGTTAAATGCTGTCTGGACGCAAATGGTGGCCACTTCCAGCACATGTTGGGATGTCATCACATTTTGCACGAAATGAGGTAAGTCCACTTTAAATTTCATTGCAATATCTTCATTGCTGTTAATATTATTAAAGAAATGCCGGGTTTGGTAGAAAGTGGGACACCCTGTATTAAGTAACATATGTGATTTCTTAGTAAATATACATACAAACATGTGTAAGTTTGTGAATTGCTGTTTCTTGTGTTGTTGTTAGCATTGCATACAATGGAGGAATTATAATGATCTTCACTAATAAATGTTAAAACAGTTGAAGTTAAAATTGAAAAAATGGCTCACCCAATTGAGTTGATCAAATGATCATATGTAGAGGATTTTAGGAAGGGAGTGTTTGACCCCAGGTCTTAAACAACCCTTAGAAATAGGAAGCTAGGAGATTTGGGCTAGAGTGCCCGATAGGAAAGTGACACGGAAGCGAAGTAGAAAGGGGGATGAAGACGCCCTTATTTATTACCGGGGGGCCAGTACCCGGGGTCCAACGGCTTAACGTGCCCATCTGACGCACAGTGGATATTTAGTGGATCGAGTGTTTGTACCTGTCTGGGATCGAACCTGAGGTCCTTTCCGTGGCAGGCACGAATGTTGCCCATTAGGCCACCTGCGGCCTACCAGTTGAGTTGCAAGCACCTCATCCACTTTAAGCGCATACTCAGGTTCCATCCATGTTGTGAAAACAACATGTTGCACACTCAGGTTCCATCTATGTTGTGAAAACAACATGTTGTGTACTCAGGTTCCATCCATGTTATGAAAACATGTTGCATATTCAGGTTCCATCCATGTTGTGAAAACAACACATTGCATACTAAGGTTCTATCCATGTAAAACAACATGTTGCATACTCAGGTTCCATCCATGTTGTGAAGCAACATGAAAACATGTTGCATATTCAGGTTCCATCTATGTTGTGTACCCAGGTTCCATCTATTATGTGTACTCAGGTTCCATCCATGTTGTGAAGCAACATGAAAACATGTTGCATATTCAGGTTCCATCTATGTTGTGTACCCAGGTTCCATCTATTATGTGTACTCAGGTTCCATCCATGTTGTTTCACAACATGTTGTATACTCAGGCTCCATCCATGTTGTGAAACAACACGATGCATACTCAGGTTCCATCCATGTTGTGAAAACAACATGTTGCATACTCAGGTTCCATCCATGTAAAACATGTGGAAACAACATGTTGCATACTCAGGTTCCATCTATGTTGTGTACTCAGGTTCCATCCATGTTGTGAACTCAGATTCCATCCATGTTGTGGACTCAGGTTCCATCCATTTTGTTTTCACAACATGGATGGAACCTAAGTATGCATTAAAGTAAACGAGGTGCTAGCAATTCAACGGGTGAGCCATTTTTTTTCAATTTTAACGTTTATTAGTGAACATCGTTATAATTCCTTTATTGTATGCAATGCTAACAACAAGGCAAGAAACAGAAATTAATTAACTTACACATGTTTGTATGTACATTTAATTCATTCAAGGATTTAAGCACGCACTCTGTTGTAGTGTGTACAAGTTCACATGAAAAAAAATTCTCCATAATTTTTTCTTCCCATAGGTAGTGTACAAAGACTAGCATGATAGCTTTGTAATATCAGTGCTTTTAGCAATTTGCAATGAAAAGAAGTTGCAAGTCTGGACCCTTAAAATAAGAGTTTCTTTTATATCGTTAAACATATCACATATTCTTTGTTTCACACTCTTGTTCGAAAAAGTACTGTGTTGATTTCTCTAGGCACTGAATCACCAAGTACTCATCTGCATATAGCTACACAAGCATAGAGTCATTTTCTCGCCTATAGTATGAACCATTCCTGCTTTGGCAATGATTTTTGCCAGGTCAGAAGAAGCTAAGGTTGCATTCTCCTGGCACTCACGCCTGAAGTGTTTTCTATGGTTTCTTGCAACTTCCTCAACTCTGCAAGTTTGATCTTGAAAAAATTTATTGATTTATTTTTGCAGTGCATGTGTTTTGTTTGTTTTTGTTTCTGTGGTGGACTACCTTTTTCAAGTGTGGTAGAGGTCCACCATACCCCACTCTAGAGTCCTTTAATTTCATTCTTTGTGTCTTTTTAATCAGGTAAGTACACCTGTATGGGCGGATTAGCCCACAGCTGATAGTTCCAGTTGGTCATTCAACCTAAGGATTCTGGAACAAAACCCAGTGAGTTAGGGTCTCTTTCCTAAGGTCATACAGAACTAGCCGGTACCTCTCCACGATACACAGAGGCCCTTGTTGCTGTTCTGTGTGCCATTGTGGCTGTGCATGAAAGTGTTCCTACTTTGATGTATGGCAGTGAAACTTGGGTACTACAGAAGCAGCATTGGGGTCGTTTGTGTGCTGGAGAAATGTGTTACTTATGGGGGAGGACATGTTCTGATCGTGTGAGGAATGAAGATGTGTTGCAGTTGTGTAATGTAAAGCAAAATGTTGTTAGCAAGGTGGAGACTAATATGCTTCAGTGGTTTGGCCACGTTGAAGGAGTGAGTGATGAGATGTTTACTAAGAATTTTTTTTAGCCCAAGCGACAGGAAGGAAAGGCAGAGGAAGGCCAAGTAAGTCATGGGAGGATCAGATTCAGGAATGTCTGCATGAGAAAAAGATTCTGAGTATGAAGGTTTTGTGTACGTCGTGTGATGGATGTCATTGAAGCCTGAGTTGTGTGTTAAGATCGCTGTAAATGGAGGAGTTTGATACGGCAACAGTAAGTAAATAATAATCAGTTAAAAATTCATCTGGTAGTTTAACCTCTGAATCTCAAAGAACAGCTTAGTGATATGTATGTATGTGTTTTGTCTCCAGATGTCAACTAAGATTAGCAGGCTTCATAAATTCATTAACCAGAATTTTACAACATAAAATAAACCTGAGCTTTGGCTCCAAGTCAGATCTTTTCGCTTGAGTAAATTCAAACTGAAGATAGTCATCTCTGTACTAATGGATTTTTGTTTTTTTCTATGATTGATATTTAACCAGGGCTGGCCACAAGTGGGGTGCAAGGCACCTGGGCCCCGGGATTTGCACGGGCCCTGGACAATGAAAAAAAAAAAAAAAGGGAGGGGGGTGATGAAACTGAAGAAAACTGAAAATAAAAACTTATAATAAAGTTAATTGGTTAAAATTAAGTTATAAACTCAATCTGAATTGTCGTAACATCAGGGGGCCGCCGTAACCGAACTGGTGTTCTTTAACGCCCCAATGAACTTTCTTCTGAAATTACGTAGGGTGAGCCAAGGAGGTTACAGTAGATGAAGTAAGGATCCGCCGTTCTCCTCTTGTGATCAAAATGAAGCCAGGAAAACGCCACGATTCTGACGTCACAGCCTTCGCCACCATGTTGGTAGACGCAGTGAGATGACTGAGATCATAACATCACATTGAGTAGTGATGATGTGGCTGCTCTTTTCTATCTATATCTTTAAATTTCAGTATGTGGATCGGTAAAAAAAAAAAAAGCTAGCGATTATTAGGTAACATATAATAAACATTTTAGACTGGCTATGATACATATTTATTGATGTTTTTTGGATTTTTAGTTTTTTAATAACTGCAGAAGAGTATGAGCTTTCATCACCGAGGTCACAAATGGCTAACATAACATTTTATACGTATTGTGTTTTTCAGAAATCTCTGTATGAAACTGAATCAATTAATATTGTTAGAAACTCAATTCTATGGGCTCTTAAAAGTTCCTGTTTACTCGCAAACCTAACGAACCGACTATAAATAACAGCACATTATTTTTACGAGTTCCTCTTGACGCAAGTAAAAGTAATGTGCTGTTATTTATTTTTGATAAATTTTTTACGAGTTCCTCTTAACACATCCACACAATTTTTTTTACGAGTTCCTCTTAACACATCCAAACTGAGAACGAGTCTCCTCGAATACAATTTTTTTTGTTCGTTTTATTTATGTCTCTTATTATTCAGATTTGTTTAGGGCCCCAAATTTTTTTGCACCCGGGCCCCTGTTTGGACAAGGCCGGGCCTGGATTTAACATAAGTAGATGTTCTCACACTGGGCCTAGAACTAGTCTCAGAATCAAAAGTACTAACAGAAGACACCAGCTGAGAGTCTTTTGTTTCCCACTATGTATCACTTCTTGGTCTCTTCAGAAATCCTGTATGTAGCCATGCTTTCATTTTTTACAGGTTTTTATTTAGAAAGTAACATAAAACACCTGTGCAATGATATTGACATGCGACAGGAAACATTAAGGTTAAGAAACAAGTCTATTTTCAGTTTTATACTACAAAAGCACTCAGTCAAAATAATGATTTTAATTTACCGCACATAAAGATTACAACCTGAAACATTTTGAATCACTCTATCGGTATATTGCTTTGAGAAAATACATGATTGCTGCTGAAATGAGACTAACTCTGTGGATTAAAATCATCCTTCCTATATGCTTAGATTGCACAATTGGGCAAGTTGTTGAAACTTCCGGCAGCTTCCACGAATCTCAAAGCACTGTCTGTTGGTCACCACCATCTGAGTTTTTAGTCCTTTGACAGATATCTCACGTAACAATTCTGTATTATGACTGCCTAAGAATTTTTCATTGTGAAAACTGAAAAAAAAAAAGAGTGCACATTTCAAAAAGGAAAAAAGTTATTTCTTCCATACAGAAATTATTAAACATTTCAGATTTAAAGAAAACAAATTTTTTCATGTGAATGGGGCCATGGATCCCCGAAGGGGTTATGAGGACCTCCAGGAGTCAGCAGACCCCCAATGGGGAACCACCAATATACATCATTATATTTTCCAAGTTCATGATCCTTAAAAGTTGAATTCTATTATCAAGTGTTAAGACTTTAGTGTATTTAAAGACAAACTACTACCTTGGGAATTCATTTTTGGGATGCCTTATACGTACATTACCTAAACTCGCAATGAGTGATTGTGGTAACCTTTGTACCTGTTGTTTTATCATGCTTCAAACATTTTAATTTTTTGCCCATTCTTAGTGTTTACTTTAAACGTGTGTGTTATATCTTTCAGTTAAATTTTAGTTGCATATTAATGGTTATGTAAGGTATTAAAATATTCATCCGAATTCTTTCAGAATTACTGTTCTTTACAAATATGCATTGCTGTGTGGATATTTAAAATTTATGATCTATGTAGTGCATGTATTTAGTGGTAAAGGTAAATGTATGAGAAAAATTGTATAATAAGGGTTTATCTTAGGTAAATGTATATTGTAGCTGTTTATAGGTGAACAAGTTGGGAAAAATTATACTATATGTGGAAACACAGGGAGGCACATATAGGTTATCAAACTTACATAGAAAGCTTTTGCAGCATTTTATAGCTCGTTTCTGTTTTAAAATTTATTTTTAAAGCGATATAAATTTCTATGATTTCAGTTTCGTGTGTATCTAAGACTTATCCTTTGCTTTTCTAGTCTTCCCAAACCCATTTTATGTAAACACTTTTTGGACAAACCTGAGCTTCGCATTATAATTCTGCTACTCGTTCAATGATTTATGCAAATACAGGGTGATTTTTATTAGCCTTATACCTACGGATTGTTAACAAGGTCTCATGAGCTGTATGATTTGATTTTAAAAGTTTAGTTTGAACTTACGCAGATGTACTACAAATTTCACTAAATTATAAGATTTACTGAGGAATAAAGGATATTACTGTTAGTCGAATTTTCGGGTAGCAGATGATTCCTGTCAGTGGTTGCAGATGATGGTTTTCCACTGTGTGGTTTGTCTTCAATGCTGGTTTCCCCTACTTTAAACTTCTTCATCCATGTGTGCACATTGCTCTTGTCAATGGTGTCATCTCTGTGAACATTCCGTAGCTTTCTGTGGATGTCGGACAGCTTTTACCCTTCCTCCTTCCTTCATCAAAAACTCAATAACAGCACATTGCTTCTGCTTGGAATCCATTATTTATCTGCAATGAAGAAGAAGGATTACTATAGAGGAAGAGTTACACTATCAACATGTGCAATTTGAACAAACTCTGTCAGTTAAAAAAGTTATGCCCACTTTTGCATTACTTTCGGTACAACCTTCGTATATTATCACCCTAACTCAGGCTGACCTCAGAAGAATGATTGAAAACCAGGGCCTCACACCACTCCGCTCCCAAATAGCATTGCAAACTCTACTTACGGTGCAGTGTTGTTCAGGGAAATCAGGTGTTTTCAACCTGGCAGCCAAAAATTGCATTACCTATTCTCACTTCCTAAGAGATGAAAAAAACAACAGGATAAAACAACTAGTATTTGCATAAGTCTCTAGAAACATTTGAAGCTTTCGTGCACATTAATGAATTCCCACTGATCCAATAATTTTTCAATGTCTTCCACTCAAGAACCCCGCTTACTCTAACATAAACCATTTGCACATCTACAAATGGGGAAAACAATAAGGAGAATGGACAAATAATATCAAACGATCAAGTGCAAGTATTTGGTTCATACAGTGCAAATGCTATGCTTTCTCTCATATCCAGAATGTTTGCAATAATAGTCATTCCATATATTTTTTCCTGGTATGTACTCAATATGGTGATTTTATAACATTTGAATACTGGGTTATTTCAGTTTATTTTATCCCAAAATACAGTGTTACATATTTTCACTGATCTTAATGTAACTGTATTTAACTGAATCACATATGATATACTATTAAAAAGCACCAATCACTTACCCTAAAGATCATGGTAATTTCCATCGACAACACACTTCCAGCAAGTCAATTATCGTAATGTTGTTGGCCTTCAAAGGTTTACAGACATCTTGCTTACGATTCCTTCTTCCGGGGATGAAACATCGTTTTTTTTTTTTTTTTTTTTTTAAGCCATATGAGATGTAACTATAAGCTTGTCAATTCCATAAAAACGACACAAGCATACTACTCATTCATACAATTCAATTAAAAAACTATGTACATATTTACACAACCTTACATTCCTAGGTGGTTAAACCTTTGTCAACTGTGAGTAACAAAATGCTCCATCTGTTTCAAAACCCCTGCCACTCCCAATGCAAGTGTCACACTCATTCAGCCCCTCACACACAATCCTCTAGCGCTTTCAACAGACCACTGTCGTCCTCAGGAGACAGGTGTGTCTCACCCGCCCACCCCAGCTCAAGTGAGCAGAGCCATCGAGGCACAGGCTCCAGTCGCAATCTCTGAATCATTGTGTCTCTGGCGCCATCTATTGTCATTGCTGTTCTTTTTTCTTTTTTCTTTCTAAGCTGTTGTTCAATTTTTATTAGGGCCTTCCATTGTTCGTTTAAGTTGCTAGGCTCATTAATGTTGCATAATCTTGATCTGTTTTTTTCAATTAACACTGACTCTGCAATTCTTAACTGCCTTTCATTTTTACAGCTCTTAATAATTTTAATATCCTCAAACCTTGGACATTGTTGATTTTCCATACAGTATTGGGTTAATGCTGTCTTAGCTTCTTTTTTATTCCAATTATTTATATGCTGGTTCAATCTATACTTTAATTTATTCTTGCTGCTGCCTATATATGACACAGGTGGTTGCTGGTTTATAGGGATTTCATAAATTCCTGCTCTATCTAATTGGCTGATTTTTTTTCATTTTTAATCACTAAATTTTTTACAGTAAGTACCTGATTTCCTACCTGTATGTCATACTTGCCACAAACTTTATTAATTTCTGCTGAAACATTTTCTACATATGGTATTGCCCCTACATATTTTACAAGTTTTTTTTATCAATCTTGGCTTTATTGTTAGCTTGAGTTACTTCATAAATCCATTTTTTAATACCTGTTTAGGGTAACCAAAATCATATGCAATTTTTTCAATATATTCAATTTCTTCTTTTTATATTGTTCCATTGATGAGTGTGTTAAACTTCTTTTAATTAGTGTTTTAACACTATTTCTTTTATGTGTTAATGGATGCGATGACTGAAATGGTATAAGTACTGGGATATATGACGATTTTCTATGCACTCTGAATTGCATATTATCATTTGTTTTAATTATCAAAATATCCAAAAATGCCAAAGTATTGTCATGTTCTTGTTCTACTGTCAGTTCAATAGATGGATAAAGTTCACTATACTTTTTTGTCAAGTCCTCAAGTTCATCATTTTTAGCCTGGACAACAGAAAAATGTCATCAACATATCTGCAGTATATCAGTGGTGGATCTTGGAGTTTACTTATTATTTTTTCCTCTATGTCACTCATTATAATTTCAGCAAATAAAGTTGACAATGGTGACCCCATAGGTCCACCATAATTTTGTTTGTACATCTTGTTGTTAAACTTTAAAATGTTATTTTCATATATGTACAATAAAATTTCTCTTAATTCCTTTATTTGTATTGCATTCATTGTCTATAACACATATAATTTTTCAATAATTATTTCAATTGTCTGAGGTACTGGTGTGCTAGGAAAAAGAGCTCTCACATCCATACTAGCAATATGATATTCACTTAAATCTTGTTTAATTACTTTAATTTTCTCAATGAATTCATATGTATTCTTCACAGTGAACCTTGTCTTCATGAACAAAGGTGCCAAAAATTTTTAGATATTTTTTTCCATCTTTATTAGTGGGGAATTCCTTTTTGATACAATCACTCTCATAGGTGTATCAGGCTTATGAGTTTTTATTTTTGCAAACATTTTTGGTATTCCAGTACCCATTGGTGGGTACGCTTTCTTTATTTCATCCAGCAATGTGCTGTGATTTCTTATTCTAGCTAAGTACCTTACTTGAGATTCGGTTGGGTCTTTTGCCAGAATGCTGCAATTCAGTTCCTCTATAGCTCTATTCATTTTTAGATTATATTCAGTTGTGTTTAATATTACAATTTGCCCTGTTTTATCAGCTTCACAAAATTTAATTGTTGGGTCATCTCTTAATTTAATCAGTTGTTCTTTCTCATACTGAATTTTATCTAAATGATATTTCTTTTTGCTACTTTTTTCATTAAATTCCTTCAAAACAATTCTATACAATTTACTTCTAAATTTTTCACGTTCTTCTGCTGGTACGCTACGTGCCATTTCCTCTAAGTTGGGTATTAATTCTTCCGTCTTCGGCAGGCTTCGTGGAAACGCAAATTTTTTACCTCTCTGCAAAACAGCTCTTTGCGTGAAGCTCAAGATCAAGTTGGATTTATTCTGATATACCTCATACATATTCTCCCGTTGTAACTAATAAAGCTGGAAAAAAACATCTACAAATTTTTGGCACCTTTGTTCATGAAGACAAGGTTCACTATGAAGAATACATATGAATTCATTGAGAAAATTAAAGTAATTAAACAAGATTTAATTGAATATCATATGGCTAGTATGGATGTGAGAGCTCTTTTTCCTAGCACACCAGTACCTCAGGCAATTGAAATAATTATTGAAAAATTATATGTGTTACAGACAATGAATGCAATACAAATAGAGGAATTAAGGGAAATTTTATTGTACATATATGAAAATAACATTTTAAAGTTTAACAACAAGATGTACAAACAAAATTATGGTGGACCTATGGGGTCACCATTGTCAACTTTATTTGCTGAAATTATAATGAGTGACATAGAGGAAAAAATAAATAGTAAACTCCAAGATCCACCACTGATATACTGCAGATATGTTGATGACATTTTTCTGTTGTCCAGGCTAAAAATGATGAACTTGAGGACTTGACAAAAAAGTATAGTGAAATTTATCCATCTATTGAACTGACAGTAGAACAAGAACATGACAATACTTTGGCATTTTTGGATATTTTGATAATTAAAACAAATGATAATATGCAATTCAGAGTGCATAGAAAATCTTCATATATCCCAGTACTTATACCATTTCAGTCATCGCATCCATTAACACATAAAAGAAATAGTGTTAAAACACTAATTAAAAGAAGTTTAACACACTCATCAATGGAACAATATAAAAAAGAAGAAATTGAATATATTGAAAAAATTGCATATGATTTTGGTTACCCTAAACAGGTATTAAAAAAATGGATTTATGAAGTAACTCAAGCTAACAATAAAGCCAAGATTGATAAAAAACTTGTAAAATATGTAGGGGCAATACCATATGTAGAAAATGTTTCAGCAGAAATTAATAAAGTTTGTGGCAAGTATGACATACAGGTAGGAAATCAGGTACTTACTGTAAAAAATTTAGTGATTAAAAATGAAAAAATCAGCCAATTAGATAGAGCAGGAATTTATGAAATCCCTATAAACCAGCAACCACCTGTGTCATATATAGGCAGCAGCAAGAATAAATTAAAGTATAGATTGAACCAGCATATAAATAATTGGAATAAAAAAAGAAGCTAAGACAGCATTAACCCAATACTGTATGGAAAATCAACAATGTCCAAGGTTTGAGGATATTAAAATTATTAAGAGCTGTAAAAATGAAAGGCAGTTAAGAATTGCAGAGTCAGTGTTAATTGAAAAAAACAGATCAAGATTATGCAACATTAATGAGCCTAGCAACTTAAACGAACAATGGAAGGCCCTAATAAAAATTGAACAACAGCTTACAAAGAAAAAAGAAAAAACAGCAGCAATGACAATAGATGGCGCCAGAGACACAATGATTCAGAGATTGCGACTGGAGCCTGTGCCTCGATGGCTCTGCTCACTTGAGCTGGGGTGGGCGGGTGAGACACACCTGTCTCCTGGAGGACGACAGTGGTCTGTTGAAAGCGCTAGAGGATTGTGTGTGAGGGGCTGAATGAGTGTGACACTTGCATTGGGAGTGGCAGGGGTTTTGAAACAGATGGAGCATTTTGTTACTCACAGTTGACAAAGGTTTAACCACCTAGGAATGTAAGGTTGTGTAAATATGTACATAGTTTTTTAATTGAATTGTATGAATGAGTAGTATGCTTGTGTCGTTTTTATGGAATTGACAAGCTTATAGTTACATCTCATGTGGTTTAAAAAAAAAAATAAAAATAAAAAATATGATGTTTCATCCCCGGAAGAAGGAATCTTAAGCAAGATGTCTGTAAACCTTTGAAGGCCAACAACATTATGATAATTGACATGGTGGAAGTGTGTTGTCGATGGAAGTTACCATGATCTTTAGAGTAAGTGATTGGTGCTTGTTAATAGTATATCATTTATGAATTGCACGTAAACTATGCACACATTGAAGGGGTTTAATACCTTAAAAGTGTAAATATAATAATTGAATCACATATGTATGCACATGTGAAAGAGAGAGAAAAAATCCGGCAGCAAAAATACGCCCTAGACCTTGAATTTCTTGTGTGGGCATTGGTTTAGATAAAATATATTTTTTATTAATCTAAGAAAAAAAAAAAAAAGGTTTGTTGTGATCCTGTATTTATGTCAATTCAGAAGTAGCAAAAAGTAGCACACACACAAAAATGCTTTTACAAAATGTTGTAATTAACTTTCTCAATTGTTTTATTATTTTGCTCACATTTCAGACATTCTGTCTGGGCTAACATCAAATCACTACAATCACAGCAGAACTTTACCAGGAGTGAGACTCTGTACTCATTATGATGGCAGATTATATTATTATGACATAGTTTTAAGTTATAAAACAAGGTAGTCACAAAAAAATTTAAAAATGAATATTGTATTTCAAAACTTCAACAAACCTCTCCAAATCTACTATCCCTTGCCTTCAAAGAAATGGAGAAAACATTGTTTCTAACACAATTGTTTATGGTATATCAAATTAGATACAGTAGCTTCTAAAAAAGAATTTTGTTTCCTGATATGGCATTTTTTAATTCCCTAGCTAAATAGAATATTGAACATCACTTATTAATCTTTACTCATTTGCAACGCATTCTGCACATACCCCATTTCTTTCATCAACATATACCTTCCGGCCATATTCAACATTTTGGGAAACTATTTGAAGTGGAAACATGTGGAACATATTGTACGGTTTGAAATATGTTTAGAGTGGATTTGTGAATGAAAATTTTATTGTACCTTTCAAATATGTTCTTCTAGTGATGATAAAACTCTTTTCAGGAGACATTACAGAAACAATATAATTTATCTGAGAAGTTTCATTGTATTTCAGAAACAAATTCAGATTTGGAAATGGTAGCAACATTAAGGTTGATTTCCTTCGACTTGAAGACTGGACCGTTCACTATTTTATTATTTTAGATTTCATTTTCATTTTTATTGAATTATTTTATTGATTAGAATTACGATTCATTAAGAAGAATAGTTACCCACCTGTATCAATTTATCAAGTAGAATATCTTCACGAAGTGACTGCTGGAAGTGATAACAGAAGACTTCAAAGCAATTTATGCTTTTGCCAAGTAAAAGTTCAATATCCTGAAATATTCCAGGAAAAAGAAAATGTGAGTAACAGCTGTCATTTATATAATATTTTACCTGAATTTTTAATATTCTGTAGCATTCAACTGTGATAACCCAATGTCAGACAAAGATGAATGTTTCCAGCAAGCACTTTGATATTCATACAATGTGAGAAACAGTACAAAATATCACAACTGTATAGTTGACAAATATGTATCGGGTATATAAATAAGTTTTGAGGGATATGAGGTGAACAAAACACGTTGGAGAACAGAAACAATATTTTAATATTAATCTAAGTATGCTCCCTCTGAAGCTACAACTTTACCCCATCTTTCGGGCAGTGAATGTATGCCCCGAAGGAAGAATTCCGGTTCCTTGGAAGAGATCCAGTTGTCCAGCCAATTTTTGATGTCTTCATAAAAACTAAACCATTCTCCAGAAAGTGCTGATTGCATCGACCAGAACAAATGGTAATCCGATGGTACAATATCTGGCGAATATGGTGGGTGGGGTAGAACTTTCCATTCGGATCCTTCCAAGTACTTTTTCACAGGTCGAGAAACATGTGGTCTTGCGTTGTTATGCTGTAAGATTACTTTGTTGTGTCTATTCTACCATTGCGACCGTTTTTGCGTGAGAGCTCGTTTTAAACGCATTAATTGGGTTCGATACTGATCACCAGTAATAGTTTCTGATGGTTTCAGCAGTTCATAGTGGATCACATCCTTCTGATCCCACCAGATACACAGCATTACCTTTAAACCATGGATATTGCGTTTTGGCGTTGAAGGACCTGGTTCACCTGACTTCGCTCATGCTTTCTTCCATTTAGGGTTATCATACCATATCCATTTCTTATCGGCAGTAATAATACGATGCAAAAAAAACTTTTTTTGCCTTTGAAGCAGCAATTTGCAAATGGTTTTTCGACATTCAAGGTCTCTTTCCCGCTAAGCATGTGGAACCCAAGTCCCTTCTTTTTGCACCATTCCCATGGCAGCTAAACATTGTAAAATGCATGGTTGACTAACATTTAATGCTGCTGCTAGTTCTTTCTGGGTCTGGCATGGATCCTCGTCGAGTAAAGCTTCCAATTCGGCATCAGTAATTTTTTTGGGTGGTCCAGAAAGTTCTTTATCACTGACATTGAAATCGTTCTTTTTGAATCGTCTAAACCAATACTCACGTTTTTATGGGTGGAGAATGTTCACCATAGATTTCTGACATTAAGCGATAGCTGTCGGCAGCACTTTTCTTGACAATAAAGTAATGCACTAACACTTCCCGCAAATGCTGTTTTGTCGGGACGAAAGTTGCCATTTTCCATCGAGTAAAACAAATACGTCTTCGCACCTCAATCGAACGTCGTATACTGACTCTTGCGTCTCGTACTGCGATATTGCAGTGTTGCCACCTTAAAATACATGCGAGCAATAATAAGTAAGATACCGAACGGAAATCCCTCAAAACTTATTTATATACCCAACACAATAAATATTTGTATTAAGGCAGCACCACTTCTTTGCTCATGTAGTGATCCCAGAGTATGGGTTTTTCATAATGTTTTCCAACTGGAGGTTGAATAACCATTTATGCTGTGGCTTTGCCCATCTGCCTTTCTGACCACATGGGAAAACTTCCTTTCACACTGAAGCAAGGTATTACTCTTGGTATGTTGCAAAGTGCTTCATAATTAGTGCACTGATAGTGCTTTATTTCAATGCCCTTATAACTAGCGTGCAGTCCTAGATACTAGCACAATGTGCATACAAAATGTGTTAATATTTGTGCCATTTCTGGACGAGTAAAAATGAATGAACTACCAACTTTTGGTATATATTGGGCCTTCAGACCACTGAATTTTTTTATTTTTTTTTTTAATTTCTACCACTGTGTAGCATATTTCATGTTTTACTTATTGGTTCTATTTGAATGAGTATGTGTGTACATTCTGTTCTAAATGTGCAATATACAACTCTAGTGAAATGATAAGCTATTTTCTACATTTTTTTTTTTTTTTTTTTTTTTGCATGGCCCAGTGATTTGTAAATTAGAGTATTCAGCTGGGCCTGTAGATTTATTTCTGATTCTGACTCTGTCTGTCAGGGGCATACTGATAGCCCCCCACATCGTGGGATGTGGGACTCACAGCTAAGACCACCTCCAACCTCTGGAAGAATGTTTTGTAATTTTTTCTCCGGAAACTGCATATGAAGCTGGTTAAAGAAATAGCCCGGATTTTGTTTTTGATTTCTTTTACAGGAGCTTTGAAGTATTAAAAAAAGAAAGCGAATTTTTGTAATATTTTCATTAAATAAGTACGTAAACATTTGAAATTTTTTTTTGCGGTTTTAGTTTATAAAAACTGGATGACAGAAAAGTAGCTATTCTGTACAATTGGAGGCCCCTTTTCACAGCCAAACAATAGTCCCTATACATGTATGTGAAAGGAAACTCAGTTCAATGAATGTAATTTTTATATCAATGAGGATAAAATGTCATGTATTACAGGTGTTTGCACATAATTATGCATCATTTAGAGTATAATGAACTGAAAGGTGTTCTTCGGAGGGTCAAGAAACAGAAACCTGTGCCATTTTTTATAACAGAGTCAAGAGAAAAAAATTTACGATGTGCAAAATATTTTGGCATTATGTGAAGCGTCTTTATACATATAAGAATTAAAATAATTTAATGTATTTTTATATATTCAAGAGTACATTTTTTTGCTTATGTTTTGTATAAATTGGAAATGGTTATTAGACAATGTCACATTGCAGTTAGATGTTCTGTGTGCAAGATCGTGAGACATTTCAAGAGGATGGCATTAGTTCTCCGAAAGAATAAAATTTGCATAATGCGATTAACTTGAGCCTAGTTTTATACTATTACAAATCTTTCTTGTAGTACTTTGTAATGGCATAAAACTACGACAATTTTAATTATAACGTGCACATTTGTGTTTTATGTAACAAACTGCAATAATTTTGTTTTTATGAAGAATACCTGTAGGTTCCAAAGAATTTGAATTATTGAAAAACAGATAAATGTGTAGATTAGCATCCTAAATTATTTCGTCAGAAAAATGTTAGTACCTAGAAAAAGTGCATCATACAGATTTTAGAGTATGGAAATTAATGGTAAATGGTGCAGAAATTTCATATTTAAAATGTCTTTTAAATATTTTTATCGTGATATTCACCTGTAACTGCGATGATGTGAAGACGTTGTAAAGGCCTAACGCATCGCTACCACAACAATGTCAAGCTTTGTTCCGTTAAAAGGAAGGTTTGTAGCTACACGGAAATGACGGGCGGAAGAATACAAGAGAAAGCGGTTACGTTGTTGGCAGAAGAGCCAATAAATCTTCTAGTGATACACTACAGAAAATAGGTCCACATTATCCACCATTTATTTTGTTGTGTCCTGCACGTTGTTGGCAGGAAAAACTGGAAAAAACCTCTTAGGTTTGCAAAAGATATGCTGACTTGCGAAGAAAGTATTAACAGGAGAACCAAAAGTACAGTGCCACAGCAAATGAACTGCGAATGGAAGCCGTTCAAAGCAGAACCGAAAGTTATACTTCCTTAATTTTTTCTACAACATAGAAAGGCATATTCGTACTTTGTATTTGGAATCATGTGTGAAAGAACGAAACTTTTCTCAACATCTGCTTTAAAAACAATGACAAAACACGAACGAACTATATTTTGTATCGTATGAGTACATGATGCTTCGCTCTCCTAGCAAGAACGAAAGCGGCTGCACTTGTGCTCATCCACAGCGAATCTTCCTTTCAATGGAGCAAAGCTTGAGATCGTCATGGCAGCCATACGTTAGGCCTACCGCAGCGTCTCTATAAAACCATCGCACTTAATGGTAATTATTACGATAAAAATCTGTAAAAGACATTTAAAATCTGAAATTACTGCACCATTTGCGATTAATTTCCATACTCTAAAATCTGCACGTTTCACATTTTTTTGACAAAATAATTTAGGATGCTAATATACACATTTACCAAATAACCCATAAAACCTAGTTAATAATATGTAATTTTAAATTTTCGGTAATCAAAAGCTAATATATTTTCGTAAAAGGGCCTCGAAGATATTTCTGAAGGGGGGGCAAGTTTTTTGGGTACGCCACTTCTGTCTGTATTATGAGGATGTGGCTAACCATCAACAACATTCAAGAAATAAAACATTGATGGCCCCATATTTTCTTTCTTTGAAAATAGAACATACTTTCAATCATTAAAGAAAATGTAAAACCAGTAATGCTGTTTAATAAAATATGAACCAGGGATTTTGCATTTGAAAAGTATTGTTTCTCATCCTTAGTGCTTCTAAGTTTTTTAATAGGGTCCACAACCCTATTAGATAGTTTCACACCAAACTGCAGTTGTTGTTTTTCTTGCTTTTTAAACTGACAGTTACAACAAAAGTGGTGACTATTCTCCATAAACGTAAGAAAGTTGCCCCAAGTAGAAAAAATCCTGAAGTCTGGGTACATATCATGACTTAACTGAGTGAATTTAACAGCTGCAGAAATTTGACATGAGCCGCCCCAGTGGCGCAGTGGTCTAAGCGATGGCCTCTGATCATTCTTCTGGAAGGGGTCCGGGTTCGAATCCCGGCGAGGCATGGATGTTGTGTTTGTCTTACGGCACTGGCTCTTTCCCTTCCCTGGAACCAGTGACCCTAAATTAGGGGAAGGGCGACTGCTTATAGCCCATTGAGTTGCTCACAATGGTCGTTTAACCTCCAATCAAAAAAAAAAAAAAAATTTGACATGAACCCAATTTTAAGCCATATTCTAGTTAGATTTTAGGTGCAATCATTGCTTTTTCTGCATGTATTAAATTTCATATTTATAGTAAATTAATTTTTGTTAGCCAATTCCAGAAAACATGTCTTGCGTATATGTAAATCTGTGTCACACTTTCCACACATGCAGGCTTTTTATCTGTATGATTAAGCAAATGCTCTGATAGAGGAATTTTTTTGGCGAATTTCTAGTAGCATTTGTAGCACTAGTAAAATTTTTCACACACAAAAAAAGAACATACCTCATAAAGTGACTGTTCTGTCAGAATTTCTTTTAGCATATTTCAACTTAAAAGGTCTAGTACCTGTGCAAGTTACTAAATACTTTGGTAGAAGAGTATTCGAACTAAATTTGTTGCTTCATATTTCACCATTTTTTAGCAAGTTTTTCAACTGTACGAGTGAGCAGATGCTTTAAAAGCGTATTTGAGCAAGTTTTTTTCTCTCACATTTCACACATGGGGTTTTTTGCCTGCATGAATAAGGAAGTGCCTTGAAAGTGTTCCTCTTTCAGTGAATCTCTTTTGACATATTTTACACATATAGGGTTTTTCTCCCGTGTGAGTGAGCAAATGCTTTGAAAGACAGCTTTTCTCAGCAAATCTCTTAAAGCATATATCACACTCATGGGGTTTTTCCCCTGTGTGAGTAAGCAAATGCCTTAAAAGGGAATTTTTCTGAGTGAATGTATATTGGCATATTTCACACTGATAAGGCTTTTCACCAGAATGTATCAGCAAATGTTTTGAAAGAGTATGGTTTGCTGCAAATTTCTTACAGCACAAATGACACTCATGAGGTTTGTCACCAGTATGAATGCGTAAATGTCTGTTAAGATGGCTCTTCTTCAAAAATTTCTTATGGCATATTTCACATTCATTAGGTTTAGCACCTGTATGAGTAAGCAAATGTTGTGAAAGCTCATATTTTACTCTGAACTTTTTGCCACATATTTCGCACTCATGGAGCCTTTTACTTGTGTGCAAGAGGAAGTGTCGAGAAAGACTGCTTTTCCTTGTGAAGTTCTTATGGCATATTTCGCACTTATGGGGTCGTTCACTTGTATTAGACAGCAAATGAACTGATTGTGTACTTTCCAGTGAGCATTTTTCATGGCATGTTTCATGCTCTTCCAGTTTTTCGCTTGAACAATACAGCAGTTCATTCATGAAATTACTTTTTTGTGTATTTTCCATGGTGAGGGATTTGTGGTTTCGATTGGTATAAGCAAAATTTAAAGTTCCATCCTTTATGTATCAGAATAGAAGGGTGATGGAATATTTAAGATGTTTCAGATCCACGTAAACAAACTATACCAACAATTTTTTTTAATTTCGCACACTTAACTTTGTTTCAACGCATTTAAAGTAAAAACATTACAGTAATTATAATTTCGACGGAAAGACTGAATTAACGAAGATCCACAACAATTTCCATTATTATAAAACTGAGCTTTCGATATGAGGAAAAGTCGCGGGTACGGTTTAGCACCTTGGTGGCACGAGAATTAATCCTGCCTGGCTTGTACCTTAGCAACATTTGCCGTTATCCGTGAGACAGAACAAATGGCAAGCTAAATGAACTATAGGGGGTGCTCCGCAAACGTAAACAAACTTCGTTTATTATTATTATTATTTTTTTTTGATTGGAGGTTTAACGACCACCGTGAGCAACTCAATGGGCTATAAGCAGTCGCCCGTCCCTAATTTAGGGTCACTGGTTCCAGGGAAGGGAGAGAGCCAGTGCCGTAAGACAAACACAACATCCATGCCTCACCGGGATTCGAACCCGGACCCCGTTCGGACGAATGATCTGAGGCCAGCGCCTTAGACCACTGCGCCACCGGGGCGGCCAAACTTCGTTTATTGCTGTTGTTAATTGGAGGTTTAACGACCACCGTGAGCAACTCAATGGGCGATAAGCAGTCTCCCGTCCCTAATTTAGGGTCACTGGTTCCAAGGAAGGAAGAGAGCCAGTGCCGTAAGACAAACACAACATCCATGCCTGACCGGGATTCGAACTCGGACCCTGTTCGGACGAATGATCAGAGGCCATCGCTTAGACCACTGCGCCACCGAGGCGGCAAACAAACTTCGTTTAGTACGGATAACGTTGCACGTGTGCCCATGAGGTGGCGCAGTGGTCTAAGGCGCTGGCCTCTGATCATTCGTCCGTAAGGGGTCCGGGTTCGAATCCCGGTCAGGCATGGATGTTGTGTTTGTCTTACGGCACTGGCTCTCTCCCTTCCCTGGAACCAGTGACTCTAAATTAGGGACGGGCGACTGCTTATAGCCCATTGAGTTGCTCACGGTGGTCGTTAAACCTCAAAAAAAAAAAAAAAAAAAAGACGTATGTAGGCTGGTTTAACACTCAATCCTTGAGGTAATGAAATTTGTGCCTCCCCGGTGGCGCAGTGGTCTAAGGCGCTGGCCTCTGATCATTAGTTCGTCTGGGGTCCGGGTTCAAATCCCGGTGAGGCATGGGTGTTGTGTTTGTCTTACGGCACTGGCTCTCTCCCTTCCCTGGAACCAGTGACCCTAAATTAGGGACGGGCGACTGCTTATAGCCCATTGAGTTGCTCACGGTGGTCGTTAAACCTCCAATAAAAAAAATGAAATTTGTGGACGCTACATAAAATTCACGATGCATCAAAGCAGAGGAAGGGATTGTTAATGCAGGTCATATCATTTCATATGGAATTAAGAAAAGATAGAAAAGAAATCCACATCGTTTCACATTGCAGTTAATCCACCGCAATAACATGGTCGCCTTATCCGATCAACGGTATTTTAGACAGAAATAATTGTGAAATCTCTGTAAAGTCTTTTGAGTGCTCTTGTAAAACAGGCAGAAGTTGAACATGTAAGCACTGTAACAGATCATTTTTAATTTTACGTTTTCAGACAAGTGATATAATAATACCAACAGAGCTGTAGCAAGAATTATTGGGACCCTGGGAAAGTCACATTTTGGTGACCCCTTCAGCCGCCACACCACTAGTAGGTATACTGACAGATTAGAGTTTTGTTTTTCCGCCTGTAAATTAGATCTCATTGAACTGAAAAGTGGACATCTCTTCTATTATCGTGGGACAGATACTGGCAGAACTAGTGGTGTTGGATTTATAATAAACAAGAAACTGAAGGATAAAGTGGTAGAAGTTGAAAGTTCCTCTGACAGAGCTGCACGACTCGTTATCCAACTATCGAGAAGATACCAGGCTCAGATTATTCAAACTTATGCACCCACCACAAGTCATCCTGAAGAAGAAATTGAAGAATTTTATGAGGAAATTCGTCATCTAAATAATAAAGGTAAGCAGCACTTGAAGATAATTATGGGAGATTTCAATGCAAAAATAGGGCGCCGGCAACAGAATGAAACTTCAGTAGGTAAATTCGGTCACGGCAACAGAAACCAGCGTGGAAATACTCTCGTTGAGTTTGCAGAGGCAGAAGGATTTTTCATCTTGAATTCCTTTTTCAAGAAAAAGCCACACAGGAAATGGACATGGAGACATCCAATTGGGACGACAAGTGAAATTGATTTTATTATGTGTAACAAAAAATTCGTCATCGAAGACTGCAGTGTGCTAAACAAGTTCAACACAGGTAGTGACCATAGATTGGTGAGATGTAAGATGCACCTCAACACTAAACTGGAACGTGGCAAGCTCATAAGACAAACAAAATGTATTGACATAACCAACCTTAAAAAACACCATAATACTTTCAAGTTGGAACTGAAGAACAGATTCTCTGCTTTAGAAGGCCTAACATCGGAAGAAGTGGATATTTCTGAAGTTAACAGAAAAGTAACCAAAGCTCTTATGGAAACAGCAACAAAATTAGCTGGGTCTAAGAACAAGTTGCATGTAAACAAATTATCAGGAAAAACCAAAATGTTGATGCAAAAAAGAAGAGAGATGAGGACAACTAAAGAAGATGTGACTTCCAAAGTGGAATATATAGAGCTATGCAAGACAGCACGAAAAAGTATCACTGAAGACGTAAGGAAATTCAACTGTGAGCTAGTGAGGAAAGCAATTGAAAACAACCAAAGCCTAAAGATAGCAAAGGGACATCTCAGTAAGGGAAGAAAACAGATTATGACTCTGAGAAAAGAAGATGGTTCTATAACAAGAAATAGAGGCGAAATTTTGACAAGAGTGAAAGATTTCTACTCCAAACTATATGAAAGGGATGATACATGTACTCCAGACATCATGAAAGGTACCAGAGTTCTTCCAGTCCTCCCAGCAGAAGTTGCTCATGCAATCAAGAACATGAAGCGGGGGAAAGCTCCAGGGGAAGATGGAATTACTATAGACATCATACAAGAAGCAAGTGGAGAAATTGAAACAGTACTCGCCCAAATTTTCACTCTATGCCTTAATGAAGGGAAGATTCCTGAGGATTGGAACAATGCTACAATGATCCTGCTACATAAAAAAGGTGACATTGAGGATCTCAGGAACTACAGACCTATCAGCCTCCTATCAGTGGTTTATAAAATCTTCACTAAAGTTCTTTCACACCGCTTGAAGGTAACACTGGACATGGCTCAACCGAGAGAACAAGCTGGATTCAGGAGTGGCTACAGCACAATAGATCATATCCATGTACTGAGAGAACTAATTGAAAGAGCGAGGGAATATGAACTTCCATTGTGCATGGCTTTTATCGATTATGAAAAAGCCTTTGATTCGGTGAAACCATCAGCAGTTACCACGGCTCTGAAATCCTGCGGTATTGAAGATGCATACATTAATATTATTAATAACATCTATGAAAATGCAAGTGCAAAGATTCGGCTGTTTGAAAATACAACACACATAAAAATTGGAAAGGGAGTGAGACAAGGTGACACCATATCTCCGAAGCTCTTTAATGCCACATTGGAGGGTGTTTTTCAGTCACTGAGCTGGGAAAACAAGGGATAAAGATTAATGGAGATTAACTAACCCACCTTCGTTTTGCTGATGACGTAGTCATTTTTGCAACTAGCCCATCAGAGCTGCAGAGTATGATACAGGAACTTGCTGACAAGAGTAAAGAAGTGGGATTAAAAATGAACTTTCAGAAGACAAAAGTGATGTTCAATGCTTTTACACGAAATGAGGATTTATCGATTGATGGAGAAAAGCTGGAGATAACAGACACGTACGTTTATCTTGGACAGCAGATATCAAGTGAGGGTCACATTGATGAAGAAATTAATCGGCGTACAAAACTTGCCTGGAGAGCTTTTGGAAGAAACAGCATAATTTTCAAGAGCAATATGCCATTATGTCTTAAAAGAAAAGTGTTTGATCAATGCATCCTTCCAGTGCTTACGTATGGTGCAGAGACGTGGACCTTAACTAAAAGAGACATACAAAGGTTGCAGACAACTCAAAGTAGCATGGAGAGGTGCATGCTTGGTATAACCAGGAGAGATAAGAAGAGGAACTCGTGGATCCGAAAAATGACGAGAGTGGAAGACATCATGATCAGAGTTAAATCCCTGAAATGGCAATGGGCTGGACATACTGCCAGAAGGAAAGACCATAGATGGACAGCCGAAATTTTAGATTGGATTCCAAGGGACAGGAAAAGACCCAGAAAAAGACCACATGGGAGATGGGTGGATGAAATTCGTAAATATGCGGGAGTGACATGGAGGAGACTGGCACAAGACAGACCGTTGTGGAGGAAACTTGGGGAGACCTTCGTCCAGCAGTGGATTGATAATGGTTGACAATGATGATGATGATGAAATTAGACAAAACAATTGGATCTGTAAAGTCAAAGTTACTGTTGACAGAACATTGTAAATTTTGTTCTTAATGGAGTTAAAATTTATATGTATGGATAACAGCAATTACTTGTTTTTAAGAGCATGTAAAAATACGGAATTTTAAATTACTACTATGCAATAAAAACATGTCTTGTTTATTATTCATTCAAGCGCGTTACTAGGTTAGTAGCATTTTACTGGAAATATTTCAAATGCAAAGCAAAAACGTTTAGGTAAATGTGTAGATTTCGTCGGAAAAATGTTAGTACCTAGAAAAGGTGCGACGTACAGATTTTACATTATAGAAATTAATGGCAAAAAGTGCAGAAATTGGATGTTTTAAATGTCTGATAGAGATTTTTACAGTAATATTTATCTGTAAGTGCGATGCTTTGAACAGACGCTGTTTTAGGCCCAACGCATCGCTTCGGCGAGCCGCAACGAAGTCAAGCTAGCCGCCCCGGTGGCGCAGTGGTCTAAGCGATGGCCTCTGATCATTCGTCTGAAAGGGGTCTGGGTTCGAATCCCGGTGAGGCATGGATGTTGTGTTTGTCTTACGGCACTGGCTCTTTCCCTTCCCTGGAACCAGTGACCCTAAATTAGGGACGGGCGACTGCTTATAGCCCATTGAGTTGCTCACGGTGGTCGTTAAACCTCCAATCAAAAATATATATATATATATAATTCCTTCGTGTTTTGTCATTGTTTTTAAAGCAGATGTTGAGAAAAGTTTCGTTCTTTCACACATGATTCCAAATACAAAGTACGAATGTACCTTTCTATGTTGTACAGAAAACTGGGGAAGTAGAACTTTTGGTTCTGTTTTGAACGGCTTCCATTCGCAGGTAATTTCCTGTGGCACTGTAGTTTTGGTTCTGTTAATACTTTCTTCTCATGTCAGTTTCTATCTCACTGGTACATATCCTTTGCAAACCTAAGAGGTGTTTCCCGGTTTTTCTTGCCAACAACGTACAGGATACAACAAAATAAAGGGTGGATAATCTATACCCATTTCTGTAGCGTATCACGACAAGATTTATCGCTCTCCTGCCAACAACGTAACCGCTTTCTCTTGCATACTTCCGACCGTCATTTCGGTACAGCAACGAATCTTCCTTTTAACGGAGCAAAGCTTGACATCGTCGCGATACCGATGCGGTAGGCCTACCGCAGCGTCTCTTCACAGCATCGCACTTAGTGGTAAATATTACGATAAAAATCTCTAAAACACATTTAAAATATTAAATTCCTGCACTATTTGCCATTATTTTTCCTGCTCTAAAATATGTACATCACACTTTTCCCAGACACTAACTTTTTTCCGAAGCAATAATTTAGGACGTTGATCTACACATTTACCAACGTTTATACTAACTTATGAAAGACATAGCTGGAATCTTGGGAACAACACAGCGAGACGCAACAATATGAATTGTTGTTCTTCCCGGAATTCTCCATTTTATTACTCTCTAATTTCAGAAAGTATGCAAAAATGCAAAAATACCCCAAAACAAGCCAACCGAACTTAAGCAACGATCATTTAACAGCTAAGAATGTTATCCGTACTACAGTAATTCTTCCTTTCGCCGCTAGGAGAATAGCGGACCGCTGCGATTGCCAAAACTCAGTGACCAGTTACCTTGCGCAGAATTTCTTCTGATATAACACAGGTAGCAACGGGAGTTTTATAATTTATAAAACTAAAATTTTTTGGTAGGTGCTGACGAGACAGGAAGAGGAAGGGGCTTGCTTAATTTTCTTTGCTTATATGTACAGAGAAGTGCATTTTGTTTTTCATTTTGTTTTTGTCCCATTATGGACAATAGCGGACCGCTGAGATTGCCAAAACTCAGGGACCAGTTACCTTGCGTAGAATTTCTTCTGATATAACACAGGTACTCTAGGCTTCCTACGCTCGTTTCCAGAGTAGCGTTCGGGCCCTGCAGCCCGATCTTCAAGTATATCACATGAAATAAAAACTGGAAAATTCATATAAATTTCAATTTTTATTGCATGTCTAAGCACATAAGTATGGAAAAACTGATAGAAACATGAACACTTAATTTACACATGTATATGAAATTAAAGTAATAACAACATTTTAAGGTTGTATTTCCTTGTACACTATATTTTGAACTTTTTTCCCATTCCTGATAAAAGTTAGCTTACAAAGTTTCAATTATCTAATGAAATGAAAATGTTCTCCCAATTGTTCAATATTTTTTGCGCGGTGTCGATTCCAAGATGGCGGCTTGTTTACAGTTTTTGTTTCTCTCCTGGTGAACTCCCTGTTGGATTTTTGCGGAACTTTTTTCAATTTCCTTCTATTTTTTATTGAAGGACTTTGCTCCGCCACCATTCCGAACATTACGAGTTTTTTACTGTAGTTATTTGGGGGGGGGGAGGTCGGAGCTTTGTCGTTTGAACTTATTGTACTTACTAAATTTACCACTAAGGAAAACAAAAGCGGTCCAAAAAGCATTTCCGTAAATCGTTATGCTAAACCGTTAAACTCCTGAGATAGCTTTAACAACAAAACATATATATAAAAAATTCTCCGCGTCACCATGCCAGCAGGTGACGGGACCAGAACGTTCCTCTGCGGTTATCGTGAAGACAGACAAGGCGTTTGTTTCTTTCCTTCGCGTCTTTAAAAATGCTTAAAAATAAGAAAATGACTTCTTAAATTTATTTTTGTAAAAAAGGGATGTTAGTTGTAAGTTTATGCCGTAAAAATTGCAATGCGTTATGCTTTACAGTTTGCCATATATCCGTTTTTTTAAATGGATCCCATCGTGAAATAGAGAATTTGTGAAATTTAATTTCTCGTAAACAAATGAAAATTCAAAAAAAGGTCGACGAGGTGCAAAAATTCGGTCATGGTACTACATGCCTGCAAAATTTCGTGGTTCTGTTGCTGTGTGTCCGGAACGCGACCTAATAGCACTTTTTTGCTTACCTTATCTTTGAAATACAATAGCTCTTGAAGTATCGCCAGAATCGAAAAACAGTTTATTGCAGCGTATTTTCCAAACAATTTCTTACAAACGATGTAAATTTCATATTTTTGTGTTCAATACGTTTTGCGCTGCGAGTTAGGAAAGCAATAGTGTCGCGAAATTTCTGAAACAGCGGCGGCAGTCGTTTTTTTTAGAATAGAGATATTTATAACGCAGAAACGTTTAAGTTTCTTTTTGTATTATTTGGGGTTTGAAGACCATAATGGGCAGCTCTGTGGACTACAAATTGTAACCGGTCCCCTAATTTGGAGCCTGTGATTTCAGAGAAGAGACGTCACCATCGCAAAATGCGTCACCCAAGTCTTATCTTGGACGAAAGATCAAAGTACAGCGCCACATACCAAAAGTGCGACTCGGTGCTTGTGGACAATCAACGGTTCGCTTACACACACAGCCTAGCGTTTCTTAACAAGGAGTTCTATTGTATTGACCTTATTCATCTCGCATTGCATCATAGGAAAACTTTTCCGTGTCGTCAAACCAACAATTGTTTGTTTCCATGCGTTTTCTCATTGCTTAACATGGCGTTAAGTTGCAGGGGTTCAGGAAAATAACGATTTTCGCAAATTTATTAACGATATGTCTAACTTTTGCTCATCGTATGGTTGTGCGAATAAATCCTGCCACCTAAATTGCATAGAGGAAGGAACAACTTTCCTTAATTTTTCTCTGAAAGGGGCGAAATTGTTAAAGGAATGGCTATGTAACATGAAACGCGAAGATTTTCATGCCAATGTTCATTCTCCAATATGTTCTGCCCACTTTAACGAAAAAGATTTTGGGTATTATGACACTACCAATCAAAGGCAGCTGAAATCTCGTAAGCCGCCCGGATGGCGCAGTGGAAGCGATGGCCTCTGATCATTCGTCCGTAAGGGGTCCGGGTTCGAATCCCGGTGAGGCATGGATGTTGTGTTTGTCTTATGGCACTGGCTCTCTCCCTTCCCTGGAACCAGTGACCCTAAATTAGGGACGGGCGACTGTTTATCGCCCATTGAGTTGCTCACGGTGGTCGTTAAACCTCCATTCAAAAAAAAAAAAAACCTCCAACAAAAGAAAAATCTCGTAGTGTTTTTTCGAATTTCAATTTAAAAGGAAAAAAATGGTAGGAAAAAAATTGAAGGAATATCTGGATCGGTAAATTGCAAATAAGTTCTACTTTCCTCAAAGAATAAAACAAACATATCTATAATTTCTGTTTTATTTAATGTTGCGTATTCATTTACTTTTTTAAACCCTAGTTTATTTCCATATTACGTATTTGCCTCGGCTTCTAAATATTTTGTTATGCAAAAAAAGGTTCACAAGTTTATGTTTCCGATATTTCGCCAATGCATGACAACATAAGAACGTGAAAATTTAATATACCGTGTACAAGAAATGCTACATTAAAAACTTCGTGATGGCTAATGGCGATGCTGTCCTGCGCTATTCGAAATAAACACCGAACCCAAAATTATCTTGGTATCTTTTTCAACCTTGATTTATTCTTCTAAGAAATTAATTTCTTCTTCTTCGCCCTGTAGTTCTATTAATTCGTTGGTAGATTCGATGACCTTAAGATTGTAAAAATTAGCCGGCAGTAAAAGATAATCAAATTGGCAATCTCAGCGGTCCGCTCTCCCTCTAGCGGCAAAAGGAAGAATTACTGTAGTACGGGTAACGTTTTTGGCTCAATGCTTGGCTGTTGGTAGATCGCTCATTACGTTCAGTTGTCGTAGTTTGGTGTATTTTTGCATTCATTCTGGAATTACAGAGTTGTATAATGGAGAATTCCGTGAAGAAGAACAAATCATATTGTTGTGTCCCGCAATGTCGTTCCCAAGGTTTCGGCTATGTTTTTCACAAATTAGTATAAACGTTTGTGCCTTGCGTTTGAAATCCTTCCAGTGAAATGCTACTAACCTAGTAACGTCTTTGAATGAATAATAAACAAGGCAGCATGTTTTTATTGCATAGTAGTAATTAAAAAATCCGCATTTCTACATAATCTTGAAAACAAATAATTGCTGTTATCTATATAAATTTAAACTTCATTATGGAACAAGATTTGCAATGTTCTGTCAACAGTCATCGGTTCAAAAACGCAGAACCCAATGATGATCAACAATTACCAATTCACAAACACTTTTAGGAACAGAATGTTAAAAATTTACAAATGTTATTGTTGACAGTATTCAAAATGGGTCCTGGGAAACGTCAACTGAAACGAAATGTCAGCTTTTAATAGTAATCCGGATTAGAACACCCCTGTTGGTATTACTATATCACTTGCCTGAAAATGTAAAAATAAAAATTACCTGTTACAGTAAAGCATTACTGCTACACAGTGCTTACACGTCCCACTTCTGCCCGCTTTACAAGAGCACTCAAATGACTTTATAGAAATTTCACTGTTACTTGTATCTAAAACACCGTTGATGGAGTGAGGCGACGACGTTATTGCCGTGGACTGAAGGCAGTGCGAAACTATGAGAATTTCTCTTCCATCTTCCTTCTTAATTCCACAAGAAATTATATGGCCTACATTAACAATCACTTCCCCTTCTTTAATGCATCTTGAATATTTGGAAGCGTCCACAAATTTCATTATTTCAAGGATTGAAAGCGACAAACCAGCCATTCTAACATTCGACTTTATGGAAACACGTGCGACGTTACTCGTACTAGAGAAGTTTGTTCACGTTTGCGCAGCGCCCCCTATAGTTCGTTGAGGTTCCCAGCGAAAGCATTGAATCAGCAGCAATGTTGGTCCTCAGAAATTTACTTCTGACGTCACCTGAATAAGGTCCATTGGGTTAGAAATAAAGTAATATCCGATGACGAGATACCCGAATTTTTTTTTTTGATTGGAGGTTTAACGACCACCGTGAGCAACTCAATGGGCTATAAGCAGTCGCCCGTCCCTAATTTAGGGTCACTGGTTCCAGGGAAGGGAGAGCGCCAGTGCCGTAAGACAAACACAACATCCATGCCTAACGGGATTCGAACCCGGACCCCGTTCGGACGAATGATCAGAGGCCATCGCTTAGACCACTGCGCCACCGGGCGGCATACCCGAAGTCGAAGCCCCTGCAAGGGCGTACATTTGCCATTGAGATCGTGGAGCACACCAGCGTGACATCATCATGGCGCCGCCCCGGTGGCGCAGTGGTCTAAGGCGCTGGCCTCTGATCATTCGTCCGTAAGGGGTACGGGTTCGAATCCCGGTGAAGCATGGATGTTGTGTTTGTCTTACGGCACTGGATCTCTCCTTCCCTGGAACCAGTGACCCTAAATTAGGGACGGGCGACTGCTTATAGCCCATTGAGTTGCTCACGGTGGTCGTTAAACCTCCAATCAAAAAATCATCATGGCTTAAATCAGTGACAGTTAGCCGTTAGAAGTCGAAAAGTGAAGCGCCAGCTAACATGGGAGTGGACATGGATCACATCCATCATCGCATGCTGTGAGTTTCGTCGCGCTAGCACCCACGTAAGTTCTGTAAGGAACATTTTTTTTTTGGTTGAAGGTTTAACGAATACTGTGAGGAACTCGATGGGCTATAAGCAGTTTCCCCGTCCCTAATATAAGGCCACTGTTTCCAGGGAAGGGAGAGAGCTAGTGCCGTAAGACAAACGCAACATCCATGCCTCACTGGGATTCGAACCCAGACCCATCTCAGACGAATGATCAGAAGCCATCGCTTAGACCACTGAGCCACCGGGGCAGCCGTAAGGAACATCATCAACGTGTACCCCAAAGCCACATCACATCGACAGTGCTGTCGTAGGTTCGAACGGCTGGAGGGAAATTTCGACCTGTCAGACCTTCCCAAGCCAGAAGAACTGCAACAGTGGATATAGACATGCCGAAGACCTCAGTGGATACCGACCTACGTGTGACCACGCAGGAGTTTGCCTGCCCAAGAGCTAGAGACAACCATCACGAGCATTATCACGCATTTGCGTCAATTTGGGAACGTGCACAACAGGGAGTTTGGGTACACCATCAACTCACAGAGTGCATGCATTTTCCTGCTTCCAAGTGATCAAGTTGAACCGATCTTGGACCTCATTGTGACAGGTGACGAGAAATGGGTCTTTTATAACAGTGTCAGCGCCCAGAAACAGTGATTGGACCCCAAAAAGAAGCCGTGCCACACCCAAAGCTGGCTTACACCTACGTAAGGTCCTGCTGTCTGTTTTGTGGGATATGCGGGGTGTTGTGTTCTTTGAGCTGCTGCTGGACAACACCACTATCACCCCCAATGTGTTGTGCCGTCAGCTTGACGATCTGAACGCATCGCTCACGTCGAAACGATCAGCACTGCTTAACCCTAGGGTGTCCTCCTACAACAAGAGGGAACACCTCACAGCACGGGTCACTGGCGTATCCAGAAAATAATTTTTTCGGGTGGAAGGAAAGGGGTTACTAAATATATTTTTATACAATTAAATGTGTTATAAGTGCATTTACTGATAATATATTTTTTAGATGTCGAAAGGTTCAGAAAAAATTTGGGGAGCGGGGGTTAACACCTAAACACCTCTCCTTGAGCGCGCCACTGGCACAGGTGCTCTGTCACAAGATCAAGGCCCTGGGCTGGAGGCTACTGCCGCACTCTGTCTGTTCCCCAGACATTGTCATAAGCGACTACCACCTTTTCTTCCTGTCGTTGCAGGATTTTCTGGACGGACAGCGGTTTACCAAACGGGACGATGTCGAAAGCGCAGTTATTCACTTATTTGCGCCCAAGCCACCATAATTGTACATGGACGGTATCCAACACCTTCCCAGATAATGGGAGGTCGTGCCAAACGATGGCAACCAGTAGCGTAATTACTCCCCCCCCCCGCGCGCAATCGCGAGGGGCGTAGGTAACGAAGGGGCGTACTACAGTTGACATATGAAAAAATCCGAACACGCACAAAACAAACAATAAATAATTAACCAAAGATTCATATTTTCTTTAAAGATATATTTAGCTTGCTTAATTGAATGTCACGTTTCACTTTTAAAACACTGATTGCTCTACAGATTGAAATTATTCGGCCCTTTGACTCTAGTTTATAATACGATCTTTTTGCAATGGGTTGTAAATAATACGATTGCTCTCCAATCGCCATATCTCTACGCTGCTGTGAAAAAAAAACTGCGAGGCAACATGGGAATTCCCTGTGGAGGATGTGCAGTCAGTCACGTAGGATTACATATGCGACAGGCGCCAACATTTAGTCACATCAGCCACAGATCTACGATGTATAAGAGGGCGATTTCTTCAAGTTATTTATTTTAGTTTTGGACGAAACAATTAAACTTTGCCGTTGGTTTTAGTTCTTTCTTATAGAAGAAGTATGTCAATCTCATTCACACTGTGTGAAAGCTTTCATATACAAGCGAACATCCACTTGTAAAATGTCACAAAAGTGTCCAAGTGGAGTTTTTTTGATTGGAGGTTTAACGATCACCGTGAGCAACTGAATGGGCTATAAGCAGTCGCCCGTCCCTAATTTAGGGTCACTGGTTCCAGGGAAGGGAGAGAGCCAGTGCCGTAAGACAAACACAACATCCATGCCTCACCGGGATTCGAACCCGGACCCCTTACGTACAAATGATCAGAGGCCAGCGCCTTAGACCACTGCGCCACCGGAGCGGCCGAAGTGGAGTACAGTATTGACGAGAGAAAAGAGGAGAGCACGCGAAGGAATTTCCAAAACTCCGCCAGTTCTTTTTGCGCAGGGTCAATTTACCTCAAGTGTCGTTTCTGATGAAAAGAATCATTTCTTTAGCACGTCAACTGTTTGAAGTCTAAAAGCAATCATTTAAAAAAAACTAAGCTCTTCAGAAACAAGGGAAAGTAAAATGAGTGATTATGAAGTCTTATAATTATTAGCCTTAACCATTTAAATATATTTTGCCGCATTCGTTTCTTGCGATAAAATTTATATTAGTCGCCCCGGTGGCGCAGTGGTCTAAGCGATGGCTCCTGATCATTCGTCCGAGATGGGCCCACGTTAGAATCCCGATCAGGCATGGATGTTGTGTTTGTCTTACGGCACTGGTACTCTCCCTTCCCTGGAACCAGTGGCTCTAAATTAGGAACGGGCGACTGCTTATAGTCCATTCAGTTGCTCACGGTGGTCGTTAAACCTCTAATGAAAAAAATGTATATTCATGCATCGGTCCGCGCACCGTGTTAATCTTGATTGGCTAATTAATAACCTTTCATTACGTATTTCTGTTCCAGAAGTTACTTAAAAATTTTAAAATGCAGGGGTCTACTTTTTCCAGACACTATCCCTGATCCTCCTCTTTACCACCACACACACACACACACGCACACCGTGAAAAACACATCCTTCCTCGTGTTCCAAATCCTTTCTGGGGGCGCACGTTGTGCTAGTTATGCCACTGAGGGAAACTACATTTGCCGCCCCGGTGGCGCAGTGGTCTAAGCGATGGCCTCTGAACATTCGTCCGAACGGGATCCGGGTTCGAATCCCGGTGAGGCATGGATGTTGTGTTTGTCTTACGGCACTGGCTCTCTCCCTTCCCTGGAACCAGTGACCCTAAATTAGGGGCGGGTGACTGCTTATAGCCCATTGAGTTGCTCACGGTGGTCGTTAAACCTCCAACCAAAAAAAAAAAAAAAACTACATTTTGGAGTGATTTTTACTTGTAAATACGATAATTATCGCTTTTCTGTTGCCTTCTACTTACAGACATTACTTTATTTCCATCCCGAAAGTTACGAAGTTTGCGATTTTAGGCATATCCATTGAGATGCCTAATTTTTGTACCAGTATAATAAATTTGGGACCCTTCCTGGAGTCAGTGTTCCCAAATTTAGGACCACTGACTCCAGGGAAGGGAGAGTGCTATTAGACAACAAAACATGCATCTTCACGGGTGTTCGAACCCAGACCCATCTTAGACGAATGATAAGAAGACAGCGCTTAGGCCACCGGGCCACTGTTTCAGCATTAAAGGCAGAACATAAATAACTGCGGCTCCCATTCCGACGCGGAATTCGCCAACGTTGACCCCTTTTGAGACTACAGCTTTTGAGACAGCTCTTTGATTCAGAAATTCAGTCCTTTTCCCGAAGGGTTCGTTCGACGCTCCACTGGAATACGCCTTCTCAATGCTTACCATTTTAATGTGTTGACGGCGTATGTTGACGATGTAGTAATCTTTAATCGACGAGATATCGATTCGACCATTTTCAAACTGCCTTTGATGCGTACACGTCAGTGAGTGGAGCTGCGCTCAATCACCAAAAGTGTGTTGGACTGCGGCGAGTCTTATAGAGGTTCCGTCATGACTCTCCATGGGCAGCATTCTGGTCCTTCTGCTACCAGAATCTTTTCAGTTCCACTTCGATGACCCTCCTCTATGCAATTCTGTATTTGATAAAGTGACCAGGTGACACAACGTGTGGGCGTCAGCAAAGGGTTCGGTTTCGTACAAATGCTGCGTTCGCATTATTCATCAAATGATTGCACCCATCTTGTGGTGTGCATGCGAAGTTCTTCTAGTACCCATTTCCTGGATCCATTGACAAATATGAATGTGTTTCTACTGACGCTCACCCTGTTTGCAACCTTTCTACTTCTCAGCTTTGCCTGTTTCTTGTTAAAAGAATTCTCCCTGCTATTACTTATCTTCCGTTTTTCGTAACCGTTCACTGATTTGGATGTATGCTTACTCCACACTCAGCTACCCTCTTCATGGTGACATGCAATGATTTGGGAAAATTTCCAGTTCCTGCGGTTCTACATCGTCTTGGAATTATTCTCTCTCCGTTATGCAAACACTGCTCGGCCGTGGCTGACGTTATCCGTGTCTATGCAAAATAACACACCGTTCAATATTTACTCAGACTCTCGTTGTTTCTGTCGGCTAGCGTGTGGCGTAAGTCAAGTTGCAAATAAGTGACTATATGAGTGCATGCTGTAGTTCGGATTTTCAGCACAACATCCTCTTTGTGCTCATGCTCCAATACTTTGCAAAAACGTAATTTACCAATTACGGCTTCGTCGTTCCTTCCCTGGAGCTACCTCAGCTTTCTTCGCATTTCGTGTGCAATTTATCTACGGTTTGCTGCACAGAGTACAAACAAAACCAGTGGCTGCTGGTGACTACGTTTTACCGTGCGCAGCAAGCAATATTTTTTGAATTGCGATTCGTATTGACACAATACGAATCAGAATTCAAATTTTGACATAGGACTACGTCTAACTCCGCTGATAGGATAAGGCGACTTACGGTCGACTGCCTGTGACAAAAACAGGTCTCAAATGAAATCATTATAGCGTAAATCATTATACTAATCGTGTTAGCATATTCGTAAAAAGCATGGAGTCCAATTCGCGTACTGTATAATACATCGTGCGCGCGTCGCTCCCTATGTGCGTGGGAGATAGTGCAATATTTCTGGGTGTGCCACCGCGTTTGACTTAGTCTATCTCGGCAACCCTCAGCGCAACATGGCTCTGTGTGGTATCGTTTTAAAGCTTTCTAATTGATCTATTCAAACATATGAAGAACATTTCGTAGTGGTTTGAACTGAACATTTTAAAAATTGTTTTCTGGTGAACACTTATGACAATATCGTGGCTTATCCGGACAACCGTAAGTGCAAAACGATTGTGCGTAGTATCGTTTTAAAGATCTCGATATGATTTATTCAAATATATAAAAAACATATTGCAATGGTTTAAGCTAAAATTTTTAAAAATTGTTTTTGTGTGAACGGGTTAACATTTTCGACAATGCCTTGAAATTTGCAGAATGAACGCAAGCAAAAGTGGAGAAAATCAAAACGATAGGCAAGATCAGGGCCGGATTAAGGCCTCTGTGGGCCCCATAGGATAAGACATTTGAGTGGGCCTAAAGGCTAAGAAATCTGAGTGGGCCTTCAAATAATTATGATGGGAAATCATTATGAAGTCCATTAAAACACGAAACTGTACCGACATGCTTGCGATAATTAATACGTATGCATTCTTCAAACTAATAAATCATCTGCAGAGTTTTCATAAGTCACTGCATTTTCCATCGTTCTTATAAGAACATGAATTCAAAGTTTCAGATTCCTAGATTTCGTCTTGGATTTTCTAATGATTTAGTATTGTGCAGTTTTCTTAGGGCATCTTTTTTGTTACAAATGCAATGTGAAGCCACAGGGAACTTCGACCTTTAACGGTTCCAAGAACAAATTGGGAGGTGGGAGTGGATGGTAGTGAAAAAGCTGAAACTGTTTTGCCGACCCCACGTATACAGCGAAAAGAAACCCTTACCCTCGGTGAGTCACTGACTTGAAATCTGTTCGTCTTCCAGCACCTGTTCTGACTAAGTGGGAATAATACGAGACAAAAGTAAAATTATTTTACAAACTCCTCTCTCTCAACCTATTTATTATTTTCCCAGGCTTGTCTCCTTGGCCCCTTGGTCATGTTGGGCCCCAAGGCTATAGCCCCTATGCCCCCCTCCCATCTTAATCTGGCCCTGGGCAAGAGTAAGTGATGAGGAATGTAAGACGACAGAGCACCACCATGGGTAATTCGTGTATCGATCTCCTTTTTGCTTTTTGTTCGCAAAGTATCCAGCGTCATTTGTAAAAATTATGTAAGCTACTATTAACATCATAGACTTGTGTTGGCTATAAAAAAATAAATCAACGCTTTAAAATCATACTTGACTAGCTCATTTCAACTCTCCGATCTGCGAGTCGTAGTCCTATGTTCCAAATTCATGGCTCAAACAGAACCAAGTCTGCCTGTATTTTTTTTAGCGGAAAGTACGTTCATTAATTAATGATTTGCTGCTAGCACAAAATCTTATTTTTTTCCCGGGTCGTAGCCAAAGAAAGCTCTTGTTCGGAGATCGGTCTTTAAAACATTGTATTTCAAATGCATGGAAGGAAGCTTACATATTTTGCAAGGCAAAATATCCCACTCTGAAAAATGGACTTTCCATGTTTTGTGAATAAAAATTGTGCTCTTGCTGGGACAAGTGACACTCACAGCATCTGTGTATGTACTATTCACAAAAATGTCAAATTAATGCAAATGGGATACAAAATGGAAACGTTATCAACCAAAAGTGATGCAGGACAAAAATTTAAACATATAAATACTACACAGTGAATAAGATTTCTGGATCACCTTCACCAGCTTGCTATTTTAGTGAATACAAAAAAATGCCCAAGAACTAGAAAATAATTTTAATTATTTGTTCGATTCTAATGTAACTGATGACATAACTGCAAGCAATAAATATCCACAAATTGTTCAACACATGCATTAACAAAAGCCATTTATAATTTTGAAATCATGTTTTATTTATTTCATTTTCTTATTGTTTTGAAAAAATATTGCTGATCTAAGAAGTTCATTTATAGCTAAACAGCAGGCAGCTTTTCATAATGAACTAAAAGCAAATTTGCAAGCCCGTGAATTCTTGATAACATCTGATTTTTCTAAAGATTTCTGTTGGAAGATTCTGCTCAAGGATTCCATTGTAATAATTTTCAACCTGAAATTCACACATTATTTGCATTTTGCAAAAAATCAGGGAAAACTAAATACACAAATTATGGCAACAGTTTTGGAGAGTTTGCAACACATTATATGCAGTAGCAGTTCTTTTCCAGCAACTGCTTGCACATCTCAATAAAAGTTTAAAAAAGACAAACTTTTTTTTTGTTATTTAGATGGATCAGAACAACAATATAAGAACAGGAAAAATTTGATCAATTTTTGCTAAAATAGATTTTAAGATAGTACTTGCAGATGTCTTTTTTTTTATTGGAGTTTTAATGACCACCGTGAGCAACTCAGTGGGCTATAAGCAGTCACCTGTCTCTAACTTAAGGCCACTGGTTCCAGGAAAGGGAGAGAGCCATTGCCGTAAGACAAAAACAACATCCATGCCTCACCGGGATTCGAACCCGGACCCTTTTCGGACGAATGATCAGAAGCCATCGCTTAGACCATTGCGCTACCAGGATCGCATATGCACTGTAGAGCAATTGAATTAGAATTACCTGTCTAGTAACGTGTAGCACCACCTTTCGCCCTGATGATGGCGGCGATTCGTCTCGGCATGGACTCGACAAGACACCGAAAGCGTTGGGAAGCCATACGGTTTCACGACCCCTGAACAGACTCCCACAGTTTACGAAGATTTGATGGAAGGCGGTCAGAGCCTCGAACATCTCTCTCGATGGCATCCCAGATGTGCTCGATGGGATTAAGGTCAGGTGACCTAGCTGGTCAAGGAAGCGAGGTCACGTCGGTGGAGTGTTCATCCAACCATTCGGATACAATTCGGGAGCGATGGCACGGTGCATTGTCTTGTTGCAGGATGAGGTCCCCAGTGGGATGTTGAAGACGCACAAACGTGAGTAAATGGTTGTCGAGGATTTCCCGGTAACGTTGACCTATGAGGGACAATGCCACACTACAAGGGGTCCCATTTCAGTCCACGTAAACGGTCCCCAGACGAGCTTGAAGAGTACCCTGCTGGCAAGAAGGATCCATCGCTTCATGTGGTTTGCGCCGTACTCGTATCCTGCCATCCGCATGTACCAACGTGAATCTCGACTCATCAGTCCAAGCAACATTTTTCACATGTCTAGGGTTCAGTGGCGATGTTCCCGCACACATGCTAATCTTTGCATCCTGTGATGTGCAGCCAGCAGCGGTACCCTCGGGGGACGCTGGCTTCTGTGCCCCATAGCGAGGAGATGGTTCTGGATGGTGTGGCTGCTTACACGTATTTGAGCACCAGCGTTAAATTGCCGAGTGATTTCTTGCACTGTGGCCCGTCTATCCGCTGTTACAATGCGAGCTAGCCGATGATGACCCCGCTCATCCACACGCTGTTGTCCATGGCAGTTGGCCCTTTGCAGGGATGGTTTTACAGGATGCGATGTACTCACGGTGCACCCGTGACACAGTGGCTCGTGAAAATCCTAGTGCTTGCACGACTTCCGAGATGGAGTGACCCATTCGTCGGGCCCCGACAATTAGCCCACGATCAAATCCGCTTAGATCCTTCGTCTTACCCATACTGCGTCCGACTCTTACTGATTCCCGTCGCATCACTCCTTATATTGTCGAATCGCTGCATACGTCATGTCGTTTCCGTTTACAGGGCCGCCCACAGCGCCACATTTGCATAACGCTAGCTGTCTGTAATTCAATTGTTCTTCTTTTTCTTTTTTTTTTTTTTTGATTGAGGGTTTAACGACCACCGTGAGCAACTCAATTGGCTATAAGCAGTCGCCCGTCCCTAATTTAGGGTCACTGGTTCCAGGGAAGGGAGAAAGCCAGTGCCGTAAGACAAACACAACATCCATACCTCACCGGGATTCGAACCCGGACCCCTTTCGGACTAATGATCAGAGGCCATCGCTTAGGCCACTGCGCCACCGGGGCGTCATCTTTATCTTCATGAAGCACTCTAAGAAGTTCTTGAGTCGATATATTCCTTAATTTTTCGTTGGCATATACAAGACGCAGTTCATTTTTAAGGTGCTGGAGTATAGTAAATATTTTTCCGTAAAAATATTGTAGATTTTCAAAAGCGTGAGAGGGAAAGTTTGAATTAAATTGTTCGAATTTGGTTGTTTCAGCAAGACAAACAAATTGAAGTTTTTCACAGTCTTGAAATCTTATATCCATTTCCATAAGAATGTGGTCTAAAATTTCAAATTACAGTTGTTCATTATTTTGAAAAATTGTTTCTGGTGTAAGAGCATCCAGCATATTCCCGTTTAGATCTGCTGATTTCTGTGATTTTGCTAGTTTTTCCAAACAGTGTTTCAAATACTTCAAAATTTCACGAGTTTTTTTAATTTGAGTTACACAGCAGTTTAGGTCTAGTGATTTTTTTCAGCAAAATTTCGAATAATAGATCGGTGGGGCCAAAAATTTCATTAAATGCTATTAACAAAAATGTAAATTCAAAAGTGCTCATATCGTTTAAAAACCCCTTGGCAAGCTGAATTGATATTTCGTCTGATTGTTCACTATTTGCCAGAAATTCGAATACTTCTTTCAATTTATCCCAACCTTGAACATTTTTTTATTGGAGGTTCAACGACCACCGTGAGCAACTCAGTGGGCTATAAGCAGTCGCCCGTCCCTAATTTAGGGTCACTGGTTCCAGGGAAGGGAAAGAGCCAGTGCCGTAAGACAAACACAACATCCATGCCTCACCGGGATTGGAACCCGGACCCCTTTCGGACCGGACCGTGATCGTTTATATATTCAGAAATACACTGCTGGACAATTGCTAAGGACGGATCATAAACGGCTATATAGCGCATAAAAAAGTAAGTGTGGTTGGATGCCAAGTGAAATAAAATAATGTCAGAATGCCAGGACATTACAAGAAAGACAATTTATTGTGCTCTGAAATCCAGAAGGCTTTGGAACGTGTTCAAGGGACAAACAGACCATTTTGTGCAGAATACGTAAACTTGAAAAAAATGCAAATACCGTCCGCAGTCGTTCCTGCATAAGATGTCACTACGGGATATGGCCACCATGGAGGGCGATGCAAGATTCCACACGTCGTGTCATGCTTTGCACAACATTATCAAGCAGCTGTTGGGGTAATTTATCCCATTCCTCTGTCAGTGCACGGATGAGGGTGTCCTTGTTTATTGGAGGTCATTGGCGACCAGCAAGACTCCTCCCCAAAGCATCCCACACATTTTCAATGGGATTCAGATCTGGAGAACGTGCTGGCCATACGCGCCGTTGAATATCCTCGCTCTCAATACTCTCCTGGACAGCGACTGTTCGATGACATGTTGCGTTGTCGTCCATGAAAATGAATCTATCACTGACAGCACCACGGAACATGCGAACATTATGTAGCAGAACATCATTAATGTATTGTTGGCCAGTCATAGTCCCAGTTGGAAGCACATAGAGGGACGCACGGCCATTGATCATAATGCCAGCCCATACCATGACACTACATGTCGGATATCGGTCCTTTTCCTGTATGTTTGCTGGACAATATGCAGTACCACTATCACGCCACATCAGTTGTCGTCCACAATCAGACGATAGACTGTATCTACTCTCATCTGAGAAGAGGACAGCGGACAAGTCGTTATCAGTCCACTTGCGATGTTGATGGCACCATTGCAGACGGGCGGTACGGTGACGTCTGGACAATGGGATGCACACAACAGGACGGCGGGCGTATAGTCCTCCTTCATGCAAACGTCTGGCGACAGTTTTTCGGGAGATCCGCTTTTTTTTTTTGATTGGAGGTTTAACGACCACCGTGAGCAACTCAATGGGCTATAAGCAGTCGCCCGTCCCTAATTTAGGGTCACTGGTTCCAGGGAAGGGAGAGAGCCAGTGCCGTAAGACAAACACAACATCCATGCCTGACCGGGATTCGAACCCGGACCCCTTACGGACGAATGATCAGAGGCCAGCGCCTTAGACCACTGCGCCACCGGGGCGGCAGATCCGCTTGCCAGTAGCAGCCATAAACTGATTTGCTACCTCACTAGCTGTGCTGCGCCGGTGTCTTTTTGTTGATAGCACTATGTACCGATCTTCTGCAGGTGTCGTACTGCGAACACGACCTCCCCCGTGAAGTTTGCTACACTCTCCATTTGTTTGAAATGATTTCCAAAGCCTTGAAACAACACTGTGGCTGACGTCGAACTCCCTGGCAACATCTGTTATTTTTCGCCCTTCTTCAATCTTGCCAATAACACGGCCACGCGTAAAATCATCTAGGTGATGTCGGGAAAACATACTGAAAATTGCAAGTTCGTCAATTGATTCTTTTCCTTTCAACTTTGCGTTTGAACAACAACGGTCAAATCCTTTATATCTCTTATCAGCGCTATGACGTCACGAACAAGTTCGGCAATCAAAAATTTGCATACGCACAACACGTCTTACTGTATCCCGCACTTATGCTAATTTCCACATTTTCCTACCTTCCATTTTATGGTTGCTATCGTTGCTATTGTCACCCGTCCTTAGCAATTGCCCGGCAGCGTACATTCAATTAATTCATTCTGAATAGTTTTTGAGTCACCTGTGAAGACATTTTTTATCTTTTCGTATTGATTTTGAATTTCTAAAGGACTTTTTGATATCAACAATGACAGTAATTCCTTGAAATTTCCACGAACTAGCTTTCGTTATGGCCACGGAATGCTAGTTCAGGTTTGCTCAAATATAATACTGCATCAATCACTGTCTGCAGGAAAAGTCTATTTAAACGAACGTTTCCATTGAAATGCATTTTCAAAACCCTAGCATTCTCTCTCAGGGCATCGGCAATGGTGTTCTGATTTTTTTCAAAATTCCTTAGCATTAACTCGCATTTCAGGTGTTTACTAGAATCACCATGTTTATTAAGTGAGCGTGTTATATTTAATAAATCTGAGAATACGTCTTTATTGCACGCCGAATGTTTATTACTAAAAAGTAAGCAGGGCCAACAAAATAGTTTTTCTTACACAGAAGTACTACATTTATATTCAGTAAACCAACAATTTTTAAAATTAATATTGTTAGATTTACCGCTCTTCTTGATTTCTTTTTGTCAACAATTGTCAGTGAAACCGTTGGTCGTCCTTGAAGTAAAATGTCTCTTTTATCTTCATCTTTCCACCGATTAAATGGAGTTTGTAATAAATTACAAAAATGTCGTTCACAGGATACATACTTTAAAACTATCACTAACTGTTAAACTGTACACGAAACTACAGTAACAGCTAAACTGTTCGACAAATAATCACAAAGCACGAAAAAACAAATTCCCTTTGGAAAGCATGTACTACAACACCGCAAGAAAAAAGCCCTAGTGGATTGCAAGGTACCCTGGGTAAGCCGTCCCGTTTCCCCGGGATCTCCTTCGAAAGTCACGACTCCAGAGCCTCGGTGCCGAAAGCTAAAATACTTCACTTGCACGCCAGATAGGGGAGGTTGACGTCACGGTTACCATAGCAACTCGGTCGAATGCTGCAGACTTTCAAGGGTTTTCATTTCGGCTCTTCACTTGCACTGGTTTGCGTATGAGGACTTGTTTTCCGTATTGAACGCGCTACGTGAATTGATATCTAATCAAAATTTTGAGTATTTTGTAACAATAGAGGCAAAAAGAATATATTATACAAATTACTGAATAAAACTTTATTTTAAGTAAAATAGGTGAAGAGGCACTTCACTTACTTCACCTGAAAAGCCGCCACTGGGGCGACTGCTTATAGCCCATTGAGTTGCTCACGGTAGTAGTTAAACCTCTGATCAACAAAAAAAAAAAAAAGATCACCTCTTAACCATAAGGCCCAACCACAGTGCGAGGATTATCAGTATGCCCTGACTGCAAGGAACAAGGAGAACGTAATATCTATGAGCACAGTTAGGGTGACCATATTTCCTTGAGAACAGTGACAGAAACCATATAAAAATTAAGTACACTTAGCGGGGGCTGTATTTCACCACGATCGTACCATGAATATTTCTCCGATGAAGTAATCTTAAGCAGCAAATTTCGGTCTTTCAACTCCTTAACTGAACTGAAAAGTCATCAGTTTCAAGTTTTCGCCACACATTATTTTTGCCTAGTTTTTTGCAACCACCAAAACTGGTGTTCGTGTTATCTGCACACAAAGCAATAATTTTGTCGGGTAAGACAAATTTGTGACTGACTTCCTTCAACATAGCACATTGTAACTCGGATGTTTCACCAGGTAAGGAAACAAAGTCTATAATTTTGTCTTGAACACCACAATTTGGCAAAATGTACTGCACAACGGTTGGAAAAGGTTTTATGTCTTTTTTGTTTGATGCATCTGTACTAACTGTTATTAGTGGCGTAACTACTACCCCCGCAGTTGCACGGGGGGGAGGTAACCAGGGCGCGTGCCACAGCTTCTAGTTACATGAATGATTTGACTTGTGTAATATTGCCAGTGTTAGTTTTCTTCTATGACATATGTAAAGAATGGTTCTGCGATCTGCGTAATATAGCCAATGTTTGAGTTCTATGACGTATGTAATGAATGCATCTATGACTTCTAAAATAGTCAGTACTTGAATTGTATGAAGTTTGTAAGGAATACTTCTATGACCTGTGTAATACAGCCAGTATTTGAATTGTATGATGTATGTAAATAATGCTTCGACAAACTTTGTAATATAGGCAATATTTGAGTTCTTGTATGATGTATGTAATGAATGCTTCTGCAGCCTGTGTAATATAGGTGATATTAGAATTCTATCACATATCTAATAAATACATTTACGACATAGGTAATGTATTGTGGCCAATATTTGTTTACATTTGTCACGTGCATAATGAATGCAACACTTTTTTCTACCAAAGTTAACCTCAAAACCATTATTGCCATAGAAACAGTGAGCCCTCCCTACTGTGCCCAGACGTTTCTTTCCCTGCAACAGAAAAGTGAACATGCACTTTACTTTTGCTTTACGTTTCATACTCATATGGCTGGATCATGTGCTATGTAATGTAAGTGCAAGGGGTAGTTACCCAAAACTAAAGAATTTGTAAAAGTGAATAAATGTCAATAAACAAAAAATTTCCTTTTAAAAATAAATACATATGCACACACCATAAACTCGTGTTATTCAGCACTTTATTAGTGGAATGTTTTATTATTCCACTAATAAGAAAAATGGCAATTTATTTTTAGAGATAGAGAAAACACAGTTGGACTTTCAGCTTATTCTAGTTCTTTATAGCAACTAACTTCTAGAAAGGATGAAATGTGTTTAGAAATGTGGGAATTCCACACCAGAAGGATAGGGAGTAGAATGATAAGTGCTCTTCTGGTTTTGCTTTTTATTCAGATGATGATGGAGTGAGATTTGTGTATGCCAGAATCTGAAAACTGATTAAAACATGGTGAGTGAGATTTGGTAATTTCTTTAACCCACGCTGTTCACTACAATCTGAAGTTCTGTGTACCAGCATATCTTACAAAACTGCCACAAAGTTTTATGGGATATGCTCTCCTCATGGTTGATCAACTGAGCCAACAGCTTGTGTCACTATTAGTCCATTAAAGATTTACTGTGTGGTAAAATGCTTCATTGAGGGAGGGTGAAATAGCTCTATGATAAAATGCTAATTTAAAAAAATTTTTCAATACGAAAAATGTTCCAGAACACGAACGAATCATAGTTTACAGTAGGTATTGCAAAAGACCTTTGGGTGATGCTGATAAATTACACAAATACATTCAGGCTCTTGTGCCCATTTCATTCTAAAGCAATTTCTGGCAAAATTTATATCACCATCATGTTGCCTGCCTGATTTTGAAATGCCAAAGGGGTGCATGCGAATTAAAATTTACAAGAAAACCTGTGTGTTTTTTAGTTTCTTGTAAACATGGAATTGTGTGCACAAATTACTTTCCTATAGATATGAATTATAATTTACAGGAAAGTAATTTCTTCGCTCTTTCTTTAACAATCCACAATTAAAAGTTTTTTGTTTTTCTGTAGATATAGTAAAGCTATTATTATGCACCCATTTAAAATTAATCATAATTAATAAAAGAAAAAAAAAACATTTGTAGTGCCCATTGCAGAATATTTAACGTGAGACATTTTCCTTAGTCCTGTGTGAATTACACTGCATTTTTTAACCATTTATTTTATTGCACTTTGGTACCAGTAAAATGCTGCTCTGATTACCAGTAGTATTTTACTGTTGAAAATTAAACACATAGACTGCCTTGCACAAGAGAAAATATTACGCTGCTGAGACTAATTTCAATCATTATATATCTTGTCAGACACAGTAGTGCACAGAGAATTTCTTCAAGGGAGGGGTCCAATAAAAAAAATCCACGAAACAAGAGCAAATGCGACATGTACCTACTCCCGCAAAATTAGAAACAGTAAATGTATATGTGAATGTATGTATTTTTTTAATGGGATGTTGACATTAATGAACATTGATGTGCACTCAGGTAAATAAAAATATTTTTTGAGAGAGAAATTTGATAACAAGTTTGATAATTTTAGGACTAAGACATAACAGAAAATAACGACCATTACGAAAACTAGAACTAAGACAGAAAAATACTGATCATAATGAAAATATTAAATTTATAATAAAACTATCTGCAGTAAGATTTTTTTTAATTTAGCAGTAGTTGGAACAATGAATTTTAAAAGAACATTTGTTTTCTTCATCCGATGAATGAACGACAAGGGCATTCTTTGGAGGGGTTCAGAATTGGCGGACCCTCCCCATGTGTGCACCACTGGTATGGTGGACTAAAATAACTGGTGCCGAAAGCAACGGATTTCTGTGCCTCGCTCTCATGATTCTGCCACCAGATAGCGCCCTAAAACAATATATGAAGCACTGATGTTTTCAGTCTTCAAGATTTATTTATTTTTAAATTAAAGATGATTGCCAAAAATCCCTTTTTCAAAATATTATCTTTTATTTACGTAAAGTATTTTTCACACTTTTACCATTATTAATAGCTCTTATAACTTTGCAACAACTCGAATCTACGAACCTTGCTCGAGAATGCAAGTTTATGTACCTACTATGGTAGACCTTACATCTATCTACTTAGAAAAAAAAAACCTATTAAAAGACCATAAAATAAAATAAATAAATAATGTTTAGAAAACATTGTTATAAATACAAGTAATATAAAATAACAAAGAATAACCACAACTTGGTGACAAATATCGTTGTTAAAAATTTTACGATAGAATGTGTAGGAATACTACAAGAAAATATTTCTGTTATAGAATGTATATACCCCTCCCTTTTTTTTTTAGTAATAAAAAAGAAAATTGTTAACATCGGCATAGTTGCTTTTTTATTTGAATATATTGCCAGTGCCTAGGAACTTTTTTTTTTATTGGAGGTTTAACGACCACCGTGAGCAACTCAATGAGCTATAAGCAGCCGCCCGTCCCTAATTTAGGGCCACTGGTTCCAGGGAAAGGAGAGACCAGTGCCATAAGAAAAACACAACATCCATACCTCTCACCGGGATTCGAACCCGGACGAATGATCAGAAGCCATCCCTTAGACCACCGCGCCGGCCCTAAGAACTTTTAATCGACGAATTTTTCTCCAGAAAGCATGTTCATATTATTTACTCTTAAAAAACCCTATTGAAACAAAAAAAATACAAACGTTTTGAAAATATTGTTATAAATACAAGCAATGTGATAAAAGAAATAGTCATTGGAGTTGAAAACCAAATGTCATTAAAAATTTTAGCATTTTTTTTCTGATATAGGACAAATCATACGTTGAGTTATTTAATTTATATATTCTGCCTCCTTTTTATTTTCTAAGATTTTTTTTTATTTAAGCATAATTTTTTTATTACTCAAATTAAATATAAGAATACTTTAATATTCTGCCAAAATGTCTAGCGATTTTACTCAGAGAACAGATAATTTTTCTTGGAAATTTAGTACCTTTGTTCCATCATTTATGCATTAATATTAAAAAATAAGCCCAGGCTCCAGTTCATAACTGCATCGGTCCAGGCCCACACTGAGCTCGAGTGGGTTCAGAAAAAGATTAGGCTAAAAATATGGAGGCCTAGTTTATACCAAGGTTCAAAATTTGTCAGATAAGATGTTTTTGAATTATATTTCATTAGAAATTCACAAGCCCCATCAGGGACATAGCTAGAATTAAATACTCAGGGTTGCATTGAAAAATGTAAGGGTATATATATACTCTGTTACAACCTCTTTGCTCCCTTACAGCTGGATAGGAATCATTGATATGTGGTAAAAATAGTTCAGAAATTTATAATAACCCCATTAATTTTATAATAACTGTTTCTTTCTATAAGCTGTTTTTCAAAGTGCAACTCGCACAACAATGGCTATCAAGCTTACGATCAGAATGTGAAATATTTTTCTTTCATTGAGACAGTAAAAGCACATCAACAGGTGCCTTAAATAACGATGCTTTGGCAGCATTTTTGTAACCACTTTGACAATTTGGCACAAAGCATTTTCTGGAAAGTATTGATCGCATTTTTAACTGAGTAATAAGCCCTCTACTGTCCTGGAAAATTATCTTTTAAACCTTTCTATATAAAAAAAAAATATATGAATTCTAGTCCACCCTAACACAAATAAACAATAGCACAGCAATGCACGACAGCGAGAAAAGTAGGGGACGATTGTACCACCACCAAACGATGTTCTAAAAACCGTGACATCTTTTAACATGGGACGTATAGCACGCTCTTGGCACCAGTCATTCTAGTACACCATACCACTGGTCACACAAGCTACTGTGTGATATATCCATCATCTGATATAGTACCAGCTGATGAAATCAAAATAAACCAATAATGTCAAAGCACCATGCTGGAAACACAATCAACAAACATTTTACTACAGAGAATTAAAAATGTAGCATAAACCACAGTATAATTTCAGAACTTATTTGGATATATAGCTTTGCATCATGCCAGTTGCTTTTCTGATGAGACTTAATGCTTGAAACTAGTCACAAGCAAGTTGGTGTGGTGTTTTCTCTCTGAAAGGTGTTTATATTGATTGTTTAATTCGCCACAGTAAAATACTACGGCTAAAAACATTGTTTTAGGCACTTATAAAACAAAAAATCAGAAGAACAGCCTTTAAAGCATTTTACAGCTGCATTTCCTCCTCGCCATTACTTTATGAAACATGTCAAAAGCACACCACATGAGAACTAGCAGTGGAATAAGTTTGTTGCTTTCGCTTTCCAAACCCATGCCAACGCATTTTCTGAGCTGTAACTGGATACCAGAAACTGCTGCATCACAAAATTGTTTTGATAATGACACATTTAAGAAATTCATACAGATGTGGCATCTTAGTTGGACTTGCAATTGAAGACATCTCATGCTTCAGTAATTCAGCTCCAGGTATGGCTTTTCATTCAGGAAATTTCTGAATCTTTTAGGGTAAATTTAAAATAGTTAAATTTCCCTTTTTCTTGGAGGTTTCTTTTCCAACAAAATAATTTACTCAAATAATAATGAGCTATTTGGATTTAACTGAATATATAGTCAACATCAAAATATTTTAGTCACTGGTGATGACTTTTTTGATTTCAGAGATTCGCAGTCAGAAAATAAGCCACACGCTTTCAAACTCAGTGATTGTCATAAATATTATAAAGTATATTTTACTCATACATTTTAAAGTATCATCACAAAAACCACACTTTGACACGAAGGCATTCAGAGAAAAACTCTGCAGTATGTATTCCTGCTGAAAAATGCCATCAGGCACCCCAGTAAAAAAATAAAAGAGCAATGGGTTTCGAAATCTTGGGGGCATAATACTGAAGCAGAGTGCACATCCCCTTCCTAGTGTTACGTATACGGAGGGTTGAATATGTTAAGCATGAACAATTTTGATATGCAAATATTCTGATCAGTTGCGGAATAGAGTCAAAGTGTCTGTACCATCATTCCATAGTATTAGTAGTCTCAATTTGGTAGTTGTGTTGTGTACTACGGCTTCTAAAATTGACAAGTTTTGGGAAGGGTACATAACTGCCCTTTATGGTGTCAAATTCTCCTACATGGAAATTTTAAAACTGCAAGATGCATGGATTAGCAATTTCAAAAGATAAAGTACTTAATGCCCCCCGACAAAGAAAATCCACAACTCTGGCCAGCATGGATAAACCAGGACTCTCTTGAGGAAGAAGTGTGCTACTCTGAACTGCAGACATAGAGAAAAGTGAAGTGCCTTGTAATGGGAGAATTCTAAAATGCAAAGGACAATTGTGAAAGTGTCCCAATCAACATTATTAACAAGAATCTTCAACTTCAAAAGTGCCACAAGTTTTAAGTGCATAAACTTTTCCCAAGGCACGTTGCAGGGGGCAAACCAATTGCTAAAACTCTATGAAAGGTACCTGGTGAGAGAAAAATGGTGGTACGTGGTGACGCTCAATGAAGCACGTCTATCCAAGTGTCTGCAATAAACCCCATGTAATTTTTGCGAAGGGACAAAACAATTTCCATAGTTGGTAGAGAAAATGCTGCAGAACTTTCCCACAAGGTTTTATGATCATTGCTAGGTACTGTGCCTGGGGAAAACTTAAAGTATGTAGGGTTACTTCAAATGTAAAAGTTAACTCAGCATCCTATCAGGCTTATTCACTGGACCTGTTGTTTCATGAAGTACCAGCTCTGTATGGACAGGATGTCCATTGAATATGTATTCACCAAGATAAGGCTTCTAGCCATACATCAAGATCGACGGTAGCATATTTTAACACACTTGAGCAGGAAACAGGGATAAGGGCTATTATCTTGGTGAATATATTTCAAATACGTGGAAATAATGTAAATAGATGATGTCATCACTCTGTCCACATTATTTTATAAATGCATAGCAACTGAAAAAATGTTGTTCCAACATAGTTGGAATCAAACCCAGATGTGGCAAAGCAACTTTAGCTTAATGGGATGAATTCTATTATTGGACACTATTACAGACATCAACTGATAAACCATACATAGCGTTAGCACCGTAGTGTAAAGCGAACACACTCGGCTAGTTATCGAGAGATCTGGGATTCGATCCCAGCAATGTCAAAACAACAATTTTTCAGTTGCTATGTGTTGTTTACAAAATAATGTGGACAGAGCAATGACATCATCTATTTAGGCTATTACCTTCTTGGGCATTCCAGCTAAATCTCCCAATACCTCCCCAATGGACTTCTGTGGGTTTGCGCTCCTAAAATGAGAACTTTAAAATTAACAACCCAAAACTATTGATAGTCTATGGAAAGCCTGTAGGAAATAATGGTCCAGCATAAACACAAATTCTTTGAATAAAGCTCATGTTGAGAAATGGCTTCCTAGTTTAATTGAATTAATAATCTAAAGCAACTTTTATGGGAATTTCACTACGAAATTTTTTCATTAACAGCAAATTTTCGGAGAAAACTCTTCTTCAGGCTGTCTTGTTGTTGTCACTTTTTATAGTGACAAATTCTTTGCGACTAAGTCTGTTACAATGGAAATTATGCCGCAGAGCTATAGTTTGAAACTGTGGCTACCAAATTCAATAGCCGCCCCGGTGGCACAGTGGTCTAGGCGATGGTTACTGATCATTCGCCCGAAAGGGGTCTGGGTTCGGATCCCGATGAGGCATGGATGTTGTGTTTGGCTTACGGCATGCTCTCTCCCTCCCATGGAACCAGTGACCCTAAATAAGGGACAGGGTACTGCTTATAGCCCATTGAGTTGCTCATGGTGGTCGTTAAACCTTCAATAAAAAAAAATCAACACGACCAAAGTGGCAACATGGCATTAGCTATTTCCAAGGTACGGCAAAATCGTTCGTTCTTAACATAATCATCTCTCCCTATGTCTGTACGTGCATTTTGCAGATAAGTTTCAAGGAAAAGTGGTTAGTACATAAAAGTACCTCATTCATTCTGTGTAAGCATTTATTGCCCTATATGGTGAAAATAATGCAGCTTTAACTTAATGGGATGAACTATGTGTGTATATACAGATATTTTATATGTATATATATATATTTCAGATTCTATAAAGAAGATACCTAAGCAAAAAAATACATATATAATTTTGACTCACACCTAATACAACATAGAAAAGGTTATGTATCTACCTGTGTGAGTAAAAGGAGAAAAGATAAAAAAATAAAATAAAACAACTGAATGTAGAAGGTGTCGAGAATACTGAGCCTTGGCTTTATCAAGGACCAGCAAAAACTCTGCATTTTCTCACTTCCACAAAGACCTAGTTGGAAATGGGTTTCTGCAAGGCCATAGATGCAAGTAACATTCCCACCTAAAATAGTTAAAAATATATATATATATAAGTCATGTCCTCCGTAGAGTAGCATGACCTAGCACTAGTTAACAATTTCGCTTGCATCCATTAACCTTCATGGCCCGACCCATGCTCTTCATCTGTTACTATTAAACAGAGAGAAGAAGATTAAAGAGAACTCAAGCTGTGAGAGTGACATAATAAATGGAAATGATTTTCAGCTATAACGAAATTCCAAGTTCGTTTGAGAGAGAATTTAAACCTGAAAAACAATGCAAAAGAAATCCAAATTTTACATTGCAATTAAAAAAAAGGAAATGTTAATTTATAACGAACAGATTTTTGAAAGAAAACTTGAGTCTAAAACCCCCTACTCTACAACTTATGACAGCACGAAAACGAGAATAAGTTAAAGATAAATATTAACTAAAGAAAACTTTGTGAAAGTTATATACCTTAAACAGTTAGTTGCAATATGTACAAAGTATTTCAGCAGTGCTTTAAGTGCATAATTAATTAGTTATTAAGAACTTAACTACTTTGAAAAAGCAGCGCATAGACAGCGCATAGAAAAGGAACAGGCTTAGCCTTCTTCTGTTCCTAGGTACCTCAAAAGACGCTCAAAGTTACAAAGAAAAGTAAGAGTTATAACCCGCAAAAATGTTAACAGACAAACCAATGCTTAAAAGCTGAAAAGCTAAAAAACGACAGAGAAAAGGTACATAAAGTACAAACATTGAACTTATAAAACCTAGAACCCAAAAACAAGGAAGAGAGCTTACCTCTTGTGTGACAAAAACTTTTCTCCACACAAGAGGAGAACATGGCTGACCCCTTCCGCCACTCCCTAGACGCTGGGGGGCAGTGAGGGTGGGGCTGATGGCCTCCTCATACAGCAAGAAACCAACGCGCGGAGATTTTAACCAGAGAAAAAAATATATAAACTTAAGACTGTGGATCTGTATGATCAGAATGAGCAGAATTAACTCTCCAGAATACATGAGAAATATTATAAAATACACGAGCAGTTTATTTAATAATCTTTGCATGTATTAAATCACCTTAGTGAGCTTCTATAGATTAATCAGAATCTTATTAATTTTAATGTTGGTTTTACTATTTTTAGTATAGCTATCCTAGTGATGAATAACTAGTTTTCTTTTTTATTTGTTTTTATTTTCTTTTATAAACAGATTTTTAAGCTTTTTTTGTGATTTTGTTTATATTATTTAATTTTTTGTTTTAATAGGACCGTCATATCCATAGCACTAAGGTTCCTTTAGGTAGTTAATAGGCATCCTCTAGCCAACTTCCTTACGGCTTTGATTGGTCAGAATCATATTATTAACTGTGTAGAAAATTAAAGCAGATCTGCCAACCTTACTCTATTATTCAGAATAATTTTTCTTAAAGTTCTTTTGATGAAAGAAGAAGGAATTTCGTTCTCTAGAAAACTTTCTAATAGTATATTAATGTGGTAATTGAAATCCAAATTGTTGCTGCAAATTCTTGAAATTCTTAGGACCTGAGAAATTAGTACATTCTCAATTACTTTGGTTGAAATGTTATTATTCCAGTGTAGATATTTAATTACTTTGAAAGGAAAATTAACTCTTTTATCAAAGAGGCTAATAGATGGGTTACCTCTGTTGAGCTTAATGCTTAAGTCTAGGAACTCAAGTTCCTGATTACTGTGGTTGGTTTTACATAAGTTAAGAGAGCTAGGATAGATATGATCAAAATCACTCTCTATAACTTCTGAATTATTGATACACAGCAGATCATCAATATATCTAAAAGTGTAAAGGTAGTTATCTGAGCAGGTGGGGTGATTTTTAATGAATTTATATTCCTTAAAGAACAGGAATAGATTAGCGATATTTGTGGACATTGATGTTCCCATTGGAATACCGTTCACTTGCTTATAGAGAGTATTATTATATAAGATATGGTTATTTTTTATGCAGCAATTGAGATAAGAGTTCCAAGTTCCTACATCAACAAATTGGTTAAGTTTAAATTCTGCATACAGCTCCTTAAATGTAGTGATTATATCTGATAGAGGCAGATTAGTATATAGGTTTTCAAAATCATAACTATTAATATCTAGGGGACAGACATTGAGTATAGTAGAAATTACTTCTGCATTATTATTAATTATCCAAAAATCTCTGTACATCAAGTTAGAACAGTTTCTAATGTGTTTCAAAACCTTCTTTAAGACATCTTCAAAAGCAAGATCTATTTTCTTTTTATGACTCCTTACTCCACTAGCTATGAACCTGAACTTCACAGGATCCTTATGAAACTTAACCGTTGCAAAAAGAAATGGAAATTCAGGCCCATATCTTCTAGTTTGTGGAATTTTAAGTTTTTTGAAGAATGCCTTAAACCGATTTTCTAACTGCTTGGTAGAATAACTTACGGGCTCGTATGTTACTCTATTATTGAGTTCCATAGTTAACAATTCAAAATAGAACTTCTTACAGATAATTGCAAAATTATTGCTAGCTTTATCCGTAGTGGTAAAAATAAATTGGTCTTGTAGTTTGGAGAGTGACCTTTTAGCTTCTCCAGAGAAAAAGAGATTTCTGTCGAAACAAAACTCGCTGGCAAAGGTAATCTAAAGTTATGAAATGACAAACGTTGTTTGACATGTAAATCTGCAGATCCTAACCTGTATTCTTCTGTTGAGGATAATTGCTCCAACAAGTTTTGCAAAGCCTACAATACCATCTATAAGCTCACCTGTACTGTCTGCAACCTTAGCTATATTGGCCAAAGTAAAAATCCTCTTCATCTTAGGATTAATGGTCACAGGTCTCTAGTAAACAAGTTCTCTAATTCAGGAGTGAACCCCTCCACAAACGCCAACCAGTACTCTACCTTTGAATTAGAGCATTTCCATACTCATGGTTTTGACAAAGTGAAAATAGAGGTACTACATATTATTCCTGATCTCTATGCTCGGCTAGAAACTGAATCCCTTGAAATTTTGCAGCATCAGTCTCTTTATCCCTATGGCCTTAATTCCACTCTATCTGACAATAAGCATAATCAGCATAAATTTTCAATTCGTGAACTCTTCTTTCTTGTTAATAATAAGAGCTGCTCTAGAGGTAATAGAGGACAGAGGTTATTTCGCACATCAAGCAAAGTTGATTTTGCTAACTTGCTAAAAACTCTGGAAAGCTTTAAAACTGGCACTAATTTTGTTAAAAATACTTACAAAATTCTCAAGTCCTTCAAGCACTCTGTCCTTAAATGTTTTTTCAAATTCTGGAATGAAACTGCTGACCATGTTGATAAGCATGTTTTTGCTTTGGTTCTGGACATTCTTAAACATATTCTTAAAGATAAAATTTCTCTTAAAGAATTTTCCAGTAATTTTGTTACCATCAGGTTCCTCAATAAAGCCTACGATAATCTCAATGTAAGGAAGCTGTTCTACAATAATGCAATTTTTTTCCCATCCACAGGCACCAGTCTATTGTAAGTTTTAAATATGTTAAGACCTTAGGGTCAATAGTTAAAAACTACAAACTTAACTCTTCGAGCTACATTCCTGTAATTACTTCTTGTTCTTGTGATGAACATAAAGAAACAGTTCACTATGATAAGAATTACAACCATATTATCACCGGAAACTTGAGTTATGTTGAAAATGAAAAGCTTAGGAATTTATTAGAGTATGGCTCTAAATTCAGACCTTCCTTCACAATTTCCAAAGAAAGGATTCTTGAGAGCTTCACTCAAGATGTAAATAAGTACTTCGTAAAAACCAGTTTGACGTACAATCAGCCTATTGAGGCCTTCGCAGAATGGAAATATAATATAATCAATAGCTTCACCGGTGAGTTGGCAGGTCTGGATTTTTGTTTTGACAGAAATCTCTTTTTCTCTGGAGAAGCTAAAAGGTCACTCTCCTAACTACAAGACCAATTTATTTTTACCACTACGGATAAAGCTAGCAATAATTTTGCAATTATCTGTAAGAAGTTCTATTTTGAATTGTTAACTATGGAACTCAATAATAGAGTAACATACGAGCCCGTAAGTTATTCTACCAAGCAGTTAGAAAATCGGTTTAAGGCATTCTTCAAAAAACTTAAAATTCCACAAACTAGAAGATATGGGCCTGAATTTCCATTTCTTTTTGCAACGGTTAAGTTTCATAAGGATCCTGTGAAGTTCAGGTTCATAGCTAGTGGAGTAAGGAGTCATAAAAAGAAAATAGATCTTGCTTTTGAAGATGTCTTAAAGAAGGTTTTGAAACACATTAGAAACTGTTCTAACTTGATGTACAGAGATTTTTGGATAATTAATAATAATGCAGAAGTAATTTCTACTATACTCAATGTCTGTCCCCTAGATATTAATAGTTATGATTTTGAAAACCTATATACTAATCTGCCTCTATCAGATATAATCACTACATTTAAGGAGCTGTATGCAGAATTTAAACTTAACCAATTTGTTGATGTAGGAACTTGGAACTCTTATCTCAATTGCTGCATAAAAAATAACCATATCTTATATAATAATACTCTCTATAAGCAAGTGAACGGTATTCCAATGGGAACATCAATGTCCACAAATATCGCTAATCTATTCCTGTTCTTTAAGGAATATAAATTCATTAAAAATCACCCCACCTGCTCAGATAACTACCTTTACACTTTTAGATATATTGATGATCTGCTGTGTATCAATAATTCAGAAGTTATAGAGAGTGATTTTGATCATATCTATCCTAGCTCTCTTAACTTATGTAAAACCAACCACAGTAATCAGGAACTTGAGTTCCTAGACTTAAGCATTAAGCTCAACAGAGGTAACCCATCTATTAGCCTCTTTGATAAAAGAGTTAATTTTCCTTTCAAAGTAATTAAATATCTACACTGGAATAATAACATTTCAACCAAAGTAACTGAGAATGTACTAATTTCTCAGGTCCTAAGAATTTCAAGAATTTGCAGCAACAATTTGGATTTCAATTACCACATTAATATACTATTAGAAAGTTTTCTAGAGAACGAAATTCCTTCTTCTTTCATCAAAAGAACTTTAAGAAAAATTATTCTGAATAATAGAGTAAGGTTGGCAGATCTGCTTTAATTTTCTACACAGTTAATAATATGATTCTGACCAATCAAAGCCGTAAGGAAGTTGGCTAGAGGATGCCTATTAACTACCTAAAGGAACCTTAGTGCTATGGATATGACGGTCCTATTAAAACAAAAAATTAAATAATATAAACAAAATCACAAAAAAAGCTTAAAAATCTGTTTATAAAAGAAAATAAAAACAAATAAAAAGAAAACTAGTTATTCATCACTAGGATAGCTATACTAAAAATAGTAAAACCAACATTAAAATTAATAAGATTCTGATTAATCTATAGAAGCTCACTAAGGTGATTTAATACATGCAAAGATTATTAAATAAACTGCTCGTGTATTTTATAATATTTCTCATGTATTCTGGAGAGTTAATTCTGCTCATTCTGATCATACAGATCCACAGTCTTAAGTTTATATATTTTTTTCTCTGGTTAAAATCTCCGCGCGTTGGTTTCTTGCTGTATGAGGAGGCCATCAGCCCCACCCTCACTGCCCCCAGCGTCTAGGGAGTGGCGGAAGGGGTCAGCCATGTTCTCCTCTTGTGTGGAGAAAAGTTTTTGTCACACAAGAGGTAAGCTCTCTTCCTTGTTTTTGGGTTCTAGGTTTTATAAGTTCAATGTTTGTACTTTATGTACCTTTTCTCTGTCGTTTTTTAGCTTTTCAGCTTTTAAGCATTGGTTTGTCTGTTAACATTTTTGCGGGTTATAACTCTTACTTTTCTTTGTAACTTTGAGCGTCTTTTGAGGTACCTAGGAACAGAAGAAGGCTAAGCCTGTTCCTTTTCTATGCGCTGTCTATGCGCTGCTTTTTCAAAGTAGTTAAGTTCTTAATAACTAATTAATTATGCACTTAAAGCACTGCTGAAATACTTTGTACATATTGCAACTAACTGTTTAAGGTATATAACTTTCACAAAGTTTTCTTTAGTTAATATTTATCTTTAACTTATTCTCGTTTTCGTGCTGTCATAAGTTGTAGAATAGGGGGTTTTAGACTCAAGTTTTCTTTCAAAAATCTGTTCGTTATAAATTAACATTTCCTTTTTTTTAATTGCAATGTAAAATTTGGATTTCTTTTGCATTGTTTTTCAGGTTTAAATTCTCTCTCAAACGAACTTGGAATTTCGTTATAGCTGAAAATCATTTCCATTTATTATGTCACTCTCACAGCTTGAGTTCTCTTTAATCTTCTTCTCTCTGTTTAATAGTAACAGATGAAGAGCATGGGTCGGGCCATGAAGGTTAATGGATGCAAGCGAAATTGTTAACTAGTGCTAGGTCATGCTACTCTACGGAGGACATGACTTATATATATATATTTTTTAACTATTTTAGGTGGGAATGTTACTTGCATCTATGGCCTTGCAGAAACCCATTTCCAACTAGGTCTTTGTGGAAGTGAGAAAATGCAGAGTTTTTGCTGGTCCTTGATAAAGCCAAGGCTCAGTATTCTCGACACCTTCTACATTCAGTTGTTTTATTTTATTTTTTTATCTTTTCTCCTTTTACTCACACAGGTAGATACATAACCTTTTCTATGTTGTATTAGGTGTGAGTCAAAATTATATATGTATTTTTTTGCTTAGGTATCTTCTTTATAGAATGTGTATTCTGAATTTTCAAAACTGCTGCGTTGCGCGTTTTGATTTTCAGGTTATTTTGCACCCTTCGTTTTAAATTCTAAAATTTTTTCCTTAGTCTTCAGTTTTGCTCTTAAGTATATATTTCAGATATATAGTTTTACATGCATGTATGCATATATATATTTCAGATGGGGCAAATGGATTTTGAGGTTTGGCAGTATTCCACATCATTGTCCATTATCCAAAGGGGTCTGTGCCCTCATTGCACTACCAAATGTTCACCAACATACCACATGAGCAAAAACATCACAAAAATATATCACTGATTGGTTGAGACTCCTAATCAGGCACACTGTGTGCCAACATTCCCCCTCCCTCTTCGCTTTATACTTCACAGGTCCTCACTCATTTTTCTGGTGGTTATTTGACATGCAGACTAGGCCAGAATAACGAATTAATTTGTTCTTGAGAAGCTGTTAACATTAGATTACCCATTACAAAGTACCCATTACGATTGCCTAATCACATTTCTATCAACAGCAGTGCACATTCCACTTGAAATATTATTAAGAGAATTATTATTGGCTGCTCGAAAAGCATTCAAATAAACAACTTAGGGTAATCGTAATGTGTTCAGTTCTATATCATTTCTGACAGTCTACAGCCGTAAAAATATTCACACTGGGTTACAAAATTTTAAATTCAAATATTTTCCATATATGCGTATATATACTTCTGCAAAACCTTTGTTCATTATTACAATTCTTTTGCAGTGAAAACTAAGTTACATACAACATTTCGAATTAGCTGGAGTCCAACGACAATATTGTTTACATTCTGCGCCTAACAAGCGCTGATCTCCGAAAAAGTGTCCCGAGCACCAAGCCGAATGAATGGTGTGACGCACGATGCCGGAACACCATCCACTTTAACGTCGACCGCTATAAGCAGTCGCCTGTCCCTAATTTAGGGTCACTGGTTCCAGGGAAGGGAGAGAGCCAGTGCCGTAAGACAAACCCAACATCCGATTGATTGATTGGAGGTTTAACGACCACCGTGAGCAAGTCAATTGTCTATAAGCAGTCGTCCGTCGCTAATTTAGGGTCACTGGTTCCAGGGAAAGGAGAGAGCGAGTGCGGTAAGACAAACACAATATCTATTGATTGATTGGAGGTTTAACGACCACCGTGATCAACTCAATAGGCTATAAGCAGTCGTCCATCCCTAATTTAGGGTCACTGGTTCCAGGGAAGGGAGAGAGCCAGTGCCGTAAGACAAACACAACATCCATTGATTGATTGGAGGTTTAACGACCATCGTGAACAGCTCAATGGGCTATAAGCAGATGACCATCCCTAATTTAGGGTCACTGGTTCCAGGGAAGGGAGACAGCCAGTACTGTAAGAGAAACACATTATCCGTGTCTCATCGGGATTCGAACCCGGACCCGTTTCAGACGAATGATCAGAGGCTATCGCTTAGACCACTGCGCCACCGAGGCGGCTCTGGGAAATGAAGGGAGTCTTATGAGTGACTTGTAGGAGTAAAAGAAATACGCCATTTTCATACTTTTAGCTTAAAAGATGAAAGAGAGATTTGTCAGGTTACAAACTGAAATTCATAAACAGCCTTATGACAGAAAAAAAAAAAAGAAATAATGATGTAAGCTAAAATTGCGAAGAAATAGCAACTTGCTATAGAGATTCGTATCCACAATTCCCATACTATACTTTGAATAAGTATAATATATAGTATGCACCTGAAAACTTTTTTCGACTAGGGATAACATTATCAGCATTGGACAGGGCTCAATTTCAACCGGTAATTAGTAGCAAATTGTTAGCAAGCAAATGCATTTTGCTAGTGATCAAAAGTGGTTCTAGAAAAAGTTGCTAGTGGAAAATTTTTGAATGTCTTAGTGTAAACTGTAAAGCACCACTGCATTGCAGGTGTGGAATATTTTAGACACATACAAAAAGAGCCAACTGCTTTCTGGAAATGAATGTTTCTTGAAAAGTACAAACATTTTGGCACTAGTAGAAATATCCAGTATATTTCCCTTATTTGCTTCTGCATGTGAGGTGGGGTTTCAACTTCATGAAAAGAATCCAGGGTGATTGGAGGGGTAGTTTATACTTACAAACATTGAATGCACTTTCATCATCTTATAAGTATTGAGGTTGAAGGTCCATCTAAAGACAGATTTGACCCCAGGCCTGCTGCTTTAAAGTGGTATAATGAAAAGACCCAAAACCCAGATCGTAGACCACAGGGGAAAATAACTTACAATTTTGAAAAGTGTTCTTGAATTTTGTGAATAACGTTATAAAAAAAATATATGTTTTCCAAATATTTGCATTCCAATTAAATTGTTAGAAATAATCTGTCAGGTCATGAAAAGGTGAGTTATACCTAAATATTTGTAATCTTTTTAGCCTTAGAATGTGACAGTTACAGGGGTGAAATCAAAATTTGTGATGATTGACTAATGGAGGGACACATGTTAAAGTTTCTTTTGTATAATGCAAATAAACTTTCACTAGTAGATCATACAATTTGCTAGTAAAAAAAAAAAACAAAAAGAAAAACACCCACTATCAAATATTGGTACACCAAAAAAAAAAAAAAAAAAAAAAAAAAAAGGAAATCAAGGCCTTTGGTAGGGTAAAATTTCTGCATAATACTTAAAAATTTAGGTAAATGTGTACTTTAGCATCCTAAATTATTTCGTCGGAAAAATTACACTGTGTGGGGAAAGTGCGACGTACAATTTTTTAAGCATGCAAAATAATGGGGAAAGTTGCAGGAATACTGTAATTTAAGAGAACGTGAAATAATTTTACCAAAGTATTTACGTGTGAGTACAATGGTGTGCAGCAGTTGGTGTGGGAGGCTTAGGCGATGCTAACGGCGACAACGATAAGCTTCCGTGCGTCGGAAGGAAGCAAGAGTTCGTAGTGAATGTGCAAAAGAATACATTCGGAGTGAGGAGTATTCTTAGGAAGAGGGAGATGAGTGCTGTAATCCTGCACAAGTAGAAGCAGTTCAAAACTCTTTTCTTCATTTTTCATAAAGAAATGTGTGGAATGTCGTTATTATTAGTTTCACAATGTCTCCGAACGGAAAGAAATGTAAATGTTTTCATGTAAGACAGAAGTGTTGAGTAAGAAGTTTTAGTTCCGGTTGAACCCCAAACAATGTGGAAAACTTGTTGATGCGGTTGTAGAGGAAGGTACGACGCCAGTTCGGGACACGAAGAGGACTTTTCGGCTCCTACATGCATGAATTCACTTTTAGGACACTGTTCCCAGACAGAACAATTTTTGGCAATTTTCTAGTTACGCTTTCTCAAAATTACCCTTAAAGAAACACCACTTACAATGCTGCGTAAAGCCGATCTCTTTCCTTCAGTGCATTCCTACAAGACGCTTCGATGACTACGTAATGCTCGACAACTTCCTGTTGTATTCTTCCACCCGTTACTTGCTTTTCTCAATGAAGCTTTCATTCAACGAACTACACCATCACGCCGTCACCGCCCTAGGCCTACCACATGTACTCTTCCAAACCATTGCACTCCCAGGTAAATACTTAGGAAAAATTCTTTCCTGTTATCTAAAAATACTATTTTTTTGTACCTTTCCCCATTATTTTGCATGCTTAAAAAAATTGTATGTAGCACTTTTCCCCCACAGTGAAATTTTCCGACGAAATAATTTAGGACGCTAAAGTGCACATTTACCAAAATTTATGCACCATCCATAATGCTTAGCCCACCCAGTTGTGAGTGGCTGGTGTTGCTTGGGCACCTATATTAGCTTCCATTATTAACACCAGCAACATAAGAAGGAGATACGGAAAGCTTTAACAGTCAGACCAACTCAAGCAATACTCAAACAGCAGTATTAATATTGTTGGACACAACTACATACATAGAAACACTTGAAAGTTATGGCAAATGAACAGACTTGCTCATCTCAATACTGAGTGTACATAGTCAACTGAGAGACTAAAATAGTTCCACCATTGTTTTCTGCCGTCAGTGGAGGACAGCTTTATTCCTAATTTAGCAGAATATGCTTCTGTTTGTTTATGGATGTTACACTGAAGTGCTGATACTCCAGTGGATATAATCAGGGTAATGGGGTGGCCATTGTAAGTCTGAGTGCACATAAGTTGCATACGTCGTAAATCAAGGAGTAACAATAATTAATAATTTTCTTTCTCATTTTTTCTACTTGCACTGAACAACTTGTAATGTTCTTTGTTGTTTGATTGAATAATTCAGCTAAATGTCAATGCACCAGATCAAATTACTTTTTAACTCAAGTGTTCCATAATGTTTATGTGATGCTCTGTATAGCTAAACGCATATCTCTTACTTAAGCACTGATTAGTTTGAATAGCCAGGTGGTGCTGTTCTGGCTAGCTTAAAACATCTCTTAATTAAGCACTGATTGGTTTGAATAGCCAGGTGGTGCTGCTCTGGCTAGCTAAAAACGTCTCTCAATTAAGCGCTGATTGGTTTGAATAGGCAGATGTTGCTCTCGCTAGCTAAACACATATCTTAATTAAGCACTGATTGATTTGGATAACCAGATGATGCTCTGTCTAGTTAAACAACTCTTAATTAAGCACTGATTGGTTTGAATAGCCAAATGATGTTCTGGCTAGCTAAACACATCTCTTAATTATGCACTGATTGGTTTGAATAGCCAGATGATGCTCTGGTTAGCTAAACACATCTCTTAATTAAGCACTGATTCATTTGAATAGCTAGCTAAACACATCTCTTAATTAAGCACTGCTTGATTTGGATAGCCAGATGTTGCTCTGGCTAGCTAAACACAACTCTTAATTAAACACTGATTGGTTTAAATAGCCAGATGATGCTCTAGCTAGATAAACACATCTCTTAATTATGCACTGATTGGTTTGAATAGCTAGATGATGCTCTGGCTATCTAAACACGTCTTAATTAAGCACTGATTGGTTTGAATAGCCAATTAAACAGTTTGTACTTACAAAAACTTCTATGTTTATTCATTCCTTCCAAATCTAGGCACATTTTATGTCAGCACACATCAGCGAATCATCCAGTACTTTACCATCTGGATACCACAGGTTATTGAATACACTGAATACTTTTCAGTGTCTTTAAAAGTGGGAGCATTAACCAATAACCAGTAGGGTTAACTTTCATTTCCCTTTCCAAAACAGAATAACCTAATTGACTTCTAACAAAACAGCACTCTTGATGGGAGACCCAAAACATTTAGTATGAAACAACATACATCTAACGAGAGGCACAATGCAACAGACATTATAAATATCCTTCTGTTCTCTGTTGAACACATCAAATTAAAATCAATTCAGGTTGCCATAAAAATATTCAATGAGAAAGAAAATGTAGCATTAAGTTTAGAAAATGCTTGAGGAGGAGAAACCAAAATTCATATATATAAAAGGAACCAAAAAAGGGAAGTTAAATTAAAGTATATGTCACAAGCTCCCAAAAAATCTTTAAAAATAAAGTAAAAAACTATTCTATGCCTGGGAGATTATCTGCCTTAGCGAGAAAGTGAGGGTGGGGGCGAAGAAATGCCCTGCTAACACTGCTCATCCCCTACAGAAAGCAATAATCTATGGAGAGTATCATAGTGTAAGTGCAAAATAAAATAATAAAAATCAACAAGAAATAAATTTAACAAAAAGAATGAAATTCATTTGTTTTGTTTTTTTATAATTCAGAGTAATTATTTTTAAAAAGATTAAACTAGCTTTTTTTCCTTATTGCGATAGTCATAATCCAAATGAAAAGAATGCTCCTAATTTATTTCGCAACAAGCAGATGTGACGAAAAACAGTATCACCTTGGTAAAATTATCTTACTAAGGTACATATTTCCAATAATGAAGTAATTAAGAAACAAAAAACTGTACTTAAATAGTATAACTATACTAGTAATCCGAAATTTCTTGGTGTAGAATAGAAATCAAAGTTTCCAAGCTTTTGCACATCAACCTGATGGTTGCAAGCCAACGGTTCACTGTAAACCGCCACACAGGAAAACTGCCACATGTTTTTCACAAAGGGGCCTTGCACAAATTGCTGTTTCTCTCCAAGGAACACTTTGAATGTGTGGCAGATTTCCAAGTTTCTGAATTATGTGTGGCAGTTTTCCAAGGTGCCTAACGATGGGAAGGAGCTCTTTTTTGTCTGAATTTTCATGCAGGTTCATACGCGTTTAGGGCAACTGACCACAGAAGTTCAAGTGAGGGGGTGGGGGTACAAAGATTGTGATTTCTTGGCATATATTGAGAACTGAATCGGGAACTCCAAACAAATTTTGAGAAAACGTCCTATGTAAGTAAGCCAAGAACTGAATCGGGAACTCCAAACAAATTTCGAGAAAACGTCCTATGTAAGTAAGCCAAGCGAGAACTGTACTTTAATTTGAAGAAATGAATTGCCTTGACTTAGCATATTTCTTAAAACTACAGTGTTTTAGATGAAACAATGGTTCAGAAAAGGACGATAAGGTGGGATTTTTTTATAACGCTACAATTTTACTTAGACACATAACATGTCAAGTTTGTAATACTTTTCTTTTACTTAATTCATAGGCCCTACACCTTGGCCTTTTTAACAGCTTTTAATCCGTCGATTTCACATTCATAACGTTTACATACCAAATCAAGTCAAAAGCATTACGTTTTTACTCAGGCACTAAATATTAATTCATAGACCCTTTTTAAAAGTCTTTAAAAAGTTTTATTCTACAATGTCATATTCACAATGTTACACATCAAATCAAGTTAATAATATTGCGCTTTTACTTAAGCACGAAATATTAATTCATAGGCCTAGGCCTTTTTGACAGTTTTTAATCCATCGACTTCATATTTATAACGTTTATGTATCAACTCAGATTAATAGCATTGCGCTTTTATTTTGGCACCAAATATTTATTCATAGTTATTTGTATTCACTAAATATTTATTCATAGTCCCTCGGGATTGGAAGGATGCTATCATTGTTCCCTTGTATAAGGGAAAAGGTGATCAGACTGACTGCGAGAACTATCGTGGTATTAGCCTACTGAGTGTGCCATGGAAAGTGTTTGTAAAAGTCATTATTGAAAAGTATGCGGAGTCTTACATCAAGTGTTTGGTAAGGTCATTATTGAAAAAGTATGCGGAATCTTACATCAGAGAAAGTGTGGAATGTTCAGAGGGGTTTTATGCCTGGTAAAGGCTGCACTAACAAAATTTTTGAATTACGCATGATGATTGAAAAGTATCTGGCTGTTGGTAAGAAAGTTTTTGCTGCCTTCATAGATTTAGAGAAAGCTTATGTCTGAGTCAGTAGGACACTTTTGTGGAAGGTATTGACTGAATATGGTGTTACTGGGAATCTACTTAATAGTGTAAAAGCCATGTATGCTGGCAGTAGAGCTTGTGTACGAGTGAATGGTGTTTTATCAAAATGGTTTTCTATTGGTGCAGGAGTCAGGCAAGGTTGTGTAATGTCACCATGGCTATTTAATATATTTATGGAAGCATGCATGCATGCGTGATGTGAAAATGGATACTACGGGTTTATGTCTTGGTAATTTCTCTGTGTGCAGAATCCTGTATGCTGAAGACACAGTTCTGTTGGCAGAGAGCAAAAGTGAGTTGCAGAGTATGTTGTCTCGGATGTACGAAGTTTGCATGAAATTCAAACTGAGTATTAATAAGGAAAAAACCAAAGTTATGGTTTCTGAGCAGAGAACTGGTAGTACTGAATGTAACATAAGTCTAAATGGCACAGTGATTGACCAAGTGAATAAGTTTGTTGTATTTAGGAAGCATGTTTGACAGAGAGAACAAATTGAATGGTGAAATTAGTAGGAGAGTGAATTCCTCATTGAAAGTCATAGCTGCTCTGGGAGGTTTTCACAGGAATGATGGATTCTCAAGGAAGTCCCGCATGGCTGTGTATGAAAGTGTAATTGTTCCTACTCTGATGTATGGCAGTGAAACCTGGGTACTACAGAAGAAATATAGGAGTTGTTTGTGTGCTGGAGAAATGCGTTACTTATGGGTGAGGATGGGGGGACATGTTCTGATCGTGTGAGGAATGAAGATGTGTTGCAGTTGTGTAATGTAAAGCAAAATGTCGTTAGCAAGGACGAGACTAATATGCTTCAGTGGTTTGGCCATGTTGAAAAAATGAGTGATGAGATGCTTACTAAGAAAATTTTTTCAGTCCAAGTGGCAGGAAGGAAAGGAAGAGGAAGGCCAAGAAAGTCATGGGAGGATCAGATTCAGGAGTGTCTGCATGAGGAAATGATTATGAGCATGAAGTATAGAAGATCTTGTGTAAGTTGTGTGATGGATGTCAGTGAAGCCCGAGTTGTGTATCAAGATCGCTGTAAATGGTGGAGTTTGATATGGCAACAGTACATAAATAATCTGTTAAAAATTATCTGGTAGTTTGTCTTTTCTTAGTAGAGCTAACCTCTGAATCCCAGAGAACAGCTTAGTGATATGTATGTATGTATGTATATTTATTCATAGGCAATAGGCCTAGACCATTTTAACAGTTTTTGTTCTACCAATTTCATATTAACAATTTTTACACAGCAAATCAAGTTAATAATATTGTGCTTTTAGTTAGGCATGAAATAATAATTCATGAGCCCTAGGCATTGGCCTTTTAAACAGTATTTATTCTCCCAATATCATATTCACAACTTTTATATATCAAATCAAGTTAATAATATTGCACTTTTACTTAGGCACAAAATATTAATTCATAAGTCGTAGACCTATGGATTATGAATTAATATTTAGTGCCAAAGTAAACACCCAATATTATTAACTTGATTTTATTTGCAAACATTATTAATATGAAGTCGACGGATTAAAAACTGTCAAAAAGGCTTAAGCCTAGGCCTATGAATTAATATTTTGTGCCTAAGTAAAGGTGCAACATTATTACCTTGATTTGAATCATAAATGTTGTGAATATGACATATTTGTTAGTGTAAAGACTATTATAAAGACATAGGCCTATAGCCTATGAATTAAAATTTACTGCCTAAATGAAAGCACAATACTATTAACTTAATTTCACATGTAAATGTTGTGAATATAACATTGACAGTAATAAAAACTGTCAAAAAGGCCTAGGCCTATGAATTAATATTTCGTGCCTAAGTAAAAGCACAATGTTATTAACTTGATTTGATGTGTAAACATTGTGAATATGACATTAGTAGAATAAAAACTTTTAAAAAAGCCTAGGGTTTATGAATTAATATTTAGTGCTGAGCAAAAACGTAATGCTATTGACTTGATTTGGTATGTAAACGTTACGAATATGAAGTCGGCGAATTAAAAGCTGTTAAAAAGGCCAAGGTGTAGGGCCTATGAATTAATCAAGGAAAAGAAAAATATTACAAACTTGACATGTTATGTAAATATTTAGTGCCTAAGTAAAATTGTAGCATTATTAAAAAATCCCACCTTATCATCCTTTTCTGAACACAGCATAAGTCACGCTGCAATTCCGTTGTTTTGTCGAACACTGCAGTTTTAAGAAATATACTAAGTCACAGCAATTCATTTCTTCAAATTAAAGTACAGTTTTTGCTTGGCTTACTTACATAAGACATTTTCTCGAAATTTTTTTGGAGTTCCTAATTCAGTTCTCAATATATGCCAAGAAACGACAATCTTTATACCCCCCCTTGAATTTTTGTAGCCAGTTGCCCTAAACACGTATGAATCTGCATGAAAATTCAGACAAAAAGAGCTCCTCCCGTCGTTAGGCACCTTGGAGAACTGCCACACATAATTCGGAAACTTGGAAAACTGCCCCACTGGAAAATTGCCACACATTCAAATTGTTCCTTGGAGGAACAGAAATTTGTGCCTGGCCCCTTAATGAAAAACATGTGGCAGTTTTCCAAGTTGCTGAAAGACGTGTGGCAGTTTTCCTGTGTGGTGGTGTACCGGCAATCGGTCGCAATTTTACATTTCTCTCCCAGGACATTTGAAAGTTACCTTTTGATCGTTTCAATCAGTTTTCAAATATTGTAATTAGGAGTCATATTTTTCAAGCACTCACGACATTGATGCAGTTATTCATTCAAATGGAGAAGCATATGCTTTGAAAGATCACTTTTCCAAGTAAATTCTTTGAAGCATACATCACATTGGTGAGGTTTCTCACCTGTGTGAAGAAGCATATGTGTTGACAGATAACTTTTGTCACTGAATTGTTTGAAACACACATCACACTGGTGAGGTTTTTCACCTGTGTGAATGAGCATATGCCTTACAAGATCCCTTTTCCGAGCAAAGTCTTTGAAGCATACATCACACTGGTGAGGTTTTTCACCTGTGTGAAGAAGCATATGTGATGAAAGATACCTTTTGTCATTGAATTGTTTGGAACAGACATTACACTGGTGAGGCTTTTCACCAGAGTGAATAAGCATATGTCTTAAAAGATCACTTTTCCGAGCAAACTCTTTCTCACATGCATCACATTGGTGAGGCTTCTCACCTGTGTGAAGGAGCAAATGTCTTGAAAGTGAATCTTTCCTAGCAAATTTTTTGCAGCACACAACACAATGGTGGGGCTTCTGACCTGTGTAACTATGCAGATGATTTGAAAGGCTACTTTTCTGAGTAAATTGTTTGGAGCACACATCACATTGGTGAGGCTTTTCACCTGTGTGAATGAGCATGTGCACTGAAAGATTACTTTTCTGAGAAAACTGTTTGAAGCATACATCACATTGGTGAGGCTTTTTACCTGTGTGGAGGAGCATATGCCTTGAAAGATCACTTTTCCATGTAAATTTTTTGCAGCATACATCACACTGGTGAGGTTTTTCACCTTTGTGAAGAAGCATGTGCCCTGAAAGATGATTTTTTGTCATAAATCTCTTGGAGCATACAACACACTGGTGAGGTTTCTGACCCGTGTGGCAAAGCAGATGCTTTGAAAGAGCACATTTCTGAGTAAATGGTTTGAAGCAAATAGCACTTTTGTGAGGGCTGTCATCTGTGTGAAGAAACACATGCTGAGAAGGATGAAACTTCTGTGTATATTGTTTACAGCACACATCACAGTGGCAGTATTTTTCTACTGCATGAACCACCATATGTTTTGAGAGATGACCTTCTTCCCCAAAGTGCTTAAAGCAATGAACACACTGGTGAGGTTTCTCACCAGAATGAAGGATGCTACAGCTTGAGAATTTGCATTCTTCATGGAACTGCTTGGAACACAGATCAGAATTGTGTGGTTTTCCCCCTGCATGGACTTTTGCATGCCTTAAAAGACTACTTTTCTGTGTGTATTTCTGGGGACACATATCACATTGGAAAGTCTTTGTTGCATGAAGCTTCAAGTGTCTTGCAAAGCTGGATTCTACTGCAAATTTTTGGAAACATATCTCACACTTCCATATATCTTCACTTGTCCCGCTGTGTGTTGAAGTATCAGATTCTGCTCTCACTTCCGTTGTAATCAATTCTTGAAAAACTTTTCCAAAAGAATTTTTCAGTTCTGACTGCATGCTGATAAATTTACAATTTCAGTTTAGTCAGAATACAGCAAGCCTCATAGTTTTATGTGATTTTGGTTATTATGCAGTCTCTTGAACTGAGCGTAACATGTGTCTTTCATTTATATTGTGTTGTCTGTACATACGAGTATAAAGAAAAACATGACAATGCCATGTTTCATAACAGAGGGATCATTAGGAATGCTTTAAAATATCTCAATCCAAAGAAATAACAGGAGAAACAGAAATTACACCAAATGTTATGAAAGCATATTTTCTGAAATCGTGTATGAAATAAAATTAAATATGTGACCTTTTTGTCCTTCTAAAAGGCTGAGTACTGGAAATTATATTTGCAAAAATATAATGAAATATTCATTCTGTTGATCCACATTATTTAATTTCGTTAAAACATTTCACCAACTTTCCAGATGAACGATTAAAAATATATTTACGAGAAGTTATCCTTACGAGGAATTTTATATGCGAAATTACCTTCAGAGACATAATTTTGGAAACTCGTGTCTTCTCCAAAAAGACACTCATCTGCCCAATTAATTAGATTTTCATTACATCTGAAGAATTAGCAGTTTTCCACCCGAAAAGTCTCCCAAGATGCTCACCCAAGATGCCTTAGAGGTTACCCTCTTCATATTTAAGCTTATTTCCATAATCTTATGGTTATCAAAACAGGGATTTTATATGCATAACAAGCAAGTACGAATCCTTAGATGTTCAGTAGGCAGGCAACATGGGATATATCACTTAAATTCCAGCTCTTAATATATGTATATAAATCCGGAGAAGAAATTTTAATCATTCCATTTCAGAACGTAAAAACTCCATAGTAGAATCGAAATGTACAAAACTAGTACACTGTACTAATTATATTGAATACGCTTTTGCTTACTAAAAGTTGCTTAATTTTTTACTTAAGAAACAATTATGTGGGAAAACAAGAGGAATTACATACATTCCTTGAAAAACAATTTGAAATGCGATATGAGTTGTAGCAACATGAAAGGTAGCTTGTTGAATCCGTTTGCTGCGCTCCTAAATTCGCTAGTAAATTAATAACTCAAAACGAACACATAACATTGTTCCACATGAACAACAAAAGCACCTCCATGAAAAGCATTTTTTTTTAATTAATAAGACGATGAGGCTTATAGACAAAGCTTTGTGCCTCACAGCAACTAGTTGGCCATGCGGAAATAGCTAAAAGATTTCCTGATCAGTAAGACACGAAGATGCACGACCAGCCACAGAGGAGAACCTCCTTGCGACCAGCACGTGAAGTCACAGTAGCAGCACAAAAGTCCATCAAAGGGGCACGCTCATGAGAAGGAATGTTAGAACAGGAGCGTCCTCACAGAGAAACGTCTGGAGAGAGTAATAAATTTCTCCAAGGCCCGAACTTTACGTTTTGCCACGGAAGCGTCCCGAAAGTCCAACAAAGAATACATTTGAGCAGAGACGGAGGTTGAGGAATGAGGGGTTGTCACTCCAAAACAAATCCTCCGAGATGCACTGTACGCAGGGCAGGAGAGGAGGAAGAGAGGAACTGTCGGTGAAATAAGGTCTGATGGAGCGAAGGGTCTGCGCATTCCATTGGACCAGCGACCAGCTATTCATGAAGAGAAAAGTGATCCGCTAGGCCAGAAGCCGTCTTGAACCGCATGGAACAGAGGCCACAAAGAAACTTACCGTCGTCACGATGAGCTTTCAGGTGTGACAGCAAGGCTGGACGAGAAGAGAAAGGCATGGCGCATGGAAGACACGAGTAGGTTCTGGAGTGAGAAAGTTTGACGGATTACGCAGCAGACTCTACATACGGAACCACAGATTTTTCGCATGACAGGAATTCATCGGCGCTTAGGCCAGTGGCAGAAGGTCGCGCAGTAGGCACTGAAGAAGTTGGGCACGCTGCAACTGAAGTAGGAGGATTCTGCAAAATTTCAGCCTGTGGCACCTGTGCAACGGATGATGTGGGGCCAGCATGTAGGGAAGGAGGTGAAAGAAGGTTCGTCAAAGAGTCCAATTTACTGGTGAGTTTAGAGATAATGTCCAGAAGCTGAGGGAAGGCAGAGGAGCAAGCACACGGAGGTTGAGCCTGAGTCGCCGCCGCACATGAGGCCTGGTGGACTTGACGCACAGAGTCCCGAGCTTCTGGATAGCTGAGATGCTTCGAAGCCATAATATCTAGGATCTGCTTTTCTTGGAGGTAAATTGGGCAGTTCATGTCAGAAGCAGGATGAGAGCCCTTGCATAAAACGCACTGGAAGCTCGACGCCGAGCATACAGAAGAGCAGTGTCCTTCACCACAACGAGAACAGCGAGCAGCACTACGACAGGTTGACAGCAGATGTCCATAACGCTGACAGTTTTTACACTGTCTAGGCGAATCCAAGAAGGGTCTGACCGCACATCTGGAATACCACAGATAGATAGTGTCACGGTTAGTAAAGCCAAGTTCTTCCACTAGGACCGAAGAAGTAGGGACCCTCGAGGAATTTACCGAACGTCGGAACCGAACAACACGAAGACAGTTCACACCACGGTCCAACAATTCTGAAGCAATTTCATCAACAGGGGCTTCAGTGTCCACATCTCGAACTAAAATCTTCGTTGTCATAAGCTTAGTAAGAACCTGAGTTTTGATTGGTACCTGAAGAAAAGTAGAAAGTTGACAAATTTCCAGCAAGCAAATGAGATTCGAGGAACGCACCAATAAGTCACCCGAACGTAAGAACTGAACGTCTGAAATGGAGTCATGCATTGAAATATTGTCCACGAAGAACCTCTTCAACAACACGAGACGGACTCTGGGTAGCTTCCCAGAAGTCGCGGAAATAAGTATTTCACCACGAGTCACTCCGCTCGCAAATGCCCTACGCAGCAATTCCTGAGGAGACCATTGAATCGAACAAACAAAATCATTAACTGGAACTAGCAAACCACCCGCCTGAGGAAGCTCATCACCCGGTGAAGAACGCATTCTTTTAGCCGGAGTCGAGGAATCAGAGTCCCCCATCCCCGCCGGACCCACCGGCGGCAGCTAGGGCCCACCCCGAATCAACAGACCACAACAGACAGGAGCATGCAAAGACAATTATCCTACCTTCGATATGGGAAGAACCAACCGCCTGCAAAACTTTAGCAGGAAAAGAAACGAAAATAGAAGAGGAAACAGCAAGCCGCTGTTTCAAAAATGCAACGACGACACACCCAAAAAACAGTAACCAACGGGGTTCACCGACTAGAAACAGGAGAGTAACTTCACACCAGCCAACCGTTGCCAATCACCCAACTGGACCCAAAATTTTAATTGAAACCCACCGAAAAGCATTGTAACCAGCTGCATTTTTTACACACAGGGTTCCCTGGCAGATTTTTATCTTACTGAAAAAACCTCCCACGTGGTGACTACTGAGATTATAGCTGCTTATAACTTTTCTCTCCTGGGCATAACATTTTCCTACTCCTATTAGCTAAAACTCATTTATTTGTTTCAGAGCACCTTTTCCTGCTGTTAGTCGTAAAATCGGGGTGAGGACTACTCACTTTTGCAGTAAGTTTTACATTTTACTTTTCATAATATTTTAGCATAATCTGCGTGCATTTCCAAACAAAATTCAATATTTTGTTCTTTTGGAAGACTGATGACGATTTTCTCATGGTTCGTGTTGTTGGTCATAAATCTTGGCATGCACGCTTGGGTACACTGTCTCAGGATAATATAGGACATTCTGATGACTACCTAATTTTTACAGTAAGTTTTACATTTTGCCTTTCATTATTTATCATATAATCTGCACGTATTTCCAAATAATATTTTGTTCTTTCGGAGGAGACGTGACAACTTCTTCTTCTTTTTTTTTTTTTTTTTTTTTTTTGAGATTCAACGAGTGACGACCAACGTGAGCAGTCTCCCGTCTCAAATTTAGGGCCGCGGGTTCCAGGGAAATGAGGGAACCAGCACTGAAACACAAACACAACACCCATGCCTGACCGGGATCGTTCTTGTAAGCGTGTAGCTTTGAATATTCGTGTAAATGTGCAGTTCAGCGTCCCAATTATTATTCGCCGCCCGGTGGCGCAGTGGTCTAAGCGATGGCCTCTGATCTTTCGTCCGAACGGGGTCCGGGTTCGAATCCCGGTGAGGCATGGATGTTGTGTTTGTCTTACAGCACTGTCTCTCTCCCTTCTCTGGAACCAGTGACCCTAAATTAGGGACGGGCGACTGCTTATAGCCCATTGAGTTGCTCACGGTGGTCGTTAAACCTTCAATCAAAAATATATATATATATATATATATTATTCTAAAATTTTCGAGAAACAAATATGTACATATTTTAAAGTATATAATTTCATACAAAACTTTGATTTTTTTTTTTTTTTTTTGAGGTTTAACGACTACCGTGAGCAACTCAATGGGCTATAAGCAGACGCGCGTCCATAATTTAGGGTCACTGGTTCCAGGGAAGGAGGAAGCCAGTGCCGTAAGACAAACACAACATCTATGCTTCCCCGGGATTCAAACCGGGACCCCTTTCGGACGAATGATCAGAGGCCATCGCTTAGACTACTGTGCCTTCGGGGTAAATTGTACGTTAAATAATGTCGCATACTTGTGTGAACCATCCAAACAGTTTCTGCTACATTTGTGGACAATTTACTTTAAAGTCTCAAAGGCGACATTTCACACCGTTGATTAGAAAATCGTAGGAACTTAGTTTCCAGTGCAAAATGGGTGATGAAGATAAATCTTGAGCGCCTCACATTTGTTGTAATTCATTTGTAACTTTGTTGACTGGCTGGTTCAGTGGATCACGTCAAATGTGATTTGCGGTACCAATGGCTTGGAGAGAACCGAAAGACCACTCAACAGACTGTTACTTTGCATCACTAAGATATCTGGAATTGCAGATAAGACCAAAGACACAATTCAGTATCCCAGTATTCCTTCGGCTATAAGACCTGTTCCTTATGGTCTAGATCTTCCTGTTCCTGTACCTCCAAAGTAATGGAATTTAGATGATAATGATACTGATGAAAAAATCCTCATAGCGAAGAAGATATTGAAGTACAAGTCCCTTTTTGTTTCTCGGCAGTTATGTGCTTCATCTTATTAGTCAGGAAGAATTAAATGATCTGGTTCGTGACCTTCATTTATCAAAAAGTGAGGCCGAAATGTTGGCTTCAAGATTGAAGGGATGGAATCTTTTACAATCAAGTACAAAGGTATGTAGTTTTCGTCGACGATAGCAAGAGTTTGAACACTGATTTTCGAAGATTTGTAATCTTGTGTACTGTAATGATATAGACTTCATGTTTGAAGCTTTAGAACAGGAACACAAACCTGAAGAATGGAGACTTTTTATATATATTACTCAAAAATAAGCTTAAAAGCTGTCCTTCTTCATAACGGAAACATGTATCAGTCAGAACCTGTTGCATATGTTATATACATGAAATAAACGTATGCAAATATGAAACGGTGCTTCAAAGTACAGTGTATAAAAACACTCAGGGAATATATGTGGCGATCTTAAAGTGATAGCTTTACTCCATGGTCTACAACTTGGATACACAAAATGCTGTTACTTCCTCTGTGAATGGAACAGCTGGGACATAAATTCTCATTACATTAAAAACATCTGGCGTAAAAGAGAGGACTTACTTCTAGGTAATAGAAATGCTGTAATTGAGCCCTTAGTAAGTCCTCAGAACATGTATTTACCACCGCTTCACATTAAACTGGGTTTGATAAAAATATTGTAAAGGCATTGAATAAAGATGGATAAGCCTTCCTTTTTCTAAAGAACAAGTTCCCCAAAATATTTGAAACCAAAATTAAACGAGACATTTTTATTGGTCCACAAATAAGGGAACATGCGTGATCTTGCATTTGAAGACACTTTGAATGAGACTCAAGCTGCTGGATGGAAGTCCTTTAAGGGTGAGGTACTCAACTTTTTAGGTAACTGAAAGGCAGAAAATTATAAGACCTGTTCCTTATGGTCTAGATCTTCCTGTTCCTGTACCTCCAAAGTAATGGAATTTAGATGATAATGATACTGATGAAAAAAATCCTCATAGCGAAGAAGATATTGAAGTACAAGTCCCTTTTGTTTCTCGGCAGTTATGTGCTTCATCTTATTAGTCAGGAAGAATTAAATGATCTGGTTCGTGACCTTCATTTATCAAAAAGTGAGGCCGAAATGTTGGCTTCAAGATTGAAGGGATGGAATCTTTTACAATCAAGTACAAAGGTATGTAGTTTTCGTCGACGATAGCAAGAGTTTGAACACTGATTTTCGAAGATTTGTAATCTTGTGTACTGTAATGATATAGACTTCATGTTTGAAGCTTTAGAACAGGAACACAAACCTGAAGAATGGAGACTTTTTATATATATTACTCAAAAATAAGCTTAAAAGCTGTCCTTCTTCATAACGGAAACATGTATCAGTCAGAACCTGTTGCATATGTTATATACATGAAATAAACGTATGCAAATATGAAACGGTGCTTCAAAGTACAGTGTATAAAAACACTCAGGGAATATATGTGGCGATCTTAAAGTGATAGCTTTACTCCATGGTCTACAACTTGGATACACAAAATGCTGTTACTTCCTCTGTGAATGGAACAGCTGGGACATAAATTCTCATTACATTAAAAACATCTGGCGTAAAAGAGAGGACTTACTTCTAGGTAATAGAAATGCTGTAATTGAGCCCTTAGTAAGTCCTCAGAACATGTATTTACCACCGCTTCACATTAAACTGGGTTTGATAAAAATATTGTAAAGGCATTGAATAAAGATGGATAAGCCTTCCTTTTTCTAAAGAACAAGTTCCCCAAAATATTTGAAACCAAAATTAAACGAGACATTTTTATTGGTCCACAAATAAGGGAACATGCGTGATCTTGCATTTGAAGACACTTTGAATGAGACTCAAGCTGCTGGATGGAAGTCCTTTAAGGGTGAGGTACTCAACTTTTAGGTAACTGAAAGGCAGAAAATTATAAGACCTGTTCCTTATGGTCTAGATCTTCCTGTTCCTGTACCTCCAAAGTAATGGAATTTAGATGATAATGATACTGATGAAAAAAATCCTCATAGCGAAGAAGATATTGAAGTACAAGTCCCTTTTGTTTCTCGGCAGTTATGTGCTTCATCTTATTAGTCAGGAAGAATTAAATGATCTGGTTCGTGACCTTCATTTATCAAAAAGTGAGGCCGAAATGTTGGCTTCAAGATTGAAGGGATGGAATCTTTTACAATCAAGTACAAAGGTATGTAGTTTTCGTCGACGATAGCAAGAGTTTGAACACTGATTTTCGAAGATTTGTAATCTTGTGTACTGTAATGATATAGACTTCATGTTTGAAGCTTTAGAACAGGAACACAAACCTGAAGAATGGAGACTTTTTATATATATTACTCAAAAAATAAGCTTAAAAGCTGTCCTTCTTCATAACGGAAACATGTATCAGTCAGAACCTGTTGCATATGTTATATACATGAAATAAACGTATGCAAATATGAAACGGTGCTTCAAAGTACAGTGTATAAAAACACTCAGGGAATATATGTGGCGATCTTAAAGTGATAGCTTTACTCCATGGTCTACAACTTGGATACACAAAATGCTGTTACTTCCTCTGTGAATGGAACAGCTGGGACATAAATTCTCATTACATTAAAAACATCTGGCGTAAAAGAGAGGACTTACTTCTAGGTAATAGAAATGCTGTAATTGAGCCCTTAGTAAGTCCTCAGAACATGTATTTACCACCGCTTCACATTAAACTGGGTTTGATAAAAATATTGTAAAGGCATTGAATAAAGATGGATAAGCCTTCCTTTTTCTAAAGAACAAGTTCCCCAAAATATTTGAAACCAAAATTAAACGAGACATTTTTATTGGTCCACAAATAAGGGAACATGCGTGATCTTGCATTTGAAGACACTTTGAATGAGACTCAAGCTGCTGGATGGAAGTCCTTTAAGGGTGAGGTACTCAACTTTTTAGGTAACTGAAAGGCAGAAAATTATAATGAACTTTGTACTGAGCTTCTGAAAAACTATATGGCCATGAGGGGCAATATGTCCATTAAAATACATTTCTTTCACTCGCATCTGGACTTTTCCCCACAGACATTAGGAGCTGTAAGCAATGAGCAGGAAGAACGTTTTCATCAGGACATACACTATATTGACAAAATTCATCAGACACCCTTCAAAAGAAAATGAACGGATCAGCTGCGTTGTTAAGATGCGCGGTACAGCTGCAAACGGCATAAAAACAGGGCTGCAGCTGACCGCGATCATATTGCACTGTGAGGTTGAGTGAAAATGTCGCGGTGGGAGAGAACTGACTTTGAGAAAGGGAAGATTGTTGGGTATTATATTAGTGGGTTGTCCATAAGAGAAATCGAGTGGCATTTAAACTAACCCAAGTCAACTATTTTGGATGTACTGAATGAGTGGAAGACACATGGCGTTCCTGAAGCAGCAAAACATACCGGAAAACCAAAGAAAATCAGTGATAGAGGATGTCGAAGCCTCAAGAGAGTCGTTGCAGCTAATCGACGGAGTACTGACCAAGACCTTAGTGCACAAGTGAATAACAATGCTCGTACCTCGGTATGTACGCGTACCATTCGCAGAGAACTTCATTCCATGGGTTACCGTGGTCGTACGGCTGCTCGTAAGACTTTCATCTCCACTCGGAATGCTAATCGCCGTTTAGCATGGTGTAAAGAACATTTATCGTGGACCATAAATCAGGGGAAACGGGTCCTATGGGCTGATGAATCCAGATACACGACCCATCAGTCTGATGGCCGTATTGCAGGTATGGTGGCAGTCGGGGTAACGTTATTTATCACAGTGTACTGCTGCTAAGGTGTAGTTTGGAGCTGGCAGTGTACTCGTGTGGGCGTGTTTTTCGTGGTACGGTCCAGGCCTATTGGTTATCGTGGACCGTAGATCAATGGAAACGGGTCTTATGGACTGATGAATCCAGTTTGATGGCTATTGTCTGATAGCCGTGTGTGTGGATGGCGGAAGCCGGGAAAGCGCTGTTTACCACAGTGTTCTGTTCCTACGGTCAAGTTTGGAGCTGGCAGTATACTCGTGAGTAGAGGAAAAGGGCGGGTTCTGGCACAGGGGCAGCCCTCCCATAGACTTAACATTAGCTGCCCACGAGGCTGCCCACGAGGCTGCCCCTGGCTGCCCACGAGACTGTCCCAGCTGTCCCCGAGTCAGAATTTTTGTCACGTGGTCGTCCCCATGATGTACTGCCCCCTAGCTGTGCTTCTTGGAACTTTCAATGGAACTTTTGAGGGATGGCAACGACCGAGAGGGAATGGGGGTGGATATAGGGGGATGTCAACTCGATGTGCTGTCCCCGAGTCAGAATTTTTGTCACGCGATCGTCCCCATGATGTGCTGCCCCCTAGCGGTGCTTCTTGGAACTGTCAATGGAACTTTGTTTTTGAGGGATGGCAACGACCGAGAGGGATAGGGGTGGATATATGGGGGAATGTCAACTCGATGTGCTGCCCCCTAGCGGTGCTTTTGGAACTTTCGATGGATCTTTGATTTTGAGGGATGGCAACAACCGAGTGGGTCCGTTGGGATTTTTTGCATTTATTCCAGTGGTTTTCAAGCGGGATTTTTCCTCCTCTTCGATGTTATTTTTCACCGGAGGAAATTTTTACGTAACGATGCTGGGGAATTTTCTTTCCAATGGAGTAAAAATGCTCTAATGGTCTTAGCAAGGTCCTAACTCACGATGATTTGGTTTCAAAAAATTGGTCAGGTGGTCTCGTGTACTACGTATTCACTCTATTTTTTTAATTACTTTTACATTATTTCTTCATGGTTTTTTTATATATTTTTTGTATGTTTTGAGGAGTTTTTTCGTGTAGATGTAATGAATTTTCTTGGGAACTTTTCTTTTTCATACATTTCATTTTATTTCAGACCATGAGACAGGGAAATGCTTATTTAGAAACGATTTCGTTCCTGTTCGCAGTAACTATTGGACTTTGACAAAAATTTTGGGAAATCAAGCGGAAATGTAGACATGTTAATTCTGAGTCTTTCGCCCTTCCAATATATTTTTTCTAGTCGTAATGTTTTCATGTACTATGTATTTAAGCTCTTTTCTTTTTTATAACTTTTACGTTATTTCATCATGAATTTTTATATTTTTTGTATGTTTTGAGGAGTTTTTTCGTGTAGATGTAATGAATTTTCTGGGGAACTTTTCTTTTTCCTTTATTCAATTTTATTACAGATCATGAGACGAGGAAATGCTTCTTTAGAAACGATTTCGTTCCTGTTCGCAGTAATTATTGGACTTTGTCATTTTTTTTTTTTTTTTGTTAAATGACTTCATGCTAATTCTGAGTCTTTCGCATTAGCAATATTATTTTCTCGTAATTTTTTCGTGTGTTCAAGAACTCTACAGGTCTTTCACAGTTACAATTCTGATGAAACAATATTTTCTTACTTTATTTCGCATATCATTATAGCTTCCCAATTTCACTATTTTACTTCATCTTTTTTTTTTTTTTTGAAATTTCGTAAAACTTTTCAGTATGTCAGTAATTGTTTTCTTACTTGGTCAAACTTGTGACTCCATTTATTTGGACTCTTTTTTTTTTTTTTCATTTCATTTCAACAAAACGATTATTTTAGATGTAGCAAGTCATCAGATTTTTGTTTCCTTATATAGCATATTTTCAAACTTGCTTAAAAATATTCCTCAAAGCTTTGCATGTAATCAAATATGCATTTTTTTTATTCTTTCCTAGTTTGCTATACTTTTCGTGGACTGTCCCAATAAGAAAGCATTCATTGTCAAGACATACAATCTAAAACCTTTTTTCTTACGATAAAATTTGTATTCTTTGGGCTGTATATTTTTCTGTCTCGTCCGAAAAAACATTCATTCTAGAGGCAAAGCTAGTGATTCCGTTCATCATATAAACATTATTTTTTTAACGTTTTACTAACTCATCAGAAAAGCAGTTATTCCCCCATAGCGAAAATAAAGAAATTCTTACTTCTTTTCCATACATATCAACTCAATCTATTTCTTTTCGAAATGCTGGTCATGACATTTCAACTAAAATTTCCTACTTTCACCAAAAATCATATTCTTAAACGAGCTATTTTTTTTTACTTTATTTCATGTATAACTAAATGTTTATTGTTTCCTCACCTCATCAAAGTTAATAAGAACTTCCCCAATCTCATTCCTTTCCCTCATTTAGTTCGCTTTAAATTGAGATGTTTCAAAACTTCGAGTATATTTCTTTCACTAAATGTCCAGTTCTCCCGTATCGATCCCATCATTTTTAACTTCTGTGCCTGCCACATTTTTTCTTTAGACGTTTAGTTTCATTGACCTTTTCTTTCGTTTCAATTAGGTTTCATTATCGTATTTTTTATTCATTGTCTCAGCAGAAAAAGCTTTCATTCTGGAGACATTGCGACTAAGTCCGTACTTCCTCTAAACATTTTTATTTCACGTTTTACTAATTCGTAAGAAAAGCAAATGTTTCCAAACTCTCATAGTGAAAATATCGTATTCCCCTTATTTTACTTATTATGTTTTTCCTTCTATTCAGTGTTGTATGATTCTTAAAACTTTGGTTTATTTTTATGAAACTTCTTTTTTTTTCTTAGTTTTTTTTTTTCTGATTCAACCTATCAATCTTTTCCTATCGATTTAATTGCTCTTATTTTTCCATTCGACTTTACTTTTGAACAGAAATGTGACTAAAATCTTCAGATGTATTTTAGTCTCTAAGGCCGATTCTTCACTATTTCAAATAAAGTCATTGTAGGATTTTAGTGTAAATGCCCCTAAATCTTTAGAACTTCCTTTTCATAGTTAGATACTAATTCCTCGAGGTTTAAATTAAAACATGAAAGAAGAGTGTTTTTACGCTCTCTCCAGTGAACGAAGAGTGTTTTTACGCTTTCCCCCAAGAAATTAACTTCCCTTCTTCTACCGGAAAATGACTATCTTGTGCGACTGTTTTCACGCGTCTACTGCTTTGCTGGAAAACCTCATATGACATGAAATCCCTTTGCTTGGTAGATTAAACTAAATTCTGGTTTTGAACTTTGAACGCAAACTCAAGCTTGCAAAAGCATAGTTTTCTGAGCGAACTTAAACTGTCTAAGATGACAAAAATCTAAAACTGGTGACTCAATGGGACAGAGCGTTTGAACTTTGCCGTTCATTCAAGATTTAAGAGATCAGTCGTGAACCACTACAAGGGAAATAAGCAGACCCTGATTTAGTCCACTGTTTCCAAGGAAGGTAGAAAGCTAGTGTCGTAATTCAAAAGCTCATAACTCAAGCCTCCCCAGGATTTAATTTTGGACGGGCGATTAGTCAGATGTCAATGCTTAGACATTGAAAAATTACTTCAGACAAATATTTTCTTACTTAAAAGTGCTTCAAGTCAGAATTTGTATTACTTAAGATTCCCCTTAGTCAATATTTTTTCTATCTTAAAAACTTCTAAAGGGTTGATTTTGAAAAAAAAAATGAGTTCTCCCAAAAACGTAAAATTTCCACAGAATTGTATGAGGAACCAAATAAATTGACGAAGCTTGAATGTTAAGTCTTTCAACCCATTTCTTTCTCTTCATGTTTCATTCCATAAACTTTCTTCAAATTCCTATATACCCAAGAATTTTGTTAAATGTCCAAGTTCAACTCCACCAGAAATTTTCGGAAAATGATAGTTTCTCTTTTTAAAAAAAAATTCCAAAATAAGAATCCCTTCAATGAAACAAGAAATTCCTATTCAAAGCATTCCATCATTCTTTCTACTTCAAATACTCTCTTTGTAAATTAAGGAGCTGTTTTTGTTTTAGGTTTTTTTTTTTTTTAATATTCATATATTTTTCCCTCTAACTTTAGAAGATATTTTCCTGAAATGTATGTACATATACGATAGTAAATCATCATACAACTGCTTGATGTTCAATTCACTTCAAGCTGTCTTAAGGATATTCTTTCATTTTCTCATAACACATTGACATGTTATTTTTCTCCCCATTTACTTCAAAGGCTTGAGATCAACTTAATCGAGTACTTTGAGAAAAACTTTCATAGAAAAAGCATAAATGTACTGAAAATGTCAGTTTTCTTAAAGAAATCATAAGAATAAGAATTTTTTTTTTTACTGAAACAAGTTTCCCATGTTCAAAGCATTAAGTGGCTCTTTTCGCATCAAATTCAGTATTTCTTCATGTGAACTTTATTCTTTCTCTACTTCATATCGTCGTTCGTTTCTTGTTTTTCCCTATGTAACTTAAAACTTCTTTTCTTAATCTATTTTTCATAAAGTATCATTCTTTTGAGTTGATTTTCTCTCTCTCTCTCTCTCTCTCTGTTTTAAATGCATTCATAAGTTCATATTGAGAAGGGTTTAAATTTTGATTGAAAGATCGTTTTAGGAAAAGTTGAAAACTGATAATGTTCGTTTCGGAAAAGTACATTCTCTTATAGGGTTAAAAAATGGAACACTTCATATTTTCTTAGGGGCGGTTTTGATGAAACACGTTTCAGTAAAAACAGTGAAATTCCCATTGAATAACATGGGGAACTATGAAATTTAAGAAGCACGTTTTCGTTCAAGGAAAATATTTTAAAAGGTCTATTTTCGATTCAGTTGAAAACGATTCAGGTAGAAAACAGAATGCAGAAAAAACAGTCACAGCAAGTTCCTGAAAGTTGAAAATAGATGAGGTTGAAATTTGGAAAAATGTCTGAGGAAAGAAATTGTTATAAAACACAGACTGTTTTAGTTTTCCCAGGCTAGCGGGGTCTTCAGTGAGAGCACTTCTTCTTTTTCAACCCAAAGAATGAAGCGAGTCAGTTTGAAACATTTCAAACTCCCCGAAAATAAGCCGTGTACTCTGGTTTCGGCTCAATACAGTAAAGCATTGCTCTCAGACCAGTCGGAATTCCGCCCCGATTGGTTGCCTAATGGAAAACCTTAGACCCATCTCCAATAACAATACCCAAATATTCTTAAGAAAAGTCTAGCAAAAAAGCACTAGTTCCCCATTAAAACAATTGCATTCATCCTGTTACTGTTTTTACACATTTCAAAAAAGAACTTTACATTCTCACTTTTACTTTAAAATTCTTGAAAAGCTTAATATTTTCACTCATTTCCATAAAAAAAATAATTTCCCTTAAAATTTAATTTAAAAAAAAATACTCTTAAAATTTATGCCTTAAAACTAAAAAAATATTTATGCTTAATATTCCAATAAATAATAAATATTCACAAACTCGCCTTCTACCTTGCCAATAAAAAAAAAAAAACTACATTCATTTCTGAATTTATATAATCGAAATCATTATTTCTCCAAGTAGTTCTTTTCCTATGATTGTAGAGAGGAACTCTTCTAAAATCTTCCCTTTTCCACATGTGTTCGACACAGACTGTTTAGTTTTTCCAAGCTAGGGGGTCTTCAGTGAGAGCGCTTCATCTTTTCAACTCAAAGAAGAAAGCGAGTCAGTTTGAAACATTTCAAACTCCCCGAAAATAAGCCGTGTACTCTGGTTTCGACTCAATACAGTAAAGCATTGCTCTCAGACCAGTCAGAAATCCACCCGATTGATCACCTAATTGAAAACATCAGGACCATTTCCAATAGCAATACCCAAATTTCCTTAAGAAAATTCTAGCAAAAAAGCACTAGTTACCTATTAAAACAATTGCATTCATCCTGCTACTGTTTAAACATTTCGAAAAAGAAATTTCTTTTACTTTTTAAAATTCTTGAAAGCTTAAATTTTTGTCTCATTTCAATAAAAAAATTATTTCACCTAAAATTTAATTTAAAAAAAATTACTTTTTAAATGTATGCCTCAAAACTAAAAATATTTACGCTTAATATTTCAATAAATATTCCCAAACTCACCTTCTCACTTGCCAATTAAAAAAAAAAAAAATAAAAAAACTATAACAATTCTTCAGTCCACTTGAATTCCCTAACACGAACTTTGATTACAGAAGAAAATACGGAAACAGTCATAAAAAGATTTCCTCCTAAATGAAAATAATGTTCAGGAATTGATTCCAGACTGAATCCAATAGAACAGCTTTTCTCAGGTTGAACCTCCAGAACACAAGTGGAGACGAATGAAAACTCATCACAATTTTCAGATGGAATCAAAGCATTTGAAAAGCTGGGGGAACCGACACACTGCTTCTTAGCGAAAGAAACAGAAACGTCTGGAAGATTCATACAGCTTCTTTCCCAATGAATAAATGTGGAAAAAATAACGTTACCCAGCTGATGGAAACAGAATTTGAAAGACTTGATGACGTCTTACTTTATTCAAACTTAGAACAGAACTAAAATTCACTAAGCGTTTCCTTTGCATACTGTGACTAATGCATGACCCTTATCACAACACGTGTTGGTGTGTCACCATGCGTCAGCGCTTCAAGGTGACTGTTTCCTTATCTGTTCATCTCTCAACGAACATGCTATCGACTCTAAACAGACAAAGCTTATTTTCAGGTAAATTCTTAGAGGAAAACGAAAGGACTTCATTATAATTAATTTTCATATCCAGAGAGAATAAAACTAAAATGTATTCGGTAAGAAATTCTTCATGGTTGAATTTTCCACAAAAGGAATACGGAAAGCGAAAGAATTTAATCAGACACCCTGAAAGAATTCATCTCAGAATTAAAACCGCTTTTGAAAAAAAAAAAACAAAAAAAAACCAGTAAACTATAGAATACTTTGTTTGTCACATAAAGAAAACACAGTGTACGATTTCAATATTCCCCTTTTTCTTAAAATTTCTCCCACGTGATGACTTCGGTCAACTGAGTCCAGAAATGCTTCGTCTACTTTAGTATTTCGATTCCGAGGAAGTTCTTCCCGATACTGTTAAGATATTTTCTCAAAATCCAGTTGTAAAATAATTTTGGTTATGTTTATTTGATTGTCGTTGTCGGAGATTTCCAACCCGTTCATATCCACCATGTCATACACTGTGTCCCCGAGAGTTTCTTCAAGCAGAAAAGAGCCTTCATTACACAGAAATTCTTCTTTTGGTGTTTGTAATGTTTCCAAAGTCAAATTATTTTTTTTTCCAATGCTTTCCTAATTAAAGCTGAAAACGAAATGGAACGAAGAAACGTCTGTTGTATGACTCTTAACATAGTACATTTCTTATCAGCCACTTTAGTCCAATGTTCGCCACACAGAGAAATTTCAGATTTCAAAATTTCACCATCCTGACCCACTTTTTTCTGAGTGAAATCCAATACATGGTGAAAATCTCGACTTATGCATTCCTTTGAGTGGGGAATCGCTCTCATGAAAGGAGGCAACGGTTAAAATCGACATTGATTAAAATTGGAGAAAAGAAAATATGAGAATTGAATAAATAATGCATAGACGGGATTCCCGAAAACATAAAAAATATAAGTTTTATATAAAAAAAAATTCCATGAAAAATATTGGAGGGCGAATGATATCTCACATCGTCATCCATTCCACCCAAAATTAAGCAAATACGTGTACTGACAACAGAGATTTAATGGACTTCGTTAAATTTTGGGAGGAGTGGAAGACCGATGTGAGATATCATTCACCCTCCAATATTTTTCATGGAATTTTTTTTTTATATAAAACTTATATTTTTTTATGTTTTCAGGAATCCCGTCTATGCATTATTTATTCAATTCTCATATTTTCTTTTCTCCAATTTTAATCAATGTCGATTTTAACCGTTGCCCCCCTTTCATGAGAGCGATTCCCAACTCAAAGGAATGCATAAGTCGAGATTTTCACCATGTATTGGATTTCACTCAGAAAAAAGTGGGTCAGGATGGTGAAATTTTGAAATCTGAAATTTCTCTGTGTGGCGAACATTGGACTAAAGTGGCTGATAAGAAATCTACTATGTTAAGAGTCATACAACAGACGTTTCTTCGTTCCATTTCGTTTTCAGCTTTAATTAGGAAAGCATTGGAAAAAAATAATTTGACTTTGGAAACATTACAAACACCAAAAGAAGAATTTCTGTGTAATGAAGGCTCTTTTCTGCTTGAAGAAACTCTCGGGGACACAGTGTATGACATGGTGGATATGAACGGGTTGGAAATCTCCGACAACGACAATCAAATAAACATGACCAAAATTATTTTACAACTGGATTTTGAGAAAATATCTTAACAGTATCGGGAAGAACTTCCTCGGAATCGAAATACTAAAGTAGACGAAGCATTTCTGGACTCAGTTGACCGAAGTCATCACGTGGGAGAAATTTTAAGAAAAAGGGGAATATTGAAATCGTACACTGTGTTTTCTTTATGTGACAAACAAAGTATTCTATAGTTTACTGGTTTTTTTTTTTTTTTTTTCAAAAGCGGTTTTAATTCTGAGATGAATTCTTTCAGGGTGTCTGATTAAATTCTTTCGCTTTCCGTATTCCTTTTGTGGAAAATTCAACCATGAAGAATTTCTTACCGAATACATTTTAGTTTTATTCTCTCTGGATATGAAAATTAATTATAATGAAGTCCTTTCGTTTTCCTCTAAGAATTTACCTGAAAATAAGCTTTGTCTGATTAGAGTCGATAGCATGTTCGTTGAGAGATGAACAGATAAGGAAACAGTCACCGTGAAGCGCTGACGCATGGTGACACACCAACACGTGTTGTGATAAGGGTCATGCATTAGTCACAGTATGCAAAGGAAACGCTTAGTGAATTTTAGTTCTGTTCTAAGTTTGAATAAAGTAAGACGTCATCAAGTCTTTCAAATTCTGTTTCCATCAGCTGGGTAACGTTATTTTTTCCACATTTATTCATTGGGAAAGAAGCTGTATGAATCTTCCAGACGTTTCTGTTTCTTTCGCTAAGAAGCAGTGTGTCGGTTCCCCCAGCTGTTCAAATGCTTTGATTCCATCTGAAAATTGTGATGAGTTTTCATTCGTCTCCACTTGTGTTCTGGAGGTTCAACCTGAGAAAAGCTGTTCTATTGGATTCAGTCTGGAATCAATTCCTGAACATTATTTTCATTTAGGAGGAAATCTTTTTATGACTGTTTCCGTATTTTCTTCTGTAATCAAAGTTCGTGTTAAGGAATTCAAGTGGACTGAAGAATTGTTATAGTTTTTTTATTTTTTTTTTTTTAATTGGCAAGTGAGAAGGTGAGTTTGGGAATATTTATTGAAATATTAAGCGTAAATATTTTTTAGTTTTGAGGCATACATTTAAAGAGTAATTTTTTTTAAATTAAATTTTAGGTGAAATAATTTTTTATTGAAATGAGACAAAAATTTAAGCTTTCAAGAATTTTAAAAAGTAAAAGAAATTTCTTTTTCGAAATGTTTAAACAGTAGCAGGATGAATGCAATTGTTTTAATAGGTAACTAGTGCTTTTTTGCTAGAATTTTCTTAAGGAAATTTGGGTATTGCTATTGGAAATGGTCCTGATGTTTTCAATTAGGTGATCAATCGGGTGGATTTCTGACTGGTCTGAGAGCAATGCTTTACTGTATTGAGTCGAAACCAGAGTACACGGCTTATTTTCGGGGAGTTTGAAATGTTTCAAACTGACTCGCTTTCTTCTTTGAGTTGAAAAGATGAAGCGCTCTCACTGAAGACCCCTAGCTTGGAAAAACTAAACAGTCTGTGTCGAACACATGTGGAAAAGGGAAGATTTTAGAAGAGTTCCTCTCTACAATCATAGGAAAAGAACTACTTGGAGAAATAATGATTTCGATTATATAAATTCAGAAATGAATGTAGTTTTTTTTTTTTTTATTGGCAAGGTAGAAGGCGAGTTTGTGAATATTTATTATTTATTGAAATATTAAGCATAAATATTTTTTTAGTTTTAAGGCATAAATTTTAAGAGTATTTTTTTAAATTAAATTTTAAGGGAAATTATTTTTTTTTTATGGAAATGAGTGAAAATATTAAGCTTTTCAAGAATTTTAAAGTAAAAGTGAGAATGTAAAGTTCTTTTTTGAAATGTGTAAAAACAGTAACAGGATGAATGCAATTGTTTTAATGGGGAACTAGTGCTTTTTTGCTAGACTTTTCTTAAGAATATTTGGGTATTGTTATTGGAGATGGGTCTAAGGTTTTCCATTAGGCAACCAATCGGGGCGGAATTCCGACTGGTCTGAGAGCAATGCTTTACTGTATTGAGCCGAAACCAGAGTACACGGCTTATTTTCGGGGAGTTTGAAATGTTTCAAACTGACTCGCTTCATTCTTTGGGTTGAAAAAGAAGAAGTGCTCTCACTGAAGACCCCGCTAGCCTGGGAAAACTAAAACAGTCTGTGTTTTATAACAATTTCTTTCCTCAGACATTTTTCCAAATTTCAACCTCATCTATTTTCAACTTTCAGGAACTTGCTGTGACTGTTTTTTCTGCATTCTGTTTTCTACCTGAATCGTTTTCAACTGAATCGAAAATAGAACTTTTAAAATATTTTCCTTGAACGAAAACGTGCTTCTTAAATTTCATAGTTCCCCATGTTATTCAATGGGAATTTCACTGTTTTTACTGAAACGTGTTTCATCAAAACCGCCCCTAAGAAAATATGAAGTGTTCCATTTTTTAACCCTATAAGAGAATGTACTTTTCCGAAACGAACATTATCAGTTTTCAACTTTTCCTAAAACGATCTTTCAATCAAAATTTAAACCCTTCTCAATATGAACTTATGAATGCATTTAAAACAGAGAGAGAGAGAGAGAGAGAGAGAAAATCAACTCAAAAGAATGATACTTTATGAAAAATAGATTAAGAAAAGAAGTTTTAAGTTACATAGGGAAAAACAAGAAACGAACGACGATATGAAGTAGAAAAAGAATAAAGTTCACATGAAGAAATACTGAATTTGATGCGAAAAGAGCCACTTAATGCTTTGAACATGGGAAACTTGTTTCAGTAAAAAAAATTCTTATTCTTATGATTTCTTTAAGAAAACTGACATTTTCAGTACATTTATGCTTTTCTATGAAAGTTTTTCTCAAAGTACTCGATTAAGTTGATCTCAAGCCTTTGAAGTAAATGGGGAGAAAAATAACATGTCAATGTGTTATGAGAAAATGAAAGAATATCCTTAAGACAGCTTGAAGTGAATTGAACATCAAGCAGTTGTATGATGTTTTACTATCGTATATGTACATACATTTCAGGAAAATATCTTCTAAAGTTAGAGGGAAAAATATATGAATATTAAAAAAAAAAAACCTAAAACAAAAACAGCTCCTTAATTTACAAAGAGAGTATTTGAAGTAGAAAGAATGATGGAATGCTTTGAATAGGAATTTCTTGTTTCATTGAAGGGATTCTTATTTTGGAATTTTTTTTTAAAAAGAGAAACTATCATTTTCCGAAAATTTCTGGTGGAGTTGAACTTGGACATTTAACAAAATTCTTGGGTATATAGGAATTTGAAGAAAGTTTATGGAATGAAACATGAAGAGAAAGAAATGGGTTGAAAGACTTAACATTCAAGCTTCGTCAATTTATTTGGTTCCTCATACAATTCTGTGGAAATTTTACGTTTTTGGGAGAACTCATTTTTTTTTTCAAAATCAACCCTTTAGAAGTTTTTAAGATAGAAAAAATATTGACTAAGGGGAATCTTAAGTAATACAAATTCTGACTTGAAGCACTTTTAAGTAAGAAAATATTTGTCTGAAGTAATTTTTCAATGTCTAAGCATTGACATCTGACTAATCGCCCGTCCAAAATTAAATCCTGGGGAGGCTTGAGTTATGAGCTTTTGAATTACGACACTAGCTTTCTACCTTCCTTGGAAACAGTGGACTAAATCAGGGTCTGCTTATTTCCCTTGTAGTGGTTCACGACTGATCTCTTAAATCTTGAATGAACGGCAAAGTTCAAACGCTCTGTCCCATTGAGTCACCAGTTTTAGATTTTTGTCATCTTAGACAGTTTAAGTTCGCTCAGAAAACTATGCTTTTGCAAGCTTGAGTTTGCGTTCAAAGTTCAAAACCAGAATTTAGTTTAATCTACCAAGCAAAGGGATTTCATGTCATATGAGGTTTTCCAGCAAAGCAGTAGACGCGTGAAAACAGTCGCACAAGATAGTCATTTTCCGGTAGAAGAAGGGAAGTTAATTTCTTGGGGAAAGCGTAAAAACACTCTTCGTTCACTGGAGAGAACGTAAAAACACTCTTCTTTCATGTTTTAATTTAAACCTCGAGGAATTAGTATCTAACTATGAAAAGGAAGTTCTAAAGATTTAGGGGCATTTACACTAAAATCCTACAATGACTTTATTTGAAATAGTGAAGAATCGGCCTTAGAGACTAAAATACATCTGAAGATTTTAGACACATTTCTGTTCAAAAGTAAAGTCGAATGGAAAAATAAGAGCAATTAAATCGATAGGAAAAGATTGATAGGTTGAATCAGAAAAAAAAAAAACTAAGAAAAAAAAAAGAAGTTTCATAAAAATAAACCAAAGTTTTAAGAATCATACAACACTGAATAGAAGGAAAAACATAATAAGTAAAATAAGGGGAATACGATATTTTCACTATGAGAGTTTGGAAACATTTGCTTTTCTTACGAATTAGTAAAACGTGAAATAAAAATGTTTAGAGGAAGTACGGACTTAGTCGCAATGTCTCCAGAATGAAAGCTTTTTCTGCTGAGACAATGAATAAAAAATACGATAATGAAACCTAATTGAAACGAAAGAAAAGGTCAATGAAACTAAACGTCTAAAGAAAAAATGTGGCAGGCACAGAAGTTAAAAATGATGGGATCGATACGGGAGAACTGGACATTTAGTGAAAGAAATATACTCGAAGTTTTGAAACATCTCAATTTAAAGCGAACTAAATGAGGGAAAGGAATGAGATTGGGGAAGTTCTTATTAACTTTGATGAGGTGAGGAAACAATAAAAATTTAGTTATACATGAAATAAAGTAAAAAAAAAAAATAGCTCGTTTAAGAATATGATTTTTGGTGAAAGTAGGAAATTTTAGTTGAAATGTCATGACCAGCATTTCGAAAAGAAATAGATTGAGTTGATATGTATGGAAAAGAAGTAAGAATTTCTTTATTTTCGCTATGGGGGGGAATAACTGCTTTTCTGATGAGTTAGTAAAACGTTAAAAAAATAATGTTTATATGATGAACGGAATCACTAGCTTTGCCTCTAGAATGAATGTTTTTTCGGACGAGACAGAAAAATATACAGCCCAAAGAATACAAATTTTATCGTAAGAAAAAAGGTTTTAGATTGTATGTCTTGACAATGAATGCTTTCTTATTGGGACAGTCCACGAAAAGTATAGCAAACTAGGAAAGAATAAAAAAATGCATATTTGATTACATGCAAAGCTTTGAGGAATATTTTTAAGCAAGTTTGAAAATATGCTATATAAGGAAACAAAAATCTGATGACTTGCTACATCTAAAATAATCGTTTTGTTGAAATGAAATGAAAAAAAAAAAAGAGTCCAAATAAATGGAGTCACAAGTTTGACCAAGTAAGAAAACAATTACTGACATACTGAAAAGTTTTACGAAATTTCAAAAAAAAAAAAGATGAAGTAAAATAGTGAAATTGGGAAGCTATAATGATATGCGAAATAAAGTAAGAAAATATTGTTTCATCAGAATTGTAACTGTGAAAGACCTGTAGAGTTCTTGAACACACGAAAAAATTACGAGAAAATAATATTGCTAATGCGAAAGACTCAGAATTAGCATGAAGTCATTTAACAAAAAAAAAAAAAAAAAAAATGACAAAGTCCAATAATTACTGCGAACAGGAACGAAATCGTTTCTAAAGAAGCATTTCCTCGTCTCATGATCTGTAATAAAATTGAATAAAGGAAAAAGAAAAGTTCCCCAGAAAATTCATTACATCTACACGAAAAAACTCCCTCAAAACATACAAAAAATATAAAAAATTCATGATGAAATAACGTAAAAGTTATAAAAAAGAAAAGAGCTTAAATACATAGTACATGAAAACATTACGACTAGAAAAAATATATTGGAAGGGCGAAAGACTCAGAATTAACATGTCTACATTTCCGCTTGATTTCCCAAAATTTTTGTCAAAGTCCAATAGTTACTGCGAACAGGAACGAAATCGTTTCTAAATAAGCATTTCCCTGTCTCATGGTCTGAAATAAAATGAAATGTATGAAAAAGAAAAGTTCCCAAGAAAATTCATTACATCTACACGAAAAAACTCCCTCAAAACATACAAAAAATATATAAAAAAACCATGAAGAAATAATGTAAAAGTAATTAAAAAAAAATAGAGTGAATACGTAGTACACGAGACCACCTGACCAATTTTTTGAAACCAAATCATCGTGAGTTAGGACCTTGCTAAGACCATTAGAGCATTTTTACTCCATTGGAAAGAAAATTCCCCAGCATCGTTACGTAAAAATTTCCTCCGGTGAAAAATAACATCGAAGAGGAGGAAAAATCCCGCTTGAAAACCACTGGAATAAATGCAAAAAATCCCAACGGACCCACTCGGTTGTTGCCATCCCTCAAAATCAAAGATCCATCGAAAGTTCCAAAAAGCACCGCTAGGGGGCAGCACATCGAGTTGACATTCCCCCATATATCCACCCCTATCCCTCTCGGTCGTTGCCATCCCTCAAAAACAAAGTTCCATTGACAGTTCCAAGAAGCACCGCTAGGGGGCAGCACATCATGGGGACGATCGCGTGACAAAAATTCTGACTCGGGGACAGCACATCGAGTTGACATCCCCCTATATCCACCCCCATTCCCTCTCGGTCGTTGCCATCCCTCAAAAGTTCCATTGAAAGTTCCAAGAAGCACAGCTAGGGGGCAGTACATCATGGGGACGACCACGTGACAAAAATTCTGACTCGGGGACAGCTGGGACAGTCTCGTGGGCAGCCAGGGGCAGCCTCGTGGGCAGCTAATGTTAAGTCTATGGGAGGGCTGCCCCTGTGCCAGAACCCGCCCTTTTCCTCTACTCTCGTGTGGGGGTCTTTTTAATGATATAGTCCCAGTCCATTGGTTATCGTTGACAAACCTGTTAACCAGCATGTCTACCTCGTTATTCTGGACAATTATGCCCTACCAACTCTGTGGCAATACTATGGAGCCGAGCCTTGTTGGTATAAGTACTAATCTATGACAATAAATGCTATGTTGTGTTTCTCTTCTACGTGTCAAGCGATTTTCGTCAGTATAGTGTATGTATCATAAAAACCGCTATAAAGGCAAACGCAGCCCTAAAATGCTAGATGATTACTGTTGGGCTCTAAAAAAGGATGTAGCAAACCAAAGTACAGAAGAAAATCTAAAATAACTACTTTTTAAGTTAAGTGCAAATAATTGCTTGTAGCGAAATATACATGCCAAAATGAAGGCTTATTGTACACTGAAACAAGAGGTTACTCGAGAACTGTGTCCGATAGCATAATTTGGCAAGAAGATTTGTAATCAGCATGACAAATATTGTATGATTCAGCATATGCAGTCTTTGTAACAAACAAAAAGTTTATTTCCGTTGTTCAGTATAATTAAAGCCTGAAGAAAGCAAAGGGACATCTCAGTAAGGGAAGAAAAGAGATTATGGCCCAGAGAAACGAAAAATGGACTGTAACAAGAATTAGAAGTGAAATTTTGACAAGTGTGAAAGATGTCCACTCAAAACTGTATGACAGAGATGCTACTTCTATTCCAGTCATTAAGATTTGTACCAATACCAAAGTTCCCCCTGTCCTCTCGGCAGGAGTGACACATGGAATTGAGAACATGAAACGGGAATGTGCTCCAGGAGAATATGGAATTACCATGGACGTTATACAAGAAGCAAGTGGAGAAATCGAAACTACATTTGCCCAAGTTTTCACTCGGTGTCTTAATGAAGGGAAGATACCTGAGAATTATAACATTGTTACAATGATTGTGCTACATAAAAAAAGTGACATTGAGGATCTCAGGAACTACAGACCTATCAGCCTCCTATCAGTGGTTTATAAAATCTTCACTAATGTTCTTTCACACTGCTTGAAGGTGACACTGGACATGGCTCAACCGAGAGAACAAGCTGGATTCAGGAGTGGCTACAGCACAATAGATCATATCCATGTGCTGAGAGAACTAATTGAAAGAGCGAGGGAATATGAACTTCCATTGTGCATGGCTTTTATCGATTATGAAAAAACCTTTGATTCGATGAAACCATCAGCAGTTACAATGGTTTTGAAATCCTGCTGTATTGAAGATGCATACATTAATATTATTAATAACATCTGTGAAAATGCAAGTGCAAAGATTCGGCTATTTGAGAATACAGCACCCATAAAAATTGGAAACGGAGTGAGACAAGGCGATGCAATATCTCCCGAACTCTTTAATGCCACTTTGGAAAATGTCTTTCAATCACTGAACTGAGAAAACAAAGTTATAAAGGTTAATGGAGATTATCTAACACATCTTCGTTTTGCTGATGACATAGTCATTTTTGCTACTTCCCCATCAGAGCTGCAGAGTATGATCCAGGAACTTGCTGACAAGAGTAAAGAAGTGGGATTAAAAATGAACTTTCAGAAGAAAAAAGTGATGTACAATGCTTTTACAAGCATTGTACATCAATGCTTGTAAAAGCATTGTACATCACTTTGATGGGGAAAAGCTGGAGATAACCGACACCTACGTTTATCTTGGATAGCAGAAGTCAAGTGAAGGTAATATTGATGAAGAAATTAATCGGCGTATAAAACTTGCCTGGAGAGCTTTTGGAAGAAACATTATAACTTTCAAGAACAATATGCCATTATGTCTTAAAAGAAAAGTGCTTGATCAATGTATCTTTCCAGTGCTTACGTATGGTGCAGAGACGTGCACCTTAACTAAAAGAGATATACGAAGACTGCAGACAGCTCAAAAAAGAAGCATGGAGAGGTGTATGCTTGGTGTAACAAGGAGAGATAAGAAGAGGAACTCGTGGGTCAGAAAAATGACAAGAGTGAAAGACATCATGATCAGAGTAAAATCCCTGAAATGGCAGTGGGCCGGACATATTGCCAGAAGGACATATCTTCGATGGACAGCCGAAATTTTAGACTGGATTCAAAGGGACAGGAATAGACCCAAAAGAAGACCACATGGGAGATGGGTGGATGAAATTCGAAAGCATGCGGGGGTGACATGGAGGAGACTGACACAAGACAGACCGTTGCAGAAGAAACCTGGTGAGACCTTCGTGCAGCAGTGGATTGATAATGACAATGGTGATGATGATATACAGGGTGTACACAAATTAGTTGGGCAATTTCGTAAGTGAATAATGTGCGAAATATTAATTGTAGGTTACCGGTTCAAATGTAGATGAGTCTTAGTGTATCCTAAGTTTGCGGATAAATGGCGCTAGGTGTGTCATGTCCACGTCTCAGTGAGCTGTAGGTCGCGGTTGTTCATCATTCGTTCTATGTTCGCGTAACGATGGAGACGTATACCGCCGGTGAAAAAGCGAAATGCTGTCTGTGGTTCCATGAAACGCATTCCGCTGTGCAAGTGCAACGAAATTTCCGTCGAGAATACCGCAAAAGTGCGCCGAAAAGAGACACCGTTGTAGCATGGTACAATCGATTTACCGAAACGGGATGTGTGGTACATAGGCTTAGTGGCCAAGGCAAACCTAAAATGCGAGAACAGACGGTATGGATGCAGTGAGAGAATCATTTGTGAGAAGTCCGGGAAAATCTACAGCACGCGCTAGTTTACAACTGGGAATTCCTAAAACAACAGTGCATAAAATCCTGCGAAAACGGCTGATGTTTAGACCTTACAAATTACAAATTGTTCAAGCTCTGAAGCCCATGGACCTGACGAATAGAGCACAATTTTGCACCGATATGTTAGAGCGCATGGAAAGGGAAGATGGTTTCCTGTCGCAGTTAGTTTTCAGTGACGAGGCAACGTTCCATTTGAGTGGAAAAGTGAATAGACATAATGCCAGGATATAGGGATCCGAAAATCCTTATGCCACCTTTGAGCATGAAAGGGATAGTCCCAAGGTAAACGTGTTTTGTGCCGTAAGTTGTACTAATGTTTTTGGCCCATTCTTCTTTGCTGAAAAAATTGTTACGGGAATCGTATACCTGGACATACTTCAGATTTACCTGATGCCGATCCTGAAAGAAACAATGCCTGAAGGTTTCATTTTTCAGCAAGATGGCGCACCGTGTCACTTCCACAGAGCGGTGACTTCTTACCTCAGTGCTGAAGTACCAGTTTGGATTGGTCGCGGATGTATTATTCATGGCCAGCACGATCACCAGATCTTTCACCAATGGATTTCAGTTTATGGGGTTTTCGTAAAGACAAGGTTTACCGTCCGCCGCTTCCGAATTCCATTCCTGAATTGAAATCACGAATCAGCACGACGTGAACATGCTCACTAACATATGGCAAGAACTGATGTACCTATGGGACATTTGCAGAGTAACGAAGGGCAGCCACATCGAACATTTGTGAAAAAGGTAAACTTGGTGTGTTTTACTATCTTATAATCTTGTTCACTCTCATGTGTGCCTATATAACTACGCATAATAAACTATTCTTTTTGCCCAACTAATTTGTGTACACCCTGTATTATACATATGCAGTCGTATCAGAAAGGTGTAATCACCACCGGAATCACAGTGTACCCGTCCAGGGGCGTTACAGATTGTACGTGACAAGGTCGGCAACACGGATATAGAAGCGGTCGGCCAGGACAGATGAGCCATAGGGCCTTACCTCATCACAATAGGCAGAGCTACCTAGTGATTTGACGGTCAGTTAAAAAAAGAATGATCATCGGCTACCGCACCAAGGGAGGAAGCATCTGAGAAACAGTAAATTTCTTGTGTTGTCTCGAAATGGTGTAGTAAGGGTGTATGAAGAATGGACCGCTGGCACACCGAGTACCTCCCGAAGTCATAACTATGAAGTCCCAAAGGCCATCGACCCCGGAGGAGAATGTCACCTCAGTCGACTGCAAAGGGCAATCGACCCGAAACAGTGCAGCAATTGGCCACCGAAATGAAAGCTGGGACACCCAGATACGTGTCCCCAAGAACAGGAGAGTAAACCCTGTTACACGTCTGTTTCCGGTGTCGATGCTGCATCAAGGCGCCCCAAAGAGGTTAGAATAAAATATCTGCAGATGCCCTTGTTAATGGAGCAGTACCACATTGCGTGAAGCCTATAACTGCGAGCTACGGCTGTCAAATTGTGGGAAAGCTGATGGTTTTCAACGCTATTGCAATGCATTTTGCGCTGGCCGAATCGCCTTCTTTCGTCGCAAATGTTTCCAATTTTGCATCGTAAGTTGCTGCCGATGTGTGAGAAAATGCTGAATTTATGAAATTCTTAATTATTTTGAGGATCCTTTACATTTTATTTTAAATTGAAATACACGATCGTTAGTGCAAATTCTGAACAAAACATAACGTTAAAATTGTAAACTTCCCTCGTGTAAGAAGTATAATTCATTCTGGTTTGATATTAACACGGTTTCTGCAACCAAAAGCTACAAAATTCCAAAATATACACAGCTGAAATTATATGGGTATCATGTAAACAACGCCGAATTCCCCCACCTTGCGACTTTACGGTTAAGAGAATCAGGGCATCACCAGAAGTATTATTCTAACCTCCTTGAGGTACCCATATTGACACAGGTCCATCAGCAACGACCGCTGCAGTTTACATTGGACTACCGTTATTCAACGGTGGAAGAAGGTTGCCTTCTCCGATAACTCGAGGTTTCTGCTCCACAGAAGTGACGTCAACGACCGCTGCAGTTTACATTGGACTACCGTTATTCACGGTGGAAGAAGGTTGCCTTCTCCGACAACTCCAGGTTTCTGCTCCACAGAAGTGACGGGTGGTGTCAGAGACGCGAGAACCGAGACCCAGACACGCTTGTCAGTTAATTAAAGACCGGCGGTGGCAGTGTGCATATGTCGGAGATTATTTCCTGGTATGACCTAGGACCAGTGGTACCACTGGATGGGTCCCTGAACATCGATCGTTGCCGCCCCGGTGGCGCAGTGGTCTAAGGCGCTGGACTCTGATCATTCGTCCGTAAGGGGTCCGGGTTCGAATCCCGGTCAGGCATGGATGTTGTGTTTGTCTTACGGCACTGGCTCTCTCCCTTCCCTGGAACCAGTGACCCTAAATTAGGGACGGGCGACTGCTTATAGCCCATTGAGTTGCTCACGGTGGTCGTTAAACCTCCAATCAAAAAAAAAAAATCGATCGTTTCCTGTCGATCCTTGCTGACCTTCATGTTGGACGTTTACCCTGGTGATGATGGTATCTACCAACAGCCGCCCCGGTGGCGCAGTGGTCTAAGGCGTTGGCCTCTGATCATTCGTCCGTAAGGGGTCCGGGTTCGAATCCCGGTCAGGCATGGATGTTGTGTTTGTCTTACGGCACTGGCTCTCTCCCTTCCCTGGAACCAGTGACCTTAAATTAGGGACGGGCGACTGCTTATAGCCCATTGAGTTGCTCACGGTGGTCGTTAAACCTCCAATCAAAAAAAAAAAATCTACCAACAGACAATGCGCACTTTCACGTCGCTAAGAAAGTTCGTGACTGGTTTCAGGAACAAGACAGCGGTGTCTCCGGTCTCCATTGGACGGCGAAATCTCCCGAGCTCAATCCCATTTCAATTCTTTTGGGAAATTAAAAAAATTAAGAACAAAATATATGAAACTGAGGACATCTGACAATGACATGCTCAGTCAGTTCTTATGGAGCAGAGATTGAGGACTTCTGGTCCCCTTAGCGTGTATAGAATTTTTTTCCTGGGGCAGGGGGGGGGGCAAAAAATGAATGTTTTTGAATTTCACGAGAACAAAATAAAAGTTAATAAGAAGTTGAAGAAAAACTTAAAGCATTCTTTGCTAATGTAACTAGATGCATTTTTATCAAATCAAAGCACTTTCGCCCTAATGTAAGTTGCATTTTAAACGAAAACATATAAAGAGATGAAGCACTTTCGGGTGGCAGGCCATTTACCCCATTCTCTAAATAAGATCCTTCTATGATTTTTACTCATTGTTCTTATTCGAAAAAAAAATGTATATATTTTTAATTTTTTTGCAAATATTCAACACAATATTGTAAATCACTGGCTGTAAGCAACCCGACTTGTTTACTCTCAGTACGGTAATGTCATTGGCGTATATTTTATTTTATTGTGTATAACGAGAATTTCCACAATATAATGAACTAAAAACATTAGTTCTGTATTCATAAGTTATTAATAAAAACGCTGTTTTACGAAAAGTTCCAGGTACAAACAAATGACAATGATTCACCCAAAAATAATGGCCGTTGACCTAACGGCCATTATTTTTGGGTGAATCATTGTCATAACCAACTTCTTTTTTTTTTTGATTGGAGGTTTAACGACCACCGTGATCAACTCAACGGGCTATAAACAGTCGCCCGTCCCTAATTTAGGGTCACTGGTTCCAGGGAAGGGAGAGAGACAGTGCCGTAAGACAAACACAACATCCATGCCTCACCGGGATTCGAACCCGGACCCCTTTCGGACGAATGATCAGAGGCCAACGCCTTAGACCACTGCACCACCGGGGCTGCTAACCAACTTCAAGCTGTTGAAATTAAACTTATAGATGACAATCTCGTAACGATTACATCTTTTGGTGTGTTATTCCTAAAAACAAACTTCTAAGTTATATGATTTACTAATTGCTAATATTTGAAAGTAGCGTGTGATCCCATGAGAGACCGTTAAAATTGGAGAGTACACTACCGCTTTTGCTTCATGTCCCTTGATATGACGTCTCTACCAGTGAGCAGTGCACAAGGAGGTTATAATAAGGTATCTGGACATGACCTTGTTAATGGAGCAGTACCACTTTGCGTGAAGCCTATAACCGCGAGTGACGGCTGTCAAAGTGTGGGAAAGCTCATGGTTTTCAAAGCTACTGCAATGCATTTCGTGTTGGCGGAATCGCCTTCTTCCGTCGCAAATGTTCCAATCTCGCATCGTTACTTGCTGCCGATGTGTGAGAAAATGCTGAATTTATAAAATTCTTAATTATTTTGAGGTTTTTCCCCATTTTTATTTTGAATTAAAATACACGAACGTCAGTGCGAATTTTAAACAAAACATAGCGTTAAAATTGAAAACTTCACTCACATACGAAGTATAATTCATTCCGGTTTGATATTAACATAGTTTCTGCAACCAAAAAATCACGCTATTCCAAAATACACAGGGTTGAAATTACATGGGTATCATGTAAACAACGTCAAATTCCCACAGTTTGCGGCTTCACGGTTAAGATAATCAGTGCATCTCCAGAAATATTTATTATTCTAACCTCTTTGGCAGTGCATCTCTGTATATGGTCCATTTTTTTTCTTTTTTTGATTGGAGGTTTAACGACCACCGTGACCAACTCAATGGGCTATAAGCAGTCGCCCGTCCCTAATTTAGGGTCACTGGTTCCAGGGAAGGGAGAGAGACAGTGCCGTAAGACAAACACAACATCCATGCCTCACCGGGATTCGAACCCGGACCCCTTTCGGACGAATGATCAGAGGCCAACGCCTTAGACCACTGAGCCACCGGGGCGGCTAACCAAGTTCAAGCTGTTGAAATTAAACTTATAGATGACAATCTCGTAACGATTACATCTTTTGGTGTGTTATTCGTAAAAACAAACTTCTAAGTTATATGATTTACTAATTGCTAATATTTGAAAGTAGCGTGTGATCCCATGAGAGACACTTAAAATTGGAGAGTACACTACCACTTTTGCTTCATGTCCCGTGATATGACGTTTCTACCAGTGAGCAGTGCACATGGAGGTTATAATAAGATATCTGGACATGACATCCGTGCATTACCGGGATTTGAACCCGGACCCCTTACGGACGAATGAACAGAGGCCAGCGCCTTAGACCACTGCGCCACCGGGCGGCCTGTATATGGTCCATAGCTTTCCTTGGTTGCACTGCTGTACTGAAAAGGAGATCTTGTGATATCTTATTCTAACCTCTTTGATTATGTCCACCGAACCGCTCTCCTTTTTTCCGTTCTTGGTATTACGGCACTGACTCTCTTCATTCCCTGGAAACATTGGCCTTAAATTTGGAACAGGCGACTAATTCTAGACAAATGAATTGCTCCCCGTGGGCGTGAAACCTTCAATTAAAAAAAAAATCCTTCGTTAACACTTACCATGCTCAGTGAACGATTATTGGCTTCAGGTATTTTTGCTTTTCTTTGCAATTGATACATATCTGCACCGCACATTTTAAAAGGCTTTAAGAATGATAGCATTTCTATCAAAGAATATCTAACGCTTTGGTTCTATGGTGATATTGGAGGGTATCTCACAAAGAAAACTGATATAGCAAAATATGTCTTAGCATAGAAAGATATGTACGTAATGTTTACAAAATTTTGAGATCTCCTGTGGCTTAAGCAATTTAGCTTAGTGTATGCAAAATAAGGATGGAAAGAAGGAATATTTCGGACTTCTTATTTCTTAACATTAGGCTTGTGGTTATATTTCAAACATGGTTACTTGTACATGGGCAGTAAGTAACCATGCACACTATGCACTTCCGCTCAAAAAATCTATTTCAGCCTCAATTTTTTTCATGCTTGTATGGGTAGAGTGAGGGTCCGAAAAACCCGTTCAAAATCGCGATTTCCCCATAGATATACAGGAGATTCTTAGGTTGGGCGCATTGGCGTAGTCAGCTGATAAAAAGTGGCGTCACGCCAGTACAGCAGGAAGCACAGGGAGAGGGACTGTTGCCAGTTTCTCTTACTTCTAACCTCCTTGGCTCTTGTGTGCTGATGTAGCCATCATTTTGCAGAAAGTGGTGTCCCATTGTTTTTAAATTGTTCCAATATTTTTGTACAAGTTTCATTCAAGAATATCAAAGAACACTAGATTGTATTGTTTTTAAAACAAAATTACAATTTTGATTAAAAAATTATGCATATTCCTTTGCCCTAGTACAGTGAGATAGAGTTCTTTTTTCCCATAGGAAAGGATAAAGGAAAAGCTTTTTATGGTTCATGAGATGTGAGTAGTATACACATTTTCTGTTAACATTATTGACGTTAGTACTTTCGAAATTTTTAATTCTCTAATGCACAAGCTTTTATCTGTCGTATTTTTCTCTTAAGATTAGTTCCTGCAACTAAAATGCCAGCCATGACATTGTGTACTTCACAAAATCATTAAACGAGAAAAACTTTTTGCTGTTTATTCTAAAAGCTCCTGGCATATTCTTTGAAATTTTATAAAGTAAATAAATCATGGAAGATGGTTTTTTATTTTTAATAATTGATTTCATTTAAAATGTTCTTGATGTCCTCCAAGATGGGAAATAGGATACAATGATGCTTGTATATGCAAACAACACAGGTAAGTCGTGATGGCATTCGGTCTTTAATTCATGATCAGTAAATATTACCAAAATAAGTTTTTTTGAAGTTGCTGTAAAGCCAAAAAATAAAATCAAGTAGTTTCCCAATATGAAGACCACAACAAAATATTCTTCAGTTGAGGAAACCACTTAAGATGTGATTATACAGAAAAAGTGATTTTTTTTTTTTCAGATATTGTCCCAGACACTTCCTAGTACAAGAAAAGATCTGCAAGAGCATGAAGTCTGCTTTGCCGCCCCGGTGGCCCAGTGGTCTAAGCGATGGCCTCTGATCACTCGTCCGAAAGGGGTCCCGGTTCGAATCCCAGTGAGGCATGGATGTTGTGTTTGTCTTATGGCACTGGCTCTCTCCCTTCCCTGGAACCAGTGACCCTAAATTAGGGACGGGCGACTGCTTATAGCCCATTGAGTTGCCCACGGTGGTCGTTAAACCTCCAATCAAAAAAAAAAAAAAAAAAATGTCTGCTTTCACTAATTCACAAAAAAATCTAGTTTTTCATGACATACGCAGTCTGAGGGGACTAAAATTTCCATCCAACATGATGCGTCCTGTAGGAAATTAGCGACGGAAGACAAAATTTCAATGGATATGCCATTTGATACTAGTGAAAAACCTGATGCGCATAATGTATGTTGCGAGCAATTGACACAGGAAGATGCCCTTTTGCATCATATGCTGCTTAATACAGGCGAAACACCTCAATGTAATGTATGTTCCAAGCAATTCACACGCAAAGGTGACCTTTCGCGGCATATGCTCCTTCATACAGTAGGTAAGAAACGTCATCAGTGTAATGTGTGTTCGAAGCAATTTACACGGAAAGATTCCCTTTCCAAGCATGTGCTCCTTCATACCAATGCGAAATCTCATCAGTGTGTTGTGTGTTCCAAGCAATTTGCATGGAAAAGAGACATTTCTCAGCACATGCTCCTTCATACAGGTGAAAAACCTCATCAGTGTGATGTGTGTTTCAAGCAGTTCACGAGGACAGGTCACCTTTCTCGGCATATGCTCCTTCATACAGGTGAAACTCCTTATCATTGTGATGTATGTTCCAAGCAATTTACACGCAAAAGTGACCTTTCCCGGCATATGCTCCTTCATACAGGTCAAAAACCTCATCAGTGTCATGTGTGTTCCAAGCCGTTCACACGAAAAAGTGCACTCTCCTGTCATATGCTCCTTCATACAGGTGAAAAACCTCATCAGTGTGATGCGTGTTCCAAGCAATTCACCCGGAAAGGTGACCTTTCAAAGCATATGCTCCTTCATACAGGCAAGAAGCAGCATCAGTGTAATGTGTGTTTGAAGCAATTCACACGGAAAGATTCCCTTTCTCAGCATGTGCTCCTTCATACCAGTGAGAAATCTCATCAGTGTGATGTGTGTTCTAAGCAATTCATGCGGAAAGATTACCTTTCCCAACACATGCTCCTTCACACCGGTGAAAAACCTCATCAGTGTGTTGTGTGTTCCAAGCAATTTGCACGGAAAAGAGACATTTCTCAGCATATGCTCCTTCACACAGGTGAAAAACCTCATCAGTGTGATGTGTGTTTCAAGCAGTTTACATGTAAAGGTCATCTTTCCCGGCATATGCTTCTTCATACAGGTGAAACACCTTTTCAGTGTCATGTGTGTTCCAAGCAGTTCAAATGGAAAGGTGCACTTTCCCAGCATATGCATCTTCATACAGGTGAAAGACCTTATCAGTGTGATGTGTGTTTCAAGCAATTCATACAGAAAGGTGACCTTTCTCAGCATATGCTCCTTCATACAGGTGAAAAACCTCATCAGTGTGATGTGTGTTTCAAGCAGTTTACATGGAAAAGTGCACTTTCCCGGCATATGCTCCTTCATACAGGTGAAAAACCTCATCAGTGTGATGTCTGTTTCAAGCAATTCACTCAGAAAGGTGACCTTTCTCAGCATATGCTGCTTCATACAGGTGAAAAACCGCATCAGTGTGATATGTGTTACAAGCAGTTCACATGGAAAAGTGCACTTTCCCGTCATATGCTTGTTCATACAGGTAAAAAACCTCATCAGTGTGATGTGTGTTCCAAGAAATTTGCCAGAAAAGGTGACCTTTCTAAGCATATGCTCTTTCATACAGGGGAAAGACCTCATCAGTGTAATGTGTGTTCCAAGCAATTCACACGGAAAAGGAACCTTTCCCATCATATGCTCCTTCATACTGGTGAAGAACCTTATGAGTGTGATGTGTGTTCCAAGCAGTTCACACGGAAATGTTCCTTTTTGAAGCATATGGTTCTTCATACGGATGAAAAACCTTAGTATGGTGAGCAATTCACATTTAAAGATACATTTTTGAGGCATGTTCTCTTTGATATAGATAAAAAAGCCTCATCATTGTTTTGTGTTCTAAGCAATTCACAGAGAAAGGTATCCTTTCAAGCCAGATGCTGATTCACACAAGCAAATCTCAGCAATGAGACATATCCTCCAAGCAGTGCCACCAAAAGGTAGTCTTTCAAAGCATATGCTTCATCAAACATGAAAATTCTTACCCATGTGGGTATACCATAGATATTTTAATACAGTTTTTGAATGCAGTTACACATTTACCTTGTGAAAAATCTCAACAATGTGACGTATATATATAGCTTATGAGACGCCAACACCAGAAAACTAATTATAAATATAATGATCCGATTTATTGGTGTCTAAAGTAAGAAATCACACAAATTTCACTCTGCAAGCTTTCTCCATCAACGGACGGCTTCATCAGGCGGTTACATAGAGAATATCGCAAGATGGTCTTCATGATTCTAGTTTCTTCCTAAAGTTTACATTGTTTGCTTTTGCATTAGCTTTTAAGATATTGTATTCACCACGTTCGTGGTTATTTATGCGCGCGGTCTTCACGCATGATTTCATTTGTCATATTAGAATTAACGTTCTGTCTTCAATTTTGATTCTATATTCTCTATGTAACCGCCTGATGAAGCCGTCCGTTGACGGAGAAAGCTTGCGGAGTGAAATTTGTGTGATTTCTTACTTTAGACACCAATAAATCGGATCATTATATTTATAATGTGACGTATGCTTCAAGGCATTTACTCTCGCAGATCATCCGTTGAAGCTTACGTTCCATTGCAGAAGTGATAACAACTGGATAACATTGCTTCTAGACATTTTCAGAACTTTTTTTTCAGCATGTGCTATGATAAATTTATCGAGCGTTGAGGGATATTAAGTACTCAGATTTGTATATGGCTTTCATGCAGCCACATTTTATTTTGCTGATTGAAGTCTAGCTTTTGAACCTGCGACACATCTGTATTATTATAACTTAATATGTGGTTTAATGTGTAGTTTAGTGTACCATTATTCAGATAAAAATTTGAAGAAAAAATTATATACAGTGGGCACCGCTTAACGTGATCACGACGGTGTGTTGGTAATTTTATAACATTAAGCGTCATTGAAAAATTTTACTTTATTTATTATAGGTACTGTAATTTACAGGGTGTCTGAGAATTATTGGACACATTACAAAATTATATAAAACAAAACATTAAACACATAGAAAGAAACTGACTGTACTAACTTACAGTTAACTACACAAGCTAATAAATTTCAATGTGAGATTCCTTGGTTGATCGTAGTACGTCCAAGCGATACTGGATTTCATGCCATGTATTGGCAAGCATCTGAGGAGTTGTGGATTTAATAGCAGCTGTGATATGCTGCTTCAGTTCCTGCAAATCGGTACAAGGCGTCTGATAGACACGATCCTTCACGTAACCCCACGTGAAATAATCCAATATGAGTTAGATCTGGAGAGTGAGGAGGCCACGGAATGGGACCACCATGCGCAATCCATCTGTTGGGGAAATGCTCATTTAGGCACTTACGTACACACGTTGACCAATGTAGAAGCGCGCCGTCTTGTTGGAAAACGAAGTCACATCTTTTGATCTGGGGTTAGCGAAATTTTCTAGCACATCCAAGTAAATGTCACCATTTATGGGTTTTTTCGCAGAAGAAAGGGCCAATCACTTCTCTTTTTGATAGGGCGCACCACACATTAACTTTTGGAGAATCACATTCTAGTTCAATAGCAGCATGAGGCGGTTCACTGTCCCATATCCTACAACTGTGACGATTCACAATACCTGATACATGAAATGTGGATTCATCACTAAAAATTACACTACTGAGAAAGTTTTCCTCGTTTTCCACTCAATCAAAATCGTATCGCAGAGTGTGATCATTTACATGCATCTTTTGCACTATTTGAATTTTATAAGTATGAAACTTTAATTTTTTGTACAAGATATTGTGAACTGTCGATTTCGGAATGCACAGTTCTCTGCTTGCTTTAACTAACGGATTTCCTGGGGCTTCGTCAGAAACTTTCATTAACTTGGTCAACCGTCTCACCGCTGATGCTAGGCCTACAGGCTCCTCCACGATGTTCCACGTTGCCAGTTTCTTTAAACTATTTCATCCACTGCTTAATTGAATTCGTTGACAGAGGATTACAACCACGGCTTTTAACTTTAATGACAGATTTTGATTCCGCAAGCCATAACACACACATCACCTTCTGCTGTACAGATGACATGACTAATGGTCATGGCTGTATAAAATCGACGTACGCGCGCACACCGTGCGCAGGAAGTTTAGGATTTTCGCAGAAAATTTTAGGCTGTAATGTTTTTTTGTCATTTTTTAAAGAAATGTTACTGGATATGTTGTGAAAAGTTTTTTTTTTTTTAACTTAACACAGACAGCGGGTGGGAAACTCGGTCAGGATTAATTCCTAAAATAACTTTTGTTTCATTTTAGCCAGCCACTGTGCCATGCTCAAAAGCTGCAGGTACCGCTTTAATCTAACTCTCAGCAGTCTGGATGCCGACGTTGATGCGTCCACGTCGGCGACTTCGGGTTTCGCAGAAACCTACCTCCTACTGAAGACATTAGATCCAGTTACAAAGGGAACCACTTTTTTATCTTTGAAGGAAAACACACTCCCTTCCAGATGGTAGGGGATGCAGATGGGGAATGCAAGCGCATCGCATTGTGGACAGCTAGGTCGCGCAGTTGCGGAGCGAAGGAGGAAAGGCCGGGTGGGGGTTGGGGGTTAAAAGCGCTGCATCACATTTTGTATCATCGGTTTGGTGTTTACGCATGCCTTTGACGAGGACGGCAGCAATTAGTCATTCTTGCTTCCTCCCTGCCGCCTTGAGTGAGCTAACGGAGAGAACTCCCCTCCCAGTCCATCAGGCCACAGGATCCGCTTTATATCGGCATCGGATCGCGATGACTCTTGACCTCATTTATCAAGCCAATGACAGTTAATACCGCCGTACGAAGCAATCGGACTCTTTGGTTAAATATACTACAAATCCACTTCAATAGTGCTTTAATACAATTCCTGAAAAAGTAATTCCTTAGTTGTGTGGTCTACGGAAATCTTAAAACCATTTTCAGGGAATAGAATCACTGAATCAATATAAATGCTTTATTTCAATTATACTTTAACAAACAATGAACATATTAAGTATTTGGGAGATATTGATATTTGTCAAGGAAGTATTCAGAATTCAAGTATGGAAAACATCAGTAATTTTATGGGATAGCCTATCAAGTTTGCTAAAAATGTACATGTATTTGGAATCTAGCATAAAAACCATGTTTACTCCAGAAGTAACTCTGGTGAATACAAAAGATGCACTAAGAATAGAGGGGCTAGGGTGAGTCAAAGGTAAATCAGGTTGTGAAATGTAAAGCTAGTTTCCCCCAAAATTGGAGCGATTTTTATATTTTTGACCTTGCAGAAGTGTTTCAAAATTATTTTTTAAGAGGCGATAGTTTAGGTCCTAAACTTTCATCCCCCCCCTCTTAAAAACAGTCCTACAAGACTTCTAACCTAACTTTACACTTGGCAGTCCTACTTACCTTTTGACACTCCTCGTTCCTCTAACCTTTTGTACTTACTTTTTGACACTCCTCGCTCCTCTAACCTTTTGTATTTGCACCAGAGTTACTTTACAAGTTAGCATTTTTTTTTATACTGATTATAAATACAGGGTGTCCGAGAATCATTGGACACATTGCAAAATTATATAAAACAAAACATTAAACAGATAGAAAAGAACTGACTGTACTAACTTCGTAACTACACAAGTTAATAATTTTCGATGTGAGATCCCTTGGTTGCTCGTAGTACGTCCAAGCGATACTCGATTTCATGCCATGTATTGGCAAGCATCTGAGGAGTTATGGAATTAATGGCAGCTGTGATATGCTACTTCAGTTCCTGCAAATCAGTACAAGGGTTCTGATAGACACGATCCTTCACATAACCCCACATGAAATAATCCAATGGAGTTAGATCTGGAGAGCGAGAAGGCCACGGAATGGGACCACCACGCCCAATCCATCTGTTGGAGAAATGCTCATTTAGGCACTTACGTACACACGTTGACCAATTGTTTCATCCACAGCTTAATTAAATTCGTTGGCGGAGGATTACAACCATACTCTCAACGGTACCGTCTTTTAACTTAAACGACAGACTTTAATTCCGCAAGCCATAACACACACATCACCTTCTGCTGTACAGACATGACATGACTACTGATTACGCATTTCTTATACATTCCTCATCAGGCCACACCTAGCGCCATCTATCGGATTCTGGGAATAACAATTCTGCAAAACAAAAATATAGAAACCATGTTAGTAATACGTGACATAGAAAAGCAGACAACGCTCATAGTTTTTTTTTTGCACATAATTTTGTAATGCGTCCAATAATTCTTGGACACCCTGTATATGCATATATGTTTTCGGAAAACTTCATAGGCAGCAAATGAGTGTTTCTGTTGAGTGACACGACCTCAGATCCTCATTGAAAACTCGCAGGAAATTTTAGGTGCCAAAAGTGTGTACGCAGGAAGAAAATATTTTTATACAACCCTGCTAATGGTTGCGCATTTCTCATACATTCCTCATCAGGCCACACCTAGTGCCATCTATTGGATTCTGGGAATAACAATTCTGCAAAACAAAAATATAGAAACCGTGTTAGTAATATGTGACATAGAAAAACAGACAATGCTCATAGTTTTTTTTTTTTTTTGTACATAATTTTGTAATGTGTCCAATAATTCTCAGACACCCTGTACACTGTATTGCAATTGACCTTTCTTTAAATATTTTTTGAATTCATGATTATATTGTTAAAATTTTATTGTACATTTTGTTTTCACCCAAAATCAGGATCATACGTAATAGGAAGGATATGCTGTACATAAATGAATCATAAAAAATGTATTTTTACATACCATTGGGATATCTTACACTTTTCCAAAAAACATGTTAATTGTTGTTTGCTTTACTATCACTAGTTTTTTTCCAATAAAGTTCTGCAGATGGTAAAAATCTTCATAACTTTCAGTTGTTGCACCATTATGTTCTAAACACTGACGTATAACACTAAGGGTTTCATTTGTCGTTGGAGGTGGTGTATCAGGCTGCATCTCAACATCTTCACTTTCTTCCTCATATTCCACTAGATCATTCATGATTTCATGAACGATATCACCATCAGTGAAGGGTGCAGACATGGATAAATTTTCATCAATGTTTATCCACTGCTGAAATTCCTCACTATCCTCTTCATCACTTTTTTCCGTGATTTAGTTTTCTCATTCGTCTCGCAATCCTGCTTTAGTAAAACAGTTGACTATAGTGTTTGCAGTTACACATTGCCAGGTGCTTGCCAACATATGCAGCGCATCTAGTACAGATGTATTTTATTTTTTTGCAATTTCCGTCGCTGTAACTTGATTGCTGGAATTGATCACTTCGATGACTTTCCTCTTCATTTCTCGCCTGTATAGGGTTTTCACTGTTTTAATTATGCCTTGATCTTGAGGCTGAATGAGAGATGTCATGTTTGAGGGCAAAAAAACAAAAACATTTTAATGTTCCTTGCCTGAAAATTGCTAGGGTGCGCTGTGCAATTATGAAGAATCAACGCTATCTTTTTCTTTTCCATTTCTAATTCTACATCCCACTCTGTGATGAACTTTGAGAATATCGCCGAAGTGATCCATGCATTGGAATTCGCTTCTTAGTCTACTGGTAAATGTGTAACTCCTTGAAAACATCTCGGGTTGTTGCTCTTTCCAGTAACAAGTGGTTTCCACTTGTCCATACCTGCCATGTTGCAAGTTAACAGAACAGTTAATCTCTCTTTCTGCTTCTTTCCTGCCGAATTTGAAGAATTTTTAAAATCCAAGGTATGGTTTGGAAGACCTCTGTAATACACTCCCGTTTCATCTGTATTGTAGATTTCTTCTGATAAAAATTCCTTGAGAAGCTCAGGAAAGGTTGATGCTAACCAGACGTTCACAGCCAGCTTATCAGCATCTTGCTTTTCACCATAAAGTTTTTTAAAGACGATGTTGTTCCTATGTTGCCATCGCGTCAGCCAACCTTCTAAAAACGTAAAATCTGTCTCCCCTAATTTCTCGGAGAAATTCATTGCTTTCTCTTTCAAAAGACCTCGACTAATTGGCGCATTTTGCAGTCTGGCTTGTTTAAACCAACACAGGTGCTTCTTCCACATTTACACTTTTGCCACATCACTTTCATTTTCTCTGCAATTGCTTATTCTCCATCTCAGCTGATTCAATTTCCTCTCTTGACTTCAAAATTTTACACAACAATGACTGGGAAATTCCGAGTGTAGCTGCGGCATCATTGGGGGCATTTTCCCATAGCATGAAACTTCCGCAAAAAGTTTTTCTTTTGACTTATTGTCAAATCTTTTCATGTAGAAGACATCGAAACATAAAAGAAGACGAAAAAATTTTGCCTTAACAATTTAAGTGCCAGCATATTTTATTGCAGCAAACACAGGTGAATGCAGACAGGACACTGCCACACTGCTGCACTCTCTGAACTCCCCCTCCCTCGGATGGCTGACTCATCTCACTGTGGACACCTGAGAAAGTCAGAGGAGGGGAATTCTGGAAATCACTTGCACACGCTTCGAACCCTTTTGTTCCCAAAATGCCCAATGCGCTGGGTGTGTGGGGGAGGGGGGTCTTCACGCTTCTCAGAGTTGCTTTTCTATGAACATCCTGTCCATTGAGTGCCCTAGGGAAAAGCATTCTTGTTTCACAAACAAAGCCTGTAAGGGAAAAAGTTTTGACAAGGAACACAAGATCCGTATGAGATAAACGTACGAGTCAAATTTCTGATAGCGTTAAGCAGTGCTTTGATAACAATAACCAGTGATTTTAACATGGTTGTAAATACATTCGTTTGGGTTTTCTCTATTCGATAACATTGAGCAGTTGATAACATTAACCGTGATCACATTAAGCGGCGCCCACTGTACTTAATTCAATGTACATATAGCTTTGATGGAGAATACGATGAAAAAATTTCAGCTGTAGGATTCATTTTAAAGATTTTTACAGGAAAACTTACTGTAATCATGGGGATGAGAAAAAACACTGTGGCAATCCTGCCCTCCCACTGACGCAATGGCATTCGAGCAGGCCTTGCGAATGTCGGTCACCAAATGGCGACCAGATATTTCGTAGTGGCTAGTAAATTTTTTTAGTATAGTGGCCAATGATGGCAAGTAGTTTTTTTTTCCCCAAGTGAGCAACTATTTTGTCCAACACCCACACCCACTGGGACTCAACAATGTATCGATACATCACGAGAAACCGGTGTGAAAGTAACATCGATGTTACGGTGTTTCGACTGATGAAACTACGATTCATCGCCACTGTGATTTAAGTTCTTGCAATGTAATCGCCATCGTACGCCATCAAGCACTGTTGTTCAAACTGGTTTTCCCAGTCCGAGACACGTGAATATCGGCTGATCCTCATGCACGCGCCCATCTCCAATGTAGTTTCTTGCAGTGTCTCGTTCCAGACACTACATCGGGGCAGAGTTCGCCAAAATGCGTAATTATGCGTCTAGGACGTATCGAAAAGTGTGTTTATGCATTGAAATTTTGCCAACGCATAAAAATACGAATTGAAAATTTTAAGCTGAAAATTTTTTATTTTCAACTTTTTATTCGAATTTTGTATTTCAAACGTGATCAGCGATATCCTTTGTTACCTCAGGCCAGATCTCACGCTGTAGACGATCCATACCTGGCCGTGGTTTGCTTGGCACGACCGGAGCTACGGCGGCGTGATCCGCCAGCCAGTCAGGGCGTGACGTCAGGGAGACATCGTTCTTTACCTTGACGTCATCGGCTCATCGGGAGCTCAATCGCATCGCAAAATTCCCGTCACTGCTGTTACAGCTCGTGCTCTATCAGATGAGTGAAGTACACTTTCGCAATCGCAATTCCGGAGCGCCTTGTGGTCGGGATTTGTACTTCGCCGTGACGGTGGTACGTGGTCGTGATTTGTAGAGATTTAAACAGCTTTATCAGACACTGTAGTATCGAATGATGTGTCGAAACAGCGTACTTTAAAGTCCTTTTTTTTTTTTTTTTTTTTTTCGGCTAGACTCAGTCCAATGGTGTAGAAAAGAAACAAAACGCAGGGGAAGGAAACAATGAAATCTGAAAAAAGCAGCCAACAAACATGGACACTTCATTAGAAAATGAAGAATGCATTGTGTTACATCGACGTCAAAGTTATGAAATTCATTCTTGTTCTTTACCAAAATGGTACAAAGAATTTCCAGGGATTACTTTCCATGCGCTTGTAGTGTTTACGTTATTTATGTATTATATATATATATATTTTAACTAAAAAAAGAAGCAAAACATCCAAATGCATTCAGTAGTAGTGAAATATTTTTTAATATGAAATTTTTTTTAAATTTTTTTTTAATTTTCCGGTGTTTTTGCAACTTTTTTTTTTTTTATTTCATTCGTTAATTTTTCTAAAATACTCCTCACTTTTAAAAATTACTCCAAAGGAGTAAAAATACTCCTTCAAATTATTTTTTCGATGAACTGTGCATCGGGGGATTGCTAATCGGAAATTCGCCTGCCAGGTGAGTAATCATGGACATCATAGCTTTGTGAGCGACCCCATGGAGTCCCATTACGATGCAGACACGATGTGTAAACTGGTTTCTTATCGGGCCTCTGTCGACAATACTATTAAGAGGCCGCGTGTTCCACGCATTGGATCGTTGGATCTCGGAAATTCACCACAGCTTAGGAACAATAGGAATTATGTGGCAGGGATTTTTTTAACGTGAATACGTCTTTAAAATCAGACCAGTACTGGGTGGCCAGTACGGAAAGTTGAGCGTTACCTAAAAATGGGCATCAAGTTCGGTCTAATAATTTCTATATTATAAACGCGAACCAAACCAACCTAGTGTCTTACGATAGCTAAGGAAACAAAGACTTGTTAGTGACCTTGAGTTACCATGCAGCAAAAATCGGGGAGGAGGGGGGACTTTGTGCATCTCCATACCTACTTCTAATCAGTATAACCCGGCACTGCAAAGCGTTACGACATCGAAATTGGTCTGAAATGAAAGCTAACGTCGAGATGTGTCGATTTAAAACATTAGAAGTGAAATCAAATACAGTGTTGGTTGTAAAACTTTAGATCGCAGTTGAAAAATAAATTTTTTTTCGCAACGTCGGCATATACTCGTTGAAAAGCCAAGCAGAAATACATCGAGCGTAGTCTGCATGGAAGAGCAACTCGTCAGCTTTCAATAAACACTGCAACGACTGCAGCAGAATGCATAAGAAAGTGTTGGGAGCGAAAGAAAACTTCTGGGGAGCAGCGTGAACACTTCAGCGGCAGCGACGCACGAAACCATTGACGTGGAGCATCAGCAATGAACCTCATAAAAATGAGTAATCTGGCATGTCTGAATAGTGAAACTTTAAATGACTTAAGATGATTAGATGCAATGGCCCTTCAATTAAAGATTTTGATCCTCACAATGCTATTCAGTTGTGGTGGGCAGATACCTCTGATGGGAAGATAAGACACAGTACATATCAGCAGTAAACTGTACCAACATTATTAGTGCCACTTTATGTATATATATATTCTAGCTTTTGTCCCTTTGTTTTAAATATTATTAAAGAAAGTACACATCTAATTTCAATAGCCTCTCGAAAATAATTTATGTATGTGTAAAGTAAGATAGTAAGAGTATTAAAGCACTGAAAGTAAATTGTCAAAAAATCAATCATTTTGGAATAAAAGCATATGCAAAATGCTATTCAATTGTGGTGGGCAGATACCTCTGATGGGAAGATCAGACACAGTACATATCAGCAGTAAACTGTATCAACATTATTAGTGCCACTTTATGTATATATATATCCTAGCTTTTGTCCCTTTGTTTTAAATATTATTATAGAAATTAGACATCTAATTTCAATCATCTCTTGAAAATAAGTTATGTATATGTAAATTAAGATAGTAAGAGTATTAAAGCACTGAAAGTAAATTGTCAAAAAATCAATCATTTTGGAATAAAAGCATATGCAAAATGCTATTCAATTGTGGTGGGCAGCTACCTCTGATGGGAAGATCAGACACAGTACATATCAGCAGTAAACTGTATCAACATTATTAGTGCCACTTTATGTATATATATATCCTAGCTTTTGTCCCTTTGTTTTAAATATTATTATAGAAATTAGACATCTAATTTCAATCATCTCTTGAAGATAAGTTATGTATGTGTAAATTAAGATAGTAAGAGTAATGGTATTACAGCACTGAAAATAAATTATCAAAAAATCAATCATTTTGGAACAAAAGCATATGCAATATTTGCAGTCAATCTAATGATCCTACGCAGTAACTGCTCTACATCTGTTTTTATGAAGTTAATGGGGAGGTGTCTCTCATTAGAAAGAAAACAAAAACATGCGCCCATTTAATTTCATAGAAACGTAAGTAGAGAATTTACTGAATTATTATTATTTTTTTAATTTCATATGGCCAGTAGATCACGTCCTTTTGGCTAGTAAAATTTTGATTCCACTAGCTACATTGGCTAGTAGAAATTTCAGCAGTTTCCCCAAAGGCTGCATCCAAGACTCAGTCGATAATCTGCTATGGTGGACATTTAAATGCTTCCCCCAAAACGGAGATCACAATTGCTGTTTTTGTTTTTTTTTGCTTTCACAATCCACTTAGAAACTGAGTTTTTATGTTTATTCTAAAGACAATTTAGAGTCATTCCATATCAATTCAACCAAGCCATGTAACCCACCATCTTGGATTTTCATGAAACTCCCATCAAAGTAAGTTTGCCATGGGAAACGGAAAACCCCCAAGTTTTAGTGTTCTATCTCTTATAGTTTTTTATCTACATATTTTCAAAGTTGGGGATATTTTCCAGAAAATGCCATTTTTTGCTTCAGTTAAAAGGGTGTGTTTATGAGTATATTCTTCTATAACTCTTGAAAAAATTAACCTAGGAACATAAAATTGGTCTTAAATTTTAGCTTTTAAAGTGTAGATTCTGTGTATGTCGTGCAATTTGTTATATGTTTCATATTTCTCATTGCTCTGTGAACAGGAATTTTGCTGAAAAAAAACGCTCTTAGAAAAAAATATTGTTTTTGGAAAGTGAACCCTAAAGAATTAAAAAAATTTTTTTTTCAATGACAAGGTACCGTAATTTTCGTTGTATTTTCCACACCGGCGTGTAATCCGCAGACCACGAAATTCACATAAAATTGTTTTTTTCCTTCGTATAATCTGCAGACCGTGATGTTCAGTGAAAGAAATAGCCGTATAATCAGCACATCATAGATGTTGAACCAGAAGTGGAAATTTCGACAAAAAAGTCAGTCACATGACCCATGAGTCCAAAAAGTAAGAGAAAAAACAAATTATTAAATGAAGAAATTCATTTGTAAAGGTTATTGTTTTATATTTTTATCTCCGGTCAGATAAAGGATGTGGCATCCATAGATCATGCCAATGCAGTTCCAGAGGATTGCATTACACCTTGCCAATGACAAAAGGCTGATACAGAACAAGTCATAGAAAAACCGTATGTACTCGCATATAAGTCGAAAGTTTTGGGAGGAATTCCTGCTTTCAGAGTTTGGGGATCGGCTTATATGTGGGCCAATAAAAAACTTCCGTGAATTCTCCCACGGAATTTATAGACGGATTTGTTTACATTTTAAACTGTGGCACAGAGGCTTTCCACATGTTACTGCCGGATTGTTTTCTGACCTCAAAACTATCGCGCAGTGATACGATCATATCCTCAATTTGGTCCACCACTTTAAGTTTAAATTCGGCAGTGTAACAGAAATGTTTCCTTTTCAAAGACATCATGAATAGCAATGAAGGAAAATAGCAGCAGCGACGGTCAAAATGGCGAAAGACGAACTAAACACAAGGCAGCGCACACGAGATCCGAAAGCAGGAACGCATAGGTTCGTGGAGCAAGCGCTGTGCGTACTTCTTTGGCTTTTTGCCAAAAACAGAGATGGCACGACAGTCAGAGCCGTCCTCAACGATAACAAAATGACCCCTGCCGTCCCTCCCTACAACTTTCCCGATCTCTCGTTACAACATTCCTCCTCCCTCCTCCCCGACCTCCCCGCTTCGTACAAACTCCTGAACTGAGGAAAATTCTTCCGAGGGAGTTCCTTTTCCAATTATACCACTTTCCCTGCACAATTACGCTGCAGATTTTCTTAAGAATCAGAGGGTCGTAAATTATTATTTTTTTTTAAATCGGCTTATTATCTGCATTGGTGTTTAATCCGCAGAACGTATATTTAAGACTTTTTTAGCAGATAATATGCGGATTACACGACGAAAATTATGGCACTAATACATACTATTATATGTAAAAAAATCTAAGAGGGAAAATTAGTAGTTTTATCATAAAAAAATAATTCATGTACAATTTTGAAATTTTTGAAGAAAAACATATGGTATTTTTGTATGTTAGTAATTTGGCCAAGATTTTTTAACTTTTTCTGTAGTGAACTGCCATCATGTACTACTATGTGTTAAAAAAAATATTGAAAGCTCCAAAATTTTGCAGATTTTGTTTTTTAATAATAATTCTAACAAAATGTGATGCAATGTATCCGAACGCTAATGAAACTTTGCTGAAGTAAAGTTAACTGCAGTGAGGAGAGATATTTAGTGTTCTGCCTCTTTTTTCTTTTCTTTTTTTCCTACAGATTTTTAAAATTTTGTAAAAGTTTATGGAAATTGGCGTTTTCTGTTTCAGTTTAGTGCTGTTGCTTGGTTTGCATATCGTTTACAACTTTTCAATGAATTTACTTTGTGAACATGAAGTTTGTCTGAAATTTTAGCTTTAAAATGCAGATTGCAATTATGTTCATAAATTTTGTGCATATCCAAACAGAACTTTGTTTAAAAACATTTTTAGAATTTTTTTTTTTTTGTTAGAAATTAAAAAAAATTCTAATAAAATTTTTTAAGGTACTAATCTAAATAGTATTAGCTTACATACAAAAAAATCAGGAGAAATATAGTCTGTTAAAAAAAGCAAAATATTCAATAATTTTAGAATATTTTTTTTATACAGTTATTCAGCAAGGATTTTGAAGAATTTTTTCTATTATTATAAATTAATTATTTCAAATTAGGGTAACTTACCATAAGATTTTGTTGAAGCTTTTTAATTGCAAGTCAAATTTATATGCAAATTTGCATCAGTTTCAGATCCTCAGTTCTTGTTAGAAGAAAAAACAAAGTGACTTGCTGTTTTACACAAATTCCAGTGATTTTCATATCAGCTGCATATTGACAGCTAGAAATATCTGACATCAACATATAATTAATATCTAGATGGATATTGAAATTTATAATATTCCAAGGTAATTTTTGGAAAAATAATTGTTTTCAGTTTCAAAATGTTTACCAAAATGATGATTTAGTAAACAGCATAAGCTTAGTGTACAAGCTGAATTCTATATTTTTTAGATGAAAATTTGTCTTGAAAGTTTAAAACAAACATAATTCGCAGGTCAGTAATGTCTGAAAAATCTGGGTATTTTGTCCAAACACTATTTCGAAAAAGATATTTTCTCCAGTTTAAAAACTTCCCATCTTAAATTTACCACTTTTTCGGAAGCTTTTGATAACTTGTAACTTCTTCCTGTTGCAGTTACTGGCATAATGTCTACAGCACACGTGTGAAAGGAACAAAGCAGTTGCAGGCCAAGAAAATGTTGGTGATGGCTCCAGAAATCTTACATCTGCATCTTCTTCTGCATCATCTACTGATTGAATAATGCCCAAATACCAGTTTTTTCATAAGCACTTGACAGTTTGGTGAGTACTTTGAATACTGAAGAGGAATTGCTGCAGTTTGTTGCTGAAGCCAAAAAAAAAAAAAAAAAAAAAAAAAAAATCATGAATGTGAGTGAGTTTAATTTAAGAGGATGGTATTATACAAATGATCCTGAACAAGAGCCCAAAAATGTACCAGTATTAGGCTTAATGTGGGACTATAATAATGACACACTAAATTTGAACATAACCTGGCACAACAACTTTGAGATAAATGGGGGCACAAAGAGAACTATACTTTCTGTTGTACACAAAGTATTTGATCCCATTGGTCTAGCATGTCCTGTATTTTTGCTTCCTAAGCTGCTGTTGCAGAATTTAGGGAAAAGCAAAATTTCTCGGCATGATGAGGTTTACAATGTCTCAAGAAATGAATTTTTACGTTGGTTTAATGACCACTTTTTGAACGAAGTGTCTGTTAAAAGGTGTATATGTGCCTCTCATAAGGAGGAAGAGGTAGACATTAGCCTTCACACTTTCTGTGATGCAAGTAAACATGCATATGCTGCTGCTGGTTTAATAAGAGTACAAGCAGTCGAGAGTATTGAAGTGCATCCTTTGGCTGCAAAATCAAGAGCCACGCCTATCAAGCTAATCTCTATTCCATGTCTTGAATTGCTTGCTGCCACGGTGGTAGCGAGACTGTGTACCTCAGTTTTAGATGGCATTAAATGGGAAAATGTAGAACTGCATTTTTGGACAGATTTGCCCACAGTTTTGACCTGGATTCAGCGTGAAGAACATTGGAATGTCTTTGTGAATATCAGAGTCCAAGAAATAAGAAAATTGACAGATTCTGGGTCATGGCGGCATATCTCTGGAGACTTCAATCCAGCAGACCTTCCATCACGTGGCTGTTCTGCCAAACAGCTCTTAGCACTTAGATGGTGGGAGGGACCTGCATGGCTTAAGGGGCCTGAGACTAAATGGCCAAGCTCTGCTGTCATTTTCAATGAAGAATACATATTGCAAGACAAGACTGACATCTATCATGCGGGCCTTGTGACTGAGGGTCTGACAAGTACCCCAGGCGTTTGTGAATGGTGTGGTTGCCCTGAACAGGAAAACGGCTGCGCATGCAAGTACCAGGGATGTAAATGGTATTATCAATACTTTTCAAGTTATGATAACATGGTATGCATGGTGGGTTGGATGTTGAGATTTATCAGCAATTGCAGAAAACTCAAACACCTTAGACAAGATGGGGAATTAATGTACAAAAAAGTGGAAGCTGCTGAAAAGATTGTGATTAAGCTAGTGCAAGAAGAATCATTTGAGTCTCTAAATAAAAAAAGGGTCAGCTTCTTAAATGTTTATAAAGATGAGTTGAGACTTATCCAATTGAAGGCAAAGATTGTTTATAGTGACGATACGGATGATTTTCGAAATCCCATGGTTCTCCCATCTAATTATCCAGTAGTGAGGAGACATATTTAATGCTAGGAAAACTATTAGATCTGTGATATCTAAGTGTGTTGTACGCATAAAGAACAAAGGAAATAATTTAAAGGTTGCCTCTGCTCCATTACCAGAAAATCGGATAAAAGATGCTGAAGTGTTTGATGTGGTAGATCTGGCAGGACCTTTGTATTTGAAAGGTGATACCAAGGCTTGGATTTGTCTTTATACTTGTGCGATATATCGTGCTATTCATCTTGAGTTGCTGTCCTCTTTATCGACTCAGGTATTCTGAGTTTTCGACGATTTATTGCACGACGAGGAAATCCAAGTGTAGTCTACTATGACAATGGTACAAATTTTGTAGGTGCTTCCAATGTACTAAAGTCAGTTAATTATGATCATATTAGACAATTTTGTACTATCAAGAAGATTGAGTGGCTGTTTATCCCTCCAACTGCTTCCTGGTGGGGTGGATTCTGGGAGAGAATGGTTGGAGTAATAAAAACAGTCTTAAGGAAGGTTTTAGGACGAGTCTGCCTAACCTACGAGGAAATGGTTACAATCCTATGTGATACTGAATATGTAATCAATTTAAGACCTCTTACGTATATTTCAGATGCAGATTGGAAGCTTGTACCTTTGTCTCCAGCTATGTTCCTGAGAGATATACATGCCGCTGATATTCCAGATTTTGACAGTATAGATGAAGCCGCCTTTAACAAGAAGCACAAGTATAGAATGAAAATCAGGAATGATCTGTGCAAAAGATTTCGATCTGAGTACTTAGGACTACTGATCCAACAAGCGCCGAAATCACAGAGCCGGCGAATTTGTCCTGGAGATTTCGTTCTCATTGGTAACGACAATGTAAAACGTGTCAACTGGCAGTTAGGACGAGTGATCGAAGTGATACCAGGCAAGGCTGGAGTGACCAGACTAGTTCGTCTACAAACCTCCACGATTGAATTGCTAAGACCTGCTCAGAGACTGTATCCAGTAGAGGTGTCCTCAACTTGGGTGACTGACCTCAAGGCCCAAGAATGCCGCCCCGAAGGCGCAGTGGTCTAAGCGATGGCCTCTGATCATTCGTCCGAAAGGGGTCCGGGTTCGAATCCCGGTGAGTCATGGATGTTGTGTTTGTCTTACGGCACTGGTTCTCTCCCTTCCCTGGAGCCAGTTACCCTAAATTAGGGACGGGCGACTGCTTATAGCCCATTGAGTTGCTCACGGTGGTCGTTAAACCTCCAATAAAAAAAAAAAAAAAAAAAGCCCAAGAACATCCACAAGGACAGCCAGATGTGGCAGATAAACAGTGCTCACGAAGTGGACGTGTGATTAAGATGCCAATGAAGCTTGACTTATAATGGACTTGTCTTAGAGAGATGTGTTGAGTCGACTCCTGCCAACTCAAGGTGGGAGGATGTCAAGTCCAGGCCAGTTTATACATTTTGTAAATAATTTGTTTTTTAGTTGTTGGCAACGCTTCTATTGCTCTCCTACTTTTCACGACGTAAACAAAAAAATTAGTTCGTTTTTTATGTTGGAATCTGTGTTTTGTGATGAATGTGTGCGTTTGCTGCGCTGTGTGTTACAAATATTGTAGCTTCGAAATGCTTTAGAGTGTTCATCAACCGAACGAGACCTTCACCAAGTTAAAAACCCTCCAGCTTATTGTAAGAACAGTTTCGAACTTGCGATGGCTGGTATATAATATACATGTATATACAGTTACGGAAAAATTAATAGCAACTCTGGAAATTTCTAACGTTTTGGGGTTTTTACTGCTGCTACATAAGTAAATACACTGCCGGAAAGTGAAAAAAGAACACCAAGAAAGAATTGGCGGACGATCATGAAATTTACATATGTCAATGGGGTCGAGTTTACGTAGGTGTGATGTTAATTCCGGGACCAACCGGTGAGCGCTTACGCTACCGCACGGCATAATATGCAAATTACCGTCGGTGGTATTTAAGGAGCACGGCGAAGTGAATGTAATCAATCATTGGCGTACGGACACGTGCGAAGAACCTGAAGAAGCTGCAATGCCTGGACATGGAAGACGTGTATGATTTCAGCAGTTATCCGACTGCGAGCGAGGTCGTCTAGTCGGACTCCGCGAGGCCGGGTGGTCGTATCGTCGTATTGCTGAGCGAATTGAACGGGAAGTATAGGTGGTGGCGTAGATGGTCCGAGGAACATTTCCACACGAGAAGACGTGGTACCGGGAGTCACTGATGAGCTGACCGATCGACGCATAAGAAGACCGGCGTTGTCAAGCAGAACATCCACCGCGACGCAAATCCGAGCTGCCGTTGCCCCTGAGGTGACTGTGCAAACAATCCGCTACTGGATGCAGGACTACGTGCACGTGTGCCTCTGGCATGTGAACCTCTGACTCCAACCCACCGTCAGTAACGGCTGCAGTGGTGTCGCCAACGTCTGCACTGGAGAACGCAGTGGCGATCTGTCGTGTTCAGCGATGAAAGCAGATTCTGCTTGGGAGCCTCCGATGGCCATATGCGTGTTCGCAGACGCACAGGGGAGCGTCTCCACCCTTCTTGCATCCGCCAGCGACACACAGGGCCTACATCTGGTCTCCTGGTGCAGGGAGCGATCAGCTATCACTCCCGTACACAACTAGTGTTTGTACCGGGTACGTTAAACAGCACCTCCTACATCAACATCATCATTCAGCCCGTTGTTGTGCCATTTGTAAGGTCGGTCCATCGTGGTGTTTTCCAGCAAGATAACGCACGCCGCCCACACACGGCACGTGCAACGCAACATGCACTTCAGGGTGTGAGACAACTTTCATGGCTGCACGTTGACCGGATTTGTCCCCCATTGAGCACGTGTGGGATTTTATGGGACAACGACTTATCCGGTCTCCACGACCATCCCCGATTTACGCGTCCAGGTTGAGGATGCTCGGAACTCAATACCCCAAACTTACATCCAACATCTGTACGACAGACTGCATGCCAGAATTGCACAGTGTGACGCAGTTCATGGCGGTTCAATGTCGTACTAACCATGTTACATGGAATTGTTATTTTTCAGTTTACCAGAAAATACAGCTGTATTTTGTCATAATGTTTTGATCACGTTATCTTCCGTATTCCGTTATTATGCTGTATAAATTTCGTTGGTATCAGACGTCTCCTTCTTGGTGTTCTTTTTTCACTTTCCGCTAGTGTACGTAGATGATACTCACAATAATTATATCATTTTAAAGCACATTTCATGCAGAAGCCAAATCAGTTTGCAGAATGGGAATATTGTTAACAGGACTCAAGTTTTGGACAGAAATATACTGCGAAACAGAAATCATGGCAAAGTAACACGGTCAAATACAATTACGTACCTAATATTTCGTTTGGTGACCTTTTGATTTAACAACGGCTGCACACCTAAGGTGCATGGAGTCAACCAACTTACGCAACATATCGGATGAAATACAGTTGTGCCAAACGTCAGTAAATGCGTTAATCAGTTCCACTTTATTTGTGGGGTGACATTCGTACACTTTTCCTTTCGCAATGCGCCACAAATTCTCAATCGGGTTCAAGTCTGACTAATTACCAGTCCGAGGAAGAGGCATTTGCCTCTTCTTTTTTTTTTTTTTTTTTGGTTGGAGGTTTAACGACCACCGTGAGCAACTCAATGGGCTATAAGCAGTCGCCCGTCCCTAATTTAGGGTCACTGGTTCCAGGGAAGGGAGAGAGCCAGTGCCGTAAGACAAACACAACATCCATGCCTCACCGGGATTCGAACCCAGACCCCGTTCGGACGAATGATCAGAGGCCATCGCTTAGACCACTGCGCCACCGGGACGGCCCAAACTTCAGATTTGCACTGCAGTCCACAGAAGTAACGGCTACACACTCACCAACGCAAACGAACTACCTAAGCGCACTGCAAAAACGTCTGGAATAACCTCACGTACATGGCTTGCCCTTTATATCGCCTGTACGCGGACGTACAAGCACGTTCCGACGGCTTATAGCAACGACGATGAAATTTCACATAATGAAATGTGTCCTTCGCAGCAAATTTCTGGTCATAACTTGAGTTCTGTTAAAGATATTTTTATTATGTAAACTGAGTTGGCTTCTGCATGAAATGTGCTTCAAAAAGATATGTATGTATTGTGAGTATTATCTGCATATTTACTTTTGTAGCAATACTGAAAACCCCAAAACGTCAGAAATTTCCAGAGTTGCTATTAATTTTTCCGTAACTGTATGAGAGAATTATGCAAAAGAGAAAGAAGATGAGGACAAATAAAGAAAATTTAACTTCCAAAGTAGCATATATAAAGTTAAGCAAGACAATTCGGAAAAATATCACTGAAGATATACGGAAATTCAATTCTCAACTGGTGATAAAAGCAACTGAAAATAATTCACTGAACAACAATCGTTTTGTTACAAAGAAAATTTTAACAGTTTCGTATGTATACTGGTGTGCAAAAATTGAGGACGAAAAGGAGAAATTAGCATAACAGCGGAACTAGCAGCCAGAACGGACCGAAAGACCACTCAGGAGATAGACTAGGGTCCGGTACGGTAGGGCATGCGCATATATGCAGCATGACCTAGGGGGGGGGGGTGTCGGAAGGGTATAAAGCACACGCGTGGTGTACGCTCAGCAATTCGGTGAAAGCTATTGCACGGTGTACATCGGTTTGAACGACGTCGAGTTGCTGCCACCGTGTTATATGGCCAACAGGAAATCCAGTAGACGACATCTGGATGACTTTACCCGATGTCGCGTTATTGGGAAGTTGGAAGATGGTCGAAGTGTGACTAGTGGGGCCGAGGAGTTCGGGATCGCTCTCAGCATCGTTTCACGTGCTTTGAGAGCATTTCAAACGACAGGAAGACCTGTCCGAGAGTTTAGCAGTGGTCGTCCACAAGCAACCACGGCGGCGAACGACCGGTGTATTGTCTTACAGGCGAGAAGAGGCAGACAGCGGGAGAAATCGCAAGGCACATGCAACCGACAACTGGACATCCGTTATCGCGTTTTACCGTGGCCAGGAGGCTGCACAAAAGTGGTCTATCTGCACAACGACCAGTACGGTGTGTGCCATTAACGCCTGCTCATCAGAGACGGCGGTTTCTGTAGTGCCAGGAACACAGGAACTGGACACATCAGCAAAGGGGTCGAGTTCTCTTTACGGATGAGAGCCGATTTAGTCTGACAAGCGATTCTGGACGTATACACATCTGGAGAGAGCAGGGAACACGCAATCACACCTCCAACATCATCGAAAGAGACCGGTTTGGGGGTGGCGGAGTTTTCGTTTGGGGCGGTATCATGCTTGGTAGCTGTACTGACCACATCTTCCAAGGAGGTTCAGTCACTGGTGTCCGCTGTTGTACCGAGGTTCTCCTGCCTCACGTGCGTTTGTTTAGAGGTGCTGTGGGTACTGAGTTCCTTTTCATAGACGACAACGCTACACCTCATCGTACAGTGGCTATCGCAGAGCTGTTGAAGAGTGAAGATATTCAACGCATGGATTGGCCCGCAAGGTCCCCGGACCTAAATCCAATCGAACACGTGTGGGACCTTCTCGGGAGACCGCAACTGCGATTGGTGATTCCGCAACTGCGATTGGTGCTACAAGAGGAATGGGCCGCGATGCCTCAACAGCTCCTTGACAACTTCATCCTCAGCATGGACAGACGTTGTGAATTCCGCAACGCAGTCAGGGGTGATCATATCCCCTACTAAAGATTGGATTTTTTTGGCAGCCGCCTGTCACATGAACGTTTCTGTCTTCTGTCCAGTTATTCTCGAAGCTACCTTTTCAATAAAGTACCTTTGTATCCTTTGGATTCCTTGTTTGGACGGTTTTGCTAACTTTTTCCATATTCTTATATCTTGGGGATCTTACGGTATGATTTGAGTCGATGTGGAGCACTTCTCCACAACGTTACATTCGACAAATCGTCCTTAATTTTTGCACGCCAGTGTATTTACGGCTGCTGAAACCAAATATGAAGTCACAATTGCTCCTCTGGGCTCAAATTTCTTTTAATGGAACTCTCTATTCAGGTGAATGTTGTGTTACTTATTTATGCTTCCCAACGGAGACATCTGTCTGCAGTCAGTATAGCTGTGTCTCTGAGAGTAGACATACTGGCGCCATTACTTTTTGTTGTGCAATTCCTTCCAAAAAGGGGGAACAAAGAATTTTTGTCATTCGAATGCATTTAATCAGTATTGAATGACGTGCATTTTCTCGTGGTTTTAAAAAGTAGTGTGGATTGTGCAAAGTGTACGTTAAATAATGCCGCATACTTGTGTGAGCCATCCAAACAGTTTCTGCTACATTTGTGGACAATTTACTTTAAAGTCTCAAAGGCGACATAACCGACATTGCACACCGTTGATTAAAAAATCGTATGAACTTTATTTTCGGTGCAAAATGTGTGATGAAGATAAATCTTAGGCGCATCACATTTGTCGTAATTCATGTGTAAATTTGCTGTAATTCATGTGTAACCAGCCATGGTTGAAGGGATCACATCTAATGTCATTTGCGGTACCAGTGGTTTGGAGAGAAGCGAAAGACCGCCCAACAGACTGTTCTTTCTGCATCGTTAAGATATCTGGAATTATAGCTAAGACCAAAGACACAATTCAGTATCCCAGTATTCTTTTGGTCATAAGACCTGTTCCTGTACCTCCACAGTAATGGAGTTTAGATGATAGTGATACTGATGAAATAAATCTTCACAGCGAAGAAGATATTAAAGTACAAGTCCCTGATTTCTCGGAAAATCATAGATCATATGCAGAGGATTTTAGGAAGGGAGTGTCTGACCCCAGGTCTTAAACAACCCTTAGAAATAGAAGCTAGGAGATTTGGGCTAGAGTGCTCGATAGGAAAGTGACACGGAAGCGAGGTAGAAAGAGGGAGGAAGACGGCCTTATTTATTACCGGGGGTCAGTACCCGGGGTCCAACGGCTTAACGTGCCCGTACGACGCACGGCGGGTATTTAGTAGTTCGAACGTTCGACCCCCCCAAGGATCGAACCTGAGGTTATCCCCGTGGCAGTCACGAACGCTGACCACTAGGCCACCCGCGGTCCGATTTCTCGGAAGATGCGCCTCACTTTATAAATCAGGAAGAATTAAATGATCTGGTCCGTGACCTTCATTTAGCAAGAAGTCAGGCTAAAATATTGGCTTCAAGATTGAAGGGATGGAACCTTTTACAACCAAGTACAAAAGTATGTAGTTTTCGTCGACGACAGCAAGAATTTGAACACTTATTTTCGAAGAGTGGTGACCTGGTGTACTGCAATTATATAGACTTATTGTTTGAAGACTTGGGATAGCAACACAAACCTGAAGAACGGAGACTTTTTATAGATTCCTCAAAAATAAGCTTAAATGCTGTCTTTCATAGCGGAAACATGTATCCGTCAGACCTGTTGCATATGCTGCATACATGAAAGAAACATATGCAAATATGAAACTTGCTTCCAAGTACAGTATAAAAAAAAAAACTCATGGAATATTTGCGGCGATCTTAAAGTGATAGCTTTACTTCTTGGTCTACAACTTGGATGCACAAAATACTGCTGCTTCCTCTGTGAATGGAACAGTAAGGGCATAAATTCTCATTACATTAAAAAGACCTGGCCTAAAAAAAGAGTCCTTAGTTCCAGGTAAGGAAAATGTTTTTACTGAGCCTTTAGTAAGTCTTCAGAATGTGTACTTAGCACCGCTTCACATCAAACTGGGTTTGTTAAAAAATTTGTAAAAGCATTGAAGAACTTGATAAAAAAAAATTGTAAAAGCATTCTGAAGAACAAGTTCCCGAAAATATCTGAAGCCAAAATTAAACAAGGCATTTTTATTGGTCCACAAACAGGGATTTATACACACACACACCCCCAACACTCCCCGAACACACTCCCAAATTTCTTCAGCACCCCCCGTAAAAAATATCAACGGCCTCCCTTTTTTTGTCACACCCTCCCATTTAGGAGGGTGTAAGAAACAAAGATACACACCCACCCACGTACACGTATGATGATGATGTTTGGTCACATCCCATCCGAAAGAGATCGAAGCTATATACACAGAAAGAAACGATCACAAGAGGAAGACAGACATAATGTGAATTTTTTAAACATTATTTACGTTTGATTGTCATTCAGTATAATGTTGGGAAGCGAAATTTCTGTGGGAAGTCAACACTTTGGTGTTATTCGAAAGCCCAGGCAAGGCCTGTTTTGTGCTTCTTATTTGACGTTCCATTCGTTGATGTGTGCAGTAGCGCAGTCAGGAATGGATCCAACAGGTCCAAAACATTTGTTTAGCTGAAATATTAGGGTAACGACAAAGACAGTTCTCTACTTTCACGAACAAATGAAGCCATGAAAGGCTTTACGCTGTTATAAAAATAATCATTCACAAATATTTTTATGAAATGTCCTGAATTTTTACTTTCCATTCATATAACTTTGTTTATATGAAAGAGCTATATAAGGGTGATTATTTTTCTCGCGGAGTCTGTCTGTGTTCCCATACCTTTGTTACACAATATATCTTCAATCACTTGGGTTACAAATTTCAAATTCGCTATTTTGGACATGTTAGCGAAAAATAATTTTGTTGATTAAAAAAAAATCCGTTTAATGACGTACGATTTAAGAAGAAAGCTCCCAAGAAAATTTTCGAATCTGCTCTCTCGGAAATGGCTTCAGCGACAAATCCAGAATTTAGAACCTTCTATAAGCACACCGTTGAATTTAAAAAAATCGGTCAAGAGTGTTCGATTTAAATAGAAATCAGTAAAGAACTTTTTTTTTTTTTGATTGGAGGTTTAACGACCACCGTGAGCAACTCAATGTGCTATAAGCAGTATCCCGTCCCTAATTTAGGGTCACTGGTTCCAGGGAAGGGAGAGAGCCAGTGTCGTAAGACAAACACAACATCCACGCCTGACCGGGATTCGAACCCGGACCCCTTTCGGACGAATGATCAGAGGCCATCGCTTAAAGAACTTTTTCAATGCAATATCTTTGCAATGGCTTCAGTTACAAACCCGAAATTCGGCATTCGGGTCTTATTGGAAAGGGAAAATTGTTTTACAAAGTTTGAAAGAAAGGAGAAAATCGGGTTCGTTTTGAAAGGAAATCAGCCAATAAATTTTTTGATACAATATCTAGGGAAGATGCAAGATGAAAAGTTTTAACAAGTAAGTTGGTATCACTTACTGAAATAATAAATCCTTCGAAATTAAACGAAATCGGTAAAACAGCGTTGGATATAAAGATAAATCAATCAAACATAAATTTTGTAAATCTCAAACAGCTGGAGTTATGAAATCATAACTTTGTATTTAAGATCTTCTACCAGGGTGCAACAGAACGTAATACAGCAGTTGTTCCTTTTCTTGTGCTCTGGGATCTGCCACAACAAGTGCCTAGTGAAAGAAAGAGTGCATCGGATGCAGATAATCCATCAAAATGTATGAGACCAAATACTGTATAATGATGACGAGTTTCACTGACAAAAGAAAGAAAGCATCCTAATATTTGAAATATCCTTGGATTGGATTGAACGTACATCTGAAGGATACAAATGCAGCATTTGTTGCAGATTTGGTAAAATGAAAACTGGTCCATGGGTGATCGAGTTAGTTCATCAATCTGCTTCAAAGAAATTAGGGGAAAGGCTTTAAAACATTAACAAAGCCTTTCACATATATAATGGCCTTGGCTGCATCTAACTCAAAACGGGAGGGTGTGGATGTTAAAATAATGGTATATATGCAGTCCAATAAACAGATAGAAAAAGAAAGTAACTCAACTAAGGATCTGCTAAAATTTGCGTACTACTTATTTTGATCGGAAATTCCGCACACGATATCGAACTGGCCTAATCTAGTTGCGATGGCTGCTTTTGTGGATGGATCTGGTAATCTGCCTAATTGAATTAAAAATGATCCAAATAATACTCACACTTATCATCCACTGCCATAACAGATTTCTTAGAAGCATTTGGTGAAGCTGTTACGGGAGCAATTGCTGAACGGCTGAAAGGTATTCCATCGTATTCATTCATGGCTGCTGAATGCACAAACATCAGTGGTCTTGAAGTGCTTAGCATTTGTGTTCGTCATATCGTTGCTGAGGGTGAAGATAAAAAATTCAAGTTTGAAGAAACCTTTTTATCTGCAGTTAACCTACAGTCAACAAAAACAGAGCATATTATAAAGATGTGTTGATTACTGAGCTAAGAAAATAAGGTTTGAACCCAGAAAACATTTCTGCAGTGCTTCAGTTATATACTTGATCTTTCATGCCTTTGAATAAAATGCTATGGTACAGCGTTACTCAAGTCAATAACAACTTGAAGTCTTGGAGCATGGATGTTTATTCTTTGTTAGTACTGAGTTGTCAGAAAAGTGATGACGTATTTTAGCCATGTTTTTCAAAGGTCATTTATTGATAGAAATAAAGATCAATCAATGATATAATGCCGATTTTGTTCAATAACCTTTTGCCATCTGTCAGTGAGCTGCAGAATGCCTCGTTCATAGAAGGATCTGTCTTTCGTGGCGAAAACCTGTACAAGGTACTGACTTACAGCCTCATCTGAATTGAACGTTATACAACGCAAGGACTGTTGAAGAGAGCGAAACAAGTGGAAGTCTGACGGCGCAACGTCAGGCGAGTATGCTGAGTGTGGCAACACATCCCACCCAAGCTCCAATCATTTTTGGCGGGTGATCAAACTTGTGTGTGGTCTCGCGTTGTCATGATGGAACACAACACTTTTATGATGAACGAGCTCTGGACGCTTCTGGATGATGGATTCGTTCAAACTGTCCAATTGCCGACAGTACACGTTCGAATTGATTGTTTAGTCCCGTGGTAGGAGCTCGAAAAACACGATACCTTTAAAATCCCACCACACTGAGACCAGAACCTTCTGCTGATGAATGTCTGCATTGGATGTCGTTTGAAGCGAAGCAGCACGTCGGGACCAAGGCCGTTTGCGCAGAACATTGTTGTACACAATCCACTTTTCGTCACCAGTTATCAGTCGCTTGAAAAAGGGATCGTTTTCCTCACGTTAAGTGAGCATATCGCAGATGTTTGTACACGCCGTCAACTGAGCTTCTTTGAGTTCATGAAGAACCCACACATCAAGCTTGCTTACGTATCCCAGCTTCTTCAGGTGGTCCTGAACGCTTGAATGATGGATGTGCAATTTGTCTGCAATTTCACGTGTCGTGTAACGTGGGTTTGACTCGATCAATGCCTTGATTTGGTCGTCATCAACCTCGGTGAGCCTCCAGGACCGAGGAGCATCGTTGAGGTCAAAATCACCAGCACGGAATTTTGCGAACCACCGCTGGCCCTGACGTTCTTGTAGAGCATTATCACCGCACACTTTGCGCAACTTTTCACAAGGTTGACGCGCGTTTTTCTCTTTACGGAAGTAAAACAGTAAAATATGGCGAAAATGCACAGTTTGGTCTTCCATCTTCAACTTGATGTCAAATCTCCACAAATCAAACAAATCGCTTACTATTCCTTTCAGACTGCAGCTAGAACTGGCACCTGTCGAATGCCACAGCGAAAACAGAGTTGCGTATGCTTCTAGTAGTTCCAAAACCGCCCAACCGCCATCGGGTGCCAAAATACGTCATGACTTTTCCGACAACCCAATATGTGAGCAGTGGTATTTGTATACTGCACTTAGTGTTTATACATAAAGAAGATCTGATATTCCTGTTCCATGGCACCATGTTGAATACAGGGCCATATTTATCAGAACATCAGACATATTTCTGCAGAGAACAGTAACTAATGAGTAGCACCAAATCTCAACAGTTGAATGTATTCAACACTCACCAGTTCAAAAAACACAGAACAGAATGATGATCAACAATTACCAATTGAAAAACACTGTTTAAGGAACAGAATTATGATCAACAATTACCAATTCAAAAACACTGTTTTAGGAACAAAATGGTGATCAGCAATTACCAATTGAAAAACACTGTTTTAGGAACAAAATGGTGATCAACAATTACCAAATGAAAAACACTGTTTTAGGAACAGAATGTTCAAAAACTACAAATTTGTTATTGTTGACAGAGTATTGAAAATAAATCCTGGAAATCGTCAAGTGAAACGAAATGTCGGTAAATGTGTGGATTACCGTTCTAAATTATTTCGTCGGAAAAATGTTAGTACCTGGAAAAAGTGCGACGTACTGATTTTAGAGTATGGAAAATAATGGCAAATGGTGCAGAAATTTCATATTTTAAATGTGTTCTAAAGATTTTTTCGTATTATTTACCTGTAGTGCGATGGTGTTAAGAAAGGCAGCGGTAGGCCTAACGCATCGCTGCCGCACGATGTCATGCGTTGCTCCGTTAAAAGGAAGTTTCGTTGCTGCACCGAAATGACGGGCGGAAGAGTACAAGAAAAAACGGTTACGCTGTTGGCAGGAGAGCGATAAATGTTGTAGTGATGCACTACAGAAAATAGGTACAGACTATCCACCCTTTATTTTGTTGTATCCTGTACGTTGTTGGCAGGAAAAAAACCTCTTTGATTTGCGAAAGATACGTATCAGTGAGATAGAAACTGACCTGTGAAGAAAGTATCGACAGGGGAACGAAAAGTACAGTGGCACAACAAACGTTTGACATTGTCGTGGTAGCGATTTGCGTTAGGCCTACCGCAGCGTTTCTTCACAGCATCGCACTTACAGGTAAATATTACGATAAAAATCTTTAAAAGACATTTAAAACGTGAAATTTCTGCACCATTTACCATTAATTACCATAATCTCAAATCCGTACGTCGCACTTTTTCCAGGTACTAACATTTTTTCCGACGAAATAATTTAGGAAGCTAATCTACACATTTACCAAACTGTCACCCCTGTCACTATATCACTTGTCTGAAAATGTAAAGCCGCCCCGGTGGCGCAGTGGTCTAAGCGATGGCCTCTGATCATTCGTCCGTAAGGGGTCCGGATTCGAATCCCGGTGAGGCATGGATGTTGTGTTTGTCTTATGGCACTGGCTCTCTCTCTTCCCTGGAACAAGTGACCCTAAATTAGGGACGGGCGACTGCTTATAGCCCATTGAGTTGCTCACGGTGGTCGTTCAACCTCCAATAAAAAAAAATGTAAAAATAAAAATGACCTGTTACAGTAAAGCATTACTGTTACTGTGCTATACAATGCTTACGCGTTCCTCTTCTACCTGCTTTACAAAAGCACTCAAAACACTACAGAAATTTCACAATTATTTCTGTCTAAAACACCGTTGACCGAATGAGGCAACGACGTTATTGCGGTGGATTGAATGCAATGCGAAACTATGTGGATTTCTTTCCTATCTTCCTTCTTAATTGCACATGAAATTATTTATATGACATACATTAAGAATATCTTCCTCTGTTTCGATGCATCCAGTGGCGGCTCGTGGTTGAAAAAATAGGTGAAGAGCTACAAGAGCAACATGCAAAGATATCTACTGTCTTCAATGAAAATCACTATATGAGGACTGACCTATTTTTTGTATATTAGATCAATTCTTCTTTCTTTTAAAGTTGCAAATTTGTCGATTATGTCGTCATAGAATGGTTGTTTGTTCGTAAGCATCAATAAAATATCTTTCTGAATAGAAATATTTGCCAAAGAAGCAAGTCTGTTTTGAGAAATGGTGTTTCTTGAGTAAATTTGTATTCTTTTAAGGCAAGAAAAACTTCTTTCCACTGACACACTTGTAGATGGAATGGTTAAAATGAGGGCAACCGATTTATAAGCTTCTGTAAAAATGTCTTTATCTTCATGAAGCACTCGAAGAAGTTCTTGAGTCGATATATTCTTTAATTTTTCGTTGGCATATACAAGACTCAGTTCATTTTTAAGGCGCTGGAGTTTAGTAAATAATTTTCCGTAAAAATGTTGTAGATTTTCAAAAGCGTGAGAGGTAAAGCTTGAATTAAATTATTCGAATTTGGTTGTGTCAGCAAAACAAACAAACTGAAGTTTCTCACAGTCTTGAAATCTTATATCCATTTCCAGAAGAATGTGGTCTAAAATCTCAAAATACAATTGTTTATAATTTTTAAAATTTTTGTAAGAGCAGCATATTCCCGTTTGGATCTGCTTGTTTCTGTGACTTTGCTAGCTTTTCCAAACAGTGTTTCAAATACTTCATCGTTCCTTTTATGACTCAAAATTTCACGAGTTTTTTTAATTTGAGTTATACAGTAGTTTATGTCTAGTGACATTTTCTGCAAAATTTCGAATAATAGATCGGTGGGGACAAAGATTTCATTAAATACTATTGCCAAAAATGTAAATTCAAAAGTGTTCATATCATTTAAAAATCCCTTGGCAAGTTGAATTAATTTTTTGTCTGATTGCTTCCTATTTGTCAGAAATTCGAATACTTCCTTCAATTTATCCCAATCTTCAACAATTACGCTTACTAACTTCGAAGTGGAGGACCATCGAGTTTCTGCTATGGTTGGTATGCGTCTTGAGGTTGTAGATGTGAGTGTATAAGATCGCTTCACTGAGTGGTGAAAAAATGAAGGAATTCCAGTGAAGCTTGCGTAAAATATACGACACTTTGAAATTTTAGAAAAACTCTGCTGTAGTACAAGGTTCAAACGATGTGCTAAGCAATGAACAAAAACAGCTTGAGAAGCTTTATCCTTGATTTTTTTCTGGAGCCCATTCAAGTGTTCAGACATTACACTTGCCCCATCGTAACATTGTCCTAATAATTTGTGTTGATAATCAAACTGTTCCAAAATTTTATCTAACATTTTGTATAAAGCTTCTGACGTTCGATCTCCACTCACGTCGTAGAAACCCAAAAATCGCTCAGCCAATACACGTTCCGAATCAACAAATATTATTAAAGAGCACTGAGAAGTATGATTTATGTCTGTGGTGTCATCTACTTGAATAGAAAAGCATTGAACTTCATTTATTTCATTGTTAACGTGATCGTTTATATATTCAGAAATACATTCAATTAATTCGTTTTTAATAGTTTTTGAGTCACCTGTGAAGACTTTTTTAACTTTTCGTATTGATTTTGAATTTCTAAAGGACATTTCATTGAGGTTCCGAATTGCCGGGGACGCCCACCCCTGTCGTGTTAAGAAATTACGTTTTTAATGATGATCGTATCTCAACCCGCAGTCAATTTCATTTTTATTTCGAAAATTAACTTTTTCAGTTTTTTTGTCGATCGACACCCCAAAAAAAAATGTGCACGAGAATTTTTCTTTTTCTTGAATATTTTAAGCTTAGCCTACATTATCTGTTACGTAACCTAAAAGCATAAAGTTTGCCGTTTTCCGCTGCGACCATCTATTCTTATTGTGCGGCTCAGTACTGCCATCTGGCGTCCGTTTCCTCGGAGTTTTGTCCCGCGCCTGAACAAAGGATATTCGGGAGAACAACGGCCATCTTGTATTACGTAGCCTACGGTATGGGCAATAGTGATGTACTGATGTTGAAGGGTATCTCACAAAGAAAACTGATAGAGCAAAAAATGTCTTCGCAGTTAGCATAGAAAGTAATGTACGTTATCTTGTTTACAAAATTTTGAAATCAATTTAGCAAGGTAAAAATATACTATTGTTCTTGTATGCTGATACAGTCAGCCATTTTGCTGAAATAGTGGTGTCATTGTTTTTTAAATTGTTGAAATATTTTTGTAGTTTCAATTCGGTACACTAAAGATTACTGGATTATATTGTTTTTAAAACAGAATTTCATTAAGATTAAAAAGTTATGGATATTCTCTTACTCCAGTGAAATGAGAAAAAATTCCTTTTTCCCAGAGAAAAGGATAAAGGTAAACTTTTTCGTGTTCATGAGATGAGAGTGGTATACTCCATTTCACATTTTCTGTAAACATTCCTGACGTTCGTTCTTTGAAATTTTTTATTCTCTAAAGCACCAGATTTTATATGTGGTATTTTTCTCCAGTAGTTTCCGTAGTGAGCGAGTTTTCAATTACTTTTTTTTTGTTTTTGTGAATAAAATCCAAATCCTGATATTGTATACTTTACCAAATCATTAAATAAGAAAAACTTTTTGCTGTTTATTGTAAAAGCTCCTGACATACTATTAGACATTTTATAAAGTATATTTTCAAATCATGGAATCAGCTTTTTTATTTTAATGACTGATCATATAAAGTTTTCTTCATGTCATCTTAGATGTGGAACACACAGGAGACGAGTAAGTCACAATGGCATTCAGTATTTAATTCATTACTGTGAGCAGTAAATATTACTAAAAGATGTGCTTTTGAAGTTTCTGTGAAGCCAAACAGTAAAATTTAATAGTTTCCCAGTACAGAGTTCATGACAAAATATTCTTCAGGGGAGGAAACCACTTTCGATGTGATTATAAATAAAGTGAAAAAAAAGTTTTAGATATTGTTCCTGCCACTCCCTAGTACATTTACCAAATGGACATCTTCCACAGGTTAAGTGTGCTTTAAAAAAAAATGAAGTTTTGCACATGTTCAGCCTGACGGGACTGAAAATTACATTCAATGTGGTGCGTGTGGCAGGAAATTAACAATGGAAAACAAAGTTTCAAGGGATATGCTTCTTGATACTGGTGAAAAACCTGATATGCATAATGCATGTTCTGAGCAACTGACCCAAAAAGGTAGGATTTCTAACCATACATTCCTTCATAACGGTGAAAAACCTCATCAGTGTGATGTGTGTTCCAAGCCATTCACACAGAAACGTGACCTTTCCCGCCATATGCTCCTTCATACAGGTGAAAAACCTCATCAGTGTAATGTGTGTTCCAAGCAATTTACACGGAAAAACTACCTTTCCAGGCATATGCTCCTTCATTCTGGTGAAAAACTTCATCAGTGTGATGTGTGTTCGAAGCAATTCATACAGAAAGGTGACCTTTCCCGGCATATGCTTCTTCATACAGGTAAAAAACCTCATCACTGTAATGTGTGTTCTAAGCTATTCACACGAGGAAGCCACCTTTCCCGGCATATGCTTCTTCATACAGGTGAAAAACCTCACCAGTGTGAGGTGTGTTTCAAGCAATTCACACAAAAAGGTCACCTTTCCCAGCATATGCTCCTTCATACCGGTGAAAAACCTCATCAGTGTGATGTGTGTTCCAAGCCATTCACACAGAAACGTGACCTTTCCCGCCATATGCTCCTTCATACAGGTGAAAAACCTCATCAGTGTAATGTGTGTTCCAAGCAATTTACACGGAAAAACTACCTTTCCAGGCATATGCTCCTTCATTCTGGTGAAAAACTTCATCAGTGTGATGTGTGTTCGAAGCAATTCATACAGAAAGGTGACCTTTCCCGGCATATGCTTCTTCATACAGGTAAAAAACCTCATCACTGTAATGTGTGTTCTAAGCTATTCACACGAGGAAGCCACCTTTCCCGGCATATGCTTCTTCATACAGGTGAAAAACCTCACCAGTGTGAGGTGTGTTTCAAGCAATTCACACAAAAAGGTCACCTTTCCCAGCATATGCTCCTTCATACCGGTGAAAAACCTCATCAGTGTGATGTGTGTTCCCAGCAGTTCATGCAGAAAGGTGACCTTTTTCGGCATATGCTCTTTCATACAGGTGATAAACCTCATCAGTGTAATGTGTGTTCCAAGCTATTCACACGGGGAAGCCACCTTTTACGGCATATGCTTCTTCATACAGGTGAAAAACCTCATCAGTGTGATGTGTGTTGCAAGCAATTCACACAGAAAGGTTACCTTTCCCAGCATATGCTCCTTCATATCGGTGAAAAACCTCATCAGTGTGATGTGTGTTCCACCCAGTTCACATGGAAAGGTGACCTTTCTCGGCATATGCTACTTCATACAGGTGAAAAACCTCATCAGTGTGATGTGTGTTACAAGCAATTCACACTGAAAGCTACACTTTCCAAACATATGCTCCTTCATACAGGTGAAAAACCTCATCAGTGTGATGTGTGTTTCAAGCAATTCACACAGAAAGGTCACCTTTCCCAGCATATGCTGCATCATACAGGTGAAAAACCTCATCAGTGTGATGTGTGTTCCAAGCAATTCACGCAGAAAGGTCACCTTTCCCAGCATATGCTCCTTCATACCAGTTAAAAATCTTGTCAGTGTAATGTGTGTTCCAAGTTATTCACACGGGAAAGACACCTTTACCAGCATAGGCTTCTTCATACAGGTGAAAAACCTCATCAGTGTGATGTGTGTTTCAAGCAATTCACACAGAAGCATTTCATTTTGAAGCGTATGGTCCTTCATATGGGTGAAAAACCTTTGTATGGTGAGTAATTCACATTTAAAGATGCATTTTCCAGTCATGTTCTTTTTCATATAGTTGAAGAACCTGATAAGTGATTTGTGTTCTAAGAAATTCACACAAAGGTGTGCTTTCAAACCTTATGCTGCTTCACATAAGCAAACATCATGAATGAGATGTATCCTCCAAGCAGTTGCAACCGGGAGGTAGCCTATCAGAGCATATGCTCCATCAAATATGAAAAATCTCACCTATGTGGGTATACTGTGGGAAATTCACAAAGACTATTGTTGAAGGCAGATGCTCCTTTACATTTGTGAAAAACCTCATTAGTGTTATGTATACTTCAAGGCATTTACTCTTACAGATCATCTATTGAAGCAGACATTCCATTGTAGAAGTTAATATTACTACGTTCAAAAAGTTCCGGAACTTTTTATATTAAAAAAGAACGAGTACAAGTAATACTTGTTTATGCGGTGTTTCCATCGAAGTAGTTACCCTGTGTAATTTTGCCAGCGCTCATACAAAGATTTAGATGCAGATTGCAAGCCTTCTTTTGCCACATCCTCCAGTGTCTCCGTCGCATCTCGTTGCACTTCTTCGGAACTTGAGAAGCATCACCTCTTAAGCAAATTCTTCATCTGGGGAAAAAGTCACACAGAACGAGATCGAGGGAATAAGCTGGTTGTGGAAGAACAGGAATGTGATGTTTGGACAGGTAATCGGACACCAGGAGGGATCTGTAAGCCAGTGCATTGTCGTGATGGAGCAGCCAGGAGTTGGTCTTCCAAAGATCGGGTCGCTTCAGGACGTTGACGTACTCTGCTTTAGTGACTGTACGACCATGTTGAAGGAATCCCTTGTGTAAAACCCCCTTGCAATTGAAGAAAACTGTTAACAAATCCTTTCCTTTGGATCGGTCAGCCTTGAACTTTTTTGGTCGTGATGATGACGGTGATTTCCACAATTTTGATTGGGGGTCATACAGAAAGCACCAAGTCTCATTGCCAGTGATCAATCGATTCAAGAGATCAGGATCTGAATCCACTGAATCGATGTTATCCCCACAAACTTGCATGTGCTTGTGTCAAGTTTTTGGGAATAATTTGTTGACACATGTGATGCATGCCCAGTTTCTCTGTTAAAATGGCATGGCAACTTCCAACTGAGATGCCAGCAACTTCTGCAATTGCTGCAACAGTTTTTTGATGCCAGTCATTTTCCCCAATTTCTTGGACAATGGTGATTTGTTCATCTGTTGTGGATGTTGAAGGTCGTCCTGACCTCTCATCATCCTCAATACTCTGTAGCCCATTTTGGAATCGTTGATGCCACTCATAAACTCTAGTTTGACTAATTGCACTCTCACCATATGGTGACTTAATGATTTGAAAAGTCTCAGCGAAAGATTTTTCGAGCAGAATGCAAAATTTTACACTTGAACGCTGTTCAAAATTCAACAGCATTGTCCTCGCAACGGAAAGCCTTGATTGCCTGTAATCATGAACTACGCACATATGCTGTACGTGTTGGATCTGGATCAAACCTGTTCTGGCTGGTCAGACACATCATGCTCTTCGCTTGCTCAGTGGGGAATGACGTAATTCACTGACATTTGGCAAATATTCAAAAAGTTGCAAAACTTTTTTAACGTAGTAGTACAACTGGATAACATGTGCTTCCAGATATTTTTGGGACTTTTTTTTCTCAGCATGTGCTTTGATAAATTTATTGAGCATTGAGGCATATTAAATGTTCAGAGATATATATGACGTTTATGTACCCACACTTTAAATTTTACCGATTGAAATGTAGTTTTTGAACCTGTGAGATACCTGAATTATTATGAGTTAATACATGGGTGAAGGTGTAGCTTAGTGTACTAAATTATTCAGCTAAAAATCTCAAAAAAGCTTCACGACACTTTTTAGAGTTTTGCAGTGAAACTTACCTGTAGTCATGGGAATGAGAACAAATGCTGTGGCGAGCGTGCCCTCTCACTGCTGCAGCTACATCCGAGGCTTGGCCAATGATTTGCTATGTTGGCCGTTTAATGGGTCATCCAAGATAGTGATCACAGTTTCTATTTTGCTTTCTCAATTTATTTGGAAATTAATAAACATTTAATAAAGAATAACATAAAAGTAGCCACTACAGCAGAAAACAAAGTTGCATATTTAGCTAATAAAAAAACATACAGAAATACAATAGACAAGATGGAAGAAAAAATGTTGTATATCAAATTCCACTTAATTGCAACAGTAATTATATTGGACAAAGTCTCGAAAATTGGAAATCAGAATTAAAGAACATTAAATGGCTATTATTAATAACAAAGATCAAAATAGTGTATTAGCAAATCAAATGCTGTTCTGCAAATGTGAGCCTTTATGGGAAGAAATCAAAATATTGGACCATGAATCTCATAAAAACAATAGACTAATTAAAGAAAGTTATTACATCCAGAAAACAGTGCCATCAATAATGAGCCTTCTAAACTAATAAGTGGTGCTTTAAACTTAATTAATCACAACAACAGCAACAGAATTACAAAACACACAGTGAAAGCATTTTAGTTTGGTAAACTGACAACAGTTTTAGGAACTTGGAATCAGTATGAAGAACCTGGCAACAACATTCAAATTCTTCAAAAGTAAACAAAACTTTTGTTAATCCTTCTATACATTGAAAACACGCCTTGACCAACATCAAGAGGCCAGAAACGTCTGTAAAAATAAAAAATAACTCGGAGGGAAGGAAGATTAGACAAAATTTCTTCATGTGGAACTAGAACCCAAGGATTATATCTGGGTAAAGCCTTAAGTAAGTGATTTAATGTGAAATCCTTGGATTTAACAATTAAAAGGCCAGCTAAGATGATCACTTTTAACAAGTAACAAAATTTAATGAAATTTCATATTTAATGAGGCAGAGAAACTCTGCTACCCACTGTCCTAGAAAGTTGGGAAAGATAGAATGGTATACAAGAGCAAATTGCAGCAACAGTGGAATCTTTGTGTTAATGGAAGAATGTTGAGAGAAAAGCAATGCGAATGTGTACATCAAATGTTGAACAAAGGAGTTTTGCAAGAGAATCACTACCACTTCAAGGGTGCTGTGCCTTGGGAGTATAATTGTGTCAACAGAATTGAAAACAAGCTCCTTACTCCAAGGCAAAAAGAGGATGGATGGAGATTCATGCACATGCCTCAAATAGATTTCTGGGTGATGCAGCATGTGGGTGTACGGTGTAGCATAAGGGAAAACATGACATACCATTTCCTGGAATTGCACTTATTGACTCTTTCAACCTCCAAGTGAGCACTGCTTTGGGAAAATCGATGCTCCTTTTACTCATATATGATGTTTGTATTTAAAAAATGGCTAATTTCACATTGCACGGAGCAGGAAATCCTAAACATTCATAAGTGACAAAATGCCTAAGGAAATAATGTTCTTCAAATGACAAAGTAGCCATCATTAGACAGCTACAAAATGGAGAAGAAAGTTTTGCCATATGTTATGATATATATGGATATAAACATACATACATTTCTCTGTTCTCTGAGATTCAGAGGTTAGCTCCTCAAAGAAAGTGCATCTACCAGATTAATGTTTAACTTTTGGATCTAGATTTCACTTACTGTTGAGGTATCAAATGTCTGCATTTACAGCGATCTTGGCATACAGCTCGAGCTTCACTGACGTCCGTCATATGACACACATAAGACCTTTTGTACTTCATACTTGAGCATAATCTTTTTCTCATCCAGACATTCCTGCATCTGGACCTTCCAAGATTTCCTGGGCCTTCCTCTACCTTTTTTTCCTGTCTTTTAGGCTGAAAAAAATCTCTTAGTATGTCATCACTCATTCTTTCAACATGGGTAAACCAATTAAGAATATTAGTCTCCACCTTACTAACAACATTTCGCCTCACATTACACAACTGCAACATACCTATTCTCACATGATCACAGCTAGTCTTGCCAGAAACTCCCTATAAGTAAAGCATCTCACCAGCTCACAAACAACTCCTATGTCTCTTCTGCACTACAGTAACACCCCAAGTTAAGTAAGTAATGCATTCCATAAACTTACATAACTTGAATTTCAACATCAATTGCTAGAATGCCGTCGTTGCACGATATAAGATGAAATTCAAATTTAACGATGGAAAATTGCCTTTTTATTACACTGAATCAAAAGCTAAAAGTCAAAATCACATCTCTAGATCTTTCATGCTGGCTCCCAGCACATCCTCAGGTGAATTCTAAAACAGGTATCGTAAAAATTTGAAAAAGAGTCCACCGTGGAACGTCGCTTTTGTTTATATACATTGCGTTCAGCACACGAATGACTTCAAGAAACTTCACCATACTCTGACTTATGATTGTTGTGTCTTAATTGTTATTGGGTGAGTTCCGAAATCAAGTTCGAGTTATTGGTTTATTTGCTTCTTCTTGTTCGAAATTAACTGCATCCAAGTTGGAGGTATGAATCTGGGTATTTCATCGTTACAACATTTATAAATTATGTTGAATTTGTAAATTATGTTTATATGAAACTGCATTATTTATTATTATTTTATAAAAGAGACATCATGCAGCAGTATTTACTCTGATATATGTAAAGTATGAAAAATGTATAAATATGTCAGTGGCGTAGCCAGAAATTTCTTAAGGGGGGGTCATTAGTGAAAACCTCATATACACATCATCATCATCATCATTGTCAACCATTATCAATCCACTGCTGGACGAAGGTCTCCCCAAGTTTCCTCCACAACGGTCTGTCTTGTGCCAGTCTCCTCCATGTCACTCCCGCATATTTACGAATTTCATCCACCCATCTCCCATGTGGTCTTTTTCTGGGTCTTTTCCTGTCCCTTGGAATCCAATCTAAAATTTCGGCTGTCCATCTATGGTCTGTCCTTCTGGCAGTATGTCCAGCCCATTGCCATTTCAAGGATTTAACTCTGATCATGATGTCTTCCACTCTTGTCATTTTTCGGATCCACGAGTTCCTCTTCTTATCTCTCCTGGTTACACCAAGTATGCACCTCTCCATGCTACTTTGAGTTGTCTGCAGCCTTTGTATGTCTCTTTTAGTTAAGGTCCACGTCTCTGCACCATACGTAAGCACTGGAAGGATGCATTGATCAAACACTTTTCTTTTAAGACATAATGGCATATTGCTCTTGAAAATTATGCTGTTTCTTCCAAAAGCTCTCCAGGCAAGTTTTGTACGCCGATTAATTTCTTCATCAATGTGACCCTCACTTGATATCTGCTGTCCAAGATAAACATACGTATCTGTTATCTCCAGTTTTTCTCCATCAATCGATAAATCTTCATTTCTTGTAAAAGCATTGGACATCACTTTTGTCTTCTGAAAGTTCATTTTTAATCCCACTTCTTTACTCTTGTCAGCAAGTTCCTGGATCATACTCTGTAGCTCTGATGGGGTAGTTGCAAAAATGACTACGTCATCAGCAAAACGAAGGTGGGTTAGATAATCTCCATTAATCTTTATCCCTTTGTTTTCCCAGTTCAGTGATTGAAAGACATTTTCCAATGTGGCATTAAAGAGCTTCGGAGATATGGTGTCACCTTGTCTCACTCCCTTTCCAATTTTTATGTGTGTTGTATTTTCAAACAGCCGAATCTTTGCACTTGCATTTTCATAGATGTTATTAATAATATTAATGTATGCATCTTCAATACCGCAGGATTTCAGAGCCGTGGTAACTGCTGATGGTTTTATCGAATCAAAGGCTTTTTCATAATCGATAAAAGCCATGCACAATGGAAGTTCATATTCCCTCGCTCTTTCAATTAGTTCTCTCAGTACGTGGATATGATCTATTGTGCTGTAGCCACTCCTGAATCCAGCTTGTTCTCTCGGTTGAGCCATGTCCAGTGTTACCTTCAAGCGGTGTGAAAGAACTTTAGTGAAGATTTTATAAACCACTGATAGGAGGCTGATAGGTCTGTAGTTCCTGAGATCCTCAATGTCACCTTTTTTATGTAGCAGGATCATTGTAGCATTGTTCCAATCCTCAGGAATCTTCCCTTCATTAAGGCATCGAGTGAAAATTTGGACGAGTACTGTTTCAATTTCTCCACTTGCTTCTTGTATGATGTCTATAGTAATTCCATCTTCTCCTGGAGCTTTCCCCTGCTTCATGTTCTTGATTGCATGAGCAACTTCTGCTGGGAGGACTGGAAGAACTCTGGTACCTTTCATGATGTCTGGAGTACATGTATCATCCCTTTCATATAATTTGGAGTAGAAATCTTTCACTTTTGTCAAAATTTCGCCTCTATTTCTTGTTATAGAACCATCTTCTTTTCTCAGAGCCATAATCTGTTTTCTTCCCTTACTGAGATGTCCCTTTGCTATCTTAAGGCTTTGGTTGTTTTCAATTGCTTTCCTCACTAGCTCACAGTTGAATTTCCTTACGTCTTCAGTGATACTTTTTCGTGTTGTCTTGCATAGCTCTATATATTCCACTTTGGAAGTCACATCTTCTTTAGTTGTCCTCATCTCTCTTCTTTTGCATCAACATTTTGGTTTTTCCTGATAATTTGTTCACATGTAACTTGTTCTTAGACCCAGCTAATTTTGTTGCTGTTTCCATTAGAGCTTTGGTTACTTTTCTGTTAACTTCCGAAATATCCACTTCTTCCGATGTTAGGCCTTCTAAAGCAGAGAATCTGTTCTTCAGTTCCAACTTGAAAGTATTATGGCGTTTTTTAAGGTTGGTTATGTCAATACATTTTGTTTGTCTTATGAGCTTGCCACGTTCCAGTTTAGTGTTGAGGTGCATCTTACATCTCACCAATCTATGGTCACTACCTGTGTTGAACTTGTTCAGCACACTGCAGTCTTCGATGACGAATTTTTTGTTACACATAATAAAATCAATTTCACTTGTCGTCCCAATTGGATGTCTCCATGTCCATTTCCTGTGTGGCTTTTTCTTGAAAAAGGAGTTCAAGATGAAAAATCCTTCTGCCTCTGCAAACTCAACGAGAGTATTTCCACTGGTTTCTGTTGCCGTGACCGAATTTACCTACTGAAGTTTCATTCATATACACATATGTCGCTTTAAAACCTCATATACACATATATCGCTTTAAATTCGTTCTGTCTCTCCCCTCAAGGGGAGGGAAGGGGTCAAACCCCAAACACCCCCTCCTCTGGCTACACCACTGACGTACATAAAAGAATATAAAAACAAACTGAAATTCTGTACATGTGTATTCACTTTTCATGTAGGTAAAAAAATGTATTATGGTTCTGTGTTTCGATTGCATTCTAATGGTAAATAATCAACGAACACTAGCGGCGATAAACAAGTGACTAAGCTTACCGTACGAGGCAAGATATCAAGTGAAACTGAAATGTGCTTTCTGCTATAAGGCTGTCAAAGATGCAGCTGTGCAAAGCCGCAAACATGTTCATACGCACTAGTAAGTAGTTCTCAGAATTTTCATCGTTTTACGTCAGGATGAAGGTCATGGGTGAAGCATTATTACATAACTGCGAATTTATGTAAATCACGTGTTACATAACTCGGGGTGTTACTGTACCTAGGTTTCACTGCCGTACATCAGAGTAGAAACAGTTCCTTGAGAATCTGTCATGCCTGTGAAATCCTCGTAAAGAAGCTATGACTTTTAATGAAGAGTTCACTCGCATACTAATTTCACCATCTAATGTGTTCTCTCTGTCAAACATGCTTCCCAAATGTACATATCCATTCACCTTGTCAATCACTGAGTCATTTAGACTTATCTTGCATTCAATACTAACATTTCCTCACTCAAAAACCAGAACATGATCATATGTAGACGATTTTAGGAAGGGAGTGTCTGACCCCAGGTCTTAAACAACCCTTAGAAATAAGAAGCTAGGAGATTTGGGCTAGAGTGCCCAATAATAAAGTGACACGGAAGCGAAGTAGAAAGGGGAAGGAAGACGCCCTTATTTATTACCGGGGGCCAGTACCCGGGTTCCGACAGCTTAACGTGCCCATCCGACCCACGGCAGATATTTAGTAGATCGAGCATTCGTACCGGCTGGGATCGAACCTGAGGTCCTTTCCATGGCAGTCACGAACATTGCCCACTAGGCCACCCGCGGCCCAACTTGTGAAGACAAAAACCAGAACTTTAGTTTTTCCCTTATTTATACTCGGTTTGAATTTCATGCAAACTTCATACATCCGGGACAACATACTCTGCAACTCACTTTTGCTCTCTGCCAACAGGACTGTGTCATCAGCATGCACAGAAATTACCAAGACACAAACCAGTATTATCCATTTTGGCATCATACATGTCTGCATCCATAAATATATTAAACAACTGTAGTGCCATTACACAATCTTGTGTGATTCTAATTTGAATAGAAAACCAATTTGATACAGCACCATTCACTCGTACACATGCTCTACTGACAGCATACATGGCTTTTACACTATTAAGTATATTCCCAGTAATACTAGTGGCGGCTCGTGGTAGGAAAAATAGGTGAAGAGCTACAAGAGCAATATGAAAAGATATCTACTGTCTTAAATGAAAATCAGTTAATGAGAACTTACCTATTTTTTTTATATGTTAGATCAATTCTTCCCTTTAAAGCTGGAAATTTCTCGATTATGTCGTCAGAAAATGGCTGTTTCTTCGTGACATCAAGAAAATGTCTTTCTGAATAGAAATCTTTGCCAAAGAAGCAAGTTTATCTGGAGAAATAGTGTTTCTTGAGTAAGTTTGTATTCTTTTAAAGCAAGAAAAAATTCTTTCTACTGAAACACTTGCAGATGCAATTGTTAAAATCAGGGAAACCAATTTATAAGAAGCATTCGAAGAAGTTCATGAGTCGATATATTCCTTAATTTTTCATCAGCATATACAAGACTCAGTTCATCTTTAAGGCGCTGATGTTTAGTAAAAAAAATTCCGTAAAAATGTTGTGGATTTTCAAAAGCATGGAAGGGAAAGCATGAATTAAATTAGTCGAATTTGGTTGTGTCAGCAAGACAGGCAAATTCAAGTTTAAGTTTCTCACAGTCTTGAAATCTTATATCCATTTCTATAAGAATGTGGTACAAAATTTCAAAATACAATTGTTTATAATTTTGAAAAATTGTTTCTGGTGTAAGAGCAGCATATTCCCGTTTAGATCTGCTTATTTCTGTGATTCTGCTAGCTTTTCCAAACAGTGTTCCAAATACCTCATCGTTCCTTTTATGGCTCAAAATTTCATAAGTTGTTTTTAATTTCAGTAACACAGTAGTTTATGTCTAGTGATTTTTTCTGCAAAATTTCGAATCATAGATCGGTGAAGTCAAATATTTCATTAAATACTATTCCCAAAAATGTAAATTCAAAAGTGTTCATATCATTTAAAAACCCTTGGGCAAGTTGAATTGATTTTTTTTTCTGATTGGTCACTATTTGTGAGAAATTCGAATACTTCCCTCAATTTATCCCAATCTTCAACTATTACACATTCTAACTTCGAAGTGGAGGACCATCGAGTTTCCGTTATGGTTGGCATGCATCTTGCGGTTGTTGATGTGAGTGTATTGTTTTTTTCACCACTCAGCGAAGCGATAACTTTGCTGAGTGGTGAAAAATCAAAGAAATTACACTGAGGCTTGCAAAAAATATTCGACACTTAGAAATTTTAGAAAAACTCTGCTGTAATACAAGGTTCAAACGATGTACTATGCAATAACAAAAACAGCTTGAGAAGCTTTATGCTTCATTTTTTTCTGGAGTCCAGTCAAGTGTCTACACATTACGTTTGCCCCATCGTAACATTGTCCTATTGACTTGTGTTGATAATCAAACTGTTCCAAAACTTTGTCTAGCATTTTGTATAAAGCTTCTGACATTCTATCTTCACTCACACCATGGAAACCCAAAAATCGCTCAACCAATACACCTTCCGAATCAACAGATCTTATTATTAAAGAGCACTCGGAAGTCTGGTTATGTCTTCCCATCTACTTGAATATAAAAGCATTGAACTTCATTTATTTCATTTTTGATGTGATCATTTATATATTCAGATATACATTCAATTAATTCGTTTTTAATAGTTTTTGAGTCACCTGTGAAGACATTTTTTATCGTTTCGTATTGATTTTGAATTTTTAAAGGAGTTCTTGATTTCAACAGTGAAAGCAATTCCTTGAATTTCTACGATTTATCAAGTCAATGCCTTCGTCATGGTCATGGAATGCTAGTTCTTGTTTACTCAAATACAGTACTGCATCAATCATTGTCTACAGGAAAAGTCTATTTAAACGAACGCATTCGCTGAAATGCATTTTCAAAAGCCTAGCATTCTCCCTCGGGGCATCGGCAATGGTATTCTGATTCTTTTCAAAATTATTTAGCATTAATTCACATTTCAGGTGTTCGCTAGAATCACCACGTTTGTGAAGTGACCGTTTTATATTTAAGAAATCTGAAAATTGTCTTTATTCCACGCCGAATTTTATTACTAAAATATAAGCAGGGCCAACAAAATTTTTGTAACACAGAAGGGCTACAAAGCCATTATATTCAGTAAACCAACAATTTTTAAAATTAATATTGTAAGATTTGCCGCTCTTCTTGATTTCTTTCTTGGCGACAATTGTCAGTGAAACCGTCGGTCGTCGTTGAAGTAAAATGTCTCTTTTATTTTCATCTTTCCACCGATTGAACGGAGTTTGCAATAAATTACATAATTAAGCTTTCTCTAAATCTATGAAGGCAGCCAAAACTTTCTTACCAACAGACATATACTTTTCAAATCACGTGTAATGCAACAATTTAGTTAGTGCAGCCCTTACCATGTATAAAACCACTCTTTACATTCCACACTTTCTCTGATGTAAGACCTCGTACCATATCAGTAACAACCTGTCCAAACACTTTCTTTGACACTCTAAGTAAGCTGATACCATGATAGTTCTTGCATTGTCTGATCCAGTGGCGTAGCCAGAAATTTCTCAAGGTGGGAGTCCATGGGTTTGGTTCATTGGTGAAAGCCCCATGTATACATTTATATCGCTTCAAATTCATACTAAATCTCCCCTCAAGGGAGCAGGGAGTCCGTACCTGAGGACCACCCCCTTGGCTACGCCTATGGTCTGATCACCTTCTCCCTTATACAAAGGAACAATGATAGCCTCCCTCCAATCCTGAGAGACCATTCCTAACTCCCAGCACAATTGGCAAATTTCAGTTAACCAGTTAATTACTGAGTCACCATCATGTTTTAACATCTCAGCAGTTATGTCATCTACTCCCAGAGCCTTACCATTTTGAAGAGATTTTAGAGCTTTACACACCTCTTCTCTTGAGATCGCTATTGTGCTTCCATCTCTCACTGTAACATTATCGGCTTTAGTCTCAGAATTTCCTTCACTTTCATCATCTAATAACTCACAGAAGTATTCACCCCATCTTTCACTAACTCATTGGGCTCCCATATAATGTCTCCGGTCTTATTCTTCACACAACTCAAAATTTTATTTCCCCTATTTTTTCTGTCTTATGTAACTTCCAGAAAGCTTTTCTATCTTTGCAAAAAGCCTATTCGTCTTTCCACATTTCCCTTCCTGTCTTTTGCATTACTCTGGCAAACCAACTTAGCTGCTTGACGCTTTTTACAGCGATAGTCATCCACAGAACCTTGCAGCATCCCCAAATGTATTTCCTTCTTTCTCTTCATAGTTCCACCAAGCATCACTTTTAAAGTTATCCACTGTTGCAGTACCACAGACCTCCTCAGCAGCCGTTCACAGCTCTTAAAACATTCCCACTTCTTTTCTACATCCCTCTCACATGACTTTAACACATTCAGTTGTTCTCTGAGTAATGGTAATGCTGATGTTCTTCAGACAGCCTTCAACCTTTATTCTTTCCATCACAGGCCTCTTTCTCCAACCAACATTCAGTTTCACTTGTGACATTAACAAGTAATGATCAGAGCCAAAATCTGCACACCTCGTCACTTGAGTGTCAACAACTAAGTGTTTCACACATTGATCATAAACAACAAATTCTATTACACTCTTTTGTCCTAGAGTGTGATTTTCCCAAGTGTATGTGTGGATATACTTGTGGTTAAAAAATATATTAGATACACATAATCCATTCTCAGTGCAAAGTTCAATTTAACCTTTCACCATTGTCTTTCACACAAGCATCATTAAACTTACCCACAACATTATCAGAAATCCCATTCTGAACACCTACTCTAGCATTGAAATCCCCTGCTATTATAACTTTCTCTTTAGCACTAAACTGGCTTAAAACAGCTTTTAGCTCATTCCAAAAATCTTGCTATCAAAAGTTTCCAAGTCACAACTAGCATACACTACAACAATTATTATTCTTTGAAGTTTCATTTTCAAGTGAATCCAAAGAATTCTCTCACTTATGCAGCTGTAGTTAATCAAGTTGTTCTTCATCTGTTCAATTATTAGTACACGAACACCAGCCTGCACATCCAATCTATGCTTATTCATTTCTTCAATCACCGTATTCATCTTTCCATTTATTCCTCTAGTATTCCATACACCAATCTTACACTCACTCAGCCAATATCTCTTTCTCATGCACCATTTGTTGTTTTCATGGTGGGCCATCCTTCTCAAGTGTAGTAGGCCCACCGTATCCCACACTTGAGTCCTTTTCATATTTTCTTTGACTCTTTTGAATCATAGAAGTACACCACTGTGGGGTATTAGCCCACAGCTGACGTTTCCAGTTGGTCATTCCACCTGATGATTGTGGAACAAAACCTACTGAGTTGGGGTCTTTTGGTTGGTGTCACAGAACTAGCTGGTACCTTAACAATAATTTATCCCGAACCTTAAAATTGTGTCAGTTTCCAAGATTCATAGAGACGCTTGTTGCTGTCATGTGTGCCATTGTTGCGCAGTGGAGCATCCCATGGAGGCAAACCCATTTCTCACTAAGATCAACCACCTACATTATAATATGCCACCATGTAAAATATGCATATATGTTTATACATAATAACATAGTGGCATTTTCCATCCCGGAACGGATTTAGCGAATACCTGTATTTAACAAGGATTTACATCAGTCCTGAGCTCCTTCTTAAAATAGAATTATGCTGTATATTTATTCAGTTTGGCTGTTTTCATAGGTTAAATTAATATGCCATTTATAGTTTTAATGCTGCATGTAAGCTAATTCTGTTATAAACAGATTTGTAACTTACCTTTCATTGCTATTCCAAATGTATGGCAGTGAAACCTGGGTACTGCGGAAGAAACATAGGAGCTGTTTGTGTGATGGAGAAATGCGTTACTTACGGGGGGGGGTGGGGGTGTGGCAAGACACGTCTGATTGTGTGAGGAATTAAGGTGTGTTGCAGTTGTGTGATGTGAAGCAAAATGTTGTTAGCTAGGTGGAGACCAATATGCTTCAGTGGTTTGGCCATGTTAAAAGAATGAGTGATGAGATGCTTACTACAGAGGTCGGAGTCGTCCTGAAGTTCCTGATTTTTTTTTTTTTTGTCCTAAAATGTCCTTATATTTGTTCTATATCCTGAAAATTTTAATGTAATCCTGAAATTTTAAGAATAAACTGTAAACCTTTGCATAGTGATTCATCATTCAGCGTTTACAAGTACCACATAAATAAAAATAACGAACGAGAGTGCGTTGAGTTGCTCACGGTAGTAGTTAAACCTTAAATAAATAAAAAAAGAAAACGAGAATGAGGAAGCTCTTGAGTGATGTCGTCTCCAAGAACTGTCAGCTGCGGGGTGCCATGTGAAAGCATTTCCGCTTTTGTGAAATTGCCCGAGGATCTGCTCAGCGCAACAAGGTTCCCGAGGATCAAATGGAAGTCACATGATTTTTATCCCGGCATTGAAACCTCACTTTGCTGTTGTCTTTGCACCGCGATAGCTCGAGCATATGGCACTGCTTATCTGATGGCTTATCCTGCCACTCAGCAACCTTGCTTTGCTGTCTTTGCGTGACCCTTTGGAGGTCCTCTGCCTTTTCAATTCTTCGAAATAGTAACACCATTAGTAGAGATGCCAAGTACTATGTACTTTGAATCCTCTAAAATATCTAATATATACTATGAAATACGTACCTATGTACTATGGATTTCTACGGATATCATGTTCAAACTACGAACTTACGGAGAAGGTGTGAAAAACTACAGATTTTTCCAAAAATCTCTGATATTTCCGTAAAATTTAAATAAAAGAAAAAAAGTCGATCATAGTCAAATGTAGTGCTTTTTGTGGTAACATCACAAAGCCGTCGCACAGCAAGCATGTTTGCTCAACGGGAGTTGATGTTCTTTGCCCATAGCAAGAGAAAATCTCTCCCTCTGTCTTTTGTAAACAGCCAAAGAAAACTTCTCGCCACAACAGCAGCAGCTGCATGCATTCCCTTCTTCATCCTTATCATACAAGGTCTGTCCAGAAAATAATGAGACTCATTCAATAACAGACGTTTAATGAACGCTATACTTACATAACATTAAAATTCCTCGAAATAACATCCTTGAACATCAATACGCAGCTGCCAGCGGTTCAGCTACGCCGCGTAGCTTGTCGGAAACAGGGATCGCTTTCAAAGCACTCGTCACGGCAGTGTGCATGTTTGTACTAGTCGCAAAATGGTGTCTTTTCAGGCTAGATTTGAGCCTGAGAAACAAAAGGAAGTCAGCCGGGGCCAAGTCCGGGCTGTAGGGAGGTTGGGGCAGCGTTGCCATGTTTTGTTTCTCAAGAAACTTTCTCACTCACAGCGACGCATGGCTCGGTGCATTATGGTGGTGAAGAACACAAGTGTTGGTGATCTCCGGGCGGTCGCGCGATACTCTGTTCTTCAGCTATCTAAGCGCTTCCACGTAAAATGCAGCGTTGACCGTTTGTCCGGGTGGAACAAACTCTTTATGGTCAATACCTTTACAGTCAAAGAAGACAACGAGGTTCGATTTGCACATTCGAGCCTTCTTTGGTCGAGGAGACTCGGGAGTGTGCCGCTCTGAGCTCTGTCTTTTCGTCTTCGGATCGTACTCAAAGACCCACGTTTCATCACCTGTTATCACTTTCTCCAAAACCAGGTGCACTCCTCACACGGTTCACGAGAAATCGACACACAGTTGTTCATCGGTCAAAACCTTAGGAACCAATTTGGCGCAAACTTTCCGCATCTGCAATTCTTGCTTGATGGTTTCATGCACAATGGATTTCGCGAGTCCCACGTGCTCTGCTACCAATCTAACACTCAGACACGGGTCAGAGTCCAAAACAGCTTTCACCTTTTCCACAATGTCCGAAGTGTGAGACGTTAAAGGGGGCCATGGGCGTGGCTCATCCTCGATGCTCTCTCTTTCCTCTGTGAACGTTTTGTGCCACCGAAACACTTGTGCTTTCAATAAAGCATCCTTTCCGTAGGCTTCCTGTATCATAGCAAGTGTCTCGGTCATGGATTTTTCAAGTTTAACACAAAACTTTGCGGCGTATCGCTGTTCGACACTGTTCTGCATTTTGACCGTTACGCGACGCTCACACAGCTGTCTACTTCGTAAGCGATCCTCACTCTGTAAAAGCTCAGAGCCAACTGATCAGACATCGATCGTTTACCTAACATACCCTGCCACCCGTCACGCCTGGAAACTCCGCCATCCGGCTCTTCTGATTGGCCCAGGAAAAGTGGTCTCATTTCTTTCCGGACAAACCTTGTATTCGTCTTTAAAATTAAATATTGTAATTAATGAATATTGATTATTTCTAGATTATATTTTATTTAACATTGTAAAAGTGTTGTGTATTCCACAAAATAAATAAATACATCGCTCTTAACCATGTTCCAGAAACACAACAACCGAAAAATTGTTTTTCAGCCGCCGCTGTGGAATTGAACCAACAGAACTCTCGATATCTAGCCAAATGAGTTACGATGTATTTATTTATTTACTGTCGCCAAGTATTTGGAGTATTTTCAAGTTGTGTATTCCTTCAACTTTTATGTCATGAACCTTTTAAAAATGTGTTTTATGTTTACGCCTTAATCATGCAATTGTTCTAAGCAGCCTTATCTTGCTTTCAATGTATATATTTCTATTTGTCAAATGTTTAATGTAATGGTTTTTTCTGACGCTTCGAAGCCAAGCGATTTTCGTTGCAAAACACCTGCTTGTGTTTTCCTTTCTTCCTCCTGACTGTTACTACTGCGCATGCGTGCCAGATGTGACATATTTTCTCACGCTCCTCCTTCGCTGTCAGCAGTGAGCTTTTGTTTATGTTACTATGACAGATTTGCGAAGAGCACTATTTTTTTTTCTCGTAAAAATGTTCTGCTGAACAGAGGGGTGTTTTATTTTATCTTGTCAGATTCACAAGAACTTTCTTCCTTAATAGCTTATTCTAGAAATTGCTTTCCCCAGATCATTCTTTGTTGGGAATCTTTTAATTTCACTTTTAATCCTTTTGTTTTTTATTTGATGATTTTATTTTCATTACTCACTTGCATATTAAGTTGTGACATTTTTTTCCCCCGCATCTTAGCAGAAAACTTTTATTGTGGTAATCAAACGGTGCATGGATTTTTATTGTACTTTATTGTATTTGCATTGCCTTTTTATTTTATCTTTTTTTTTTCAGAATTGATTTATTTATGCAATTTAAAATACCTTTTTGATTAGTTTTTTCATATCATAAGCATTTAATGCTAATTTTTTATTTATCCGCATAATAAAACTATGAAACCTTTCAAAGTTAATTGTTCTGTGCGTCGTTGGTCTTTGCTCCTATCGTGTTTGTCATGTGCAAATTTACTTGCGATAGCGTCGGGTAAATGGCCACTTGCCTCTACTAATATTCTCAGATCTAAAAAGCAAAAAAGTTGTCAAAAATTCAAGGAAAGTTATTCGCAAGAATTTCAGTGTCTAAAATCGCCTCGGGTATCCGAAAACCACGGGTTTTGTTCCCTGTGTGCATTTGATTGCACACGGACGAAAAGACGATTACGGTCAGCATTTTCACTCTAAAAAACGGGGGAATAACCATAAGTGTGCGGCATCATGCACTTATGGCATAACACATTTATTAATATAACATATTAAAAGGCAGAGTTGAAATGGTATGTATTTTTTGTGTATTTACGAAGTTTTTTTTTCATTGTAACGGTACTTAGGTATCAATTCCACTTAGTAGTTCTAATTCTGACTATTATATAGCTCTAATTATTGTACTATTCTCTTTTACGTGCGATATTTCAAAGTAACTTGTACAGAAAACTAGCGGATAATGCTTACCTTGGCATTCCTTTCTAGCGACGGGGACATTTCACGCACGTGTTTTCCGGTCTTTGTTGAGGTTATTGTCCTAAAGTCCGTTGTATGCGATGACTGGCTTTACTTCTCACACTTTTCGCTGGGTATACTCATTGGATCTTTGCTTTAGGATTCCAAACATCAATTTTTACCGTTCTTTTATACTCGAAATTTTCGCCCATACTCTGGGCATCTTCAGGAGCGTGGCGACTTTACCACCGATGTTCGTGGTTAACCGCGCTAATGGAGTCCGATACTCCTTGTTGCCATTCGTCCAGGAAAGTTTTTCCGACGAATGGCAACAAGGAGTATCGGACTCCATTAGCGCGAAGTTAACCACGAACATCGGTGGTAAAGTCGCCACGCTCCTGAAGATGCCCAGAGTATGGGCGAAAATTTCGAGTATAAAAGAACGGTAAAAATTGATGTTTGGAATCCTAAAGCAAAGATCCAATGAGTATACCCAGCGAAAAGTGTGAGAAGTAAAGCCAGTCATCGCATACAACGGACTTTAGGACAATAACCTCAACAAAGACCGGAAAACACGTGCGTGAAATGTCCCCGTCGCTAGAAAGGAATGCCAAGGTAAGCATTATCCGCTAGTTTTCTGTACAAGGTACTTAGGTATGTTATAAAATTTATCCAAGTATTGCCCTCCATCCAGATTAAAATGTAGCAGTGCACTCTGGGAAATATGCATGGTACCCTGCAAATTTTAATGTGGAAACTTGACTTGACTTCACTACGGAAAAACTAGCATATGGACTACTGATAACTTCCTTTAAGTGTTGGTATCTCTGCACTAGCAAAATTCGATTGTTCTCGGCATTTTGCCATAAAAAAATTCCATAATTTTGCTTGGATTTTTGCTTTAATTTGTTGCGCCGAGACACTTGTTGACCAGCGCCCTCCATAGGAAGAGGCGGGGTCTAAAGTGCTGATCACTTTGATTTATGTGTAGCTGTGACTTTTGCTTGTTCCTGTGCCCTAAAACCAAAACCATAGCTAAAACGACATAGTTCTAAACAGGACGTGCCACGCTACAAGGATGTTTTTCTTGGTTGACGTATACGAGTGTCGTCTTTTTTGTACCAAATTTTTTCTGCTGTTTTTGCGGTACCATGTCAAATTTGATAACAAACAGCATATTCCATTATCCATCTTGTTTAAGTTCTTATTGAAATGCTGCGGAAAACAAAGTTTTCATCAGCTTGGTTTGAAAATGACAAGAAAGACTGAAATGGGGACTTAGTGAAAAATTGGTGCCGTGCTAATGACGATATGTTATCGTCCACGTGTGTTCTCTGCAACAAGGACTTTAGCATTGCCAATATGGGATTTTTGCAAGTGCTTTCACATGCAGATGGGAAGAAACATAAAGCAGTTGCCAGAAGTATGTCTAGACAGCTCGTTTTCGAAACATCAAATAATGTTTCGCAGTTAACCAGAAAAGTGTCCAATCGTCAAATAATGTTTTACAGGTAATCAGTAAAAGTGTCCAACACTAGCAACCAACTGCAATAAGTGATAAAGTTTTAAAAGCAGAAGCTCTACTAATACTGCTAGCTGTTAAGAGCAATTATTCATTTCAGTTGTTCGGTGACTTAGCCGAAATATATTCTTTTATTTTGATGATTCTGCCATTGCAAAATGCCTGAAGTTGTCCAATAAGAAAATTCGTTATGTGGTGAACTTTGGCTTAGCTCCATACTTCAAAGCCAATCTTTTTTGTGATATTGGGGCTTCCTTTTATACCATTTATTTTGATGAAACAACTACAGTACAGGTAAAGAAGCAATTTGACATTCATATATCATACTGGTCAGAAAGTCTTACAAAAATTGTAACTTCATACTTGTGACTCTAAAGTCTTGGGACATGCAGAAACGATAAAATTGTAAAATTAATTCTAGATTTCATATCTCCACATGGGCAAAGTTTAGAAAAGATGTTGCAATGCTCTATGGATGGTCTGAATGTAAACCTGTCTGTTCTCAAGAAATTGAATGCTGAATTGAACTTGCAGTCAGTTCCTGACTTGGTTGATTCTGGGACCTGCTGTTTGCATGTGATGCATGGTGCTCTGAAGAAAGGACTAGATAAACTTCACACTGATATATTGATACTCTTGCTACTGATTATTATCAGTGGTTCAAAATGTCTGTTTGTCGAAAGGAAAATTATCACAATATACACTGCCGGAAAGTGAAAAGAGAACACCAAGAAGGAGACGTCTGATACCAACGAAATTTATACAGCATAATAACGGAATACAGAGGATAACGTGATCAAAACATTATGGCAAAATACAGCTGTATTTGCTGGTAAACTGAAAAATAACATTTCCATGTAACATGGTTAGTACGAGGTTGAACCACCATGAACTGCGTCACACTGTGCAATTCTGGCATGGAGTCTGTCGTACAGATGTTGGATGTAAGTTTGGGGTATTGAGTTCCAAGCATCCTCAACCTGGACGCGTAAATCCAGGATGGTCGTGGCTGGCCGTGGAGACCGGATAAGTCGCTGTCCCATAAAATCCCACACGTGCTCAATGGGGGACAAATCCGGTAAACGTGCAGGCCATGGAAGTTGTCTCACACCCTGAAGTGCATGTTGCGTTGCACGTGCTGTGTGTGGGCTTGCGTTATCTTGCTGGAAAACACCACGATGGACCGACCTTACAAAGGGCACAACAACGGGCTGAATGATGTTGTTGATGTAGGAGGTGCTGTTTAACGTACCCGGTACAAGCACTAGTTGTGTACGGGAGTGATAGTTGATCGCTCTCCACACCAGGAGACCAGGTGTAGGCCCTGTGTGTCGCTGGCAGATGCAAGAAAGGTGGAGACGCTACCCTGTGCGTCTGCGAACACGCATACGGCCATCGAAGGCTCCCAAGCAGAATCTGCTTTCATCGCTGAACACGACAGATCGCCATTGCGTTCTCCAGTGCAGACATTGGCGACACCACTGCAGCCGTTCTTGACGGTGAGCTGGAGTCAGAGGTACACATGCCAGAGGCACACATGCACGTAGTCCTGCATCCAGTAGACGGTTGCGGATTGTTCGCACAGTCACCTCAGGTGCAACGGCAGCTTGGATTTGCGTCACAGTGGATGTTCTGCTTGACAATGCCGCTCTTCTTATGCGTCGATCAGTCTGCTCATCAGTCCGTCTGCGACTCCCGGTTCCACGTCTTCTCGTGTGGGAATGTTCCTTGGACCATTTACGCCACCATCGTACCACCACTGATACTTTCCGTCCGATTTGCTCCGCAATACAACGCTACGATCACCCATATCCGATAACTGCTGAAATCGTACACGTCTTTCATGTCCAGGCATTGCAGCTTCTTCAGGGTCTTTGCACGTGTCTGTACGCCGACGACTGATTACATTCAGTTCGCCGTACTCCTTAAATACCACCGACAATAATTTGCATATTATGCCGTGCTGTAGCGTAAGCGCTCACCGGTTGGTCCCAAAATTAACATCACACCTACGTAAACTCGACCCCATTAACATATGTAAATTTCATGATCTTCCGCCAATTCCTTCTTGGTGTTTTTTTCACTTTCCGCCAGTGTACATGTACAATTGGAAAACCTAATGGGTTGTGCAGCTAAAAATGTTTTCCTTCGTCATGTTGAGAGCAGGTGGTTAACCCTAGGTCCTGTTTGTGAGAGAATTATTGAATAGTATTCTGCATTAATTGAGTATTTTTGTCCATCCCTTCCAAAGGAGAAAAATGTGAAACTTGGTTCTAAGTACGATCAGATACTTTCCCAATTGAAACATCCTCATATTATTATTTACTTGCATTTTGTGCCTTTTTCATACAGAAATATTCATGCCATACCTCAAGGTTTTACAGAATGAAGAACCCATGATTCATGTGTTATACAGCAAACTAAATTAACTGGTGCGCAGTGTAATGTTAAAATTTTTTTAAAACCGGATGCGGTTGGCACAAAAGAAGGAACTAAACTTTTAAAAGTTAACTTTGAGAAAAGTGACTATTTGTTGCCTTTGGATAAAATTGATGTTGGTAGTAGGCAGTGCCAGCCATATTCTTGCACAGAACAAAAACATAAATGAGAAGAAAGTGTTACTGGGAATAAGAAGCTGTTTCATTGCTGCAACAGAATATTTGCTAAAAAAAACTACCACTAAATAACTTTCTTCTATGAGACATCCAATCTATTCATCCGTTGTTTCCGAAGAAGGAAAGTGCAAAAGATGCTGTGAAACGCCTGAGTCATCATATGTTTAAAGTCACCAAAACTGACAGTGTCTGTGATAAGATAAATACAGAATGGTCACTGTACATGTATGAGGGCATGGCAGCTAATCGTATAAGTTACGAGGAAGATAATGATATTTTTAAGTATTGGACAGCAGTGGCTAACATTAAAAATTCTGCAGGTTTACTAAAATACAGTTCATTATCAGCCCTGGTGAAGACATGTTTGACATTGTCACATGAAAATGCACCTCCTGAAAAGGGCTTTTCCCAGAGCAATAACATTGTCACAAAAGAAAGAGTGTCACTTTCAGAGTTATCTATCAGATCATTATGTATCTGCAAAGAAATGATTCGATAGCACAATAACTCCATACTTTCAATACCCATAACTAAAGGCCTCGTAAATAGTGTAAAGCAGGCTTGTGCACAGTATGTCTCCTACTTGGAACAGCTGAAAGAAGAGGAAAGGATGCAAAGAAATGGTAAAAGAAAGGCTGAAGAACAAATTATGCACTCTTTGGAAAAGCAAAATAAGCGTGTGAACCTTGATCAGCTGTCCAAACTTAAGACAGAAGAAAATTCCTTAATGAACGACCAGAAAACTGCTCTTGGCTGAAGCTTAAAAAAAATTGGATAGTGCAATAAAAGAAAACAACATGAGCAACATAAAAGTTGCCCAAATGATGTTATCAACAGGAAATATTATAGAACTAGAAAAAACAACGAACAAATTGAAAGAAATACATAAATCAATAGTAGAACTTGAAGGCAAAATTTCCAAATGTTAATAAAGTTTTCTAAGTTGTAAGTATCAAAAAATTGTATTTTAGTGAAGCACTCCTACTATGATTTTATAGAAATAAGGCTGATTGTTAGGACCAAGTTTCACTGAGAGCGGGAGCCGTTTCCCATGCTGAAAAAAAGAAAGCTGTCGTGAAAACAATTTCCTGCTAACAATCCGGCCATAATTTAGGTACTTTTTTGGTGAAAGAAGAACAATTTCTGCATTATTACCAATATTTTATTTAATTTACCTCCCAGCTCCGACAAAATATGTCCTAAAATTTTAAGAAAAACTGTATCCTGATTTTTTTTTTTTTTTTTCGCTCCTACCTCTGTTACTAAGAAAATCTTTTAGCGCAAGTGGCAGGACGTAAAGGCAGAAGAAGGCCAAGGAAGACATGGGTGGATCAGATTCAGGAGTGTCTGCATGAGAAAAAGATTATGAGTATGAAGTATAAAAGATCTTGTGTACGACGTGTAATGGATATCAGTGAAGACCAAGTTGTATGTCAAGATCACTGTAAATGGAGAAGTTTGATACGACAACAGTAAGTAAAAATATCTAGTGGTTTGTATTTCTTTTTGGAGCTCACCTCTGAATCTCAAAGAACAGCTTAGTGATATGATGTATGATGTTATTCCAAAGGTACACATATGTGCACATTTATTTTGACTCCTGTGTTGTTTTCTTGAATAGTTTCCAAATTAAAATGTAAAAATATAATTTTTGACTGTAATGTTTAATACATGTATGAATGCATTTATACATTGTGCCAAAGTAGATAGGTTATATTTAATATATTTACGGATGCATGCTTGCATGATGACAATACTGATAATATTCAGGTGTGCAAATTGCTGTTTGCTGATCACTTGTTCCGGTTGGCAGAGAGCAAAAATGAGTTGGGCCACCTCATAGTAGAGTGGTCAAAGTGTTGGTGTATGACCATTCATCTGTGGAGGATCGGAGTTTGAATCCGGGTGAGGCATGGTTGTTCTGTTTGTCTTACGGCAGTAGTTCTCTCTCTTCATTGAAACCAGTAACCCTAAATTAGTGATGGGAGACTGGTTTTATCCTATAGAGTTGCTCACCATGGTCATTAAACTTTCAGTAAAAAAAAATCAGTTGCAGAGTATGTTGTGCTGGGTGTATGATTACTATGAAATTCAAACAGAATATTAACAAATGAAAAAACAAAGTTATAGGTTTTGAATGTGGAACTTTCAGTACTGAGTGCAAGATCAGTCTAAATGGCAGAGAGACAAGCGGGTTGAATGAATTTGTATATTTAGGGATCATGTTTGACAGAGAAAACGTCGTCACTGGAGTAGTTGCTGCCACTCTGTCGGAAGTGTCCAACCACAATTATTGTTTATTGTGGTACTTCTTGCTATTTCGATCCCTCCTAGTTTTCTCTATACTACGTTTGATTGGTGGACGATTATTCTTACTGAGTCCCAATTTATGGAGTGTCCACTTGCTTGTATATGTCTGTCTAGCCCTGTTTTGTTACTAATTTTCCTAATAGCTGCTTGGGGTTCTTTCATTCGGACTTTAATACTTCTCCATTTCTCCTATATAGCTGAGTCTGCAGTTACAGTCGATGCAATATATTATTCCTTCTTGCAATTGGATGTCCACTTCTTTCTACTTTAAAGCTGGCAGGAATTGCTTTAATTTGTTATTTAGATCTGGAGCAAGCCTGATATTATATTTTGCTCAGATCCTCTTCAGCTTTTCGAAAAGACTCTTGTGGTACATAAGTTTGCTGGTGAATTTGAAGTTGTTTGTTTCCTGTTTCTTTTTTGGCACTTGCCTAAATAATTTCTCAATATATGGGAAAGTGTAATTGTTCTATGTCAATATTTCTTTTAATTCTTCTCTGTGAAAATCTTTTTGAGCATCTGAAGAGACAAGAACTTCAATTTTTTCCAAAATTGTCTCGCCGTATTCGGCTTAATATAGTCAGAGTGGAATGAGCAGAAGTCTAACATCTTTCCTGTGTTAGTGGGTTTTCTAAAAAGCTGAGTGAAGATTCTCCCCTCTCTTGAGGTCAAAATTAAATAAAGGAAATTGATGCTATGGTCTTTTTCCAGTTCCAGGGTGTACTGCAAAGAATTTTCTAGCGAGTTAAATTCTGCCAGAATCTGAGAGGGTTGAGATTGGTCCACATTATCTACAATAAACAGGACATCATCCATGTATCTTAATAGGGAGAGCAAATTTTGAGGGTTGTACAAGGTCTTTTGCCTCCAGTTTACTTACATAATTATTTGCTAGTGGAGAACCATTGCAAGTCCTGAAGTTTGCCTGTAATATTTGTTTCCAAACTGGAAGAAATTATTCTTGAAAGAAAATAGGAGCAGTTCATATATGCCAAGCAGCATTTCTTTATTGTGGTTATGGAATACTATTTTTTCCACCAGGTCATCTGTAGTGAATTCCTGCAGGAGGTCCAGGTTGATGTTAGTATACATAGATACTACATGTATCCAGACTTGCCTTCACTGGATGAATTCATTCTGGCAAGTTGTCTAGTTTTTCTTTCAGCTGCATGAAATTTTTTAGAAGGTAGGGAGGAAAAGGGGAAATATCTCTGAGGTGAAAAAGAAAGTAATAATTAATGTTGGAGAGTGGGGAATTTCTAGTGTCTATTATAGGTCTCATTGGATGGCCTTCTTTGTGAATTTTTTTATTGTACTATAGATCTGTGGAACTCTTGACTGGATTTTGGAGAAGCTTTTAAAGAGCTGATTTAGCTGATTTTTACTTTTTAAAGAGCTTATTAATTTCTTAAGATTTTTGACAGTTTGATCAATAGGGTTCTTCATAATGAGGCTTGCTTAATTCAGCTTCCATTTTACTGTAATACTTATTTTTTTCTAACAATACCAAAGCTTTGCTTTTATCTGCTTTCAGTGCTACAACTTTATCATGGGTTTTGAATTTTTTAAGGTCAGTAATGGCTTTTCTATCAAAATTGTAAGCAATTTTTACTGGCTTTTTTACAAATTTTGAGACACAGTCTGAGAATTCCTTCCTTAAAGTGGCTGCTGTATTTTCATCTTCTCTTTCTACCTTACTGCAGATGTTTTCTAAATCAATAAGCATTCCTTTTTATCAAGTGCTCCGCAGCAATTGATAAAAGTGCCAAAAAGGAAATAAACAACTTCAAATTTACCAGCAAAATTATGTACCACAAGGGTCTTTTCGAAAAGCTGAGGAGGATCTGAGCAAAATATAATATCAGGCTTGCTCCAGATCTAAAACAAATTAAAGCAATTCCTGCCTGCTTTAAAGCAGAAAGAAGTGGACATCCAATTGCAAGAAGGAGTAATATATTGCATTGACTGTAACTGCGGAATCAGCTATATAAGGGAAACAGGGAGAAGTATTAAAGTCTGAATGAAAGAACACCAAGCAGCTATTAGGAACATTAGTAACAAAACAGGGCTAGAGAGACAAGCAAGTGGACACTCCATAAATTGGGACTCAGTAAGAATAATCGTCCACCTGTCAAACTTAGTAAAGAGGAAACTAGAAGAAGGGATCGAAATAGCAAGAAAAGAAGTACCACAATTAACAATAATTGCGGTTGGACACTTCCGGCTGAGTAACAGCAACTACTCCAGTGACGTAGTCCTGATGATGAACTAGGCTTTAGTTCGAAAATGTGACCACCAACATTTTTGAATAATAACCTCTATAAGACCTGTAAAAAAGTTAATTCCACAATACACTATGAATAGAGGTGCCATAAATTCACTTACAACTAGGAGAGAAAACAAATCAAAGGGCAAAATTACTAAGTGAATGAATTCATCTTTGAAAGTCATAACTGTTTTAGGAGGATTTTGCTGGAATGATGGGTTCTCAAAGACGTCCTGACTGGCCTAGTCTGATGTACCGCAGTGAAACCTGGGTACTGCAGAAAAGGCATAGGAGTCATTTGTGTGCTAGAGAGATGCATTACTTACTGGGGTTTGTAACAGGACACATTCTAAGATCACATTAGGATTGAAGTTGTGTTGCAGATGTGTAATGTGAATCAAAATGTTGTTAGTAAGGTGGAGACAAATATTCTTAGGTGGTTTGACCATATTGTGAAAGATTGATGGGCAGCCAAGTTGGTTAGAGAGAAGGAGGGCAGCCAAGGAAATTGTGGATGGACCATATTCAAGAATGTCTGCATGAGAAAAAGGTAATGAGCATGAAGTATAAAAGGTCTTGTGTGAGACATGTGTTGGTCTCAGTTAATGTCGAGTTGTATGTCGAGATTACTGTAAATGGAGACATTTGGAACACCAGTCATAAGTAAACTCTATTTCCATCACTTCTAAACTTTAATCAGGCAGATGAGATTTCTTTGAAAAGCTAACCTCTGAATCTCGAAGAACAACTTAATGTTTTTATATTTGTATCTTCAACATAAAAATATATTTCTAAAATAAAGACTATTATTGGATCTATACCAGGTCAGCATAATAATAATAATAATAATAATAATAATAATAATAATAATTAGTTTACAGTTGTACAGGGTGCTTTTAAAAGGATACAGATAAAAAATATGCAGCAAATTTTAAATTCTAAAAGTTGATATGTACCAGTTATTGCAGCTTAGTAAAACCTATTCATAGTACTAAATACTGATGATACTGATTCCAAAGTAAGAATAGCACTTCAAGAATCCAACTGTGAATTTGTTCAGAGAGGTTGTACTGACTCTCAATTGAAATATTTGTCATATATCAGAAATTATTGTATCCTATCTTCTTACGAATACAAATCCACCAATAACTTCTTCCATACCAGACATTTTAACAAAAAGCCATTAAGAAGACCTACCTATGAGAATTATAGTATCAAAATCAATTTCCCCTTTAATAAATTAAAAAATATTGTATAATTTCTCCTACATTCATGAAAAAACAATATTCAATTAAAAATAGATTAACTGTTGTTGAAAGAATATAAAACAAGATTTAACTGTTCCACTTGGTAGTTTTGACGCAAAGTCCTTCCACTTACTTGCAATAATTGTTATAATTCAAAAATTTAAAGGTTTAGAATATTTAAATAATACTAAACAAGTATATCTATCAAAAGGAGTTTTCATGTATATTTTTAAAAACAATTACTCGTCAAAGTAAAATTTTAGAGGCAAGAAACTGGAGGATCCATGGTATCCGTATTATTCACGGTTCTAGAGATGTTATAATGAAACAAATTGAACAAAATATAAATGACAAATTGCCAAAGAAATCTTTGTTTTATTGTAGATGTGTCAATGATATTTTCATTTCAGATTTTCAAGCAAGTCAATTAGATGCTTTACACAGTCTGATGAAGTAGCATCCAACTCGTGGGGCAAGAAAAAAATGAAGTAACTTTTTTTGTTGCCATCAATGTTCTCATCAGGGTAGGCACCTTCTGTCACTACACATTGTTCCATTAGGGATCACCAATAGATGTTGCATCACATTCTTCTTTATCTCCTCTGTGACTTGAAATCTTTGCTGTCCTTTAAAAGCATTTTTAACTTGAGAAACAGGCAGAAGATGTAAGGAGTCATATGTGGAGTCTGGGGCATGCCTAACTTGTGGACAGTGGTGGACTGGCCAAGGTGTTAGCTTGCCCAATAGCAAGTATGGCCCTGATGAGGTGGGCCTCCTGAAACATTAGACTGTATATGCAAATCAATGCTGTACCTTCCAGCGAATGTGAAAGAGTTTGTACTGAGACGAATTCAGAATCACTTCAGTTAGCACTTCTGTTTCAATCACAGCAATAGCCTCATTATTAATCTTAATAATTGTTGGGCCTTCTGTAACCAAGTTTGGTCCTACAAAACACGCTTCTCGATCGTGGCTCCTTCGAGGTCACCATTCGGTAGTGGATATGAAAAGTAAGGAGCGGACAAGAATGGTAGAAATATCTCAAGAGTTGAACATATTCTTAATAATACATACAACCAAGACAGGCCATTGTGGAAGAGGCTTGGAGAGACCTTCGTCCAGCAGTGGATAGATAATGGTTGACAATGATGATGATATACAACCAGGGCGCGATTTCACCGATTAGCAACTAGCAAATAGCTAGTGAAAAATCAAATTTGCTAGTGAAGAAAATTGCAGTAGCAAATATTGCTAGTAAGGTAATTTCTTTATTTAAAGTAACAAAAAATCATTATTAATCCACGAAGTTTACATAACAGTTTCTATTATCACTTGTTAAAACAGCGACGATCAGCGATTCTCTTTCGCCAATTTCCTTTCGACACTTAATACCCATCCTCCCCATATCTTTCATCCCTTCCAAACTGTCGTAGAAGCGCATTGAAACTCTTCTCCATCGTGCCCTCATTGGTCTATTACAGAAACTGTACGTGACGTCGGCAATGGTTGCTGTGGCAACCCAGAGCTCTGGGATGGATCGGTTGTTTGACCACCTGCTCTGCCACCCGCCCTTCTTTTGCCCCACGAACTTTGTCCTCATTTCATGTCGTACCTTAAGCCAAGCGATCGCCTTTATTGCGTGGCATAGATAGACGCTGTTTTACGAAACGTGTTCGTGGAGGGGGTAAACGATTACGGAAGAAACTTTTGCTTCGTCTGACTTCTGGTTTGGAAATTTTCCTTGTATTTTCAAGCTGAAATACAAATATTTATCCAGTAAAATGTTAATGAGCAATAATACTTGACAGAGGCAACATCGTGAGAAAAAAAAATTATGATTACGGAAAAAATCCGAATTCCGTTGACCTTTCGTTTTCTAGCTTCGTAAAGACGGAATTCCAATAATAACGAAAAAAGCCGGAATTCCTTGAATTCGCTGAAGAATCTCATGCCTGAAGATTAGAGAAAAATTTTGCAGCAGCCAACTTCCGTTTTTGCAAAATGTTCTCCACAGTTTCAAGCTAAAATGCAAACATTTATGCAATAAAATGATATTTAACAAGAAAAGCGGACACAAAGACAACATTGGGAGAAAAATTTGCGATTACGGCAAAATTTTCTTACGCCGTTTCACTACTGTGTTCGAAAGTTTTGAAGCACGAAATTTTGTCTCCAGATGGAAAACGACCCCCCCCCTCTCACAAATATCGATCTTCAGAATGATCTAACTGATGACAAAAAAATAAAAAAATAAAGCGGTATTCCGCGAATCCCTGTAAGAATCTCGTGTATATCATAAAAATAATAGCAAAAGAAAAATTTGAAACAAAATGAAAATTTGTAGAATCCGTAGTTTTGATAGTGAGTTCCGTATTCAGACAACTAATTCCGTAGAAATTACGGCATTGTGTGGTAGTTGGCAGATATGCAGTGTGTATGGATTCAAATATTTGTCTTTCACTTTAGCAAGAGTTCAAATGGAACAAATCACATGATTCCTGCTGGGCTGTCAATCAACGGCTAGTTTTGTAAGAGACCGATGGTACGCTGCAGTCGACTTCATGACGTCAGAGTTCCAGTTAATCCTGTGTTCACCCTGTCTCTGTTGGGGTAGTTTCAATATCTTTTGCGTTCTTCGGATTCTTTGAGTGAACAGCCACGTGTTACGTAGGCTCGTTTATTGTTAAGTGTACCTTCGTGTTTCATTTGCTTTATTTTTTTAATCATGAGTCGACAGTTGTCTTTGCATTCATTTGTAAACAAGCGACAGCGAACTTCTGATCGAAAGTCTTCATCTCAAAATGAGAACAATGGTTTAAATTTCGTGCAAGATATCGAAAGCTCCACCGCGCCAAGCAATGGAACAGGAAATCAAAGCACAATAGCTGGTGAATCACGTGGTGATCATTCGTCTCAGCATAGTTCTCTTAAGCGAAAATTGTGTACAACAACTGCAGTTAAAAATGTGAAGGTTGCTACTGTACAGAACTGGAGATTAACCAACAAATGGAATTGGATTAATTACAGTTTAATAGATACATCTCCTTCACATGTGAAAGAAATTTGGTGCGAAATTTGTCGTGAGTATGGCATAAAGAAGTATCAGACTCAAAATGTAAAAAAAGAATCTGTTTCTGCACATAGCAAATCTTCTGATCATCTAACAGCATTATCAGTAAAAGCTTCCAAGGAAGGTGAATTATGTGATACTGCTATAGTGAAATCATTTAGAACAGCAGATGAAGAGCTTCTGAAAAAGATGGACAGATTATTTCATATTACATACACTATGGCAAAATCAGAGGTAAAGTTTAAATTCTTTGAAAAATTTATTTCCTGTCACAAAAGGATAACTGAAGGTAAATCAGATATTGGTGTTACCTATCATAACGATAAAGCTTGCAGTACTTTTACTCGCTTCATTGGTAATGATATCTGTGAGACATTGTGTTCAAAACTAAGAAATGCTCGTTTTTTCTCTCTGATGATTGATGAATCTACAGATATTTGCACAACAAATAAATTGGTGTTATGTGCCAAGTTTGTCAATCAAGGAGAACCTCTGGCACACTTTATTAAATTAGTTGATTTAAAATTTACTACTGCTAATGACATTTTAAAGGCAATAAACACAGAGTTTTCAGACAAGTTGAACTTTCCTCAGTGGATGGATAAAATTGTTAGTTTGGGAACTGATGGTGCTGCAGTTATGACTGGAAGAAAATCTGGAGTTGGGGCTAAAATAAAAGATGCTTGTTCTTGGTTGGTTAATATTCACTGCATGTCTCATTGCCTGGAGTTGGCCATGAAATCGGCTTTTTCAAAAACATATATGACTACTTTGGAAATGATAATGAAGCAAATATATAGTTTTTACTCAAGGTCTCCTAAACGTAGGACCATGTTAAAAGATATTGCATCAATATGATATGAAAATATAATAGCTCCACAAAGATTAGATGGTGTAAGATGGATACCTCACCATTACAGCGCATGTCAAGGTTTGATTAATAACTGGAAGGCAGTTGTCATGCACTTGGAAGATGTCTGTGTTTCTGGATCATCTGATGAAAAGGCGGTAGCACAAGGAATTCTGAAACACTGTCTGACTTATACTTTCCTACTGCATTTACACTTTTTCACAGATGTACTGGGTGAAATAGCTCGACTCTCTCTCTGTGTACAAACACACAACATAAGTTTACATCAAATACTTAACAGACTTCACAGTGTTCAGAAAAAGCTAAATGAAATGAAAGTTTCAGAAGGCATTAGCTTACATGAATTTACAAATACTGTTAAAGTGGATCATCTTTCTGGAAGTTGTACATTTAAAGGTCAATCTTTAAAAAAAGAACTGATGCTGTACATTCATTTAAAAAAATGTTTTAATTGATGCAGTTTTAGAAAATATTAACATTAGATTTGGATCTTTGCAAGACGATGGAATATTAAAGCTTTCAACAGTATTTGAAGTAGCAAATTGGCCAAGTGATGCTCAAGAACTAAAAAATTATGCAAATTCTGAAATATTGACAATTGTTGAGCATTTTAAGGAACCACTGCAAAAGTGTGGAGTTGAATTATTCAATGTAAGTGGAGAATTTATGGAATTAAAAGTGGATGCTGCAAACAACCATCAAAGTGACATGAAAAAAGGGTCAAAACATTTTTGGAGCAGGATGTTCCAAGAAAAATATGAAGCCTATAAAAACATATTAAGTTTAGCAGAAATTTGTGCAATACTTCCACTTAGTACTGCATGTTGTGAGGTGGGATTCAGTTTTTTAAAAAGAATACAAGGGGATTGGAGGAACAATTTGTCTGTTGAAACTTTAAATGCTCTGATGACAATTGAAATACTGTAGAAGGGCCACAAGAAGAGATTTTTAATCCACGGTCAGCAGTTATAAAGTGGTATGATGACAAAGTCAGACACCCTGAGCGTAAACCATATGGGAAGAAATCTGAATTAGAATATCAGTGAAATATATTCATGTGGTATGAGAATTTGTTAGAAATTAATAATAAAAATAGTCACTAAACTTATCTAAGATTCTATTCATTATTCAAAAAGGTAAGTCAAAATATTTATATACATATTTAAATTTCTGTGTAACTTTATTAGAAAATAAGTTACGATGTGATTTAGTTTTACTTGCTAGTCATGCAAATGTTTTGCTAGCAAACTATTTGGTCACTAGCAAGATTTGATAGTGAGCAAAAAAGATGAAATCTTGCCCTGTATACAACATATTCACATATTCTTTCTATCAATTAACGTTAGCCATAGATTACTAAAAATCAAAATTGATATATTCAATATCATTACTGTATGCAACAAAAATTTATGTTGTATTACTATCTTAACCCTGGAAGGGAAATGCGTGGCACTGAGTGTCCCATGTAAATTAGTTTTTGGATTTTCCAGAAGAGGGCAGCACTTACGGCTCCCACCTCTCCTGACTTATCTATTGGGGTAGTTCTCTTATCAGTCATCCCTGCGATCTTCACCTAGAAGACTGCTTCTGTTCATAAAGTTGGCCTTGGGTCACTGAGTGCCCCACCTATCCTTTCGCGTAAATTTGACCAGCGAGTGTTTCTTTCGAGATTTTGTGAGAGCTAAAGACATCTAAACAACTGCCAGGTGTTGTGTGTGCAGCCAGTTTGTTTGTACAAAGCATAAACTTAAAAATTTCTACTTGTGCTGATTGTAAGTGGAAATTTCAATTTCTTTTAAGAAACCTGGTGAAAACAACTTTTTTTTTTACATTGAATGAGTTCTGCAGATATTGTAGATGTTCATTTTCCCCAACGTGGATTACTTCTAATTAAGTCTTAATTTCAGGAATATTACCCCTACCAGTATGGAAAAAAAGTGTAAATATGGATCACTGAAACGCAAAGAGCGACAAGAAGCAGAAAGGCAGGAATCGGCCAAGCTATGCAGATTTTATAATATTGGGTTGGTGTGAACCCACCCAATATTATATTATTTTATATTTGTTTCTGGCACGAACGGGCAGTGGAGACAGGCCCTCACCACAGCGGAATGGAACCGCCCACAGTTGTTGCGGGTATTAAGTCACATTTTTACTATTAATAATTAGCACATGTGTGAAGAACAAGGTTCAGGCGTGGTTTGGATGTAACATGGCCTGCAAAGGAAACGTGCAGATGCCGGATTTAAGAGTCATCTTCCTGTATGAATTTAAACTGAGCTATTCTGCAGGAATTACCGCTCAAAACGTTAACAAAGCGTTTGGAGAAAATACAGCCAATGAATGAACCATTCGGCGATGGTTTGTGAAGTTTCAAAGCGGAGATACCTACCTGCAAAGCGAAGCACATGGTCATCGACCTGTTGCTGTTTCTGATGATGTTCTGTTACGTGTGGTTGAAGTGGACCCCCGAAAAACATGTCGTGAGATAGCCGCAGATGTAGGTGTCCACCACATGAGAGTTGTTCGGCGTCTGACTGTGCTGGATAAGGCCAAAAAGCTGAACATGTGGCTGCTGCATGAGCTGACAACTGCCAACAAGACTAGGCGTTTGGAAGTCTGCACATCACTGCTTGCCAAGAATAAACAGGGACCTCTACTGCACCGAATCATCACCTGCGATGAGAAATGGGTCTTTTATGATAATCAGAAACGATTTGCACAATGGTTAAGCAAGGCACAAACAGCATAGTCAGCATGGTTAAGCAGGACAGCATCCTAAGCCACCCCAAATACACCAAGAAGATGATGCTTCTTATCTGGTGTTCCACAGCCGGGACAGTTCATCGGAGTTTCTTGGCAAGAAGCCAAACCATCACTGCAGTACGTTGTTGTGCTGAATTGCACCAGATGCACCGGAAATTGCTGCAGAAACAACCGGCTTTGGTCAACAGACATGGTGTTCTTTTGCTCCAGGACAATGACCACTCTCACGTCACACAACAAACAATGCTGACACTAAGTGCCTTGGGCTATGAAGCACTGCTTCATCCTGCCTATTACCCGGACTTGTCTCCAACAGACTATAATCTGTTTCATCGCCTGGATCACTTACCGTCCTGTAAACAGTTCACGACAGACAACGAGGTTCAACGTGCAGTTGATAACATCTTCGGGTCCCAGCCACAAGACTTTTTTCGTTTCAGGATCATGGCCTTGCCGTACAGATGGTAACTTTGTCGATGCCGAAGGGAATTATTTTGCATAGGTAAGTTGTCCTACTTTTCCGTTCTCGCAGTCCACGACTTGTGCTGGCCGTTTGCCAGACATTTCATTCGCACCAACCCAATACTACAACCACCATCCACATCAATGTACAGTTCCGCAACAAATAATCAAGAAGCGAAAAACAATACTCATGGTGATGATGATACAGTGACTTGTAAGTTACAAGAAAAGGAAAGAGCTACTTTCAATGTAGAGTCAAGCACAATAGCATCCTTTACTCACCAACCAAGGCCCAGTACTTCTCGCTTCATCGTTCCAGTATTTTTACTGCCTGTAGTTGCAACATCTGAACACAGAGCTTCAAATAGTTACAGGGAATCAGATATACTTTCAGGCCTAAATGATTTGGTTTCTGAAACATATCCTATAAATGAACCTACATGCAGAAAAAAAAATTAAAAGATAAATTGCTGAAATCTTCCAATATCCATCATGAGCAAATCTGAAACAGTTTTTTGCTGAACATCCATTTCAGCCACTTGATGATCTGCCATTTGATGCTCGTTTGTATGAGAGGAAAATTATGAATGACTCAGTCCCGAGAAAATGGCTAAGATATAACAAATAAAATAGGTGCTTTTGCCTTATATTGTTCATACTGCTTGGCCTTTAAGTCTCCCAACACTTGTAATCCATCACCTTTTATATGTGGCATTAGTGGCTACAGGCGTGTTAGCCAGAGCTTGGCTTTACACGATTCGGCAACACATGTCAGAAATGTTCAGCAATCTATCAGTGTGGTTAATGATGGCACCTTAAATGATTTTTTTGCATCTTTACTAATTAAAAAGAATAAAGAAGTATTGAAGCAGAAGAGTATTGTCATGAGGAATATGGACATCATAAAGATGTTAGGCAAGCAAGCACTTCCTTTCCGGGGTCACAGAAATGAATCGGCCTACGTTCTGGTAATGATGCTATGAATCGTGGCTTTTTAGCTACAGTGGAGTTTGTGAAAACACAAGTTTGTCAGCGACGGGCATCGAACCCTGTCCCCTCACTCCGGAGTAAGTGCCTCTCCCAACTGAGCTACGAAGACAGAATGTCTTGCTGCAGATTTGTCATCTTGACACATGTTTTCACCTCTGTAGTATGGTCACAAGCTGATGGCAAACTATGACCCCATTATGCCAGCTTACGTTTCTGCAGTATAAAACAAGTCTGCACAAAGAATCAAACGAATAGAACAAAAGGAAAAGTCTCAAAGCAAAGGCCATGGTGGACTTGTTACATACCTGAGTAAAACAACTATTCACATGTTAATCCAAATTATGAAGAATATGATACAAAAATAATTGATAAAAAAACCATGAGGAATAACCACTCACCATAAAGATCATGGTAACCTCCAATGGACCACACACTTCCAACACGTCATTCATCGTGATGTAACTGGGCTTCCACAGGTTTACAGACTTCTTGCTTACGCTTCTTATTTTCGGGTGTGAAACATCGTTTTTTTTTTTTTTTTTCCTTTGCCTTATAATATGTTACTATAATGCTTGTCAATTCGATAAAAATCACACATACAACTCATTCATACAATTCAAGTAAAAACTATGTACATAAACCTTACATTCACAGGTGATTAAACCTTAGTCAACTCTAATTATGGAACTCCTCCTTCTGTTTCACAACCTCTGCTACTCCCACTGCAATTGTCACACCCATTCAGCCCCGCACATCCAATCCTCTAGTACTTTCGACAGGTCCCTGTCATCTTCAGGAGGCAGGTGTGTCTCATCCGCCCACCACAGCTCAAGTGAGCAGAGCCATCGAGGCCTGGGCTCCAGTCGCTATCTCTGAATCGTTGTGTCTCTGGCGCCATCTATTGTCCCTGCTGCTCTTTTTTCCCTCTTTCTTTTTATGCTGCTGTTCAATTTTTATTAGGGCTTTCCATTGTTCGTTTAGGTTACTTGGCTCATTAATGTTGCATAATCGTGATCTGTTTTTTTCAATTAACACTGATTCTGCAATTCTTAACTGCTTTTCGTTTTTACAGCTCTTAATAATTTTAATATCTTCAAACCTTGGACATTTTTGATTTTTTCCATACAGTATTGGGTCAATGCTGTCTTAGCCTCTTTTTTATTCCAATTATTAATATGCTGGTTCAATCTATACTTTAATTTATTCTTGGTGCTGCCTATATATGACACAGGTGGTTGCTGGTTTATTGGGATTTCATAAATTCCTGCTCTATCTAATTGGCTAATTTTTTCATTTTTAATCACTAAATTTTTTACAGTAAGTACCTGATTTCCTACCTGTATGCCATACTTGCCACAAACTTTATTAATTTCTGCTGAAACATTTTCTATATATGGTATTGCTCCCACATATTTTACAAGTTTTTTATCAGTCTTTACCTTATTGTAACCTTGAGTTACTTCATAAATCCATTTTTTTAATACCTGTTTAGGGTATCCAAAAGCATATGCAATTTTTTCAATATATTCAATTTCTTCCTTTCTATACTGTTCAATTGATGAATGTGTTAAACTTCTTTTAATTAGTGTTTTAACACTATTTCTTTTATGTGTTAATGGATGTGATGACTGAAATGGTATAAGTACTGGGATATATGAAGATTTTCTATGCACTCTGAATTGTAAATTCTCCTCTGTTTTAATAATCAAAACGTCCAAAAATGCCAAAGTATTGTCATGTTCTTGTTCTACTGTCAGTTCTATAGATGGATAAATTTCACTATACTGTTTTGTCAAGTCCTCAAGTTCATCATTTTTTAGCCTGGATAACAGAAAAATGTCATCAACATATCTGCAGTATATCAGTGGTGGATCCTCGAGTTTACTTATTATTTTTTCCTCAATGTCACTCATTATAATTTCAGCAAATAAAGTTGACAGTGGTGACCCCATAGGTCCACCATGATTTTGTTGGTACATCTTGTTGTTAAACTTAAAAATGTTATTTTCATATATGTACAATAAAATTTCTCTTAACTCCTCTATTTGTATTGCATTCATTGTCTGTAGCACATACAATTTTTCAATAATTATTTCTATTGCCTGAGGTACTGGTGTGCTAGGAAAAAGAGCTCTCACATCCATACTAGCCATATGATATTCACTTAAATCTTGTTTAATTACTTTAATTTTCTCAATAAATTCGTATGTATTCTTCACAGTGAACCTTGTCTTCATGAACACAGGTGCCAAAAATTTGTAGATATTCTTTTCTAGTTTTATTAGTGGGGAATTCCTTTTTGATACAATCACTCTCATAGGTGTATCAGGCTTATGAGTTTTTATTTTTGCAATCATTTTTGGTATTCCAGTACCCATTGGTGGGTATGCTTTCTTTATTTCATCAGGCAAGGTGCTGTGATTTCTTATTCTAGCTAAGTACCTTACTTGAGATTCGGTTGGGTCTTTTGTTAGAATGCTGCAATTTAGTTCTTCTATAGCTCTATTCATTTTTAGATCATATTCAGTTGTGTTTAATATTACAATTTGCCCTGTTTTATCAGCTTCACAGAATTTAATTGTTGGGTCATCTCTTAATTTAATCAGTTGTTCTTTCTCATACTGAATTTTATCTATATGATATTTCTTTTTCTTACTTTTTTCATTAAATTCTTTCAAAACAATTCTATACAGTTTACTTCGAAAATTTTCACGTTCTTCTGCTGGTACACTGCGTGCCATTTCTTCTAAGTTGGGTATTAATTCCTCCGTCCTCGGCAGGCTCCGTGGAAACGCAAATTTTTTACCTCTCTGCAAAATAGCTCTTTGCGTGAAGCTCAAGGTCAAGTTGGAGTTATTCTGATATACCTCATACATATTCTCCCGTTGTTCTTGTACACGTTGTCTGTCAATCATCACGTGCAACTTTTTTTCCATGACTGCTCTTGAGCATTTTTTTTCGTATTCCACGATGTCAAAAATTTCTCTGAAGGTTACATCCAAAATCTCATCTCTCCAATTACCGTCGAACTTTCTATACTTTTTATAACATATCAAATCGATTAAATGTAAACATTTCATATTCAAGTTAAAAATCAGTTTCCTTTTATTGACAATTTCAGCTCTTAATCTCTTTTTTTGGCACTCCTGGATTATTCTATTATCCTTAGCAGTGACTGGGCAATTCCGTATTTTTAAATACTTTGGTGTTATTTCTAGGTCACGGCACGTCACCAAAAATTCTTCTTGATTTTCTGACTTTACTAATTTAATTTTAGCCTTCTTAAACGCCTTAATATCTCTCATCTCGAAGTTGTGAAATTGATTCATATAGCGCATAATCCCAGAGTATGATAGCGACTGCAAACTCCTCACCTCAACTATCCCAGCTCAGAATTTTGCGTGTAATTCTCAATTATTATATTTGCACTTTTATTGCAGTGGGAGTAGCAGAGGTTGTGAAACAGAAGGAGGAGTTCCATAATTAGAGTTGACTAAGGTTTAATCACCTGTGAATGTAAGGTTTATGTACATAGTTTTTACTTGAATTGTATGAATGAGTTGTATGTGTGATTTTTATCGAATTGACAAGCATTATAGTAACATATTATAAGGCAAAGGAAAAAAAAAAAACGATGTTTCACACCCGAAAATAAGAAGCGCAAGCAAGAAGTCTGTAAACCTGTGGAAGCCCAGTTACATCACGATGAATGACGTGTTGGAAGTGTGTGGTCCATTGGAGGTTACCATGATCTTTATGGTGAGTGGTTATTCCTCATGGTTTTTTTATCATTTATGAATTGCACGTAAACTATGCGCACTTTGCAAGAGGTTAATACCTTAAAAGTGCAAATATAATAACAAAAAATAATTAGTCATGAAGTTTTCAAGCAAAATATTCTATTTTGTTTGATTCAACACAAGATCAATCCGTTTAACATTATTATTTGATATGTGCTTGAAGGTGTTGTCTGTGAGTGACTACTTTCAATTGTGCAAAGTAATGAGGTACAGAACAGGGACTTTTTGATCTATTAACTGAAACATTACAGCATCTAAAATTGATCCCAAAGAATGTTTGTGGTAGTACAGATGGAGATGCAAGCTACCATGGCCAGTATAATATGAGTAGTTAACAAAGTAAAATTACTGATGTGGCTAATCAACACGTTCATATATGCCCATGTCATGAATTTGGTGATAACTGAAACAACAAAATGTTGCATGCCTGCAGTTTCTTTTTCAATTTGGTCCAGAATTTAGCAAATTTTATGAAAGCATCATACAAGAGAATAGCTGTATGGATAGAAGTTGTTGGAAAACATCCAGGACAAGAAATAATTAAACAATTAAAGCTAATTGGTGAGATGAGGTGATCAGGAAAATCCAATCAGTAACAACTCTATTTGGACATTTTGATGATGCCGCTGCCAGTACTTTTGTAAATCTGTTGACATGTTTATCAATGATACAAGATTCAGACAAGTTTGATGCAAAAACAGAACAAGAAGCAAATTTTTTACTTCCAAAGTCTTCTAAAGTTTCAAGCAATATTGATAACATTTACTTGTATATATATTTGAAACTACAGCCCCGTTATCAAATTATTTACAGACAAGTGGTTTAGGTATGTTTATTACATGGAGTTTAATAGATTCAGCAACAACAAAGTTGAAGGAACAGACAAGAACATTTGATAACCTTCACAGAAAGGCATTGGAATTCGTAAATAAATGTAATGACAAGATTTCTCAGTTGAATTTGGATGAAAATCAAACATTGGAAGTTGACTCTTTGGAAGCAGCATTACCAGTTAAGAGGCAGAAGAAGAAGAAAATAATGGCAGATGAGCTTATAGGTGATGAAGGAAATTCCTCAGATTCTTTAGCTGATTTTCGAGTAAACGTGTTTAACCTAATAATGGACCGCATTGTCCTGTCACTAGATTCATGTTTTATACAACACAAAAAAGTTATATAAAGATTTATGCTGTTTGGACCCAGCAAAGTTGAAAGCTATTGCAGCGAAGGGCCTTGAAGATGAAGCATTGGAAGATATTACTAAGCTGTCTCCACTAGTAAACAAATATCAATATTGGAATTGTTTTCTTTTGCGTCGAACTTTGATGTATTAAAGCTATTGCTTAATAATGGTGAGAATATGGATTCCAGCTGCAACAAGTGTAAAATTTGTAGCACTTGCCCATAGTGTGTACTAAAAATTCTGGCAACCAACAGACCATGACAAGGCAACCTAGTTATGAACTTTATAAAGTCATCTGCACATTGTCAGTTACTTAAGTTCAATGCGAGAGACATTTTCAAAGCTAAAGATCATAAAGACAAGGCTAAGAAATTCACTGTCTGTGGAGAACTTGGAATCATACATGTTGCTACCATTGAAAAGGAATTGTTGGACGCAGAAGCAATTATTGACAGATTCGTACAATCAGCTAGTGAATTCAAACGATTGCTCTTAATATAGTGGACTGCATGAAATATGCTTTTGTACTACCTGTTAATGTGTAAAATGTTCAGTACAAACAAACTTTTAAAAAATATCCACCATTTATTTAAAATAAAAAAAAATTTAAAATGCAATTATAACAATCTGTATTTACATTTAACATTTACTGTAACTGCCAGTAACATGTACAATATATGTACACTGTAATTACTAAAAAATATAAATTCATTTTGTAAAAATTTTAATTGTACCTTTTTCCACATGTATTTTTTGAAAATTTTATTTATTTCTTATAAAAATTCAGTTATAGCCTTATAGTTGTGGGTGGCTATAACTGAATTTGTGCCCCTTTTGTCTCCCGGCAACCAATATTTTAAAACCCAGTTGGCCATTGCTTGTAGGAGCTGGTATTTGGTAAAAAAAAAAACTGAATGCTGTGAGACAAATGGGGTCAAGCATGGTCATGGTGCAGTTGCCCATCACCTTGCTGCCACAGCACATGTTTAGCACACTGCATCTCATGGGCAACAGAGACAACTTTTGATCTCTCTAATGAGGGTTGTGCAGTTTTCCATGACTGCAGCCTCCTTTCTCCATCATTTCAGGATCAACAGTCGTTCGATCGACTGTTGATCTAATAAGAGTTGTGCAGTTTTCCCTGCAGCCTTTCTTTCTTCATCATTTCGCCACTATCAACAATTTTCCGATTTACTGTTTGGCCCAAAAAGGCCTAAATGAGGTGAGGCATGTAGGCAAGGGTATGGTCATGATGTAGCTGCAGGTCACCATGCTGCCACAGTGCAGGTCTTTTCTGTCGCACTGCATCTCGTAGGTGATAGAGAACAGCCTGGTAATACTCCTTGTTTACAGTTTGTCATAGGACACAGAAAATTGCACAGTAGTACCAGAATTTTGGTCACGTAAACCGCACCGGCGTATAACCTGCAGACTGCGACATTCAGGGGAAAAAAATCAACATATAATCTGCACATCATAGATGTTGAACCGGAAGTGGATTTTCCAACAGAAAACTCTGTCACATAATGACCCAGGAGTTCAAAGAAGTAAAAGAAAAAAAAATGATTTTATTAAATGAAGAAATTTATTTTTAAAGGTTACTTTTTCATATTTTTATCTCCGGACAGATAAAGGGTGTGGCATCCATAGTATTGCATTACACTTTGCCAATAACGAAATGCTGATACTGAACTAGTCATAGAAATACCGTATCTACTGGCGTATAAGTTGAAAGTTTTCGGAGGAAATCCTGCTTTCAGAGTTGGGATATCGGCTTATCGTGGGCCAATTAAAAACTTCCGAGAATTCTCCTGCGGAATTTACCGACAAATTTGTCTATGTTTTAGACCGCGGCACCCTGGCTTTCCACATGTTACTGTACGATTGTTCTCTGACCTCAAAACTATTTTGCACAGTGACACGATCATATCCTCAATTGTGTCCACCACTTTAAGTTTAAATTCGGCCATGTAACTGAAACGTTTCCTTTTCAAAGACATCAGGAATAGCAATGTAGGAAAACAGCAGCAACGATGGTGGTCAAAACGCCGAAAGACGGACTAAACACAAGGTAGCACACATGAGATCTGAAAGGAGGAACGCATAAGTTCGTGCAGCAAGCACAGTGAGTACGTTCAATGGTTGGTTGACAAAAACAGAGATGGCGCAGCAGTCAGAGTTTGTCCTCAACGATTCAAAATGAACCTCACTGTCTCTCCCCACAACTTGCCCGATCTTTCGTTACAAAATCCCCCCTCCTCCCTCCCTGCTCCATACAAACTCCTGAACTGAGGAAAATTTTTCTGAGGGAATTCCTTTTCCAATAATACCCCCTCCTTTGCACAGTTATGCTGCAGATTTTTTTTTTAAATCAAAGGGCCTTAAAAAATATTTTTTTAACAATCTGTGTATTATTTGCATCGGCATATAATGCATAGAACCTGTATTTTTAACTTTTTTAGCAGATAATCCGCGGATTATACGACGAAAATGAAGGTATTACTTTGTTTACTGCATCCACTTTCTCAATTATTTTGGGGCTCCTGCTCATGGAAAGCCTTCCTGTACACTCGTCACCCTCAGCCGATATTTGTCTCCCCTTGAAGCACGGATACCACTCCTCGATTTGTGTTGAGCTCATAGCTTTATCACCAAAACCCTTCCTAATCATTTGAATTTTTTCACCTGATGTGTGGCTGAGTTTGTGGCAAAATTTAATGCAGATTCTCTGCTCAACTTGCTTAGCCTTTGCAGCATGAGACAAGATATAATGGACAGAGTTCACTGCCAGGCACCAAGTGACGGTATTGTAAATATGGACAGTTTCAGTACGAGGCACCAAGTGATAGCATGGTAAAAATGGACAGTTTCACTGCCCGGCACCAAGTGACAGCATGGTAAAAATGGACAGTTTCACTGCGAGGCACCATAGTAAAAATGGAAAGTTTCACTGCGAGGCACCATAGTAAAAATGGAAAGTTTCACTGTAAGGCACCAAGTGACAGCATGGTAAAAACGGACAGTTTCACTGCCAGACACCAAGTGGTAAAAATGGACAATTTCACTGCGAGGCACCAACTGACAGCATGGTAAAACGGACAGTTTCAGTATGAGGCCCCATGATAAAAATGGGCAGTTTCTATGCGAGGCACCAAGAGACAGCCTGGTAAAAATGGACAGTTTCACTGCCTGGTACCAAGTGGTAAAAATGGACAGTTTCACTGCGAGATACCATGGTGAAAATGGACAGTTTCACTGCAAGGCACCAAGTAACAGCATGGTAAAAACAGACAGTTTCACTGCCAGGCACCAAGTGGTAAATTGGTAAAAACAGACAGTTTCACTGCCAGGCACCAAGTGGTAAAATGGGCAGTTTCACTGTGAGGCACCAAAGTGACAGCATGATAAAATGGACAGTTTCAATATGAGGCCCCAAGTGACAGCATGATAAAAATGGGCAGTTTCTCTGCAAGGCACCAAGTGACAGCGTGTAAAAATGGACAGTTTCACTGCAAAGCACCAAGTGACAGCGTGGTAAAAATGGACAGTTTCACTGCAAAGCACCAAGTGACAGCATGATAAAAAGGGACAGTTTCACTGCCAGGCACCAAGTTACAGACCTCCCTACCTAGTGAACTGGCGCTATCTAACGTGACGATGATATCCCGTACTTAGATGCTTATGAAACTATAACAGTTGAAATATGAGTACGTTCTTTCCAACTATTTGAAACAGGTATCTGCGATAGTAAAAAAAGGTATTTGTACTGAGTAAATAGAACAAGATCTGTAAACTCAATGTTATAAGTTTTTTTTATTTATTAATTTTTTAGGGTGGGGGTGTTTTTCGAGGGCAAGTGATACAATACTTTGATTCTGTTAGTGAAATTCATATGCAATGAAACTGGGGGGGGTAGCGACTTGATTTTAAGCTATTTTGATGGCTAAATAAAAACGGAAATTCCGTTTTAATTTTGCCACTTCCACTGGAAAGACAAAACCTCCACCCCCACCCCCAAAAAAGTTAATAAATAAGACAACCTCGGTGCATTGAGTTTACAGATCTTGTTCTATTTATTCAGCACAAATACTTTTTCTTCTGTTTCTTTAATTTATTCCTGATGTCCGACTCTAACAAAAGGCCGACGCATGAGAGACTGTTAAGGAATCTATTAATCTTTTACCTTATTTTTCCATTCAGAAACTCATTCATTCATTCTTTTAGTAAACTAAGATGTTTAATGGATACTTTCTTTTAACTTTTTAAATTTTCTTTAACTTCAAGTAAGGATCCTTTAAAAATGACATTTTCACTTCCTCCACACAGATCAGACAACCAACTGAGAGGGTGGGAGCCTGCACAAGAGTTTCCGCTTGCAACACGAAGTATACAATTTATTTAGAAATCCCCATTTAAAACACACTACGTATATTTAGTAAGAGGTTCATGATAAAGGTATTTCAAATAAAAAAAATAGTAAAACTTAGCTAAACAAAATAAATTTTTAAATTATGAAAAAATAGGAAAGTAGTGTATCACGATAGTACAAAAAGATGAAAAAACATAAATGGATTTAATTTTTTTTAATTTTATTAGTGCCAAATACTTTATTTTTCATTTGTGATGTTCCGTAATGATTAAATAATTCACTGATTGCATTATAATATAGTCAGTAAATTGTTGAAATCTTCATGTATAGGCGGAATCGAATTTATAATTATATCTTCACTTTTCCAATACAGTACCGACAAGAAGTTGAACATGATATCGATATATGTTTTAGTTTTTAGTTGACACATTTATAATTTTCAGTTTTATTTATGTTTCACATTCAGAAATACTTTTTTCTTACTATCTCTAATATTTACTCTTGCTCCAAAGTTGCAACACACACTATCTAGGGCATTCAAGTTAAACAAAACACAATTCTGAATATGTTAGATGAAAAAAGTGGTTTATCTTCAGTTTAGAAATCTTTTTTCACCGCCAGTTTAATAGTTCGAAGTGTTCTCATTTTTGGCCCAACAGTGTGCCATAAATAGTAGCATTACCTTCGGGAATTAAAGATTAAAGGTAATAAAACTTAGTTTTAGCACCCTGTTGGTGGGTGTTAAAACTAAGTTTTATACTATATATATATATATATATATGTTTTCCCACACAGCACATGGTAATTTCCTTTCGTGCACTTTGAAATTTAACCTGATATAATTATTTCATTGAATATCACTTATACACATCTAAAGAAAGCAGTGCAGTTCATTACAAGGAACTCTTTATTTCCTGAAGACACTTAAACACTTTCTAAAAAGAAGCTGTAAAAGCAGGACTGGAAGAAATTTTTGGCAAATTAACTTGCTGGTTAGTTTACTGTGATGCTCTTCATGGCAATTTAAAATTGGGCATTTTTTCAGTTTTGGAAGAATATATGTCGATTAGTTTTGCACCAAACAGTTGTTTGGCAAATATGGAAGATATTTTTCAACAAAATCTTGTATGATAGAAAGGATCATAATAAATGCTGATACTATGTAAGTCAGTCCTCCATGGTCTTCATTTGCGATTAAATTAAGAATGGGTGCCATGCAATTACAGTTAGTCAAGTTTTTCCAAGCATGAGAGGCAGTCTGTTCTTTCATCAATAACTTTCACTAAATATCCAGCCACAAAAGCTAAACTTACAAACTTTAAGCTGACTTTTCGGGTTTCTTGTCAAGGGGAGAATATATATATATATATATATATATATATATATTAGATCTCTACAACCAAAAGTAATTCTGCAGAAGAACAGTATTTCAAATAAAATGAAACTGAAGAGGAGTCAAATTGCACTGAATAAAGACTTACTGATTAAGAATAAGGAAGAAGGGATGGGGGTGTGTACATGCATTTTGCTAAAAGTGTGTTTATGTTTATTCAATGTCAGCCCTTGCGAAACTGCTGAAATTTCTATTAGCCAATATGGCTAGTGGAATAAAAATTTTACTAGCCAAATGACAAAATCTACTGTTCATGCAAAGTAAAAAAATAAATAAATATTCAGTAACTTCTTTACTTACATTTCTATGAAATTAAATGGGTGAATGTTTTTCTCCCCCTTTCTAATGAGAGATCCCTCTCCCATTTACTTCATAAAAGCAGATGCAGAGCAGTTACTGCACAGAAACATTAGATTGATTACAAATATTACATATGCTTTTGTTCCAAATGATTTTTTGACAATTTATTTTCAGTGCTGTAATGTCATTACTATCTTAATTTACTTGTACATAATTTATTTTCGAGAGGCCATTGAAGTTAGATGTATAATTTCTCAAATAATATTTAAAACAAAAGGACAAAATCTAGAATATATATGCATAAAGTGGCACTAATAATCATAGGCGCTGACTTCTGAAAATTTCGAGGGGTGCTGAAATTCAAAAGGATGGTACCGTTTCCAGTGTTAAAAATTTAGATGTTTAAATGGACCTTGTCTTCAGTGTAAACGCAAACAAACCGATACCTGATAAAGATATTGCATTATTTTTTTATAGCAACCAAATCTTGAACTCTGTTTTAATTCTTCCGATTTAAGTATCTGTCATGTGCGCACAAGAGCTCCTATAATTTTTTTCTTTTGGACAAAATTTGAGCATTTTGTTGAGGACTACTGCCAGAAAACCAAATCTGTTGAAAAAGGCTGAGTTTGGCTGTATACACTGAAGAGCAGTCGAATTAGAGACAGCTGGTGTTATGCAAATGTGGCGCTGTGGGCGGCCCGGTAAACGGAATCGTCATGACGTATGCAGCGATCCGACAATATAAGGAGTGATCCAACAGGAATCGGTAAGAGTCGGAAGCAGTATGGGTAAGACGAAGGATCTAAGCGCATTTGATCGTGGGCAAATTGTCGGGGCCCGACGAATGGGTCACTCCATCTCGGAAGTCGTGTAGGCACTGGGATTTTCATGAGCCACTGTGTCACGGGTGCACCGTGAGTACATCGAATCCGGTAAAACCATCCTTACAAGGGCCAACTGCCGTGGACAACAGCGTGTAGATGAGCGGGGTCATCGTCAGCTAGCTCGCATTGTAACAGCAAATAGACGGGCCACAGTGCAAGAAATCACTCGGCAATTTAACGCTGGTGCTCAAAAACGTGTAAGCAGCCACACCATCCAGAACCATCTCCTCGCTGTGGGGTACAGAAGCCATCGTCCCACAAGGGTACCGCTGCTGACCACACATCACAGGGTGAAAAGATTAGCATGGGCGCGGGAACATCGCCACTGGACCCTAGACATGTGGGAAAATGTTGCTGGACTGATGAGTCGAGATTCACGTTGGTATATGCGGATGGCAGGATGCGAGTATGGTGCAAATCACATGAAGCGATGAATCCTTCTTGCCAGCAGTGTACTCTTCAAGCTGGTGGGGGTGGCATTTTTGTCTGGGGACTATTTACGTGGACTGAAATGGGACCCCTGGTACGTGTGACATCGTCCCTCACAGGTCAACGTTACCGGGATATCCTGGACGACCATTTGCTCCTGTTTGTGCGTCTTCAACATCCCACTGGGGACCTCATCCTGCAACATGCCATCGCTCCCGAATTGTATCCGAATGGTTGGATGAACACTCCACCGACGTGACCTCGCTTCCTTGGCCAGCTAGGTCACCTGACCTCAATCCCATCGAGCACATCTGGGATGCCATCGAGAGAGATGTTCGAGGCTCTGACCCCCTCCATCGAAACTTTGTGAACTGTGGGAGCTTGTTCAGGGGTCGTGGATCCATACAGCTTCCCAACGCTTCCGGTGTCTTGTCGAGTCCATGCCAAGACGAATCGCCGCCGTCATCAGGGCGAAAAGTGGTGCTACACGTTACTAGACAGGCATCTCTAATTTAATTACTCTTCAGTGTATATCATCAGTCAAAACAGACAGTATGCTAATAACAATACATTTGAAGAGCTCGCTCTAGCAGTAGCAAACGAACTGACATGTTCAGTGTTGGAATGGAACGCGCTTCATAATCATTGCACTGTATTATTTTCCTTACTTCTTATTGTTAGCATTTAGCGTATAACGCAGCATATATCACAGTAAAATTTTTGCTTTGATCAACAATTGTAACTTGGAAATCTCCACCCCCACATCATTCATCTTGCAGTCCATGTGAACCAGTTGCTATTGATTTGTCATATCACCCCTGCGCGGATTGATAGTTGTTACTATTGGTGACTGCTTATATGTTTTATAAAGCTAGGGAGAAAACAAGGTCTCAACAGAATTATGTCTAACAAACAAAATAACTGCAACAGCAAACAAAAACCCTTCAAAATTATATTTTGAGTGAGAAAAGATCATTCGCAGTCTCGCGCTATGTCTTCTGCTCTTGGACGGTCACTCATTACACTCGCTCTGACATTTATAGCTTTATGACCCTTCCAAAGCTCATTGAGAGCATGGTGAGCTGCTGACAACTAACTGATGTGCAAGGAACGTGATCGTGAAAAAGAAAAAAAAAATTCGGTAGCTTTAAACATTTAGTAAGGAAGGGTACAAACCACATCCCACACCTCGAATTTCTCGCTTGCTTGGCTGTCTTATTTTTTAAGTGTTTATTTGGTACCGGTGGTTAAAACACGATTTTTTGAAGATACGTTTTTTTAAAATAGAAACAAAGTATTTGCTCCATATTCCGATTATCTTATTTAGTTTTATGTAAAGTGGAACTAAATATTTAGGTATGAATCCAGTACATATGACAAAAATTCGCAGAGGTGCGGAGCACCCCAAATGATTTCAAGGGGTGCTCAAGCCCCTGAGCACCCCCATAGTTGGCGCCAGTGCTAATAATGTTGATACAGTTTACCGCTGATATGTACGTACCGTGTCTGATCTTACCATCAATCAAATAGCATTTTGAGGATCAAAATCTTCAATTGAAGGTCCATTGCATTTGATCATCATTAAGTAATTTAAAGTGCCACTATTCAGACATGCCCGATTACTCATTTTGAAGTTCATTGCTGAAAAGCCACGCTCACAAGGAGCAGTACTGCATGGCATTAGATGTATCACATTGCTATAACGGTTTGTTTGTTTTGTCCACTCATTTTTCCGTGCTCAGATGTGCAAAAAAGAATGCAGCAGTAAACCGTAATGCTTCTAGCAAGAAAAATGAAAGTAAGTCACACACACGAAACTGAAAAATAGTCACAAATGAGTACGTAAACCTCCACGTGTGTTAAAAATTACTTACAGATCACGGGCGGATAGATGAGAACAACAGTAGGGTTTGAGCGCCCCCAGACGTCAAAGGTTAGAACTAGAAAAGTGGGTGTGGTTCCTGACGAACCATTGTTCTTTTGCGCATGCGGCTGGCCGCTAAGCTTAAACGAGTCTGGCCGGTTCTGAGAACTGAGAATAATGGCGGCTCAATGGTGATGTTGAAGGGTATCTCACAAAGAAAACTGATAGAGCAAAAAACGTCTTAGCATAGAAAGAAATGTACGTTATGTTTACAAAATTTTGAGATCAATTTAGGAAGTTAAAATATGCTATTGTTCTTGTATGCTGAAATAGTCGTCGCATTGGTTTTTAAATTGTTGAAATATTTTTGTAGTTTCAATTCAGTACATCAAAGATTACTGGATTGTATTGTTTTTAAAACAAAATTTCCATAAGAATAAAAAGTTCTGGATATTCTCTTACCCCAGTGAAATGAGATAAAATTCCTATTCCCCAGAGAAAAGGATAAAGGTAAACTTTTTTCTTGTTCATGAGATGTGAGTGGTATACTCCATCTCACATTTTCTGTAAACACTCCTGACCTTTGTCCTTTAGAAATTTTTAATTCTCTAAAGCGCCAGATTTTATATGTAGTATTTTTCTCAAGTAGTTTCGGTAGTGTGCGAGTTTTCATTTGCTTTTTTTTTTTTTTTCTTGTGAGTAAAATCCCAATCCTGATATTGTATACTTTACAAAATCATTAAATCTGAAAAACTTTTTGCTGTATGTTCTAAAAGCGCCTGACATACTATTAGAAATTTTATAAAGTATATTTTGAAATCATGGAACCTGCTTTTTTATTTTAATGACTGATCACATAAAGTTTTCTTCATTTCATCTTAGATGTGGAACACACAGGAGACGATTCTTGTTATATGCAGACAACACAAGTAAGTCACAATGGCATTCAGTATTTATTTCATGACTGTGAGCAGTAAATATTACCAAAAGATGTGTTTTTGAAGTTGCTGTGAAGCCAAACAGTAGAATCTAATTGTTTCCCAGTTCGGAGTTCATGACAAAATATTCTTCAGGGGAGGAAACCACTTTTTTTTTTTTTTTCTAAAGAAAGTGAAAAAAGTTTCAGATATTGTTCCAGCCACTCCCTAGTACATTTACCAAACAGAGATCTTCCACAGGGTAAAGTGTGCTTTCACAAAAATATGTAGTTTTGCACAACATGTGCAGTCTGACAAAACTAAAAATTACATTCAATGTGCTGCGTGCTGCAGGAAATTAACAATGGAAGACAAAGTTTCAAGGGATATGCTACTTCATAACGGTGAAAAACCTCATCAGTGTGATGGTTGTTCCAAACAATTCACACTGAAAGCTACACTTTCCACTCATATGCTCCTTCATACAGGTGAAAAACCTCATCAGTGTAATGTGTGTTCCAAGCTATTCACACTGAAAACTACACTTTCCACTCATACGCTCCTTCATACAGGTGAAAAACCTCATCAGTGTACAGTGTGTTCCAAGCAATTCACACGGAAAAGCCACCTTTCCCGGCATATGCTCCTTCATTCTGGTGAAAAACCTCATCAGTGTGATGTATGTTCCAAACAATACATACAGAAAGGTGACCTTTCCCGGCATATGATCCTTCATACAGGTGAAAAACCTCATCAGTGTAAAGTGTGTTCCAAGCAATTCACACAGAAAGGTCACCTTTTCCAGCATATGCTCATTCACACCAGTAAAAAATCTCATCAGTGTACTGTGTGTTCCAAGCTATTTGCCCGGAAAGGTGACCTTTCTAGGCATATGCTCCTTCATACAGGTTAGAGACCTCATCAGTGTAATGTGTGTTCCAAGCAATTCACACTGAAAGCTACACTTTCCACACATATGCTCCTTCATACAGGTGTAAAACCTTTTCAGTGTGATGTGTGTTCCAAGCGATGCAGACAGAAAGGTGCCCTTTCTCAGCATATGCTCCTTCATACAGGTAAAAAACCTCATCAGTGTGATGTGTGTTCCAAGCAATTCACACGGAAAAGTGTGCTTTCCCGGCATATGCTCTTTCATTCCGGTAAAAAACCTTATCAGTGTGATGTGTGTTCCAAGCAATTCATACAGAAAAGTGACCTTTCCCGGCATATGCTCCTTCGTACAGGTGAAAAACGTCATCCGTGTAATGTGTGTTCCACGCAGTTCACATTGAAAAGTTCACTTTCTCAGCATTTGCTTCTTCATACAGGAGAAAAACCTCATCAGTGTGATGTGTGTTTCGAGCAATTCACACACAAATGCTCCCTTGTGAGGCATATGGTCCTTCATATGGGTGAAAAACCTTAGTATGGTGAGCAATTCATATTTAAAGATACATTTTCAAGGCATGTTTTCTTTGATATAGTTAAAAAACCTCGTCATTGTTTTGTGTTCTAAGCAATTCACACAGAAAGGTATCCTTTCAAACCATATGCTGCTTCACACAGAAAGGTATCCTTTCAAACCATATGCTGCTTCACACAGAAAGGTATCCTTTCAAACCATATGCTGCTTCACACAGAAAGGTATCCTTTCAAACCATATGCTGCTTCACACAGAAAGGTATCCTTTCAAACCATATGCTGCTTCACACAAGCAAACCGTACCAATGAGATGTATCCTCCAAGCAGTTGCCACCAAAAGGTAGTCTTTTCAAAGCATATGCTTCATCAAATGTGAAAATTCTTACCCATGTGGGTATACCATAGAAAATTTACAGACCATTTTTGAAGGCAGATACACGTTTATATTGTGAGAAATCTCAACAATGTGATGTATGCTTCAAGGCATTTACTCTCACAGATTATCTGTTGAAGCATACGTTTCATTGTAACATTGCTTTTAGATATTTTTGAAACGTTTTTTTTTTTTTTTTCAGCGTATGCTTTGATAAATTTATCGAGCATTGACGGATATTAAGTACTCGGATACGTATATGACTTTCATTCACCCACACTTTATTTTGCTGATTGAAGTCTAGCGTTTGAACTTGTGAAACATCTGAATTATTACAGGGCTCAAAATTTCAGGTCTAACTCTACTAGCCAAAAAATAATTTCACTTGCCATCACACCACTGTGACGTGCAAGAGACAGTGAATTTGCAGCTAGTTTTCTGTTTTAATGATTGTGTATGCAAATATATATATATATATATACAACTCTGCAATTGTGCTACAGCAGAGATCTCAGAAAATAATAGTAATAATAATATTCCTCCAGGTTGTATTAAACCAAGAAAGTCATAAGAAATAACTAAAATAACATTAAAAAAAATGTTGCTAATACACGACCACCTGATCCCCCCTTAAACAAATTGTCAGCACCTCCACCACCATGCTCCTTTTGTCATATGTACATAAATACATTTCCCGGAATCCCAGCTGGTACAACAAAGATTAATCGGAGTACAGATTGGGAAAAATAAGTGTTTTTGAGAATCGACGTTAGAAACTGCAAAAGAATATTTTCTACGTGAAGTAAATGAATTTCTCTTTCTGGCTTTCTTTTAAATATAATCTTAGGTCACGAATTAGGGACTTTTCTGCTGTTTTGCTCGATGTTTCATCATCGATAATAGAGTTCTTTTCCTTGATGTTATGGGAACCGAAAATTCCTCCCCCGCACTCCCCAAAAGTTCGAGGTATCATGACCGATGCTTGAAACTGCAATAGTGCAATCAACTCGAAAAATTTTTATGATAAGTAAATGAATTTCTTTTTTGTATTCCCATACAGAGAAAAGAAATATCACCATTCTTTTTGGTATTCTTATACTGAGAAGGAATATCACCTTTCTATGTCACGAATTAGCAAATTTTTTTTCCGTTTTTCTGCGATGTTTCATCGCCAAAAATCAAGTTCTTATCCTCAATGTTAGTGGAGCCAATGCATCGAGGTTTATGATATTAAGCACTTTAACAAATATTATGATTACTCAATGTTGAATTAGTGAGCTATCACCAGTATACTGAATGGCGATTTATTCATCGCTGTGCCAATAACTGCTGCAGATGGGAAAGATGTGAATTCTTTGGTTCTTTAGCAAAACATTGTGTTTTTTGCTGATACATCGAAAATTTCCACCCATATTACGGATGCGTGAATGTATCGGGGGGGGATATGCCCATACCCACCATTGTGGGTAGGAAGTGTTTCTAGGTCTAACTCTGATCCCCACTCGGAGTTAGACCTAGAAACGCTGGTTAACGGGCAGATTATGGTGCAAAATTCAGGGACGAAAAATTTCAAAAAACTGTGACGTACATCTTATTTGAAATCAAAAATGATGTAAAATAAAAAAAAAAGTTCATTGATAGACTTATTTTTGAAAAAGTTTTACGTAAAATTTACCTCTCTATGCGGTACGCCGAAATCCAGTCAGCGGCGACGATGTGGGCCAGGTAGAAGAACTGGTGATCGATGTACGAAGACGCAGCGCAAGATTTTTTGTTTTGCTGCAGCACGGACTCTCCTGAGCCAGACGCCATTGCTCCTTGATGGTTTCGCTCGCGAAAACGGCTACCTCCGTTACGAAAAATAGCCCCTACTGTTAAGAGCAAAAGGTAAAATAAGGACTTTTCGGAATCCATTTTTCTTTGCCCAGCAGTTTTTGGACAAAACTGCTATGTAAAACAATTTTTCAGAACGTAAGAGATTAATACTTTTTTATGCAGCCACGGCCTCATCTGAACCAGACGCCATTGCTCCTTGCTGTTGTCGCTGACAGAAACAGCTCCCTTTGATGAAATTGCATAAAAAGAAAAGTTTTTAAAACGACAAGGCATTTTCAGAAATAAATTTGATATGAGAAGTTACTCAGTCAAGAGCCTGGTACTTTCGGCTAATGCTGTAGAGCTTGGAGAAGGAGGAAGTGGAGCCGCGGGTGGCCTAGTGGGCAATGTTCGTGACTGCCACAGAAAGGACCTCAGGTTCGTTCCCAGGCAGGTGGTATAGCCGAATTTTTGATAAATTTAAAGCACTAAAATAGATGCAACCTTTTTTTAAAACATTTTTAAAAATAAGATATTAATGTGATTGATTGCAGTTATCAAATTTCTTTATTTTTGTTGTATTTTAGTATCTTGTACATTTACTGAAGTGTTTGACAGCCTTGAAAGAGGTAAGGCTTTTTCTTACCCCCCCCCTAAAAGTATTCATATGGCGCCACTGGGGGTGCGTCAAGTGATCATACGTGGGAGGGACATGTCTCTTTCATTGCCAGGTGGAAAATTTAAAGGGAAAAGGGGGAGGAAAAAAGATAAAAACTAAGAGATACTTTGGGGGGGTGGAGGTTTAACGACCACCGTGAGGAACTCAATGGGCTATAAGCAGTCGCCCGTCCCTAATTTAGGGTCACTGGTTTCAGGGAAGGGGGAGAGCCAGTGCCGTAAAACAAACAGAACATCCATGCCTCACCGGGATTCGAACCCGGACCCTTTCGGACAAATGATCAGAGGCCATGGTTAGGCCACGGCGCGACCGGGATGACCTACGAGATTCGACGTCTATTTTAAAATGCAATTGTAATTCCTCATCACCTAATGAACAAGGGAAAGGGAAATATTCTTTTGGTGAATATTAATATTTAAAAAAAATAAAATTCAGCCTGTGTTTTTATAAAAATATAAAAATATCCAGCGATTTTATTTCCAAACGTTTATAAAAAAAAAAAAAAAAAAAAGAGAAATTAAGTGGATTACTTAAACAAAGAATAAGAAGCGGAAATAAATACATAAAGGTGCCAGGAATCATACGCTCCTGTCCTTTTTTTTTTTTTTTTTTTTTTTTTTTTTTTTGTAATTGCTTTAAACATTTACGACATATCAGGAGGACATGTCAAACAATATAGGGATGCAAGTCCGAGGAAATAAAGTCCGAGAGAAAAAAGTCCAAGATGGGCGTTTTGATTGTCATCATGGGCAAGCTAATAGTCGATTTGACATACTGTTTGACTGTTTGGGCGGGAATGGGGGACATACTTTCATTATTTACCAAGTGTCTTGGGATTGCAGACAAACCGCCACACAGGAAAACTGCCACACGTTTTTCATTAAGGGACTGGGCACAAACTGCTGTTCCTCCGAGGAAAACTTTGAATGTGTGGCAGTTTTCCGAGTTTCCTAATTATGTGTGGCAGTTTTTCAAGGCGCCTAACAAAGGGAAGGAGCATGGACATAGAAGTTCAAGAGGAGGGAGGGGGGGGGGTTATAAAGATCGCAGTTTCTTGGCAAATGTGGGGAATTGAATTGGAAACTCCAAACAAATTTCGAGAAATCATTCCGTGTAAGCCAAGCGAGAATTTTACTTTACTTTGAAGAAATAAATTGTCATGACTTATTAGTACATTTCTTAAAACTTCAGTGTTTGACGAAACAACGGAATTACAGCGACTCATGCTGTGTTCAGAAAAGGACTATAAGGTGGGATTTTTTAATAACGCAGCACTTGTACTTAAGCACAAAATATTTACCTAACATGTCAGGTTTGTAATATTTTTTTCTTTTACTTAATTAATTCATAGGCCGCCTTGACCTTTTTAACCGGGTACGGAGAACTGGCCACATCGCAATTTCAGTGCCATAAATTTGTTCTGAATAAACAAATATCGTGTGATTATATTTCCTACTACTTGAGCAACTATTGTTCACAAAACATTTTTTTTAATACTTCATTTTCAATAAGAAATTTGGACATTTCCATGATTTTCGGGCCAAACACAAACCCCTTAAAATTTTGAGTGGCCACAAAAATTTTAAGGGGCCGTATAAAAATTACGTTTTTGACCGCTTTGTGGCCACGCCCCCACAGGTTAGTTATCTGAGTCAAATAATTTTTCGTTTTTTCTTAATTACGATATTTAACGTGATTCTTTATAAAAAATGTTTATAATCTAACTCAACAAAAGAATTTCAGGGTTTTATAAACGGCAGCAAAATCTTTGCGGGCATGTTCAAACACAGGAAACTTGTTTGGGAGGGGGCTTAGGTCAAATCGGAAGGTTTTCGGAGTTTACAAATACAACTCAGAAAATTCTCTACAATGGGCATGTGCTAAAGCAGAAAACCTGGGGGGGGTCACAAAATATAAAATATAAGGAATTTGTGGTCTAATCGGGAGAGCTAACGCAGGAAGCCTCTCGGCAGGGGGTGGGTGGGTATGCCGAAAATATAAAAAATAGAGAATTTCAGGTTCGATTAGAAGATTTTCCGCGTTTACAAACTACAGCCCTAGAAATTCTTTAAATTCCATATTTTTGGCATTAAGACCGCGCCCTCTCACACACAGGTTTCGTACGGTAGAAGATGCTGGCAGAAGTTTCGTTCAGTTGTAGTTCGTAAACGCTGAAAATACCCCGATTGGACCAAAAATTCTTTGTATTTCATATTTTCGGCATCGCCCTTCCACCCCGACAGGTTTGCTGAGTAGGCACATGCGCTCAGATAATGTATTGAGTTGTAGGTTGCAAATGCTGAAAATATCCCGATCAGACGAGAAATTCTTCATATTTTATACTTTTGGTAAACACACACACCCCCCCCCCCCCCGACAGGTTTCCTGAGTCAGCACATGCACTCAGATAATTTGCAGACTTGTAGTTTGAAAACCCTGAAATCTTTTGTTGAGATGTAGATCATAAAAATTTGTTATAAGTAATTACATTAATTATCGCAATTAAGAAAAGACGAAATTACGGAAACTTTATATGACTCAGATTACCAACCTCTGGGGTTCGTGGGCACGGAGCGGTCAAAAACGTAATTTTTATGCGGCCCCTTAAAATTTTTGTGGCCACTTCTGCAGTGGCCAGTTCTCCTACACCTGCTTTTAAGGGGTCCGGACAAAAGCCCACCGGGACAATTGCCCACTATGGATGATTTGTAGATGATACGTAACGTCGGAGGAAGTTTCCGATCTAGTGTAGGAAAACTGATCACATCAATATTTATGGACCGTATAAAAATTTCTTTTTGTTTCAGAAATGTTGAAATTTAAGGGGGTTACCTCCAAACCTATACTAATATACACTATATTGCCAAAGTCACCGGATAGAAATTCAAAAGCAAATGAACGGTTCTGCTGTGTTGTTAAGATGTGCTGCAAACAGTATAAAAACAAACCTGCAGCTGACCGCGATCATATCGTACTTGAGGTTGAGTGAAAATGTCGCGGCGGAAGAGAACTGACTGAGAAAGGAAAGATTGTTTTAGTGGGTTGTCCAGAAGAGAAACCAAGGGGCGTTTAAACATACCAAAGTCAACTGTTTTGAATGTACTGAATAAGTGGAAGACACATGACGTGCCTGAAGCAGCAAAACGTAATGGTAGACAGGGCCGTAGCTAGCGGGGGTAGGAGAGGGCTCAACCCTCCTTAAAGCCAAGCAAGGCCCCCTGTAACATGGGCGTTGTAACTTCTATGAGTATTTTCAGTGGTTTATAAAAATTACTCGTGTATTTCATTATAGGTATAACTACTATTTTTATTCGTGTATTAAACTTTTTTTTAAAAAAAGCGAAATACACGAACAGACATGCCAACTCTCCGGGTTTAGGCCGGTAATGCCGGATTTTATGACACTTTTCGGAATTCCGGATTAGAAAATAATATTGCCGGATTCCATCATAATTTCCGTAGCGTAAATTAAAAAGTAATGAGAAAAGCTCGAAGTTCTCCAAGGCATCGGATAACTTCGTTGATTACCGTAGCGTAAAAAGTAACGAGGGGAAAAGTTCGAAGTTCTCCGAGGCATCGGTTCATTAGCGGAAAAGCAACCTTTCCCTTCTGAGTCAGCAGCCAGCAGTTTTGCTATGCCGTTGGCAGAGATGTTTACTCTTCTGTCCGGTAATGATCTCTGACGCAGCACGCACGGAGTAGGAGCGGCCTTGGCGCGCAACGTACGTACCGACTCAGATTTCTATCGTAAGCGCGCAGTAGTGTTTTGGTTTGTTCCATGTACTTCGTCTGTCTTAACAGGAATTTCTGCGAATTTTTTGTGCACGCGTTTAATCAAGCGATGGCTGGTAGAAAATATCGGTCTGTTTTTAAGAAGTATACGACAGATTATCTGTGTATAATCGAATCAAGAAACCGCCAACGATTTGCCTTTTGCTCTATTTGTAGGTGTGACTTTTTCGTTGTCCACAAGGGCAAAGGAGATATCGTTAATCACATTCTTACGCAAAAACACGTGGCCAATTCTAAGTGCGTGGAAAACAACAAAACATTAAATTTTGCTCAAGATAGTTAATCTTCTGATGCGATTATCCATGCTGAGTGCTTGGTTACTTCATTCCTCGTGTAACATAACTTACTTTTAAGCTGTGCTGACCATGCAAGTGTGCCTTTTAAGAAAATGTTCCCAGATAGTAACATTTCAAAAACGTGCATGTGTGACAGGACAAAAACATTGTGCGTTGTTGCCGAAATGGGGAAATCTTCAAAAATAGACTTGCATACTTGCCAACTTTTTCGAATTACCCGTAAAATTTACGGATTTCTGCTTAATTTTACTGATTTACGGATAGAGGTCTTTTTTAACAGATTTTTTTTTATATTTAGATTGCTCAATCGAAATATTTCAACCCCCTGCAACCATCCACTTAGATTTTCTACCAAACCTTACGAGCGCTGTGTCACGCGATGATGTCATCTTTGACTCGCTGGCTATGTGACATCATGCGGTAGCTCTCTCTCTCCACGGGAGTGTGCTCAAGTGATGTGCTGACCAGAGTTCGCCAAAATGCGTAATTGGGCGTTTAGTATGCATCGAAATTTTACCAATGCGTAAAAATACGGATCGGGAATTTTTCTCGATGCGTAAAAATATGCGTCTGGAACTTTTTTCTCGCGCGTAAAACTACGCATCGAATAATTTTACCAATTCAAAAAATGCGCATCGGGACGGTACAGAAATGGAAGTAAACGAAATAAAGGTTTTCTCCGTAATCAATAATGTTTTTTTCCTGTGCTGCTGCCTTTGTCCAGTATTGTTGTTATATATCATTTTATTCCATAAATATTTGTATTTCAGTTTAAAAATGGAGGAAAAATTTCCGAAATCAGAAATTCGACTGCAAAAAATTTCGCTTTAGGCATGACAGTCCGACGGCTTCGAGGAATTTCTCCTTTTCCGTCTTAATTTGAGTTATCCTCCAGATCGATGCATAACTTAACATAATTTTTTTAAATATTTGTTAACAGAAATTGTTTTACATTTTTTATGTACCTTAACGTAACAGTGCTTCAAATTATGTCCATTGATATTTCAAACATACGAAAATAAGCTTGCAGGATTTTAATAGAAAATTGCAGGATTTTTATCTTCTTAAGGTTGGCAAGTCTGCACGAATAATTAAATGAAATTATAACTTCTATATCAAGAAGTGATAATTCATAAAATAAATGCTAATAAACACATTAGTGGTTAATGTGCTTGTGTCTCTGTGTTGAAGAAAAATGACAATATGGGGGTCCTAAAAATGCTCTCTTTCTATAGAACTATTGAGAAAGCGGGTACTATCAATTTATCTGACATTGGACAAAGAATAAATCTTAAACTGAATTTATGCTGCAAAGAAAAGTTATGTTCTGGCACTTACTTTCTGGGGGAAATAAATTAGAAGTTGTGTTCCCTCTGATTAGGAATTAAATTGTAAAAATGCATCAAATACTATGTTGAAGTAATGTAAATGTTAAACCTGAAAATTAATAGTACATGCTATAGTACTTTTATAGAAGAGATACCTCAGAAATTGAGGACATATGTAAAGTACAATGCTTTGAATAGTTAGATTTTTTGCCATGAATTCTCTCATTTCAATGGTAAAAGTTTAATGCCAGAATGTATGGTTGTTTAATATCATATAAATACAAAATGGCACATTAATATTCAAATGATCTTTCAGAAGTTACATGAAAATGATACAGGAAAAATGATGTATGAATTTTATTTTGTTTACATAGTAATACTTATTATTCACAACCATCAGAAATTAATGCCATATGCTGTTTTTTACTTTTCATATTTAAGAATGCAGGGATCGCATTCCTCCTAAAATTCCTAATATTTTGTGACCCTCCTTAAATTCCTAAAATTATACCTAAAATTTGCTATTCTTCCTAAAATTTTCGTAAGCTTATTTATTAAAAATACAACCGTTATTAACGCCAATAAATTTACCATTACGGTGGTAAAAAGACCTGTTATTGTAGAAACACAGCCTATATGCTGTGCTGCTGAAGGGAGGGAAAATGACGCCATCGAGATGCGCTTGCTTCGGGCGGGCGCTCCACTTTTGTGCCTTCGGACAGTTTTCGAGAGTAACAAGAGATCTAAGGGAAAAGGGGAGGGGTCACTTTCACCCCTGGTTTGCGCTTTGCAGACGAACTCCGTGGCACGCAGAACATCGTACTTTATTTTTGTACATGCCTTGTGAAACCTCCTCTTTCTGCTGATGTTTTGTTATTGTAAACCGCAGGTGGGTGGAAGCAAAGAGGAAACATGTGGTCTCCTTCCGTAACCTCCGGTAATGACGATGGGATGGTAGCTGAGTGTTATCGTGGCAGGCAGTAGAGCACGTGATCATTGACCTTCGATCGTGCGTCGGCGACAGCGACCTTCGATGCGCAATATATCTCGGCTCCGACTCGCTTTGACTGAACTTGCGTGAGATGCGTATGATAGTTTCTGGTTTTGCGTCTTTTATGGTGTTCTCTGTGCTGTGTGAAGATTCAGTTCTCTAGTGGTGACCTGCTTTTTTTTTTTTTTTTTTTTTTCTACTGACATCCTCGCAGCCGAACTTCGGGAAGTTGTCGGGTTTTGCAATATTGGAACGTGTTTTTGTACTTCCCTTTCATTTTCTGGTTAGTAATACAAGTGTTTAAGATGCCTAAATCCAAAACGAAATTTCAAGATGCGTGGCTCGCCAAAGAATTGGACGGAGTGAAGTTGAAAGAATGGTGTTCTGCAACTGAAACAATATTTTCTGCTAAGTGTATATTGTGTTCAGACATTTTCAGTATTTCTAATAGTGGCTTTTCACAAGTAAAAGCGCATCATAAAGGAAAAAAACATTTGCAGAAATTTCAAAGTAAATTTCAAAATAAGTCCATCCTTGAAAGCCTTTGGAGGACGGGATCTTCAGCCCAAAACAAATATTAGTGAAGTACTGAGTCATGATTTACAGTTGGCTAAAGCCGAAGCATTATGGGCCATGAAAGTTGCTAAGGACAATATGTCTTTTGTTTCATGCACTGAAACAGTTGAACTTTTCAAAGAAAAGTTTCCTGATTCTGCTATTGCAGCCAAAATGCAACTTAAAGAAAAAAAAGTTGCTTATGTGATATCACATGGATTGTCAAAATATTTTGAAGAGGATTTGAAAAACGACATTGCATCTAGTAGCCCAGGAAAGGTTACTATAGCATTTGATGAAACTACAAATACACAAGTGAAACGGCAGTTGGATGTGTATCTCAGGTACTGGTCTTCAGAAATAAATTCAGTTTCTTGCCGATACCTAACAAGTGTTTTTCTGGGTCATGCAACAGCAGATATTTTGCTAAAAGAAATTCTTGATGTGTTATCATCCTTCAATATTTCGTTGAACAGAATTATTTGTGTATCCATGGACAGCCCAAATGTAAATAAGTGCTTTTTACGCAAATTCAATGAAGTTGTAAAACAAGAAACAGGCCAGAAATCTTTGGAACTAGGTTTTTGCAACCTGCATGTTGTTAGTAATGCATTTAAATTTTTTTTGACAAGCTTAAATATAGATTTTGACAAATTTGCTACTGATATGCATTACTTTTTAAAGAGTAGTGCTGCAAGACGAAAGGATTATAAATCTGTCGAGGATATAACATTGGTCACAGCCAAATTTCTTTTGCGTCATGTCAGCAACAGATGGTTAACCGTTGGTTCTGTAGCCCAGAGGCTCTTGGATCAATGGCTAAATATTACAGAATATTTTTTAAACTTCTTGCCATCTCAAAAAATATTTGAAAAACAACTACGCAATTCGGCAAGGTATAAAAGAATTCACTGTTTCCTGAAAAATGAGCTAACTCCTTGCTATTTAACATTAATTTCATTTTCACACCAAAATTTTGAAAAGTTTTCATTATGTTATCAGAGTGAAGAACCAAAAATACACCAGTTATATTCTGATTTAAATACTTTAATGAGGAATGTTATGGCTCAGTTTATCCAAGATGATGTTATTGCAGGGAAATTTGGAGAAGACCTAAAGAATATAGATTTTGAAAACAAAAATTCATGGAAAAAACTAGGGGAGTTAGAAGTTGGTATGAAGACAAAAAATCTCCTCAGGAATGTTCAGGAGACCAGGCAGAAATTATTTCTCTTAGATGTAAGATCATCACTAATTGCAACCACAAAATATTTAAAGTAAAATTTGCCATTCTGCAATCAAAAGCTAAGAGACATAGAAGTTTTAAAGGTAAAAGAACCAAAGAAAGAGTCAACTCAACTTTCAGAAATAACCAGAATTTCAAGTGTTTTGCATCTTTCTGAGGAACAAATTGATAGAGTAAGAGAAGAGTGAAAACTTTTAAATTGCGATAAGCCAACTCTAGATGAACTAGTGGAATTTTCAGAGGAAGGGCATATTCCAGTGCGGATTGATCATTACTGGCGTAATATATTTAGTATTAAAGACTCTAGCGGAAAAGAAAAATACTCAATTCTTGCTAAACTCATCAAGTCAATTTCAGTTTTCCTCATGGTAATGCTGATGCAGAAAGGGGATTTTCGGTTAACACTGCTCTGTTAAGGAAGGACAAGGCTAACTTTAAAGACTCAACTTTAACATCATTAAGAATAGTTAAAGGGGCCATTAAACACTATGGATGTGTAAGTAAAGTTCCCATAACAAGAAATTTGTTAAATAGTGTTCGTGATTCACATAAATTTTATAAAGAGTATGTTGATAAGCTGAAGGAAGAAGAATCAAAAAAGGTAAAAGAAAGGAAGCAGAAAGAGAGGGAAAATAAGGAAAAGCAGCTAGAGAAAAAAAGAAAAGCTGAGTTTGATGACAAAATAAAAGAAAATGATGCAGAAATAAATAGGCTTAAAAAAGATAAAGAAGCCTCCCTAGCAGTAATTCAAGAGGGAACAGAAAGAATGAGAAAAGCTGTAGAAAAACAAAATACTGTTGAAATAGCAGTTGCCTCTAACTTGATTATACAAGGTTCAGCTGAAATAAAGAAAACTGAAAATAAATTAGTTGTGGTGGAAGCAGAAAAAGATAGGCTTATCAAGAAAAGGTTAAAACAATAATATGAAAAAAGCAATTCAGTGAACAATTGTACATAGTTCTTGGTTTTCAATTACCTTTTTAGGATATTATAATTTAATGTGAAACCTGAAAACTTTACTGTGAAAATCGTGAATTGCTTCTGGTTCAACAGCATATTAATGTTCAAAGTGAAACTTGAATGTGGTAAATATACTTGAATATGATAACACATGAAAAGATAAGAACTGAACATTAGAAGTAAATCATACTTAAAGTTTAGACATTAGACGTTATGCAAAATATTTGGGTGTGAACTTCGACCATATATACTAATGGACTGCGCATTGGCAATAGCTGCATCAAAGCCGCCATGGCTCCAACATTGGGCACGTCATCATCAGACTCCAAATTTCGTGTAAAATTGCTGTTATGATTACTAATTTACGCTGCAGAACTTCAGTGTTTTCGGTGTATTATGTGAATGCGCCTCATATATAATGAAAACTCTTCAGGTAAGTTTACTTATGAGCTATATACATGCATGATCGGGTTGTTTTCATTTTGTGATTTATAATGTAATGAACATTTGCGAAGAATTTGGAACATGCATTCCATTTTTTTTTCTTAAGTTACTATATTTTATATCAATAGCTGCAAGTTTCTGGTTAAGTAATTGAACTTTATTGACTTAGGTATTTAATTCGTTTCTTACCCATGAAAAATCATAGAACTTTCTTTACTATATCGCTCAGAGCAACCATAAGCACAGCAGGTGTAACCCATCTTTTTGACTGATGTCATGTGATTTTATGTTGGAGCCAGAAATTTTGATGTCATGCGCAGTCTATCAGTATATATGGTTGAAGGGTGTGAAGCAAACTCTTTACAATGTATACAAAGTTGTTTTACTAGATGTATACAAATATACATCTAGTTTTTATTGAAATACACTCCTAAAATTTTTCTAAAAAGTCCTAAAATTCCTACCTAAAATTTTCCAGAAGTATGCTATGATCCCTGAGAATGTCAGTTTGAAAACTGTTTCCAGCTCATGAAGTTGATTGTTATATTTTGTAAAAAAGTAGACAAACATTGTAGTTTACAGTGTTAATGCTTGAAATTAGTCCATTTGTTAAAAAAATATGTGACTCATGTTGAAGCTTTGGTAAGAAATATTTTCAGTAATTCAATTGTTAAATTAGTTTACTTTAAAGTACTAGTGCAGATTAAAGTTCATTTCCTACATAACAGAACAGCGGTTTGCAAATGGTGTCAAAAAGAGTGGTTGTAACATAAATCTTGAATTAATTTTACCCACTCGCACAAGTTTATTCTGCTCTGTAAATACGTACTTGTAGCAGTAATTAAATTTATCATAAAATATGGTGAACAAACATGCCTAGAATTGATTTTTGTCAATGATCGAAAACAGTCAACTTCCTGAAAGAACGACAAAGAAATTAGTTATTTTTTTGTTGTCAATGGTTGATAGCAGAAACCAGAAACATTTTTTTTAGTTTATTGCTAGATTTGAAAACTTGTTCCCAATACATTTCTTGTAGTTTTCATAAATAACGTCAATATATTCATGTATGTCTGCTAACGTATGGCTGTTTTTAATAACTGTTTGTGCGGATAAAGTACGAAAAATATTGTGTAATCGTTTGAAAACTATGGTTCTCCCAAGCTGATTTTGTTTTCCAAAAATGGAAACCACCGGCATCACTTTTTTTTTTTTCTTTTTTCTGGAACAACGGTACTGTTTCAAAAACATGGTAATACCAGCGAGAAAAGGAAGAATGCTCAACTTTAAAAAATTAACTGTTATACCATACATTTAAACACTTCATTTTGGGGTGGCAGAATTCCCAACGAAAAATTTAAACTCCTGCCGAAATAAAGTTGTTAGGAGGGTGACTCCATGCTTTAAAAAATTTAAGAAAAAACATTCATGAAATCTTGGGTCTATTTTTGGACCACTCCCAAAACTGTAGCATTAAATATGTATCCTACAAAAAATTACATGCATTAGAAATGGACCCTTCAGAGTTCTGAAAATTACAATTTAATACATTGTTCATGTTGGAAATATAACCAGTTTATGGACACTTAAATCGGCTTCTATACATAGCACCATGAGAATTTTATTTTGAAAATAAATACGAGCAATTAATTTTACAAATAATCAGGTATGAGTTTCTTCCTTGGATTCAAGGAATTATGCTTTCTTCACCATCACTTGGGTTATTCTCGAGATCGATACAAAAATGAAGATTTTTTTTTATTTTTTTTGTGGATTAGAGTGTGTAATTTTTCAACTGGAGACTGCATACAATTTTTTTTGGAAACTGAAAAACTAAAGTTAAACAGTGCAAATTTTTCCAGCAATCGTAATTACATACATGGGACTCACCAAAGTACACTGACGTAAAAAAATCCCAACACCACGAAAAAATAGTTGTACAGCAATGAAATGGCGGCAATACATTTGTATAGGTAACATATTTAATCGATTAAGGTTTCAAGATCACAGCTTAATGTAAGCGCGAGAAGAGCCATTTTAAATGTGAAATGCTGGTACATTAATTACCGGTGTAGCCGCCACAATGTTGAATGCAAGCACGCAAACATTCATGCATTGTGTCATACAGGTGCTGGATGTCAGTTTGTGGGATGGAGTTCCATGCCTGTTGCACTTGGTCGGTCAATACAGGGACGGTTAATGCTGGTTGGGGTTGACGCAGGAGTTGTCGTCCAATGATGTCCCATACATGCTCGATTGGTGAAAGATCTGGTGATCTAGCAGGCCACGGCAACATGTCGACACTCTGTAGAGCATGTTGGGTTACAACAGCGATATGCAGGCGAGCGTTATCCTGTTGGAAAACACCCCCTGGAATGCTGTTCATGAATGGTAGCACAACAGGTTGAATCACCAGACCGATGTACAACTGTGCCGTCAGGGTGCGTGGGATAACCACGAGAGTGCTCCTGCTGTCATAGGAAATTGCTCCCCTGACCATAACTCCAGGTGTAGGTCCAATGTGTCTCGGCCGTAGACAGGTTGGTTGCAGGCGCTCACCTGGCCTCCTTCTAACCAACACACGGCCATCACTGGCACCCAGGCAGAACTGGCTTTCATCAGAAAACACAACAGATCTCCACTCCGTCCTCCAATGAGCTCTAGCTTGACACCACTGACGTTGCAAACGGCAGTGGTTTGAAGATAGTGGAATGCACGCTACAGGACGTATGGCTCGGAGCTGTCCTTCAAGTAACCGATTTGTAACAGTTCGTTGTATCCCTGTGGTGGCAACTGCAGCTCGAATTGCTGCCACAAACGCAGTATGATGAGCAACGTGGCCGGCCGGAACCCGGTCTTCTTGAGGCAGAACCTTCCCTTGACCACCGCTGCCAACAATCATGCACAGTGGCTACATTCCTGCCAAGTCGTTCTGCAATATTGCGGAAAGAAAATCCACCTTCTCGTAGCCCTATTACACGACCTCGTTGAAACTCCGTGAGCTGTGGATAATGGCTTCTTCGCCTTCTTAAAGGCATTCTTGACTAACATCAACACACTACGTCGAATCTCAACGATAACTAACGCTCACGAACGTTACAGCGCGTATTTACAGCAAACCTGCTTTGCATGTTCCGAGGGGCGCTACTAGCGCCACACGTATGCGCCGAGCGCTAAATTTACATATACATCATCTTACAGATACCAACTGTCGTTTATCTAACACAACCCCTTCTTGGTGTTGGGATTTTTTTTTTCCGTCAGTGTATATAAAAAACTTAACTCTTTAACCGCGTTGGACAAAAATTAGAATGTGCCGCCAGAAAGTCTGAAAATAATATAGCATGAGCAAGATGAAATTGTTCACCGTAATTTATTTATTTAAATATTGAACTGAAGCCCACTACTGTATTCCCAACAGAAATTACTAAAATAATAATAAAAAAAATGGTTTAAAAAGACATTGCTCCAAACAGTTTTTTCTTTTGCTTGTTGTACTTGATAAACCATCAGCCCGAGGTTCCTTCCACGAGCAAGGTTTGCTTTCTTCTCAGCCATATTTATCTTTTGTTGTCCCTGCAGCTACATGGCATCCATTGCTTAATTTTCCTTTCTCATATATCTTTCCCTTCACATTTCTTTATCATTGCCTTTCTTTCTTTTTTTTTTCTTTCTGTCTTTCTCTCTCTCATTTTTTAATACCCTCAGATGATAATCATTTCCTTCATCACTCTGAAAGGATTTTGAGCCTCAGGACCGTGAATGTGTCTTACTAAAATTTCGCTGTTTTAGATAAATGAACTTTGAGAATATTAATACTTTTGTTGTTGTTGAACATCATGCATAAATTCGTAAAAAAATTCCAACTTTGTCATGTCTGTTTTGGACATTTTCCATTTTTGTATCCAGCATAAATGCAAACATTTATGGGGAGGACAACATTTAACAACAACATAGGATAGTGGGAACATTGCGGTGTTGGTGAGGATAATTGCGGGAGAAATCTTCACTCCCCAGCAAAAGCAGTATCGCTGGCAGTGGCCCAGCACAATGTTTCTACAGCCCAACCGTCAATAAAATGTCCCGACGGCAACCACGTGGACCAATAATTCAGGCCAGCAGTTGCCATGCCAGAACAAGGCCATCAGTTATCCATCACTGGCAGTGGTTGGCATAAGCGGCACTGCAAGCACGTGCCCTAAATGATGGATTGCCTGATGTGGTCCACTAGTTTCCCGGCAGTGGCAGCCGGCAATCACGTGACATAATTGATGGCTTGCCGAATCTTGTCCGTCAATTTCCGAGTAGTAGCTTTAAGAAAGAAAAACAAAACAAAATTAATAACCGCAGTTTCCCAAAGACACAACTGCTGTTTTTCCCCTGCGAAACTTCTGCATTACAGTACTGTGTTGGGGAAATTTTCTCAACTGGTCCTGGAAATCACGCGTTAGGATCTGGGTGGTAGCGAACCAAGGACTGTCTGTGTGGGAAGCGGGCGCTCTAACAACCGGAATAATTTGCCACACATATGCCTTACCTTGAAGCTGAGCATCTTTTCTGCGGAATGTGAAACAAATGATTCACTTTTTAATTTTACAATAGTGCAAGGTACTTTCCTCCATAAATTTCCATTTCATATAGTTCATAAATTTATTTTTTCAACGTAACGATTGTTTTTATCTACCTTAAGGGAACTTCTCTCATTTTCAACGACTGTACCAACTTAAAGGCGCTATCCAGAGTTTCATGCTGTCCTTGTCGTCTTGAAAGGCGATTTTTGAATTAATATATTTACCCGTTCATGTCGCATTCCGTTACATTTTTGACGTATCTTTTCTTTCCGCGATCCGAAGCTACATTTGATTTAAAAGGAAAGATATTTTATTTTACTTCTCATTGTTTTTATAAGTGAATTCCTTCTGTCTTGTGTATTCAGCCCACAAATGAGCACATTATATCCACATAGCATTTGCTTTTTTTTTTTTTTTTTTTCCAAATACTAATTGATAAAATTTGTGCGCGTGTAATTTTTTTTTTTTTTTCCAACATAACGATTTTTTTGTTTTTCCGGGACATTTGTTTCAAGTGGTTTAATGTATGTTAAAACGAAAGATTACACGGAAATAATTTCTTGTTATCCATGGGAATGGAGTGGGTGTATTTCATGTCTGTATTCTTGATTCTTTGTGTGTTAGAGCAGGAATTTTGCTATGAAATTAATTTCTATAAATACATGAGAGAAATTGACTGTTACAGTTCATTAATATTTATTTATATATTTTTCTTCCGACGGTAATCTTCGTCGACGTGGCATTTCATTAGGAAATTAATTTGCCTCTCTACATAGGGCTTTTTTTGCTTAGCATCCACTAAAATAACACGATGGCGATAGCGGCATCTTCAACGAACTGGTATCATGAGAGAAATAGCACCTGTTGCTTTTGTTCATGCGCAGTCCCGTTGCTTCGGTTGCCAGCTATGGGCCACTGTGGCACTTGCTTGGAGGACCGCAATTAACGGTGAAGCTTCAAGGCCAACAGTGGCTGCCACCAATGAACTGCTACCAGGCTGTGGACAGCAGATTTCAGCCAGCAGTAACACATAACTGCCAGCTGGTGGCCAGCAGTTGCCTAACATTTGTGATTTTGCTGGGATGCGTCCGGAATTTTTTCCTCCCATTTTCAAACTGAAATACAAATATTCATTTAATAAAATTATTTTTAACAATACTGTTTCCAAGGCGCATCGTGAGAAAGAAAATACGATTACGGGAGAAATCTTCACTGCGTCTAACTTTCGTTTTCGAAAGTTCTGAGCCGCCCAGGTGGCGGAGTGGTCTAAGGCACTGGCCTCTGATCATTCGTCCGTAAGGTTTCCGGGTTCGAATCCCGGTGAGGCATGGATGTTGTGTTTGTCTTACGGCAGTGGCTCTCTCCCTTCCCTGGAACCAGTGACCCAAAATTAGGGACGGGCGACTGCTTATAGCCCATTGAGTTGCTCACGGTGGTCGTTAAACCTCCAATCAAAAAAAAAAAAAAAGTTCTAAACGACGGAATTCTGTCTTCTGAAAAAACGACTCCCATACCACACCAATCTCCGAAAATTTTCTGTCCAGCTGCGCAGCAATCTTGAGAGTGACTCAGATGATAACGGAAAAGCGGAATTCCTCGGATCCGCGGAAGAACATGTCTAAAGATTACTGGAAATTTTCGCGCCGCCCGCCTAACTTATGTTTTCGGGGGAAGTCGTTGCCCACAGCTTCATGCTGATATACAAACATTTATGCATAAAAATGATATTTACCAATACTGTACGCAGGGCCCGACTTACACGGAATTGGGCCCTAGGCACAACCCAAAACAAGGCCCCCTCCACTCAACATTTACTTTACGGAGTCGAGTAGGTAGTGTGACCATTTTGGGCCACTGTATTACAATCCAGCGTAATGATTTAATAAACACAATACATTTATAAGATTGACATTAAATTACGGTAGTACCTGGTAAAAATATTGTTTTCTCCTAGATTTTTATGCTGTCCTACTGATTTGCATCTGAAAAGACTTGAACCTTCATCGATGAAACAGTTGTGTGTGACAAAGCCATATGACGGGTAAAATTCAATTGGACATTGGATTTTTTGCCAGGTGTGTCTAAACTATACTATTACGATATTAACCAGGGGTGTATTTAAGAGAGAGGTTTGGGGGATTCAAACCCTGCCCGAATTAAGTCCAAAGATTTTTCAAATATAACTTTTGGGAGCTAAAATGTCAAAATGTTTAAAAATTGCTTCAGAACCATGCAGTATTTGAAATTGAAGTATATAGTTGATCTTAGTAAGCCATAATTACAAACATACACATACTGCTAGTTTTTATTACACAACACTACAATTTTTTGTTTAATCTCACACAAAAACCCTCCCCAAATTATCTGGAAAATGTTACTGATATTAACTAGAAATATCACATATTATATTGCCAGTACTTGCTTGTGTTTTGCCAGCGATTTATATATTGTTACTCCACATCACATCTATCCACATATAAATATTTTGAAAAAGGGAAAGTTTTTTTTTTAACCAAGATTTTGGGGCCCCTTCAATTTGAGGGCCCTAGGCATGTGCCTTGCGTGCCTGGGGGTAAATCAGGCCCTGACTGTACGAAGGCAACATTACGAGTAAAAAGACATTGCGATTACGGGGAAATACGTTTAACTTCCGTTTTCGAAACTTTTGAAAGACAAAATACCGTCCCCAGACAGAAAATGACCCCCTTATCTTCCCACTAATCCAATAATTTATCTTCATTTTCGCATCGAACTCGAGAATTATACAAATGACGACAAAAAAAAAAAAAAGGCGGAATTTTTTGTGAATCCGCGGGAGAATCTAGTGTAAGGTAATTTATTTTTCTTGCGAAGTTGCCACTGTCTAAGATGACATATATGTTCGTATTTCAGCTTGAAATTGCCGACAACAATTTCCGAAAACGAAAGTTCAATGGGGAAAAAATTCCCTTGTGAAATTTAGACGAGTTTCTTCCGCAAATTCGAGGAATTCTGCCTTTGTTGTCATCATTCGCGTCATTCTCGAAAGCGATGTCTGTTTTTTAAAACTTTCGAAAGCGGAAGTTTGGCGGAGTGCAGATTTCACTCTTAATCGTATTTTTTTCTCGCAATGTTTTCTTTGTTCAGCATTATTGTAAAATATAAATTTGTTCGATAATTGATTGTGCTTCAGTTTGAAATTGGAGGGGAAATTCCGAAAACGGAAGTCGGACGGATAGAAGAGTTTTCCGCAATAAAAAATTTTTCCGCCTTGTTCCCATTAGCGTGTACCAGAATAAACAGCCAACATTACCCGATAACTCAGGTACAGTTGGCAAATTTTGAACGAAGCTATTGCAAAATCTAAGCTCATTAAGGCATCTGTTATAACAAATTCTAAACAACGAAAGCGTAAAATGTATGACTTCCAGAACAAAAGTATGAAACATTCTAAAAGAAAAATGCCTAAAATTTATTATGAACTAATTTCCTTCACGCTGATTGTGATCAGGTGGCATGTAAACAAAGCGGAAAGATACACTCAGATCAGGAACCACATGTTTTTCAGTTTGTATCGTGAAAAACAGATGCACACACGTACACGAACTTCCTTTTATTATTATAGATTAAGCAAGTATTGAGCTAACAGACGGAGTCTTTCTATTTCTTCGTTTTTCAATTCAAAATTATTTTTTTAATTAATGTTAGTGACCCAACTTTCCTGAAACGGTTCAAGTTTAAGTGAGCTGGTTCAAGTGACCTGACTTTCCTGAAACGGCCATCTAGTTTTAATTGAAATTCCTCAATGACACGGAATTTGGGGAATTGGAAGTCGGGGAAAAACCTGATCATGGACGATGTCCAATCGCATGCCAAAAATCACGGTGATCGGATGTGTCATTTTGTATATAGCTATGCCAGAACAACTAATTGTCCTGAGTCTCGTATAGAGCGGATTTATTTTCAATTATTACTAAAACTCATCAGTTTTTAATGGTCATTATTTTTATACGACATGACCAATCACCACAATACCAACCCTATGTCACTCACCGTGTTCTTCCCTTTCTCTGTTGCAAGTGTCACCGTGATCGGCTGAAGGTCTTCGGAGGAGATAGGTAACAAACGACCCTTTCTCAAAACCCGGAAAAAAACCCCAAAATGCAAGTTTTTGGACGATTATTCCTCAATGACACGGAATTTCAGGAATCGGAAGGCGTCAAAACCTGACCATGGACGATGTCCAATCGCATGCAAAAAAAAAAAAACACGGTGATCGGAAGTATCATCTCGTACCTAAGTCTGAATAACTTACGTCCGCTCGGCCTTCGGCCTCACTTCGCTCAATTACTAAAAAATGTTCTTCCCCACCCCCACCCCCATAAATAGTTGCAGGGTTTTTTTGAGGAAAACAACAACAGATGACATGCCGATCGACCCGAAAGGAAACGGCAGGTGCTGATCCAGCGGTTTCTGCAACAGCGGCAAACAGCCAAATAAACAATTGAAACGCTTCTTTTCTTATCCATCATAGTAAACCCCTTGCGAAAGGTGCTCTTCAGGCTCACCGGTGCTTTTCTGCAACATAAGAAAAGACAAAAGGGGTACGACAAAAGAGCGCAGCAGCGTTCTACAGTCATAACAGAAAGAAAAATGACGGTGAAGGATAACACTGCGATTTGAAGCAGGGGTTGACGCAATGAACAAAAAAAAAAAGTATGATGGAAATTAAAACCAATGCTAGAGCAAAGTAGGGGTAGGCGGAATGACGGGGAAAGAAACCAGATCAGCGGGACGAAGCAGCGATAACAGAAGGGGGAAATGACAGGGATGGAAAACAAACAATGTAAGGGCGAAGCGCGAGTGTGCGTGGCTGGATGACAAAAGAAACAAAGACGACACCAAAGTTTCGGTTGCAATGAACACCTCTTTTGAATCCGATCTGACGCGAATTAAATTCATAAACGCTGTTCAAAGTCAGTGGAACTGGCATGGAAAACAATCAACTGGTTTCTACAATCGATAAAACATCCAGAAATAGAAACATCTACCTAGTTCCACCAGCGGCTGAAAAGCATGTTATGAAAATTAACAAATGGCGCACAAAAAGTTTCTCATAGCTCCAGGAAGGTAGAGACAGAGATTTTCAAATCGAACAGTTAAGAGAAGAAATGTAGAAAGAAACATGATATAAATCTACGTCTGTTAACTGAAAAATTTTGCAAAACAGAAATGTTTAAAATAGGTGAAAATTATTCTTCATGGAAAAAGCTATGCTAAGGGAAAAGAACTTCTGAAATACGTATCCCGGGAGCAGAAGTTGTGAAAAAAAAAAAAAAAAAAAGTTTCGACCTTTCCGCACCCAGCGGAAAATCTTTGCGTTATTTAAAGAAGATAATGCTCTACATATCTGTTGTAGCAAATGGCACGCAGTAAAGAAGACGTTTCTCAATAGTGTTTTCAGAAACGGCGATACAGCCGCAAACTGATGTACACAAACACCACCTGCCGACAAAACTGTAAACTACAAAATTCCTCATATACTAGCCTAAGGGGTTCTACAAAGTAAATGGCATCCGGTGTTGAAAGAATTTAGAAATCACACAAGTAAATTCAGTTACACTGCAAAAAACAATACGCATTTGCTCACCTAAAGGCGAAAAAGTGCAATGTTTTGGAAAGAAAATACACACCCACAGAGTTTGCATTGTTAGTAGTAACTGACCGAAGACAGAAGTTTTTCAATCGGTTTTTAATCCCGTAGATGATGCTGTAAACGGAATAGTTAGCTTATGCCCTCTGGTGGCAAATGTGTGCGCTACTGAAAATTTGGAATTATATGAGAAACATTTCGCAGTGGAAACACTCTCCAAACAAGAAATAATTTTTCAAATCGCACTCTTGGAAGCAGAGATATCGACAAAAATAAAATATGCGTTTACGCTTACTGGCGGAAAAACCATGCATTATTTTAAGAAAAAAATATTCTCAAGCGGTATTTCGACGTGAGCGGTACTGGTCCACGACAGAATGTTTTCATATATCGTTGTTCAATTTTTGCCAATTTGCGATGAACATACTTTTTACGTGGCTACGATATTTTAATTTGGTTGACATTAAATGTCTGTAAATACTGTTTCACACGTTATGCAAGTTCAGCTATCGGGAGATTGCAAAAGGACGTTAACATAGTATTGGCAATTGAAGTCAAGTATAATAATAATAAGTATCTGTACTTACAATATTCATAGTGGCTGTCGGGGCTTCATATGTGCGTCATCTAAGAATGTGAATTCTCTCAATTGTGATGTTAAAATTCATGATATTGTAAAATCTGCACCAGATAAAATTAAACAAGATGAATTTTTACAATGCAAAAAAATCCTTTAACATCGATGAAATAAGAAACTGAATTAAAACCTTGTTTTACTTCAGTTTCTTATTTCATCGATGTCAAATATCTACACGACAGGGCTGAACATACATTGGGGTTAAGCTGCCTGCATACCTGAGCGAGTGAGTGCGGTAATCCTAATGTCCGTGCACCTACCACTGATGATGGCTACGAATGTTAGCAGAAACTAGTTTGGTGCTTCGCATTCGGGAGATTTGTATATATTTTTTTATTTTCTGTTTCAAGATTGTTTGTTTTTGAGGTTTCGGCAAAAGTATAATTCATCTTCAGTTTTCATTATGAATCAGGGTGCTTCGCGGTCAAGATTGTTTCCTCTTCAGGATTATAGTTCGTTTTTTAAAAAAATTCAACAAGGTTTTAATTCAGTTTCTTATTTCATCGATGTTAAAGGATTTTTTTGCATTGTAAAAATTCATCGTGTTTAATTTTATCTGGTGCAGATTTTACAATATCATGAATTTTAACCTCACAATTGAAAGAATTCACATTCTTAGATGACGCACATATGAAGCCCCGACAGCCACTATGAATATTATAAGTACAGGTACTTATTATTATTATACTTGACTTCAATTGCCAATACTATGTTAACGTCCTTTTGCAATCTCCCGATAGCTGAACTTGCATAAACTTGCATAACGTGTGAAACAGTATTTACAGACATTTAATGTCAACCAAATTAAAGAATGTTTTCAATCGAATTTTCAGGAACTCAGCTTTTGCTGCAAACACATCAGATATAGAAATTAACACTTACGGCTCCTGGTGGCGAAACCATTCTTTATCAAATATTAGAAATATGTGCAAAGCATTTTCCATCAAGAGCTGCATCCGGTGTATAAAGAATTTTTCAAATCAGAGTTTTAGAAGCAGATATATCGGGGAAAGCGCAATTTACCGTTACTCCCCATAGCAGAATATTTAAGAAATCCGAAGCCAAAAATGGCTAAAACTGACGGGCATAATAATATCAGGGGACCCTGGGCCTGCTCATCTTGGAGAGGAAGGGGGGGACTTTTCACACTGATTTTAAATTTCCAAAGTTCTGCGATAAGAAAAACATATTGCTTTAAAGAACGAAAATCAGTTGATAAAAGTAAATTCCAAAAAGAAATATGGACAAAATTTAAATATAACACGGCATCTGCCAACTGAAATTAAAGTTAACATTTTCGCGAATAATAATAGCGTTATATCGAAATCAAACCAGCAGAGAATTTTTTCTAAAGCTAAGTGTCAGTGCTCACTGATAGCGCATCAAAGTAACAAGAAAAATCTATAAATTAAAAATATGAACATATCATAATTACAATGGTATGTTCCAGGAGCATGTACAAAAAATTTTCTGGAGGGGGGCAACGAAAACTGGAAGTTTTTTTTAATTAAAAAAATAAATTCTAATGAAAGTTGACACATTTTAATTAAAGCATATTTTAGTTAGTCACATTGGGGGGGGGCAACCCCCTGAAAGTGTTTCACTTTGGTCCCTCTAAATATGCCCTTGGTATGATCATATTTATTGAACATACCAAGGGCTATAATTGTATTCTTAATTTACAGATTTTTATTGGAAAAACTGGAAATTCGGGTCCTGGCTCTTCTGGTGATGGACTGCATTATTTTGGCCCACCCGTTCAGACACCACTGCCGAAGACAGAAAATATGCGGAACATCGATGGTTCTCATCGATTTACAAATTCCTGAAATGTATCACTGAAGAATCGCAAATATTATAAAGTAAAAAAAAGCAGGCTCTTCCATTGCTTGTGAAAGCGGAGCCACCCTGTACTGCTGCATGTGTGTCGTGGCTGCGCTGAGTATCCTTCCGCGCTCAACGCAGGTAGTCATGTTTGTCACGGCTGGGCTGAGTATCCTTCCGCGCTCAACACAGGTAGTCATGTTTGTCACGGCTGGGCTGAGTATCCTTCCACGCTCAACACAGGTAGTCATGTTTGTCACGGCTGGGCTGAGTATCCTTCCGCACTCTCCACAGTTAGCCAAGCTAAGCTGGAGGTCACGCTGCACGGCTAGGACTTAACCTGTTTTGCCGGGATGCTTCCGCTGCGACCACGGACAGCCGTGGCAGATGCTCTAGCGGCAGTCACAGCGTCATCGTCGCCGCTGACTGGATTTCGGCATACCGCATAGAGAGGTTCATTTTACGTAAAACTTTTTCAAAAATAAGTCTATCAATGAACTTTTTTTTTTACTTTACTTCATTTTTGATTTCTAATAAGATGTATGTCACAGTTTTTTGAAATTTTTCGTCCCTGAATTTTGCACCATAATCTAAACGTTAACCGAAACGCTCGTTAACCTACAATGCTTTGGGGTTCCTTTAAGCGAGCTTTGCATCAGCTGTAGCTCCGCAGCCCACGGAAGAGGCTGGGCTGCTGGTGATGACGCAGTGATTGATACGCCTCCGTCAGAGAACGTTTTACTGAAAACATTTCATGACGACAAAAAAGAAAAAAAAAAAAAAAAAAGAAGGCACAGTTAAATACAATACTTAAGATGCCTCTCACACTAAAATATTTTTAAGATAACATTTTACTGAAAGTGAAGACACCATCACCGTTCAAAATATTTTTGTGAAGATACTGCCCAACAGCATCAAATGCCAAACAAAAAAACAATTTAATATTTTTACTGCTCGCCAACAATAAATTTTTGGTCGCCATTGGCGACTGGGCGACCGCAAATTTTGCACCCTGATTAATGATTATAAGCTAATGGGTTGTTTAATGGGTTGTTTAGTGTACCATTATTCAGATAAAAATTTGAAGAAAACATTATGTACAGTGGGCACCGCTTAATGTGTTACGTATGTGTGTTGGTAATTAGATAACATTAAGTGCCATTGAACATTTTTACCTTATTTATAGGTACTGTAATATTATACAGTGTATTGCAATTGACCTTTAAATATTTTTCAAATTCGTAATTATATGATTGGAATTTTATTGTACATTTTGTTTTCGCCCCAAATCAGGATCATACGTAACTGGAAGGATATACTGTAAATAAATGAACCATAAAAAATGGATTTTTGCATACCATTGTGATATCTTACACTTTTCCAAAAAACATGTTAATTGTTGTTTGCTTTACAATAAAAGTTTTGCATACAGTAAAAATCTTCATAATTTTCACTTGTTGCACCATTACGATCTAAACACCGATGCACAACGCTAAGGGACTCGAACGTGTCACATTTGTCGTTGGAGGTGTTGTATCAGGCTGCAACACCTCCAACGACAAATGAAGCGCTGAGATAGACGCGCGAGTCCGGTAAGGGACTAGCGCGTTTCATCCTAAGTCATCCACGCATTGGAATTTGCTTCATAGTCTACTGGTAAATGTTTAACTCCTCAAAAACATCTCGGGTTCTTGCTCTTTCCATTAACAAGTGGTTTCCACTTGTCCATACCTGCCATGGTGCAGATTAACAGAACAGTTAATTTCTCCTTCTCCTTCTTTCCTGCCGACTTTGAGGAATTTTTAAAATCCAAGTTATGGTCTGGAAGAGCTCTGTAATACACTGCCGTTTCATCTGTATTGTAGATTTCCTCTGGTAAAAATTCCTTGAGAACCTCAGGAAAGATTGATGCTAGCCAGAGTCCACAGTAGGCTTATTTATTTATCAGCATCTTGCATTTTGCCATAAAGTTTCTTAAAGGCATTGTTGTTCCTATGTTGCCATTGCGTCAGCCAACCTTCTGAAAACGTAAAATCTGTCTCCCCTAATTTCTCGGAGAAATTCACCCCTTTCTCTTTCAAAAGACCCCGACTAATTCGCATTTTGCAGTCGGGCTTGTTTAAAGTAACGCAGAAGTGTTTCTTCCACATTTTCACTTTTGCCAAGTCCCTTTCATTTTCTCTGCAAGTTTTTATTCTCTATCTCAGCCGATTCAATTTCCTTTCTTGACTTCAGAATTTTACACAAAAACAGCTGGGAAATTCGGAGTGTAGCGGCAGCATCATTGGGAGCATTTTCCCATAGCATCAAACTTCTGCAAAATTTCTTTCTTCTGACTATTGTCAAATCCTCTCATGTGAAAGACATAGAAACGAAAAAGACAACAAACAAAATGTGACAAACAAAAGACGAACAAACAAAATCTGCCGTTCGAAGATGAAGAAATTGGGCCTTAACAATTTAAGTGCCATCATATTTTATCGCAGAAACAGAGCAGAGCAGAGCGAACAGAGGTGAATGCACACAGGACACTGCCACACTGCTGCACTCTCTGAACTGCCTCACCCCCACTCGGATGGCCAACCCATCTCACTGTGGAGACCGGGGAAAGTCAGAGGAGGGGAATTCTGAGAATCACTTGCACACGCTTCGAACCCCTTCGTTCTCGAAATGCCCGATGCGCTAGGGGTGTGTGTATGGGGGGGGGGTCTTCACCCTTATCAGAGTTGCTTTTCTATAAACATCCTGTCCATTGAGTGCCCTAGGACAAAGCATTCTTGTTTCACAAACCAAGCCTGTAAGGAAAAATTTTTGACAAGGAACCGAGATCCGTATGAGATAAACGTATGAGTCAAATTTCTGATAACATTAGGTGGTGCCCACTCTACTTAATTCAACATACATATAGCTATGATGGAGAATATGATAAAAGAATTTCAGCTTCAGGATGCATTTTAAAGATTTTTGCAAGAAAACTTACCTGTAATCATAGGGATGAGAACAAACGCTGTGGCAATCCTGCCCTCTCACTAATGCAACGGCAGCCGATGATCTGATGCGACGGACATTTAAATGGGTACCCCAAAACGGAGATCACAGTTGCTGGTTTTTTTTTTTTTTGCTTTCGTAATAGACTTAGAAACTGAGTTTTAATATCCATTCTAAAGACAATAATGAAAATTTTAGAATTCTTTTCCAGAGTAAAGCGTATTGGTGCAAGGTGCAAAGGTTTACTCTGTCTCATAATTTTTGCCCGTAAAATGGTCATCGCACCACGACCCAAAGATGATCATCTGGGCAGAAGCCTTGGATAATGTAAGAGTGTTAATGAAGAAAGAAATGCTCTTCATAACACATAGAAAATCGACAGAATATTCAATCAAAGCAAACAGAATTTTCTTGTACCACTTACTGGTCATTCGTGTAACACTTCTCAAAAAACTTAAAAATTTCAATTGTCCTGGAGCAGAATCGAAACCTACATCTCCCTGTTTGCTTTGCTTGAATATTCTGTGAATTTTTCATGTATTATGAAGAGTATTTGTTCTTTCATTGATTTATCTGTGATACTACTGGTGATCTCCGACCTATATCCGTCTGGATGGGGTCAAAGCGCTTTGAGGAAGCAATGATGCTTCGACTGGCAATAATCTGAGAACTTTCAGATTCCTATGTCTCAGTTGCTTGAAACATCACTGTCCTGGGTGGTCTAATGGTTAGGATACTCGAACTGTAATCAAGATATGCGGTGTTCGATTCCCGCTCTAGGACAATTGAAATTTTCAAGTTTTTGTAAAGTGTTGAAATTTCCAGGACGATTGAAATTTTCAAGTTTTTGTGAAGTGTTGAAATTTCCAGGACGATTGAAATGTTCAAGGTTTTGTGAAGTGTTGAAATTTACAGGACGAATGAAATTTTCAAGGTTTTGTGACGTGTTGAAATTTCCAGGACGATTGAAATTTTCAAGGTTTTGTGAAGTGTTGAAATTTCCAGGATGATTGAAATTTTCAAGGTTTTGGGAAGTGTTGAAATTTCCAGTACGATTGAAATTTTCAAGGTTTTGTGAAGTGTTGAAATTTCCAGGACGATTGAAATTTTCAATGTTTTGTGAAGTGTTACATGGATGACCAGTAAACGGTGCAAGGAAATTCTGTTTGCTTTGCTTGAATATTCTGTCAGAGTGTTGCTCTGGCAGGATCATTGCAACATTCATTCACATCCCCATGCTTGCAGGCAAATTTTACGGTAAAATTTCTTTCAGATGTGTTACAGCTACAATTTTTACCCCATTTTTCTATCAAACTACATACATTAAAATATGTAAAAAAAAATTCTTAAAATTTTTAGCTAAATAATTGAGGACAATATACTAAACATTTACCAATTTGTGGTTGTAATAACAATATTTAGTTAATCTTTTAGAATATAGCTATTTTCGTTTTTATGAATTCTAAGTAACCCAATGCATCCAGTTTTTTACTCTACTTTGTTTTGCTACTCAACATTTCTGCCAGTGGTAGTAATATTTCACATGTTTTTTTATGAACATAATTTCATCAAAGCCAAGTTAAGTATGCTGTGCAGGGAAGCCAAACTCTAGGTTGTTTATGCCTGAGGACTGTAGACAGCAGGTGTAATTCATAACTGTGTCCACTCCTACGGAGAAGAGGAAGCACAGTTACCATATAAGTGCGAGCAGTCAGAAAACTATCACACAACATTTGTAGATCAAAACCTGTGAATTGTTCATTTCCTGCAAAACGCATCATTGTGCCTTTGTGGACATAACAGAGATTTGTACAGTAAATAAGTAAGGTAATGAGTCAAAAAAGTAAAATGTCTATACCTTTTGGCAGTTGTATCACACCTTCCATCATTATGAATAAGTGATGACTCTCATAGTTAGATGTAAAGAAACTGGCTGTCTGCAATCCTACCGAGTATGCTCAACTGATTTTTGTTTAATTAAGTTGTATTAATGCAGAAACATGAAACCTGTTATTTCTGCTCTGAGGAATGTTTACATAACAAAGTGAATGTTCTGAGTTAAGTAGAATTTATTAAAGCAGCTATGTGTGCAACTTCTGAATGATTGCCCAAAGACTTTAAAACAGATTTTGAATTGAATTTTAGAAAGACTGGTCTGTAACGAGCCCATATTGAGTGATATCCAAAATTTGAACAAGACAGGAACTTCTGTTTGATTTAATATTAAATTAAGCTGATTTAATCATATTTTATGAACAAAATTCAATGAAGTCTTGGAATTTAACAATTACGAGAAAAGCTAAGATTATCACTTTTAACAAGTAACAAAATTTAATGAAATTTCATATTTATGAGGCACAAAAAAATCTGCTACACACTGTCCTGGAATGTAGGGAAAGATATGATGGTATGCAAGATAAAATTGCAACAGCACACTGGAATCTTTGTATTAATGGAAGAATGTTGATAAAAAAGCAATGGAATGTGTACATCAAATGCTCAACAAAGGAGTTTTGCAAGAGAATCTCCACCATCAGTTCAAGGGTGCTGTGCCTTGTGAGTATTGTGTCAACAGAATTGAAAACAAGCATCCTACTCCAAGGCAAAAAGAGGATGGATGGTATTCATGTACATGCCTTAAGTAGATTTCTGGGTGATGATTGCAGAAGGATAGGGGAGTAATGGCTGTGGGTGTAGACATAAAAGAAAGTGTAATATACCATTTTGTGGAATTGCACCTGTTGACCCTTTTAACCTCCAAGTGAGCATTGCATTGGGAAGATTGATGCTCCTTTTACATCGTGTATATTTAAATAGGGGCCAATTTCACATTGCACCAAGTAGGAAATCTTGAACATTCCTAAGTGATAAAATGCCTAAGAGAAAAGTGTTCTGTAAATGACAAAGTAGCCATCACAAAAGAATTACAAAATGGAGAAAAAGTTTTGCCATATGGTATCATATACACTGAAGTGCCAGAAAAACTGGTACAGACAAGCTTATGCAAAATACATAGCCACGTCACCTATGCGCGTACTGGGTTGCGTCCGCCAGTGCGTATATAAAGCGATAGACATCCTTGCCAGCTGTCGCAGCTGTTTTCGGCATGCGAATGACAAGTAATAAAGATTTAAGCGGTTTTCAACGCGGTGTCATAGTTGGCGCTCGTGAGATGGGCCATAGTATTTCGGAGGTAGAAACAAAGTTCAAATTTTCACGGACGACCATTGCAAGGGTGTACCGTGACTACAAGGATTCCGACAAAACCTCCAACCTACGATACCAGTGTGGCCGTAAAAAGACATTGGGTGAACATAACCATCATCGGCTGTCAAGAATCGTTTCACGCGATAAGCGTGCAACACTCTCGCAGGTATCGGAATTCAATGCTGCAGCCTCAACAAGCATCAGCATCCGGACTGTGCAACGTACCCTGCACGATATGTGCTTTGGAAGCCGACGCCCAACTCCAGTCCCCTTGATCTGTGCACGACACAGAGCTATGCGTCTTGTGGCAACACCGCCACTGTATTAGACTTTGTGGCAACACCGCCACTGTATTAGACTGGTGTACCAGTTTTTCTGGCACTTCAGTGTATATGGATATAATATAATCCATATATATCAAAACTGCATAGTGATATGTATGTAATATAAAGATATATGCATATTGCTACACTGCTCTCCAAAATTCAGAGGTTATTTCCTCAAAGAAGCACATCTGTCAGATCAATGTTTGACTTTTGGAACTGGATTTTACTTACTGTTGAGGTATCAAACATCCCCATTTACATCGATCTTCGCATATAGCTTGAGCTTCACCGACATCCATCACATGACGTACACAGGACCTTTTGTACTTCATACTCATAATCTTTTTCTCATGCAGACATTCCTGAATCTGGTCCTTCCAAGGTTTCCTGAGAAATCTTGGAAAGACCAGATTTCTGCCTCACACCTGTTTTTTCTGTACCTTTTCCCCCTTCACTTGGGCTGAAAAAATTCCCTTAATCAGCTTCTCATCACTCACTCTTTCAACATGGATAAACCACCTAAGAATATTAGGATAAACCACCTGAGAATATTAGTCTCCACCTTACTGACAGCATTTTGCCTTACATTACACAACTGCAACGTATCATTCCTCACATGATCACAGTCTTGCCACAAACTCCCTGTAAGTAAATAATCTCTCCAGCGCACATACGACACCTATGTCTCTTCTGCAGTACTCACGTTTAACTGCCGTACATGAAAGTAGGAAAAATTACACTTTCATACACAGCCATTTGGGATTTTCTTGAGAATCCATCATTCCTGTGAAATTCTCTTAAAGAAGCTATGACTTAACGAAGTGTTCACTTGCTTACTAATTTCACCATCTAATTAATGTGTTAGCTCTCTGTCAAACATGCTTCAAACATACATACCCATTCACCTTGTCAATCACTGTGCCATTTAGACATATCTTGCATTTGGCACTAACAGTTCCTCACTCAAAAACCAGAACTTTTGATTTTCCCTTACTTATACTAAGTTTGAATTTCATGCAAACTTTGTACATCAAACTTCGTATCTTCCCTTGCACACTTAGTAAGCTGATACCACGATAGTTCTTGCATTCCGTCTGATCACCTTTCCCCTTATACAAGGGAGCAATGATAGCATCCCTCCAATCCCCAGGGACCATTCCTAACTGCCAGCATAACTGGCAGATTTCAGTTAACCAGTCAATTACTGAGTCACCATCAGATTTCAACATCTACGCAGTTATGCCATCAACTCCTGAAGCCTTACCATTTTGAAGAGATTTTAGAGCTTTAAACACTTCTTCACTTGAGATCCCTCCTGTGTTTTCATCCTTTGCTGTGCCATTTTCTGCATCTGTCTCAGAATCGTCTTTGCTTTCCTGATCTAATAACTCACAGAAATATTCTCCCCATCTTTCACTTAACTCATTGGGCTCACATGTCATTTCCCCAACCCTATTCTTGACACAACTTAACACTTTGTTTCCCCTACTTTTCCTGAGTCTCATGTACTTCCAGAAAGACTTCCTATCTTTCCAAAAAGCCAATTCATGCCTTTCCACATTCTCCTTCCTATCTTTTGCCTTACACTGGCGAAACAGTTTACAGGATTCATGCTTCTTACAGTGATACTCATCCACAGAAACTCTACTTTGCAACATCCCCCAATATGCTACCTTCTTTTTCTTTACTGCTTCTTTAACCTCACTGTTCCATCAAGCGTCACCTTTAAAGTTGCAGTACCAGTAACCAGTTCAGCAGCAGTGACAACACAGTTTTTTAAATATGTCCACTTCTTTTCTATGTTTTCCTCTCACGCCTTCAACTCATTCAGACTTTCACTGAGTAAATCAGAATAATACTGTTCTTCAGACAGCCTTTCAACTTTTATTGTTTTCGCCACAGGCATCTGCCTGTACCTCCTCCTACTACCGTAATTCAGTTTCACCCGTGACACTAACAAATGATCAGAGCCAACATCTGCACCTCTCATCACATGGGTATCAACAACTAAGTGTTTCAGATGCTGATCATATCTCAGAGAATTGTAGTATCAAAATCAATTTCCCCTTTAATAAATTTAGAAAAAACTATAATTTCTCCTATATTCATGAAAAATCAATATTGAATTAAAAAGTAGGCTACCTGTTATTGACAAATATAAAACAATATTTAACTTAGTTCCACTTGGTTGTTTTGACATAAAGTCCTTCCACCCCAGTTCTAATTGCAATAAAATTTAAAATTCAAAATTCAAAGATTTAGAATATTTAAATACTAAACAAGTATATCTATTGGAAGAAGTTTTCGTGTATATTTTAAAAACCTATTGCTCATCAAAGTAAAATTTTAGAGGCAAAAAAATGGAAGATCCATGGTATCCCTATTATTCATGGTTCTGCAGAAGTTATAATGAACCAAATCGAACAAAATGAAAAATTGCCACGGTGGCGCAGTGGTCTAAGCGATGGCTTATGACCATACGTCTGAGAAGGGTCCGTGTTCGAATCCCGGTGAGAAATGGATGCTGTGTTTGTTTTACTGCACTAGCTCCCTCTCTTTCCGGGAACCAGTGACCCTAAATTAGGGATGGGCAACTGCTTATAGCCCATCGAGTTGCTCACTGCTCACAGTGGTCGTTAAACCTTCAATTAAAAAAAATTGCCAAAGAAATCTTTGTTTTATTGTTGATGTGCCAGTGATATCTTCATTTCAGCAGATTTTCAACCAAGTGAATTTGATGCTTTACACGGTCTGATCAAGTAGCATCTAACTTATGGGGCAAGAAGAAAATGAAATAACATGTTACATTGCTGTACATGTTTCCATCAGAGTAGGCACCTTCTGACACTAACACTTGTCCCAGTGGTCTGTCCACTGATCATAACATGTTTTGTAAGTCATTTTTAGGGATCACCAATAGATGTTGCATCACATTCTTTATCTCTTCTGTGGCTTGAAATCTTCTCTCTCCTTCGAGACAAGTGGGCAGGGCCATGGTCATGGTGTAGCTACAGTTCACTGTGTTGTCACGGTGCAGTTTTTTCTGCAACACTGCATCTCATAGGTGACAGGTAATACTCGTTGTTTACAATTTGTTGTAAGTGAGATATAATTGCATGATAGTATTCCTAGTTTGTTCACAGCACACACTTTCTCAATTTTGATAATATAACAATAATTCTGTAAAATTTACTATTTTAGCATTTCAATGAAAAAAAATATGTTGGTCCGCCTCCATAAAAGTTTGTCCATCACTGCCCTAGTCTATAGCCCTGTTAGACCCAAGGAAGTTAGAATAATATTTCTGGAGAAGACCTGAGTCTTTTAACCATGAAGCCGCAAATTGTGGAAATCTGAGGTTGTTTACATGGCACCCATGTAGTTTCAACTTCGCGTATTTTGGAATTTCGCAGTTTTTTGTTTGCAGAAATAGTATTAGTATCAAACCGGAATGAATTATACTTCTTTCGCGAGTGAAGTTTTCAAATTTTAGTGTTATGTTTTTTTTCATATTCGCAGTAACATTCGTGTATTTCAATTTGAAATAAAAGTTATATGAATCCTCAAAAATAATCATGAATTTTATCAATCCAACATTCTCTCGCACCTCAGCTGCATGTTATGATGAAACATTATAATCATTTGCGACGAAAGAATGCGATTCCGCCAACAGAAAATGCATTGCGATAGCCTTGAAAACGTCGCTCGCAATTATAGGCTTCACGCTTCGACCATAAATATAGGTAGTCTGCGTGTAGCTTCAGAGTCTCTGGCTCCAACATCAAAAGTTAGAGACATTGGAGCAGAATAGACCGGCCAAAATCATGCATACATTGAAAGCCACCATTAAGATTTAAGTGTATGTGGTGCGAAATTTATCTGTTACACTGCTTTTTTTAAATCTCTCTGCTCTGTGTATATGACTGGCCGCAATATAGCCTCGTATTTTCCTGCTTACGAGTCTTGTTTGTTTCTTCTCGGCACTTTGTAAATATAATTTGGTCTAGAAAGTCCTTGCGTCGTACGCTAACATTTTTTCTACGTAATTTCTGGCGTACATTATTTAACTGAATCAAAAACTCTTGCTCTCCAATAGGCATCTATTTACTGCCTACCCACACCCCCATTCATAGATGGCGCTGAACGTTCCATTTTTTTCTTTTTTTTTTTTTATTGGAGGTTTAACGACCACCGTGAGCAACTCAATGGGCTATAAGCAGTCGCCCGTCCCTAATTTAGGGTCACTGGTCCCAGGGAAGGGAGAGAGCCAGTACCGTAAGACAAACAATTTGAAATCCATGCCTCACCAGGATTCGAACCCGGAACCCTTTCGGACGAATGATCAGAGTCCATCACTTAGACCACTGCGCCACCGGGGTGACGAACGTTCTATTGGTCTCCGTCAGTTCAGAATCACTAGCATTACATTTGTCAGCCTATGCTATTCGAATGTCTTTGTCGAAAGGCGTAGAGCCGCCCCGGTGGCGCAGTGGTCTAAGGCGCTGGCCTCTGATCATTCGTCTGTAAGGGGTCCGGGTTCGAATCTCGGTGAGGCATGGATGTTGTGTTTGTCTTACGACACTGGCTCTCTCCCTTCCCTGGAACCAGTGACCCTAAATTAGGGACGGGCGACTGCTTATAGCCCATTGAGTTGCTCACGGTGGTCGTTAAACCTCCAATCAAAAAAAAAAAAAAAAAAAAAGGCGTAGAGTTACGTGAAAAAGGTTATCTGATGTTTTCCTTATGGTTACTCCAAGTGCTTCGTGAAAAGAAATTACACAACTTTTCACAATTCAGAAACGATTTAAATGATTAAATAAATTCTATGCATGTTTAGAAATAACTCGAGTACAGCATTTTGATGTCATCATCTTGAAATTTAAGATCAAATGCCTTTTCTTATGGTGATAGTCCCCGGAATAGGGAAGGCCAGATTTAGTTTTTGATACATTTTTAGCATAATTTTTTTGTTTTACTTTGAGGTTTCTATTTTTACAGTTTTACTACTAAAGACAATGCAAGAAGGAAAATGTGACTTATTGCATTGGGAAGGGAGGATTTCACTCCATAATTTTTGTTTTTTATTGGAAGTTTATCGACCACCATCTCAATGGTCTATAAGCAGCCGCCTGTCCCTAATTTAGGATCACTGGTTCCAGGGAAGGGAGAGAGCCAGTCATAAGACAAACACAACATCCATGTCTTACTGGGATTCAAGCCAGGTCCCCTTTCAGACGAATGATCAGAGGCCATCGCTTAGACCACTGCGCCACCCGGGCGGCCTCCATTATTGAGGAAGGCAAAATATCTTATATTTTACTTTATATCAAGTACACTTCATAATTTCACCGTTAGAATACAGACAACGACCGGCTACCGGCTATTGCCCATAGAATTATGGCTTGTCCCATTTTTGTGAAAGCCCGTAAAATTAAGATTGAAGCGTAAATACTGAGCCTGTACTTTGAAGAGCACTGCCCGTAAATATAAAGTTTGGCCGTATTCAGTTAAGCCGAAATTTGAAGGGCAGTGCCTGTAAAAATAAAGTTTGACCATATTTAGTTAATTTGTAATTTGAAGAGCAATCCCGTAAAAATGTAGTTTGACCGTATTCAGTTAAAACTGAATTTCAGAGGCTTAACTGAATACAGATTTTCAGTTAATCCGTAATTTGAAATTAAAAATAGTCTGACCGTATTCATTTGAATTTCAGAGCAATCCCTGTCAAAATAAAGTTTGACCATATTCAGTTAAGCCTCATGGCGAGTAGTCACCCGACTTTTATGGTAAACGCACGTTTTCTGTGGAAGATTGTGCAAGTAAAAAATGCACGTTTTTTTGTTTGTTTTTTTTTTTTTTTGGTAGAAGAGTGTGTAAGTGTTGGATGCTTGAATTATTACCAATCGATTCAGTTTTAAATGTGAGTAATGTTATTTTCATATCTTACAATTAGATTTATTACAATATGATAAATAATGACATCAGTTACACACACTTGTTTAACATTATGCTTTGCAAACTCTCTACACACAGTGGGTTGAACAATACTTTGTTTCTTTTAGACATTTTAATTTGCACATGTACTTATGTAGTATTTGCATGAATGAATACAAAGGGCAGTTATGTAGTAAAGATATGTACAGGCATATTCTTGTATTTATTTACATGTTATATTAATGGCAAACAGTTGCAGACAAACAGAACTAGGAAATGGCATCTGAGTACATTGCGTCTATAGGATATTCAGTCCACATTGGTGTCCAAGTTGGTTTTTCATCTAGATTTTGGCTAGTAGTACATTTGACATAGGGTTGTGGCATTTTTTTCCTGTTCTTACATTCACTAACTTATACTCATTGTGTGCTGGTTCGTTTTACATTCTACTGAGCACCGTGTTGTCAGTGTTCCCACGACTTTCACGGTCTTGCCTCCTATTTCTAATTTTTGGATATTTCCCTAGTTTTCACATTTTTAGTAAAATTATGTCAAAAACTGAAAAAGTTTCTTATGGAAGATCATACTGCTTCATTGATCATCAGAGATCATCCCTGCCTAGACCCTGTTTCTGACTGAGTCATTCTAGAACATTAACGAGTATCATCAATATTTCTAAAATATTAAATTTTTCTGTTTGGGGTGTTTTAGAAATGACTTCAGTGATTAAAGTGGTTCTTTCCGTGGTGTGCTGCCACAAGGAAAACATTTTGGAATGCAAAAAATTTTAGAATGCTATTAAATAGTTATATTTATAATATCGTGGGAATACCTGAAGAGTGAAGCAATTTTTCATTGATGTACAAATCAGGTGTTTAGTTACAAAGAGCAAAAACTTCAACACAAGGAACACGGCAGAAACCCTAAATTTCTCAAGAAACAATTTCATTATATCGCTTTGTACCAATTCCAGCACTACCATCTTAAAACATGAGATACATGATTTTGTGATTTGAACATTTTAAATAGACCCTTAAAACAGAAATCCAGAACATGAAAAATCATATCTTTTTAACTTAAAGAAAGTGGTTTCTTATGTATATTAAAATATCCTGTGAATCCAGCCTTTACTACCTGTGTAGGTAAATATTTTCTGTACATAACCAACACCTGGGCATGTAACATTTCAGATATTTTTTAAGTCCTTCTTAAAGTGACACGGGAAAAAGATTTTACTCATTGAAATTTAGAATGCAATCGAATGTTTTTCATTTAACATGAATTACTTTTACAAAGCAAAGAAACTGTACATGATATGTTTTTATTGTCATTTTCATGACCAGCATTTACCAGATTCAGTAAAAAAAAAGGTAGCGTTCAAAACTCATTATGATTTTTTTTTGTCTGAAGGTTGAACGACCACAGTGAGCAACTCAATAAGCTATAAGCAGTCTCCCATCCCTAAATTAGGGCCACTGGTTCCAGGGAAGAGAGAGAGCCAGTGCTGTAAGACAAACACAACATCCATGCCTCACCGTGATTCGAAACCGGAACTTTCTTGGAAGAATGGTCATAAGCCAGCGCTTAGAGCACTGTGCCACCAGAGCGCATAATGAAATTCAAGGAGGTCAGAAAAAAAAATTTGTGACAAAGTATCTTCCTTAAAACGTTATTGCAAAATTTGCGTTAAAAGGTTAGTATGTTCTACAGAAGTGTTCTAATCAATCTCTTTATAGGCAACTTAATGGCATTCTTTTTTTTTTTTGATTGGAAGTTCTACGACAACCGTGAGCAACTCAATGGGATATAAGCAGCAATCGCCCATTCCCAATTTAGGGCCACTGATTCCAGGGAAGGGAGAGAGCCAGCGCCGTAAGACAAACACAACATCCATGCTCCACTGGGATTCGAACCCGGACCCATCTCGGACGAAAGATCAGAAGCCATCGCTTAGACTACTGCACCACCGGGCGGCTATAATGGTATTCCTATGGGATGTTCCTACTCCATTAGTGTATGCAATTTGTTTCTTTTCTTTAAAAAGTATGTTTATTAAATATATACCCTTGAACTCTGATAGGCCGCCCCGGTGGCGCAGTGGTCTAAGCGATGGCCTCTGATCATTCATCCGAAAGGGGTCCGGGTTCGAATCCCGGTGAGGCATGGATGTTGTGTTTGTCTTACGACACTGGCTCTCTCCCTTCCCTGGAACCAGTGACCCTAAATTAGGGACGGGCGACTGCTTATAGCCCATTGAGTTGCTCACGGTGGTCGTTAAACCTCCAATAAAAAACAAACTCTGATAGCTACTGATATCTACAGATATATTGATAACTTACTTTGTATCAACAACTCTGAAATCATAAAAATTGATTTTACAGATATATCTCCTAAAACAGTTCATTTAAAGAATGAACTGTTCTAAACAGTTCATTTAAAAAGAGTGAAAAAATAGAAAATCTGAATAGTCAAAACAAAATTAAGCCCATATTTGTCACTTCAGTTGTTTCGAAGTAATACGTTTTGATGAAAAAATGAACTAAGTCCAAATATTCCACTTCACAAACTTCTTGAATGTCTTTGCGTGTGCTCATGCATGTACCTACTTGTCTGTTTGTGGTTTGGGTCACAGTTACTCAAAAGGTAAACTGATTGACACGAAATTTCATATTGAACGTTTCCATGCCATTCGTATATACTTATGAGATTTCAGTTGAAACTGGCTGAACGGAAGTAGAAATCCTTAATGACATTCTTTATATTATCGAAAACAAATTAAGCAATTTTATTGCAATTACAATTTTTTTAATTTTTAATGATCACACTGGGCAACAACCAAAATGTATCTCTGACAAAAGTAGCTATTTTTAACTAATTTGGACATGCTGATCACGAATATGAACATAAAAATCGCGAATTAGCTCTAGTTTTCAAGATACGGATAGGAGGTGAGGGTTCAGTGGGAATGGATGATCTGCTCCGGAAGTCCGATATGTCGAGTGCGTGATTCCCCAAATGACAGACAACCTTGAGTCAATTTAGATGATGCAATCTGTAGCAGTCACTCCAACCACATTTCCTTCTTGTCATCATTCTGGATTGTGTTAGTGCAGACTTGTCATTCAAGATGTCTCGTGAATGTGTGAACACTGCGGAAAATGTTTGCTATCTTTGCGGAAAAATTACTTTGCTATCACAAAGGCGACCTATTACACCGATGATAAAGAAAGCTTACAGCCTTAATTTAGTTGTGAGATCGATGACCAGGACCGGTATTGGCCCCACATATAAACTGGCGGAAAGTGAAAAAAGAACACCAAGAAGGAGACGTCTGATACCAACGAAATTTATACAGCATAATAACGGAATACAGAGGATAACGTGATCAAAACATTATGGCAAAATACAGCTGTATTTGCTGGTAAACTGAAAAATAACATTTCCATGTAACATGGTTGGTACGAGGTTGAACCGCCATGAACTGCGTCATACTGTGCAATTCTGGCATGGAGTCTGTCGTACAGATGTTGGATGTAAGTTTGGGGTATTGAGTTCCAAGCATCCTCAACCTGAACGCGTAAATCGGGGATGGTCGTGGCTGGCCGTGGAGACCGGATAAGTAGTCCCATAAAATCCCACACGTGCTCAATGGGGGACAAATCCGGTGAACGTGCAGGCCATGGAAGCTGTCCCACACCCTGAAGTGCATGTTGCGTTGCACGTGCCGTGTGTGGGCGTGCGTTATCTTGCTGAAAAGCACCACGATGGACCGACCTTTCAAATGGCACAACAACTGGCTGAAGGATGTTGTTGATGTAGGAGGTGTTGTTTAACGTACCCGGTAGAAACACTAGTTGTGTACGGGAGTGATAGCTGATCGCTCCCCACACCAGGTGTAGGCCCTGTGTGTCGCTGGCGGATGCAAGAAGGGTGGAGACGCTCCCCTGTGCGTCTGCGAACACGCATACGGCCATCGGAGGCTCCCAAGCAGAATCTGCTTTCATCGCTGAACACGACAGATCGCCATTGCGTTCTCCAGTGCAGACGTTGGCGACAGCAATGCAGCCGTTCCTGACGGTGGGCTGGAGTCAGAGGTACACATGCCAGAGGCACACGTGCACGTAGTCCTGCATCCAGTAGACGGTTGCGGATTGTTCGTACAGTCACCTAAGGTGCAACGGAAGCTCGGATTTGCGTTGCAGTGGATGTTCTACTTGACAACGCTGCTCTTCTTATGCGTCGATCGGTCCGCTCATCAGTCCGTCTGTGACTCCCGGTTCCACGTCTTCTCGTGTGGGAATGTTCCTCGGACCATCTACGCCACCATCGTACCACCACCGATATTTCCGACTGGACGACCTCGCTCAAAGTCCGATAACTGTTGAAATCGTATAGGTCTTCCATGTCCAGGCATTGCAGCTTCTTCAGGGTCTTCGCACGATCCGTACGCTGACGACTGATTACATTCACTTCGCCGCACTCCTTAAATACCACCGACGATAATTTGCATATTATGCCGTGGTGTGGCGTAAGCGCTCACTGGCTGGTCCCGAAATTAACATCACACCTGCGTAAACTCGACCCCATTAACATATGTACATTTCATGATCGTCGACCAATTCCTTCTTGGTGTCCTTTTTTCACTTTCCGGCAGTGTATGTTGTCAATCCTGTGCAACGAATCTGCTCTGTTGGTTGAACCGAAAAGGACAATCGATACGTTTTGCAGTTCTAATGGTATGGAGGAAACCGACAAACCATCTTCAAGGTATTTTACTTTTGCATGACTTCTCCAATTGGACATGGTATTTCTAATAAGGAAAGGCGGCCTTTGGCGTATCCGAATATTTCCTCTGCTATCATACTTGTGCTGCTAGGGGAATTTCCTGTTCCGGGTCCACCAGATTCTTATTCTCTGGATTATGGAGAAGAAAGTAAGGCCAGTGAACATCCATCACCTGTGAAAGCATCTAAATCGAGATATTCTGATTTCATGCCTATTGAAGGGTCTGCACAGCCGCATAAAATTACTCAGAGGGCTTCTCGGGGCGCTCCGTGGGCAGTGGCGCTTAGAACAGCAACAGGGGCCTCTGTGAATCTTGAGAGAGGTGCCAGTTAGTTCTGTGTGACATTGGTGAAAAGACCCCAACTCACTGGGTTTTGTTCCGCAATCCTTAGGTTGAATGACCAACTGGAATTGTCGGCTGAGAGGTATATCCCCACACTGATGTACTTACCTGATTAAAAAGATATATTAAAAATGACTCAAGTGTGGGATATGGTGGACCTACCACACTTGAGAAGGACGGTCCACCACGGAATCGACCTGAACTCTTTAAACGGCGTATGAGAAAGAGATTGCCGCCCCGGTGGCGCAGTGGTCTAAGGCGTTGGCCTCTGATCATTCGTCCGTAAGGGGTCCGGGTTCGAATCCCGGTCAGGCATGGATGTTGTGTTTGTCTTACGGCACTGGCTCTTTCGCTTCCCTGGAACCAGTGACCCTAAATTAGGGACGGGCGACTGCTTATAGCCCATTGAGTTGCTCACGGTGGTCGTTAAACCTCCAATCAAAAAAAAAAAAAAAAAAAAAGAAAGATCTTGGCTGAGTGAGTGTAAGATTGGTGTATGGAATACTTGAGGTATAAATGGCAAGATGAATGAGGTGATTGAAGAGATGATTAAGTACAGATTGGATGTGCTGTGTGTAAGTGAAACCAAAAAGGCCGCCTCGGTGGCGCAGTGGTCTAAGCGATGGCCTATGATCATTCGTCCGTAAGAGGTCCGGGTTCGAATCCCGGTGAGGCATGGATGTTGTGTTTGTCTTACGGCACTGGTTCTCTCCCTTCCCTGGAACCAGTGACCTAAATTAGGGACGGACGACTGCTTATAGCCCATTGAGTTGCTCACGGTGGTCGTTAAACCTCCAATAAAAAATAAACCAAAAAGAAGGAAATTGGCACAGTGAGTGTGTGGTCTGGAGTATTGGATAATGTGAGAGCACAGGCTGGTGTAGGTGTGACTTTAAGTGAAAAGATGAACAACAACTTGATTCACTATAGCTGCATAAGTGAAAGAATTCTTTGGATTCGTTTGAAAGTGAAACTTCAGAGAGTAGTAATTGTTGTTGTAGTGCATGCTCCTTGTGACTCGGAATCTTTTGATAAGAAGGAAGATTTCTGGGCCGCCCCGGTGGCGCAGTGGTCTAAGGCGCTGGTCTCTGATCATTCGTCCGTAAGGGGTCCGGGTTCGAATCCCGGTGAGGCATGGATGTTGTGTTTGTCTTACGACACTGGCTCTCTCCCTTCCCTGGAACCAGTGACCCTAAATTAGGGACGGGTGACTGCTTATAGCCCATTGAGTTGCTCACGGTGGTCGTTAAACCTCCAATAAAAAATAAACCAAAAAGAAGGAAATTGGCACAGTGAGTGTGTGGTCTGGAGTATTGGATAATGTGAGAGCACAGGCTGGTGTAGGTGTGACTTTAAGTGAAAAGATGAACAACAACTTGATTCACTATAGCTGCATAAGTGAAAGAATTCTTTGGATTCGTTTGAAAGTGAAACTTCAGAGAGTAGTAATTGTTGTTGTAGTGCATGCTCCTTGTGACTCGGAATCTTTTGATAAGAAGGAAGATTTCTGGGCCGCCCCGGTGGCGCAGTGGTCTAAGGCGCTGGTCTCTGATCATTCGTCCGTAAGGGGTCCGGGTTCGAATCCCGGTCAGGCATGGATGTTGTGTTTGTCTTACGGCACTGGCTCTCTCCCTTCCCTGGAACCAGTGACCCTAAATTAGGGACGGGTGACTGCTTATAGCCCATTGAGTTGCTCACGGTGGTCGTTAAACCTTCAATCAAAAAAAAAAAAAAGATTTCTGGAATGAGCAAAAAGTTGTTTTGAGCCAGTTTGGTGCTACAGAGAAAGTTATAATAGCAGGGGATTTCAATGCTAGAGAAAGTGTGCAGAATGCAATTTCTGACAATGTTCTGGGTAAGTTTAATGATCCTTGTGTGAATGATATTAGTGAAAGATTAATTGAATTATGCATTGAGAATGGTTTGTATGTATCTAACACATTTTTCAACCACAAGTATATCCACACATATACTTGCGAAAATCGTACTCTTGATCAACAGAGTGTGATTGATTTTGTTGTATATGATCAGCGTAAGAAACCCTTAGTTGTTGACCCTCGTGTGATGAGAGGTGCGGATGTTGGCTCTGATCATTACTTGGTAGTGTCACGAGTGAAACTGAATGTTGGTTGGACGAAAAGGAATAAAAAGAGGCCCAGGATGGAAAGAATAAAGGTTGATAGGATCCCTGAAAATCATCAGTGTTATTCTGACGTACTCAGAGAACGACTGAAAGAGCTGAAGCCTTGTGAGAGGAATGTAGAAAAGAAGTGGGAATGTTTTAAGAACTGTGTAGTCACTGCTGCTGAAGAGGTCTGTGGCACCACAATAGCGGGTTACAATAGAGGTGATGCTTGGTGGAATTGTGAGATTGAAGAGGCAGTAAAGAAAAAGGATGCCTATTTGGGGATGTTGCAAGGCAGAGTTTCTAGGGATGAATATCGATGTAAGAAGCGTGAATCCGGTAAACTGGTTCCCCAGTGTACGGCAAAAGATAGGAAGGAGAAGGTGGAAAGGCATGAATTGGCTTTTTGGAAAGATAGGAAGTCTTTCTGGAAGTACATGAGACTCAGGAAAAGTAGGGGAAACAAAGTGTTAAGTTGTGTGAAGAATAGGGTTGGGGAAATGACATGTGAGCCCAATGAGTTAAGTGAAAGATGGGGATAATATTTCTGTGAGTTATTAGATCAGGAAAGCAAAGACGATTCTGAGACAGATGCAGAAGACGGCACAGTGAAGAATGATATCACAGGAGGGATCTCAAGTGAAGAAGTGTGTAAAGCTCTAAAATCTCTTCAAAATGGTAAGGCTTCGGGAGTTGATGGCATAACTGCGGAGATGTTGAAATATGATGGTGACTCAGTAATTGACTGGTTAACTGAAATCTGCCAGTTATGCTGGCAGTTAGGAATGGTCCCTGGGAATTGGAGGGATGTTATCATTGCTCCCTTGTATAAGGGAAAAGGTGATCAGACTGACTGCAAGAACTATCGTGGTATTAGCCTTTTAAGTTCGCCAGGGAAAATGTTTGGTAAAGTCGTTATTGAAAAAGTACGGGGTCTTACATCAGAGAAGGTGTGAGATGTTCAGAGTGGTTTTATGCCTGGCAAAGGCTGCACTAACCAAATTTTTGCTTCACGCATGATGATTGAAAAGTATCTGGCTGTTGGTAAGAAAGTTTTTGCTGCCTTCATAGATTTAGAGAAAGCTGACGACCGAGTAAATAGGACACTTTTGTGGAAGGTATTGAATGAATATGGTGTTGGGAATATACTTAATAGTGTAAAAGCCATGTATGCTGACAGCAGAGCCTGTATGCGAGTGAATGGTGTTTTATCAAAATGGTTTTCTATAGATGCAAGAGTCAGACAAGGTTGTGTAATGTCACCATGGCTGTTTAATATATTTATGGAATGTGCATGCGTGATGCCAAAATAGTTAATAGTGGTTTATGTCTTGGTGATATCCGTGTGTGCAGATTGCTGTATGCTGATGACAGTGTCCTGTTGGCAGAGAGCAAAAGTGAGGTCCCCGGAATAGGAAGGACAGATTAACCTGGGTACTGCAGAAAAAACACAGGAGTCGGTTGTGTGCTGTAGAAATGCGTTACTTACGGGGGTTTGTGGCAAGACCGTTCTGATTGTGTGAGGAATGAAGATATGTTGCTATTGTGTAATGTGAAGCAAAATGTTATTAGCAAGGTGGAGACCAATATGCTTCGATGGTTTGGCCATGTTGAAAGAATGAGTGATGAGATGCTTACTAACAAAATCTTTTTAGCACAAGTTGCAGGAAGGAAAGGCCAAGGAAGTCAAGTGAGGATCAGATTCAGGAGTGTCTGCAAGAGAAACAAATTATGAGTATGAAGTATAGAAGATCTTGTGTACGGCGTGTAATGAATGTCACTGAAGCCCGAGTTGTACGTATGTCAAGATCGCTGTAAATGGAGAAGTTTGATACGGCAACAGTAAGTAAAAACTATCTAGTAGTTTGTATTTCTTTTTGGAGTTAACCTATGAATCTCAGAGAACAGCTTAGTGATATGTATGTATGTAGTAAGACATCTGGAATTGCCAAAAAGTAAAGCAGAGCAGTTGGGGTCCAGACTGCAGCTATTGAATCTTCTAGGAGGAATGTGCATGTGCCTGTTATAACGAAGTAAATTTCTCCGTCGTTTTTGTCCACGCCGGGCATGGAACCCGGGTCCTCTGATTCCGGAATAAGACGCTCTCCCAACTGAGCTACGCGAACGTATCATCTCGCTGCTATCAGCCTTTATCTCATGCGCGTCCTGAGGTGCAGGCACGTCACATCTCGCCCCCTCCGGAATGGGGGCAGGGTCCACGGGTCAGCAGGGACTATGTGTCGCTGTAGGCAGTCATCCGCTGAAGAACGTACGTTGGAGAAATCCCAGTCAATTTTGTGTGTGGAACGTAATATCACACACATTTTTATTTTTCGAAGCGCTGAAGAAGAGATTCTCTTATCTGCCTTTATCTCATGTGTGCCCTGCGGTGCAGGCACACATGAGATAAAGGCAGATAAGAGAAATGTGTGCCCTGCGGTGCACACTGTGTTTTGTGCTCGTCAAAAAGATCTGCTTCCGTTTTTCAAAATTACAGAATCTTATTGCTTCTGTTGATACACTGGTGTGCAAAAATTAAAGACTAAGAGGAGAAATTAGCATAACATCGGAACGAGCAGGCAGAACGGACCAAAAGACCACTCAGGAGATAGACTAGGGTCCGGTACGGTAGCGCATGCGCATATATGCAGCATGACGGAGGGGGGTGTCTTAATGGTATAAAGCACGCCGGCGGTGTACCCTCAGCGATTCGGTGTATGCTATGGCACGGTGTACATCGGTTTGAACGACGTCGAGTTGCTGCCACCGTGTGATATGGCCAACAAGCAATCCAGTAGACGACATCTGGGTGACTACCCCAGGTCGCGTCATTGGGAAGTTGGAATAAGGTCGAAGTGTGACCGAGGAGTTCGGGATCGCTCACAGCATCGTTTCACGACCTTGGAGGGCATTTCAAACGACAGGAACAGCTGTCCGAGAGTTTAGCAGTGGTCGTTCACGAGCAATAACGGCGGCGGACGACCGGTATATTGTCCTACAGGCGAGAAGAGACAGACTGCAGACAGCGGGAGAAATTGCAAGGCACATGCAACAGACAACTGGACGTCCGTTATCGCGTTTTACCGTGGCCAGGAGCCTGCACAAATGTGGTCTATTTGCACGACGACCAGTACGGTGTGTGCCATTAACGCCTGTTCATCGGAGACGGCGGTTTCTGTGGTACCAGGAACACAGGAACTGGACACATCAGCAAAGGGGTCGAGTTCTCTTTACGGATGAGAGCCGATTTAGTCTGACGAGCGATTCTGGACGTATACACATCTGGAGATAACAGGGAACACGCAATCACACCTCCAACATCATCGAAAGGGACCGGTTTGGAGGTGGCGGAGTTCTTCTTTGGGGCAGTATCATGCTTGGTAGCCGTACTGACCACATCTTTCAAGGAGGTTCAGTCACTGTTGTCCGCTATTGTACCGAGGTTCTCCTGCCTCACGTGCGTCTGTTTTAGAGGTGCTGTGGCTCCTGAGTTCCTCTTCATGGACGACAACGCTACACCTCATCGTATAGTGGCTGTTGCAGAGCTGTTGGAGAGTGAAGATATTGAACGCATGGATTGGCCCGCAAGGTCCCCGGACATCCAATCAAACACGTGTTGGACTATCTCGGGAGACGCTTGGCAGCACGTCACTTGCCGCCCGCAACGATTCCGCTGCTGCGATTGGCGCTACAAGAGGAATTGGCCGCGATGCCTCAACAGCTCCTTGACAACCTCGTTCTCAGCATTGACAAACGTTGCAACGCAGTCAGGGGTGATCATATCCCCTACTAAAGACTGAATTTTTCTTGGCAGCCGCCTGTCACATTGACGTTTCTGTCTTCTGTCCAGTTGTGCTCGAAGCTACCTTTTCAATAAAGTGCCTTTGTATCCTTTGGATTCCTTGTTTGGACGGTTTTGCACTTGTCCAATATTCTTACATCTTGGGGATCTTATGTTATGATTTGAGTCGACGTGGAGCACTTTTTCACGACGTTACATTCGAAAAACCATCTTGTCCTTAATTTTTGCACGCCAGTGTATATTGGGTGTGATGGCAGCGCTACAAAGACGACGACTGGAGACTGTTAATTGATTCGTCGAAGTTGAGCTTTAAAGGCTGTGCTGTTCCATAATGGTAATTTTTTACCATCTGTTCCTCTCGGGTATGCACTATGCAGTCCACATGAAAGAATTGTACAACAACATAAAACATTTGTGGTGACCTGAAGGGCATTGTCATTTTGATGGGGATACAGCAGGATTACACAAAGTTTTGCTGTTTCCTCTGTCTCTGGGACAGCCGTGCCAGGACTTTCTACTACAAGAAAAAGGATTGGATCCCACGACAATCGCTTTAACCGGAGAAAGAGGGTGTACTTAACGAGCCACTTGTAGAATCCAGCAAGATCTTGTTTCCTCCTCTCCTTATCGAACTAGAGCTGATGAAGAATTTTGTAAAGGTCATGGATCCAAATGGGGCAGGATTTTTATACCTTCGTAATAGATTTCCAAGACTGAGTGAGTCCATAACCAAGAAAGATGTATTTGTCGGTCAACAGATGCGTCAGCTCTTCCGTGATAAGCATTTTGATGATATCCTAACAGGTAAAGGAAAGTTAGCTTGACATGCTGTCCAGCAAGTGGCCACAAACTTTCTAGGAAAAACTAAGGTTGACAAAATTACCAGGAGATTGTAGAAACCGTCTTGCAGCGCTACGAGAAACTAGGGTGCAACATGTCATTGGAATTACACTTTCACTTTTTGCACTCTCATCTGGATTTCTTCCTCGTTAAGTGCGGTGCTCTCAGTGACGAGCACGGCGAACGGTTTCCCCAGGACATTATAACTGTCAGGAAAAGTTGCCAAAGGAAATGGAATGCAGCAATGTTAGCAGACCGAATGCAACAATGCAGAAGTTGGACCTTAGTGAGAGATGCTCCAGAAACTCATTACAAGCGACAAGCAAAGCGGCGTCACCGTGAAACATTTCCTCTACGAGAAAATGTCTCACGGCGACGCCGCTTTGCTTGCACGAGAAGGCGGAGTTAACATTTGTCAAGGAGCATTATCTCCTTGACAAATGTCAACCCCGCCTTCTCGTGGTGCATCCTGTTTACACTAAAGGGGCTCTGACGACCGACTATAGCGGTATAACTATACCATCGGGATTAGAAGAAATGCTATCCCACACTCGCCATCCCGCTTGGCCAGCGGGGTGAGCTATGGCCAAACCCCTCCACAACTTAAATCATGGCCCTCAGTCTCCGGCAGCTGAAATGTACCTAGCCAAGGCAGTGGCCAGTGCGACATGAAGGCAGAGATGCTAAGAATCCCCGGAGGACCGGACTAGGCTGCCATCTGATGCTGATCTTGGCTACGTATAATGGACGCTCCCTATCTTCTGATTCAAGGCTTCTTGAATTTGAAGAGGAACTACAAAGGAACAAGTGGGACATCGTCGGACTAAGTGAGGTAAGGAGAAAAGGAGAAGATCTCATTGAACTGAAAAGTGGACATCTCTTCTACTATCGTGGGACAGATACTGGCAGAACTAGTGGTGTTGGATTTATAATAAACAAGAAACTGAAGGATACATTTGTAGGAGTTGAAAGTTCCTCTGACAGAGCTGCACGACTCGTTATCCAACTCTCGAGAAGATACCAGACTAAGATTATTCAAATTTATGCACCCACCACAAGTCATCCTGAAAAGAAATTGAAGAATTTTACGAAGAAATTTGTTATCTAAATAATAAAGGCAAACAGCACTTGAATATAATTATGAGAGATTTCAATGCAAAAATAGGGCAACAGCAACAGAATGAAACTTCAGTAGGTAAATTCGGTCACGGCAACAGAAACCAGCGTGGAAATACTCTGGTAGAGTTTGCAGAGGCAGAAGGATTTTTCATCATGAACTCCTTTTTCAAGAAAAAGCCACACAGGAAATGAACATGGAGACATCCAAATGGGACGACAAGTGAAATTGATTTTATTATGTGTAACAAAAAATTCGTCATAGAAGACTGCAGTGTGCTAAACAAGTTCAACACAGGTAGTGATCGTAGATTGGTGAGATGTAAGATGCATCTCAACACTAAACTCGAACGTGGCAAGCTCATAAGACAAACAAAATGTATTGACATAACCAACCTTAAAAAACACCCTAATACCTTCACGATGGAACTGAAGAACAGATGCTCTGCTTTAGAAGGCCTAACATCGGAAGAAGTGGATATTTCTGAAGTTAACAGAAAAGTAACCAAAGCTCTTATGGAAACAGCAACAAAATTAGCTGGGTCTAAGAACAAGTTGCATGTAAACAAATTATCAGGAAAAACCAAAATGTTGATGCAAAAAAGAAGAGAGATGAGGACAACTAAAGAAGATGTGACTTCCAAAGTGGAATATATAGATATATGCAAGACAGTACGAAAAAATATCACTGAAGACATAAGGAAAATCAACTGTGAACTAGTGAGGAAAGCAATTGAAAACAACCACAGCCTAAAGATAGTAAAGGTACATCTTAGTAAGTGAAGAAAACAGATTATGGCACTGAGAAAAGAAGATGGTTCTGTAACAAGAAATAGAGGCGAAATTTTGACAAGAGTGAAAGATTTCTACTTCAAATTATATGAAAAGGATGATACACGTACTCCAGACTTCATGAAATATACCAGTACCAGAGTTCTTCCAGTCCTCCCAGCAGAATTTGCACATGCAATCAAGAACATGAAGCGGGGAAAAGCTCCAGGAGAAGATGGAATTACTGTAGACACCATACAAGAAGCAAGTGGAGGAAATTGAAACAGTACCAGTGGCGGCTCGTGGTTGGAAAAATAGGTGAAGAGGTACAAGAGCAGTATGAAAATATATCTGCTGTCTACAATGAAAATCCCTTAATGAGGACTTACTTTTTTTTTATATTAAATCAATTTTTCTTCCTTTTAAAGCTGCAAATTTGTCGATTATGTCGTCATAAGATGGTTAGATGGTTGTTTCTTCGTGAGCATCAATAAAATGTCTTCCTGAATAGAAATATTTGCCAGAGAAGCAAGTCTATCTTGGGAACTAGTATTTCTTGAGCAAGTTTGTATTCTTTTAAGAAAACTCTTTCCACTGGCACACTTGTAGATGGAATTGTTAAACTGAGGAAAACCAATTTATAATCTTCTGTAAAAATGTCTTTGTCTCCGTGAAACACTCGAAGGAGTTCTTGAGTCAATATATTCCTTAATTTTTCATCGGCATATACAAGACTCAGTTCATTTTTAAGGCGCCGTGTTTAGTAAATATGTTTCCGTAAAAATGTAGATTTTCAAGAGCGCGAGAGGGATAGCATGCATTAAATTATTCGAATTTGGTTGTGTCAGCAAGTCAGACAAATTGAAGTTTCTTACAGTCTTATAATCTTATATCCATTTCCATAAGAATGTGGTCCAAAATTTTAAAATACAATTGTTTATAATTTTGAAAAATTGTTTCCTGTGTAAGAGCAGCATATTCCCGTGCTTATTTCTGTGATTTTGCTAGCTTTTCCAAACTGTGCTTCAAATTACTCATCATTCTTTTTATGGCTCAAAATTACACGAGTTTTTTTTTCTTTTTTTAAATTTGAGTTACACAGTAGTTTATGTTTAGTTATATTTTCTTCATAAGTTCGAACAATAGATCGCTGGAGCCAAAAATGTAAATTCGAAAGTGTTAATATCATTCAAAAACCCCTTGGCAAGATGAATTGATTTTTTATCTGATTATTCGATATTCGTCAGAAATCCGAACACTTCCTTCAATTTATTCTAATCTTTAACAACTACACTTACTAATTTCGAAGTGGAGGACTATCGAGTTTCTGCTATGGTTGGTCTGCATCTTTTGGTTTGGCCGCCCCGGTGGCGCAGTGGTCTAAGCGATGGCCTCTCATCATTCGTCCGAACGGAGTCCGGGTTGGAATCCCGGTGAGGCATGGATGTTGTGTTTGTCTTACGGCACTGGCTCTCTCCCTTCCCTGGAATCAGTGACCCTTAATTAGGGACGGGCGACTGCTTATAGCCCATTGAGTTGCTCACGGTGGTCGTTAAACCTCCAATCAATAACTCAATCATCTTGCGGTTGTTGATAGAAGTGTATAAGACCGCTTCGCAGAATGGTGAACAAACGAAGCAATTCCACTGAGGTTTGCAAAAAGTATTCGACACTTAGAAATTTTAGAAAAACTCTGGTGTAATTCAAGATTCAAACGATGAACTAAGCAATGAACAAAAACAGCTTGAGAAGCTTTATCCTTGACTTTTTTTCTGTAGCCTATTTAAGTGTCCAGACATTATACTTGCCCCATCGCAACATTGACCTATTTATTTGTGTTGGTAATCGACTGTTCCAAAAATTTGTCTAGCATTTTGTATAAAGCTCCTGACGTTCTATCTTCATTCATATCATGGAAACCCAAAAATCCCTCAACCAATACACCTTCCGAATCAACAATCAAAAATTATTTAATTTTTGACGTGATCGTTTATATATTCAGAAATACATTCAATTAATTCATTTTTAATAGTTTTTTATCCTTTCGTATTGATTTTCAATTTCTAAAGAACTTCTTCATATCAACAATGAAAGTAATTCAATAAAATTTCCACGATTTATCGAGCCCATGCTTTCGTCATGGCCATGGAATGCTAGTTCTTGTTTGCTCAAATACAGTACAGACTAATACTGCATCAATCACTGTCTGCAGGAAAAGCCTATTTAAACGAACGTTTTCGTTAAAATGCGTTTTCAAAAGCCTAGCATTCTTCCCCAGGGCATCGGCAATGGTGTTTTGAATTTCTTCAAAATTCCTTAACATTAATCCGCATTTCAGGTGTTGGCTAGAATCCCGGTGTTTATGAAGTGACCGTGTTACGCTTAATAAATCTGAGAATCCGTCTTTATTCCACGCCAAATGTTTATTACTAAAAAGTCAGCAGAGCCCAAAAAAAAAAAAAAAAAATACCCGCTCTACCGGGATCTCTCACGACTTTACGCTCAAAAACTGAAAGATGCAGAGGTAAGGCGCGTGCAGCTGAAGACTTCACTTTTTTTTTTTGATTGGAGGTTTAACGACCACCGTGAGCAACTCAATGGGCTATAAGCGGTCGCCCGTCCCTAATTTAGGGTCACTGGTTCCAGGGAAGGGAGAGAGCCAGTGCCGTAAGACAAACACAACATCCATGCCTCACCGGGATTCGAACCCGGACCCCGTTCGAACGAATGATCAGAGGCCATCGCTTAGACCACTGCGCCACCGGGCGGCACACTTCACTTGAGCGAGCAGATTGGGGAGGGTGACGTCACGGTTACCATGACAACTCGGCCGAAAAATGCAGACTTCCAAGCATTCTCATTTCGGCTCCTCAATTGCGCTGTTTTGCGTGTAAGGATTTGTTTTACGTATTGAGCGCGCCATGTGAATTAATATTTATTCAAAATTTTGAGTATTTTGGAACTGATTCGGTGAAACCATCAGCAAAAAAGAATATATTATAAAAAAATACTGAATAAAACTTTATTTTGAGTAAAAACTCTTCACCTGAGAAGCCGCCACTGAACAGTACTCGCCCAAATTTTCACTCTATGCCTTAATGAAGGGAAGATTCCTGAGGATTGAAACAACGCTACAATGATCCTGCTACATAAAAAAAGGTGACATTGAGGATCTCAGGAACTACAGGCCTATCAGTCTCCTATCAGTGGTTTATAAAAATCTTCACTAAAGTTCTTTCACGCCGCTTGAAGGTAACACTGGACATGGCTCAACCGAGAGAACAAGCTGGATTCAGGAGTGGCTACAGCACTATAGATCATATCCACGTACTGAGAGAACTAATTGAAAGAGCGAGGAAATATGAACTTCCATTGTGCATGGCTTTTATCGATTATGAAAGGCCTTTGATTCGGTGAAACCATCAGCAGTTACAATGGCTCTGAAATCCTGCGGTATTGAAGATGCCTACATTAATATTATTAATAACATCTACGAAAAGGCAAGTGCAAAGATTCGGCTATTTAAAATTACCACACACATAAAAATTGGAAAAGGAGTGAGACAAGGTGGCACCATATCTCCCAAGCTCTTTAATGCTACATTGGAAAATGTCTTTCAATCACTGAGCTGGGAAAACAAGGGGATAAAGATTAATGGAGATTATCTAACCCACCTTCATTTTGCTGATGACGTAGTCATTTTTGCAACCACCCCATCTGAGCTGCAGAGTATGATCCAGGAACTTGCTAACAAGAGTAAAGAAGTGGGATTAAAAATGAACTTTCAGAAGACAAAAGTGATGTACAATGATTTTACAAGAAATGAAGATTTATCGATTGATAGAGAAAAGCTGGAGATAACAGATACGTACGTTTATCTTGGACAGTATATATATCAAGTGAGGGTCACATTGATGAAGAAATTAATCGGCGTATAAAACTTGCCTGGAGAACTTTTGGAAGAAACAGCATAATTTTCAAGAGCATTTTTCTTAAAAGAAAAGTGTTTGATCAAAGTATGCTTCCAGTGCTTACGTATGGTGCAGAGACCATATGGAGAGGTGCATGCTTGTTTTAACCAGAAGAGATAAGAGGAACTCGTGGATCCGAAAAATGACAAGAGTGGAAGACATCATGATCAGAGTTAAATCCCTGAAATGGCAATGGGCTGGACTTACTGCCAGAAGGACAGACCATCGATAGACAGCCGAAGTTTTAGATTGGATTCCAAGGTACAGGAAAAGACCCAGAGGAAGACCACATGGAAGATGGGTGGATGAAATTCGAAAGTATGCGGGAATGACATGGAGGAGACTGGCAGAAGACAGACCGTTTAGAAGACACTTGGGGAAACCTTCGTCCAGTAGTGGATTGATAATGGTTGACAATGATGATGTATATGCAAATGTGTAAAACTTGTTTATATATATTTCCAAAACTAAAGCTAATCTGGTGTTTTGACGGCAATTTTCATATTCAGCACCCAAACAACATAAAGGTATCTTGCTTTAATATCAGATACACACAAAAAGTCAAAATTTGCTGTTGAGTGCTATTAATGATAAGATCTGATAAAATTAATATAAAATTAGTATTTTAGACTTTTTCCAAGAAAGGTCCATGCACTTAGTTAATTTCTTTACCACTACGACATTTTTTTCAATTAACTTACATCACTGACTACAAGCTTCAGTTCTTTTTTACGAAATTATACTGAAAGGATTTGTCAAATAATGCATCTCAATGCCACTTCAATTTACTTGTTTCATAAAAGCAACAAAACTTCTTACTGTTTATTTCATTTCGTATTATTGTTATTATTATTCAGAATAGAGATTTTAGACACGTTAGCGTGTGTAACTGTGCCCTTATCGTAGGCCATAATGCGTAAATATCACAATAAATTGAGAATAAATTCAAACTGACAGACGTTACTTTTTTTGCAACAAGCAGAAGTCATCGCTCTTTCCACGTTAATAAGTGAGTCACTGTAAAATTCTCATCTCACTTATTAACGTGGAAAGAGCGATGACTTCTGCTTGGTGTTCCTGATCTACGTCGAGTGTAAGAATTAATTACTGATTTTGCAGCCTCAGCATCTGTTTTTATCAGTTCCAGGTTCATGGACCTCTTCTGAACCCCCCCAAATACTAGTGGACGTCTTCATTTTGCAACAAAACTCGATACCCAACGTCAACAGCTATACTACAAATATTAGAAAATATTGGGCGCAATTGATAATGCGCTATCGTCTGTCAACTAATATTCAGAAGAGAGTGCATTCAAAAGGAGTTTGTTGCCTTTGTTGCATCTGCCTTCTAAATTGCAGGCGCCGGACTCAATGGGAGGCTGAAGGCTTGAAGAGGTGCTGTGTTAGGAAACTTCGTTCACGTTTCACCCTAGGAAGTAGGAAACATTTTACGTTGTAAAGCACGCTACAATCCTTTCATCATCCGACTGCCGTAAGACTCATACATGAATTGAAAAGTGTGTCTGAAGATTTCTCTTGTCAACTGGAGCTAACACACGTGGAGATCTGATAAGCTAGTTATATGTGAACGCCTAATTACACTTGGGAAAGGAAACAGCTATTTAGTATTATCATTACATATGCCTTGGATCAAATGCGTAAAATTGTTGTTGAAATCGCAGGGGCACGTTCTTACTTGGACGCTTTGAAATTCACGTCAAGCACAGTGCCCAAACAAATATATTCAGTTATTTCCCACTACCCACAGGCATTCTGCAAGATCGGTGAAAACACAAACATCAAGAAAACACAGATGGATTGTATCGACGTTAGTGGGGAAGGGGGAGGGGGTTCGATACCCATATTTCCACAATTGTCCTCACAGCAAACCCACACACATTCGTCCGAGCTCGTTTATCATCTATGTGACAAAACTCAAAGAAAATCCGTGTACATCAAGCAGTGGTATTCATACATGCATCCATATAACTAAGCTGTTCTCTGAGATTCAGATGTTAGCTCCACAAAGAAACGCAAACTATCAGATAAATTTTTAACTTATTATTTACTTGCCGTTGTCGTATCAAACTTTTCCATTTACAGCGATCTTGACGCACAACTCGGGCTTTACTGACATTCATCACTCGATGTACACAATCTTCTATACTTCATACTCATGAACTTTTTCTCGTGCAGACACTCCTGAATCTGATCCTCCCATGACTTCCTTGGTCTTCTTCTTCCTTTCCTTCTTGCCATTTGGGCTAAAAAGATTTTGTTAGTAAGCATCTCATCACTCATTCTTTCAACATATCCATACCACCTAAGAATATTAGTCTCCATCTTGCCAACAATATTTTGCTTCACATTACACAATAGCAACAAATCTTCATTCCTCACACTCTCAGAAGGTGTCTTGTCACAAACCCCCGGTAAATAACGCATTTCTGCAGCACACAAACGACTCCTTTGTATTCTTACCGCTTAATTTGGGTTCGAGTTATTTTTTGTTCAAATATTTATTTCATAGATGGTGTATTGGGTTTTATAAATCTCATGCAGGACACATTCCGACGTAGATAAAAAGCAAAGGAAAGGAAACACAGAGAGAGAGAGAGAGAGAGAGAGAGAGAGAGAGAGAAAACTGCCCTGGGTATTGCTTTAAACAAATTTGGTGGCGCAGTGGTCTAAGGCCCTGGCCTCTGATCATTCGTCCGTAAGGGGTCCGGGTTCGAATCCTGGTCAGGCATGGATGTTGTGTTTGTCTTACGGTACTGGCTCTCCCCCTTCCCTGGAACAAGTGACCCTAAATTAGGGACGGGAGACTGCTTATAGCCCATTGAGTTGCTCACGGTGGTCGTTAAACCTCAAAAAAAAAATTTAAATAATTCCTTAACGATATTTTTTCAAAGAAGGAACAAAATGTTGCGTTAACTTTTCAATTTATTTGTGGAAAAACAATTTTCAAAATTGAACCGTTTCATAGATCCCCCCTCCAGTGAGGGGGGACGTTCTCGTTTTCGATATCTTTTATTGCAACTGACTAAATCTGTGACGTCAGCAATGTATCCTGGCCTTTGCGAATTTAGCATCTCCCTATGTTTAGTCAATGCTGAACTCGATGAAGAACAGGCTATAACATTAAAGTTAAAGACAATAGACTTTTGGTGATTGGCCAGTGAGCGTTAGAAACGATTTCAGCCGTTAGATGGCACTGCATCCCAAGGTAAAAACAACTCAGTTTCCACTTTGTTTGAATCGCTGGATTGTGTATGTTCGTCGTTTTTTCTTGTTTCGTCTATAAAAACCTTATAGTTTTAAAACCAAACTGTTGTTTTCACAACAAAATCTAACTCATTTTCAAAATGGTTTAATGCTGTGTGCCGTTATGCACATCGTCTGAGAAGAAAAACGTGGGATTTTCATTCCACCAGTTGCCCTCAGATCAGAAAGCAACTGTGGCTGAAAGCAATATATCTTGTCAGGATTTTGCTCCAAATGACAAGTAAATTTGTAGATTTGCGTCTTAAATTATTTCGTCGGAAAAATATTAGTACCTGGGGAAAATGCGGCTTACAGATTTTAGATTATGGAAATTAATGACAAATGGTGCAGAAATTTCCTGTTTTTAATGTCTTAAAGATTTTTATTCTGCACCATTTGCCCGTAATTTCCATAATCTCAAATCTGTACGTCGCACTTTATTCAAGTACTAACATTTTCCCGACGAAATAATTTAGGATGCTAATCTAGACATTTACCGAAATGTCACCCCTGCCGGTATTACTATATCACTTGTCTGAAAATGTAAAAATAAAAATTACCTGTTACAGTAAAGCATTACTGCTACACAGTGCTTATGCGTTCCACTTCTGCCTGCTTTGCAAGAGCACTCAAAAGACTACAGAAACTTCACAATTATTTCTAAAAAACCGTTGATCGAATGAGGCGACGACGTTAATTGAATGCAATACGAAACTAAGTGGATTTCTTTCCTATCTTCCTTCTTAATTGCACATGAAATTATATGACCTGCATTAAGAACCCCTTCCTCCGCTTTTATGCATCGTAATTTTTTTGTAGCGTCCACAAATTTCAGTATCTCAAGGATTGAGAGTGTCAAACCAACCATTCCTATAACCTCCTTGATTCCTACATGCGACTTAACGGGAACACGTGCTACTTTATCCGAACTAAAAAAAGATTTCAATTTACTTCCGATATTGGAGGTTATATTATTTAACGTGCATTAATGCATTTGCATTTTTGAACTTCACTTTTAGTTGGTAAAGTTCGATGAACACTTACCGCACGTGGGGCTTGGCTTTCAATTCATATTTCCGTTATGTGGATGCGGCACGGGGGTTTTTCATTTGGCCACGGGTCCGCTTCTTTTTTTTTTTTTTTTTTTTCCCGTTGGAATTTAAGGAGTATTACCGAAAGTACTCGGGTTATGAATAAATATTGAAGTAAATGAGGATGCAGCAAAGGAAAAAAAACTCATTTGGTGATGAAGCAAAATAAATTCCAACGGAAAAAAAAAAAAAAAGAAGCGGACCCGTGGCCAAATGAAAAACCCCCGTGCCGCATCCACATAACGGAAATATGGATTGAAAGCCAAGCCCCACGTGCGGTAAGTGTTCATCGAACTTTACCAACTAAAAGTGAAGTTCAAAAATGTAAAAAAAGATTGTTTACGTTTGCGCAGCGTCCCCTGTAGTTCATTGAGGTTGCCAATTCTCTCCAAGGTCTTTGTATTGGCTTCAGTTACTTTTTGCTTTTCATTGTCATTGATGCATATCTGCAACCGCAGAGTTTCTAAAAGGCTGTAAAAATAATGGCGGTTATGTTGGAGGGTTTCTCACAAAGAAAACTGGTAGAGCAAAAAATGTCTTAGCATAAAAAGAAATGGTAGTTATGTTGTTTTCAAAATTTTGACATCAATTTAGCAGGTTAAAATATGCTATTGTTCTTGTATGCTAATGTAGCCCGTCATTTTGCTGAAATAGTCTTCGCATTGTTTTAAGATTGTTGAAATATTTTTGTAGTTTCATTTCAGAACATCAAAGATGACTGAATTGTATTGTTTTTTAAAACAAAATTTCAATAAGATTAAACAATTATGCATTTTCTCTTACTGCAGTGAAATGACATAAAACTCCTTTTTCCCAGAGAGAAGGATAAAGAAAATATTTTTTCTTGTTCGTGAGAGATGTGAGTGGTACACTCCATTTCACATTTTCCGTAAACATTCCTGTAGTTAGTCCTTTAGAAATTTTTAATTCTCTAAAGTATCAGGAGGTATTTTTCTACAGTGGGCGAGTTTTCATTTGCTTTTTTTTTTTTTTTTTCTTGCAAATAAAACCCTAACCATGATATAGTATACTTTACAAAATCATTAAATCTGAAAAACGTTTTGCTGTTTATTCTAAAAGCTCCAGGCATATCCTTAGAAATTTTATAAACTATGTTTTGAAATCTGGGAAGGTGCTCTGCTTTTTTATTTTTAATGACTTACTTCCTTTAAAGTGTTCTTCCTATCCTCATAGATGTGAAATTCAAATGGGATACAATAATGCTTGCTATATGCAAACAACACAGGTAAGTTGCAATGGCATTCCGTATTTAATTCATGAGCAGTAAATATTACCAAAATAAGTTTTTTAAAGTTGCTGTGAAGCCAAAAAATAAAATGAAATAGTTTCCCAATATGGAGTCCATGACAAATATTCTTCAGGGGAAGAAACCACTTAAGACGTGATTATAAAGAAAAAGTGCAATTTTTTTTTTTTTTTTTCAGATATTGTCCCAGACACTTCCTAGGACAAGAATAGATCTTCAAGAGCGTAAAGTCTGCTTTCCCAGGTTCAGAAAAAAATCTAGTTTTGCACGACATATGCAGTCTGATGGGACTAAAATTTCTATCCACCGTGGTGCATGCCGCAGGAAATTAGTGATGGAAGACAAAATTTCAAAGGATATGCCATTTGATACTCGAGAAAAACCTGATATGAATAATGTATGTTCCATGAAATTGACACGGGAAGATGCCCTTTCGCAGCATATGCTCCCTCATACAGGTCAAACATCTCATCAATGTGATGTATGTTCCAAGCAATTCACACGCAATGGTGATCTTTCCCGGCATATGCTCCTTCATACAGGTGAAAAACCTCATCATTGTAATGTGTGTTCCAAGCAATTCACACGGAAATGTGGCCTTTATCAGCATATGCTCTTCCATACTCGTGAAAAAGCTCATCAGTGTGATGTATGTTTCAAGCAGTTTGCCCGGAAAGGTGACCTTTCTAGGCATATGCTCCTTCATACAGGTGAGAGACCTCATCAGTGTAATGTGTGTTCCAAGCAGTTCACAATGAAATGTTCCCTTTCCAATCATATGCTGATTCATACAGGTGTAAAACCTTTTCAGTGTCATGTGTGTTCCAAGCAATGCACACAGAAAGGTGGCCTTTCTCAGCATATGCTCCTTCATACAGGTGAAAAACCTCATCAGTGTGATGTATGTTCCAAGCAATTTGCCCGGAAAAGTGACCTTTCTAGGCATATGCTCCTTCACACAGGCGAGAAACCTCATCAGTGTAATGTGTGTTACAAGCAATTTACAATGAAATGTTCCCTTTCCAAACATATGCTGGTTCATACAGGTGTAAAACCTATTCAGTGTGATGTGTGTTCCAAGCGATTCAAACAGAAAGGTGCCCTTTCTCAGCATATGCACAGTCATACTGGTGAAAAACCACATCAGTGTGATTTGTGTTCCCAGCAATTTGCCCGGAAAGATGTCCTTTCTCAGCATATGCTCCTTCATACAGGTGAAAAACCTCATCAGTGTGATGTATGTTCCAAGCAATATGCCTATAAAGTTGACCTTTCTAGGCATATGCTGCTTCACACAGGTGAGAAACCTCATCAGTGTAATGTGTGTTACAAGAAATTCACAAGGAAATGTTCCCTTTCCAGACATATGCTGGTTCATTCAGGTGAAAAACCTTATCAGTGTGATGTGTGTTCCAAGCGATTCAAACAGAAAGGTGCCCTTTCTCAGCATATACACCTTCATACCAATGAAAAGCCTCATCAGTGTGATGTGTGTTCCAAGCAATTCAGACAAAAAGGTGCTCTTTCCCAGCATATGCTCATTCATACAGGTAAAAAATCTCATCAGTGTGACGTGTGTTCTAAGCAATTCGCACGAAACAGTGACCTTTCGCGGCATATACTCGTTCACACAGGTGAAAAACCTCATCAATGTGATGTGTGTTTCAAGCAATTCACCTGGAAATGTTCCCTTTTGAAACATATGATCCTTCATATGGATGATAAACCTTAGTATGGTGAGCAATTCACATTTAAAGATACATTTTCCAGTCATGTTCTTCATATAGTTGAAGAATCTCATCAGTGTTTTGTGTTCTAAGGAATTCACACAGAAAGGAATCCTTTCAAACCACATGCTGTTTCACTCAAGCAAACCTCATCAATGAGATGTATCCTGCAAACAGTTTCCACCAGAAGGTAGCTTTTCTAAGCATATGCTCCATCAAACATGAAAATTCTCACCAATGGTGGTATACTGTGGGAAATTCACGAAAGCCACCCCGGTGACACAGTAGTCTGAGGGATGGCCTCTGATTGTTCGTCTAAAGGTGTCTGTGTTCGAATCCTGGTGAGGCATGGATGCTGTGTATGTCTTATGGCATTGGCTCTCTCCCTTCCTTGGAACTAGTGACTCTAAATTAGGGACGGGCAACTGCTTATAGCCCATTTTGTTGCCCATGGTGGTGGTTAAACTTCCAACAAAACAAACAAATTCCCAAAGACAATTTTTGAAGACAGATGCTCCTTTACATTGGTGAAAAACTTCATTAGTGTTATGTATGCTTCAAGGCATTTACTCTTACAGATCATCTGTCAAAACAGATGTTCCATTGTAATAGAAGTTAATACAACTGGATAACATGTGCTTCCAGGTAATTTTGTGACGCTTTTTTTTTTTTTTTTTTTTTGTTAGCATATGCTTTGATAAATTTCTTGAGCATTGAGGCATATTAAATATTCAGAGAGATATATGACATTTATGCACCCACACTTTAAATTTTACCGATTGAAATGTAGTTTTTGAACCTGTGAGATACCTGAATTATTATGAGTTAATACATGGGTGAAGGTGTAGCTTAGTGTACTAAATTATTCAGCTAAAAATCTCAAAAAGCTTCACTACACTTTTTAGAGTTTTGCAGTGAAACTTACCTGTAGTCATGGGAATTAGAACAAATGCTGTGGCGAGCATGCCCTCTCACTGCTGCAGTTACATCTGAGGCTCGGCCAATGATTTGCTGCGGTGGCCGTTTAATGCGTCATCCAAGATAGTGATCACAGTTTTGATTTTTCAATGTTGCTTTCTCAAATTATTTGGAAGATGATTTTTAGTGTCCATTCTAAAGACAATAATTAAAAATTTAGAATTCTTTTCCGGAGCAAAGCATATTGGTGCAAAGGTTTATTCCATCTCACAATTTTTGCTCATAAAATAGTCATCGCAGCACGACACAGAGATCATCATCTGGGACCCTTGGAGGATATCAAAGCATCGCCAAGGCAGGATCGCTGCAGCATTCATTCACATCCCCATGCTTGCAGGTAAATTTTGCGGTAAGAATCTTTAAGATGTGTTGGAAAGGTATAATTTTTGGTAAATGTGTACTTTAGCGTCCTAAATTCTTTCCTCGGAAAACTTTCACTGCGTGTAAAGATCCAGACTTACAAATTTTGCTGGTAGACATTGGCCACCAAGACCAAAATTGTTAGTGACCATAAAAAAAAAAACTCAGTGGCCAAACTTTGAAAAAAAAAAAAATCAAATTGTATATTTCATACTAAATTATTTTTATAAAATTGCTTAGTATAATATCAGTATGTTTTATTTTGCATATTTCAGTTATAGTATTCTTAAAAGTTGAAACTGAAGTAATAAAACAATGCAGGAGAGTGTGCTTACGGGAGAAATCTTTGCACCGTCCGACTTCCGGTTTTGGAAATTTTCCCACTATTTTCAAGCTGAAATACAAATATTTATGCAGTTAAATATTACTTAACAATAATACTGGGCAGAAGCAACATTACGAGAAAAAAGGAATTACGATTGCAGAAAAACTCTGAACTCCGTCGACCTTCCGTTTTCGGAATTTTTGTAAACATGGAATTTCGTCCTCCGACGAACATCCCCTGTCATCCCCCCAATTGTGTTCACTAGTTCTTTGATCTTGCGAGTGACCAAAATAATTACGAAAAGGCGGAGTTCCTCGATTTCGCGGAAGAATCTGATGTCTGAGATTACAGGGAAATTTTTGCGGCGTCTAACCTCCGTTTACGCACATTGTTGCCTACAGTTTCAAGCTGAAATACTTTTATGCAATAAATTCATATTTAACAATAAAACTTTACACTAAGGCAACATCGGGAGAAACAAATTATGATTACTGTAACTCCATTCAACTACCGTTTTCGAAAGTTTTGAGACACGAAATACCGTCTCCAGATGGAACTCCCCCACACAAGCAAATTGTCTTCAGTTTTACGCTGATCCTGAGAACGATCTAAATGATGACAAAAAAAAACCCGGCGAAATTTCGCGAGTCCGCTTAAGGATCTCGTGCATATCATAAAACAATAAAATTTTAAAAAAAATGAAAATTCGTAGAATCTGTAGTTTTGACAGCGAGGGTCCGTTAGTCAGCCAACTAAATCCGTAGAAACTACGGACATTTCGTAGTAGTTCGCAGGTATGGAAATATTATTGCTGTACAACCTCGAAAATCTGGAATCGTCCGGAGATACGGACTAAGCCGATTTCGAATTTTAGAATTTTCCTGGGGAATATGCAGGCTTTCAGCGAACATTCATTAAAAATAATAAAAAGAAAATGCCTAACTTCTAAAGTTTTCATCGGATTTTGACGAAATTTCACACGGGAGATTATTTTGACATGTCTTGGTTACTGTTAAATTTGCATTCAGTTATTTAAAAAAATGGAGAATTTTTTTAAAATAAAAATTTCTCCCAGTTGGACTTTTCTGACACAGACAGTTGAGCTGTCCACCGCCGGCTTTTATCCCCACCGCAACCTCGTTCCCCTACGATGAATCATCAGCCTTGGCACATTCTTTGTGATCAAAAACCGACGCCCTTGCCTTTCTTATAAACTTATTTTTTTCTTTTCTGCTGTTCAAGCAGAATGAAAAAGGTGATGGCCGACTTCCGTACAACTCAAATTTTGTGCCATTTCGTGCGATTTCCGTACATTTGGCGTAAACATTTTAAAAAACGTGCGAGTTGCGTACAAGTTAAAAAAAAATTCCGTACAATACAAGTTAAATAAAATAAATGTTTTCCCCTACAGGTCGCCAGAATTGGCGATTTAATCAAACATTTTTAGTCGCCATGACGAAGTTTATCACCAGTGGCGACCGTGAGTCTGGATCTTTAACTGCGTGGGAAAAGTGCGACGTACAATTTTTTAGGTATGCAAAATAATGGGGAAAGGTGCAAAATTGTAGTATTTTTTGATAAAAAGGAAAGAATTTTTTCCGAAGTTTTAACCTGCGAATACGATGGTTTGCAGCAGTTGGTGCGGGAGGCTGAAGTGATGCTAACGGCCACCACGTGAAGCTTCCATGCGTTGGAACGGTGTAGGAATTGGTAGTGAATGCCCGGAAGAATACAATAGGAGTGGGGTGTATCTTTCCGAAGAGTGTGGTGCGTCGTGTAATCGTGCACAAACAGAAGTAGTTCAAAACTGTTTTATTCATTTCTGAGAAATAAATGTGCAAAATGTCGTTATTATTAGTTTCACAATGTCTCCGAATGGAAATAAATGAAGGAATGTAAATGAATTTCTGTGGGACAGAAGTGTTGAGTAAGAAGTTTTGGTTACGGTTGAACCCAAAGCGGCCGCCCCTGTGGCGCAGTGGTCTAAGCGATGGCCTCTGATCATTCGTCCGAACGGGGTCCGGGTTCTAATCCCGGTCAGGCATGGATGTTGTGTTTGTCTTACGGTACTGGCTCTTTCCCTTCCCTGGAACCAGTGACCCTAAATTAGGGACGGGCGACTGCTTATAGCCCATTGAGTTGCTCACGGTGGTTGTTAAAAGTCCAACTAAAAAAAAAACCCAAAGCGTTGGTTATGGTTTGAAAGATGTGCAGGGGTAGGTGATTTCTTGAAGCACTTCATTTGTAGTTCTGCTGTTATTCCGTACATCGTAGCTCACATTTCCCCCTCGTGAAATGGATGTTTTTCAAAATAAACGATTTTCTTTAATTCAGAAATTGTACTATGGCAGGGAGGCTGAGAGCTTCTTGTCGTATTGTGGCGGATAATGAAATTTTAAGCCATGACGAAATCCGAAAAGAAGTGTAGAAACTGACGAATTTGTACTTACTCTTTCTCTAAATTACCCTTTAAAAAACACAACTTACAATGCTGCGTAAAGCCCATCTCTTTCCTTCAGCGTATTCCTACAAGACTATTCAACGACTATGAACTGCTGAACAGCTTCTTGTTGTATTCTTCCTCCCGTTACTTGCCCTTCTCAACGAAGCTTCCATTCACCACACTACACTTTCATGCCATCGCCGCACTGTCGTCTTAGGCATACCACACGTACTCTTCCAAACCATCGTACTCCCAGGTAAATTTTTCGGAATAATTCTTTCCTTTTATCTAAAAATACTGTATTTTTGCACCTTTCCCCATTATTTGGCATGCTTAAAAAATTGTACGTCACACTTTTCTCACACAGTTAAATTTTTCCAACGAAATAATTGAGGATGCTAAAGTACACATTTACCTATTTTTTACTTCATTTTCTATCGAACTACATACATTAAAATATGGAATCAATTTTTGGTAAATGTGCCCTTTTTAGCGTCCTAAATTATTTCGTCGGAGAAATTTAACTGCGTGGGAAAAGTGCGACGTACAATTTTTTAAGCATGCAAAATAATGGGAAAAATGCGAAAATATAGTATTTGTAGAGAACAGGAAATAATTTTGCCGAAGTATTTACCTGGGAGTATGATGGTTTGGAAGAGTATGTGCGGTAGGCCTAGGACGACAGAGAGGCGACGCCATCAAGGTATAGTCTGGTGAATGAAAGCTTCGTTGAGAAAGGCAAGTAACGTGTGGAATAATAAAACAGGAAGCGGTTAAGCAGTACTTAGTCATAGGAGCGTCTTGTAGGAATATGCTGAAGGAAGGAGGTCAGCTTTATGCAGCATTGTAAGTGGTGTTAGTAGCTTTTTCAACAGTGTTAGTGGCAAGAAACGCATATAGTGTATTAAATCCGTTTATTTCTTATGGTGTAGTAATCACAGAGATTCGCCAAGCTTTGGCACTCCACTGGGAAGCTTTTTCAAGGCAATGGTAGACATAAAAATGCAGGGAATTGCAACAGATAGGGAACAAAGTTGATTTTAGAAAATAACGTGGGTGATATCACCAGCGTATTTCGTGAAACTTTTTAGCACGTAACTACACGGCGCGCAGTGACGTGTTCCCGTCTTTTAATAACGCATGCCAAACTGTTGGTAGTTCCGTAGAGATCATGTCATTGCATGCTACTTTGCTAGAGAGGATTTCGACAGTTTCCCTGATGGCAGCCTCTTTAAAGTTAGTGTAAGGGGCAATTCTTCTAATATTATTCCATACTGGAGTGGCCGATGAATGCACGACTTCTCTGGCAAGGGCTGTATTCTGCATATCCTGGTTGACAATTTGCACGTGTTCTTTACATCTAGTGTCCAAGGATCGCTTTGTCATTCCGATATATATCTTTTCCGTGTTGTCAGAATACACCAACGGTATAGCGTACACACCCGCCTTTTCTTTTTCACACTGTCTCTCCTTGCAGCTTGATACTATATGTGATAATGGGGTCGGGGACTTCATTGCTATTAATATTTTGTATTTACGTTACAAATTCTTTAACCAATATGCAAAGCCTGGGATATATGAGATGGATGCTACGTACTTCATTCTCTTACTAGGTGATTTTGTTGCTGCTGACATTATACGATTTCTTACAGTTCTATGTATTCTGTCTATTTCATCCTTCTTATATCCAGCCTTTAGACCATTGCTATAAATATTATCAATTTCCTTGTTATTTATGTAGTCGGGTTTGCAGATGTTATATGCTCTATAAAACCATACTGTAAAAGCAGAAAGTTTGTATTCTTTTGGGCAGTGCGAATCAGGAAGGACAAGGTTTGGCACTGCGATCAGTTTATAATAAATGTTAAAATCGAAGTTGGATGTTCTATTTCTTCTGAGTGCGACGTCAAGATAATTCAACGTTCCAGATCTTTCAGACCATACCAGGAGTTAGAGACTAGTTCCACTCATTTTATTTGACATACTTCCCCAAAAAGTGAATGCCCTAATTTCAAGAGAGGACGAGATTCTGAGTAAAAAACATAGTAAAAAGCTGGATATTCTTCGATCAACTGAGATCCGAACCAATAATTATAAACTCCCATTTGTAAATGAATCAACAGTACAAATGACAGAAGAACAAGTGAAAGTTTTGGAGCACGGACCAAAATATTGCCCTCAATCGAAGCCTAATATCTGAGGTAGAAAGTATAATTTCCCAAGTTTCAGCAGAAGATTGTGATATGACCAGATGTTTAGGGGTATCAAAATTAAGAAGCAGTAGAGTGAATTTTAAAAGGAGGAATAACGGAAAAGGCCAAGTCAAGAAAAGTGACAATCAGATTAAAAAAGTTTTAGAGAACATTCATAATGATTCTAGAATATCAATTACCCTAAGAGACAAGTCGAATCAGATTGCCATTATGAACAGGTCTGATTATATTCGAAAACTTAAAAGATTTGCTGATCAATCAGACTCAATTTTACAGTTGAAGAATCCTTTGAATAGTATAGTATGGAAAGTTCAAGCTCTAGCCAAAGACAAAGATTTACCGGAAACTATTAGAAATTCAGCGAAACTTCCTACGGGCCCTACAATTCAACCACTCTTTGGACGACTAAAGAATCGTAAACTGGGATCTGCCCTTAGGCCTATAGTAGCGAAAGACAAATCTCCTACATATTGTTAGAAAAATCCCTAGCTGTATTAAGTTTCGACATAGTGTCTTTTATATTCGTCTGTACCTATACCAGAGGCTGTTGGAAACCTTAAAGAAATAATAGTCACTTCCCGTGAATTCACACCGACCCAAACAAAAAAAATTATCTGTGCCTTAAATCTAGTTACTAACCATAACTATTTCAAATTGGATGGTTACATCTACAAACAAACAAAAGGAGCACCGATGGGTTCCCCTCTATCAGCAGTACTTGCTGAAGCAGTACTTAGACTGCTAGAAGATCTCATCTTTTTAAAGTGTATCAAGAAACTACGAGTTTGAACCCGCTACGCTGATGATATATTCTTCATATGGGAACATGGAATGGACGAATTAAAAGATTTCATGCATAAGATAAACATTCTACATAATACGATAAAGTTCACCATGGAGCTTGAAGTGGATGGAACATTGAATTATCTTGACGTCGCGCTCAGAAGAAACAGAACATCCAGCTTTGATTTTAACGTTTATTATAAACCGACCGCAGTACCGAACCTTGTCCCACCTGATTTGCACTGCCCAAAAGAGTACAAACTTTCTGCTTTTAGAGCATGGTTCTATAGAGCGTATAACGTATGCCACCCCGACTACCTAAATAACAAGGAAATTTATAATATTTATAGCAAAGGTCTAAAGGCTGGATATAAGAAGGATGAAATAGACAGAATACATAGAACTGTAAGAAATTGTATAATGTCAGCAGCAACAAAATCACCTAGTAAGAGAATGAAGTACGCAGGATCCATCTCATATATCCCAGGCTTAGCAATGACATGATCTCTACTGAACTACCAATGGTTTGGCATACATTATTAAAACACGGGAACATGTCGCTGTGCATCTTGTAATTACATGCTAAAAACATTTCACGAAATACGCTGGTGATATCACCCACGTTATTTTCTAAAATCATCTTTGTTCCTTATCTGTTGCAATTCCCTGCATTTTTATGTCTACCGTTGCCTTGAAAAAGCACTCCCAGTGGAGTGCGAAAACTTGGCGAATCTCTGTGATTACTACACCATAAGAAATAAATGGATTTACTACACTATATGCATTTCTTGAATGTTCATATTGTGGTGTATTAAAAATTAAGTTAGTGTTAGTGGCTCTTTCCAAAGTCGTGAGTCTCCACACTTCATTACGGATTTTGTCAGTTCTTAAAATTTCTTTTTCCGGCACAATAAGACAAGGAGCTTTTGGTCTCCCTGCCATACTACGATTGCTGAATTGAAGAAATTCCTTTATTTTTTAAAAATATCAGTTTCAGGATGAAAAAATGTGAGCTACAATGTACAGAATACCATCACAACTACAAATCAAGTGCTTAAAGAAATCAACTACCCCTGTACATCTTCAAAACCATAACCAAAACTTGAGGTTGAACCAAAAGTTCTTACTCAACACTTCTGTCGTACACGAAAACATTTACATTCCTTCATTTCTTTCCATTTGGAGACATTGTGAAACTAATAACGACATTTTGCACATTTCTTTCTCAAAAATTAAGAAAACAGTTTGGAACTACTTCCACTTGCACAGGATTACAGCACGCATCACACTCTTCAGAAGAATACACCCCATTCTTATTGTATTCTTCCACGCATTCACTACGAACCCTTGGTCCCTTCCGAAGCCTGGAAGCTTCACGTTGTCGCCATTAGCATTGCTTAAGCCTCCCGCGCCAACTGCTGCAAACCATCGTACTCGCAAGTAAATACTTCCGTGAAACTCTTCCATGTGCTCTTAAATTACTGTATTTCTGCATCTTTCCCTATTATTTTGCAAGCTTAAAAAAATTGTATGTCACACTTTTCCCACACAGTGAAATTTTGGTAAATGTGTAGTTTAACGTCCTAAATTATTTTGTCGGAAAAATTAAACTCTGTGGGAAAAGTGCTACGTACAATTTTTTAAGCATGCAAAATAATGGGGAAAGGTGAGAAAATATAGTATTTTTACATTAAAGGAATTTTTTTTCCCGAAGAACTTACCTTGGGGTTCGGAAGAGTACGTGCGGTAGGCCTAAGATGACGGAGCGGTGATGGTGTGAAGGTGGATTCCGGTGAATGGAAGTGTAGTTGAGAACGGCAAGTTATGTGCGGAAGAATACACAAGGAAGCGGTTCAGCAGTACTTAGTCACCGAAGCAGGTTGTAGGAATATGTTGAAGGAAAGAGGTTGGCTTTATGCTGCATTGGTAATATAATTTTTTCAACGGTAATTTTGCGAAATCGTAAGTAGAAAATTGCCAAGAAGGCTTAAAATTACATCATCCCCCACAATTCGACACGAAGCTCTAGGCCTCCCTGCCATAGTACAATTCCTGATTATAATAAAATCATTTATTTTCCAGAATATCCGTTTCACAAGGGGGAAAAAAGACGAACGATGGACGGAATAACAGCAGAACTACAAATGAAGTGCTTGAAGAAATCACCAACGCCTTAACATCTCCGAAACCATAACCAAAACTGGGAGTTCTACTGGAACCAAAACTTCAGCCGCACATTATATCGTTTACATTCCTAGACATTTTTACAATAAAAACAAAAACATTTAGAACATTTCTTTATTAATAATTAATGAAACATTTCTGAACCACTTCTTCTTTCACATGATTACACGACGCATCACACTCCTCCGAGACATACACCCCACTCTTGTTGTATTCTTCCGCGCATTCACTACCAACTGTTACTCCCTTCCAACGCACGGACCCTTCACTGTGTGGCCGTTAGCATCGCTTTAGCCTCCCGCACCAACTGCTGCAAACCATCGCACTCGTAGGTCAGTTCTTTGGGAAAAAAATTCCTTTCATGTAAAAATACTAAATTTTTGCAGCTTTCCCCATTATTTTGAATGCTTAAAAAATTATACGTAGCACTTTTCCTACACAGTTTAATTTTTCTGGCGAAATAATTTAGGACGCTAAAGTACGCATTTACCCAATTTTTTATCAAAATGTTTAGCCAAATAATTTAGGACAATAAACTACACCTTTACCAGTTTGTGGATATAATAACTAAATTTAGTTAAACTTTTAGAAGACGGATACTTCCTTTTTTTTACAAATTCTAAGTTACCCAGTGGATTCATTTTGCTATTCTACTTTGTTTTGCTGCTCAATATTTTTGTCAGTGGTTGCAATATTTCACATGCTTTTGTATGCATATAATTTTATCGAAGCCATGTTGAGTATGCTGTGGAGGGAAGCCAAAATCTAGTTTGTTGATGTGTGAGTACTGTAGGCAGCAGGTATAATGCATAGCTGTGCCCACTCCTATGGAGAAGAGGAAGCACAGCTACCATATATCCTGAAGAGCAATTGAATTAGAGACAGCTGGCGTTATGCAAATGTGGCGCTGTGGGCAATATAAGGAGTGATGCGACGGGAATCAGTAAAAATCGGACGCAGTATGGGTAAGTTGAAGGATCTAAGCGCATTTGATCGTGGGCAAATTGTTGGGGCCCGACGAATGAGTCACTCCATCTCGGAAGACGTGCAGGTACTGGGATTTTCACGAGCCACCTTGTAACAGGTGCACCGTGAGTACATCGAATCTGGTAAAATCATCCCTGCAAGGGCCAACTGCCGTGGACAACAGCATGTGGATGAGAGGGGTCATCGTCGGCGAGCTCACAATGTAACAGCGGATAGACAGGCCACAGTGCAAGAAATTACTCGGCAATTTAACGCTGGTGCACAAAAACGTGTAAGCAGCCACCCCATCCAGTACCATCTCCTCGCTATGGGGTACAGAAGCCATCGTCCCATGAGGGTACCGCTGCTGACCGCACATCTCAGATTGCAAAGATTAGCATGGGTGCGGGAACATCGCCACTGGACCCTAAACATGTGGGAAAATGTTGCCTGGACTGATGAGTGGAGATTCACGTTGGTACATGCTGATGGCAGGATACGAGCACGGTGCAAACCACATGAAGCGATGGATCCTTCTTGCTAGCAGGGTACTCTTCAGCCTGGTGGGGGTGGCATTCTCGTCTGAGGACTGTTTACGTGGACTGAAATGGGATCCCTGGTACATGTCATATTGTCCCTCACAGGTCAGCGTTACCGGGATATCCTGGATGACCATTTGCTCCCATTTGTGTATGTTAAACATCCCACTGGGAACCTCATCCTGCAACAAGACAATGCACCGTGCCATCGCTCCCAAAGTGTATCCAAATGGTTGTATGAACACTCCACCGACGCAACTTCGCTTCCTTGGCCAGCTAGGTCACCTGACCTCAATCTCATCGAGCACATCTGGGATGCCATCGAGAGAGATGTTCGAGGCTCTGATCCCCTTCCATCAAATCTTCGTGAACTGTGGGAGCTTGTTCAGGGGTCATGGATCCGTATGGCTTCCCAACGCTCTCCGGTGTCTTGCCGAGTCCATGCTGAGACGAATCCCCGCCGTCATCAGGGCGAAAAGTGGTGCTACGCGTTACTAGACAGATATCTCTAATTCAATCTTCAGTGTAAGTGGGAGCAGTCAGAAAACTATCACATGACATTTGTAGATCAAAACCTGAGGACTGTGCATTTTCCAAAAAACGCATCATTGTGACTTTCTGGGCATAACATAGAGATTCGTACAGTAAGTAAGTTAGGTAATGAGTCAGTCAAAATAAGTAAAATATCAAGGTGTTTTCCATACCTTTTGGCAGTTGTATTACATCTTCAGTCATCATGAATAAGTGATGACTATCATACTGTAGTTAGATGTAAAGAAACTGGCTGTCTGCAATCCTCCCGAGTATGCTCAGCATGTTTTGTTAATAAAGTTATATGAATGCCGAAACATGAGACATGTTATTTCTGCACTCAGGAATGTTTACGTACCAAAATTAATGTTCTGGGCTATATAGAATTCGTAAAAGTAGCTATGTGTGCATCTTCTAAATGATTACCCAAAGAGTTTTAAGTGATTTTGAATTTAATTTAAAAAGTGGTCTATGAGCCCATATTTAGTGAGATCCAGAATTTCAACAAGTAATGTTAATTCAAAGCCAATTTGATCATATTTTATGAACAAAATTAAATGAAATCCTTGGATTTGACAATTAAAAGACTAGCTAAGATGATCACTTTTAACAAGTAACAAAATTTAATGAAATTCCGTATTTAATGAGGCTGGGAAAATCTGCCGCACACTAAGTCGCAAATGGCTGAGTGGTTAGCAGTTCAGACTACCAATGCCAGGTCCTCAGGTTCGATATCCTGGGCTGATATTGCGGGGGAGGGTGTGATTTGATAACAATCACTGAATATTCGCCGTGCATCGGACAAGCACGTTAAGTGACGGCCCCCAGGTTGGACCCACTGGTTAAATGGGTATCCTTTCCTATGCCTCCCCCCACCCCCTTGAAATTCTCTCACCCCTCCAGGTGGGGGCGTAGGAAAGGATAGGCACCATCTACTATGCTCTAAGCTCACTACAAACTGTTCTGTCAAAGTTGCTAGACTTGCTCTCATTCCTTTCGTTTCTGTGTCCTGCTCAAAAGGCGAACTCGCTGTAGGTGGCTGGGACCTAAAATCTACTCACTGTGGATGGAAGTCCTACAAGAAAATGACACTTACTTGCTTACCGAAAACTCTGCTGCACACTGTTCTAGAATGTAGCAAAAGATAGGATGGTATACAAGACGAAATTGCAGCAGCACAGTGGAATCTCTGTGTTTATGGAAGAATGTTGAGAGAAAAGCAATGTGAATGTGTACATCAAATGTTGAACAAAGGAGCTTTGCAAGAGAATCTTCACCACCCCTTCAAATGTGCTATGCTTTGTGAGTATTGCGTCAACAGAATTGAAAACATGCCCCTTACTCCAGGGAAAAAAGAGGATGGATGGAGATTCATGCACGTCTTAAGTAGATTATTTCTGGGCGATGATTGCAGAGAGGGATAAGGGAGTAATGGCATGTGGGTGTAGGATAAGAGAAAACATTCTTAAAGGAGTTTTGCAAAAGAATCTCCACCATCACTTCAAGGGTGCTGTGCCTTGGGAGTATTGTGCCAACAGAATTGAAAACACGCTCCTTACTCAAAGGCAAAAAGAGGATGTATGCAGATTCATGCACATGCCTTAAGTATATTTCTGGGAAATGTGCCATGTGGGTGTAGCAGAGCTTGCAAAACTGCTGAAATTTCTACTAGCCAATGTGACTAGTGGAATAAAAATTTTACTAGCCAAATGACTAAATCTACTAGCAATGCAAAGTTAAAAAAATAAATAAAATAATAATTCAGTAACTTCTACTTACATTTCTATGAAATTAAATGGGTGAATGTTATTATTTTTCTCTTTAACGAGAGTCCCCTACCCCATTAACTTCATAAAAACATGTGCACAGAGCAGTTACTGCATAGGATCATTAGATTGACTGCAAATATTGCATATGTGCTTTTGTTCCAAAATGTTTGATTTTTGACAATTTATTTTCAACGCTGGAATATCATTACTCTTACTATCTTAATTTTCACATACATAATTTATTTTCAAGAGGCCATTGAAGTTAGATGTCTAATTCCGTTAATAATATTTAAAACAAAGGGACAAAAGCTAGGATATATATATATATATATATATATATATATATATAAAGTGGCACCAATAATGTTATAGTTTGCCGCCCCGGTGGCGCAGTGGTCTAAGGCGTTGGCCTCTGATCATTCGTCAGTAAGGGGTCCGGGTTCGAATCCCGGTCAGGCATGGATGTTGTGTTTGTCTTACGGCACTGGCTCTCTCCCTTCCCTGGAACCAGTGACCCTAAATTAGGGACGGGCGACTGCTTATAGCCCATTGAGTTGCTCACGGTGGTCGTTAAATTTCCAATCAAAAAAAAAAAAAAAAAAAAATGTTATAGTTTACCGCTGATATGCACTGTGTCTGATCTTTCCATCAGAGGTATCTGTCCATCACAATTGAATAGCGTTTTGAGGATAAAAATCTTCAATTGAAGGGCCATTACATCTAATCATCATTAAGTCATTTTAATTGTCACTATTCAGACATGCCCGATTACTTGTTTTTATGATGCTCATTGCTGAAAAGCCACGCTCACAAGGAGCAGTACTACATGGCAATAGATGTAGCATCTGCATCATCTTAAAAATATTACCATAACAGCTTGTTTCCTATTTATTTTCAAGAGGTCATTCGTTTTTGTTCAGCATATATGCAGCTAAACAGAGATTCAAAGGTTATCTTTTACCTGTAGATGACTTTATATTTCGTGCATACAATTTAAATCTTGAGTATTCTGTCATAACAGAGTCCACATCCTGCAATTCCAGTTGAGGCAACATTCTGCAGACATCTGGCATTTAATTTGTTCCGTAATCAACAAGATCGGACCCATCAGGAAAATGAGCTGGATCCAACAATACTGAGAGCTGGGTTACAAGGCCATCAGGAAAAAAATGAGCTGGATCCAACAATACTGAGCTGGGTTACGAGGCCATCAGGAAAATGAGCTGGATCCAACAATACTGAGAGCTGGGTTACGTGGCCATCAGGAAAATGAGCTGGATCCAACAATACTGAGAGCTGGGTTACTTGGCCATGAGGAAAATGAGCTGGATCCAACAATACTGAGAGCTGGGTTACGTGGCCATCTGGAAAATGAGCTGGATCCAACAATACTGAGAGCTGGGTTACGAGGCCATCAGGAAAATGAGCTGGATCCAACAATACTGAGAGCTGGGTTACGAGGCCATCAGGAAAATGAGCTGGATCCAACAATACTGAGAGCTGGGTTACGTGGCCATCAGGAAAATGAGCTGGATCCAACAATACTGAGAGCTGGGTTACGAGGCCATCAGGAAAATGAGCTGGATCCAACAATACTGAGAGCTGGGTTACGTGGCCATCAGAAAAATGAGCTGGATCCAACAATACTGAGAGCTGGGTTACGAGGCCATCAGGAAAATGAGCTGGATCCAACAATACTGAGAGCTGGGTTACGTGGCCATCAGGAAAATGAGCTGGATCCAACAATACTGAGAGCTGGGTTACGTGGCCATCAGGAAAATGAGCTGGATCCAACAATACTGAGAGCTGGGTTACGAGGCCATCAGGATCCAACAATACTGAGAGCTGGGTTACAAGGCCATCAGCCACTGTAGATAGTCTCTCATCAATGAACTTTTCATTTGCAACCAGAAGTTTCCTTCGATCTTCTTGAAAGCAGCCTATTTGACCATGTTTTTGTTCTGATTGCAATTTAATCCCACGGAATTTATCATTGTTTATAGCACTCTCTAGCTCATTTTCTCTGGCTCCCTTAGTTTTTTAAATATTTTGTAGTCTCAGTTTGCAGACATTTATCTCTTGTACTGCCCGATGGACTCTTAAAATTACCTTTTTAGAGAACCAGAGATGTATCTGTAAGCAATTTGCTCAGAACCCACATGAAAAATAAAATTTTTAGAAATCATGAGCTAGATATAATCTTGAATCCTGTGGCTTTTGCTCTTGAGTTTAGAATCATGGGCTTTATCTCGTGCAATTTGCTGCAAGTGCATGTATATTACATGTATGTTGCAGCACAGTGAAGACACTGCTTTGTACTTGAATGACACCCACCTAATGCCTCTTATGATATGACACTTTACAAACTTGTCGTCCAAGAACTCTACAACTTCTTTTACACCTTTAATACAGACATTTGACGTGGATCAGGAACATCAAACAAAGGTCTTCGCTCTTTCCACGTTTATAAGTGAGTCACAGAAAAATTCTCATTGGCTGCCACCGGGAATCGAACCCAGGATCTTCCAGTTATGCGCCGGATATGATTCCACTACACCACAGCGGCCTCGAATTCCTCCAGACTTACACACGCTAACTGCCAAGCCAATTAGGCAGGTTGCTTCTTGGAGCCCCACACAATGCTGGGGATTCACCAAAGATGGTAAGCAGCAACTAAAGAAATGATTATAAATGTGGAAAGAGCGAAGACCTTTGTTTGATGTTCCTGGTCCACGTCAAATGTCTGTATTAATTATTCATTCGCTTCTAATTATTTCTTCAGTTGCTGCTTACCATCTTTGGTGAATCCCCAGCATTGTGCAGGGCTCCAAGAAGCAACCGGCCAAATTGGCTTGGCGGTTAGCGTGTGTGAGTCTGGAGGAATTGGACACTGCTGTGGTGTAGTGGAAGCATATCCGGCGCGTAACTGGAAGACCTTGAGTTCGATTCCCGGTGGCGGCCAATGAGAATTTTTCCGTGACTCACTTATAAACATGGAAAGAGCGAAGACCTTTGTTTGATGTTCTTTTACACCTCTAAGCATTTTTGAGCTTTTACAGTACAGCCTGTACAGCCCTTTCACTGCATTTTCAAATGTAGTTAAGAAATATTTTTGCAGGCATCTGTAAGAGCAAGCTCCAAATGGTGGCTCATACAGTGTACTACTATGAGCCCACTGATTTCATCTTGGAAGTTGTTTCCCAACTCCATTTATGCTTCCCATGTTGACTGAGGCACCATCAAAACAGCAGCTTATTAGTTTTTCCTTCCAATGTAAAATGTTTCTTTTATTCATCATCATTTCAATCGCTTCCTTTGTGCTAGAAGCATCAGCTTTCAGAAGTGGTTGAAGGCCAAGGAAACAAATTCTTGGGTTTTGACCGTCCATAAATTGTACATATACCATTTCACTTTCAGTAGTGCCTCTGTCTGTAGAGGCATCTGTCATTAGAGATAAGAAGTAAGATTGATTAATCTGTTCTGCAAGTTTTTTTTCTGTGTCCTCTACTATGTGATGCACAAATAATTTTGCCGCTTTGTCGTTGCATAAGTATCCCCTACGTGTACTCCGCACAAACTTTTGAAGTCATTGAACGAGAAGTCTTCTTTGGCTATAGTGAATGAAATTAAGAACAATACCTTCATGGACTTTTCTAGATCTTGATTTATCTGACTGTCAGCTAAAGGTGCTTCTGAAGAGTTTTCTTGTGCCTTGTATACAGCACATGCTTTCTGGTGCACTTCAGACACATTGTGACTTTTCACCTAAAAATATGGGATAAGTCTTTTTAAAGAATAATAACTAAAAAGTCAAGAAATTATTGCAGTAAAGCAACAGTTTTACTTTGCTTTACTCTTATCTGCTTTTACAAAAACTAGAACATAGAAAATCCATTTATAAGAATGAAATCTGGAACATATTTTTTTTATTTATTTTTTTTTATTGGAGGTTTAACGACCACCGTGAGCAACTCAATGGGCTATAAGCAGTCGCCCGTCCCTAATTTAGGGTCACTGGTTCCAGGGAAAGGAGAGAGCCAGTGCCGTAAGGCAAACACAACATCCATGCCTCACCGGGATTCGAACCCGGACCCCTTTCGGACGAATGATCGGAGGCCATCGCTTAGACCACTGCGCCACCGGGGCGGCGGAACATATTTGTCTAGGCTGGCATAACTATGTACACTGAAGAGCAATTGAATTAGAGATACCTGTCTAGTAACGTGTAGCACCACCTTTCGCCCTGATGACGGCGGCGATTCGTCGTCTCGGCATAGACTCGACAAGAAACCGGATGCGTTGGGAAGCCATATGGATCCACGACCCCTGAACAAGCTCCTGCAGTTCACGAAGATTTGATTGTAGGTGATCAGAGCCTCAAACATCTCTCTCGATGGCATCCCAGATGTGCTCGACGGGATTGAGGTCAGGTGACCTAACTGGCCAAGGAAGCGAGGTCACGTCGGTGGAGTGTTCATCCAACCATTCGGATACAATTCGGGAGCTGCATTGTCCTGTTGCAGGATGAGGTCTCCAGTGGAATGTTGAAGACGCACAAACGGGAGCGAATGGTCGTCCAGGATATCCTACTGACATTGACCTGTGAGAGACAATGTCACACGTACCAGGGGTCCCATTTCAGTCCACGGAAACAGTCCCCAGACAAGAATGCCACCCCCACCAGCTTGAAGAGTACCCTGCTTGCAAGAAGGAACCATTGATTTATGTGGTTTGCCCCGTACTCGTATCCTGCCATCCGCATGTACCAACGTGAATCTCGACTCATTAGTGCAGGCAACATTTTTCCACATGTCTAGGGTCCGTTGTCGATGTTCCCGCGCCCATGCTAATCTTTGCACCCTGTGATGTGTGGTCCCTCATGGGACGGTGGCTTCTGTACCCCATAGCGAGGAGATGGTTCTGGATGGTGTGGCTGCTTGCACGTTTTTGTGCACCAGCTTTAAATTGCCGAGTGATTTCTTGCACTGTGGCCCGTCTATCCGCTGTTGCAATGCGAGCTAGCCGAGGATGACGCCGCTCATCCACACGCTGTTGTACACGGCAGTTAGCCCTTGCAGGGATGGTTTTACCAGATTCGATGTACTCACAGTGCACCCGGGACACAGTGGCTCGTGAAAATCCCAGTGCCTGCACGACTTCAGAGATGGAGTGACCCATTCGTCGGGCCCCGACAATTTGCCCACAATCAAATGCGCTTAGATCCTTCGTCTTACCCATACTGCGTCCGACTCTTACTGATTCCTGTCGCATCACTCCTTATATTGTCAGATCGCTGCATACGTCATAATGTTTCTGTTTACAGGGCCGCCCACAGCACTAAATTTGGAAAATGCCAGCTGTCTCTAATTCAATTGCTCTTCAACTTATACTGACAGAGCTCATTGAAGACAGGGGGCTCAGGGGCTGGGCAGTATTTTAGGGCCCTAGTATTAGTGGCATATCTAGGATTTGACTATGGGTGGCTGAATAAAAATACTTAGGAGAAAACATTCCCAAAATATAATGATGAAGCCATAGAAATATCCTCGCCATATTGAAATATGTATCCCATGATTCATGGACAAATCAATGTTAGCAAGAAACTATAAAAGTGCATAGTTGCAAAATGGTCACCAGTTCAGTTCTGCTTTAACCCCCTTCCTCCGAGGGTTCATCTTGTTAAAATTATATCAAAGCAGTGGACAAAAAAAATGTTATCCAAATATCATGATTCAAATGAATTCTTAATGTATGAAAATTTCCCTGCCGTCCCGGTGGCTCAGTGGTCTAAGCGCTGACTTATGACCATTCGCCCCATAAAGGGTCCGGGTTCAAATCCTGGTGAGGCATGGATGTTGTGTTTGTCTTATGGCACTGGTTCTCTCCCTTCCCTGGAACCAGTGTCTCTACATTAGGGACGGGTGACTGCTTCCCAGCAAAAACACAAGTGCTGGGAAACTGCTAGCCAACAGCCAGCAGTGCTGGGTCACTGCTGGCTGAAATTTGCCGCTTATGGTATGGCAGCGATCCGTTGGTGGCAGCACCATCAGTTGGCTGCCTGCAGTTACCCACTGATGGCTATGAAGCATGTATGTGAATTATGGACCTGCAACGTAGCACCACGAGTGGGCCGGAACTGGCAACCAAAACAACCCCAACAGGAAGTGCAAGCAGCAGGACTGCGCATGCATGAAAGCAACAATTGTGTTAACCATTTTAGTTTGACTTTCCTCTGGTGACGACTGTGAGTACATCATCTGTATTTCTCAGTGTTCTTCTCTAAGGATATAACTACAATGGTTTAAATAAATGAAAGGTAAGAGGACTTTTTTTTTTTTTTAATGTCATATGTTTTAATCCCCATGTTCTTAACAACGATGTTGGTTTCCATCTTAAAAGTATTTGAATAGTGTGTTTAAAGGTGGGTCATGCTTCTTGCCAAAATTTGCTCTGCTCAGAGTTCAGATTATCGATTTATTTTAATTGCAGTATAGTAATGTGAACATTTTCTCTTTGGCATTTCATAGAGACAGCGATGTTTTAAAAAAAGTTATGGAGTTAAGGCGCTGAGATAATAGAAACAGTCACAACATTCTGTAGTTTTGAGGTCCTTTCGTTTCAAAGTTCGTAGGGCCTGTTTGCTTATACCTGCATTTCTGAATATTTTTATTTTACTCCGACAACAGCAATACATAATTAAAAAAACTTTGGCGAATTTCTGAAAATTAGCACTAACTTGCGCGCTTGAATTGTTTTCGTAAGTTTCAGGCTTTTCGTTATATCAGTGTATCTCCAATACTCAGTTCTGATACAGACATGATTTTAACCACGAATTTTAGAAACAATAGGGTTTTTTTGTGTGCATTTTAGAAGTGTGTTTGAAAAGTATTTTGTTGTAACTATGCCATTCATTACTCTTTTTTTTTTTACTGCTTCACTCTGGTGGCATGTTTTTTGTTAAATATTATTTTGTTTGACACCACACTTAAGTTCCCAGTTCTGTCCCATTGCATTCTGTTTCACACTGCATTGTCCGTCCATCATTATTAGGCAGTTGAAAGATAATTTGAAATTTTTTCTGTGACATTTTATTGTCAAAAAAAAAAATTAAAATTTATCTTAGGGTTTTTAACTTTGCATAATTAATGTGTGAAATACACATATACTCACACTACTATTATAGGATACACCATTTTCAACAGTATATCTTAGGACACACCATTTGTAATACTTCTAATTCTAACACTATCTTATATGGTTGTTGTTGCGCTAAACAGAACACTATACTTCACCCCATATGAAATTAATCAGCTGATGTAAGAGTAATCTACCCATTAAACACGAAGTTAATATCTGAAATTCCACCGTAACCTGTTTTGTTATTTAGCCATTGTTTTAAACTGCAAATATTCAAAGACTTCCTTACTTTGTAATTATTTTCACACGTGGATCAGGAACATTTTTGATCAATGGTTGAAAATAATTGCAAATTAAGGAAGTGTTTGGATAATTGGCCCGGACAATTTAGTTCTAAGAGTAGCACGAAAAGTGCTTAATGGTGGTTAATAACCAACAATCTTTTACAAAATACTTTTCAAACACACTTCTAAAATGCGCACAAAAAAAACCCTATTATTTCTAAAATTCGTGGTTAAAATCATGTCTGTATCAGAACTGAGTATTGGAGATACACTGATATAACGAAAAGCCCAAAACTTACGAAAACAATTCAATCGTGCAAGTTAGTGCTAATTTTCAGAAATTCGCCAAAGTTTTTTTAATTATGTATTACTGTTGTCAGAGTAAAATAAAAATATGCAGAAATACTGGTATAAGCAAACAGGCCCTATGAACTTTGAAACGAAAGGGCCTCAAAACTACAGAATGTTGTGACGGTTCTTATTATCTCAGCGCCTTAACTCCATAATTTTTTTTAAAACATCGCTGTCTCTATGAAATGCCAAAGAGAAAATGTTCACATTACTGTACTGCTATTAAAATAAATCGATAACCTGCACTCCGAGCAGAACAAATTTTGGCAAGAAGCATGACCCACCTTTAAGCACTCCATTTAAATACTTTTAGATGGAAACCAACATCGTTGTTAAGAACATGGGGATTAAAACACATAATGACATTAAAAACAAACAAAAAAACCTCTTACCTTTCATTTATTTGAACCATTGTAGTTATATCGTTACAGAAGAACACTGAGAAATACAGATGATGTACTCGCAGTCGTCATCAGACGAAAGTCAAACTAAAACGATTAGCAAAATATCTCTAAGGAATTTTAACCTGTCTCATGAATTCATCACTCAGTAAAAAAATTGAAACGAATCAACTGAACAGTGAAACCACATTCATCAATATAGCATTACCCATCAACACCTGTAATGGTGAAACAGCATGACAGAAGTTATCACACTTGAATTTTTCACAAAACCCCTATGAAGTACATTATAACTAATGTACCATCAGAAGTAATGTGGTTGAGAGCCCAAGCCTTTGTTGTTGCTTCACTAATTTGTAAACAGTGCTAAAAAATGGTATTGTTGTTGCTCACCACTATGCAACAGTGAAGAGTAACTGTTTGAAACTGGCAAAACCACAAACTCTGTATGTCTAAACTGTGCTATTTTCCCTGAGAATGGACAACCCACAGTTTGAATCGCATTATCACTACTACAAAATTTCTGATGAATGAGATGATGCATTTTCTGGGGGCACTGCATCAATCTTTGTTTCAAATTTATATGCTTAACATTATACCATGCTAAAATGTATTATTTCAAATCCTGTTTCGTAATTTTTTTTCTCTGTGCCTGTGGGTACCTGACTGGTATTTTCCCTTGAACTTTAGGGTTGATTTGTACAACAAAGGGAGGGATTCTGACACTATTCGAAAGCGGAAATGAAGGTAAGCACATAAGATTATTTGTGAAGAAAGGAAAGAGATGTTGCTGGACCTGAAATGTGCAGAACTGTCCTCAACTGATTCACCTGTATGCCAACTGCGAAGTACTTCCCATGTCGTGGAAAGTTCATCAAGTAGTATTGTTTCACAGAATGAAATCAGTGATGAATATGATACTTCCTGGATGAACAGTTTTAGTGATGAAAATTCTTGTACTGGGGATGGATATTCCAGTACGAGTACTTCTGAAAATGTATCTCCTAACTGTAAGAACATGGATGAAGAACTATGTATTGAAGAATTTTCACGAAACTGGTTTGGCAGTAGCAGAGTGCCAATGCAAGCACTGACAAATATTTTAAAAGGTTTATGGAAGTGGCATCCTTCCTTACCCAGTACTGCTGTTACTCTGTTAAACACTCCCAGGGCTGTAGAAGTATAGAATATGGAAGTCTGGGAATTTCACCATTTTGGTTTGAAAAAAGGAATCATTGATGTTCCGGAGACAGTTCAATCTACTGGATATGTTCTGGAGACAGTTCATTTTACTGGAGATATTCTGGAGACAGTTCAATCTACTGGAGATGTTCTGGAGACAGTTAAATTTCCTGGAGATGTTCTGAACTTGAACTTCAGTGTAGATGGTTTGCCTCTTTATAGAAGCAGCAGTAAGCAGTTCTGGCCCATCTTGTGTTTTGTTGAAGAAGATTGGTCAAAAAGACCTTTCATTGTTTCACTATTCTGCGGTCCTTCTAAACCCCCTTTAGATAAATTCTTCTCTTCCTTTGTTGCTGACCTACAGCAACTTCAACAAAATGGCTTAAACCATGGTAACCACCAATACTGTGTAGCTGTTAGGGCATTTACGGGTAATGCACTTGCCAGAGCATTCGTGAAAGGCACTGTGTCACAATGCATTTTATGGATATGACCAGAATGGTGTGCGATACAAGAATTGGACAACGTTTCCTGATTGCTGTGCAGAAACACAATCTAATAAGTCTTTTAATAAAATGACTCAACCTGCCCACCATAAAGTCATAAGTTCTTTAGTAAATGTATATGTTGGGCTGGTATCGTAAGTTTCCTCAAGATGCAGTGCACTTGGTTTACTTGGGAGTCATGAGGAAGCTTCTTCTAACATGGAAAGGAAAAGGGCATTCTCTCCTTGGCAAATTGTCTTCTCAGAGTCGTAGTTTGCTTAATGACCAGATGGCTAAGCCCCAAATTTATTGGTCATCTGAGTTCAACAGAAAACCAAGATCACTGAATGATTTGGAAAACTGGAAGGCAACTGAATTTAGGCAGTTCCTTTTGTACCTTGGGCCAGTTTTCCTAAGGGTTATTTTAGAAAAGAAGTATTTCTGCCATTTTTTTACTTCTTTTTGTGGCAATCAAGATTTTGGCTTGTAAAAATTCTAATTTACAGCCCATTGAGTATGCTAACTCCCTTCTGCTCATGTTGTAGAAGCCAGAGAACTTTATGGCCAGGAGTTTGTCATATACAATGTGCATTCTCTAGTGCACATTTCAGAGGGCGTTAAGAAGCTAGGCCCAATAGAGTCATTTAGTGCATTTCTTTTCGAGAATTTCATGCAAACTTTAAAACGTATGCTACATGAACCTAATCTTCCTCTACAACAAGTCTGCAAAAGGATGGGAGAAAGTGCACAGTTGAGAAGGCAAAGAAATGTTTATGCAGGAAGGTAAACAAATAAAGTAGAATTTAGAGTAGTTTCTTCTAGTAGGACAGCACACAATACAAGACTAAGTGGTAGTGTGCCTGGAATACACTTTTCATCCATAGAGTGCCCATCCTTCAAATTGTCCATTACTAAAAAAGATTCCTTTTTACCTTACAAATGGGAAGGTCATCCAAATAATGAATTTTATTTTATCAGAAGATACTGAAATTTTCATCATAGGAATAGAATTTTAGAAAAAGTGTAGTTTCTGTCATTACCCCCAAAATTTTGGAAATCTTCACTTTTACTCAGTTCAAAATTTATCTGACACAATCTTGGTCTATCCGACACAGACAGTTGTTTTACCCTACAAGTCATTTTTAGCTTGTATACCTTTACAACAGTAGGTGCAGAAGGGTATACATGCCAAATACACTGCTGTTTGCTAAAATTGCAACACCATGAAGAACTGCTGGTAGTAGCTTAAAACTTACATGATATGTACAATTGGGAGAGCCCTTAACGGCCAGCGATATGTCAGGGTTGTTTTAGACACATCGTGATACCCATCCTTCAGAGTTGTCCTAGCACAATAGCTCAGCAGGAATATGGTGCTTAGCGCCATGTCACCCATGGAATGTCCAAGACCTCATCCATGAACAGCAGATACTGATTTTTCCCTGGCTGCATGTTTGCATGATATGTCAAGGGTGACCAGATGTCTAGCTTTTGGAGGACATGTCCTCCTTTCCCTAATATGTCCTCCTGTATTCCAGGCATTAAGGGAAACAGCCCAAGTGTTCAGCTTTTCAATAAGGAATAATTCAAATACATTTTGATTAAATTCTTCTATTGTAATCCTACAACCTATCAAGCCACCGCTAAAATGTATTAATTAATTTCTGGATTATTGCACGCGTACTTCCTCCGCCTCGTGGTCAGTTTATTTCTGCAGTACAGCAGTGAGTCACTTGTGAGTCAACAGTGCAGAGAAAACTCGCAAGTGAATGTTAATCTGTCTGTCGTTCATCACACATGGATGATGCCATTCGATGCATTCGAGTAAACAGTGAGCTTATCCTGCTTGTTTCGTGTGCTTTGAGTCATTACTGTGACTACACGAATATGGTTTATATAATTCAATAATCAGTGAGGAGTATACAGCTAGTTGAATACAATTCGAAAGACATGTCATGCTCAGAATTTCACAAATATTTGTTAAATAAACGGGATCTGCTGAAAAAAATATCTTCCGGTGAAAAATATAAGTAAAAATGTCCAGCAGACTAAAATCTTTCTTAAAGTTTTGCACCTATAAACTCCCAACCTGTAATATTTAAATATCGTATGTGCATTAATATTTATTTTTGTGCAAATTTATCGTGTCCTTGTTTAATAAAAATGTCCTCCCATTCCAAAAGCTCATCTGGTCACATTGCATATGTCCCCAATCAAACATACACTGAAGAGCAATTGAATTAGAGATACATATGTAGTAACGTGTAGCACCACCTTTCGTCCTGATGACGGCGGCGATTCGTCTCGGCATGGACTCGACAAGACACCAGAAGCATTGGGAAGCCATACGGATTCACATCCCCTGAACAAGCTCCCACAGTTCACAAAGATTTAATGGAGGGGATCAGAGCCTCGAACATCTCTCTCGATGGCATCCCAGATGTGCTCGATGAGATTGAGGGCAGGTGACCTAGCTGGCCAAGGAAGCGAGGTCACGTCGGTGGAGTGTTCATCCAGCCATTCGGATACAATTCGGGAGCGATGGCACGGTGCATTGTCTTGTTGCAGGATGAGGTCCCCAGTGGGATGTTGAAGACGCACGAACGGGAGCTAATGGTCTTCCAGGATATTCAGGTAACATTGACCTGTGAGGGACAAGGTCACACGTACCAGGGGTCCCATTTCAGTCCACGTAAACAGTCCCCAGACGAGAATGCCACCCCCACGAGTTTGAAGAGTACCCTGCTGGCAAGAAGTATCCATCGCTTCATGTGGTTTGTGCCGTACTCGTATCATGCCATCCGCATGTACCAACGTGAATCTCGACTCATCAGTCCAGGCAACATTTTTCCACATGTCTAGGGTCCAGTGGCGATGTTCCCGCGTCCATGCTAATCTTAGCACCCTGTGATGTGCGGTCAGCAGCGGTACCCTCGTGGGACGATGGCTTCTGTACCCCATAGCGAGGAAATGGTTCTGGATGGTGTGGCTGCTTACACGTTTTTGAGCACCAGTGTTAAATTGCCGAGTGATTTCTTGCACTGTGGCCCGTCTATCCGCTGTTACAATGCGAGCTACCCGACGATGAACCCGCTCATCCACACGCTGTTGTCCACGGCAGTTGGCCCTTGCAGGGATGGCTTTACCGGATTCGATGTACTCACGGTGCACCCGTGCCACAGTAGCTCGTAAAAATCCCAGTGCCTGCACGACTTCCGAGATGGAGTGACCCATTCGTCGGGCCTCGACAATTTGTCCACGATCAAGTGCGCTTTAATCCTTCGTCTTACCCATGCTGCGTCCGACTCTTACTGATTCCCGTCGCATCACTGCTTATATTGTCGAATCGCTGCATACGTCATGTCGTTTCCGTTTACAGGGCCGCCCACAGCGCCACAGTTGCATAACGCCAGCTGTCTCTAATGCAATTGCTCTTCAGTGTATGATGTTTGTATTTAAAAAATAGCAAATTTCACATTGCACCAAGCAGGAAATCCTAAACATTCATAAGTGACAAAATGCCTAAGGGAATAATGTTCTTCAAATGACAAAGTAGCCATCATTAGACAGCTGCAAAATGGAGAAGAAATTTTGCCATATGTTATAATACACTGCCGGACAAATGCTAAGGACGGATGACAATAGCAACGATAGCAACCATAAAATGGAAGACAGGAAAATGTGGAAATTAGCATAAGTGCGGGATACAGTAAGACGTGTTGTGCGTATGCAAATTTTGGATTGCCGAACTTTTTCGTGACGTCATAGCGCTGATAAGAGATATAAAGGATTTGACGCGTATTGACCGTTGTTGTTCAAACGCAAGGGTGAAAGGGAAAGAATCAATTGACGAACTTGCAATTTTCAGTATGTCTTCCCGACATCACCTAGATGATTTTACGTGTGGCCGTATTTTTGGCAAGATTGAAGAAGGGCGAAAAAATAACAGATGTTGCCAGGGAGTTCGACGTCAGCCACAGTGTTGTTTCAAGGCTTTGGAAATCATTTCAAACAAATGGAGAGTGTAGCAAACGTCACGGAGGAGGTCGTGTTCGCAGTACGACACCTGCAGAAGATCGGTACATAGTGCTATCAACAAAAAGACACCGGCGCAACACAGCTAGTGAGGTAGCAAATCAGTTTATGGCTGCTATTGGCAAGCGGATCTCCCGAAAAACTGTCGCCAGACGTTTGCATGAAGGTGGACTATACGTCCGCCGTCCTGTTGTGTGCATCCCTTTGTCCAGACGTTACCGTACCGCCCGTTTGCAATGGTGCCATCAACATCGCAATTGGACTGATAACCACTGGTCTGCTGTCCTCTTCTCAGATGAGAGTAGATACAGTCTATCGTCTGATTGTCGACGACAACTGATCTGGGGAGATAGTGGTACTGCATATTGTCCAGCAAACATACAGGAAAGGGACCGATATCCGACATGTAGTGTCATGGTATGGGCTGGCATCATGATCAATGGCAGTACGTCCCTCTATGTGTTCCAACTGGGACTATGACTGCCCAACGATACATTAATGATGTTCTGCTACCTCATGTTCGCGTGGTGCTGTCGGTGATAGATTCATTTTCATGGACGACAACGCAACATGTCATCGAACAGTCGCTGTCCAGGAGTGTCTTGAGAGCGAGGATATTCAACGCCTCGTATGGCCAGCACGTTCTCCAGATCTGAATCCCATTGAAAATGTGTGGGATGCTTTGGGGAGGAGTCTTGCTGGTCGCCAATGCCCTCCAATAAACAAGGACACCCTCATCCGTGCACTGACAGAGGAATGGGATAAATTACCCCAACAGCTGCTTGATAATGTTGTGCAAAGCATGACACGACGTGTGGAATCTTGCATCGCCCTCCATGGTGGCCATATCCCGTATTGACATCTTACGCCGGAACGCCTGCGGATGGTAATTGCATTTTTTTCACGTTTACGTATTCTGCACAAAATGGCCTGTTTGTCTCTTGAACACGTTCCAAAGCCTTCTGGATTTCAGAGCACAATTAATTGTCTTTCTTGTAATGTCCTGGCATTCTGACATTATTTTATTTCACTTAGCATCCAACCACGCTTACTTTTTTATGCGCTATATAGCCGTTTATGACCCGTCCTTAGCAATTGTCCAGCAGTGTATATATGGATATACACTGGCGGAAAGTGAAAAAAGAACACCAAGAAGGAGACGTCTGATACCAACGAAATTTATACAGCATAATAACGGAATACAGAGGATAACGTGATCAAAACATTATGGCAAAATACAGCTGTATTTGCTGGTAAACTGAAAAATAACATTTCCATGTAACATGGTTAGTACGAAGTTGAATCGCCATGAACTGCGTCACACTGTGCAATTCTGGCATGGAGTCTGTCGTACAGATGTTGGATGTAAGTTTGGGGTATTGAGTTCCAAGCATCCTCAACCTGAACGCGTAAATCGGGGATGGTCGTGGCTGGCCGTTGAGACCGGATAAGTCGTCCCATAAAATCCCACACGTGCTCAATGGGGGACAAATCCGGTGAACGTGCAGGCCATGGAAGTTGTCTCACACCCTGAAGTGCATGTGGCGTTGCACGTGCCGTGTGTGGGCGTGCGTTATCTTGCTGGAAAACACCACGATGGACCGACCTTACAAATGGCACCACAACGGGCTGAATGATGTTGATGTAGGAGGTGCTGTTTAACGTACCCGGTACAAACACCAGTTGTGTACGGGAGTGATAACTGATCGCTCCCCAAACAAGGAGGCCAGGTGTAGGCCCTGTGTGTCGCTGGTGGATGCAAGAAGGGTGGAGACGCTCCCCTGTGCGTCTGCGAACACGCATACGGCCATCGGAGGCTCCCAAGCCGAATCTGCTTTCATCGCTGAACACGACAGATCGCCATTGCGTTTTCCAGTGGAGACGTTGGCGACACCACTGCAGCCGTTCCTGACGGTGGGCTGGAGTCAGAGGTACACATGCCAGAGGCACACGTGCACGCAGTCCTGCATCCAGTAGACGGTTGCGGATTGCTCGCTCAGTCACCTCAGGTGCAACGGCAGCTCGGATTTGCGTCGCAGTGGATGTTCTGCTTGACAACGCTGCTCTTCTCATGCGTCGATCGGTCAGCTCATCAGTCCGTCTGTGACTCCCTGTTCCACGTCTTCTCGTGTGGGAATGTTCCTCGGACCATCTGCGCAACCATCGTACCACCACCGATTCTTCCCGTGCAATTCGCTCCGCAATACGACGGTACGACCACCTGGCCTCTCGGAGTCCGACTAGACGACCTCGCCCAAAGTCCGATAACTGCTGAAATCTTACACGCCTTCCCTGTCCAAGCATTGCAGCTTCTTCGGGGTCTTCGCACGTGTCCGTACGCCGACGACTGATCACACTCACTTCGCCGTACTCCTTAAATGCCACCGACGATAATTTGCATATTATGCCGTGCTGTGGCGTAAGCGCTCACCGGTTGGTCCCGAAATTAACATCACACCTACGTAAACTCGACCCCATTAACATATGTAAATTTCATGATCGTCCGCCAATTCCTTTTTGGTGTTCTTTTTTCATTTTCCGCCAGTGTATTTGAAACTACAGCACCGTTATCAAATTATTCACAGGCAAGTGGTTTAGACAAGGAGGTTATCATAGATAGAGTAAGGATGACGTCACAGACTTGAAGCACTTTGAGCAGATGACACGGAGCTGATGGCCTTGCCCAGTGAGACGTTACTAGTACTTTTTTACCATTGCGGGAATAAGGAATAGACCGTTTTTCATCAAAAAAGTTATACTCTTTTTAAAATGCGATCGTGCTGTGCATTTGCATGGGTCAACTCATCAACTAAAGCACCTGCTGGTGTAACTTCCATAGGAAATTGTGCGTAGAATATTAATTTTTCTCTAAATTTAAACTTTTTTTTTGCAAAGCATTGTAGTTTAATTAAGAACTGACGGTTCTGAAACTGACCAAATTTTAAGCAAATCAGAATTTAGATTACTCTTCCCCTCGAGAAATTGTCCACAGTAATGTTCTCATTTACTAATAATTGATATACCTTACAAATTTTTGTTATTTTTATACTTAATCATACTAATGCATGGGGATCTCAATCTGTGCTGACGGCGGCGGAGAGTGCGTCGCGGCAAAACGGATGAATTTTCTCGGCGGAGCTTTCTCAGGCATGCGTGCATATAATACGATGAACGTATGTTTCACATAAAGCTATAAATTCGTGATTTTATTTTTTGTGCTATTTATGTTAATAAGTTCCAGCAGCGTACCCCGGATTTTTATACAGGGGTGGCGTAAATTATTGAAGACGCAAATTAAAACACTCTGTAGAAAGCATCTCCCAAAGTAATTGGGAAGCGATAAAAATATCTCCACCATATTAAAGTGAAAATATATATTCAGAATCAAAAACAAATATATTTAAAATTCCCATTGTTGGTAAAATATATATTCAAAAACACATAAAATTTTATTTAAAAATAAGCAGCCAATACAAAGAACGAAGGATCAAGTGATACCTCATGGGGAGGTCCGGGCCCCTGGGTCACTCCCATTGAATTCCAGTAAACGTTTAAACAAAATTTTCATTATGAAAATTTTAAAATGCAAAAAATTTCACTGGAATGCTTATTTTTTCTTCTAAGCGCTGTAGCTCATACTTTCTTAAGAGTTCGATTTTGATACGTAAAAATATTCTCAAGGGTAATTTATGCGTATCTGATGATCTGAGGAAATTGTCTAAGCACACACACACACACACACGCAAATCACTTTAACTATAAAGTTAAGTGCTTGTGTCTAGAGGAACTCGTAAAAATAATGTGCTGTTGTTTATAATAGGTTCTTTAGGTTTGCGAGTAAATAGGAACTTTAAAGATCCCGTAGAATTGAGTTTCTAACAATATTAATTGATTCAGTTTGATACAGAGATTTCTGTAAAACATAAGTAGAAAATGTTAGGTTAGCTATTTATGACCTTGGTAACGAAAGCACATACTCTTCTGCAGTTGTTAGAAAACTAAAACAAAATTCGAAAAACATCAATAAAAATGTATCATAGCCAGCTTAAAACGTTTATGATATGTTACCTAATAATCCCTATTTTTTTTTACTGATCCACGTACTGAAATTTAAAGATATAGATCGAAAAAAGCAGCCACATCATCATTACTCAACGTGATGTTATGATCTCATCGGCAACCCCGGTGGCGCAGTGGTCTAAGCGATGGCCTCTGATCATTCGTCCGAACGGGGTCCGGGTTCGAATCCCGGTGAGGCAGGGATGTTGAGTTTGTCTTACGGCACTGGCTCTCTCCCTTCCCTGGAACCAGCGACCCTAAATTAGGGACGGGCGACTGCTTATAGCCCATTGAGTTGCTCACGGTGGTCGTTAAACCTTCAATCAAAAAAAAAATCTCAGTCGTCTCACTGGGTCTCACCAACATGGCGGCGGAGGCTGTGACGTCAGAATCGTGACGTTTCGCTGGCTTCATTTTGATCACACGAGGGGAACGGCGTACCCTTACTCCATCTATGCTAACCTCCTTGAGTTTAGATATGTTTGTTGCATGGGGTTTAATAGATTCAGCAACAACAAAGTTGAAGGAACAGACAAGAACATTTGATAACGTTCACAGCAAGGCGTAAATAAATTTAATGACAAGATTTCTTAGTTGAATATAGATGAAAATCAAACATTGGAAGTTGACGTTTTGGAAACAGCATTGCCAGTTAAGAGGCAGAGGAAGAAGAAAAGAGTGGCAGATGAGCTTATAGGTGATGAAGGAAATTCCTCAGATTCTCTAGCTGATTTTCGAGTAAATGTGTTTAACCTAATAATGGACCGCATTGTCCTGTCACTAGATTCACGTTTTGTACAACACAAAAAGTTATATATAAATATTTATCCTGTTTAGACCCAGCAAAGTTGAAAGCTATTGCAGTGAAGGGCCTTGAAGAATAAAGCATTGGAATATATTATTTTCTCAGTTGAATATGCAAAACCCTCATTAGATTAACAGTCGATCGAACGACTGTTGATCCTATGAGGGTTGTGCAGTTTTCCATGACTACAGCCTTTCTTTCTTCATCATTTCGCCACTATCAACAGTCGTTCGATCTACTGTTTGGCCCAAAAAAGCCTAAATGAGGTGAGTCATGTAGGCAAGGGTATGGTCATAATGTAGCTGCAGGTCACCATGCTGCCACAGAGCCAGTGGCGGCTCGTGGTAGGAAAAATAGGTGAAGAGCTACAAGAGCAATATGAAAAGATATCTACTGTCTTAAATGAAAATCAGTTAACGAGAACTTACTTATTTTTTTTATATATTAGATCAATTCTTCTTCCCTTTAAAGCTGGAAATTTGTCGATTATGTCGTCAGAAAATGGGTGTTTCTTCATGACATAAAGAAAATGTCTTTCTGAACAGAAATATTTGCCAAAGAAGCAAGTTTATCTGAAGAAATAGTATTTCTAGAGTAAGTTTGTATTCTTTTAAGGCAAGAACAACTTCTTTCCACCGAAACACTTGCAGATGCAATTGTTAAAATCAGGGAAACCAATTTATAAGCTTCTGTAAAATTGCCTTTATCTCCATGAAGCACTCGAAGAAGTTCATGAATCGATATATTCTTTAATTTTTCATCAGCATATACAAGACTTCATCTTTAAGGCGCTGGTGTTTAGTAAAAAATTTTCCGTAAAAATGTTGTAGATTTTCAAAAGCGTGAGAGGGAAAGCATGAATTAAATTGGTCGAATTTGGTTGTGTCAGCAAGCCAGGCAAATTGAAGTTTAAGTTTCTTACAGTCTTGAAATCTTATATCCATTTCCATAAGAATGTGGTACAAAATTTCAAAATACAATTGTTTTATAATTTTGAAAAATTGTTTCTGTTGTAAGAGCAGCATATTCCCGTTTAGATCTGCTTATTTCTGTGATTTTGATAGCTTTTATAAACAGTGTTCCAAATACCTCATTGTTCCTTTTATGGCTCAAAATTTCATAAGTTGTATTTAATTTGAGTAACACAGTAGTAGTTTATGTCTATTGATTTTTTCTGCAAAATTTCGAATAACAGATCGGTGAAGTAAAATATTTAATTAAATACTATTCCCAAAAATGGAAATTCAAAAGTGTTCATATCATTTAAAAACCCTTGGGCAAGTTGAATTGATTTTTTTCTGATTGGTCACTATTTGTGAGAAATTCGAATACTTCCTTCAATTTATCCCAATCTTCAACTATTACACATACTAACTTCGAAGTGGAGGACCATCGAGTTTTCGTTGTGGTTGGCATGCAACTCGTGGTTGTTGATGTGAGTATATTGTTTTTTCACCACTCAGCGAAGCGATTGCTTCGCTGAGTGGTGAAAAAACAAAGGAATTACACTGAGGCTTGCAAAAATATTCGACACTTAGAAATTTTACAAGAACTCTGCTGTAATACAAGGTTCAAACGATGTACTAAGCAATAACAAAAACAGCTTGAGAAGCTTTATGCTTCATTTTTTTCTGGAGTCCAGTCAAGTGTCCAGACATTAAGTTTGCCCCATCGTAACATTATCCTCTTCCTTTATGATTGTCCTATTGACTTGCGTTGATAATCACACTGTTCCAAAACTTTGTCTAGCATTTTGTATAAAGCTTCTGACGTTCTATCTTCACTCACACCATGGAAACCCAAAAATCGCTCAACCAATACACCTTCCGAATCAACAGATCTTATTATTAAAGAGCACTCGGAAGTCTGGCTATGTCTTCCCATCTACTTGAATATAAAAGCATTGAACTTCATTTATTTCATTTTTGATGTGATCGTTTATATATTCAGAAATACATTCAATTCATTCGTTTTGAATAGTTTTTGAGTCACCTGTGAAGACATTTTTTATCGTTTCGTATTGATTTTGAATTTTTAAAAGAGTTCTTGATATCAACAGTGAAAGCAATTCCTTGAATTTCTACGATTTATCGAGTCAATGCCTTCGTCATGGTCACGGAATGCTAGTTCTTGTTTACTCAAATACAGTACTGCATCAATCATTGCCTGCAGGAAAAGTCTATTTAAACGAACGCTTTCGCTGAAATGCATTTTCAAAAGCCTATCATTCTCCCTCGGGGCATCGGCAATGGTATTCTGATTCTTTTCAAAATTATTCAGCATTAATTCGCATTTCAGGTGTTTGCTAGAATCCTCACGTTTGTGAAGTGACCGTTTTATATTCAAGAAATCTGAAAATTGTCTTTATTCCACGCCGAATTTTATTATTAAAAAATAAGCAGGGCCAACAAAATACTTTTTGTAACACAGAAAGGCTACAAAGCCATTTATATTCAGTAAACCAACAATTTTTTAAATTAATATTGTAAGATTTGCCGCTCTCCTTGATTTCTTTCTTGGCGACAATTGTCAGTGAATCCGTCGGTCGTCGTTGAAGTAAAATGTCTCTTTTATTTTCATCTTTCCACCGATTGAACGGAGTTTGCAATAAATTACAGACAATGTCGTTCACAGGATACATACTGAAAACTAAAACTATCACTGTCAGTTAAATTGTAAACGAAACTAAAGTAATTAATGAAGTTTTTAACAAATACTCACAAAACACGAAAAAACAAATCTCTTTCGGAAAGTATGTACCGAAACACCGCAAAGCCCTAGCTAGTGGAATGCCAAGGATTCCCGTTCCACTGCGATCTCTTCCGAAGGTCACGACTTCAGGTGCAGAGGCTTGGCGTCTCAAGCTAAAACACTTCACTTGCCCGGCAGATAGGGGAGGGTGACGTCACAGTTACCATGGCAACTCGGGCGAAAAGTGCAGACTTCCAAGCATTCTCATTTAAGCTGTTCACTTGAACTGTTTTACGTATAAGGACTTGTTTTCCGTATTGGACGCGCATTGTGAATTGATATCTAATCAAAATTTTGTGTAATTTAGCACGTAATAAAGCCAAAAGAAGAATATATTGTACGAAATTATTAAATGAAACTTTATTTTGAAGATGACAATCCGTTCGGGTTCGAGTCCCGCTCCAGGACGATGAAAATTTTCAAGTTTTCGGATATTATCTGACTTACCATCCTTGTCACATTTACGCCAAAAAACGGATTGTCATCTTCAAAATTTGTATTATATGGCGTAATCCCGTATTTCTTTCATGATTTATCTGCTTCTCCGGGCAATCACGGGATAGGATTATTAACCTCCAGATTCGCTAAACATGAATGCCGGTTGCTTCGACTAGCGAATCCTGTGATGGTTAAATTCAAATTGATCGGAAACTTGAAACTTGGTCGTTCTGGGTGGTGTAGTGGTTAGCATACCTAGGCGTTTTCTGGGAGACGCGGGTTCGAGTCCCGCTCCAGGACGATGAAAATTTTCAAGTTTTCGGATATTATCTGACTTACCATCCTTGTCACATTTACGCCAAAAAACGGATTGTCATCTTCAAAATTTGTATTATATGGCGTAATCCCGTATTTCTTTCATGAAACTTTATTTCAAATAAAATAGGTGAAGAGGCACTTCACCTACTTCACCTGAAAAGCCGCCACTACACAGTGCAGGTCTCTTCTGCCGCAGTGCATCTCGTAGGTGATAGAGAACAGCCTGGTAATACTCCTTGTTTACAGTTTGTCATAAGACATAGAAAATTGCCCAGTAGTACCAGAAGTTTCGTCGTATAAACCACACCGGCGTATAACCTACAGACTGTGACATTCAAAAAAAAATCAACGTATAATCCGCACATCATAGATACTGAACTGCAAGTGGATTTTCCAACAGAAAAGTCGGTCACATAATGACCCAGGAGTCCGAAGAAGTAAAAGAAAAAAAAAGATTTTATTAAATGAAGAAATTCTTTTTAAAGGTTACTTTTTCATATTTTTTATCTCCGGTCAGATAAACGGCGTATTATTGGTATCCATAGATCACGCCGATGCAGCTCCAGAGTATTGCATTACACCTTGCCAATAACGAAATGCTGATACTGAACAAGTTATAAAAATACGGTATCTTTTCGCGAATAAGTTGAAAGTTTTTGGAGGAAATCCTGCTTTCAGAGTTGGGGTATCGGCTTGTACGTGGGCCAATTAAAAACTGCGGAATTTACCGACAAATTTGTCTACGTTTTAGACCGCGGCACCCTGTCTTTCCTCATGTTACTGTGCGATTGTTTTCTGACCTCAAAACTATTTTGCACAGTGACACGATCATATCCTCAATTGTGTCCACCAAAGTAAGTTTAAATTCGGCAGTGTAACTAAACCTTTCCTTTTCAAAGACATCAGGAATAGCAACGTAGGAAAACAGCAGCAACGATGGTGGTCAAAACGCCGAAAGACGGACTAAATACAAGGTAGCACACATGAGATTTGAAAAGAAGAACGCATAAGTTCGTGCAGCAAGCGCAGGGCGTACGTTTAATGGCTGGTTGACAAAAACAAAGATGGCGCAAGTCAGAGTTTGTCCTTCTCAACGATTCAAAATGAACCTCACTGTCTCTCCCCACAACTTGCCCGATCTTTCATTACAACATTCCTTCCCCCTTCCCTGCTCCTTACAAACTCTAGAACTGAGGAAAAATTTTCTGAGGGAATTCCTCTTCCAATAATACAAACGCCCCTGGGCAATTACGCTGAAGATTTTATTTTAAATCGAAGGGCTTTAAATTTTTTTTAAATCGGTGTATTATTTGCATCGGCATGTAATCCATAGAACCTATATTTTTAACTTTTTTAGCAGATAATCCGCGGATTATACGACGAAAATGAAGGTATTACTTTGTTTACAGCACCACTTTCTCACTTATTTTGAGGCTCCTGCTCATGGAAAGTTTTCCTGTACACTCATGACCCTCAGCAGACATTTGTCCCCCTTTGAAGCACAGATACCACTCCTCGATTTGTGTTGAACTCATAGCTTTATCAGCAAAACCCTTCCTAATCATTTGAATTTTTTTCACCTGATGTGTGGCTGAGTTTATGGCAAAATTTGATGCAGATTCTCTGCTCAACTTGCTTAGTCTTTGCAGCATGAGACAAGATATAATGGACAGAGTTCACTGCAAGGCACCAAGTGACGGTATTGTAAATATGGACAGTTTCACTACAAAGCATCAAGTGACGATATGGTTAAAAATGGACAGTTTCACTGCGAGGCACCAAGTGGCAGTATGGTAAAAATAGACAGTTTTACTGCCAGGCACACAGTGACAGCATGATAAAAATGGACAGTTTAACTGCCAGGCACCAAGTGACGGTATGGTGAAAATGGACAGTTTCACTGCCAAGCAGAAAGTGACAGCATGGTAAAAATGGACAGTTTCACTGTGAGGCACCAAGTGACAGCGTGGTAAAAATTCACAAAGTCCAAAGTAGTGCGCCACTGAATCTTGTTGCCCTGCTCTGTCTAGTTAAGGAAGCGATAAATATTATCAGTTTCTTTTTTATTAAACCTGGTAAGAATTCAAAACTCAGAACAGTGTACAGAAATAGCGCTTACAATTTAATATAAAAAAAATGTTATCTTTTCTTGATGTGCTAAGAATTAGAAAAAAAATTCCATATGTTATAAAGTTTTTGGAAAACCATCATATGTATCTGTATTAATTCCTTCTGAATCAACACATTTCCTGAATCATAAAATTTATATCTAAAGTATTTGGTTCAAATGAGCATTTAGACATCCATCAAAAAAATGTACAGTAGTACCAGTTCGTAATGAGGAGCTCAAGACTGAAGGAAACTTATTAATCCGGTCGCTCGTTAAATCCGTTTTTGGGTGAAAAAAAAAATTCTCACCATGTAAAAATACAGTATGCATGCATGATAATGTGCACATAAGTTTATATTGTACCATACATAACAATTAAAATTTCTGGAAGAATTCAATTAATTAGCTCTATATTTAATCTTAAGTATATTGAAATTAGCAGCCACATAGACCACAAGCTCTCAAGTGAATTCTCATCTGCCTAGCTGATGTTGAACTTTTACTATTAGATGTGCTTGGCACAGAGTAAAGATCTGGAAAAATATCTATTTCAGTTTGAGGTGTTGTGTTTTGTTCAGTGCACACAGCAGGAGTTTGAAGACAGTAACTTTTCCTCAGGTCCTTGGGCTCAGTTGTAGTCTGTCCATTAGAAGAAAACTCAGAGTTAGAAGTTGCAGCGATTCACATACACTATATTGACAAAAGGCACCGGACACCTCTTCAAAAGCAAATGAACGGATCCGCTGCGTTAAGATGCGCGATACAGCTGCAAACGATATAAAAGCAAGCCTGCACCTGACCACGATCATATCGCACTGTGAGGTTGAGTAAAAATGTCGCGCCGGGAGAGAACTGACTTTGAGAAAGGAAAGATTGTTGGGTATTATATTAGTGGGCTGTCCATAAGAGAAACCGAGAGGCATTTAAACATACTCAAGTCAACTGTTTTGGATGTACCGAATAAGTGGAAGACACATGGCGTGCCTGAAGCAGCAAAACGTACCGGCAGACCAAAGAAAATCAGTGATAGAGGACGTCGAAGCCTCAGGAGAGTCGTTGCAGCTAATCGACGGAGTGCTGCACAAGACCTCATTGTACAGGTGAGTAAAAATGCTGGAACCTCGGTATGTACACGTACCCTTCGCAGAGAACTTCATTCCAAGGGTTACAGAGGTCGGTGCGGCTGCACAAGGCCTTTCATCTCCATTTGGAATGCTACTCGTCGTTCAGCATTCATTATGGACCGTAGATCAATGGAAACGGATCCTGATGAGCTGATGAATACAGGTACACGATTCGTCAGTCTGATGGCCATGTGTGGGCATGACGGCAGCCGAGGGAACGCTGCTTACTACAGTGTACTGTTCTTACGGTCAAGTTCGGAGCTGGCAGTGTACTCGTGTGGGGGTGTTTTTCGTTGTACGATCCCGGCCCATTGGTTATCGTGGACAAACCTGTTAACCAGTACGTCTACCTCGATATTCCGGACAATTATGCCCTACCAACTCTGGGGTAATACTATGGAACCGAGCCTTGTTGGTACCAGCAGGATAATGCACAGAGCCATAAAACAAAGAGCGTTACAGCTTGGTTTGAGGATAATTCCGTATCGCGTGTGAACTGGCCAGCACAGAGCCCTGATCTTAATCCCATAGAGCACCTACGGAATGAATTAGAGCACCGCATGATAAGTATGGAGCCAAGGCCTACTACTAAGCAACAGTTAGCGGCAGCATTATGTACTTAATTGAAGCGCATCCCTATCGCTGTGTTCCAAAACCTTGTCGAAAGCATGTCTCGAAAGGTTAATGCATACATTAAAGCCAAAGATGGACTGACACCGTACTAATGTATGTCAATAAATGCTATGTTGTGTTTCTCTTCTAGGTGTTCGGTGACTTTTATCAATATAGTGTATAATGGAGTTTACGTTATCTTCTTGGTTTCCTTTTTTTAATTCTTTGTGTTCCTTGTACATGTACTGGGTTAAAAGAAAATTGAAAATGTCATCCTTCCTCACATTGCGAGGCTACCATAAACTCTGAGACTTGTCTGCAATACGAATACCAGTCGCAAACTGTCTCAGTGGGTGTGGTAACATTGCCATGTGAGGTTTCTCCAATCGCCTCATCCTAAGACAATCCTTTGGTAAAACAATACGTCAGAATCATTACTCTATCAATAGGAATCTGAGCATAAAAAACCACGTACCAAGTGTACGGAAAGAGTACTCATCATTCCCTGAAGCGTGCCTCTTCCGACACCTGAATTGTCCTAAACAATGAGACGCATCGACACGTAGAGTCATGAGATGGCCCTCAGAACCTCTTTTAGATGTGGGAAACAAACCCTGTAGCTTACACTAGGAAATAGACGTTTTCTCATCCTTCCCAACTTCATTAAAAAAACCTCTTCCAATTCCACATATTAACACAAAAAGCTAAAACGACAGGCAGAAATAATTTACGAGATCACAGGAGCACAGATCAAGAAATAACTTATGTAACACAGGTACACAGATCGAAAAATAACTTACGTAACTAGCTATAACGTATTGCACGTGAAAGTGCGAGAAGAGCTGAAGGGGCACCGTGGCGCCATCTATCATTGCTTCCGAAAACTAACTCCGGGCCGAACGTGGAAGTTTTGATTTCACCATAGGGAAAAAATAGTTCTACAGTGCTTTCAGTTTGAGATCGTAGATTGTCTACATCGAAGTTTTTTGCTCAAGATTTGATGTGATATTTGTATTCATTTGCAGAAAATATATATTTAAAAACAAAAGTTGCACAATTTGTGCCATGTGGATTATGGACATGTGTGAAGTAGGCGAAACCACGCTAAAAAAAGCGCGGACCACCATACTCTGCCTCATATGTGCTGTGGAAAGGAGTACGAATAACTCACTGTAGTAAAAAAAAATTGATACAACTACATTTCCTAAGAATTTTTTAAAAATTTAATTAGAGCAGTTTGAACTATAGCTCTTGCGTTATTTGTAACATGAAAGCTAAAATCTAGGCAGATTTACGTAATAACTGTATTATTGATAATGTGCAGTTCCCTCTTTGTGTAAATGTGTGGATGTGTTACTCGGCTATGAGAACAACAAAGGAATTTTTTTGTATATTGTTTTCTTTTTCAAATTCAGTCTTTCCCTAAAGGAAACCTGTATCTCACATATTTGGAAATGCAAATTCTTTATCAGTGTTCACTATGAAATGAATAATAAGTAAAGGTTTCATTTTTTCTGTTTTGTGTAATTTGACAACAGTACAGAACTAGTTCCAACTAACAAGGAAACATTTTTCTGCATGAAGCTGCTTTTTCAAGTAATTCAAGATTTTGAATAAAAAAATGTTATTTATATGAATATCAAACACAACAAGCTATATGATTGGAATTTGTTGCATTACTCATAATAGAGGTCATCTAGTAAATTCTGAATTTTTTACACTTTTTTTGTCTCTGCATTTTTAGAAAATATGTATTATGCATTTACTGCACATTTTTTGTAAATGAATAAAGACAATATTTTACCAGAGAAACACTTTTATGTTTGTGATTTACGCTATCTGTTTAACTCTTGCACCACTGATCCCAAACTAACCTTATTTCATTTCACTAAGATTTATGTACATCCGTACTCAAGGCTTGAAAAATACCCTACTAGGGGCATGTAAATTATTGGCCTGGGCAAGTAAAAAAAGCAATCTAGTTGCCCGGACTGGGCAACTAAATTTTTAAATGAAAAAGTTTGGAATATAATTTTCTACTGCAAGAAAAAAAAAAGTCATCACATGTCATGTTTCAGTTCACTGCTAATCACCAAGTTATTATGATTGTCCTGTTTCAGTTCACTGCCAATCACAACAAGCTATTGTTATAGAGTGCCAAGGACAGAAGAATATCACTTTTAAGTATATTATGTTCTAAGTCGAGATATTGGAACCATATATAATTTTGCTGTAAATGTTGTTTATAGTCAGCGACAGGATGCATGTCATTGATGGAACTAGCCTCCGGTGTTTAGTGACAAAGGGTGAAAAATTCAATGAAAAGAACATGGCAGAATCACTGAATTCTCAAATACGTACCAATTTCAGCATCATCAGCTTAAAACTGGAGATACACGCTTTTGTGCTTTGGACATTTTAAATACAGGCTTAAAAGGGAAATGCAAAACATGAAAAAAAAGTTCACAATATTCTTTAACTTAAAAGAGTTCAGATTGTAATCTTGAAAGATAAATTAACCTGGGCATTTAGCATTTACTACCTGGGCAGGTAAATAATTTTTGCATATGCCCAGCTGGGCATGTAACTTTTCAGATAATTTTCAAGCCCTGATATTTTTTAGTTTTCATACTTTTTTTTTAGTTTTCATACGGAGTTGTTTTTTTCTACTCTTCTGTGTAGTAACTGACAAGAAATGCAATTAATGAGCACAAGTTCCACGCTCCTTCATAACGGTTGGTCACGAAATTTTGCAAGATTGCATTAATGCAGTAACATCGAAATGCGTTTCTTTGGATGATATGGATGCCATCAAAAGAAGGAATTATATTAATAAAGCCTCTTTTACTTCAGACTTAATATTGTTTCTGTAACTGCTTAAGATACATATAAATATCAATAAAAGAAGAAATGTCCCCTTTTTTGTGTGAGCAATACGTTCTGCAAACTATGTTCTTTTTTTTTTTCAAGTTTACTTACTGTTACATAAATTTCATCATCACGAAGGCAAATTTCCCATACATTTTTCCATTATATAAGCGAAGAAAATTGTTGAACTTTATTTATTTTTTTATGGAGGTTTAACAACCACCATGAGCAACTCAATGGGCTATAAGCAGTCGCCCGTCCCTAATTTAGGGTCACTGGCTCTAGGGAAGGGAGAGAGCCAGTGCCGTAAGACAAACACAACATCCATGCCTTACTTGGATTCGAACCCGGACCCCTTTCGGACGAATGATCAGAGGCCATCGCTTAGACCACTGCGACACGCGGTTGAACTTTATATTAAAGGAAAAGGATAAAAAAATTATATTCATTGCTATGTTGAATGCAAAATCGTTTTTAAAACGAAGCAAGAAAAAAATTCTCCTTCAAAACGCAATGCTTCGAATCTGAGAACGAGAGAGGGGGTGGGGGGTTTGTGAATGCGCCAAGCAAGGGTTGCATTTCGAAAGTTCCTTACGTTACGTTCTGACTTCGCGTGTAGTTTTGTGGGCTCCGCCAGTGTCGCATGGTCGATTTTGATTACCATACCGTATATGGCGAGTGGGCGGGCTAGGTATATTATTGGCTTTGACTGATCGTATCACTGGCCGTAAGTGTTTCCAGGGAAATCGAAAGACATCATTGATCCATCGGGGTGTACAGTCGAGTAATGTATATATTCTAATATTGTCCCCTAGATTATTAACGAGTGCATAACGTCTCCTTCTGTGTGAAGATTCATATTACAAGTTCGTCGTGAGATGTTATCACAAGGTTATACACTGCTGGACAATTGCTAAGGACGGATCATAAACGGCTATATAGCGCATAAAAAAGTAAGTGTGGTTCGATGCCAAGTGAAATAAAATAATGTCAGAATGCCAGGACATTACAAGAAAGACAATTTATTGTGCTCTGAAATCCAGAAGGCTTTGGAACGTGTTCAAGGGACAAACAGGCCATTTTGTGCAGAATACGTAAACGTGAAAAAATGCAATTACCGTCCGCAGGCGTTCCGGCGTAAGATGTCAATACGGGATATGGCCACCATGGAGGGCGATGCAAGATTCCACACATCGTGTCATGCTTTGCACAACATTATCAAGCAGCTGTTGGGGTAATTTATCCCATTCCTCTGTCAGTGCACGGATGAGGGTGTCCTTGTTTATTGGAGGGCATTGGCGACCAGCAAGACTCCTCCCCAAAGCATCCCACATATTTTCAATGGGATTCAGATCTGGAGAACGTGCTGGCCGTACGAGGCGTTGAATATCCTCGCTCTCAAGACACTCCAGGACAGCGACTGTTCGATGACATGTTGCGTTGTCGTCCATGAAAATGAATCTATCACCGACAGCACCACGGAACATGCGAACATGAGGTAGCAGAACATCATTAATGTATTGTTGGCCAGTCATAGTCCCAGTTGGAAGCATATAGAGGGACGTACGGCCATTGATCATGATGCCAGCCCATACCATGACACTACATGTCGGATATCGGTCCCTTTCCTGTATGTTTGCTGGACAATATGCAGTACCACTATCACGCCAGATCAGTTGTCGTCGACAATCAGACGATAGACTGTATCTACTCTCATCTGAGAAGAGGACAGCAGACCAGTCGTTATCAGTCCAATTGCGATGTTGATGGCACCATTGCAAACGGGCGGTACGGTGACGTCTGGACAATGGGATGCACACAACAGGACGGCGGGCGTATAGTCCTCCTTCATGCAAACGTCTGGCGACAGTTTTTCGGGAGATCCGCTTGCCAGCAGAAGCCATAAACTGATTTGCTACCTCACTAGCTGTGCTGCGCCGGTGTCTTTTTGTTGATAGCACTATGTACCGATCTTCTGCAGGTGTCGTACTGCGAACACGACCTCCCCGTGACGTTTGCTACACTCTCCATTTGTTTGAAATGATTTCCAAAGCCTTGAAACAACACTGTGGCTGACGTCGAACTCCCTGGCAACATCTGTTATTTTTCGCCCTTCTTCAATCTTGCCAATAATACGGCCACGCGTCAAATCATCTAGGTGATGTCGGGAAGACATACTGAAAATTGCAAGTTCGTCAATTGATTCTTTCCCTTTCAACTTTGCGTTTGAACAACAACGGTCAATACGCGTCAAATCCTTTATATCTCTTATCAGCGCTATGACGTCACGAACAAGTTCGGCAATCCAAAATTTGCATACGCACAACACGTCTTACTGTATCCCGCACTTATGCTAATTTCCACATTTTCCTGCCTTCCATTTTATGGTTGCTATCGTTGCTATTGTCACCCGTCCTTAGCAATTGTCCGGCAGTGTATAAGCAAGCTGAGATCCAAGCCTAATTGTGTTATTCATTTTCTTCGGACAAACTTGTATACAATAAACATGTAGTTACTTCGGAAGATGAAAAATATTAAGAAAGTTGCACTCCCCTCTGAAGGTAGCTTTCGCTTTTAAAATTTGTCGCACAAATACTTTTTGTGTATTTACTTTTATTATGGCTTCTCAAAAAAATTGACGAAATGTTGCTGGACAGATTGAGGCATGTCCATCTACAGGAGATTGCATGTATAGATTACTTTTCTACAAATTCCAGCATCTTAGAGGGGAAAAAAGATATATTTCCTTTGATGAGAAATTGGAAACCACATCATTGTATTGGTGAGAAAATAACAGAATCGGTTATTTTTTTCTTTACATATATGCAAAAAAATTGAAAATTTGTTCAACCATTTCGAAAAACTATGCTTTCCAATTATATATGGTGTCATTTCTATTTTTACTGCTAGATGTTTTGTTGAATTATTAAGATCTTTTAAAGCATTCCAAGTATATACTTGGATTCCAGGAATGACACTAATATTTTTCTTTTTAAGTGCAGATAATACAATTTAAATGAAAAGGACAGGCTCTGTTCAGTTCATGACTACATAATGTGAAAATTATCAAACAATAAAGTAACTGAGCTCACTGTCTTCTGAATAAACCAAAATTTTAAATTAATCAGCATGGAATCTGTGATAAAACAGTCTTTACAAGAAGTTACTCAAGCATTAAATACAAAGAAAATGAAAAAAAGAAATTGATACTTCAACACATATGGTTGCAAACACAAGTAAAGATATTTGGGAATGTAAAATATGCTTCCAAAAATTCACAACAGAATCCAGCTTTATAAAACATGCACAACTCCATAGAAGTAATAAATCGCTTCAGTGTGTTGTCTCTTTTGAGAAATTCGCACCTAAATGTTATCCCTCAAGACATGCAGAGCAACAGACTGGTGGTTCTGATAAATGTTCCAAGCAGCTCAGTGAAGAAAGTAACCTCTCAAGGAATACGCTCCTTCACTCAGGTGACGACACTTTGCAGTGTGTTCAATGCTTTAAGCACTTCAAAGAAAAGGATAACCTTCTAAAACATATGCTGATTCATCCAGGTACGAAACCTCACCAATGTGTTGTGTGCTCCAAACAATTTGCTCTAAAAAGTGCCCTTTCTAGGCATATGCTTCTTCACTCAGGTGAAAAGCCTCACCGATGTGTTGTATGCTGCAAACAGTTTGCACACAAATCTCATCTTTCAAAGCATTTGCTCATCCACACAGGTGAAAAGCCTCATGAGTGTGATGTGTGCTCCAAACAATTTGCTCAAAAAAGCGATCTTTCAAGGCATATATTTATTCACACAGGTAAAAAGCCTCACCGTTGTGATGCATGCTCCAAACAGTTTGCTCACAAAAAATATCTTTCACAGCATATGCTCCTCCACACAGGTGAAAAGCCTCATTCGTGTGTTGTGTGCTCAAAACAATTTGCTCAAAAAAGCGATCTTTCAAGGCATATGCTCATCCACACAGGTGAGAAAACTCACCAGTGTGATGTGTGCTCTAAACAATTTGCTCGAAAAAGTGATCTTTCAAGGCACATGCTTGTTCACACAGGTGGAAAGCCTCACTCATGTGATGTGTGCTCCAAACAATTTGCTCAAAAAAGCGATCTTTCAAGGCATATACTTGTTCACACAGGTGGAAAGCTTCACCATTGTGATGTATGCTCTAAACAGTTTGCTCAGAAAAAGTATCTTTCACAGCATATGCTTCTCCACACAGGTGAAAAGCCTCACCAGTGTGATGTGTGCTCCAAACAATTTGTACACAAATCTCAGCTTTCACAGCATGTACTTCTCCACACAGGTGAGAAGCGTCATCAGTGTGATGTATGTTCCAAACAATTTGCTCAAAAAAGTGATCTTTTAAGGCATATACTTGTTCACACAGGTGAAAAGCCTCATTCGTGTGATGTGTGCTCCAAACAATTTTCCCTGAGAAATCATCTTTCAAAGCATATGCTCCTTCATGCAACTGAAAAGCTTCACCAATGTGTTGTATGCTCTAAAGCATTTACTTGTAATCTCTATCTTTCAAAACACATGCTCCTCCACGTGGGTGAAGTAGCTGCACCAATGTGATGTATGTTCTGAACAATTTGGTTGCAAAAGTAATCTTTCAGTGCATATGTTTCTTCACACAGCTGAAAAGCCTTATGAATGTGAAGTACACTCCAAACAATATACTCAGAAATATGCTCTTCAAAAGCAAATTGTCCTTCACGTAGATGAGTAACCACTGCAGTGTTCTAATTTCTTGAAGTAGACCACATCTAAATGCAATATATGGAGACTGACTAAACAATAAAAAAATTCATCTTTGAAATTCCTGGGAGAAAGGCAGTTTGTGGTGATACTTTTCATTTCTGGATGTATGTACCTCAATAAAAGATAATTTACCTCCTACAAACATTGCTATGCCATTGGTAAATCAATTAAGCTAGTGGAGATTAGGAGTGGTCAATTTTTTTCCTTCAATTGGGTATTTACATTGGCAATAACAAAAACAAGTTACTAGGATCTTTTGAATTTCATTGCTCTGAATAAAAAAAAATAGCTTTTTCTGTTTTTATTTTAATATTTCTTGCACTGATGAATTTACAAAATGAATTCTGCAGCCTTTAGAAAATGGCTTCATTTTGCTTTGACCCCACCTTCTTTTTCAGCAAACCCAGGCAATAGTCAGAAAGTAGAATATTTTTTTCCCTTTATTTCTAAACATTGATGAATTTGTTCAATATAATTTCAGAACAATGCAAATACTAAAGGAAAAAAACCCGAGTTATAAGATAACAAGCAAATGCCATACTTTCTGTTTATCGTGCTGCAGCTTCCCTAGATCAGAAAACACATAATTGCATCAAAATTACCCATCTATAGTAGATTTTAATTTAAAACCTTGCAATTAGATGTGGTCTACTTCAATAAATTTTAACTTAAAACCTACTATTACAAGTCCACAGTCAGAGGAAATAATATGTGGTAAATGTGGATTAGATTGTTGATGCAGTGAGTTCCCAGATTTCCCCAAATAAACTTTTCTTCTCACACAGATGCAGCGCAAAAACACTCTTACTGGCTGCAAAACAATGAACAAGAAAAACTGGAAGCCTTCTCTGTTGTGCCCAAAGATTTCTGTTTAGCACTATTATACATTGCCTATAGGGATACAGTTAGCTAAAACATTCCTACGACAAAAAAGTAGCATTTCCAACAATTTAATTAAAGAATAGTAGACTTACAAAATACATAAGGAAATGATTAACCGGCAAATGCAAGAGGAACCTGGCAATAAAATTTAAATTCTTTTTGTGTAAATAAAACTTTTGATACAGGTCCTATACATTGAGAATAGGCCTTGATGAAATCTAGAGGCTAGAAGCATCTGTGAAAACAAAAGAACTCAGAAGATGTGAAAAATAATTGAATGTTCTTCAAGTTAAAATAGAACTGAATACACCAATCTAAGTAAAGCCGTGAGTAAGTGTTTTGATTGCTGTGAATAGCATTTTTTTTTTTATCAACAAGCAAAAGCTATCCACAAAATCTGCTAATAATTTGGAAGCTATCCGTGTACATCTACATTCTGCTACTCAGCATATGGTTCCAATTTCTGGACCTAGAGCATAAATATAATTCAAGAAGTGATATTCTTTTGTCCTTGGCACTCTGTAATAATAATACAACTTCTGGTGAATAGCAGTGAAATATAGCATGACATGTGACAACTGTCTTTTCTCTTGTAGTAGGAAATTGTATTCCAAACTTTTTAAATTTAGTGGCCCAGTCCAAGCAACAAAATTTCCCTTTACTTACCCAGGCCAATAATTTACATGCCCCGGACATCTTGGGCATGGTGTTTTTCAAGCCCTAAATATGTGTGCTTCACTATTTGGCCCGAGTTTTTATTGTGTACATTTTGCTGAACCATTTGATCTCAATAGATGGCAGTACTTTAAAGCTCTACATTTGTGTTGTTTTAAATGAACTATGGCCTGAAGGAAAGAATTGCACTTTAATGTGTACAATATAAATATTGAGAACACTGTGCACCTGAAAACAGTAGCCAATTTTCATTTGATGTAAATACTTGAAGGAACACATAGTTTTTAAGGTTTTTAAATATTTTTTGCACAAAAAGGACAAAGGCTTAAAGTATGGAAATATATGCTTTAACAACAGTAGATACTCTAATACTAATACAGCACATGGAAATTCAAGACAATGTGGCTATTAGTAAAAAAATGTTCCTGTTTTTGTAATAATTTCAGTTGTAAATAACTTCATATTTTTGCCATTACAACAACAGGGCTTTCATTTGATGGCCGAGATGGCCTGCGTATGTATATCATTGGCCTGGGCAGTAGGGTGGGCTGAAAAAAACTTTTTTCGAAATCGATCGTGGCCGCCCCGGTGGCGCAGTGGTCTCAGCGATGGCCTCTGATCATTCGTCCGAAAGGGGTCCGGGTTCGAATCCCGGTTGTACATGGATGTTGTGTTTGTCTTACGGCACTGGCTCTCTCTCTTCTTTGGAACCAGTGCCCCTAAATTAGGGACGGGCGACTGCTTATAGCCCATTGAGTTGCTCACGGTGGTCGTTAAACCTCCAATAAAAAAAAAATCGATCTTGGTATGGCGCGGAAAAGTTGCCTAATGAGTCAGTTAGAACCCACAAAAAATTTAATCAATTTTGCTCAATATCTAGCCGCGCCCCTCCGGCATTGAAAAAGTACAAAAAAAAAAAATATGAAAAATCGACTTTGAAACCTTCTTCGGAAAATTTCGGAAATTATTTTTCGACATCGACCTTGACATAGCGCGGGAAAGTTGCTTAATGAATCAGTTAGAATCCCTCCAAAAAACTTCGTCAATTTAGCTCAATATCTAGCCCGACCCTTCTGGCTTTGAAAAAGTAAAAAAAGACGAAAAATCAACTTTGAAGCCTTTTTCGGGGAATTTCTTTTAGGAATTTTTTTTTCAAAATCGATCTTGGCATAGCGCGGAAAAGTTGCTTAATGGGTCATTTAACCCACCCTCCACCCCCACCCAAAAAAATTCGTCAATTTTCCTCAATATCTTAACCACGCCCCTCTTGCCTTCAAAATATATACGCGATTAATACCACAAAATAAAATAACTTTTGTGTCATTCCTTTCCCTTTCCTCCCTCAACGCCAGGTGGCAGTGTGCACCTGCACCTTTCATTATCTTCGAAGGTCACTAGTATGTTTAGAAACACGTGCCATCCTAGCTGTGTTAAGACGTCTACGTTGTTTTGCCATTAGAAATGGTAAGTGTGAAAAAAGGAGCTAAGCAGAAGATGACTCGGGCAAGCACAAGCTGCCCGTTATTTGGTACAGGTAAAGATTTATTTCCCAACGATGCAGTTCTACTCCCAACTTACGAAGACATGATTAGATGTTACCAGAGCACCCGTTTGCATAGATAAAGGGAGTGGGAAGTAAGGAGACTTCTTCTCGAAGCGTGGTGGATGTAGTTGCCAGGAAAATTATTGACATCTGGGTACGTGCCTCCATTCCTGTTGTATCTTTAAAACGCGTGACTGCCATGATTTTATTCTGCAATCATAAATACAGGAATGTAGTGAAACCTGTAAAAAGTAGATGTATACCATTCCTGAATTCTAAAATACAGAAATTTAAAACAGACGCTGGAAATTTGTTCGACATTTGTGCTTGCAAGTGCCATAATCTAGCATTGTGTACCTGCGAAAAAAATTTCAAAGTTCCGGACAGGGAATGACAATTTTTGAATGACCAAAGGACTGTAAGACAGATGGCCATCCGAAATGTTGATATCGCAATAGCACAGCAATTGCAAAGAAGGGAGGAAAGATTACGCCGAGAAACCAATAGATCTATTGTTCCGGATAAAAAGTCGCGTCCGAGTACGAATGGACTTCAGAGGGACAAGGTTACTCCGGTTAAGGAAAATCTGAGGTGCCAGGACAATTTGGAAGCGACAACCAAAGACACTGAACTTGAATCAGTAACGGACACATAGAGACTTCCAGTGGACCTATCATTTAGAGAAAAGTTATAAGAAAGAAGTCAGACCATCATTAAGTCAAATGAGGATTAGCATGTCTGGTACTGCATTGGCTGCAGGTTTAACGGGCGCCTCAAGTAGAGCCGTGGCCAAATTTACTACAGCAGTTCTTACTTATTTCAGTCTAGCTTCACCAGAAAACCCAACGATATAGTTAACAAAATCAGAAGGGAAGTGAAAAAAAAACCCAGAAGAAATGAGTTGCGGCCAGTAAAAGAGCCCATTAAAAGCTTGTATTTTGATGGGCGCAAAGATCCGATTCTTAACCTGATGACAGGTCGTCGAGAGATAAAATCTGAAGCGCACATCGCACTGATAGCGGAGCCCGAAGGCAAGTACATAGGACATATCTCGCTAAATTCTGATGGAAATGCGAAAGAAATAGTCAAAAGCATTATCGCCTTTTTGGAAACGCATAATATCAATCTCCAGAGACTAATGATCATCGGATGTGATGGAACAAATATTAATACGGGATGGAAGGGGGAGTAATACGATTTTTTTTTTATTGGAGGTTTAACGACGGCCGTGAGCAACTCAATGGGCTATAAGCAGTCGCCCGTCCCTAATTTAGGGTCGGCGCAGTGGTTTAAGGCGCTGGCCTCTGATCATTCGCCCGTAAGGGGTCCGGGTTCGAATCCCGGTGAGGCATGGATGTTGTGTTTGTCTTACGGCACTGGCTCTCTCCCTTCCCTGGAACCAGTGACCCTAAATTAGGGACGGGCGACTGCTTATAGCCCATTGAGTTGCTCACGGTGGTCATTAAACCTCCAACACAAAAAAAAATTTAGGGTCACTGGTTCCAGGGAAGAGAGAGAGCCAGTGCCGTAAGGCAAACACAACATCCATGCCTGATCGGGATTCGAACCCGGACCCCTTACGGACGAATGATCAGAGGCCAGCGCCTTAGACCACTGCGCCACCGGGGCGGCGTAATACGTTTGCTTGAAACCCTGTGGAGCATATGTTTGCTACATACCAATGAGTTGCCACTAAGGCATCTCATTCAGGAACTCGATGGCCACACAAAAGGACCATATTTCTACTCTGGACCTGTTGTTTCACTTCTAAAAGATTGTGAAAACATGACAGTGGTCAAATTTGACAAAATTGATACTACCCTCCCCCATTTGTACCCTAAAGATATCAAGTATCTAAGCACTGATTGGCAATACTTGTAACGCATATGATTGCTGTTAAAGATGGCAGTTGCCCCCAAATCTGGCTAAGACCAATTCAGGCAAAATTAGTCATGCACGCTGGCTGACGACCGCAAACCGTCTGTTACGATTATACATCAGTATCCAAAATCCATCCGATAATCTTTTTATGCACCAATGTGGTTCGAGATAAAAATGAAACCACAGTGCCAAGATGGAGCCTGACATATCTGGAGGATGATTTCTCTCACAAGGCAGTTGCCTGACCATGTAAAGAAAATTACCGACAAAGTAGTTCCAAACAATGCGTACTTTGCGCATCCCGAAAACGTACTACTGGCAACGCTAACGGATTCTCGAAGCCACATCCGGGAATCGGCAGTGAGGCGAATCCTGAACACCAGGAATAAGAAATCCGAAGGCATACGTTTTTTCAAACACCTCCGAACTCAACTTTAAAGCCATTGATGTAATAAAATGGTCGAACTGCACCATAACAGAGCCACCTCTTACAATGCATACAAAAGATGAAGAGTTAAAAGATATGTGCAAACAAGAACAAACAGCTTCCGGCACTAACTTTCCAGAAGTTTCCATGTGACACCCAATCAGCCGAGAGATGTGTTAAAATCATATCTGAAGCTGCAACGAAAGTTTGTGGTGATACTGCAAGAAACAGTTACATACGGGCTAAGATTCAAGCAAGAAGAAAACTTCCAAACTTTGACAACAAGGGACAGTATTGTTCTAAAGCCCAACCTTTGTATATATTCCCCTTTTTTTGCTTTATTATACTTCCAGTTTCTAGATTTCTGTATTGCAAGAAGTAATATACTAGTAATTGCACTTTTGACTTTTTTATTTTTTCGTATTGTTTATATTGTACTTTTCCAATGCCAGAGGGGCGCGGCTAGATATTGACCAAAACTGACAAAAAATTTTTGGGTTCTAACTGACCCATTAAGCAACTTTTAAGCGCTATGCCAAGATCGATTTAAAAAAAAAAAATTCCGGGAAGAAATTTTCCGAAAAAAGCTTCAAAGTGTTGGGTTTTTTTTGTCTTTTTTTTCTTTTGACTTTTTCAATGCCGGAAAGGCGCGGCTAGATATTGAGCGACATTGATTAAATTTCTTGTGGATTCTAACTGGCGCATTAGGCAACTTTTCCGCGCTATACCAAAATCGATTTCGAAAAAAAAAAATTCCGAAAAGAAATTTCCCGAAAAAGGCTTCAAAGTGTTTTTTTTTTTTTTTTTTCTGTTGACTTTTTCAATGCCGGAAGGGCGCGGCTAGATATTGAGCGAAATTGATTAAATTTCTTGTGGGTTCTAACTGACGCATTAGGCAACTTTTCCGCGCTATACCAAGATCGATTTCGAAAAAAAAGTTTTTTTCGGCCCACCCTACTGGGCGGGTAAATAAAAAATCTGGTTGTCCATGTGTGATACTAAATTTTAATATAAAAAAAGTTTGGAATAGAATTTCAATGAAATAAAACACATACGCACACACAGTTATCACATACTGTGTTTCATTTCACTGCTGATCACTGCAAGTTGTGTTATTGTTATGAAGTACCAAGGACAAAAGAATATTACTTCTTTTATTAAATTATGCTCTAGGTCTAGAAATTGGAACCAAATGTAGTTTTGCTTCAAATGTCGTTTATAGTGAGCGATGGAATGCAGCCTCTCCTGGAACTAGGCTCCAGTATTTATTGAAAACGGAAGAAAACTTCGATGAAAGGAACATGGCAGACTTACCAAATTTATCAAATGCCAATTTCAGCATCATAATCTCAAAACTTGAGGTACATACTTTTGTGCATTGAACATATTAAATACAGACTCTTAAAACGAAAATTCAAAACATGTAAAAAAAGTTCATCATATTTCATAACTTCAAAAAAATAATAATAATCAGAGTCTGATTTGTTATCTTAAAAGATAAATTTTCCTCAGCACCCAAATTTTACTACCTGGGCAGGTAAATAATTTCTGCCCATGTCCAGCTGGGCATGTAACTTTTTCAGATGTTTTTCAATCCCTGCAAGATAACTTGTGCACAATTGTAAATAACTCATATTTTACCATAAGAACATAACCCAGGCGCAAAATATGTGCTTGAGTTATGTACTTGACCTTTTGTGCCTTTGAATAAAATGCTACGGTACAGTGTTACTTAAGTCAAAGACTGAACTTGAAGTCTTGGAGCACATATGTTGGTTCTTTGTTTGCATATGCACTTAGAGCACTGGTATTTGTATACCGCACTACGTGTTTATACATAATGAAGGTCTAGCATTCCTGTTCCATGGCTCCATGTTGAATTCATTGCCAGATTTCTGCAGAGGGCACTAACTAATGAGTAACACCAAATCTCAACAGTTGAATATGTTTGAAATGATAGTACCCTCCGATAATTGAGAAAAGTCACATTTTTTTTCTGCCTTGGGTACCAAAATGCCTTATTTCTGCCATGCATGCGTAAAAATATGTGTATTAGGATGCATTGAAAATACCAAAAAGTTTAGGCTCAAATCGCTATAGTGCAAAAAAGCTTTCATTTTTGTGGTTGGAGATTTAATGATATATAGTTTTCATTTTTGTGATTATATAGCTTTCATTTTTTGTGATTGGAGATTTAATGATCACCTTGAGCAACTCAGTGGGCTATGAGCAGTCACCCCTGTATAGATGAAGATAATGAATTTTTTTTTTATCAGACAATATCTTCTGTTCGTGTTGTTAATTTTTTCTAAGAACCAAATAAATTCCAATCCAATTGCTATTGTGCAGAAAAGTTACCTTCATAATAACTAAAAATAATGTGAAAAAGTGTTTTTTATTAAGACGATATTTTCTGTTTGCGTGTGATGATCGAAGTTACAGAAATTCCTCAAATGTAGACAGTTTTTCAGCTTGAATTAAACTTTTTTTTTCTTTTTTGGGAATCGCTTTGGAGGCAGCGTTATGTGAGAATTCAGGCATGATTAAGCTGACCAGAAGTCCCCAATTCTAGAGGACAGTCCTCGAATTTAGTTTACAGTCCCCAAAAACGCCTGATGCACTTGGAGACGCAAGTTGTCCTAAAATTTTGATGTTTGTCCTCAAGTGTCCTCGAATTTACACTTCCTCATTAGCTCGTTAGATTTCTAATGAGAAATGTTCTTAAAAGTAGTTTTTGTTGTACTAATTTTCCTGCATGCTTCTTCTGAAAACAAATTTTGCCTATTTTTGTTTTTCTTCTTTCCAAGTTTAACGACCACCGCGAGCAACTCGGAGGACTATAAGCAGTCACCGGCCTCTAATTTAGAAACATTCGTTCTAGGGAAGGGAGAGAGCAAGTGCTGTAAGACAAAGGTACCACCCATGCCTCATTCGGGACTCGAACCCGTGCCAACTTGTACGAATCATCGTCAGTGACCAGCACTAAGACACCGCACCACTGGCACGGTCAAATTTCGACTGCACTTGTTTTGAGTTTCTCGAAGAACTTTGGCAAAATGAAAAATTCGCCATGCAATTACTTTAGCATTTTACTTTGGCTAATATGTTCTCGTCATCATAGTTCTACTTTGTCAATAAAAATTACCAACATTCTACAAGATATATCCTTTTAAGGCACAAATTTTCATATGCAAATCCCACTTATTGAAGCAATGCAGTTTTGTGACAAAAAGATTTGCGTATTTATATTGAATACGTATGTGTCCCCTGAATATATTGAATACGTATGTGTCCCATATTTATATTGAATACGTATGTGTCCCATATTTATATTGAATACGTATGTGTGAGATTTGCATATTTATATTGAATACGTTGCCGATTTGGGGACGCCACACCCTTTTGTCCTCAAATCAGTGTTCCAATATCTGGTCACCTTAGGCATGATTCGTCTTGATAGCTACGTTGCACTGTTGTACCCGTCTGGTCTGAGAACTACATTGGTTTGCAAAAATTAAGGATTAAGCGGAGAAAGTAGCATAACAGCGGAACGAGCAGGCAGAACGAACCGAAAGACCACTCAGGAGATAGACTAAGGTCCAGTACGTTAGGGATGCGCATATATGCAGCATGACGTATGAGGGGGGGTCGGAAGGGTATAAAGCACACGGGCGGTGTACGCTCAGAAATTCGGTGAAAGCTATTGCACGGTTTACATTGGTTTGAACGACGTCGAGTTGCTGTCACCGTGTGATATGGCCAACAGGCAATCCAGTAGACGACATCTGGATGACTTTACCCGAGGTCGCGTCATTGGGAAGTTGGGAGAACGTCGAAGTGTGACTAGTGTGGTCGAGGAGTTCGGGATCGCTCACAGCATCGTTTCACGAGCTTGGAGAGCATTTCAAACGACAGGAACAGCTGTCCGAGAATTTAGCAGTGATCGTCCACGACGGCGGACGACCGGTATATTGTCCTACAGGCGAGAAAAGACAGACGGCAGACAGCGGGAGAAATCGCAAGACATATGCAACAGACAACTGGACGTCCGTTATCGCGTTTTACCGTGGCCAGGAGTCTGCACAAAGGTGGTCTATTTGCACGACGACCAATACGGTGTGTGCCATAACACCTGCTCATCGGAGACGGCGGTTTCTGTGGTGCCAGGAACACAAGAACTGGACACATCAGCAATGGGGTCGAGTTCTTCTTGCGGATGAGAGCCGATTTAATCTGACGAGCAATTCTGTACGTATACACATCTGGAGAGAGCAAGGAACACGCAATCACACCTCCAACATCATCGAAAGGGACCGGTTTGGAGGTGTCAGAGTTCTCGTTTGGGGCGGTATCATGCTTGGTAGCCGTACTGACATCCACATCTTAAGAGGAGGTTCAGTCACTGGTGTCCGCTATTGTACCGAGGTTCTCCTGCTTCACGTGCGTCTGTTTAGAGGTGCTGTGGGTCCTGAGTTACTCTTCGTGGACGACAACGCTACACCTCATCGTACAGTGGCTGTTGCAGAGCTGTTGGAGAGTGAAGATATTGAACGCATGGATTGGCCCGCAAGGTCCCCGGACCTAAATCCAATCGAACACGTGTGGGACCTTCTCGGGAGACGCTTGGCAGCACGTCACCAGCCGCCAGCAACGATTCCGCAGCTGCGATTGGCGCTACAAGAGGAATGGGCCACGATGCCTCAACAGCTCCTTGACAACCTCGTCCTGAGCATAGACAGACGTTGTAAATCGTACAACGCAGTCAGGGGTGATCATATCCCCTACTGAAGACTGGATTTTTCTTGGCAGCCACCTGTCACACGGACGTTTCTGTCTTCTGTCCAGTGGTGCTCGAAGCTACCTTTTCAATAAAGTGCCTTTATATCCTTTGGATTCCTTGTTTGGACGGTTTTGCTCACTTGTCTCATGCTATTACATCTTAGGAATCTTATGGTATGATTTGAGTCGATGTGGAGCACTTCCGCACGACGTTACATTCGAAAAACCGTCTCGTCCTTAATTTTTGCACGCCAGTACAGACCTTGCTTGATACTTCTGTAACTGGTTTCACACATCGCTCTACAGCTTTTGTGTGACACGAGAATCTTGTTATGTCCCAGTCAGGTACAACCCGAGATTGTGTCAATCAATTACACGGGAGGTATCAAACTCTCTTGTAATGTCCATATCATTCAGGACACTTCAGGCGATTGAATTGGTTGTGCGGTTAGATACTCCATAACTGTCACTAGCTAATGCTGTTGCTCTCAAGTGAATTCTCATCTGCCTAGCTGATGTTAAAGTTTTACTATTGGATGTGCTTGGTCCAGGGTGAAGATCTGGAAAATTATTTGTTTCAATTTGAGGTGGTGTGGTTTGTCCAGTGCAAACAGCAGGAGTTTGAAGACAGTAACTTTTCCTCATGTTCTTGGGCTCAGTTGTAGTCTGACCACTGGAAGAAAACTCAGAGTCAGAAGCTGCAGCGATTGACATATAGTGGAGTTTATGTTCTCTTCTTTGTTTCCTCCTTTTTTTGTGTGCAATTAACATGTCTTCACAGTAGACAATAACACCTGCGATATCTCCAAAGTGATTTTCATTAATTTTTTGGAACAATTTAGGTGCACAAGATTAACCAAACGGTAATCTATTGCATTGGTGGCATCCTAACGATGAGCTGAATGTATAGTATTAACTTGATTTCTTATCAAGTTCAGTTTGATAGAACACATCTTTCAAGTCTAACACAGTAAATAAGGATTTATTACACAGTTTAGAACTAATATCTTCAACAGTAGAATTAAATAATACTCTCGCTTAATCGCTTTATTAAGCTGTACAGGATCAAGTCATAGTCTTAGAGACACATTTGGTTTCTCTATCATAACTAAATCACTGACCCATGATTTAGGGTTTTCCACTTTCGAAATAATTCCTTGGCCTTCAAGTTGGTCGAGTTTGCTGTTATCTCTAATTGCTATTGGCACTCTTCCAGGCAGCTTCATGACAAGTGGGATCAAGATATTTACAATTATATTATTCACTATACAGCACAATGTAACACTATAAGTGGTGATTTTTGATCCACCATAACCCTCTAATACTAATAATGCCTTTCTTATTTCATACTTGCTATTAAGTGATTTGAATATATGAAGTGGTATAACATTAACTTGAGCCCCTGTGTCTAGATTAAAATCAATATTATTTTCTACTTTTACAAATTTCTTCCAGTCAACAACCTTATTTGACTTGCGCAACATGTCTACTGTAATTTTTAAATTACACTGAACAACAAAAATAAACTTTTTGTTATCTTTGTTGCCTTATTTGTGGACCAATAAAAAGCAAAAATAAACTTTTTGTTTGTTACAAAGATTGCATATGCCGAATCATACAGCATTTGTCAAGCTGATTACAAATCTGCTTGCTAAATTGTGCTATCAGGCATAGTTCTTGAGTAACCTGTTGTTTCAGTGTACAATAAGCCTTCATTTTGGCATGTACTGTATATTTGGCTACAAGCAATTAATTACACTTACCGTAAAAAGTAGTGCCGCCCCGGTGGCGCGGTGGTCTAAACGATGGCCTCTGATCATTCGTCCGAAAGGGGTCCGGGTTCGAATCCCGGTGAGGCATGGATGTTGTGTTTGTCTTGTGACACTGGCTCTCTCCCTCTCTGGAACCAGTGACCCTAAATTAGGGACGGGCGACTGCTTATAGCCCACTGAGTTGCTCACGGTGGTCGTTAAACCTACAATCAAAAAAGAAAAAAATGAAGTACGGCATTTCGCATTCGCCCGCAACCCCTAGAACATGGCTTATAAAAGTGGTACGCCTGCCTGTAATTTATGCAGCTATAAAGTGTCAAATAACATGTAAATGTGGGTGTGATGTGATTGGGTGATACTGCGCATGCCTGGAAGGTGTCCTGCGTTGTGTACGCCAGTGACTGTTAAACGTGAGCAGTGTGAGACAACGCACGGGCCTGTTCGTAGGCATACAAATTTGTGTTGTGTGTTTTAAGAAAATGGCTTGTAACTCTCATGCTGTAGTACAGATACTGGTGAACGAGGTGACGCACAAATACCAAGCGAACGACATGGCTCCAACGTACATCGACAGGCGAATTGCAAGGCAGTTGTACAGCGTTTTGGAGCAACATGTCATTGGAGGAACTGACATCTTTGAAGGACAGACATTGTGGCGTGATAGTAATGAAACATCGGACACGTTATCTAAACATAGTGATACACCGGGTACTCCAGCACATAACGTGCCAAGCAGTTCGAGTTCCTATGAACCATCACCCCCCCCCCCCCCCAAAGTGAACCCCGAAAAAGCGTTCACGAACAGTTTTTCGGACAAACCATGCAGAGTGTATATAACGATGTGAAGGTCGCAAAGGAAACCATTGCAGCAACTGCTCGTAAATACAAGATATCATCAAAAAAAGTGCGGCAAATAGTAATAGCTGTTGAGGATGGTGGTACGATGGAACACAAAACTGCACGCATTCGCCAGCATATGTACACCAAATTCCAAGATGCGCGTAACATGGGAATCTCAATTCACTACTGGCATTCAAAGACGTTGGCGAAGGAAGCAGCTAACGCAATGGGTATCGCCAATTTTAAAGCCAGCACATATTTCCTGCACAAATTCAAACGCCGCTGTAAAATCTCAACACGCAAGATCACGAGGTTCGTTGGCAGGCGGGATGTTAACCTTGACACGGCCATAAGGAAGAGCGCATTGGAGTTTGTTCGACATGCTACGGACTACATTACTGCCAATGCAATTGATGCCGACATGGTGTTCAATCCAGACCAAACTCGATTTGAATACGAACTCACGTCAAACAGGGCGCTATCACTGACTGGGGAGAAGACAACTGAAGCTGTTTTGCAGTCCGTCATCAACTATCCACTCCTATACCATTCAGGTGCGTATGTCCATGTCAGGACGCCTTGCAAAGAAACTGTGCGTCTGCTTTCAGGAAGCGGGTGGTAAGTTTGGCAAACGTGTTTCCGAAACAATACGACGTAAGCAACCTCCAAATACAGAATGTGAGGGTGGCGCAGTGGTCTAAGCGATGGCCTCTGATCATTCGTCCGAAAAGGGTCCGGGTTCGAATCCCGGTGAGGCATGGATGTTGTGTTTGTCTTACAGCACTGGCTCTCTCCCTTCCCTGGAACCAGTGACCCTAAATTAGGGATGGGCGACTGCTTACAGCCCATTGAGTTGCTCACGGTGGTCGTTAAACCTCCAATAAAAAAAAACAGAATGTGACTGCAGCACCAGTGGTAAGATGTCCACAGCTCTCGTTCTGTCCTGGATGCGTAAGGTACTGGAACCAGTGCCAACAGGACCTTCCCTTCTCTTACTGGATTCGTGATCTGGTCAAACCGACACTAGTTTACCAGCCAAAGCCTTCGGTGACAAGGACGTCATTTTGCACACAAAAATCATACCACCGAAAGCCACAAAATATTGCCAGCCCCTTGATGTGTATTTCTTTTGACAATACAAACTGCTTGCACGACGCGTGGAAGAGTACATACGTTCTGATGAGGTGCATGGTGCGAACTTGCATGACAGAATCTTCATTTTCAAGTTGCACTCATTTATGTACAACCAGTTGTGTGCAGCACAGTACTAACCTATACTTCGCTATGCGTGGAAGGCATCTGGATACTTGCCACACGAAACGCCTCTTCCGTTCCGTAATGTGTTGGACATCAATTTTGCTGTGCGTGACATGTGCAACGCTCCTGACTGTGATTCCAGTGTCGTCATTATCTGCTCGTGGTGCGAGATTCACTTTTGATTGCAGCACTGCCTTCTCTCAACACATTATCATGACTTGGAGTGAGATATGTATATAACATTTGCAACTTAATGGTGTTGTACGTGGTCTCTCTCGACATTTAGGTGCCTCATATCTAACAGGTAAATATTGTTTGACATTTTATGGCTGGATACATTACAGGCGGACGTCCCACTTTTATAAGCCATGTTCTAGGGGTTGCGGGCGATTGCGAAATGCCGTACTTCACACCTGTTACTTTGGTGTCATACTTGTCCACCACAGAATGTTCCGTGACGATTGTCGTCGGGAGGTCCGATCGTTTCCCTTGTGAGTAGAATATTAAACGACTAAATGTGTGGTTCACTTCACTGTGCCAGGTTCTTTATAAGACAGCCATGAACTGACGACAAGTTTCGGGAACAGCCAAGGTCAGTACGTAATAGAATTGTAAAGAGAAACAACCCATCTTTCATACGTACTTGCTGATTTTATGTCAACATTTCATTATGGAATTCAGTGGTATCCGAAAGAGAATTCGAGTTCACCGTTTTGATTATCGTAATTTACAAAATCTGTCTGTGAAGCAAGTATAACTGCTATTAAGCCTGGAAAGGTAGTTAGTAAATGAACAGAAAAGTTATGTATATTTATGATATTCTGCCTAATAAAATATTTCTCAGAAGAACATTTTGAAACAAATTAGACCATTGTCAGTCACAGAAGTTAAATTTCGTAAAAATATATTTATGCATACATCTCTCAAAATTAAAATTTTTGTTTATGTCTATAATAAGGCATATCAAAAGGCAGAAAACTTTAGCTTTTTTGTTTTTATGTATAAAATTTATCCAAACATAACGCCAAATATTTGTTATATTGTGAAAATATCAAAGCTTCGATGTTCCAGATGTACCTTCACAAAATCCTACCTGAATCCGTAGCCGTAGCTAGATCGCAAAACCAGGAAGGGGAGGTGGGTCAGAAGATTAATCTGGAAAGGCTCTGTGTTAAACAAAAAATTATATTCATCTTTCAATACCGAAACAAGATTTGTTTCGCATTTTCGTTTATTTTGTTGTTTTTTTTCACTAGCAAACAGTTGTTCCATGCCGCAAAAGAAAAAATGAAATTCAAAATATAAAAAATAGGAGGGGAAAGAAATGAACTCTTTTAAAATATAAAAAAAAATAAATTGCATTATCAGAATTTGTTTAACGGTGGCTGAGATGCAGAGTCATTATCACTGGAGGAAACATAGCTGCTAAATAGCATTAACAAACTATCTCTTTTTCAGTTTACCGTTCTGGTTCAATAGCACGAAAAAACTATTTATCTCTTTTTCAGTTTACCGTTCTGGTTCAATAGCATGACAAAACTATTTATCTCTTTTTCAGTTTACCGTTCTGGTTCAATAGCATGACAAAACTATTTATCTCTTTTTCAGTTGACCGTTCTGGTTCAATAGCATGACAATACTATTTATCTCTTTTTCAGTTTACCATTCTGGTTCAATAGCATGACAAAACTATTTATCTCTTTTTCAGTTGACCGTTCTGGTTCAATAGCATGACAATACTATTTATCTCTTTTTCAGTTTACCGTTCTGGTTCAATAGCATGACAAAACTATTTATCTCTTTTTCAGTTTACCGTTCTGGTTAAATAGCATGAAAAAACTATTTATCTCTTTTTCAGTTGACCGTTCTGGTTCAATAGCATGACAATACTATTTATCTCTTTTTCAGTTTACCATTCTGGTTAAATAGCATGAAAAAACTATTTATCTCTTTTTCAGTTGACCGTTCTGGTTCAATAGCATGACAATACTATTTATCTCTTTTTCAGTTTACCGTTCTGGTTCAATAGCATGAAAAAACTATTTATCTCTTTTTCAGTTTACCGTTCTGGTTAAATAGCATGAAAAAACTATTTATCTCTTTTTCAGTTGATCATTCTGGTTCAATAGCATGACAATACTATTTATCTCTTTTTCAGTTTACCATTCTGGTTCAATAGCATGACAAAACTATTTATCTCTTTTTCAGTTTACCGTTCTGGTTCAATAGCATGACAATACTATTTATCTCTTTTTCAGTTTACCGTTCTGGTTCAATAGCATGACAAAACTATTTATCTCTTTTTCAGTTTACCGTTCTGGTTAAATAGCATGAAAAAACTATTTATCTCTTTTTCAGTTGACCGTTCTGGTTCAATAGCATGACAATACTATTTATCTCTTTTTCAGTTTACCATTCTGGTTAAATAGCATGAAAAAACTATTTATCTCTTTTTCAGTTGACCGTTCTGGTTCAATAGCATGACAATACTATTTATCTCTTTTTCAGTTTACCGTTCTGGTTCAATAGCATGAAAAAACTATTTATCTCTTTTTCAGTTTACCGTTCTGGTTAAATAGCATGAAAAAACTATTTATCTCTTTTTCAGTTGATCATTCTGGTTCAATAGCATGACAATACTATTTATCTCTTTTTCAGTTTACCATTCTGGTTCAATAGCATGACAAAACTATTTATCTCTTTTTCAGTTGACCGTTCTGGTTCAATAGCATGACAATACTATTTATCTCTTTTTCAGTTTACCGTTCTGGTTCAATAGCATGACAAAACTATTTATCTCTTTTTCAGTTTACCGTTCTGGTTAAATAGCATGAAAAAACTATTTATCTCTTTTTCAGTTTACCGTTCCGGTTCGTTTTCGTGGATACATGCAATGACAATGTTCACATATATTGCATCTTTCTCCTACATCTTTAATCACGCATTCTGCTTCGATGATGCTCAGAGGTAGCTTGTTCTCACCGTGTTCATCAGACAAACCTCTCCCTTCCCCTCTCAAAATCCAAAAGCACTCAATTTCCCAACACTGAACGTTTTTTTCTGCCACACGTGCGTAGCAAAAAACTCCTACGGACGGAAAAGCAATGAACGTTACGAAGTTGAAAACTTTCGCTCTCTCTCATAAAGATTTCTTTTAGCACTGTTTTACATCGCCTAGAGTAGGGATGACCAAAGCGTTAACCACAGGGCGAAAAATGGTAGCCCGCGGTGAAAAATCGTATTATTTGAGGAATTTTAGCATGGTCACGTTTCTGGAGGCAACTCAAACGTGGGATCCAGGCTTTTGGAAACGCAACGGATTTTCTTGATTTCCGATGCCCTAAAACTACGTTGCGACTCGGCGACGGTGGTGTCAAATCTTTTACCCTTCCCCTGACTGCTGCGCTGTCGCACTGCGCATGCGCGTCGGATATTCAGTGCGGAGAGACAGTGTTGCAGTGGACTTACTGTTCAGTGGATTGTGATGTTGTTGTATGTGGTACTCTGAGTTCCATGTTTTTCGGTGCACTCTGACCCATGTAAGTGCAACAGAAAGCAAAAACTTGCCACTACAACAGTGAATGGGAAAAAGAGTATTCATTTATTATGGTTAAAACAAGACCAGCTTACATAGTATGACATACACATTAAGAGGCTCCTTCCTGAAACTGCGCCGCCCCTGTAGCATTTATTTGTCACCAGATTGCGGTACCTTTCGTCAAATCATATTGTGTACTTGTACGTTAGTGAAGCTAAAAAATAAATAAATCAATACAAAATAAACAACAATTGGACCTAGCTAGACTAACTTATCAATTGTAATATTTGAGCTTTCGGCAAAGGCAAGTACGTTTCAAATTTACTACGAGACCAGTTTTCTAATCGAGTTACGACAGAAAGCTGGTAGTGTTTACTATAGTCTTCTTGTGTTTACAACTTTGTCGTGAAGCACAGGATAAGTTTTCCCCCCTCAGTTCTGTTTCTATTTCTGAATGTAGGGTATGTTATTTGAAAATTAATACAACAAAAACTTCAAGTCAACGCGGACTTCAGGACACTTTCCGAGGAAATTGCTTCGAACATACATCACATTGGTAAGGTTTTTCACCTGAATGAACAAGCATATACCTGGAAAGATGACTTTCCTGAGCAAATCGCTTAGAGCACACATCACAATGATGGGACATTTCACCTGTGTGCGTAGCCATATGCTACAAAAGATTAGAACATGTATCACATTGGTAAGACTTTTCACCTGTATGCATAAGCACATGTTCTGAAAACTGAGTTTTCCGAGCAAATTATAAATTTTTAGAAAAGATTGCTTTTCCGAGTTTCTATTAGATTTTTTCCCTCTGTAAGCACAGCAAAATATACTGTTCAGTGCCATTCTGTCAATCAAAATGGGAAATTAAGCTGTTGCAGGGGAAGTAGTGAAAAAAAAAATTAAATGTCATTAATATTCTTTTTTTATTTGATTTACCGAATGGCTCTGAACAGTATGACATTTTGTTGTGCTAACAGTGGAAAATATTCTAATAGAAATTTATATAAACTAACATTTAACGCACATGCGAGCTTCTTAGAACCGCTGAAATGCAGCACCATCTAAGGGCAAATTTATTCGCAAGGGCGGTCATGGGGCTGCTTGAAATCGGCAGGTCATATCTATGTAAGCTGGTGTTGGGTTAAAGATAAGTTTGTTTGTCTTATTTGTAACACCTGTGTTGCGTTGCCTAATTAAGCGAGTGTAGAAAGACATTTTAAAACCCTTCACAAAACATTCGCTACGACTTTCCTAAGTGGTATTGAACTGCCCAAGACTAAAGTTCGTGAACTTAAGTCGCCTACATCAGAAAGACAAATTGATTATTTTTTTAATGTTATTTCAAAAAATTAAAAACCATTATTCTGTTATTATTTTAATTGTTTTGTTATTATTTTAATTCATATTGTTGCGTCACGCAGTTGTAACGTACCAGGAGATGTGACGTACCTGCCAGAAGGACGCACACGACATAAAGGCAGATAGGAATCAGAATAAAATGTCCGCGTAGCTCAAATGGTAGAGCAACTTATTCCGGAATGAGTGGACCCGGGTTCGAACCCCGGCGCGGATAAAAATGACGGAGGAATTTACTTCGTTATAATGGCGCCCGAACTATCCGGATGACCCGACCGTTCACAATCTCGCAATGGTGTGATGTTATTTCCACACCGCGAGATAGGAAAAATAAGAGCAGCACTTCGAAAAAAAAAATAAGGGGGAGATGATGTAACGTACCAGGAGATGTGACGTACCTGCCAGAAGGACGCACACGACATAAAGGCAGATAGGAATCAGAATAAAATGTCCGCGTAGCTCAAATGGTAGAGCAACTTATTCCGGAATGAGTGGACCCGGGTTCGAATCCTGGCGCGGATAAAAATGACGGAGAAATTTACTTCGTTATACAGTGTCGTTCCCAAGGTTCCAGCTGTATTTTTCACAAGCTAGTATAAACTTTTGTGCCTTGCATTGAAACCCGAGGAAAATGCTACAAACCTAGTAACGTGTTTGAATGAATAATAAACAAGAAAGGTTTTTATTGCTTAGTAATACGTAATTTAAAATTCCGTATTGCTACATGCTCCTGAAAACAAGTAATTACTGTTATCCACAGTGGCGTAACCATGTTTCAAAATCTAGGGGGGGGGGCGATCACACATACACAGTGATCAGACCCCCAGACTAAATATAAACATATACATGTATATCTATGTTGTACTTGGTATGAGTCAAAAATATATATAATTTTTTTGCTTAGGTCTCTTCTTAATAGAATACAATAACATATATACATACTAGTGACGAAGCATCCATAGACGCGATGGAAGCGCTGCTTCCCTTTGAAATCATGAGGCAAAATGCTGCACGAAATCGTGAAAAAATAAAATAAACGATTAAAAATTAAAATTCATTTATGCATTCATTTTCAGTTTTTTCCCATTAGAAACAAATTTTCTGATTACACGACTAAGTGAATCTTCAACTTGCCGCCGGTTACGTTAATGCCGACTGTTGTGAACCAAGGAAATACTTGAGGCTTCTCATTTTCGACACTCATGGCCATGCGACATGGAAGCGATTTCTATTGGCAACCTCAATGAACTGTAGAACGTGATGCGCAAACGTAAACAAACTTCCTTTAGTACGGATAACGTCGCACGTAGTCCCGTGAAGTCGTATGTTGGAATGGCTGGTTTAACACTCTCAGTCCTTATGATAATGAAATTTGTGGGGAACCTACAAAAAATTCACGATGCATCAAAGCAGAGGAAGAGATTCTTAATGCAGGTCATATAATTTCATGTGCAAATAAGAAAGAAGATAGGAAAGAAATCCACTTAGCTTCCCACGGCATTCAATCCACCGTAATAACGTAGTCGCCTTATTCGATCAACGGTGTTTTAGACAGACATAATTGTGAAATTTCTGTAGTCTTTTGAGTGGTCTTGTAAACTGGGCCGGATTGAACTTTTGCGGGGCCCAGGGCGAAATTTCATATATAGAGGGCCCTAGGAAATGAATCTCATGCACTGACGGGAAAAAAATCCCAACACCAAGAAGGGGTTGTGTTAGAAAAACGACAGTTGGTAGGCGGTGAAAGTACATCTGTAAGATGACGTCTATGCAAATTTCGCGCTCGGCGCATACGTGTGGCGCTAGTAGCGCCCCTCGGAACATGCAAAGCAGGTTTGCTGTAAATACGCGCTGTATCGTTCGTGAGCGTTAGTTATCGTTGAGATTCGACGTAGGGTGTTGATGTTAGTCAAGAATGCCTTTAAGAAGACGAAGAAGCCATTATCAACAGCTCACGGAATTTGAACGAGGTCGTGTAATAGGGCTACGAGAAGGTGGATTATCTTTCCGCAATATTGCAGAACGACTTGGCAGGAATGTAGCCACTGTGCATGATTGTTGGCAGCGGTGGTCAAGGGAAGGTACTGCCTTAAGAAGACCGGGTTCCTGCCGGCCACGTGGCACTACTGAGAGGGAAGACCGCCGTGTACGGCGTATGGCCGTGGCGCATCGTACCGCGTCTGCGGCAGCAATTCGAGCTGCAGTTGCTACCATAGTGACACAACGAACTGTTACAAATCGGTTACTTGAAGGACAGCTCCGAGCCAGACGCCCTGTAGCGTGCATTCCAGTTACTCCAAACCACTGCCGTTTGCGACGTCAGTGGTGTCAAGCTAGAGCTCATTGGAGGACGGAGTGGGGATCTGTTGTGTTTTCTGATGAAAGCCGGTTCTGCCTGGGTGCCAGTGATGGACGTGTGTTGGTTAGAAGGAGGCCAGGTGAACGCTTGCAACCAACCTGTCTGCGGCCGAGACACACTGGACCTACACCTGGAGTTATGGTCTGGGGAGCAATTTCCTATGACAGCAGGAGCACTCTCGTGGTTATCCCACGCACCCTGACGGCACAGTTGTACGTCGGTCTGGTGATTCAACCTGTTGTGCTGCCATTCATGACAAGCATTCCAGGGGGTGTTTTCCAACAGGATAACGCTCGCCCGCATACCGCTGTTGTAACCCAACATGCTCCACAGAGTGTCGGCATGTTGTCGTGGCCTGCTAGATCACCAGATCTTTCACCAATCGAGCACGTATGGGACATCATTGGACGACAACTCCAGCGTCACCCCTAACCAGCATTAACCGTCCCTGTATTGACCGACCAAGTGCAACAGGCATGGAACTCCATCCCACAAACTGACATCCAGCACCTGTACGCTACAATGCATGAACGTTTGCGTGCTTGCATTCAACATTCTGGCGGTTACACCGGTTATTAATGTACCAGCATTTCACATTTAAAATGGCTCTTCTCGCGCTTACAATAAGCTGTGATCTTGAAACCTTAATCGATTAAATATGTTACCTATACAAATGTGTTGCCGCCATTTCATTCCTCTACAACTATTTTTTCGATGTATTGGGATTTTTTTTCCGTCAGTGTAGTTTAATGAAATCATTGTATGAAAAATGAAAATAGACAATAATTATCATAAAGGAAAATGATTATCTCAAATTATTGTGAATTTAAGAAAAAGACAATCATATGGATTGATAATTCAGAGAGAGAGAGAGAGAGAGAGAGAGAGAGAGAGAGAGAGAGAGAGAGAGAGAGAGAGAGAGAGAGAGAGAGAGAGAGAGAGAGAGAGAGAGAGAGAGAGAGAGAGAGAGAGAGAGAGAGAGAGAGAGAGAGAGAGAGTGTGTAAACAGTTTCTTTATGAGAAATTTCGTGTATTTTCATTTTTCAGAGACAGAGATAGACAGACAGACAGACATGTAGAGTGTGAGACAGACAGACAGACATGTAGAGTGTGAGAGAGGGAGACAGACAGACTGACACAGAGAGAGAGACAGACAGACAGACATTGAGTGGGAGAGAGACAACAGACAGAGAGTGAGAGAGAGGCAGACAGACATTGAGTGAGAGAGACAGAGAGATAGACAGAGAGACATTGAATGAGAGAGACAGACATTGAGTGAGAGGGACACAGACAGAGTGAGATAGACTGACAGAGAGTAAGAGAGAGACAGATACACAGAGTGAGTGAGAGACAGACAGACGGAGTGAGAGAGAGAGAGAGAGAGAGAGAGAGAGAGAGAGAGAGAGAGAGAGAGAGAGAGAGAGAGAGAGAGAGAGAGACGGGCGGTCAGACAGACAGGCAGAGAGACAAAGAGAGAGGAAGAGAATAAAAAGTACTGAAATCTACGACTTTTTTTCTGGAGAGGAGGAAGTTTAGGTTGCTTTATTATCTTAATAAAATCTTTCCTACAAAATGATAAAAAAGATAGCTTTAACTAATCTGCGTAGCGAATATTTTTCCACAGCAAACATTTTTGCGTATTGGACAATAACGATCCCTCTTAAATTAATTCGTATATATATATATATCTTTTTCCTGGTACATGTTTTAGTGATTGATTTTTGATGGAAAGTGGAATAACTGGTAAATTAATGACCTTAATATTCACCTCTTATACGCGCTCATGTATAAAAACTGCTTTATTTATTTATTTTTCCATTTCCGAGACTGTTTTTAAAGTCACTGAACGATTGGCCTCCATATATAGCCCATGTACAACTTTGCTATTTTTTTTTTTTTTTAAATTTCAGTACCAGGTTTACATACACAAATTGTTGAGTATGTAATAGAGAGTCAGAAAATGTGATGAAATTTAATTTCTTAATTCATGGATATGGAAAACTTTAAGATTTAAATAAGTTGGGGTGGGGTGGGGGTGGGGGTTGTAAACTAAAAAAAAAACATTACAACAAGTTAGTAAAATCATGCAATGCATTGATTATGATACGCTTTCCAACATACCAGAAATCGCGCGCAGATAGACTCTCCTCCCAACCCTGACTATTGATTCGTTCAGTATACCTCCGGAACAGCATACTAAAGTTTTGTCGGAATAGAAACATTTTTACTCAAGTTATGATGATAATGGCTGTGAAATAAATCTCGTCATGTGCCACAACCTTTGATCCCATTTCGATGATATTAAAAATAAATTGGTTCAGGATACCTCTGGACCAACATACTAAAGTTTTGTCGCGATAGAAGCATTTTTGCTCAAATTATGAGGATAATGGCTGTGGAATAAATCTCGCTCCTGTGCCCTAACCTTTGATCCCATTTCGATGACATTCAGCATAAGCTGTTCAGTTTACTTCCGGAACAACATGATAAAGTTTTGTCGCAATCGAAGCATTTTTACGTAAGTTATGACGCATAAGGGCGATGGAATGGATCCCGCTCCTATGTCCTGACCTTTGACCCTATTTCGCTTATTTTCAATAGGGCTCGTCCACAGTTGTCCCCTACCACATACTAAAATTTAATTGAAATTGGATAATTTTTACGCGAGTTATCGGGTGGATAGACAGACGGACAAAGCCGGAGCATATACGCTTCTTCAGACTACGGTTGAAAAATGTAAAAATATATTTTTGAGGGCCTTGCGCCCCAAAACTTAAAAAAAATAACAATAAATATAGAGAATTCTAGGAAAAACAATTTTGTTTTTGTTTTGTAAAGTGCGGGGCCCGGGGCGACCTCCCCGGTTGCCCCTCTGGTCCAGCCAGCCCTGCTTGTAAAGCAGGCAGAAGTGGAACGCGTAAGCCCTGTGTAGCAGTAATGCTTTACTGTAACAGGTAATTTTTATTTTTACATTTTCAGACAAGTGATATAGTAACACCGACAGGGGTGACATTTCGGTAAATGTGAAGATTAGCGTCCTAAATTATTTCGTCGGAAAAAGTTTGTACCTGAAAAAAGTGCGGCGTACAGATTTGAGATTATGTAAATCAATGGCAACTGGTGCAGAAATTTCATGTTTTAAATGTCTTTTAAAGATTTTTATTGTAATATTTACCTGTTAGTGCGATGCTGTTAAGAGACGCTGCGGTAGGCCTAACGCATCGCTACCGCGACAATGTCAAGCGTTTGCTGTGCCACTGTACTTTTGGTTTTCCTGTCAATACTTTCTTCACAGGTCAGTTTCTATCTCTCTGATACATATCTTTTGCAAATCAAAGAGGTTTTTTCAGGTTTTTCCGGCCGACAACGTACAGGATACAACAAAATAAAGCGATAAAGCGTGGATAGACTGGACCTATTTTCTGTAGGACCTATTTTCACTACAACATTTATCTATCTCCTGCAAACAAGGTAACCGCTTTCTCTTGTACTCTTCCGCCCGTCATTTCGGTACAACAACGAACCTTCCTTTTAACGGAGCAACGCATGACATCGTGCGGTAGCGATGCGTTAGACCTACCGCGGCGTTTCTTAACACCATCGCACTTACAGGTAAATATTACGAAAAAAATATTTGATACACATTTAAAATATGAAATTTCTGCACCATTTGCCATTATTTTCCATGCTCCAAAATCTGTACGGCGCACTTTTTCCAGGTACTAATATTTTTCTGACGAAATAATTTAGAACGCTAATCTACACATTTACCGACATTTCGTTTCACTTGACGATTTCCAGGACCCATTTCCAATACTCTGTCAACCAGGGGCGTATTTAGAGGGGGGAAGGGGCCCTGCCCCTCCTCCGAAATCTGTTTATTTTTTTATGTTATCTGTCAAAATAAGGTTAAATAATCAAACTGTGCTTTCCAATATAATTTTTATATATGTATGTTAAATCAAAATTTGTGTTATGAGAAAAGTTTCTGAATCATGAATATTTACTGCTGGAAAAATCCAAATGCTACGTACGGATTCAGTGAAAGATCATTGCGCGAAGGAGACAGAGGTCAGAGAAAGAAGGGTGGCTCATATCCGTGGTCAGGAATACAGCTGTAGGTTTTTGTGGCGGCAACTCCTAATTGACCAGACCAGGGATGGTGTCACGTGTCACCGCTCCTCTTTGCCTGGCGCCGGTCGTTACTAGGACACGTGCAGTGACACTCGGCACCTCACTTCACTGCCCAGCCACCTGTTTTGATACTTTACTGATTACGAGCTGTGCGTTGACCATGTGGGTGGATTCTTTCATTTTCAAACGGAGTGAGAAAGTGAAACTTCTGTTTCTGTTTTGTTTGTACCCTTGTAATTCAAAATCAGTATTTATTCGCCCTTTCCCGCAGCTGCTTAAAACAGTTTGTTGAGGTTATTTAAAAAATGAAGCGATTTCATCAACAAAGTCTGTTGACTTTCTGTAAAAAAAAAAAAAAAAAAAAGAGCTGTGGAAACTGAAACGCTAGCTGAACCCACTGATATTGAAGTTCCAAACCAATGGGTTGAAAGCAGGAGTAATCCGGAAAATTATGAGCTTCAACCAATACGCATAACGAATGACGGAAATGCAGATGGTAATGAAAAGTCTGAAAGCATTTCAGAATTGAGCGACATAGGATTGTATGCAGGTAACAGTGAACTTGTTAATTCTTTGAGCGACGAGAAAAAAGTTGATTTGTTACACAGCATATGGAAACCTACTGCGAAATATAGATTCCCTAAAAAAATCAGTTCCAGTTGCAATAAAAATCATATGAGAACATTCCAAATTAAATAGCTAGAAGATTATAAGTGGCTGTCATATTCACGTCTGAAAGAAGGTTCATTTTGTAAATATTGTGTTTTATTTTACGATTGCAGTTCCTGATTAACTGTAGTGAATTATCGGTTATTCCTAAGTTCCTTCAAATAACCACCACACCTAGATCTTGGAAAGACAATTACATTTTGAAAACTGCTGAAGGGAAGAGGCTTAAACAGGAAATTAAGTCCAAGAAGGGGTTCATTAATTACCTGCAAAGAAGGACTTATTATTCGTTCTCCATTTTTGTCAAGGACTCTCACCCACTTATTGTCGACAGAACCTTAACTATGTTGGCCTCGACTGCAGATACCCTTGCAAAGGCTTTATATACATCTCATGTCAAAAATTGCGGGGGTTAGTGGACATAAAAACCAGGAGACAACAATGTGTCAGCGAAAATACCTCCAGTGAAAATCCCAACCCTCCAGCAATAGCACCACAGACAGTCATTAACCTTAGTGATTTTCAGCCTAGTGACCAACTAAAGAGTGATCTTCAACTTGGGACGAAATTTGCTTTTCCTAAGAGGGTTTGCTTACCACACACCATATCGCAAGTTGAAAACATTATCTCTGAACTACCAGCTTCGGAGAAAACTTTTACAAGACTAAAGATCTCCAAGATTATCAATAAGGAACATAATAAGCTAATCAAACATTCATCTACTTCTGAAAAAAGACTTTTACGGACACTTAAGGAAGAATCTACTATCTCGATTATTACTGCCGATAAAACCTCTCAAATTGTGATTATTAACACTGCTAATTACTGTGATAAAATGATCTCTGCCATTTCCACTATCCCACATTGTATCATCAATCATAACCCTATAAACTCCACTATTTCAGCTTTGTCAAAACTAGGCAAGGACTTTGTTTTCCCCCTAGTTTCCGGTGCTCTTTTAAGCCCCCACCAGGACCCTGCGTTCCCAACGTATTTGGTAAAATTAAACTGCATAAACCTAACCATCCGCTCCGGCCACTTGTCTCTGGAAGGTCTAGTCCTACACGAGCCCTTGAAGCCACCCTTTCTAAATACCTCTCACATCTGGTTCAGGACTCCCATTACTCTATAAAGAATTCTATCCAAGTTGTTTCAAAACTTTCAAATCTTCCAACCCAGGCTAAACCATTTATTCTGGCTTCCCTCGACGTGGTGTCACTCTACCCCAATGTACCTGTTGAATTCACACATCAGATTATCGAAAATCAACTTCATTCCTTAGGGCACCCACTTACTGAGATTTCAGCCATAATGAATGCGCTTCGGTTTGTTAAAAAACGGTCCTATTTCCAATTCCAAGATAAAATTTATCGCCAAACCGATGGCGCGGCCATGGGATCACCGCTTTCTGGCATTTTAGTCGAAATCTTCATGCAGTACCTTGAAAATACATTTTTGACCTCTTATCCCCACCAACCTCTGTTATTTCTCAGGTATGTAGATGATATCTTATTACTCTGGCCCCACTCGATATCTGAATTACAAGCATTCACGAATTCTTTCTCTTCACAATTTCCGTCAATTCAATTTACCCTAGAAATTGAACAAGACCTAAAACTCCCGTTTCCTGATATTTTGATTACCCGTCATCCAAACCAGGTTATACCATTGCATTTTGCTGTTTATAGAAAACCGTCCTGTACCCCAACTATGATCCCATACTCCTCTAATCACCCACAAAACCAAAAGTTAACGTCTCTTCACTTTTTTATTCGTAGAGCCTACACCCATTCCTCAACTCGTACTGCACGCGTTACAGAACTACAATGGGTCTCGTCGTTCGCCTCCCAATTTGGATATCCTGAATACGTTTTTAACCGGATCCATTCCCGAGTTAAAAGTAAACTTGCTACTACATTACAACCATTTTTGCCCACACCATTTCGTTTCATTGCTTCCATCGATTACATCCCTTCAATTACTCAACCTCTTCGTAACATTTGCCGGAAATTTGGATTGGATTTCGGCACTCGATCCCTTAATATACTACCACTTGTTAGAAAGGACAGGACCCCGACGGATATTTTACAAAGATGGGGTGTCTATTGTGTTCCATTGAAAGATGTTTTCGGAACTACTCAATCTGTCTATATAGGATCGACCGGACGGAATTTGTCTTGCAGGGTCAAGGAACATAAATATAATATCCAGACAGGAGGTACCAACACTGCACTTGCTAGGGAAGTTACAAAAGGGATTTTATATCCGGACTGGGAAAATTTTAAAATTGTGGTTACCCCTAAAAATCGTAGCACGCTGTTTCTTACTGAGAGCATGTTCATTTTTCACTCACAAAATATTTGTTGTAATGACTATATGCCGTATGAGCTCCCCAATGCCTATAAGGTATTAATTAACTCTAATCCTAGGGGCTTTAAATTACCTATAACCGTGGGATAATGTGCCGGGAGGAATATCTTCCTTCTTTGCATATATGTACAACAACCGACTTTGACGTGTTCATGTGTGTATATATTATGCGGATCTTGTCAATTTGGCTGTTCCATCTGAAGATGGGCCATGCGATGGCCCGAAAGTACTCATGTCTTTTAATCTGTTTTTAAGATAACATAAGGTTTTATTAAATTGATGTCTCATAATATGAGTTAATTTGATTTAAGCTAAGCCGAGTTTTATTTTACTTTCAATTATCCGCACAAAGACGGCTTTTACTCGTGAGATAAGTTTGTGCGACTCATCAGTATTGGAGTGTAATTTTAGAAATGAATAAACAGAAAAAAGCAAGAGATAACTGACAACAGGAAAATGTTGATTCCGTTTGTGCAAGCAATGAAATTATGTGGAAGGCAGCAGATACCTCTTAGGGGAAAAGTTGATTCTGGAAGAATTTTGCTTGAGGAACCAGCAAATAATGATGGCAATTTTCGCACTTTATTAAGCTATCGTGCAAATTCTGGAGATGCCATTTTAAAAGAAACTTAGAAACTAGTGGAGGTAATAGCATGTATACAAGTTCAGTAATACAGAATGAAATAATAAACATCTTTGGGGAACTTATTCAACAGAAAATTGTAGCAAAGGTAAAGCATTCAAAATATTCTTCAGTATTGGCAGATGAAACAACTGACATTAGTCAAATAGAACAGTTTTCACTGTGCGTCAGGTATTTTGATGAAGAAGAACTGAAATTGAGAGAAGATATTCTGGCTTTTATACCAGTGAAAAATTTAACAGGCTGTTCCCTTGCAACAACAATAATGGAAAATTGGGTTTTGATTTGAACGATATGAGAGGGCAGGGGTATGATGGGGCTGCAGCAATGCGATGACAGTTTCGTGGAGTGCAGGCCTGTATTAGAAAAAAATATCCCAAAGCAATATATATATATATATACTCATTGCATGTCTCATTCCTTGAACTTATGTTTGTCGAATGTTAGCAAAATGCCTAGCATAAGGAACTGTGCCGCCCCGGTGGCGCAGTGGTCTAAGGCGTTGGCCTCTGATCATTCGCCCGAAGGGGTCCGGGTTCGAATCCCGGTGAGGCATGGATGTTGTGTTTGTCTTACGGCACTGGCTCTCTCCCTTCCCTGGAACCAGTGACCCTAAATTAGGGACGGGCGACTGCTTATAGCCCATTGAGTTGCTCACGGTGGTCGTTAAACCTCCAATAAAAAAAAAAAAAAAAAAAAAGGAACTGTATGGGAATTATATCAGAAACATGTTCGCTTTTCCACTCTTCTGCTAAATGTACCAGTGTTTTGAAAGAAAGTATCCAGCGACTGCTACCTGATTGCAAGAAAGTTAAGATGAAAACTCTATGTGAAACTCGATGGATCCAAAGGCATGATGTCGTTCTTGTGTTTAAAGAATTTCTGCATCCTATTATATCATCCTTAGAAGCGATTGGGCAAGAAGAGTCAGCAGAATCATCTGTCAAAGCACACACTTTGCTTAACTCCATATGTCAGTTTTCATTTCTAGTGGCAACTTTTGTCCTTAGTAAAATATTGTCCATCACATACAACCTATCTGAAAACTTCAAAACAAGCAAATCGACTTAGTCGATGCATTAGAAAAAATATCAGAAGTTACAACACTGCTAAACAGCATGAGAACTGAAGCAGAAAATCCTTCAGCTTAATTTATGATGCTGTAAAAACATTGGCTGTAGGCCTCAAAGTAGCAGAAAAAGTTCCACGTAGATGCAGTATACAAAAAAAAAAAAAAAATAGATGCAATGTCCCATATTTAACTACAAAAGAATATTTCTGCAGAAGTATATTTATACCCTTTGTGGATGATATAATTGAATCATTAAATAAAGGTTTCAATCACAAAAAGAAACACTAACTTCATTGCAAAACATTCTACCAGGTTTTGCTGTGAAGAATGATTATTCACAAATATCTGCAGTGAAAATGTATGAATCTGATTTAGGATATTCTGATGTAACAGAAAGCGAGTATCAATTATGGTGTCAAAAATGGGAAAGGAAAAAAGCAGACGTGCGCCACAAAAACTCAGTTGAAAGTTTGGCATCATGCAATAAGAACTTATTTCCCAACATTTATATTTTGCTTCACATCTTGGCAATTCTTCCTGTAGCCATAGCATCAGTGGAGAGAAGCTTTTCCTGTATTCGTCGATTGAAATCTTATTTGAGAAACAGTACATCAGAGTCAAGACTGAATGGACTAGCTTTATTATCTATTCATAGAGACATTCAAGTTGAAGATGAAGAAGTCATTGACAAATTCGAAAATGTACCTAGAAGAATAAATCTCAGTTTTTAAGAATTAGGTGAGTACAATCAATTTCATTATTTCTCAAAGAGAAATTTGTTTTGTCACTCTTTGTTTTTTAATATGTACTCATCAGCTTAATTTAGGTATACTGTATATGTATGTTATATACCTAAAAAAAACTAAAAAGAAATACCTTTTTTTATTATTAACATGTTTTTTTTTCTTTTTTTATTAACTTCCATTTTATCCTGGTGGATTTCAGAAACTTCCAATTTTTCGCCCCCCCCGAAAAAAATTTCTGCATACGCCCCTGCTGTCAACAATAACAAATTTGTAATTTTTGAACATTCTGTTCCTAAAACAGTGTTTTTGAATTGGTAATTGTTGATCATCATTCTGTTCTCAGTGTTTTTGAACTGCTGGCTGTTGACAGATCATTCCAAATCTTGTTCCTAAATGGAGTTTAAATTCATATTGATAACAGCAATTACTTGTTTTCAAGAACATATAGAAATACGGAATTTTAAATTATTACTATGCAATAAAACCATGTCTTGTTTATTATTCATTCAAACACGTTACTAGGTTAGTAGTATTTCGCTGGAAGGATTTCAAATGCGAGGCACAAGCGTTTATACTAACATGTTAAAAACATAGCTGGAACCTTGGGAACGACACTGCGAGACGCAACAATATGAATTGTTCTTTTTCACGGAATTCTCCATTATACTATCCTCCAATTCCAGAATGAATGCAAAAATACCTCAAAACAAGCCAAACGAATTTAGGCAACGATCTAACAACAGCAAAAAGCCTTGAAAACCACAAGCTTTCCCACACATTCGGTCAGACAGGTCGTAAGGCCTGACATCTAGCGATTATCTCTACGGTAACGTGTTGACGCGCGGACAAAGAGTTTCTATAGCATTTGGAAAGTAACTACATTTCCCTGTGGGGTGAATGTCTAGTAATGTGTCATGGTTTTGTGGCTTATCGAGTAATGTGTATTAATGTCTTTTAATGCCGTCTCCGAAATTATTAACGAGAATATAACGTCGCTTTCTGTGTGTTGATTCATATTACAAGTTCGCCATGAAATATGGTATGGTGATATAAACAAGCTGAGATCCAAGCCTAACAACTTCTGTTATTCATTTTGGGGACAAACTACCAAATCTTAACATATAATAAACGTATAGCTATTTCGGAAGGTGAGAAATATTGAAGTTGCACCAATGCCAAAGTTACTTCCCCGTGTGAGGGTAACTTCCGCTTTTAAAATTCATCGAACAAATATTTTTTGTGAGTTTACTTTTTTCATGGCTCCTCGAAGAAACTGACAAAATGTTCCTAAACCAATTGAAAAATCTCCATTTACCGAAAATTGCATGCATGTGTTATTTTTCTACAAACAAATTCCAACATCTTGCAGAGAGAAAAAGGTCGTATGTTTCCTAATAAAGTAACTGAGCTCACTGTCTCCTGAATAAACTGAAATTGTAAATTAATCAGCATGGAGTCTGTGATAAAACAATCTTTAAGGGAAGTTACTCCAGCATTAAATACAAAGGAAATGAAAAAAGAAATTGATACTTCAACACATATTGCTACAGATACAAGTGAAGCTGTGTGGGAATGTGAAATATGCTTCAAAGAATTCACAACAGAATCCAGCTTTGTAAAACATGCACAACCTTATAGAAGTGATAACCCTCCCCAGTGTGGTGAGTCTTTTGAGAAATTCACACCTAAATGTTGTTCCCCAAGACACGCAGACCAACAGACTGATGGTTCTAATAGATGTTCCAAGCAGCACAGTGAAGAAAGTAACCTCTCAAGGAATACAGTCCTTCACTCAGGGGACAGCACTTTCCAGTGTGCTCAATGCTTCAAGCACTTTAAAGAAAAAGACGACCTTCTAAAACATATGCTGATTCATTCAAGTACAAAACCTCACCAATGTGTTGTGTGCTCCAAACAATTTGCACAGAAATCTTATCTTTCAAAGCATATGCTCATCCACACAGGTGAAAAGCTTTACAAATATGATGTAAGCTCCAAACAGTATTCTCCAAAAGACAATCTTTCAAGGCATGTACTTGTTCACACAGGTGGAAAGCTTCACCAATGTGACATATGTTCCATACAGTTCACACAGAAATCTCATCTTTCAAGGCATATGCACCTCCACACTGGTGAAAAGCCTCACCAATGTGTTGTATGCTCCAAACAATTTACACGCAAATCTCATCTTTTAAGGCACCTGCTCATCCACACAGGTGAAAAGCACCACCAGTGTGATGTGTGCTCCAAACAATTTTCTCTTAAATGTAATCTTTCAGAGCACATGCTCATTCACACAGATGAAAAGCCTCACCAATGTGTTTTGTGCTTCAAACAATTTGCACGGAAATCTCATCTTTCAAAGCATATGCTGATTCACACAGGTGAAAAACCACACTGCTGTAGTGTGTGCTCCAAACAATTTTCTCTGAAATGTAATCTTTCAAACCATATGCTCGTTCACGCAGATGAAAAGCCTCACCAATGCGTTGTATGCTTCAGACAATTTGCATGGAAATCTCGTCTTTCAAGACATATGCTCATCCACACAGGTGAAAAACCTCACCTGTGTGATGTGTGCTCAATGCAATTTCCAGTGAAAAGTTATCTTTCAGAGCATATGCTCATACACACAGGTGAAAAGCCTCAGCAATGTGTTGTATGCTCCAAGCAATTTGCCCGGAAATCTGGTCTTTCAAAGCATATGCTCATCCACACAGGTGAAAAGCCTCACTCGTGTGATGTGTGCTCCACACAATTTTCTCAGAAAAGTAGTCTTTCAAAGCATATGCTCATTCACACAGGAGAAAAGCCTCACCAGTGTGCTGTATGCTCCAAGCAATTTGCCCGGAAATCTCACCTTTCAAAGCATAGTCTCATACACACAGGTGAAAAACCTCACTGGTGTAGTGTGTGCTCCAAACAGTTTTCTATGGAATGTAATCTTTCAAAGCATATGCTCATTCACACAGGTGAAAAGCCTCACCAATGTGTTGTATGCTCCAAAGCATTTTCTCAGAAAAATAATCTTTCACAGCATATGCTTCTCCACACAGGTGAAAAGCCTTACCAATGTATGGTATGCTGCAAAGCATTTGCTCGTAAACACCATCTTTCAAAACACATGCTTCTTCACTTAGGTGAAGGAGCTGTACATGTGTGATGTATGTTCCAAACAATTTGCTTGCAAAAGTAATCTTTCAGTGCATATGTTTTTTCACGCAGGTGAAAAGCTTTATGAGTGTGAAGTACGCTCCAAACAATATATTCAGAAAAGTGCTCTTCAAAAGCAAATTGTTCTTCACATAGGCAAGTAACCACTGCAGTGTTATATTTTCTTGAAGTAGACCACATCTAATTGCAATATATGAAGACTCACTAAACAATGAAAAAATTCATCTTTGAAATAACTAAGGGAAAAGCAGTTTCTGGTCATCGTTTTAATTTCTGGGTGAATGTACCTCATTAAAATATAATTTACCTCTTACAAACATTGCTATGCCATTGTTAAATCAATTAAGCCAGTTGAGATATAATTTAGGAGTGGTCAGTTTTTCCCACCAAATGGCTAATTATAGTGGCAATAAAAAAAAAGCAAGTTACTGTAATCCTTTTGAGTTTCATTGCTCTGAATTAAAAACAAAACACTTTATGATTTGATTTTTCTATTTTAGTAATTCTTGCACTGATGAATTTACAAAATGAATTCTGCAGCCTTTGGAAAATGGCTTCATTTTGATTTGACCCCACCCTCTTTTTATGCAAACCCAAGCTATGGTCAAAAAGTAGAATAGAATTTTACTTTATTTCTAAGCATTGATGGATTTGTTCAATGTGCAAAAACTAAAGAAGGAAACAAAGCTAGTTATAAGAAAACAAGCAGACACTGTACTTTCTGTTTATAATATTGTGGTGTTTCACTAGATCAGAAAACACTTATAAGTGTGTTAAAACAACCCATCTAGTAGGTTTGAACTTAAAACCTACTACTACAAGTCAACTGTCGGAGGGAAGAACGTGTGGTAAATGTGTGTTCAGAGATTTCTGCCAATAAATGCTTTTTCTCCCACACAGGGCCGGATTAAGATGGAGTGTATAGGGCCTATAGCATTGGGGCTACCATGATCAAGGGCCCAGGAGACATGCATAGGCAAATGATAGATAGATAGGTAAATGGAAATATGAAGTTTAGCATCCTAAATTATTTTGTCAGAAATGTTGAAGTATTTGGATAAAGTGAGACATACAGATTGTGAAGTATGCAATTTCATGGCAAATGGTAAAAAAATTTCATCTGTGAAATGCATTTTAAAAATTTTCAGCGTAAAACTGACCTCCAAGAATGACGACGTGAACACCTCTGTGACAGGCCTAACAGAAAGCTGTGGCGATGACGCGAAGTTTGGCTCTGCTAAAATGAAGGTCTTGTTGCGGGGGCCATTTTGCTGGCAGAGGAGTAGAAGAGAAACGGGGAACATTCTTGTGAGCAAAGCGTTCCAATTTGTAGTGCTATGCTAAAGAAAGTAGTTCTTCATTTCTGTCACACTTTTTCAAAACACATGGTGACAATTGCTTCAGTGGTACGCATATCATTCCCTGGTAAGAAACAGAAAGTATGTAGATGCCTTCCTTTCTTTTACAAAAAAGTTAAAGTAGATGCCACATTCTTTTAAAAGGAACTTATGTGGCATCGGAAAATCAAAGTTTTACTTCTCCTTTTCACAGTGGTGTTCGCAATTCATTCAAATTGGATTACAAAAATGAAAAAATAAATAAAAAACTCTCGAAGAAGTGACTTCATACTTTACTCAATAAAGAATCGCATGCGGAAAAAAAAAACCCAAGAAATTATCAGATTATGATGTTAAAAAATGAGACAGGAATGATCTATTTTCTGTAGTGCAGCACTACAAATTGGAAAGCTCTCCTGGCAAGAACATTCACCATTTCTCTTATATTTTTCTACAAGCAAAATGCCTGCAGGAACGAGACCATCGTTTCACCGGAGCCTAGCCTGATGTCATTGCGATGGCATAAGAAGGAAGCAAACCTCAAAAGGTGAGATACCTTATATTACCAGTATTTGTTATGCACACGAATTAAAGATAGCATGGCACCAGACAGCCCAATAAGCTATTATTGTGTATATATAATTGTATATATACACAATAGACATGTGGTGTTAAAGAGCTTGGGAAATATGGTGTCACCTTGTCTCTCCCTTTCCTATTCCTATTTGTGCTGTATCCTCAAATATCCGAACCTTTGCACTTGCATTTTCATAGATGTTATTAATAATGCTAATGTATGCATCTTCAATACCGCAGGATTTCAAAGCCATTGTTACTGCTGATGGTTTCACCTAATCGAAGGCCTTTTCATAGTCAATAAAAGCCATGCACATTGAACAGGGAAAACAAAGGGATAAAGGTTAATGGAGTTTACTTAACTCACCTTCATTTTGCTGATGACGTAGTCATCTTTGCAACTACTCCTTCAGAGTATGATCCAAGAACTTGCTGACAAGAGTAAAGAAGTGGGATTAAAAATGAACTTTCAGAAGACAAAAGTGATGTCCAATGCTTTTACAAGAAATGAAGATTATCGATTGATGGGGAAAAGCTAGAGATAACAAATACCTACATTTATCTTGGACAGCAGATATCAAGTGAGGGTCGCATTGATGATGAAATTAATTGGCATACGAAACTTGGATGGAGAGCTTTTAGAAGAAACAGTACAATATTTAAGAGCAGTATGCCATTATGTCTCAAAAGAAAAGTGTTTAATCAATGCATCCTTTCAGTGCTTATGTATGGAGCAGAGACATGGACCTTAATTAAAAAAGACATACAAAGACTGCAGACAACTCAAAGCAGCTTGGAGAGATGCATGCTTAATGTAACCATGAAAGATAAGAAGAGGAACTTGTGAATAAGGAAAATGACAGGAGTGGATGACATCATGACCAGAGTGACCTCACTGAAATGGCAATGGGCTGGACATGTTGCCAGAAGAATGGATCACCAATGGTCAACCAAAATTTTAGACTGGGTTCCAAGGGACAGGAAAAGACCCCATGGGAGATGGATGGGAAATTCGAAAGTATGCTGTCCTAGTGACATGGAGGAGACAGGCTCAAGACAGACAATTGTGGAAGAAATTTGGGGAGACCTTCATCCAGCACTGGATTGATAATGGTTGTTGATGATGATGATATACACAGTAATAACTTATTGCGCTGTCTAATGCCCATCCTAAATTATGTATATAATTTAGGACACTAAACTAAACGTTTACAGATAGATAGATAAATAGATAGGTGTTTGTTTGTTTGTTAATAAAATAGTTTTATTTTTCTCTCGTATGATTTCCACTTGGGCAGAAACAAAGGCTGAAAGAGGGACAGATTCGAAGGCAGTGACTCACCAATCGTAAAGGTTTCATGCTGCTATGTACAGAGGAATTGGCAAGACAGTTTTAACTTTTTCACTACGATCCACCTACACCTCCCAATTTACACTTGGAACCGTTAGCGGCTAAAGTTCCCTGTGGCTTCACATTACATTTAACAGAAGAGATGAACTAAGAAAGGTGTAAAATGATAAATTGTTAGAAAATCATTGACAAAATCTATGAATCTGAAGCTTTTAACTCAAGTTGTTATGAGAACAATGAAAAATACACTAACTTATTGCAAAAACTGCAGATAATTTTTCAGTTTGAAGAATGCATTACGTATTAATTATCACAAGCATATTGCTACAGTTTCGTGTTTTAACAGACTTCATAATGATTTCCAAGGCCGGATTAAGGCCTTAGTTGGTCCCTAGGCTAAGACATCTGATCACACCCTTAAAGAATTATGATGGGGAATCATTATGAAATCTATTGAAACACAAAACTGTAACAATATGCTTGTGATAATTAATATGTAATGCATTCTTCAAACTAATAAACTATCTGCAGGGTTGTCATAATAAGTAACTGTATTTTCTATTGTTCTCATAAGAACAGGAGTAAAAGCTTAAGATTACCAGATTTTGTCTTGAATTTTTTAATGGTTTACCACTGTATGCTTTTCTTGGTGCATCTTTTTTGTGATGCAATGTGAAGCCACAGTGGACGGCAACCATTAACAGTTCCAAGTGCAAATTGGGAGGAGTATGTGGATGGTAGTGAAAAAGCTGAAACTGTTTCGCCAACCCCGCTGTACAAAGTGACATGAAATCTTCACCCTTTGTAAGTCATTGTCTTGAAATATGTTTGTCTACTAGCTCCTATTTTCTGACTAAGTGGAAATCATACGAGATAAAACTGAAACAATTGTACAAACCTCTCTATCTCTCTTTCTCTCTCGCTCTCTTTCTCTCTCCCTCTCTCACTCTCTCTCTCTCTGCCTATCTTTCAATTATTTGCCCAGGCATATCTCCTGGGCCCTGGATAATGGTGGGCCCCAAGGCTATAGACCCCCTTAATTCAGCCCTGAGGATTTCCTTTTAGAAGTTCTTTGGGGGCCCACTAAGGCCTTTATACAGCCCTGCATCCACATATGTGTGGTGGAAACACTTACTGCCCAAAACCATGAACAAGAAGAAGTTGAAAGCTTTCTCTCTCTCTTGCATGAAGATTTCTCTTTAGCACTGTTTTGCATTGCCTAGAGGGATACAGTTAGCTAAGACATTCTCACGACAAAACTTTTGTGGGAAATTAAGCACCTGGAAGTTTTTAACAGCAGCCTAGCATTTCATAGTAAGTTACATACCAAGTGCCAAACAGTATTTCATCTGCATGTGCAAATACTCTTCCACCTCCACTGCTTTCTTTCTCTTTTATTTGTTTATTTATTTTTTGTTTTTGTGTGATAATGTTGTTTTATATCTTTGAATTAATCACCTTTAAGTTTCTAACAGCAGCTCAGTATTTCATAGTCGGGTCATTCCATGTCAAATCACCCAGCATTTTCACAAGATGTCACTCACCGACCTCAGATTTTTGTGAAAATTGGTACAAAGTATTGTACTTTTGAGATATGAAACCTATGAAAATTTTTGGTCAGTCGGTCCAGTTGATCTTGCCTCTTTAAAAATTGGGTAGCTCTGCCTTTAAAGTTTTTGCACAATAAGTTTTTACAAGTACACTGCAGGATAAAAAAATTTTAACTTCACAACTAACTGTTGCAGCCACATAACTGTCTTTTTAAATGATCTGCGATCCATACATTTTGGAACAACTTGTTTTTGCACATTTTTAGAACTAAAAGAACAAGTTTTTTAAAATTTAGTGACAAAAGACATGGAAAAATGAGGCCATATTTTTGTTAAACAAAACAAAATTTTTCAAAATGAGCCCCCACTTCAAATTTGCTAAAAATACTTTCATGTATGTATTATAATGCAACCTTTCAGCAGGAAAAAAAAAATACTTTGGGTAACTCACAATTTTGGTGAGGAAAAAAAAATCCAAAATGGTGTGTTTTATGTACGGGACATTCCAACATGATATTACCCATTTTTTTAATTAAGTAGTTGCTTAACCATTTACCCCCCCCCCCAGTTGAGTAGCTCAAAAGTAGCTCAAACCCTATCGGTGAGTAGCTCAAAACAATTTTTATTTTATTATATTTGCACTTTTAAGGTATTAACCTCTTGCAAAGTGCGCATAGTTTACGTGCAATTCATAAATGAAAAAACCATTAGGAAGAACCACTCACTCACCATAAAGATCATGGTAACCTCCAATGACCACACACTTCCAACACGTCATTCATCGTGATGTTACTGGGCTTCCACAGGTTTACAGACTTCTTGCTTACGCTTCTTATTTTCGGGTGTGAAACATCGTTTTTTTTTTTCTTTGCCTTATAAGATGTTACTATAATGCTTGTCAATTCGATAAAAATCACACATACAACTCATTCATACAATTCAAGTAAAAACTATGTACATAACCTTACATTCACAGGTGATTAAACCTTGGTCAACTCTAATTATCAAACTCCTCCTTCTGTTTCACAACCTCTGCTACTCCCACTGCAAGTGTCACACCCATTCAGCCCCGCATCCAATCCTCTAGTACTTTCGACAGGCCCCTGTCATCTTCAGGAGGCAGGTGTGTCTCACCCGCCCACCACAGCTCAAGTGAGCAGAGCCATCGAGGCCTGGGCTCCAGTCGCTATCTCTGAATCGTTGTGTCTCTGGCGCCATCTATTGTCCCTGCTGCTCTTTTTCCCTCTTTCTTTTTACGCTGCTGTTCAATTTTTATTAGGGCTTTCCATTGTTCGTTTAGGTTACTTGGCTCATTAATGTTGCATAATGAGCCAAGTAACCTAAACGAACAATGGAAAGCCCTAATAAAAATTGAACAGCAGCGTAAAAAGAAAGAGGGAAAAAAGAGCAGCAGGGACAATAGATGGCGCCAGAGACACAACGATTCAGAGATAGCGACTGGAGCCCAGGCCTCGATGGCTCTGCTCACTTGAGCTGTGGTGGGCGGGTGAGACACACCTGCCTCCTGAAGATGACAGGGGCCTGTCGAAAGTACTAGAGGATTGGATGTGCGGGGCTGAATGGGTGTGACACTTGCAGTGGGAGTAGCAGAGGTTGTGAAACAGAAGGAGGAGTTTGATAATTAGAGTTGACCAAGGTTTAATCACCTGTGAATGTAAGGTTATGTACATAGTTTTTACTTGAATTGTATGAATGAGTTGTATGTGTGATTTTTATCGAATTGACAAGCATTATAGTAACATCTTATAAGGCAAAGAAAAAAAAAAAAAACGATGTTTCACACCCGAAAATAAGAAGCGTAAGCAAGAAGTCTGTAAACCTGTGGAAGCCCAGTTACATCACGATGAATGACGTGTTGGAAGTGTGTGGTCATTGGAGGTTACCATGATCTTTATGGTGAGTGAGTGGTTCTTCCTAATGGTTTTTTCATTAATTTTTATTTTATTTTTATCTGTCACCATCTTGGATATAGGTTCATTTTTCTTTTTCTGAGGCAGGCCAAAATAGGGCCTCACACTGTTTTTGAAAAAAGGCAATTGTTTTCCTCTTATTCTAGATTGAAAGTTTTGGTTTTCACTATCTTAAAGAAGACATTTTTGGCTCACAGAAAATGTATAAAAATGATAGAAAATATTTTTTTAACCTTTATTAAAATGGCGTTGAAATCTACAATACACAAAAGCATAATCACCATTTTTGATGGACTGTTAAGGTAACTGGGAGTTGTGTAATAACAATGTATAACAACCTCAAAAATAACATAAAAGGAGTTACATTTTTCTTTGTGTATGCAGAAGAGATGAACAAACTGTGTAATCATTTAGTTCCAGTTTGGAGAAAGAAAATACTCTTCCTGGTACACGCACAATGCATCACTTTACACCACTTCCCAATTTCAGAACTGGTGCTAAGAGATTAAGTTCTGATAAATATTACAGCGTTATTTCCAGAATCAGTGTAACTAATTTTCAAGATGAGTTATAGTTGCATGCTAACTGCCATGTAGCATGTGTACATGATTCCTGTTGGTATGTGAGATTTATTAAACAGATTAATTATGATGAAGGTGATGTTATTGTTCAATTCATGTACTGACATGGGCCTGCTCCATCTTTTTATTGGCCTAATAATGATTTTTGTGAAGTACCTCTGACACACATATTATGTTTGGTTGGGGTAAACACTGCAACAGGAAGAACATACAGTCTATCCAAACAGGCTGAAAACCTGGTTCAGTCAAAGTTTTTTATATATGAAAATCAGTAATTGTGTTGAATTTTAATTCAAACTGATAGAGAAAAGAATTCATTTATCTCTTAAGTAACCGAGGAAAAGTTTATTTATAAATCATACATAAACGTATCATTCAATGTCAAAATAATTCATAAAATGGTTTGTTTTATTAGTTTATATTTTTATTAACATTAGTAAGAAATTTAGAGACAAAAAGAAAGGAAACAGCTTGGGATAGCATAGGTGGCCCTGTCGGTCTCATTTTTTCGCAATTGACGATTATATTCAAGTATGATAACTGCAAAAAAACTTTTGCAATTTGACTGGTGATTGTGAGCACAGCTTTGCAATTTGGCATTTTGATCAGTTACAAATTGAAATTGGTCAAAATATTAAATTCAATAGTAACAATATAGTGAGTTGCAAGCACACTCACAGAAATAAGGCTATACATCTAGTCAAGGGTTGCTGCTAAAATTTTTGAATCACAAACTGTACATATGTTCTGGTAAGGTTTTTTTTTTAGGTTTTTTTTTTTTAGTTTTTTTTTTTTTATTTACCTTATGTGTAAATTGTTCATATAGTATTTTATAGTTAAAGGCACTAAAGTATAATTCCAAAATGCTTGAAAAATATTTTGAAAACAGAAATAACAAATATTCATCAGTTTCTGTACATTTCCGAGTGCTTAAATGTTTCCATTTTTCACAAATGTTTGAACCACAAAATGAAACTCAAAGGTTTTGTTGAGTACCAGCAGGGGTATCTATCCTTAATGAAAAAAAGGAATTAAATTTTTATCTGGTCCCTCTTTTGAGATATGTAATCTTGAATTCTGCAGAATTTGAAAATTTTACAACTTTAAGGAAGAAAAAAAAAAGGAAGTGGAAAGGGAACGAAACCCAGACTTAAGTTCCCTACAGCTGAAAACTCTACTAGCCATAGTTATTACACAAAAATTCCCAACTTGGGGTTCCAACTCCCAGTCAACTAAATACTGTAATTCATCAAAAATAGTAATTATGCTTGTGAATATTGCAGATTTCAATGCCATTTTAATGAAGTTTAAAAAGAAAATATTTTCTATCATTTCTATGCATTTTCTGTAAGCCGAAAATGTTCTCTTTAAGGTAGTGAAAACCAAAACTTTCGATCTACAATAATAGATAAACAATTGTCTTTTTCAAAACCATTGTGAGGTCCTATTTTGGCCTGCCACAGAAAAGAAAAATGAACCAATATCCAAAATGGTGGCCAATAAAAATAAAAAAAAATTGTTTTGAGCTACTCACCAATAGGGTTTATAGGGGGATGGTATAAAATGGTTAAGCAACAACTTAATTAAAAAATTGAGTAATATCATGTTGGAATGTCCCATATATAAAACACCATTTTGGATTTATTTTCCTCAGCAAAATTGCAAAATTACTGAAAATATATTTTTACCTGCTGAAAGGTTACGTTATAATACACACATGAAAATATTTTTAGCAAATTTGAAGTGGGGCCTCATTTTGAAAAAGATGTTTTGCTCAATAAAAATGTGGCCTCATTTTTCCGTCTTTTGTCACTAAATTTAAAAAAATGTGTTCTTTTAATTGTAAAAATGTGCAAAAACAAGTTGTTCAAAAACGTATGGATCATGCAGATCAAAAAAAAAAATAGTTATGTGGCTGCAACAGTTATTTGTGAAGTTATGAATTTTTTGTTCTACAGTGTAATTGTGAAAACTTTAAAAGCAGAGCTACGGAATTTTTAAAGTGGGATTACTCATTCAAGATATAGTGGACTGACTGACTTAAAATTTTCACAGGTTTCATATCTCACTAGTACAATACTTTGTACCAATTTTCGCAAAAATCTGAGATGGGTGGGTCACATACCCTTGGTGAATAGCTTTTTTTTTTTTTCTTTTCTTTTTTTTTTTGAACGGTCAACTAACCTTGCAATGCACAGAATGACTCAGTCACTTGCCAAGTGATGAACAATATTTCTTCCATATGTGCAACTACTCTTCCACCTTTCATATATATATATATTTGTTTAGTGATGTTTTATATTTTTCTCCCCCCCCCCCCAGAAAAAAATACTTCTTCTCTGACGCTTAGCAGTGACGTCTGGTTCCCATGTGGTAGATAATCATTATTGCAGCTGTTCCTACTGGTCTACTTCCAGAAGTAATTTCGGTAAATGTGTACTTTAGCGTCCTAAATTATTTCGTCGGAAAAATTTAACTGTGTGGGAAAAGTGCTACATACAATTTTTTAAGCATGCAAAATAATGGGGAAAGGTGAAAAAATATAGTATTTCTACATGAAAGTAAAAATATTTTCTGAAGAACTTACCTTGGAGTGCGAAGGTTCGGAAGAGTACATGCGGTAGGTCTAAGATGACGGAGCGACGACGGCGTGAAGGTTGAGTGATGTTGAGTCCGGTGAATGGCAGCGTTGTTGAGAACCAATGTTATTAGATATCTCTGTTGAGAACGGCAAGTTACTCGCGGAAGAATACACAAGGAAGCGGTTCAGCAGTACGTAGTCATCGTAGCGGGTTGTAGGAATACGCTGAAGGAAAGAGGTCGGTTTTATGCTGCATTGTATATTATTTTTTCAAGGGTAATTTTGCGAAATCGTAAGTAGAAAATTTCCAAAAAGGCTTAAAATTTCATAATACCCTACAATTCGACACGAAGCTGTGGGCCGCCCTGCCATAGTACGATTCTGATTATAAGAAAATCGTTTATTTTCAACAATATCCGTTTCACGAGGGGAAAAAAGGAAACGAACGATGAACGGAATAACAGCAGAACTACAAATGAGGTGCTTGAAGAAATCACCGACCCCTTAACATCTCCGAAACCATAACCAAAACTTAGGGTCAACCGGAACCAAAACTACTTACTCAAAATTTCTGCCGCATATTATATCATTTACAATTTACATTCCTTCATTTAATTACATTCCCATACATTTTTACAATAAAAACAAAAACATTTAGCAAATTTCTTTATTATAATTAATGAAACATTTCTGAACTACTACTTTTTGCACACGATTACACGACGCATCACTCCTCCAAGACATACACCCCACTCTTGTTGTATTCCTCCGCGCATTCACTAGCAACTGTTACTCCCTTCCGACGCACTTCACGTCGTGGCCGTTAGCATCGCTTTGGCCTCCCGCACCAACTGCTGCAAACCGTCGTATTTGCACGCAAGTTCTCGGAAAATTATTTTCCCTTTCATGTAAAAATACTATATTTTTTTACCTTTCCCCATTATTTTGCATGCTTAAAACATTGCACGTAGCACTTTTTCCACACAGTTAAATTTTTCCAACGAAATAATTTAGGACGATAAAGTACACATTTACCGTGATTTCTTTTGAGTTATCCATTGTCTGTGCTGTATCGTATCAATTTTGCTATTTTACGAAACATGTATTATAACATCTGAATAAATGAGAATAAGTGTTTATAAGCACACTGGACAAAAAATTAGTCACCCCTGGCAGAACTTACCTAATAACGGGTGACAGCACCTCTTGCCTTGATAACAGCATGAATCCAGTGCCGTAGATACCCCATGAGGTTGTGGATGTCAATCATCGATTTGCAGCCACTCGTGCGTAAATTGGTCCCGAAGTTCTGCAAGAATACGTGGGTGTCTATTCCGGCGTTTCACCTTCTGTTTCAAATGACCCCACACATTTTCAATACGATTTAAATATGGGGATTTGGCGGGCCAGTCGAGGTGAGACAGTGTTGCTGATTGTTCGCCGTGCCACTCAGTCACAGTTTTAGCCCTGTGTAGACAACAATTGTCTTGAAAGACAGTAGTGGCAATGTGATGATGCCCCTGGAGATGTAGGGCAAAAGGACAACACTTCATCATTCAGAATACGGAGGTACGCATACTGGTTCAAATTCATCATTACTGCAGCAAGAGGGGCCCATTTCGTGGTATGAAAAACATCATTTGAATTAGACAAGAATTCACAGCACGATAATATTTTTTTAATCTGCCTGTACTTAAAATAGACATTTTTAAGATACAGTAACTTGCAAGATCTTTCAAAGCACCAGGTGCTTCATCGTCAGGTATTTCAATAAACAAAAACAAGAAATATTTTCAAATTACGCGAGCACGTGATACCCTTGAAGAAGATTTTTGCTTCCTGATCCGTCATTACGAAATAGTTCGCAAACAAACCAAATATAAGCTTTACAAGGCGTTGATTTTCATAAGGATTCTTCGTGCACTAGACATCATATTAATTAGAAAGGCCCTCACAGCACAGATAATATATTTATTAACACTGCCTGTACTTAAAATTGAAATTTTTAAGGTACAGCAACTTACAAAATCTTTCAAAGCACCGAGTGCTTCATCGTCAGGTATTTCAATAAACAAAAACAAGAAGCATCATAGAACCCCTCGAACTTGAAAAACACCTTTGGCACAATCAGGATTAAAGGCTTCATTAGTCCTGCGATGTACTTGTTGCCTCCCATCATTGGAGTACACACAAAACGAGACTCATCAGAACATATTACTCGTTTCCAGTCCTCCACCGTAAAGTTTTGGTGCCTCTGAACCTACTAATAACGTGCGACTTTGTGACTTGCTGTTAAAGTAGCCTCTTCCGGGGTACTCTGCTTCAGATGTCCATCGCATGCAGTTTTCGTCACAATGTCCTTTCGGAAATTGGTTGGAGCGAACTTTCACTGACTGTTTGGGGCAATTGCAGTTACTAGGCGTGAAATATGGCGGCGATCCCTGTTGGTGAGAATCGTTTTCCGGCCACAGTTACGTCCCCAATTCTCAGTTGACTGCGAACTACACCACTGTTTGTAGACCATCTGGACAGTTCACTTTAACACACCAACAAATTGGGAAAGATGTTAACAATGTGGGGAAATGAGTTATTCTCATATTCTTACGAGATTACTGTGTTTGTGTAATTTATGTTGATTTGACACGTTGTTACTTAACAACCTATTAAAAATGTTTTTGACATCCTTTTACGTAATTCTGAGTGTTCATCATTTTCTGATTTTGACATGCATTTATCGTGTATTTTCAATTGTCCCTTCTCTTGGGGAGTATTGAATTTACAATTGAGCAACTTAACATTAATATTGGCAAATGAATTCATCTCACCCTTTTATAGGGTGAAATTTTTTAATCTATGGCGTGTGATATTCCTGTGTTAGCCATAACCACTTCCATGCTGAAAGAACCATCTGAAGGGGAAGGGAAGATCTTAAAATCACACTTTTGGCTGAAATTCTTGGTCATTTTAACTGGCGAAACCTGTACTTCATAAAAAAAATAATAATAATAGCATTCTTCCTCTATACTGTGTTTTTGGGTTGGTGAGTGTGAGATAGCATTTTCCCTAATCCCGATGGTATAGTTATACCGCTATTTCCGGTCGTCAGAGCCCTTTTAGTGGGAACAGGATGCGCCACGAGAAGGCGGGGTTGACATTTGTCAAGGAGAGGCTGTTGCGCATCACCTGACCTTACATCCTATATATATATATATATATATATATATATATATAGCAAAAGCATATTAAGTGAAAAAACAGAAAACCCTTGAACAAATTTGAAATTCCAAAGCGCCAGAGGCTGCATAGGAGAAATATCAAATAACATAAAAATTCCAAACATAAAGCAAAATTTTGAACGTAGGAAAACAAAAAAAGAGAGAAACGAGAAAAGGAACAACAATCACCATATCCATTCACCCGATCCAGGCTAGCTTCAAGCGATGAAAATGTACCGAACATAAGAATGCAGGGAAGCATATTAATGACTGACTCTTTGTCGGCTTCAAGGGCAAGCAACAAGAAAATCACTCATTAATCTACGGAGACAAGAGAATTGTCGGTTTCTGCTATTTTAGTTTGCTATAGGGACCAATAAAGTTTAGGGGAGGGGGGGGTAATGTCAATTAAAACGGATTTCTATTAAAACCCAAATCCAGCAAACTAAAACACATTTGCCCGACCTCACAGCAAATAAAATAAAAATAAAAATTAAGAAAGGGATCCAATCTCCCAATTAACACAAAACCAGGCAATAAAAATCCAATCAATAAATGGTACAAAAGGGATACTTTAAACTTGCACATATAAAGTGAAGCCTAAAACCTACCAGCCATAATATAAACAGAAAGCACCAACATTTAAAAAAAATAATCATGATCAAAAAATAAAATTAAAACCATAAAAAGCAACCAACCAAATTGAAAAGGAAGCAACAACAAATTTAGAAAAAAATAAGTACAAAAAGCCCAAGGAGCAATTTACAGTTGCAATTCCAAGAGTGAAAAAAAAGCCCAAGGAGCAATTTACCGTTGCAATCCCAAGAGTGAACAAGATAACTAAGTTGCATGTCACATGGTTGCAAAGTAAAATCCCCAATACCCACAGCAAAAAGCTTAAGAAAAATTATTCAGCAAATTAAAATAAAATATTTTTTAAAAAATATATACACCAAAGGGCATGGATTCAAGCACCAGTGAAGTAATTTTTAAGCCCAATATACCCAAGAAAATATTAAAATTAATCTTAGTGCAAATTCACTAATTCCTACAAGAAAAAATAAAAACATAAAACGACTTACTTACAGTTAAAAGAAGTAAAATGTGAGTCTTTGTTTAGCTGTATCAAGTTCTATGTATACAAGATTCTGCACTTATGGCCCACAGGAAGGCTCAGAACCACTAAATAGACCTCAAATAATTCATCCAAGGTGCAGGATATGCTACAAAAAGTTCGAAGGAGGCAAAAAACGTATCCAAAGCTCAAAAAGCTCATAGCCTGCATTCTAGTGGTGAAAACAGCCTCCAAAAATAAATTAATTCCTGAAAGAAAAGTAAAATTAGTAGCAGGAGCAAACAGAACATCCCTACCATGCCTGAGAACAACAGAGCACTTACTACTACATCTATGGTGTGTACCAACTAAAAGCAGGGCATCTAGCGTCCAGTTTTAGAACCTTCCTGGTGGGAACAGGTCAGGTCCTTGAGTAGACTTCAAAAACCAGGATTAATGCTCTGAAAAAACCCTTACGAGTTATCAGTGCAGACCAGAATACAAAATGCCCTTCCTGTTAGCAGGGAAGCATTTCTCTGCTCCCAAGAGTTCAAAGAGTATTATAATACCTAAATATCACCATTCCTCCCAAACCTTTGAAGTTTAACTATTACTATTTTTTTTTAAACTTTTTATTTTTATAAATATTTTAAAGAGATTTTTCAAGGGACGTTATGCTTTTTTTGTGTAAATAGTTTTTAATTATAACCCTTTTCTCTGTTTTTTCACTTAATATGCTATATATATATATATATGCACTGACGGAAAAAAATTCCCAACACCAAGAAGGGGTTGTGTTAGATAAGCGACAGTTGGTAGGCGGTGAAAGTACATCTGTAAGATGACGTCTGCCGCTCCGGTGGCGCAGTGGTCTAAGGCGCTGGCCTCTGATCATTCGTCCGTAAGGGGTCCGGGTTCGAATCCCGGTCCGGCATGGATGTTGTGTTTGTCTTACGGCACTGGCTCTCTCCCTTCCCTGGAACCAGTGACCCTAAATTAGGGACGGGCGACTGCTTATAGCCCATTGAGTTGCTCACGGTGGTCGTTAAACCTCCAATAAAAAAAAAAAAAAAGATGACGTCTATGCAAATTTCGTGCTCGGCGCATACGTGTGGCGCTAGTAGCGCCCCTCGGAACATGCAAAGCAGGTTTGCTGTAAATACGCGCTGTAACGTTCGTGAGCGTTAGTTATTGTTGAGATTCGACGTAGGGTGTTGATGTTAGTCAAGAATGCCTTTAAGAAGACAAAGAAGCCATTATCAACAGCTCACGGAGTTTGAACGAGGTCGTGTAATAGGGCTACGAGAAGGTGGATTTTTTTTTCGCAATATTGCAGAACGACTTGGCAGGAATGTAGCCACTGTGCAAGATTGTTGGCAGCGGTGTTCAAGGGAAGGTACTGCCTCAAGAAGACCGGGTTCCGGCCGGCCACGTGGCACTACTGAGAGGGAAGACCGCCGTGTACGGCGTATGGCCGTGGCGCATCGTACCGTGTCTGCGGCAGCAATTCGAGCTGCAGTTGCCACCACAGTGACACAACGAAGTGTTACAAATCGGCTGCTTGAAGGACAGCTCCGAGCCAGACACCCTGTAGCGTGCATTCCACTTACTCCAAACCACTGCCGTTTGCGACGTCAGTGGTGTCAAGCTATAGCTCATTGGAGGACGGAGTGGAGATCTGTTGTGTTTTCTGATGAAAGCCGGTTCTGCCTTGGTGCCAGTGATGGCCGTGTGTTGGTTAGAAGGAGGCCAGGTGAGCGCCTGCAACCAACCTGTCTGCGGCAGAGACACACTGGACCTACACCTGGAGTTATGGTCTGGGGAGCAATTTCCTATGACAGCAGGAGCACTCTCGTGGTTATCCCACGCACCCTGATGGCACAGTTGTACGTCGGTGTGGGGATTCAACCTGTTGTGCTGCCATTCATGAACAGCATTCCAGGGGGTGTTTTCCAACAGGATAACGCTCGCCCGCATACCGCTGTTGTAACCCAACATGCTCCACAGAGTGTCGGCATGTTGTCGTGGCCTGCTAGATCACCAGATCTTTCACCAATCGAGCACGTATGGGACATCATTGGACGACAACTCCAGCGTCACCCCTATCGAGCATTAACCGTCCCTGTATTGACCGACCAAGTGCAACAGGCATGGAACTCCATCCCACAAACTGACATCCAGCACTTGTATACGCTACAATGCATGAACGTTTGCGTGCTTGCATTCAACATTCTGGGGGTTACACCGGTTATTAATGTACCAGCATTTCACATTTAAAATGGCTCTTCTCGCGCTTACAATAAGCTGTGATCTTGAAACCTTAATCGATTAAATATGTTACCTATGCAAATGTATTGCCGCCATTTCATTCCGCTACAACTATTTTTTCGTGGTGTTGGAATTTTTTTCCGTCAGTGTATATATATATATATCTCATCATCATTATCAATCCACTACTGGATGATGGTCTCCCCAGGTTTCCTCCACAACTGTCTGTCTTGAGCCTCTCCTCCATGTTACTCCTGCATGTTTTGGAATTTCATCCATCCATTTCCCACCTTCTTCTGGGTCTTTTTCTGTCCCTTGGTATCCAGTCCAAAATTTCGGTGGTCCGTTCTTCTGGCAATATGTCGAGCCCATTGCCATTTCAGGGATTTTTCTCTGATCATGATGTCTTCCACTCTTGTCAGTTTTCTAGGATGCATTGGTTAAACACTTTTTTTTAAAGATCTAATGGCATATATATACACACAGTCGAGTCACATTGCTGTGACCACCTCGTATTGTACTTTTGAAATCAACAGCACGTAGCCAATGAAAGAAATCACGTGTTGTGAGCTGGCTTGGAAGATATATAAGGTGTGCTGTAGGCATTCTGAAATCATATCACTCGTTGCTGTCATGGATAAAAGAAGCGATTTGTCAGATTTGCCAAAAGGGATGATTATTTGGCTTTCGGGACAAGGGTAACAGTATTTCTGAAATAGTGCAGTTTGTAAACTGCTCGCGTGTTGTTGTCGTTAAAAGTGTATCGTGATTAGAGAAATGGCACCATTGCGAATAAGCGAAATGGAAACTGCGGAGCACCATATGCCATTGATGTGAGAAGTGAACGTCGGCTTCGAAGGTGCGTGAGAGCCGATCGAAACGCTACAGTGGAGCAACTGACTGGCCGAATTAACCAAGGGATTGCCGGAAGTGTCTGTAAAACGACAGTTCAGAGAATCCTGCTGCATATGGGGCTCGGACGCAGACGGATGGTCACGGCACTTATGCTAACGAAGGTGCATCGGGGTGTCGCAGTGGTCTAAGCGATGGCTCCTGATCATTCGTCCCAAAGAGGCCTGGTGAGGCATGGATGTTGTGTTTATCTAACGGCACTGGCCCTCTCCCTTCCCTCGAACCAGTGGCCCTAAATCGGGACGGGCGACTGCTTATAGTCGATTGAGTTCCTCACGGTGTAATTAGATTTCAATCAAAATAATTAAAGATTGTGCATCCGCAGAAATGGCTTACATTTGCATGGCAGTATCGGAATTCGATCTCCGCTGATTGGCAACGGATTGCTTTCTCCGATGAGTCACGTTTTCTGCTTCATCGTACGGATGAACTTTGGCGTTTTTTTTTTTTGATTGGAGGTTTAACGACCACCGACTTTGGCGTTTAAGGCGAGTAACATCGGAGAACAAACACTTCAACCATTGCTGGAAGAGCACAAGCTGGTGTGGTCAGGGTCTGGGGAATGTTTTCGTGGGATTTCTTGGGTCCACTCATATATGTGGAAGGCACTATGGACCGAATTCGTTATGAATCCATCCTTGCAGACCACGTATACCCATTCATGCTGAATGTCTTCCCTGACGGGGATGGGATCTTCCAGCACGACGTGTCACTTAGCTAGAAATGTCCGTCAGTGGTTGGAATAGCACAATGAAGACTTCAAAGTACTTCCCTGGCCACTAATTCCCCAGACTTATACCCAATTGAGTGTCTGTGGGACAACTTCGATCGTATTGTTCGTTCTGTGAATCCCCCACCGCGCACCCTCCAGCAGCTGCCAGATGCACTGCAGTCAGCATGGCTCCACATGCTTATGAACACCTTCCCACACTTTATTGAGTCCCTCCCAGCCCGTTTTAGCTGCTGTCCAGGTTGCACACGACAGTTACTCTGGATGTCACAATAATAACATCCAGAGTAACCGTCTCTGGTGGTCACAATAATGTGACTCGACGGTGTAGATAAATGCAAACGTTCTTGTATATCAGTGTTGACTCATTAGCATATCAATACCATTACTCTGAAAATGGTATGTGTCAACATTGATGTACAAGTCAACATTGATATTTACATCAGTTTTCTCATTCTCATCTTAGATCTTCCTCTGAAAGTGGCGATCCTATGTGTGCTGCTCACAGACTTTTTATAAATTATTCTGATTACCTGCAACACTTGGGGGCTGAAAAAAAGAAATACATGTTGAAATAGAGGAAAACTTCTTTCATATGACAAAACCTGTGGAACAGAAAAGACATTACATGTACATAAATGAAACGAAGATTTTTTTCTTTTCTAGGATAGATTTTTTTGTAATAATGTATTTTCTTTTATGTTAAAATTTTTCCTGGAGGTCTATAAGTAATACACTGCTGGATAATTGCTAAGGACGGATCATAAACGGCTGTATAGCGCATAAAAAAGTAAGTGTGGTTGGATGCCAAGTGAAATAAAATAATGTCAGAATGCCAGGACATTACAAGAAAGACAATTTATTGTGCTCTGAAATCCAGAAGGCCTTGGAACGTGTTCAAGGGACAAACAGGCCATTTTGTGCAGAATACGTAAACGTGAAAAAAATGCAATTACCGTCCGCAGGCGTTCCGGCGTAAGATGTCAATACGGGATATGGCCACCATGGAGAGCGATGAAAGATTCCACACGTCGTGTCATGCTTTGTACAACATTATCAAGCAGCTGTTGGGGTAATTTATCCCGCCGCCCCGGTGGCGCAGTGGTCTAAGCGATGGCCTCTGATCATTCGTCCGAATGGGGTCCGGGTTCGAATCCCGGTGAGGCATGGATGTTGTGTTTGTCTTACGACACTGGCTCTCTCCCTTCCCTGGAACCAGTGACCCTAAATTAGGGACGGGCGACTGCTTATAGCCCATTGAGTTGCTCACGGTGGTCGTTAAACCTTCAATCCAAATCCAATAATTTATCCCATTCCTCTGTCAGTGCACGGATGAGGGTGTCCTTGTTTATTGGAGGCATTGGCGACCAGCAAGACTCCTCTCCAAAGCATCCCACACATTTTCAATGGGATTCAGATCTGGAGAACGTGATGGCCATACGAGGCGTTGAATATCCTCGCTCTCAAGACACTCCTGGACAGCGACTGTTCAATGACATGTTGCATTGTCGTCCATGAAAATGAATCTATCACCGACAGCACCACGGAACATACGAATATGAGGTAGCAGAACATCATTAATGTATCGTTGCCCAGTCATAGTCCCAGTTGGAAGCACATAGAGGGACGTACGGCCATTGATCATGATGCCAGTCCATACCATGACACTACATGTCGGATATCGGTCCCTTTCCTGTATGTTTGCTGGACAATATGCAGTACCACTATCACGCCAGATCAGTTGTCGTCGACAATCAGACGATACACTGTATCTACTCTCATCTGAGAAGAGGACAGCAGACCAGTCGTTATCAGTCCAATTGCGATGTTGATGGCACCATTGCAAACGGGCGGTACGGTGACGTCTGGACAATGGGATGCACACAACAGGACGGCGGGCGTATAGTCCTCTTTCATGCAAACGTCTGGCGACAGTTTTTTTGGGAGATCCGCTTGCCAGTAGCAGCCATAAACTGATTTTCTACCTCACTAGCTGTGCTGCGCCGGTGTCTTTTTGTTGATAGCACTATGTACCGATTTTCTGCAGGTGTCGTACTGCGAACACGACCTCCCCCGTGATGTTTGCTACACTCTCCATTTGTTTGAAATGATTTCCAAAGCCTTGAAACAACATTGTGACTGACGTCGAACTCCCTGGCAACATCTGTCCTTTTTCGCCCTTCTTCAATCTTGCCAATAATACGGCCACGCGTAAAATCATCTAGGTGATGTCGGGAAGACATACTGAAAATTCCAAGTTGGTCAATTGATTCTTTCCCTTTCAACTTTGCGTTTGAACAACAACGGTCAATACGCGTCAAATCCTTTATATCTCTTATCAGCGCGACGACGTCACGAACAAGTTCGGCAATCCAAAATTTGCATACGCACAACACGTCTTACCGTATCCCGCACTTATGCTAATTTCCACATTTTCCTGCCTTCCATTTTATGGTTGCTATCGTTGCTATTGTTATCCGTCCTTAGCAATTGTCCGGAAGGATGCATTGATCAAACACTTTTCTTTTAAGACATAATGGCATATTTCTCTTGAAAATTATGCTGTTTCTTCCAAAAGTTCTCCAGGCAAGTTTTATACGCCGATTAATTTCTTCATCAATGTGACCTTCACTTGACATCTGCTGTCTAAGATATACGTACGTATCTGTTATCTCCAGCTTTTCTCCATCAATCAATAAATCGTCATTTCTTGTAAAAGTATTAAACATCACTTTTGTCTTCTGGAAGTTCATCTTTAATCCCACTTCTTTACTTTTTTTCAGCAAGTTCCTGGATCATACTCTGCAGCTGTGATGAGGTAGTTGCAAAAATGACTACATCATCAGCAAAACGAAGGTGGGTTAGATAATCTCCATTAATCTTTATCCCTTTGTTTTCCGAGCTCAGCGTCTGAAAGACACACTCCAATGCGGCATTAAAGAGCTTCGGAGATATGGTGTCACCTTGTCTCACTGCCTTTCCAATTTTTATGTGTGTTGTATTTTCAAACAGCCGAATCTTTGCACTTGCATTTTCATAGATGTTATTGATAATATTAATGTATGCATCTTCAATACCGCAGGATTTCAGAGCCATTGTAACTGCTGATAGTTTCACCGAATCAAAGGCTTTTTCATAATCGATAAAAGCCATGCACAATGGAAGTTCATATTCCCTGGCTCTTTCAATTAGTTCTCTCAGTACGTGGATATAATCTATTGTGCTGTAGCCACTCCTGAATCCAGCTTGTTCTCTCGGTTGAGCCATGCCCAGTGTTACCTTCAAGCGGTGTGAAAGAACATTAGTGAAGATTTTATAAACCACTGATAGGAGGCTGATAGGTCTGTAGTTCCTGAGATACTCAATGTCACCTTTTTTATGTAGCAGGATCATTGTAGCATTGTTCCAATCCTCAGGAATTTTCCCTTTATTAAGGCATCGAGTGAAAATTTGGGCGAGTACTGTTTCGTCTTCTCCACTTGCTTCTTGTATGATGTCTACAGTAATTCCATTTTCTCCTGGAGCTTTTTCCCGCTTCGCGTTCTTGATTGCATGTGCAACTTCTGCTGGGAGGACTGGAAGAACTCTGGTACTGGTACCTTTCATGATGTCTGGAGTACATGTATCATCCCTTTCATATAATTTGGAGTAGAAATCTTTCACTCTTGTCAAAATTTCGCCTCTATTTCTTGTTACAGAACCAGCTTCTTTTCTCAGTGCCATAATCTGTTTTCTTCCCTTACTGAGATGTCCCTTTGCTATCTTTAGGCTTTGGTTGTTTTCAATTGCTTTCGTCACTAGTTCACAGTTGAATTTCCTTACGTCTTCAGTGATACTTTTTCGTACTGTCTTGCATAGCTCTATATATTCCACTTTGGAAGTCACATCTTCTTTCGTTGTCCGCATCTTCTTTTTTGCATGAACATTTTGGTTTTTCCTGATAATTTGTTCACATGCAACTTGGTCTTAGACCCAGTTAATTTTGTTGCCGTTTCCATAAGAGCTTTGGTTACTTTTCTGTTAACTTCAGAAATATCCACTTCTTCCGATGTTAGGACTTCTAAAGCAAAGAATCTGTTATTCAGTTCCAACTTGAAGGTATTATGGTGTTTTTTAAGGTTGGTTATGTCAATAGATTTTGTTTGTCTTATGAGCTTGCCACGTTCAAGTTTAGTGTTGAGGTGCATCTTACATCTCACCAATCTATGGTCACTACCTGTGTTGAACTTGTTTAGCAAACTGCAGTCTTCTATGACGAATTTTTTGTTACACATAATAAAATCAATTTCATTTGTCGTCCCATTTGGATGTCTCCATGTCCATTTCCTGTGTGGCTTTTTCTTGAAAAAGTAGTTCAAGATGAAAAACTCTTCTGCCTCTGCAAACTCAACGAGAGTATTTCCACGCTGGTATATATATATATATATATATATATATATATATATATATATATCACGGCAACAGAAACCAGCGTGGAAATACTCTCGTTGAGTTTGCAGAGGCAGAAGGGTTTTTCATCTTGAACTCCTTCAAGAAAAAGCCACACAGGAAATGGACATGGAGACATCCAAATGGGACGACAAGTGAAATTGATTTTATTATGTGTAACAAAAAATTCGTCATAGAAGACTGCAGTGTGCTAAACAAGTTCAACACAGGTAGTGACCATAGATTGGTGAGATGTAAGATGCACCTCAACACTAAACTTGAACGTGGCAAGCTCATAAGACAAACAAAATCTATTGACATAACCAACCTTAAAAAACACCATAATACCTTCAAGTTGGAACTTAAGAACAGGTTCTCTGCTTTAGAAGGCCTAACATCGGAAGAAGTGGACATCTCTGAAGTTAACAGAAAAGTAACCAAAGCTCTTATGGAAACAGCAACAAAATTAGCTGGGTCTAAGAACAAGTTGCATGTAAATAAATTATCAGGAAAAACGAAAATGTTGATGCAAAAAAGAAGAGAGATGAGGACAACTAAAGAAGATGTGACTTCCAAAGTGGAATATATAGAGCTATGCAAGACAGTACGAAAAAGTATCACTGAAGACGTAAGAAAATTCAACTGTGAACTAGTGAGGAAAGCAATTGAAAACAACCAAAGCCTAAATATAGCAAAGGGACATCTCAGTAAGGGAACAAAACAGATTATGGCACTGAGAAAAGAAGATGGTTCTGTAACAAGAAATAGAGGCGAAATTTTGACAAGAGTGAAAGATTTCTACTCCAAATTATATGAAAGGGATGATACATGCACTCCAGACATCATGAAAGATACCAGTACCAGAGTTCCTCCAGTCCTTCCAGCAGAAGTTGCACATGCAATCAAGAACATGAAGCGGGGAAAAGCTCCAGGAGAAGATGGAATTACTGTAGACATCATACAAGAAGCAAGTGGAGAAATCGAAACAGTACTCGCCCAAATTTTCACTCGATGCCTTAATGAAGGAAAGATTCCTGAGGATTGGAACAACGCTACAATGATCCTGCTACATAAGAAAGGTGACATTGAGGATCTCGGAAACTACAGACCTATCAGCCTCCTATCAGTAGTTTATAAAATCTTCACTAAAGTTCTTTCACACCGCTTGAAGGTAACACTGGACATGGCTCAACCGAGAGAACAAGCTGGATTCAGGAGTGGCTACAGCACAATTGATCATATCCACGTACTGAGAGAACTAATTGAAAGAGCGAGGGAATATGAACTTCCATTGTGCATGGCTTTATCGATTATGAAAAAGCCTTTGATTCGGTGAAACCATCAGCAGTTACAATGGCTCTGAAAACCTACGGTATTGAAGATGCATACATTAATATTATTAATAACATCTATGAAAATGCAAGTGCAAAGATTAGGCTGTTTGAAAATACAACACACATAAAAATTGGAAAGGGAGTGAGACAAGGTGACACCATATCTCCGAAGCTCTTTAATGCCACATTGGAGGGTGTTTTTCAGTCACTGAGCTGGGAAAACAAGGGGATAAAGATTAATGGAGATTATCTAACCCACCTTTGTTTTGCTGATGACGTAGTCATTTTCGCAACTAGCCCATCAGAGCTGCAGAGTATGATCCAGGAACTTGCTGACAAGAGTAAAGAAGTGGGATTAAAAATGAACTTTCAGAAGACAAAAGTGATGTTCAATGCTTTTACAAGAAATGAAGATTTATCGATTGATGGAGAAAAGCTGGAGATAACAGACACGTACGTTTATCTTGGACAGCAGATATCAAGTGAGGGTCACATTGATGAAGAAATTAATCGGCGTACAAAACTTGCCTGGAGAGCTTTTGGAAGAAACAGCATAATTTTCAAGAGCAATATGCCATTATGTCTTAAAAGAAAAGTGTTTGATCAATGCATCCTTCCAGTGCTTACGTATGGTGCAGAGACGTGGACCTTAACTAAAAGAGACATACAAAGGCTGCAGACAACTCAAAACAGCATGGAAAGGTGCATACTTGGTGTAACCAGGAGAGATAAGAAGAGGAACTCGTGGATCCGAAAAATGACAAGAGTGGAAGACATCATGATCATAGTCAAATCCCTGAAATGGCAATGGGCTGGACATACTGCCAGAAGGACAGATCATCGATGGACAGCCGAAATTTTAGATTGGATTCCAAGGGACAGGAAAAGACCCAGAAGAAGACCACATGGGAGATGGGTGGATGAAATTCGAAAGTATGCAGGGGTGACATGGAGGAGACTGGCACAAGACAGACCGTTGTGGAGGAAACTTGGGGAGACCTTCGTCCAGCAGTGGATTGATAATGGTTGACAATGATGATGATGATGATATATATATATATATATATATATATATATATATATATATATATATATAATGATGAACTCTATAGGTGGATGGCCGCGGTAAATTGTGTTTACCAGTCGTGGGCACCAGTCTCAGGGTTAAGGTAGGTCTATTTTGAATGTTTAAATTTGTTACTGAAGTTGACTTTAAAGTTTATTTCCTGACAGGTAGGGAGGATGGGATATCCAGTTTATTTTTATTCGGTCGGGGTTGCTAAATCAGGACGTCCGCATGAAACCTGTTAGAAGCTCAGCCGTCGGGTGCATCCTCCCCTGAAGATTGGCACCCGGTGGCTGACCTTGTATTAATTATAGTTGTCACATATTTAATTGAGTTCCATTGTGCTTGTAGTGTCTGCGTTATATATGTATTTTATATATATATATATATATATATATATATATAAATTCCAAAAGTCACCACCAGGGGATTTCAGGCGCTGCAAGCTGCGGTAATATGGATAATTTTCGGCTCTACGAGGGAAATGAGTTTGTGGCGCTGCGAGTGACAAGAAAGCGTATCATTTGCACAAGGCACAAACGCTACGGACAACTCCAGGATATAAAACTGTCCTAGGAATGGTGAATGCCATTCGTATTCCATCAACCGCAATGGGTATCACCTTGCCAGAACGCTCTCTTTTTGTGAAGCTGTTTTATGAAAACGCGAGCAATGCTGCAGCTGCGCTTCGAGAATTTCGACGTCGTAAGAATTTGTCCCGAGGTCCATTGACTCCATGCGCTCTCAGAAGAATTATTGCTCGTTTCGAGGAAACTGGATGTCTACGTGTTCAACCAGGGCGAGGGCGCAAACCTATAGCTCCAGAAGTAGTTGAAGATATCACCACGGCACTTGTGGATTGCTCCATTAATAATGTGTACCAGGTTTCAGTGATGCACGCGCAGTGTCACGGGAACTGGATCTGCCCTACACCACCGTGTGGAAGGTACTGAGAAAGGTGTTGCATTTTTTTCCCATACAAGGTCAGCCACACCCAACAGTTGATTGTCGGTGACAAGGACACCCGCCTGACCTTTGCATTGACCTTCCTTGATAGAATGGAAGTGGACGATGCGTGGCCATGGGAGATCTTGTGGGAGTCATGAGACGAGGCACATTTTCACCTCAATGGACCAGTCAACACGCATAACTGTCGCATTTGGGCATTGCAAAATCCTCATGCATTTCAACAGATTCCACTGTTGAAATGAAAGACAATAATCAGTTATACATTAATTGCGAAGAAAATATGTAAAGAAGTTTTACCATTGGAAACATAAAGCAGAGATTTTAGGTGGAACCACCTTAAACCAGCCATTCCTACATACGACTTCACGGGAACACGTGCGACGTTATCCGCAATAAAGAAGTTTGTTTACGTTTACGCAGCGCCACCTATAGTCAGTGGCGGACTGGGTCTAAAAACATTGGTTGCCAGGAGACAATGAAGGCCCACCCACAACTATAAGGCTATCATTGAATTTTTATAAGAAATAAATAAAATTTTCAAAAAATACATACGTGCAAAAAAAGTACAATTAAAATTTTTGCGAAATAAATTTAATTTTTTTTTATAATTACCGTGTACATATATTGTACATATTACTGGAAGTACACATTAATTTTTAAATGTAAATACAGATTCTTATAATTGAATTTTTAAATTTTTTTTAATTTAAATAAATGGTGGATATTTTTTAAAAGTTTGCTTGTATTGAGCATTTTACACATTTACAAGTAGTTCAAAAGCATATTTCATGCAGTCCGTCCATTATATTAAGAGCAATCGTTTGGTTCACTAGATGATTGTGTGCGAATCTGTGAAAAATTACTTTTGCATTTAATTTATCTAAAAATTCCTTTTCAATGGATAGCAACACGTATGAGTCAGTGAAGTTCTCCTGAGTCAGTGAATTTTGAAAATGTCCTTTTAGCTCTGAAAATGTCCTCTCACAGTGGACTTTGAGTAACAGATAGTGGGCCGATGACTTTATAAAGTTTATAAAGGTTATCATATGCATTGTCATGAAGTCTATTGGATGCCAGAATTTTTAGTGCACGCGATGGACAAGTGCTACAAATTTTACACTTGTTGCAACTGGAATCCATATTCTCACCATCATTAAGCAATAACATTAATACATCAAAGTTCGAAGCAAAAGAAAACAATTCCAATATTACTTAATCGCTGTTGACTTTGGTTGACTTTGGAGACAGCTTAATGATACCTTCCAAATTTTCATCTTCAAGGCCCTTCTATGTAATAATTTTATACTTTGTTGGGTCCAAGCAGGATAATTCTTTATACAACTTTTTGTGTTGCACAAAGCGTAAATCTAGTGCCTGGACAATGCGGTCCATTATTAAGTTAAACACATTAACGCGAAAGTCAGCTAAAGAATCCGAGGAATTTCCTTCATTATCAATAAGCCCTTCTGCTTTTCTTTTCTTCTTCCTCTGCCTCTTAACTGGCAATGTTTTTTTCCAAAGAGTCAATTTCCAATGTTTGATTTTCATCCATATTCAACTGAGAAATCTTGTCATTGCATTTATTAGCAAATTCCAATGCCTTCTTGTGAACGTTATCAAATGTTCTTGTCTGTTCCTTCAATTTTGTTGTAACTGAATCTTATTAAACTCAATGCAGTAAACATATCTAAACCACTTGTCTGTAAATAACTTGGTAATGGAGCTGTAGTTTCAAATATATACAAGTAAGTAAATGCTGTTAATATTGTTTCAAACTTTAGAAGACTTTGAAGTGAAACATTTGCTTCTTGTTTTGTTTTTGCATTAAACTTGTTCGAATCGTGTATCATTGATAAGCACGTCAATAGATTCACAACAGCACTGACAGTGGCATCATCAAAACGTCAAAATGTAATTGTTGCTGCATTGGATTTTCCTTACCATCTTATCTCACCAATTAGCTTTAATCATTTCATTTTTTCTTGTCCTAGAAATTTTCCAGCAGCTCTGTCCATGCAGCCATTCTCTTGCATGACGTTTTCACAAAAGTTACTAAATTCTAGGGCAAACTGATAAAAGCAAATGCAGGCACACAACAATTTGTTGTTTCAGTTATCACCAAATTCAAGACATGAGCGTAGCACCATATATGAATATATTGACCAGCCACATCAGTAATTTTAATTTGTAAACCATTATACTGGCCATGGTCATCTGTACTATCACATAAACATTCCTTGTGATGAATTTTAAGATGCTGTAATGTTTCAGTTAATAGATCAAAAAGTCCCTGTCCTCTACCATCATTACTTGGCACAACTGAAAGTATTTGCTCACAGATAACACTCTTAAGCACATACCGAAAAATAATGCTAAACTGATTGATGGATGAATTATTTTGTTTTGAATCAACTTGAATAGAATAATATTTTGCTTGAGAAAGTTCATGACTAATTCTTTCTTGAATGATATTCTTCATAATTTGGGTTAACATGTTAATAGTAGTTTTACTCAGGTATGTAACAAGTCCAGGTATGCACACGGCCTTTACTTTTAGACTTTCCTTTTGTTCTAATAGTTTCATTCTTTGTGTAGACATGTTTTGTTCTGCAGAAACGTGAGCTGCCGTAATGGGGTCATATTTGCCATGATTCATAACCTCATTATCCAGATTATAAGCCGACTCATTTCTGTGACTTCTGAATGGAAATGCTTGTTGACTAACATCTTTATGATGTTTATATTCCTCGTGATCATATTCCTCTGCTTCAACACTTTTTCTTTATTTTTAATTAGCGAAGACGCAAAAAAAAAAAAATATATCTAAGGTACTATCATTAACCACACTGATAAATTGCTGAACATTTCTGACATGTGTTGTTGTCGATTCGTATAAAGCCAAGTTTGGACTAATACGCCTGTAGTCACTAAAGCCACGTACAAAGAGTGATGGATTACAAGTGTTGGGAGACTCAAAGTCCAAGCAGTATGAACAATATAAGCAACTATTTTCTTTTTTATATGTTAGCCATTTTCTTGGGACAGAGTCATTCATAATTTTCCTCTCATACAAACAAGCACCAAATGGCAGATCATCAAGCGGCTGAAATGGATGTTCAGCAAAAAAAACTGTTTCAGATTTGCTCGTGATGGATATTGGAAGATTCCAGAAGTTGGACTTTCTATTTCTTGTGTAAGTTCATTTATAGGACGTGCTTCAGAAACCAAGTCATTCATGCATGAAAGTATATCTGATTCCCTGTAACTAGTTGAAGCTTTGTGTTCAGATGTTGCAACTACAGGTAGTAAATATAATGAAAGAATGAAGCCAGAAGAAGTACCGAGTGTCTCACTGGTAAGTGACAACTTTCCTGTGGAATAAATCGTTAAAGAATAACGAGATGGCGCTGTAAGTCCGAGACGTCGATCAGCAGGCGACAGGCATTCGTGAGGAAGTAGTGGGACGGTGGACATGCAATTTCGGACATGCAGCGAAATACCATGGAAGAAAAAGTTTTCTTGGTGAAAAATTGGTATGCGGAGGGTGGAAACCCTACAGAGGTGTTACGAAAGCGGGCTACAGCGTTTAAGAATCGTCGTAAGCCATCCCGTGCGTACCTGACGAAATTAGTAGCGAAATTCGAACGAACCAGCAGTGTCACAGATGACTTTGCAAGCATGGTGACGAAGAGAAGAACAGCGCGGATGGCAGAAAACATCGAAGCCGCAAGAAAACTCCTGCACGAAGAAGCCGGTACGTCAACACGAAAACTTGCGCAGCAACTAGACGTTAGCCCAGCGTTCGCATGGCGCATTGTGACGTCGGATTTGAACACGTTCCCCTACAAAATCTAGGTGCATCAGCCTTTGAGCAAAACGGTCGTCCAGCAGCGTTATGAGTTTGCGAGTGGCATGTGTTCACTGATCGATGAGCACAACTTTGATGTGAAGAGCATTGTCTTCACCGATGAGGCGCACTTCTGGTTGGATGGCTACGTTAACCGGCAAAATTAGACTTCACCGATGAGGCGCACTACTGGTTGGATGGCCACGTTAACTGCAATAAATTAGACTTCACCGATGAGGCGCACTACTGGTTGGATGGCCACGTTAACTGCAATAAATTAGACTTCACCGATGAGGCGCACTACTGGTTGGATGGCCACGTTAACTGCAATAAATTAGACTTCACCGATGAGGCGCACTACTGGTTGGATGGCCACGTTAACCGGCAAAATTAGACTTCACCGATGAGGCGCACTACTGGTTGGATGGCTACGTTTACCGGCAAAATTAGATTTCACCGATGAGGCGCACTACTGGTTGGATGGCTACGTTTACCGGCAAAATTAGACTTCACCGATGAGGCGCACTACTGGTTGGATGGCTACGTTAACCGGCAAAATTAGACTTCACCGATGAGGCGCACTACTGGTTGGATGGCTACGTTAACCTGCAATAAATTAGACTTCACCGATGAGGCGCACTACTGGTTGGATGGCTACGTTAACCGGCAATAAATTAGACTTCACCGATGAGGCGCACTACTGGTTGGATGGCTACGTTTACCGGCAAAATTAGACTTCACCGATGAGGCGCACTACTGGTTGGATGGCCACGTTAACCGGCAAAATTAGACTTCACCGATGAGGCGCACTACTGGTTGGATGGCTACGTTAACCGGCAAAATTAGACTTCATCGATGAGGCGCACTACTGGTTGGATGGCTACGTTAACTGCAATAAATTAGACTTCACCGATGAGGCGCACTACTGGTTGGATGGCCACGTTAACTGCAATAAATTAGACTTCACCGATGAGGCGCACTACTGGTTGGATGGCCACGTTAACTGCAATAAATTAGACTTCACCGATGAGGCACACTACTGGTTGGATGGCCACGTTAACTGCAATAAATTAGATTTCACCGATGAGGCGCACTACTGGTTGAATGGCCACGTTAACCGGCAAAATTAGACTTCACCGATGAGGCGCACTACTGGTTGGATGGCTACGTTTACCGGCAAAATTAGACTTCACCGATGAGGCGCACTACTGGTTGGATGGCTACGTTAACCGGCAAAATTAGACTTCACCGATGAGGCGCACTACTGGTTGGATGGCCACGTTAACTGCAATAAATTAGACTTCACCGATGAGGCGCACTACTGGTTGGATGGCTACGTTAACCGGCAAAATTAGACTTCACCGATGAGGCGCACTACTGGTTGGATGGCTACGTTTACCGGCAAAATTAGACTTCACCGATGAGGCGCACTACTGGTTGGATGGCCACGTTAACCGGCAAAATTAGACTTCACCGATGAGGCGCACTACTGGTTGGATGGCCACGTTTACCGGCAAAATTAGACTTCACCGATGAGGCGCACTACTGGTTGGATGGCTACGTTTACCGGCAAAATTAGACTTCACCGATGAGGCGCACTACTGGTTGGATGGCTACGTTAACCGGCAAAATTAGACTTCACCGATGAGGCGCACTACTGGTTGGATGGCCACGTTAACTGCAATAAATTAGACTTCACCGATGAGGCGCACTACTGGTTGGATGGCTACGTTAACCGGCAAAATTAGACTTCACCGATGAGGCGCACTACTGGTTGGATGGCTACGTTTACCGGCAAAATTAGACTTCACCGATGAGGCGCACTACTGGTTGGATGGCCACGTTAACCGGCAAAATTAGACTTCACCGATGAGGCGCACTACTGGTTGGATGGCCACGTTTACCGGCAAAATTAGACTTCACCGATGAGGCGCACTACTGGTTGGATGGCTACGTTTACCGGCAAAATTAGACTTCACCGATGAGGCGCAGTACTGGTTGGATGGCTACGTTAACCGGCCAAATTACCGCATCTCGTTAAGCGAGAATCCGACGGTCTGTGTTGTGAAGCGTCTCCATCCGCTGAAGCTAACCGTCTGGTGTGCAATGAGTGGTGATGGCCTCATTGGGCCATTTTTCCTGGTGTCCACAGTTACCGCAGCCGCCTACAGTGACCTTTTGAAGAATCGTTTTTTCCCCGTTGCAGTCCAGAAAAACTGGATTCACAAACACACGTTTCAACAGGATGGACCACCGCCACACCCCACAAATGCTGTTCTTGATTTGCTTCACCCGCAGTATGGCCCACGGGTCATCGCCGGATGATTCCCCCCAACGTTTTTCAGCCGGTGTCTCTTTGCCTCCGTACATCCCCGATTTAACGCCGCTCGACTTCTTTTTGTGTGACTATCTGAAAGATCGGGTGTACCAGGACAACCCGCGAACAATGCCGAACCTCCGACGTGCCATCCAACAGGAAATTGCACTGATCCCGTCGAACATCTTCTCGTCGGTATTGCAACACCTCGAAGCACGTATTCGCCACGTCGTGACAGCGGATGGTCATCATGTGGAACATGTCATCTATTGATTATCTTTTGCCTAATCTTACTCCTGTAAACGTCGTTTTTCTCTTCCAATAAAGTGAGTGAACTTTATTGTCTCTTTATTTTGTCACTACCAAGTCAAATACCCGGTACTGTGCCTGGGTTGGTAAGTAAAGGATACTGTTGTATTTGTCACTACATTGAAAGTAGCTCTTTCCTGTTCTTGTATCTCACAAATCATTGTATCATCACCACCATGAGTATTGTTCCTTGCTTCTTGATTGTTGCGGAACTGTACATTGATGTGGATAGCGGTTGTGGTATTATAAAATCTGCAAAAGACCTGCATCGCTTGGCTGATTCCTGCATTTCTGCTTCTGGTCTCTCTTTGCGTTTAAGTTATCCAGATTTATGTTTTTTCTTTTCCATGCTGGTAGGGGAAATATTCCTGAAATTAAAACTTAATTGAAAATAATCCACGTTGGGAAAAATGAACATCTGCAATATCTACAGAACTCATTAAATGTAAAAAAAGTTTGTTTTCACAAGGCTTCTTAAAACAAATTGAAATTTCAACTTACAATCAGCACACGCTACCAATTTATGCTTTGTACAAACTAATTGACTACACACACAACACATGGCAGTTTTTTTACCTTCTTTAGTTCTCACAAAAATTCGAAAGGGAGAAAGGAACACGCGTTAGCCAGAGTTACGCAAAAGCAAACATGGGGCGTTCAGTGACCCAAGATCAACTTTATGAACAGTAAACAGTCTCGTAGGTGATTGATAAGAGATCTACGCCAATAAAAAAGTCAGGACGGGTGGGAGCGCTAAGTGCTGCCCTCTTCTGGAAATTCCAAAAACTAATTTACGTGGGGCACCAGTGCCCCTCTTTTCCCTTTCAGGTTTAAAATAGTAATACAACGTAAATTTAGTTGCATACAGTAATGATACTGGAACTTCAATTATACACAGTCGAGTCTCATTATTGTGACCACCTCCTACTTTTGACGTCAACAGCGCGTAGCTAATGAATGAAGTAACGTGTCGTGAGCTGCCTTGGGGATATTATAAGATGTGCAATTGGCATTCTAAAAACATATCCCTCGTTTTTATCATGGATAAAAGGACAGATTTATCAGATTTTCAAAAAAAGGGATGATTATCGGCTTTTGGGCCAAAGGTGGCAAGTGCATCGTGATTGGAGAAATGGCACCATTACGAATAAGCGATGTGGAAACTGCGGAGCACCACGTGCCATTGATGTGACAGGTGAACGTCTGCTCCGAAGGTGCGTGAGGGCTAATCGACACGCTACAGTGTAACAACTCACAGGCCGAATTGAACCAGGGGGCTACCGGAAGTGTGTCTAAAACGAGCGAAACCTGCTGCGTATGAGGCTCCGAAGCAAACGCGTAGTCACTGTACTTATGCTAAAGAAGGTGCATCGGCAGAAAAGGCTCATATTTGCATGGCAGTATCGGAGTTGGACCTCCGCTGATTGGCAAAGGATTGCTTTCTCCAATGAGTTTGGGAAAAATCGGAGAACAAACACTCTTAAACCATTGCTGCAAGAACACAAGCAGGTGGGGGCAGCGTTATGGTCTGGGGAACGTTTTCGTGGTGTTCTCTGGGTCCACTCGTACATGTGGAAGGCACTATGGACCGAATTCGTTATGAATTCATCCTTGCAGACCACGTACATACATGCTCAGTGTCTTCCCTGGGGAGGATGAGTTCTTGCAGCATGACAATGCAACATATCACACAACTACAAATATCCGAGAGTGGTTGGAAGAGCACGATGAATATTTCAAAGGACTTCCCTGGTCCCCTAATTCCCCAGACTTAAACCCAATTGACCATCTGTGGGACTACCTTGATCGTGTTGTTCGCTCTATGAATCCTCCAAAACGCACCCTCCAGCAGCTGTCAGATGCACTGCAGTCATCATGGCTCCACATACCTGTGAACACTTTCTGGTACCTTATTGAGTCACTCACAGCCCGTCTAGCTGCTCTTCGCGCTCAGGGCCGGCTGGACCATAGGGGCAACTGGGGCGGTCGCCCCGTGCCCCGCGCCTTCAGGGGCCCCGCAGTTTATAAAATAAAATAATTTTCGGTAAAGAAATTTAACTACATTTTTTTTGTAACTTTTGGGGCGCAAGGCCCTTAAAAATATATTTTTGAACATTTTTGTTTGTTTCCAATCTCCCCATTGTTGAATATGTTATCCCCCACCCCGTTCGTCGTACGGACACTGAGATTTGCAGATTCGAAATGATTTTTATAACCACCTTAATCTTTTCCGCATTCATGAAATAGTGAAATAGCAAATTAAATTCCATCGGGCGAGATTCAAAGTAAAAATCCTCCAAATACGTGGTGTCAGTAAATAAAAAAATACATCGCTCTTTCCACGTTCCAGAAACACATAGCTACCGAAAAATTGTTATTCGGTCACCGCCGGGGAATTGAATCCACGGATCTCTCGATGTGATGTAAGATTAACGCGCTCGGCTAGATATCGAGAGATCCGTTGGTTCTCTTCCCCGGTGATGACCGAATAACAATTTTTCGGTTCCTATGTGTTTCTGGAACGTGGAAAGAGCGATGTATTTGTTTATTAAATTTCATCATTTTGTGGTCCCCTACTTTTATATATCCAACAATTTGTGTGAAAACCTGATACTTAAATTTAAGAGGAAATAAAAAGAACACTATCCAAGTTACTTTCGGGTTACATATGGAGGCCACTTTTCGAACATTACAAGAAAAAAAAAAGAGGCAACTTTCTTATATGAACGCGTACAAAAGTTTAGAATGTCACTAATTCGTCAGCTACTCCCCTGTGCATTAAAAATCAGTCACTAAACATGTATCAGGGGAAACAACTGTTTATACCAATTTATTTTAGAGGGATCCTTTATTATATTTCCTATACAAAAATATTCGCCTAGCAGGTTACTTTTTATCATTTTGTGAATAAGCTGTTATAAGAGTCATAATGCAACCTAAACCTCTTCTCCCGGGAAAGAAAATGTAGATTTTAACACTTTTCAATCTCTCTCTCTCTCTCTCTCTCTCTCTCTCTCTCTCTCTCTCTCTCTCTCTCTCTCTCTCTCTCTCTCTCTCTCTCTCTCCCTATCTCTCTGTCTCCCTCTCTCTCTTCTCTCTCTCTTTCTTTCTCTCCCTATCTCTTTCTCTCCCTCTCTTTCTCTCCCTCTCTCTTTTCTCTCTGTCTTTCTTTCTCTCTTTATCTATCTCTCTTCTGTCTCTCTCTCTCTTTCTTTCTTTCTTTCTCCCTATCTCTCTCCTTCTTTCTCTATCTTTCTCCCTCTCCCTTTCCCCTCTCTCTTTTTCTCTCTTTATCTATCTCTTTTCGGCCTCTCTCTCTATCTCTCTCTATCTCTCTCTCTCTCTCTCTCTCTCTCTCTCTCTCTGAACTTTCAGTCCGTATTATGGTCTTTTTCTTAAGCTTAAAGCAAATACTTCTTTGAGATAACCATTTTGTCTTTACGGTAGTGTTCGTGTGTCTTCCTCACGTACGGTAATTTTCAGAAACGACTTTACTAAAATATGAGATTTATTTTTTAGTGCCCACAATGAAATTTTGCTCTGGGCCCCGCAAGAGCTCCATCCGGTCCTGTCCGCGCTGCACGCGACGGTTACTCTGGATATTAGCTGGTGGTCACAATAATGTGACCCGACCGTGTATTTTCAAGCTACTAAAAGGTCATTAACATTTTGTGTGTTTTGAATATATCAATTTTGATTTTAAGTAATCTATGACTGACGTTAACTGATAGAAAGAATATGTTCTATATGTTATTAAGAATATGTTTACCACTTGAGATATTTCTACCGTTCTCGCCCGCTCCATGCATTTTGTATCCACTACCGAATGGTGGCTTCGAAGGAGCCACGATCGAGAAAAGTGTTTTGTAGGACCAAACTGGGTTCGAGGAGGCCCAACAATTATTAAGAATAATAATGAGGTTATTGCTGTGATTGAAGTAGAAGACAGAACTAAAGTGATTCTGAAATTCGTCTCCGTACAACGTCTTTGGCATTCACTAGAAGATACAGTAATGATTTGCACATATTGTCTAATGTTTAAGGAGGCTCACTTCATCAGGGGCCCACTTGCCATCGAGCAAGCTGACACTGCCTATAGTTCATTGAGGTTGCCAATCATTTCTAGCATAATGCATAATGTTTAACCGACATGGTTGCCGCTTGTAGCCCTCGCGCAGAGTTTCCACGGAAACTCGAAGATATTTACACTGCAGGGGCTATGGTCGAGTAATGTGTGTTTTGTGGCTTCTCGTGTAATTACTATAGATCAATGTTTTCTAATATTGTTCCCCTGATTATTAGCTAGTATTTAACTTCTCATTCTGTGTGAAGATTGCATCATCACCTGCTTTCTCTGTTTATCTGAGTAACCAATCACATGTTTGCGTGGAATCCGTATAATACAGCCTTCCGTAGTGGAGTGGTATGTCGTAGACTACGGGGATCACGCTCGTGAAGGAAGCCTGCTTTTTCGGCCTTCAAACCAAGAATCATTTACGCCGGAAAGCTCACTAGATGGCGCTTTTACCGAGGACAACAACAACAATTAACCACTGCTGGTGGCGGGTAGTTATTGAAATTCGTAGCTCCAAGTCCTGTCAACATGTTCGACTTTCATCCCGAAAGCCCTGTCGGTAGACAGGTAGGTTGTGGTCTGTGATTATCCATTACACAGGTCTGGATTGCTATATCGTTTTACGTAGCAAACTGCTCATCGGACCTCAGTGCTACGATTCTTTCGTACATAAATAGTAATGTTTACCATTTACTTCACAGTTCACACACACAGCAAATTTCTTACAGCCGGGGAACCGTCTGTTTATTTTGTTCATTCGGAAATAGACTTGATTAACTTGGCAAAAATTTATTTATAGTTATCGTTTAAATTATATTATTTGTTATTCAACATTTCATTTCTACAAAACAAATGTTATTTTTCTGTACAAAGTTAGTATTTATTAGCGTTCTAACATAAAAAAGAAAAAAATCGCACAAAATATATGGAAATTATCGGCACATCAAGTACTTACATTAACCACACAAAGAAACCGGGAAAACATATTTGTTATCATACATTTCATTCATAGAAAATAAATGTCATTTTTCTTTACAAAATTTTTACTTATCAGCGTTTCAATTCAAACAAAAATTCGCAGGAAACTATTGATACGCAGACGATTGGAGGGCTAGCAAAAATATACTGTGTAAATAAAAAATATATAAATATACTACCCTCAATAAAATGATGTAATGAAAACAAATTACGCTAAAACTCGTGAATTCTTCCGATATATAAACAGGTGACTAAATGTGCGCAAATAATTACGCACAACGCTAATGTTCTGTAAAGAATCATCCAGAAGTAGCTTTGCTTTCACCGAAAAAAATTGCCCTACCTACACGTTAATGCCACAATGTTTGTCATTGTTTAGGTTTACACCCATCTTACAGAAAGCTTAGCGCCTCCTACAGTTCATTCTTACGTCATAATTCTCACTAGAAAAAAAGCACTCGAAAATTAGTACAACAGCGTCTGCTGGGAATATGACAAAAAGTTGACAGGACCGGGTTGCTACGGTGACACGGACGTGTGGCGGGTGGGTGTGCTGTCATACAGAATTAAATCGCATGAATTTTCTCCATAATCACCAGAATTGTTTTATTTTTTGTTGCGAAAGCGATGAATAATATTATATGACTAATAAATAACACTGATAGTATAATTTATCAGTCCTCTCCCGTAATCTAACATTCCGATATGATCAACGAAGTTACACATTTCGGGACACATTAAATACATCGATGACTATACAATTTCAATATATGTATATTTTTAAGTAATTCATTGCTCCCAAATCATTTTGAAAGGTGATATTACTTAACAACCTACGTTCTCCTGTATTTGAACTTTCTCCACCCTTAAAAGTATCGTTATGCTCACGCTTTGCTGCCAGAACGTTAACTCGTGTAAAAATATTTATTTAAGAGGAGGGTAATGCACTGCCTTAATTGTTTAATTTTCAGTTAAATGAAATCAAGGGAATTGTCCACAATTTGATAAAAAATTGTACATTATAAAATGAGGCAGAAGGGTAATTCTTCATATTAGAATGCATGTTGAAACAAATGAACATGATGATATGTATCAGTCAGTTATACTTATACCCAAGGAGGTTAGAATGAGATATCTGGAGGCTGCCACCATGAAACGTTCGTGAAAGTTCAAAACAAATAAAACGTTAATCGGGCAGTACTACTTTGTTTGCAGCCTACTACCGCGAGTGGCAGCAATTAAAGTGTGGGAGAGCTGGTGGTTTCCAAGGCTATTTCAATGCATGTTATGTTCGCTGAATCACATTTATTCGTAGCAAATATTTCTAATTGTTCATCGTAGCTTGCCACCAAAGTGTGAGAAAACGCTGCTCAATTTATGAAATTCGTAATTACTTTGAGGCACCTACCCATTTCTATTTCAAACTCAAATTCATTAAACGTTCATGCACGTTCAAAACAAGTATAACGTTAAAATTAAAAACTTCACTCTTTTATGAAGTATAATTCATTTTAGTTTGATTAACACGATTACTGCTACCAAAAACTACGCAATTCGAAAATGCACACAGCTGAAACTGCATGAGTATCATGTCAACAAATCAAAATTTCCACAGTTACTTGCTCTAAACTTGCTTGTGAGAATATACAAAAGGCACACAGCAATACCTCATTTCTTTTATATAAAAATAATTGAAAAAAAAACCCCGAGAAGTATGCAGTTCCGTAACCTACGGCAGTATACTTCTTAAGATGACCAAATATTGGAACACTGATTTGAGATATTGGAACACAAAACTGCATTGCTTCAATAAATGTGATTTGCATATGGAAATTTGTGTCTTAAAAAGATATATATCTTGTAGAATGTTGATAATTTTTATTGACAAAGTAGAACTATGATGAGGAGAACATATTAGCAAAAGTAAAATGCTTTACTTTTGGTATATGTGCCGAATTAAAATCAAGCTGCACACTAAACATTTTTCATTTTACCTAAGTTCTTCGAGGAACTCAAAACAAGTGCAGTAGAAATTTGACCGACCGTGCTAGTGGTGCAATGTCTTAGTGCTGGTCACTAACGATAATTCGTTCAAGTTAGTACGGGTTCGAGTCCTGAATGAGGCATGGGTGGTTTGTTTGTCTTACAGCACTTGCTCTCTCCCTTCCCTACGAATGTCCCTTAATTAGAGACCAGTGACTGCTTATAGTCCTCTGAGTTGCTCGCGGTGGTCGTTAATCTCGGTAAAGCCGCCCGGTGGCGCAGTGGTCTAAGCGATGGCCTCTGATCATTCGTCCGAACGGGGTCCGGGTTCGAATCCCGGTGAGGCATGGATGTTGTGTTTGTCTTATGGAACTGGCTCTTTCCCTTCCCTGGAACCAGTGACCCTCAATTAGGGACGGGCGACTGCTTATTGCCCATTGAGTTGCTCACAGTGGTCGTTAAACCTCCAATCAAAAAAAAAAAAAAAAAAAAAAAAACTCGGAAAGAAGAAAAACAAAAACAGGCAACATTTGTTTTCATAAGAAGCATGTAGGAAAACTAGTAGAACAGAAACTACTTTTAAGAACATTTTTCATTAGAAATCTAACGAGCTAATGATGAAGTTTAAACTTGAGGACATACATCCAAATTTGAGGACCATTTGCTAAATTCGAGGACTGTCCTCAAGAATTGGGGCACTTGTTTGTTTATTTGATTTGAGGTTTAACGACCACCGTGAGCAACTCAATGGGCTATAAGCAGTCGCCCGTCTCTAATTTAGGGTCACTGGCTCCAGGGAAGGGAGAGAGCCAGTGCCATAAGACAAACACAACATCCATGCCTCACCGGGATTCGAACCCGGACCCCGTTCTGACGAATGATCAGAGGCCATCGCTTAGACCACTGCGCCACCGGGATGGCAAATTGGGGACTTCTGGTCAGCTTAAGTAGACGCTATAGCTTAAGTATATTAAAAGCACTAACGACGGTAAGGCAACGCTTTTACCTAAGACGCTGTCCCAGCTGTCTTAGGTAAAAGCGGCCTCTGGTGGCGTTGGAGAGAATCAAAAGGGCTTCCGTTTTTTTCAGAAATTTGGCCCAACAGGTACGTAAAGTAATATAGGTGTTTTGTGTCTTATCGAGTAATATATATTCATGTCTTCTAATACCGTTCAAAATTATTAACGAGGACATAACATCGCCTTGTGCGCGTAGATTCGTATTACAAGTTTGCCGTGAAATATAAGGATCCTTCCTTTATGGTTACTATAAACAAGCTGAGAACCAAGCCTAACTTGTGTTATACTTTTGGGACGACAAGTAATTATGACGTAGTTATTTCGGAAGATGAAAAATAATGAAATTGCACACCTGCCAAAGCTACTACCGCCTCTGAGGGTAACTTTCGCTTTTGAAATTCATGGAACAGATACTTTTTGTGAGTTTGCTTTTTTTTATTTTTTATTATCGCTTCTTTAAACAGTTGACAAAATGTTCCTAAACCGATTGAAAAATGTCGATTTACAGGAGATTTCCGGCATGTGTTATTTTTCTATAAACAAATTCCAATATCTTACAGAGAGAAAAAGGTGAGAAATTTTAAACATTATTTTATTGACAAAATTATAGAATTGGTTATTTTTTCTTTGCCTGTATGCAAAACCCTGAAAATGTGTTCAACAATGTTGAAAAGTGTTCTTTCAAATTATATATGGTGCCATTTATATTTTTACTGCTAGATGTTTTCTTGAATTATATAATTTAAAGCATTCCTAGTATATGCTTGGATTCCAGAAATAGCACCGTAATGTTTTTTATATGTTCAGATTGTACAATTTATGTGAAAAAGACATTCTCTATTCAGTTCATGACTTCATAATGTCAAAATTATCAAAAAAATAAAGTAACTGGGCTCGCTGTCTTTTGAATGAACAAATGTTAAATTAATCAGCATGGAGTCTGTGATAAAACAATCGTTAGGGGAAGTTACTCAAACATTAAACACAAAGGAAATGAAAAAAGAAATCGATACTTCAACACATATTGTTACAAACACAAGTGAAGATATTTGGGAATGTGAAATATGCTTCCAAAAATTCACAGCAGAATCCAGCTTTGTGAAACATGCACAACTTTATAGAAGTGATAAATCTCCCCAGTGTGGTGAGTCTTTTGAGAAATTCACACCTAAATGTTGTTCCCCAAGACATGCAGACCAACAGACTGATGGTTCTGATGGATGTTCCAAGCAGCACAGTGAAGAAAGTAACCTCTCAAGGAATACAGTCCTTCACTCAGGGGACAGCACTTTCCAGTGTGCTCAATGCTTCAAGCACTTTAAAGAAAAAGATGACCTTCTAAAACATATGCTGATTCATTCAAGTACAAAACCTCACCAATGTGCTGTATGCTCCAAACAATTTACTCAGAAAAGTAATCTGTATAAGCATATGCTTGTTCACACAGGTGAAAAACCTCATCAATGCAATGTATGCTCCAAACAATTTGCACAGAAATCTCATTTTTCAAAGCATATGCTCATCCACACAGGTGAAAAGCCTCACCAGTGTGACATGTGCTCTAAACAATTTACTCAAAGAAGCGATCTTTTAAGGCATATACTTGTTCACTCAGGTGAAAAGCCTCACCAATGTAATGTATGCTCCAAGCAATTTGCTCACAAAAATAATCTTTCCAAGCATCTACTTGTTCACTCAGGTAAAAAACCACACCAATGTAATGTATGCTTCAAGCAATTTGCTCAGAAAAATAATCTTTCCAAGCATCTACTTGTTCACTCAGGTAAAAAACCACACCAATGTAATATGTGTTCTAAACAGTTTGCTCTGAAAAATACGCTTTCTAAGCATATGCTTGTTCACATGGGTGAAAAGCCTCACCAATGCGATATATGCTCGAAACGATTTGCACAGAAAGCTCATTTTTCAAAGCATATGCTCATCCACTCAGGTGAAAAGCTGCACCAATGGGATGTGAACCCCAGACAATTTACTCAAAAAAATGCACTTTCAGCACATATACTTGTTCACACTGGTGGAAAACCTCACCAATGTGATGTCTGCTTTAAACAATTTGTGTGCAAATCTTATCTTTCAAAGCACATGGTCATTCACACAGGTGAAAAGCCTTACCAATGTAATGTATGCTCGAAACAATTTGCTCAAAAAAATTATCTTTCCCAGCATGTGCTCCTCCATACAGGTGAAAAGCCTTACCAATGTATTGTATGCTCCAAACAATTTGCACAGAAAGGTCATCTTTCAAAGCATATGCTTCAACACACAGGTGAAAAGCCTCATTCATGTGATGTGTGTTCCAAACAATTTGCTCAGAAAAGTAATCTTTCTAGACATATACTTATTCACTCAGGTGAAAAGCCTCACCAGTGAGACAGAACCTGCTGGAAAAAGTGATCTTTCAAAGCACGTACAGTTAACTCCGCTTATAGTCAACCTCAGCGGACTTGCATATTTCGTTCACTATGTCCGAGGTTCACTAAAACCGAAGTGTTTTCCCTTAACCTGAATTGAGTGGAATGGTGAGCAAGAAAATAAAATATGTACATATGTATCTAAAAAATATTTTTATGTACATAGTATATATTCATTAAATCAAGTAAACAAAATTAATTTTACATTACCATAATTAACAAGAAAGTAGTCTGTTATGTGCCTCCTCTTGCTGCAAACAGTTTTAGTAAAGGCTAACCTTCCAAAAGTGGCCCGTTCCGATAGATAGCGCCACGGTAGTACTTCCCTCTCCTCCTTTCATGTTAAATGCATTATACAGTAGCTACTTATGTCACTTTGTTCTCTTGGTACGTGGTTTTTTTATGCTCACATTCCTATGGATATAGTAGGAAGGCTTGGTGATGATGGAATCATCGTCGAAGTGGACGAAGCCAAAGTGGGAAAACGCAAGTACAACTGTGGTCGTCTCGTCGAGGGCACCTGGATTCTTTGCATCTTTGAAATCCCGTCGAGCCAGGAACAGCCACTATGACGGACCAGTGGGCATATTATGGAATATTTATTCCAACGGAATTGCCGTCTTTCCTCAGAACATTGCTTTGAAGTCCTGCTTCCTGCGATCAGGAAGTTCTTCCCTGGCGGATAAAATTTTGCCTGCTTTTATTCTGCTAGGTAGAGTTTCATATTCATGAGGAAAACTTATTCTTCCATCATAATAAATATTTCACACATATGCCACAATGTACATTCATAAAGGTCCTTTTAAGGGCCATCTTTAATCCATATTATTCACTTCCTTTGCCACTTTCACCACGTAACGCAACGCTTTACGATGTAGCGATAACGTGTCGCCACCTATCGTCACTTCAGAAAACTGTTTCTGGGCCACATTTGGAAGGTTTACCTTAATAAATATATTCTCTATAACCTTTTCTAAAGTATGTGTTTTTGCTACACTCGATTCTACAGTTTTCATACATTCTAGGAACCTTAGCACAGTCCTGACACCCTTTCACTGTTGGAACACGTTCTTCATTATAGTCATCTTCAGCCTCATTTTCTTCCGTGCAGTGAATGCCTTTCACAGCCTCAACAATAGCTTTGTCAGACAGGATTTAATTCGTTATTACTTCACAGACATCATTGATAAAATCTTCAGCTTCAGTGGAATTCACACCAATATGCTGAAGCAGGTCCTTAGGCACATCAGACCTCCTGCAACAGTTCTGTATAGTGACAGTTGACACACTCCTTCACGCTTTGCTTCCAAAACGTACAGCATTCAGAACATTTATTGATGTGTTCTGCTTTGATTCCGAGGCTCGGATTAAATGAAGCGTTACTTCCCTTCTGTAATAGGTTTTAAAGCTGTGAATCACACCTTGTTCCATGGATTGGAGGACTGACGTGGTGTTAGCAGCCAGGATCACCTGCTTGATGTTGCTGAGGTTTTAAATCCTGCCTTTGTCCTTCAATGCACTTAAGGAATAGTAGGCCGACAATATTTTTCTGAACACAAGTTTTTACAAGGTTTGTTTTGAAATAAGTTACAATTTCATGTTATAAATACATTCTTTTCTTTGAAGTTTTATTTTTAGGTTCACTATAACCGAAGTTGAGGGTTTACTATAAACAAAAATTTTAATGTACATTTCCGATGTTGCTGGTCGGGACCAATGATTTACGTTCAATATAGCCGAATATTCACTATAACAGAGCTCACTGTACTTGATCACACAGGTGAAAAGCCTCACCAATATGATGTTTGCTCCAAGTAATTTGGTTGTAGACATCATCTTACAAAAATCATGCTCCTTCACATAGGGGTGAAGGAGCTGCACCATTGTGATGTACCGAACAATTTGCTTGCAAAGTAAGCTTTCTGTGGATATGCTTCTTGACACAAGTGAAAAGTCATATGAGTTTCAAGTAAGCTTCAAACAATATACAGGGTTGGACACATTACAAAATTATGTAAAAAACCCTATGAGCATTGTCTGTTTTTCTATGTCACATATTACTAACACAGTTTCTATATTTTTGTTTTGCAGAATTGTTATTCCCAGAATCTGATAGATGGCGCTAGGTGTGGCCTGATGAGGAATGTATGAGAAATGTGCAACCATTAGTCATGTAATCCGTACAGCAGAAGGTGATGTGTGTGTTATGGCTTGCGGAACTAAAGTCTGTCATTAAAGTTAAAAGACGGTACCGTTTAGAGTATGGTTGTAATCCTCCATCAACGAATTCAATTGAGCGGTGGATGATACAGTTTAAAGAAGCTGGCAACGTGGAACATTGTGGAGGAGCCGGTAGGCCTAGCGTCAGCGGTGAGACGGTTGACCAAGTTAATGAAAGTTTCTGACGAAGCCCCAGGAAATCCGTTCGTAAAGCAAGCAGAGAACTGTGCATTCTGAAATCGACAGTTCACGACATCTTTCACAAGAAATTAAAGTTTCACGTTTATAAAATTCAAATAGTGCAAAAGATTCATGTAAATGATCACACTCTGCGATACGATTTTCGCTGTGGATATGCTAAATCGAGTGGAAAATGACGAAAACTTTCTCAGTACTGTAATTTTTAGTGATGAATCCACGTTTCATGTATCAGGTATTGTGAATTGTCACAACTGTAGGATATGGGACAGTGAACCGCCTCATGCTGCTAGATTGAACTGGAACGTGATTCTTCAAAAGTTAATGTCTGGTGCGCCTAATCAAAAAGAGAAATGATTGGCCATTTCTTCTTCTGCGAAAAAACCATAAATGGTGACATTTACTTGGATATGCTAGAAAATTTTGCTATACCCCGGATCAAAAGATATGACATCGTTTACCAACAAGACAGTGTGCCTCCGCATTGGTCAACGTGTGTACGTAAGTGCTTAAATGAGCATTTCCCCAACAGATGGATTGAGCGTGGTGGTCCCATTCCGTGGCCTCCTCGCTCTCCAGATCTAACTCCATTGGATTATTTCATGTGGGGTTATGTGAAGGATCATGTCTATCAGACACCTTGTACTGATTTGCAGGAACTGAAGCAGCGTATCACAGCTGCTATTAATTCCATAACTCCTCAGATGCTTGCCAATACATGGCATGAAATCGAGTATCGCTTGGACGTACTACGAGCAACTAAGGGATCTCACATCAAAATTTATGAACTTGTGTAGTTACTTTGTAAGTTAGTACAGTCAGTTTCTTTCTATCTGTTTAATGTTTTGTTTTATATAATTTTGTAATGTGTCCAATAATTCTCGGACACCCTGTACTTAGAAAAGTCTCTCTTCAAAAGCAAATGGTCTTACGTGCAGATGAGTAACCATATTGCAGTATTCTATTTGTTTGAAGTAGGCCACATCTTATTGCAATATATGGAGACTTACTGAACAATGAGAAATATTTATCTTTGAACAACCTGGGTGAAAGGCAGTCTCTGTTCACACTTCATTTCTGGATATACAATGAGTGGCGCCGCCCCGATGGCGCAGTGGTCTAAGCGATGGCCTCTGATCATTCGTCCGAACGGGGTCCAGGTTCGAATCCCGGTGAGGCATGGATGTTGTGTTTGTCTTACGGCACTGACTCCCTCCCTTCCCTGGAACCAGTGACCCTAAATTAGGGACGGCGACTGCTTATAGCCCATTGAGTTGCTCACGGTGGTCGTTAAACCTCCAATCAAAAAAAAAAAAAGAGTGGCCGAATTATTATGACCACCGGGTTAGTATGTTGTTGGACCACCTTTTGCTCTCAATACTGTTTGAATTTGTCTTGATATGAACTCCATTAAATGTTTGTAAGTTGCTTGGGGTATATGCAGGGCCGACCACAAGAGGGGTGCAGCGGGTGCAAGGCACCCAGGTCCTGGGATTTGCAGGGGTCCCGGAAAATTAAAAAGAAGGGAAAAAAATGATGAAACCGAAGAAAATTTAAAATAAAATTTTTAATGAAGTTAATTGGTTAAAAATTAAGTTATAAACTCAATCTGAATTGTAACATCAGGGGGCCCCCGTAACCAAACTGGTGTTTGTTAACATCCCCATACACTTTCTTCTGAAAATAAGTAGGGTGGGCCATGGAGGTTAGAATAGATGGAATAAGGGTCCGCCGTTCTCCTCGTCTGATCAAAATGAAGCCAGCAAAACGTCACGATTCTGATGTCGCAGCCTTCGCCACCATATTGGTGAGACGCAGGGATACGACTGAGATCATAACATCACATTGAATAGTGATGATGGTGTGGCTGCCTTTTTCGATCTATATCTTTAAATTTCAGTATGTGGATCAGTAAAAAAGAAAGCTAGCGATTATTAAGTAACATATAATAAACATTTTAGGCAGGCTATGATACATTTTTATTGATGTTTTTCAAAATTTGTTTTAGTTTTTTTTAACAACTGCAGAACAGTATGAGCTTTCATCACTGAGGTCACAAATGGCTAACATAACATTTTCTACTTATTGTGTTTTACATAAATCTCTGTATGAAACTGAATCAATTAATATTGCTAGAAACTCAATTCTATGGGCTCTTAAAAGTTCCTATTTACTCGCAAACCTAACGAACCGACTATAAATAACAGCACATTATTTTTACGAGTTCCTCTTGACACAAGTACAAATAATGAGCTGTTATTTATTTTTGATAAATAACAGCACTTATTTTGATGAGTTCCTCTTGACACATCCAAACTGAGAACGAGTCTCCTTGAACACAATTCTTTTTGTTCATTTTATTTATGTCTCTTATTATTCAGATTATTTTAGGGCCCCAAATTTTTTTTGCTCCCGGGCCCTTGTTTGGAGAAGGCTGGGCCTGGGTATATCAACCCTGATAAATTGCACTTTAGAGCTTTTTAAGATTTGACGGCAGCAGGTCCAGCTGACTGATGGCTTTTTCAACTTCATATCACAAATGTTCCGTTGGATGGAGTTTTGGCGATTGAAGAGGCCAATGTAGCAAGAAAATGTCTCTGTGATGCTCCTCAAACCATTCACATACAATGTGAGCACTATGACGTTGAGCATTCTCCTGGTTGAAGTGTCAATCTCCATCGGGATAAACTATCAATGTAACTGGGTGGACTTGATCGGCAACAATATTTTTAAATACCGTATATTCCTGCACATAATCCACAGATCATCTTTCGTAAAAGTTTAAATTCTACGATAGTGCGGATAATACTGAGCTCCCCCTCCCATAGCTTCAGAAATGAAGCAGTTTTACTCTGCATGAAAGAAATCTGTATCACATCAAACTTTTAAGAATGCCACGCGCTCGACGATAATGCACAAATAATGCAAAACATATCTCCCCTTGGCTTTCACAAAAACGTCTGTGTGTATGTGTGTGCAGACATTTCCTCTCTGGAAAGGATTGCTGCTTCATAAAAGTTACGGGAGAAAACATAGAATGCAGCAAAGCATGTTGACCTTGAATATTGGAAAGCAGTTTCCATTCCATGTTGCTCTGACATGCGACCTCCACTTGTTTATTTTGCTCTACTTCAAAGTGTCTGCCTCTGGCGCTACAGCTCCAAGACTGACGGGAAGAACTTTGACACAATCACAAATTATTTACATTCTGAAGTCCAGTGTTGTAGTTGTTGACATATAATAATTAAAGCATTACTCAGAGTTACAGCACGATAGCCACATAAATTAAAAATATATATCACAACCATTTGAAAGTTGCAGGGTATTGTAACAGTAATTTTTTTAAATTTCCAAAAAATTTTGGTGATTTTATATATTTTGTTAAACTTGTTAAATGGAAAGAAAGTAGGAATATATATGTAAACAGTAAAACCTCAAAAATCCGTCATCAGCAAGACCGGATGAGTACGGGTTTATGAAATTTCCAGATTTCTGAAGCTATCCAAAAATTGCATAATGGGTATTACGTAAAGCACGTACTTACTCATAACAGGTCACTTAAACAAAAATTTGCACGTCTATGCCTTATAAATACACAGAGGTCTCACTACCGATCGCATTCTTCACAATTTGCGAAAAAAAAAATAGCTTTGGCGATGGAAAAAAGTTTAAAAGTTTTGGTGAAAATATTGGCGATTACCTTTTTGAATTATTTATTATAAAACTGTTGTGGATTATGTACCTGTTTTTTAACTTTTACTATGAATTTTGTGTGTGGATTATACGCCGACTTTTTTTCTCTCGTGCTGAATTTTACCATCTGCAGATTAGACGCCACCACAGATTATATGCCGAAAAATACGGTACCTTTGGGCAGTTAAACGTTGCTCCATGCAAATCAAAGGACTCCACTGCTCCTACAAAAACATGCCCCCATCCATAACATTGTCTCTGCCAATTTTGGGCAGTTAGACATTGCTCCACACAAATCAAATGGTCCCACTGCTCCTACAAAAACATGCCCCATCCATAACATTGCCTCCACCAGCTTTGGGCAGTTAGACATTGCTCCACACAAATCAAATGGTTCCACTGCTCCTACAAGAACATGCCCCTATCCATGACATTGCCTCCACCAGCTTTGGGCAGTTAGACATTGCTCCACACAAATCAAATGGTCCCACTGCTCCCACAAAAACACGCCCCCATCCATAACATTGCCTCTGCCAATTTTGGGCAGTTAAACATTGTTCCACTCAAATCAAATGGTCCCACTGCTCCTACAAAAGCATGCCCCTATCCATAACGTTGCCTCCACCAATTTTGGCCAGTTAGATATTGCTCCACACAAATCAAATGGTCCCACTGCTCCTACAAAAACATGCCCCCATCCATGACATTGCCTCCACCAGCTTTGGGCAGTTAGACATTGCTCCACACAAATCAAATGGTCCCACTGCTCCTACAAAAACATGCCACCATCCATGACATTGCCTCCACCAGCTTTGGGCAGTTAGACATTGCTCCACACAAATCAAATGGTCCCACTGCTTCTACAAAAACATGCCCCCATCCATGACATTTCCTCCACCAGCTTTGGGCAGTTAGACATTGCTCCACACAAATCAAATGACCCACTGCTCCTACAAAAACATGCCCCCATCCATAACATTGTCTCCACCAATTTTGGCCAGTTAGACATTGCTCCACACAAATCAAATGGTCCCATTGCTTCTACAAGAACATGCCCCCATCCATAATGTTGCCTCCACCAATTTTGGCCAGTTAGATATTGCTCCACACAAATCAAATGGTCCCACTGCTCCTACAAAAACATGCCCCCATCCATAACATTGCCTCTGCCAATTTTGGGCAGTTATACATTGCTCCACACAAATCAAAGGGTCTCACTGCTCCTACAGAAACATGCCTCCATTAATAACATTGCCTCTGCCAACTTTGGGCAGTTAGACATTGCTCCACACAAATCAAAGGTCCCCACTGCTCCTACAGAAACATGCCCCCATCAATAACATTTCCTCCGCCAGGTTGCAGAATAGTGCCGATGCAAGATGGATCCATGCTTTCATGCTGCAGTCTCCATATCCTCACCCTTCCATGATCTGCATGTTGTAATTGAAAACTTTATTCATTGGACCACATTACCCTTTTCCACTCATTTACTGTCCAATTCTTGTGTATCTGAGTGAACTGGAGGTGTTTCTTTTTGTTTGCTGCAGATAGCAGTGGCTTATGGATGGGCTCGCTGCTTCTATAGCCTGCACGATGTAATGTGTGTGGTGAACTGTTTGTTGAGAGGCCCTTAAACTCAGGGTTGGCAAGTTTTTGCTAAAGGTGGAAAAAAACACAGTTAAAACCGTCCTGGCGAAAATAGGGATTCACTGTGTTTATTTTATGGGACAGTCAAGTTATTTTTTGTATATATAGTCAAGTTATTTTTTGTTTTTTACAAATGATTTTAAAGGGAAAAGAAATAACTTTGAATTTTTAAACCTTGATTTAAGGGTTAAGTATTATTTTTTGACATAAAATACATTTTTTATCACTTTGAAACTGATTTAAGGAAATATGAGTACAAAATATAAATAATGTGTTTATAAAGGTATAATTTTGTTTACCCAATTCGAAGAGATGAAAATCATTCCCTTATTCAAGACAATAACCAAAAGCTATTAACAAACAGCTCATATTTATACTGAGAAACTAATTATTAACAATATTTCAAAACCCAAGAAATGTACACCCAATTTGATGAAGATGAACTAACAAATCTTATATCCCATGCACAAATAAGAAATATAAATAAAAAAATATATAAAATTGAAATAAATAAAACAGATTCTATTTTTTAAATTCAAATTTCATTTTAAGGATACAAAGGAACATTTCATACTTCAGTAATCAGTTTCATCATCTAATTCAACAATATCCTACATCAAAGCCAAATTTTTGTTTCAGCATTGCATAAAAAAAAAAAACAAGCTTTAAAACATATTCTGTTGAAAGCCTATTCTGGATTTTGAAGTGCACAAATTAAAAATTTAAAATATTCTTTCTACTGCAGTGCTACTTAATGGAAATGTTTGAAGGTGAGCAGTTAACATACAAAAGTCTTTAGAAATTTCTCATGATCTCGCCACGCTTCTCCACCACTTATGAGCATTGATTGTTGTTGTTACATATTCAGCAAAATGTACTAGGAAAGGCTTTTCCTTCAGCTCAAAGTTAATGGTGCATGATACATAGTCAGGATTAATTTTTCCCAACTGTCCTTTTGCATCTTCTTTTTGTGCAAAATTTAGGTGTTCAACTCTACATTTAGGATGCAGCAAATATGCAATGCAATGAGATGACATGGCAGAATTGCTTGGGCAAACCATTTTTTTACTGTAGAAAAATGCAGCTTCAAATTATCATTTTTCAATAGATTGCACTGCCACTATGTATGGCAAGCATCTGCTAATGTTATTGAATCATACTGAAGAATATTTAAGGCACTTGATAAAGGTTTCAATTGTTTAATAAGATCCTTTACTTGCTGATACAGATTAAAATCATGTATACAAGTTACACTGTTTTGATCCATCTCTTCAAAATGTTCATTTGATGTTTTTATGTATGAGCTGTGGTTTCGTACAGAAGTTTCTAGACAAGTCAATTGGCTGTTCCAGCTAGTTTTTCCCAGTAACTGAGGAGAAACGTGACCACTACATTCTCGGAGCCGTGATCCAGAAGCGTGATGATTTCGGAAATATTTATGCACCTCCACTACATGCTTTAGCACACTACTAGGTGTTATATCTTCACCTACAAGGTTCAACCAGTGAGCTCCACATCCATATGGTATTGATGTAGAATTTTCATCTTGTTTTTCAAATTCACATCCAATTTTTTCCATCTTCTTAACATTATTGGTAACTTATGACATTAAATTAATCAACGTAGAAGTCAGTTCATAATTCATATAAACCCTTGCATGTCTTAAAAACTGACTGACAAAATATTGCATTTAAAAAAAAAAATATTTAATGAAATAAAGACCCCGGCATAAATTATAATTAATTCCCAAAGTAATTTATTTTAATCAATTACTTATATGATTTTTTCTTAATTTCTAAGCAATCTTAGTTTCTAAGAATCTGTTTCATCCACTGACGAAACAGATTCTTGGAACACTCATTTTTTTTCAACATTGAAATTTTTGTACATTGTATTTTAAATTGTTTTTAATTAACAAAATTAATAAATGATACTGAGTGATATATGAAAAATATTTCTGTTGATATGACTATAATTCATTGCTACATAAAGTGCATTATTGTTACTAATAAAAAAAACCCTACTATTATGGGAATTCTTACTAGGAAATTTCTTTCTTCCTGAAGAAGAGTTTTCTCATAAAATTTGCAATTAAATAAAAAAAATCCTAGTAAGAATTCCCATAATAGTAGTTTTTGATTAGTAATTGAATTAAAAATCTAGGAAGCCAATTCTCAACATGAGCTTTATTTAAAAAAATGCATTATTGTGTTTAGTCAAATAATAAATTGTCTACATTTTGCTTTGAACTAATGGCTGCTCTTTTGAACCTTTGGTCGTGAAGAATTGATTTCAAATTCAAAATTTTTTAATGTTGGCTCATCAAGCTCATCAAAAGATGTCGTTAAGGCACCAAATGGGATGGCACAGCAGTCAGCCATTTTGTAGAAATGGTGAGAAAGGGTACTCAATAGATAGATCAAGGGCGTGAATACCAGTACTATTCGGCAAATAAGAGATAACAACCTTAGACAGCACAGGGGTGAGTTTCCTCTGTTTTTAACATTTTTTTGTTTGATGCTGTGATTGATAACAATATTATGTTCGATGTTTATTGCATGGCGTCCAGCACCAAAAAACATTATCGTATACAACATGTGAAACAGTAGTAATAACAACAATAACCTATTGTTCGAATAAAAAAAGGATATATAGAATTATCGCCTTGCACTCAGACTTGGTTTAGTGACTGGTGGTCCACTCTCCGTAAAGTTTAATAAGTGCTGCCCTTGAATGTTTTACAAGTGCAGCTGTTTTGCTAATGCCCACATCAATGCTTCAAGTTCCACGATCATTCCACTTGTAAAGTCTGTTAGATCGTGTCTTTTTCCCATAATTTTTTTCGCAATGCACGTCATTAGTCTCTGCATGCCTTCAGCGTTGTCATTTTATGCTGATTCAGCCATCTTATGTCAGCGGCATCTGTGGAATAGCTACTTTGCATAACAATTTAGCCACTTGCTGCATGTTCCTCAATAACAGATAATTTAATCTTATAAGTGTAATCGAGCTTTTTAAAAATCAGTTAAGCCAGTTGGGATATAAATAAGGAGTAGTCATGTTTTTCCTTCAAGTGGCTGATGACAGCAGCAGTTAGAAAAAAAAGGTAAGGGGATGTGTAAGTTTAGTGTCCTAAATTATTTCGTAGGAAATATTGAACAATTTCGAAAAAGTGAGACATACAGTTTTTAAAGTAAACAATTCCAGGGCAAATGGTGAAAAAATGTCATCTTTGCAGTGCATTTTAGGGATTTTTATCATAATATTTACACGTAAGTACGATGCTGTGAACAGAAACTGCGGCAAGCCTAACACAACGCTGCGGCAACAATGTCAAGCTTTGCTCTATTGAAACAATGATCTAGTTCTGGTGGCCATTTTGCTGGTGGAAGAGTACACCAGAAAGGTGGAACATTTTTGTCAGGAAAACGTTCCATTTTGTAGTGCTATGCTACAGAAAATAGCTCATCATTTCTGTTTCAATTTTTAGCATCACACTCTGACAGTTTCTTGTTTTTTTTCTCATATGATTCTTTGATGTGCAATGTTTGAGGTCACTTCTTCGTTGACTTTTTTTTTTTTTTGTAATCCCATTTGAATTAAGTGTCAACCACACCATCAATAGGAGCAGCAAAACGTTAACTTTCCGAAACTTTCTAACTTCCGTTGGAGAGAACGCGACATGTACTTTAACACTTTTCTTGAAGAAAGAAAGGCATCTGCATACTTTATATTTCGTTTCAGGGAATCATATGCATGAGATCAAAGCAATTGTCACCATGTGTTTTGACAAACTGCGACAGAAATGAAGAACTACTTTCTGTCAGGTAGCACTACAAATAGGAACGCTTTCCTGGCAAGAACATTTCCTGTTCCTCTTGTATTCTTCCTCCAGCAAAATGGCCACCGGAACGAGACTTTCGTTTCAGCGGAGCCAAGCTTGACGTGGTTGCCGCAACGTTGTGTTAGGCTGCCGCAGAACTGTTCATGTTGTCATACTTGCATGTAAATATTACAGTAAAATTCTAAAATGCGCTATACAGATGCCATTTTTTCACCATTTGCCATGAAATTACATACTTAAAAATCTGTACGTCTCACTTTTTCAAAATCCTTCATTTTCAACGAAATAATATAGGACTCTACACTACACATGTACCAAAAGTTACTATAATCCTTTTGAGTTTCATTGCTTTGAATAAAAAAAATTGCTTTTTAACTTCACTTCTTTTGTTTATTTTAGTATTTCTTGGTCTAATGAATTTACAAAAAGAATTGGGCAGCATTTGGAAACTGGTTTCATTTTGCCACACATTTTTATCTGCAAACCCAGAGTATGATCAGAAAGTAGAATAGGTTTTTACTTTATCTCTAAACAGTGATGGATTTTGTAACTACAGAACAATGCAAAAAAACTAAAAAAAGAAAAAGCCTTCTGAGTTATAAGAAAACAAGCACATACCATATTTTCTGTTTATAACACCCAGAGGTTGAGCTACAATTACTATTTTCGCGAAGTGTGACGAGTTGATCCAAAATGCGAGAGGAAAGTTAGTGTCCTTCGCAAAATAGTACCATAGCCATTTAAATATCAACTCATCAGCAGATTCTGCTCCAGCTATTCTCTTTCACTGAAAACTACAGTTTCTGAAATTCTGGCAGCAATTCACACTCCACCGTTGTTTTCTTAATCTTTAAGGTATATTTCTAAAAGCACCTGTTGGCTCAATCACATCCCATTACACTCTGGAACACTCCATTAAGGGTGGGGTAAGATTCTAGAGGAACTAGACCCCATGAAAGTTCAAGTTTAAACCAATCAGCTGTGACGTCTCTATGGCATCTATCCTGAGGCCACAAACAACCCCTTTATTATTAGTGCATTCATCACCAGAGCGACCTTTCAAATTCTTGCAAATCGTGGCAAGGTGGAAAATGCTGCCCCCCCCCCCTTCCTGCTGTATGTCATACAGGAAACACAAAGATTACAAAGACAGTGCTGATAAATAAAACTGGGAAAAAATTGTTTGTTAAAAAAAATAAAGTGAAACTGCTACTGAATCTATACCTTCTGCGCGACTTGCGAAAACGGTGCTCTCTTTACAAATGATTGCAAGTTGACTGGATGGGTAAAATGCCATATTTGAACTGTGAATTGTGTGTTGTAGCAAGAAAAAAACAATGTCCTGGCAAGCGATAAACATTTGGATTTTAAGCTTATTTAATCATGATTTTTTTGGGTTTTAAAGGTGAGTAATAGTCCTTATCTGTTACTCACCTTTTAGCTGTGTTTCAACTTATACTGTCCAGTAAAATTTTTTTGTAAACATGTTAGTATCTTCCAAAGTAATTAGTTTCCATGGATGTCCAAAGTGTTGGTGAGAAAGATTAAATTGATGTTACGATTTACCAAGGTCGCCCAGGTTGAGCAATGGTTTAAGTGCTGGCATATGGCTATTTGTCTATGAAGGGGTGCAATAGTTTAAGTGCTTGCTTATGGCTATTTGTCTCACCGGGTTCGAATCCCTGTGAGGCATGGATGTTGTGTTGGTATTATGGCACCGGCTGTCTCCCTTCTCTGGAGCCAGTGACCCTGAATTAGTGTGAATTTGAGATGGGCGACTGCTTGTAGCCCATTGAATTGTTCACATTGGTTGTTTAATCTTCAATCAGAAAGAAATAAGAAAAATTTTGCTGAGCGACAAAAGTGGTTGACTTTCTGTAGCATTTTGCTACAACTTTTTTCTTCATTTCCTCATTTTTGGTAGAGCAGTTTTTGAGCCAGCTTAAACTCTGATAACATCATGACGTTTAACTAGATTTCACAAACCTGCGGCTCTGCTAAAATGTGGTGTGTACTAAAAACTGTAACTCATAACTGTTTTCAGTAACATTGTAAATTTCAATCGTCATTTATGATACTAAAACAGATATTTTCATAGGCAGACAACAAGCTACTGTTTAAAAAAATTTGGAGTGTTGGATCTTCATTGATTTTTTTCATGGGATCTTGGCGGTCACATAAATATAATCTAGAAACCTGCATGGTTATAAATGAATAGGTAATTAAAAAAACAGCAAGGATTCACTCTGGCTTTTTGTTTTGCTCCCAAGTGATTTAAGATTTACTGTTTGAACATCTTTATTTAGGATGAATGAATCATCAGGCCTTGAAAAATATCTAAAAAAGTTATATGCCCAGCTGGGCATGTGCCCAAAATTATTTATCTGTCCAGTTAGTGAAAGCTGAATGTCCAGGAAAATTTATCTTTAAAGATAACAAATCCAAACTCTCATTTTTCTAAATTAAAAAAATATGAACTTTTTTTACATATTTTGTATTTCCATTTTAAGGGTCTGTATTCAAAATGTTCAATGCATGAATACGTATGTCTCAAATTTTAGAATGATGCTGAAATTGGTATGAAATGGTAGGATGATTATGAAATTGGCATTTGAGGTAGTGATTCTGCCATGTTCCTTTTGTTGAAGTTTTCGCCCTTTGTCACTAAACATTAGAGGCTAGTTCCATCAGAGGCATGTATGTCGTCACTGACTATAAATAACATTTGGAGCAAACAAAACAAAACTGCATGTGGTTCCAATTTCTGGACAGTGGCGGATCCAGCAGGGGGAGAAGGGGGCGGATCTTAAAAGTCTTTCAATCACTGAACTGGGAAAACAAAGGGATAAATATTAATGGAGATTATTTAACTCACCTTCGTTTTGCTGATGACGTAGTCATTTTTGCAACTACCCCATCAGAGCTGCAGAGTATGATCCAGGAACTTGCTGACAAGAGTAAGGAGGGATTAAAAATGAACTTTTACAAGAAATGAAGATTTATCAATTGATGGGGAAAAGCTGGAGATAACCAATACCTACATTTATCTTGGACAGCAGATATCAAGTGAGGGTCACATTGATGAAGAAATTAATCGGCGTTTAAAACTTGCCTGCAGAGCGTTTGGAAGAAACAGTATAATTTTCAAGAGCAATATGCCATTATGTCTTAAAAGAAAAGTGTTTGATCAATGCATCCTTCCAATGCTTACGTATGGTGCAGAGACTTTGACCTTAACTAAAGGAGACATACAAAGGCTGCAGACAACTCAAAGTAGCATGGAGAGGTGCATGCTTTGTGTAACCAGGAGAGATAAGAAGAGGAACTCGTGGATCCGAAAAATGACAAGAGTGGAAGACATCATGATCAGAGTAAAATCCCTGAAATGGCAATGGGCTGGACATACTGCCAGAAGGCCAGACCATAGATGGACAGCCGAAATTTTAGATTGGATTCCAAGGGACAGGAAAAGATCCAGAAGAAGACCACGTGGGAGGTGAATGGATGAAATTCGAAAGTATGTGGGAGTGACATGGAGGAGACTGACACAAGACAAACCGTTGTGGAAGAGGCTTGGAGAGACCTTCGTCCAGCAGTGGATTGATAATGGTTGACAATGATGATGAGTATGCCGCCCTGGTGGCGCAGTGGTCTAAGCGATGGCCTCTGATCATTCGTCCGAACGGGGTCCAGGTTCGAATCCCGGTGAGGCATGGATGTTGTGTTTGTCTTACGGCACTGGCTCTCTCCCTTCCCTGGAACCAGTGACCCTAAATTAGGGACGGGCGACTGCTTATAGCCCATTGAGTTGCTCACGGTGATCGTTAAACCTCCAATCTAAAAAAAAAAAAAAAATGATGAGTATATATATATATACTAACATTATATCAAAAAGACCATTTCATAATGACTTCTGCCCCCTTATGTACCCAAAAACTGCCCCCCTCTCTTCGAGTAATCTTCTGGATCCGCCCCTGTTTCTGGACCTAGAGCATAATATAATTAAAGTGAAATTCTTCTGTCCTTAGCACTCTGTAACAAAAATACAATTTCTGCTGATTAGCATTGAAATGAAACAGTATATGCGATGACTGGATAATGTATAGGTCGTCTACAGTTTTGTTATACTTGGTGTTGTGGTATTCTCTGAAAATACGGTACTTGTGAAGTGAGTAGTTGCTGTTCTTCATGCAATTTTTCATGTAAACAAAAATGGCACTTAGAAGTCTCTTTGTATAATATTTTCACACCTTTGCTTGCAGAAAAAGTGTAAGTTATATGGCGTAGCTTTATCTCTCGTTCCACAGTAGGGCTGCTAGTTAGAAGCCTTAAATTTTAATGCTGCTAAATTACCATTTTTTCTGAAGAAAAGGCACTTGTAGTTTAATATAAATCCAAATTGTCTCTTGGAATGTTTGATGAAATCCTGCATTGCAAATCATATAAACTGAAGAATAGCACTGAAAAAATGAATCTAGGAATAACAGAATTAATAAATCTGAAATAAACTGCATGATATTTATGTGACCTGACCAGGGGTCTTCAAAGGGAAACAGCCAGGCCAAAAAAAGGCAAACCCACTGAAATCTCAAGGTGATTAAAATTTTTGAGCAAAAAAATATAAAAAATTTTTGTTCACCTACTGAAATTTCGATGCATACTTAGAAAGGAAATTGAAAAGGAAATGATTCATACGTAGAAATATATATATATATATGTATATATATATATATTTAATTGTATTGGTAATTTTTGGATAAATGCATATGCTTTTGTGATTTAGTGAAAATACTTTAATATTGTTGCTGAAATTTTCTAGTTTTCAGATATTATGTGACTTACATTTTGTCAAATTTTCACCAAAATATAGATTCACAACTTCGAAATTTTCTGTTTGATGAATATGTATCAAATATGTGGGAATAATGCAAATGGACGATGCTATCGCTCTGCCCTCGTTATTTTATAAACAACTAGCCTGTTGTACCCGTCGTTGACGGGCTAGTAATAGTATAAAGTAAAAGCTATATCAGCAATTAAATTAAGACTGGTAAATCAAGGTTTATACAACTCTGTAGTACAACTTGCCGGAATAGAATATTAGGATAAAACAATGTATTTGAATTATTTAGTAGTTGTCACATCCAATGTAAATAATTCAAAACGTTTGAAAGCAGAAGGCTTATGCAATGAAATTGATTGAGATGAAAAGTACCTTATTCTTGTTGAGCCTCGGGATAAACAATATTAACAATCCTTCTATTCGGAGCAAAGATGTAAAGATTTTCCCCATTTCCAATTCTGGAACAACTAACGTACAGTTGACCATGGGAAAAACATGGACTTTGTAGATCCAGTCCAACAACTTTTACAGACTGCCCTTGTGCCTTATTGATGCTCATGGCGAAACTCAAACGAATCGGGAATTGAAGACGTTTAAATTGAAACGGGACATCAGATGGGATGATCGGGATCCTTGGAATAAAAACGTTTTTGCCTGCTGCATGTCCAGTCATTATAGTAGCTTCAATAACATTCTTCATTAGTTTCTGGACGTTCTATTTTCTAGCTCACAACGTCGTCACAGTATGATGACCTTCTGACGTATGACACTTTTGAATTAATAACGCAGATTGAAAAACTACGTTCTACTGTATTTTCTTTTTTTTTTCTTCTCCGCCCTCAAGGTCATAATACAATCGGCAAACAACGCTTACAAAAAAGGGCGTAATAAATGTATTTGTTACCGCTAAAGTGTAGAAATCAGTTATTCTACAGATTATCTAGGTAATGTGCGGATTAACTAGGGTGATCCGTTAAAGTGCCGAAAATTGTTTCATTTCTCAAATTACCTAGATAATCTGCACATTACCTACTAGGCACTCGTTAAAGTGAAAATAAGATCTTTGCTGGAACAACAGCAACGTTTCTGTACACTTAAATTAACATAATGTTATTTATTTATTTTTCGATATATAAAGAATCAAGTTAATGCAATCAAACAATCAACAAATTAGTTGATTGAATCAATCATCAATCAATTAAAAACTATAATAGAAAGAACCAAACGGTTTAAAATATTATAATTAAGGAAATTAATTTGCAAAACATATGATAAAATTATGCTTACTTATTAGTGCAATCTAAAGATTGGGGACACTTTGAAATACACAGCAGTTGGTTTTTGCGACAAGCACACCTATTTGTGGTACATTTAGATTTGCAGTCACATTTTCTGAAACCCTGCCCAGTACCAAGGGATTGTTTTATTGCTGTTTGACGTAAAGATATTTCTACAGCAGGGACATCTTCTTTCGTTAAAAATCTCTCTTTGCAAACACTGAATTCAGATTTTGCATACAATTGTTTTAAAATACCCGTTTTAGTACCAAGTTTATAAAAGAAAAGCCATCCTCTGTTTTACTAAGAACCACAGCTAAAATCGAGCGGGCATCAGTTTTTGCTGTCTACTTCGGGTACTTTAATTCTCACAGTGACACCTTCATCGACATTTGGGTGCTTTGCATTAGAAACTGCTAACATTTTCTTTGCTTGCTTTTCTAAACCTTTCTTGGCTTCATCATGCTGTATTTTCTGATCCATATTGAACTTTAACGATACGGAAGTCGTTAATGTGTACATTACCTAGGTAAAATGCGGAAAACTCTTGATTCCGCACGTTAACGGAGCAAATCAGTTAATCTGCAGATTAGCTAGGTAATGTGCACATTAACGGCTTTCGAGCTTTAGCAGTAACATATTTACGAATGAAAATAGTCGTAACGGAATTCTGAAAAAGAAATGCCTAAAATTTATGGTGAACTACTTTTCTGCACGCCTTAATGTTCGGTGTGATCAGGTTGATGTCAACAAAGCGGAAAGACACACTCAGATCGGGTAGAAACGCTTAACATTAAATAACTAAAAATCAAACTCAAATTTTAAAAAAATTGCTTCGAGGTGCACCAAAAGATGTTTACAGGTACCTTCATAACAAATTTTGTCACTCTAGGTCGTCTAATTCTATGTGAAACCCGACCGACAGACACACACACAGTCTATTTTATATAGAGAGAGATGCATAGCAACTGAAAAATTGTGTTTCGACACCGCTGGGATCGAATCCCAGATCTCTCGATATAGCTAGTTGAATGCGTTCGCATTTACGCTACAGTGCCAACAATTCTCAGCACCACACGTGGCGCTGAGAATTGTAATAAAGCACGCGTGGCGCTGAGAACTGTTGGCATTGTAACGTAAATGCGAACGCACTCGACTTAATTATCCAGATATTTGGGGTTCGATCCCAGCGGTGTCGAAACACAATTTTTCAGTTGCTATGCGTTGTTTATAAAATAACGTGGACAGAGCAATGACATCATCCATTTTCTGTTTGAAATGTTAGTAGCATGGCCCCATAAGAGATTTCAACTGTGGACATGTACATTGCTGCCCCATTATTTCATGGGTATTGGCAGATACTGTGATTTCTTAGTTCAGTTAAACAAGAGTTTATTAATATCAAAAAGAAGAGTTTTTAACATTTAAAAGAAAACAACATAAATATGAATAGAAACGTGGACACATCAAAAAAGAAAATTAATTTAGTAGCAACAAACAGCTTTTTTTTTCTGTATTATGGCTGAATAAATAGATATTAAAATTACTTCCTTTAACCGGCTGGAACGAATTAACTCGGGGTTAGCAAAATGAGCTGAAATCTGCTCAAACGAATATATTCGTTGTCTAAGAAATGAGTCGAACGCGGCTGGAATGAATTCATTCGGGGCGTGCTTATTGGTCCCAACGCCGTTCAAACGAGTGACCTGCAAAACTTGCCCTTCAAAAAGCGATGTCCCCCCCCCCCCTTTGCTTTGTTATTCAAAGTGGTCATTTAGGAGTATGATCAACTCTAATCCTTTCTGTCTGATTATCTGTAAAGAGCTATAACAATGGCGACAAACCTAAGAAAGGAGGTAGAAAATGTTTCAGTGCCATGGTATTCGTGTCAGGAGAACTAGCCCTTCCTTATTCATGCCTCACGTCATGGAGCAGAGAATAAAGGACTTGAAAAGAGCACTTATCACAAATAATACATTTATGGTTGGCTCTGCCGAGATGAGAAATTGTTTTGCTGTTAAAACAAACAGCTTTCCTATAACCCTGCTGCTATGTGACCATTGCAGCTTGTAGAGCACAGAACATTTGGTGACAATGCGTCCGCAAGATGCCCTGTTTATGGGCACCATTTGGTTCATATAGATCGCCCGCTTAAGGGGTTAATAGAATAGGTATCAATTCTTTAATAGGTATCAAATATCAGTTCTTTAATATCAATAGATGGCAAAATTAATGAGGAAAATTAGTTGCGTTTGTTTTCAAGAACTTGTTAGAAACAAAACAAAAACAAAAAATATATACGGTAACACCGCTTTAACAGACACTCCCAAATAGTGAACACCTCCATTTAGCTAACAGTTTTGTGATCCAAAGTGCCAAAGTATATATGGTTTCATACATTTACCTTCAAACAGATCTTCTGAATGTCAGACAGTGATTTTTTTTTGTCATAAGATAGTTAAAAACACAAAAGCTCAAGGGAAAAAAATTGCCAAATTTTTGCAGCAGAGACTTCCTTTAGTTTCTTTGGATAGAAACAAGGTGAATTTTAGTCCTCCAGTTTCCCATTACAAATCCACTGGTCTGTGGTTTCAAAATGGCAGATCAATATTTTGAGAAGTGGAATTGGGTAATGGAAAGGAAAAAGAACCACTTTCCTCCAATGTTTGCAAAGAATTATAACAAACTCGAAAGTTTTTTTTATAAACAAAAGGATATGGAGGGAATATCTCTACTAAAAAAAATTTAAGAAATACATATTGAAAAACATGCTACAAATTGCAAAAGAGAAAAACAAACCACTTTTATCAGATTATTTGCAGCCAAAAACTGCTGACTAATTTAATTAAATGAAAGGTAAGTTCGTACATTTTAAAATTCAGGGTGTAACATATTTCACCATTTCATACATGTTTTGCAACACATGCATTGTGATATGTATTGGATTCGTGTGAATGAAAACTCCAGTCAAAGGACCAGCACACGTGGACGGTGAGAAGGAAAAGTAGGACAACTTACCTAGGCAAAATAATTCTCCTCAGCATTGACACATAGTTGCTATCTGCCCAGCAAAGCCATGATCCCGGAACGAAAAAAGTCTTGTGGCTGGGACCTGAAGACGTCGTCAACTGCACGTTGAACCTTGTCGTCTGTCGTGAACTGTTTCCTGGATGGGAAGTGATCCAGGCGACGAAACAGATGATAGTCTGTCAGGGACAAGTCCGGAAAACAAGCAGGATAAGGCATTGCTTCATAGCTCAAGGCACTTAGTGACAACATGGTTGTGCAACATGAGGGCAAGCATTGTCCTGGAGCAGAAGAACACTATGTCTGTTGACCAAAGCCGGTTGTTTCTGCAGCGATTCCTGGTGCAATCCAGCACAATAACGTTCTGCAATGATGGTTTGGCTTCTCCCCAGAAAACTTCGATGAATGATCCCGGCTGTGGACCACCAGACAAGGAGCATCATCTTCTTGTTGTGTACAGGTGGCTTAGGATGCCCTCCATCAGGCTGTGCTTTGCTTAACCATTGTGCAGATCGTTTCTTATTATTATAAAGGCAGGGTTCCCACAGACCTGGAAAACTCGGGGAATTTTATAAATGTCAAAAAGGCATGGAAATGTTTTGAAAACTAATGTGTGTTTTGTTTTCTGGGCCAAGTTGCCATTAGCCCGTTGCAGTTGAAGCACAGGCATCAGTGGAAAATGATGGCACTCCACGGCATTCATGATTTTAGTTTCTCATTTCCTAAACAGAATGTGTTGTTTGTCACTTTGCCTGTGTTTCTAAATGAAGTTGGATCATGAACATCGCCTTCTAGACAGTATGGTCTCATTTTTACAACCAGTTCTGGTAAGTAGCTTACTTAATTGGTGTTTATCGTTATTTTCAATTTTGTTTTGTAAATTTATACTTATGAGTAATATAAATGGCTATAGCAGGCTTTAACACTATTTACTCATTGGGATAATTCTGAGAGAAGTCAGCCATCATGCATTGGTGATATTTTTAAAATAACTTCTGCAAACTTTTAATACTGAACTGTGAATTAGAGCATGTATCCAGCGTAAAAATTTAACATTTTCATTCTACCATTGGCTTTAATGTTACTTTGAATTGGTCTCTTTTTTTATTAGGAGACCCAGAAGGTGTCAGTGTGATCTAATAATGGGGTTTTGTCATCACTACACAGTAATTCAAATATTTTTTTTTGTCAAGTGAAACTTTGTAGTATTTTCCATCATGTTTATCTTTTTTTAAAAACTTTTGAATTTAAAAGTTCCTTTTAATGTCTTACCTCCCCTTTACTGTGAATAGAAGTTGAATTGCTTCAATTTCGTAGAATGTAGTTATGTTTAAATAATAACATATTCACTGAAAAGAAAATGGAATGTCACTCACCAATTTGCAGGGAACTTAAGGTACAAGAATGTTAGTAATGTAAAAGCTAAAAAATTAGGAACGGGAAAAGCAATTTAACGAATTTAGGTTTAAAAACTTTTTTTTATTAATTTTAGTTTCCATCTAATTAAAGTATCAAAATAAGTCTGGTGTGCAGTACTGATTGGGCTCACATGCGTCCTACTTTTCAGTAGAAAAGTAGGACTGTTCCTACTTTATTTAGGTTTCAAAAATTTTTTATTAAAAAAGAACCGAGTAGGAAAAAGTAGGAAAGGTCCTACTGTTTCTACCTTTTGACTTCAAATATAAAAAAATAAAAAAAATAAAACTTTACTTTCAGAAGAAGGAACCCGAGAGTTTTTCAGTTTGTCATTCTGCTTGAATAGGCGATCATAATCATGATCAACCATTATCAATCCACTACTGGATGAAGGTCTCCCCAAGTTTCTTCCACAACTGTCTGTCTTGAGCCTGTCTCCTCCATGTCACTCCAGCAAACTTTCGAATTTCATCCATCCATCTCCCATGGGGTCTTCTGGGTCTTTTTCTGTATAGGCCCATCAGCCTGCTTTCAGTGGTTTATAAAATCTTTACTAATTTTACATCGCTTGAAGGTAACTGCTAAATAAAAAAGGTGACATTGAGGATATCAGGAACTACAGACCTATCAGTGGTTTATAAAATCTTCACTAAAGTTCTTTCACGCCGCTTGAAGGTAACACTGGACATGGCTCAACCGAGAGAACAAGCTGGATTCAGGAGTGGCTACAGCACAATAGATCATATCCATGTACTGAGAGAACTAATTGAAAGAACAAGAGAATATGAACTCCCATTATGCATGGCTTTTATTGATTATGAAAAGGCCTTGGATTCTGTGAAACCATCAGCAGTAACAACGGCTATGAAATCCTTCGGTATTGAAGATGCATACATTAGCATTATTAATAACATCTGTGAAAATGTAAGTGCTGTTTTAATGTTTTAATATAAAATATGTCATTTTCGTGTAGTAAAATAAAAAATTACCATCGTGCACTTACGTATGGAGAGGTGTATGGTATGGCTGTGAGGGGATATGGAGGAGGCCATACACATACTTTTATGTGTGGAATACTGACCCGTATTCTTCATACAAGTATGACAACTGCGAACTTTTAGTTTTTAAGTTTCCCTCTCCCGAATGCAGTATGCTTTAGGGATATCGTGACCACATTTTCATGTACTACTGAGTTTCTAAAAATGCTTTCAATCTCTAAAATAATCCAAAGTTGCATTTTTTAGGTTGAGGACTGGGCTGCCACTAACAGGTTCCTAAAAGTTCGATTTTTCAAAGGTACTGCATAAAACAGGGCAACTGATGTGCCAAAATCCCTCCCCCTCCCAAAAGAAGGGCCACTGCGACCTGGTGTTCAGTGATCGCGCCTCGGGAACTTCAAGTTTTGGGTTCGAATCCCACTGAATCACCAAAGATCCACTGAGGTCCGGAAGTCTCGACCCCAGGTAAAGACTTTTTGTTATAATCAAGTCTAAACCCTTACCCCCTGTGGCTGTGGCCCGGGCTATTTAGATCTTAGTGTAGCATAAGTAGTGCCCGGATGAGCCGCGGGTGGCCTAGTGGGCAACGTTCGTGACTGCCGCGTAAAGGACCTCAGGTTCGATCCCAGGTAGGTACGAACGCTCGATCTACTAAATAGCCGCCGTGCGTCGGATGGGCACGTTAAGCCGTCGGACACCGGGTACTGCCCTTCCCCTCGGTAATAAATAAGGGCGTCTTCCTACCCCTTTCTACTTCGCTTCCGTGTCACTTTCCTATCGGGCACTCTAGCCCAAATCTCCTAGCTTCCTATTTATAAGGGTTGTTTAAGACCTGGGGTCAGACACTCCCTTCCTAAAATCCTCTACATGTGATCATTTGATCAGTAGTGCCCGGTGGGGGTCAAAAATCAACCAACCCCAAATAAAATATCGGCAAAGCTTTTCTTTTTTCTTCTCTGATAAAATGGAATCAAAGCATTTTATCAGAGAAGAAAAAAGAAAAGCTCTCTCTCTCTCTTTTGTTTTATTTTTCAGAAACAGAATATTAGATTAAAGGAGCCGAGCTGCTGACAATATTGAAAACGTTACTTTATTTTTGTGTATTATGTGTCTTGGCAAATAAAGAAAATTTACACAGTTTTATTACAGATTTTTGTATATTTCGCAAATGTCGAATTCCAATGCAGAGCGAAAAAAAGAAAAAAGAGAAACCTTCCTATTGCTGCTATTGGCATAAAATATTTATGGAAATTACAGATCTGAGAGAAATTGCTAAAATTTTAAATTCAAATAATTGTGTGTGTTATTTTAAAAATAACACGCAAAATTGTCCCCCACCCTCGTTTAACTGGCGGGAGAGTAGGATCTGAGAAAATACTTCTGATGTGGCCAGTTCTTTTTCCAATTATGTCGTTAAACATATGTCAAAACCACTTTACCGACACCTGGAATTTTACTGTAAACTACCTGGAAAAGTCGGGGAATTTGATTTCACCAATTGTGTAGGAACCCTGTAATAGCTTTAGTCACTCGGACAGAAATGAAACATTTTGTGTTGATTTTTCGCTACTTATATACACAGTTGAGTCACATTATTGTAACCACCGCCTACTTTTGACGTCAACAGCGCGTAGCCAACAGAAGAAGGCACGTGTCGTGAGCTGGATTGGCGGGCATGTAAGGCGTGCTGTAGGCAATCTGAAAATATATCACTTGTTGCTGTCATGGATAAAAGAAGCGATTCATCAGATTTGCAAACGGATGATTATCGGCTTTCGTCCAAGGGTGGCAGTATTTCTGAAACAGCGCAGTTTATGAACTGCTCGCGTGCTGCTGTGGTTAAAGTGTATCGTGATTGGAGAAATGGCACCATTACGAAGGAGCTACTGGAAACTGCAGAGTACCACGTACCACTGATGTGAGAGGTGAACGTCGGCTGCAAAGGTGCGTGAGGGCCGATCGACACATTACAGTGGAGAAACGCTGGCCGAATGACATGGGGCTACCGGAAGTGTGTCTAAAACGACAGTTCAGCGAACCCTGCTGCGTATGGGGCTTCGATGCAGACAGGTGGTCACTGCACCTATGTTAACGAAGGTGCATCGGCAGAAAAGGCTTACATTTCCAAGGCAATATCGGAATTGCTGATTAGCAAAGAATTGCCTTCTCCGACGAGTCACGTTTTCTGCTTCATCGAACGGATGGACGTTGGTGTATAAGGTGAGAAAAAGCCGAGAAACATCGGAGAACTAACACTTTTCAACCATTGCTGGAAGAACACAAGCTGGTGGCGGCAGCGTTATGGTCTGGGGATGATTTCGTGGCATTCTCTGGGTCTACTCATGCCTGCGGAAGGCACTATGGACCAAATTCCTTATGAATCCATCCTTGCAGACCTCGTACACCCATGCATGCTGATTCTCTTCCCTGGGGCGGATGGGATCTTCCAGCACGGCAATGCGACGTGTCACTCAGCTAGAAATGTTCGAGAGTGGTTGAAAGAGCACTATTAAAACTTCAAAGTACTTTCCTGGACCCCTAATTTCCCAGACTTAAACCCAATTGAGCATCTGTGGGACCACCTTGATCGTGTTGTTCGCTCTATAGATCCTCCACCACGCACCCTGCAGCAGCTGTCAGATGCACTGCAGTCAACAGGGCTTCACATACCTGTGAGCACCTTATTGAGTCACTCCCATCCCGTCTAGCTGCTGTCCGCGCCGCACACGGCGGTTACTCTGGATATTAGCTGGTGGTCACAATAATGTGACTCGATCATGTATTAACACTTGTTCATTCTTAGAGCTTTAGTAACCAGAAATAAAATAAAACGGTCACTCGGATAGAAATAAAAATGAAACTTTTGTATTGACTTTTCGCTATCTATATGTTAACACTTGTTCATTCTTGGAGCCAGGATCGTAGCAAGCTTTTCTTATTTGGGAGAGCGAGACTTGACATTACGTCTCTTCGAGCTCAAAATTACGTCACTTCGAGTTCCACTCAAATGATACGAGGTTTTCACATTCTTACTCACCATCGTCATGGGAAAGCATTATAGTTGTTCAAAAATCGTACTTCAGGTTTTTGATATAGTTTTACTAAAAATGTAAAAATTAAGTAAATACCGAAGAACCACAAGTTTTAAATACCAAGTAAAGTGTAAACGTAATGAATGCCGACAACTCAACACTCCATAGAAATACAGAAAGAATGAGTAATGGATAGTGAACATAAGAATAGGATAAAGATTTACGGGTAGGGCTTGGAAAAATTCCGTTGAAGGTTAAACGCTCAGAGAATTTTCTGCGACAGGGTACTAATGATTAATTAACTCTTCATCCGAACAACATGTTAGAAAAGCTCATGGAGGTTAGGCATATCAGCATATTGTTTTCTATGCCTCCATTCACTGTTTTGGAAAATTTGTTTCATGGATATGAGATGTTCACACCTCATAGTATATGTTACTCTGCACCCTGGATAACTACGTTGAACTGTATGAGACTAACTAAAGTCTTTAAAAAGAAATACTAAAGGGTGCAAATTTGTTTTTTAGTTACAATTTCTATTTTTTACATCCCCAGAGCATGAATTTACACCCTGGAATGACCATTCTGGGAGGACAACTGCCCTGCCGGTATCTACGGCCTAAGGAGGTTAGAATATGATACCTGGAGATGCCCTTGTTAACGGAGCATTACCACTTTGTGTGAAGCCTATAACCGCGAGAGACGGCCGTCAAAGTGTGGGAAAGCTGGTGGTTTTCAAAGCTATTGCAATGCATTTTGTGTAAGTCGAATCGCCTTCTTTCGTAGCAAATGTTTCCAATTTCGCGTCGTAACTTGCTGCCAATGCGTGAGAAAGTGCTGAATTTATAAACTTCCTGGTCATTCTGAGGCTCTTTCCCATTTTTATTTTAGATTGAAATACACTAGCGTTAGTGCGAATTCTCAACAAACCATAGCGTTAAAATTAAAAACTTCACTAGTACAAGAAGTATAATTCATTCCAGAGTTATATTAACACGGTTTCTGCAACCCAAAACCACAATTCCAAAATGAGAAGCGTTGTTAGAAAAGGTATCTCTTTCCACAGTGATGTCTTCTACGCTTTACTCCTGAAGTTCTCTTTTTGTTGTCAGTTATTGGGTGCGTGGTTTGAGTTGATAATTAACTCAATTTAGATGTTGAAAATAACTTAAAATTAATTTTGGTTTTCGTCATTCTGGATACGATTATTAATTTTTGGTTTTCGACATTGCCGCCCCGGTGGCGCAGTGGTCTAAGGCGCTGGCCTCTGATCATTCGTCCGTCAGGGGTCCGGGTTCGAATCCCGGTGAGGCATGGATGTTGTGTTTGTCTTACGGTACTGGCTCTCTCCCTTCCCTGGAACCAGTGACCCTAAATTAGGGACGGGCGACTGCTTATAGCCCATTGAGTTGCTCACGGTGGTCGTTAAACCTCCAATTAAAAAAAAAATTTCGTCATTCTGGATATGATTATTTTGGATACGTTTTTTCGTTAGAAGATGCTTTAAACGTTATCAAAAACTTCGAGATTTCTACTAATACACATTATATTAAAAAACGTGGTGTAGTTCACAATCTTGGGCGAGCCCAGTCAAGTGATATTAAAGGTATAAAGAAGGATGTTATGTTCGAAGAGAAAAAAATTCCAATGTTGAAAACAGGATACCATTTAATGGCATGCGACTTATTCCTATTGATCACTGTACATTAGAGTGTCATCAGGGTCGTTCATTGAACAAAGGTGAGGAAAAACGGACTTTTTCCTCACCCTATTTCATGCTTCTATCTCGTGAGAATTCCATTAATAACGATGTTTAAAATCACACGCACGTTTTACGCACTCATGATACATTTTTATGAAGCTCTTTTCATCTACCAATGGAGGTGTTCGGATATCTGCCTAAGTGCGAAATGCTGGTGACAAACCCGGTAAATAAAGCACAATTAAAGAAATATTGATGAATGATGCTGTAAGCCATGCAATAACAAACATCTTTCTAATATAAACAACACTGAGAAATTGTTGAATCAGAATTCTTAACAGTAATAATTGAAAATAAGAAGATATTAGGAGCTAAAACACTGAATAAGGCTGTAAAATTGTAAACAAACGACCACTTTCTCGTCAGCGTACAAGAAATCACAGTGGAAGGGGATACCTCTTCTAACAACGCTTCTCATTGGTCGAATGGGAAACGTCACATAAGGAACCGTATATGCGATTAGCAAGTAGTGTCCCATAACGGCAAAACATTATACATGACCTGAATTCATACATTGGTCGTGGTTAACACATACATTTCGAATTCAGACAAATACAGTATTGTGCGTCACAGGGTAAGAAATATGTAATACATCGAAATCATCAAAGTACAGATCAAACATGCGTTCCAGTATGCCAGATTTGCAAATAACATTGAGTGCCAGTACCGAAAGACAAAACACAGACATCCATGCCTTACCGGGATTCGAACCCAGACCCCTCCGTTGTGCGAAGGATCAAAAACTATCGCTTAGACCAGCGGGGCGCAAGTGGTGTGTTTGCTGGGGTAGGAGCAATATCCTTCTGTTCAAAGCACTGCTTGAACGATATTCAAAACAAATTTATTTATGAAAATCCATAAACAATTTTAAAAAACATTTCTCAGAAGCTTGAGACACTTGCCGCCCCGGTGGCGCAGTAGTCTAAGCGATGGCCTCTGATCATTCGTCCGTAAGGGGTCTGGGTTCGAATCCCGGTGAGGCATGGATGTTGTGTTTGTCTTACGGCACTGGCTCTCTCCCTTCCCTGGAACCAGTGACCCTAAATTAGGGACGGGCGACTTCTTATAGCCCATTGAGTTACTCACGGTGGTCGTTAAAACTCCAATAAAAAAAAAACCTGAGACAAACATGAATTTCTCACTGCACCTCACAAAAGATTGTCTAGAATTTGCCGCTTTTATCTAGAAACAATAATATTAGTAATTCGTATCGTATTATAGAGGACAACCCCAATTGGAGAGAATGGGATTTACTTCCTCCAATGAGGTAACGTTTGGATGGCACGCTATTATACATTTACTAGCGTCTCATTGTATATACTCCATAATATCACCACTATGGATATATTCCATAATATCCCCACTGTTTTCTTTCGAAGACATGCTAGATACGTTCTGTCGTGCGTGCGACAGAAATCGCTTTAATTTAGGACACGAAAAGTACATGAAACAGGTTCACAAACTTGTAGTAAAAAATAATACACGCTGTATTATTTCATGTGATCGACTGAATATCTTGAAAATGGCCACATCGGTGGCGCAGTGGTCTAAGCGATGGCTTCTGATCATTCGTCCGAAAGGGGTCCGGGTTCGAATCCCGGTGAGGCATGGATGTTGTATTTGTCTTATGACACTGGCTCTCTCCGTTCCCTGGAACACCAGTGGCGCTAAATTAGGGACGGGCGACTGCTTATAGCCTATGGAGTTCCTCACGGTGTTCGTTAGATCCAAGGAGGTTAGAATTATACTTCTGGAGATGCCCTGGGTCTCTCAACCGTGAAGCCGCAGGGTGTGGGAATTTGACATTGTTTACTCGACGCCTATGTAATTTCAACTGTGTGCATTTTAGAATTGCGTGGTTTTGGTTGCAGAAGTCGTGTTAATATAAAACCGGAATGAATTATACTCCTTACACGATCGAAGTTTCAATTTCTCCTTACACAATCGAAGTTTTCAATTTTAACGTTTTGTTTTGTTTAGAATTGGCACTAATGTTAATTTATTTCAGTTTAAAATAAAAATATAAAGCGGCCTCAAAATAAGTAAGAATTTCAAAGATTCAGCATTTTCTCATTCATCGGCAGCAGATTACGGTGTGAAATCGGAAACATTCGCGACGAAGAAAGGCGATTCGGCCAACACAAAATGCATTGCAATAACCTTGAAAACCACCAGCTTTCCCACACTTTGACGGCCGTCGCTTGCGGCTATAGGCTTCACGCAAGGTGGTACTGTTCCATGAACAAGGGCATCTCCAGATGTTTTATTCTAACCTCCTAGGTTAAACCTCCAACCAAAAAAAAAAAAAAAAAAAATCTTGAAAACACAAACACAACGAAATAAGTACTTTAAAAACCGATAATACGTGATAATTTATAAAATTTGAACCAAGAGTACACAAAATTGGAAAGCGCTTGTAGCGACCAATAAAATCCGATTATTGGCATTGATAGTCTGATTACTAAACGCTAGTAATAAACACGATAATTTAAAAAAAACGAAAAAAAAAAAAAAAGAGAAGAACGGTTTTTATTTTGCACTAAAAAAAGCTTTGAATTTTAGAAAAATTTAATAGAACGTTTTTAGGAATATATATAGTTTATGGCTGGAAGTTACTGAAAACAGGGTAGCTTTCGAGTTCTCAATAGAAATTTTCAGCCATTCTGTCATAAGTTCTTAAACTTGAAAATGCCGCCCCGGTGGCGCAGTGGTCTAAGCGACGGCCTCTGATCATTCGTCTAAAAGGGGTCCGGGTTCGAATTCCGGCAAAGCATGGCTGTTGTGTTTATCTTACGGCACTGGCTCTCTCCCTTCCCTGGAACCAGTAACCCTAAATTAGGGACGGGCGACTGCTTATAGCCCATTGAGTTGCTAATAGTGGTCGTTAAACTTCCAACCAAAAAAAAAAAAAAAACAGGAAAAACTTGAAATAGAGTAGATAAAGACGTCTGTGAAAAGTGATTCCAGGTAGTTTTTAAAGTATTTTATAGACGCAGCCTGCGGTAGCGCACGCTGGCATTTCTGAGAAATTTCTTCCGCGCAAAAGAAAGACAAATAAAAATGAAAGCGTTTATTCCAATGCAGAAATGTGCAACTGAGGGTAACGCAATATGGCGACCACCCAACCAAAGAATATAAGCGGCTGTCCTCTGCAGTCTCACTCCTCGGGATATTCTACTTGTTTTAGGGCAAAGCAGTGTCCGTCAGCTTCTGTGGCAGAGTTATTTCTGTGTTTCCTCTTTTGTGATGATTGTGTAGTTCATAGTTGAACATTTATTATGTTTCTGGAATTATAATATTCTGCTTTGCATGTAACGATGCATTAAGCACGTTTTTTTTTGTGGGAAGAGAATTTTAGAAGTGCAGCTGAGAGATTCACCTAGCTAAGCATGCCTTTTCTCTGCGTTTCAACTCTGATACCCCATTTCAAAATATTTAACTCATATAAACAATTCTGCTGTAATAATTATGACAATTCTCTGATATCCCATTTCAAAATATTTAAACTCATATAAACAATTATTTGTTTCTATGTGACTAAGCAAAACTTTAGTCAATACAATAAGTACAGTGAACCAAAATGTACTAAATTTAAAGTGTACCAATTGATTCTATTATTATTTTACAAATGAGACTAAATGAAAAAATTATTGCGCAGAGTTATGAAAAAAATGTGAAATGAAGTGAAATGCGGATGTGGCTTTCTGTGAAATGTTTACTATTGCTGGTTCACTGTAACAAATTCAAGTTTTTAGAACTATAAGCAAATAGCAACAGGCTTTGTTGTGAATAGGGTTTCTAAGTTGAAATTGGATTACTCTCTTGGGGAGGAAAGCTACCAAATCTTAATATGTAACACAGTAATAAAAATATAATTATTTGAAAAGAGTGATGAAAATTTTAGAAAACTGACCTGAAACCGTTGAAGGTAACTTTCGTTTTTAAAATTCTTCCTGTAGATAACATTATATGATAATTCATGTTTTAACCATTTCTCAGGGAAATGTTCTTCAAGAAATTTAGCTGTGTGGACGTACGCAAGTTTACAGGCATTTTATTTTTTGTGCAAACATAATTAACAGCATTTTACAGGAACAAAAGGTCTTATATTTCCTTTGGGGAGAAAGTATCTACCATGTCATATGTTGCATTGATGATAAAATTTTAAAATCAGTGAGTTTTTTTTTTTTTGCTTGTATTCTAAAACCTCTTGAAAAATTTTGCTTTGCCAATTCAAAAAATATGCTCTCAAGTAATGTGCCATTTGTTTGATTTTTCCTGCCACATGTCTGAATTAATGAGATATTTTAAAGCATTCCTAATGTTTCCTTAAATATTAGACATGACATGCAGCATTTTTCATTGTATATGCGAACATCACAATTTCAATGAAAGGTTCATGTTTATTTCGTGACTCCATAATGTCAAGTCTTATCAAAAAGTATTAGGCTGGCTATCTTCTGAATAAGTGAAAATTGTCAAATTATGATCAAGGAGTCAGCACTGACATTGCCTTTCATGAAAGATGCACAAAAATTGGTGGAAAAAGAAGATGTATGCTCTAAACAATCTGCTAAGGAAAGTGCTACTTTGGAGGATCTGCTTCATCATACAGGTCATAAGTCTCTCCAATGTATTGTATGCTCTGAACAGTTTGCTGAGATAAGTCATCTTTCAACACATATGCTCCTTCACACAAGTGAAAACCCTCACCAATGTGATGTATGTTCCAAACAATTTACTCGGAAGAGCAATCTTTCAAGACATATGCTCATTCACACAGGTGAAAAGCCTTACCAGTGTGATGTGTGTAATGAACAATATTCTCGAAAAAGTGATCTCTCAATGCATATGCTCCATCACACTGGTGAAATGCCTCTCCAATGTGGTGTATGCTGCAAACGATTTACTAAAGAAAGTAATCTTTTAAAGCATACGCTCCTTCACACAGGGGAAGAACATCTCCGATGTGATGTTTGCTGTAAACAATTTAATCGGAAAAGTAATCTTTCAAATCATATGCTTCTTCACACAGGTGAAAAGCCTCACCAATGTGATGTATGCTGCAGACAATTTACTCGGAAAAGTAATCTTTCAAAGCACATGCTCCTTCACACAGGTGTAAAACCACACCAATGTGGTGTATGCTGGAAACAATTTACTCGAAAAAGTGATCTCTCGAGACATATGCTTCTTCACACAGGGGAAAAGCCTCACAAATGTAATATATGCTGCAAACAATTTACTGAGAAGCGTCAACTTTCAAATCATATGAACCTTCACACAGCTGAAAAGCCACAACAATGTGACGTGTGCTGTATAGAGTTTGCTCGGAAAAGTGATCTTTCGGTGCATATGCTCGTTCATGCAGGTGGGAATCCTCACCAATGTGATGTATGCTTCAGACAATTTAGTCGGAGAAGTGAACTTTCAAAGCATATGCTCCTTCACACAGGTGAAAAGCCTCATCAATGTGATGTATGCTCCAAACAATTTACTCACAAAAGTGATCTTTCAAGGCATATGATAATTCATACAGGTGAAAAACCTCACCAGTGTGATGTATGCTCCAGACTCTTTGCTCGGAAAAGTGACCTTTCAAAGCATATGCTACTTCACACAGGTGAAAAAAAACACCAGTGTGATGTATGCTGCAAAAGATTTGCTCGAAAAGGTCATCTTTTGCGGCATATGCTTGTTCACACAGGTGAAAAGCCTCACAAATGTGATGTATGCTGCAAACGCTTTGCTCAGAAAAGTGATCTTTCAAAGCATATGCTCCTTCACTTGGGTGAAAAGTCTCATCAATAAGCATATTCTGTTTGCAATTTATATGAAATTTCGATGTTAACAATGTGGAAAATGTATGTTCCATGCACCCTGGGGATAACACAGTTTCAGATTATATTTTTTGCTGTTGGAAATATGGGGCAGTCTTCCAATTATCAGCTTTTTCAATCAGTTCTGTGTGTTGCTCTGTTTGCTTACATGGCACTTGTGAACACCAGTCTGATAGGCAAAAACACTAGGGTCTGCCATATATATATATATATATATATATATTTTTTTTTAATGGAATAACTTCTATGCTAATAAGGAACAGTTTTGTAAGGAGAAATAAGATTTCTTATGTAGAAATGAAGCAATAAATACTGTAATTTTCATTGTATTATCCACAGACTGGGAAATTCAGGTAATTTTTTTTTCCTTCGTATAATCTGCACTGGCATATAATTCGCAGACTGTGACATTCAGAAAAAAAAAATCGCCATATAATAGATGTTGAAATGGAAGTGGAATTTCTGACAAAAAAGTCAGTCACATAATAACCGAGTGTCCGAAAAAGTAAGAAAAAAAAACTATTTTATTAAGTAGTAAATAGTAACACTATACTAGTGATCCGATTTATTGGCATAGGAAGTAGACACGTTAGTGTTTCCAAGCTTTCGCACATCAACCAGATGGCTTTTTCAAGGAAGTTAGACAGAAACTGCAACTGAAAAATAGAATGCATTAACAATCTGAACGCGGAAACTTGACAACAATAGATACGCTATTATATTCATTTAAAGATATGACACATCACGTTAGTTGCACGTGCAGTGTCCTGGTAGGCAGAAGGCTTTACTTGAAGAATTGGTTCCAAATTCGCGGCAACTCAAGGGAGACGCAATCATTGCAAGTATCACTGTTGGTAATGACGGGGCTCAAAATTTCAGGTCTAACTCTACTAGCCAAAAAATTTTTCACTTGCCATCACACCACTGTGACATGCAAGAGACAGTGAAAGATTGAGACAGTGAATTTGGAGCTAGTTTTCTGTTTTAATGATTGTGTATGCAAATATTTATATATATACACTGGCGGAAAGTGAAAAAAAACACCAAGAAAGAATTGGCGGACGATCATGAAATATACATATGTTAATGGAGTCCAGTTTACGTAGGTGTGATGTTTATTTCGGGACCAACCGGTGAGCGCTTACGCCACAGCACGGCATAATATGCAAATTATCGTCGATGGTATTTAAGGAGTATGGCGAAGTGAATGTAATCAGTCGTTGGTGTACGGACATGTGCAAAGTCCCTGAAGAAGCTGCAATGCCTGGACATGGAAGACGTGTACGATTTCAGCAGTTATCAGACTTTGAGCGAGGTCGTCTAGTCGGACTCCGCGACGCCGGGTGGTCGTATTGCGGAGCGAATTGGATGGGAAGTATCGGTGGTGGTACGATGGTGGCGTAGATGGTCCGAGGAACATTACCACACGAGAAGACGTGGAACCGGGAGTCACAGACGGACTGATAAGCGGACCGATCGACGCATAAGAAGAGCGGCGTTGTCAAGCAGAACATCCACTGCGACGCAAATCCGAGCTGCCGTTGCACCTGAGGTGACTGTGCGAACAATCCGCAACCAACTACTGGATTCAGGACTACGTGCACGTGTGCCTCTAGCATGTGTACCTCTGACTCCAGCCCACCGTCAGGAACGGCTGCAGTGGTGTCGCCAACGTCTGCACTGGAGAACGCAATGGCGATCTGTCGTGTTCAGCAATGAAAGCAGATTCTGCTTGGGAGCCTCCGATGGCCGTATGCGTGTTCACAGACGCACAGGGGAGCATCTCCAGCCTTCTTGCATCCGCCAGCGACACACAGGGCCTACGCCTGGTCTCCTGGTGGGGGAGCGATCAGCTATCGCTCCCGTACACAACTAGTGTTTGTACCGGGTATGTTAAACAGCACTTCCTACATCAACACATCAAAAACATTATTCAGCCCGTTGTTGTGCCATTTGTAAGGTCGGTCCATCGTGGTGTTTTCCAGCAAGATAATGCACGCCCACACATGGCACGTGCAACGCAACATGCACTTCAGGGTGTGAGACAACTTTCATGGCCTGCACGTTCACCGGATTTGTCCCCCATTGAGCACGTGTGGGATTTTGTGGGACAACAACTTATCCGGTCTCCACGACCAGCCCTGATTTACGCGTCCAGGTTGAGGATGCTTGAAACTCAATACCCCAAACTTACATCCAACATCTGTATGACAGACTCCATGCCAGAATTGCACAGTGTGACGCAGTTCATGGCGGTTCAACCTCGTACTAACCATGTTACATGGAAATGTTATTTTTCAGTTTACCAGCAAATTTTTTCAGTTTACCAGGATCACGTTATTCTCTGTATTCCGTTATTATGCTGTATAAATTTCGTTGGTATCAGACGTCTTCTTCTTGGTGTTCTTTTTTCCCTTTCCGCTAGTGTATATACAACTCTATGATTGTGCTACAGCTGAGATTTCAGAAAAGAATAGTAATAATAACCCTCCAGGTTGTATTAAACCAGAAAAGTCATCAAAACCGATATTTTTGAGTGCTGGTGCTGGAGGAAAAGAAATTAATAAAATAACATTTTAAAAAATGTCAGTCATACACTACATTATTCCTCCCATAAAGCGAATTGTCAGCACCTCCACCACCATGCTCCTTTTCCTCATATATACAAAAATATGTTTCCCAAAATTCCGGCTGGTACAGCAAAGATTAATCGGAGTACGGATGGGGGAAAATATCGGTGTTTTTGAGAATCGATGTTAGAAACTGCAAAAGAATATTTTCTACGTGAAGTAAATGAATTTCTCTTTCTGGCTTTCTTTTAAATATAATCTTAGGTCATGAATTAGGGACTTTTTCGCCGTTTTGCTTGATGTTTCATCACCGAAAATAGAGTTCTTTTCTTTGATATTACAGGAACCGATAAGTCCTCCCTCAAAAATCGAGGTTTCACGACTGATGTTTGAAACTGCAATAGTGCAATCAACTTGAAAATTTTCTGCAATAAGTAAATTAATTTGTTTTTTCGTTTTCTTATACAAAAAAAGGAAATATCACCTTTCTTTTTTGTATTCTTATACTGAGAAAGGGAATATCACCTTTCTATGTTGCAAATTAGCGATTCTTTTGCCGTGTTTTTCTGCGATGTTTTGTTGCCGAAAATAGATTTTTTTATCCTCGATGTTACTGGAGCCAATGCATCGAAGTTTACGATACGTCAAGCACTTTAACAAATATCATGGTTACTTGATGCTGAATTAAATGAGCTATCACCGATATATTGAATTCATCGATGTGCCAATAACTTCTATTCATCGATGTGCCAATAACTGCTGCAGATGGGAAAGATGCGAATTCTTTAGTTCTTTAACAAAACATCATGGTTTTCCTTGATGCATTGAAAATTCCCACCGATATTACGGATGCGTGAATGTTTCGGGAATAAATATCCACCGTATGCCCATCCCCACTCTGAGTTAATACACGTGGGGAAGAAACGCTTTCTCCCACAATGCTTCGGGGTTCCTTTTAGCGAGCTTCACATCAGCTGTCGCCAGGTGTCCCGCTTGCTCTTCTAAAGTTTTCGCCGAGTTCATTTTTTTTATCGCCAAAAGTGTTATAACAGTACATAAAGATAATATTTTATCTTCACAAAGTAATTTGAAAAAAAGATATCAGTATCTTCACAAAATAATTTGAATTGTGATGGTGTCTTCACTTTCAGTAAAGATAACATTTTACTGAAAGTGAAGACACCATCACAATTCAAATTATTTTGTGAAGATACTGTTTGAGCTAAAAATATTTTTGTGAAGATACCACCCAACAGCATCAAATGGCAAACAGGAAAACTATTTATTTTTACTGCTCGCCAACAATAAATTTCTGGTTGCCATTGGCGACTGGGCGACTGCAAATTTTGCACCCTGGTAATGATCTCCAAGGTTTCCCGAATGGCTGTACCTTTAGGGGCAGAGTAGGATGCTAATTTCTTTATGTCGTCCACATAGGAGTAGCTGACTTGAATTTGACTTCTCTGGATAGTGCCGTGGCTACTTTACCGTATTTTGTCTCTTTTATGTTCATTGACTCTGATTCCAAGCGAACGCTTGGTCATTCCAATGTAGTTTGGAATCAGAGTCAACGAACATAAAAGAGACACAAAATATGGTAAGGCAGCCCCAGCACTATCCAGATAAGTGAAATTCAAGTTCGCTACTCCTATGCGGGACGATATAAAGAAATTAGCATCCTACTCTACCCCTAAAGGTACAGCCATTCGGGAAACCTTGGAGATCATTACCAACAGCAATACTTGCAATGATTCCATCTCACTTGAGTTGCCAAGAATTTGGAACCAATTCTTCAAGTAAAGCCTTCTGCTTACCAGTATACTGCTCGTGCAACCAACGTGATGCGTCATATCTTTAAATGAATATAATGGTGTATCTATTGTTGTCAAGTCAAGTTTCTGCATTCAAATTGTTAATGTGTTCTATTTTTCAGTTACAGTTTCTGTCTTACTTCCTTGAAAAAGCCATCTGGTTGATGTGCAAAAGCTTGGAAACGCTAATGTGTCTACTTCCTACGCCAATAAATCGGATCACTAGTACAGTGTTACTATTTACTACTTAATTGGTGTACTGTTCCTCATCATCAACGATTTTATTAAGTGAAGAAATTAATGTTTAAAGGTTCCTTTTTAATATTTTTATCTCCAGACAGATAAAGCTCAGTAGCATGGTATTCATAGATCACGCTGATACAGAACAAGTCATACAAATACTGTTTGTACTCCTGTATAAGTCGAAAGCTTTGGAAGAAATCCTGCTTTCAGAGCTGGGAGGGATCAGCTTATATGTGGGCTAATAAAAAATAGGGCTGGAGTCTCATGAATTCTCCCAGGGAATTTACCAACGCCGCCCCGGTGGCGCAGTGGTCTAAGGCGTTGGCCTCTGATCATTCGTCCGAAGGGGTCCGGGTTCGAATCCTGGTGAGGCATGGATGTTGTGTTTGTCTTACGGCACTGGCTCTCTCCCTTCCCTGGAACCAGTGACCCTAAATTAGGGACGGGCAACTGCTTATAGCCCATTGAGTTGCTCACGGTGGTCGTTAAACCTCCAATCAAAAAAAAAAAAAAAAAAAAAATTACCAACGGATTTCAGTTAAAGTTTCGTCTTCGGCTTGCTCGATAGATGGCAAAACGACAGATGGCGACACGTTATCGCTTAATCGGGGAGTGTTACGACGTACATGACGTTTTAAAGGACAAGAATAATATACTAATATTTTAAATTGGTGGCACTTAAAATGGCCTTTTAGAGTTGTATTTCTTGCAGATTACATGAATATTTATGGAGATTGAATCAATGTTTTTCCTCCTGAATTTTGAAATGTCTTTCTAGCATGTAAACAATAATTTTTACGTGCTAGGAAAGTACTGTTTTATCGCCCGGAGAAGGACCTCGAAGCAATGTTCGGAGGAAATTCGGCAATTCCGTCTGAATAAATATTCAAGAATGTGATCTGCCAAGTACAATTTTTGATTGCCCTCTGTGAGTTGTCTTTTCAGGGGACGCCAGTTACTCTCTATGCCTTGTGTATGAGCGCCTGTTGTTGGATCAACGAAGTGAAGTGAGTGATTAACAGATAAATGGCTGTATCCCAATGTTTGGAGATTGTTGTAAGCAGCCCATTGGTCTGTCATGATGGTTGTTCCTGCTTCAACGTGTTTCATTATCAGGGGGAGCAACGTTTTCGCAGATCGGTTGTTTTCAGGGCAGATCTCAACCCTGAAACGCTCCGTACCGCGTTCTAATATTCCGAGGATCCAGGTCCCCTCCACGAGACGACCGCAGTTAAACTTCCATTTTCCTACTTTTGCTTCGTCAGTTTTTACGATCACTCCCTGACCTCCAAGCCTTCCTTCCTCACATTGCGATGCTATCATAAACTCGGAGACTACTTCTCCGCAATACGAATACCAGTCGCTAACTGTCTCCTTGGATGTGGTAACACCACAATGTGAGCTTTCTTCAATCGCATCAGCAAACGACAATCCTTTGGCAAAACAATGTGTCAGAATCATAACTCTATCAATGGGTATGTTAGCATAAAAAAACCACGTACCAAGTATACGGGAACAGTACTGAGCATTCCCTGAAGAGTGCTTCTTCTGACACCTGAATTGTCCCAAACGATGCGACAGACCGAAACGCAAGTGACATGACATGACCCTCTGAACATTTCTTTGAAGTTGGAAGCAAACCTTGTTCTTCTGCCCACGAAATCGCAGTAGCTTCATCGTTCCCTACTTCGTTGAACAATCTTTTCCGATTCCACAGCGCTGACATGGCGAAAAACTGATGCAGAACAAATGAACCCAACACAAGGCACACATACGGATGAACAATCAAAACTAACTCTTGAACGTTAAATTACGAGAAAAGCACACGCATTTCACGTTAAACTGCGAGAAGAGAACACAGCTCACGTCATACCGTGGCGCCATCTATCGAGCAGGCCGAAGACGGAACCTTAGCTCAGATTTCTTTACTTTTTACACCGCTGCTTTCCGCACGTTACTGCAAGATTGTCTTCTGACCCCAACGCGCAGTGACACAATCATATCCTCAACTGTGTCCCCCACTTTAAGTTTAAATTCGGCAGTGTAACTGAAACGTTTCCTTTTCAAAGACATCATGAATAGCAACGAAGGAAAGACATTGGTTAAAACTCAAAACTCAAACTAAACGCGCTGCATGCACATGAGATCCGAAAAGAGGAGCACATGGGTTCGTGCAGCAAGCGCTGTGAGTACATTTTTATTGGCTGGCTGACAAGAACAGAGATGGCACAACAGTCAGAGTTGTCCTTCTCAACAATACAAAATGACCCTCCCCCCAACTTTCACATTATGCGCAACACCCCCTCTTCTCTGCCCCGTACAAACTCCTGAACCGAGGAAAAGTTTTCCAAGTGAGTTCCTTTTCCAATTATACCCCCTCTCCTACACAATTATCCTGTGGATTTTTTTTTAAATCAAAGGGCCATGAAATTTTTTAATACACACAATTGGCGTGGATTAGGAACATCGAACAGAAGTCATCGCTCTTTCCACGTTTATAAGTGAGTCACGGAAAAATTCTCATCAGCCGCCACCGGGAATCGAACCCAGGGTCTTCCAGTTATGTGCTGTACATGCTGAGTGGCCTCAAATTCTCCAGACTCACTTATAAACGTGGAAAGATCGATGACTTCTGTTTGATGTCCTAATCCACGTTAATTGTCCGTATTAGTTATTCATTTGCCTCCTAGTTATTTGCTCATCATTTTTGGTGAATCCCCAGCATTGTGCGGGGCTCCAAGAAGCAACCTGCCATGTGGTTTGGCAGCTAGTTGTATGTGAGTCTGGAGAATTTGAGGCCGCTGTGGTACAGTGGTAGCATGTCTGGTGCATAACTGGAAAATCCTGTGATCGATTCCCGGCGGTGGCCGATGAGAATTTTCTGTGACTCACTTATAAACGTGGAAAGAGCAATGACTTCTGTTTGCTATCTTTTTTAAAATCGACGCATTATCCGCATTGGTGTATAATCCACAGAACCTATATTTTTAACATTTTTAGCAGATAATCCACTGATTATACGACGAAAATTATGGTAATGCTGGAAGTGCTTTTAAGTTTTTATGCAAACCTACTTTTTTATATTCTCACTTGTTAATTTGATAGCAAGGCTGGAAAGAGAAATGTTGAAGATACTGCAGCAGCAAATTCTGCATCTGTGTGGTCTGAACTTTACTGTTTCTGAAAACAAGAACTCAAAAGCTTATTTTGCTATTACGAAACTATTTTTCTTAGTACATTAAAACCTTTTTCGTAGTGCATTTAATAGAGAAAGTAAAGAAAAGAGTCTTCAGCCGAGTAGTTTTCTCTGAACTGAATAAAATCCCACGAGAACTGTTCTTAATACATTTTATGAACAATGATTAGAACAAAAAGACAAAATGCTAGAGTCTTTGAATTAGAAAAGGACATCATCAAACACTTCCCAAGAACAAGTTAATTGTAAAAGGTAAGTCCTAAAACTAATATCCATTAACACTTCTTGAATAAATGATATAATAACATATAAACAAGAGAAATATTTGCTAATTATGCATTGTTTAGCGTCCTAAATTATTTCGCTGAAAATTTACAAAAATTTTGAAAAAGTGAGATGTACAGATTTCAAAGTATGCAATTTCTAGGCAAATAGTGAAAAAATTTTCATATTTATAGTACATTTTAAAGATTTTTACTGTAATATTTACCTGCAAGTACAATGCTGTGAACAGAAGCTGCGGCAGGCATGACACAACACTGTGGTAACATCATCAAGCTTTGCTCCATTGAAACTAAGGTTCGTTGCAATGGCCAATTCACGGGTGGAAGAGTACAAGAGAAACCGCTTACAATGTTGCCAGGAGAGGAATCCATTTTGTAGTGCTATGCTACAGAAAATAGATCCACATTACCCTCCTTTTTTTGTTGTCTCCTCGACGGTAATTTTGTGCAAGCACAACTAAAAAATCACTGACTTAATAGCAGAACCGAAAGTGCACTGGGATACCAAATGAGGTGTGAATCCAAGCCGAACCAAAACTTTAAGTTTCCAACTTCCCATCTAACTCTGTTGGTTAGAACTGGAGATCTACTTTAACTCTTCTGTACAAGCAAGAAAGGCATCTCCAAACTTTATATTTGGTGTGATGGAATCATATGCAAAAACACGAAGAACTTGCCAGCATGTGCTTTAAAAACAATGAGAAAAAATTGAAGAACTATATTCTGTAGCATAGCACTACCATATGTAACTCTTTCCTGACAAGAATGTACCCACTCACTGTTGTAGTCTTCTGCCCTATATTCTGTAGCATAGCACTACCATATGTACCCACTCACTGTTGTAGTCTTCTGCCCTCAAATTGGCTGCCGAAGGGAACATTCGTTTCAACGAAGCAAAGCTTGACGTCGTTGCTGCAACGTTGTGTTAGGCCTGTTGCAGCTTCTGTTCATAGCTTCATACTTGCAGATAAATATTATGGTAAAAATATTTAAAATGCTCTATAAAGATGAAATTTGTTCACCATTTGCCATGAAATTGCATACTTTAAAATCTGAATGTCTTACGTTTCTGAAATTTTTGTAAATTTCCAGTGAAATAATTTAGGACGCTAAATATTTTATGGTTTTAATCATTCCGCATTTAAGACCATCAAACAATAGTAGTCAATGTGTTAAAACTACATACTGTAGTTAAAAACTATAAAACAGCCTCCCTTATCTTAAACTCAGCCAGGGTGTTCGGCTTTTGAAGAGCATGACCTCCTTTTCTTACCATGTCCTCCAGGTATTACAGGTAATATCCCAAATGGACATAATTTAGATACATTTGATCAAATTCTTATATTTAATCATATCCTATCAAACCACTGCTAAAATTTATTTATTTCTAATTCTTCTATTTAATCATATCTTATCAAGCCACTGCTAAAATATATTTATTTTAAATACATTTTGATCAAATTCTTCTATTTAATCATATATCTTATCAAGCCATTGGTAAAATGTATTTATTTGGTTTTAGTTCCAGTTGAAGAAATTTTGTTTAATCTTCCTTCCCTCTGGGTTCTTTTGGATTTTTACAGACATTTCTGGCCCTTGATCTTAGTCAAGACCGGTTTTCAATGTATAGAAGGATTAACAAAAGTTTTGCTTACTTCTGAAGAATTTAAATGTTGGTTCAGGTTCCGCATACTGTTTCTAAGTTCCTCGACACTGTTGCCAGTTACCAAACTGAAATGTTTTCATTGTGTATTTTGTGATTCTGTTGTTGTTGTAATTAAGTTGTTTAAAACACCACTTATTAGTTTTGAAGGCTCATTGATGGCACTGGTTTTTTGGATGTAATAACTTTCTTTAATTTGTCTCTTGTTCTTATGAGATTCATAGTCCAATATTTTGATTTTTTCCCCATGAAGGCTGACATTTGCAAAACTGCATATGATTTGCTAATAGACCCAGAGGAAAGGAAGATTAAACAAAATTTCTTCAACTGGAACGAGAACCTAATGAATATATCTGGGTAAAGCCTTGAGTAAGTGATTTAAAATGTATTCATTTCTGGATTCTCACTTACACCATCCGTCCTCTCCCAGTCAATTTATTCCTGCTGCAGTGAGTCAACAACACCGAGAAAACCTGCCTGTGAGCATTAGTCATTTGTCTGTTTCGTTCATTCACACGTGGACGATGTCTTGTGGAGTAGTCGTTAACTCACACTGCTTGTTTTGAGTCGTTTATGTGAGGGTTTTTTTCCATTTACAATTCAAGCAAAGTAATAGTAAGAATAGCATAATGGCCGGGAATGAGAAATGGAAGTATAAATTTAATGATATGTTACAAACAAAGTACCAGTGTTTTTCTACAGGGCGGGATGATTATGAAAAGTGTGGATTAAAATAACTGATGCAACGAACAGGTTTCTTAATCAGTGAGGAGTATACTGCTACTTAAATGAAATTTGAAAGACATTTCATGCCCTAAATTTCACAAATATTTGCTAAAGAAACCTGATTCTATATCATCATCATTGTCAACCATTATAAATCCACTGCTGGACGAAGGTCTCTCCAAGGCTCTTCCACAACAGTCTGTCTTATGCCAGTCTCCTCCATGTTACTCCCGCATACTTTCGAATTTCATCCACCCATCTCCCATGTGGTCTTCTTCTGGGTCTTTTCCTGTCCCTTGGAATCCAATCTAAAATTTCAGCTGTCCATCTACGGTCCGTCCTTCTGGCAGTATGTCCAGCCCATTGCCATTTCAGGGATTTTACTCTGATCACGATGTCTTCCACTCTTGTCATTTTTCTGATCCACGAGTTCCTCTTCTTATCTCTCCTGGTTACACCAAGCATGCACCTCTCCATGCTGCTTTGAGTTGTCTGCAGCCTTTGTATGTCTCTTTTAGGTAAGGTCCACGTCTCTGCACCATACATAAGCACTGGAAGGATGCATTGATCAAACACTTTTCTTTTAAGACAATGGCATATTGCTCTTGAAAATTATGTTGTTTCTTCCAAAAGTTCTCCAGGCAAGTTTTATATGCCGATTAATTTCTTCATCAATGTGACCCTCACTTGATATCTGCTGTCCAAGATAAACATACGCATCTGTTGTCTCCAGCTTTTCTCCATCAATCGATAAATCTTCATTTCTTGTACAAGCATTGTACATCATTTTTGTCTTCTGAAAGTTCATTTTTAATCCCACTTCTTTACTCTTGTCAGCAAGTTCCTGGATCATACTCTGCAGCTCTGATGGGGTAGTTGCAAAAATGACTATGTCATCAGCAAACGAAGGTGGGTTAGATAATCTCCATTAATCTTTATCCCTTTGTTTTCCCAGTTCAGTGATTGAAAGACATTTTCCAATGTGGCATTAAAGAGCTTGGGAGATATGGTGTCACCTTGTCTCACTCCCTTTCAAACTTTTATGTGTGCTAAATTCTCAAACAGCCGAATCTTTGCACTTGCATTTTCGTAGATGTTATTAATAATAATGTATGCATCTTCAATACCGCAGGATTTCAAAGCCATTGTAACTGCTGATGGTTTCACTGAATCAAAGAGCTTTTCATAATCGATAAAAGCCTCTATATATATTGAAGAAAATCACTTCCAATGGAAAATATAAGTAGAAATGTCTAGCAGACTAAAATCTTTCCTTTCTAAAGTTTTACATAAAGAAACTCTCAAACTGTAAAATTTAAATACAGAGTTTGTGCATTCATCTTTATTTTTGTACACATTTGAAAGACTCCGGTGTAAACCATGGTAACCAACACTTCTGTCATTGTGAAATACGTAGATTACAAGTAGTAAAAAAATATAAATGCTTGCAGTTGCCATAAATTGAAAGTTGTATTGTGGGGCCCATATGTAGACATAAATGTATAATAAATACTCTAAAATGCTCAGATTACCATCGCAGTAGTTTTTCTTGTGCAACTCATTTTTTTACAAAAATGTTGGTAATCATGGTTTACGCCTGAACCCTTCATTTATTATGTCCTCCTTTTTCTCAAAATGTAGTTCTTTTTTTTTTTTTATGAAAATGTTCTCCCATTCCAAAAAGTCATCTGGTCATCCTGGACTCAGCACCGGGGCAGTGATCTAAGCGTTGGCTTATGACCATTCGTCCAGGTTCGGATCTCAGTGAGGCGTGGATGTTGTGTTTGTCTACTGGCACTGGCCCACCCTGGAACCAGTGGTCCTAAATTAGGAAAGGGCAACTGCTTTATAGTCCATCGAGTTGCTCATGGTGGTTGTTAAATCCCCATTAAATCTCCGACTCAACACTAAATTTTTGAGATGTGAATCTTATGAAAATATAGAATTTTATTATCTATGTTTACCTTTAGATACCAAATTGAGGCCTTCAGGTAGTATTCACAAATCCAAAATTTACCATAAATTTAGAAAAGATTGAGACATAAACACTTCACCAGTGGCAGCCTGCTAATAAGAACTGCAGCACCACTTCAGTTTTTGAACAAAAAAGATTTAAATCATTTAATTTCATTTATTCATTTTTCAGTTGCCACATATTACAGTTCAACATACAAACAATATAATCAATTACAAAAAATTTAGCAACCAGGAGGAGGAGGGAAAAGGCTGTAAGGCCTGACATAGCCCTCCCACCCCTAGTACTAAAAAGAAAAAAAAAGACACAAAGAACAATACAACAGACAAGTCAAAGGCATAGTGAATATAAGTGAAAGATTAAATAAATACATAAGTGTATATAGGGATGTAAGGTCAGGTGATGCGTAACATCACAGCCTCTCCTTGACAAATGTCAACCCCGCCTTCTCGTGGTGCATCCTGTTCCCACTAAAGGGGCTCTGACGACCGCCAATAGCGGTATAACTATACCATCGGGATTAGAGGAAATGCTATCCCACACTCACCAACCCGCTTGGCCAGCGTGGCGAGTTATGGCCAAACCCCTCCAAAATGACTCCACAACTTAAATCTTGGCCCTCAGTCTCCGGCAGCTGGAATGTACCTGGCCAAGGCAGCGGCCAGTGCAGCATGAAGGCAGAGGGTGCTAAGAATCCCCGGAGGACCGGACTAGGCTGCCATCTGATGCTGACCTTGGCTACGTACAACGGACGCTCCCTATCTTCTGATTCAAGGATTCTTGAATTGGAAGAGGAACTACAAAGAATCAAGTGGGACATAGTCGGGCTAAGTGAGCCAAGGCAGCGGCCAGTGCGGCATGAAGGCAGAGGGTGCTAAGAATCCCCGGACTAGGCTGCCATCTGATGCTGACCTTGGCTACGTATAATGAACGCTCCCTATCTTCTGATTCAAGGCTTCTTGAATTGGAAGAGGAACTACAAAGGATCAAGTGCGACATTGTCGGGCTAAGTGAGGTAAGGAGAAAAGGAGAAGATCTCATCGAACTGAAAAGTGGACATCTCTTCTACTATCGTGGGACAGATACTGGCAGAACTAGTGGTGTTGGATTTATAATAAACAAGAAACTGAAGGATAAAGTTGTAGAAGTTGAAAGTTCCTCTGACAGAGCTGCACGACTTGTTATCCAACTCTCGAAAAGATACCAGGCTCAGATTATTCAAACTTATGCACCCACCACAAGTCATCCTGAAGAAGAAATTGAAGAATTTTATGAGGAAATTTGTCATCTAAATAATAAAGGTAAGCAGCACTTGAAAATAATTATGGGAGATTTCAATGCAAAAATAGGGCAACGGCAACAGAATGAAACTTCAGTAGGTAAATTCGATCACGGCAACAGAATGAAACTTCAGTAGGTAAATTCGGTCACGGCAACAGAAACCAGCGTGGATATACTCTCGTAGAGTTTGCAGAGGCAGAAGGGTTTTTCATCTTGAACTCCTTTTTGAAGAAAAAGCAGCACAGGAAATGGACATGGAGACTTCCAAATGGGATGACAAGTGAAATTGATTTTATTATGTGTTACAAAAAATTCGTCATAGAAGACTGCAGTATGCTAAACAAGTTCAACACAGGTAGTGACCATAGATTGGTGAAATGTAAGATGCACCTCAACACTAAACTCGAACGTGGCAAGCTCATAAGAAAAACAAAATGTATTGACATAACCAACCATAAAAAAACACCATAATACCTTCAAGTTGGAACTGAAGAACAGATTCTCTGCTTTAGAAGGCCTAACATCGGAAGAAGTGGATATTTCTGAAGTGAACAGAAAAGTAACCAAAGCTCTTATGGAAACAGCAACAAAATTAGCTGGGTCTAAGAACAAGTTGCATGTGAATAAATTATCAGGAAAAACCAAAATGTTGATGCAAAAAAGAAGAGAGATGAGGACAACTAAAGAAGATGTGACTTCCAAAGTGGAATATATAGAGCTATGCAAGACAGTACGAAAAAGTATCACTGAAGACGTAAGGAAATACATTTGTGAACTAGTAAGGAAAGCAATTGAAAACAACCAAAGCCTAAAGATAGCAAAGGGACATCTCAATAAGGGAAGAAAACAGATTATGGCACTGAGAAAAGAAGATGGTTCTGTAACAAGAAATAGAGGCGAAATTTTGACAAGAGTGAATGATTTCTACTCCAAATTATATGAAAGGGATGATACGTGTACTCCAGACATCATGAAAGGTACCAGTACCAGGGTTCTTCCAGTCCTCCCAGCAGAAGTTGCACATGCATACCTGCCAGGTTTTACGATTTTCCCGTAAAGTTTACAGAAACGTGACTTGTTTTACGGTTTTACGGGCAAAATGTTAATTTTATGGATTTGATGTTTTCCCGAAATTTATTTTCCTTTTTTTGATGATTTTGCACCCACTATTAAAACTTTTTTTATTTAACTTAATCCATTCAAAGCAATGCGCCGATGTAAGTTACGAACAACTTTTTAGTTATTATAAATAACCTTATTCGTAATTTGTTTGTGGGAACATTTGCTGCAGTTTTCCCACGTGTTAGGTTTTGTGTTGTTTCAAACACTAAAACTTGAGCCGCGCGTAGACTGACAAGTATAACAACCAGCTGGGCTTGGTTCTCTCTCGCTGTCCCCATGCATTCTTCGTCCCCCGGGTCGCAACTTCTAAGGAGGCCAAAGTGGTTGTGACTTGCATTGCAGCACACACTTCGGAGCAGGTGTCTTTACTACCCTAGTTCGAAATGCGATCTCAGAACGTAGTTATCGTAGAAAAAAAATTCCAACGGATTTTAAATCTGTGTAATTTTTAAGCCCAGATCGATACCCAACATGACGAAATTAAGCAAAAGCTGTCAGTTTTGTGAAATTAAAAATGCATTGGGTCATGGTTTCGTAACTTCTTCTCTGGTAATAAATTTGACCTAACGGAAGAATGCTACTAGGAAGTTAAAAGAAAAAAAGTAAGTCCAATGTTCATTGGAGCCAGTGCTTCTCCAGCAATGATTTATTTTGCTCGTCCGTTAGTAAGTTTGTACGTTTTCCAACCAATGCTTTGTTCGTCTCTCGATAACGTGCGTAAAAATATTTTGCCTTGATTCAACCAAATTAATATGTTTGCGGTACTATTTTTTCCTCTACAAATTGCATCTCTTTAAACTGTTACTGTTTTACTATAGCAGTTGTACTTGCATTTTTTTTCAAGTGTCAATAAATTTAGTGTTAGCGATTCGCTATGAGCAGCAATATAAAAATGCATATTCTGCGGAGTTTCCTGTGTATTGCAAAATCTTCAAAAAATGAAAAATATGCATTTTGCTCTACGTGTCGATGTAATTTCAGCGTTTCGCGTGGTGAAAGGAATTATATTACTAATCATATAGTGTCAAGCATAAATTTAATGTTGACTGCGTGAAAAAAAAAGTACAAATTAACTTCCTTTATTAAAAGTTATAATGAACTGGATGCGATTCGTGCAAAGTGTTTATTCACTTCATTTTTAGTTGAGCATAATTTACCAATGAGTGTCACTTATTTATTTCATTTGACTGTCTCATCACCGTCTCTCCGTAAGATAATCCTAGCATGAAAATGGTTCGTTTTTGAAAACATTTTAGTTTGTTCTGTGACGGCGTGGGATACGATCCTATTGGATTTGGAGGTCAAAGGGTGGAACATCCTTCCCTTGAGATACAAACCTCCATAAAAATAATTTTTTATCTCTTTATATATCATAATGATTGCATAGTAATGAGAAATCATGTATAGATTCTATTTTAATCGAAATAAACGTGCCGATAAATTCAGACATCTGTAGTCATATCGATTAAAAGTTGATACTTTTTTGAAGATGACAATCCGATTTTTGACTTGATACTTGTTTCAAAGGTAACATATCATTTTTAATCGATATGTCCAGTCCATTTAATCAATGTGCGCGACAAGTAATTTCATTGAATATATCGATTAAAATATTCATCGAACATATCGGTTAATTTTTTTACGGATTTCGGTTTCTGAAATTTGGCAGGTATGCACATGCAATCAAGAACATGAAGCGGGGAAAAGCTCCAGGAGAAGATGGAATTACTGTAGACATCATACAAGAAGCAAGTGGAGAAATCAAAACAGTACTCGCCCAAATTTTCACTCGATGCTTTAATGAAGGGAAGATTCCTGAGGATTGGAACAATGCTACAATGATCCTGCTACATAAAAAAGGTGACATTGAGGATCTCAGAACTACAGACCTATCAGCCTCCTATCAGTGGTTTATAAAATTTTCACTAAAGTTCTTTCACACCACTTGAAGGCAACACTGGACATGGCTCAACCAAGAGAACAAGCTGGATTCAGGAGTGGCTACAGCACAATAGATTATATCCACGTACTGAGAGAACTAATTGAAAGAGTGAGGAAATATGAACTTTCATTGTGCATGGCTTTTATCGATTATGAAAAAGCCTTTGATTCGGTGAAACCATCAGCAGTTACAATGGCCCTGAAATCCTGCGGTATTGAAGATGCATACATTAATATTATTAATAACATCTATGAAAATGCAAGTGCAAAGGTTCGGCTGTTTGAAAATACAACACACATAAAAATTGGAAAGGGAGTGAGACAAGGTGACACCATATCTCTGAAGCTCTTTAATGCCAAATTGGAAAATGTCTTTCAATCACTGAACTAGAAAAACAAAGGGATAAAGATTAATGGAGATTATCTAACCCACCTTTGTTTTGCTGATGACATAGTAATTTTTGCAACTACTCCATCAGAGCTGCAGAGTATGATCCAGGAACTTGCTGACAAGAGTGAAGAAGTGGGATTAAAAATGAACTTTCAGAAGACAAAAGTGATGTTCAATGCTTTTACAAGAAATGAAGATTTATCGATTGATGGAGAAAAGCTGGAGATAACAGACACATACGTTTATCTTGGACAGCAGATATCAAGTGAAGGTCACATTGATGAAGGAAGTAATTGGCGTACAAAACTTGCCTGGAGAGCTTTTGGAAGAAACAGCATGATTTTCAAGAGCAATGTGCCATTATGTCTTAAAAGAAAAGTATTTGATCAATGCATCCTTCCAGTGCTTACGTATGGTGCAGAGACGTGGACCTTAACTAAAAGAGACATACAAAGGCTGCAGACAACTCAAAGCAGCATGGAGAGGTGCATGCTTGGTGTAACCCGGAGAGATAAGAAGAGGAACTCGTGGATCCGAAAAATGACAAGAGTGGAAGACATCATGATCAGAGTTAAATCCCTGAAATGGCAATGGGTGGGACATACTGCCAGAAGGACAGACCATCGATGGACAGCCGAAATTTTAGATTGGATTCCAAGGGACAGGAAAAGACCCAGAAGAAGACCACATGGGAGATGGGTGGATGAAATTCGAAAGTATGCGGGAGTGACATGGAGGAGACTGACACAAGACAGACCGTTGTGGAGGAAACTTGGGGAGACCTTCGTCCAGCAGTGGATTGATAATGGTTGACATGATGATGATCATGATATAGATACAGAGTCTATCCATAAGCCGTGAAATCAATTCAGCAACCAGCTCAGGTCAATTTCATACTAATTGAGAGACTTGTTCATAAGGTGGTGTTTGAATTTTTTTAAATAGGTCAAAATTGTTAATAGATGTTATGTCACAAGGCAAAGAGTTCCAAAATTTTGGACCCGAATAATTTATATTAATTTTAATTGTTTCTGTCCGAGGGAAGTTAGGTATAAGTGTTGATCGATTCCTGGTTTCATAACTATGAGTACGAATATTTAATGATATTAAGTCATGGTATAAATCATTTTTAATTCTTCTGAATATTATTTTACCAAGATTATAGTCAAATAATTGTTTTATTTTATGTATATTATATTTATTGGGATTTACTTCTGACCTAAAGATAAGATTAGTTATAGAATTATTAAGAGTTTTTAAGTCTATTAATCTTATGTATTTGTTCTGTAATACCTGTATTTTTTTTAAGTTATATTGTGTTGTTTACCCCCATGTCAGTATACAGTAATTTATATACATTTGAATTAGTGTGTAGTATAACAATATCATTATTTTAAGGGACAAATTTATCATAATCTTACTAACTATCCCAATGTTTCTAGATAATATATTAGTCAAATTGTCAATATGCATATTCCATTTCAAATCACTTCGAATCAATACTCCCAAGTAAGAATGACTATTCACAAAATCAATTTTAGCTCCATTCAAAACCACCAAGTCACTTATAGATTGTAGTATTTGTAGTTTCGAAAAAATCATAGCCTTGGTCTTGTTTGCATTAATAATCAAATTATTGCTATTTAACCAATTTGTCACCAACACAAGTTGTGCATTTATTCTAGATGTAAGATCTGAAGTATTATTACTCTTGAATAAGATTGTTGTATCATCAGCAAATAAAATTAAATCATTATCTTTTACCACTGTAAAGAGATCATTAATATACAAATTAAATAATATAGGACCAAGAACTGAACCTTGCGGCACTCCAGAAGTTATATTTCCCATTGTGGATTGTGTCATATCAATCACAGTATATTGCTTCCTAGCTGATAAATAACTTTTAAATAAGCTATATGTAGAACCCCTAATTCCAATAGCAAAGTGATAGTAAAAAAGTGCATTAGTTTAACAACCTACTTACGTTTGTTATTAAATTGAGTGTGCCCCGGCTCTAAAAATCAAACAAAACTAAGAGCGAGCAAAAATGGATTGCACCTTTACTGAATGGGGCGATGTTTGGTTTTGTCACTAAAGCTGATTGTTTGTCACAAACACGGTGGAGAGGGGGTGGGGGGTGAAACTCGGGAGTAGATAAACGACCTCTCTGTCAATCTGTCAATCACACACTCGTCCAACTCAGCAGTTGACCGACAGCTGCTACACTGCACAGGGTAGTGGGAGATAATTATATAGAACAAATTTTCTTCAATTTTTTTAATAGTTGCGTGCAAATTTTACAGTGTCTGCACTACATCAAAATAAAGATTCTTTTTAAATTTTGAAGAAATCCATTGAAAACTTCAAAAGTTACACATTTATGTTTTATGGGATAAAAAAAAACAAAAAACTATCAGGTTGACACCAAGAGCTATTTACGCTTTCCAAATATGTTTCAGGAAGTTTTTTTTTTTTTTAATAACGACGTGCCTTACGACGTTTGGTAAATGCATCACGATTGCTGCAGGAACAAATGCTTTACTCTCCATGAATGAAGTAACTGCAGAAAACTCGTTCGCAAAAAAATGGGAGAACGGGGGTAGGGACTATGTGCAAAAGTGTTTTTTTTTTTGGATTGGAGGTTTTAACGACCACCGTGAGCAACTCAATGGGCTATAAGCAGTCGCCCGTCCCTAATTTAGGGTCACTGGTTCCAGGGAAGGGAGAGAGCCAGTGCCGTAAGACAAACACAACATCCATGCCTGACCGGTATTCGAACCCGGACCCCGTTCGGACGAATGATCAGAGGCCATCGCTTAGACCACTGCGCCACCGGGGTAGCAAAAAAAAAAAAAAAAAAAAAAAAAAGAAAAGTAACCTTCCCCTGAAACCTCTCTAACCAGGATGGTGAGCTCTATCGTCTTCCCAGAATTGTGCCTCAATTCCACCCATATTTTGCGGGAAACTGCCGCAAGCAACATTGCTACAGCCAGCTACAAAAGATAAATAGTAGGTTCACATTTCCGTATGCGGGCGCATCCTCGGAAAATAATTTTTTTTTGAATTTTTTTTTTTATATATATACAAGATAGGTAGGTATACAAAAACTGCAGATATTCACATAAAAATCGGGGGGTCGACTTATACACGGGATATCCAAAAACTGCAATTATTCAGATAAAAATCGGGGGGTCGACTTATACACGGGATATCCAAAAACTGCAATTATTCAGATAAAAATCGGGGGGTCGACCTATACACGAGTATATACGGTACCCACTTTGTGCTCTCAAGTCATCATCATCATTGTCAACCATTATCAATCCACTGCGGGACGAAGGTCTCCCCAAGTTTCCTCCACAACGGTCTGTCTTGTGCCAGTCTCCTCCATGTCACTCCCGCATACTTTCGAATTTCATCCACCCATCTCCCATGTGGTCTTCTTCTGGGTCTTTTCCTGTCCCTTGGAATCCAATCTAAAATTTCGGCTGTCCATCGATGGTCTGTCCTTCTGGCAGTATGCCCAGCCCATTGCCATTTCAGGGATTTAACTCTGATCATGATGTCTTCCACTCTTGTCATTTTTCGGATCCACGAGTTCCTCTTCTTATCTCTCCTGGTTACACCAAGCATGCACCTATCCATGCTTCTTTGAGTTGTCTGCAGCCTTTGTATGTCTCTTTTAGCTGAGGTCCACGTCTCTGCACCATACGTAAGCACTGCAGGGATGCATTGATCAAACACTTTTCTTTTAAGACATAATGGCATATTGCTCTTGAAAATTATGCTGTTTCTTCCAAAAGCTCTCCAGGCAAGTTTTGTACGCCGATTAATTTCTTCATCAATGTGACCCTCACTTGATATCTGCTGTCCAAGATAAACGTACGTGTCTGTTATCTCCAGCTCTTCTCCATCAATTGAAAAATCTTCATTTCTTGTAAAAGCATTGAACATCACTTTTGTCTTCTGAAAGTTAATTTTCAATCCCACTTCTTTACTCTTGTCCGCAAGTTCCTGGATCATACTCTGCAGCTCTGATGGGGTAGTTGCAAAAATGACTGTAGTCGTCATCATCAAAACGAAGATGAGTTAGATAATCTCCATTAATCTTTATCCCCTTGTTTTCCCAGTTCAGTGATTGAAAGACATTTTCCAATGTGGCATTAAAGAGCTTCAGAGATATGGTGCCACCTTGTCTCACTCCCTTTCCAATTTTTATGTGTGTTGTATTTTCAAACAGCCGAATCTTTGCACTTGCATTTTCATAGATGTTATTAATAATGTTAATGTATGCATCTTCAATACCGCAGGATTTCAGAGCCATTGTAACTGCTGATGGTTTCACCGAATCAAAGGCTTTTTCATAATCGATAAAAGCCATGCACAATGGAAGTTCATATTACCTCGTTCTTTCAATTAGTTCTCTCAGTACGTGGATATGATCTATTGTGCTGTAGCTACACCTGAATCCAGCTTGTTCTCTCGATTGAGCCATGTCCAGTGTTACCTTTAAACGGTGTGAAAGAACTTTAGTGAAGATTTTATAAACCACTGATAGGAGGCTGTTAGGTCTGTAGTTCCTGAGATCCTCAATGTCACTTTTTTTATGTAGCAGGATCATTATAGCGTTGTTCCAATCCTCAGGAATCTTCCCTTCATTAAGGCATCGAGTGAAAATTTGGGCGAGTACTGTTTCGATTTCTCCACTTTCTTCTTGTATGATGTCTACAGTAATTCCATCTTCTCCTGGAGCTTTTCCCCGCTTCATGTTCTTGACTGCATGTGCAACTTCTGCTGGGAGGACTGGAAGAACTCTGGTACTGGTATCTTTCATGATGTCTGGAGTGCATGTATCATCCCTTTCATATAACTTGGAGTAGAAATCTTTCACTCTTGTCAAAATTTCGCCTCTATTTCTTGTTACAGAACCAGCTTCTTTTCTCAGTGCCATTATCTGTTTTCTTCCCTAATTGAGATGTCCCTTTGCTATCTTTAGGCTTTGGTTGTTTTCAATTGCTTTCCTCACTAGTTCACAGTTGAATTTTCTTACGTCTTCAGTGATACTTTGTCATACTGTCTTGCATAGCTCTATGTATTCCACTTTGGAAGTCACATCTTCTTTAGTTGTCCTCATCTCTCTTGTTTTTTTGCATCAACATTTTGGTTTTCCCTGATAGTTTGTTCACATGCAAATTGTTCTTAGACCCAGCTAATTTTGTAGCTGTTTCCATAAGAGATTTGGTTACTTTTCTGTTCACTTCAGAAATATCCACTTCTTCCGATGTTAGGCATTCTAAAGCATGGAATCTGTTCTTCAGTTCCAACTTGAAGGTATTATGGTGTTTTTTAAGGTTGGTTATGTCAATACATTTTGTTTGTCTTATAAGCTTGCCACGTTCGAGTTTAGTGTTGAGGTGCATCTTACCAATCTATGGTCACTACCTGTGTTGAACTTGTTTAGCACACTGCAGTCTTCTATGACGAATTTTTTGTTACATATAATAAAATCAATTTCACTTGTCGTCCCGTTTGGATGTCTCCATTTCCATTTCCTGTGCGGCTTTTTCTTGAAAAAGTAGTTCAAGATGAAAAACCCTTCTGCCTCGGCAAACTCAACGAGAGTATTTCCACAATGGTTTCTGTTGCCGTTACCGAATTTACCGACTGAAGTTTCATTCTGTTGCCGTTGCCCTATTTTTGCATTGAAATCTCCCATAATTATCTTCAAGTGCTGCTTACCTTTATTATTTAGATGACGAATTTCCGCATAAAATTCTTCAATTTCTTCTTCAGGATGACTTGTGGTGGGTGCATAAGTTTGAATAATCTGAGCCTGGTATCTTCTCGAGAGTTGGATAACGAGTCGTGCAGCTCTGTCAGAGGAACTTTCAACTTCTACAACTTTTTCCTTCAGTTTCTTGTTTATTATAAATCCAACACCACTAGTTCTGCCAGTATCTGTCCCACGATAATAGAAGAGATGTCCACTTTTCAGTTCAATGAGATCTTCTTTTCTCCTTACCTCACTTAGCCCGACAATGTCGCACTTGATCCTTTGTAGTTCCTCTTCCAATTCAAGAAGCCTTGAATCAGAAGATAGGGAGCGTTCATTATACGTAGCCAAGGTCAGCATCAGATGGCAGCCTAGTCCGGGGATTCTTAGCACCCTCTGCCTTCATGCCGCACTGGCCGCTGCCTTGGCTCACTTAGCCCGACTATGTCCCACTTGATTCTTTGTAGTTCCTCTTCCAATTCAAGAATCCTTGAATCAGGAGATAGGGAGCGTCCATTATACGTAGCCAAGGTCAGCATCAGATGGCAGCCTAGTCCGGTCCTCCGGTGATTCTTAGCACCCTCTGCCTTCATGTCGCACTGGCCGCTGCCTTGGCCAGGTACATTCCAGCTGCCGGAGACTGAGGGCCAAGATTTAAGTTGTGGAGTCATTTTGGAGGGGTTTGGCCATAACTCACCACGCTGGCCAAGCGGGTTGGTGAATGTTGGATAACATTTCCTCTAATCCCGATGGTATAGTTATACCGCTATTGGCGGTCGTCAGAGCCCCTTTAGTGGGAACAGGATGCACCACGAGAAGGCGGGTTTGACATTTGTCAAGGAGAGGCTGTGATGTTACGCATCAACTGACCTTACCCTTGGATTGGAGGTGTTTTCAATTGCTTTCCTCACTAGCTTTCCTCACGGTAAGCTTTCAAGTAAAAGGCACTAAATCGTTTGTTAGCCATTTCCACACCCGCCTTCATTATTCATTTTCATGGATGTGCCGTTGCAGTCAATTACACAAATTATTTTGCTGGCCATGTATCCTTTCCAGTAAAGAAAGAACTGTATGGAATACGAAAGGATTTGACGACTTAAATAACATTCACAGAAGCATTGTTAGCCACATAGTAGCTGCCAAAGATTTGGCGCGCCGCCTAGGTGGCGTAGTGGTCTAAGCGATGGCCTCTGATCATTCGTCCGAATGGGGTCCGGGTTCGAATCCCGGTGAGGCATGGATTGTTGTGTTTGTCTTACGGCACTGGCTCTCTCCCTTCCCTGGAACCAGTGACCCTAAATTAGGGACGGGCGACTGCTTATAGCCCATTGAGTTGCTCACGGTGGTCGTTAAACCTCCAATCAAAAAAAAAAAATCATGAAAATCATATTGAACTTGTCAGGTTGAAACCAAAGTATGACCTACAACTTAAAACTCACCTAGAAAGCTCATCGTTATTCATTCGGTCGCTGAATTAATGATCAGAAGAATAAAAGAAGAAATACCTCAGTCAATTTTCGTTTTTCGCACGTCTTTTGTAAAAACAGATCGTGCTTATGTTATCGGTTTGTCCGTCCGTCCGTCTGTAGACATCATATCTCTAACTATTAGGCCGATTTAAAAAAATTCTTTTTGCATTGGGAAGCTTTAAATATGCGAATGACGATCCTTCATTTCGTTTTGTTTTTTTACGATGTACAGTTTCGCCGCTAGAGGGCACATGTAAGTGGTATCGAATTTAAAATACATTTTATTCCATATATTTGCTTTTAAACATCCGACTGAAAAAATATTCGTTTATCTTTCGATTCCATTTATGTCGAAGAGTACTTTAGGTATAGTTACTTTTTAAATTTACTCGTAGATTTTCCTCTAGGGGGCGTAAAAGTAAATTATGTTTTCACCGATATCTTTTCTTCTAAAACTCCTATTTGAAAATTTTTTTCTTCAGCGGAAAAAGCTCCCGATGGTAAATCTTTTGCATATACACTGGCGGAAAGTGAAAAAAGACACCAAGAAGGAGACGTCTGATACCAACGAAATTTATACAGCATAATAACGGAATACAGAGGATAACGTGATCAAAACATTATGGCAAAATACAGCTGTATTCGCTGGTAAACTGAAAAATAACATTTCCATGTAACATGGTTAGTACGAGGTTGAACCGCCATGAACTGCGTCACACTGTGCAATTCTGGCATGGAGTCTGTCTTACAGATGTTGGATGTAAGTTTGGGGTATTGAGTTCCAAGCATCCTCAACCTGGACGCGTAAATCGGAGATGGCCGTGGAGACCCGATAAGTCGTTGTACCATAAAATCCCACACGTGCTCAATGGGGGACAAATCTGGTGAACGTGCAGGCCATGGAAGTTGTCTCACACCCTGAAGTGCATATTGCGTTGCACGTGCCATGTGTGGGCGTGCGTTATCTTGCTGGAAAACACCATGATGGACCGACCTTACAAATGGCACAAAACGGGCTGAATGATGTTGTTGATATAGGAGGTGCTGTGTAACGTACCCGGTACAAACACTAGTTGTGTACGGGAGCGATAGCTGATCACTCCCCACACCAGGAGACCAGGTGCAGGCCCTGTGTGTCTCTGGCGGATGCAAGAAGGGTGGAGACGCTCCCCTGTGCGTCTGCGAACAAGCATACGGTCATCGGAGGCTTCCAAGCAGAATCTGCTTTCATCGCAGAACACGACAGATCGCCATTGCGTTTTCCAGTGCAGACGTTGGCGACACCACTGCAGCCGTTCCTGACTTTGGGCTGGAGTCAGAGGTACACATGCCAGAGGCACACGTGCACGTAGTCCTGCATCCAGTAGACGGTTGCGAATTGTTCGCACAGTCACCTCAGGTGCAACGGCAGCTCGGATTTGCGTCGCAGTGGATGTTCTGCTTGACAACGCCGCTCTTCTTATGCGTTGATCGGTCCGCTCATCAGTCCGTCTGTAACTCCCGGTTCCACGTCTTCTCGTGTGGGAATGTTCCTCGGACCATCTACGCCACCATCGTACCACAACCGATACTTCCCATCCAATTCGCTCCGCAATACGACCACCCGGCGTCGCGGAGTCCGACTAGACGACCTCGCTCAAAGTGTGATAACTGTTGAAATCCTACATGTCTTCCATGTCCAGGCATTTTTTTTTAGGTTTAACGACCACCGTGAGCAACTCAATGGGCTATAAGCAGTCGCCCGCCCCTAATTTAGGGTCACTGGTTCCAGGGAAGGGAGAGAGCCAGTGCCGTAAGACACACAACATCCATGCCTCACCGGGATTCGAACCCGGACCCCGTTCGGACGAAGGATCAGAGGATATCGCTTAGACCACTGCGCCACCGGGGCGGCTGTCCAGGCATTGCAGCTTCTTCAGGGTCTTCGCACGTGTCCGTACTCCGACGACTGATTACATTCACTTCGCCGTACTCCTTAAATACCACCGACGATAATTTGCATATTATGCCGTGCTGTGGCGTAAGCGCTCACCGGTTGGTCCCGAAATTAGCATCACACCTACGTAAACTCGACTCCATTAACATATGTAAATTTCATGATCGTCCGCCAATTCCTCCTTGGTGTTCTTTTTTCGCTTTCCGCCAGTGTATATTAACAAAATTTTCAGAGTTCCTAACTTTATCGACACTAAATTAAGTGTATGTGCGAAACACCGTAAGTGTTTGCTTTTGGAGCAACTGATGGGGACTGCCTCGACCATGTTTGCTCCATTATCTGTAACAGCAAGAATTATGTGTGCTGGAATGTTCCATTCTGTGCAAGCACTTACTAATTTTGCTTATATATATTATGAACTATATGCCTCTCATTGAGTTCTTACACACCAAATGTAGCAGATTTTAATTGTATTCCCATAAAGGAAGTGCACAGTGATTTCAAGGAAACTACGTGTGCTACTAATTTCCATCCATATATCAGTGGAACGGCTGCAGTGGTGTCGCCAACGTCTGCACTGGTATATGGATGGAAATTCGTAAATATGCGGGAGTGACATGAAGGAGACTGGCACAAGACAGACCGTTGGGCACTTTGAACAGGGGAGACCTTGCGTCCAGCAGTGGATTGATAATGGTTGACAATGATGATGATGATGATGATATCAGTAGTTAGACGGACTTGTTCCGCAGTTCTAAGCTTATCTTGAGAAATTGCTGCAAGGAACTCATATTTCGCATCACTTACTTACGTGAGGTATTGTACCATTTTAATTTTTTTTTTACTTACGTGAGGTATTGTACCATTTTAATACTTACGTGAGGTATTATATCATTTTATTACTTACGTGAGGTATTATGTCATTTTAATAGAGATCATTCAGCAAACTGGCACTTAGTAAGAATTATTTGAGAACCACGATGACTCATGAAAGACTAAGTGCTCTGTGTCAAGTGTAGAAAGAGAGGCTTTCTGTAAGTATTGGACAGACTGTTTCCCTGTATAATGTACCTTCCTATGTACTCAGGGCCGTAGCTAGCGGGGGGGGGCTAGAGGGGGCTCAGCTCCCCTACAAGGCTAGCGAGCCCCCTTGGAAAATTGGCGCTGTCAAAAATGACTTAAACTTTTATTTCGATGGTTTACGTAAATTACTTTGATATTTCATCACAGGCATAAATACTTTATTCGTATACTGGACTTTTTAAAAAGTTAAGTAACAGTAAAACGACGCAGTATGAATGTAACTCAAAAGAAAAAAGAAATTTCGGCTTTTTGAATTGTGAATTAGTTGTAATGGCTGTTTTAGTAATTTTAATGATTCTTTACTAGCGGTAAGAGTTATAAGGAATAAGAAACGCATTTTAGGAGGAGTGGGGACGTTAAATTCAGAAGAAAAAGCTAAAAGAAAGTAATCAAGGGTGGAGGCGTACTTGCACTCCGGACCGGATTAAAGGTAGGTGGGAAGCTTTGGGGGCTTAATAAGTCCCAGGCTGCATCCTTTGTAGTTTTAAGGAGACAATTGAATGTTGCCCTTGATGGCGAACGAAGAACTTTAAGACCACATGGGATCCTATTGCCGTTGGGTCTGTTCCGTGCCCTCAAAGAGAAGGTCCCTCATTATGCTGGAGGTAACAAATTCGTACATTTGTTTTGCTCTTCTTGGCGTGACACTTGCTAACACATATGGTGACGCGAAGGGGCTCCAAAGACGGAAACAATTAAAGGTGAGAAGTTCTGGAATTCTAAAGCATACAAAACACAATCTGATAGTTCTTAAGGAGGAGGGAAAGCACTAATAATTTTGAAATGCCTAAAAAATCTAGTTCAAAGAACTTACTGAGAAAAAAAGTATTATTATCTTAGCAGGCCAAAACCTATTTTTCATCATAGTACACTGCTCGTTGTTACTCTCTCGGCCTGTCTTACATTCCGAGCGAACGAGAAGGGAGTATTCATCGCACCACTATCATATTTACGGCCTAAGGGATCACAGATTTTTTTTCTTCTAGTGTAACTCAGTTGGCACAGGCAAGCTTTCTGTGCCTGTCAAAAATAAAAGCGGAAAGGGATTGCATATTATAAGAATTAAAAATCACGGTTATGGAAACCACGGAACTGAAGAAGTTTGAAATACAACATTTTAAATGTTTGAAACCATAAATGTAAAAAGTTACTGAAATCGTTCAAAACATAAAAAAATCCGCTGAAAAAGTCATAAATTCGAAAAACAATATGTCTGCCACTAACTCCATTCTGAAATCTCCTGAATTTAGTGAATGTAATGTCCCCCAAGTCGGCAAAACTGCGTGAGCGACTGCCCTCTTTGCCCACGCCTAGCAAAAATTTGAGCCCCTCCCAGATGAGCCCCCCCCAAGTTATGGGACCTACCTACGGCCCTGTATGTACTGTATGTATAACTTGTCAGTTCCAATTACAAGCAGTACATTGCCTGTGATGTGCAAGTTTGGTGAATTCTCGTTCCTGCTGTTTATTTTAATTTCAGAATTCCAGGGGCTCCCCGAAACTGAAGTCCCCCGGGCCTCCCAAGATCTAAATCCGCCCCTGACTACCTGCATCAAGTTATGAAAACCTTCGTTTTCAACAGTACATATTGGTACACTGTCCTTACAAATCATGAACAATATTGCATTTGTTCCCAGCAAAAACAGTCTTGCTGGCCCAGCACTATGTTGCCGCTGCCGAACCGTCAATAAAATGTCCGGGCGGTCGACAGAAGGGCCAGCAGTTCAGGCCAACAGCTGGAACCCCATCAGTTGTCATATGCCACAACAGGGCCATCACAGGCAGTAGCTGCCACAAGTGGCCCTGCAAGCACGTGCCAGAAATGATGGCTAGCCTAATGTGGTCCGCTAGTGGCAGCCGGCAACCACGTGACGTAACTGGTGGCTTGCCGAATCTTGTCCGCCAATTTCCCAGTAGTAGCCGTAATAATAATAATAAAAAAGTAAAGATAACCACAGCTTCCCAAAGCAACAATTTTTTTTCTAGCCTTACGAAGCTTGTAAATTAACGAACTGCGCTGAAGAAATTTTCTCAACAGATCGGAAAAACACCAGTTTGTATCTGAGTAGATTTTTTTTTTGATTGGAGGTTTATCGGCCACCGTGAGCAACTCAATGGGCTATAAGCAGTCGCCCGTCCCTAATTTAGGGTCACTGGTTCCAGGGAAGGGAGAGAGCCAGTGCCGTAAGACAAACACAACATCCATGCCTCACCGGGATTCGAACCCGGACCCCTTTCGGACGAACGATCAGAGGCCATCGCTTAGACCACTGCGCCACCGGCGCGGCGAGTAGATTTGAACCTGGGCCGTTCGCGTGATAGCTGAGCTCTCTACCGACCGGACTAATTTGGCACGCTTGAGCATATGCTTAAAGCTGTCTGTTTAGTATGCAATGTGTAATCGAATGCTTCCTTCTTTCATTTTACAATATTGCGAGGTATTTTTCATAAAAGTCAGTTTCATATAATTGATAAATTAATTTTTTCAACGTAACGATAGTTTTTTTTTTTTTACCTTAAGGGAACTTCACTCACTTTCAAGGCGTGTACATACTTAGAGTCGCTTTCCAAAGGTTTGTACTGTCCTTGCCGTCTTGAAAAAGAGATTGCTGAATAAATATATATTTACCCGGGTTCATGTTACATTTTTAACGTTGTGTCTTTCCTTTCCGTTGTCCGAAGCTACATTTGTTTTAAAGAGTAAAAGATATTTTATTTTACTTCTCGTTATTTTTAGAAGCGAATTCCTCCCAGTCTTGTGTATTCAACCCATGGATGAGTACATCACACAGCGTTGCTTTTTTTTTTTTTCAAATAATAAATTTTGTACGCGTATAATTCTTTTTTTCTTCCAACAAACGTTGTTTTAATGGTTTTCCAGGATATTTGTTTCAAGCTGTTTCAAATTTTTTTCCTTGTTGTTTGAATAACAATTCATGGAATGGAGTGGGTGTATTTCATGGCTGTAATCTAGTATTTCACGGCTTAATCTGATATCTTCGTCGACGTAAAATTTCATTAGGAAATTAATTCACCTCTCCACATATGGATTTTTTCTTAACATCCACTAAAATAACACGATGGCGATAGCGTCGTCTTCAACTAACTGGTACCATGAGAGACACAGCAAGTGTAGCTTCTGCGCATGCGCAGTCCTGTTGCTGCCACCTGCTGTTGGGGGTTGCATTGGTTGCCAGCAACGGGCCACTAGTGGCCCTTGCTTGGAGGCCCACAATTCACGGCGATGCTGCAGGGCCATCAATGGCTCGCCAACTGATAGCGCTGCCACCAACGGACTACCAGGCCGTGAGCGGCAGATTTCAGCCAGCAGTGACCCATCACTGCCAGCTGGTGGCCAGCAGTTTCCCAGCACTTGTGTTTTTGTTGGGTTATTTCATTATAAACTTTCTACCAACAAGTAATTGGATACCTGTGATAGCAAAGGAAAACGAAGTTTATTCACCTTCAATAGTTGGTGGAGCCTCCACGAGCGGCGATCACAGCTGCGACCCTCCGGGGCATACTCTCAACCAGGCGTTGTACGACGGCTAGCGGTATTTTCTTCCACTCGGCTTGGAGAAGACAGGTCGGTTCCTTCACCGATTTCGGACGGTGGGGGCACCCCTTAAGTCGACGCTCCAACTCGTCCCAGAGGTGCTAGACAGGTTTAAGGTCCGGGCTCTGCGGAGGCCAGTCCATTTGATTAACTCCATTGTCACCATACCAAGCCATGGTGGACCTCACAACATGACAGGTGGCATTGTCATCCTGAAAGTAAATATGGGTCCACCCCGTAAAACTGCCACTACGTAGGAAGCGCATGGTCATCCAAAATGGTGCAGTAGGTCTCGGCGTTGAGTCTACCAGGAATTGCGACCAAGGGTCCCGTGCCATACCAGGAGAAACACCCCCATAGCATAATTCCACCGCCGCCGAACTTCACAGTTGGCACAATACATTCCGGCAGACGCCAAACCCAGACCCTGCCATCAGACGCCAAACCCAGACCCTGCCATACATTTCTCCAGGCAGACGCCAAACCCAGACCCTGCCATCCGAACGGTAGAGGGTGAACCTTGATGAAGGAAACGTCATCTGCGTATCGTTGCCACGTATTCGGGATTGTTCCAGACGTGGTGAGTATCCGGGCTTTTAGGGGTCGCAGTACTGCAGAGAGCGGGGAGCCCATTGGGACCCCTTTGATGTGCTTGTAGGTATGGTTCTGGAACCTCAGCACTAGTGTCCACTACAAACCTACCTATGTTCCTAATGTCATACTGCCTTCGTCGTCGTGCCCTAAGGAGAGAAAGCTAGCTAGGCCTTTCCCGGCACAGGGCCAGACGAGCTTTTACCCACGCATCAGACACACTCCACGCCGAGCTTCACACCGTGAGGTCTTTAGCTTTTTCTTCAGGATACCCACCCAGGATGGTTGATCAGATCATCCACCAGACGGGGTCTAATCTGGCATCCCATAGCACCGAATGTCCCAGCTAAAAACTACAATACATCGGCCCAGGCTTTACGTATTTCTTGAAACATTCCCTAAAAAACTTGGTTTCGCAATAGAGGTTACAGCACCTACGACAATCGCGTCTTGTCTCGCATCCACAAAAAACGCCGCCGTTGACCTGGAAGATGCGGGAGTGTACACTATATCTCTTTTGTACCCAGACGGAACGACCAAAAACTACGTGGGCATGGCCATGAGGTCTTTAAGATCGATTCCAGGAGCACCAGAGGATGTCAAAAGATGACTTCTCACTATGGCACTAGCGCGTGAAGTAGCCAACAACTCTGCAACACCTTTGTGGGGACATATAAAAAAATCGCACGATACACGACCACCAGAGCCACTCTCCTTAGAGAGACTATAGAAATCCTATCGGGCAACGGGATATGCAACGAGGAAACATCAATGGACCTCCCCCATGTATGGCGCATTCTCCTGAATGGGCGCGTCCTTGGTCACGCATCTTGAATATGACGTGCACGTTCTTTAACATCTATAGCAAACGTCTATTTTTGAATACATAACTGGAACTCTGTTTTTGCTTTTGAATAATACTTCTGTCTGAAGAAGCCACCCGTGGTGACGAAAGCTAGCGTTTCGTTCTCTTTTTTGTAATATTACACCAATAAAAACAGATTTCAGTGTTTTCTTAGTAAAGAAAAATTAATTTACTTCACACAAAAAATGTTGTTACGCAGTTTCAAACATCGGTCGTGAAACCTCGATATTTTTTCGATGCATCGGTTTCTGTAACGTCGAAGAAAATATTAAATATGTGAAGCCTCTATGATTCAGTATTAGGTACGCAATATCTTTGACATTTCATTTGTTGTTTTTTCGAAGAAAATAATATTGTTCCCGACGAAATAGCGAAAAATTCGACAACTCGTGACATAAAGATTACATTCCCATCTTCTTTATGAGAATGTAACAAAGCAAACATCGGTAATGAAACTTCGATGTATCGGTGCCTGCAGGGCCGGCCTTGTGTAACATGGCGCCCAGCGGCGAGAGTGAATTTTGGCGCCCCATATCAGTTACCAGCACCCCATTTCCCCAAGTAAATATTCTGGGAAGGGCTTTGGTTCGGAACGATTCAACTAAAGATATACAGGTTTAAACACTTCATTGATATTCAACACTTTTACAAAACCTCCTTCAATTATTACAGATTTAAGATAATTTCACTTTCCTTGCTTTCATTTCAGCGAAAGTTGTCACTGCTTTTGATAGGCCAATCTTTTGAGCAATGCCGTTTTCTATTGACAGCACATCTAATGAAGACAGTCATTGTAGACCTGAGATAATTTTTATCAGTTTCAAGTTAGAGAAAGTACGCTCCGCACTTGCCACAATTACTGGAACTGTCAAAAGGATTCGCAAAGCAATCCAAATGTTGGGGAAATTATCCTACATTTTCATTTCGAGAAGAAACTGCAATGCTTCTAGAAGGTTGACACAGTCAGTTTTAGATGGTATAATCAACTTGAAGTGTTTTAGCTCTTGTGCTAATTCTGCACAATTTATGTCTGATGAGGCTTGGTCGCTTAAAACATGGTATAAATCCATGCAATAAGCTTCCAAGTACTCCGGCAGACATTTTAAGTTAGCTGGGAAACCCCATAACTTAGTGTAGCTGAGTATTTGCTCAAACCGCTCATTTAAAGCACTTTGAGCTTTGTCAACGGTGGCAAAGAAGAAATCTCTTTTAAACTTCCCTTCTGCAGTATCCACTAATTCATCTTCCACTTCGTAGCCAAACATCTTTGTAGGATTTCTCCTTCTGGTTTCTCGGAAAATGGCCTCTGCCGTCAAGCTCTCTGTACTTTTTGCAGCTTTCAGTTAGCTATTGTTTCTGAAAGCCTTGATAAAGTTAATTGCGCCGTCTTTTATAGCTGCAGCAACAATTAGGTCACAGTCAGCATTTTGCATACGTCTGCTGATGTTATTCACTTGGCACAGTAGATCATACCACACATGGAGTTCAACTAAAAATTAAAAATCGCATAACTGTTCTGTGAGGCAATAAGTCTCGTGCTTCACTCCCGCGTTGACAGATGAGTTTGTGTTCTCATATATATCTATCAAGCTATCATACACTTGTTTTGTCTGAGTGCAGATAGCTTTGACCGTGTCGATTCTACTTTTCCATCTTGTCGTACAGAGTGGCTTCAAAGTAAGTGTTGGAAAGTGCTTCCATCTTTGTGTCGACGCAGAAAAAAGTGCGATATTCTTTGGAGCACTCCAAAGAGAATGATTGCTTCGGTGGATACTGTCGCTGCGTCAGATATCACCAAATTAAAGGAATGGCAGCTGCAAGGAAGGTACAATGCTCGAGGGTTCATCTGCAATACCCTCGCCTGTACGCCTTTGTTTTTTACGCTTTCCAACTGTAGGTTGAAGAAGCGTATAGGCTCTAGCTTTGTACGTCTGTCTGTCTGTTTGCACGATAACTCGCGTAAAAATGGTTCGATTTCGATGAAACTTTAGTATGGGATAGGGGACAACATGGGGACGAACCCTATTGAAAATCAGAAAAATGGGGTCAAAAGTCAGGACATAGGAGCATGATCCATTCCATCGCCCTTATGCGTCATAACTTACTTAAAAATGCTTCGATTGCAACAAAGCTTTATCATGTTCCGGAGGTATACTGAACCGAATATCATCAAAATGCGGTCAAACGTCAGGGCACAGTTGAATATAATCGAAATGATGTCAAAGGTCAGGGCACAGAAGCGAGATTTATTCCACAGCTATTATCCTCATAACTTGACTAAACATGCTTCTATTGTGACAAAACTTTAGTATATTGTTTTGGAGGTATACCGAACCAATTCTGTTTAACATCACGAAATGGGGTCAAAGGTCAGGAGCGAGATCTATTCCACAGCCATTATCCTCATAACTTAAGTAATGATTTCTGGTGTGTTGGAAAGAGTCATAATCAATGCATTGAATGATTTTACTAACTTGTTTCCTTTCATATTTGAAACTTTGTCGTATCGTTGGCTTCTTAAGTTATTAAAATTTAGGTTGTTCTCCTGAAAAGTTTCTAGAAGAAGCTCAGTCAGTCCTTTTGCTGTGAACTCATTTGCTTCTTTAAATCCTAAAAAAATGTTCTTTTACATTGATTTCATCGTTACCGAATTTGAATTCTCCGCAGGTATTCCCGCATTGTATCATCAAACTACCCAAAAAGCTCAACAAGTCCAAGAAAGTTCCCATTATTAGCTGTAAAGGGTTTATCTGACGAACCCCTGAAAGCAAGATTGTGCTCAGACAAGTAAAGAACTATTGATATTAGTCTTTTCAAGACGGCTTTCCAATGCTCCACTTCACGATTTATTATAGTCTGGTACAGGGCACCAACACTTTTGTTGGTCTTGAGACTTTTTCTGTTTCAATCCACGTACAATATGCTGAAAAATGACTTCGGGATGTCTCATGTTCCTTGAGACGATCAGCGAGGTGCTTCCAGTCGTAACCAGTTGTTCCTAGCTGTGACGGTTTTGTAGCATGGGAAAGTTTGCAACACAGACAAAAACACAGTTTGTCTGATTTGAGCATACCAGTCATCACCTTTTGAACTCTTCACCATTCGGTAACTTTTTTATGAAGTGTTTAGCATAAAACTGGCGACCTTTGTCATATACGGGGAAATTTTTCTTCTCATGACTTTGACTTTGTAGTCCGATTCCGATCATAAGAACAGTGTTCTTGAATGACGAAGTGATATTGCCTGGCCAGTTGGTAGGGTTTGTGAAGTCAATATCGATCAAAGAGGAGGATGCACGTATCTGTTGATATTTTCCATTCTGCATGGTTTTCTGTGTGAAGTTCTGAGCTGGATCTGAAGCATATTTCGTCGAGCAGTTGCATCAGAAGGCTCTTCTTGCGGCTGGTTTTTCTCTTCATCAGCAATCCGAGTGCGATCTATTATTGAATGCTCGGTGACATCAAGTTCATCAGCTGAAAAGCAATGAATGTAATACGGATTAGATGCTTGCTGTTCCTCAGGAGGTCTTTGAAAAAATCTTCGCAAACTTTCAGAGGATCTTTGATCTTCTGCTTGTCTCTCTGACTTTCTTTTCCGCTGCTGATAACCAGATAGTTTTGTCCCTTTCATATTTAAGCACCTGGAAACAACTTAAGAAACACTTAAAAATCGACGCACGCAGCGTTTGAAAAAAGGCAAAATATGCAGCCAAATATGCACTGAAACGTCCACAGGAAGCTCGGATAATATGCACTCAAATGTTCACGGGCTTCTCCGCACCTTTTCTTTGACCTTCGCTCAGGTCAGGCGATTTCCGTCGACCAATCACAGCAAGCCACGTTCCGCCGATTGAAAGAGCACTTGTTTTTCCTCCGATCAAGGTTGCCAGAGGCCAGTGCATATGCACTGAAGAATTAGTTTGCCGAAAACAAAAAAAAAAAAAAAAAAAAAAAAGCCGCCCCGGTGGCGCAGTGGTCTAAGGCGTTGGCCTCTGATCATTCGTCCGTAAGGGGTCCGGGTTCGAATCCCGGTCAGGCATGGATGTAGTGTTTGTCTTACGGCACTGGCTCTCTCCCTTCCCTGGAACCAGTGACCCTAAATTAGGGATGGGCGACTGCTTATAGCCCATTGAGTTGCTCACGGTGGTCGTTAAACCTCCAATCAAAAAAAAAAAAGAATACAAAAAACAAAATGTCAGAAACAAAAGTTAAATGAAATGCATCACAAATAACATATAGGCATAAAAAATGTTTTACGAAAAGTGTCTTGCGGAGGACTGGTAGGTTCGAAATCCGTACGATGGCCGAAATTTAATAAAAATATGCAAATATTTTCGAAAATATTCCTTATAGAATCTTTGCATCGACGTCATTTTTGACGTAACGGTTTCTTCCGGGTGGTAAAGAGAAAGTTCGGCTGCTAAGGTTCCCATAGGATTAACGTGGGGAAGTGATTTCTGGACCCTTTGTCACTCAATATTTTGAAGTTTTAGAAATGGTTAAAAGTTATGTGGCGTATGGGTGCTTCTCGAAGTACGAGTAAGGTAGTGAAATTATCTTTTATCGCTTTCCAACGGCAGAAAACCGCCTGTTTATGTGGAGAATAGCCGTAAATCGGAAGGCATGGTCACTCAGGCCGTATGACAGGATCTGCCGTAAACACTTCATTTCAGGTATCGTAAATCTGCATATTTTACTACGTTAATAGTCGAATTTATATCGGTACATTTTCTTGTTCACTCTTGTGTATTATTCTCAAGTTTTTACGTAAATCCTTGTTATTCGGTTTAAAATTCTCTAAATGCATGACGAATTAAGTTTGCTGTTGAATCGGAAATTGCTAAGCTTTCGTGAACTATCAAGATTTTGTACTGTTACTGATTTCTAAATACTGAAACAGATGCCTCTTTTTCCGAACCGAAATGTAAGGATATACCTCCGCATAGAATTAAAGGGTGCTGTCATACATTATTGTGTCGGCCGTTTTCCCGGATCTGTTTTATTTTTTATTTATTTACTTAATTTTTTTGGTGAAAAAATAGTCCGTTTTTCGGGATATGATAAGTCGGTATTTTCTTTTTTTTTAATTGCAATACACACTGGAACCAGTCAGAAATGTAACATCTTACCTTACACCGGGTAAGAAATTTTTCGTTTTCAGTCTTCAGAATTAATACATTTCTAACCCGCCCATTGGTAAAATATTTATATGAATCAAGGCTTTTATAAGCTTTTAGAGCTTTTGCGGTATAACACGAAACACTGCCTATTAAATAGTTATAAATATCGTGATAGTTCAGATCAGGGAGGTCCGTAGCAACACAAATTTCCAGACGATAAAAATATCTTTCAGGTATGTCATATGGATCTTCTATGCCATTATTTCTAAGCTTTTCTTCGTAACATTGCTTTTCCACCTCATTAAGATGACAAACTTTGTCAGAAAGAACAGTTTTTAAACTCTATTTACAGCTGCAGCAACCATTGAAAAGCATGGAGAGAGACCAGCTCGGGTACTTTCTAACCACCCGGAAGTCTAGCAGGCAGTTTTGTAACGTCACGTGCAAAGGCTCTATCTATAGAAGCTGATATTGAATCAAAGCCAATATAGAATCAAAATGCAAAAAACATTTGAGCATTTGTAAGAATACTGTTATGTAGCAAATTTTTATCTACTTATTTAGATCACACATCTGAATCAACCCTCACTAAGCTCAGTTAAGATATGCCGTGTGACCTCGCTAAACTCTAATCTCTTTGCTCTTTGTAAAGCGATGGTATATAATAAACAAGATAGTGGCGTATATTCGAGGCTAGCTGCAAAGCCCAGAAAATGCACAAATAAAACAATTAAATATACACAAATGAAAGTCAATTTCAACGGTATTAAATTATGTTGATGCTTTCGGTGCGAAAAAAGCAACACACGTGCGGATTGACTTCTTTGACTCAGTCTGGCGAGCGAAACCCAACGGCATAACGCATGCAGCTCTTCCAGAGTCTTCGCAGTTCTGATGCGAAAACTTTACGTACAATCGCCTACTAGCGTTTCCATGACAACATGAATCAGCTGGTAGAGGGGAATGGGCCATTGGTTTTCTCTTTTTTTTATTGGAGGTTTAACGACCACCGTGAGCAACTCAATGGGCTATAAGCAGTCGCCTGTCCCTAATTTAGGATCACTGGTTCCAGGGAAGGGAGAAAACCAGTGCCGTAAGACAAGCACAGCATCCATGCCTCACAGGGATTCGAACCCGGACCCCTTTCGGATGAATGATCAGGGGCAATTGCTTAGACCACTACCCATTGCATTGGGAAACGGTTCGCTCAGAAAAAGAAGAGTTAGACTATCTCAGTCACTAGCATACTCCCGCCCATAAGTGTTTCGCGAGTTGTTTCAGTTTTTGTGAAGTGTCAATGAATTAAAATCAGAGATATTATATCTTAAATTCGTGGCTTTGTTGGATTCGAACTGTTTTGATAAATTTTGTGAAAGCTTCCCTGAACATCTACTGTCAGAACTTAAAGAACTCTATGCTTCAAATTTTTATACAGCTCGACTAAAAAATGAACTGAAGGTGTTTTATTCCTTTGATGAATACAAAAACAAGTCAGTATGAGACATTACGTGTTATATAAATTTGAATAAATTGGACACTGTGTTTAGTGAATTGTACAGATTAGCAGACTTCATATTAAACTTTCCATCAACAACTGCAACTGCCGAAACAAGTTTTTCCGCTTTGAAAAGAATCAAGATATATCTTAGAGCCACACAAGGACATGCACATTCGAAAAACTTGGCTGTTTTGTCAATAGAGAAAAACATTTCTTTTAAATATGAAAAAGTACTAGGAAGAAACATTATATGAAAACGTAGCACCCAAGTTCACGCAAAAAGAGAAGGAGTTCATGTACAAATACTGTAAGTGTTCAAATCCTAATCCTCATAATTATTGGGTATCATGTTAGCAATGGCATGTACCTAAAATTTAATAAAAAGTTACTTCTATTACTTAACAATTAAAAATTAAACTTCGCAATTTAAAAAAAAACAGTACGTGGGGGAGGGGGCAGATAGCCCAGGTCTCGGACCCAAGATACGCCACTGAAGCAAAAGGTATATAATATACCGCCTGTTTCTGTTCCAGGCGCAGAGCCACGGGTGGCCTAGTGGGCAACGTTCGTGACTGCCACGGAAGTGACCCTAGGTAGGTACGAACGCTCGATCCACTAAATATCCGCCGTGCGTCGGATGTGCACGTTAAGCCGTTGGATCTATTCCATGCGCAGAAGTGTGAACTCAGTTCGCTTGAGAGAAAACTGTACAGATCATTCTCATTCGAGACTCCGCATAACGTACGCATAAACGCAACACTTATTTCATTCTGTTCTTACTATTTACAGTAAATTTTGGTCGCAATATGCTCAAAACTATTATAAGACAAGCAAAATACGCAAAAAATGCGCAACCAAATAGCTGTGGTTCCCAGCTTTTTAGACATGCTGAAATATGCAAAGTATGAAAAATACGCCTTGTTCAAGAGAAGTCGCAAAGCTAACAAACACTAATGCAGGTGGAAAATTCCCGAAATCAATGTAAGAAAGGCGCACTCAAGATTAACACGCGGCAACCAATCTCCTACCTGATTGGTCAACGGTATCTTTGATAAGGGCGGCATTTTGTTTTGATTGGAGGTTTAACGACCACCGTGAGCAACTCAATGGGCTATAAGCAGTCGCCCGTCCCTAATTTAGAGTCACTGGTTCCAGGGAAGGGAGAGAGCCAGTGTCGTAAGACAAACACAACATCCATGCCTCACCGGGATTCGAACCCGGACCCCTTTCGGACGAATGATCAGAGGCCAACGCCTTAGACCACTGCGCCACCGGGGCGGCATGTACTTGAGTGGGTGGGAATGTTCTAGAATAAAAGATGTATCCACAACAATTTTTGGAAGAGTTATTATAATTTCTTAATTTTTAGTGCTCATATCAAGATTTGTTTCATTATTTCCATATTTTAAGTTTTATTTTTGGCGCCCCAACGCCTTCGGCGCCCCGGGAAGTGTGCCCCGCTCAAAGGCCGGCCCTGGGCGCCTGTAACATCGAGATGAAGACATTTCTTTTGCGCAGTTATAAAAAAAAACTTGTAATATAAGTGTTACACAACGTGTCCCCTTTAAGAATTCATATTGCTGGTTTGCCATCAAAATATAGGCCGAAGCTATTTCCACCGACTGAGACGTCACAGTCGGTGGAAATAGCGGGCACTTAGTGGACCGGCTATTTCTACCGAGTCGGGGCCGCGGGTGACCTAGTGGGCAGCGTTCGTGACTGCCACGGAAAGGACCTCAGGCAAAGAATATAAACGCTTTGCCTCAGGTTTGATCCCAGGCAGGTACGAACGCTCGATCCACTAAATATCCGCCGTGCGTCGGATGGGCACGTAAAGCCGTCGGAATCCGGGTACTGCCCCCCCCGGTAATAAATAAGGGCGTCTTCCTCCCCCTTTCTACTTCGCCTCCGTGTCACTTTCCCATCTGGCACTCTAGCCCAAATCTCCTAGCTTCCTATTTCTAAGGGTTGTTTAAGACCTCGGGTCAGACACTCCCTTCCTAAAAGCCTCTACATATGATCGTTTCTACCGAGTCGGTGAGAATAGCCAAACACCTGTAAGTCAGTGGTTTTATCTAACCTCCTTGGGTTTTACTATACTTCTATCTCGTTGGGTTTTTACCTACTGTAGTTACAGAAACAGGCTTAGATGTCAGAACAGTAAACATAATTGTAGCCTGGTTTATATTTTGGGAGGGAAAACTGCTAGATATTAATGTGTCATAAAAATCCAATTATTTCGAAAGATGAAAAATATTGGAGAAGACCCCAATTCACGAAATCCGTGAGATTATTTTTGACTTTAAATAATTTCGTCGTAGAGATAATCACTAAAATTGTTTTTTAACCGCTTTTTTTTTTTTTTTTTTTTTTGTGAAATCCTATGAAATATTCTTAATGAAATTGAGTGATGTTAGTCAACAGAAAGAGTAATATGCTAGAATGTTTTATTTTCCTGCAGACATAATTTGCAGCACTCAGAATTTTACAGCCTGCGCAAAAAAGGATGCATATTTATTTAGATTTTGCTTCACGATTGCCGAGAATATGCTTGTCAGACTTGTGGCGTTGTTGCCATTTTCTCGGCTACATGTTTGGATTAACGAGATGTTTTAAAGTATTCATCACATTTCTTTTGACATCCAGCATTATGCTGTGTAGTAACAATACAACTGCATAAACATCAAAAGTGAGATTAATGCACTTGCTGTCTTCTGAATAAATGGAAATTGTAAATTTATCAGCATGGACTCAGCCCTGAAAAAATCTTTTGGAGAAGTCACTGAAGAATTGATTGTGAAGGAAGTGAAAAAAGAATCAGATACTTTAACACACTATGTTACAAATACAAGTGAAGGTATGAAGCTTTCAAAGCATGTGCCCCTTCACACAAGAGATAGCCCACACAAATGTGATATATGCTTCAAACAATTTAATCAGAAAAGTCAGATTTCAAGGCATATGCTCATTCACACAGGTGAAAAGCCCCACCAATGTGGTGTATGTACAAAAAAATTTACTCACAAAAGTGATCTTTCAAAGCACTTGCTCCTTCACACAGGTGAAAAACCTCACCGATGTGAAGTATGTTCCAAACAATTTGCACAGAAAAATGCTCTTTCAAATCATATGGTCACTCACACAGCTGAAAAGACTGAAGAATGCCATGTATGCTCCAAGCAATTTGCATGGAAAAGTGGTCTTTCAAGGCATATGGTCCTTCATACAGGTGAAAAGCCACATGAGTGTGATATATGTTCTAAACAATTTGCATTCAGAACTGGTCTTTCATATCATATGCTTCTTCACACAGGTGAAAGACCTCACCAATGTGATGTGTGTGCCAAACGATTTGTTGGCCAAAGTCAGCTTTCAAGGCATACACTGATTCACACAGGTGAAAAGCCTCATCAATGTGATGTATGTTGCAAACGATTTACTGAGAAAGGTTCTCTTTCAAGACATGGGCTTCTTCACACAGGTGAAAAACCTCACCATTGTGCTGTATGCTCCAAACAATTTACACGGAAAAGTAGTCTTTCAAATCATATGCTTCTTCACACAGGTGAAAAGCCACACCAATGTGATGTATGTTGCAAACAATTCGCTCAGAAAAATGGTCTTTCAAAGCATATGCTCATTCACACAGGTGAAAAGCCACACAAATGTATTGTATGTTCCAAACAATTTACACAGAAAAGTCATCTTTCGATGCATATGAACTGTCACACAGGTGAAAAACTTCACCAATGTTATGTATGTGCCAAAACATTTACTAACAGAAGTCATCTTTCAAATCATATGCTCATTCACACAGCTGAAAAGCCTCAAGAATCTGATGCATACTCGAAATAATTTGCATGGGAAAGTGGTCATGCAAAGCATATGCTCATTCACACAGGTGAAAAGCCACACCAATGTGATGTATATTCCAAATAGTTTACTTGGAAATGTGATCTCTCAGTGCATATGTGCATTCACACAGATGAAAATCCTTAGCGATGTGATGTAGGCTTCAAAGAATTTACTCAGATGGGTGTTCTGTCAATGCATATTCTTTCAACACATGCTACTTGTCACAGGTGAAAAACTGCACTAATATAGAGGCGACTTTCGATCTTTCGGGGCCCTAGGCACTAAAAGATTCAGCCTCCCTCCCCTTCTAATTGCCTCAGAAATTTTCATCTGTCAGATTTAAGAATAATAAAGTCAAGAAAAAGTTTTTACCCTTTTTAAAATGCCATTCTATCTTTTTATTATGAAAACGTTTTGTAAAAAACAGTGCTAACATAATCGCTTTGTCTGTTCGTACACACCAAACTGTTTTGTTTTTAGAGGTATTTCAAAAAAAAAGGGGGAGTGGGGCACAATTCCTGCTTGTGCCTGTAATTAATCAAAATTAATATATAATTCTCAAAATAAAAAAAAATGTTTATATTGGAGGGGGGGGGCTTCTCCGGCACTGACCTAGAACTGTCACTGTTTACAGCTGATAGGAAATCGAAGGATAAAAAGGCTGGTATTTTAAATATCCCATGTACTTCATGAACTTACCCCTAAGGGCTATAAAAATAATCGAAAATTAAAAAACAAGTTGAGGTTCTGCTGTGAAGAAACTATTCAAAAGGAATGCTAAATGATTTTAACTGTTACTTTCAAAACAAATACATCGATAAGAAAACAATTTTGAGTATCAACAACAGCTAAAAAAAAAGTACAGAATATGTTACTAATATGAGAACGCAAAATATCAATTGATAATACAAATAAAGTGGTCGCTTTAAGGATTGATTTGTTTCAGTCCGTGAAAGCAAAAACTAAACTGGAAATCTAATTATACGTTTTCGAAGGCCCTAGGTTCATGCAGAGTATGCCTAGTTGGATATCCGTGCCTGTGCTTCAAATAATTTTCTGACCAAAATGTTCATTCATTGCATCGGCCTTACCACACAGGTAAGAAGCATCGCCATTGTGTTGTATGCTCCGAACAATTTACTCAGAAAAATTTGTTTTCAAGGCATATGCTCTTTCACACAGTTGTTTTAAAAACCTTAGCGATGAGAAATATACTTCAGTTTGCTCAAAAAAAAAAAAAAAAAAAACTCCCGAGACATATTCTCCCCATGTAGGCAAAATGCTTTACCAATGTGTTACATGGTGCAAAGTATTTGCTTGGAAAAGTGATCTTTTAAAGTGTATGATCATTCACATAGAAAAGCATCACTAATATGACACATACTCAAGACAATTTACTCAGGAAAGTAATCTTACAAAGCATGTGTTTCTTCAGGAACATGTGTGTGCTTGAACAGCACCACTCATTGTTTGAATTTGTGAAAACTCACTGAAGCAGTAATCAAAAGGTAAACAATGCATACCATAGGTAAGATAATGTTCCTTTTACAAGTGCAGTGCTCTTATTCATCAAATCTAGTTACAAAACACGTTAAAAGTGATGATTTTTTTTTTTTTCATTTGGATTGTGATAATGGCAATAAGAAAAAGTGGGTTGAATCTTTTTGAGAATGATTGCACTGAGTTATTAGGTGTGCAACTTAATTCTCGGCCACAAGCACGACACGTTGACAGCAAATTATAGCAAATCGAATATATGTACCTAATCAGGGAAATAATCCCCGTCGTGTTGGATACATTTGAGCCATCGGTCAGAGAGCTTCCGAATGCCACTGCGGAAAAAGAGGGCTGTTTCGAGTTGATAAAGTCATCAATACTTGTGTGGACCTCCTCGACAGAAGTGAAGTGCGTATCACTCGGGTGATGTTGCAGGAAGCGAAAGAGGGGATAATCCGACAATGCGAAGTCTGGAGAATATGCCGGGTGGGACAAAATCTCCCATCCCAGGTCGGTGATCCTGTTTAAAGTTGTTTTCTTGGTGTGAGGACGTGCAGTATCCTGAAGCAACAGGACAGACCTTCTGTCCTTGCCATTGTATGGCATTTTCGCCTCCAGTGCGTATTTCACATGAATGAGTTGCTGACAATAACTCTCAGTATTGACCGTGTTTTCAAGTTTGAGCAACTCATAGTGTACAACACTTTGCTGATCCCACCATATGCACAGCAACAACTTCCTGGCATGGATTTTCGGTTTCGCGGTACTGGTGGTAGGCTGACTTGGATAAACCCACAATTTGTGCCGCTTAGGATTATCACAGAGGATCCACTTCTCATCACAGGTCAAAATCTTGTGGAGAAAATCCTCTTCTTGAATCTGGAGAGCAAGTACACAGGAACATCATAGCACCTAAACTTGTTCGTAGCTGTGAGTTGGTGGGGCACCCAACGGCACTGCTTGTGAATCCATCCAAGCTTGTGCAGGTGCTTTGCAATGGCTTGCTGTGTTACTCAGAGTTCCTGGGCGAGCTCTGACTGTGTGCGACAAGAATCCTTGTCCAACAGTTGTTCCAGTTCCTCATCATCATCTTTCTGTGGCTGTCCCGGATGTTCTGCATCACGGAGATCGAAATTTCCCTGCTTGATCCACTGGAACCACTTCTTACACATATTGTAGGACACAGCAACCAAAGCAGCACAGGTTATTTGCTGGGCTTCCGTGGCACTTTTTTCAGCTGAAACGCGAACAGGAGGCAGTGGCTCAAATGTTGCTTCTCGAACGACATTGCTTTCACTGTCAACTTTCGTCCCTTCTGTCACTACAGCTGTGAGCGGCTACGGTTGTCTGGAAAACTGTTGATGGTGCTGCAATCAGCCATTATCGCACACAGCTATTTGCATTTGCTGATGTTCTATGATCGCTTGTGGTTAGGAGCCGAGAATTAAGTCCACACCTAATAAATAAAAAAAATCACAACTAAATTTCATTCTTTTTGTTGTATTTAGGGTTTCCCAGGTTATCTGTAGGAAAAAAATTGTGTAGCCTTTTTGGAAGATATGTTTCATTCTCCCTTTGGTATGCTCCCTAAATGATGGCTTCACCCAGGTAGTGGATAGTGTATCAGCTGAGTGATTCTTTGGCTTCCCAAACCTATTTGTACTACCACTCATCCAAATGTCCTTTTTTTTTTTTTTTGTTATTGTACTTCAAAGGCTTTGATGGACTTTCAGTGGAAGAAAAAAAAATGGCAAAATAAGGAACAATAAGTTATTATATTTGCACTTTTAAGGTATTAAACCCCTGCAAAGTGCGCATAGTTTACGTGCAATTCATAAATGATATACTATTAACAAGCACCAATCACTTACCCTAAAGATCATGGTAATTTCCATCCTCAACACACTTCCAGCACGTCAATTATCGTAATGTTGTTGGCCTTCAAAGGTTTACAGACATCTTGCTTACGATTCCTTCTTCCGATTCCGACATCTTGCTTACGATTCCTTCTTTTTTTTTTAATTGAATTGTATGAATTAGTAGTATGCTTGTGTGGTTTTTATGGAATTGACGAGCTTATAGTTCAATCTCATATGGCTTAAAAAAAAATATGTTTCATCCCCGGAAGAAGGAATCGTAAGCAAGATGTCTGTAAACCTTTGAAGGCCAACAACCAGGGTGCGCACGCGTGCTTGAAAACCTGGAAAGTCCTGGAAAATCATGATTACGTTTTCAAGGCCTGGAATATCCTGGAAAAACGGTATTTTTTTAATGCTGTCTTGAAAAGCCTTGAAATTTGAAATTAGTGCTTAAAAAAATGCCCTTTTAGGAAATCGTGTTACTGACTGTTACCCCTTAATTTTTTTAAGTTCCTCTCCTCTGTTCTCAAAGAAACCGCCGGCTACAGTGGTGTTTCGGATGTGCCCAAATCCTAATTTGGCTGGGGGGTGGGGGTGGAAGCACTACTTTCAGTGCAATAAAATTGGATGATTACTAGCAGGTCTGTTAGGGAAGGGGAGCTTGATGCATTCTCTAGCCCTGAGCTTGATGTCCGTCCGACAACTACTGAGAACAACAGAAGGGGAAAGAAGAGACATTTAGCATTTGCAAGGGGGTCGCGTGTTTACCAAGTCAGCTGGCATCCACCAGTGAAGAGTATGCCTGAACAACACATTCAACTGCTCCTTGTTTATTGCATTAAGACGCTTGCTTCCGGCCCACCCCTCAAGAGACTTCGGCTACTTATGATAAAAAATAAGAAAACTATCTTTGTGAATTTTTCACAAAAGTGGCTGAAATTTTTACATTTACTATAATTGGATTACAGAAGCTCACTCCCAAAATTCCATTTGAATCGGTTTAAAACTTAAAAAGTTAGCATTGGAAATTTTTATTATGTGTGCCTCTTTAAACAGTGAGCCTTGAGCAGAAAGTGTGTTACCATAGCAACGGTTGATTGACAGCTGGGAGCGCTGATCCGAAGCCCTTGGTTGGGAAGAAAGCAAACACCTGTTTATCACTTCCACGGCTCAAAAGGACTAAGAGATATTTTCAGAAATCCATTTTCCGGAATTTTGAAAATAACACAGTAAAATTTTTACAGTGGTTAAAATACATCACAATAAAGTTCTAGTGCAAATTTCGCCGAATTCCGTTTGAAACTTTAGCAGATGCAAAAAAAAAAAAAAAAAAAAAATCTTCCGTTGCAAAATCGGATTCAAAAAAAGAAACGGCAGTTATAAATTACGGGAAAAGCAAGCAAATTATTTTTTTTTAGATGCCATGGTTTATTTAAACAGAGTGATCCTTAAATTTTGTTTCTGTGATGATATGGACTCTATTTTAATTACAAACATACATTTTTATTCAGATGTCTGAGTTACTGTTTTAATAAAAAAATCTATAATTAAAAAGTTTTCAATGGATTTAGGCGAAATTCAGCAGATAAACGTATTTTAGTAAATTGCAACGTTATGACGTAAATTTGGTCATTTTGTCGAAAATTGGGCAGCATTTTTTTTTTTTACGTTTTCTCCTATAGTTAGGGTGAAGGAGGAAGACACTTCAGTGAGCTGCAGGTGGTGATTTATGGCGATGTGCCAAATTAAAAGAAGCCGTTCCATCAGGACATTTCAGAGGTTGAGCGTGCGTGGACGCGTGCTCCTGCTGTTTGAACTTAATCGGAATGTTTTCGGGAGGGGGAGAAATATCCGTTTCAGCTTTACAGCTTTCAGGCTCCTTTTTTTTTTTTTCTTGGTAATAAATAAAAACCATAGTTGCTGCATTCACCATTGATCCATATTCGCATTTCTTGAATATAAACAGCAGACAATCGGAAACATGGTGTTGGGTGGGTCTTGATGTTCTTCATTTGTATCTGCTGAATTTTGTTCTGTGGGAATACGGAATGAGTTATACTGTGAATACATACAGAACTACATATTTTTGAGCTGAAAAAATATGTCTACTTGTACACAGTAGCTAACGTGTGAACTCAGACGAAGACAATCAGACATATGGACGTCTGATTCCATAAAAAAATAAACCCATTTTATTATACACGACAGGTAAAAAAGAAAAAAACATTACATGTTTTTAAACATTATAAAGGAAAGCGGATTTTTGAAACACCATGACTTGATGATATTAATTTCTGAAAGTTTTTTTTTTTTTTTTTCGATTTTAATTTCTGAAATCTTTTTTTTTTTTTTTCAATTACAATACACTGTAACATGATACCTGTGTGCTGTATCCCTTAGTCGTATGGCAGATTTTCAGTTGGCCGATATCCGCGATCGTAAGTGGTAGTTACATTGCTATTGTTGATGATGACAAGATAAATACTGGAGTAATGTAGAATGTTGCATAAAGTAAAAAAAAATCGCCCCCCTCCTCCCCCTTCAAACTTTTATGCGGTTATCATAGCTGATCAACCATTTCATTCCATGAACATCAGCACATTTCAATCATTTGACCATTGGGGGTCTGACGGAATTCAGCAGTGCTTAAGCGCCTAGCGCAACGAGAACATGCTAATTATGGACAGTTCTATTCCCTTCCCCCCTATCATCCCTAATAATTGAGAGCGCATACTGTAGTTTCAAATATTCTGTGTATGAGCTAGTTTTCACGCTGTTCGTTATGTTTTTATTTTAGAAATTACTAACCCTTTCGAACTGTAGGTTGCAGAAACGTTTATGCTTTGGTTTTTTCCATTTGTCCGTACGATAATTCACGTAAAAGGGGTTGGATTTTGGCGAAATTTTAGTATGCTGTTAGGTACAACCTAGGAACCTACCCTGTTGAAAATGGTCGAAATTAAATTCAAAGGCATAGATATAAGAGCAGTATTCATTCTCCAAGCTTGAAGCCCTACGTCCACTCTCCAGCTGGGTAAGTATGAAAGATTTGAGACTTGGAGGAGGAGACCCAGTACAAAGTTTTGCCTCCCTCAGGCACTAAGTGTTTGTTAACATTTCCTTTCCTCTGGTTTGGAGCCCAGCTGTAAGAGGTGATGCTTTGTAACAGACTTTTAGCATAACACTCTGTCTACTGATTGGCATACAGGTCATAAAACAGTAACTTCACTAAGTGTTGTTTCCATGTTTTGAATGAAGACTAAATCAATGCCAAAGCATTTGCAACCCAGAGCTGCCTAAAGGACAAAGCTGGGGAAGCAGGAAAGAACATAGCAGTAAGACCCATTTTTCTTTAATTACTTAAAATCTGGCCTATAGTAATTGGTCACATGTGTAGCCCCCTTACTCAGGGGAAATTCTCAATTTTTAGTTGTGTGGTTCCTGATCTTAGATATTTTTTGGTTTTCATTTACTGTTTCAGTTGATTTACCCATTTTTTTCACCCCCATTAAATATGGGTAAGTGTACTTTTAGTGATCTTTGGCTAATAAATCCTAAATATGCTGGATGGATTAAAAAAGATGAAAGCAATTGCCATGTTGCAAAATGCATTTTTATCCATTAAAATAATAGATGTTTCGAATATGGGGGAATCCGCTTTAAGAAGCCACATGAAAGGAAAAAAACATAGTATGTTGACAGAAAGCTGTAAAAATGTTCCACTAACTGTTGATAAATTGCTATGTGTATCAAGTGATAAACAAGTACAGCCTATTGCATCCACATCTAATCCTCTGCATATTCCTCTTGAAAAAAAATGCAACCATTAAAGCAGAAGCATTGTGGTGTTTAAAAGTGGTTAAATCCCATTACTCTTACAGGTCTTGTGCAGGTAATGATGTTTTATTCCGCCTAATGTTTTCTGACAGCAGAATTGCTGGAAACTTCAGCTGTGGAGAAAAAAATGTTCCTACACTTGTTGCTTTGGTTTGGCACCTCACTTTAAATCAGTGTTGGTTCAGGAAGTCAAAACTGAAAATGAAAATTTTGTGATTTTGTTTGATGAAAGTTTAAACAAGTTTAGTCAGTCAAAACAAATGGATATACATGTTCGTTTATGGGGAAAAGGAACAGTTTCAACCAGATATTTGTCATCAGTTTTTTTGGTTCATGCTAGTGCAGACATAATGATGGAAAAATTTCTTGAATGCATGGCGTGCCTCCCACTGTGTAACATTGTGCAGTTATCAATGGATGGACCCAATGTTAATTGGAAGTTTTTTGATATGCTGCAATCAACACTTAGTGCTGACTCAAATGTCCAACTCCTAAACACAGGGAGCTGTGGACTTCACATTGTAAACAATGCCTTTCGACATGGAGCCTCAGCAACAGGGTGGGAAATTCAAAAGTTGCTTTCATCATTATTTAGGCTTTTTAAAGATTCACCTGCAAGGAGGGAAGATTTTTCTAAAATAATTTTAGCCAGTAAGATGCCATTAAAATTCTGCCCACACAGGTGGCTAGAAAATACTCCTGCCTGCGAGCGAGCATTAGAAATTTGGGCAGACATTGAAAATTATGTTAACCAAGTTGAAAAGAAGTACATCAAGAATCCCCACACTGTATCATTTGATGCTATCAAAACTTTCACTATAGATCCTTTTGTTTTGGCTAAACTGCATTTCTTCAATTCAGTTTCAAAACAGCTGGTACCATTTCTCAAGGCATATCAGTCAGATAAGCCAATGATGCCTTTTATGGCCACAGATCTTGAAAAGATGCTAAGAAATATGATAAATCGCTTTGTTAAAAGAACCGTAATGGCAGAAGCTAACTCTGCCTTAAAGCTGTTACAAGTAGACCTTACAGATGCATCTCAGTGTTGTCACTATAAAGAAATTGATGTTGGGTTTCAAACAGCGAAGGTATTGAAAGAATTAAGTGCTAAGAACATTAGTGAACGCAAACTTATGGAGTTTAGAATGGAATGCCGAATATTTTTGCAAAAGCTAGTTGTGAAGCTATTGGGAAAAAATCCACTTAAGTACTCCCTTGTTCGCCACATGAAGTGTTTAGATCCTCGGTTGATGTCAAAAAATAGTGAGACTTGTATTAAGAATCTAACATCCATTCTCACACTTCTTGTTGATGTTCATAGAATACAACCAGAATTATGTGATGGTGTAATATGGCAGTTTAAGGAATTTGTGACCAGTGTTGCAGCAGTAAAATCTTCATTCATAAACTATGATCCAGAAGATAAACAACAAAGAGTAGACACATTATTGTATGAGTACACGTCTTCTACTAAAGCTTTTAGTGAACTGTGGAAAGTTGTGAAACTTCTTTTACTGTTGTCACATGGGCAAGCTTCTGTTGAGAGGGGTTTTTCAGTCAATAAGGAGCTCATTGTAGAAAACATGAGAGAGGAGTCAATTGTAGCACAGAGAATTATTTATGATCATATATCCTATGTAGGTGGTATTGATAAGGTAAATATCTCAAAATCCCTTCTGTTATCAGTTGGAGCTGCAAGGCAAAAATACATACATTATTTGGATGATAAGTCCAAAGAAAAGGAAAAAGCAGCCATATGTGGAAAAAGGAAAGCTATTTTAGATGAAATTGATAGCATAGAAAAGAAAAGGAAACTCATTGAAGGAGAAGTCAAAGAATTACTTAACTCTGCTGATGATTTAGCTTTAAAAGCTGAAACTACAAATAACATTACATACATTGTAAAATCTAATAGCTTTAGAAAAACTGCTCATGAGAAAAGAGCAGTACTTAAAAAAATGGATATGGAACTTGAAACCAAAGTCAGCAATCTTAAATCTGTATAACCATTCATTGATACTCCATATTTGTGGTATCTTCCAAGCATATAGAGAATTAATACTAAAACATAAAATTTTTATATTTGTACAATTTACAATAGAAATGAACTTTTTTTTTTTTCTTTGAAGCATGTTGAACTTCAAACCAGTTTTGATCTTATATCTTCATAATTATTTAGTGTTTTTCATATGAAGTTCATGTAAATAGACTAATTAACTCTTCTGTTCCAAAAACTTATAACTTTCTGCAACTAATTTCCACAATTGGGCTTCTTATTGGACTAAAACTTTGGTAAGTAATATAAAACCTTATATATACTTGTACAGTAAATACTCATGGGCTCCTAAAACATATTTTTGCTGTACATTTTACTATGAATTTGTGGCCAAAACAATTCAATCAATTGTCCTTAATGCATTGATCAGATTTTGGTTTATATAACTGACAAACTTCAATTTTTTTAAAAAAAGCTTTTAAAAACTTAATTCATATAATTGTCATATGTTTTGGGAGTTGAACGAAAAGTGGTTATTCTGATTCTGGTTATGATTGAAGCTTAACTGGAGGTAGAGATTCCTTATGCTCATCATTTTTCATTTATGTAAAATACTTAAGAATATCCTAATTTATACCAATAAAAAACTGAAATTGTTTTATGTTTAAGGTTTTTATAAATAGTTTAGCTAGTTCCACATTTTGGGGTAGCACTTCATAAATTTAGTTTAGCAGTGATTTTGATTTAAAAAAATAAAAGTAAATTGAGGCAATCTTGTTTGATATGAAAAATAATTTTTGGAAAGTAATATGAGGCAAGTGTACTGGTAGACATAAAGGTGGTTAGATTCTTTTGGGTTGGGTGGTGGGCCAGGACTTTCTGACTTCTATGATGAAACTTATTTGAAATTTGTTGCCATGTTCCTAAAATTACACTTTCTGTTTTAAACTCTATTGGTTCACCTTTCTATGATAGTCCACTCCCGAATCATTTCTTGAGGTGCATAGTGATTCCGTGGCTTATGCTTTTTGATTTAACATAACTGTACTACAATTGGATGAAATTTTCCTCAAGTCTGGAACATATTCTGTCTAGTAATTAAGATTTTCATTGCCTTCAAAAGTCACATCCCAATATGCATCCACCAGTGGCAGTCATTGGGAATGTTAAAAAGAAAATAAAAAATCATTCCCATGTATGGAAACACTTTTTATCAGAGCTAGAATCCACCTGTGGGCATAACAGGCACATGCCCCATTTCAAAAAAAAAAAGGGGGGGGTGAGTAAGTAGATAAGTGCTTTGCTTTGTCTCACGTTTCTTGTTTTCAGACATCACACTTTTTCACTTATGGATTTGCAACTCCACGTTTTGTCTTACATTGGCCCGAACTTTTCAGTGATCCACACAGCAGTACTTCAGAACTGCTGTTTGTGATGTACTCTGACAGGCAAGCACCCCATCTCCCCCTTATGGGTCCTCCACGTTTTACCACCGTGTTTTTTTTGGAGGAAATAAATCTCAGAGATTTTTTTACCAGTCCTCTGTTAGACGTGCACCCTCCCCATTCTTAAATTCTGAATCTGCCCTCACTTTATTTTATAATAATTTCAGTTGTTATCAATAATAGTCTGATTACATGGAAGATAGTGCAGAATAGTGATGCAGCTAAAATGACTGATTGAATTAATCATTTTCTGATTGAGGGAAAGGATTTTCTGAATAGCCTTGTGGTAATTGCATCATGATTCAATTTAGCATTATTGGGTAATTTGCCAATTAAAAACATTAAAAAGAAATGTAATGGGTAAAAAAGCACACTCATCCATTTGCATCTTTCATCATTTTTATTACTTAAAACTGAAATTGCTTTTAAAAACTAATTTGAGCATGATACTGTAAAGCGTAGTAATCATCCTGGAATTTTTTGTATATGGCCTGGAAAAGGCCTGGAAAGTCCTTGAATTTTTTCCCCAAAAAAGAGTACGAACCCTGAACAACACTACGATAGTTGACGTGCTGGAAGTGTGTTGAAGATGGAAATTACCATGATCTTTAGGGTAAGTGGTTGGTGCATTTTAATAGTATATCAGGAACAATAAGGTTATGAATTACTAAGAACGTATGGCCCAGGGCTTAAAATTCAAATTTGAAATGGAAGGGAGTCTCCCTACCTGTGTTTGAAAAGGAAGGGGGATTAAAAATTTCAGGTAGGGAGTTTTGAATATGCGACTTAATAACATTAAATGACTCTGGGAAAACATCAGTAATTTTTCAAGCAAAATATAATCTATCAGTGGCGTTGGGTCATTATGGACATCCGAAGCTATGCCCTGCATGAAAAGGAGAAAAAAAAAAAATGTTTTTCCTTTTAATTGAAAAAACTAAACGAAAATCCGTATTTTGTAAATGCAAATGTGGGCCACTACAATATTTGATACGTGAGTAACGCAATATGGCCTTCCATTTACTAGAGCACTACTGATTACTGAATACCGTGTGTGGTAGAGGCGAATGGCGTCAACTCGTCGCCTTGGCGGCTTCTTGTCGAGGCTTAGGTATACAGTGATGAATGAGCAGATGCCCACTGAACTGCGCATGCGTAAAACTGATTTTCAGGGCTGGTCGCCTCACCGTTTAAGATCGGGGATTTTGTTGCCCGTGGTTCGGCAGTGAGTGGCTGATTTTCGTTTGTGGAGTTCAGTGTGTGACGTTTGCTCGTGCCATGTAAGTAAAATGAACAAAGTTCACTTTTTATTGTTCATTTACTTACTTACAGAACACAACACTGTTACTGGTACTGTGACATGATAACGGAATTAGAAAACAAAATTGTTTCATGCGAAGAGCAAGAAGATGTTGCTGAACAAAAAATAAGAACAGTGATAAATTGATGTTAATTCATGCAAAATAAACTTCTTGCTGTCATCAACTTGCTTTAGGAGACACACTGTCACTTTTAAAATATAATTTTTATTTAGTTATATTTCTTGTTTTGATACCATCAACAAATAGAGCACTTTGAATCCTGTTTTCCAAGTAAAGCGGGAAAATATTAATTTGAGGGAGCAAACTGATGCTATTAGCAAAACCTGCACCTCACATAGGAATGTGGGCAGCAAAGTAGCTGGGAACAGGAATAATAAATGCTTTCCCTCATATTCTTCAAGCATGGCATTTTTTAAAAAAGGAACTATTGTGTTTATCTACTTTTAAAAGCACAGATGCAGCCCACCCTAACCAGTGTCAAATTTAAAGTGGGAATTTGTCAGTGTTATTATTTATTGCCACAGTTTCATATTTGCTGAATGAACTAAGATGAAAGAGCAAAATGATTACAAACAAAATTATTTCAGTTCAGCATAACTCTGTTAGTGTTTCTAGCCATTATAAGCCGTAAACATGCAATAGTCATGTTAAAAATTTAGAGACACAAAAACACTTTCAACCTTTACTCAGGTCTTGATCACCTGTGTTATTGACAGGTGATCTATGCACTCCACTAAGAAATCAAAAGACCTGATAGCATTCCTATCAGAAACCCTACAGCAGCTCGTTTCACGAAAAGCATCAGTGTAGTCAGCTGCCGACAACCTTTTCTTCGATTTTCAGATAAGTGCACTATTTTTGTGTGCTAGAAAATCAGGAGAATCCCTATTTTCTAGCTTTGATGAAACTGTGTATCAATGGAGTCTGTTGCCAACAAACTTTTTTTTTCCTTTATCACCATAATTGCACTAGTCCCTCTATGTCTACCAGAGAAATAATAAATGTGTTAGCAATATTTTCAGATTTCGTCAAGGAGTTTATTTCATGAAAAGGTGCACTACGTATCACTCCATCATGGTTGACTGTTCCAGATTTACAAAAAATGCTACTTCAACATTCTTAACTGTTGTGATTTAGATTGCATTTTTCAACCCCAAAAGTAGCCCATGTCATAAAGAGATGCATCATCACCATGGCAGCAAAGTGGTGAGTGATGCTTGTTTGTGGTTAGTTATGCAGGTTCAAGTTCCTTATCAGGATTGGGTAGTCTGTATGTATAATATTTTATGCTGTGTCTTTCCCTAGAACCAGTTGCCCAAATTTATGCGAGGATGACTACTTAGTGACCCATTATGGTAAAGCAGAAGATTAGCAAAGAATGTTATGAACTGTCCCATAATTGTCCAGTTTCATGGGAAAACATACCATGAACCTGAAGGATGATGTTCATGTGAAATGAGGACTGACTCACTATGGTAAGGCTGAAGATTAGCAAAGAATGTTATGAACTGTCCCATAATTGTCCAGTTTCATGGGAAAACATACCATGAACCTGAAGGATGATGTTCATGTGAAATGAGGACTGACACACTATGGTAAGGCTGAAGATTAGCAAAGAATGTTATGAACTGTCCCATAATTGTCCAGTTTCATGGGAAAACATACCATGAATCTGAAGGATGATGTTTATGTGAAATGAGGACTGACACATTACGGTAAAGCTGAAGATTAGCAAAGTGTTTGTCTTATGGCACTGGCTCTCTCCCTTCCCTGGAACCAGTGACCCTGAATTGGGGACAGGTTACTGCTTATAGCCCATTGAGTTGCTCACGGTGGTCGTTAAACCTCCAATCAATCAATGGATGTTGTGTTTGTCTTATGCCATTGGCTCTCTCCCTTGCCTGGGACCAGTGACCCTTAATTAGGGATGGGAGACTGCTTATAGCCCATTAAGTTGCTCGCGGCGGTCATTAAATCTCCAATCAAAAAAGAAACCAGGGGCGCATATAGAATTTTTTCGGAGGGAGGGGGAAGGGTTACGGAACATGTAAGTTTTTGACATCCATCAGGAGAAAATAAAAAAAATAAAAGAAAAAAATAAAAGATTATTTTCTGACTTAAGTTGGTGCATTTTTATTAAATTAAAGCAATTTTTTCTCATGTAAGTTGCATTTTAACAAAAAAAAAAAAAAAAGAAAGAAAGAAAGAAAGAAATTAAACGCTTTCGTGGGAGGGGGCAAAGTCCCCTTGTGGCCCTTCCTCTAAATACACCTCTGATTGAAACCATGGCTTTTTAGAGCAAAGATTGGAACATTTTAAATTCCAGTAAGTTCGTTTCAATCAAAACGTGTCATTCAACTTTTCAGAAACCTATTAATCTTCCGAAAAAAATTTTTTTAAACAGATGTAGTTTAATTACTACACATTTTGATAAAAAGTATTCGGCTACTTTAATTAATTATACATATTTTTTTATTTAACGTATTTAAAAATGTGAAATGTGTGTATCACTTTAGTTTTCGTGTTTGGTTATAGCTAGAGTTAGCCAGATTCTTTGAATTTCAAACACAAAAAGTAACCATGTGAACCTTTGCAGGAATATACAGCCTTAGAGACATTATCAGCTTCATATGTTAACTTAAAGCTTTTATATTTACATTTGCTTTCCTCTGTTGATCCGCGAGCCAAATTTTTAGCTCAGACAAGTAATAATCTTCGGAAAAGTCGCAGTGTTCTGTGTAACGTAGGACGGTGCTGTTGACGTCACAAAAAGCTGCCCAGGCCTTCAGATATCTCGTTGGCCACGCTGTGCCCAGTGTTGCCAATTTGGGGGAAAAGTCGCTAAATTTAGGGACTTTTCGCTTGACGTTAGAGACAAAAATTTTGGTTTGGGATTAGAGACTTTTTAGGGGATTTTCCTCGTGGTTTTGGGGACTTAAGCCCCTTTTTCCGTTTTAGCTGTTTTTTCCATAAATTTTGAGACAAAGTATTTTTCTAGTTTCCAAGGCTTAAATTTTATACAAACATTACGTAACCGCTAGTACTTAAACTTTCGTAAAAGCAACAAATGCCAATTGGTTCACGACTAATCGTAATCGTTATCAAACTTCGTTGCCCATGTTAACATCTCATCCAACAAGATCGTTCGTAAATACCCGTTGCTGGTTTCTAATGCATTTCCTCTCTTTTTCCCGTACTTTCTGCTTACTTATAATTCTCCCTCAGGTTAGTGCTGGGGGTGAGCATCTGGGTGCATCGTATTCTGACTTGTGTTACCAAATTAGGGGTAAAGTCGCTAAATTCAGGGAGTTTGGATTGGAGTTTGTCACAAAAATATTATTTTGGGATTACCTACATTTTTAGGAGACTTTTAGGTGACTTTTTCTTTAATGATTTCAGGGCCTTTTTTCGTTTATGATTTCAAGTATTTAAAATGCGGTTTTTGAAATTGGAAGAGTCTTTAATTTTCCATAGTTCCAATTTTGATTAGAGGTTTAACGACCACCGTGAGCAACTCAATGGGCTATAAAGCTGTCACCCGTACCTAATTTAGGGCCACTGATTCCAGGGAAGGGAGAGAGTCAATATCGTAAGACAAACACAACATCCATGCCTCACCGGGATTCGAACCCTGACACTTCTCGAACGAATGGCCATAAGTCAGCGCTTAGACCACTGCGCCACCGGGGCGGCCAATTCCCTTTTTCCTCCGTCTTATCAGGCATAGGACGCCTGCCTATTACCGTTGAGTTTTCGTGGGATCTCTTAGGCTGTGAATACGATAGTGGTGGGACTCACTTCTGCGTTTCCATTCGCAGAAATATTGTATCATTAAAACAAAAGTTATGTTTTATTTACATCAAAATAACAGTGACATATAACTGGGAAGAAAATGTTTTTTTTTCTTGTGCGAGAAATAAGCTCACCTCCAATGCTATAATTTATTGGTCCACCATACTGCACGTACTAAGTGCGCATAGCTAGTCATCTTGGCTATTTAAAAATTGTTGCTGTATTCTCTCCCCCTAAGTATATATATCATCATCATCATTGTCAACCATTATCAATCCACTGCTGGACGAAGGTCTCCCCAAGTTTCCTCCACAACGGTCTGTCTTGTGCCAGTCTCCTCCATGTCACTCCCGCATATTTACGAATTTCATCCACCCATCTCCCATGTGGTCTTTTTCTGGGTCTTTTCCTGTCCCTTGGAATCCAATCTAAAATTTCGGCTGTCCATCTATGGTCTGTCCTTCTGGCAGTATGTCCAGCCCATTGCCATTTCAGGGATTTAACTCTGATCATGATGTCTTCCACTCTCGTCATTTTTCGGATCCACGAGTTCCTCTTCTTATCTCTCCTGGTTACACCAAGTATGCACCTCTCCATGCTGCTTTGAGTTGTCTGCAGCCTTTGTATGTCTCTTTTAGTTAAGGTCCACGTCTCTGCACCATACGTAAGCACTGGAAGGATGCATTGATCAAACACTTTTCTTTTAAGACATAATGACATATTGCTCTTGAAAATTATGCTGTTTCTTCCAAAAGCTCTCCAGGCAAGTTTTGTACGCCGATTAATTTCTTCATCAATGTGACCCTCACTTGATATCTGCTGTCCAAGATAAACATACGTATCTGTTATCTCCAGTTTTTCTCCATCAATCGATAAATCTTCATTTCTTGTAAAAGCATTGAACATCACTTTTGTCTTCTGAAAGTTCATTTTTAATCCCACTTCTTTACTCTTGTCAGCAAGTTCCTGGATCATACTCTGCAGCTCTGATGGGGTAGTTGCAAAAATGACTACGTCATCAGCAAAACGAAGGTGGGTTAGATAATCTCCATTAATCTTTATCCCTTTGTTTTCCCAGTTCAGTGATTGAAAGACATTTTCCAATGTGGCATTAAAGAGCTTCGGAGATATGGTGTCACCTTGTCTCACTCCCTTTCCAATTTTTATGTGTGTTGTATTTTCAAACAGCCGAATCTTTGCACTTGCATTTTCATAGATGTTATTAATAATATTAATGTATGCATCTTCAATACCGCAGGATTTCAGAGCCGTGGTAACTGCTGATGGTTTCACCGAATCAAAGGCTTTTTCATAATCGATAAAAGCCATGCACAATGGAAGTTCATATTCCCTCGCTCTTTCAATTAGTTCTCTCAGTACGTGGATATGATCTATTGTGCTGTAGCCACTCCTGAATCCAGCTTGTTCTCTCGGTTGAGCCATGTCCAGTGTTACCTTCAAGCGGTGTGAAAGAACTTTAGTGAAGATTTTATAAACCACTGATAGGAGGCTGATAGGTCTGTAGTTCCTGAGATCCTCAATGTCACCTTTTTTATGTAGCAGGATCATTGTAGCGTTGTTCCAATCCTCAGGAATCTTCCCTTCATTAAGGCATCGAGTGAAAATTTGGGCGAGTACTGTTTCAATTTCTGTGTGTATATATATAAATTGTGTGTTTGTTTGTTTGGGTTTTTTACCAAGGAGGTTAGAAGAAGAGGAGGTGAAGGGACCCGTTTTGAGTGAAGTCAAAACAGATCAGCTGTTTCTGTCCTCTCTCTTAGGTGGCGGGAGTCTGCGCCGCGGAGTTCGGGAACGTGACGTCACTTCCTGTGGCTTAAGCAATTTTGCTTAGCGCATGCAAACCAAGGATGGAAAGACGGAATATTTCGGACTTCTTATTTCTTAACATTAGGTTTTTGGTTATATTTTAAACATAGTTACTTGCACATGGGCAGTATGCATGGTTACTTGCACATGGGCAGTAAGTAACCATGCCAACTATGCACTTCCGCTCAAAAAATCATTATTTTGTTCAATTTTTTAAAGAAATACCAACACATATTTTCCTGTTTTTTCCGGAAATTTTTATTATGGGAATGAATATTTCAGCCTCAATTTTTTTCATGCCTGTATGGGTAGAGTACGGGTCCGAAAAACCCGTTCAAAATCACGATTTCCCCATAGAGATATACAGGAGATTCTTAGGTTGGGCGCATTGGCATAGTCAGCTGATAAAAAGTGGAGTCAAGCCAGAAGCATAGGGAGAGGGGCTGTTGCCACCTCCTCTTACTTCTAACCTCCTTGGTTTTTACGACCACCGTGAGCAACTCAATGGGCTAAAAGCAATCACCCATCCCTAATTTACGGCCACTGGTCCCAGGCAAGGGGGAGAGATTGTACAACAAACATAACATCCATGTTTCACCTAGATTCGAACCCGGACCCATCTCGGACGAATGGTCAGCAGCCAGTCTTTAGACCACTGAGCCAATGGGGGCGTCATACATATACTATTTAGCCATATTAAAAAATAATATAAACACATTCAGTTCTTTTCATGTTATTAATTTAAAGTGCCAAATTAGTAATAACAATAATGAGTCATTAAATTTTAAATGGCGTACAAAAAATTCGACATAATTAAAATCTTTTTTTTAGGGACTTTTTCACTTTTGGAGACTTTTTATCACTGATTTGGAGACTTTTGGAATGAGTGAGTTGGCAACACTGGCTGTACCTCTGGTTGCAGGGCTCGACCAAGGAGGTTAGAATAAGATATCTGGAGATGCCCTTGCTAATGGAGCAGTACCACTTTGCGTGAAGCCTATAACCGCGAGCGACGGCCGTCAAAGTATAGGAAAGCTCATGGTTTTCAATGCTATTGGAATGCGTTTTGTGTTGGCCGAATCGCCTTCTTTCGTTGCAAATGTTTCCAATTTCACATCGTAACTTGTTGCCAATGTGTGAGAAAATGCTGAATTTATAAAATTCTTAATTATTTTGAGGCTCCTTTCCATTTTTATTTTAAATTGAAGTACACGAACATTGGTTCGAATTCTAAACAAAACATAATGTTAAAATTGTAAACTTCACTCGTCTAAGAAGTATAAAGCATTCCGATTTGATATTAATAGTTTCTGCAACCAAAAACCATGCAATTCCAAAATACAAACAGATGAAATTACATAGGTATCATGTAAACAATGGCAAATTCCCTCACCTAGCGGCTACACGGTTAAGAGACCAGGGCATCTCCAGAAGTAAATCTCCTTGGGCTCGACTTGTCACTGATTGGAGAAACCAGGGGCTTTGGCCAGAGGCATATTTGCGCCCAAGGCAAACCACAAAATGTTGCGCCCCCCATCTAATTATTATCATTGTCAACCATTCTCAGTCCACTGCTTGACGAAGGTTTCTTCCACAACAGTCTGTCTGGCGCCAGCCTCCTCCACGTTACTTCGCCATGCTTTGGAATTTCATTCACCCATTTCCCACGTGGACTTTTGGGTCTTTTCTTGTCATTACGTCCAGTCTAAAATTTCGGTTGTCCACCGGTGGTCCGTTCTTCTAGTAATATGTCCAGCCCATTGCCATTTCAGGGATTTTACTCTGATCATGATGTCTTCTACTCTGGTGGATTTTCCTTGTCCACGAGTTCCTCTTCTTATCTTTCCTGATTACAAGCATGCATCTCCATGCTTCTTTCAGTTGTCTGCAGCCTTTGTATGTTTTTTTAGCTCAGTTCCAAATCTCGGCTTGGTATACGAAAAAACTGGAAGGAAGCAATAATTAAACACTTTTTTTTAAAGATTTAATACCGTATTCTTGAAAATCGTACTGCTTCTATCAAAAGCTGTCCATCAAAGTTTTATACGCCGGTTAATTTCTTCATCAATGTGACCCTCACTTGATATATATAGCGCAAGGTAAATGTAGGAACCATTGCCTCCAGATTTCCCTCATCATTCGATAAATCTTCATCTCTTGTAAAAGCATTGCACATCAATTTTGTTTTCTTGAAAGTTCATTTTTAATGCTATTTCTTTACTCTTGTCAACAAGTTCTTGAATCGTACTCTGTAACACCGAAGATGTAGTTGCAAAAATGACTGTCAATCGTGTTCTTGTACCTTAATGCACCTTCGTTTTTGAATGAGAACAGTTAACATTTATTGAACATTTTGAAGAAGAAATGTTAATTCTAAGTTTCTAAGGCTACCAATACAGGTGAAACATACAGCATAATAAACAGATTCTATAAAAGGCGAAATAAATTATGGCGAGAAAAAACAAACTGCACCAGTAACTGGTGCGAAAGTTTGAATTCCAGTTTTATGCAGATTGTAAGTAGTGATTTTCGCGCCCTCTCTTGAGCTGCGCCCAGGGCAGTGGCCCCTCCTGCCCCTGCCCCAGTAAGGCCTCTGGCTTTGACCATACTACTTGGTATCTCCCTTGATGTCGTGGAAGATTTCAGTTTCTCTCCTTACGATAAATCCTCAACCCCTGCATCAGTGCACCAGCAGCCTTCCGCTGAGCACCGTTTCCTCAGTTCTGATTATAACTATTCAGTGGTGTAGCCAGAAATTTCTTAAAGAGGGTGAGGGTCCATGAAATTGGTTCGTCGCTGACACCCTCTAGGGAAAAAAATACTTAAAGTGGGAATGAGCCAAAAATCTTTAAAAAGTGAAAAAAATCACTCAGAAAACCTTTTTAAAATATATATATACATATACAGGGGTTGTACAGAATAATGTGAGCACCATGCCGAGAGACGTGAATTTTAATGCAGCTGCGTACGTCGCAATACGCAAAGGTATTCACCCCTTTTTTGTGGTGGATACCTTTGCTTGTTTAGAACCTCAAAGTCCTGTTTAAATGCATCTGAAGTGCCTTGTTGCAAAATTTCTTTCAGGGTGACGCCGAAATGATCGAGCTAACGGACTTCGAAACAGGGCTAATTGTTGGTGGCCGGCTTGTTGGTGACAACAGTATCGAGAGCTACTGTGTCTAGCGTCATGACAGCATACCGTGTTCTTGGAAAAACCTCGTCTGCGAAACACAAGACCGGCCGGAAAACGACCCTAACTGATTGAGACAGGAGAACATTAAAGACGATTGTTATCCGTAATAACAAGACGACTGGCGCCGAAAATTACTGCAGATCTCAATCTGTATTTTCAGATCCCAGTATCAACGAAAACAGCGTGCAGGAATAACGGCAGTGGTGGCAGGAGCATACAACGTGACTTACCGATGCATGGAAGCGTGTAATGTGGTTGGATGAATCCACATTCTCACTATCCCCCCCCCCCGTATGACGTGTTACGTGTGAAGAACACCGTCAGAAGCATACAGCCCAGACTGTCTGCTCCCAACAGTGCAGCATCGTGGTGGTTCTGTCATGCTGTGGGCGGGTCATGTCGGGGTTTTCAGCAGGTTCCCTGATCACCTTGAAAGTACGGTTGACTGGCTGGGCGTATGAAACCATTTTGGCCGACCAAGGCCATCCAATGGCCCAGGCATTGTTTCCGGCAGGGGATGCCATCTATCAAGATATGAAAACGTCCCAATTCACAGATATCGGAATGCCCAATCATGGTTTGAGGAACATGAGGACGAACTTCCACACCTTCCTTGGCCTCCCCAATCACCAGACTTAAATATCATCTAGCCACTGTGCTCTGGGTTGGAAAACAGAGTAAGATCCGCTTATCCTCCTCCAGCATCTCTCAATGACCTGGAGCAGTTTCTTCATGAACAATGGTGTAACATCCCCCTCACTACCATCCAGAATTTGTATGCGTTCATTCCAAGGAGGATTCAGGCGGTTTTGAATGCCAAAGGTCGTCCCACAACCTATTAGGTACGAAAAACCTTTTCCTAGGTGCTCACATTATTCTGTCCAGCACCTGTGCGTAGGTTTATATTCTTACTGAATCCCTCTCAAGGGAGGGGTCCGGACCCGAGGATCATCGTCCATGCTCGTATATTCATTGACGGTTCTAAGATTGCTAGAATTGTGGAATCCGTCGCCGTCTATGTTGATCACGTTTCTGTACATCCGCCGTAAAAAACACCGTAGCGTCTCGCGACAGCGATGTCCACATGTATCTCATTGGCAGCAATAAAACCGGCACCCACCAATTGGCGACCGGCACTGAAACGGCACTTGTTGTTTACAGCGGAACGCGAGCAATCTACTGTTTGCCGCCCCGGTGGCGCAGTGGTCTAAGGCGCTGGTCTCTGATCATTCGTTCCGGGTTCGAATCCCGGTGAGGCATGGATGTTGTGTTTGTCTTACGGCACTGGCTCTCTCCCTTACCTGGAACCAGTGACCCTAAATTAGGGACGGGCGACTGCTTATAGCCCATTGAGTTGCTCACGGTGGTCGTTAAACCTCCAATCGAAAAAAAAAAAAAAGTTTTAATTTAGTACACGAATTTTTTTTTTTTGATGAAACCAACGTTAGTCATCATGATGAATAAAAAAAAAGAACAGAATGCAAAGATAACCACCCATAATATTTGCATTCTAATGTAAACAACAACAGATGCATTGCCAGATCGAAAACAGTAGATTGCTCGCGGAGCTGTTCTAGCGTTCCGCTGTCTTAGCTGTGAGAAATGAGGAATGCGTCCGTTTGTGGAAGAATAGTCATTTTTATATTTGGATGTATACTGCAAACAGGTTAAATTGTTCGATTTGTGCCGACAGCCGCCAAAGAAGAAACCAACCTGTGTCACGACTTCGACGACGTATACGAACTACAAGTGCTGTTTCCGTGCCGGTCGCCAATTGGTGAGTGCCGGTTTTATTGCTGCCAATGAGATAACTCGGTACATGTGGATATCGCTGTCGCGAGACGCTAGTGTAAAAAACACCGAGGCCACGGTGTTTTGTACGGCGAAGGCATGGGCGCCTGGAGGAAGTTTTTCAAGGGGGGTCAAGTGTAATTAATTAAGGTTTTGCTAATATGTATAAAACAGTAATTCCTGAAAATGAAAGATAAATGCTGTTACTATTACTACTATTATTATAATTATTACTATTATCGATGCTCCTCTTGAAGAAAGTGTATGTTAGTAATTGCTATGTAAATTGGTAACTGGTTAACTGTTTTCAAAATAATGAACAGTGTCGAGTAAGACCAAACCTTTTAGTTTTAAGTTCGGCACCCTGAGTCAGCGGAACTTGTTAGGGCGTACGCTTGTGGTTTGCTACTTTGTATTTTAACTTTGCTAAGTTTTCTGCTTTCACGTTATCATTTTCCAATTCCAATAAAATTGGAATATTAAATTATGATCAAGTAGACTTATTGAAAAAAAGTCTACATGATCATAATTTAATATCCCAATATTCTTTTATGTCTAGTATAATTTCTGTTAATTTCCTTTAACAGAAATTATACTAGACATAGAACCAGATAAGGATTCACTGAGTGTCTGAGACCGACGCCGTTAATCTGTGCCGACAATTCGGACCCATCCTTTGCCCTCTAGCTAGCGGTATGTGAGTCAAGTGCTTGGTTAGAAAATTAGACGAGAATAAAGTGCTGTGTTATTCTTTCGAATTATACATGGGAATAGCTTTTTAAATTAGTTTATTGAGTATGAATACAGCACTGCAATTAATAATAGTTATAAAAAGCTCTGCATGTCTGAGGAAAAGCAGTTATAGTTTTGTAAACATGATATCTGTAGACCCCCTTTATTGTTTTATGCGATATTCATTTTTCATGAGCACATGTGGTAAAAATATTTTTCAATAAATCAATTTGAGGAATAAAATCGGGTGATTAAGGGTAATATGAAAGAACGACAATGCGGTATATTTAACATTGCTGCAACTTCACGTATCGGGTGTTCGTTGTATGTAGCGCCGTATTTTCTATTTCATAGCTGATTTTCATCAAAATTGGTAACCTAATTAAATGTTGATCTAGGAATTTGTTGGTTCGCATTCACACCGGAATATTCTTTCTGCGCTATTTATACGATATATTATGCGTTCAATTAAACACTGTATGCACCTTTCCAATAGCTATGAATTTCTCACCAACTCCTCGCGGTAACAGATGGCGCTGCTCATTGGCGCACCCACGGAGGGGCTTTTGGGGCTTAACCCATCACCCCCTAATAAGCAATTAGGGTGTGATGCTTAAGCCCCCTCAAAGGAGATTAAGAAAATTTACCAAAATATCATCTACATCTTTTCTTATAAGAAGAGCTTTCACTCATTCGTCCACCACAGCTCTTCGAAAGCAGGAAATGGATACCATTTATAATATATTTTTTTTGTGGTTTAACGACCACCGCGAGCAACTCAATGGGCTATAAGCAGTCGCCCGTCCCTAACTTAGGGTCACTGGTTCCAGGGAAGGGAGAGAGCCAGTGCCGTAAGACAAACACAACATCCATGCCTCACCGGGATTCGAAACCGGACCCCGTTCGGACGAATGATCAGAGGCCATCGCTTAGACCACTGCGCCACCGGGGCGGCCACCCGTAAACATGGATATTCAGATGAAACCATACATAGGAGAGTAGCCAAGATTAAAAGGAACAGGACTTTAACATTAACATCTGTATATGAAGAAAAAGATAGGAAATACATTGGTTCTCTTCCCTTTGTACCGAATATGTGCTATTCCATGAAAACGATATTTCATCAAAACGATTTTGATATTGGAATAAACACAACCAACATTAAGTCCTTACTTCTGAAAGACAGAGATCTTGTGCCTTTTGATGTGAAACATGGTGTACATGTTTTCCCTCTTAACAGTATAGAAGAAAATGAACAACAAAAAGTGTACACAGGCTCCACTTTTCGTTTAATATCAGCTAGATTAAAAGAACATAAATATGATGTTAAAAATAGAGATACAACCACAGCTTTAGCACGACTTGTACACTAAGGTAATTAATTACCTTCCTGCCTGGGACGAGATTAAAATTCTCAACACACCAAAATCTAGATCAACTTTAAGATTTGTTGAGAGTTTGTATTTTATGAAATATGGGAATACAGTGTGTAATGATAATTTACCAGAATTTATACCTATACCGTGGAAAACATACTTGGGTTTGTCGGGTTAGGTATTAATAAATCAATAGACTTAACCTATTACTGTTATGTTTGACTAGTAACAAATGTTGTCCCACACTTTCATTGGGTAAGCCCATTTCATACTAGTTACGTCATTACGACTGTGTGTCTTATATAAATATTACAGTGCTTGTCACGTTCGTTAGGTGAATTTTAACAGCATCTGAAGATGGTACCCACTTTGGGCACCGAAATATCTCATGTGTGTACATATTTTATTATATCATCTTTTTAAATGAATATATTAAATTTTTTAACATTGGAGTTAAAATATCTATCGTGTCATTTCGGTAGTTTTTCATGTATGTAGTTATCGGCAAGAGTTAAATTCACAGTGATTTCACAAGTTTTCAAAATGCGCACCGCCTGAGACACTGTTCACGTCACGTCGGTAGCCCAGCTCCTGCCAAGCACGATACAGCATGTCCTTCATGTGCTCAAATGTGGCATGGGGATTTTCTTTGCCCCAAATGAGAACAATATGCTTGTTGACTTTGCCATTCGTATGAAATGTGGCCTCATCACTGAAAACAAGACGATTTTCAAACTCTTCTATTTCAAGTCTCTCTGACATAGAATTGCTTACGCTTTTCCCTGTAATCTCTCTTTAAGGCCCGTACAAGCTGTAGCTTGTAGGGTGTCATTCGAAAGCGTGTCCTTGCGACACGCCAAACTGTCTTTGGAGGAATCTGGGTTTCCAGACTTGCTCTTCTTATGGATTTCATGGGGCTTCGCAGAAATGTTTCCCGAACCCGCCCGACCATCTCTTCCGCTACTGGTGGTCGTCCATATCCTTTTGCCCTGCACAGACAGCCTTCCTCTTTGAACTTTTTGTGCCATGTCCAAATCTGCATTGCAGGTTGTGCATCTGAGCACATCAAGAACATGCTGCGTCGTGTTTGGCAGGAGCTGTACTACCGACTTGACATGTGTCGTGTCACAGGCGGTGCGCATATTGAAAACTTGTGAAATCGTTCATGAAATCCACATACTTTTGAATTTTTCATTTAAATTTTGACGAATAAATCTTATTTTGCTCAACATTAAGCCTGTTTAGTTTCATTTCCCTAGACTATTTAGTTACTCAGATATTTACATCTCAAATGACACCAAATTTTCTGAAACACCCTGTATTTTACATGTTAAAAAAATTATATAGTGTCTTCTTTTTTTTTTTTTTTTGATTGGAGGTTTAACGACCACCGTGAGCAACTCAAAGGGCTATAAGCAGTCGCCCGTACCTAATTTAGGGTCACTGGTTCCAGGGAAGGGAGAGAGCCAGTGCCGTAAGACAAACACAACATCCATGCCTCACCGGGATTCGAACCCGGACCCCTTACGGACGAATGATCAGAGGCCAACGCCTTAGACCACTGCGCCACCGGGGCGGCAGTGTCTTCTTCCCAAAACAATTAAGGACTACGTACTTCACTAATTGTGGTGCCTTCGCGAGTTGTTTCACGTAGACAAAAATTAGAATGAGAGGGAGGGGGAGAAAAAGAAAGCTGTCAAATTTAGCTGCGCCGCCCCGGTGGCGCAGTGGTCTAAGCGATGGCCTCTGATCATTCGTCCGAAGGGGTCCGGGTTCGAATCCCGGTGAGGCATGGGTGTTGTGTTTGTCTTTCGGCACTGGCTCTCTCCCTTCCCTGGAACCAGTGACCCTAAATTAGGGACGGGCGACTGTTTATAGCCCATTGAGTTGCTCACGGTGGTCGTTAAACATCCAATAAAAAAAAATAAATCTAGCTGCTGTTCTATAAAGCAGAAGTGAATACCTCCCCAATCTCCGGATAACAAGTTGATAATCAGGGCTGAATACAGGGGCGTATATTGAATTTTTTTTCCGGGAAGCGAGGGGGTGGGGTTCGAGTAAAACATTTTTTTTTTTTTTGTAATCCACCAGAACAAAATAAAAGTTGATGAAAAAAATTAAAGCATTTTTTCTAATGTAAGAAGCATTCAAAAATATTATTTAATGTTCAAAAAACTACATAGTGTCTTCTTCCCAAGGCATCAGAGAGATTAACAGCGACGTACGCCACAACCGTATATAAACTATAGGCGTACACTACATATATGTACACACATTGTGCACGTATACTATATATATACAGCCCCCTCCAACAAGAATTCTTGGGTGCGCCACTGGCGCTGCTATCTTAATTGCTGTTCGTATCCCCAGAAGCTTAGACCATATGAATATGGTAGACACAGCTGCTCCCGTTCACGCAGTGTTGAGAGAACGGCACTAACATGTCAAGCGGGTTAGTCACGTGATGTGTGCCAAGATTTCTCTGAGGGAGCAGGTAATGGCGATGATCAACAGCATTTACCTTAGACCATGAACATGGTAAGCACAGCTGCTCCCGTTCACGCAGTGTTGAGAGAACGGCACAAACATGTCAAGCGGGTTAGTCACGTGATGTGTGCCAAGATTTCTCTGAGGGAGCAGGTAATGGCGATGATCAACAGCATTTACCTTAGACCATGAACATGGTAGACACAGCTGCTCCCGTTCACGCAGTGTTGAGAGAACGGCACAAACATGTCAAGCCGGTTAGTCACGTGATGTGTGTCAAGATTGCTCTGAGGGAGCAGGTAATGGCGATGATCAACAGCATTTACCTTAGACCATGAACATGGTAGACACAGCTGCTCCCGTTCACGCAGTGTTGAGATAACGGCACAAACATGTCAAGCGGGTTGGTCACGTGATATGCGTCAAGATTGCTCTGAGGGAGCAGGTAATGGCGATGATCAACAGCATTTACCTTAGACCATGAATAAGGCATTTACACGGTGACCCGTTCAATATAATTTTACTAAGTTTATCTGCATAAAATATCATAGCGATCAATTATTTTCATAAAAAATGTAGTGGTTTATTTTTCTGCCCCCTAGTTCGTGTGGTAAAAAATTTTGAATTTCAGTCACTCTGTGGTTGGTACTCTCGCTGAAGTGTTAGTTTACACATTTTTACTGCCTCCCCTTACAACGCAGGATTTTTTTAGCAAAATAACCATTAATCTTTGCACCTTTAGCTTTCATTGTGTATACTTTTTTGTTGTTATAGAGTGCATATATAATCTCCTATGATTTTTTGAAGTTGTTCCACTACGTGTATATTCTTCCTGTTATAGTGTGAAAAGTCACCTCATTTCTCCACTCCCCCCCCTCATTCCCATTAAAATTGTGCGTAGCGTTCCACAACAAAAGTATTTTTCTCTCATTGAGGACAGTATAAGTGTTCTCCTGTGAAAAATTTGCGTTGATAAGTCAATTATTTTTGGGGTTATGAGTGTGTGAAAAATTTTCCGAGGTCCACAATAGTAGACGTCTGTAAAGGGTGGAATTGTTTACTATCAACTGTGAAATCACAGTTTTGTCCACGCCGGGCATCGCACCCGAGTCGCCTCACACCGGAGTAAGTCGCTCTTCCAATTGAGCTACGCGGACACGTGCTCTCCTTGCTATCTGCCTTTATCTCATGTGCGTCCTGCGGGGTAGGCACGTCAGACAATATATCTAGATGTAGGAAATATTAGAAGCACATATACATGCATACAGATGTACACGGATTTTAATATATAGAAATACCCCTCAGGCTAACAGCCACAGCATATACGTTGTAAAAATGAGATATTTTGCCAAATGGCAGGCCCTCATTGTGATCTTTTTTTTTGGGGGGGGGGGGGGCAAAGATGGTGTGTACGTTTTTTTCTAATTTTGATAATACACATCAGTTTTCTTTCTAAAACAGCAAATCAATAGTTATCAAGGGCTACACAAAGTCTTGCATAGCAGTTATATAATGCTAATCAAAAAATAAATCAAAAGCTGTACATCCCTAAATTATAAATTTTGGACGATTCCGTTTCATGAAAAAAAAAAAAAAAAACGATTCCTTACCTCCTTTTTTTTTTTTTTTTTTTTTTGGTCTACCCTGTTTAGATACTTAATCAATGAATATAACCGTCTTATGTTGGGCCGGTTCTTCTCTTTTGTAAGGCTTGTATAACTTGTTTGAATTACACATTACTTTTTATGTGTGACCTTCATTTCAACTTTTTATACAGTGGGAACTTATATGTTAAATTAAATCATGATTTTCCTAATTTTTTCACTTTGGAATAACAAAGTAATCCCGCTACAGATCAAACAGTACAAAACAGCACTATCATTCAAGGTCTATAAATCGTATATCTACTACATCTATATCTTCGGATGACAAACATTACCACATGTAAGCAGCATTTCATCATAAAATGTAAACGATCTTATCTTATATTCAAATATTTGCTGACATCCAATAGCACAACATGTGCACCCCATGGTACAAATGAATTTCAAAATTTCCTTCAACCACAGAAATTAAAATCGCTCACTTAACTTCAAGTAATCTATAATGATTTTCAGTACAATTACCACAGATATCATATAAAGGTTCCTTATATGATATCTGTGACAATTACGAACTGCGCACCGAGAAAGCCGGTGCAAAGAATATATAACGCATGAAGAAGGCTAACTCTCATAGAGATAACATAAAACAGGCGACAACAGCGCCACCACATCTTAAAAAGTAATATGCTGTGCGAGAAAGTTAACATTCAGGAGCAAAACATGTTATAGGCAAGGAAATCACGTGCTGTAAGTAGCTCTGCTGACTGTTCTTTACCCAAAGAATTGAAATCAACAGAAATACGCATGCGCAGTCTACTCCGGCATCAGCCTGTATGTTGCTTATGTGCACTGCATTTTAACTCTGAAGATATGGCGGCGCTAGTTACGTCTCGCCGAGCCTTAACTTCTGGTTAAATTTCTATATCCGGTGGTTGCACAGATATCGTATAAGGGACTAGATTGGTTGTTTGCTCTGTTGAGCATGGGCTAGCGCTGTGAGAAGCATGGAGCCACATTGAGCGAGTCAAGATGGCGGCGGAGCATGGCACGTTACGCAGGATAGTTTGGACTTGGTTATTGTGTAAATCATGGTGAAAGCTTCCTCAGATAAAAATCTTACGCAGAGAGACAAAAATATAATTGCTGTTACTTATTTGCCTCTTGCCCAATGCTGAAAACAATATATATATATATATATTGAAATTTAAAGCTGGTATTGTATGCAAGTATAGAAAATTATTGGAAAAATGCGGCAACGATTTAAAATAATGTAAACGCAAATAATAATTTATTTAAAATCAATAAGTAGCTATTAAATCCAACAAACTATTGATTTGAACCCGAAAAAAAGGCTTCCACATGCTTTACATAGAAAAGCTGAAATAATGTGAATCTTTTTCCTTGTTGCTATTACCTCTGTCATTCTGATTTATTTATTATGTTTGCTCAAAAAAGTTTTGAATTTCACCAAAAATTTTGATATTTCGTCTTATGCGCTAAGGAAATTTCAGTTTTAACATTTCCCATTTATTTGGGCAATATAGCAACGAAATGGAGTATTAAATGTAAACATTCATTAACAAGGAACGTCAAAATCATATCTCTCAGCAAATTAAACCCAGCGTGATATTTTTTTTATATCGCAGATACCGGAATGTCTTCTCTGGAATTTAAGACCTGGCCGAATCTGAAAAAATTCAATATTTTGCAAGACCCTTGGCATTCTAGTTAGCACTAAAGAATATTACTGTTTTTTACTTAAATTTTATATATTTCCGCCGCTAAACGGGTACTGACTGCTTTGAATCTCAATATAAATAGAAAATCACAGTACCAAACTCGTATTTCTTTGACTTAATGCAAAGTAGTCCTGCTTAAATGGATCGTGATGACCCGCTGAAAATGGCGCCTACCTTCTCACGCCTCATGGGCTGGGTGTCCAATCTAGCTTCTTGTATATGATATCTGTGGGTGGTTGACGCACATCACGTGTCTACCCTGTGGAGATGTTTGTGCCACCTTCGGAGCTCCTACTCTGTCTACCTTGAGACCCTCCTACATACGATTATAAACGAGGGTTTTTTTTTTTTTTTTTTTTTTTTTGAGATTTAACGACTACCGTGAGCAACTCAATGGGCTATAAGCAGTCGCCCGTCCCTAATTTTGAGTCACTGGCTCCAGGGAAGGGAGAGAGCCAGTGCCGTAAGACAAACACAACATCCATGCCTCACCGGGATTCGAACCCGGACCCCTTCCGACGAATGATCAGAGGCCAACGCCTTAGACCACTGCGCCACCGGGGCGGCTTAAATAAACGAGGGTCTACCTATATTCGTGGTCTAAGCTCCGAAGCGCAGCGTTAGGTTTGCCAATCTATTCCCTCCAAGTCCAAGGTCTTTCGTGTATGCTATATCAAAGAATATAAACGCTTCGGCTATATCCTCATTGCAAATGGGGGTTGCCGAAACAAAGTAGCGGGTAGTTGCCGCTTTTCAAATTTCCCTTAGACCATTTTAAAATTCGTATGTGCGTGCTCAGCAGACAGATTTGGTAACATATAACCACAAATAACAGGAAAACATGAGCTTTATGAAAACATTCGTGTAAGGAAACTAGTGTTTTTGTACATTAAAGGAAACTAGTGTTTTTTGTACATTTTGAATATACTATTGATGTTTTTCGTACTGAAGTGGAATGAAAACATCTGTTTTGCGCAGTTGTACAAAAATACTGTAATATAAGTGTTACACGACGTGTCCCCTTTAAGAATTCATATTGCTGGTTTGCCATAAAAATATATCTGTTTTGGTAACCATAAAGTTACAGAAATAGTCTTAGATGTGAAAAGAGTAAAGTGTAGCCTGGGTTATTTTTTGGGAAGGAAAACTGCCAGATATTAATGTGACATAAAAATCCAATTATATGGAAAGATTAAAAAATATTTGAGATCCCAATTTACGAAGTCATGCCTATGAGGTAAGTTTTGCCTTTAAAATTCAGTGTAGAGATACCCATTAAATTTATTGTTTAACAGATTTTTCTGTGTGTGAAATCATATGAAAATTCTTAATGAAATTGAGTAATGTTAGTCAACAGAAAGAGGAGTATGCACGAATGTTTTATTTTCATGAAGACATAATTTTCAGGACTCAGAATTTTACAGGGACAAAAAGGGATATGTGTTTATTTTGATTTTGCTTCATGATTGCTGAGAATGTGCTTTTAAAACTTGTGGCGTTTTTTTTGTTTTTGTTTTTTTCTGCTGCATATTTGGATCAATGAGATGCTTTAAAGTATTCCTAATGTTCCTTTTGGCATCCACTATGACACTTTTAGTGTTTTTCTGTTTGTGCAAACAACACAACTGCCTAAACATCAAAAGTGAGATTATTGCACTTGCTGTTTTCTGAATAAATGGAAATTGTAAATTTATCAGCATGGACTCAGCCCTGAAAAATCTTTTGGAGAAGTCACTGAAGAATTGATTGTAAAGGAAGTGAAGAAAGAATCAAATACTGCAACACATAATGTGACAGATACTAATGAAGATACAAAGCTTTCAAAGCATGAGCTCCTTCACACAGGAGAGAGCCCACACAAATGTGTTATATGCTTCAAACAATTTACTCAGAAAAGTAAACTTTCAAGACATATGCTCCTTCATACAGGTGAGAAGTCCCACCAATGTGATATGTGCCCAAAAAAATTTACTCAGAAAAGTATTCTTTCAAGGCATGTGCTCTTTCATACAGGTGAGAAGCCCCACCAATGTGATGTATGTCCCAAAAATTTACTCAGAAAAGTGATCTTTCAAAGCATGTGCTCTTTCATATAGGTGAGAAGCCCCACCAATGTGATGTGTGCTCCAAAAAATTTACTCAGAAAAGTGATCTTTCAAAGCACTTGCTCCTTCACACTGGTGAAAAACCTTACCAATGTGATGTATGCCCCAAGCAATTTACCCAGAAAAGTACTCTTTCAGTGCACATGCATAGTCACACAGGTGAAAAGCCATATCAGTGTGATGTTTGTGCCAAAACGTTTGCTGATAAACATAAGCTTCCAGCACATATACTCATACATACAGGTGAAAAGCCTCACCAATGTAATGTATGTTCCAAACGATTTACTGCAAAAGGTGCTCTTTCAAATCATATGATTCTTCACACAGGTGGAAAACCTCACCAATGTGATGTATGTTCTAAACAATTTGCATGGAAATGTAGTCTTTCAAATCATATGCTCCTTCACACAGGTGAAAAGCCACACCAATGTGATATGTGCCCCAAAAAATTTACTCAGAAAGGTGATCTTTCAAAGCACTTGCTCCTTCACACAGGTGAAAAACCTTACCAATGTGATGTATGCTCCAAGCAATTTACCCAGAAATTTACACTTTCAATGCATATTCGCAGTCACACAGGTGAAAATCCATACCAATGTGATATATGTGCCAAAACGTTTGCTGAGAAAAGTAAGCTTTCAAATCATATGCTGATACACACAGGTGAAAAGCCTCATCAATGTGATGTATGTTCCAAAAAGTTTACTCGGAAAAGTCATGTTTCAAGGCATATGCTCCTTCATACAGGTGAAAAGTCACACCAATGTGATGTGTGTTCCAAGCAGTTTACTCGGAAAAGTGATCTTTCAATGCATATGTGCATTCACACAGATGAAAAGCTTTAATAATATTATGTAAACTTAAAATAATTTACTCAGATGGTGTTCTATCAATGCACCCATCAACACGTTCTGCTTGACACAGATGAAAAGCCACACTAATATGATGCTCCAAATGATTTACTGACCAAAATGTTCATTCGTTACATTGGCTTTACCACACAGGTGTGAAGCATCACCTTTGCTCAAAAAAGTTTGTTTTCAAGGCATATGCTCTTCCACACAGTTGTTTTACAAACCTTATCAATGAGAAATATACTTCAGTTTGTTCAAGAAAAACAACTCCCAAGACATATTCTTGTCCAATCAGGTAAACAGCCTCACCAATGTGTTGCATGCTGCAAAGTATTTGCTTGGAAAAGTGATCTTTTAAAGTATTTGATCATTCACATAGAAAAGCATCACCAATATGAGTCCTACTCAAAACAATTTACTCAGAAAAGTAAACTTGCAAAGTATGTGTTTCTTCAGGAACATGTGTGAGTGCTGTGTGTGTTTGAAGAACCCCACTCATGATTTGAATTTGTGAAAATTCACGGAAGCAGTAATCGAAAGGTAAAAAATATGTGCTGTAGGTAAGATAATATTCTTTTTACTAGTGCGGTGCTGTTATTTGTCAAGTTTAGTTACAAAACAAGTTACAAGAGTTGATTTTTTTTCCAATTGGATTGTGACAATGTCAGTAAGGAAAAAGTGTGTTGAATCTATTTGAGAATGATTGCACTGAATTAAATAAAAAAAAACACATCTAAATTTAATTCTTTTCCTTGAATTAAAGGCTTCCTAGGTTATTTGTGGGGAAAAAAATCTGTAGAGGGAGAGAGCCTTTGGAAAATGTCTTTATTTTTTTATTAACACTGTGGTATGCCCCTTAAGATTGCTTTACCCGGATAGTGGATAGCGTCAGCTGAGTGATTCTTTGTCTTCCCGTACCCATTTTTGCCACTTGCCCAGATGTCAATGTTTTTTTTTTTTTTTTTGTAATTTCTCTTTAAAAGTTTTGGTGTTTTTTAGTGGAAGTAAAAATAATAAGGAACAATAAAGTTATGAATTAGTGGTACTCCTTGATTTAGGACATACAATGACTGGGAAGAAACACAATCGCCATTCCATTACTGTGATTGTATTATTTTTTAGTTGCAACATTTTGTCATAGCTTCTGTAACCTAACAGAAATATTCGTGCTAATTTAGAGATAAGACTGGAAATTATGGAAGAAATATTCTTCACAAATATATAGAACGTTTACAGGATTATTAACATGGCAATCAGAGTGTCCTCAGTTTTGTTCTTTTCCTGTTTAACATTCTTCACAAATACATGGAACGACTACAGGATTATTAACATTACAATCAGAATGTCTTCAGTTGTGTTCTCCTATTTAACATGAAACATCACATCAGAGTTTAAGCTGGTTTAAAAAATGCTGTAGCAAAAATGCTAAAATGGGGAAAAAAGTTGTAGCGAAATGCTAAAAGAGTTAGCTGCTTTTGTTTTTGTCGTTTAGAAAATCTTAACATCAACTGAATCATTCACACCGTCAACACTTCGGACATCACTGGAAAACTAATGTTTATGGCCTTGGAGGAATGCCGTAGACGCAATGTTGGTTGACTCAGGTTTAAACTTGAACTTTGAATGGGGGAAGGGGTCTAATCCCTCTAGTATCTATAAACTTTACCTCACCCTTTATGGAGTGCTGTAGAATGCATGAAAAGCGGGGAGGGGGGGGTTGAGCCAACAGGTGCTGTAGGAACTTACCTTAATAATTAAGAAAATGACGTGGAAGACAATAAAAATAAAAAGTGAACTCCGTTTATTAGACGTAGAAAATAAGGGAATCAAAAGATGCTAGCTTTCACTACCTCTGGATAGCTTCGTCAGGCATTTAGTAGTTAAAGATCGCAGAACCAACTGGAACAAATGTATTTCTAAGAATATAATTAAATTCAAAATAAGTAAAACACTTGCACAATGTCACGGGTTGTTTGATCCCAGGGCCGGGTGGTCACGTGTAACTTCTAGAAGCCGGTGCCATATGAAAGGAAGGCTCGTGGTTACATCTTTGTTACACACATTCCGTTGCGTGATGATCTCGATGGTTTTGCGAAGCGCAGTAGCTCTTGCGCTGACGTAAGGTGCTAGTTTCTTAAAATCTCCCCATCTGGGAACTGCCCTTTCAGATGCAACATCATGGGCAACTACTGCGCTTCGCGAAACCATCGAGATTATCACGCGACAGAATGTGTGTAACAAAGATGTAACCACGAGCCTTCCTTTCATATGGCACCGGCTTCTAGAAGTTGCACGTGACCACCCGGCCCTGGGATCAAACAACCCGTGACATTGTGCAAGTGTTTTACTTATTTTGAATTTAATTATATTCTCAGAAATACATTTGTTCCAGTTGGTTCTGCGATCTTTAACTACTAAATGCCTGACGAAGCTATCCGGAGGTAGTGAAAGCTAGCATCTTTTGATTCCCTTATTTTCTACGCCTAATAAACGGAGTTCACTTTTTATTTTTATTGTCTTCCACATTAATTGGGCTTACAGAAACCCGTTTTTTCATCGATCGTATATATATTTGTTAAGAAAATGACATTAGTGGAGTGCAAATCGCAGACAGAATCATAAACTAGTTTTCACAGAAATAGAAAAGTCTGAGCAGAATCTGCTGATGGGTTGATATTTAAATGGCTGGTGCCATTTTGGCATGGACTCTAATTTTTCTCTCGCATTTTGGATTAAGTCGTTGCATTTCGCGAAAATAGCGACCATAGCTTAATCTCTGCATCACATCAGAAAACTTGAAAATTACTTTGAATAAAGTTCACGTTGAAAATTGGCTTCCTAGTTTCTTAATTCAATTACTGATCAAAAACTTCTATTTTGGGAATTCTTACTAGGATTTTTTTTATTTTAATTGCAAATTTTTGGAGAAAACTCTTCTCCTTCTTCAGGTTGTCTTTTGTTGTCACTTTTTTCCCTGTCACTATCGTGGTTACAGTTAACCTTGGCGGTTACAGTTATTTTTCATCAAATCCTGCCAGTCAATGATGATGGAATTCTGATTTTTCTTAAATTTTTTGTTTTTGTTTGGAGGTTTAACGACCACTGAGCAACTCAATGGGCTATAAGCAGTCGCCTATCCCTAATTTAGGGTCACTGGTTCCAGGGAAGGGAAAGAGCCAGTGCCGTAAGACAAACACAACATCCATGCCTCACCGGGATTCGAACCCGGACCCCTTTCGGACGAATGATCAGAGGCCATCGCTTAGACCACTGCGCCACCGAGGCGGCCTTAAATTTAAGGAAAAGAGATAAAATAAAATAAAATAAAATAAAATAAAATAATTAGTCAAAATTTTGTAGTTTAACATTTCTGAAATCACAGTAGTTTAGTCAAAATTTTGTAGTTTAAAATTTCTGAAATCACAGTAATTTAGTCAACATTTTGTAGTTTTAGGAATGTCAAAACAGAAACTTATTTTTCACTGTTATGTTGAAGTAATCCTAAAACTGATATGGATGTTGAAAAGCTGTGTGGATAAGCATGTGTCCAAGGGAAGGAATTTCCCCACCCCGGAAATGTTTAAATATGCATTATATAGATAGACAGGTTTTTGCAGTAGCACCAGAACTGCTCATTAATAATCTCAAAACTGATGCATTTAAACACAAGCTTTTGCAAATTATTAAATCGATGTAAATATTTATGCCTTGATGTAGAGGCCTGCACAGATTGTGCTGGTTTCATGTAAGAAGAAAGTGAAGCATATAAAACTGGGATGAGAGGGGGAAAAGTACTTTAGTGGGCCAGCTTTTTAACTATGTTATGCTACAGATCGTTCCTTAACAGTTAATTATAAAATTTCATTGTAATTCTGTATGGGCGGGTTTTTTTTTTCAATGTCCAAACATAATTTTAGTAGCCCTGTCCACACAACATTAAAGACAAGTTGGTGATTTGTGAACTTCTACATTTATAACATAAATGTAGAAGTACCAGAAATGTTACTTGTACATTTTATGATGTAAGACATCCACGAAGAGAGCTGCTTCATAGAATCTCTATTCGAAAATAGGGAATAGGAAGCAAACACACACACACATTGTTGGTGAAGGACTGCCTTATGAAACACCTGTTTTAGTCCTAGTTGTAAATGAATTTATGGCACCTCTATTCATATTGTACTGTGGAATTAACTTTTTTACGGGTCTTATAGAGGTTATTATTAAAAAAAGTTGATTGTCAAATTTTTTTAATAATAACCTCTATAAGACCCGTAAAGCATTCGTCCGTAAGGGGTCCGGGTTCGAATCCTGGTGAGGCATGGATGTTGTGTTTGTCTTACGGCACTGGCTCTCTCCCTTCCCTGGAACCAGTGACCCTAAATTAGGGACGGGCGACTGCTTATAGCCCATTGAGTTGCTCACGGTGGTCGTTAAACCTCCAATCAAAAAAAAAAAAAAAAAAAAAAAGACCCGTAAAGAAGTTAATTCCTATTATAGTGTCTGAGGTCCCATCATGCAAAAAGTTATTTTGTAAAATTTTAGGTGTGAAGAAATAGATCTTTTTCTGTGTGTTCATGGAATTAGAAAAATATATTGCACACACACACACACACATGCATATAAATGCATGCACACATATACAATATTTGTGTTTCTCCCAACAGATATCCTTTATACATACTCCTATTTCAATTTGGTTGAAGAACTTTCAATTCTTCTTCACAACTTCTGAGTTCCTTTGTTTTTATGGACATCTCTGGCTTCTAGATTTTTATCAGAGACTGGAAATTCTTTAATTTATTTATTTTTTAAGAAAGTTTTACTTAAAAAAAAAAAAAAGACAGTTCCGTCAATGAACCTTCAAAACATTTAAATAAGATTTTCAAGAACTTTACTCAAGTATAATGAAAAGATTTTAATTCAATATCAGGCAACAGCAAGAGAAAACTGGTAGCAATGTTTAAGGTGGTTTCACCTAAAATCTCTGCCTTATGTCTCCAATGGTAAAACTTCATTACATATTTTCTTCGCAATTAATGTATTCCCAAGGATGAAAATTTGCAGATCGATAAAACTAACTTTAAGTTATAGCATGTGATACTTAATACTTGCTGAAACATAACCATAATCATATTGAAAATCAATCATTTTTCTTTGAGTAATGTTCAAACCTGTTAATAGATGGCGCATCCTGTACAATGATGACATCAGTAGACAAACAAATATTGGATTGGTTATGTTTTAGCAAGTATTAAGTATCCCATGCTATAACTTTAAGTTAGTTTTATTGATGTGCAAATTTTCAGCTTTGGGAATGCATTAACTGCGAAGAAAATATGTAAAGAAGTTTTACCATTGGAAACATAAGGCAGAGATTTTAGGTGGAACCACCTTAAATTCTTCCTGAGTAAACAAATCCTTTGATACAGTGTCTATGCATTGAGAACAGGCCTGGATAAAAAATTAAGGCCAGAAATGTATATAAAAGAACTCAGAAGATGTGAAGAATAATGAAAAGTTCTTCAAATTGAAATAGGATTAATTATATTATTCTGAGTACAGCCTTCAGTAAGTGGTTTAATTCCTGGATATGAGCATGTCATCATCATCATCATCATTGTCAACCATTATCAATCCACTGCTGGACGAAGGTCTCCCCAAGTTTCCTCCACAACGGTCTGTCTTGTGCCAGTCTCCTCCATGTCAGAGCATGTATGTAGGGGTATTTTCTTTCGTGAGTGCATGTCTTCAACTATTGATTATTAATATTCATTCATTCTCAGAGAAAAAGACAAATCTTCCACAAAACAGAAGGAAGGTCTTTAATTATTTTCAAATGGGTGATGTAGCTTATCAAAGCTTACAGTTGATGGTGCTTAAAGGATGTACATTTAATTTATTTAGTATGCAACGGAAGAGACCTTCTTGAACTAATCACTTTGGCTCTGTGAGTGGTAACAACAAATTCTCACAAAGCTTCGGGGAACCAGGTTTGTTGGTTTTAATTTTTTAGTGGGAAGATCTACTTTGTTACAAGTATGTACACTATGTGGACAAAAGTGATTGTACACTGTAAGTAAATAAAAAAACAGTATTGAATTTACATCAGTAGCAGGTAAGTCCTCCATTTGCAGAGACTACAGCTGCCATCTGTCGAGGTAAACTGTCCACGGATTACAAAGAGTGGGATGTTCCTCCATTCCACCTTGAGTGCATCAACCAACTCCAACAGGGAAGAAGGTCATGTTGGTCTAGACCTCACATGCCCTTCAAGCTCATCCCATAGGTGTTTAATGGGATTGAGCTCCAGGCTCTGAGCTGGCCAGTCCATCTGCGAGACCTGAGTTTCCTCATACCACTTCGTTGTAGCCCTGGAAACATAACAAGTATCATTGTGGCACTGGAAGAAATAATTGTCATGTTCGTAGAACTGCCACAACATTAGGAACGTTGAGTTATCCAGGATATCTCTATACAGCACAGAGTTCATATTGCCACGAATAACAACCAGTGGACCCATACCATAACTCCAGCACTGCCATGCTACACAGGCAGCTCTGTACACTCTGGAAGCAGAGATTTTCTGGGTAACTGTCACACCCAGACACATCCATCCAATCGGAATAATGCGAAGCGGGATTCTTGTGCCATGCCACCTGCCATCCTTTCTCCAATGTCCAATTTTTTCGCTGTTGACACCGTTGTAATTGTGTAGCTTTATTGGTCTTTGTGGTTAGGGGTTTATGTGTGGCTGCTTGGCCATGATACCCAAATGTATGGGCCTCTCTTTGAAGTGTCTTCATGGAGACTATAACATCTGTGGCTATCTGGATCTAATACTCCAATGCAACTAGGAACATGCAACGATCGTCCGCCAGCAACTCTTAATAAACTTGCGATCATCCGCCAGCAACTCTTACAATTGTACTTAGAAAAACTCTTAATAAACGATCATCCACCTTTATATATAGCACTATACTAAACAATCGTAATAATCTAATAATCTATACTAAACGATCGTAATAATCGCCATCGATAATGATGGCGATTATTTATATATAGCACTATACTAAACGATCGTAATCCCAATACTAAACGATTGTACTTAGAAAAACTCTTAATAAACGGTTGTCATGCAACGATCGTCCGCCAGCAACTCTTACGATCGTCCGCCAGCAACTCTTAATATGATTGTCTGCCAGCAACTCTTACGATCGTCCACCAGCAACTCTTACGATCGTCCGCCAGCAACTCTTAATACGATTGTCTGCCAGCAACTCTTACGATCGTCCGCCAGCAACTCTTAATACGATTGTCTGCCAGCAACTCTTAATATGATCGTCCGCCAGCAACTCTTAATAAACTTTGGATGCAGGTCATTTGTATTGGTCAGTGCAACATGCAACGAGTCATATATATCTATCTGGGTATATATGACTCGTCCGAAAATACAATATATGGAGACCATAACATCTGTGGCTATCTGGATCTAAAGTTCTATGGCGTGCATCGGTCAAGACCTAGTTTTCCGGATCTTCCTCTGGTCCCTAGATTGCAATTTCGTGGTTCTTCCAGGGTGAGGTGAATTCCTGCAATGTCTCGTCTTCTTCCACTTGTTGATGTCAATGGCCACAGTTGACTTGGTGACCTGTCTGACACCAGGGATGCTTTTTATGCTCATACCTCCAGCTGAGCAGCCTTTTATTAAGCCATTTTCAAACTTGGGAAACTCTTCTGCTGGCCATTTTATCAGCAATCGATAAAAGCGCATCCTCATTGCCACTTTTATACCTATTCAACCTCGTGGCTGCTGCGGGGGCACACCATCCCATCAGCGTCGGGGTGTCCAGTCACTTTGATCCACATAGTGTACAAAGCAATGTAGATTTATTTGTAGTCTCTCATTAGATATCATTCTGTTTTTATGATTTGGCCAGCCTTAATACTTTACAAAGGGGATTTTGGGTGCCTGTCTTCCTTCTTAGTGTTCAGGCATTTTTGGAGATAGTTTCGGTGCTGCTGTTGTCCTTGAGAAAAATGAAGTTTTCCCAACAATTACTGGGACAATTAATATGTGTGAGCCCAGCAAATTAGCATTTATGTTTTGTTGATTAACAGTGAGAAATGAGGCTTTTTGTCTTAAAAATGGTCATGGGTTGCACTTAAGATGGTGTTCAATAATTCTTTTTGGTGTTGCATGCTTGATGTTACCAAATGCTTTAGTTTTAAATTCCTTTCATTCAGGACTGCCTATCAAAGAGGATAGAAGTCTATTATCATGAGGTAGAAGTGGTAGAGGCCTCTCCAAAGGTCTAAACAATAGATCCTGACCATTTGTCTTAAATGGGTCAAGGTGTGAATCCTGATGAGACATTGATGTGTTGCGTTCATGTTACATAGAGATGCCAACCCCTAGCGGAACTTACCAGTAACCAATGGGGTAATTTTCAGTAATAACACAAACTTCCGGTAATATTTTCACTAATGTAGCATGTAACTTTTTTCAATGTTAATAAAAATAAGAACAACGTTATAGTATTACTGTTCAACCTGTTTTACTTGTATATCATAGGAATTTACTTTCACATGAATTACAGGACACTATCATAAAATATTTCGTTATAGTCCTGCTTTAATGAATTTTTCTTTCTCATTTCTAAATTTGACAATTTGATGGATACTGTTAAAGAGAAATTATATTAATATAGAAGTTTTAAATTAGTAAATCTAGGAATATTATGGTTGTGTATTTTAACAAATTCTTTACTATCATGTAAACTTCTTCAGAATTATGGGTGTGGTTAGAAATTCATGTATACTTACAAAGATAAAATCCAACTTCACACACCCCTCTTTTCCCTCAATATCTATATATGGTGTTACTAGTATGATGGAAAAGAAACTGAAAAATAATAATTGTTTACCTGTCTGTTTTGCCTGGGACTTCAGTTTCTCTTTGCGTTACAAAGAGAAACTAAAGCGCCAGGCAAAACAGACTTCTTTCACTTCAATATTACCAAAAAGTTATGTCCCTGTACATTGACAGCTTCTAAATGGCAACTTTTCCCATGTACATATTTACACATTCTATTTCAAAATTCTATGCATATTTACAAGACTTTGAGCCAAACTTTTCTAAACTAGTTGGCTGCCTTGGTTGCCTTTCAATGCTGCACTGCTGCATGCCTTGCCGTAGCTGGGGGGATGGCCTGCCCTGAAAATTTTTGTGCCTGTCCTTCCAGTGATTCGTAGAAAATGAAAAAACCCCTAATTACAGTTTCCAGTGCTCAAAACAAAAATATTGATTTAGACAAAGTCAAAATTTGCAAAATTTAGGTATCAAACATCCATCTAGAAGAAATTGCAGTAGTCAACAGATTTATACAAACCCAGAAGAAAGAAAACCCATTCAGTCATTTTTGATAAAATTTTTAAGCAGTGAGTAGTCTTCAGAGATACTTATAATTTATTGGCCACAGCCAGTACTTTCGGCTGTAGTACGGCTACTTGTGAATCACCTTTTATGTTTTAACGAGAATTAACTGCCCACAGCGGCTTTTGATGTGCCACCAACGAATGTCGAATTTTACTCTTCTTGCATTTGAACAAAACTACACAAACTCTTGACATGGACTTACTTTTGAGAAAATTTAATGGTCAAAAGTACTGACGAATACAACTATTTTGATTTTCTATTGGTAAGCAATGATTATAAATGTATTTTTATTTTACAAAATGTTTCTTGTACAGAAAACTAGCGGATAATGCTTACCTTGGCATTCCTTTCTAGCGACGGGGGCATTTCACGCACATGTTTTCCGGTCTTTGTTGAGGTTATTGTCCTAAAGTTCGTTGTATGCGATGACTGGCTTTACTTCTCACACTTTTCGCTGGGTATACTCATTGGATCTTTGCTTTAGGATTCCAAACATCAATTTTTACCGTTCTTTTATACTCGAAATTTTCGCCCATACTCTGGGCATCTTCAGGAGCGTGGCGACTTTACCACCGATGTTCGTGGCTAACTTCGCGCTAATGGAGTCCGATACTCCTTGTTGCCATTCGTCGGAAAAACTTTCCTGGATAATTAGATAGTACAATAATTAGAGCTATATAATAGTCAGAATTAGAACTACTAAGTGGAATTAAAATGTTTCTTGTTTTTTTCTTTTTATTTATGTTCATCAAAAATGGTACTTTTGTACCTGATGTACCTAGATAAGGTACTTAATCTGGGTTGAAATTTGTAAAATTTCAGTAATGCTCAAAAAAAGGGAAAAAGTATATAGCTTTTTTTTTTTGAGCACGCCCTAAATTTTATTGAGCCTGCCTTAAGTACAGAGTTTTCTTACGGCCCTGTGTAGCAGCCAGTTCTTTTTGTGGAGATGTGGCGCAATAGCAAACCTCTGAAAATCAGGTCATCTTCACTGTTAAGGCTAACAGTGCCCCTAAAGTTTTGGTGGCTAGGTTTGGCCTAAACTCCATTTTGTTTATTCTTATGGACAATGTTAAAAATTATTTCTGCAGTAGTATTACTATGTGGCACAATAATAGCATGCGTCAGGCACAGCAAAACTTCATATTTTTTAGCACCAATCATTTTCAAAATGTTTGACCACGCAGTATCAATTCTAAGGCTATTCAAAATGCCTTCGAATTCATGAGCTAGGTATAAGGCAAACTCCAGTTTCAACTTGTACAGATCACCATCACTAACAACAATGGCAGGAAAAATACAGTATTTGCAAAGTACATTACTGAAGAAAAAGAAACTTTCTTCCTAATTCCTATATCAGCAACTTCTGCGTGCAGCAGGAATTCACTTTACGGTGAAAATTTCTTCAAATTATAGTCACGTAACATTTAACAACAACACAGGATAGTGAGGACATCGCGGGAAGAAAAATTGCAATTAAGGGAGAAATCTTCACTTCGACCGCTTCTTATTTATCCATTTTTAAGGTGAACAAGAATTTATGGAATAAAAGTTTATTTAAAAACAATACCAGGCAGAAGGAACATCGCAAGAAAAATTACGGTTATGGGAGAAATCCTCACTCCATCTAACTTCCATTTGCGAAAGAAGGAATTCCATTCTGAAACGGAAAACGAATTCCTCCCCCACCCCCGAATTTGTGTTATTCATGGTATTATGCACATCGGTATACAATGTTACTTATTACTGTTTCACACGTTGTATTGTTTCATTAACTAAACTAGTTTCAACCCTTCATTTTGCGAGTCATCCTACTGAGGATGACTTCGCAAAATGAAAGGTTGAAACTAGTTTAGTTAATGAAACAATACAACGTGTGAAACAGTAATAAGTAACATTGTATACCAATGTACATAATACCATGCAATTAGCCACATATTGATGTAGAGCATTTATTGAATATTTGACTTGCAAACCACATGCAATCGTGTTATTTAATTGTGCATTGATCTCGAGAAAGCCCCGAATGATAACATAAATCGCAGAACTCCTTAAATTCATGGAAGAATCTCATACCTGAATACTACAGGGAAATCATCGCACCGTCTTAACTTCCTCTTTGGGGAAATCGTTGTCAACAGAGCGATGCTGAAATATGAACATTCATGAAATGAAATGATATTTAAGATAAGGTGACCAGATTTTTTAGAAAGAAATTGAGGATTTGTTTCAAAATAAGGACATGATTGAGGACAACATCTGACACATTATGGTAAAACCGAAGATTAGCAATGAATGTTAGGAGCTGTATCATAATTTTCCATTTTCATGGGAAAACATGCAATGAATTTGAAGGTTAATTTTTATGTGAAATAAGTATAAAATAGCAATAAAATACTATCATGCAGAAAATTACTTCTGATAAATTTTAAATGTGACTCATAGGGAGCAGCACATGCAAAAAAAGCTATACATTTTTATTTTGTACTGAAATTTCCTTGTGATTCGTACAAGAAAAAATATCTAAAGCCAGAAAATTGCTATATGCTGGAGCAGACAGAAATCATGGAATACATGTATGTTATCTCTATGAGAAGTATTCCTAGTTCACTTGAAGAAACAGTTTAAGGCTGTCTTTGAATGAGCGTAACAGAAATTCTGTCCTATATCTGTAATGCAAATTCTTTTGTACACATTTTCTCGAAAACTATTACTTTGTAGAGTTTGAAATTTTGAGCACAAATAGAAACGACCCATACCTAATACGTGTCGCAGTTATTTTTCCGAATTTTTTTTTATAATTTTTCTTGAAATTCAATTTATCTGACTCGAAAGTATTCCAATTTGGCGCTAGATGGCGCCAGAAATTAGCTTGGCAGTGTTTCTGTGTGGAAATAACGAAATCTCTCATTTCTGTCTGATTTTTTAAATTTAAGCCAAATAGAAATTAAGGAATGGCAGGGGTGGCTCCTGCTATGGGGCTGTGGGGCTGCAGCCCCCTACCCAAAGCAGTTTTTTTTCATGCCGTACCAAGAAAGAGAAGTTTTGTGAACACCGCTGTAAGTTTCCCCAGCATAATGCCACGACTGCAGTGCTTTGAACTCAACTGGAAGTTTTCCCTGCATAACTCCACTGGGAGCGAGAAGAACGTCACGGACTGTGCTTCATGCAGCCCTGGCGGCTATTGAAACCAACTCATGTGGGGAACTCTGCCTATTCCCACATCAGTTCGTTTCCTTTGAATAAAACTTCCCCAGGGACTGCATTCATGGCAGCTCTCGCTAGCAGGGTTGCTCGCGAATGCAGTCCTTCGTGTGGGTGAGAAGGCATCGGCCTGTGTTGTTTGTTGATTAATACGTTTCTTGTGCTTCCCAATAAGACATAAAATAGGGGAATGAATTAAAAAAAAGACGAATGTTGAAATAAAGTATTAAATAAAGTACGTTTGAATGTATTACTCAACCTGGTTGGGTTTTTTTCTTCCAATTTTTGGTTTGTTCCTGCTTTTATTCAACGTAATAATTCTAACAACAATGTTGCTCCCATCTAATAACAAATACTCAGTTGCCGGGACTTTTGCAAAAAAGTTTTACTTATAGGGTATTTTCTCTTCTGGTCAAAATGGGCACGTGAACAAATTGTGACTAAAAATAGAGTTCAGTATTGGATAAATTGAAAAAAAAAAAAAAAAAAGGGAGGGAGATACTAATTTCTGCAGCGAAATACTTGCACAAAATTGATTTTTTCACTTACCAAGCACAGCGAAAATTTCGCTTTTAAACTCGTAAATTTTTATTCACCAAAAATCATTGAAGTCACTCCACTGGATACATTTTATTTTTCTGCTGCATCCCTCTCCCTCCCAAAAATCAGCTGCGCATTTCAATTGAGGTAGTGTACTTAATTACTTTGAAAAGAACATTTAATCAGATATCATTGTTTGCAATTTCCCATTGCAATTTCAGGAATTTTGACCATGTCTTCCACTCTTGTCATTTTCCCGATCCACGAGTTCCTATTTGTATCATTCCAGGTAACATCAAACAATGCATCTCTACATGCCTCTTTCAGTTGTTTATAGGTCGATTATTGTTTAGAAAATTTACGAAGTTGGTAAATTTTGGAAAACAAATTTTTCTACACTAAATTGTTATTATGATGGCTTCAGAATTAAAACTGGACTGAATATGTTTGCAATCCGTTTTTATTAAAGAGAATGCCGGTGTGTGAGTATCGCAATAACAACTTGTCGCGAAATTCTGGCAGACCCTGCAAAATTCCACAAAATGTTTTTCATCGCCGTCCAAGTTGCAGTGATCAGTATCAAGTCGAAGTTTCAAAGGGAGCGTATCAGAAGAAAAAATATATATTGTAATATTTCTAGGGGTCACAATGAGACACTTGAGAACACGTAACGCATACATGACCTTGAGTGTGTCACCGCTACCACTGGCACACGCATTAATTTTTAAAATTTTTTGTCCTTATATATATATATATATATACGTACAGTATAATCATGTATATATAATTTGCAACCACCATCAATCCACTGCTGGATGAAAGTCTCCAAGTTTCTTCTTCCACAACAGTCTGCCTTGAGTCAGTTTTTTTCATGCTTTCGAATTTCAAGTACCCATCTCCCTCTTGTCATCTTCTGGGTATTGTTTTTTCCCTTGCTATCCAGTTCAATATTTCAACTCTCCGTTGGTGGTTCTTTCTTCTAGCAATATGTCCATCCCATTGCAATTTCAGGAATTTTGACCATGTCTTCCACTCTTGTCATTTTCCCGATCCACGAGTTCCTATTTGTATCATTCCAGGTAACATCAAACAATGCATCTCTACATGACTCTTTCAGTTATCTGCAACGTCTGTCTATTTTAGTTGAGGTCCATGTCTGTGCTCCATGCGTAAGAACTGGAAGGATGCACTGATTAATCAGTTTCTTGTTAAGAAATAATGTATCCGACGAAGTTTTATAGGTCGATTATTTTCTTCATAAATGTGAAAATGTGGCCATCGCTTAATATCTGTTGCCTAATTTAGGCATCGGTACATTTACATTTTCCCCATCAATCGCTAAATATAAAATCTAAATATTAATTTCTTGTAAAAAAAGCACTTTCGATCAGTATATATATATTATTGTTATTATTATTATTATTATTAAACGGACAGCGTCAGCACAGGCGCAGTAACTTAACTTTCGAAGTGGTATCGTGATATCTACAAAATTGAGATGCAGCCCCCCCCTCCCTCCCTCCCATCTCAGCTTACCACGAGCTGCCACTGAAGAATGAGCACTGAAGTGAGATTGGAATCTTGTTTTCTATAGATCATCTTAAATTCAACTGTAGGACTACCTTTATTTTTTGAAGAGAAAATGTGTACATTACCAGAAAACACTTGAATGTGAGACAGAAACTACGCTCCACCCCAAGCAATGTCATTGGTTAAAACGTAACAGCGCATATTTTGTCTTTTCATTGTGGAGCCAACGAGAGACCGCTTCCATTCTGAATATGGTAAGGTCTTCAGTCATTCGCTGACGCCAACTTCTGGAACAATCCCTCAAGACGTAAAAGCCACACCCAAGGAGTGATATTTTGCGCCATCTATCGCAGAAGATGAAGCCTAACACTCATTCAAAGACAGCCTTAATGAAAAAATGTACTGAGAACAAAAGTTGTAGAACTCTCAAAGGAAATCTACCAAATGTAACCAAATTTAGCATCAATTACTTCTTTACTTGCAAGAAGGTGGATGCTGAAAAAAAAGATATTTTTTCCCCATCCTATAATTAAAACAATTATTTTTGTTAAGTCCTGTTAAAACAGAAACAACACGATTATCGAGATGACTTTGTTCGATGCTTGGGTATGTCTGCCATTAATATTGCGTGATTTCTATCTTAATTCAAGGAAAAATTCATCCGCTTTGGAAAATAGCTCCATACCTTTGAGTCCATTTTTGTTGCAATTAAATAAGTATAGTATTTGATGCTAAATTTGGTGGATTCAATTGATTTCTACGACTTTTGTTTATCACATCTTTTACTATTTCAATTCTTTTGGGAAATTTCATAATTTCTGGACAAAAAAATAAGAAATTTAGGACATTTGATGTCCTCTATCATTATTTACGGAATTGCAGACTGTCCTTAGAAAATAAGGACGTCTGGTCATCTGAATTTACGAACAATGCTGGTCGGAGCCAACATAGTGAGAAAAAGAATCTACGATTACAGGGGAAATCTTCACTCCGTCTTTCTTTTGTTTTCGGAAGTGTTGGAAGACGAAATACCGTTCCCAGATGGAAAAGGACCCCTCTCTTGCCCCTTAATCTCCTAAAAAATTCACTACCTATTTGCATCGACCTTGAGAATGTCTCAAATGACAAAAAAATAATTAAATAAATAAATAAATAAAAAAAATGGTGGAATTTATCGAAATCGTGGGAAAAAAACTAAGGGGTCTTAGCGATGTGGCAGGGCGTGTTGTCCTGTTGGTAGACACCATTACCACCAGGGTAAACGTCCACCATGAAGTGATGTATGTGGTCAGAGTGGATGAACAGGCAGCTATTTGGTGTTCAGGGACCCATCCAGTGGCACCAGCTGTTCGAGGTCATGCCAGGAATTTTAAGGTGTAAAATTATCACACAAGATCTATCGAGCTTTCACTCGCCAACGAGCGGCTTTTTCAAAGTACTAGAATGTTGTGGTACCTTGGAAAAGCCGTTAGGACTCATTATGCAGCTGCGGTTGACTACATCTGGCGGTCATGCATAATGTTGGACCAGTGTAGGACACTCCGTGGTATCCTTCTTGTTAGCAGGGTACTCTTCAAGCTGGTGGGGGTGGCATTCTCGTCTGGGGACTGTTTACGTGGACTGAAATGGGACCCCTGGTACGTGTGACATTGTCCCTCACAGGTCAACATTACCGGGATATCCTGGACAACCATTTGCTCCCGTTTGTGCGTCTTCAACATCCCACTGGGGACCTCATCCTGCAACAAGACAATGCAGCTCCCGAATTGTATCCGAATGGTTGGATGAACACTCCACCGACGTGACCTTGCTTCCTTGGCCAGCTAGGTCACCTGACCTCAATCCCATCGAGCACATCTGGGATGTCATCGAGAGAGATGTTCGAGGCTCTGACCCCTCCATCAAATCTTCGTGAACTGTGGTAGCTTGTTCAGGGATCGTGGATGCGTATGGCTTCCCAACGCTTCCGGATGTGTTGTCGAGTCCATGCCGAGACGAATTGCCGCCGTCATCAAGACGAAAGGTGGTGCTACACGTTACTAGACAGGTATCTCTAATTCAGTTGCTGTTCAGTGTATATTTAGGTGTATTATTCCTTAACAACAGACTTCTAATTTACACTCAGTGTCATAAAAATCCGCGCACCAAGAAGGATGCGTCGAATTGAAATGAGTTTTTAGTAGAGAGATGGTACATACCAAGGACAGAAGTAATTACAATATCGCAGCAGCAGGACGATTTCCCGCGGACATACGGTACACATTCCGGTTAGCGTTAGTACCGCGTCGGACCGCCTTGTGCTCGGATACATGCGGTGATACGGTCCGGCATGGAGTCAAAGAGACGCCGTGTGTTATTCTCGGACAGATTGGCCCACACTTCTTGCAACTGACGCTGTAAATTACGAAAACTGGGACATAGAGAAAGCTGGCGTCCCACCTGGTCACACACGTGCTCGATGGGAAAGAGATCAGGCAATCTGGTAGCATAGAAGCCTGACGTAGGTAGTCCTGGGAAACCCGAGCCGTGTGCGGACGAATATTATCTTGTTGTAAAATGGCTCCGGGGCTCCCCGCGAGGCAAGACAGCACATGGGGCCGCAGAATCTCTTGTACGTAGCGCTGGGCTGTCAACGTCCCTCGGATCACTGCGAGGGAAGTCCGGCTGTCATACGCGATGGCTCCACAGACAATCACACCTGGAGGTTGGGACTGTAGCGCTCATCTGCAGTCCTCCACACTCTGACACAGTCGTCGTCCGTTCCCATACAGAAGCGGGATTCGTGCCAGTCCGTTGCATTCCACAGTGCTCGTTGCTGACACCACTCCAATGGACGCCGACGATGGTCAGGTGTTAATGGCATAAAAGTAACGGCCGTCGAGAGTTCAAATTCGTCTTTGCGAGACGTCTAAAACTGGTTCTGGAGGACACAGGAGTTCCTTGTGTAGCCGCCGCATGTCTCTGGATATTGGACAAGGACGTCGCTGCATCTGTGAGTGCCACTCTCACGATCCCGCGGTTCTCTCTGCTGGTGATGTGTCTGGGTAGTCTAGAGCCAGTTCGCCGCGTCTGGTGCCTTCCCGTGTCCATTGTTCTCAGCACGATCGCACCGTACTGTCCGATCGGCCAAAATGGCCACCCTGCCTCTCTCATCCCGACGATACGGCCTCGTTCAAGCTCCATCTGTTGCCCGTACGCACATCTATACAGCGGTTCCTCTGCATGTCCATTGCTAAGGGATTTCACCTGACCCTTACCGTGAACTTCGGCACGAATGTGGAGTCCCCTGCGCGGCGCCTTAAAAGCCCCAAGGATTGCGATTGCAGCGCTGGTCTTGGACGTACGGGCATGCGGAATCGCACGAAACTTTAATCATTTTCGTGTTTGCCCTCCCCGTAGCTATTCGCCGAGTTTCGCACTCATTGCACGATTTTTTCTTGGTGCGCAGATTTTTACGACAACGATTGTATATGATTTACTAAATGCTAATATTTAAAAGTTGCGTGTCAAGCCATAGGAAATCCTTGAAATTAGAGAGCATGCAACCGCTTCGACCTAATGTCACGCGATCTGACTGCTCTGAAGTTTGGACCATTGCGCGTATTACTGCAGTCATTACCAGAGTGCGGTCTATCACTATATATATACACTGAGTGGCCACTTTATTATGAACACCCCCTCAGTACTTCGTGTGGCCACCTTTTGTCTTTAATACTGCGTCGATTCTTCGTGGCATGGACTCCACGAGATGTTGGTAGGTGGTTTGTGGAATCTGAGACCATGCTTGATGAATAGCACTTTCAAAGAGTGCGAGATTGCAGGGTTGTGGATCCAGCTGTCTGATGGCTCGTTCGACTTCATTCCACAAATTCTCAATGGGGTTGAGGTCTGGAGATTGTGGGGACCACCTAAGCAAAGTAAACTCACCGGCATGTTCTTGAAACCAATCCTGTACAATACGAGCACTATGGCAGGGTTCATTATCTTGTTGAAAGTAGCCATCGCCATTGGGGATAAACCATCCACATGACAGGATGCACTTGGTCCGCAACAATGTTTAGATATGATGTGCCAGTTAGACGTTAATCAACACGAATTAAAGGACCCAAAGAATGCCAGGAAAACATTCTCCAAACCATAACGTTGCCTCCACCAGCTTGAAGGGTTGTAGCAATGCATTTGGGGTCCATGCTTTCGTGCTGTTTCCGCCGAATTCTCACTTGGCCATCGGCATGGTGCAACTGAAAACATGATTCATCGGACGACATAATTTGTTTCCAATTATCGACATGTCCAATCCTTGTGCGAACTAGAGACTCTTTTGTTAACTGCAGACAGCAAAGGTGTTCGAACAGGCCTTCGGCTGCCATGTCCCATCCGATGCAGTGTACGGCGAACAGTGTGTGCAGAGATCATTTGAGGGGATCCTTGATTAAGATGGTATGTAATTTGCTGCACTGTTGCCCTTCTGTTGTCTGTTACCAGTCTGGACACTTTCCGTTCCGCCCGAGCAGTCACTAGTCGATGACGACCACAAGTTGCACGTAGAGACCCAGTTTTTTGGCTGACAGTCCAGTCTTTAAACACTTTAACAACAGTTGCTCTGGAACATTTCACGAATGCGGTGGTTTCGGTGATACTCGCTCCATGGCTCAGAACTTCTACAATCATCCCACGTTGAAAGTCGGTGAAATCGCATTTTTTACCCATCTCGTCACCCAAAATTCACAACTACTACTGTCGCAAGCACCAAGCTTCCCCTTTTTATACTAGCCTTGCCATCTGGCGGTAACAGCGTGCAGCCATAGCTCATTTGCTGAAAACTGTCAGGTGGTCATAATAAAGTGGCCACTCAGTGTATACTGATGTCCATAAATTAAGGAGCGGTTATATTTTTAAAGAAATTTTTTTCTGACAAGATGATGATGATAAATACACTGACGGAAAAAAATCCCAACACCACGAAAAAATAGTTGTAGAGGAATGAAATGGCGGCAATACATTTGTATAGGTAACATATTTAATCGATTAAGGTTTCAAGATCACAGCTTAATGTAAGCGCGAGAAGAGCCATTTTAAATGTGAAATGCTGGTACATTAATAACCGGTGTAACCGCCAGAATGTTGAATGCAAGCACGCAAACGTTCGTGCATTGTGTCGTACAGGTGCTGGATGTCAGTTTGTGGGAATGGAGTTCCATGCCTGTTGCACTTGGTCGGTCAATACAGGGACGGTTAATGCTGGTTGGGGGTGACGCTGGAGTTGTCGTCCAATGATGTCCCATACGTTCTCGATTGGTGAAAGATCTGGTGATCTAGCAGATCACGGCAACATGTCGACACTCTGTAGAGCATGTTGGGTTACAACAGCGGTATGCGGCCGAGCGTTATCCTGTTGGAAAACACCCCCTGGAATGCTGTTCACGAATGGCAGCACAACAGGTTGAATCACCAGACCGACGTACAACTGTGCCGTCAGGGTGCGTGGGATAACCACGAGAGTGCTCCTGCTGTCATAGGAAATTGCTCCCCAGACCATAACTCCAGGTGTAGGTCCAGTGTGTCTCGGCCGCAGACAGGTTGGTTGCAGACGCTCACCTGGCCTCCTAACCAACACACGACCATCACTGGCACCCAGGCAGAACCGATTTTCATCAGAAAACACAACAGATCTCCACTCCGTTCTCCAATGAGCTCTAGCTTGACACCACTGACGTCGCAAACGGCAGTGGTTTGGAGTAAGTGGAATGCACGCTACAGGGCGTCTGGCTCGGAGCTGTCCTTCAAGTAACCGATTTGTAACAGTTCGTTGTGTCACTGTGGTGGCTACTGCAGCTCAAATTGCTGCCGCAGACGCAATACGATGCGCCACGGCCATACGCCGTACATGGCGGTCTTCCCTCTCAGTAGTGCCACGTGGCCGGCCGGAACCCGGTCTTCTTGACGCATTACCTTCCATTGACCACTGCTGCCAACAATCATGCACAGTGGCTACATTCCTGCCAAGTCGTTCTGCAATATTGCGGAACGAAAATCCACCTTCTCGTAGCCCTATTACACGACCTCGTTCAAACTCCGTGAGCTGTTGATAATGGCTTCTTCACTAACATCAACACACTACGTCGAATCTCAACGATAACTAACGCTCACGAACGTTATAGCGCGTATTTACAGCAAACCTGCTTTGCATGTTCCGAGGGGCGTTACTAGCGCCACACGTATGCGCCGAGCGCGAAATTCGCATAGACGCCATCTTACAGATGTACTCTCACCGCCTACCAACTTTCGTTTATCTAACACAATACCTTCTTGATGTTGGGATTTTTTTTCCGTCAGTGTATATTAATATCATATACAAGACAGACTTAACAAAGATTTATACGCGTAAAGAAGCAGACGTTTGTGAATGTAGAAGTAATATAGGGTACATGAGCAAAACGAACCATTTTTAGTCCTTGGCAAAGCAGAAACAAACGGCCATGACACTTGGAATACTGTCCCCTGTCAGAGTTTAATAGGAAATATGTCCATCCCTCACTGCAATGCACGCATGACACCAGTTGCGCATGTTCTTGATAAGTTTGTCCAGCAGATCTTGAGGTAGATTGCGCCACTCCTGTTTCAGCGCCATAACCAGGTCATGTTTGGTACGCGGTGGGGGGCGGTTCACCATGCGCCTCCCAAGAGCATCCCATATATGCTCTATGGGATTCAGGTCAAAGGAGTACGCAGGCAACTCCATGCGGTCTATTCCTTCGCTATTGAGCAGGTCATCAACACAGGCCGAACGATGACAACGGGAATTGTCATCCATAAAGCTGAAGAAATTTCGAACAGCACCAGGAAAATTGCGTGCATGAGGAACGATAACGTCCTGACAATAAAACTGAGCATTCATGGTTCTACTTTGCAGCACGTAAAGTTCGGTACGCCCATTCGTAATGATACCGGCCCCAGACCTCCCCACCACCTCAGTAATGGTCAACATCTGTGACGTATATTCTAATTTAACTTTCATTTTTAGTTCCCTTTGCTATGTAAATTTGAGTTTGTTCTCTTTTGCACTTTCCAAACTTATGTAATATCTTCTCTCTCACATTAATGAGGTTTGGCAACACCCCTGAAGTTAGTATGTAAGTGATGTACGTATGAAGTGTATAAACGTGGAAAGAGTGGTGACTTCTGTTTGACGTTCGTATGTTGATAAGAACGAGAAAGGATGTACCGTATTTTTCCGTGTATAAGACATCCCAGATAAAAGACGACCCCTACTTTTTTTAACCGAAAATTAAGAAACCTATATTTTTATCACAAAACAGGATACATTTGATATTTTTTTTTTTTTGAAATTGGGTAATATTATTGAAGTACGTTTAGAAATTAGGTAATATCACAGACAAAGTCTGTGGTAGTATATATAAAAAAAAGATATTTGGAAATTTATATTATTTAGAAATTAGGTAATATTTTTAAGATACAAACTATGAAATTATGTATCACTTTCTTCAGCATGCAGTATTACTCCCAGACATGTCAGTGTTTTCAACCTCAACTGCATCACTGCTGTCGTCTGAGTCGCTGTCTGTTTAAATTAGATCATCCTCAGTTCCATCCACGGCATTGCTGATTCCACATTTCTTGAAGAACTTCACAACCATCTCTTGCTTGACTCCATTCCATGAGTTTAGGACACAGTTGCAGACCTCAGTAATGGTTGTTTTTTTCGCTCTCCCTGTTGGTGTCATGCTATTACCTGTTTTTTGCATCTATTTATTCCATTCTTCTTTCATCAGGAATTTGAAGGGCATGTTGATGGAAACATCTACAAGCCCTTAGTAGCGGGGAGAGTAGATAAGATATACTGGCAGTTTTGCTACTGTAACTGCAGGGTTCTCTGAATCGGTTACCCCGTGTATAAGACGACCCCCAATTTTTGGTCTACAAATTTTGGAAAAAAATATCGTTTTATACACGGAAAAATACGGTATATATTTTGCGACGTAGTTGTTGGTGTGTTGAATATTTGCTTATTGTTACCTTTGTGGATTTATATTGTTATTTGCGTCTGCATAACTACGTTGTAAAGGTGTGCGTGATATACTATCGATTGATTAATAGTATAGGATTAAGGACGTTGGAATATACCATGCTTTCTTGAAGTTGGATGAGAATAAAGATTAGTAAGTACCAACCCTTGACATTATTTAGAGTGTACGTCTATTTCATTATTTTTGAACTTGACTTTTAGCACATGTTGTGTTTTGCTAGTTAGAAACAATTAGGAATAGACATACACTACAAACCAACAAAATCTACTTTCATCCGAGAGCAGCACATTGATCGTCATTCCAGTTGGCGTGTTCACGACACCACTGATACCTCTATGCTTCGTGTCATGTGATCAAGGGTGCACATCGTATCGGTTCGCGGGCGTCAGCGACGTCGGAACCGGGGGTGGGGGCTGTCGACCCCGCTCGAAAATGAGTGTGGAGGTAAAATATCACATTTGCCTTCTCAGTTTTCTTCCTTTTCAAATTACATATGTTCGTGATTGGAAATCTCAAACATTCGGTTCTCTTTTTTTTCTTTTCTTTTGAAGTTCAATTTGATAAAAATTGAGTATTCCTCTTCATTTTTTACAATGAACTTTCTAAAAATCTGAATTTTTTTTAATATGTCCCTCGTGATACGGCAAGAAAGGCTACGTCCATTAAACAGTCGAGAGGGGCTAGTTCCCATTTGAAGACCAGCAACAATTTGTGTCTCATTAGGTGAAAAAAGTTTGTCTTTCTCTAAAAAATTAGTAAAAATAGATATGGAAATGAAAGTAGGGTGAGGAATGAGATGTAAGTTCCTACAATGTTTAATTATAGCGTCTAAGGCTATAGTTCCTGCGGAATTCGTACCAATCCGGAGGTATCAAAATTTATAGTTTAACGCTGTTTATGTGTACAGTTACTTTACATTGAGAAACTACACTGAAGGACAATTGAATTAGAGACAGTTGGCGTTATGCAAATCTGGCGCTGTGGGCGGCCCTGTAAACGGAAGCGCCATGAGGTATGCAGCAATCCGACAATATAAGTAGTGATACGATGGAAATCAGTAAGAGTCGGACGGAGTAGGGGTAAGACGAAGAATCTAAGCGCCTTTGATCATGGGCAAATTGTTGGGGCCTGACGAATGAATCACTCCATCTCGGAAGTCGTGCAGGCGCTGGGATTTTCACGAGCCACTGTGTCACGGGTGCACCGTGAGTACATCGAATCCGGTAAAACCATCCCTGCAAGGGCCAACTGTAGTGGACAACAGCGTGTGGAAGAGCGGGGTCATCGTCGGCTAGCTCGCATTGTAACAGCGGATAGACGGACCACAGTGCAAGAAATCACTCGACAATTTAACGCTGGTGCACAAAAACGTGTAAGCAGCCACACCATCCAGAACCATCTCCTCGCTATAGGGTACAGAAGCCATCGTCCCACAAGGGTACCGCTGCTGACCGCACATCACAGGGTGCAAAGATTAGCATGGGCGCGGGAACATCGCCACTGGACCCTTGACATGTGGGAAAATGTTGCCTGGACTGATGAGTCGAGTTTCACGTTGGTACATGCGAATGGCAGGATACGAGTACGGCGCAAACCACATGAAGCGATGGATCCTTCTTGCTAACAGGGTACTCTTCAAGCTGGTGGGGGTGGCATTCTCGTCTGGGAACTGTTTACGTGGACTGAAATGGGACCCCTGGTACGTGTGACATCGTCCCTCCCAGGTCAACGTTACCGGGATATCCTGGACGACCATTTGCTCGTTTGTGCTTCTTCAACATCCCACTGGGGACTTCATCCTGGAACAAGACAATGCACGTGCCATCGGTCCCGAATTGTATCCGAATGGTTGGATGAACAATCCACCGACGTGACCTCGCTTCCTTGGCCAGCTAGGTCGCCTGACCTCAATCACATCGAGAGAGACGTTCGAGGCTCTGACCCCCTTCATTAAATCTTCGTGAACTGTGGTAGCTTGTTCAGAGGTCGTGGATCCGTATGGCTTCCCAACGCTTCCAGTGTCTTATCGAGTCCATGCCGAGACGAATCGCCGCCGTCATCAGGGCGAAAGGTGGTGCTACACGTTACTAGACAGGTATGTCTAATTCAATTGCTCTTCAGTGTATATGAAATTGTTTTTTTTTATAGATGAGTGTTTAATCGGAAAAAAAAATTAGCAAATTTTCCTAATGAAGTTAGCACGTCTTCTTTTACAGTAGTACGATAAATGTTATGCCATGATAAAATATTTTTTTCTCCGACATCTTGCACCCGGCTGCCGAGAAAGAGTTTCGACGCCACTGGCGGGCTTACAAACCAGCATTGTTCAATCAATCGCTTTCACGCTGTCTAGCGCGATATCGTGGTCCCCATGCTTGCCTGAAACTATCGTGCTAACCTGCCAGCATTTATGCGGCATTATCTTTTCGCCGTAACAGTTAGATATCGATCATCAGCATGGGTTGTCTTGCGTGGTCGACCAGTGCTGTACCATCTGGTAGCTGTTCCACTTTCGGAAAATTATTTCCACAGCCGCGCAACTAACTATGTTTTTGCCAACTCCGAACTCATTGGCTACACCTCTCGTTGAACGTCCGGCTTCCAATTTCCCCACAATTCTTTCCACGGGTAAAATCACCGAGATGTGTTCTTCGTGATCTTTTCCAACTCGTCATAACAACAAATAACCAACATTTTAACACATAAATAACTCTATCGCTTCAGCTTTTATCGCTGTTTAACAATCTCGTGCTCTCACGTGTTTCCACATATGTAAATTATGGGCAGCCAATTAGTCGTATCTGCCTCATACGTCGGTTACTACCAAGGTCGTAGAGAGCGAGCTCGAGCCCCAGTGTAATGAAATCTCCGGGCTTCCCCACCTCGGCTCCTCCACTAACCACATAATCCATATTTCCGTTTCCTCACCAACCCCCAACCACCAATCCTCTACTTCCCGGCTGGTTGCAACTCTTCAATCTTTTTTTTGCGGTGGATAATTTTTCATATTCTCCCCTCCGTAAACAAACCCTCCCTTTTGAGAAAAGAATTTTCTCAGAAAACTCTTGAACGCCATCTACCGACGGACATTCTTATTTTTCTTAGTACTTTTTCATAATCATCACATTTTTCACCTTTCATTTTTAGACTATAATATACGTCTAAAGATGCAGCCTCTGGGAAAAAATCCACAAAGAGTTCATATAAGTAAACATTAAATATTGTGTTTTCTCTTTTAAGTTGCTGCTGTGAACAGGACGACTTCATCAGCCATCGGAGTAAAGGAGCCGCCCCGGTAGCGCAGTGGTCTAAGCGATGGCCTCTGATCATTCGTCCGAAAGGGGTCCGGGTTCGAATCCCGGTGAGGCATGGATGTTGTGTTTGTCTTACGGCTCTGGCTCTCTCCCTTTCCTGGAACCAGTGACCCAAAATTAGGGACGGGAGACTGCTTATTGCCCATTGAGTTGCTCACGATAGTCGTTAAACCTCCATCCAATAAAAAAAAAAAAAAGGAAAATAAACGAAGTCGGATTTACGCACAAAGACACTATATTCATTTATAAAAATTGTCGCAATGCGAAAATAATGAGTTGAGCATAAACTAAAAAGACAAAAGATGCCTGCTTCTGGTGGGAAACACAAAGTGACAAAATCCACATTATGAAAATTATCTGTAGGCTCTCGTGACTAGCAATAAGGTTGTATATCATACACAATCGTCTGTGTCGGTGAGTAGCAAAGCAACATAGTTAACCCAATGTGTGGTGTCGGCGTGTCGTTGGAAAAGAAAAAATAAATGAAAAACGTAATATGGAGAGTTCGTTTGATTTGCCGCAGGTAACCCACGCACGTGTTGCAGTTAGCCTGGGAACTCGAGTAACATTGTAACACTTCGTTTTTTTTTTTTTTTTTGGTTTTTTTTAGTGTATTTAAAGCAAGTTTTGAATTTATTACATTGTTTACATTTATGACATAAATTACGCATTTTTACGCGGCACGTAGAAAATGCTTTTTTACGCGTAACTTCCCAACCCTGGTGACGGTTTAGCTTGAAAAATATTCGGACACCATAAAATAATAATTATAAAAAAATTACTTTAGAAAAGGGCTCTGGGCCCCGCTGCTACAGCACCCTTTCCCCTTCCCTCTTGTCAGGCCTGGTTGCTACTGTCAGCAATTTTCCGCCAATGAAGATCTACTTCATCGTCAGCAAAGTTGCATATTGCCTCTGCCCAGTGATGTAGTTCTAATTAATAAAGTACGTTAGTGGTGAACTGATTAGGTAAAAACGCCTTGGAAAGAAGACTGAAAGATTTTAAAAGCATTGTAAATTCTGATTTGCTATTTTTATATGTTCAGTATATTTTATAATTTGTTTTACTAATTATTTTTATTTAAATCGTAATTTTTAATAAAGGAAAAAGTGTTTGTTAAGTCGCATCCTAGAAATATGGAGATTTTTTTAAAGTACCACTGTCATTTCACGTGTTTACAAATGTTCAGTGTAATTATTACTTGATTCAAACTGAATAGATGTAACTAATGTAGTCACATTGAATAAATGTAAATCATGTAGTCATATCTATTCTACGCCGCCCCGGTGGCGCAGTGGTCTAAGCGATGGCCTCTGATCATTCGTCCGTAAGGGGTCCGGGTTCGAATCCCGGTGAGGCATGGATGTTGTGTTTGTCTTACGGCACTAGCTCTCTCCCTTCCCTGGAACCAGTGACCCTAAATTAGGGACGGGCGACTGCTTATAGCCCATTGAGTTGCTCACGGTGGTCGTTAAACCTCCAATCAAAAAAAAAAAATATCTATTCTACAGTCTGAGAAATACGCATTTTTCCTAAGATTCTAGGAGATATATGCTGTGTAATTCTCAAAGAATAAGAGGAAGAGTAGCTTAGTAAAAATAGTCTTCGCACGCATAAAATGTCTGTCACTTAGCCTAAGTGGCTGCATAATTTCTCTCTGAGCAATGAAATAATTTTGAGGACTACCGTCTAGACAATAGATTTTATGTTCTCTTTATGCCGTCCCGGTGGCCGAGTGGTCAGAGGTGTAGGTTTCTGGTTAGTCGTCTGAGCTCCCGTGAATATGGGTGCTGCGTCTCCTCCGCCCTAAAACAGGGAGGGCCAACGGCATATAACCCTTATAGCAGCTCACGGTGAAAGTTGAACCCACTAACATTTCCTTTATCCTTGTGATCCATGAGTTGTCCTGTTGTGTAATTCGACGGTTTAATCTCATCCTTGCGATACAAATATTTCGGTTATGATTACAAATTTTCAGTGTAATTATTGAAACATAGTATGCACTATTTTTTAATATATGATCATCTAAAATTTTTGTTTACCCGTCTTCTGCAACCGCCTTCCTACGAAAAGTGCCTTAGCAGCGCTAAATCCAGAAAAACAGTGCCTTAGCTCCGCTAAACAGCGCTAAGGCCCTTCTACACCCCTGCCTCTGCCTCTTAATTTATAGAAATCAGTGTATATGATTGAAGGCTTCAGGCAAAGTTGTACTGCTCTACTGACAAAGAGATCTTGAGATATCTTATTCTAACCTCCTTGGTTAGACACCACATTTCGCTTTTGTCGTTCCTGGTATTACGGCACTGGCTCTCTTCCCTCCCTGAAACCAGCGACTGCTAATAGCCCATTTCCTGATTTTCAGTCTACTTCCGGCAGTCGTTGTGAGTGATTACGTCGTCGAAGTCGTGACGTCACGGAATGGGGAATGGGCATAAACACAGGTTGTTCACATGTTAGCTAACGATTTATCGTTAGCGGCTGTTAATGGTCCCGTGAAATTGTTTTTTTAAGGTGAAACTGAATATATTAGATATGGTTTTATGTTTTGCAGCGTACTGTAATCACCAAATTGTCAAAAATCAGTGCTCATTTTATAGATTTCCGAGAAACAACCGGAAACTTGGCGAGATACTGTGAGGTTTCTCGCCAGTCTGATTCAGCACATGCATTACAACCTATCCGAGCATTTTATCCATCTTTACTACAAACATGAAACGGTCCAGCCTTAAAGTTGTGGGATCTTTGGGTGGTCAGTTCAGATATGATATAAAACTGAAAGAAGATAAAATAATTTATGAAACATAAGCATAAGAAGCAGACAGTAACTCGTTGCTATATGGGTGTAAGAGAAGTGGCCAACGGAAAACTGGCCACAACATTTTTAAGGGGCCGTATAAAGATTGCGTTTTCGACCGCTTCGTGGCCACGTCCGCAAATATTGGTTATCTGGATCATATAAAGTTTCCGTAATTTCGCCTTTTCTTAATTGCGATATTTAATGTAATTCTTTATAAAAAAAAATGTTTATAATCTACAACTCAACAAAAGGACAAAAGAATTTCACGCTTTATAAATTGAAGTTCGACAAAGTCTTTGCGGGCATGTGCGAACGCAGGATACCTGTCGGGGGACCCGTCCCACAGACAGGTTTCCTGCGGTAGCGAATGACCGCAGAGAATTTGTTGAGTTGTAGCTTATAATTTTTTTTATAAAGAATTACATTAAATACCGCAATTAAGGAAATACGAAACCTTAATGTAACTGAGATGACCAACCTCAGGGAACGTGGCCACGAAGCAGTCAAAAACGCAATTTTTATACGGCCCCTTAAATTTTTTGTGGCCAGTTCTCCGCTTTGTCTTTTGCACGAAAGTCATGGAAATGTCTAAATTTCTTATTGATTATGAAATATTAAAAGAAAGCATTTTGTGAACAATAATTTCTCAGTGGGAAATATAGCTACACGTAATTTATTTATTCAGAACAGTTTTATGGCATTTTTTTTTTGATTGGAGGTTTAACGACCAACGTGAGCAACTTAATGGGCTATAAGTGGTCGCCCGTCCCTAATTTAGGGTCACTGGTTCCAGGGAAGGGAGAGAGCCAGTGCCGTAAGACAAACACCACATCCGTGCCTCACGGGATTCGAACCCAGACCCCTTTCGGACGAATGATCAGAGGCCATCGCTCAGACCACTGCGCCACCTGGGCGGCTTTATGGCATTGAAATTGCAATGTGGCCAGTACTCCGTAAGCGATGCTATATAATTTATCTTTCATGGAAGCATGAATTTGACTACGTATTTCCTGGCTGTGCGATTCATAATATAATGACTGGATGTGAGAAGACCTCACAGCATTTTCACCACGTTAAATTAGCCGCAAATTGTAAGAAAAAAATGAAGAAATTGCAAAATATGAGCACATTTCACCAATATTGATGAAACGCTATGGGAATGATCGAGGAACGGACATTTGTTTATGCCCAGCGCCACCTTCGACGACGTATAGACGTGTACTCATCTCCCACCTGCAAGTCTCAAGATAGCATATTCTTAGCAAGCAAGTGTTCTTCCAGTGACGTCCCCGCAAGCAAGGCCAGCGTTATTGGATTTGGTGAATTTAATCCTCTAATCCCCATGCCTGTGTTCTTATTTCCGGTAATTTCTTCGTCGTTAGTGAAGTCTGTGCCTAGTCTTGTATTTTAGTGTGTTGATCAGTGATTAGTTCCTACCACATTTAGTGTGTGTTGTGTGTGATTAATCGGACTGTGATTCGCTCCAACGAATTGTATTTTGTGTGTGAGTGATCATCGCAAGTAAAGAAGAAGAGATCAGCTAGGTAAACTTTTCGTAAAAACTTATTTTGTTGTTTTCATTAACCTCCAGAAAATTTTAAATTTCTGTTGATTAATCGTGTTTAGAGGCTGGCTAGGAGCTAGACTATGTTTCACATAGCGTTAGGAATCAGATTTTGATAGGCAGTTAAGTTTTCTCTTGCTGTTCTGCTGTTGCAATCTAGGAGTTAGGTTGTAGTGCATTTTCACAGTAGTGTATTTGTGCCGTAGTGTATTTGTGCTGTAGTGTATTTTTGCCGTAGTTTATTTTGCAAGCGGTATGGACTAGTGCTCAATAGTTAGATAGGAGCTAGGGAGTAGTGTAACAGTTAGATAGGAGCTAGGGAGTAGTGTAACAGTTAGATAGGAGCTAGGGAGTAGTGTAACAGTTAGATAGGAGCTAGGGAGTAGTGTAACAGTTAGATAGGAGCTAGGGAGTAGTGTATCTTGCCGTAGTTCGTAATGTGTCGTAGTGTATTTATTCCGTAGTATATTTTGTTTAGCGTTAGGACTTAGTGCTAGGTTTCAAGATCTGGGTTCAAGAGTCGAGTTCTAGGTTCAGGTTCAAGAGTAGCGTTAAGCTTGGATCAGTACAGGTTTTGAGTTTTTCGCTAGGTACCTAGAGTGCATTTCTGTGCATTAGTTTTTCTTGTGATATATTGTTGTAGTAATCTTTTTGTACTTTGCTCACATATGGCTGCCTCACGAGACAACTCCGAGATGATGACCTCTCTGGAACAAATCTCATATGTCTGCAGCTAAAGAGAAGCGAGTGCCTTAGCTATAGTGAACAAAGCAAAGGACCTCCCTGGATGACCGCTCGGACTGCCGTGGTCTAATGAGCAGCATCCTTGCTTCCCTCTGCGGAGCTATTGGACTCCTTGCCGAGGGATTCCAGCGGAAGAGTAAGGTGGCACATGCCATGAAGATTCTTTGTGGATTTCGAGGTAAGCTCTGAGCTCCCTACTTGTGAAGATGCTTTGAAAACTGGCCGACCAAGTGGGTCACAAGAGACGGATGATACTGAAAGTGTCCGAGACGACTCAGTCCAGAATGTCTCACGACGTCCTGAGGAAAAGCCGAAGATGGCAGCGAGGTCGCCGTTACAGTGCATAGGCGGTTTTTTTGTTGATTAATCGTCTTTATGCTGAGACTACAGCGAAACCCTCTTCCCAATCCAAAGGATCTAAAAAACCTCTGGGCAGGTGGACGGTGCTGGGAAGAAAGGGAAAAGCTAAGTCCAAGTCTACGACCGAGCCATCCACTTCAGTAGGAGGAATGGTGGCATCAACAGGCCAAGGAAGGAAAGGTTTCCCTTTCCCATCTCAAATGGGACGATGGCTGAGTTAAAATGGACGATGCTGACTTGACTTTAATAGGACGATGCCTGCCACCTCTGCTACAAGCTCCGAGAGGAGGAAAAGGAAGGGGGAAAAGAACAAAACAAGAGGAAGGGGGAAGAACAAACAAAATCCTCTCGGAGAAAAAGGAGGAGAAAAAGGAAGGGGGGGAGAACAAAACAAGATTGCTGGTCAACCAGGAAAGGTTACGCCTCCCCTTAGGGCTGTAACAAAAGTGGCTCCCCACCCTGCTACTACCAAGGTCACAGATCAATAGCTGCTTTCGGAGCATGTGGAACACATGGATCCCGCTGTCCTCAAACGGGTTCTAGTTGCCTGCCTGGCTTAAGCCTGAGTTCCTGTGTCTAGTAGCGCATTATGGGCAGTCTTAACATAATGTTTTGGAATGCGAGCAGCATCGGGAATAAACTTGTAAGGTTCCTGAAAGATCATGACATTGACGTTGCTCTATAACTGAGTCCAAACTCACACCTAAGATCAAGCGAGTCGGTGTTGTGAACTACCAGGTGTTTCGGCAGGACATATATCCGGCCCTTTACAGGCACGCAGCAGGAGATAATGTCATTTTAGTCAGAAATGGTTTAAGTGCACCCATCGCACCCTTCAAGCATCTCAAGGATATTGAGGCACTTGCTGTTAAGCTAAAAACAAGCTCCGGCTTGATTAAATTAGCTTTCGTTTCTAACAGTCCAGGGAAGGTACTTTCTGACGATGATCTTGACATTTTCTTTGGGGACCCCATCCCCACTGTAGTAGCTGGTGACTGGAATGCTAAACATCATGACTGGTTTAGTTGTTCAACTAACAATACTGGGGCGGCTTTGCTATAATACATTGACAAGCTGAATCTTACAGTTGCAAGTCCGGTCCATCCAACTTGCACCCGTCCCAAGGGGTGCCGATGTCATTGATTTTGTTGTCCTCCAGTTTGTGAGACACTTTTTTATTCTGATCATGACCCAGTCGTACTAAGATTAAACGGAGTCGCAGCCACCCGGCGAACGATGATGTATTCTGTGCTCCTGCCCGAGATTTTTATGCACTTTCTCCCCGTATTGTCCGGTTGATCCGGGAGAAGAACAAGTTCCGGAGGATCTAGCAGCGGTCGAGATCAGCAGGCGACAGGGTTCGTTACAACTCGTGTCACGATCTCGTCAAGGCAAAAATCCGCGCGTTCAAAGAATTCCAATGGAACAAGTACCTTCTCAACGCGGGTCAACCTCATCAGGATGATGCGTGGGTCATTCTTCGAAAACTCCGGTATAGTAAGACTGTCATACTGCCCATTCTCGGTCCACAGGGTTTGGTGTACGGTGATGACAAGAATGCTGGGGTTCTTGCTTGTGCCCTGGAGGAGTAATTCCCTCATTACATTCAAAATCCTAGTCACACTGACAGGGCGGTGGAGGCTTTAGCTGCATGTGATCTTGATGATACAGATTAGATCATCTCGCCTGTCAGCTATCTCGAGGGAACTCGACACATCAAAAAGCTAAAGGTAAAAAAGAAAAAACTCCCGGAAGAGATGGAGTTTTGGCAAGAGCTGTTCAACTGCTCTCTGAGAGCTGGATTCTGGTACTGGTGGAGTTTTTCAACGGGTCTCTCCGACTGAAGTATTTCTCCAGGGACTGGGGAAAGGCAGTAGTAGTGGTGTTGCCCAAACCTGGAACCAATCATAGCTTACCGGAGAACTACCGTTCAATATCCCTATTGCCCATCCTGGGTAAACTCCTGGAGAGGGTCATCCTCTCTAGGCTCTTGGAGTTCTGTGATGCTAATGCGTGATTCCTGACAAGCAGGGTAGTTTCCGGGCGGCGTATTTCACAAATGAATGTATGGAATTGCGATTAAGGCCATTTCCGCAAAGCGATTCCTTCAAAGCTACTTTGGAGATTGCGAGTAGGCGGGGCCTATGAGGAGAGTCATATGACGGAGACATGTAGGCTTTGCTGTACTCGGCTTAAGCTATTTTAATGTTCGGGTGTTTTCATTGCGATAATGGTTACCTTCAGTTGCTTTACCCGTACAGTCGGAATGCGACAGGAGGTAAATAGAGAGTGTACTTTATTGGTAGGGGAACTTTTGAGTTTTTATATCAGCATGACTTCATGGACTTGTGACTTATCTTCCGAAGTACCTTCACTCTATATAGTTCTCACAGGGCCGAGAGACGTCAGCGCGCACTCCTCTTTTAGCTCAGGAGTAGTACTGATGTGTTTTGTATGGAGAACCAATGAGTTGTTTAACGGGGTTTTTTTTCTAATTTTCGGGGTGAAGGAGGTTGAAATGTAGAATTGAAGGCATTTTTGATGAAGTTTGGAGGGACAAAAATATGAGGAATTTCCTAAATATTAGAAATATATATATATATATATGACAGATCACTTACTATTTTATCAGACACAATATATGGCAAACAACTTTCTGAAGTATTTATTCCAACGGAAGTGTCTTATTTCAACAGAACACTGTTTTGAGGTCTTACTTTGTGTCATTAGATAGTTCTTTGCTAATACAAAATCACTCTATTTGATTTTTTCTACTAGCTAGACCTCTTCACATTCGTGAGGAAAAAAACTTGATCGTCAGAATAAATATTTCGGTGTGGAGACATACTTTTCATTGTTAAAGATCCTTTTAAGGGTAATAGAAAGGACCTTTAAAAGGATGCTTTTTAGTATCATTATACTGTATATGCACATTCACAACATCCGTGAATCGTGATCAAGGAGGGTAGAATAAGGAGGGAGCATAACAAGCAAGCCCTACGTAGAGCTCTGAAGCCGTCGCTCTGAGCGGTAGCCATCTTCTGTTACTCTTCTGATTGCGTTCCCATCGAATTACGTACCTAACAATATAGGCAGGCTAACACTTTTAAAGCCTTCTTGCGAAAAGAAAAAATATCATGAATATTTATGGATGTAGTCTATAATATCACCACTGTTTTCTATTCTTTCCTTTCAAAGCACTGCTAAGTCACGTTTTACTGCTGCGTACGACAAAACTCCCTTTAACTCGTCACACGAAAAGTACATGCTGTTTAAAGTAATACATGAAGCCGTTCATGCCGCCCCGGTGGCGCAGTGGTCTAAGGCGTTGGCCTCTGATCCTTCGTCAGTATGGGGTCCGGGTTCGAATCCCGGTCAGGCATGGATGTTGTGTTTGTCTTACGGCACTGGCTCTCTCCCTTCACTGGAACCAGTGACCCTAAATTAGGGACGGGCGACTGCTTAAAGCCCATTGAGTTGCTCACGGTGGTCGTTAAACCTCCAATCAAAAAAAAAAAAAGAAGCCGTTCACAAACTCTAAAGTGAAGAAGAAAACCCTGATTTATTTCATGTGATTGAGCGAATGTTTCTGAAGACAGAAACGCAACGAAATGTTACTTTAGAAGCAATAGTTCGTGCTAAACTTTGACAATTTACAAAACTTTAACGAAGAGTACACGGAACATGCAAATTGAAAAACGTTTGTAGCGCGCAATTAAATCCATTAGCTTTGATAGATTACTATGTACTAATAAGAAATGCGATAATTTACGAATTTAAAATAACAGTAAAAAAACAACAAAAAAAACACGGATTTTATTGTGAGCGAGAAACGAATGCTTATAAAGTTTTAATAAAACGTCTTCGGGAATGTGATCTTTTTTTTTCTTTTTTTTTTTGGGGGGGGGGGGGTTGGAGGTTTAACGACCACCGTGAGCAACTCGATGGGCTATAAGCAGTCGCCCGTCCCTAATTTAGGGTCACTGGTTCCAGGGAAGGGAGCCAGCCAGTGCCGTAAGACAAACACAACATCCATGCCTGACCGGGATTCGAACCCGGACCCCTTACGGACGAATGATCAGAGGCCATCGCTTAGACCACTGCGCCACCGGGGCGGCAATGTGATCTTTGACCAGGAGTTATTGAAAACTGGACAAATTTCTAATTCGTACTAGAAATGTTTAGCTATTCCATCATAAATTTTTAATCCGCAAATACAATAGATCTCTCTTCAGCTTTTAATCTTAGCTGAACTTCAAATGAACAATTCCATGCCGCCCCGGTGGCGCAGTGGTCTAAGCGATGGCTTCTGATCACTCGTCCGGAAGGGGTCCGGGTTCGAATCCCGGTGAGGCATGGATGTTGTGTTTCTCTTACGGCACTGGCTCTCTCCCTTCCCTGGAACCAGTGACCCTAAATTAGGGACGGGCGACCGCTTATAGCCCATTGAGTTGCTCACGGTGGTCGTTAAACCTCCAATCAAAAAAAAAAAAAAAAAAAAAGGAACAATTCCATAAATCAGTCATAAGCAAACGCCCTTCTTACACGAAATAAAAAATTGAAATCTTCCTTAACTTACAAAGCAAAAATGAGCAATTGAGGGTAATGTAACATGGCGGCCACACAACGCAGCTGGCTTCACCGGTGAGAGCATGTGCTCTCTCTTCTTATTCTATCCTCCTTCATCGTGGTAGAAACTAGGTTGATGTGCTGCCCAATACGGAGTATGTATTCAACTAGCTATTTATTGAAGTCGTCCTAGCCGCCCCGGTGGCGCAGTGGTCTAAGCGATGGCCTCTGATCATTCGTCCGAAAGGGGTCCGGGTTCAAATCCCGGTGAGGCATGGATGTTGTGCTTGTCTTACGGCACTGGCTCTCTGCCTTCCCTGGAACCAGTGACTCTAAATTAGGGACCGGTGACTGCTTATAGCCCATTGAGTTGCTCACGGTGGTCGTTAAACCTTCAATCAAAAAAAAAAGTCGTCTTCAATTTTAATATTAAGATAGATTTCGACTTGCATTCATCTGAGGAACTGCAGGTATTGCTTATGATATCGTGCACAAAATTATTTTACCTTGTTATTCAATATGATCATTTGTCACATATGTTAAGTAACCTCACATTGAATTTCTTTGCAAGCAGAACTTCTCCCGATAAAAGAGTGTGTTCCTGTCACATGACTCTCCTCATAGACCCCGCCTACTAGCAATCTCCAAAGCAGCTCTGAACCAATCGCGTGGCGGAAATGGCCTTATCGCAATTGCGTACATTCACTTGTGAAATACGCTTCCGGACGAAGCATGCCACGACCCACCAATTGATCAGACTTGCGGAATTCGTTTCTCAAGGACGAGATAAGAGCGAGTATTCCACAGCTGTCTTCCTGGACATCAGCAAGGTCTTCGACCGCGTTTGGTACGATGGTCTCCTTCTCAAGTTGCAGGACCTTTGGTGTCCTTGCCCACTTGTTGAGCTGATTGGCTCGTACCTCAACAGCCACAGCTTCACTGTTAAGATTAAAGGTGAGCTTTCTTCGGAAATGAAGATTCGGGCTAGCGTTCCTCAGGGTTCTGTGCTTGGACCAACGCTATTCTCGATTTATCTGCACGACTTACCTAACACCAAATGCGGGCAGGTAATTTTTTTTATTGGAGGTTTAACGACCACCGTGAGCAACTCAATGGGCTATAAGCAGTCGCCCGTCCCTAATTTAGGGTCACTGGTTCCAGGGAAGGGAGAGAGCCAGTGCCGTAAGACAAACACAACATCCATGCCTCACGGGATTCGAATCCGGGGCGGCCGGGCAGGTCATGATGTACGCTGATGATACAGCTGCTGTAGGTCCCTGAAACAAAGCATACCTGTGAAGCTCTTCCTAGACTTTCTCTCTCAGCTGGAAACCTACTACACTGGCTGGCGGATCAAGATGAATCCGTCTGGCCGCCCCGGTGGCGCAGTGGTCTAAGGCGTTGGCCTCTGATCATTCGTCCGAAAGGGGTCCGGGTTCGAATCCCGGTGAGGCATGGATGTTGTGTTTGTCTTACGGCACTGGCTCTCTCCCTTCCCTGGAACCAGTGACCCTAAATTAGGGACGGGCGACTGCTTATAGCCCATTGAGTTGCTCACGGTGGTCGTTAAACCTCCAATCAAAAAAAAAAAAAAGAATCCGTCTGAGAGCAGTGCGCTGGTTTTTTTTTTTTTTTTTTTTGATCTCTCCAAGGAGTATCAAAACTTGTTAAGTTTCGAGAGAAAATCCCCTGGCACTTATCATCATACCAATATGTTTCGAGAGAAAATCCCGTTTGCACTTATCATACCAATATGTACCTAGGGCTTCAGTTAGATTGCTAACTTTTGTGGGTAGCGAACACCAGCTAGCACACGAATAAAGCTAGACAATGACTTGGGCAGGTAGCTCTGCATGCTCCACCGAGGCTTCCTTACAACACAGCACAAAGTATTGCTGTACAAGACGGTCGTCAGGGCAGTGCTTACCTTCGCCTCCCCCATTTGGATAGGTATTGGTATTACTGTAGGAATCAGCAAGAGAGAATCGAGAGGGTGCAGAGCAGAGCACTTCGTATGATCACTTTGGTTCCCCCGTGGACCCCACTTCGAAACCTGAGGAACAGACTGGGAGTTGAGAAGGTACATGAGTTTTACACAAGACTCGCCAAGAAGTTCTTCGAGAAAGCGGAAGCCCAGCCCAATGAATTTATTAGGAGTGCGGTTTACTACGATCCCAGCGAATTCCTTAAGTATCCCAAAACTAAGGCGGCGATTATTGAACCCCACCCCCTCGGACAGTTACTTGAGGAAGGGCAGCACTGTTGAGCGCTGTTTTCCTAGGCTGAAGACCTTGAATCAGTGAGGGTGGCCTCTGATCATTCGTCCGTAAGGGTCCGGGTTCGAATCCCGGTCAGGCATGGATGTTGTGTTTGTCGTTCGTCTTACGGCGCTGGCTCTCTCCCTTCCCTGGAACCAGTGACCCTAAATTAGGGACGGGCGACTGCTTATCGCCCATTGAGGTGCTCACGGTGGTCGTTAAACCTCCAAAAAAAAAAAAAAAAAAAAGAATCAGTGAGGGACTGGATCGGACAGAGTGTAGATATGTGAACTTTGGTGGGTGTTAGACAGACCACCACCCCATTCTTTTTCAGGTTACCATTGAAATGATGAGTACTGATTGCTGCTCCGATATCTGGACATGGTTTCGGTGAGTTTCATCCTTCCCTGGTGTCGTCGGCGGCTGGGTGGTATTGTGATTCTCTGTAATGGGTGGTGTTGGGTTCCCCGTTGCCTTCCCCTGCTCTCAGCCTTCCTGCTCCGGACTGGTGACGCAATTACTGTTCGAATGATATGCTCTCCTCTCCTTTCACTCATTTTTCTGTTTATCTTTCCTATTGAGTTCACGAATGATCAGAGGCCAGATCTCCTAGCTTCCTAATTCTAAGGGCAATTTTAGACCTGGGGTCAGACACTCCCTAAAACTTCTTCGAACGTCGTTGTCGTCTTATAGCCCATTGAGTTGCTCACCGTGGTCGGTTTTTTTTTTTTTTTTTTTTTTTTTTTTGCGGTTTAACGACCACCGTGAGTAACTCAATGGGCTATAAGCAGTCGCCCGTCCCTAATTTAGGGTCACTGGTTCCAGGGAAGGGAGAGAGCCAGTGCCGTAAGACAAACACAACATCCATGCCTCACCGGGATTCGAACCCGGACGCCTTTTTGACGAATAATCATAGGTCATCGCCTTAGACCACTGCGCCACCGAGGCGGCCTAATAATTGTTCACAAAGTATGAAAAGTGCAAACGAAGGAATCTTTTTTTTTCTTAATTGAAAGTTTAACGACCACGGGGCCGCCCCGGTGGCGCAGTGGTCTAAGGCGATGACCTATGATCATTCGTCCAAAAGGCGTCCGAGTTCGAATCCCGGTGAGGCATGGATGTTGTGTTTGTCTTACGGCACTGGCTCTCTCCCTTCCCTGGAACCAGTGACCCTAAATTAGGGACGGGCGACTATTTATAGCCCATTGAGTTTTTTTTTTATTGGAGGTTTAACGACCACCGTGAGCAACTCAATGGGCTATAAGCAGTCGCCCGTCCCTAATTTAGGGTCACTGGTTCCAGGGAAGGGAGAGAGCCAGTGCCGTAAGACAAACACAAAATCCATGCCTATCCGGGATTCGAACCGGGACCCCTTTCAGACGAGTGATCAGAGGCCATCGCTTAAACCACTGCGCCACCGAGGCGGCTCATTGAGTTGCTCATGGGTGTCGTAAAATCTCCAATCACACACACACACAACAATTAATAATTCTGCTATTTTCGCTTTTCTTTGTAATTGATGTATATCTTTAACCGCTGAAGCGGAGATTCTGAAAGGTTGTAAAATGGCAGTGCTGTTATGCAGATAGAAGATTATATATCACAAAGAAAACTGATAGAACAGAAAATGTCTTAGCATAGGAAGAAATGTACCTCTTGTCCTTGTATGCTAAATCAGCATTTGCAGTAATTGTCATCCCATTGTTTTTAAATTGTTGAAATATTTTCAGTTTCATTCCGGAACATCAGATATCATTGGATTGGATTGTTTTTAAAACAAAATTTCCATTATGATTAAATAATTATGCATATTCTCTTGACCCAATGAAATGAGATAAAATTCGTTTTTCCCAGAGAAAAGGATAAAGGAAAACTTTTCTTGTTCAGGAGACTCCATCTCACATTTTCTGTAAACATTCTTGACATTACTCCATCAGAATTTTTTTATTCTCTAATGTACAAACTTTTGCATATATGGTATTTTTCTCCAAGATTAGTTTCTGCAGTGTGTGAGTGATTGTTTCCTTTTTTTTTTTCTTGCGAATAAAATCACAACCATGACATTGTGTACTTTACAAAATCATTAAATCAGAAAAAAGAATTTGCTGTTTATTCTGAAAGCTCATGACATACTGGTAGAAATTTTATAAAGTATGTTTCAATCTCATGGGACATGCTTTTTTTCTTTTTAATCACTGAAATCATATAAAGTGTTCTTCATATCTCCTTAGATGCGAAACACACAGGATACAATTATGCTTGGTATATGCAGACAAAACAGGTAAGTCACAATGGTATTCAGTATTTAGTTCATGATTGTGTGTAGTAAATGTCACCAAAAGATTTTTTTTTTGGGGGGGGGGGAGTTGTTGTCAAGCCGAAAAATAAAATCTAATAGTTTCCCAATATGGAATCCATGACAAAATATATTTCAGGTGAGGAAACCACTTAAGACTGGATTATAAAAAAAAAAACTGAAAAACAAATTTCACATATTGTTCCAGACACTTCCTGGTACAAAGGAAGATCTTCAAGAGCATGAAGTCTGCTTCCACAAGTTCCTGAAAAACTAGTTTGGCAAGACATATGCAGTCTGACAGGACTAAAAATTTCATTGAATATGGTGTGTGCTGCAGGAAATTAATGATGGAAGACAAAATTTCAAGAGATATGCTCCTTGATGCTGGTGAAAAGCCCGATACACATAATGTATGTTCCGAGCAATTGACACGGAAAAGTGGGATTTCTGACCATTCAGAAATCTGACCTTTCCCAGCATATGCTGCTTCATACAGGTGAAAAACCTCATCAATGTGATGTGTGTTCCAAACGATTCACACAAAAATGTCACCTTTCCGAGCACATGCTCCTTCATACAGGTGAAAAACCTCATCAGTGTTATGTGTGTTCCAAGCAATTTACACGGAAAGGTGACCTTTCCCAGCATATGCTGCTTCATACAGGTGAAAAACCTCATCAGTGTGATGTGTGTTGCAAGAGATTCACACAGAAAAGTCACCTTTCCAAGCATATGTTCCTTCATACAGGGGAGAAACCTCATCAGTGTGATGTGTGTTCAAAGCATATCACACAGAAAGGTGAACTTTCCCGGCATATCCTCCTTCATACAGGTGAAAAACCGCATCAGTGTGATGTGTGTTCCAAACCATTCACACGAAAAGGTGACCTTTCTCATCATATGCTGCTTAATACAGGTGAAAAACCTCATCAATGTGATGTGTGTTCCAAGCGATTCACACAGAAATGTCACCTTTCCAGGCATATGCTCCTTCATACAGGGGAAAAATCTCACCAATGTGATGTGTGTTCCAAACCATTCACACGGAAAGGTGACCTTTCCCAGCATATGCTGCTTCATACAGGTGAAAAACCTCATCAATGCGATGTGTGTTCCAAGCGATTCACACAAAAATGTCACCTTTCCAAGCATATGCTCCTTCATACAGGGGAAAAACTCACCAATGTGATGTGTGTTCCAAGCAATTCACAAGGAAAAGTTACCTCTTGAAGCATATGGTCCTTCATACAGGTGAAAAACCTTAGTATGGTGAGATATTCACATTTAAGGAAACATTTTCCAGGCATATTATCTTTCATATGAAAAACCTCCCCAGTGTTTTGTGTTCTAAGCAATTCACACGCAACAGTATCCTTTCAAACCATATGCTGCTTCACACAAGCAAACCTCATCAGTAAAATGCTTCCTCCAAGTGATTCCCACAAAACGGTAGCTTTTCAAAGCATATGTTCCATCATACATGAAAATTCTCACTGATGTGGGTATACTGCAGGAAATTCATAAAGCCGATATTTCAAGGCATATATATATGCTCATTTACATCGGTGAAAACCCTCTTTAGTATGATGTATGCTATTAATATATCTGGTAAATGTGTACTTTAGCGTCCTAAATTATTTCATTGGAAAAATTTACCTGTGTTTTTAAGCATGCAAAATAATGGGGAAAGGTGAAAAAATATAGTATTTTTACATGAAAGGAAAAATATTTTCCGAAGAACTTTCCTTGGGGTGCGAATGTTTGGAAGTGTACGTGTGGTAAGCCTAAGATGATGGAGCAGCGATGGCGTGAAGGTGGAGTTCGGTGAATGGAAGTGTCGTTGAGAACAGCAAGTTACGCGAGGAAGAATACACAAGGAAGCGGTTCAGCAGTATGTAGTCATCAAAGCGAGCTGTAGGAATACGCTGAAAAAAGAGGTCGGTTTTATGCTGCATTGTAATATCATTTTTTTCAAGGGTAATTTTGCGAAATCGTAAGTAGAAAATTGCCAAAAAGGCTTAACATTTCATCATCCCCCACAATTCAACACGAAGCTCTGGGCCTCCCTGCCATAGTGCGATTACTGATGATAAGAAAATCGTTTATTTTCCACAATATCCATTTCAAGAGGGGGAAAAAAAAACGAACGATGGACGCAATAACAGCAGAACTACAAATGAGGTGCTTGAAGAAATCACTGACCCCCCTTAACATCGCCAAAACCATAACCAAAACTTGGGGTTCAACCTAAACCAAAACTTCTTACTCAAAACTTTTGCCGCACATTATATTATTTACATTCCTTAATTTAATTACATTGCCAGACATGTTTGCAATAAAAAAAAAAAAAACATTTAGCACATTTCTTAATTAATAATTAATGAAACATTTCTGAACTACTTCTTCTTGCACACGATTACACGATGATCACACTCCTCCGAGACATACACTCCACTCTTGTTGTATTCTTCCGCGCATTTACTAACGGACATGACACGAAGCGTGGACCCTTCATGTCATGGCCGTTAGCATCGCTTTAGCCTCCCGCACCAACTGCTGCAAACCATTGTACTCGCACGTAAGTTCTTCGGAAAATATTTTTCCTTTCATGCAAAAATAATATATTTTTTCACCTTTCCCCATTATTTTGCATGCTTAAAAAATTGTATCTAGCACTTTTCCCACACAGTTAAATTATTCCGACGAAATAATTTAGGATGCTAAAGTACACATTTACCATATATCTGTCGTGCACACAGTCGTAAAGAACACCCTAAAGGTGTAAGCATAGTCTGTCTTTGCACGATAACAAATAGTAATTCAACCCCATTGCAGAACTGTCCTTAAAAATACATTAAAAGACTTTATTTACAATAAGAAAGTTAGAAACATAGGCGCGAGATCTTTCGCGGTTACTCTGATCACATCATCAGGTGTGGACAAGACTCGAGCATGTACTACAGATTTTATATAACAAGCACTCGTACATTTATGCAAATAAGTTCCCGATCGTTGCCAGTTCCAAAAACATGTGAAGAGCCTCCAACTTCTGCTAGGTCATGATGTGAAATCAAGTTCGCCATGTTGAAGTGACAATTGGTGGGAGATCATTGCAACAGTTCGTCCCATTTTTAATGATGCACAAGCCCTCCATCATGTGCAAAGCGGGTCGAGACCCCGCTGAGCCCAAAATAGAAGCATTGTCCTAATCTGGAATGTAAGAGCCTGAACGAACTGTCTTTACTAGTGCAGAAAGGGGTTCAAAGTTCTCAGTGAGTATTTGTGTTCAGCAATGGGCACACCCAAATTACGCAGGGTAGAACCCACGTAATAGAGGTCCATCGTTTCTCCGAGGGTAGTCCGGAACAGAATCTTGTACACTCCATGTCGACTCGTTAGAGGAGTGGGGTCTCTATCTCTCCTGATCAGCGAGAATAGGTTAAGGGTTCGAACCCCAAATCCCAAGTCAGATATTTTACAAACTTTTTTAAGACAGTTGGCAATCGGTGGAAAATAATTCAATGATCCGACATAATGACATCAGGTAGATTCCACCGTGAGTGTTGAATATGATCCTCAAAGTTGTTTATCAATCAGGGCATCAATAACTGAAGGCTGATATCCATGTTGACAGGCAATACCCCAGATCCGTACCAATTCCTTCTTAGGACTCCTTATAGTAGAAGAATCGGTAAATGCTCTTTTTACAAGGAACCCTAGGGCAGCGTGTTTATATTTAATAGGGTGTGAAGAGGAGGCAGGAAGGATATTAGGAATGAAGGTAGGTTTGTAGTAAACAGATATGTTTGCGGTTCTGTTTACTACAAACCTACCTTCATTCCTAATATCCTTCCTGCCTCCTCTTCACACCCTATTAAATATAAACACGCTGCCCTAGGGTTCCTTGTAAAAAGAGCATTTACCGATTCTTCTACTATAAGGAGTCCTAAGAAGGAATTGGTACGGATCTGGGGTATTGCCTGTCAACATGGATATCAGCCTTCAGTTATTGATGCCCTGATTGATAAACAACTTTGAGGATCATATTCAACACTCACGGTGGAATCTACCTGATGTCATTATGTCGGATCATTGAATTATTTTCCACCGATTGCCAACTGTCTTAAAAAAGTTAGTAAAATATCTGACTTGGGATTTGGGGTTCGAACCCTTAACCTATTCTCGCTGATCAGGAGAGATAGAGACCCCACTCCTCTAACGAGTCGACATGGAGTGTACAAGATTCTGTTCCGGACTACCCTCGGAGAAACGACGGACCTCTATTACGTGGGTTCTACCCTGCGTAATTTGGGTGTGCCCATTGCTGAACACAAATACTCACTGAGAACTTTGAACCCCTTTCTGCACTAGTAAAGACAGTTCGTTCAGGCTCTTACATTCCAGATTAGGACAATGCTTCTATTTTGGGCTCAGCGGGGTCTCGACCCGCTTTGCACATGATGGAGGGCTTGTGCATCATTAAAAATGGGACGAACTGTTGCAATGATCTCCCACCAATTGTCACTTCAACATGGCGAACTTTGATTTCACATCATGACCTAGCAGAAGTTGGAGGCTCTTCACATGTTTTTGGAACTGGCAACGATCAGGAACTTATTTGCATAAATGTACGAGTGTTTGTTATATAAAATCTGTAGTACATGCTCGAGTCTTGTCCCCACCTGATGATGTGATTCAGAGTAACCACAAAAGATCTCGTGCCTATGTTTTTAACCTTTTTATTATAAATAAAGTCTTTTAATGTATTTTTAAGGACAGTTCTGCAATGGGGTTGAATTAGTCTTGTCCACACCTGATGCTATTAGGAACATTAGTAACAAAACAGGGCTAGACAGACATATACAAGCAAGTGGACACTCCATAAATTGGAACTCAGTGAAAATAATCGCCCACCAGTCAAACTTAGTAAAGAGGAAACTAGAAGAAGGGATCGGAATAGCAAGAAGAAGAAGTACCACAATTAACGATAATTGCGGTTGGACTCTTCCAACTGAGTGGCAGCAACTACTCCAGTGATGTGTCCTGATGACGAACTAGGCTTTAGTTCGAAAATTTGACAACCAACTTTCATGAAAAATAACCTCTATAAGACCCGTAAAAAGTTATTCCACAAGTACTATTTGTTATCGTGCAAAAACAGCCTATGCTTACACTTTTAGGGTGTTCGTTACTTTTGTAAAGTATGCTTCAAGACATTTTCACTTATAGAACATCTGTCGAAGCATAAACTCCATCATGGAAATAAATAACACCTGGATAACGCGCTTCTAGATATTTTCGGAATTTTTTTTTTTTTTCAGCGTGTGCATTAATAAATTTATCGAGCGTTGAGTGATATTAATTACTCAGAGGTATATGACGTTCATACACCCACTCTTTGTTTTACCGATTGAAGTCTAGCTTTTGAACCTGTGAGTTATCTGAATTATTATATGAGTTAGTATGTGGGTAATAGTGGAGTTCAGAGTTCCCTAAATTATTCGAGAAAAAATTATATTCATAATTCAAAGTTTATAATTTGATGGAGAATATGATGAAAAAATTTCAATTTACTTCCGATATTGAAGGTTATATTTTTAACGTGCATTAACGCATTTGCATTTTTGAACTTCACTTTTAGTTGGTAAAGTTCGATGAACACTTACCGCACGTGGGGCTTGGCTTTCAATTCATATTTCCGTTATGTGGATGCGGCATGGGGGTTTTTCATTTGGCCACGGGTCCACTTCTTTTTTTCCGTTGGAATTTATTTTGCCTCATCACCAAATGAGTTTTTTTTTTCCTTTGCTGCATCCTCATTTACTTCAATACTTATTCATAACCCTAGTACTTTCGGTAATACTCCATTACCGTCTTCGAGGGGACGTTTTGCTCCGACTAGCACGGACCGTGTCAGCTGGGCATTTCGGTGGTTCTCGCGGGCTGCTTCTGTCATCGGCTATCGCTTCTTCTTGGGCGTTGTGGCGCCATCTCTTGTTGGTCAGTGATCTCATTTTTCGAACTTTTTCATTTTTTTTGCTCAATTTTAATTAAATTTCTCCAGCTGTTTCTCAAAATATTAGGGTCATTATGGTTGCAAACTTTCGTCCTATTTTTTTCAATCATTACCAACTCTGCTATTCTGAGGTGTTTTTCGGATTTACAGCTTTTAATGATTTTTATATTTTCGAATTTAGGATATTTTTGGTTATCCAGACAGTATTGAATAAGTGCTGTTTTTTCTTCTTTTTTCTGCCAGTTTTTTACGTGTTGTTTTAATCTGTGTTTAAGCTTATTTTTGGTACTTCCTATATAAGCCATTGGAGGATTTTCAGTAATAGGAATTGAGTAAATACCTGCTTTTTCTAACATTTTTATTTTTTCATTATTTTTGATTACTATATTTTTGATGGTATTTACTTTTCCTTCAATTTGAATATTATGCTTTTTCAGGGTTCCCACTCAACCTGGAAAACAGGGAAAACCTGGAATTCTCAGGGAATTTGAAAATGGTTCTAAAAATCAGGGAAAAATCAGGGAAAATTACCCTTTTTAGTAAAAATCAGGGAAAATTACCCTTTTTTTGTGAAAATCAGGGAAAATTACCCTTTTTTTTTGTAAAAAATCAATGGATACTTTATTTTGCCAAAAAAACTTATTTTTTCAAGATTTCAAACTTTTGCTTGCAATTACTACCTGCCTAGAATTTAGTAGATCTTACTTTCATTTATATTAAGTGTTTCCTTTATTCTCTAAAAGAAATGCAAAATTGAATTTTTAAAATTGGCAGTTATTAAGCTTTTGTTCAATTTCTGTAGACAGTTGTTATAACATGGAACAATTAGGCACAATAGCTCCTGCTTGAAGAAACACTTCACAAGAGAACCAACTAAATGATGGATCAAAGTCCTTTGTTGGTTCTCTTGAAACATGTTTCTTTGAACAGAGCCATTCCATCATTAAGTTTATCTACATTGTGTTATAGAAAAACTGAAACTTTTCAACTCACAGATTTTTTTCTTACATATATATGACCTGTTTCTATGGGACTGTATTTACAAATTCCCTGTGGGTAGTATTCACAAAAGTTCACGGAACTTTGGTACAGAAAATAATGTGCACGGTTAGTTCTTATTAATGAAAAGCAGATAATTTTATAAAGACAAATTACGTAAAGAATTTACAAGTGTGTGCTTTGCAACATGCCACTCTGGAAAACTTTTAAAAACCTCCTGGAGAACCTGGAAAAGTCAGGGAATTTTTTTATTACTTTTGAGTGGGAACCCTGTTTTTACAAATATTATTAATTTCATTGGTAGTACCTTTAATGTAAGGAAAACCATTTAAATATTTGACTTCTTTTTTATTTACTACAGCATTATTTTTTATTTTCTTTATTACTTCTGTGTCCCATTTTTTTATTAAATGGTTAGGATAACCAAAGCTGCCTGCAATTTTTTTTATGAATTTGATTTCTTCATTGATGAACTGACTATTTTCAGAATGCGTATATGCTCTTTTAATTAAGGTTTTTATACTATTGCATTTTTGAGGATAAGGATGTGCTGAATTGTACGGGATTAGGACCGGAACAAATGAACTTTTCCGATAAACCCTGTATAGTAACTTATCTGTGGATTTGATAACATGTACGTCCAAAAAGGCTATTGCATTATTTTTTTCTATTTCAACAGTGAGTTCTATAGTTGGATATAAAGAGCTGTAACATTTTGTTAATTTTTTTAATTCTTCTTCGTTCAGTTTTGATAGAATGAAAATATTGTCCACGTATCGACAGTACACTTCTGGTTTTTCTTCCATACGATGCAGGACATTTTCTTCAATTTCGTTCATCACAACCTCAGCATATAGAGTTGATAATGGTGAGCCCATTGGGCCTCCTGAATTTTGCTTGAATATTTTGTTCTTGTATGTAAAAATATTATTTTCATATAAATAGACTAAAACTTTTTTGAATTCATGAATTTGTGTGTTATTTAAAATTTTAAGATTTTGCAACTTCTTAATGATAATTCCAATAGCTTCTGGAACAGGAGTGCTTGGATATAATGCTTTAACGTCCATGCTTGCCATATTTAAGTCCTTTAGGCCAGTTTTTACATTTTTAATTTTCTCAATAAATTCATACGTGTTCTTGATGGTGAACTTGTTGTTCATGGAAAAGGGTGCTAGGAACTTGTAAATGTTTTTCTCTAATGTTATCAATGGTGAGTTTTTTTTTTAAACTATCAGTCTCATTGGAGCACCATCTTTGTGCGTTTTTATCTTTGCAACAATATGTGGTATGCCTGCTCCCATTGGTGGAAAAGAGTGCTTGATTTCATCAGGTAATGTGCTATGATTTCTTATATCCGCTAAGAATTTAATTTGATTATCTGTTGGGTCTTTCTTTATTTCGGTACAATTTAATCCATCGATTGCTGCTGTCATTTTTTGTTCAAATTCACCAGTGTTGAGAATAATGATTTGGCCGGATTTATCTGCTTTACAGAATGAACAAAAATTAAATAAGGAACCCATAAATGAATATAATGTGTATGAAAATCGGTCTGATAAGAACTTAAGCTTTACACAAAAAGCAATTTTACAAAAAGGGAAAAAATTTGCCTTTCCACAAGGCCTCCCTAAAACTGAAGAAATCATCCCTTGCCTCGAAGATATTCTCAAATATATACCAGGCGCAGAGAATAAAACTGAAGTTGAGAACAAATTATATAGAGTTATTCTAAAAGAATATAATGCCAAAAACAACAAAAACTTCTATATAGAGAAAAAAATTAAAATATGAAAAAAAAAAAACTATTGGAATTGAAAAATGACCCATATATCAAACTCTGTGAAGCAGATAAATCCGGCAAAATCATTATTCTCAACACTGATGAATTTGAACAAAAAATGACAGCAGCAATCGATGGATTAAATTGTACCGAAATAAAGAAAGACCCAACAGATAATCAAATTAAATTCTTAGCGGATATAAGAAATCATAGCACATTACCTGATGAAATCAAGCACTCTTTTCCACCAATGGGAGCAGGCATACCACATATTGTTGCAAAGATAAAAACGCACAAAGATGGTGCTCCAATGAGACTGATAGTTTCAAAAAAAAAAAAAAACTCACCATTGATAACATTAGAGAAAAACATTTACAAGTTCCTAGCACCCTTTTCCATGAACAACAAGTTCACCATCAAGAACACGTATGAATTTATTGAGAAAATTAAAAATGTAAAAACTGGCCTAAAGGACTTAAATATGGCAAGCATGGACGTTAAAGCATTATATCCAAGCACTCCTGTTCCAGAAGCTATTGGAATTATCATTAAGAAGTTGCAAAATCTTAAAATTTTAAATAACACACAAATTCATGAATTCAAAAAAGTTTTAGTCTATTTATATGAAAATAATATTTTTACATACAAGAACAAAATATTCAAGCAAAATTCAGGAGACCCAATGGGCTCACCATTATCAACTCTATATGCTGAGGTTGTGATGAACGAAATTGAAGAAAATGTCCTGCATCGTATGGAAGAAAAACCAGAAGTGTACTGTCGATACGTGGACAATATTTTCATTCTATCAAAACTGAACGAAGAAGAATTAAAAAAATTAACAAAATGTTACAGCTCTTTATATCCAACTATAGAACTCACTGTTGAAATAGAAAAAAATAATGCAATAGCCTTTTTGGACGTACATGTTATCAAATCCACAGATAAGTTACTATACAGGGTTTATCGGAAAAGTTCATTTGTTCCGGTCCTAATCCCGTACAATTCAGCACATCCTTATCCTCAAAAATGCAATAGTATAAAAACCTTAATTAAAAGAGCATATACGCATTCTGAAAATAGTCAGTTCATCAATGAAGAAATCAAATTCATAAAAAAAATTGCAGGCAGCTTTGGTTATCCTAACCATTTAATAAAAAAATGGGACACAGAAGTAATAAAGAAAATAAAAAATAATGCTGTAGTAAATAAAAAAGAAGTCAAATATTTAAATGGTTTTCCTTACATTAAAGGTACTACCAATGAAATTAATAATATTTGTAAAAAGCATAATATTCAAATTGAAGGAAAAGTAAATACCATCAAAAATATAGTAATAAAAAATAATGAAAAAATAAAAATGTTAGAAAAAGCAGGTATTTACTCAATTCCTATTACTGAAAATCCTCCAATGGCTTATATAGGAAGTACCAAAAATAAGCTTAAACACAGATTAAAACAACACGTAAAAAACTGGCAGAAAAAAGAAGAAAAAACAGCACTTATTCAATACTGACTGGATAACCAAAAAATATCCTAAATTCGAAAATATAAAAATCATTAAAAGCTGTAAATCCGAAAAACACCTCAGAATAGCAGAGTTGGTAATGATTGAAAAAAATAGGACAAAAGTTTGCAACCATAATGACCCTAATATTTTGAGAAACAGCTGGAGAAATTTAATTAAAATTGAGCAAAAAAAAATGAAAAAGTTCAAAAAATGAGATCACTGACCAACAAGAGATGGCGCCACATTGCCCAAGAAGAAGCGATAGCCGATGACAGAAGCAGCCCGCGAGAACCACCGAAAATGCCCAGCTGACACGGTCCGTGCTAGTCAGAGCAAAACGTCCCTCGAAGACGGTAATGGAGTATTACCGAAAGTACTAGGGTTATGAATAAGTATTGAAGTAAATGAGGATGCAGCAAAGGAAAAAAAACTCATTTGGTGATGAGGCAAAATAAATTCCAACGGAAAAAAAAAAGAAGTGGACCCGTGGCCAAATGAAAAACCCCCATGCCGCATCCACATAACGGAAATATGAATTGAAAGCCAAGCCCCACGTGCGGTAAGTGTTCATCGAACTTTACCAACTAAAAGTGAAGTTCAAAAATGCAAATGATGAAAAAATTTCAGCTTCACGACACATCTTAAAGAATGTTGCAGGAAAACTTGCCTGTAATAAAAATGAAACGAACACTGTGCGGTGAGCGTGCCCTCTCACTGCTTCAACAACATCCAAGGCCAGCCAATAGTCTGCTGCGGTGGCTGTTTAATGGGTCTCCCAAGACAGTGATCACAGTTCTAATTTTCTTTCTTTCTTTCTTTCTTTTTTTTTTTTTTTTTTTTTTGTGCTTTCGCAATCAGGGTTTAAGAAAATCATGATATTTTTTTTAAAAATCACAAAATCAGATTTATTTCATTTAAATTAGATTTGTTTTATTTAAATCAGATTGATTTAAATTACTGTTGTGTTTCAGTTCAACTTTAAAATACCTCTTCATTCTTCAAGGTAAACATGAAACATAATATTCTTATCCATGATTGAGTTGATGATATATATTTGTAAAATTTAAGTGACACTGCATAATAGATAACGAATGAGAATGTAATAAGGAGAGAATGGCATTTCTTAATGCTGTGCATTATCTTTAATGCACTGATTTATGTCTACTAAACTTCTTAATAATTACTGATATGCAAATCATATTTTGTATTCAAAAACATTTATTTTGCATGTATTTAAAAATAAATCTGAATCACCAGACACACAGAGAGAGTTTCTTAAGTGAATTCTGTGGTAGGAATATTCTTCTCATAACATGTGGAAATAGGTTTGCGTGGAAGAAATATTCTCATAATGCGTGGAAACGGGTCTTCGGGCAATGTAATTTTCAAGTTTTCTGATGTGATTAATGTTATGGGACGAACAGTTAATGAAGGCAAATCAGAGATGTCTGATTTCTGTGTTAATGATTCTGATAAATCTGAATGTGCACAACGTGCATAAAACAAAAAAGTTTCAGTCATTGTATTACTGGTGTAGTTTAAAATAAATCTGCAACTTACCCATTAAATTTGTATCATAAAAGCTTCAAAATATTATATTGATTGAAAAACTGCAATTCCTGAGTAAATTTTAATTGAATTAAAAAAAAAAAAGCATGTGATGAGATAAACTGTTTGTTCAGCAATTTGAACAAAAATACTAGTTTTGCTGCTTTTTGAATTCCTAGCCTATTTCTTAACTTAAAACATTTTTTGCAGAATGTTAAATGTTGAGAAAATTCTTTCAATTCCAGCTGAAGTAGATGTTGTTAGTAATTGCAAAATACTTTGCAGTTCTTTCATTTTTCAATTGACACTTTCACTGTGGAAAAAGAATTTCACCAGTCTAAAGAATTTACTGTAAGCTGCACTTTTTCTTCCATTATCGTTCCAGTGAATGGGTGCAGATTTTGTCAGAAGCTTAATGAGAATAAGGGAAAATCCTCCAAATACATGGCATCAGTAATTAAACAAATACTTCGCTCTTTCCATGTTCCAGAAACACATAGCAACCGAAAAATTGTTATCCGGTCACCGCTGGGGAATTGAACCCACGGATCTCTCGATATCTAGCTGAGCACGTTAGCCTTACACCATGGTTGGCAACAATCCACAGTGTTATGTGTGTTTGAGCGCGTTAGTTTTACATCGTGGTGTAAGGCAAACACGCTCGGCTAGATATTGAGAGATCCGTGAGTTCAATTCCCCGGCGGTGACCGAATAACAATTTTTCGGTTGCTATGTGTTTCTGGAACATGGAAAGAGCGAAGTATTTATTTATTTAATGAGAATAGTCAGGAATGTGTCTCCATATTTTTCGCTGGCAAATTGTAAAGCAACTTCTTTTTCTTCAGGCATAATAGTCACATCCATGTTTTTTTCTTGAAAGTGAAGATCAATGAGAAAGGCCAAAAAATGAGCTGAAGATAAAGCTTGACCATGTCTTTTATGAAACAACTCCAATCGCTTTTCATCTAAGATGTCATTTAATACAATTTCCAACTTTTTCCACACTGCAACTGCCTCAGAAATTTTGTAATCATTCCTCTGTACTCTATCAAGAGTATTGGTTGATATATTGTCAATATACCTGAATTCATTACCTTTTCTTTGATTTTAGATTCAATATTTCCATCTTTATCGTTAACCACTATTGCCATGAGTATTGGCCAGTTATTGATGTAACTTCTTAAACATTCACACATGAAACTCCAACATACATCTTGGGACAACACAAGAGCTAATCCACCAGCTATATATGCTGATCTAACAAAATCATGATTTCTGAAATACTTCACAATGTGGGTACTCTGCTCTTTGATGTTTGAAATCTGTAGATATTTTGCAAGAAGGATTAAAATATGAGCTGTGTAACCATATGTGATAGCATCAACAGTTTTCTCCACTTCTTTCCTCATTTTTGCATTGTCTGTTACAAAACTCCTAACTTCACAATGGAATTTCTTTTTCTGCCAATTTCAAACTGCCTTGAAATTTGTTCAAGGTAATCACCTGTATGGGGGATACCAGAAGTGTTAAAACTGTACACTAAATAGACATCATCATATGAAGTTGTTACACAAGAACAAACAACTAGTTCATTATGGACATTAGACCAGCCATCTCTACTCATGTAGACTATCTTACCTTTTAAAGACTGAGAACATTTCTCTATTGCATTATCAAAACCTCATCTAACAAACAACCTGCTATATCCTGTTCTGCTGGTGGCTTATAGCCAGGATGTAGCATTTCAATAAGGTTCTTAAACTCCTTATTTTAAACCATATGAATTGGAGAGTTTGAAGAATAGATCATTCAAACAGTTTGCAGATCAAACTTTTTTTTCTATTCACCTGTGGATCGATTCACAAATGAATCCATTCTCAATTCTTTTCATTTTTCTGTGTTGTCGCAGATTTATTGGTGGCTTCAGGACCAATGACAGTTCTCTTTTATGCTAGGATTCCTCAGCAGGTGAAGCATCATAAACTTCAGCATATCTTAAATTAGCACACAGTTTGCACTTAGCACGTGAACCTTTGCCACTCGTATTTTTAATTTCTTCAAAATAGTTCCAAATGATATCTTTTTTCCCTTCCAGCCAGGCTGACTTCAACACTTGTCCTAAAATGAGCTAAACACTGAAACCCTTAGCCACACAGTACAGTGCAACAGGCGCATATAGCGTATTAAATCTGTTTATTTTTGTGGTGTAGTCAGCACAAAGATTTGCCAAGCTTTTGCACTCCACTGGGAGGCTTTTTTCAAGGCAATGGTAGAGACAAAAATGCAGAGAATTGGAACATGTAAGGAACGAAGATGATTTTGGGAAAATAACGCGGGTGACATCACGAGCATATTACATGAATTTTTATCACGTAATTATAGGGCTCGTCATGATGTGTTTCCGTCTTTTAATAACGCATGCCAAACCATTGGTAGTTCAGTAGAGACTATATCATTGCATGCCACTCTGCTGGATAGGATTTTCACTGTTTCCCTGATGGCAGTCCCTTTGAAATTCGTGTAAACAAATTCAAACACAAAAAATAAACGGATTTAATACTATATATGCATTTCATTATTATTCAACTCTGGTGTATTTAAAATAAAGTTTGGTTCTTTTAAACTGGCATTGGTTCATGTTAATCTATTCTTTATCACCAGGGCTTAAAAGATGTGGTCGTCTGTGACAAGTAAAAAGCTTTAGTTGACAAGTAACAACTTTGGTAAAGCACTTTAAATTCAATAGAAAATTATTTAAATGTTGTTATACCTATTGTTGGATACATAAAAATATCAGTTCTTTAATAAGGCTTATTTTAATTCACAGAACTTATTTATGACTGTGCGCCAGCATGGGGAACCAGTTACTCAGTGAAAGAAATTGGACAGTGAATTCTTTCGCAGAGAATCAGTGCGCTGAATAAAGAACATGAGGGAAGAAGCCACAAGCCCAGAAAATTATTTCCCAAAATGCTGTGGGAAAAGATAAGCAATGTAAACACTGCTTATGGGGAACTGCTTATGGGAAAGATAAGCAGTGTTTACACAGCTTATCTTTTCCCACAGTATTTTGGGATATCATTCTCCGGGCTTGTCGCTTCTTCCCTCATGTTATTTATTAAGTGCACCGTGCCCAAATATTTTGACTCAGGGCATTCACTGTCCAATTTCTTTCACGGAGAAACCGTTTCCCCATGCTGGAGCACGGTCATGAATCAGTTCTGTGAATTAAAATAAGCCTTATTAAAGAACTGATATTTTTATGTACAAGAGTCAGTCACATGTGTGTCATGAGCTCTCGCTTAGCGATTGGTGTCGTAGGTCAAAGGGCAAACATGGGCTTCCATGGAGCTGTTAGGAAAGTTCTTAAAGACTGAAGGATTCTTGCATCACTTGCTCTAGAGGGAGAAAACTGAGTTTGGTTATAAAATGGTAATTTAAATTAGGTTAGCGATAAATACAGGGTGTCCAAGAATTATTGGACATGTAACAAAATTATATAAAACAAAACATTAAACAGATAGAAAGAAACTGACTGTACTGACTTACAATGTAATTACACAAATTAATAAATTTCGATGTGAGATCCCTTGGTTGCTCGTAGTATGTCCAAGCGATACTCGATTTCATGCTATGTGTTGGCAAGCATCTGAGGAGTTATGGAATTAATAGCAGCTATGATAAGCTGCTTCAGTTCCTGCAAATCGGTACAAGGCGTCTGATAGACACGATCCTTCAAATAACTCCACATGAAATAACCCAATGGAGTTAGATCTGGAGAGCGAGGAGGACACGGAATGGGACCACCACGCCCAATCCATCTGTTGGGGAAATGCTCATTTAGGCACTTACGTACACACGTTGACTAAAGCAGAGGCGCGCTCTCTTGTTGGAAAATGACGTTATATCTTTTGATCAGGGGTATAGCAAAATTTTCTAGCATATCCAAGTAAATGTCACCATCTATGGTTTTTTCTCAGAAGAAGAAAGGGCCAATCACTTCTCTTTTGAAAGGGCTCACCACACATTAACTTTTGGAGAATCACGTTCCAGTTCAATAGCAGCATGAGGCGGTTCACTGTCCTATATCCTACAGTTGTGACAATTCACAATACCTGATACATGAAATGTGGATTCATCATTAAAAATTACAGTACTGAGAAAGTTTTCGTCGTTTTCCACTCGATTCAGCATATCCACAGCAAAATCTTATCGCAGAGTGTGATCATTTACATGCATCTTTTGCAGTATTTGAATTTTATAAGTATGAAACTTTAATTTCTTGTGCAAGATGTCCTGAACTGTCGATTTTCGAATACAGAGTTCTCTGCTTGCTTTACGAACAGATTTCCAGCGGCTTTGTCGGAAACTTTCATTAACTTGGTCAACCATCTCACTGCTGACGCTAGGCCTACTGGCTCCTCCACGATGTTCCACATTGCCAGTTTCTTTAAACTGTTTTTTTTTTTTTTTTTTGATTGGAGGTTTAACGACCACCGTGAGCAACTCAATGGGCTATAAGCAGTCGCCCGTCCCTAATTTAGGGTCACTGGTTCCAGGGAAGGGAGAGAGCCAGTGCCGTAAGACAAACACAACATCCATGCCTCACGGGATTCGAACCCTGACCCCTTCGGACGAATGATCAGAGGCCAACGCCTTAGACCACTGCGCCACCGGGGCGGCTTAAACTGTTTCATCCACCGCTTAATTGAATTTGTTGACGGAGGATTACAACCATACTCTAAACGGTACTGTCTTTTAACTTTAATGACAGACTTTAATTCCGCAAGCCATAACACACACATTGCCTTCTGCTGTACGGATGACATAACTACTGGTTGCGCATTTCTCATCAGGCCACACCTAGCGCCATCTATCGGATTCTGGGAATAACAATTCTGCAAAACAAAATATGTAAACCGTGTTAGTAATACGTGACATAGAAAAACAGACAATGCTCATAGTTTTCTTTGTACATAATTTTGTAATGTGTCCAATAATTCTCGGACACCCTATATTATTGAAAATGTTTACAATTTCATAAATATTATTGAACGTGTCACAATTAGCTTTTAATTTTTAGTACTGAGTTCTTTTTCTCGCAAGCCCTGCAGGGCTGTTGATTTTCAACTGAAAAGTGAGTTATTTGCCTGACTGGTAAACGAACAAAAAATATTTCAAGTCCTGTTTATCACTTTCTACTACCACCCACTAAAACAATCCTCCTGCTGAGTTCATGTACAAGAAAGGGAACACTGGTGAATACAAAAGGTCAGATTCCCTTGCTGTTGACAACATCCAACTTCTAACCTACTTGAAAGGAGATTAATGAGCCTGGGACTTTATAATATCATGGCGAAGGAACAAATCTAATTTTTGTTAAGTTTTGGAATTTCCTTATGCCTTTATGGTTGCAATTAAGAAATGGCACAAAGAAAAATTATCTGTGAAAAAACAACACATTTGCAACAAAATGTATTTTAACTTTCATGGCTAAAATAATATTGTTTTTAGTTTCAGCATGAAGTTGATTTTGTTTAATGAATAACAGTGCTAAATTTAATGCTGTTAATTTGAGCACATATGTAGTTTTAATTTTAATGGGCTTTACAAATACATAATGGAGATTTGAAGATTTATATTTGTGATTTAAATCAACGAACCGTGTTCGCAATCCACTTAAAAACTGAGTTTTAATGTCCGTCAGAGCTGAGTTAGGGCTTTATTTTCGGATCTCAAGCCTGTCTGACCTCGTGGTATATCAGGCAACGCCCAAATTTTCTATTGCAAGATAGAGCCCAGGCTCAAAGGAGCCCCAAAACTGGCTAACCTGTTCAACTATTAATAAAAAAAATCTCCTTTTTCATATTTCCACTCTCTCTTCCAATTAACACATATATTTCTCAAATGGGGAAGGGACCTTATCTATTTTAATAGTATAACTGTGCGATTTTCTTTGACCGTTTATTTCCACCTGAAATGCTTCAGGTGGCCAGACATCCGAAATGATCAGGTGGTACTTCCAGCTCTACGTTGCTCACATAATGCTAATATTATCGCTTCATAATGCGCTGCAATATGTACGTTGCTAAATTGAATTAGCAGGGGGCTACTGCATGGAGGTAGAGGGTAAATTATCATCCGCATGCTATCAGCTATCCAATATCTATAGTTCTTGAAAAAGCCTTTTCTTCTCTGCAGAAACACACTAATGCATGGCCTATTGTATTTTCTACCCAAGCCCAGAATAAATAGCCATCTCGAATGCCTGCTCCCCAACCAGAACCAGTTGCTGAATAATTCTTTTTACCAACCATAAAGTGTCTCATTTGCTAAATCATATTACATCACATATATATATATATCATCATCATCATCATTGTCAACCATTATCAATCCACTGCTGGACGAAGGTCTCCCCAAGTTTCCTCCACAACGGTCTGTCTTGTGCCAGTCTCCTCCATGTCACCCCTGCATACTTTCGAATTTCATCCACCCATCTCCATGTGGTCTTCTTCTGGGTCTTTTCCTGTCCCTTGGAATCCAATCTAAAATTTCGGCTGTCCATCGATGATCTGTCCTTCTGGCAGTATGTCCAGCCCATTGCCATTTCAGGGATTTAACTCTGATCATGATGTCTTCCACTCTTGTCATTTTTCGGATCCACGAGTTCCTCTTCTTATCTCTCCTGGTTACACCAAGTATGCACCTCTCCATGTTTCTTTGAGTTGTCTGCAGCCTTTGTATGTCTCTTTTAGTTAAGGTCCACGTCTCTGCACCACACGTAAGCACTGGAAGGATGCATTGATTAAACACCTTTCTTTTAAGACATAATGGCATATTGCTCTTGAAAATTATGCTGTTTCTTCCAAAAGCTCTCCAGGCAAGTTTTGTACGCCGATTAATTTCTTCCTCAATGTGACCCTCACTTGATATCTGCTGTCCAAGATAAACGTACGTGTCTGTTATCTCCAGCTTTTCTCCATCAATCGATAAATCTTCATTTCTTGTAAAAGCATTGAACATCACTTTTGTCTTCTGAAAGTTCATTTTTAATCCCACTTCTTTACTCTTGTCAGCAAGTTCCTGGATCATACTCTGCAGCTCTGATGGGGTAGTTGCAAAAATGACTACGTCATCAGCAAAACGAAGGTGGGTTAGATAATCTCCATTAATCTTTATCCCCTTGTTTTCCCAGCTCAGCGACTAAAAAACACCCTCCAATGTGGCATTAAAGAGCTTCGGAGATATGGTGTCCCCTTGTCTCACTCCCTTTCCAATTTTTACGTGTGTTGTATTTTCAAACAGCCTAATCTTTGCACTTGCATTTTCATAGATGTTATTAATAATATTAATGTATGCATCTTCAATACCGCAGGTTTTCAGAGCCATTGTAACTGCTGATGGTTTCACCGAATCAAAGGCTTTTTCATAATCGATAAAAGCCATGCACAATGGAAGTTCATATTCCCTCGCTCTTTCAATTAGTTCTCTCAGCACGTGGATATGATCTATTGTGCTGTAGCCACTCCTGAATCCAGCTTGTTCTCTCGGTTGAGCCATGTCCAGTGTTACCTTCAAGCGGTGTGAAAGAACTTTAGTGAAGATTTTATAAACTACTGATAGGAGGCTGATAGGTCTGTAGTTTCCGAGATCCTCAATGTCACCTTTCTTATGTAGCAGGATCATTGTAGCGCTGTTCCAATCCTCAGGAATCTTTCCTTCATTAAGGCATCGAGTGAAAATTTGGGCGAGTACTGTTTCGATTTCTCCACTTGCTTCTTGTATGATGTCTACAGTAATTCCATCTTCTCCTGGAGCTTTTCCTCGCTTCATGTTCTTGATTGCATGTGCAACTTCTGCTGGAAGGACTGGAGGAACTCTGGTACTGGTATCTTTCATGATGTCTGGAGTGCATATATCATCGCTTTCATATAATTTGGAGTAGAAATCTTTCACTCTTGTCAAAATTTCGCCTCTATTTCTTGTTACAGAACCATCTTCTTTTCTCAGTGCCATAATCTGTTTTCTTCCCTTACTGAGATGTCCCTTTGCTATCTTTAGGCTTTGGTTGTTTTCAATTGCTTTCCTCACTAGTTCACAGTTGAATTTTCTTACGTCTTCAGTGATACTTTTTCTTACTGTCTTGCATAGCTCTATATATTCCACTTTGGAAGTCACATCTTCTTTAGTTGTCCTCATCTCTCTTCTTTTTGCATCAACATTTTGGTTTTCCTGATAATTTGTTCATATGCAACTTGTTCTTAGACCCAGCTAATTTTGTTGCTGTTTCCATAAGAGCTTTGGTTACTTTTCTGTTAACTTCAGAGATGTCCACTTCTTCCGATGTTAGGCCTTCTGAAGCAGAAATCCTGTTCTTCAGTTCTAACTTGAAGGTATTATGGTGTTTTTAAGGTTGGTTATGTCAATAGATTTTGTTTGTCTTATGAGCTTGCCACGTTCAAGTTTAGTGTTGAGGTGCATCTTACATCTCACCAATCTATGGTCACTACCTGTGTTGAACTTGTTTAGCACACTGCAGTCTTCTATGACGAATTTTTTGTTACACATAATAAAATCAATTTCACTTGTCGTCCCATTTGGATGTCTCCATGTCCATTTCCTGTGTGGCTTTTTCTTGAAGAAGGAGTTCAAGATGAAAAACCCTTCTGCCTCTGCAAACTCAACGAGAGTATTTCCACGCTGGTTTCTGTTGCCGTGACCGAATTTACCTACTGAAGTTTCATTCTGTTGCTGTTGCCCTATTTTTGCATTGAAATCTCCCATAATTATTTTCAAGTGCTGCTTACCTTTATTATTTAGATGACAAATTTCCTCATAAAATTCTTCAATTTCTTCTTCAGGATGACTTGTGGTGGGTGCATAAGTTTGAATAATCTGAGCCTGGTATCTGTTCGAGAGTTGGATAACAAGTCGTGCAGCTCTGTCAGAGGAACTTTCAACTTCTACCACTTTATCCTTCAGTTTCTTGTTTATTATAAATCCAACACCACTAGTTCTGCCAGTATCTGTCCCACGATAGTAGAAGAGATGTCCACTTTTCAGTTCGATGAGATCTTCTCCTTTTCTCCTTACCTCACTTAGCCCCACGATGTCCCACCTGATCCTTTGTAGTTCCTCTTCCAATTCAAGAAGCCTTGAATCAGAAGATAGGGAGCGTCCATTGTAAGTAGCCAAGGTCAGCATCAGATGGCAGCCTAGTCGGTCCTCCGGGATTCTTAGCACCCTCTGCCTTCATGTCGCACTGGCCGCTGCCTTGGCCAGGTACATTCCAGCTGCCGGAGACTGAGGGCCAAGATTTAAGTTGTGGAATCATTTTGGGGGGTTTGGGTTTAACTCACCACGCTGGCCAAGCGGGTTGGTGAGTGTGGGATAGAATTTCCTCTGATCCCGATGGTATAGTTATAACGCTATTGGCGGTCGTCAGAGCCCTTTAGTGGGAACAGGATGCACCACGAGAAGGCGGGGTTGACATTTGTCAAGGAGAGGCTGTGATGTTACGCATCACCTGACCTTACATCCTATATATATATATATATATATATATATATATATATATATATATATGGATGTAAGGTCTAGGGATGTAAGGTCAGGTGATGCGTAACATCACAGCCTCTCCTTGACAAATGTCAACCCCGCCTTCTCGTGGTGCATCCTGTTCCCACTAAAGGGGCTCTGACGACCGCCAATAGCGGTATAACTATACCATCGGGATCAGAGGAAATTCTATCCCACACTCACCAACCCGCTTGGCCAGCGTGGTGAGTTATGGCCAAACCCTCCAAAATGATTCCACAACTTAAATCTTGGCCCTCAGTCTCCGGCAGCTGGAATGTACCCGGCCAAGGCAGCGGCCAGTGCGACATGAAGGCAGAGTTTGCTAAGAATCCCCGGAGGACTGGACTAGGCTGCCATCTGATGCTGACCTTGGCAACGTACAATGGACGCTCCCTATCTTCTGATTCAAGGCTTCTTGAATTGGAAGAGGAACTACAAAGGATCAAGTGGGACATCGTTGGGCTAAGTGAGGTAAGGAGAAAAGGAGAAGATCTCATCGAACTGAAAAGTGGACATCTCTTCTACTATCGTGGGACACATATTGGCAGAACTAATGGTGTTGGATTTATAATAAACAAGAAACTGAAGGATAAAGTGGTAGAAGTTGAAAGTTCCTCTGACAGAGCTGCACGACTCGTTATCCAACTATCGAGAAGATACCAGGCTCAGATTATTCAAACTTATGCACCCACCACAAGTCATCCTGAAGAAGAAATTGAAGAATTTTATGAGGAAATTTGTCATCTAAATAATAAAGGTAAGCAGCACTTGAAAATAATTATGGGAGATTTCAATGCAAAAATAGGGCAACGGCAACAGAATGAAACTTCAGTAGGTAAATTCGGTCACGGCAACAGAAACCAGCGTGGAAATACTCTCGTTGAGTTTGCAGAGGCAGAAGGGTTTTTCATCTTGAACTCCTTCTTCAAGAAAAAGCCACACAGGAAATGGACATGGAGACATCCAAATGGGACGACAAGTGAAATTGATTTTATTATGTGTAACAAAAATTCGTCATAGAAGACTGCAGTGTGCTAAACAAGTTCAACACAGGTAGTGACCATAGATTGGTGAGATGTAAGATGCACCTCAACACTAAACTTGAACGTGGCAAGCTCATAAGACAAACAAAATCTATTGACATAACCAACCTTAAAAAACACCATAACACCTTCAAGTTGGAACTGAAGAACAGGTTCTCTGCTTTAGAAGGCCTAACATCGGAAGAAGTGGACATCTCTGAAGTTAACAGAAAAGTAACCAAAGCTCTTATTGAAACAGCAACAAAATTAGCTGGGTCTAAGAACAAGTTGCATGTAAATAAATTATCAGGAAAAACGAAAATGTTGATGCAAAAAAGAAGAGAGATGAGGACAACTAAAGAAGATGTGACTTCCAAAGTGGAATATATAGAGCTATGCAAGACAGTACGAAAAAGTATCACTGAAGACGTAAGAAAATTCAACTGTGAACTAGTGAGGAAAGCAATTGAAAACAACCAAAGCCTAAAGATAGCAAAGGGACATCTCAGTAAGGGAAGAAAACAGATTATGGCACTGAGAAAAGAAGATGGTTCTGTAACAAGAAATAGAGGCGAAATTTTGACAAGAGTGAAAGATTTCTACTCCAAATTATATGAAAGGGATGATATATGCACTCCAGACATCATGAAAGATACCAATACCAGAGTTCCTCCAGTCCTTCCAGCAGAAGTTGCACATGCAATCAAGAACATGAAGCGGGGAAAAGCTCCAGGAGAAGATGGAATTACTGTAGACATCATACAAGAAGCAAGTGGAGAAATCGAAACAGTACTCGCCCAAATTTTCACTCGATGCCTTAATGAAGGAAAGATTCCTGAGGATTGGAACACCGCTACAATGATCCTGCTACATAAGAAAGGTGACATTGAGGATCTCGGAAACTACAGACCTATCAGCCTCCTATCAGTAGTTTATAAAATCTTCACGAAAGTTCTTTCACACCGCTTGAAGGTAACACTGGACATGGCTCAACCGAGAGAACAAGCTGGATTCAGGAGTGGCTACAGCACAATAGATCATATCCATGTGCTGAGAGAACTAATTGAAAGAGCGAGGGAATATGAACTTCCATTGTGCATGGCTTTTATCGATTATGAAAAAGCCTTTGATTCGGTGAAACCATCAGCAGTTACAATGGCTCTGAAAACCTGCGGTATTGAAGATGCATACATTAATATTATTAATAACATCTATGAAAATGCAAGTGCAAAGATTAGGCTGTTTGAAAATACAACACACATAAAAATTGGAAAGCGAGTGAGACAAGGTGACACCATATCTCCGAAGCTCTTTAATGCCACATTGGAGGGTGTTTTTCAGTCACTGAGCTGGGAAAATAAGATTAAAGATTGGAGATTATAACCCTAACCTTCGTTTTGCTGATGACGTAGTCATTTTTGCAACTAGCCCATCAGAGCTGCAGAGTATGTTCCTGCGATGTGCTGAAGTAAATGGGACAACTTTCAGAAGACAAAAGTGATGTTCAATGCTTTTACAAGAAATGAAGATTTATCGATTGATGGAGAAAAGCTGGAGATAACAGATACGTACGTTTATCTTGGACAGCAGATATCAAGTGAGGGTCACATTGATGAAGAAATTAATCGGCGTACAAAACTTGCCTGGAGAGCTTTTGGAAGAAACAGCATAATTTTCAAGAGCAATATGGCATTATGTCTTAAAAGAAGAAAGTGTTTGATCAATGCATCCTTCCAGTGCTTACGTATGGTGCAGAGACGTGGACCTAAAAGAGACATACAAAGGCTGCAGACAACTCAAAGAAACATGGAGAGGTGCATACTTGGTGTAACCAGGAGAGATAAGAAGAGGAACTCGTGGATCCGAAAAATGACAAGAGTGGAAGACATCATGATCAGAGTTAAATCCCTGAAATGGCAATGGGCTGGACATACTGCCAGAAGGACAGATCATCGATGGACAGCCGAAATTTTAGATTGGATTCCAAGGGACAGGAAAAGACCCAGAAGAAGACCACATGGGAGATGGGTGGATGAAATTCGAAAGTATGCAGGGGTGACATGGAGGAGACTGGCACAAGACAGACCGTTGTGGAGGAAACTTGGGGAGACCTTCGTCCAGCAGTGGATTGATAATGGTTGACAATGATGATGATGATGATGATATATATATATATAAAACACATCTCGCTCTCCCTCTGTCTAAGAGCCTGAATCGCAGTAATATTCTACAGCACGAGCCCAATTCGGTCACAGGCAGAGTCTGTGTCAGCTTTAATGTCCATTCTGAAGACAGTAGTGAAAAATTTAGAATTATTTTCAAGAGCGAAGTATAACAGTACAAGGTGCAAAAGTTCACTCTGTCCCATAATTTTCGCCCATAAAATGGTTATCCCATCACGATCCAAAGATGATCATCTGGGCAGAAGCCTTGGATGGCGCAGTGGTCTAAGGCTCTGGCCTCTGATCATTCGTCCGTAAGGGGTCCGGGTTCGAATCCCGGTGAGGCATGGATGTTGTGTTTGTCTTACGAGTTTTTTGTCTTACGGCACTGGCTCTCTCCCTTCCCTGGAACCAGTGACCCTAAATTAGGGACGGGCGACTGCTTATAGCCCATTGAGCTGCTCACGGTGGACGTTAAACCTCCAATAAAAAAAAAAGCCGCCCCGGTGGCGCAGTGGTCTAAGCGATGGCCTCTGATCATTCGTCCGAACGGGGTCCGGGTTCGAATCCCGTTCAGGCATGGATGTTGTGTTTGTCATACGGCACTGGCTCTCTCCCTTCCCTGGAACCAGTGACCCTAAATTAGGGACGGGTGACTGCTTATAGCCCATTGAGTTGCTCACGGTGGTCGTTAAACCTCCAATTAAAAAAAAAAAGCCTTGGATGATGTCAGAGCAGTGCTTGGGCAGGCTTGCTGCACTGTTCATTCACATCCCCATAACTGGTAAATTTTACGGTAAACAATATTTTTTTTTTTTTTTTTTTTTTTGATTGGAGGTTTAACGACCGCCGTGAGCAACTCAATGGGCTATAAGCAGTCGCCCGTCCCTAATTTAGGGTCACTGGTTCCAGGGAAGGGAGAGAGCCAGTGCCGTAAGACAAACACAACATCCATGCCTGACCGGGATTCGAACCCGGACCCCTTACGGACGAATGATCAGAGGCCAGCGCCTTAGACCACTGCGCCACCGGGGCGGCAAACAATATTTAAGATGTAAAGCTGTAAATTTTACCGAATTTTCTAACTACAAACATCAAAATATGTAAACAATTTTTTTGACTGGAGGTTTAACGACCACAGTGAGCAACTCAATGGGCTATAAGCAGTCGCCCGTCCCTAATTTAGGGTCACTGGTTCCAGGGAAGGGAGAGAGCCAGTGCCGTAAGACAAACACAACATCCATGCCTCACCGGGATTCGAACCCGGACCCCGTTCGGACGAATGATCAGAGGCCATCGCTTAGACCACTGCGCCACCGGGGCGGCAAAACAATTTTTTCACAAAATGTTTAGCCAAATAATTTAGAACTATAAACTACACCTTTACCAATATGTGGATGCAATAACAAATTTTGGTTAATCATTTAGGAGATGAATATTTTCTTTTTTTTTTTGATTGAAGGTTTAACGACCACCGTGAGCAACTCAATGGGCTATAAGCAGTCGCCAGTCCCTAATTTAGGGTCACTGGTTCCAGGGAAGGAGAGAGCCAGTGCCGTAAGACAAACACAACATCCATGCCTCACCGGGATTCGAACCCGGACCCCGTTCGGACAAATGATTAAAGGCCATCGCTTAAACCACTGCGCCACCGGAGCGGCATATTTTCTTTTTTACCAATTCTAAGTAACCCAGTGCATCCCTTGTATGCATACAATTTCATCAAATTCAAATTGCCGCCCCGGTGGCGTAGTGGTCTAAGCGATGGCCTCTGATCTTTCGTCCGAAAGGGGTCCGGGTTCGAATCCCGGTCAGGCATGGATGTTGTGCTTGTCGTACGGCACTGTCTCTCTCCATTCCCTGTAACCAGTGGCCCTAAATTAGGGACGGGCGACTGCTTATAGCCCATTGAGTTGTTCACGGTGGTCGTTAAACCTCCAATAAAAAAAAATTCAAATTAAGTATGCTGTGCAGGCAAGGTGGGAGATTAGGAAAATTTGGTATGTGCAAAATCGTGCCTGTGGCTAAAATTTTACAGGCAAATCTTACTGTGCAATGTGCAGAATCTGTTTTCTGAGTGAAAACCATATAACAGATCAGCTGACTTGTATTTAAAAGAAATTGTTAATTAAATAATTAAACATTTGGTATTTGGTGGACTCTCTTATGTGTTTTTAAATTTGACCTAAAGGAATGAAAAATTTTATGATTTTTTCAGATTTTTAAACAACGTTTTACCAAAACTCACTGTAAACTGCTGTTTAAAACTCTTATTTTACCCGTAAAATGTTTTTATTTCCTCCAGCAGATGTATAACGAATACCATGAACACCTAAACTACTCATAGTGAGAATAATTGGCAGTGACACACATAACACACAAAACATTAGAATAATTCTTGAAAGCATTGAAATCTTCCTTACCCCTAACACCTGCAATACAGACGCACCTTTTAATATACCTATCATTTGGAAAGCTATTTTGAAATCTGGCAACAACTGAAGCTAATACCATATGTTTCGTTCCATGGCTGATGAAGGTAGAAGTTGCTACCGAAACGTCGTCCCAACACTGGTAATTTTTACGTAACTGAAGCGTGAATTGTCGTCATCAAGAATTATTCTAACCTAAACTAAGTTAAAATTTGCTGTATTTTCATAATTTGGAAATTGCAGTCCACCATATTCAGCTTCTTGTACTTAAAATGAACTGCATGCATGAATTCACATATTTCTCAAATTCCACAGATTTGTCAGTTTAAAAAAGAATGCAGAAGAGCCGAAAATCTTCAGCCATTTGTTGAGTCTTCATTAGCTACATTACATAAGTCACAGAAATTAACATACTTAATCCGTAGATCAAAAATTACAACTAAGCTATAATTACCAAAAGTTATATAAGTTTTCTAGGCATTTTTTTACACATGTGGCGTGAAGCAAAGATTCCGTAACCTTCCTATGGCCTTTTTGGTCCTTAAGATCCCAGCAGATCTTTGAGCTTTGATAACTCTGCTGACTGTTTTATTTTTTAATGCCATTTCGTGACTTTTCACATAGTTATTTTAGTTTTATAACAAAATTCTCTTAACTTCACCATAGTATTAGAATAATTTCTAAAAAAACAAAACAAAAAATAAACTTAAATTTGTGCAGTCGCGAATTGCGCCTGTGCTTAAAATACTTGTCGCACAGCAAAAAATTAAGGTCGCATTTTGGGGCCTGCTAATTTCTCACCATGTGTGCAGGGAAGCCAAATGTAGTTTGTTTACGTCTGAGGACTAGGCAGCAAGTATAATACATAACTGTGCCCACCCCATGGAGAAGAGGAAGCAAAGTTACCATATAAGTGAAAATCCCCTAAATACATGGCGTCAGTTGAATAAATAAATACATCGCTCTTTCCACGTTGTAACCACACAGTTACAACCACGCTTCAGTTACGTAAAGTTACCATATAAGTGGGAGTAGTCAGAAAACTGGGACACAACATTAAAATAATTCTTGATGTCTACATATCACGCTTAAGTTACGTAAAAATTACAAGTGTTGGAACGTTTCGGTAGCGACTTCTACCTTCATCAGCCATGGAATGAAACACGTGGTGTTAGCATCAGATGTTGCCAGATTTCAAAATAGCTTTCCAAGCTGCTTTTGCCGGCTGGGTAAAATCCACTTGTAATTTTTACATAACTTAAGCGCGATATGTTGACATCAAGAAATATTTTAATGTTTTGTGAGCCGCCCCGGTGGCGCAGTGGTCTAAGCGATGGCCTCTGATCATTCGTCCGAAAGGGGTGCGGGTTCGAATCCCGGTGAGGCATGGATGTTGTGTTTGTCTTACGGCACTGGCTCTCTCCCTTCCCTGGAACCAGTGACCCTAAATTAGGGACGGGCGACTGCTTATAGCCCATTGAGTTGCTCACGGTGGTCGTTAAACCTCCAATCAAAAAAAAAAAAAAAGAAAAAAATGTTTTGTGAGTTACGTGTTCTCCTGCCAATTATTCTCACTATGATTACTACTACATGGCATTTGTAGATCAAAACCTGAGAACTGTGCATTTCCTGAAAAATGCATCATTGTAACTTTCTAGGCATAAATTGGTATGCAGGTTATGGTTTCGATCTCAAACCTTTAACCCCACACAAATTGATAACTATTGTGAAACTGACTTGTATAAATTATTTAATTTCAAGCCGTAAAAAGAGGTGGGCCGTGGGGTAAGTAGCAATGGAAACTACAGATGGCTTACACCTGGAAATCTGAAAAACTTGCCAGCTGGGTAAAATCAGGGGATAGCAGAAAAGCTGGAGGCTCAATGGCCCTGCAGAAAGCCAGTGTCATAAGCAATTCTGACACACATTAGGGAAAAAATAGAAGGGGTTTGTTACTTAACCGACCTTTAGAGTTGTAGTTTTGAGAGGTTTTGTCTAGACGTTTCTCATACAGCTGGGTTTGGAGGGAGTAACACAGCTGAGTAATTGGAGAATGCCATTAAGATAACATTGGACTGCTGGGTGGCAATTATTATTGAAAAAGGCAGAAGGAGAAGAACCAAGAGGAAAATTCTGACAGAAACAGGGAGGAAGAATTATAGTGTTGTTGATAGGAGTAAGTTTTTTTTCCCCAATGAGATTATTTCTTTATTTTAGCAGTTGGGAGAACCAACTGGAGAGGAAGTGTAATGTTGAATCATAGTGAATTGGCAAATTGCATGACTTTCCACCCCTCTTAGTACATAGGCTAATTAAGAAATTTGAATCACAGAATAGATCTACCAGTTTACTGCCTGAACTTTCCACCACTCATCAGTTTGTGGGTACTTTGCCTTTTAGCCTGGCCTTTACTCACAAAGTTTGCTCCATTTTCAAGTCTTTTGGCTACAGGATTGCTGTTAAACCACCTCCACATCTTTTTAACCTTTTCCTTAAAGACAAAGATCCTAATAAACTCTAGAGTTACAAGGGGTTTATACTCTATCCCTGTCAACACTTCCAGAGGCATTACCCACTATATTGGTAGTATTTACCAAAGCATCAATCGGCGATTAGTGGAACATATTGCTGATGTTTAGAAAGGCAACTCTTCCACCTCCCTTTCAATTTTAACCATTAGCGATACGTCCGCGATTCCCGATTGGCAAAATATTAAACGCATCGCTCCATTCAGCAATCAGAAAGCCCTCAGGTGCCACGAAAGCATTGAAATCTTCCTTACTCCTAACACCCATAATACAGACGCACCATTTAACATACCTATCATTTGGAAAGTTATTTTGAAATCTGGCAACAACTGATGCTAATACCACGTGTTTCATTTCATATCTGACGAAGGTAGAAGCATTGGGTAGAAGTCGCTACCAAAACGTCCCACCACTTGTAATTTTTACGTAACTTAAGCGTGATATGTCAACATCAAGAATTATTCTAATGTAATCTTGAATGTGAATTGTTGTCCCATATGCTAATGAGTTACAAAATTATTGCTATTATCTGTTTAATTCATTATTATTCAGTAAAGTGCAATTCCATGCAATTCAAGGAGACATTTCTTGAATTGCATTGCTGATTTTGCGTATCCATTTTATTTCTATATTATAAAATATCTGACGTATCAGTATATAGTGGCTGAGGCTAAATTCAAGCTATGCGTGAGTACAGCCCACATACTGGATTCACGCTCATTCTGTGACTGCTCCAAACGGTTGGAAGGGAGTGGTCTCCTTCGGGGAAGGATTAGATGACTGATGTCTTTCTGTCTAGCTGCCCAGAAAATTCTGTTGCATTTTCAATTTATATTGTCAATAGATAGCGTCGGGTTCTATTCTGTATGTCAGTTTTATTGGTTTTGCTGTCCTGTAATAAATGTTTACAACTAGCGTCTGGAGGTAGGCTAGGGATCCAGCAAAGCGGTTCCCACCAATTGGCGAGGTCGTCTCAAAACGTGTTGAATGTACTGTGAAACAGCAGCACATGACTATCACTTTCATAACATAAAATTTAGATACAAAATAAAGGTTTGTACTGAATTATAACAGAAATTAATCAGTTTCTTTTCGCTACCGAAATGTAGTCCACTTTTTTTTACAAATGGCATTGTTGCTTTTTTAATCTCTGTTTCACACACGGACCTCGAAATGTCAAGCATTTTGAAAAATCCTTATAGAAATTGTTTGAAATTTGCTTAGAAAGATGCTAAAATTTCCAGGATGAGACCTGCATATTTGACTTTTACTGCAGTGAATGAACATGTTTGTTGTGTGCCGCCCCGGTGGCGCAGTGGTCTAAGGCGCTGGCCTTTCATCATTCGTCCGTAAGGGGTCCGGGTTCGAATCCCGGTCAGGCATGGATGTTGTGTTTGTCTTACGGCACTGGCTCTCTCCCTTCCCTGGAACCAGTGACCCTAAATTAGGGACGGGCGACTGCTTATAGCCCATTGAGTTGCTCACGGTGGTCGTTAAACCTCCAACCAAAAAAAAAAAAAAAAAAAAAACATGTTTGTTTAGACCATGGAACGGTTTTTCTTCTAAACACGTTCATTTCCGAAGATTCACAAACAATATTTGAAGAAAATAGTTTAACGGAACATTTCTCAGAACTTTATGCACAAATATGGGCAAATGCGTACCTACACTACCCGAACTTTTGAAAATTTGTCACCAAAATATTTCGATAAATATGTTGAACAGGTTCTCCAAAATATCATCCAATGCTGATTTCATTAAATTCAGTTCCAATGCCTTGAGAACTGAATTTAACTGGTAGGGGTGCGGGGTGACAAAGTATTCTTCAGGGATATCATTTCAATGCGAACAATATTACATTTTAGAAAATAGCAGTTTTACTGGGGACAGGAGCACTTTACTTCCGTGCAATGCAAATTTATCCTAAAAATGCTCTTTTTTCTTTGAAAATCCTGTTTAGAACACTCATTCAATAATATTCTACTAAACTAAGGTCACCAGATTTTTGAGAATGAAATTGAGGACAAAATGATATGACCTCAATTTCAATGCAAAATCAAAGACAATTTTTTTTTCAAAATCAGAACATAATTGAGGACAACATCTGACACATTATGGTAAACCTGAAGATTAGCAAAGAATATTATGAACTGTACCATAATTGTCCAGTTTCATGGGAAAACATACGATGAATGTGAAGGATGATATTCATGTGAAATGCGGACGGACACATTATGGTAAAGACCAAGATTAACAAAGAATGTTATGAACTGTACCACAATTGTTCAGTTTCATGGGAAAACATACGATGAATCTGAAGGAGGATATTCATGTGAAATGAGGACTGATACATTATGGTAAGGACTAAGATTAGCAAAGAATGTTATGAACTCTATCATAATTGTCCAGTTTTATGGAAAACATACAATGAATCTAAAGGATGATATTCATGTGAAATGAGGACTGGCACATTATAGTAAAGCCGAAGATTAGCAAAGAATGTTATGAACTGTACCATAATTGTCCAGTTTCATGGGAAAACATATGATGAATTTGAAGGATGATATTAATGTGAAATGAGGTCTGACACCTTATAGTAAGGCCGAAGATTAGCAAAGAGTGTTATGAACTATCCCATAATTGCCCAGTTTCATGGGAAAACATACGATGAATCTGAAGGATGATATTCATGTGAAATGAGGACTGATACATTATGGTAAAGACCAAGGTTAGCAAAGAATGTTATGAACTGTACCATAATTGTCCAGTTTCATGGAAAACATACAATGAATCTAAAGGATGATATTCATGTGAAATCAGGACTGATACATTACGGTAAAGCGAGTGACGGCTCGTGGTTGGAAAAATAGGTGAAGAGGTTCAAGGGCAGTATGAAAAGATATCTACTGTCTACAATGAAAATCCCTTAATGAGGGCTTACCTATTTTTTGTACATTAAATCAATTTTTCTTCCTTTTTAAAGCTGCAAATTTGTCGATTATGTCGTCATAAGATGGTTAGATGGTTGTTTCTTCGTGAGCATCAATAAAATGTCTTCCTGAATAGAAATATTTGCCAAAGAAGCAAGTCTATCTTAGGAACTAGTGTTTCTTGAGCAAGTTTGTATTCTTTTAAGAAAACTTCTTTCCACTGGTACACTTGTGGATGGAATTGTTAAACGGAGGAAAACCAATTTATAATCTTCTGTAAAAATGTCTTTGTTTCCGTGAAACACTCGAAAGAGTTCTTGAGCCAATATATTCCTTAACTTTTCTTCATCAGCATATACAAGACTCAGTTCATTTTTAAGGCGCTGGTGTTTAGTAAATATGTTTCCGTAAAAATGTTGATTTTCAAGAGCGCGAGAGGGAAAGCATGCATTAAATTATTCGAATTTGGTTGTGTCAGCAAGTCACACAAATTGAAGTTTCTTACAGTCTTGAAATCTTATATCCATTTCCATAAGAATGTTGTCCAAAATTTCAAAATACAATTGTTTATAATTTGGAAAAATTGTTTCCTGTGTAAGAGTAGCAGATTCCCGTGCTTATTTCTGTGATTTTGCTAGCTTTTCCAAGCTGTATTTCAAATAACTCATCGTTCCTTTTATATGGCTCAAAATTAAACGAGTTTTTTTTGGTTTTTTTCAATTTGAGTTACACAGTGGTTTATGTTTAGTTGTTTTTTCTTCAAAAGTTTGAATTAAATAGATCGGTGGAGCCAAAAATGCAAATTCGAAAGTGTTCATATCATTCAAAAACCCCTTGGCAAGATGAATTGATGTTTTGTCTGATTATTCGCTATTCGTCATAAATCCGAACACTTCCTTCAATTTATCACAGTCTTCAACAACTACATCTACTAATTTCGAAGTGGAGGACCATCGAGTTTCTGTTATGGTTGGTCTGTGTCTTGCGGTTGTTGATATAAGTGTATAAGACCGCTTCGCAGAATGGTGAACAAACGAAGCAATTCCACTGAGACTTGCAAAGAGTATTCAACACTTAGAAATTTCAGAAAAATTCTGGTGTGAAACAAGATTCAAACGATGAACTAAGCAATGAACAAAAACAGCTTGGAAAGCTTTATCCTTGACTTTTTTTCTGTAGCCCGTTTAAGTGAACAGCCATCATACTTGCCCCATCGTAACATTGTCCTATTTGTGTTGGTAATCAGACTGTTCCAAAATTTTGTCTAGCATTTTGTATAAAGCACCTGACGTTCTATCTTCATGCAAATCATGGAAACCCAAAAATCCCTTAACCATGCACCTTCCGAATTAACAATCAAAAATGATTTAATTTTTGACGTGATCGTTTATGTATTCAGAAATACATTCAATTAATTCATTTTGAATAGTTTTTCATCCTTTCGTATTGTTTTTCAATTTCTGTAGAACTTCTTCATATCAACAATGAAAGTAATTTAATGAAATTTCCACGATTTATCGAGCCCATGCTTTCGTCATGGCCATGGAACGCTAGTTCTTGTTTGCTCAAATACAGTATAGACTAATGCTGCGTCAATCACTGTCTGCAGGAAAAGTCTATTTAAACGAACGTTTTCGTTAAAATGCGTTTTCAAAAGCCTAGCATTCTTCCTCAGGGCATCGGCAATGGTGTTTTGCTTTTTTTCAAAATTCCTTAACATTAATCCTCATTTCAGGTGTTTGCTAGAATCACGATGATTATGAAGTGACCGTGTTACGCTTAATAAATCTGAGAATCCGTCTTTATTCCACTAGCGTCTTGCGACAGCGATATCCATATGTATCGAGTTATCTCATTGGCAGCAATAAAACCGGCACCCACCAATTGGCGACTGGCACTGAAACGGCACTTGTTGTTTACAGCGGAACGCTAGAACAGCTCCGCGAGCAATCTACTGTTTTCGATCTGGCAACTTTCAGTAAATATTAAGTTGTCCGTCCATATTACCCTTCGATAGTATTAAAATTCCATGAAGTTGTTGTTGAATTGGTCTGTTGTATTTTATAATGCCTCAATGGAATTTTTATAGTCTCGTTAACGATGTCGTACGAGATAGAAAAACATGCATATCATTGTGTGAAAGATATGGTTCGCTACCCACCCTTGAAATAATAAGAAATCACGAATGGCAATAAATATCGCTGCTTTTCTTCTTTAATTGTCTTTTGCTATATATTTGTCAGTACGAATTAAAATACTTACTGTAAATACGAAAGTATAATTTTTTATCAGTCTCCCAACGTATATAGCGGTAAGATCGTTCATTTCTTTATAGTTCTTTTTCAACATCTCAGTTATAGTTTTCATTTAGTACACGAAACATTTTTTTTTTTGATGAAACCAACGTTAGTCATCATGATGAATAAAAAAATAAGAACAGAATGCAAAGATTAACCACCCATAATGCTTGCATTCGAATGTAAACAACAACAGATGCATTGCCAGATCGAAAACAGTAGATTGCTTGCGCAGCTGTTCTAGCGTTCCGCTGTCTTATTTGTGAGAAATGCGACCGTTTGTGGAAGAATAGCCATTTTTATATTTGGATGTATACTGCAAACAGGTTAAATTGTTCGATTTGTGCCGACAGCCACCAATGAAGAAACTAATGTTAACTAAGATGTAAACAACCTGTGTCACGACTTCGACGACGTATACGAACTACAAGTGCTGTTTCAGTGCCGGTCCCCAATTGGTGGGTGCCGGTTTTATTGCTGTCAATGAGATAACTCGATACATGTGGATATCGCTGTCGCGAGACGCTAGTTCTTTATTCCACGCCAAATGTTTATTACTGGCAATCTCAGCGGTCTGCTCTCCCTCTAGCGGCAAAAGGAAGAATTACTGTAGTACGGGTAACGTTTTTGGCTCAATGCTTGGCTGTTGGTAGATCGCTCATTACGTTCAGTTGTCGTAGTTTGGTGTATTTTTGCATTCATTCTGGAATTAGAGAGTTGTATAATGGAGAATTCCGTGAAGAAGAACAAATCATGTTGTTGTGTCCCGCAATGTCGTTCCCAAGGTTTCGGCTATGTTTTTCACAAGTTAGTATAAACGTTTGTGCCTTGCGTTTGAAATCCTTCCAGTGAAATGCTACTAACCTAGTAACGTCTTTGAATGAATAATAAACAAGGCAGCATGTTTTTATTGCATAGTAGTAATTAAAAAATCCGCATTTCTACATAATCTTGAAAACAAATAATTGCTGTTATCCATATAAATTTAAACTTCATTATGGAACAAGATTTGCAATGTTCTGTCAACAGTCATCGGTTCAAAAACGCAGAACCCAATGATGATCAACAATTACCAATTGACAAACACTTTTAGGAACAGCATGTTCAAACATTACAAATGTTATTGTTGACAGTATTGAAAATGGGTCGTGGGAAACGTCAAGTGAAACGAAATGTCAGCTTTTAATAGTAATCCGGATTAGAACACCCCTGTCGGTATTACTATATCACTTGCCTGAAAATGTAAAAATAAAAATTACCTGTTACAGTAAAGCATTACTGCTACACAGTGCTTACACGTTCCACTTCTGCCCGCTTTACAAGAGCACTCAAATGACTTTATAGAAATTTCACTGTTACTTGTATCTAAAACACCGTTGATGGAGTGAGGCGACGACGTTATTGTCGTGGACTGAATGCAGTGCGAAACTATGAGAATTTCTCTTCCATCTTCCTTCTTAATTCCACAAGAAATTATATGGCCTACATTAACAATCACTTACCCTTCTTTAATGCATCTTGAATTTTTGGAAGCGTCCACAAATTTCATTATTTCAAGGATTGAAAGCGACAAACCAGCCATTCCAACATTCGACTTTATGGAAACACGTGCGACGTTACCCGTACTAGAGAAGTTTGTTTACGTTTGCGCAGCGCCCCCTATAGTTCGTTGAGGTTCCCAATTAAAAAGTAAGCAGGGCCAAAAAATCCATTTATATTCAGTAAACCAACAATTTTTAAAATTAATATTGTTAGATTTACCGCTCTTTTTGATTTCGTTCTTGGCAACAATTGTCAGTGAATCCGTCGGTCGTCCTTGAAGCAAAATGTCTCTTTTATCTTCATCTTTCCACAGATTAAATGGAGTTTGAAATAAATTACAAACAATGTCGTCCACAGGATATCACTATCAGTTAAATTGTACACTAACCTAAAATATCAGTTAAAGCTTTCAACAAATAATCACAAAGCACGAAAGAACAAATTCCTTTCGGAAAATAATGTCCCACAGCACCAATCGCCCACTCTACCGTGATCTCTCACGACTTTACGCTCAAAAACTGTAAGATGCAGAGGTAAGACGCGTGAAGCTGAAACACTTCACTTGAGTGAGCAGATTGGGGAGGGTGACGTCACGGTTATCATGGCAGCTCGGCGGAAAACTGCAGACTTCTAAGCATTCTCATTTCGGCTATTCACTTGCACTGTTTTGCGTATAAGGATTTGCTTTCCGTATTGAGTGCGCCATGTGAATTAATATCTATTCAAAATTGTGAGTATTTTGGAACTGAATAAAGGCAAAAAAGAATATATTATAAAAAAATACCGAATAAAACTTTATTTTGAGTAAAATAGGTGAAGAGGCACTTCACCTACTTCACCTGAAAAGCCGCCACTGGGTAAAGCCCAAGATTAGCAAAGAATGTTATGAACTGTACCATAGTTGTCCAGTTTCATGGGAAAACATACGATGTATCTGAAGGATGATATTCATGTGAAATGAGGACTGACACATTATGGTAAAGCCCAAAATTAACAAAGAATGTTACGAACTGTACCATAATTGTCCAGTTTCATGAATCTGAAGGACGATATTCATGTGAAATGAGGACTGACATATTATGATAAAGCCAAAGATTAGCAAAGAATGTTATGAACTGTACCATAATCATCCAGTTTCATGGGAAAACACACAAATCTGAAGGATGATTTTTAGGATGATTTTCATGTGAAATGAGGACTGACACATTATGGTAAAGCCGAAGATTAGCAAAGAATGTTTTGAACTGTACCATAATTGTCCAGCTTCATGGGAAAACACAGAATGAATCTGAAGGATGATATTCATGTGAAATGAGGACTGACACATTATGGTAAAACTGAAGATTAGCAAAGAATGTTGTGAGATATAACATAATTGTACAGTTTCATAGGAAAACGTACAATGAATCTGAAGGATAATTTTCATGTGAAATAAGTATAAAATAGCAATGAAGTACTATCATGCAGAATATTCTGATAAAATTTAAATGTTACTCATAGGGAACAGCATATGAAAACAAAGCTACATTTTGATTTTGAATTGATATTTCATTGTGATTCTATAGAAGAAAATATCTGAAGCCAGAAAATTACTATTTTACAAAATTACTATACACTGCTGACACAGATGAGTAATTGAAGCAGAATTTAGCTAGGGAGTCTGAAACGAACATTTTTCAGAAACAATTTCATAAAATTACTGTATGTGAGAAGGAATATTCCAAGTCCAATAATTTCTCTTGGAGAAACAGTTTAATGAAAGAATTGTACTGAACAAAAGTTCTATAACTCTCAATGGAATCTACCAAATGCAACCAAATTTGGCCTCAAATACTAATTTAATTGCAAGAAAATGAAAGCTGAAGAAGGTGAGGTTTATTCCTTATTCTAAAAATATTTTAGTTAAATTCAGTTAAAACAGAAACAAAATAACACCACGATTATTGAGATGACCTTGTTCAATGCTTCGGTATGTCTCCCATTAATACAGCAGGATTTCTAACTCAATTCTAGGAAAAATTCATCCTCCTCAGAAAATAGTTCTATACCTTTTGTGAGTCCATTTTGTTGCGATTAAGTAAATAAGTAATGCTAAATTTCATTTTTATAGATCCAACTGAGTTTTATGACCTATTCTCAGCCAATTTTTCCTATATCAATTGTTTTAGGAAATTTCAAAAAGTTAGGACAAAAATAAAATAAAATAAGAATCAAGATATTTGATGTCCTCAATCAGTTTTTATGGAATGGAGTACAAAGCATGAAAATTGAGGACTGTACCCAGAAAATGAGGATGTCTGGTCACCTTATACTAAACACATTCACTTCTGAAATTCCATAAACAGTTTTTAAAAGTTTTTCTCAAACGCTTAAGCGACAAATTTGAATTTTCACGCTGGACATCACAAAAGCTGGTCAAGAAATCTTATTTCAATAACTAATTCTCTCTAATTTAATCCAATACATATCTACATGGACAACATTTGGTGTAATTGTTGACACAGATGTGTAACTGAAACAATTTAGCTGGTGGGCTGAAAAAAGCACTCTTCAGAAACAACTCTCCACACATACAACTACAAGTTTTCAGAAAACTTGTTAAAAGCTATCATTTCCATTATATCTGATAAATTGAACATTTTTTCATGTATTACAGACAAACAAACATGAAAAAATTGTATCAGTTGTGTACAACAAACACAATTCTGTGTCAGAAACTGAGCAAACTCAATGAGCAAATTGAGCCATGGTCTTAGGCGAGCAGCTTTTCCTCAGAACAAAATTCATGGAAATTTGGAGAATCAAAGTAGAATCTAACTGCGAAAGAACATCCTAGAAGGTTTCTAATGTTTTGATTGTTAACAGACCCCAAATTGGCTTTTGACAGGTGAGTTATCAAAAGATCTTATAAAAATATGTTGATAGATCTTAATATCAAGGTACAAAGTAATTTAACACCATTGTGAAACATGTTTTGGTTCTGTTCACACCAGTTAATGTTTCAGTTAACAGTTTTTTGACTGAACATGCCTGGATTAGCTTTATTAAGTATAAGAGGAATTTTATTTCCCAAAATCATTATTTAAAAACTCTTTTATGAATGTACAATCACTCACTCTAGGGGAAATCATCCCAAGGGACCTGGAATGTCTCATGCTGACACCTGTTCTCACAGAATGGAAGCACTTGTAATGTACAAACCAAACAGAATCTCTTCAAGCAGTGTCCTAAATAAGAGAAGGGTAAATATTAGATAGGTAACAGGAAAGAGGCTCATGGCTACTGACAAAAGTTAGTGTCAATATCCCATCCCCACAACATGTTACTGATAGTTTCAAACAGTGTTTAGTATGCCATCCCAGCCGTATAGAGTCGAATTGTACTTTCGTTGTTATGAAGTGCAAGTGTTAGTCAGGAAATGTTAAACGAAAGAAAGAGAAGCACGAATCTGAGGAAAATAAAAAAAGGAAATTTCTGTGTTTTTTTAACCTGTTGTTCTGTGTTTTTTTAACCTGTTGATAGTGCTGAAGATGTCTTTTATAGCCTACTCCATGTCTGAGGTGGAAAAAGATGGAAAAGGAGAAACTGTAGCTTTAATAAACAATCTAGACAAAGGTGTGAGAAGATCACCAAAATCTAAGAAAAAAATTGGTGATGTTTATCAACTCCAAAATGACAGCACTGTGCAAGACTTGGATTTCATTGTCCAGTCCAAAACAGTGAAAAGAAGTGAGTTGTACTACATTAGTCAACAGGAAACTTCAGCTTTTAAAGCAATCATAGAAAGTAGCATGGAGTGGAACTAAGAGAAAATCTGCATGTCAATGACATTGCTTTGTGTCCTAAAACCCTCACAACAGGCATAACTGAATACGTTTTAGTGAATAAGTTAAAAAAATGTGGGGAGCACCAAGAATTTGAAGAAGTACGAGGAATTAGTAAGAAAAAACAGTGTAAGGCTTAAATGAGAACCATTTCTAGTAATGAATTTATGCCTTATTGAGTGAAGAAGGGCCCCAAAATTCTGCTGTGTACGAGGCCCTAGAGCAGGTAAATTCACATCTGAAAGCCCCTAAAGTTTCGGTGGCAAGGTTTGGCCTAAACTCTGATTCTTACAGACAATGTTGAAATTTCTGCAGTTGTATTACTGTGTGGCACAACAAGATTGCATGTATCAGGCATGGCACAATTTAATACTTTTTAACACCAATTACAGGTGCAATTTTGATTTTTTTCTTTAATTTGATCGTTAAACCCCAAATTAAAAAAAACAATGTTATTTTTTAGGAGGTTTATTATTTTTATTATTATTTATTCATCCCAGGTAACACATACAACTTCAATTCATACATTGGTCGAGGTTAACACATACATCCCGAATTCAGACAAATACAGTATTGTGCGTCACAGGGTGCGAATGTTATGCAATACATTTTTTTTATTGGAGGTGTAATGATCACAGTGAGCAACTCAATGGGCTATAAGCAGTCGCCCGTCCCTAATTTAGGGTCACTGGTTCCAGGGAAAGGAGAGAGAAAGTGCCGAAAGACAAGCACAACATCCATGCCTCATCGAGATTCGAACCCCTTTCGGACGAATGATCAGAGGCCATCGCTTAGCCCACTGCGCCACCGGGGCGGCAACAGGATAGTGAGAACATAACATATACGAAAAATAGCGATTAAGGGAGAAATCTTTGCTTTGACCGCGTCTGGTTTCTCCATTTTGAAACTGAAATTGTGGAATGAAAGGATATTTAAAAACAATACTGGGCAGAAGAAACATCGCAAGAAAAATTACGGTTACGGGAGAAATCTTCATTCCAACTAACTCCCGTTTTCGGAAGATGAAATTCCGTCCTCAAACGGAAAACGACGCCCCCCCCCTCCAGTTTGTTGTGCTTTTATCTCGAGAAAGTCCCAAATGGTAACGTAAATCGCAGAATTCCTTAAATCCACGGAAGAATCTCATACTTGAAGACTACAGGGAAATCATCGCGCTCCTGAACTTTTTTGGGAAATCATTGCCAACAGTTTGATGCTGAAATACGAACGTGCATGATATAAAATCATATTTAAGATAAGGTGTCCAACTTTTTTAGAACGAAATTGAGGACAATTCCGTTTCAAAATAAGGACATGATTGAGGACAAAGTCTGATACATTATGGTATGGCCGATGATTGGCAAAGAATGTTATGATATGTACCATAATTGTCCAGTTTCACGGGAAAACATACTATGAATCTGAGGGTTAATTTTCATGTGAAATAAGTATAAAATGGCAATAAAATATTATCATGCAGAATATGGACAAAATTGGAATTATATGTATCAATAAGTTCTTTGCTTTAAAAAACAAGAAGCGATAGCAAATACACTGTGTCATTTTTCGTTCCAGCATCATTCCCATACCTTACGTTTGTTTTAGTGGAGATTGAGTGAGCACAGTGAGCAACTTAGTGGGCTATAAGCAGTTGCCCGTCCCTAATTTAGGGCCACTGCTTCCAGAGAATGGAGAGAGCTAGCGCCGTGAGACATACACAACATCCATGCCTCAACGAATTCGAAAACGGACCCATCTCGAGCGAATGATCAGAAGCAATTGCTTAGACCACTGCGCCACCGGGGCGGCCCATACCGAATGTTGTGTTACTGTTTGAAATTTGATTTTTTTCACCTGGCTTCTAAATGCGGAACGTAGTTTTGCAGTCCTGGTGTAATGCATCTTCTTCCCGTGTTTTTGACCAACAACAACTGCAGATATACAAAAAAATTCGACTTGAGTGTTGAAAGCCGTTAGTCTCTCCCCCACCCGCCAAGCAGAAAGGTTTTCAGTACGTTTGCACATTGATTTACCTATTTCCAGTTAAAAATTTGAATTCTTATTCTTCGCTCACTCAAGAGGTGTAGTAGAAAGGATATTTTTCTATGATAAGCAATATGAAATCAAGCAGAGAAATGGACTTTCTTCAAAAATCACATGGTTTTTTTTTTTTTTTTTTGAGTGAAGGTTTAACGACCACCGTGAGCAACTCAATGGGCTATAAGCAGTCGCCCGTCGCTAATTTAGGGTCACTGGTTCTAGGGAGGAGAGAACCAGTGCCATAAGACAAACACAACATCCATGCTTCGCCGGGATTCGAACCCGGACCCATCTGGGATGAATGATCAGAAGTCAGCGCTCAGATCACTGCGCCACCGGGGCGGCAAAACTACATGTCAATTGCTGCATACAAAGCATGTGCTTTCAAATTCTTCATGGCACATCTTTAACCTCTGAAATGATCCCGCCGCCCCGGTGGCGCAATGGTCTAACCGATGGCCTCTGATCATTCATCCGAAAAGGGTCCGGCTTCGAATCCCGGTGAGGCATGGATGTTGTGTTGGTCTTACGGTACTGGCTCTCTCCCTTCCCTGGAACCAGTGACCCTAAATTAGGGACGGGTGACTGCTTATAGCTGATTGAGTTGCTCATGGTGGTCGTTAAACCTCCAATCAAAAAAAAAAAAAAAAAGAAATGGTCAGGGATGGGTGACTGCTTATAGCCCATTGAGTTGCTCACGGTGGTAGTTAAACCTCCAATAAAAAAAAGGATTAGAACAACTTTTATGTTCAAATTCTGACATGTAGGTCCTACAGTTCAGTAAACCCATCCCATTAGATTTTGCATTACAGACCACAGCAGACAAACTAAAGATTGCCTTTTAAGAAAGGAAGTTAAGTTGAAAATATTGTGATCAACTTCCTTAGGCCATTACGATAACATACATCGTGTATCCTAGTGAAAAAAAAATTGTTGATTTTCAAACTAAACTACTGATTTTTTGGGATGAAGTCTACTGATTTTTGAAAATTTTCCTTGGCAACACTGCCCAGACACCTTGTTGTCACCTACTTGATTAGTGTATGACTTTATTTATTTATTTATTTTGATTGAAGGTTTTTAACGACCACCGTGAGCAACTCAATGGGCTATAAGCAGTCGTTCATCCCTAATTTAGAGTCACTGGTTCCAGGGATGGAAGAGAGCCAGCGCCGTAAGACTAACACAACATCCATGCCTCACCGGGATTTGAACCCGGACTCCTTCCGGACGAATTGTTATAAGCCATCGCTTAGATCACTGCGCCACCGGGACCGCTGCATGGCTTTATTCTTTGCATTTACCTCAGATGGTTTCTTGCTATGGAGCGCTTGTGAATTCTTAACAAATCCCATTAACTTTATAATTTGCGGTCATTAGTGTTCACAATCTTCTATAGCAGCTCTTTGGCCAGACTGCACTGTAAGTATAAAATTCAATTTACAGTCCTTACATTTTCATATTATTTGGCTCTTTGGTGTGTTTAAAATTCTGATGTTGTTTTTTATTTTTTATTGGCGGTTTAACGACCACTGTGGGCAGCTCAATGGGCTCATGGGTAAGGTGACCAGATATTGAAACACTGATTGAGGACAAAAGGGCGTTACGTCCCCAAATCGGCAGTTCATTTGGGGACATATACATACTGAAAATAAATATGCAAATCTTTTTGTCACAAAACTGCAATGCTTCAATAACTGTGGTATTACATATGAAAATTTGTCTTAAAAGAATATATCTCGTAGAATATTGGTAATTTGTATTGACAAAGCAGAACTATGATGGCGAGAACATATTAGCAAAAGAGAAATGCTTTACCTTAGGTATGTGTGCCGAATTAAAATCAAGCTGCACACCAAAGTAATTGCATGGCAAATTTTTCATTTTTCCAAAGTTTTGAGAAGTTAGTACAGTTGAAATGCGGCCGTTTCAGTGGTGCAGTGTCCTAGTGCTGGCCACTGACGATTCGTACAAGTTGCAGGGGCGGCTCCTGCTATGGGGCTGTGGGGCTGCATACCACTTACCCTTATCCAAAGCAGTTTTTTCATGCTGTACCGAGAGAGAGAGAAGTTTTCCGAACTCAACTAGAAGTTTTTCCTGCATAACGCCACTGGAGGCGGAATGAACGTTGGCGGTGTGCTCTGCCTGCAGCTCTGATGGCTATTGAAACCAACTCATGTCGGAAACTCTGCCTATTCCCACATCAGTTCGTTTTCCTTTGAATAAAACGTCACTGGGTTGCTTCGATTGCAGCTCTCGCTAGCTGGGCTGCTCGCGAGTGACGTAAGTACAATGCAGTCTCTAGTTGGCTGCGAAGCATCTCCAGGCCTGTGAGCTTTGTTGATTAATACGATTGTTGTGCTTCCGAATAAGAAATAAAATTGGGGAATAAATTAAAAATAATGACGAATGTTGAAATAAAGTATGAACATAAAGTATGTACATAAAAGTATGTACATAAAGTATGTTTTAATGTATTATTCAACCTGTTTTTTTTATTTTTTTTATTCCAGTTTTTATTTGTTGCTGCTTTTATTCAACGTAAGAATTCTAACAACGGTGTTACTCCCATCGAACTGGAGATTCTTCGATTATTCGTGTTTGCTAACAAGAAATATTCAGTTGCCGGGATTTTTGCAAAAGTTTCAGTTATATTTTCTCTTATGGCGAAAATATAACTAAAACTTTTAAAAATGGGCATGTGAACAAAATGCGATTAAGAATACAGTTCAGTGTTGGATAAATAGAAAAAAAAAAAAAAAAAAAGAGACAAATTTCTGCAGCGAAATACTTGCACAAAATCGTTTTTTTTCACAAGTTTAAAAGCGAAATTCTCGCTTTTTTTTTGATTGGAGGTTTAACGACCACCGTGAGCAACTCAATGTGCTATAAGCAGTCGCTCGTCCCTAATTTAGGGTCACTGGTTCCAGGGAGGGAGAGAGCCAGTGCCGTAAGACAAACACAACATCCATGCCTGACCGGGATTCGAACCCGGACCCCTTACGGACGAATGATCAGAGGCCTGCGCCACCGGGGCGGCAAATTCTCGCTTTTAAACTTGTGTAAGTTTTTATTCATCAGACATCATTAAAGTCACTCCATTGGGTACATTTTATTTTCCTGTTGCATTCCCTCTCTCCCCTTAAAAAAATAAGCTGTACGTTTCGGTTGAGGTACTGCATTTTACTTAATTACTTTAAAAAGAACATTTAGTCAGATATCATAGTTCAGAAAATTTACGAAGTTGGTAAATTTTGAAAACAAATTTCTCTACACTAAATTGTTATAACGGCTTCAAAATTAAAACTGGATTGAATATGTTTACAATCCGTGTTTATTAAAGAGAATGTCTGTGTGTGAGTATCGCAGTAACAACTCATCGCGAAATTATGGCAGATCCTTCAAAATTCCGCAAAAAATTTTTCATCGCCGTTGGAGTTGCAGTGGCTGGTTTCAAGTCGAAGTTCCAAAGGAAAAGTATCAGAAGGAAAGTTATTTATTAATATATTTCTACACAATGAGACACCCGAGAACGCGTACATGACCTTGAGGGTGTGTCCGCTGCCATTGACACACCCATTAAATTTTTTTTTGCCTTTACAACTGGTTCCCTTAATTGAGAGTTGCTCTAACAGTATATGTATATCATTTACAACCACTGTCAATCCACTGCTGGATGAAAGTCTCCAAAGTTTCTTCCACAACAGTTTTTCTTCAGCCAGTTTCCTTCATGCTTTCAAATTCCATGCACCAATCTCCCACATGTCATCTTCTGGGTCACCCCCTCTTCCCCTTGCTATCCAGTTTAATATTTTAATTCTCCATCGATGGCACTTTTTTCTAGCAGTATGTCCATCCCATTGCAATTTCAGGAATTCTGATCATGATGTCTTCCATTCTTGTCCGATCAAGAAATCAACGAGTTCCTCTTTGTATCTTTCCTGGTTACACCAAGCATACAGTACATCTATCTCTCCATGCTTCTTTCAGTTGTTTGCCACCTCTATATGTCTATTTCAGTTGAGGTCCATGCCCCTGCTCAATGCGTAAGAACTAGAAGAATGAACTGATTATAAACATTTTCCTTTTAAGAAATAATGCATGAAACTAAGTTTTATACGCCAATTATTTTCTTCATAAATGTGACCATCTCTTGATATATGTTACCTAATTTAGGTATCGGTTACCTCTAGATTTTCCCTATCAATCGCTAAATATAAAATCTAAATATTAATTTCTTGTAAAAAAAAACCACTTTCGATCAATATATTATAATTATTATTAAACGGACAGCATCATCATGCTCAGTAACTTAGCTTTCGAAATGATATCGTGATATTTACAAAATTGAGATGCAGCCCCCACCCCATATCGCAGCTTACCACGAGCCGCTACTGACAAGTTGATACGGGTTCGAGTCCCGAATGAGGCATGGGTGGTGTCTTTGTCTTACAGCACTTTCTCTCTCCCTTGCCTAGAACGAATGTCTTCAAATTGGAGACAGGTGACTGCTTATAGTCCCTAGAGTTGCTCGCGGTGGTCGTTAAACTCTAAAAGAAGAAAAATACAGTCAAAATTTGTTTTCACAAAAAGCATATTGGATAATTAGTCCAAACGAAAATCTTTTTTAAAAACATTTTCATTAGAAATATAACGAACTAATGAGAAAGTGTAAATTCGAGGACATTTGAGGACAAACATCAAATTTTGAGGACAGTTCCCGTTGCCAAAGACATCAGACGTTTCTGCGGACAGTAAACTAAATTCGAGTACTGCCCTCAAGAAGTGGGGATTTCTGGTCAGCTTACTAATGGGGTATAAGCAATCACTCGTCCCTAGTTCTGATATTTCGCCAAAGACCTTGGAAAGATTAGACTGGCAAATACCCAGCTACTTCCGCTAGAGTTAACCGGATGTTCCGCCATTAGCGATGACACAACGTGTTTGACGTGAATTCACCTATAGTGCGCGTGTTTCAAATCGTGCTTTAAATAATTGTAAAAAATTAAGTTTCTGCGTTAATTATGATTATAAGAACATAGATATGTTCTCTACGGAGGGCTAAGGAAGGGATACACTTTAGAAGTAGGGGGAAATTAAGTGTTTTCTTCATTGTCGTTTATAATGTCTTTGGTTTTTAACCTTAATTTTTTATAGAAGTTTTCAGGCTTTTCTGACTCGTTAGAAAATCGGTTGTAATGTAATAAATTTTTTGAGAGCATTGCAGAAACATTGCGTTATTTAAAAAAAAGAAATTGCTCGTCAGAATAATTTCACGTCTCACGAATAGTGAGAACTCAACTACATGTAGTAGGTAGGAAAGGAAATGCAAAATTAAGCAGACATTTTTCACTCATATTCATATGAAGTTTTCATGTAATTGACTTATTTCCGTGTAGCAGCACATGATATTTGACTTGTCGAGCACAGCAGATGTAAAGTAGTGAAAAATATAACGGAGTCTGTTGCTGCTGATTTGTTGGGGTTTTTTACTCTAGCTTGTAGCCCAGCTTGGTATTGCTACTGTGGTAATCCTACCTTCATAGTTTGTCAGAATCGACTTGAAAGACGGTTCAAATATGCTTTATTTTTTTCAGGAAGATTTGATTAAGCTTCCAAAGTACACTTTAGGATTTCCTACGCTGATAATCGAAAAACGTCACATGCAAAAGTGTACAGTGCCGTATGTAGGTATGCTATAATCAAGGTAAGACTAGAAAATTTGTAGGTACTTTCATAAATTAACTTTTAACTTATATTATGGACTAAAATATTGTATTATTTTTCATATTATAGTACTATATATATTGAAAAATTGATAAGCACAGCAGACTATGTATGTATATTCCAAGCAAACCTCCGAAATTGGTACCTCCTCGTTTGATGTCCTTAATGTCTCCAAAGTAGCCGCCCCAGTGGCGCAGTGGTCTAAGCAATGGCAATGGCTTCTTATGATTCGCTCAACAGAGGGGTCTGGGTTTGAATCCCGGTAAGGAATGATTTTTGTGTTTGTCTTACGGCCGCCCTGGCGGCTCAGTGATCTAAGCGATGGCTTCTGATCATTCGCCGAACGGAGGGGTCTAGGTTCGAGACCCGGTGAAGCATGGTTATTTATGTTTGTCTTCCGTGGGTTTATTCGCTGAGTTCCTTGTTCACTATGTACATTGCTGACGTTGAAACACAAAATGTCTCTACTGTATAAATCTGTGAACCAAGTCCAATATATGTTCAGCATATATGTCAATGAATCTGTCGACCAAGTCCAATAAATAATTAGATTGAACCTCCAATATAAAAAAAATGTCACTAAAGTAGAGGTATCTTTCAGAGGTTTATATGTACGTATATAAAAAAATGTTTCTAGTTGATTTGGTCGAAATTGGACTAAAGTATCTTTTATATAATGCGAAACTATTGTTCATTTTGTTTAGGTTCTAGGCAATTTTAAAATAAAAAACACCTGGACTAAATTATTTTAAGAACCCTAAAGGAACATCATTCAAGGACAACTGAAGGAAAATTACTGATATTTTTTTAAATCTGAGAATTGTTAATAAACTACTAACTGAAAGCTGTATTAACCAGATTTTCTACAGAATGCAATTTATTCAACGGAGAAATGTGTTTCGATGCTGTTAAAGGGGTCTGCAAATAGCATACGTATCTAATAATGTTATGTTTTGCATTATGTTTCAGCTTTTTAAACATAGTTCTCCTTCGTTCATGCCATAACCATGTTTAATTGTGGCAATTGCATGTAATGGTTTCTTGTTATGTACTGTGATACTGTTGGAAATATTTGACTTGCTTTTCAATCTCTGGGTAATTTTTATTCATGTTTTGCCATTTTAATATCGACATATTTACCCTAAACTTTTCCAGCAGATCTCTCCGAATGCAAAGCGTTTCAAAAATGAGTGCACATAGTAAATACAGGGAATGGACTGGCATACTGTGTATGATTTCAAAAGTTTTTAAATACAGAAATTGATCTGCCAATTGTTGTATCTTAAACAAGCTTCTGTGTGGACATGTTTTTTAATCAGCTGATTTACAGGCTTTCTTTTCAGTAAGATCAATATACAATGCTATACAACCATTCCTCACATTTTTTTCTCCTTTGGTATCCAACCAAGTAATTCATTCGTCCAACGTTTGTCAGTTTCTATGTGATGCTAAATTTCCTTTTGGCAATTCCCCCCCCCCTAAATATGGCATGTGCTAAATATTATTACATTCGAAGAACCTGGTGGCCTCCAAGCTACTGCCCTGAAAGTGTATCACATTTCACCTGAATGTTTTTCCGAGGCTAGAAAGGAAGTCATTGTGTATATAGTTTGTGCTAATAAGATGACTGAGAACACATTTAAAACAAAATTTTAACATGCACAGGAAACAGCAGAAATTACTACATTCTGGGTTTTTAACATAGGTTACTTGCTGAACCGTGGTTCACAAGATGTTAGCCCTAATTTTTATGCTAGAAGAAAAACGAAAAGCACTTATGATATGTTAAGCAAACTCTCTTATGCCATTCTGGTGGCCAAGTGATATGGTGCTTGTACCTCTGATTATTCTCTTATATCACATGTATTTGTATTTGATGTTCAAAAAATCAAAGCTCGAAACACATGTTCGACATCTAAATAGCCACATTTGGGGTCTAAGGATAGTTTGCAATTGAGGTTTTCGAACATGGGATACTGAAAATGTCAAAAACTGTGTTTTGAGACATCAGAATTTCTAAATACTGCCTGGAAGCACTAGAAATACAAATACAGTTGCTCGACAATCACCCCTGTGAAAAGCGACGTGATGCTTCTCACCTGTGGAAAGATAAAATATATTTTTCCCTTACATTTTTTTTTAATTTGCTGAAAACACCAGTTGGAAACTAATTTTTCCTATGGATTTAAATTTTTAATCATATTTTTTTAATAAGATTGCCCGAAACATGATGAAAAGCTTCCAAGGATCTCTGCGTAAACCATCTTTTGTACACTCCAGCTCTTTTGGAAAGATTATACTGTATAAATTATTGTCCTACTTTTTTTTTAATTTGGTGCAACACACCAGTTGAAAACTAATATGAATTATCGATTAAAAAATTTAAATCATATTTTGAATTAAATTTCCAGAAACATGGCAAAAAAACGTGGAAACTTTCTCCGCTTCTCTGAACAACAACGTTCATTGAACATTTCAAAGTTCGTCTCCCCTCAAAAGCTAGAAATGCACCGCATTTGTGACCCCTGAAAGATAATTCTTATGTGACGTACAAAATTATTTGGTTTAATAACCCAGTATGTCAGGTTTGTAAGCCCATGTGACATGGTTATCAAGTAACGCCGATCCACTGCACAATATCAAGGTGTCAATGTGTTAACAGAACAATTTCAAATGGAAGGTGTGCTCATATAATTCTCATTTTATTCGATCACAGCTGGGTGAAATGAATTTTGTGTTGTATAAGAACCAGAATAATTTCAAATGGAAGATGTGTTCATGTCAAAGTGTCACACAATTTGTAACGTACCAGGAGATGTGACGTACCTGCCAGAAAGACTCACACGACATAAAGGCAGATAGGAATCAGAATACATGTCCGCGTAGCTTAATTGGTAGAGCAACTTATTCCGGAATGAGTGGACTGGGTTCGAACCCCGGCGCGGATAAAAATGACGGAGAAATTTACTTCGTTATAATGGCGCCCGAACTATCCGGATGACCCGACCGTTCAAAATCTCGCATTGGTGTGATGTTATTTCCACACCGCGAGATAGGAAAAATATGAGCAGCACTTCGAAAGAAAAAAAAAAGAAAAAGAAGGGGGGATGATGTAACGTACCAGGAGATGTGACGTACCTGCCAGAAGGACGCACACGACATAAAGGCAGATAGGAATCAGAATACATGTCCGCGTAGCTTAATTGGTAGAGCAACTTATTCCGGAATGAGTGGACTGGGTTCGAACCCCGGCGCGGATAAAAATGACGGAGAAATTTACTTCGTTATAAATTCTCATTTTATTCAATCACAGCTGGGTGAAATGAATTTTCTGTATTTCACTCATTCAGTTTGTTGTGGTTGTGATAAACACAGCTATTTCGTGCTTGCTTATAGCATACAATCATTTAATACAAGGCATCAATGGATAACAGCTTGGCGAAATGAATTTTGTCAAATGTTGCTACACAATCGTTGCATACAAGGTGTACAATTGAAAATAATTCAGCACGTTCTCAGATTGGCTATCGAGAGAAACCTCCTGCAATCTCATCGGGAAAAGTTACACTCATGGGGATCGGCGTATTCCGTGCTGAGTAGGTCAAAACATCACTTGAATACAGAACAGTTTGTTGACATTCACTTCATATTAAAGCTAGCATTTGACTAAATCATAATTGCAGGAAGGAAAACAAAGCTTTTTTACCACTATTTCACAGTGCCTATCCTGTGCTATGTTCTTCTTTTTGATCTTTTACAAGATAATTAAAAAAAATAATTTTATATAGTCTTTTCTTAGCCCCCCCCAAAGACCAGGTCTGTAGTCAAAGAAAAAAATAAGGTAAAAAATTTTTTTGTATACATGTATAAGTTAGAGGGAGTGATGTATTAATCGTTCATTTGCTTCATAAGAACATACAGTGTTTACTCAGGCATAGAAGTGTTTGGTTAGAAAATTAGATGAGATAAAGTGCTGGGTTATTCTTTCAAACTATATGTAGGAATAGCTTTTAAAATTAGTTTATTGAATATGAATACGGCACTGCAATTAATAATAGATATAAAGAGCTCCTCGTGTTTAAGGAAAATCCCTGATAGTTTTGTAAACATGATATCTGTAGACCCCCTTTTTTTATTTTATGCGATATTCATTTTTCATGAGCTCATGTGGTAAAAATATTTTTCAATAAAATAATTTGAGGAACAAAATCGGGTGATTAAGGGTAATATGAAAGAACGCTAATGCGGTGTATTTAAATTCGCACTGCTGCAACTTCACGTATTAGGTGTTTGTTGTATCCTCAGCTATTTTATAGCTGATTTTAATCGAAATTGAGAACTTACTAATTAAATTATGATCTAGATATTTGTTGGTTCGCATTCGCACCCGAATATTCTTTCTGCGCTATTTATACGATATATTATATGCTGAATCAAACACTGTACGTACTTTTCCAATGGCTATGTCTTTCTCACCAAGTACTCGTGGTTACAGATGGCGCTGCTATCTGAATTGCTTTTCGTTGCCTCCGAAGCCCAGCATTAGGGTTCGCAGCCTATTTTCTCACAGGTCTTTGTATTTCGAATAAACATCAAATGTCACATCAAGTCAAGTCTTCTTGGAGAAAGTCTTGGTCTCTCGCCTAACAGACTTCATTATCTCTCATCAACGGATCAGCAAGCAGCAATTCGCATTTTTGCCTGGACGTTCTACATCGGCGTGCCTTCTGTCGATCCAACGTTATCTTCTGGTGGCTCGAGCTAGACATAATTATGTTTTTCTGGTGTCTTTGGACCTTCAGGCGGCATATGATTCGGTCTGTCATCCTGCTCTCCTAGGGAAATTGGCGTCTCTGGGTGTTCGTGGTCGTCTTCTCCGTTGGCTGGCTGACTACCTTGCACGGCGCAGATTTCGCGTTCGTTGGCGGGGAACGGTGTCTTCCTCCTTTCCGCAGTGTCGAGGTGTTCCTCAGGGTAGCTCCATTTCACCTATCCTTTTTAACTTATACATTGATGATGTGGTTGATTGCTGTCATCCGAATGCGCATATGTTCTTATTTGCAGACGATATTTTTATTGTTTCCTATAGTCCCAACCGGGCGGCGGCACTTAGCTATATGCAATCCTCTTTGGATTCCATTGTTCAGTGGGCATCATCCTGGGATTTACACCTCTCTCCTTCTAAAAGCTTCGCGGTTGACTTTTCTCGTAAGCGTCGGTCGCCTGCCCCTCCTTTCCTGCTGGGCTCTGACTCAGTGGCTTGGCAGTCCTCCATCAAGATTTTAGGGGTCTGGTTTGACTCCTCCCTGACTTGGTCTTCCCACCTCACGCACGTCAAGAAGTCAGTCTTCCGAGCCTTGTCTGCTGTTAAAGTTGTTTGTCATCGCCGGTGGGGTCTTGGCTTCCTCAACGCTGTCGCCTTTGTCGTTGCTGTGATTCGGCCTATTCTGGAATATGCGGCTCCGGTTCTGTTCGCCTCCCCCACCTATCTCTACGACGCTCTCGAAGTTCTGCTCAACCATGCACTCCGTGCAGCCATTCATCTCCCTCGTTCAACGCCTGTGGCGGTCTTGCGTGCCGAATGTGGAATTGCTAGCGTGCGTTCTCGAATCACCCTCCTGACAGTCCGATTTTTGTACCGCCATTTGTCGATGGGTCAGCGTTCGCCTATCGCTCATCTTCTTCTGGAAGAGGACGCCTTGTCATTCTACGCTTGGAAATCCCATGGCTTTCCCCTTGGAATCGTGCTCAGTCGCTTCCGACAGGAGCCGTTTTTCGTCAACAGCGATCTTCTTCAGGCTCTGTCGGCCCCTCCTGTTTCGTCTGCACCTTGCTACTCGATTATTTGCTCGGGTCTCCCTTTTCAACAACGATATCTGCATCCGATGCTTATCAGACATTGCTTTGGGGTGTTCTTGGCCCAGTTCTCAGCGTCACACCACATCATTGCTACTGACGCTTCGAAGATTAACTCCTCGGTGGCGATCGGGCATTTTTTCCCACGGAACAAATCCAGCCGTTCGTTCTCCTTCTCGACTATTTGCTCAGTGTTCTCGGCTTAAGCATGGGCCCTAATATCAGCGCTTGAATTTGCTCCAGGCCCGTGCGGTGGCCTCTTGCTGCTTACGGATAGTCGTTCTGTTCTACATGCCTTGTTGGCATTAAATCGCAAATCTCCAGACATTATCGTTCTTCTGCATGATTCTCTTCAACGCCTCCGTTCTTTCTACGAGGACATTGTGCTCGTTTGGTGCCCGGCTCATGTTGGTCTTCCAGCGAATGAGGCCGCTGACGCTGCCGCCCGACGGGGCCATGCTGAGGGCCTGGCCTTGTTTCCCCCAGTTACAGCCTCCGACGCTGCTCGGCACAGTGGTAACATGCTCATCACCGCTTCTGATTCAGCCTGGCTCTCGTCCGGGTGGACAGAGCTGTATCCGTTCATCAGCTTCAGTCACAGATGGCCTAGCGAACACTGTTATCGAAGCTCCTCAGCAATCATAATTCAAAAATTACCCACGGACACGGCACCTTTAAACAGCTACTTCTTTCTGATTCGAAAACGCTCTTCCCCGATGTGCTTCTGTGGCTCCGGGCCAGAGACTGTTCCTCACTTCCTCCTCTCCTGCCCTGCGTACAGTGCATATCGGAGGATTTGTTTTGGAGTGACAACCCCTCATTCCTCAACCTCCGTCTCTGCTCAAATGTATTCTTTGTTGGACTTTCGGGACGCTTCCGTGGCAAAACGTAAAGTTCGGGCCTTGGAGAAATTTATTACTCTCTCAAGACGTTTCTCTGTGAGGACGCTCCTGTTCTAACATTCCTTCTCATCAGCACAAAAGTCCTTTTGATGGACTTTTGTGCTGCTACTGTGACTTCACGTGCTGGTCGCAAGGAGGTTCTCCTCTGTGGCTGGTCGTGCATCTTCGTGTCTTACTGATCAGGAAATATTTTAGCTATTTCCGCATGGCCAACTAGTTGCTGTGAGGCACAAAGCTTTGTCTATAAGCCTCATCGTCTTATTAAAAAAAAAAAAAAAAGTCAAGTCTGGTTTAAACTTGAAAGTACGAAAATTTAAGATTTTTATTGCTGCTAGTTGTATTGTTTGTGAAATCAAATTTTTTTGCAGTGTGATATTTTTTAAATACCATGTAAAGGCTGCTTGTCGGTAAGCCAAAGATTTTTATTGAAATATGTATAAAGGATCGACAATAAACGGTTTTATCATATATATGCTATTAGTGAACGTAGTTTGAATAATTTCAGCTTTTAAATTAACCGTCCTTATTATTCTTCATCTCGGAGGTAACAGATCTTTTTATGTTTGTTTAAAATATTTTATATTTCTGCTCTGTCAAAATCAGTGCTGTGTCGCCCTACTAATGCACGTTATTCCATGTCAGTGACTCTTAAGTTGATTTTGTGTTGTGCTATACAAGGGCATTTATTGAATTTTTTCGGGTGGGGGGCCACAAAAAAGAAGGTTTTGAGATACACCAAGATAAAATAAAAGTTAATGATACACAGAAGAAAAATTCAAGCATTTCTTTTCTAATGTGAGTTTATACTTTTTATTGAAGCATTTTTTCTAATATAAGTCGCATTTTAACAAAACGAAAAAGTGAAACACTTTTGGCGTTCCCATTGGTCACCCTCTAAATATGACGGGTTCCATAATATCCTCCAGTAGAACAGAGTACAGTAGGACCGCGATTATTCGAGCTATTGTGGACCAGGCCTAACTCGGATAATACGGACCTTATTGCAATTTGAGGTTATAAATAAAGATGTATATGGTACAAGTTACGTTTATTTAAAGGTAACTTAATACAAAATTTAAACGCAAGATTAAGTATATATAATATAAAACAAAACTTGCATAATTTTGAAAGATTTATTTAGAAAAGTAGTCCCTCAAAGTTTTCTGCTTGAAGAACCTTGCCCTCTTTGTTGCCGCCATTTCACGCCAGTGTCACAGTAGCAGAAAGTCTATTGAAGTGGCCTCTGGTTGTTGCTCAATGTACTCTATTGCCTTCTCGATTGCCTAAAGTCCATCTGAATGGGCTATTTTTTCAGGAACTATACAGTCATTTTCATAGTCACTGTTGCCACTCTTGTCTTGATTTACTGCCTCCACAATCATTTAGTCTGTCAATTCTAGCTGTTCGTCTCCATTTACCCACTTGGCTATATCATTTTCATTTAGTATTGGTTCAGCTGCTGGAGGATACTTTGGAGTAGCTCCAAAATATTGTCGTCGACGTTGTCTTCAGGTGTGTTCTGTGATTGTTCAGGTGTATCGTGCAGTAGTTTTTTCCACGATTTTTTCTAGCATAGGAGTTGAATTTCCATCCCATGACGCTGCTGCTATATAAACCACATCCTTTATTGTGGTCTCCTTTTCCTTCCGCAATTTCGGCAATGATATTTTTCAACAGCTTACGCTTGTAGTTTCTCTTGATGTTTTCTATCACCTCTTGATCCATCGGCTGAAGAAGTGGGGTTACAGGGGTGGGTGGTAATACATAGCCTTGATTTCACTAGAAACCAATTCCTCAGCATCAGGATGGGCAGGGCAATTATCAAGGAGTAAAATTGCTTTTTGAGGCAAGTTGTTTTCCTTTAGGTAGGAGTCCACATGGATCACAAAGTGAGGCAACACCATTTTTCGATTTGATCCCTATTTCTTTTCTGGTCTCCTACAGTAGCCTTGCATACACCTAAATTTAAAGCAACTTTTTTTATTGTCTCTCCTTGATCGATTCTTTTTAATGGCTTTTAACTTGGTCTCTAACGAAACAACAATCTTTTTTCTTTTCACACTCATGTTGCTTTGAATCGCAAAACAGAACAACACAACTTTACACTAAGGCCTCAAATAACAACAGAGACATTCATTTTACAAATGAAACACAACACTGCACGGTTAAATGAAGCACGCGAATAGCAGAAGACACTGACCGACCTACATCCGGTATCCTGCGGCAGGTGAGCGCGAAGAGCTGGAGAGTCATAGATCAGTGTGACCTTGGCAAAAGTACACCAGCCCTGCTGTGTGTGTAATTTCCCTGGTACCTCAGATAATCGCGGTCCTACTGTAATATCATAGTAACACTATACTAGTGATCCGATTTATTGGTGTAGGAAATGGAAACATAAGCGTCTATTTCCTACACCAATAAATTCCGTGGTTGGCAATTTCCAATCACGGAATTCCAAGGGAATGCACCTAGTTCTGTTACATTTTTCAGCGTACAGCCAATTTTAGGGTTGCTCATGAATGAAAAAAAAAAAGCTTTTAAAGCTTTTAATTTTTTCACTGCTTAATAACAAAACCTGTTGCAGTTTTTGTTGAACAGAAACGAGAATTTAGTTTTAAAGAAATTAACTATTTGAAAGTAAAAAAAATGTATTATGCATTTCTTTGGCTCGTGATGTTTGTCCAGGTGACTCTGGGTTCGAATCCCAGTGAGGTGTTTGTCTTATGACACTGGCTCTCTCCCTTCCCTGAAAACAGCTATCCCAAATCAGGGGCCGACGACTGCTTATAGCACATCTAGTTGCTCATGCTGATTGTTTTAGCGCCAAACAAAAAGAATTTAGGATTTGTAGAAACAAAATGAAAGGTCAACTATGAAGAGCCGCCCCGGTGGCGCAGTGGTCGCAATGGCTTCTGATCATTCGTCCAAAAGGGGTCAGGGTTCGAATCCTGGTGAGGCATGGATGTTGTGTTTGTCTTACGACTTACGGCACTAGCTCTCTCCCTTCCCTGGAACCAGTGGCCCTAAATTATGGCCGGGTGACTGCTTATAGCTCATTGAGTTGTTCACAGTAATCATTAAATCTCCTACCAAAAAAACTATGAAGAACCTTTAGTTTTTTTGTCCTTCATATAGAAGAAACAAAGAAATGATAGATGTACGTGTGTATGCTGTACACAGATAGTTTCCAAATTATTAGCAGATTTTGCAGATAGTTTTTGTTTGCAGATTAAAACAAATAAAAATGTGTAGTAACAGCTCAAGGGACCATTTGACATCCATGCTCTTTTAATTCATGTGCATATTATACTCTGACATATGAAGGTAACTTACCATTTTGAGGTTTGCCTCCTTGTAACATTTCTTACACGTTAGTAGTAAAGTTCATGTAACGTCTCGCAGGGGAAGATTTTTTTTTTTTTTCTTCTCCTCCTCTGTACGTTACACACGCATTTTTGCAGGTCAAACACATTTTAGTATCCTTCACGTAGGCTTGTTCATTTTGATTTCATTTTAGTTCAACTGCCATTCCAGTTATTTCCTTTTTTTTTAAAATAATACTATACATATATACACCACTTAAAATATCTACTACTCTTAAAATTTCCTACAATAACAAACATACTCAACTCATACAATTCAAAGCCGGTATGTTGACTCACACACCAAACTCTACAATGCTGACATTGCTCATACACACTTCCAAAAACCAAACACACATACATTTGGAAGTGTGTATAACAATGTCACGTTGTAGAGTTTAGTGTATGTGTGTCAGTGTATGGGCTTTGAATTGCACAAGTTGAGTATGTTTGTTATTGTAGAAAATTTTATGAGTAGTAGGTATTTTAAGTGGTGTATATATGTATAGTATTATTAAAAAAAAAAAAAAAGGAGATAGCTCAAATGGCAGTTAAACTAAAATGAAATCAAAATGAACAACAAGCCTATGTGAAGGATACTAAAATGTGTTTGACCTGCAAAGATATGTGTGTAACATACAGAGGAGAAGAAGAAAAAAACTAGAACTTGCCGTGCGAGACGTTACATGAACTTCGCTACTAATGTGTAAGAAATGTTACAAGAAGGAGGCAAACCTCAAAAAGGTAAGTTACCTTCATATGTCAGACAAATAAAAATGTTATTTATGGCAATTAAAACACTTACTCAAGGCTTTACTCAGATTAACATATTTAATTCTATTTAAACTTGAAGAATGTTCAATTATTTTTCACATGTTCTGAGTTCTTTTGTTTTCACAGACATTTCTGGCCTCTAGATTTTATCAAGGCCTGTTCTCATTGTATAAGAACTCTATCAAAAGTTTCGTTTACATAAAAGAAATGAAAATTTTATTGCCAGGATTCTCTTGCAGTTGCCAGTTATTAAATTAAAATCTTTTCTTTATGTACGTATTTCTCGACGTATGGAGATGAAAAAACATGTTTTATATACGTTATTCTTGTTCAGTCAAATCCATTCAAATAATGGGTCAACTGTTGGAACTTTTTACATGTTATAGTTCTTTTGTGTGAAATGCAATTTCTCAGTTGAAAGTTATTAGCTAATAAAGGTAACTTGATCACGCTAGTTACGTTACAAGAAAATAACTTTTACAAGAAAGATCGTAGGTTGGGAGCTTTCGACCTTATCTTAGGTCTTCATCACGCCAATGGAGGACTAAGATTGTTGCCAGATTCTACATTTGATTTTTTTCTATTTTTGTTGCCAAAACTTAGAATTGATAACCAGATCATCGGGATGTAGAGAGGAGATTCAGAATTTCAAGTCATTGGGTCGAAAATAATTTCCTGGCTTTCAGGGTAACGGAGGGCAAAATGATTGTCAAAAGAAGCAATTCGTTTTGCTTAGTTCCAGCAGGGAACTGCAGATGTGTCTTCCATTGTCAAAATAGACAAGGCTGTATTAGGGTTGGCTTTCAAAACATCTTTTTTATGTTCTAAAATTCTGTGGTTAATGCTCCTGTATGTGCTTCCAATGTATAAGTTATCACCTGTCGAAGAAGAGATAGGAATGCAGTAAACTCCTGGGAGGTCCAGATTTTCAACTTTGTCCCTATCCCTTTGTAGAAGTTTCAAGATGTTTGGGGGGGATTTAATGGCAAGATGATAGCCAAAACTTCTAAAAAGAATCTGTAACTTATAAGCATAGGAAGAATGGTAAGGAACAGAACCATAGAATATCAGGTTTTCTTTCTTTCAAGGATGAAGGCATTCAATTTTCAATTTGTTTTTATATTTTTTTAAGAGGGAGTTGACTGTAAGAGCAGGGAAACCATGAGAGAGGGCTATTGTAGAAATTTTGGAGAATTTTTCTTGAAGAGAAAGTTGGTTGTTGCAAATGATGTGAGCCCTGTGGATGTAAGACTTCAATGCTGCGAGCTTGTAGAGATGCAGAGAGAAAAAATTGTAGGGAATGATGTTAGTGGCCGCAGAAGGTTTACGATAGACGGAACGAGTGATGGAGAGATCAGAGTTTCTGCAGATGGAGACATCCAGGAAATCAATTTTGTTGTTTACTTCCTTAGTGAGATTAATGCAAGGAAATTTTTCCGTACTGGAGTTGATCAGGGTCTGTAATTCAGACTGTATGTGGCCAGCTAATGTAAATGTCGTCTAATTATCTTAACCACAGGGAAGGTTGAAAAGGGTGGTGAGTAATGATGGAAACTTCAATATGTTGCATGTAGATTTCTGCAAGAAGAGGGGAAAGATGAGAGCCCAAGGGGAGACCAGATTGTTGTTTGTACACAATTTTGTTGAAAACAAATGTGTTGATGAATGGTGTAAAAACAATCATAAAGATCTTTGATAAGAGTACCGGGTGGTTCGAAATGAAGAATCAATTTCTTCATGAAGAGCATGTAGGACTCAAAATATGGTACAGAGGGGAACAAAGATTCCACATCAAGAGTATATAGATTTATACTTGGAGAAAAGGAATTAGGAAGTATGTGGATGAAGTCTGAAGTAGAGACAACAGTATGAGGATGGTTGGCTGCCAGAGATTTGCATTTCAGGACCAATTTCTTTTCAAGGTTTACTGCTGTAAAAAAAGAATATTCAACTAAAGGTCTGATGGGTTACCAGCTTTATGCAGTTTAACTTGCAGGAAAAGCCTGGGAGTCCATACTTTAAGACTCCAGGCTTTTCCTGCAAGTTAAACCCCTCCCTACTTTAGGATTCCCAGGCTTTTCCTGCAAGTTAAACTGCATAAAGCTTGGTAACCCCATCAGACCTTTAGTTGAATATTTTTTTCTACAGCAGTAAACATTGAAAAGAAATTGGTCCTCAAATGTAAATCTCTGGCAGCCAACCACCCACATATTATTGTTGTCTCTACTTCAGACTTTATCCACAAACTTCCTAATTCTTTTTCTCCAAGTGTAAATCTATATACTCTTGATGTGGAATCTTTGTTCCCCAGACTCTTATTAAGAATTTTCATGAGATATTAACAATTTGTTGAACTCGAAACAAGCATTAAACTCAAAAGAGTATATAACTATACTAATGATCTGAATTTCTGGGCATAACTGCGGTCTGCCTTCTTTGAAAAACCATCTGGTTGATGTGCAAAAGCTTGGAAAGTTTTATTTCTATTCTATGCCAAGAAATTTGGATCATTAGTACAGTTATACTATTTTGAGTATAATTGGTGTACAGTTCCTACTTATTTTTTAAGCATTAAACTGTTTAGCAATATATTGAATGTTGGCACTAAAAGCCAAAACTCCATGTATCAAATGAAATTATGTGAATTTCAAGTAGATGCATTTATTATAACTCAATCAGAGACTGGAGCAGAATTGTGTAAACTTCTTTTCCCTGAGAAATGCCCCAAAATAAGAGATTTGGGATTAAAAGTTATTTAAATTTTTGGAAGTACTTACATATTCTAGGTGGGGCTTTTTCTGGTATGAAATACGTAAAGTCGAATTACAAGAACAGTGTGAAAGACTACTATTGAACCATTGCTTTGACTTTTGATGGCAAGCACCTGAGTGAACATGCAACTACTTTTTAATGGAGCTTAATTTCTCATTAAATGTTTTTTTATTAACTTTAAATTTCAACTGCTCTCATATTAATTAAAAGAGCTTTTAAGGTTTATTAAATTAAGAGCAGTGGCAGCAAAGAGAGAGAGAGGGAGACAAAATCCAAAATTTTCAGACTCAGCCCCCCCCCTTTTTTTTTTCAAGAGAAAAAAGCGCATTCCATCAAAACAAAATTGAAACATACAGAATTGGGATCTTCAACAGTCAAAATTCATGTATTATTTCTTGGATATTGTTCAATAATGCATTGCAAAATCCACAAGTAAAATTAGGGAACATGTTATACGATGTCATGGCACATCCAGACATGGCTTTTCCGTACAATGAAAATTTTGTATCAGATCTGTACAAGCAAGCATTCCTCCACTCTGTTCCCCAAAGGGGAGAGGAGAGTGATAGTCTGTGTGTCACTTCCGTATAGTGTGAGAGTGAGAGTATATAAGATAGATGATTAGTGCGAGTATATAAGATGATTAGTGAGAGTATATATGATGGGTATATAAGATAGTGAGAGTGTAGTGTGTCACTTCCGTACAGAGGGTGAGCTTCATTACTTCGTTAGTTTGTTCTTTTAAAATTATGCAGCACAGTGCTCTTGTTGCATCTGGAGATTTTATTTAAACAAAATGGATGTTGTCACAGTGGTCGTTAAACTTCCATTAAGAAAAACAAAACAAAGCTTTTTTGTGATTAATATGCCAAATTCGTATGAGTATGCATACATTCAGGAAATGATGTTTTATAGTTCTCCTTAGTCTTCATATGATATCCTTTCCCTCAGAAAAATCTATTCCATGGATTGACTGGAAAACTGTTTCAAAATATTTGATGGTTTTCATACAAGAGCCAGAATTCAGTTTTTCAATGTTCCTAAATATGGTGCGAAGAGATGGATTTTTGGATAAATATGTAGTTTAGTGTCCTAAATTATTTCGTCAAAAATGTTGAAGGATTTCGAAAAAATGAGATGTACAGAATATAAAGTAAGCAATTTCATGGTAAATAGTAAAAAAAATGTAATCTTTATAGTGCATTTTAAAGATTTTTACCGTAATATTTACAAGTGAGTACGACAGTGTGAACAGAAGCTGCAGCTGCGATGTCAAGCTTTGCTCCGCTGAAACGATGGTCTCATTTCGACAGCCATTTTGCTGGTGGAAAAGTACAACAGAAAGGGGAAATGTTTTTGCCGGGAAAGCATTCCATTTTGTAGTGTTACACTACGGAAAATAGCTCATCATTTCCGTCTCAATTTTTAACATCACAGTCTGACAATTTCTTGGTTTTTTTTTTGCATGATCCTTTGATGTGCAACGTATGATGTCACTTCTCTGTCAACAAAGGTGTGTTTTGTTTTTTGTAATCCAATTTGAATGAACTGCGAACCATGCCGTTGATAGGAGGAATAAAACATTAACTTTCTGATGCCATGTAACTTTCGTTGAAGAGAACGCGACATCTACTTCAACACTTCTAGAAAAAAAAGGCATCTCTGTACTTTCGAGTTTGTATCAGGGAGAATCATATATGTAATATCAAAGCAATTGCCACCATGTGTTTTGACAAACTGCGACAGAAAAGAACTATTTTCTGTCAATGGAACACTTTCCTGGCAAGAACATTCTCCATTCCTCTTGTATTCTTCCATCAGCAAAATGGCCACCAGAACGAAACCTTCGTTTCAACGGAGCGAAGCTTGGCATGGTTGCTGCAGCATTGTGTGAGGCCTGCCCAAGGTACTTAAAAAGAGGAGAGGTAGGTCCAATCGCCTTTGTTTCCGTGCCGCTGGGGTGTGATGTCACAGTGGCCGTAAACGATCTCTTGAGCATTCGGAGCTTGTGCTGTAATGTCGATTACTCACTGCATTTCTTTGTCAATTTTAGACCTGCTTTGTAGTTTCATTCATTTTTTTTTCTTCATTTGTTTTCTATGTACAACTATCTCGAAAATACCTGGATACTCTGTTGCACTTTGTTGTAATAACAGTTCATAGGAAAGGAAGTTAGATGCTACATACCATGTTTTCCCATCGGATAGAGATTTCTTGAAGCAATGGGTAGCAAAATGCTGTCGAAAGGATGTATTCGATGTAAAGAAAGCTCGAATGTGTTCAGAACACTTTGATGTCTCGAAGTAAGAGCGAGATCTTAGAAATTAATTGCTGAACTTGCCTCTTAGAAAAAAATTGAGAAAAGATGCCGTGCCTACAAAAAATATGCCTTAGCAGATGGAGGAGCAAACTTCTGTTCGAAGTGAACGGTTTAAGATCGGAGAGGTCAGAAAAAAAATCCATTAAATCGATTTGAAAGTATATCTTCAATTAAACGTCAAATCACAGGTCACAATGAAAGTGACATCATTCCTGACAAACATTTATCATATAGTCAACGTCATGTGAGAAGTGCGAATGTCTGAACAAAAATATAATGCAACTGAAGAGTGAAAATAATTCACTACAGGAAGAATTATCAAACGTAAGAAAACAGTTAGTAATGGTAAAACAATGCTTTTGACTCAAGAAAAGGAGCCTGAAAACGGAAATTAATATTATGAAACGCAAATGCAAGAATAGAAATTTGCTCAGCAACAGTGAAAAGTGGCCAGCTATCATAAATTTGCTTGGCCATTGTTTCACGGAAGTGCAAATTCAAACTCTTCTGTCAAAAAAGAGACCAGCAAAATGGAATGAAGAAGATATAAGTGAAGCACTTGTTTTGCAAGCTATTTCTTGAAAAGCATATCAAAAATAAAATGCACATACTTCTTCCAAGCATTTCCTGTCTTAAACGGTGGTGTGGTAAATTTCTGTTGCCAATGGTTTAATTGAGCCAATTTTAAAGGTGATGAAAATGAATGCTATACACCTAACCGAATTCGACAAAGTTTCAGTTTTATCTTTCGGTGAAATGAGCGTTGATTGCCGATATTGTTATGATGCTGCTGCAGATAAAATTTTAAGACAGCATAGTAACATTTTAGTAGTTATGCTGAGAGGCTTCTGGAAAGCTTGGAAACAACCATATACAGTACTGTATTATTCCTTTGATAAGCAGATGAATCAAAAGCTGTTAACTGACATAATTCGAGCCATTGAGCAATCGGGTTATTTAGTGCATGGAGCAATCGTGGTATTTAGTGCTGATCTGGGGGGGTATCAAGGTTTGGAGGCAGCTTCAAATAACCCCAATATTGTCTTTTCCAAATCCAGTGGACGAAAATCGAAAAATATGGATGTTTGCCGATGTGCCCCATCTAATTAAACTTCTCCGAAATCATATATTTGATCGCAGAACACACTATAGTGTGGAACCATCACTCGCTAGATATTTGACCTTTTCCTGTAACGTAATAACTCAGAATTAAAGGTGTTTCATAAAATAAAATGGACCCACACAAATGTAAGAGGCCCCACGTGACAGATAATTAGTTTTAGCGCCCCAGATGCAATCTAACAATTAACGTAAGCAAAGCTGTAGTGCTTTTTTCCTGAAAGAAAACAAATTGCAAATTTTATAAAATTGGTAAATGACTGATTCGACGTAATGAAATGTAGATTTCCCAGCTCCAAAGAGCCATTGCAGTGTGCTTTTGGAGAAAAAAACAAAACAAAATGTATTTAGCAAAAAGCATCGAACAGTATTCATGTCATATTCCCGTTTTTTCCCAGTATATATATATTTTTTACTCTATTTTGAAAAATAGTTGGATGTTTGTACAATATTTACTTAAAAATTATTTACTCAAAACTAGCTTTTTTATTTCGATTGAAAATTCACAGAGCACAAGACACTTTTTCGGTATGGCTCCGTGCACGTTACAGCTTCGCTTATGGCTATCGTGACGTCACAGCGCAGCGAAGAGAAGCGGGAAGACGGCACGGTTACGATGGACCTACCTTTCCTCCTTCTAAGTACCTTGGGCCTGCCACAGTGCTGTTAACATTGTCATACTTACATGTAAATATTACAGTAGAAATCTTTAAATTCGCTGTACAGATGACATTTTTTCACCATTTGCCATGAAATTATGTACTTTAAAATCTGTACGTCTCACTTTTTTGAAATCCTTCAACATTTCCGACGAAATAATTTAGGATGCTAAACAAACACATTTACCGATTTTTGTCCCATATACGACAGGCAGTATAATCTGCAATAAAAACCAATGCTTGTTTTTCAGCTTCAAACTTCTAGTTTATTTATTTTTCACATACAATCCTGGCCAAAAGTCCTGCGCCAGTAGACAGAAAGTCAAATTTTTGATTAAGTTCATTAGCAGAAATTCGTAGAAGTCCTGTAATTTTTTCTTCTGTTCTTCACGTTTTTTCAAGTTCGCTGAAAACCACGATATCCGGACTCCCTAACCTCTTAAACGTTTAGGTGGTATCGTATTGAGGGTGAATGGCTCATTTATTTAAAATATGAAATAAACAACACATCACTTATTTCTTGATAGAAGATGAATGATACGGTTAAAATAATACCATTGTTATCTCATTGGTTTGCAGTCTCCTTTTTACTAGATGTACTCCGGTATACACTCAAGCAACAACAAAACTGCGTAGTCGAGGTTCCATAAAATGTACGTTCTCCGTAGGCAACAATGAAATATTTATGATAGCTAAAACCTCTAAAAAACTTCTATCGAACATATAAAAAGCCTGTTCTTAATAGAACTTGAAAGAAAATTAATCCAAAGAATAAATAAAATCCAAGTAAAAAACCTTAATTCAAACCTCAAATTCGACTGATAACGATATGTAAAACAGTCATCATCGAAGGAATCCAGATCCCGAAATTTCCGACGCGCGTTTCGGCACACTCATTCATGGCCATTTTCAAGGAGATCATGTGTTGTACTGTTCCTTGCGTGTTAACTATAATCTAAGTCGACGATGCTGCCTTCTCCATCGTCTGCGTCATCATCATGCTTATTACGTAGAACATCGCTGGCACCATCTAGTGTCAACCTGTTTTTTAAACTTTGTTTCCTTTGTCGACTAGATCTTATTTGGATTATTCGTTGTTTTTCCTGTTTTATCATATTCAACCATGGTAAGTCAGATAATATCCGAAAACTTGAAAATTTTCATCGTCCTGGAGCGGGACTCGAACCCGCGTCTCCCAGAAAACGCCCGGGTATGCTAACCACTACACCACCCAGAACGACCAAGTTCCAAGTTTCCGATCAATTTTTGATCAGATAAAGTTTCCGATCAATTTTAATTGGAAAAATTTTCAAGTTTTCGGATATTATCTGACTTACCATCCTTGTCACATTTACACCAAAAATCGGATTGTCATCTTCAAAATTTGTGTTATATGGCGTAATCCCGTATTTCTTTCATGATATTTAACCATGTTGGTGATAATTCGATCGGGATATTTAAATTGCAATTATATGCCTTGGTTTTCTCAGTTATGATGGCTTCTGCTGTCAGAATCTTTTTATGTGTGTTGTGAGAAGTAACTAGATTTATATTCTCCCAGTCGGGTATGGCTTCATTATTATAACAATATTGTATAAGTGAAGTTCGAATTTCACCTTTATTCCAGTTATTCAAATGTTCACGTAACCTGATATCGATATTTCGTTTTGTAAACCGTTTTGTTTTCTAGGTTCCTATTTATATTAATAATTGGTATGCTGTATACACCAGCTTTACGTAAGATAGAATATTTTTCGTTATTTGCTTGTAATAATCTGCTATTGTCAAGTTGCAGATACTGTACTTGACAATAGCAGATTATTACAAGCAAATAACGAAAAATATTCTATCTTACGTAAAGCTGGTGTATACAGCATACCAATTATTAATATAAATAGGAACCTAGAAAACAAAACGGTTTACAAAACGAAATATCGATATCAGGTTACGTGAACATTTGAATAACTGGAATAAAGGTGAAATTCGAACTTCACTTTATACAATATTGTTATAATAATGAAGCCATACCCGACTGGGAGAATATAAATCTAGTTACTTCTCACAACACACATAAAAAGATTCTGACAGCAGAAGCCATCATAATTGAGAAAACCAAGGCATATAATTGCAATTTAAATGTCCCGATCGAATTATCACCAACATGGTTGAATATCATGAAAGAAATACGGGATTACGCCATATAATACAAATTTTGAAGATGACAATCCGATTTTTGGTGTAAATGTGACAAGGATGGTAAGTCGGATAATATCCGAAAACTTGAAAATTTTTCCAATTAAAATTGATCAAAAATTGATCGGAAACTTGGAACTTGGTCGTTCTGGGTGGTGTAGTGGTTAGCATACCCGGGCGTTTTCTGGGAGACGCGGGTTCGAGTCCCGCTCCAGGACGATGAAAATTTTCAAGTTTTCGGATATTATCTGACTTACCATGGTTGAATATGATAAAACAGGAAAAACAACGAATAATCCAAATAAGATCTAGTCGACAAAGGAAACAAAGTTTAAAAAACAGGTTGACACTAGATGGTGCCAGCGATGTTCTACGTGATAAGCATGATGATGACGCAGACGATGGAGAAGGCAGCATCGTCGACTTAGATTATAGTTAACACGCAAGGAACAGTACAACACATGATCTCCTTGAAAATGGCCATGAATGAGTGTGCCGAAACGCGCGTCGGAAATTTCGGGATCTGGATTCCTTCGATGATGACTGTTTTACATATCATTATCAGTCGAATTTGAGGTTTGAATTAAGGTTTTTTACTTGGATTTTATTTATTCTTTGGATTAATTTTCTTTCAAGTTCTATTAAGAACAGGGTTTTTATATGTTCGATAGAAGTTTTTTAGAGGTTTTAGCTATCATAAATATTTCATTGTTGCCTACGGAGAACGTACATTTTATGGAACCTCGACTATGCAGTTTTGTTGTTGTTTGAGTGTATACTGGAGTGCAACTAGTAAAAAGGTGACTGCAAACCAATGAGGTAACAATGGTATTATTTTAACCCTATCATTCATCTTCTATCAAGAAATAAGTTATGTGTTGTTTATTTCATATTTTAAATAAATGAGCCATTCACCCTCAATACGATACCACCTGAACGTTTAAGAGGTTAGGAAGTCCGGATATCGTGGTTTTCAGCGAACTTGAAAAAAACGTGAAGAACAGAAGAAAAATTACAGGACTTCTATGAATTTCTGCTAATGAACTTAATGTAATATGCCACGTAATAACGTTCATTAATTAACGTGGAATTTAACGTTTTTTGAACTGATATTAACAAATTTTTGATGTTTGAAGTCAACTTATACAGCATAATGGTAAAGTCAGGAATACATATTACACGTCATTTTAAAGGAAATTTTATGCTGAATTCAAATATTTTTACAGAATGTTATTACCAGTAATAGAAGTGAAGTTACAAGCAAAATGACAGCATCTAGTCATCAAAAGAAAAAACGTAGTGCAATTTGTGAAATTAGTGTACAATGCATTTAACGTAAAGTTACTGTACAGTACATTGAAACTTGCAGGACACTTGAAATAACTGACCGACAAGCAAAATAAGCTTTAATATTTAATTGGATAACCACGGTTTCTTAGTAACAAAGTGCACCTTCTTGGCATGGAACTAATGAACTTCTCTAGTTGTCCATTGGTGATAACATGGTGCCATACGGTCCTTACAGACTCAATTAAAACCTTTATTTATTTCCAAGTTTTGTACGCCGATTAATTTCTTCATCAAAGTGACCCTCACTTGATATCTGTTGTCCAAGATAAACGCACGTGTCTGTTATCTCCAGCTTTTCTCCATCAATCGATAAATCTTCATTTCGTGTAAAAGCATTGAACATCACTTTTGTCTTCTGAAAGTTCATTTTTAATCATACTCTGTAGCTCTGATGGGGTAGTTGCAAAAATGACTACGTTATCAGCAAAACAAAGTTGAGTTAAATAATCTCCATTAATGGTAGACACTATAATTCGTGCATGAATACTAGTATTAAAAGAGATCCGTCTTGTTGCACGATGATATTTATTCAGCTAAAAAATGAAATCTATATACAGTTTTAAAAACACATGAGCACTTTCGGTGTCACATTGACACCTTCATCAGATGTAATTTCACCATGTGGCTACATGCTGGTCTTAAGTACGTGGAGTAGATGCATCATGGGAAAGGTAATGTCAATGTCACATGATATACCAGATAACAAGACAATAAAAAAAAAGGCATAGTTAGCCAATTATCACTTAACAGAAGCAATTGCTATTGTGCTGTCCTTCCCAACAAGATTGCTCCAAGGTTCAGGTAAAACATAAGGACCTGTTATCTGGTATATCATTTTAGAAGAGCATATTCACATTCTTCTAGCCATTTCGCCAGAGCTCAAGAACTACAATGGATATCATCCCTCGCTAAAAACCATGGTTACCCAGACAACGTTGTTAAGGGAGTGCACAATAAAGTACGGTTTTCTATGTCAACTGCTTTAATTAGTGAGCAAGTGCCTAAAAAGTATGTTGGATCTGTTGATTTTAATCCACATATTGTAAACCTCCTTACCAACATATGTTCTCGTCATAAAATACAATTTGGAATACGATCATGCAATCTATATACCATTATCCGCAATGATCGTGACAAAATTGACAAAGGGAAAAAATGGGGTGTGTATGTTATTCCTATGCTCGACACTATCTCTGGTGAACTAAACAATCATTATGTGGGTTCTACCAAAAGAAATTTGGATTTGAGATTAAATGAACACAGATATGATCTAAAAATGAATCACCAAAGCTCCTCTTTTGCAAGAACCATAAGTGCTGGAAATTCCATCCCAGACTGGGACAACACTAAAATCATAAACACACCTAACTCTGTTTATTCCTTGTTATTTGCAGAAAGCCTCTATATTTCGGCTTATAAATACACGTTGCTGTAATGACAATTATCCTTATGTTTTACCTGAACCTTGGAGCAATCTTGTTGGGAAGGACAGCACAATAGCAATTGCTTCTGTTAAGTGATAATTGGCTAACTATGCCTTTTTTTGATTGTCTTGTTATCTGGTATATCATGTGACATTGACATTACCTTTCCCATGATGCATCTACTCCACGTACTTAAGACCAGCATGTAGCCACATGGTGAAATTACATCTGATGAAGGTGTCAATGTGACACCGAAAGTGCTCATGTGTTTTTAAAACTGTATATAGATTTCATTTTTTAGCTGAATAAATATCATCGTGCAACAAGACGGATCTCTTTTAATACTAATCTCCATTAATATTTATCCCTTTGTTTTCCCAGTTCAGTGATATAAAGACATTTTCCAATGTACCAATAAAGAGCTTGGGAGATATGGTGCCACCTTGTCTCACTCCCTTTCCAATTTTTGTGTGTGTTGTATTTTCAAACAGCCGAATCTTTGTATTTTCCTAGATGTTATTAATAATATTAATTTATACATCTTCAATACTGCAGGATTTCAAAGCCATTGTAACTGCTGATGGTTTCACCGAATCAAAGGCCTTTTCATAATCGATAAAAGCCATGCACAATGGAAGTTCGTATTCCCTCGCTCTTTCAATTAGTTCTCTCAGTACGTGAATATGATCTATAGTGCTGTAGCCACTCCTGAATCCAGCTTGTTCTCTCGGTTGAGCCATGTCCAGTGTCACCTTTAAGCGGTGTGAAAGAACTTTAGTGAAGATTTTATAAACCACTGATAGGAGGCTGATAGGTCTGTAGTTCCCGAAATCCTCAATGTCACCTTTTTTATGTAGCAGGATCATTGTAGCGTTGTTCCAATCCTCAGGAATTTTCCCTTCATTAAGGCATCGAGTGAAAATTTGGGCGAGTACTGTTTCGATTTCTCCACTTGCTTCTTGTATGATGTCTACAGTAATTCCATCTTCTCCTGGAGCTTTCCCCCACTTCATGTTCTTGATTGCATGTGCAACTTCTGCTGGAAGGACTGGTGGAACTCTGGTACTGGTACCTTTCATGATGTCTGGAGTACATGTATCGTCCCTTTCATATAATTTGGAGTAAAAATCTTTCACTCTTGTCAAAATTTCGCCTTTATTTCTTGTTACAGAACCATCTTTTCTCAGTGCCATAATCTGTTTTCTTCCCTTACTGAGATGTCCCTTTGCTATCTTTAGGCTTTGGTTGTTTTCAATTGCTTTCCTCACTAGTTCACAGTTGAATTTCCTTACGTCTTCAGTGATACTTTTCTGTACTGTCTTGCATAGCTCTATATATTCCACTTTGGAAGTCACATCTTCTTTAGTTGTCCTCATCTCTCTTCTTTTTTGCATCAACATTTTGGTTTTTCCTGATAATTTGTTCACATGCAATTTGTTCTTAGACCCAGCTAATTTTGTTGCTGTTTCCATAAGAGCTTTGGTTACTTTTCTGTTAATTTCAGAAATATCTACTTCTTCCGATGTTAGGCCTTCTAAAGCAGAGAATCTGTTCTTCAGTTCCAACTTGAAGGTATATTATGAGCTTGCCACATTCGAGTTTAGTGTTGAGGTGCATCTTACATCTCGCCAATCTATGGTCACTACCTATGTTGAACTTGTTTAGCACACTGCAGTCTTGTATGACGAATTTTTTGTTACACATAATAAAATCAATTTCACTTGTAGTCCCATTTGGATGTCTCAGTGTCCATTACCCGCGTGGCTTTGCCTTGAAAAAGAAGTTCAAGATGAAAAACTCTGCTTCCTCTGCAAACTCAACGAGAGTATTTCCACGCTGGTTTCTGTTGCAGTGACCGAATTTACCTACTGAAGTTTCATTCTGTTGCCGTTGCCCTATTTTTGCATTGAAATCTCCCATAATATCTTCAAGTGCTGCTTACCTTTATTATTTAGATGACGAATTTCCTCATAAAATTCTTCAATTTCTTTCTTCAGGATGACTTGTGGTGGGTGCATAATTTTGAAAATCTGAGCCTTGTATCTTCTCGAGAGTTAGATAAATACTCTTTGGATAACGAGTCGTGCAGCTCTGTCAGAGGAACTTTCAACTTCTACAACTTTATCCTTCAGTTTCTTGTTTATTATAAATCCAACACCACTAGTTCTGCCATCTGCCCCACGATAGTAGAAGAGATGTCCACTTTTCAGTTCATTGAGATCTTCTCCTTTTCTCCTTACCTCACTTAGCCCGACGATGTCCCACTTGATCCTTTGTAGTTCCTCTTCCAATTCAAGAAGCCTTGAATTAGAAGATAGGGAGCGTCCATTATACGTAGCCAAGGTCAGCATCAGATAGCAGCCTAGTCCGGTCCTCCAGGGATTCTTAGCACCCTCTGCCTTCATGTCGCACTGGCCGCTGCCTTGGCCAGGTACATTCCAGCTGCCGGAGACTGAGGGCCAAGATTTAAGTTGTGGAATCATTTTGGAAGGGTTTGGCCATAACTCACCACACTGGTCAAGCGGGTTGGTGAGTGTGGGATAGTATTTCCTCTAATCCCGATGGTATAGTTATACCGCTATTGGTGGTCGTCGGAGCCCCTTTAGTGGGAATAGAATGCACCACGAAAAGGCGGGGTTGACATTTGTCAAGGAGAGGCTGTGATGTTACGCATCACCTGACCTTACATCCCTATTTTATATATACACAGTACGTCGAAGAATTTTTTAGACTGGTGCTAGATTTCAGCCTACGGTGGCACCACCAGTGTAATCGCAAATGCGTTATAAACCGTGACCATCTGCTTGCTTTCTGTCGAAAGTACTGCGCAATTGTTAAAGTAACTCAAACGAAACGGGCGTTCCTTAGAGAAGTAAAAATTTTTTCAAGTTGAATTATTAAGATGGAACAAAGGGCTGTTATTAAATTAACGCAAAACTTGGTAAAAGTGCCTCGGAAACGTACCAAATGATGAAACAAGTTTGCGGTGAGTTTTGTTTAAGTAGATCAAGTGTTTTCCTGTGGCACAAATGTTTTTTGGACAGAAGAGAGACGCTAGAAGATGATAAGCATACCGGAAGACCAAGTTCATCTAGGACACCTGTGAGATTATTGAAAAAGTGCGTGATTTCGTGGCAAACAATCGATGTGCGTCACTAAGAATGAAGGAAGTGTTTAAACATCAACAAAGAAACGATTCGAACCATCCTGCATGCAGTTTGGGCAAAACAAAAGTCTGTGCTAAATTTGTTCCACACACGTTAACCAATGAAAAAAAATCAAGGAGAAGTGCACATTGCAGAGACATCATTTCAGTGGCTGAAAATGATCCAAACTTCGTAAAATCAATTGTTACAGGCGATGAAACATGGTGTTTTGAATATGATCCTTAGACAAAGCGACAAAGTGCGGAATGGAAGTAAAAAAACTCCCCTCAAGCCAATAAAACAAGAAAAGTTCCATCGAAAATCCAAACAATGCTCATTACATTCTTCGATAGTAAGGGTATTATCCACAAAGAATTTGTTCCAAGGGGACAAACAATTGCTGGTGAGTTTTTTTAAATGTTTTGAGGCGTTTGATGGGCAGAATTCGTCGCATTCGTCCAGAATATCAAGATGAAAACAGTTGGAGTTTGTTGCACGATAATGCACCCAGTCACACCTCACTTCTTGTTCGTAGATTTTTGGCAAAAAATAACGTCTGTGTGTTGAATCATCCACCGTATTTGCCTGATTTAACACCCTGCGACTTTTCTTTGTTTCCAAAACTTAAAATGACGTTAAAAGCGTGTTATTTTGATCATATTTCGACCATACAAACAGCTTCGACGCGTGCTTTGGAGGCAATTCCGCAAAGTGAACTGGAACAGGCATTCAAATCATTATTAAACCGCTGTAACGAGTGTATTGAAGCCGGAGGGACTTATTTTGAATAACAAACCAAAACAAATTATAATTTCTTATTTCTATTTCATTTTACAGACCCAGTCTTAAAAATTCTTTGACGCACTGTGTATATATATTATTTCTTTCTTTTTGGTAAGGAATTATCTTTTTGTTTTGAAAAGTTTTTCTCTTTTTTAATTACAATTTTCCAAACTTCGGGAAGGGTTTTTGGGTCTTGGAGCTTTTTTTTTTTTTTCGTCCACTGTCACATGCAGAATTAGCTGATACCTCAGCAATATTTTTGTACAGTATTTTGATTTTATTTCAATTCCCAATTCACAGATTCCTCTGTTCCTTGCTGTCAGTGCTACCTTGTGTTCCAGCAGAGGACGACATGACGAAAAACTAATCTCTGAACAAGATTGTCGGCTGTTATATATTACATAATTCAATAAATTATAGATCTTTTTAACCCTATTATGAATATTGTTTCAGGAAGTAATATGTACATTATGCTAAGAGAAATTTATACCAAAAATGTTGTGTTACTCACAGATTCTGGATTGCAATGGTGCTGAACGGAAGGCAGGTAGTGTGATTGGTTAGATGGTCTACAGAAATGAAAAACAAGTAAGTTTTAAAATATTTTATCATGGAATGCTGGTATTAGGTTTTACTAGCATGATATCTTCCACTGCAGTTTTCTAGAAATGAAGTCCTATGCACCGTAAGTTTGCATCGATGGTTTAGAGAACTCTAGAATTGTGTGAAGTATGATCCGAGATATCCACACTGAAGAAAAGTCTCCAAAAGCTCAGACTGCTAATAAACATGTGCATAAATGTGATATATGCTTAAAGAAGTTTTCAAAAAAATATTTTTCTAAACATTTACTCTCTCACACAGGTATAAAACCACATCAGTGTGAAATATGCCACAAAAAATTTTTGTGGAAATGCGCTCTCTCAACACATTTGCTCACTCACAAAGATGAAAAACCACACCAGTGTGAAGTGTGCAACAAGAAATTCGCAGAGAAAAGGGGTCTCACAATTCATTTACGCATTCATACAGGTGAAAAACCATTCACGTGTGAAGTGTGCGATAGGAAATTCTCACAGCGTGGCAATCTCACTAGTCACTTGCTAACGCATACAGGTGAAAATCCATTTGAGTGTGAAGTGTGTCACAAGAAATTCACAATGAAACAGAATCTTTCAAATCATTTATTCACGCACACAGGTGAAAAACCGTACCAGTGTGACATTTGTCATAAGAAATTCTCAGTAAAAATCAGACTTTCAAGTCATTTGTATACTCATACAGGTGAAAAACCATATGAGTGTAAAGTATGCCATAAGAGATACATACAGAAATACAATCTCTCAAAGCATTTACTCACACATGAGTGAAAAACCACACCAGTGTAAAGTGTGCTATAAGAAATTCTCAGTAGAACATGATCTTTTAAAACTCAAAGGTGACAAAACGCACGAGTGTGAAGTATGACAGAAATTCTCAGTGAAAAACCATCTTTCAAGACATGTAGTCATGCACGCAATTAAAAAACTGTGCACATCTGAAGTGTGCTTACTCGCATGGGTGAAAAACAAGTGCTTTTATATCATCATCATCATCATCATTGTCAACCATTATCAATCCACTGCTGGACGAAGGTCTCCCCAAGTTTCCTCCACAACGGTCTGTCTTGTGCCAGTCTCCTCCATGTCACCCCTGCATACTTTCGAATTTCATCCACCCATCTCCCATGTGGTCTTCTTCTGGGTCTTTTCCTGTCCCTTGGAATCCAATCTAAAATTTCGGCTGTCCATCGATGATCTGTCCTTCTGGCAGTATGTCCAGCCCATTGCCATTTCAGGGATTTAACTCTGATCATGATGTCTTCCACTCTTGTCATTTTTCGGATCCACGAGTTCCTCTTCTTATCTCTCCTGGTTACACCAAGTATGCACCTCTCCATGCTGCTTTGAGTTGTCTGCAGCCTTTGTATGTCTCTTTTAGTTAAGGTCCACGTCTCTGCACCATACGTAAGCACTGGAAGGATGCATTGATCAAACACTTTTCTTTTAAGACATAATGGCATATTGCTCTTGAAAATTATGCTGTTTCTTCCAAAAGCTCTCCAGGCAAGTTTTGTACGCCGATTAATTTCTTCATCAATGTGACCCTCACTTGATATCTGCTGTCCAAGATAAACGTACGTGTCTGTTATCTCCAGCTTTTCTCCATCAATCGATAAATCTTCATTTCTTGTAAAAGCATTGAACATCACTTTTGTCTTCTGAAAGTTCATTTTTAATCCCACTTCTTTACTCTTGTCAGCAAGTTCCTGGTTATATATATATATATAAATTCACCTCATTTGTGCAACCACACAGGCAAGGAACAAATGAATTTAAAAAATGAGTAAGAAATTATCTTCAAAAAGTCACCTTTCATACCATTTTCTCATTAATAATTGTGGTTGTGGAAACCATGATCACAGCACCTTCAGGTAGTTCTGTGTGTTCACATACCTGCCATTACAAGGCAAAGAAATTAGCTCTGCATATTATTAATGGGTGCAGATAATTGGGTTCGCATACACCACTCTAAAGTAAATACAAGCAAAAACTTAAAGGTCTGTTATTGGGCGTAAAAACTGTATTTTAACGTAATGTAAGCTTTCGCTTCCAACGGGAAGCTTCGTCAGGCAGTGGAAAATATAAATAGATAAAACAGAATCAGAGTGTGAATGCAATTCAAATATGACAATAATCAAACGGGAGCTCACGAGTTCACCAAGGCCACGTTGCTCAGGACGGGCGCGCATGCTGTATGCCAAGAATTGTGTTCCAAGTCGGAGAGAGTTCCATCGTGATGTCAGCATTGCAGGATTCATTGTGCGTAAGGATTCCAATTGTTTCTAAATCTTTGTCGATCGTAAAGGGCTATCATATGCAGATCAGACCAAATGGGTAAGGCTTCCAGGTTGGCAGCATCCCGAGCTAGAGCTGTGCTCAATTTGTTATTTCTTACATCACGCTGGTGCTCTTTCATACGTACCTTGAATGACCTCTTGGTCATACCGATATAAACTTTTCTAGATGAGTCCGGGTATTGGAGAGGTACGGCATACACTCCTGCTTGATTCCTGACGCCTATACTACGATAGTCTGGTGCTAGTAGGGCAGCGATGGGTTTCGGAGACTGAATTCCTACGCCCAGGTTTAACTTTTTTAAGGCATTTTTGATGGCGTAAGTAAGTCCAGGAATATACGGGATGGACCGAACGAACTTTCTTCCCTGCTTCAGACAAGTCAGGAATCTTCTCGCATCTTTCTTAGCTGCATTGGAGATGATCTCAATACGTCTCGTGTAGTACCCAGCGTTGTATGCTAGGACCCTAAGGCTGCGCAGCTCATCTTCAAGAAAATCAGCGGTAGACGTGAGGTCATAGGCTGTGTTTGCTCGGTGTTGGAATAGTGCATATTTGTGCTCCAGAGGTCCTTCTAAACCATTTAGGATAGGATTTTGCACGTGAGAAGGTTTATAAAACACTTTAGTGTGCAGCTCTCCTGTGGGGCTCCTTGATACCAGAACATCCAGGAACGGGAGAGTTCTGTTCACTTCGTATTCAACAGTGAAACGTAAGTCGCGATGGGCTGCGTTCAAATCAGTAAGAAACTTTTTAAGGCCGCCAAACCATGACTCCAAATGAAAAAGATATCATCTGCGTAACACAGCCATAATTTTGGGGATGGTCAGGGCGACTGTAGTAGTGAATCCTCTAAAGGTCGTAGTATAGCTTCAGCCAACACAGCGAAAAGAGCAGATCCCATAGGGGCCCCTTTCCTTTGCCGATATTTTTAATTTTTTTCATTACATTAAAATAAAGTTATTACGCCCGATAATGGACCTTTGAGTTTTTGCTTGTATTTAATTTAGCTCTACATATACAGGGTGTACACAAATTAGAAAGAAAGGTTTATTATGCATAGTTATGTAGGCACACATGAGAGTGAACAAGATTATAAGATAGTGAAACACACCAAGTTTACCTTTTCCCCAAATGTTCGATGTGGCTGCCCTTCGTTACTCTACAAATGTCCCATCGGTACATCAGTTCTTGCCATATGTTAGTGAGCATGTTCACGTCGATCAAACCAAGTGCTGTGCTGATTCGTGATTTCAATTCAGGAATGGATTTCGGAAGCGGCACACGGTAAACCTGGTCTTTAAAAACCCTATACACTGAAATCTAGGGGTGAAAGATCTGGTGATCGTGCTGGCCATTTACAATGGTGTGTCTTTTCGGCGCACTTGTGGTATTCTCGATGGAAATTTCGTTGCACTTGCATATTCGGAATGCATTTCATGGAACCACAGACAGCATTTCGCTTTTTCACCGCCAGTATACGTCTCCATCGTTATGTGAACACAGAACGAATGATGAATAACCACGACCCACAGCTCACTCAGTCATGGACATGACACACCTAGCGCCATCTATCCACAAACTTAGGATACACTAAGACTCATCTGCATTTGAACCGGTAACTTACAATTAATATTTTACCCATTATTCACGTACGAAATTGCCCAACTAATTTTTGTACATCCTGTATTTCACATTGAATATTTGATAGAGCAATGCAAAATTTGGTGTTCTAATAATACTGATTTTTTTTTTTTTTTTTGCGAAAAATGCTGGATTCTTTTATACAAGTTGAATAATAATAGAACAGCCTTTTTTTTTTTTTTTTTGTCCAGTCATCAACAAATTGTTGCAGATTTATAAGTGTAATAGGTCAAGTAAATGTAAATCTGAATTTTTTTTTTTTAATGGAAAGAAAAAAAAGTATTTTCTTTCTTTCCTTTCAAATAAAATATATAATTTGCGATTTTTACAACTTATATAAGATATGCTTTAGTTACTTAGATTATGATTAAAGGAAGACAAAGCTGAGAAATTAGCATTTCTATATAAATAGACGATGTAAATAGATGTCTCACATATTTGAAATATATTAGCATTTCTATTTTTCACCTTGTGTCGATCTTACCTGTATTTCATGTAAATAAATTGTATTTAATTAAAACAGACATTTGACGTGGACTAGGAACATCAAACAGAAGTCATCGCTCTTTCCACGTTTATAAGTGAGTCACGAAAAATTCTCATTGGCCGCCACTGGGAATCGAACCCAGAGTCTTCCAGTTACACGCCGCTTCCACTGCACCACAGCATCCTCTTAATTCCTCCAGACTCGCATACACTAACTGCCGAGCCAATTGGCAGATTGCTTCTTGGAGCCCCGCACAATGCTGGGGATTCACCAAAGATGGTAAGCAGCAACTGAACAACTAATTAGAAGGCGAATGAATAACTAAGAAACAATCTGTTCCAGATTGCAAGATTTCTTTGTTGTTCTATGCTTTTATTGTTTCCTTTTGTGGCGGGGCTACTTTCTTTGTGCTTTAATGGGGCAAGCTTGCAAGTTTATGCAAACAAGACAGAGTGCTACATGAAACTACTCAGAAGTGTTGTGATTTAAAATTTCACCAGTGGAAAACCTTTTGTTTATGTGAAAAGAGCAACATTAAATTTTCATGAAAATTTTGAAAAGCATTTTTGAAAAAGTGCATCTGTGCAAAATATGCCATTAAACATTCTCATAGAAAGGCAGTACTACAATTCATTTGTTCTCAAACACAAATGAAGAACTACACACATTCAAAATAAGTACTAAATATTTCTCATGGAAATTCAATCTCTCAACTCATTTTTATCCGCTCAGGCAAGAAATTTCATAAATGTAAAAACTACAACTCAGGGTCTTTTTTTTTTTTTCTTTTTTTTTGGGGGGGGGAGGGGAAACTTCTTTTATCCAAATGTTTTGCTAATGTGCAACAGAAGCTGTTATACTGATGAAATATTTATATGAAAAAAATATTTGTAGTAGTGTATTGTATTTAACATGTTCCTAATGTAGTGTACTGTTTATTGTGTTAGTAATTATTTTAAGCACCAGAACTTCCATGCAGACAAGTTTATATGTCCTTAACTACACATTGTTTAATTGCTCAGCTTATTTTCCATTTTTGTGTGTTGTTCTTAATTGGAAAATGAACTGTTATTCTTAAAAATATTAATTTAGGATTAGATCATGGTTGTTTTATATTATGTACCTAACTTATTTTCAACATATAGGTTGTTGCAGAACATTAGAGAAAAACTTGAGATATACAGAAGATTTCAAACCAGATGGGTTAAATATTTTGAAGATGTGAATCCCCTTTTTGGTGTGAATATGACTTATTGTCCTTGTTATATTTACACCAAAAAGCGGATTCATATCTTCAAAATTTGTATTGTTTGGTGTAATCACGTATTCCATTCATGATTCCAGTATGGGTTTTTAACACGTTTAGTGACAGCTATATGGATAGTGGTCTCATCTGATATTTGGTACTTTCTTTTTTCTTTTGTAATTATAATATCTCTTTTTCTCATGTGTAAGAAGTGTCTCAATGGATATGGAATCGTTTGTGGCTGTAATAGTTACAGTTGCATAATGTTTAGTTTGTTCTTTTTTAAGTCCTGCATGTCTTGTACAGAACTCATTCTCTTGTTAGTTGGTAACTTTTATGTATTCTAGAAGTGGTTCTGTTTTGTGTTTTATTCAGTACTGTAGATACTTCTCTAAAAAAAAAACTTTTTGGTGTGTAGGTCTGTTACAGACCTGGATTACGCTGTCAAATTTATTTGCGTACAAATAAATTGCTGTGAAAATTCAAACTTAAACGATTTAATCAGTAATAGGCTTTTAAAATTGGAATGGATATATAGTTACATGCATTACAAATTTTCATTATGCATGCTTCAACAGATACATGTTTTTTTTTTGTTTTTTTTTTTTGGAGGAGAAAAGTTTCATTATTATAAATAACTTAAATAGGTGCCTGAACCCCCAGAGCATCAACGTAGTTGGCATCTACGAGAGACTGTGCAACGTTATTTTTATAATGGATTTTTTTATATACAGATTAGACTTTAGTGAAAACTCTGTCAAAAAATATCCTGCTAATCTTTAAAAAAATCCAAAATTTGTGAAGAGTTTTGTTTCTAAGCTTTCACTTTTTACAATGTTTTAATAGGTTCTTGAATCTCAGCACCAGTGTAGTCAGCATTTATGTATATATAGATATCTACATACAGTACTGTACCCATTCTGGAATCCAGCTCCCCCCCCCCCAAGCAAAACCACTATCTATCTATTAAAGTTCATGTGATGTAATGTTTGCAGTGTAACTCACTAACTCACTCTTGCTTCCTAGTGGAATTCTATTTGGGCCACCATGAGCAACTCAGCGGGCTATAAGCGGTCACCCATCCCTAATTTAGGGCCAGTGGTTCCAGGGAAGTGAGAAAGAGCCAGTACCGAAAGACAAACACAAAACCGTGGCCCATGTTGGACGAATGATCAGAAGCCATCGCTTAGACCACTGCACTGTGCCACAGTGCAATTCTGGTTTTGTTTGTGGGCTTAACAATTATCATGAGCTTTTTGATATGCTATAAAGCAGTCCCTGTCTCTAATTCCAGGGAAGAGAAAAACAGCCTGTGCTGTAAAGACAAACACATCCCTACCTCACTGGGAATCGAAACCAGGCCCATCTCGTCGCGAGTGATCAAACCAGTGGTTGAGTGGGCAGAGATGATTCAGTGATCGCGTTGTGAGTAATCAAACCAGTGGTTGGGTGGGCTATCCAAATGGGGTCCAAATTCTAATCCTGGATAAGGTATGGGTAAAACACTTATTTCAAAGCACTTGCTTGTTGCTTACCATAAATGAGTGGTCCCTTAAATTCAAGTCATTAAACTCTGTAATGGAAAGGAAACAGGTTACTAAAGATACAAAACATAGTGGTTAAACACCATTTTGTGACTTGTGATTCATGAAAGGATAACATCAATACACCCACAATTTCCAAATAAAACCAAAACAGTTTTTTTTTTTTTTTTTTTGTGTATGTTTTAATCAAAGCAGAAAATGCACACTACATGCACCCCATCACAAAACTTCCTTATAAATTAAATATTTTCAAAAACTTCAAGTTGAAAACTCTGCCAATATCACAGTTTAATGTAAATATTTTTGTTAATTAATCTGTAAGATCTTAATCTGTGTTACAACACAATAAAGGAAAGATTTTATATGTTCGGCAATGGCCAGTAACACCTGCAGGTTTGCATACTTGCCCTCACAGATGTGTGTGCATAGGTTAGCATGTGATGGACTTTATTTTTTAGTATACTTCATTCATGCAAGTACTTAATGCATTTTTAAATTTCCAATAAAGTTGCACTTGTTAGAAAATGCGATTTTCTACAAATGCCAGAAAATAAAAGTCCATTTTTTAAAAAAATTTACCTGGAACAGTGCAATTTTTCATTCAATAATTAAAGTGCAAAATATTTTGTTATGAGGACTTTTAGTATGAAATAAACACACATACATTCACACACACTTTGTTTTCTGAAACTTTGAACTTGTGACAAAATTTTACTTTTATTTCTGTGTTCAGTAACTGTTTAAAATCTGCAACTAAAGATATATACACAGGCACAATGAAAATCTGCATTGCACAAAAATGCTGTCTTTATTTTTTCCTACATAATGACATAATTTTTTCAAAGAAAACAAGTGTTTGGACAAACACATACAAAAAGCTACGCAGTAAAATAGACAAGGGGTTTTGTCTCCCCCTTGTATCTTCATCTGATTTGGAAGAGTTAAATGTGATCTCTGAATTTTAACTTCTTGACAGAAATTTGAATTCAACACTGGTTTATATCCATGTGTGAAACTAATAAACTTCACATCCACACACATTGAAGTAAGGTGTAACAATGGATTTCTGATTATGGTTGTAGGGGGAGCGTGTGGCCCTTGCGCTAAGTCCCGCCTCCGCTCAGGAGGTCGGCCGTTGAATTTATTTAGCAGTCGCCCCCTCACAGCAAATCAACTGAGGTTCTCTCACACATAATTTATTTAATATAAATTTAAGGCCCAGGCTCTCTTCCTCTGCTTTACTTGGGATAACTGTGAACCAAGGAAGGGAGGGAAGGTTTTAAAATAAAGCACAAAAATCAAAGTTGCGGTAACTACGCCATATTAGAGAATAAAGAAATTTAATGATTAGAAATTAGATACCGAGAGTCTGGTTTCTCAGAAAAAGTCAACATAGAGAGAAGTCCTAACGTATTCCGGGTCTGTCACGAAATAACCCGAATCCGATTAATAAAAGTTCACTATTCTCTGCCAGCTATTAATCTCCAGCCACGAAGAAAGTCTTCGGTTGAGTATTTCTTACTCCAACCCTGCTTCTGTTGAATAATTCAGTGCCTTCTTACACCTCCCACACTTGAGTCTTCCTGACTACACTTTCCTACGGAAGTACTCAGTTTCTCTCCAACGCGCAATCTATTTTCCCGGGAGCTCCTGCTCCCCATGTCTGGACACTTCCAAAACGTACTTCGAACTCCCTCTTTATGCTTTTTCTCTGCGTGACCTCTTCGCCCTTTTTCCGAGAATCCCAACATTCCACTTGCTCCGTTGCCCCGAGGCATCGACCTCTGCCCTCTCAGGTACCGGATAGAACCGGACTCCAGGCTATCAGGCTTCTCCCTAGGAAACATTGGCCTCGCTGACACTCCAAACCTGCCCCTTGGCCATCCTTATCATGTTCCGCGATCAATTCGTGGCATTCCTCTATCGGCCCTTCCGCTTGAAAACCAGACTCTCTACAGATACATGAATGCATTCAACAATAGCAGCATACTTTCTACATAAAGGAAGTTTACAGACCACCCAACCTACAGGCGCCCTTTTGACATAGAGTATTGTCTGGGTCTGTTTTGATACTCTCTAAAAGCAAGATTTACTGTGTAAGGTATTGTCCCTCTGAATACTGTGTTTCCATTGTCGAGGCTCCCCTTGCATTCCTTTTGGCACCGTTACTCACACGCCCGATATCTGCATTGTACAACTACACTGTGAATGAAAGAAAGTTATCCCCTCAGGGAGAGAAAAGTCCTTCTAGAGGTGACACTTCGTCGCCCATCGAAACACGTGGCATAGTTTTTTTGTTTGTTTTTTAACACGCATAAATTAACATGAATTTATACAGTAACTCGTATTCGTAGCATTATTAGTTTTCGCCCTTACAGGCCCCTGCTCCTGAGACGAAACATGCGGGGTACTTACTTCGCATGGTGAGTCATGTTCACTTGAGTTTTTTTTTGTTTTTGTTTTTTCAGTTTGTCACCACCCATGACAACACACCCTGGCGAAAATAATATTTCTTCTCTTTTTTTTTTTATGGACAACAGTACCACTTTCTTCAAGCCTTACTGAGTCCTGTGTAGTGATACTCTTGTGTTCATCAGAACACTGATTTCCTACCTCAAATGATAAACGAGATAAAGCATCAGCGCGTGGGATTAACTTGCCAGCTATGTGGGTGATCTTAAGATTGAATTGAGAGATAGCTAAACTCCATCTCTGTAGTTTGGAACTTTGCGATGCTGTGCTGGTCAAGTAAACTAGCGGATTGTGGTCGGACATCACTTCTACCGGATGCCCGAAAATCTATCCTTCGAACTTCTGGAGAGCCCATACTATGGTGTAGGCCTCCTTTGTGACTGGCGACCCACTGAGCCCGTGTGCCGTTCAACTTCCGGCTGGTGTAAGCTACTGGTCGGATCTCTCCTCCGTTGCTTCTTTGCGCTAAACAACAGGCTGCGGCAAATGAGCTTGCATCGGTGTATAACAAGAATAGATGATCAAAATTGGTGTTGCTAGTACTGGTGCAGTACATAAACATTATTTTAACCTCTTAAATGCTGTATCCAATTCCGATGTCCAACTCGCCTTCTCTGTAGCTTTCTTCCCCGTTAAATCTGATAGAGGTTTTGCGATCTCTGCGAACCCTGGTACGTAGTCCTGATAATAACTACAGAGACCCAGGAAACTACGCACCTCCTTCTTCGTTTTTGGCGGCAACAGGTCCCTTACCGCCGTAACTTCTCCAGGTCCGGCTGGTGACCCCTTCCCCGAGCCGACCATGTGTCCTAGGTAATGCACCTTCTCCCTGGCCAAGCGGCACTTCTCAAGGTTCCCCGTAAACCCTGCTTCTACCAAGCTACCAATTACCTTTTCTAAATGTTGCAAGTGCTCCTCCCAATTCTTGGAGAACACCGCAACGTCATCGAGGTAAGCTACTGCATAATCCAAATGAGGGTTCAACACTTTATTCATTATCCTCTGGAATGTTGCAGCGGCCCCTGACAACCCAAAAGGCATTACGTTCCACTGGAACAATCCTCTGTGGGTAGCAAAGGTAGTGTACTTCTTGCTTCTGGGGTCCATCGGTATTTGATAATACCCCTTTAGCATATCTAAGGTTGTTATGTACTTTGCTGCCCCCACCTTGGCTAAAAGACTTGGGATGTGCGACATAGGAAAGGCGTCTGCAATTGTGTGTGCGTTGAGCATCCTGAAATCACACACAACCTGACGTCCCCCATACGTTTGGCGATACAAACTATTGGGTGACTATACTCTTCCCCCGACTCTTCTATCATCCCCCGGTCACATAACTCTTGGATTTGGTCATCCACCGCCCGCTGCATAAATTAGGGCACTTCGTACCTGTGCTGTGTGCGTAACACACTCCCTGGTTTAAGTGTTATCCCATGCTTACCTAGCATAGTTTTTCCTAACTCCCCCGAGAAAAATACTGTCGAGCGATTCGCTAACTCCTGCAGCTCCCAAAGTTGCTGCTACGTGATCTCTGGACTTTCTACGTTCAACTTCTTAGGATCCTTCTTCTCATCATCGTTTGGTTTCATGGGCACCTCCTGAATCTCCCCGAACTCTCCGTCGGATTAAAAAATTACCCTCACTACATTCATCCGGGATTTAAACGCTCTCAATTTGCCTATGTGCATGTGACGTCTCTGTCCGTTGCCCACCTCAATCACGTAACTGTTTGCTCCCCTCTTTTCTACAATATGTACTGGGCCTGTCCTTCTGGCATAAAGTTTGTTCCAGGAATCACGAATTAGAGCTATGGCCTGATCCCCAACCTCAAAGGATTTCTGCCACAGTCGTCAGTTATAGTAGGAAGTGTACCGATGCTGCTGCTCCACCGCTACCTCCTCTACCTGGAGCGCAAACTTCTCCATCCTCTCTTTCATTTATTGCAGGTACTGCCACGCGGACACTGAAATGCCAGTGGGTAGCCTGCACTCCCCCGCACAATTCCTTTTCAAGATTGCTAGTGGTCCAGTGGGTTACCGTACAATAACTAGAACGGCGCTATACCCGTGGTCACATTGGGCACCTCCCGATACGCCCATAAAAGATAAGGTAGTGCCTTATGCCACTGTCTTGGCTCCTCCCTTACTATGTGATGCAACATCCCCTTGAGCGTTCTGTTGAAACATTCGATCAACCCATTGGAGGAGGGATTACCCGGTATGAAGAATCTGGGAGTCGAACCCAACCTCCTCAAGATCTCCTGCGTCAAACCTGACACAAAATTAGTGCCCCAGTCCATCGCCACTACCTCCGGAATGCCCGTGAGCTGGAAGATCTCCAAAAGCGCATCACAAGTGTTCTTGGCGTTTGGTGATGTCAGACATACGGCCTCCGGTCAACATGTATGTTGATTCATCATCACCAAAATCCATCTGTGCCCCTTTGCTAGAAGGCGGCTTTATTGGGCCGATGAGATCAACGTTGACGACCTGAAAAGCTAGAGCGGGCCTTCTAACCACAGTTATAGGCACTCTATCTCCTCTTGTGACAGGACGTCGTAATTGACATTCCTCACATACGTCACAGTACTGTCTCACGTCTCTCTTAACGGTTGGCCAATAGAACGAATACCAAATTCTTTCTAGCATTTTCTTGTGTCCCAAATGTGCCGAAAATACTGAATCATGGGCCAGACTTAATACATGTTTCCTCCTAACTTCCGGGACTACGAGTTGATTGGTAAATTGTCCTAACACCTGTTCCCTATGGTAGAGCATCCCTTCCATGTAAAAATGTCCTCCTTTTCCTTCTGTAGCACACCTGCGAGCTTCCGCTAACGTCCCATCCCCTTCCTGCTGGGCTGCGAATACCGTCTGATCCGACCTAATTTCTTCGCGGGAGCTTACTCGAGCTGTTAACGTCGGCTGGTCCTCTTCTCGTGCGCCTAACTCTTCACCTTCTGATTGGCTGTAAGATTTCTCCGACCACGCCCTCTTCTCCCATCTGCTGTTCACTCTTCGCCCCAGACCCTTCTGGTTCCTTCCCGACGACTACCTGATTCGCCGTGATATTGGCCCTGCTTGTGCGGATTTCTGATCCCTTTATCTTCGCTAGTGGAGCTTCGCTTTCCTTGTCCTTCCGCTCCTCGCTCTCCTGTTTATGCTCTAGGGCTCTATGCATATTAACCGTCCACTCTGGACTAGAGTTCCTAACTGTTGACATTTTTTCATAATCTTCCGGTGTGATAATCATTTCATTACAAAAATTAGGTACTATGGCACGTACAATTTCATTGGTTCCTAATGATTTACTCCTCGCCTTCTCTAGGCCTGTCTCTATAATCCTAACTTCCAGGGTGGGAAATTGGAAAAATATCCTAGGAGCAAAATGGCTCCTATAGCTGAAATTCTAGGAGCCGATCTTAGCAGTGGCGTAACTAGCACAATGATCCCCCTCCCCCCCCCGCGCAGCTACGGGGGTGGTAGTTACGCCACTGGATCTCAGTGGTCCATAGGACGGACTCGCCAGAATAAAGTGAAAAGTATGCACAATTTTGCTACTGCAAATCCAAAGAATTAGAAAACACTTACCTGGGAACTGAAGTAATCCAGATCTTCATAAAATTCTTCCTCGTTGATAATTGAGTTAAATTTGTGCTCATAAATTGTTACGAGGATTTGATGTAAAATATTTTGAGTAGGTTTTGAATTCCACAAACACTGACAGCCAACAAATAAACATTTTAGTATTGCAAAAAATATATACATTTCCAGTTCTCTTAGAAATTTTTGTACCTGTTTTGAGTTGACATGTTGAAGAAACTACATTAAAAAAGTTCTTCAGTAATGTATTGTGTTTCCTTAGTAGTCAACTATGACTTCATGATCTGGACGGAGAGTTCGTCCAGCTGACACATCTCCCACCAAATTTTTATAGCTGGTTTTGCATCGAAGTCATCCATGCTTTGACCCTTAATTTGTATTGTCAAAATATCATTTAAAGTAGTCACTTTTAATAATTTGTTTCTGATGTCTGTTTTTACAAGGTTCATTGTATTAAAACCACGTTCACAAATTGCTGTGCTCATTGGTATGCATCGTAAAAATGTAATTATTGTCAGTAGGTTTTTATATTCCCCTGAAAATTCATTATACAGTCTGTTCCACAAAACATCAGGTTTCTATGTAGCTTTGGTTTTTGCCCACAGTTTCCAGTCCAGATATTCTTTGATTTCATTACTACAGATTTCTACACAAGACGGTAAATTATCATCTAGAATGCTGTCCAGTTCTTTCATCCCATATGTAAGTAAATCATTATCTTTATCTGGCAAATTAACTGCATCAAATATATGGACACTGCTTAAAACAGCATTGGAAGCAAAATCACTATACCTCTTCTTGGCAAACTCACTAAGCTTTTCACAAATGGTCACTCTGTCATTATGGAATTGTGATTTAATATCATCATCCTTTGAAGATGCCACTTTGCTGACTGAAATTTTGTTCAGATTCAGTAAGTACTTTTCCATCTTCTTCCTTCATAAGGTTAAACTTAACTTGAGTAGACTGCAAAATTGATTTTACATTGTCAACAGATGTAGCAGTCTTTTGAAATATTTTAGAAAGCCCACTCAATGTAGTTGTAACATCCAGAAGAAAGTGCATGAAGCGAAGCATTCAAACAGATTTCAAACTTTTCAGCAAACCTTGCATTTTAGCTACTGTATTTTTATCACTTTCACCAGCAGAGCAGAAATGTTCCATATGGCAAATAATAACAGGTAGGTTGTTAGTCATTGCCTTCAGAGCTTGATTTTTGGAAGAAATCCACCGAGTCGAATTTATGTTAGTATTCTTATATTAAAACATCCCCGAGCACTTCTGCTACTTCTTTCAGCTCCCTAAGAAACTTTGGACTGTTGTTATACATTTTGTACACTGATTTTAATAATTGTTCACATTTTGAAGCAAAAGGCACTAGTTTCAAAGTGTCTGAAATAACAAGTTCCAGCCTATGGGCAACACAATGAACTGGAATGATTCCTTGTGACTGAGAAGATAACTTTGTCACAACACCATTATATTGTCCAAAATTCACACCTGCTCCATCAAAACATACAGCCACAAGCTTATCTTTCCATGCCGGGCAACTTTCTTCCATTGCCTCATCAATAGCAGAAGTAATGCATTCAGCAGTACCCGTTTTCAATTCTGCTAACTTGATAAAATTAGTTTGGACCAAACCTTTCGTGGATAGCTGTGGCATAAATGATTTCTGACTCACAGGTTGAGATGTCAGTGGATAAATATGCCATTACAGAGATATATTTTGCATTTTTTATATCTGCATTTTCCTGACGGATTGACTCAGCAATATAATATATAAATAAAGCACAAGATTTATGATTGATGTAATTATCACCAATGTGCAGTCCATTTTTCTTTTGTAACTGGCATAACCTTTCAAACTGATGGAAAGATAAATTCCCATCAACCACAGAATAAGCTGTGTTAAAAAGAGCTATCATGTTCAATAATATTTGCTCACTCATAGAGGAAATACACTGCCGAAGAGATGAAGTTGCAGGATTTTCTTTCACAATTTTTATCTGGCATGAATCCTTATGAATTCTTGATTTTTCATGTTTAACCAAAGATTCATGCTTGAAGTTGCTACAACCAGCAACAAGTAACGTTGTTGCAACAGTTCTCTTTCTCGATGTTTCAGCTTTGTTATTTTCCCGGCATACTGAACAATACATAAACTTCATATTACCTTTGATTTCAATTCTTAGCCATGAGAATTCCTTTCTCCATTTTAGTAATGCTGTTTCACCCACATTTTTTCTTTCATCCTTTCGCTTCATTGCAGTTTGGTGTTCCTGGGCAGAAGAACTCGCAACAGCTAAATCATCCTGATTACTGTTTGTATTAACATCCTCAGGAATAACAGTACTTTTCTTTGTAGATACAAAGAAAAATTCACTAATTTTGCTTTTGCTCATCTTGCAGAAATAATAATGGAAACAAAGGGAAGCAAATTCTGACTTGAAGGACTGTATGAATAAAACTAAAGAGCGTTTACTGGTTTGAGATCGCAAAGTACTCTACTTCCAGCAAGTGATGGTCAAATGGGTCAACTTTTCTATGGCAAGCTTCTCTAATCTTCTGCTTTCCCACCCCACAAGAGCAGCGGGCACGTACTATGTACCTCTTCTCCCTCCCCCAGCCAGCCCAGCAAGGAACTGGCTCTGGCAGTAGCACATTCTCCACCTTGTACAACTATGGAACTAGATAAAAAAAAATCGGAAAGCTATCTTCACGAATTCTTAATAAAACTAGCTGAAATTTTTATACACAGGATAAGTAGATAATAGAAGCCCACCCTGAAAATTTCATGTGAATCGGTAAAATACTTTCTTAATTACCCACGAAAATTTTTATTAAGTACCGTATTTTTCAGTATATAATCCGCAGACGGCAAAATTCAGCGTGAGAGAAAAACGTTGGTGTATAATCCGCAGATAAAATTCATAGTAAAAGTTAAAAAAAAACATATATGTAATCCACAACACAGTTTTACAGTATATAGTACAAAAAAGTAATCGCCAATATTTTCACCAACACTTTTTTCCCCATCGCCAAAACGATTTCTTTTTTGTAAATTGCAAAGAATGCGATCGGCTGCGCGACCCCTCCATATTTATAAGGCGTAGGCGCACAAAGTTTCTTTTTTCTTTTTTGGATTGAAGGTTTAACAACCACCGTGAGCAACTCAGTGGGTTATAAGCACTCTCCCGTCCCTAATTTAGGGCCACTGGTTCCAGGGAAGGAAGTGAGCCAGTGCCATAAGACAAAACACAAAATTTTGTTAGTGACCTGTTGTGTGTAAGTACATGCTTTACGTAGCACCTGTTACACAATTTTTGGATGGTTTCAGAAATCCGGAATTTTCATAAATCTAGCACTCGTCCGGTCCCATCGATGCCGGATTTTCAAGGTTTTATTGTAAAATATACTTTCTTTCCGTTTAATGAGTTTAAAAAACTTATAAAATCGTGAAATTTTTTGAAAATTTAGTTACGATACCCCGCAACTTTCAAACGGTTGTGATATGTATTTGTAATTTCTGTGTCAATCGTGCTGTAACTCTGAGTAATGTTTAAAATTACATCAACTGAAACGCTGGTTTTCAGATCGTAAATAATTTGTGATGGTGTCAAAGTTCTCCAGTCTTGGAGCTGAAGTGCCAGAGGCATTCTCTTCGAAGTAAAGGAAAATAAACAAGTGGGAGTGGGGTTAGAAATTCAGGAAGAGTGTGTGTGTGTGTGGGGGGGTTGCATCACGGGTCAGAGCGGCACATCTCAATGTTTTAGGGAATGAAAACTGCACTCCCCTATTCAAGGTCAACGTGCTTTGCTGAAGGCAATGTTTCCTCCTCTTAACTTTTACAAAGCAGCAATCCCTTCCCAGAGAGGAATTGTCTACACACATACACGCAGACATTTTTGCCAAAGCCAAGGGGCAAGCAGAGATATGTTGTTGGAGTGACACTGCATATTATCGTCGAACACGTGGCATTCTTAAAGCTTCATTTTGAAGTTTACGGGGGTGGGAACTCTGTATTATCTGCACCATCGTATAATCGACAGTGTCTAGAATTTAAACTTTTAGGAACAGATAATCCGCGGATTATGTACAAGAAAATACGGTACTTCTATGCACAACAAATTCTTACACTCTACCTCTGAAGCTGATTCCCCCCCCCCATCCCTTTCTTAAGGCTTGCTCCCCTTCCCCACCCCCAGTAGTGCCATCGAAGGTCACAGTAGCACGCACCTACATTCCTCACGGGACTTTTACGTACACTCCCCTAGTTCAGCACATGCTGGCAGCGAGGTTAAACTTATTTCTCCCTACCCCAATATACTTTTAACCACACACCACTGGGAACTTTTTAAAAAATGAAACATAAATACTGCATTTGAAAATTACTACGTACGCATGTTAAAAAAGAAAAATCAAAAATTTATGCAGTCGCAAATTTGCTCCCAGGTTTAAAATACGTAAAATTATGGTCGCATTTTGCTCCTGGTGACCACTAATTTCCCACCCTGCTAACTTCTAACCTTTTTATGGGAAAAACTGTGGTCCTCCCATCGAATCCCGTTAAGTTTACTCTCCCAATTTCCTCTAATTCCTACTACCCTAACAATCCTCTTTTCAAACAATTGAACTCCGCCCCACTATCCACAAGTATATTGGCTTGAAGGCCTGCCTCAGTACTTACCATCATCTGCTATCCTACTGGTATTTCTGATACTTTTATCTCCCCCTGTGTAGAACCTAAAACTCTTCCCATCTTGGCCCTCATCTTTCTAACGTCCTCTACTGCCTTTACTTCGGTCTCTTCTCTAGTCTTCTCTACTTCATAATTACTTCTGCTCTCCTGATTTGCTGTACCCTTTTGTGGACATTGCGATTGTCTGTGTCCCTGCTTTCTACAGTTAAAACAGATTTGTCCCTCTGTCCAAACTAGAGCTACCTTGATTTCCAAGTATCCGGTCTCCTTCTACCTTACCCCCGAACCTCCTGTCTGGTGCTTGGAATTTTCCCTTCTGAAATTGTCCACTGTTACTCCCGTTCTTCCTCTTTCCGAATCCGCTTCCCGCAGAAACATACTGATTCCCTTTGCCATTATAACTCGGGAAAAAATGACCTTTCGCCTTTATCTCCCCTATCTCTAGTGCTTTCACATGACTCTCATATAAATCACACAACTCCCCCTATTCCTTAGCCAAAACTAGTTTCCCCACTGAACCTCTCTGGAGTAAATAGGTTTTCAAATTTGGGGATAATAACCCTTTAAATTTGTCACACACTAGTAGGTTAATTAGTTGATCAAACTCGGTTACTCCACAGTTGGTTACATAATTTCGGAGTGTTCTGCCAATCCGTCCCGCTACCTGTTGAAAGCTCTCCCCCGTGTTCCGGCATATCGCCTCAAATTGTTTTAGGTAAACATCTGGGGTCAGTTGACATTCGCATAAAATGGCTTCCTTGACGGTATCATAACTATCATGTTCTACGGTTAGCCGCTGGAACAAATGATTTACGCAATCAGCATTGAATAATACAATCACCAACCGCCCTTGCATGCTCTCTGGTATGGCATGTAGAATAAACGCGCTCTCCAATGTGTTGAAAAAATCTAGGATCTCTTCGGGTTTTGTAGGGCTTTCGGGTAAATTTCTCTCAAGAATCCTCATATAGTCGGCCAACTTCACCTGTTGCCTCTCCGACGCTGATACTTCGTTCTTTTCCTGAGCTATCTCCAATTTTTTTCATTCATATGCCCTAACTTCCTTCCTATCGGCTAATTCAAGTTCAATTCGTTTTTGCTCTAACTGTAATTGTAATTCCAGATGTTTCTGTTCAATCTCTGCTCTTTTTTCTTCTAGTTCTCTTACTGCTCTTCTTTCTTCAATTTCTAACATCTTGAATTTATATTCCCACTCTAGATCTACCAAATTCCCTTCCATGCCTCTTTCATTGATTATTACTTTGTTACTGGAATTCAATTCATTATCCATTCCTTCCTCATTTTCTTCTTCGTTTCCCTCCGAATTCCGGTCTTTGTGCTCCTCTCTATCACTCCCATCCAAAATCTGACCATTCATTTTCATGCAACAACAATATATATACTCAATACATATAAAATGAAACAATAATACAATTTCCCGATGTTAGCCTTTGCTCTCACTTTAAGATATGCAATTTACCTCTTTAAGAGACTTAGTTGATTATTATTTTTGTCCTCTACTTTTTTGTTTTGACTACTTGCTTTCTTTCTATTTATTTTCACTTATCATTATCTGGACTTTATCTTTACACATACAAAATACACTTCTCACAATTTATTATCTTATTCTCATTATTTCAACACTAACCTCAAAGTAAATTTTTCTTAGAACTATTATTCATATCACTCCTAGTGTCCTGATGAAACCTACTCATTTATTCCTAACCTAAACACAGGTAATAAAATTGCAGCATCAAAAGTGGTACTTACCGGGCTACTCGGGCCCCCTCAACTTCGGCCCGCGATGGGATACCCTAAACAGGGAAATCTGGACTCGCTAGTCACGCGAGACATATTCCTCCGTCCCTGGTTATGGGACCTTCCGGAGTCCAGGATCCTGCTCTGGTTAGGAGCCTCGTCTGTTCGATTCGCCGGTGTCCTGGTCTTGAGCCTTGTCAGTTCCTTCCGTCATGAGCCTTGCCAGTTTCTTCCGTCGGTGCTCTGGTTACAAGCCTCGTCGGTTCCTTCTGTTGGTGCCCTGGTTACGGGCCTCTCTGTCTGTGATCCCCGGAACCCTGGATGCGGGTCTTGCTGTCACTGTCGTCGATGAAATCACCGCTCATCACCTTTAAGCAATAGTCTATCGGTCCTAATAGTAGCTACTTCTCGTTGGTCATAGAAAAATCTAATCATGTTTTTTTTTTTTTTTGTCAGCCTTGCCTTCTCCTCCACGAGCTTGCCTGGTATCATTCAAATCCTAACGACTGCGCCAAAATTTAATCTGCTGTAGGGGTGAGCCTATGGCCCTTGTGCAAAGTCTGGCCTCCGCTCAGGAGGTCGTCCTTTGAATTTACTTAGCAGTCACCCACTCACAGCAAATCAACTGAGGTTCTCTCATACATAATTTATTTAATATAAATTTCAGGCCCAGGCTCTCTCTTCCTCTGCTTTATTTGGGATATATTATACATGGTTTGTCAATAACCGTTTTTTTTTTTTCAAATTACACATACACACATTCTTTAAGTTTTATGTTAAACTCTCATTGTATTATGATATCGGAGCAGCTTCAGAACCTGCATTATGTAAGAATAAATTAACATGGTGTAATAACACTGAGAAATAAGAATTGTATTCAAAGCAGATGACATTTTGCAAAATGAGGGTCTAACTGTTAACTCTATTGAAAGGCAAACCTGCATGTATCCATACAGTTAAATAAACTTTAACCCATATTTTACCCATATATGAAATCAAATTTTTGAAATTACACTGATAAATACAACACAACAATCACAACTGATAAAATCTGAAAAACCATTTAGTTTTGAAACTTTGATTTACATTTATTAAGTTAAAAATAATTGTTGATATATTTCATAATAAAACACATATCAAAAGTAAAAGCTGCTTGAATATAATGTGCTTTCTAAAAGCACAATATTAATCTATTAATCAGTGTTGTGGTGAGATGGTGGTCAAGAATTACTTGCACTTCTACACCTGCCAGAGTCACTGCTGCATAAAACTGGATTTTCGCAACTGAATCTAAAGTGGATACACAAGAGGTAAGGGGAAAACATTAACGTATAATTCCTTAATGCACAAAATCAAAAATTTATATATACTTAAATATTGCACATTTAATATAGCAACAGCATACACTAATGAAATAATTACATTAATTCTCCAATGCAGTTTGTGAAATGAGATATCTCGTAAATATTAAAACCCTATAAACAAGAAATTGTTACTTCTAAATTTTACTATTTTTACTAGATAGTTCATGTACTTTCTTGGATGAATGAACACTGAAAAAAAATCACACACCATTCCAGAAGAAAATGAAATACAGAATTTTAAAAACACCTTCGCAAAACGATTACCATATGTACTCTTGTATAAGTCGAGAAATTTGGGACAAAATGAGAGCTTCAAAGTAATGGGGTCGACTTATACGCGGGGTCTAAAAAAATCGTAAGTCCAAAAGTTCTTCCCGTGAGGCAAAAGGCAATCCATCCCAAAAGAAATAAAAATGCCGATGCGGTATTAATTATGAAATCGCAGCCCTCCGAAAGAAAAAGAAAGAAAGAAAGAAAGAAAAAACACTGATGTGGTAGAATTACGAAATCGCGACCCTCTGAATTTCTCCGCGCTTTGAAAAGTCTCCTCTCTCCTGGCTTTACGTATCCACAGCGCAGTCACAGCTGCGCATAGAAAGCTCCGCCCTTCCGACTACCAGTTGATTTCGCTGACCTTCGACGTAACGGAGCCATGCGATAACCAGTGTTAGGTTTTGCTTGTTCTTAATCGCACGTGTCTCGCTTCTCCTATTATGGGTGACACGGATTGTGTAAAGAAACGGATGTCCTATAACGCAGGATTCAAGTTGAAAGTGGTTTCTTTTGCAGAAAATACTAACATCTGTGCTGCTTCACGTTAATTTGGCATTAACAAAAAACTGATTCGAGATTGGCTTAAAAAACGGACTTGGTGAAAATCCCAAATGGCGCTGCACCGTGGAACGACATCTTTCCCAAAGCTGGAAAGTGTCTTGAATGATTAGATTGTGTGCTGCAGACAAAATGGTTACATTGTAACGCGAACTGGTATACGTTTGCGAGCAATGAAGCTCGCAAAAGATGAAAAGTTTGCAGTCGCAAATAACACTTTTCGTGCCTCACCAGGTTGGTGCACAAGGTTCATGAACCACTATGGGTTGTGTCTACGCCAGCACGCCAAAATTGCACAAAAGTTACCTCGTGACCCCGAAGCAAAGATAATGGAATTTCAAAAGTATGCAATTCAAAAGAGAAAAGAGACTGCTTTTGAACTTTCCTAAACAGGGAACATGGATGAAACCGTCATGTGTTTCGACCTTCCTGGAAATAAGACGGTGAACCAAAAGGGCGAAAAAATATCTTGATCAAAACGACTGGCCACGAAAAATCCAGTTTCACGGTTGTTCTTTCCTGTTTGGCCGACGGCAGTAAGCTACCTCCGGTAATTATTTTCAAACGCAAAACTCTGCCGAAAAGCGTTGTCTTTACGTCTGGTGTGCTCGTTCGTGCCCATGAAAAAGGATGGATGAACGAATCCAGAACAATTGACTGGTTAAAGAATGTGTGGAACAAAAGGCCAGGTGCACTTTTGAGGAAACCTTCTCTTTTGGTGTGGGATATGTTTGTTGTGCAGAAGTGAAAAAAACTGCAGAAAATTCAAAAACAACTCTTGCTGTCATCCCAGGTGGGTTGACATCTGTTCTTCAACAACTAGATGTCTGCCTTAATAAGCCCTTCAAGGACAATGTGCGGAGGTATTGGGCAGATTGGATAAGTTCCGATTTGCCGACTGAAACCTAGGGCGGAAATCTAAAGAAGCCGGATATCGTTTTGATTGTGCGATGGGTCAAGGATGCTTGGGATGGGATACCTGCGGAAATGGTCGTGAAATCATTCGAGAAATGTTGCATTGGTAACAAACTTGATGACACAGAGGATGATGAGATTTTTATGAGTGATGATGACAGTGATTCTGATGACACAGGCATAGATGGGAATACTGATGTTTATGATGACGCGCCGATGACGGAGAAAGACTTTTTTGAACTGTTTGGCGAGTCTGACTCAGAATCGGATTTTGAAGGGTTCCGATGAAGTTTTTGGGTATGCAAATTAAATTTAATATTATATATATATAATTTTTTTCGTTTTCAAATGTTTTTGAATAAATTCATTGAAATCTTTTTTTTTCTCATTCCGGGATCGACTTATACGCGAGTTTCCGATTTCTTACGATTTTTTCCTCTGAAAGTGGGGGGGGTCGACTTATACGCGAGTATATACGATAATATAAACTTAGTAACCCAAATATCAGCTATACTAGAAATTTAGCAGAATGCTGGGCCCATAATTTCCTGAGATCAATTATGATCAGAAAAATGTGGAAAAACCTTGAAAACAGTAAAGTGCACAGCCTATTTCTTTCAAGTGATCTGAAGCAGGTGAACATGTGCAAATTATACTACAACATTTTTTGACATGTTAGTTTATAAGCTGCTGATAATCTGTTTACTTTTCACAAGAAATGCAATCAGGCAATTTTCCAATTAAAAATTAAGAAATTCGGAGACCCTGACACTGAACTTGTAAAGCCATCGTCACAGTCGGTCCCTTGATTTTTTTTTTTTTTTAGCAGTAGCAACGTTTGCTAGTGGCCTTATTTTTTACTAGCAAACGTTTATTAACATCATAAAAAAGAAACTTTAACATGTTCTACTCCACTAGTCAATTATGGCAAATGTTGATTTCACCCCTGTAACTGTCGCATTATAATGCTGAAAAGATTACAAATATTTAGATATAACCCACCTTTTCATGACCTGACAGATTAATTCTAACAATTTAGTTCGAATGAAAATATTGAAAAAAGGATTTTTTTTAATTTAACTTTATTCACAAAATTCAAAATCTTGGAAGTTATTTTCCGTATAGTTTACGATCTGGGTTTCAGGTCTTTTCATCATACAACTTTAAAACAGCAGGCCTGGGGTCAAACTTGTCTTCAGATGGACCTTCAACCAATATACTCACAACAACACTCAATGTTAGTAAGTTTAAACTGCCCCTCCAGTCAGCCTGGATTCTCTTCGTGAAACTGAACCCAACCTCACATGCAGAAGTAGATATGGGAAATATACTGCCTTTATCAATATACTGCCAGGGAAATATACTGCCTTTTCTCACATGCAGAAGTAGATATTAGAAATATACTGCCTTTATTATCTCAGGACGCACATGAGATAAAGGCAGATAGCAGCGAGAGCATACGTCCGCATAGCTCAGTTGGGAGAGCGACTTATTCCGGAATTTTTTTTTTTTTTTTTTATTGAAGATTTAACAACCACTGTGAGCAACTCAATGGGCTATAAGCAGTCGCCCGTCCCTAATTTTGGGTCACTGGCTCCAGGGAAGGGAGAGAGAGCCAGTGCCATAAGACAAACACAGCATCCATGCCTCCACTGGATTCGAATCTGGACCTCTTTCGGACGAATGATCAGAGGCCATCGCTTAGACCACTGCGCCATCGGGGCAGCCATATTCCGGAATGACGGGACCTGGGTTTGATGCCTGGTGTTGACAAAACTGACGGAGAAATTGACTTCGCTATAACTGACATCTGTCAGTGTAAATTTCAAATAAAATATGTTAGCTCATTATCTTTTACAATGCTTACTGTGATTTAAAGTAAAACTTCTTAAATGCTGTTATTATTATTTTTTATGTTGCTGATTGAAATAAATTTTGTTTCCTTCCAAGACACATTTGTAATGATATAATTCCTTCAATTCTTATATGTATGATGATTTCCAGTTGCAACCTCATAATTTATGACATTTAATTACTCTTAATTACACAAAAATTAAAGTTTCTGAGAAAAAGAAACTGAAGTCAAATTTAATAATGCCTCACATTAAATTTAAAAACAATGCACTAAGTAATAAATCATTTTAAAGCCAGCAAAGAGAACTTCAGTTACATTTTTGTAATATATGGAGCAAAAATTTGCCAAACTTTTGAACATTAAGATTTTGTCACTGTAAATTTTAAAACTATGGTGCAAAAAAAACCTTGATAAACAAGCATCTCTTGTCAGTACCGCAGAAGGACTTTTAGCCCCCCCCCCAATATATTTAAGACCCTACGTAAAAAAAAAAAAAAATGACACCCATTCCACAGAAACTGCTGAAGTGTCCGCTTGCTACTGGATACTAGGTGGCTGTATCCCAGGCGTACGAATTTCTTTGGCACTTACATGTTTGTTTGTCTATGGTTTGCACGTTATGTCTCCGCACTGACAATCAGAAATATCTGGTCCTGCTTTGCAACTTCCCACCCCGTTGTATATCGCCTTCCTCATTTTGCTCTTTGTCCGCATGGCTCTCAAGGCAACACAAGTATCTGCGTGTAATGCCTCTTCTCAGTGGTAGTAGTGAAGTGCATAGGTTATTTCTTAGTTTGATGAAATAGCCCTTGTTTTGCACATATGTGATAACAAATCCTACTTTCACAGCTAAATCAGGAGAGTAATAAACTTTAATACTCTGCCATAGAGACTATCTCTGCACAGCTTAGTTCCAAGTGCAGAATTAAAAAAAAATCTTTTTTTAAAGCAATTTGTGTTTAAGCAAAACTGTTACTTTCATGTTACAATTGGGGGAAAATATTTAAAATTTTCAACGAAAAAAACCCCACGTACTTAAGGGCCCCACAAATGGAGGGGGTGCAGTTGTGGCGGCTCCGCTACGCAACTGTCTCTTGTCTGCGTCAACAAAACTAAAGTTTCATGAAAATCTAAGAGGGTCAGATTCAAAATAGTACTTTTTTCTTTAATGTAGATTTAACTAATCTACAGTTTCACTTGCATTTAACATAATGATCAATTTCACCCCTACAAGAAAAAACTGACATTTTAAATGCTATTTAAAAAATGTAATAACTGATATTTCTTAACTATGATATTTGCACAAGCTAAAAACAAATAAAATGGCACAGAACTCCCCAAAAGGTCAGGTTGGTGAGGCAAAACCAACATCACTAATGGAAAAAAAAATTGAAAAAAGATTAGCAAAATAAAAATTAGTGCTGATTTAACAAAATAAAAATTAGTGCTGATTTAACAAAATAAAAATTAATGCTGACTACCAATAAACTAATTAAAATTGAAAACAAGAAAGATGGCACCGAATTTTCGGGTGTAATGAGCTTGTCTTTTGAATCCGTTCTGACGGAAATTAAATTTATCAAAACCGGTATGGAAAGCAAAAGTATCTGACAGAAGAAAAGTTTTTCAATCCAGTTTTTAAACCCTCAGTTATTGCTGTAAACGAAATCGTGAGCTTACGCCCCTGGTTGAAGACTTGTGCGTTAAGAACAACATGAATTTATATGAGGAACATTTCGCACCGGAAACGCTCTCCAACACAGAAAGAATTTTTTCAAATCGGACTCTTAGAAACAGAGATATTGACAATAATAAGATGTTACTTTACATCCCCTCGTGGGAACACCATGCATTATTTTAGGAAGAAAGTATTCTCAAAAGGTTTTTCCATATGAGCGGTATCGGTCCAAGAAAAAAAATTTAGTAGAGTTTTCAGGAGCCCAGATGTTGCTTCAAGTACATCAGAAGCAGAAATTAACTCTTATGCCCCCTGGTGGCCAAACCATTCTTTACCAAACATTAGAAATTTTGTTAAAAATATTTTCCATCAGGTCTTGTATGCGGTACAGGAAGAAGTTTTCAAATCGGAGTTTTAGGAGCAGAAATAATGGAAAAAACGCAATTTACCTTTGTGCCCCATAGCGGAAAGTCTGATTTATTTAAAAATTTTGAATTTATAGGAAAAACATTTCGCATCGGAAACACTATATCAAACAAAGAAGGAATTTTTCAAATCGGACTCCTAGAAGTAGGGATATCGACAAAAATAAAATATACATCTACGCCCTGGCATAGAAACCATGCATTATTTCAAAAAGAAAATGTTCCTAAATGGTTTGCCTACATGAGTAGTATCGGTCAACAGATGACCTTTTTTAGTCGAGATTTTAGCTCATATTTTGCCGCAAATACATCAGAAGCAGAAATTGATACTTACGTCATCTGGTGGCCAAACCAGTTTTTACAAAAAAAAAAAAAAAAAAAATGTGCAAAGGATTTCCCATCAGGAGCTGTATCCGGTGCAGAAAGAATTTTTCATCGGATATTTAGAAGCAGAGATATAAGGGGGAAACGCAATTTACCTTTACGCCCCTTAGCAGAACGTCTATGAATTAGTTAAAAATTTTGAAATTATAGGAAAAACATGTCACACTGGAAACACTATCCAACAAAGAAGGAAGATGCAGAGATTGCGACTGAGACCCGAGCCTCAATAAATCAGCTCACTTGAGCTGTGGTAGACGGGTGAGACACAGCTGCCTCCTGAGGATGACAGTGCCTGTTGAAAGCGCTAGAGGGTTGTGTATGACGGGCTGAATGAGGTTGGCACATGCAATAGGGTTAACACGGAGTTTGAAACGGATTGAGCACTTTTTTAATCACAGTTGACAAATGGTTTAACTGCCTGGGAATGTAGATAGTGTAAATATGTACATAGTGTTTTTAACGGAATTGTATGAATGAGAGGTACAGTGCGTGTATGTGTGAGGTTTTTATCGTGATGACGAGCTATGTTTACGTTTCATAAGGCAGAAAGAAACCTGTGTGTGTTGTCCAGTAAAAAAAAAAAAAAAAGATAGTATGACGTTTCATCCCCGGAAGAAGGAAAGTCATAGGCAAAGAGTCGGTTCAACCTCAGAAAGCCAACAACAATATAATTGACGTGCTTGAAGTGTTACAAGATAAAAAAAATGACCAAGATCTTTCGGGTAAGTGAATGGTTGTTTTTATAGTATATCATTAATGAATTGCACGTAAATATACGCACTTTGCTGGTGATTGGTACCTAAAAAGGGCAAATATTATGAAAGAAGGAATTTTTCAAATCAGACTCCTAGAAGTAGAGATATTGACAAAAATAAGATATACATCTGCGCCCCCTGGCGTAGAAGCCATGCATTATTTTAAAAAGAAAATGTTTCTAAAAGGTTTGTCGACATGACTAGTATCGGTCAACAGATGACCATTTTTTCAGTCGAATTTAGAAGCTCATATTTTGCTGCAAATACATCAGAAGCGGAAATTAAGATTTACGCCCCTGGTGGCCAAATCATTTTTTTACAAAAATTAGAACTTATGTGCAGCAAACGATTTCCCATGAGGAGCTGTATCCAGTGCAAAAAGAATTTTTCAAATCGGAGATTTAGAAGCAGAGATATAGGGGGAAACACAATTTACCTCTACGCCCCGTAGCGGAAAGTCTATGAATTACTTAAAAATTTTGAAATTATATGAAAAACATGTCACACTGAAAACATTATCCAACAAAGAAGGAATTTTTCAAATCGGACGCCTAGAAGTAGAGATATTGACAAAAATAAGATATATATCTACGCTCACTAGCGGAGAAACTGTGGAATATTTTAAGAAGAAATATGCTGAAAAGGTTTATCGGTGTGAGTGGCATCAGTCCACGAAATAATTTTTTTAGTTGATATTTTAGAAGCTCAGATTTTATGGCAAATACTTCAGAAGCAAAAATTAACACTTACAGGCCAAAGTATTCTTTACCAAAAATTTTAAATTATATGCAAAAGTATTTCCATCAGGACGTGTATCCACTGAAGAAAAAATGCTTCAAATCGGAGTTTTAGAAGAAGTTATCGGGGAAAATGACTAGCGAAATATATATATATATATAAGTACAATGACTAGCGTGTCATTGGCTTCATTTTACTGAATAATAGAACTCTGTACACCTATTTGTTCATATTTAATTGCATTTTAAATTGATTATTCTTTTCAACTGTGTCAGTGGCTGTCAAACAACAATCAGATAGTTTTTAACTCATGAAAATGCACATCCTAAACAAATTCTGACTAGATTAGTGGCAGTTTATGGTTCTGAAACTTTGGACATAAGCACTGTTTGTCGCTGGGAAAGAAAATCAAAGGACAGTTGAGGAATGTTGGCTGTAAAAAATCAGCCATGAAGTAGGAGGCCCGTAAACGCAACTTGCAATTTGAATAGGTGAAAGGTCAATGGGCTCATCAGGGAAAATTGAAGAAAAACTCAGATAATCATAGCAGGTACACTGAACATTAGTAGGTAACATCGATAACATTTTAGGATACAATGCTCATTGGATACTGCGTGACCTAACGACTGACATGAAGAAATCAAGATGAAGCATGCCATAGGTTGCTTGCTTGCTATGAAAATATGGAAGTTCGATACACAAACTTTAAATAAATAAGGCGTTTATGCTTATAATGAAACTTTTTATAAACCAAAAATAAAAATTCAAAGAATTTACGTCTGTCTTCGGGGGGGGGGGGCTTGCTTGCCTTTCAGGAGGCTGAGCCCCTCATGCCCCCTGCTAGCTACATCCTTGTATAATGGCCACAGAATGTTACATCAGGGGTGATAGCTTGTAAGTGGCCTTTTGGCTACCATTATGCATGTTTGGTATTTGGTCAGCGTTCATGGCTACAGAACATTGTTGGGGGAAGTGAGAAGCCAGCCAGCCTTTGGGCTGTCTTCTTGGTCCTTACTGGTTACAGTTTACTTTTGATCTGGTTTTTCTTTATTGGTTACGTTTCAGTTTAGTTTCCATTCACTTTTTCATGAGTAGTCAGGTTGTGGTTTGATAATACTGGTGAATGCTTGTGGAGAGAAATGAGGGGAGGGATTCCAAGTTATGGTAGTGAGAAGCAGCATTAATGGCTACCTAGCAGAATTCATTTTCAAGCATGCCTTCACAGATTGGATTGCCATAGCAGGATTCGTCACTTCTGGAAAGCACTTACACAGGTTTACCCTACGGCATTGACATAAGTATAGTTAGTGTTTTGGTAGGATACTCGTAGGTAGCGACTTTTTATTCTTCAGATTCTTTATACTTATGCTTTTGTGATAAGTTCATACTTTGGTGTACGATTTCAAAAGATATATTGTTCATTTGTTTCACTACATCAAAATAATAATAAAAAAAATGAACAAACTACCCATCTAGCATTTCCTGTAGGATTAATGGTTAGACTGCCACAATGGCATTCCAAGCCGCTATGATAGGCCCATGTTCTGGATTGCCATTTAATTTTTATTCAGATTTTTGTGATTCATTTTTTTTTATAATGGTCATACTTCCAAGAATGAATCTCTTTGTCTTTTGGGTGGCCCTCGAAATGGGTTTCTGATTTGGAAAGTTCATGATTGCGATACATGCGAACTGGTGTAAAAAATTCCCGGATGGTGTCCTTATCTATCACTGAAAATGCAGCATTGGCTGGTAGTATTACAGTTGCAGGTCCAGTGGGTTTCGGAATTTTTTTCCTGTTACCTGTCTACGTATATGATAAATATTTCAGGTGTTATTTACCATACCTACTGCATGTTCCAAAAATCGTAGAAAAAAAAAACTAAGCACCAGTGGCAGATCAGACCAACGACAGAATTTATTGTACATAGACAGGTATCAGGAAAACAATAAATTCCGAAACCCGCTGGACCATCTGTAAAATTACTGCATTGGCCTGTGTCAACAATTCATTTTCACTGGAGTGGACTGTCTGCCAATGACATCCCACGCACCCACTGTTAGGGAAACATCTCCGGAAATCACTTAGACACCTTGTGTGCTTCTAAGTTCTTGTAATAATTTCCAGCAAGGTGGGTTATAAAGTCAAATGAAGGTTTTATCTTCAAGTCTTTGTGGATCATTTTCCCATGTATTACATATTTGCCTTCGAAATCTGAACTACAGGTGTGCCTCAGGAACTTATTTGAAACCATGCGCCTAGGCCAGAACCGCTAGTGTAAAGAAAGATTGATATGATTGTTTTATAAAGGAGTGGATTTCATGGAATTATATTTTGAATTATTACTTACTCCAGTACTTTTTGATGAGCTATGCTATATTTTTTCACACCCTTTTACAACAAGTTTGGTTACTCATAATTTCCAACTGGTTAGGCTGAACTAGCTTCCAGCTAGTTTATGTGCAGTAAGTATGGTAAATAACAGTGCATGACATAACAGTACTAATGAAAAGCACCCAACTAAAATGAAGAAAATATTCCTATCTAAAGCTCAATGTTTTTGGTTTTATCTTGTCTAAAGTGTGATGACTAAAAAAAAATTGATACAACAGTTTGGTAACGACAAGAAACAGCATTGGACCCTACTGATACGTTGCCAGTTGTTTCAGAATACTGGTGCTTAGAAAAAAAAATTATTAGCTACCACTTTATTTAGAAGCAAGGAGTAGTCAAACCATATCTAAATCTGATTATGTCTGTTGGGAAAAAAATCAGTTCTTATTAAAAGCCGCTCACTAGAATTCAGTATCATGCCCCCCCCCCCCCCCATTTTAAATGATCAGTAGATTTCAGATGCGTACAGCCATTAGTGTTGTGGAGTAGATTTATGAAATGTGTAACCCAAATTTTATATTCATAAATTTCATATATCTTAGGCTGGTGAAGGTTTGCTTTAAAGGCATACATGTGGTCTATGAATTGTAACTAAGTATATCTGTAAGACTTGGGATTATCGATGTAAGGGGCCCATGTAACCACATCTGCATTATCAAACAGATGTGGTTACATGGGCCCAGCTGGTGAAAAATGTTTGCATCTGGTGGCACTAAAAAAAGAAAAAAAAAATGGAATCGACAAAAGCGTGGCATAATTGGAAAAACGTTTACCAACAACCCATTATATCATAATGCAAGTACACTTGAATTAAATTAATAAACATAAATATAACTGACCTTTCCATAATCCCACCAACAGCATTTGTAACTTAGTTTTTTTCATGAAGACGTCTGATACGTTGAGATCTCGCTTTTTTATTTTTGGGATTCTTTCGAGTCCTTGATGATGTGGTTTTGTTTGCCATTTTTGATTAGGTCTTCACAATAAAAATAAAAACAAAATAGGAAAAGAAAAGCAGAAACAAAATCACCTACACAACGTACTTGTATTAAGAGCTGAAACTGCAGTGTGATGTAATAGTACATCTCCTTGCAGCACTTGTCTTAATCTATCCTTCCCAATTACAGCCTATCGGATGAGGAGAGAACCATATTTGGTTCTACTTTAATCCAGGCTTAGTGTAATTGTTCCGGGGGACTTAATAGAAAAGTTTTGAATATGCAAGATTATGAAAATATAAGAATGTTGTACTTATATATATATATTTGGTATTTGAGGCAAATATTCTTATGCAATAGTTGCTTTTAGCCTTATTACAACATCCCATCACAATTGTGTGATTTTCAGTTGTTTAGGCTGTTTCTTGCATTGTTGCAATCCGGTGGTTTACACTTAGCATGCCCTCGCACACTTCATGTCTCCCACCTTCATACAATTAAAGATTTAGATTATTAAACGATCATTAGAAAAAGAATTTCCGCTTCCTAAACAAATAGGGCATACTTATATAATATTCAAGCATAATACAGCATTTCCAAACACAACAAAAATTATACTTTTTTTTTTTTTTTCATTATATGAAACTACATACCACTGAACTCATGCATATACTTTTTCCATTCACTTTTTTCACTCATCTTTCTATGCATTCATTCAATATGTATACTTACCTATGTATATATTCTATAAAGAAGATACCTAAGCAAAAAAATACAAATATAATTTTGACTCACACCTAGTACAACATAGAAAAGGTTATGTATCTACCTGTGTGAGTAAAAGGAGAAAAGATAAAAAAATAAAATAAAACAACTGAATGTAGGTGTCGAGAATACTGAGCCTTGGCTTTATCAAGGACCAGCAAAAACTCTGCATTTTCTCACTTCCACAAAGACCTAGTTGGAAATGGGTTTCTGCAAGGCCAAAGATGCAAGTAACATTCCCACCTAAAATAGTTTAAAAAATATATATATGTCATGTCCTCCGTAGAGTTGCATGACCTAGCACTAGTAAACAATTTCGCTTGCATCCATTAACCTTCCTGGCCCGACCCATGCTCTTCATCTGTTACTATTAAACAGAGAGAAGAAGATTAAAGAGAACTCAAGCTGTGAGAGTGACATAATAATTAGAAATGATTTTCAGCCATAACGAAATTCCAAGTTCGTTTGAGAGAGAATTTAAACCTGAAAATCAATGCAAAAGAAATCCAAATTTTTACATTGCAATTAAAAAAGGAAATATTAATTTTTAACGAACAGATTTTTGAAAGAAAACTTGAGTCTAAAACCCCCTACTCTACAACTTATGACAGCACGAAAACGAGAATAAGTTAAAGATAATAATTAACTAAAGAAAACTTTGTGAAAGTTATATACCTTAAACAGTTAGTTGCAATATGTACAAAGTATTTCAGCAGTGCTTTAAGTGCATAATTAATTAGTTATTAAGAACTTAACTACTTTGAAAAAACAGCGCATAGACAGCGCATAGAAAAGGAACAAGCTTAGCCATCTTCTGTTCCTGGGTACCCCAAAAGACGCTCAAAGTTACAAAGAAAAGAAAGAGTACGTATGCCATTATCTTTGTAGTTTCAATTGCCTACTTCTTTTCCGTAGTGTATATGCACCAGTTCTTTCCTTCAGCTTCGATCTCTCTTTTTTTCCATTTTTATGACTTGTGTATTGTGTTTTTGTGAAATAAAGAGACACATACAGTGTATATAGTTTGAACTTGAGTCTTCATGTTCTTCATGTCCTTGTGACTACATAAATTGTGATAAGAGAGATTCCCAACAAAGTATTTTTCTTTATTAAAAAATAATATCTATGTGAATCTCATGATAACATTTGGGGTATATGTTTTTTTTGTCAATGTAACAAATGTTTTTGTGTACTAACCATTTTTTATTAAAAGATTTTTTGGATTTTGTTTTCCAATCCTCCCTTATAAGTTCCCTTAATTCACATAATATGGAGAGTTTTGTTTTGCTTACATTTTTCACAGAATTATTGTGTACCTTGTCATTCCTTCTTTTCCAAATTTGAAACTTACTTATTGAGATAATTATTTGTATTATGTTGTCAAAGTATTTTTTTCTTGTATATTGTTTTATGATAGAGAATATTTTCAATACTGAGTTTGTTTTTTAATTTAAGATATTTTTCCACCCATCTCCATATTTCTTCATTTTGTGTGCACTGCACAAAGAGCTGTTGTAAGTTTTCAGTTTGGTCACAATGAGGACACTTATCACTAAAAGCTATATTTATTTTTTTTGCACCATTCCATTGTTGGAATAATGTGAATTATTTTAAAATTTAGATTTCTTATGGTAGCTTGTAATTTTATTTTACTCAGGTTTTGCCAGGCTTCTTTTTCAGTTTGTTTATTGACTTTAGTGCTGAGATTGGTTGGTCCTTTTTCATAATACAGTAACAATTATAAAGAATTCTTATTTTATCATCTGGAATGATGTTGTTACCTATGCTTTTTTTTTTTTATGATTTCAATTAAGTCATTACAGTTATTTTTAATTTCTTCTGCAGGAAAAAAGTCTAAAGGTTTACTATTAGGTTTGTTCATAATTTTTTGAAAATAATTACCACAGAGGTATTTTAAGAAGCCTTGAGATGGGCGCTGTTCTGCTTTCAAGAGATTATGAATCCCTTTAAGTTTACAAATTTTAGCCAAAATAAAAGGACTCTTTAGTCCCACTCCTCCATCATGTTGATAGTTATACATGGTTATTCTTATACATGGTTATTCTCTTGATCTTTTCTCCTCTTCCATCCCACAGAAAACTGAATGCTGCCCTCTCCAATCTCACAGTGATATCCCTTCCTGATGTTTCCACCTGGAAGACATACATAAATGCTGGATAAAAGACTGCATTCACTATCTGTGCTCTGGCATAGTAGGAGAGATCTTCATCTTTAAAAGTATGAGTGTACTGTTGTAATTTAGAAAATTTGTCCTTCCAAGTATCAGTCATTTTAACTCCTTTGATGTCAAAATTAATCCCTAAAATTTTAATCTCCTTATTTATGTTACCTAACCTTTTATCTTTTTCTTTGCAATTCCCAAATAAAAGAGTGTTGGTTTTGGTAGTATTTAGTTCAGACCCTGTCATTTTGCTAAACTCATCATAAACCTTAAATATATTTTCAACATCCTTTTCTTCCTTGGCAAATAGCACCAAATCATCTGCATATGCCAGGTGTTTTATGGTTCTATTCTCCAATCCTGGTATAGGTATCCCTTTTATACTTGGGCTACTATCCTACTTTCCAAGGAGTACATTAATACATATGATATACAGAACTGGAGAAAGTGGGCACCCTTGCCGAATTCCTCTCTCAGTTTGAATGTACTCAATTTATTTTTGAATATTATTCTGCAATTAGTGTTGGTATATATTTCCTTGAGAATTTTGATATTTTTTCTGGGAAGCATGTGCTTTTCTAATATATAAAATAAGAAGTTCCTGTTAACCATATCAAAAGCTTTTTTCTGATCTAGGAAGATAATTGCTGATTTAATTCCTTTTTTATTAATATACTGAATTATGTATTTTAAGCCTAAAATAATATTGTGAATAAATCTCCCTTTAACTCCACATGCCTGACTGGGACTTAACCATCTGTCAAGGTGTGTTGATATTCTGTTTACAATGAGTTTTGCAAATATTATTTTATAATCAGTATTTAAAATAGATATGGGCCTCCAACCCTCAGGATTATCCCTGTTTCCTTTATTTTTTAAAAAAATTTAATTAGATTAGTTTTCATTGATTTGGGGCATTTAGAAGAATATAACATGTTGTTCATAATTTTGGTAAATTTTTTTCCAATAACCTCCCATGTTTTCTTGTAGAACTCAATTGGGAGCCCATCTATTCATGGGGAAGAGCCATCTGAAAGCGAGAAAACTGCTCTTCTCACTTCTATTTTATCAAATCTTTTTTCAAGAGCCTTCTTTTTTTCTTCATTAAATTTAAATTTGATTTCTGGTTCTATATCATTATCGTTACTTTTATAATCCAATAAATTCTTGAAATAGTTTTAAAATTTTTCCTCAGTTGTTTTATTTGAAGTAATGTTAACATTATCTTTATTTTGAATAATTTTCTTTTTACCTTTTATTCCCTTATTGATGTCCCTTTCTGCCAAAAGTTTTTTGCTTTGGATTAAATGGGCTCCCATTTCAGATCTTTCTCTGTAGGCTTTCTCAAGATTGTTTTTCCAATCTTCTAGAAGCATTTTATTAAGCTCAATGTTCTGATATGTGTTTTCTAATAGTTCAATCATTCTTTTACATTTACTGATTTTAATTCTTTTTTTATGTATATGTTCCTTACTAATTAACTTGAGTTTCCCTTGTAGGTCACTTTTAAATGTATCCCATTTTTTAGTATTGGTTATATTTTCAATGGTGGTGTTAATGTAATGTTTAATTTCATTAAGACTCCTCATTTTCTAATATCTCTTTATTAAGTTTACAATATGGTTCCCTATGTCTATGGATTTCAGAATTAATGTCAATTTTACATGTTTAAAGTAACAATGGCATGATCTGAAATGTAATAGTGAGTAGTGTTTAGGAATTCTTTTTTTATGTTTATGTTTCTTTTACAAATATTCTCTGGAGTAAAAATATAATCCAGTCTGGATTCTATGCCATTGTTGCCTATCCTGGTAACCCCATTCTCTGCTGCATCAGCAAATTCCCAGGTGTCCTTTAATTTTCTTTTATGAATTATAGTGCTTAGGATTTTGTGTGTAGTTTCTGGATTAGTCCTAGAAGTGCTATTATTTGGTATAGTGGTGTTGAAATCCCCACAGAGAAAATCTGTTCCTCCATAGTTATTCATTCTTTGTGTGATTTTTTGAAGAAAAAACATGTCTCTATTTTGCTTTACGTGAAGCATATGTGTTGTGGATGACAATATGTGTTTTTTTGTACATTAATTCAACAGTGATAAAGTTGCCTATAATATCACACTCAAATCGCTTTAGGGTTGCACCATTCTTTGTATTAATACTGATTGCGACACCTCCTCTATGAGAGGCGCCTAGAGAGAACCATGATTTGAACCCATAGTGACTCCTGAAACCCTTGATGTCCCTCATATCCTTGAAGAGTACTTCTTGGATGCAAAGGACATCAATGTTTTCATTTAGCATGTATGACAGGACCCTGTCATGTTTTTGTTTTTTATTAAATCCTTGTATATTGATTGTAGCAATTTTAAAATTAGTTTTAGTCATTTTTTGTTCTTATACTGTTTCTGAGTTCTGATAGTAGTGTTCTTATTAGTATTTTTACTCTTGTTTTGGTTTTTAGCCATGTTCTGGATAATGTCCAAAAGATGTTTAGAAAAGGTGTTGTGTGTTTTATGTTGTGTATTTGGCATAATTGAAACCAGATTACCTGTGTGATTGTGTTGCTGAAATGTGACAGTGTCTAAGGTCAGCTTTATTTTATTGTGTTTTGTCTGTGTCTTGTATATCTAGCTGCTTCTTCTTTTTGAACTTGTTTTTCTATTGTTGTTCTTTTCAGTTGTGTAACTCTTATAGGAGGCTTAGATGGTTTACTGGTTGTTGTTGTTTTTTTTTTTTTTGTTTTTTTTATAGTTCCTGGTTTTGAGGTTGTTGGAATGATAGATGGTGCTCTTGGTGTGTTGTGTTCACTACCATCTGTACTTGTATCTGTTGCTGATTTATCTGAGGATGATTTGTCTGTATCCTGTATGTTGTTTTCTCTGTAGATGTCTGTGTTGGCTTCTTCTTCATGTTGCGTTGCTGAATTGTCTGTGTTGTCTTCCTCTTCTGAAAAAGGATTTTGTATGTTTTTTATGTCCTCTTCCTCATTTTGTGATGCTGATGTGTCTGCATTGTCTTCTTCCTCATAAATTTGTTTCTGCACATTTTCAGTTGCTTCTGCAAATGATCTGTTTGTGTTGTATTTTTCTGATTGTGTGTTTTATACTGGTGTTGAGGTATATTTAGTGTAGGAAACTCCTTGTTTATTCTGTTGAGTTCAATTTGTATTTGCTCCTCTGTGTGTTTATCAATGGGTTGTTTATCATGTTCCCTAACTTGTTTATTTTTTTAGGGCATTGATTAAGTTAATGTTCTGTGCTTCTGCAGCCCCTACATGGATCTTTACATATCCCTGAGATGTGTCCCTTTTTATTGCAGTTTATGCAGTAGCTGGTTGTGCAATTTGTAATATCATGTTCTGTTGATGATCATTTTCTGCATGTTGGTATTTGTCCCCTGTATGTACATTTGCCAAAGTATGGCCCAAATTTAATATAGGATGGTACATTTTTGTTCAACTTCATTCTAATTATACGGTACCCGTTTAATATCCCTTTGAACTCTGGACAAGATTTTTCTGTGTACCTTTGGAACTCTATGTCAATTCTTTCCCCTTTCGGGCCATATTTCTCAAAGATACTTCTTATTGTGACTTCTTCTATGCATAGGGGTATGTGCCTTAGTATTATGCTGGATCTAGCCAGAGTGTTCACTATGTTAACTTGTGTACCATCATCTAAAGTAATGGTTTCTCTCTGAACTATATCTAGATAATTATTCCTTGATCTAAGTGAAACATGTAATTGATTTAGGTCACTTAGCATTTCAATTCCTATTACTTCTCCTTCTATATTTAGTAATTTGTTTATGGCTCTGACCTCCAGGATAGCCTCGTGTATGCTATAGCATGCCAGGATGACCACGTGGCTCCTGGTAGCTGTTGCTTCCTCTTGATTCATATTTTTTCCAAACTTGTAGAAATTATATTATGGGTGAAAAATATTATTGTGGTTGTGTTATATATGGTACGTTTTTATCTTTGTATACAGTTATTTTTTTTTAAACAATTTGTGTATATCAAATATAGTTACATGTTGAAATGTCTATACGCACTTTTTTATATAATTTTGTACTGAATATGGCAAACTAATTATTTGTTTCAGGAAGATAAAACCCTCTCACTTGAGACAATGCAGCATATAATTATACTTCCTAGGTCTCAAAATAGCAATATTAACCTCTTGCTCCTTGTCATTCCTTCTTTTCCAGATTTGAAACTTACTTATTGAGATAATTATTTGTATTATGTTGTCAAAGTATTTTTTCTCGTATATTGTTTTATGATAGAGAATATTTTCAATACTGAGTTTGTTTTTTAATTTAAGATACTTTTCCACCCATTTCCATATTTCTTCATTTTGTGTGCACTGCACAAAGAGCTGTTGTAAGTTTTCAGTTTGGTCACAATGAGGACACTTATCACTAAAAGCTATATTTATTTTTTTGCACCATTCCATTGTTGGAATAATGTGAATTATTTTAAAATTTAGATTTCTTATGGTAGCTTGTAATTTTATTTTACTCAGGTTTTGCCAGGCTTCTTTTTCAGTTTGTTTATTGACTTTAGTGCTGAGATTGGTTGGTCCTTTTTCATAATACAGTAACAATTATAAATAATTCTTATTTTATCATCTGGAATGATGTTGTTACCTATGCTTTTTTTTATGATTTCAATTAAGTCATTACAGTTATTTTTAATTTCTTCTGCAGGAAAAAAGTCTAAAGGTTTACTATTAGGTTTGTTCATAATTTTTTGAAAATAATTACCACAGAGGTATTTTAAGAAGCCTTGAGATGGGCGCTGTTCTGCTTTCAAGAGATTATGAATCCCTTTAAGTTTACAAATTTTAGCCAAAATAAAAGGACTCTTTAGTCCCACTCCTCCATCATGTTGATAGTTATACATGGTTGTTCTCTTGATCTTTTCTCCTCTTCCATCCCACAGAAAACTGAATGCTGCCCTCTCCAGTCTCACAGTGATATCCCTTCCTGGTGTTTCCACCTGGAAGACATACATAAATGCTGGATAAAAGACTGCATTCACCATCTGTGCTCTGGCATAGTAGGAGAGATCTTCATCTTTAAAAGTATGAGTGTACTGTTGTAATTTAGAAAATTTGTCCTCCCAAGTATCAGTCATTTTAACTCCTTTGATGTCAAAATTAATCCCTAAAATTTTAATCTCCTTATTTATGTTACCTAACCTTTTATCTTTTTCTTTGCAATTCCCAAATAAAAGAGTGTTGGTTTTGGTAGTATTTAGTTCAGACCCTGTCATTTTGCTAAACTCATCATAAACCTTAAATATATTTTCAACATCCTTTTCTTCCTTGGCAAATAGCACCAAATCATCTGCATATGCCAGGTGTTTTATGGTTCTATTCCCCAATCCTGGTATAGGTATCCCTTTTATACTTGGGCTACTATCCAACTTTTCAAGGAGTACATTAATACATATGATATATAGAACTGGAGAAAGTGGGCACCCTTGCCGAATTCCTCTCTCAGTTTGAATGTACTCACTTAATTTATTTTTGAATATTATTCTGCAATTAGTGTTGGTATATATTTCCTTGAGAATTTTGATATTTTTTCTGGGAAGCATGTGCTTTTCTAATATATAAAATAAGAAGTTCCTGTTAACCATATCAAAAGCTTTTTTCTGATCTAGGAAGATAATTGCTGATTTAATTCCTTTTTTATTAATATACTGAATTATGTATTTTAAGCCTAAAATATTATTGCGAATAAATCTCCCTTTAACTCCACATGCCTGACTGGGACTTAACCATCTGTCAAGGTGTGTTGATATTCTGTTTACAATGAGTTTTGCAAATATTTTATAATCAGTATTTAAAATAGATATGGGCCTCCAACCTTCAGGATTATCCCTGTTTCCTTTTTTTTTTAAAAAAGAAGTTTAATTAAATTAGTTTTCATTGATTTGGGGCATTTAGAAGAATATAACATATTGTTCATAATTTTGGTAAATTTTTTTCCAATAACCTCCCATGTTTTCTTGTAGAACTCAATTGGGAGCCCATGTATTCCTAGGGAAGAGCCATTTGGAAGCAAGAAAACTGCTCTTCTCACTTCTATTTTATCAAATCTTTTTTCAAGAGCCTTCTTTTCTTCTTCATTAAATTTAAATTTGATTTCTGGTTCTGTATCATTATCGTTACTTTTATAACCCAATAAATTATTGAAATAGTTTTAAAATTTTTCCTCAGTTGTTTTATTTGAAGTATTGTTAACATTATCTTTATCAAATAAAGGTAACTTGATCACGCTAGTTACGTTAACTGAAACTTTTACAAAAAGTTCGTTAGTTGGAAGCTTTCGAACTTATCTTAGGTCTTCATCACGCCAATGGAGGATTAAGATTGTTGCCAGATTCTACATTTGAATTTTTCTTATTTTTGTTGCCAAAACTTAGAATTGATCTCCAGATCAACGGAATGTAGAGAGGAGATTCGGAGTTGCAAGTCATTGAGTTGAACATAATTTCTATGCTTTCACGGTAACGGAGGGCAAAACGATTGTCAAAAGAAGCAATTCGTTTTGCTTCGTTCCAGTGGGGAACTGCAGATGTGTCGTCCATTGTCAAAATAGACAAGGCAGTATTGGGATTGGCTTTCGAAACATCTTTTCTATGTTCTAAAATTCTATGGCTAATGCTCCTGTATGTGCTTCCAATGTATAAGTTATCCCCAGTAGAAGAAGAGATAGGAATGCAGTAAACTCCTGGGAGGTTCAGGCTTTCAACTTTGTCCCTATCCCTTTGTAGAAGTTTCAAGATGTTTGGGGTAGATTTAATGGCAAGATGGTAACCAAAACTTCTAAAAAGAATCTGTAACTTATAAGCATAGGAAGGATGGTAAGGAACAGAACCACAGAATTTCAGGTCTTCTTTCTTGTGAGGAAGGAGGCATTCAATTTTCGAATGGTTTTCATATTTCTTTATCAGGGAGTTGACTATAACAGCAGGGAAACCATGAGAGAGGGCTATTGTAGAAATTTTGGAGAGTTCTTCTTGAAGAGAGAGTTGGTTGTTGCAAATGATATGAGCCCTGTGGATGTAGGACTTCAATGCTGCAAGTTTGTAGAGATGCAGGGTGCAAGATTTGTAGGGAATGATGTTAGTGGCCGCAGAAGGTTTTCGATAGACGGAACGAGTAATGGAGAAATCAGCGTTTCTGCAGATAGATACATCCAGGAAATCAATTTTGTGATTTACTTCCTTAGATATAGTGAGCTTAATGGAAGGAAAATTTTCAGTAATGGAGTTGATCAGTATCTGTAGTTCAGACTCGGAATGTGGCCAGCTAATGAAAATGTCGTCTACATATCTTAACCATAGGGAAGGTTGAAAAGGGTATAGAGGAATGATGGAAACTTCAATATGTTGCATGTAGATTTCAGCAAGCAGAGGGGAAAGAGGTGGGCCCATGGGGAGACCAGATTGTTGCCTATACACAATTTTGTTGAAAACAAAACAACTGTGTTGATGAATAGTGTGGAAACAATCATAAAGATCTTTGATAAGAGGACTGGGGGTTCAAAATGAAGAATCAATTTCTTCATGAGGAGCATGTAGGAATCAAAATATGGTACAGAGGGAAACAAAGATTCTACATCAAGAGTATACAGATTATCACAAGGAGAAAAGGAATTAGGATGGTTGTGGATGAAGTTTGAAGTAGAGACAACTGTATGAGGATGGTTGGCTGCCAGTGATTTGCATTTTGAGGACCAATCTCTTTTCAAGGTTTACTGCTGGAGAAAAAGAATATTCCACTAAAGGTCTGATGGGGTTACCAGCTTTATGCAGTTTCACTTGCAGGAAGAGCCTGGGAGTTCTAAAGTAAGGAGGGGGTGATATATCACCAAGGAAGGATTGAAGAGTCTCTTTCTTAGCTAATCTGTCAACTGAGTTTTTGAATGAGTTGGTGTTGTCTGACTGTAAAGGGATGCAGTTAGCAGATGTAAGAAAAGAAAGCACTTTTTGGTTTAGAGTTTCTTTACCAATGATGACTGGGCAACCAACTTTATCTGCTTTGCATACGGCTAGGTCATTTTCTTGAATAAATGACCTGAATTCTTTTAAACAAGAAGAGTACTTGATTGGCACAGAATTTTGCTTGGATAAGATAACAGCAGCGTTGGCACGAAGTATAGGCTGATGAACAGTCTCAGTTCTGTGGATGGCTGATTCTATAACAGAAACAGTTTGTGGAAGATTGATAGGAAGAGCAGGTGAAAATTTTGGGCCTAATGATAAGAAGTTATCCAAGCTAGGAGGAATAGTGACAGAAGAAAGATTTACATACTTTGGCTTGTCAGTAGAGGCTGATGACGGAGATGTTGCTTGACTTTTTTGCTTGGAGAGTAGAAAATTGAATTTCTTTGTATGGCGAGCATATTCATTTACTTCAATCGTTGTGAGGGTTTGGTTGATGCGAACCATGAAAATATCAAGCAAAGCAGGATGAGTGGTAGCAGCCAGTGATTGGTAGCTAATGTAGCAGGAAAGTTCAGTTTTAGCAATGGAGGAACGCAGGTCACGGATAGTGGCAGATAGGAGGTTATGGCTGGTTTCCTGTAGTAACGCACGGCACCGTCCTTTGAAGATGGGTTTGCAGATCTGAAAAGCTTGGGGAAGAATGTCAGAAGTCTTGTAGGAAACAAGAAAACGAAGCCTGCAAAGAGAATTAGTGACTTGAGTCCGAAGTTTCCGGAAGGAAATCCAATCTTTCGTCCAGTCCAAAATAAAATGCCCGGAAGTTGCGTAGCTTTGAAACATTGACGATTATGGGCAAAACACGTAACAATATTAACAACTAAAGGTAACTTGATCACGCTAGTTACGTTAACTGAAACTTTTACAAAAAGTTCGTTAGTTGGAAGCTTTCGACCTTATCTTAGGTCTTCATCACGCCAATGGAAGACTAAGATTGTTGCCAGATTCTACATTTGAATTTTTCTTATTTTTGTTGCCCAAACTTAGAATTGATCTCCAGATCAACGGAATGTAGAGAGGAGATTCGGAGTTGCAAGTCATTGAGTTGAACATAATTTCTATGCTTTCACGGTAACGGAGGGCAAAACGATTGTCAAAAGAAGCAATTCGTTTTGCTTCGTTCCAGTGGGGAACTGCAGATGTGTCTTCCATTGTCAAAATAGACAAGGCAGTATTGGGATTGGCTTTCGAAACATCTTTTCTATGTTCTAAAATTCTATGGCTAATGCTCCTGTATGTGCTTCCAATGTATAAGTTATCCCTAGTAGAAGAAGAGATAGGAATGCAGTAAACTCCTGGGAGGTTCAGGCTTTCAACTTTGTCCCTATCCCTTTGTAGAAGTTTCAAGATGTTTGGGGTAGATTTAATGGCAAGATGGTAACCAAAACTTCTAAAAAGAATCTGTAACTTATAAGCATAGGAAGGATGGTAAGGAACAGAACCACAGAATTTCAGGTCTTCTTTCTTGTGAGGAAGGAGGCATTCGATTTTCGAATGGTTTTCATATTTCTTTATGAGGGAGTTGACTATAACAGCAGGGAAACCATGAGAGAGGGCTATTGTAGAAATTTTGTAGAGTTCTTCTTGAAGAGAGAGTTGGTTGTTGCAAATGATATGAGCCCTGTGGATGTAGGACTTCAATGCTGCAAGTTTGTAAAGATGCAGGGTGCAAGATTTGTAGGGAATGATGTTAGTGGCCGCAGAAGGTTTTCGATAGACGGAACGAGTAATGGAGAGATCAGCGTTTCTGCAGATAGATACATCCAGGAAATCAATTTTGTGATTTACTTCCTTAGATATAGTGAGCTTAATGGAAGGAAATTTTTCCGTAATGGAGTTGATCAGTATCTGTAGTTCAGACTCGGAATGTGGCCGTTGATCTCTAGATCAATTCTAAGTTTTGGCAACAAAAATAAGAAAAATTCAAATGTAGAATCTGGCAACAATCTTAGTCCTCCATTGGCGTGATGAAGACCTAAGATAAGGTCGAAAGCTTCCAACTTACGAACTTTTTGTAAAAGTTTCAGTTAACGTAACTAGCGTGATCAAGTTACCTTTATTTGTTAATATTGTTACGTGTCTTGCCCATAATCGTCACATTATCTTTATTTTGAATAATTTTCTTTTTACCTTTTATTCCCTTATTGATGTCCCTTTCTGCCAAAAGTTTTTTGCTTTGGATTAAATGGGCTCCCATTTCAGATCTTTCTCTGTAGGCTTTCTCAAGATTGTTTCTCCAATCTTCTAGAAGCATTTTATTAAGCTTAATCAATATTCTGATATGTGTTTTCTAATAGTTCAATCATTCTTTTACATTTACTGATTTTAATTCTTTTTTTATGTATATGTTCCTTACTAATTAACTTGAGTTTCCCTTGTAGGTCACTTTTAAATGTATCCCATTTTTTAGTATTGGTTATATTTTCAATGGTGGTGTTAATGTAATGTTTAATTTCATTAAGACTCCTCATTTTCTAATATCCCCTTATTAAGTTTCCAATATGGTTCCCTATGTCTATGGATTTCAGAATTTAATGTCAATTTTACATGTTAAAGTAACAATGGCATGATCTGAAATGTAATAGTGGGTAGTGTTTAGGAATTCTTTTTTTATGTTTATGTTTCTCTTACAAATATTCTCTGGAGTAAAAATATAATCCAGTCTGGATTCTATGCCATTGTTGCCTATCCTGGTAACCCCATTCTCTGCTGCATCAGCAAATTCCCAGGTGTCCTTAAATTTTCTTTTATGAATTATAGTGCTTAGGATTTTGTGTGTAGTTTCTGGATTAGTCCTAGAAGTGCTATTATTTGGTATAGTGGTGTTGAAATCCCCACAGAGAAAATCAGTTCCTCCATAGTTATTCATTTTTTGTGTGATTTTTTGAAGAAAAAAACATGTCTCTATTTTGCTTTACGTGAAGCATATGTGTTGTGGATGACAATATGTGTTTTTTTGTACATTAATTCAACAGTGATAAAGTTGCCTGTAATATCACACTCAAATCGCTTTAGGGTTGCACCATTCTTTGTATTAATACTGATTGCGACACCTCCTCTATGAGAGGCGCCTAGAGAGAACCATGATTTGAACCCATAGTGACTCCTGAAACCCTTGATGTCCCTCATATCCTTGAAGAGTACTTCTTGGATGCAAAGGACATCAATGTTTTCATTTAGCATGTATGACAGGACCCTGTCATGTTTTTGTTTTTTATTAAATCCTTGTATATTGATTGTAGCAATTTTAAAATTAGTTTTAGTCATTTTTTGTTCTTATACTGTTTCTGAGTTCTGATAGTAGTGTTCTTATTAGTATTTTTACTCTTGTTTTGGTTTTTAGCCATGTTCTGGATAATGTCCAAAAGATGTTTAGAAAAGGTGTTGTGTGTTTTATGTTGTGTATTTGGCATAATTGAAACCAGATTACCTGTGTGATTGTGTTGCTGAAATGTGACAGTGTCTAAGGTCAGCTTTATTTTATTGTGTTTTGTCTGTGTCTTGTATATCTAGCTGCTTCTTCTTTTTGAACTTGTTTTTCTATTGTTGTTCTTTTCAGTTGTGTAACTCTTATAGGAGGCTTAGATGGTTTACTGGTTGTTGTTGTTTTTTTTTTTTGTTTTTTTTTTATAGTTCCTGGTTTTGAGGTTGTTAGAATGATAGATGGTGCTCTTGGTGTGTTGTGTTCACTACCATCTGTACTTGTATCTGTTGCTGATTTATCTGAGGATGATTTGTCTGTATCTTGTATGTTGTTTTCTCTGTAGATGTCTGTGTTGGCTTCTTCTTTATGTTGCGTTGCTGAATTGTCTGTGTTGTCTTCCTCTTCTGAAAAAGGATTTTGTATGTTTTTTATGTCCTCTTCCTCATTTTGTGATGCTGATGTGTCTGCATTGTCTTCTTCCTCATAAATTTGTTTCTGCACATTTTCAGTTGCTTCTGCAAATGATCTGTTTGTGTTGTATTTTTCTGATTGTGTGTTTTATACTGGTGTTGAGGTATATTTAGTGTAGGAAATTCCTTGTTTATTCTGTTGAGTTCAATTTGTATTTGCTCCTCTGTGTGTTTATCAATGGGTTGTTTATCATGTTCCCTAACTTGTTTATTTTTTTAGGGCATTGATTAAGTTAATGTTCTGTGCTTCTGCAGCCCCTACATGGATCTTTACATATCCCTGAGATGTGTCCCTTTTTATTGCAGTTTATGCAGTAGCTGGTTGTGCAATTTGTAATATCATGTTCTGTTGATGATCATTTTCTGCATGTTGGTATTTGTCCCCTGTATGTACATTTGCCAAAGTATGGCCCAAATTTAATATAGGATGGTACATTTTTGTTCAACTTCATTCTAATTATACGGTACCCGTTTAATATCCCTTTGAACTCTGGACAAGATTTTTCTGTGTACCTTTGGAACTCTATGTCAATTCTTTCCCCTTTCGGGCCATATTTCTCAAAGATACTTCTTATTGTGACTTCTTCTATGCATAGGGGTATGTGCCTTAGTATTATGCTGGATCTAGCCAGAGTGTTCACTATGTTAACTTGTGTACCATCATCTAAAGTAATGGTTTCTCTCTGAACTATATCTAGATAATTATTCCTTGATCTAAGTGAAACATGTAATTGATTTAGGTCACTTAGCATTTCAATTCCTATTACTTCTCCTTCTATATTTAGTAATTTGTTTATGGCTCTGACCTCCAGGATAGCCTCGTGTATGCTATAGCATGCCAGGATGACCACGTGGCTCCTGGTAGCTGTTGCTTCCTCTTGATTCATATTTTTTCCAAACTTGTAGAAATTATATTATGGGTGAAAAATATTATTGTGGTTGTGTTATATATGGTACGTTTTTATCTTTGTATACAGTTATTTTTTTTTAAACAATTTGTGTATATCAAATATAGTTACATGTTGAAATGTCTATACGCACTTTTTTATATAATTTTGTACTGAATATGGCAAACTAATTATTTGTTTCAGGAAGATAAAACCCTCTCACTTGAGACAATGCAGCATATAATTATACTTCCTAGGTCTCAAAATAGCAATATTAACCTCTTGCTCCTTGTCATTCCTTCTTTTCCAGATTTGAAACTTACTTATTGAGATAATTATTTGTATTATGTTGTCAAAGTATTTTTTCTCGTATATTGTTTTATGATAGAGAATATTTTCAATACTGAGTTTGTTTTTTAATTTAAGATACTTTTCCACCCATTTCCATATTTCTTCATTTTGTGTGCACTGCACAAAGAGCTGTTGTAAGTTTTCAGTTTGGTCACAATGAGGACACTTATCACTAAAAGCTATATTTATTTTTTTACACCATTCCATTGTTGGAATAATGTGAATTATTTTAAAATTTAGATTTCTTATGGTAGCTTGTAATTTTATTTTATTCAGGTTTTGCCAGGCTTCTTTTTCAGTTTGTTTATTGACTTTAGTGCTGAGATTGGTTGGTCCTTTTTCATAATACAGTAACAATTATAAAGAATTCTTATTTTATCATCTGGAATGATGTTGTTACCTATGCTTTTTTTTATGATTTCAATTAAGTCATTACAGTTATTTTTAATTTCTTCTGCAGGAAAAAAGTCTAAAGGTTTACTATTAGGTTTGTTCATAATTTTTTGAAAATAATTACCACAGAGGTATTTTAAGAAGCCTTGAGATGGGCGCTGTTCTGCTTTCAAGAGATTATGAATCCCTTTAAGTTTACAAATTTTAGCCAAAATAAAAGGACTCTTTAGTCCTACTCCTCCATCATGTTGACAGTTATACATGGTTATCCTCTTGATCTTTTCTCCTCTTCCATCCCACAGAAAACTGAATGCTGCCCTCTCCAATCTCACAGTGATATCGCTTCCTGGTGTTTCCACCTGGAAGACATACATAAATGCTGAATAAAAGACTGCATTCACTATCTGTGCTCTGGCATAGTAGGAGAGATCTTCATCTTTAAAAGTATGAGTGTACTGTTGTAATTTAGAAAATTTGTCCTCCCAAGTATCAGTCATTTTAACACCTTTGATGTCAAAATTAATCCCTAAAATTTTAATCTCCTTATTTATGTTACCTAACCTTTTATCTTTTTCTTTGCAATTCCCAAATAAAAGAGTGTTGGTTTTGGTAGTATTTAGTTCAGACCCTGTCATTTTGCTAAACTCATCATAAACCTTAAATATATTTTCAACATCCTTTTCTTCCTTGGCAAATAGCACCAAATCATCTGAATATGCCAGGTGTTTTTTGTTTCTATTCCCCAATCCTGGAAATAGGTATCCCTTTTATACTTGGGCTACTATCCAACTTTTCAAGGAGTACATTAATACATATGATATATAGAACTGGAGAAAGGGCGCACCCTTGCCGAATTCCTCTCTCAGTTTGAATGTACTCACTTAATTTATTTTTGAATATTATTCTGCAATTAGTGTTGGTATATATTTCCTTGAGAATTTTGATATTTTTTCTAAGAAGCATGTGCTTTTCTAATATATAAAATAAGAAGTTCCTGTTAACGATATCAAAAGCTTTTTTCTGATCTAGGAAGATAATTGCTGATTTAATTCCTTTTTTATTAATATACTGAATTATGTATTTTAAGCCTAAAATATTATTGTGAATAAATCTCCCTTTAACTCCACATGCCTGACTGGGACTTAACCATCTGTCAAGGTGTCTTGATATTCTGTTTACAATGAGTTTTGCAAATATTTTATAATCAGTATTTAAAATAGATATGGGCCTCCAACCCTCAGGATTATCCCTGTTTCCTTTATTTTTAAAAAGAAGTTTAATTAGATTAGTTTTCATTGATTTGGGGCATTTAGAAGAATATAACATGTTGTTCATAATTTTGGTAAATTTTTTTTCCAATAACCTCCCATGTTTTCTTGTAGAACTCAATTGGGAGCCCATGTATTCCTAGGGAAGAGCCATTTGGAAGCGAGAAAACTGCTCTTCTCACTTCTATTTTATCAAATCTTTTTTCAAGAGCCTTCTTTTCTTCTTCATTAAATTTAAATTTGATTTCTGGTTCTATATCATTATCATTACTTTTATAACCCAATAAATTCTTGAAATAGTTTTAAAATTTTTCCTCAGTTGTTTTATTTGAAGTAATGTTAACATTATCTTTATTTTGAATAATTTTCTTTTTACCTTTTATTCCCTTATTGATGTCCCTTTCTGCCAAAAGTTTTTTGCTTTGGATTAAATGGGCTCCCGTTTCAGATCTTTCTCTGTAGGCTTTCTCAAGATTGTTTTTCCAATCTTCTAGAAGCATTTTATTAAGCTCAATGTTCTGATATGTGTTTTCTAATAGTTCAATCATTCTTTTACATTTACTGATTTTAATTCTTTTTTTATGTATATGTTCCTTACTAATTAACTTGAGTTTCCCTTGTAGGTCACTTTTAAATGTATCCCATTTTTTAGTATTGGTTATATTTTCAGTGGTGTTGTTAATGTAATGTTTAATTTCATTAAGACTCCTCATTTTCTAATATCCCCTTATTAAGTTTCCAATATGGTTCCCTATGTCTATGGATTTCAGAATTAATGTCAATTTTACATGTTAAAGTAACAATGGCATGATCTGAAATGTAATAGTGGGTAGTGTTTAGGAATTCTTTTTTTATGTTTATGTTTCTCTTACAAATATTCTCTGGAGTAAAAATATAATCCAGTCTGGATTCTATGCCATTGTTGCCTATCCTGGTAACCCCATTCTCTGCTGCATCAGCAAATTCCCAGGTGTCCTTTAATTTTCTTTTATGAATTATAGTGCTGATGATTTTGTGTGTAGTTTCTGGATTAGTCCTAGAAGTGCTATTATTTGGTATAGTGGTGTTGAAATCCCCACTGAGAAACTCTGTTCCTCCATAGTTATTCATTTTTTGTGTGATTTTTTGAAAAAAAAACAAACATGTCTCTATTTTACTTTACATGGAGCATATATGTGTTGTGGATGACAATATGTGTGTTTTTGTACATTAATTCAACAGTGATAAAGTTGCCTGTAATATCACACTCGAATCGCTTTAGGGTTGCACCATTCTTTGTATTAATACTGATTGCTACACCTCCTCTATGAGAGGCGCCTAGAGAGAACTATGATTTGAACCCATAGTTACTCCTGAAACCCTTGATGTCCCTCATATCCTTAAAGAGTACTTCTTGGATGCAAAGGACATCAATGTTTTCATTTAGCATGTATGACAGGACCCTGTCATGTTTTTGTTTTTTATTAAATCCTTGTATATTGATTGTAGCAATTTTAAAATTAGTTTTAGTCATTTTTTGTTCTTATACTGTTTCTGAGTTCTGATAGTAGTGTTCTTATTAGTATTTTTACTCTTGTTTTGGTTTTTAGCCATGTTCTGGATAATGTCCAAAAGATGTTTAGAAAAGGTGTTGTGTGTTTTATGTTGTGTATTTGGCATAATTGAAACCAGATTACCTGTGTGATTGTGTTGCTGAAATGTGACAGTGTCTAAGGTCAGCTTTATTTTATTGTGTTTTGTCTGTGTCTTGTATATCTAGCTGCTTCTTCTTTTTGAACTTGTTTTTCTATTGTTGTTCTTTTCAGTTGTGTAACTCTTATAGGAGGCTTAGATGGTTTACTGGTTGTTGTTGTTTTTTTTTTGTTTTTTTTTATAGTTCCTGGTTTTGAGGTTGTTAGAATGATAGATGGTGCTCTTGGTGTGTTGTGTTCACTACCATCTGTACTTGTATCTGTTGCTGATTTATCTGAGGATGATTTGTCTGTATCTTGTATGTTGTTTTCTCTGTAGATGTCTGTGTTGGCTTCTTCTTCATGTTGCGTTGCTGAATTGTCTGTGTTGTCTTCCTCTTCTGAAAAAGGATTTTGTATGTTTTTTATGTCCTCTTCCTCATTTTGTGATGCTGATGTGTCTGCATTGTCTTCTTCCTCATAAATTTGTTTCTGCACATTTTCAGTTGCTTCTGCAAATGATCTGTTTGTGTTGTATTTTTCTGATTGTGTGTTTTATACTGGTGTTGAGGTATATTTAGTGTAGGAAATTCCTTGTTTATTCTGTTGAGTTCAATTTGTATTTGCTCCTCTGTGTGTTTATCAATGGGTTGTTTATCATGTTCCCTAACTTGTTTATTTTTTTTAGGGCATTGATTAAGTTAATGTTCTGTGCTTCTGCAGCCCCTACATGGATCTTTACATATCCCTGAGATGTGTCCCTTTTTATTGCAGTTTATGCAGTAGCTGGTTGTGCAATTTGTAATATCATGTTCTGTTGATGATCATTTTCTGCATGTTGGTATTTGTCCCCTGTATGTACATTTGCCAAAGTATGGCCCAAATTTAATATAGGATGGTACATTTTTGTTCAACTTCATTCTAATTATACGGTACCCGTTTAATATCCCATTGAACTCTGGACAAGATTTTTCTGTGTACCTTTGGAACTCTATGTCAATTCTTTCCCCTTTCGGGCCATATTTCTCAAAGATACTTCTTATTGTGACTTCTTCTATGCATAGGGGTATGTGCCTTAGTATTATGCTGGATCTAGCCAGAGTGTTCACTATGTTAACTTGTGTACCATCATCTAAAGTAATGGTTTCTCTCTGAACTATATCTAGATAATTATTCCTTGATCTAAGTGAAACATGTAATTGATTTAGGTCACTTAGCATTTCAATTCCTATTACTTCTCCTTCTATATTTAGTAATTTGTTTATGGCTCTGACCTCCAGGATAGCCTCGTGTATGCTATAGCATGCCAGGATGACCACGTGGCTCCTGGTAGCTGTTGCTTCCTCTTGATTCATATTTTTTCCAAACTTGTAGAAATTATATTATGGGTGAAAAATATTATTGTGGTTGTGTTATATATGGTACGTTTTTATCTTTGTATACAGTTATTTTTTTTAAACAATTTGTGTATATCAAATATAGTTACATGTTGAAATGTCTATACGCACTTTTTTATATAATTTTGTACTGAATATGGCAAACTAATTATTTGTTTCAGGAAGATAAAACCCTCTCACTTGAGACAATGCAGCATATAATTATACTTCCTAGGTCTCAAAATAGCAATATTAACCTCTTGCTCCTTGTCATTCCTTCTTTTCCAGATTTGAAACTTACTTATTGAGATAATTATTTGTATTATGTTGTCAAAGTATTTTTTCTCGTATATTGTTTTATGATAGAGAATATTTTCAATACTGAGTTTGTTTTTTAATTTAAGATACTTTTCCACCCATTTCCATATTTCTTCATTTTGTGTGCACTGCACAAAGAGCTGTTGTAAGTTTTCAGTTTGGTCACAATGAGGACACTTATCACTAAAAGCTATATTTATTTTTTTGCACCATTCCATTGTTGGAATAATGTGAATTATTTTAAAATTTAGATTTCTTATGGTAGTTTGTAATTTTATTTTACTCAGGTTTTGCCAGGCTTCTTTTTCAGTTTGTTTATTGACTTTAGTGCTGAGATTGGTTGGTCCTTTTTCATAATACAGTAACAATTATAAAGAATTCTTATTTTATCATCTGGAATGATGTTGTTACCTATGCTTTTTTTTATGATTTCAATTAAGTCATTACAGTTATTTTTAATTTCTTCTGCAGGAAAAAAGTCTAAAGGTTTACTATTAGGTTTGTTCATAATTTTTTGAAAATAATTACCACAGAGGTATTTTAAGAAGCCTTGAGATGGGCGCTGTTCTGCTTTCAAGAGATTATGAATCCCTTTAAGTTTACAAATTTTAGCCAAAATAAAAGGACTCTTTAGTCCCACTCCTCCATCATGTTGATAGTTATACATGGTTGTTCTCTTGATCTTTTCTCCTCTTCCATCCCACAGAAAACTGAATGCTGCCCTCTCCAGTCTCACAGTGATATCCCTTCCTGGTGTTTCCACCTGGAAGACATACATAAATGCCGGATAAAAGACTGCATTCATCATCTGTGCTCTGGCATAGTAGGAGAGATCTTCATCTTTAAAAGTATGAGTGTACTGTTGTAATTTAGAAAATTTGTCCTCCCAAGTATCAGTCATTTTAACTCCTTTGATGTCAAAATTAATCCCTAAAATTTTAATCTCCTTATTTATGTTACCTAACCTTTTATCTTTTTCTTTGCAATTCCCAAATAAAAGAGTGTTGGTTTTGGTAGTATTTAGTTCAGACCCTGTCATTTTGCTAAACTCATCATAAACCTTAAATATATTTTCAACATCCTTTTCTTCCTTGGCAAATAGCACCAAATCATCTGAATATGCCAGGTGTTTTTTGTTTCTATTCCCCAATCTTGGAAATAGGTATCCCTTTTATACTTGGGCTACTATCCAACTTTTCAAGGAGTACATTAATACATATGATATATAGAACTGGAGAAAGTGCGCACCCTTTCCGAATTCCTCTCTCAGTTTGAATGAACTCACTTAATTTATTTCTGAATATTATTCTGCAATTAGTGTTGGTATATATTTCCTTGAGAATTTTGATATTTTTTCTGGGAAGCATGTGCTTTTCTAATATATAAAATAAGAAGTTCCTGTTAACCATATCAAAAGCTTTTTTCTGATCTAGGAAGATAATTGCTGATTTAATTCCTTTTTTATTAATATACTGAATTATGTATTTTAAGCCTAAAATATTATTGTGAATAAATCTCCCTTTAATTCCACATGCCTGACTGGGACTTAACCATCTGTCCAGGTGTGTTGATATTCTGTTTACAATGAGTTTTGCAAATATTTTATAATCAGTATTTAAAATAGATATGGGCCTCCAACCTTCAGGATTATCCCTGTTTCCTTTTTTTTTTAAAAAAAGAAGTTTAATTAAATTAGTTTTCATTGATTTGGGGCATTTAGAAGAATATAACATATTGTTCATAATTTTGGTAAATTTTTTTCCAATAACCTCCCATGTTTTCTTGTAGAACTCAATTGGGAGCCCATGTATTCCTAGGGAAGAGCCATTTGGAAGCAAGAAAACTGCTCTTCTCACTTCTATTTAATCAAATCTTTTTTCAAGAGCCTTCTTTTCTTCTTCATTAAATTTAAATATGATTTCTGGTTCTGTATCATTATCGTTACTTTTATAACCCAATAAATTCTTGAAATAGTTTTAAAATTTTTCCTCAGTTGTTTTATTTGAAGTAATGTTAACATTATCTTTATCAAATAAAGGTAACTTGATCACGCTAGTTACGTTAACTGAAACTTTTACAAAAAGTTCGTAAGTTGGAAGCTTTCGACCTTATCTTAGGTCTTCATCACGCCAATGGAGGACTAAGATTGTTGCCAGATTCTACATTTGAATTTTTCTTATTTTTGTTGCCAAAACTTAGAATTGATCTCCAGATCAACGGAATGTAGAGAGGAGATTCGGAGTTGCAAGTCATTGAGTTGAACATAATTTCTATGCTTTCACGGTAACGGAGGGCAAAACGATTGTCAAAAGAAGCAATTCGTTTTGCTTCGTTCCAGTGGGGAACTGCAGATGTGTCTTCCATTGTCAAAATAGACAAGGCAGTATTGGGATTGGCTTTCGAAACATCTTTTCTATGTTCTAAAATTCTATGGCTAATGTTCCTGTATGTGCTTCCAATGTATAAGTTATCCCCAGTAGAAGAAGAGATAGGAATGCAGTAAACTCCTGGGAGGTTCAGGCTTTCAACTTTGTCCCTATCCCTTTGTAGAAGTTTCAAGATGTTTGGGGTAGATTTAATGGCAAGATGGTAACCAAAACTTCTAAAAAGAATCTGTAACTTATAAGCATAGGAAGGATGGTAAGGAACAGAACCACAGAATTTCAGGTCTTGTGAGGAAGGAGGCATTCAATTTTCGAATGGTTTTCATATTTCTTTATCAGGGAGTTGACTATAACAGCAGGGAAACCATGAGAGAGGGCTATTGTAGAAATTTTGGAGAGTTCTTCTTGAAGAGAGAGTTGGTTGTTGCAAATGATATGAGCCCTGTGGATGTAGGACTTCAATGCTGCAAGTTTGTAGAGATGCAGGGTGCAAGATTTGTAGGGAATGATGTTAGTGGCCGCAGAAGGTTTTCGATAGACGGAACGAGTAATGGAGAGATCAGCGTTTCTGCAGATAGATACATCCAGGAAATCAATTTTGTGATTTACTTCCTTAGATATAGTGAGCTTAATGGAAGGAAAATTTTCAGTAATGGAGTTGATCAGTATCTGTAGTTCAGACTCGGAATGTGGCCAACTAAAGAAAATGTCGTCTACATATCTTAACCATAGGGAAGGTTGAAAAGGGTATAGAGGAATGGTGGAAACTTCAATATGTTGCATGTAGATTTCAGCAAGCAGAGGGGAAAGAGGTGGGCCCATGGGGAGACCAGATTGTTGCCTATACACAATTTTGTTGAAAACAAAACAACTGTGTTGATGAATAGTGTGGAAACAATCATAAAGATATTTGATAAGAGGACCGGGGGTTCAAAATGAAGAATCAATTTCTTCATGAGGAGCATGTAGGAATCAAAATATGGTACAGAGGGAAACAAAGATTCTACATCAAGAGTATACAGATTATCACAAGGAGAAAAGGAATTAGGATGGTTGTGGATGAAGTTTGAAGTAGAGACAACTGTATGAGGATGGTTGGCTGCCAGGGATTTGCATTTGAGGACCAATCTCTTTTCAAGGTTTACTGCTGGAGAAAAAGAATATTCCACTAAAGGTCTGATGGGGTTACCAGCTTTATGCAGTTTCACTTGCAGGAAGAGCCTGGGAGTTCTAAAGTAAGGAGGGGGTGATATATCACCAAGGAAGGATTGAAGAGTCTCTTTCTTAGCTAATCTGTCAACTGAGTTTTTGAGTGAGTTGGTGTTGTCTGACTGTAAAGGGATGCAGTTAGCAGATGTAAGAAAAGAAAGCACTTTTTGGTTTAGAGTTTCTTTACCAATGATGACTGGGCAACCAACTTTATCTGCTTTGCATACGGCTAGGTCATTTTCTTGAATAAATGACCTGAATTCTTTTAAACAAGAAGAGTACTTGATTGGCACAGAATTTTGCTTGGATAAGATAACAGCAGCGTTGGCACGAAGTATAGGCTGCTGAACAGTCTCAGTTCTGTGGATGGCTGATTCTTTAACAGAAACAGTTTGTGGAAGATTGATAGGAAGAGCAGGTGAAAATTTTGGGCCTAATGATAAGAAGTTATCCAAGCTAGGAGGAATAGTGACAGAAGAAAGATTTACATACTTTGGCTTGTCAGTAGAGGCTGATGACGGAGATGTTGCTTGACTTTTTTGCTTGGAGAGTAGAAAATTGAATTTCTTTGTATGGCGAGCATATTCATTTACTTCAATCGTTGTGAGGGTTTGGTTGATGCGAACCATGAAAATATCAAGCAAAGCAGGATGAGTGGTAGCAGCCAGTGATTGGTAGCTAATGTAGCAGGAAAGTTCAGTTTTAGCAATGGAGGAACGCAGGTCACGGATAGCGGCAGATAGGAGGTTATGGCTGGTTTCCTGTAGTAATGCACGGCACCGTCCTTTGAAGATGGGTTTGCAGATCTGAAAAGCTTGGGGAAGAATGTCAGAAGTCTTGTAGGAAACAAGAAAACGAAGCCTGCAAAGAGAATTAGTGACTTGAGTCCGAAGTTTCCGGAAGGAAATCCAATCTTTCGTCCAGTCCAAAATAAAATGCCCGGAAGTTGCGTAGCTTTGAAACATTGACGATTATGGGCAAAACACGTAACAATATTAACAACTAAAGGTAACTTGATCACGCTAGTTACGTTAACTGAAACTTTTACAAAAAGTTCGTTAGTTGGAAGCTTTCGACCTTATCTTAGGTCTTCATCACGCCAATGGAAGACTAAGATTGTTGCCAGATTCTACATTTGAATTTTTCTTATTTTTGTTGCCAAAACTTAGAATTGATCTCCAGATCAACGGAATGTAGAGAGGAGATTCGGAGTTGCAAGTCATTGAGTTGAACATAATTTCTATGCTTTCACGGTAACGGAGGGCAAAACGATTGTCAAAAGAAGCAATTCGTTTTGCTTCGTTCCAGTGGGGAACTGCAGATGTGTCTTCCATTGTCAAAATAGACAAGGCAGTATTGGGATTGGCTTTCGAAACATCTTTTCTATGTTCTAAAATTCTATGGCTAATGCTCCTGTATGTGCTTCCAATGTATAAGTTATCCCCAGTAGAAGAAGAGATAGGAATGCAGTAAACTCCTGGGAGGTTCAGGCTTTCAACTTTGTCCCTATCCCTTTGTAAAAGTTTCAAGATGTTTGGGGTAGATTTAATGGCAAGATGGTAACCAAAACTTCTAAAAAGAATCTGTAACTTATAAGCATAGGAAGGATGGTAAGGAACAGAACCACAGAATTTCAGGTCTTCTTTCTTGTGAGGAAGGAGGCATTCGATTTTCGAATGGTTTTCATATTTCTTTATGAGGGAGTTGACTATAACAGCAGGGAAACCATGAGAGAGGGCTATTGTAGAAATTTTGGAGAGTTCTTCTTGAAGAGAGAGTTGGTTGTTGCAAATGATATGAGCCCTGTGGATGTAGGACTTCAATGCTGCAAGTTTGTAGAGATGCAGGGTGCAAGATTTGTAGGGAATGATGTTAGTGGCCGCAGAAGGTTTTCGATAGATGGAACGAGTAATGGAGAGATCAGCGTTTCTGCAGATAGATACATCCAGGAAATCAATTTTGTGATTTACTTCCTTAGATATAGTGAGCTTAATGGAAGGAAATTTTTCCGTAATGGAGTTGATCAGTATCTGTAGTTCAGACTCGGAATGTGGCCGTTGATCTGGAGATCAATTCTAAGTTTTGGCAACAAAAATAAGAAAAATTCAAATGTAGAATCTGGCAACAATCTTAGTCCTCCATTGGCGTGATGAAGACCTAAGATAAGGTCGAAAGCTTCCAACTTACGAACTTTTTGTAAAAGTTTCAGTTAACGTAACTAGCGTGATCAAGTTACCTTTATTTGTTAATATTGTTACGTGTCTTGCCCATAATTGTCACATTATCTTTATTTTGAATAATTTTCTTTTTACCTTTTATTCCCTTATTGATGTCCCTTTCTGCCAAAAGTTTTTTGCTTTGGATTAAATGGGCTCCCATTTCAGATCTTTCTCTGTAGGCTTTCTCAAGATTGTTTTTCCAATCTTCTAGAAGCATTTTATTAAGCTCAATCAATATTCTGATATGTGTTTTCTAATAGTTCAATCATTCTTTTACATTTACTGATTTTAATTCTTTTTTTATGTATATGTTCCTTACTAATTAACTTGAGTTTCCCTTGTAGGTCACTTTTAAATGTATCCCATTTTTTAGTATTGGTTATATTTTCAATGGTGGTGTTAATGTAATGTTTAATTTCATTAAGACTCCTCATTTTCTAATATCCCCTTATTAAGTTTCCAATATGGTTCCCTATGTCTATGGATTTCAGAATTTAATGTCAATTTTACATGTTAAAGTAACAATGGCATGATCTGAAATGTAATAGTGGGTAGTGTTTATGAATTCTTTTTATGTTTATGTTTCTCTTACAAATATTCTCTGGAGTAAAAATATAATCCAGTCTGGATTCTATGCCATTGTTGCCTATCCTGGTAACCCCATTCTCTGCTGCATCAGCAAATTCCCAGGTGTCCTTAAATTTTCTTTTATGAATTATAGTGCTTAGGATTTTGTGTGTAGTTTCTGGATTAGTCCTAAAAGTGCTATTATTTGGTATAGTGGTGTTGAAATCCCCACAGAGAAAATCTGTTCCTCCATAGTTATTCATTTTTTGTGTGATTTTTTGAAGAAAAAAACATGTCTCTATTTTGCTTTACGTGAAGCATATGTGTTGTGGATGACAATATGTGTTTTTTTGTACATTAATTCAACAGTGATAAAGTTGCCTGTAATATCACACTCAGATCGCTTTAGGGTTGCACCATTCTTTGTATTAATACTGATTGCGACACCTCCTCTATGAGAGGCGCCTAGAGAGAACCATGATTTGAACCCATAGTGACTCCTGAAACCCTTGATGTCCCTCATATCCTTGAAGAGTACTTCTTGGATGCAAAGGACATCAATGTTTTCATTTAGCATGTATGACAGGACCCTGTCATGTTTTTGTTTTTTATTAAATCCTTGTATATTGATTGTAGCAATTTTAAAATTAGTTTTAGTCATTTTTTTCTTATACTGTTTCTGAGTTCTGATAGTAGTGTTCTTATTAGTATTTTTACTCTTGTTTTGGTTTTTAGCCATGTTCTGGATAATGTCCAAAAGATGTTTAGAAAAGGTGTTGTGTGTTTTATGTTGTGTATTTGGCATAATTGAAACCAGATTACCTGTGTGATTGTGTTGCTGAAATGTGACAGTGTCTAAGGTCAGCTTTATTTTATTGTGTTTTGTCTGTGTCTTGTATATCTAGCTGCTTCTTCTTTTTGAACTTGTTTTTCTATTGTTGTTCTTTTCAGTTGTGTAACTCTTATAGGAGGCTTAGATGGTTTACTGGTTGTTGTTGTTTTTTTTTTGTTTTTTTTTTTTATAGTTCCTGGTTTTGAGGTTGTTGGAATGATAGATGGTGCTCTTGGTGTGTTGTGTTCACTACCATCTGTACTTGTATCTGTTGCTGATTTATCTGAGGATGATTTGTCTGTATCTTGTAGGTTGTTTTCTCTGTAGATGTCTGTGTTGGCTTCTTCTTCATGTTGTGTTGCTGAATTGTCTGTGTTGTCTTCCTCTTCTGAAAAAGGATTTTATATGTTTTTTATGTCCTCTTCCTCATTTTGTGATGCTGATGTGTCTGCATTGTCTTCTTCCTCATAAATTTGTTTCTGCACATTTTCAGTTGCTTCTGCAAATGATCTGTTTGTGTTGTATTTTTCTGATTGTGTGTTTTATACTGGTGTTGAGGTATATTTAGTGTAGGAAATTCCTTGTTTATTCTGTTGAGTTCAATTTGTATTTGCTCCTCTGTGTGTTTATCAATGGGTTGTTTATCATGTTCCCTAACTTGTTTATTTTTTTTAGGGCATTGATTAAGTTAATGTTCTGTGCTTCTGCAGCCCCTACATGGATCTTTACATATCCCTGAGATGTGTCCCTTTTTATTGCAGTTTATGCAGTAGCTGGTTGTGCAATTTGTAATATCATGTTCTGTTGATGATCATTTTCTGCATGTTGGTATTTGTCCCCTGTATGTACATTTGCCAAAGTATGGCCCAAATTTAATATAGGATGGTACATTTTTGTTCAACTTCATTCTAATTATACGGTACCCGTTTAATATCCCTTTGAACTCTGGACAAGATTTTTCTGTGTACCTTTGGAACTCTATGTCAATTCTTTCCCCTTTCGGGCCATATTTCTCAAAGATACTTCTTATTGTGACTTCTTCTATGCATAGGGGTATGTGCCTTAGTATTATGCTGGATCTAGCCAGAGTGTTCACTATGTTAACTTGTGTACCATCATCTAAAGTAATGGTTTCTCTCTGAACTATATCTAGATAATTATTCCTTGATCTAAGTGAAACATGTAATTGATTTAGGTCACTTAGCATTTCAATTCCTATTACTTCTCCTTCTATATTTAGTAATTTGTTTATGGCCCTGACCTCCAGGATAGCCTCGTGTATGCTATAGCATGCCAGGATGACCACGTGGCTCCTGGTAGCTGTTGCTTCCTCTTGATTCATATTTTTTCCAAACTTGTAGAAATTATATTATGGGTGAAAAATATTATTGTGGTTGTGTTATATATGGTACGTTTTTATCTTTGTATACAGTTATTTTTTTTTAAACAATTTGTGTATATCAAATATAGTTACATGTTGAAATGTCTATACGCACTTTTTTATATAATTTTGTACGGAATATGGCAAACTAATTATTTGTTTCAGGAAGATAAAACCCTCTCACTTGAGACAATGCAGCATATAATTATACTTCCTAGGTCTCAAAATAGCAATATTAACCTCTCGCTCCTTGTCATTCCTTCTTTTCCAGATTTGAAACTTACTTATTGAGATAATTATTTGTATTATGTTGTCAAAGTATTTTTTCTCGTATATTGTTTTATGATAGAGAATATTTTCAATACTGAGTTTGTTTTTTAATTTAAGATACTTTTCCACCCATTTCCATATTTCTTCATTTTGTGTGCACTGCACAAAGAGCTGTTGTAAGTTTTCAGTTTGGTCACAATGAGGACACTTATCACTAAAAGCTATATTTATTTTTTTGCACCATTCCATTGTTGGAATAATGTGAATTATTTTAAAATTTAGATTTCTTATGGTAGTTTGTAATTTTATTTTACTCAGGTTTTGCCAGGCTTCTTTTTCAGTTTGTTTATTGACTTTAGTGCTGAGATTGGTTGGTCCTTTTTCATAATACAGTAACAATTATAAAGAATTCTTATTTTATCATCTGGAATGATGTTGTTACCTATGCTTTTTTTTATGATTTCAATTAAGTCATTACAGTTATTTTTAATTTCTTCTGCAGGAAAAAAGTCTAAAGGTTTACTATTAGGTTTGTTCATAATTTTTTGAAAATAATTACCACAGAGGTATTTTAAGAAGCCTTGAGATGGGCGCTGTTCTGCTTTCAAGAGATTATGAATCCCTTTAAGTTTACAAATTTTAGCCAAAATAAAAGGACTCTTTAGTCCCACTCCTCCATCATGTTGATAGTTATACATGGTTGTTCTCTTGATCTTTTCTCCTCTTCCATCCCACAGAAAACTGAATGCTGCCCTCTCCAGTCTCACAGTGATATCCCTTCCTGGTGTTTCCACCTGGAAGACATACATAAATGCCGGATAAAAGACTGCATTCATCATCTGTGCTCTGGCATAGTAGGAGAGATCTTCATCTTTAAAAGTATGAGTGTACTGTTGTAATTTAGAAAATTTGTCCTCCCAAGTATCAGTCATTTTAACTCCTTTGATGTCAAAATTAATCCCTAAAATTTTAATCTCCTTATTTATGTTACCTAACCTTTTATCTTTTTCTTTGCAATTCCCAAATAAAAGAGTGTTGGTTTTGGTAGTATTTAGTTCAGACCCTGTCATTTTGCTAAACTCATCATAAACCTTAAATATATTTTCAACATCCTTTTCTTCCTTGGCAAATAGCACCAAATCATCTGAATATGCCAGGTGTTTTTGTTTCTATTCCCCAATCTTGGAATAGGTATCCCTTTTATACTTGGGCTACTATCCAACTTTTCAAGGAGTACATTAATACATATGATATATAGAACTGGAGAAAGTGCGCACCCTTTCCGAATTCCTCTCTCAGTTTGAATGAACTCACTTAATTTATTTCTGAATATTATTCTGCAATTAGTGTTGGTATATATTTCCTTGAGAATTTTGATATTTTTTCTGGGAAGCATGTGCTTTTCTAATATATAAAATAAGAAGTTCCTGTTAACCATATCAAAAGCTTTTTTCTGATCTAGGAAGATAATTGCTGATTTAATTCCTTTTTTATTAATATACTGAATTATGTATTTTAAGCCTAAAATATTATTGTGAATAAATCTCCCTTTAATTCCACATGCCTGACTGGGACTTAACCATCTGTCCAGGTGTGTTGATATTCTGTTTACAATGAGTTTTGCAAATATTTTATAATCAGTATTTAAAATAGATATGGGCCTCCAACCTTCAGGATTATCCCTGTTTCCTTTTTTTTTAAAAAGAAGTTTAATTAAATTAGTTTTCATTGATTTGGCGCATTTAGAAGAATATAACATATTGTTCATAATTTTGGTAAATTTTTTCCAATAACCTCCCATGTTTTCTTGTAGAACTCAATTGGGAGCCCATGTATTCCTAGGGAAGAGCCATTTGGAAGCAAGAAAACTGCTCTTCTCACTTCTATTTAATCAAATCTTTTTTCAAGAGCCTTCTTTTCTTCTTCATTAAATTTAAATATGATTTCTGGTTCTGTATCATTATCGTTACTTTTATAACCCAATAAATTCTTGAAATAGTTTTAAAATTTTTCCTCAGTTGTTTTATTTGAAGTAATGTTAACATTATCTTTATCAAATAAAGGTAACTTGATCACGCTAGTTACGTTAACTGAAACTTTTACAAAAAGTTCGTAAGTTGGAAGCTTTCGACCTTATCTTAGGTCTTCATCACGCCAATGGAGGACTAAGATTGTTGCCAGATTCTACATTTGAATTTTTCTTATTTTTGTTGCCAAAACTTAGAATTGATCTCCAGATCAACGGAATGTAGAGAGGAGATTCGGAGTTGCAAGTCATTGAGTTGAACATAATTTCTATGCTTTCACGGTAACGGAGGGCAAAACGATTGTCAAAAGAAGCAATTCGTTTTGCTTCGTTCCAGTGGGGAACTGCAGATGTGTCTTCCATTGTCAAAATAGACAAGGCAGTATTGGGATTGGCTTTCGAAACATCTTTTCTATGTTCTAAAATTCTATGGCTAATGTTCCTGTATGTGCTTCCAATGTATAAGTTATCCCCAGTAGAAGAAGAGATAGGAATGCAGTAAACTCCTGGGAGGTTCAGGCTTTCAACTTTGTCCCTATCCCTTTGTAGAAGTTTCAAGATGTTTGGGGTAGATTTAATGGCAAGATGGTAACCAAAACTTCTAAAAAGAATCTGTAACTTATAAGCATAGGAAGGATGGTAAGGAACAGAACCACAGAATTTCAGGTCTTGTGAGGAAGGAGGCATTCAATTTTCGAATGGTTTTCATATTTCTTTATCAGGGAGTTGACTATAACAGCAGGGAAACCATGAGAGAGGGCTATTGTAGAAATTTTGGAGAGTTCTTCTTGAAGAGAGAGTTGGTTGTTGCAAATGATATGAGCCCTGTGGATGTAGGACTTCAATGCTGCAAGTTTGTAGAGATGCAGGGTGCAAGATTTGTAGGGAATGATGTTAGTGGCCGCAGAAGGTTTTCGATAGACGGAACGAGTAATGGAGAGATCAGCGTTTCTGCAGATAGATACATCCAGGAAATCAATTTTGTGATTTACTTCCTTAGATATAGTGAGCTTAATGGAAGGAAAATTTTCAGTAATGGAGTTGATCAGTATCTGTAGTTCAGACTCGGAATGTGGCCAACTAAAGAAAATGTCGTCTACATATCTTAACCATAGGGAAGGTTGAAAAGGGTATAGAGGAATGGTGGAAACTTCAATATGTTGCATGTAGATTTCAGCAAGCAGAGGGGAAAGAGGTGGGCCCATGGGGAGACCAGATTGTTGCCTATACACAATTTTGTTGAAAACAAAACAACTGTGTTGATGAATAGTGTGGAAACAATCATAAAGATATTTGATAAGAGGACCGGGGGTTCAAAATGAAGAATCAATTTCTTCATGAGGAGCATGTAGGAATCAAAATATGGTACAGAGGGAAACAAAGATTCTACATCAAGAGTATACAGATTATCACAAGGAGAAAAGGAATTAGGATGGTTGTGGATGAAGTTTGAAGTAGAGACAACTGTATGAGGATGGTTGGCTGCCAGGGATTTGCATTTGAGGACCAATCTCTTTTCAAGGTTTACTGCTGGAGAAAAAGAATATTCCACTAAAGGTCTGATGGGGTTACCAGCTTTATGCAGTTTCACTTGCAGGAAGAGCCTGGGAGTTCTAAAGTAAGGAGGGGGTGATATATCACCAAGGAAGGATTGAAGAGTCTCTTTCTTAGCTAATCTGTCAACTGAGTTTTTGAGTGAGTTGGTGTTGTCTGACTGTAAAGGGATGCAGTTAGCAGATGTAAGAAAAGAAAGCACTTTTTGGTTTAGAGTTTCTTTACCAATGATGACTGGGCAACCAACTTTATCTGCTTTGCATACGGCTAGGTCATTTTCTTGAATAAATGACCTGAATTCTTTTAAACAAGAAGAGTACTTGATTGGCACAGAATTTTGCTTGGATAAGATAACAGCAGCGTTGGCACGAAGTATAGGCTGCTGAACAGTCTCAGTTCTGTGGATGGCTGATTCTTTAACAGAAACAGTTTGTGGAAGATTGATAGGAAGAGCAGGTGAAAATTTTGGGCCTAATGATAAGAAGTTATCCAAGCTAGGAGGAATAGTGACAGAAGAAAGATTTACATACTTTGGCTTGTCAGTAGAGGCTGATGACGGAGATGTTGCTTGACTTTTTTGCTTGGAGAGTAGAAAATTGAATTTCTTTGTATGGCGAGCATATTCATTTACTTCAATCGTTGTGAGGGTTTGGTTGATGCGAACCATGAAAATATCAAGCAAAGCAGGATGAGTGGTAGCAGCCAGTGATTGGTAGCTAATGTAGCAGGAAAGTTCAGTTTTAGCAATGGAGGAACGCAGAGTCACGGATAGCGGCAGATAGGAGGTTATGGCTGGTTTCCTGTAGTAATGCACGGCACCGTCCTTTGAAGATGGGTTTGCAGATCTGAAAAGCTTGGGGAAGAATGTCAGAAGTCTTGTAGGAAACAAGAAAACGAAGCCTGCAAAGAGAATTAGTGACTTGAGTCCGAAGTTTCCGGAAGGAAATCCAATCTTTCGTCCAGTCCAAAATAAAATGCCCGGAAGTTGCGTAGCTTTGAAACATTGACGATTATGGGCAAAACACGTAACAATATTAACAACTAAAGGTAACTTGATCACGCTAGTTACGTTAACTGAAACTTTTACAAAAGTTCGTTAGTTGGAAGCTTTCGACCTTATCTTAGGTCTTCATCACGCCAATGGAAGACTAAGATTGTTGCCAGATTCTACATTTGAATTTTTCTTATTTTTGTTGCCAAAACTTAGAATTGATCTCCAGATCAACGGAATGTAGAGAGGAGATTCGGAGTTGCAAGTCATTGAGTTGAACATAATTTCTATGCTTTCACGGTAACGGAGGGCAAAACGATTGTCAAAAGAAGCAATTCGTTTTGCTTCGTTCCAGTGGGGAACTGCAGATGTGTCTTCCATTGTCAAAATAGACAAGGCAGTATTGGGATTGGCTTTCGAAACATCTTTTCTATGTTCTAAAATTCTATGGCTAATGCTCCTGTATGTGCTTCCAATGTATAAGTTATCCCCAGTAGAAGAAGAGATAGGAATGCAGTAAACTCCTGGGAGGTTCAGGCTTTCAACTTTGTCCCTATCCCTTTGTAAAAGTTTCAAGATGTTTGGGGTAGATTTAATGGCAAGATGGTAACCAAAACTTCTAAAAAGAATCTGTAACTTATAAGCATAGGAAGGATGGTAAGGAACAGAACCACAGAATTTCAGGTCTTCTTTCTTGTGAGGAAGGAGGCATTCGATTTTCGAATGGTTTTCATATTTCTTTATGAGGGAGTTGACTATAACAGCAGGGAAACCATGAGAGAGGGCTATTGTAGAAATTTTGGAGAGTTCTTCTTGAAGAGAGAGTTGGTTGTTGCAAATGATATGAGCCCTGTGGATGTAGGACTTCAATGCTGCAAGTTTGTAGAGATGCAGGGTGCAAGATTTGTAGGGAATGATGTTAGTGGCCGCAGAAGGTTTTCGATAGATGGAACGAGTAATGGAGAGATCAGCGTTTCTGCAGATAGATACATCCAGGAAATCAATTTTGTGATTTACTTCCTTAGATATAGTGAGCTTAATGGAAGGAAATTTTTCCGTAATGGAGTTGATCAGTATCTGTAGTTCAGACTCGGAATGTGGCCGTTGATCTGGAGATCAATTCTAAGTTTTGGCAACAAAAATAAGAAAAATTCAAATGTAGAATCTGGCAACAATCTTAGTCCTCCATTGGCGTGATGAAGACCTAAGATAAGGTCGAAAGCTTCCAACTTACGAACTTTTTGTAAAAGTTTCAGTTAACGTAACTAGCGTGATCAAGTTACCTTTATTTGTTAATATTGTTACGTGTCTTGCCCATAATTGTCACATTATCTTTATTTTGAATAATTTTCTTTTTACCTTTTATTCCCTTATTGATGTCCCTTTCTGCCAAAAGTTTTTTGCTTTGGATTAAATGGGCTCCCATTTCAGATCTTTCTCTGTAGGCTTTCTCAAGATTGTTTTTCCAATCTTCTAGAAGCATTTTATTAAGCTCAATCAATATTCTGATATGTGTTTTCTAATAGTTCAATCATTCTTTTACATTTACTGATTTTAATTCTTTTTTTATGTATATGTTCCTTACTAATTAACTTGAGTTTCCCTTGTAGGTCACTTTTAAATGTATCCCATTTTTTAGTATTGGTTATATTTTCAATGGTGGTGTTAATGTAATGTTTAATTTCATTAAGACTCCTCATTTTCTAATATCCCCTTATTAAGTTTCCAATATGGTTCCCTATGTCTATGGATTTCAGAATTTAATGTCAATTTTACATGTTAAAGTAACAATGGCATGATCTGAAATGTAATAGTGGGTAGTGTTTATGAATTCTTTTTTTATGTTTATGTTTCTCTTACAAATATTCTCTGGAGTAAAAATATAATCCAGTCTGGATTCTATGCCATTGTTGCCTATCCTGGTAACCCCATTCTCTGCTGCATCAGCAAATTCCCAGGTGTCCTTAAATTTTCTTTTATGAATTATAGTGCTTAGGATTTTGTGTGTAGTTTCTGGATTAGTCCTAAAAGTGCTATTATTTGGTATAGTGGTGTTGAAATCCCCACAGAGAAAATCTGTTCCTCCATAGTTATTCATTTTTTGTGTGATTTTTTGAAGAAAAAAACATGTCTCTATTTTGCTTTACGTGAAGCATATGTGTTGTGGATGACAATATGTGTTTTTTTGTACATTAATTCAACAGTGATAAAGTTGCCTGTAATATCACACTCAGATCGCTTTAGGGTTGCACCATTCTTTGTATTAATACTGATTGCGACACCTCCTCTATGAGAGGCGCCTAGAGAGAACCATGATTTGAACCCATAGTGACTCCTGAAACCCTTGATGTCCCTCATATCCTTGAAGAGTACTTCTTGGATGCAAAGGACATCAATGTTTTCATTTAGCATGTATGACAGGACCCTGTCATGTTTTTGTTTTTTATTAAATCCTTGTATATTGATTGTAGCAATTTTAAAATTAGTTTTAGTCATTTTTTTTCTTATACTGTTTCTGAGTTCTGATAGTAGTGTTCTTATTAGTATTTTTACTCTTGTTTTGGTTTTTAGCCATGTTCTGGATAATGTCCAAAAGATGTTTAGAAAAGGTGTTGTGTGTTTTATGTTGTGTATTTGGCATAATTGAAACCAGATTACCTGTGTGATTGTGTTGCTGAAATGTGACAGTGTCTAAGGTCAGCTTTATTTTATTGTGTTTTGTCTGTGTCTTGTATATCTAGCTGCTTCTTCTTTTTGAACTTGTTTTTCTATTGTTGTTCTTTTCAGTTGTGTAACTCTTATAGGAGGCTTAGATGGTTTACTGGTTGTTGTTGTTTTTTTTTTGTTTTTTTTTTTTTTATAGTTCCTGGTTTTGAGGTTGTTGGAATGATAGATGGTGCTCTTGGTGTGTTGTGTTCACTACCATCTGTACTTGTATCTGTTGCTGATTTATCTGAGGATGATTTGTCTGTATCTTGTAGGTTGTTTTCTCTGTAGATGTCTGTGTTGGCTTCTTCTTCATGTTGTGTTGCTGAATTGTCTGTGTTGTCTTCCTCTTCTGAAAAAGGATTTTATATGTTTTTTATGTCCTCTTCCTCATTTTGTGATGCTGATGTGTCTGCATTGTCTTCTTCCTCATAAATTTGTTTCTGCACATTTTCAGTTGCTTCTGCAAATGATCTGTTTGTGTTGTATTTTTCTGATTGTGTGTTTTATACTGGTGTTGAGGTATATTTAGTGTAGGAAATTCCTTGTTTATTCTGTTGAGTTCAATTTGTATTTGCTCCTCTGTGTGTTTATCAATGGGTTGTTTATCATGTTCCCTAACTTGTTTATTTTTTTTAGGGCATTGATTAAGTTAATGTTCTGTGCTTCTGCAGCCCCTACATGGATCTTTACATATCCCTGAGATGTGTCCCTTTTTATTGCAGTTTATGCAGTAGCTGGTTGTGCAATTTGTAATATCATGTTCTGTTGATGATCATTTTCTGCATGTTGGTATTTGTCCCCTGTATGTACATTTGCCAAAGTATGGCCCAAATTTAATATAGGATGGTACATTTTTGTTCAACTTCATTCTAATTATACGGTACCCGTTTAATATCCCTTTGAACTCTGGACAAGATTTTTCTGTGTACCTTTGGAACTCTATGTCAATTCTTTCCCCTTTCGGGCCATATTTCTCAAAGATACTTCTTATTGTGACTTCTTCTATGCATAGGGGTATGTGCCTTAGTATTATGCTGGATCTAGCCAGAGTGTTCACTATGTTAACTTGTGTACCATCATCTAAAGTAATGGTTTCTCTCTGAACTATATCTAGATAATTATTCCTTGATCTAAGTGAAACATGTAATTGATTTAGGTCACTTAGCATTTCAATTCCTATTACTTCTCCTTCTATATTTAGTAATTTGTTTATGGCCCTGACCTCCAGGATAGCCTCGTGTATGCTATAGCATGCCAGGATGACCACGTGGCTCCTGGTAGCTGTTGCTTCCTCTTGATTCATATTTTTTCCAAACTTGTAGAAATTATATTATGGGTGAAAAATATTATTGTGGTTGTGTTATATATGGTACGTTTTTATCTTTGTATTCAGTTATTTTTTTAAACAATTTGTGTATATCAAATATAGTTACATGTTGAAATGTCTATACGCACTTTTTTATATAATTTTGTACGGAATATGGCAAACTAATTATTTGTTTCAGGAAGATAAAACCCTCTCACTTGAGACAATGCAGCATATAATTATACTTCCTAGGTCTCAAAATAGCAATATTAACCTCTCGCTCCTTGTCATTCCTTCTTTTCCAGATTTGAAACTTACTTATTGAGATAATTATTTGTATTATGTTGTCAAAGTATTTTTTCTCGTATATTGTTTTATGATAGAGAATATTTTCAATTCTGAGTTTGTTTTTTAATTTAAGATACTTTTCCACCCATCTCCATATTTCTTCATTTTGTGTGCACTGCACAAAGAGCTGTTGTAAGTTTTCAGTTTGGTCACAATGAGGACACTTATCACTAAAAGCTATATTTATTTTTTTGCACCATTCCATTGTTGAAATAATGTGAATTATTTTAAAATTTAGATTTCTTATGGTAGCTTGTAATTTTATTTTACTCAGGTTTTGCCAGGCTTCTTTTTCAGTTTGTTTATTGACTTTAGTGCTGAGATTGGTTGGTCCTTTTTCATAATACAGTAACAATTATAAAGAATTCTTATTTTATCATCTGGAATGATGTTGTTACCTATGCTTTTTTTTTTTATGATTTCAATTAAGTCATTACAGTTATTTTTAATTTCTTCTGCAGGAAAAAAGTCTAAAGGTTTACTATTAGGTTTGTTCATAATTTTTTGAAAATAATTACCACAGAGGTATTTTAAGAAGCCTTGAGATGGGCGCTGTTCTGCTTTCAAGAGATTATGAATCCCTTTAAGTTTACAAATTTTAGCCAAAATAAAAGGACTCTTTAGTCCTACTCCTCCATCATGTTGACAGTTATACGTGGTTATCCTCTTGATCTTTTCTCCTCTTCCATCCCACAGAAAACTGAATGCTGCCCTCTCCAATCTCACAGTGATATCGCTTCCTGGTGTTTCCACCTGGAAGACATACATAAATGCTGAATAAAAGACTGCATTCACTATCTGTGCTCTGGCATAGTAGGAGAGATCTTCATCTTTAAAAGTATGAGTGTACTGTTGTAATTTAGAAAATTTGTCCTCCCAAGTATCAGTCATTTTAACACCTTTGATGTCAAAATTAATCCCTAAAATTTTAATCTCCTTATTTATGTTACCTAACCTTTTATCTTTTTCTTTGCAATTCCCAAATAAAAGAGTGTTGGTTTTGGTAGTATTTAGTTCAGACCCTGTCATTTTGCTAAACTCATCATAAACCTTAAATATATTTTCAACATCCTTTTCTTCCTTGGCAAATAGCACCAAATCATCTGAATATGCCAGGTGTTTTTTGTTTCTATTCCCCAATCCTGGAAATAGGTATCCCTTTTATACTTGGGCTACTATCCAACTTTTCAAGGAGTACATTAATACATATGATATATAGAACTGGAGAAAGGGCGCACCCTTGCCGAATTCCTCTCTCAGTTTGAATGTACTCACTTAATTTATTTTTGAATATTATTCTGCAATTAGTGTTGGTATATATTTCCTTGAGAATTTTGATATTTTTTCTAAGAAGCATGTGCTTTTCTAATATATAAAATAAGAAGTTCCTGTTAACGATATCAAAAGCTTTTTTCTGATCTAGGAAGATAATTGCTGATTTAATTCCTTTTTATTAATATACTGAATTATGTATTTTAAGCCTAAAATATTATTGTGAATAAATCTCCCTTTAACTCCACATGCCTGACTGGGACTTAACCATCTGTCAAGGTGTCTTGATATTCTGTTTACAATGAGTTTTGCAAATATTTTATAATCAGTATTTAAAATAGATATGGGCCTCCAACCCTCAGGATTATCCCTGTTTCCTTTATTTTTAAAAAGAAGTTTAATTAGATTAGTTTTCATTGATTTGGGGCATTTAGAAGAATATAACATGTTGTTCATAATTTTGGTAAATTTTTTTCCAATAACCTCCCATGTTTTCTTGTAGAACTCAATTGGGAGCCCATGTATTCCTAGGGAAGAGCCATTTGGAAGCAGAAAACTGCTCTTCTCACTTCTATTTTATCAAATCTTTTTTCAAGAGCCTTCTTTTCTTCTTCATTAAATTTAAATTTGATTTCTGGTTCTATATCATTATCATTACTTTTATAACCCAATAAATTCTTGAAATAGTTTTAAAATTTTTCCTCAGTTGTTTTATTTGAAGTAATGTTAACATTATCTTTATTTTGAATAATTTTCTTTTTACCTTTTATTCCCTTATTGATGTCCCTTTCTGCCAAAAGTTTTTTGCTTTGGATTAAATGGGCTCCCGTTTCAGATCTTTCTCTGTAGGCTTTCTCAAGATTGTTTTTCCAATCTTCTAGAAGCATTTTATTAAGCTCAATGTTCTGATATGTGTTTTCTAATAGTTCAATCATTCTTTTACATTTACTGATTTTAATTCTTTTTTTATGTATATGTTCCTTACTAATTAACTTGAGTTTCCCTTGTAGGTCACTTTTAAATGTATCCCATTTTTTAGTATTGGTTATATTTTCAGTGGTGGTGTTAATGTAATGTTTAATTTCATTAAGACTCCTCATTTTCTAATATCCCCTTATTAAGTTTCCAATATGGTTCCCTATGTCTATGGATTTCAGAATTAATGTCAATTTTACATGTTAAAGTAACAATGGCATGATCTGAAATGTAATAGTGGGTAGTGTTTAGGAATTCTTTTTTTATGTTTATGTTTCTCTTACAAATATTCTCTGGAGTAAAAATATAATCCAGTCTGGATTCTATGCCATTGTTGCCTATCCTGGTAACCCCATTCTCTGCTGCATCAGCAAATTCCCAGGTGTCCTTAAATTTTCTTTTATGAATTATAGTGCTTAGGATTTTGTGTGTAGTTTCTGGATTAGTCCTAGAAGTGCTATTATTTGGTATAGTGGTGTTGAAATCCCCACTGAGAAACTCTGTTCCTCCATAGTTATTCATTTTTTGTGTGATTTTTTGAAGAAAAAACATGTCTCTATTTTACTTTACATGGAGCATATATGTGTTGTGGATGACAATATGTGTGTTTTTGTACATTAATTCAACAGTGATAAAGTTGCCTGTAATATCACACTCGAATCGCTTTAGGGTTGCACCATTCTTTGTATTAATACTGATTGCTACACCTCCTCTATGAGAGGCGCCTAGAGAGAACTATGATTTGAACCCATAGTTACTCCTGAAACCCTTGATGTCCCTCATATCCTTAAAGAGTACTTCTTGGATGCAAAGGACATCAATGTTTTCATTTAGCATGTATGACAGGACCCTGTCATGTTTTTGTTTTTTATTAAATCCTTGTATATTGATTGTAGCAATTTTAAAATTAGTTTTAGTCATTTTTTGTTCTTATACTGTTTCTGAGTTCTGATAGTAGTGTTCTTATTAGTATTTTTACTCTTGTTTTGGTTTTTAGCCATGTTCTGGATAATGTCCAAAAGATGTTTAGAAAAGGTGTTGTGTGTTTTATGTTGTGTATTTGGCATAATTGAAACCAGATTACCTGTGTGATTGTGTTGCTGAAATGTGACAGTGTCTAAGGTCAGCTTTATTTTATTGTGTTTTGTCTGTGTCTTGTATATCTAGCTGCTTCTTCTTTTTGAACTTGTTTTTCTATTGTTGTTCTTTTCAGTTGTGTAACTCTTATAGGAGGCTTAGATGGTTTACTGGTTGTTGTTGTTTTTTTTTTTGTTTTTTTTTTTTATAGTTCCTGGTTTTGAGGTTGTTGGAATGATAGATGGTGCTCTTGGTGTGTTGTGTTCACTACCATCTGTACTTGTATCTGTTGCTGATTTATCTGAGGATGATTTGTCTGTATCTTGTAGGTTGTTTTCTCTGTAGATGTCTGTGTTGGCTTCTTCTTCATGTTGTGTTGCTGAATTGTCTGTGTTGTCTTCCTCTTCTGAAAAAGGATTTTATATGTTTTTTATGTCCTCTTCCTCATTTTGTGATGCTGATGTGTCTGCATTGTCTTCTTCCTCATAAATTTGTTTCTGCACATTTTCAGTTGCTTCTGCAAATGATCTGTTTGTGTTGTATTTTTCTGATTGTGTGTTTTATACTGGTGTTGAGGTATATTTAGTGTAGGAAATTCCTTGTTTATTCTGTTGAGTTCAATTTGTATTTGCTCCTCTGTGTGTTTATCAATGGGTTGTTTATCATGTTCCCTAACTTGTTTATTTTTTTTAGGGCATTGATTAAGTTAATGTTCTGTGCTTCTGCAGCCCCTACATGGATCTTTACATATCCCTGAGATGTGTCCCTTTTTATTGCAGTTTATGCAGTAGCTGGTTGTGCAATTTGTAATATCATGTTCTGTTGATGATCATTTTCTGCATGTTGGTATTTGTGCCCTGTATGTACATTTGCCAAAGTATGGCCCAAATTTAATATACGATGGTACATTTTTGTTCAACTTCATTCTAATTATACGGTACCCGTTTAATATCCCTTTGAACTCTGGACAAGATGTTTCTGTGTACCTTTGGAACTCTATGTCAATTCTTTCCCCTTTCGGGCCATATTTCTCAAAGATACTTCTTATTGTGACTTCTTCTATGCATAGGGGTATGTGCCTTAGTATTATGCTGGATCTAGCCAGAGTGTTCACTATGTTAACTTGTGTACCATCATCTAAAGTAATGGTTTCTCTCTGAACTATATCTAGATAATTATTCCTTGATCTAAGTGAAACATGTAATTGATTTAGGTCACTTAGCATTTCAATTCCTATTACTTCTCCTTCTATATTTAGTAATTTGTTTATGGCTCTGACCTCCAGGATAGCCTCGTGTATGCTATAGCATGCCAGGATGACCACGTGGCTCCTGGTAGCTGTTGCTTCCTCTTGATTCATATTTTTTCCAAACTTGTAGAAATTATATTATGGGTGAAAAATATTATTGTGGTTGTGTTATATATGGTACGTTTTTATCTTTGTATACAGTTATTTTTTTAAACAATTTGTGTATATCAAATATAGTTACATGTTGAAATGTCTATACGCACTTTTTTATATAATTTTGTACTGAATATGGCAAACTAATTATTTGTTTCAGGAAGATAAAACCCTCTCACTTGAGACAATGCAGCATATAATTATACTTCCTAGGTCTCAAAATAGCAATATTAACCTCTTGCTCCTTGTCATTCCTTCTTTTCCAGATTTGAAACTTACTTATTGAGATAATTATTTGTATTATGTTGTCAAAGTATTTTTTCTCGTATATTGTTTTATGATAGAGAATATTTTCAATACTGAGTTTGTTTTTTAATTTAAGATACTTTTCCACCCATTTCCATATTTCTTCATTTTGTGTGCACTGCACAAAGAGCTGTTGTAAGTTTTCAGTTTGGTCACAATGAGGACACTTATCACTAAAAGCTATATTTATTTTTTTGCACCATTCCATTGTTGGAATAATGTGAATTATTTTAAAATTTAGATTTCTTATGGTAGCTTGTAATTTTATTTTACTCAGGTTTTGCCAGGCTTCTTTTTCAGTTTGTTTATTGACTTTAGTGCTGAGATTGGTTGGTCCTTTTTCATAATACAGTAACAATTATAAAGAATTCTTATTTTATCATCTGGAATGATGTTGTTACCTATGCTTTTTTATGATTTCAATTAAGTCATTACAGTTATTTTTAATTTCTTCTGCAGGAAAAAAGTCTAAAGGTTTACTATTAGGTTTGTTCATAATTTTTTGAAAATAATTACCACAGAGGTATTTTAAGAAGCCTTGAGATGGGCGCTGTTCTGCTTTCAAGAGATTATGAATCCCTTTAAGTTTACAAATTTTAGCCAAAATAAAAGGACTCTTTAGTCCCACTCCTCCATCATGTTGATAGTTATACATGGTTGTTCTCTTGATCTTTTCTCCTCTTCCATCCCACAGAAAACTGAATGCTGCCCTCTCCAGTCTCACAGTGATATCCCTTCCTGGTGTTTCCACCTGGAAGACATACATAAATGCTGGATAAAAGACTGCATTCACCATCTGTGCTCTGACATAGTAGGAGAGATCTTCATCTTTAAAAGTATGAGTGTACTGTTGTAATTTAGAAAATTTGTCCTCCCAAGTATCAGTCATTTTAACTCCTTTGATGTCAAAATTAATCCCTAAAATTTTAATCTCCTTATTTATTTAATAATCTAAAGTAACTTATGGGAATTTACTAGGAAAATTTTTTTCATTTATAGCAAATTTTCGGAGAAAACTCTTCTCCTTCTTCAGGCTCTCTTGTTGTTGTCACTTTTTGCTTGTCACTATCATGGTTACGGTTTACCTTGACGGTTACGGTTAACCTTGACGGTTTAGGTTATTTTTCAACAAATCCTGCCAGATGTTAGGCAGGGAAAATCCTTTGCAGTTACCTAACCTTTTATCTTTTTCTTTGCAATTCCCAAATAAAAGAGTGTTGGTTTTGGTAGTATTTAGTTCAGACCCTGTCATTTTGCTAAACTCATCATAAACCTTAAATATATTTTCAACATCCTTTTCTTCCTTGGCAAATAGCACCAAATCATCTGCATATGCCAGGTGTTTTTTGTTTCTATTCCCCAATCTTGGAATAGGTATCCCTTTTATACTTGGGCTACTATCCAACTTTTCAAGGAGTACATTAATACATATGATATATAGAACTGGAGAAAGTGTGCACCCTTTCCGAATTCCTCTCTCAGTTTGAATGAACTCACTTAATTTATTTCTGAATATTATTCTGCAATTAGTGTTGGTATATATTTCCTTGAGAATTTTGATATTTTTTCTGGGAAGCATGTGCTTTTCTAATATATAAAATAAGAAGTTCCTGTTAACCATATCAAAAGCTTTTTTCTGATCTAGGAAGATAATTGCTGATTTAATTCCTTTTTTATTAATATACTGAATTATGTATTTTAAGCCTAAAATATTATTGTGAATAAATCTCCCTTTAACTCCACATGCCTGACTGGGACTTAACCATCTGTCCAGGTGTGTTGATATTCTGTTTACAATGAGTTTTGCAAATATTTTATAATCAGTATTTAAAATAGATATGGGCCTCCAACCTTCAGGATTATCCCTGTTTCCTTTTTTTAAAAAAAGAAGTTTAATTAAATTAGTTTTCATTGATTTGGGGCATTTAGAAGAATATAACATATTGTTCATAATTTTGGTAAATTTTTTTCCAATAACCTCCCATGTTTTCTTGTAGAACTCAATTGGGAGCCCATGTATTCCTAGGGAAGAGCCATTTGGAAGCAAGAAAACTGCTCTTCTCACTTCTATTTAATCAAATCTTTTTTCAAGAGCCTTCTTTTCTTCTTCATTAAATTTAAATTTTATTTCTGGTTCTGTATAATTATCGTTACTTTTATAACCCAATAAATTCTTGAAATAGTTTTTAAATTTTTCCTCAGTTGTTTTATTTGAAGTAATGTTAACATTATCTTTATCAAATAAAGGTAACTTGATCACGCTAGTTACGTTAACTGAAACTTTTACAAAAAGTTCGTAAGTTGGAAGCTTTCGACCTTATCTTAGGTCTTCATCACGCCAATGGAGGACTAAGATTGTTGCCAGATTCTACATTTGAATTTTTCTTATTTTTGTTGCCAAAACTTAGAATTGATCTCCAGATCAACGGAATGTAGAGAGGAGATTCGGAGTTGCAAGTCATTGAGTTGAACATAATTTCTATGCTTTCACGGTAACGGAGGGCAAAACGATTGTCAAAAGAAGCAATTCGTTTTGCTTCGTTCCAGTGGGGAACTGCAGGTGTGTCTTCCATTGTCAAAATAGACAAGGCAGTATTGGGATTGGCTTTCGAAACATCTTTTCTATGTTCTAAAATTCTATGGCTAATGTTCCTGTATGTGCTTCCAATGTATAAGTTATCCCCAGTAGAAGAAGAGATAGGAATGCAGTAAACTCCTGGGAGGTTCAGGCTTTCAACTTTGTCCCTATCCCTTTGTAGAAGTTTCAAGATGTTTGGGGTAGATTTAATGGCAAGATGGTAACCAAAACTTCTAAAAAGAATCTGTAACTTATAAGCATAGGAAGGATGGTAAGGAACAGAACCACAGAATTTCAGGTCTTGTGAGGAAGGAGGCATTCAATTTTCGAATGGTTTTCATATTTCTTTATCAGGGAGTTGACTATAACAGCAGGGAAACCATGAGAGAGGGCTATTGTAGAAATTTTGGAGAGTTCTTCTTGAAGAGAGAGTTGGTTGTTGCAAATGATATGAGCCCTGTGGATGTAGGACTTCAATGCTGCAAGTTTGTAGAGATGCAGGGTGCAAGATTTGTAGGGAATGATGTTAGTGGCCGCAGAAGGTTTTCGATAGACGGAACGAGTAATGGAGAGATCAGCGTTTCTGCAGATAGATACATCCAGGAAATCAATTTTGTGATTTACTTCCTTAGATATAGTGAGCTTAATGGAAGGAAAATTTTCAGTAATGGAGTTGATCAGTATCTGTAGTTCAGACTCGGAATGTGGCCAGCTAATGAAAATGTCGTCTACATATCTTAACCATAGGGAAGGTTGAAAAGGGTATAGAGGAATGATGGAAACTTCAATATGTTGCATGTAGATTTCAGCAAGCAGAGGGGAAAGAGGTGGGCCCATGGGGAGACCAGATTGTTGCCTATACACAATTTTGTTGAAAACAAAACAACTGTGTTGATGAATAGTGTGGAAACAATCATAAAGATATTTGATAAGAGGACCGGGGGTTCAAAATGAAGAATCAATTTCTTCATGAGGAGCATGTAGGAATCAAAATATGGTACAGAGGGAAACAAAGATTCTACATCAAGAGTATACAGATTATCACAAGGAGAAAAGGAATTAGGATGGTTGTGGATGAAGTTTGAAGTAGAGACAACTGTATGAGGATGGTTGGCTGCCAGGGATTTGCATTTGAGGACAAGGTTTACTGCTGGAGAAAAAGAATATTCCACTAAAGGTCTGATGGGGTTACCAGCTTTATGCAGTTTCACTTGCAGGAAGAGCCTGGGAGTTCTAAAGTAAGGAGGGGGTGATATATCACCAAGGAAGGATTGAAGAGTCTCTTTCTTAGCTAATCTGTCAACTGAGTTTTTGAGTGGGTTGGTGTTGTCTGACTGTAAAGGGATGCAGTTAGCAGATGTAAGAAAAGAAAGCACTTTTTGGTTTAGAGTTTCTTTACCAATGATGACTGGGCAACCAACTTTATCTGCTTTGCATACGGCTAGGTCATTTTCTTGAATAAATGACCTGAATTCTTTTAAACAAGAAGAGTACTTGATTGGCACAGAATTTTGCTTGGATAAGATAACAGCAGCGTTGGCACGAAGTATAGGCTGCTGAACAGTCTCAGTTCTGTGGATGGCTGATTCTTTAACAGAAACAGTTTGTGGAAGATTGATAGGAAGAGCAGGTGAAAATTTTGGGCCTAATGATAAGAAGTTATCCAAGCTAGGAGGAATAGTGACAGAAGAAAGATTTACATACTTTGGCTTGTCAGTAGAGGCTGATGACTGAGATGTTGCTTGACTTTTTTGCTTGGAGAGTAGAAAATTGAATTTCTTTGTATGGCGAGCATATTCATTTACTTCAATCGTTGTGAGGGTTTGGTTGATGCGAACCATGAAAATATCAAGCAAAGCAGGATGAGTGGTAGCAGCCAGTGATTGGTAGCTAATGTAGCAGGAAAGTTCAGTTTTAGCAATGGAGGAACGCAGGTCACGGATAGCGGCAGATAGGAGGTTATGGCTGGTTTCCTGTAGTAACGCACGGCACCGTCCTTTGAAGATGGGTTTGCAGATCTGAAAAGCTTGGGGAAGAATGTCAGAAGTCTTGTAGGAAACAAGAAAACGAAGCCTGCAAAGAGAATTAGTGACTTGAGTCCGAAGTTTCCGGAAGGAAATCCAATCTTTCGTCAGTCCAAAATAAAATGCCCGGAAGTTGCGTAGCTTTGAAACATTGACGATTATGGGCAAAACACGTAACAATATTAACAACTAAAGGTAACTTGATCACGCTAGTTACGTTAACTGAAACTTTTACAAAAAGTTCGTTAGTTGGAAGCTTTCGACCTTATCTTAGGTCTTCATCACGCCAATGGAAGACTAAGATTGTTGCCAGATTCTACATTTGAATTTTTCTTATTTTTGTTGCCAAAACTTAGAATTGATCTCCAGATCAACGGAATGTAGAGAGGAGATTCGGAGTTGCAAGTCATTGAGTTGAACATAATTTCTATGCTTTCACGGTAACGGAGGGCAAAACGATTGTCAAAAGAAGCAATTCGTTTTGCTTCGTTCCAGTGGGGAACTGCAGATGTGTCTTCCATTGTCAAAATAGACAAGGCAGTATTGGGATTGGCTTTCGAAACATCTTTTCTATGTTCTAAAATTCTATGGCTAATGCTCCTGTATGTGCTTCCAATGTATAAGTTATCCCCAGTAGAAGAAGAGATAGGAATGCAGTAAACTCCTGGGAGGTTCAGGCTTTCAACTTTGTCCCTATCCCTTTGTAAAAGTTTCAAGATGTTTGGGGTAGATTTAATGGCAAGATGGTAACCAAAACTTCTAAAAAGAATCTGTAACTTATAAGCATAGGAAGTATGGTAAGGAACAGAACCACAGAATTTCAGGTCTTCTTTCTTGTGAGGAAGGAGGCATTCGATTTTCGAATGGTTTTCATATTTCTTTATGAGGGAGTTGACTATAACAGCAGGGAAACCATGAGAGAGGGCTATTGTAGAAATTTTGGAGAGTTCTTCTTGAAGAGAGAGTTGGTTGTTGCAAATGATATGAGCCCTGTGGATGTAGGACTTCAATGCTGCAAGTTTGTAGAGATGCAGGGTGCAAGATTTGTAGGGAATGATGTTAGTGGCCGCAGAAGGTTTTCGATAGACGGAACGAGTAATGGAGAGATCAGCGTTTCTGCAGATAGATACATCCAGGAAATCAATTTTGTGATTTACTTCCTTAGATATAGTGAGCTTAATGGAAGGAAAATTTTCAGTAATGGAGTTGATCAGTATCTGTAGTTCAGACTCGGAATGTGGCCAGCTAATGAAAATGTCGTCTACATATCTTAACCATAGGGAAGGTTGAAAAGGGTATAGAGGAATGATGGAAACTTCAATATGTTGCATGTAGATTTCAGCAAGCAGAGGGGAAAGAGGTGGGCCCATGGGGAGACCAGATTGTTGCCTATACACAATTTTGTTGAAAACAAAACAACTGTGTTGATGAATAGTGTGGAAACAATCATAAAGATCTTTGATAAGAGGACCGGGGGTTCAAAATGAAGAATCAATTTCTTCATGAGGAGCATGTAGGAATCAAAATATGGTACAGAGGGAAACAAAGATTCTGCATCAAGAGTATACAGATTATCACAAGGAGAAAAGGAATTAGGATGGTTGTGGATGAAGTTTGAAGTAGAGACAACTGTATGAGGATGGTTGGCTGCCAGGGATTTGCATTTGAGGACCAATCTCTTTTCAAGGTTTACTGCTGGAGAAAAAGAATATTCCACTAAAGGTCTGATGGGGTTACCAGCTTTATGCAGTTTCACTTGCAGGAAGAGCCTGGGAGTTCTAAAGTAAGGAGGGGGTGATATATCACCAAGGAAGGATTGAAGAGTCTCTTTCTTAGCTAATCTGTCAACTGAGTTTTTGAGTGAGTTGGTGTTGTCTGACTGTAAAGGGATGCAGTTAGCAGATGTAAGAAAAGAAAGCACTTTTTGGTTTAGAGTTTCTTTACCAATGATGACTGGGCAACCAACTTTATCTGCTTTGCATACGGCTAGGTCATTTTCTTGAATAAATGACCTGAATTCTTTTAAACAAGAAGAGTACTTGATTGGCACAGAATTTTGCTTGGATAAGATAACAGCAGCGTTGGCACGAAGTATAGGCTGCTGAACAGTCTCAGTTCTGTGGATGGCTGATTCTTTAACAGAAACAGTTTGTGGAAGATTGATAGGAAGAGCAGGTGAAAATTTTGGGCCTAATGATAAGAAGTTATCCAAGCTAGGAGGAATAGTGACAGAAGAAAGATTTACATACTTTGGCTTGTCAGTAGAGGCTGATGACGGAGATGTTGCTTGACTTTTTTGCTTGGAGAGTAGAAAATTGAATTTCTTTGTATGGCGAGCATATTCATTTACTTCAATCGTTGTGAGGGTTTGGTTGATGCGAACCATGAAAATATCAAGCAAAGCAGGATGAGTGGTAGCAGCCAGTGATTGGTAGCTAATGTAGCAGGAAAGTTCAGTTTTAGCAATGGAGGAACGCAGGTCACGGATAGCGGCAGATAGGAGGTTATGGCTGGTTTCCTGTAGTAACGCACGGCACCGTCCTTTGAAGATGGGTTTGCAGATCTGAAAAGCTTGGGGAAGAATGTCAGAAGTCTTGTAGGAAACAAGAAAACGAAGCCTGCAAAGAGAATTAGTGACTTGAGTCCGAAGTTTCCGGAAGGAAATCCAATCTTTCGTCCAGTCCAAAATAAAATGCCCGGAAGTTGCGTAGCTTTGAAACATTGACGATTATGGGCAAAACACGTAACAATATTAACAACTAAAGGTAACTTGATCACGCTAGTTACGTTAACTGAAACTTTTACAAAAAGTTCGTTAGTTGGAAGCTTTCGACCTTATCTTAGGTCTTCATCACGCCAATGGAAGACTAAGATTGTTGCCAGATTCTACATTTGAATTTTTCTTATTTTTGTTGCCAAAACTTAGAATTGATCTCCAGATCAACGGAATGTAGAGAGGAGATTCGGAGTTGCAAGTCATTGAGTTGAACATAATTTCTATGCTTTCACGGTAACGGAGGGCAAAACGATTGTCAAAAGAAGCAATTCGTTTTGCTTCGTTCCAGTGGGGAACTGCAGATGTGTCTTCCATTGTCAAAATAGACAAGGCAGTATTGGGATTGGCTTTCGAAACATCTTTTCTATGTTCTAAAATTCTATGGCTAATGCTCCTGTATGTGCTTCCAATGTATAAGTTATCCCCAGTAGAAGAAGAGATGGGAATGCAGTAAACTCCTGGGAGGTTCAGGCTTTCAACTTTGTCCCTATCCCTTTGTAAAAGTTTCAAGATGTTTGGGGTAGATTTAATGGCAAGATGGTAACCAAAACTTCTAAAAAGAATCTGTAACTTATAAGCATAGGAAGGATGGTAAGGAACAGAACCACAGAATTTCAGGTCTTCTTTCTTGTGAGGAAGGAGGCATTCGATTTTCGAATGGTTTTCATATTTCTTTATGAGGGAGTTGACTATAACAGCAGGGAAACCATGAGAGAGGGCTATTGTAGAAATTTTGGAGAGTTCTTCTTGAAGAGAGAGTTGGTTGTTGCAAATGATATGAGCCCTGTGGATGTAGGACTTCAATGCTGCAAGTTTGTAGAGATGCAGGGTGCAAGATTTGTAGGGAATGATGTTAGTGGCCGCAGAAGGTTTTCGATAGATGGAACGAGTAATGGAGAAATCAGCGTTTCTGCAGATAGATACATCCAGGAAATCAATTTTGTGATTTACTTCCTTAGATATAGTGAGCTTAATGGAAGGAAATTTTTCCGTAATGGAGTTGATCAGTATCTGTAGTTCAGACTCGGAATGTGGCCGTTGATCTGGAGATCAATTCTAAGTTTTGGCAACAAAAATAAGAAAAATTCAAATGTAGAATCTGGCAACAATCTTAGTCCTCCATTGGCGTGATGAAGACCTAAGATAAGGTCGAAAGCTTCCAACTTACGAACTTTTTGTAAAAGTTTCAGTTAACGTAACTAGCGTGATCAAGTTACCTTTATTTGTTAATATTGTTACGTGTCTTGCCCATAATTGTCACATTATCTTTATTTTGAATAATTTTCTTTTTACCTTTTATTCCCTTATTGATGTCCCTTTCTGCCAAAAGTTTTTTGCTTTGGATTAAATGGGCTCCCATTTCAGATCTTTCTCTGTAGGCTTTCTCAAGATTGTTTTCCAATCTTCTAGAAGCATTTTATTAAGCTCAATCAATGTTCTGATTTGTGTTTTCTAATAGTTCCATCATTCTTTTACATTTACTGATTTTAATTCTTTTTTTATGTATATGTTCCTTACTAATTAACTTGAGTTTCCCTTGTAGGTCACTTTTAAATGTATCCCATTTTTTAGTATTGGTTATATTTTCAATGGTGGTGTTAATGTAATGTTTAATTTCATTAAGACTCCTCATTTTCTAATATTCCCTTATTAAGTTTCCAATATGGTTCCCTATGTCTATGGATTTCAGAATTAATGTCAATTTTACATGTTAAAGTAACAATGGCATGATCTGAAATGTAATAGTGGGTAGTGTTTAGGAATTCTTTTTTTATGTTTATGTTTCTCTTACAAATATTCTCTGGAGTAAAAAATATAATCCAGTCTGGATTCTATGCCATTGTTGCCTATCCTGGTAACCCCATTCTCTGCTGCATCAGCAAATTCCCAGGTGTCCTTTAATTTTCTTTTATGAATTATAGTGCTTAGGATTTTGTGTGTAGTTTCTGGATTAGTCCTAGAAGTGCTATTATTTGGTATAGTGGTGTTGAAATCCCCACAGAGAAACTCTGTTCCTCCATAGTTATTCATTTTTTGTGTGATTTTTTGAAAAAAAAAACATGTCTCTATTTTGCTTTACATGGAGCATATGTGTTGTGGATGACAATATGTGTGTTTTTGTACATTAATTCAACAGTGATAAAGTTGCCTGTAATATCACACTCGAATCGCTTTAGGGTTGCACCATTCTTTGTATTAATATTGATTGCTACACCTCCTCTATGAGAGGCGCCTAGAGAGAACCATGATTTGAACCCATAGTTACTCCTGAAACCCTTGATGTCCCTCATATCCTTGAAGAGTACTTCTTGGATGCAAAGGACATCAATGTTTTCATTTAGCATGTATGACAGGACCCTGTCATGTTTTTGTTTTTTATTAAATCCTTGTATATTGATTGTAGCAATTTTAAAATTAGTTTTAGTCATTTTTTGTTCTTATACTGTTTCTGAGTTCTGATAGTAGTGTTCTTATTAGTATTTTTACTCTTGTTTTGGTTTTTAGCCATGTTCTGGATAATGTCTAAAAGATGTTTAGAAAAGGTGTTGTGTGTTTTATGTTGTGTATTTGGCATAATTGAAACCAGATTACCTGTGTGATTGTGTTGCTGAAATGTGACAGTGTCTAAGGTCAGCTTTATTTTATTGTGTTTTGTCTGTGTCTTGTATATCTAGCTGCTTCTTCTTTTTGAACTTGTTTTTCTATTGTTGTTCTTTTCAGTTGTGTAACTCTTATAGGAGGCTTAGATGGTTTACTGGTTGTTGTTTTTTTTTTTGTTTGTTTTTTTTTATTGTTCCTGGTTTTGAGGTTGTTGGAATGATAGATGGTGCTCTTGGTGTGTTGTGTTCACTACCATCTGTACTTGTATCTGTTGCTGATTTATCTGAGGATGATTTGTCTGTATCTTGTAGGTTGTTTTCTCTGTAGATGTCTGTGTTGGCTTCTTCTTCATGTTGTGTTGCTGAATTGTCTGTGTTGTCTTCCTCTTCTGAAAAAGGATTTTATATGTTTTTTATGTCCTCTTCCTCATTTTGTGATGCTGATGTGTCTGCATTGTCTTCTTCCTCATAAATTTGTTTCTGCACATTTTCAGTTGCTTCTGCAAATGATCTGTTTGTGTTGTATTTTTCTGATTGTGTGTTTTATACTGGTGTTGAGGTATATTTAGTGTAGGAAATTCCTTGTTTATTCTGTTGAGTTCAATTTGTATTTGGTCCTCTGTGTGTTTATCAATGGGTTGTTTATCATGTTCCCTAACTTGTTTTTTTTTTTTTAGGGCATTGATTAAGTTAATGTTCTGTGCTTCTGCAGCCCCTACATGGATCTTTACATATCCCTGAGATGTGTCCCGTTTTATTGCAGTTTATGCAGTAGCTGGTTGTGCAATTTGTAATATCATGTTTTATTGATGATCATTTTCTGCATGTTGGTATTTGTCCCCTGTATGTACATTTGCCAAAGTATGGCCCAAATTTAATATAGGATGGTACATTTTTGTTCAACTTCATTCTAATTATACGGTACCCGTTTAGTATCCCTTTGAACTCTGGACAAGATTTTTCTGTGTACCTTTGGAACTCTATGTCAATTCTTTCCCCTTTCGGGCCATATTTCTCAAAGATACTTCTTATTGTGACTTCTTCTATGCATAGGGGTATGTGCCTTAGTATTATGCTGGATCTAGCCAGAGTGTTCACTATGTTAACTTGTGTACCATCATCTAAAGTAATGGTTTCTCTCTGAACTATATCTAGATAATTATTCCTTGATCTAAGTGAAACATGTAATTGATTTAGGTCACTTAGCATTTCAATTCCTATTACTTCTCCTTCTATATTTAGTAATTTGTTTATGGCTCTGACCTCCAGGATAGCCTCGTGTATGCTATAGCATGCCAGGATGACCACGTGGCTCCTGGTAGCTGTTGCTTCCTCTTGATTCATATTTTTTCCAAACTTGTAGAAATTATATTATGGGTGAAAAATATTATTGTGGTTGTGTTTTATATGGTACGTTTTTATCTTTGTATACAGTTATTTTTTTAAACAATTTGTGTATATCAAATATAGTTACATGTTGAAATGTCTATATGCACCTTTTTATATTATTTTGTACTGAATATGGCAAACTAATTATTTGTTTCAGGAAGATAAAACCCTCTCACTTGAGACAATGCGGCATATAATTATACTTCCTAGGTCTCAAAATAGCAATATTAACCTCTCGCTCCTACGTTCCCGCGATGTAACCTCCGACTAGAAATTGTCGGGGACTTGCCTTTTTGCTGTAACAAATATTTAAAAAGAGGGTACTTACGTGAGTTGCGGGCGCGAGCAACTTACCTGAAACTTGCCCCGTGTTGTGATATCCATGTATTAAAGCACTTTATTTGTATTCACAACACATCACTAAACATTATGTAGTGTAGGTTTTTAATAAAAGAATTTGAGATTTTGCACAAAAAGGAGTAAGCCCAATAAAAAGGATTAATGAAAATGTGTAGCTACCGGGCAAAATATGGCAAAGTAAAAGTAGAGTAATAAACTAATACCAGAATTTCGCTAAGTCCAGAAATTCGGAACAAAAAGCTAAGTCTGAGAAAGGTGTTTAAATCAGTGTTAAGACACTAATTCAACTTGAATAGGAAAATTGGCCAAAATTTGGTGAAGTTCAAAAAGTTCTGAAATTTCGACCAAGTCCAAAAAGTGTATGCGTATATATGGAAAATACCTTTTTACTTAAATGGTAAAAAGATGGTCAAAATGTGACAAAGTTCAGAATTTCCCGAAAATTTGGCAAAGACTAGAAATGCCCGAGAATTCGGCTATGTCCAGAAGAATCTGAAAAAACGACTAAGTTCAGAATTTGGTAAAGTCCAGAAAAATCCGAAAGAAACCCGACAAAGTTCAGAATTTGCCGAGAATTTGGCAAAGTCCAGAAATGCTTGAGAATTCGGCTATGTCCAAAGGAATCCGAAAAACCGACAAAGTTCAGAATTTGCTGAGAATTTAGCAAAGTCCAGAAAAATACGAAAAAACGACAAAGTTCAGAAATTCCAGAGAAATTGGCTATGTCCAGAAAAATCCGAAAAAACGACAAAGTTCAAAAATTCCCGAAAATTTGGCAAAGTCCAGAAAAGCCTGAGAATTCGGCTATGTCCAGAAGAATCTGACAAAGTTCAACGTACTAACTACTAAGGTGAATGAACTAAGGAAAGGAAAGGAATGACGAAGAAGCAAAACTGCTCAAGATTAGCACGTACACCGATGCGGAATTGAGCTCACCAGCGTCGTCTAGTAACGCAAATAATGGCAATAATGGCAAAATTAATCAAAACACCACAAGTTTTGTACAAACACCAAAATTTAAAATATTTATTTGATTAAAGAGAAGAAGATATTTTAAAAATGCAAGGAGTAGTTTATGATGTAAATTGTAGTTGTGGACTATCTTACATAGGTGAAACAGGTCGCAGACTAGAAACTCTTATAGCTGAGCATAAAGCAGCTATAAAAAATTGCTCCAACAAGACTGGATTAGATAGGCATGTTAGAGAAACTGGGCACAGCATGGATTGGAATTCCCTTAAAGTAATCAGTTTCCAAAGCAATTTCCAAAAAAGGAAACTGAAAGAAGGAATAGAGATTGAGAAAAATCAAAATTCCATCATCAATGACTGCAAAGGATTTTCCCTGCCTAACATCTGGCGGGATTTGTTGAAAAATAACCTAAACCGTCAAGGTTAACCGTAACCGTGATAGTGACAAGTAAAAAGTGACAACAACAAGACAGCCTGAAGAAGGAGAAGAGTTTTCTCCGAAAATTTGCTATTAATGTAAAAATTTTCTAGTAAAATTCCCATAAAAGTTGCTTTAGATTATAAATTTATTTGACTTTTTTCTCATTTTTAAACAAGCAGCAATAAATTTCATGTCACTACGCTTTTCCACAAAAGTTTTCAGAAGCATGCCTCTTCTGCTTATGCCACACTTATGTATTTTAACTTAAACTTTTTAGCGGAAAATTACGGTAAACAGATTACAAGTAAAAATACTTTGCAGTGCTTTATGCACATTTTAACTATCCTACAAAAAACTTTGAACATTTCTCTGCATCCAAAAAAAATTTCAGAACGCTCAGAACTTATTTTATGACAAACATATATATGCAGGATTCAATGATTTCACGCTTTTGCTAGGTTAACTAGTTTTTTTTTTTTCATGGCTACTAATATAATCAGTAGGACAATTTTTTAATTCACAGAAAAAAGCGAGCAGATTTCGTTGTGACATCTTAGGAAAACTAAGGTAACCAACTAGCCATTTGCGGAACCGCGTAAGTTAAATGACGTAATTCTTTTGTACGATACCATAGCAGAAAAGTCTGAAATCTTCCCTTTCTCTTCCACCAGAAGGTCATCCGACTCCTCCACCCCCATCGACTTTGACCTTCACCCTTGAACCATGGGTTACGCAACCTTCCGGAGGAAAGTTGACGACCGACCCCCATTTTCCGAAAATAGCAACGGCTGATTCAACATAATGTACAACACGTACACATTTAATGACAAATAGGATATTTGGTGCAGTACAAACTTTGATCCTTTTCGAAGTGCCTCTTTTTAAACCTAAATTACAGTTGTTTTCTATTAAAAACTTAGTTTTTTTTTTAAAGCCTCAGCTTGCTGTCCATTTGAACTCTGTCTGATAGCGCTTACTTAGCACGTGCGGCTGCCCTTCCCTTGTACGCACACTTCCGATCCAAATGAGCAATTAAGCAGGCATTCATCCCCGCAAGATGCAACGACATCGATAGGAAATCCATTCAATGGAGGCTGGTTTGCTCAGCGTGGAGAAAAAAGGTGTCATTCAATAATGAATCAAAAATTAACGCCTAAGTAAATAAGACAGCATTTTAAAAAATGCATGCAGCAAAACTTGCTTATTGCAGTCTTAAAAAAGAAAAATCGACCGGCCACGGTTGCCGAGTGATGTAAATTTACAAGCCATTTAAATAATACTGGTCGCCATTTGGCGAGGGCAACCGATTTTCGGTAAGGTTGCTTGGAAAACCATATTAAGTGAATCGTTCACACCAACGACGTTTTGGACATCAGTGGAAAACTAATGCTTATGATAGTCTTGGGGGAATGTCGTAGACGTCACAGCTGACTCTGGTTTGAACTTGAACTATGAATGGGGGAAGGGATCTAATTCCTCTAGCCTCTATAATCTTACCCGGCCCTACCCTCTGTGGAGTGCTTACGGCTCTGCAGTGTATGGGGGGGGGGGGTTGAGTCAACAGGTGCTGTAAGAACATACCTTAAGGATTAAGTAAATAGCATTAGTAGAGTACAGCTCGCTGCCAGAATATCGGAAACTTGAGTTTTTACAGAAAAAGATATACTGCAACAGAATTTGCTGATGGGTTGATATTTATCGGCTGGCACCATTTCGCGATGGACACTAATTTTTCTCTAGCATTTTTTATTAACTCGTCGCATTTCATGAAGATAGCAACCATAGCTAAACCTCTGATGTGGAGGATGATTTAAAAAAATGAGAATAAAGAACTGGAGGAACGAGGCACAGAATCGTGAAGAATGGAGAGCTATCCTGAGGCATGGCTGAGATCCTAAATGGACTGTAATGCCAAGGAGTAGTAGCAGATCAACATCATTCTTTGTTACCTAGGTGATACTACTTGAACAACACCCACTGAAGAACTGGGTGACATCCTGTAAGAGATATGGAATTCCAACTGGAAAGCGTATCTCAAGTGTGATATCATTTGCTCACTGTTCTGCGCCATCTATCCAGTTCATGGTGGCCCCGAGCAGAAATTAAGTAATTGAAAGGTGAAGATAGAACATAAATGTCAGCATTTTGGCCAGGAGATATATGTTTTTGTCAGGGGGAAACAGGAAGAAATAAAAGAATTGAAACATCCTCATCTTTGTGCAAACTGATCTGCCTGTAAGGGTAATCACAGGGTTATTATAAATACCCTGTAATCCCTAGTTTTCTGGTGAAAGAATAAGGCTTAGAAACCGGGTGAATGTCGCTTATTTTGCTTGTTGATAACCGTTCTGAACTTCAATATATATGCAGTTTCGCAAAAAAGAAACACTGTTGTTCATAATACGTGGTTAAAAAAATAGAAAATATTACAAAGTTCAAGGGATCTGTAAAAGCTTGAATGTATTGTGTGGGTTCAACTATTAATTGTTTTCAAGGAAGTGGTTCTGTTTTATTGGCCTTATAATGTTGATTGCGCAGTTGTGTGTAATACACTCGCTAGTTACCCAAGTTTTATTAATAATATGAATAATTACAATAATTGAATGACATTTGGTAAGAACATACCTTCATCCATGGGAAACAGAACCATATCATGAGAGACGTTAAAAGTGCCAGCCCTGTGCATTGAGGCAGGCTTAAACGAGAGACTGTATATTTTGAAAAGTTTGTGCCGGTTGCTTCTTTGTAATCGCTACCACTGCCTAGCAGATGTTGTTCTTCGGTGCTGCAGTGGTTGTCAGCTTGTTTTGAAACACCACTGATTTGAGATACGCCCAGAGAAAGAAATCAGGGGGTGTTAGGTCAGGAGATTGAGGTGGCCACATTCCTTTAGAAATCATGCGATCTCCAAAGAATGACTCAATTTTATCCATACTCACATGTGATGTATGGCAATTTGCCCCATCTTGTTGAAAATATCCAGTGGCCAGCTCTTCAGCATGCAGTTGGTAAACAGATGCCTGAAAATTTTCCATGTAGACAGAAGGCTGTTGTGACCGTACCCTGAAAGAACATAGGCCCAATAATCTCCCGATATGACAGTGCTCTCACCACACTCCAATTTTTGTATGTGGAGTGGTTTCTTGATAAATGCACGAGGATTTACCAGTGCCCATATATGCTTGTTTTGTGCATTTATGTATCCTAATAAATGAATCAACACTTCATTGGGCAAGATTTAGTCCAGATGTCCAGTCATTTAAGAGCAACTGGCACAAACTTTCCAAAGCATGGAGTCTTGTGTTGAAGCCTGTCGCAATGGGCACAGGGTGGACACTTATCAACACTTCATTGGGCGAAAAGTTTAGTCCAGATGTCCAGTCATTTCAAAGCAACTGGCACAAACTTTTTAAAGCATGGAGTCTTGTGTTGAAGCCTGTCGCAATGCACACAGGGTGAACACTTTCAACATCTCTTATGGTATAGTTCTGTTTTTCATGGATAAAGGTATGTTCTTACCAAATATCATTCAATCACTGTAATTATTCACAACGTTAATAATAAGAAATTGCGTGAAGTAGCGAGCAAGTAACACATCCTGTATTAAGTAATTAATTTGTTTTGCATTTTAGTATATCAGAGTTCTTTTTTAAGTTCAGAGTCTGGTTTTTTATTCATAACTATTCAATAAATTTAAAATCTTACAGGGTCTTGGGAGGTTTTTTTTTTTTTTGTTTTTTTCTTTTTCAAAGTTTTCAATGTAATTGTCAGGCTTAATTTGTGAGTCCGGTAGTGCTGATGATTTCATACCTATTTTCAAAGTTTTTCTGGTTGTTTCTGGTTTTCTTTGATTTTCAGTGATTTGCCATTAAGTAATTTATTTTATGAAAATTCTATCTCGGTTTGCTCTGTTTACTATTTCAATGCTGTAGAATATATTTTATTTTTTAGATAAATATTCTGTATTTTCTTCACAATACTTTTCTTTGTTGTAAAGATAATATAGTTTGAAGTAGTTTCTCTATGACATTTTTCATTTAACTTGAAAATGAGCTTTATTTTGGTTTAATTATTGTTCTTAATCTTTTTGTTTCACATTGTTTAAAGATTTTGGCATCTGCCAATTAATCTTTAGAAATTTAGGTGTTTAATATCTAAATCACCACAATCAAAAGGTTTTTTTTTCAGAGAATCATAGGCTGCATTTTTGTTTGAGAATGTTTATATTGTCGAAAAAAAAAAAAAAGTTCCTCCTAGGAAAACCATGTGTTCTTTTAACAGTTTCTTCCTTTTTAATGTATATACTGTTATTTTAAAGTTTGAAAAATTCATGTACTCCTTGATATGTTTTTGGTCAACTTGTGTACTGCAAAAGCTATTATTGGAAAAAACTGTGTACCCCATCAGCAGTACTTCTCTGTTAGTGTACATGCAAAAGTTTTTTTTTTTTTTTTTTTTTTAAAAACAGTGTGCTGATTAAATTTTTTCTGTGTGCATTCTGCAAAGGTTTTTTTTTTTTTTTGTATTTGGAAGAAAGTTTTATACTCCGTGGGATTTTCGTTTTTGTTAATGTATGTATTGCAAATGAAATTTCTTGGAAAATATATGTATGTACTGTATATTGTATTTATATTATTTTGTAGCTTGTGCTCTCAAATAACATCTACTGAATTTTCCTTCATATAATCTGCAGATAACTAAACAAAATAAAAATAATGATGAATAAACAGTTCTTGTAATGTTGATTCTTAACCATAATTTTTTACAGAAAAGTGAAATTCGCAGGATGACCCAGAAATCAAAATAAGTAAAAAAAAAAAAAAATAGATGTGATCATATTTTAAAAAAAAAAGCGTCTATAGAGAAATTTTTCTAGTTGTTTCTTTTAGTTAATAAAGAGAAAGAAATTCGTAGTTGTTTCTGTCAGCTAATAGAGAAAAAATTCCTAGTTTTTTTAAAATCAGTTACACCTAAAAAATTGTAGAAACTACTGACAGTCCATAATGCTTGGCATCTGTAAAGCGTTTCAGCTGAAGATCAAACAAAAAAAAGCCTTGACCGATCTTTTATCGGTTTTAGCTAACCAAAACTGGTGAAAAACATTTTTTCAGCAAAGTGAATGCATGTGATCCTTCACAAGAGCAAATAGTACCATCTGCATTGCACCATATTTTCTATCAAAATGCTTCTATGCAATAACAAAACTTTTTCCCACCTCATTGGAGACCTCTAATTTTGTATTGCATATCTTTCTTTTCAGTTGTTAATACACTGGGGGAAGAGAAGGATGGTCATTTACCACCTATCCAGAAAAATTGCCATTAAAAATCAAAATGTCACAAAACTGTTGCTTTTTTAAATGACCACAAAATTTGAATTCATAACTTCAACAGGTAAATAATCCATGATTCATTTGAAGATTACAGCTTACTGTAATTCCATAACAAGGTTTTTCTTAGATACAAGTATGCCGGCCTTAAACATAGTTGTAATTTATTCCTCAAAATTCGTGTGCTCATAAAAAAAAAAAATCCAATTCCACGTTTAACACCTCCCCCCCCCCACCACCAAAGTTTGAAACAACCTACGGGTTCCTGATGCAAAATTATCCTCAGTAATTCTGCTGCAGATGGAGGCAAGGGGTTGAGATGCAGAATTGGAAGCATTTTTTTTTTTTTGAAGTCATAAAAAAATTTAAGAAATTTCCTAAACAGTAACAATATACACCAATGAGCCATTACATTGTGACCACCCCCAGCCTAGAGAAATGAGCGCTCCTGGAGACGGAACGATAGTGGAAGTGAAGTTCACTAAGCAGTGTATATACAAACCCTGGACCGACTTTCGGTTAGTAGAGAGTTCGGAGTCAGAATGGGAAAAACTGCCGATTTATCGGAGTTTGGTAAAAGACAAATTGTGATGGCACAGTACCTCGGAAACGGCGCGGCTTGTGGACTGTTCACATGCCGCTGTAGTGAGTACGTATCAAAAGTGGAGCGTAGATGGCCAACGACGAACCGTCGTTCGCAGCTCATTGATGCCAGAAAGCGGAAACCGCTGGGCCACAGTACGACAGATCACCCACAGCTACAACAGTGGTGATCAGCACACAGTTCATCGCAGCCTGCGTAGACGAAGACCCAGCACACAGTTCATCGCGGCCTGCGTAAACGAAGACCCAGTTGGGTCCCCATGCTCACTTCACATCATCTCCAACAACGCATGAAATGGGGCCAAGATCGTCGATATTGGATTGTGTATCATGATCAGAGTTAAATCCCTGAAATGGCAATGGGCTGGACATACTGCCAGAAGGTCAGATCATCGATGGACAGCCGAAATTTTAGATTGGATTCCAAGGGACAGGAAAAGACCCAGAAGACCACATGGGAGATGGGTGGATGAAATTCGAAAGTATGCAGGGGTGACATGGAGGAGACTGGCACAAGACAGACCGTTGTGGAGGAAACTTGGGGAGACCTTCGTCCAGCAGTGGATTGATAATGGTTGACAATGATGATGATGATGATGATTGAAGAAAGTGGCCTGGTGCGACGAATCAAGATTCCTGGTGCATCACATAGACGGCCGAGCGCGGATACGCCGATTACCAACAGTGGCTATGGCAACTGAATGCACTGTTTGGTGGAAACAGGCCGGCGGCGGGTGTGTTCCGCTGTGGGCGATGTTTTCTTGGGACACTTTAGGCCCCATGATCCCAATAGCGCAATCCCTGGCAGCTGGCAGATATCTAAACATCGTTGCGGACGAAGTTCACCCATTCATCTGGTGATGACCATTACCAACAGGATAATGCACCATGTCACAATCGTCAATGAGTGGTTCGAGGAACATGCTGGTGCCTTTCTGTTAATGCCCTGGCTTCCAAATTCACCGGACATGAACTCAATCAAACATTTGTGGATCGACTTGGAAAAGCTGGTTCGCGCTAAATCACCACCAACCCGACATGTACGGGAACTGGAGGACCCCCTATTACGTGACGTTGTGGTACCAGATTCCCCAGGATACCTATCGATGCCTCGCCGAGTGGCTGCTGTTTCGCAGACTAAAGGGGTACCTATAGTTTATTAAGTAGGTGATCATAATGTAATGGATCATCTGTGTATGACAAACCACTTACTATTTAATCAAACACAATATATGACAGAGCAAACAACATTCTGAAATATTTGGACGGAACTGTTGCATTTCCGCAAAACGCTGCTCTGAGGTGTTTGTGTCTGCTAATAGACATCTTCACATTGGGCAAACAAAACTTAAACGTGGAATAAATACTTCTGTGTGTGGAGACAGTTTTTATCGCTAAAGGTTCTTTTAAGGGGAAGCTAAATCCACCGCAAAACGAACCGCACTGATGCACAGCTGATTTTTATTAGCCAATACTAAGTCTTGCATAATTATTGTTACTTCTGGGAAGTCTTAAATGTTAATAGTAAGGCGGACTTCGCACCTGTGTTTATCGGAGCAACATAGATGAAGTACTTTGCAGTGAAATATTCAATACCATGATTTGGTACTATATGTTAATTGACCTCACTGTGAATTTCTTAACAAGCAGGACTTTCGCCGTAGAATGTGTACATGTTCCCGTCACGTGACTCTCCGTCTGCACGCAGTCATGTGCTCGTAATTGCGATTCCGTGTATACACTTATGAAATACGCGTTCGAATTCCGGCGAGGCATGGATATTTCACACTGGCTTCGCCAAATTAGGAATTGGCTACACCCTTTGGGCAGCTCACGGTAGTCATTAACTCCCTCCAAAAAAGAAGTGTGCCACCCCGGTGGCGCAGTGGTCTAAGGCGTTGGCTTCTGATCATTCGTCCGTAAGGGGTCCGGGTTCGAATCCCGGTGAGGCATGGATGTTGTGTTTGTCTTACGGCACTGGCTCTCTCCCTTCCCTGGAACCAGTGACCCTAAATTAGGGACGGGCGACTGCTTATAGCCCATTGAGTTGCTCACGGTAGTCGTTAAACCTCCAATCAGAAAAAAAAAAAGTGCCGCCCCGATGACGCAGTGGTCTAAGGCGCTGGCCGCTGATCATTCGTCCGTAAGGGGTCCGGGTTTGAATCTCGGTCAGGCATGGCTGTTGTGTTTGTCTTACGGCACTAGCTCTCTCCCTTTCCCGGAACCAGTGACCCTAAATTAGGGACGAGCGACTGCTTATAGCCCATTGAGTTGCTCACGGTGGTCTTAAACCTCCAATCAAAAAAAAAAAGTTATTTTTTTCTTTTACAATAAGCATGGAGATTGGGGGTACAACGAAAACTGTTTTTAAGAATATTTTTGATTAGTAACAACGAGATAGTTGTTTTTGAGTGGAGGTTTAACGACCACCGTGAGCAACTCAATGGGCTATAAGCAGTCGCCCGTCCCTAATTTTGGGTCACTGGTTCCAGGGAAGGGAGAGAGCCAGTGCCTTAAGACAAACACAACATCCATGCCTCACCGGGATTCGTACCCGGAACCCTTACGGACGAATGATCAGAGGCCATCGCTTAAACCACTGCGCCACCGCGGCGGCAACAACGAGATAGTGGTAAAATCCAAATTTTGGTCATATGAAGATAAACATCAAAATTCGAGGACAATTTGCATTCCCAAAGATGAGAGATTTTGGGGAACAGTGAACTAAATTCCAGGACTTCTCGAGACCTCTGGTCAGGTCAGATCAGCCGCCCCGGTGGCGCAGTGGTCTAAGGCGTTGGCCTCTGATCATTCGTCCGTAAGGGGTCCGGGTTCGAATCCCGGTGAGGCATGGATGATGTGTTTGTCTTACGGCACTGGCTATCTCCCTTCCCTAGAACCAGTGACCCTAAATTAGGGACGGGCGACTGCTTATAGCCCATTGAGTTGCTCACGGTGGTCGTTAAACCTCCAATCAAAAATAAAATAAAAAAAGGTCAGATCATATGTAGAGTAAGCTGTCCAGAAGTCCCGAATTCTTGAGGACAGTCCTTGAATTTAGTTTACTGTCCCTAAAAACGTCTGATGACTTTGGGGCGCAAATTGTCCTTAAATTTTGATGTTTTTCCTCGAATTTACACTTCCTCGTTAGATTTCTAACGCAAAACGTTCTTTTTTTATTTCTTTTTTTATTAGAGATTTAACGACCACCGTGAGCGGTCTTCGGTCCCTAATTTAGGGCCACTGGTTCCAGGGAGGGAGAGAGCCAGCGCCGTAAGACACGCAGCATCCTTGGCTCGCGGGATTCGAACCCGTACCCATCTCGGTCGAATGATCACAAGCCATTCTTAGACCACTGTGGCAAAACTATTCTTAAAATCACTTTTCGTTGTATTAATTTTCCACCATGCTTCTTGCCGCCCCGGTGGCGCAGTGGTCTAAGGCGATGGCCTCTGATCTTTCGTCCGAAAGGGGTCCGGGTTCGAATCCCGGTGAGGCATGGATGTTGTGTTTGTCTTACGGCACTGGCTCTCTCCCTTCCCTGGAACCAGTGACCCTAAATTAGGGACGGGCGACTGCTTATAGCCCATTGAGTTGCTCACGGTGGTCGTTAAACCTCCAATCAAAAGAAAAAAAAAACATGCTTCTTGTGAAAACGAATTTTCACTGTTTTCTTTTCTGAGTTTAACGACCACAGTGAGCAATTCTACAGACTCTAAGCAGTCAGCTGTATCTAATTTGGAGACATTCGTCCTGGGAAGGGAGAGAGCAAATTCTGTAAGACAAACACACCACCCATGCCTTGTTCGGGATTCGAACCCGTACCAACTTGTACGAATGGTCAGTGGCCAAAACAAAGAACACTGCAGCACTTGGTCGGCCAAACTGCGACTCGACTGTAGTTCCTCTAAAAACTTTTGCGAAATAAAAAATCCGCCATCCAATTCGTTCATTAGTGTGCAGCTTGATTTTAATTTAGCACATATACCCAAGGTGAAGCATTTCACTTTTGCTTATGTTTTCGCCATCTTAACTGCTTTGTCAGTAGAATTACCAACATTCTACAGGATATATCAGGCGCAGTGGTCTAAGCGATGGCCTCTGACCATTCGTCCGTAAGGGGTACGGGTTCGAATCCCGGTGAGGCATGGATGTTGTGCTTGTCTTACGGCACTGGCTCTTTCCCTTCCCTGGAACCAGTGACCCTAAATTGGGGATGGGCGACTGCTTATAGCCCATTGAAATGCTCACGGTGGTCGTTAAACCTCCAATCAACAACAACAAGATAGCCGCCCCGGTGGCGCAGACGTCTAAGGCGCTGGCCTCTGATCATTCGTCCGTAAGGGGTCCGGGTTCGAATCCCGGTGAGGCATGGATGTTGTGTTTGTCTATCGGCACTGGCTCTCTCCCTTCCCTGGAACCAGTGACCCTAAATTAGGGACGGGCGACTGCTTATAGCCCATTGAGTTGCTCACGATGGTCGTTAAACCTCCAATCAAAAAAAAAAGAAACAAGATATATCATTTTAAAGCATAAATTTTCGTATGTAATATCACACTTATAGAAACAATACAGTTTTGTGACAAAAAGATTTGTATGTTTATTTTGAGTACGTATGTGTCCCCAAATGACCTGCTGACTTGGGGACACCGCCATGTTGCCTTCAAATCAGTGTTCCAATATCTGGTTGCCTTAATGTAGAGGACTTTAGAAAGGAGTGTCACCTAAGGTCTTAAAGAGCTCTTAGAAATAGGAAGCTAAAAGATTTGGGCTGGAGTGCCCGAAGGGAAGGTCACATAGAAACGAGCCAGAAAGGGGTACGAATTTATTACCGAGGGGGGGGCACCCGGTGTCCGACGGCTTAACGTGTCCATCCGACGCACGGCGGATATTTAGTGGCTCGAGGTTTCGTACCTGCGTGGGATGTAACCTGAGCTCAGGTTTCTCCATGGCAGCCACAATCGTGACCATCTGCGGCCTCTGGTCAGTATACCCATAGGACACACAACATCTTGTGGGTGCCCAGCTTTGAACTGGTGATGTTCAATCTATTTTGGTAGCTAAGGATATCCCGTAAATTACACCCTTGTTAGACACGAATTTGTTTAGAATTTTACAAGAGAACTATAGAAAATTTTATATCTTAAAAGAGAAAACGAAGGATAGGCTCCCTTTAGATTAATTATCTAAAGTGCAATTCTAGCCTTCCTTCCGTGGCATTTCTTTATCAGTTGTTCTCATTACTGTCTTCATCTTATTTTAGACACGTCAACTAATTACCCCCATTTTAATTACCAACATCAATGATCACAAGAAATGCATTTTTCTTGTGATCATTGATGTTATGCAGCGATCACGCATCCTGTCCCAGTCCAAGAGTAAAGCCTAGATTTTTACAATTATCACTTAATTATGTCATAAACATAAGTTATCTTCATGTTTGGCGCTTTAAAACCCTGAAAAGCTATTTTCTTTTATTGTAGCCAAGGAAAGTATTAGTTCAGTGTTTGTTTAAGGAAAGCCCTTTCCACGAACATTCTTGACCCGCAAATGTGCCCGAATAGTATGGGGTGAGGCGGTGTAACGACCACTGTGAGCATATAACTTCCCCAGTCCAATTTCCGCAGTTTGGTTCTTGTTTCAGGGAGAGGGGCAGACTAGCTCCGTAGGACAAAGTTTCCACCCATGCTTCATCGAACTAGTGCCCAAATCTCACGGTTATTCAGAAATGCATGCCTCTGATCAGTCAGCCACTAGAAATTCCGGTGTGGAAAAAGTGAATGCTCGTCAGTAATGGATAAGACACCGGTTTCCCGCTTCGTCACTGCATCATCATTTTTTCTGCTGCCCCTGACTGCTGTGCTGTCCCGTTTTTCTAGCCATGGCCAAAGCCGTCAAGAAAAACAAGGCCATGACGTTATAGAGAGATGAATTCCTTCCGTCTGTGACGTCATTCATGATACACTGACTGATACGTTGGTGTCATGTTTGACATCACACACGATTGCTTTGCAGACCGATTGGAAGCTTTGATTTACGTGTGACGTCACTAAAAGAGGGACGAGGCTGATGAGATTAGTTCCCTCGAATCTTTTTGATGCCATGGCCTTACTTTTTCTAGACTGCCTTAGCTTGGCTCTGTGTGAGAATGATTGCCTCAACAATTCTTATATCTTCTACTTTCTTACTTTAAATAGAATGTTCTATTCATCATTGCAATATTCTCACACAGAGCTAAGGTAACTGTATATAAATAAGCAGCTAATCCTAGCCTCGCTTTGTAACTGGATATAAATAAGCAGCTAATCGTATCATCAGATTCCATTCAATCTTCTGTTTTAAATAAAAATAAATGATTTCACGTGAAGGTAAAAAAATATAAGTGAGAAAATCTGGTAGTTGCTAGTGGTTGTAAAGTTTGTGTGTGTGTGTGTGTGGTGTACGGACATTATACGCTCTGAAAGAAAAACCTTCCTTTTGCGTACAATATTAGAGTAGAGCTTCGTAAATACGTATATTCGAATTTTCTGTACAGCAGGGACAAATCCGTTAGTCTCAGGTGTGCACGTGTCCGAGGTCTGGATCAGCATGGGTTGTGTGTGTCTTACTGCACTGACACTTTCACTTCGGCGACTGCTTGTTGCGCTTAGAGTTGTACCGGTTAAATACAAAATAATAAGAATGCAAATATTAGTCTAGTCCACGGTGTATGCTAGTTAAGTTATGTGATAAAACTCCCTATACGGCTAACAGTTCGAAAATCGGACTGAAATGTGAAAGACCGCCAGGGGGAGTGCAGTTGAGGACCGATCGTTCAAGCTAACCATCACTGAAAGATATAGTCTTCATGATTTCATTAATGCCGAATCGATATTTACCGCCCAGGTGGCGCAGTTGTTTTAAGCTCTGGCTTATGACCATTCGTCCGAGGAGGGTCCAGGTTCAACTCCCGTGAGGCATAGATGTTGCGTTTGTCTTACGGCACTGGCTGTCTCCCTTCCATGGAACGAGTGTCCCTAAATTAAGGACGGGCGACTGCTTATAGCCCATTGAGTTGCTCACCGCGGTCGTTAAACCTCCAATCAATCAATGGATGTTGGCCGCCCCGGTGGCGCAGTGGTCTAAGCGATAGCCTCTGATCATTCGTCCGAACGATCCGGGTTCGAATCCCGGTGAGGCATGGATGTTGTGTTTGTCTTACGGCACTGGCTCTCTTCCTTCTCTGGAACCAGTGACCCTAAATTAGGGAGGGCAACTGCTTAATATTCCACTGACTTATGGTGGTCGTTAAAACTTCAATGAAAAAAATTATTTCATAATTATTATGCCTTTCTCAAATGATAGGACGATAAGCCGTTATGAATGCACAATTGTAAAAATAAAGACTCCAAGCTTTCTTTCAAGAGTGAGGGCCCCCGTTGGATGGAGAGATCTATTTACGGATCAAAACTTATGATGGACATTTCTATTACGAAATACAAAGTTGTCCAGTTTTCAATAACTTCTGGTCAAAAATTAAATTCCTGAAAACGTTTTATTAAAACTTAGTAGTCATTTCTCGCGCACAATAAAAACCGTGTTTTTTTTTTTTTTTTTTTTAATTTGTAAATTACCGCATTTATTATTAGCACATAGTAATCTATCAACGACAACGGATTTTATTGTCCGCTGCAAACGCTTTTCAATTTTACATATTTCGTGTATTCTTCGTTAAAGGTTTGCAAATTATCAAACTTTATCATGAACTATCGTTTCTAAGGTAATATTTCGTTGTGTTTCTGTTTTCAGAAATATTTACTGGATCACATGAAATAAATCAACGTTTTATTCTGCACTTTAGAGTGTGTGAACGGCTTCATGCATTACTTTAAGCAGAATGTACATACTTTCAGTGTGATGAGTTAAAGGTTTTTTTGTCGTACACAACGGTAAAACGTGACCTAGCAGTGCTTTGAAAGAAAAGAAAACAGTGGTGATATTATAGACTATATCCTTAATGTACATGATATTTTTTCTTTTCGCAAGAAGGCTTTAAAAGTGTTAACCTGCCTCCGTTGTTAGGTACGTAATTTTTTTTTGATTGGAGGTTTAACGACCACCGTGAGCAACTCAATGGGCTATAAGCAGTCGCCCGTCCCTAATTTAGGGTCACTGGTTCCAGGGAAGGGAGATAGCCAGTGCCGTAAGACAAACACAACATCCATGCCTCACCGGGATTCGAACCCGGACCCCGTTTGGACGAATGATCAGAGGCCATCGCTTAGACCACTGCGCCACCGAGGCGGCAGGTACGTAATTCGATGGGAACACAGTCAGAAGGGTAACAGAATATGGCAACCGCTCAGAGCGTCGGCTTCAGAGCCTTACATGCATCGTTGCTTGCATGAGGTTTGCTTGTTATGATCCTCCCCTTATTCTCTCCTCCTTGGTCCAGACCAAAGACGTTTAAAATACATAGACTGGAAAACCGTAAGTTAACCGTGCGACATTTGAAGTTCAGCGTTGTACGGCAAGAATCTGTTACATCTCATTTTTTACTAAAGGCGTTTGCGTGTTTATATCAGTTACATCCATTTTTTTATATACATGTATATAACCAGTAAGATTTTGTTTGGGCTTTTGTAATAGTATGTATATATTGTAAAGTATTTAAGAAAATAATATAGCCTCATTTAATGAGCCATACGAATTTTCATTTAAACGAAACTTTTTAATGAGCAACAATTTTAATTTAAACAATTCTCTTTTCCGAGACTTCTAATCACCGAGATTTGAAATTGTCTAAACTCCAAATTATGTGAAGAGGGCATTTCTTTCTATCATATTTAATTTCATTTATTTTTTCTCCTGTTGAGTAGCTATTACGAACTCATAATACTGCGCGGAAAATCTCCAATTAAAACTTTTGTTCTCGGCAACTTCTGTTAAGAATGAACAAATGGCCACATTAAAATGATTTTTGACATTACTTAGAGATTGAAATACGAATATCATGCAACTAGATGAGACAGTTTGCAAGCAGCTGAAGCTGAATTATATTTTTTACCTAGGACAAGTGACATTTCCTTTCAGTTATTTCGTTAACCCCCAAAATTACGATAATGATGTTTTTTTTAATCGTAAGTTAAAATGTGCAACGTACAATTTACCCCCATTGAAAAAAAAAGTAATACGCAGTATTATAACAACGTAAAATTATTTCTTCTGTGCAGATAAAAGAGTTTAATTAACATTGCTTACATAGGACACATTCCGTTTTGCCGTACAAGCTCTGCAATCAAAATGTAGCCAACTGCTGCCACTCATTTACACGAGAACTTGTAGTCTATGTATCTTTAATGTCTTTTTTTTTTTTTTTGATTGGAGGTTTAACGACCACCGTGAGCAACTCAATGGGCTATAAGCAGTCGCCCGTCCCTAATTTAGGGTCACTGGTTCCAGGGAAGGGAGAGAGCCAGTGCAGTAAGACAAACACAACATCCATGCCTGACCGGGATTCGAACCCGGACCCCTTACGGACGAATGATCAGAGGCCAGCGCCTTAGACCACTGCGCCACCGGGGCGGCTTAATGTCTTTGGGCCAGACTAACCAGTAATTGGGAAATTAAATTTACAGTCCTTGCATTTTTGTATTTTATGTAAGTCATTCAAGGAGGTTATATTACTGGAGACACCACTCCTATCCACGCAGCATTGCCCGCCATAAGTCACCGTCTGTGCTGCAAATGACGTCATGAGCAGGCACGACGCAGCTGCAGAAGAGAAGTTGCTTGAAAATCAATGGAACAAAAACTTCTAAGCGTATGAACAGAAAAAATGAGTAATTCAATAATATTTATCAATGATACACAAGCTTACTGTTTTATCAACGGTATAATTTAGTTCATTTTTGCCTGCTTGTTGTGACGTCACACCACAGATTAACTGTGAGTTATGACGGCAGAGCCAGTGGTGTCTCCAGTAATATCATCATCATTGTTAACCATTATCAATCCACTGCTGGACGAAGGTCTCCCCAAGTTTCTTCCACAACAGTCTGTCTTGTGCCAGTCTCCCCCATGTCACTTCCGCATACTTTCGAATTTCATCCACCCATCTTCCATGTGGTCTTCTTCTGGGTCTTTTCCTGTCCCTTGGAATCCAATCTAAAATTTCGGCTGTCCATCGATGGTCTGTCCTCCTGGCAGTATGTCCAGCCCATTGCCATTTCAGCGATTTAACTCTGATCATGATGTCTTCCACTCTTGTCATTTTTCGGATCCACGAGTTCCTCTTCGTATCTCTCCTGGTTACACCAAGCATGCACCTCTCCATGCTGTTTTGAGTTGTCTGCAGCCTTTGTATGTCTCTTTTAGTTAAGGTCCACGTCCATGCACCATACGTAAGCACTGGAAGGATGCATTGATCAAACACTTTTCTTTTAAGACTTAATGGCATATTGCTCTTGAAAATTATGCTGTTTCTTCCAAAAGCTCTCTAGGCAAGTTTTGTACGCCGATTGATTTCTTCATCAATGTGACCCTCACTTGATATCTGCTGTCAAAGATAAACATACGTGTCTGTTATCTCCAGCTTTTCTCCATCAATCGATAAATCTTCATTTCTTGTAAAAGTATTGTACATCACGTTTGTCTTCTGAAAGTTCATTTTTAATCCCACTTCTATACTCTTGTCAGCAAGTTCCTGGATCATACTCTGCAGCTCTGATAAGGTAGTTGCAAAAATGACTATGTCATCAGCAAAGCGAAGGTGGGTTAGATAATCTCCATTAATCTTTATACCTTTGTTTTCCCAGTTCAGTGATTGAAAGACATTTTCCAATGTAGCATTAAAGAGCTTCGGAGATATGGTGTCACCTTGTCTCACTCCTTTTCCAATTTTTATGTGGCCGCCCCGGTGGCGCAGTGGTCTAAGGCGTTGGCCTATGATCATTCGTCCGTAAGGGGTCCGGGTTCGAATCCCGGTCAGGCATGGATGTTGTGTTTGTCTTACGGCACTGGCTCTTTCCCTTCCCTGGAACCAGTGACCCTAAATCAGGGACGGGCGACTGCTTATAGCCCATTGAGTTGCTCACGGTGGTCGTTAAACCTCCAATCAAAAAAAATGTATGTGTGTTGTATTTTCAAACAGCCGAATCTTTGCACTTGCATTTATAACGAAGTGAATTTCTCCGTCATTTTTATCCGCGCCGGGATTCGAACCCGGGTCCACTCATTCCGGAATAAGTTGCTCTACCAATTGAGCTACGCGGACTTTTTTCTGATTCCTATCTGCCTTTATGTCGTGTGCGTCCTTCTGGCAGGTACGTCACATCTCCTGGTACGTTACATCATCTCCCCCCTTATTTTTTTTTTTTTTTTTTTTTTTCGAAGTGCTGCTCTTATTTTTCCTATCTCGCGGTGTGGAAATAACATCACACCATTGCGAGATTGTGAACGGTCGGGTCATCCGGATAGTTCGGGCGCCATTATAGCGAAGTGAATTTCTCCGTCATTTTTATCCGCGCCAGGATTCGAACCCGGGTCCACTCATTCCGGAATAAGTTGCTCTACCAATTGAGCTACGCGGACTTTTTTTTTCTGATTCCTATCTGCCTTTATGTCGTGTGCGTCCTTCTGGCAGGTACGTCACATCTCCTGGTACGTTACACATTTTCATAGATGTTATTAATAATATTAATGTACGCATCTTCAATACCGGTGGATTTCAGGGCCATTGTAACTGCTGATGGTTTCACCGAATCAGAGGCTTTTTCATAATCGATAAAAGCCATGCACAATTTAAGTTCATATTCCCTCGCTCTTTCAATTAGTTCTCTCAGTACAAGGATATGATCTATTGTGCTGTAGCCACTCCTGAATCCAGCTTGTTCTCTCGGTTGAGCCATGTCCAGTGTTACCTTCAAACGGTGTGAAAGAACTTTAGTGAAGATTTTATAAACCACTGATAGGAGGCTGATAGGTCTGTAGTTCCTGAGATCCTCAATGTCACCCTTTTTATGTAGCAGGATCATTATAGCGTTGTTCCAATCCTCAGGAATCTTCCCTTCATTAAGGCATCGAGTGAAAATTTTGGCGAATACTGTTTCGATTTCTCCACTTGCTTCTTGTTTGATGTCTACAGTAATTCCATCTTCTCCTGGAGCTTTCCTCCACTTCATGTTCTTGATCGCATGTGCAACTTCTGCTGGGAGGACTGGAAGAACTCTGGTACTGGTACCTTTTATGATGTCTGGAGTACATGTATCATCCCTTTCATATAATTTGGAGTAGAAATCTTTCACTCTTGTCAAAATTTCGCCTCTATTTCTTGTTACAGAACCATTTTCTCTTCTCAGTGCTATATTCTGTTTTCTTCCTTTACTGAGATGTCCCTTTGCTATCTGTAGGCTTTGTTTGTTTTCAGTTGCTCTCCTTACTAGTTCACAGTTGAATTTCCTTACGTCTTCAGTAATACTTTTTCGTACTGTCTTGCATAGCTCTATATATTCCACTTTGGAAGTCCCATCTTCTTTAGTTGTCCTCATCTCTCTTCTCTTTTGCATCAACATTTTAGTTTTTCCTGATAATTTGTTCACATGCAACTTGTTCTTAGACCCAGCTAATTTTGTTGTTGTTTCCATAAGAGCTTTGGTTACTTTTCTGTTAACTTCAGAAATATCCACTTCTTCCGATATTAGGCCTTCTAAAGCAGAGAATCTGTTCTTCAGTTCCAACTTGAAGGTATTACGGTGATTTTTAAGGTTGGTTATGTCAATACATTTTGTTTGTGTTATGAGCTTGGTACGTTCGAGTTTAGTGTTGAGGTCCATCTTACATCTCACCAATCTATGGTCACTACCTGTGTTGAACTTGTTTACGCACTGCAGTCTTCCTCCTTGAAGTCATTACTTTGCAAAGTTTTAAATTCTGACATTTGGCATCAATTCAAATGTCGATTCAAGTGAAGTCTGTTTGAAATTAAAAACGAAGTTGTGACCCTTTTAACGGAAGGCAGCATAAAATTATGTAAAGTGTGTGAATTATATCGTTATTCACTGTTTCGTGAGTGAAAGCTTAGTGTGGAAAGATGTATGAAAGAACATAAGTTGAAGAATTTTAAGTTTACATCGTTAGAAATTTCTTTGCATGAGCTCAGAGGTAATGGGTGTTTTCATATTTATTCAGAATTTTTTTATTTTGTGTTCTGCCAAAATTAATACTATGTCACCGTAGTGTTGCAGTCTGCTCAGGGCGCCAAATTAAAGGGGACGCCAAACTGGAAGAGGCCGCCCCGGTGGCGCAGTGGTCTAAGCGATGGCCTCTGATCATTCGTCCGACCGGGGTCCGGGTTCGAATCCCAGTGAGGCATGGATGTTGTGTTTGTCTTACGGCACTGGCTCTCTCCCTTCCTTGGCACCAGTGACCCGAAATTAGGGACGGGCGACTGCTTATAGCCCATTGAGTTGCTCATGGTGGTCGTCAAACCTCGAATAAAAAAAAACTGGAAGAGTTTTTTTATGAATATTTTAGCACCACCAACCAAGATAATTTTTACTTAAATGATTATACAAAAATTATTAATTTTTGAAGCTTATACTATTTGTAGTCGTCACTCCAAATGCGTAGACGTAGAGCGTTAACTGAGTAAGAGTAAACACAATTTTTAAGATTATGGGATCTTTAATCAGCAATTTAGCAAAGAGAAGGGTGTTATACGAAGTTGTGCTGGAAAGGGTTAAACTTTACAGGGATTTGAAAGAGACCAGTGCTCGTGACATAGAAGCTAGATGAAATGAAGTTGTTCTTGGGTACCAAGGAGACAGGAAACTTTCTCAGTAACGAATTTCTATATTTCCGGTCATATGAATGCTGAAGATTTGAACACACCAGGTGATATGTACACTTTCATCATTGGTAACAACCTTCAGAGTACATTTCCAAATTTATAAATAGCTTTGAGAATGTTTTTAACCTTAGTAGTTCCTTGAGAATGAAAAAAGGACGTTGGGAGAAAAAAAAGTTTCTTGCTTGTGATAATGTGTGTAGAAAAGGGCATAACTCTGGGTAGAGACTACTCTTCAGTAATTGACAATTTTGCACATGCAAAGGCCCATCAAAAGCAATGATCATGCCATAATTATGGTGCAGCCAGACATTGAATGGGAAATTACGTAAGTGTCAATCAAATTTTGATTTGCATCGTAAGTGTTCATTAAGATTGTTCTAATGTTTACTTCTTTTTCCATATTATCATGTATTTTTGGTGCATTACAGTGTTTTATAATAAATGTTTTCATAATGTATTTATTTTTAGTGAAATCTTGAAGGTCAATAATTTGAAATTTACACTGGTACACTAGGAAATAGACCTACTATATTTTTCAATGCCAATAAATATCATTGAAAATTACTTAACATAATGCAATAAAACACACTTCAGAAGAACAGACACATACACGTCATGGGCCCGGACTGTTTATCAAAAGAATAAATTTGGTAAGGGGGGGGGCATCTTGGTGCCCATGTCGTTGAAGACAGTTACTTCATCCCTGACTGCTCCTTGTCATTGGTTCATATATTTTGGCAATGGCTCTCCCAGGATTTTTTTATGTGTGGTTGCCCAAAATATTGAGGATGCGAATGAAAAAATATCCTGGAGAAAACATCTCCCAAAATATTAGGAAGTGATAAAAGTATTTCCACCATATTAAAGTGCATTTCTAATTATATGTAAAACACATGTATTTAAAAAATATATACAAATGCAGTAAAACGTCTCAATAGCAGACACCATGGCAGTGTTTGAATTAGGAATAAATCTTCTACTGGCCCAGCGGACCACTAGAGTGTGGAAGCCACTGGTCCATAAATTAGAAAAATTAATGGCATTTACAATATATGTGAAAAATAAAGTATCATTTTAATGGAATTTTCTCTAGTATTTGTTTTTAAAACATCTAATTTGAAAGTGCAACTGGCAGGACAAAGAATGTTTCCAGAATAAGATTCCGATGGATTGGCAATATAATAGAGTAATAGTGTGTTCCCAATCTGTTTTTAAGTAGGAAGGAACAAGGAGACTTCAAGGGTACAAACAAAAATCTTATACATTAGTAGCCTTTTTTATATGTTTTATTGTTTAGGGTTTAGCTTCCTTTTCCTTTATTTTTAGTCTTATTGCTTATCCCTTCTACTTTTCCATGAAGTTAGTTTTAGTCCCCCATTAAATGCTGTTTCATGTGAATTGCTCTTTTGCAAAAATTACATTTACAAAAATTACATTTACATATCCAATTGACCTTCCCTGCTGGTGTGTTTTTTGGGCCAGAAAAAAAAAAAGAACCATCTGGTGTCAGTATCTGCTGCATTCACTAGAGTGGGCAAAGATAAGAAAAAACTGCTGTTATTATTACAAGACAATTGCTGGGAAACTGTCTTTCGGTATTTGTTTCTTCCACTCTACAAATCATTAGGAGAAAAAATAGCTGTTATCCTATAACATTTTCATAAAACTATCACTAGTTTGCAGCCTGAAAAAAAAAAAAAAAAAAAAGAAAAAGAAACGTACAGCAAGGTAAAAAAAAAAAAAAAAATGTAGAAATTCATTTTTTAAATTGTGACAACTTTGAAAAAAAACTTACTGGCCATTTGGGCCACTAAAATCAACAGTTCAGTGGTCCGACAGAAATTTTACTGGCCTATGGCCAGCGGACCACCGAGTAATTCGAACACTGCATGGGATCTCAATATTTGTCTGCTATTTTGGAGGTTGATTTCTGATCCCAACCAAGCTCACAATTGGGCTGTAGCCAAGAGGGCAGGGGTGTTTGCCCTCCCAGAATGGTCATACTAGGGCATAAATTGGTGCTCTGAGGGGGACAAAAAGAAAATGCACTTATTCCATGCAGCTAAGCAGGGTACACAGCAACCTACCCTGTGAGGTATGGATCCCTCCTATGTGTAAAAGGAATTTTCTGAAGCAACAAAGGCCGCCCCGGTGGCGCAGTGGTCTAAGCGATGGCCTCTGATAATTCGTCCGTGAGGGGTCCTGAGGCATGGATGTTGTGTTTGTCTTACGGCACTGGCTCTCTCCCTTTCCTGGAACCAGTGACCCTAAATTAGGGATGGGCGACTGCTTATAGCCCATTGAGTTGCTCACAGTGGTCGTTAAGCCTCTAATGAAAAAAAAAAAGGAAAAAAAAAGCAACAAAGAGAGAGGAATATAAATATAAAATAATATGCTGGTATACCTAACTGTGACCTTTCTGAATATGCCTTAGGGATCAAGAGCTAATTTATCCTCTGTTGCAGAAAGCCTGTCTGAATGATATTTACTAGGGGTGGAACATTCGAATCCTGCGAATTTTGAAATTTTGAAAAACATTCGAAAACTCCAATCTTTGTGCTTTTCTCATCATTCGAAAGCTTGCCATTTGGTTCTTGTTCTAGGGTAATATTTAGTGTTAGAACATCTATAGCATATGCCATAACTGTTCTTAGTTTACGTGCATACAATTATAATCATAATAAGTTGCTAGTGTTCTCGCTAGATTTTTTTCATAGCTGGGTGGCAAGAAATTTTAGCTGGATGGCACTTTTAACGACCCCACCCTCCACAGACGAAGATAAAAAAAAAAAAATTTGTATGATATTATTATACTTATTAAACATCTTTATAGCAGTGTGGTAGGCATTAAGGTAACTAACATGATAAATATTAGAAAATTGTCCATAAATGATAAAAAAAATAGGTACTTACTAATAAATGAAATTTTGATGCAGATTTCAGCCAGTCTTCGTCAGTATTTATGGTGTATGTGGGAATAAGTTTTCCACTCTTACAATTATGTGCACTTAATATGGAGCACAATACAGAAAGTACTCATAAAGGAAATCACAACTTATTCAATTTTTGAAATTTTACTGAATTAGCAATAAAACTATTTTTTCTTGCCTGCAGAGTTAAAAATGGAAAATGTTATTTAAGGTGCCGGCCAAAGTTTACATTATTCTTAATTTCACGTGTGATGTACATGTATAACCAGGGTATTCAGATGTGTATTTTTCTTTTTCCTTCCCTGCCCAGTTATCAGCAGCTCAATCATAATCGAAAGTTGAAGGATCAGGACCTTCTAATGCTATCATCAATAAATTGTTTAGAGTTTTCTGGCTCATTCTGTTTCGTAGGCAAGTTTTAATTCTTTTCAAAGCAGAGAATCCCCTTTCACATTCTGCAGTTGACACTGGTAAAGAGAGACAAATTGTTGCTAATTTGGATAAATTAGGGAATTATTCTCTAAGTTCATGATTTGTTGATAGTTTTTGGAGACAGTTTCTTGTTGACATATCTTTATATGAGTCACTTCTGATCATCACTGAGGCCTCACTCCATTCTGCTTTTGTGGCAGTATAATCAAGAGGCGGGGGATTTCCATTTTTTGAGTAGTGAATAAATAACTCTTCGCATAGCTCACTAACTCTCTCTGGTGATGTTTCTTTTACAGCAACAGGGTTAAATATGATAGAAAATGCTGACATTATTGGCATATCTGGCAATCTGTCTTCTAAATGAATTTGTATCACATCCAGATATTATCATAAACATTTTTCTTGTACAGCTCTACACTTTCCTCGTCTACTTTAACAGCCAGGTCCATCCACTCATTTACCAATAGCAAGGGTAGATTTCTGAAATTTTCTCCTGGGTCAGATTTCAGTAAAATTATTTTAGATTTGGTTGCCTCTAATATTGATTTAACAGTGGTTAAGTCTGCATCTTGCCATAACCATAGTCTAGATAGGTTGCTCAAAATTGGCAGTATATCGCACATCATCATTAATGTAGCAAGAAATGAGTGTTTTAATAAATTTACTTAAACCTTCTGCAGTGACATCATTTCGTTCAATGGCTTCTCTCTCCAGTGCAGCCGCAACACTCATTAGTGTTGTACAAAGTGCTGAACAGCGGCCTCATGAAAAAGCTTTCTAGTATCACTGGCCATTTTCAGTTTCATCTGAGGTATGTTGAAAATGTCTTGTATTTGGTGCAATCCAGCCATTCGAACACCAGAATTTTGAAAGAAAAAAAAACTGCCGCAGAATGTCATTGAATCTTACTAAATACTTAACTTCTTGTGCAGCCTGGGCGCTAGCTAAAGCTAGACGGTGATTTACACAATGGCAATTAATTAAAAGATTTTGAGTTGCATCCTTCAGCAATTTTGCAACACCATTATTCTTGCCAATCATCACTGCGGCACCATCAGATCCCAAACCTAACAGTTTTTCAAGCTGTAAATTTAATTCACCTAATGTTTCAGTTAAATTCTTTGCAATTGTTGTAGCTTTTCCATCATTTATGCTTTTAGTGGTCAGGAAAGCAACTTTAACTTCTTTTGTTTTTGTGGTCACAAATTTTGTATAAATAATAACTGCTTTACAACTGAAATATCAGTTGTATCATCACACAGCACACTAAAAAACTGACTTTTGGCTAACTCGCTTACTATATTAGAGCGAGTTTCTGAAGCTAGCACCTCTAAGAGCTCTTGAACAATTCTCTCAGAAGTGTAATTAGCATTTTCTGCCACTTTCAAATTACTCAAGTAAGTGCACCCCATCAATTTGCAGTGCTCTAATAATTTTTCATATAAAGTTGTATGAGGCAATTCATTTTTGGCAAGTCAATATACACTTTTCAGTGCACCTAAAAAAGCATCACGTTGCAAATTATTTAAAGCTGAAACAGATCTCTCGATCTCTCCAACTCCAGTGTTTTCCAGTAAAGCAGCAGATGAAGAACGTGAGCAGGCATCAGAGTGCATCTTACTTTTTTCATGATTTGAAAGGCTTTCTTTCCTCAGTCGAGCACAAGGAGTATCCACCCATGTTAATTCTCGATTAGCAGTTTTTGCAGCATATTTCAGGCATACAGTGCATAACATTCCATCTTCAGTCACAGTTAACCATTTGTACTTCTGAAACCATTCTTTGTTAATGCCACTAGAACGATGCTTGGAATAAACAGTGCTCACCTGCTGACCTTGAGTTGGAAGTTGTTCAGTTTTTTCAGCACTTCCTGGAACAGAAGAATCATTCAACTGTTCACTGGCTGAGGGATGTTTTCTTTCAGTGGAACTTTTAGAGGACTTAGAAAAGTAGTAAAGTAGTGTTTTTTCCATTTTTATATGCACTGGACAAATGTAACACAGAACTGATAACTTCCTTATTTGCTACTACGGTTTACTGCCTTGTGTAGTTCACCACAGTCACAATGACAATGATCACTCAGGTGACTTCTCTGCATTCCTCTGTTAGAAAATGACTGAACTTGTCACCAACATCTCAGCCTTAGTCAGACAAACATAATTCATCAATAGAGATTAAGTCCCTACCTCCTGCTTACTTCTTTGAATAGATAACCCCCCCCTCCCCTCTTCCACACTCATCTCTTTCTTAACCTAGGAGTGCCTGAGCATTGTGAGAGCAAGAATAGATTAACATTCTTGCAGCTGGCTCAAAAAATGCTGTAGCAAAACTGCTAAAATGGGGAAAGAAGTTGTAGCAAAATGCTAAAGTTAGCCGCTTTTATCTCTCAGAAAATCATAACACCAACTGAATTATTCACACCAATAATGCTTTGGGCATCAGTGGAAAACTACTGTTGATGGCCTTGGTGAAATGCCACAGACGTCAGGGCTGACTCTGGTTTAAACTTTGAATAGGGTGAAGGAGTCTAATCCCTGTGGCGTCTATAATCTTATCCCACCCATCCTTTATGGGGGTGCTCTACAGTGTGTGGAGGAGGGGAGGGAGTGATTAAGCAAACAGATACTGTAAGAACATACCTTAAGGATTAAAAAAATAACATTAGCGGAGCGCGAATTGCTGCCAGAATTTCAGAAATTTTTGTTTTTGCATAAATAGAAAAGCTGTAGCAGAATCTGCTGATGCGTTGATATTTAAATGGCTGGCGCCATTTTGCTACAGACACTAATTTTTCATAGACATGCAGGAAAAACAGCAGTGATTTTTTCCGCAAAATTCCGAATATGGCTCACGGTAAGCGCATTTATAATACAGGCGCAGAATTCAGGAAGTGGCGATCGATTCTTTGGGATTGCTCTAGGCGCAACATTTTGACACCCAACTCCTTAGCTTGTAGTACCTGCCTGAATCATTTCAACTTGGTTAGAGGAGGGTGGGGGAGGGGAGTAAGGTGATATTCATAATATATCACATGAAATGTTTGCACTTTTTTTCTGGGCATCAGTTTTTACCTGTTCGTTGTATGCCATTAATCACGGTATTTTTCCTCTCCCCCATATGCAATTTTAAAAAGCATCACATAAAAAGCGCAAATTGAATAACGCACAGTTCAGAGAAATGAACCAGATTAAATGTCTATTTAGAACGTGCGATGATTATTTTATGCCATAATTTAGGTACATTTTATAACAATATATATTCATAAAAGGGCTTCACTAGTTTGTGCAATTGTTGCATTTTTGGCATTTCAAAGTTCAGCGGCACAATGAAAATCTTACTCTACTACTTGTCCATATTTTTCAGTGACGGGTAATTGCGTCGAAGTTTTAAACAGCTTGGATATCACTTTGGGGGAGAAAAAACCAAAAAAAAACCATCTTTTACTTATACAGTGGAGGCATTTTGTTACAAAGAAGGGGTCAGTCATAGCCTGGAAGTTCAAAAGCCAACGGGGCAATCAGTTCTGTCTGTCAATCAATCACACGACTTCCGTGGTTCAGGCAAGTGCTCGATCTTACCCCAGCAACAGGACTGGGATAAAATTTTCTAAAGTAAAATTTCTCTAATTTTTAAAATATCGGCATGCGATTTTCACGGAGACCAATACATGTTAAAATAACGTTCAGATTTAAATTTCATCAAAATCTGTTGAAAACTTTAAAAGTTACGCATTTTTTTAAAATTTATTCCGTTCCGCTATTACAACTTAATGTTTTAATAATTTCAAAAGTAGTGAATAGATTTTTGCAAAATCAAAAAGAATATTACAGTTTTTAACAGTTGAAAACCGCAGGTTGAAGATCCGTTTATTTGCTATTCTGAAGAATCATGCAAACTTTTCGTAACTACAGTACATAAATTTTTCAGTTTATGGCATCAAGACATTTTTAAGGTTTTTGAACTTCATGGGTCTGTCCGTTCCATCCACATGCATTTTTTAGAAAAAAGATGCAGTTTCGTTTGTCACAGAAATCAAAAAGCAAACTGAATCAAAATTAAATACTATCAAATCACTTAGATACATGTATAATAACTCCTTCAAAATATTATACCAGATTAAAATTCCTAACTTTTTTTAAAGCACTTGTGATCTAGAAATCTTTGATTTCAGTAGCAGTCTCCAAAAATGCACGTGAACAGCAGCGTCCGATCACATGACCATATGCATACCCTGATCCTCACTATCTGCTTTACGAGTCACGCAGGCTTGAACAAATGGGACCAAAAGAGGGGGGGGAGATGTTGAGATGATAATCTCCTGTCTTTCACGCGGGAGAGGGACTTCCCGTACCTGGTTTATCTCCCCTCCCCCCGCACATTGACAGCGCCCACTTTTCCCTCCGGCTTTGTTTTACTGGATTTGGGAAGGGAGTTAGCTACACTTTGTTTAACACTTTGTCTTCTTACATTTGGATCTTGAAGAGCAGAGGAAGAAAAGTAGCGCTAACAGCCACTATCGTGAGGTGAAAAAAAAAAAAAAAAAACGCTGAGTGTTGCTGGGGACTTTTCTCTCTTCCCATAATTGCATCCGCAGCTGGGCGGTAGAAAAATTAGCTGGGTGGGCCGCCCAGTAAAAAGGCTCTAGGGAGAACACTAGTTGCTTACCTTTTGTACACATTTCCATGCACGTTTTATTCTTTTGGTTGTCTAGCTTGGCTCAAGCCTCTGGTGCGGTGGTCCTTTTTCGTCTTCAGGTTCATTCAATGCCTGGTGAATGTATAAGTTCTTGAAGTGTACTGCATTAATGACTTTAGGCCAGAAAAGTGAAAAACACAGAAGAAGAAAATGAAGTTTTTACTAAAGTTTATAAAAGATGGAGCCACGGTAGAAGTTTTTCGTAGATGACGTCGGAGCGGAGACGAGGAAGACAATCGTGTCACACACTCACACTGCGGTAGCAGGAGAGGTAACATCTGGAATGCTTCCTGAAGATGACCCCGGTGGAGGTAGAAAATACTTGAGGCAGTCTATGTGGGAATGGCTGAGATGTGGAAACTGAATTCTCTGGTTGTCGTGAGGTGTAGGGAATAGGAATTGAAGAAATGACATAGAAGGGAATAAGATAAGTTGTGTGTAAGAAGGGAATAAGATAAGTTGTGTGTAAGAAGGGAATAAGATAAGTTGTGTGTAAATAGTTGTATACTGTATATGTTTTTTATATTTTAGGTTGGAATTTTGTGTGTATGTAAATAGCAAGTTTGTTAATTGGTCATGTCAGTTCGTTTTAAGTTTACGAATTTTGGTTTTTATAAATGTCAATCACCAATGAAAGTTGGGTTTTACACGTTGGTAAGAGTGGTTGGAGGGGAAGTAGACGCTGTTGGGGCCTAAAGTCATTAATGTAGTACACTTCAAGGACTTATACATTCACCAGGCATTGAATGAACCTGAAGACGAAAAAGGACCACCGCACCAGAGGCTTGAACCAAGCTAGACAACCAAAAGAATAAAACGTGCAGAGAAATGTATACAAAAGGTAAGCAACCTATTATGAGGGTGATATTTGTTCGAATTTTTGTCAGCATGATGAGTTCTGACATTAGAAAACAATCTAAGATCGTTCGCAGTGTGTGCACAGCTATTTGAAATAGCTCGTTACTTTCAAACCGGATGCAACAAAACAGTGAAGGAATTGTCCAGCCAAACACAGAGAGCAACTGCCAAAGCGACTGGTGTCTCCCATCAGACAGTGCCTTAGCCACTATACATACTTCAAATATAGTGGGAAAAGTGACTTAGCCATATTGTATCTCTTTCCCGGCAGCTGTTACCGTGGTAACAAGTGTGAGAACGGAGGGGGAGTGTGACCTTGAGCCACGTGGCACACACACTACTCAAGTTACTCTGTCTGCAGCTCAGCGTTTGTAGTTCTACTCAACTCTCCACAGCGTCTCACTTGCACACACTATCAGCATATGCTCGGCGTTATACGGTCTGTATTTTTTGTCTCAATCTCAGCGGTTCTCACACTTTGTTTTTATTCCTACATAGTCTCTATCGCTAACCACCGCATTTACACATACTTAGGAGCGATTTATCTTGTTCCTGTAAATAAAAAATGTCGAATATGTGAATTGTTACTCAAATATTTTTCTGTCAAATTATGTTCAGAAAATGGAAATGAACCTCAAGTCTCAAGAGTTATGTACTTCATTTAGTGAATGCAAATTATGAATTTCATTTGTATCTTTTTAATAAGTATGAGTATATTTTTTGAAAACTGCATTCTTTAATTTGTTTTTCATTAAACGCAGATTTCAAATTTTGCTATAATTAATTTTTTTTTTTTTTTATTTTAAGTAGAAGTCTTTTCTTTCCCTTTTTTTCTTTTAATTATTTTTATTATGAAGGATTTGATGGATTCGAGAACCTTTTAGGATTCGGATTCAAAAAATTTAGGATTCGTCCCACCTCTAATATTTACGAACCTTGCCTGTTGAGTGTCCATCTAGTTCTTAAATTTTTAGTAAAATAATATCAAACACCGGAGGGAAGATTTTTGAACGATTATGATAAAAGGGACATTCAAAAAATAAGTTGCACTTTCCGCCATATCTTGGTATATTTAATCACCAAATATGGTGCATATACAGAATGGAGTTCATGTCGTGCTGCCCCTAGTAGGTGAGCATTGTTGATGTCGCAATAATAGTTGCGTAGAACAAGCAATCATGATATCACGTCAACTAGAATGTTCGTCCAAATTCAAGGAATGACAGATTTTTGTAGGTGAAACGTTTGAATTGTTCCAAGATTCATCGTGAAATAATTACGGTGTATGTGTGGAAATGCAACGTTGCATCCAGCCGTAGTGAAGTGGTGCCAGAAGTTTGAAAGTGGTTGCATAAATTTGACTGATGCTGATCCAAAAGGAAGGCTATCAGTGTTGACCACTGTAGACAGTGTGAAGTGGGTTGATCAATCAATTCGCAATAATTGAAGACTGACAGTTGCAGAAATGGCAGGGGAGTTGGATATTTCAATGAGAAGTATTCATTCCATTATTTCTGAACATTTGACTATAGTCCAAAGAATGTAGTCATTTCAATTTAGTTGTTGCAAATATACATATGTAACATTTAATATGTTACAACTTGAATTTTAAAATGTATAAAATTATGACAAATGTGTAGTTTAGTGTCGTAAATTATTTCATCCAAAAAGTTGAAGGATTTCCAAAAGGTGAGACGTACAGATTTTGAAGTATGCAATTTCATGGCAAATGGTGAAAAAATTTCATCACTATAGTGCATTGTAAAATTTTTTACTGTAATGTTTACGTGTAAGTATGACACTGTGAACAGAAGCTGCGTACCACCACAACATTGCGGCAACGACATCAAGAGCCGCCCCGGTGACGCAGTGGTCTAAGCGATGGCCTCTGATCATTCGTCCGAAAGGGGTCCGGGTTCGAATCCCGGTGAGGCATGGATGTTGTGTTTGTCTTACGGCACTGGCTTTCTCCCTTCCCTGGAACCAGTGACCCTAAATTAGGGACGGGCGACTGCTTATAGCCCATTGAGTTGCTCACAGTGGTCGTTAAACCTCCAATAAAAAAAAACATCAAGCTTTGCTCCGCTGAAACGATGGTCTGGTTCCTGCGCCCATTTTGCTGGCGGAAGAGTATAAGAAGAACGGTGAACTTTCTTGCCTGGAAAGCTTTCCAATTCATAGTGGTGCACTACAGAAAATAGATAATTTCTGTCTCATTTTGTAACACCACAATCTGATAATTTCTTGTTTTTTGTCGCATATAATTGTTTTATGCGCAATGTATGAACTCACTTCTTGGAGAGTTTTGTTTTGTATTCCATTTTGAATTAATTGTGAACAACGCTGTGAAAAGGAGCAAAACTTTGATTTTCCAATGCCACGTAAGTTCCGTTGAAGAGAACACGATCTTTACTTTAACGCTTTTGTAGAAGAGAGGAAGACATCTGCATACTTTCTATTTTGTACCAGGGAAATATATGCGTAACGCCGAAGCAATTGTCACCATGTGTTTTGAAAAATTGCGACATAAATGAAGAACTACTTTCTTTAGTGTAGCACTACAAATTGAAATGCTTTGCTCGCAAGAACCTTTCCTGTTTCTCTTGTACTCTTCCGCCAGCAATATTGGCCGCCGGAAAGAGACTTTCGTTTCAGCAGAGCCAAGCTTCGTGTGGTCTCCGCGGCGTTGTGTTAGGCCTACCGCTGTGGTGTTCACGTTGTCGTACTTGGAGGTCAGTTTTACGGTAAAAATCTTTAAAATGCATTTCACAGATGAAATTTTTTCACCATTTGCCATGAAACTACATACTTTACAGTGTCCGAATTACCCAGTGGTGCACTGGCCATTGGGCATTGGCCAGTAAAACTTCCACTGGACTATTAACTTTACTGGCCCAAATGGCTAGCAATTTTTTTTTTTCTGATTTGTCACAAGTTAAAAAAGGAATTTCTATATCTTTTACCTTGCTGTGTATGGGTTTCTTTTTAGGCTGCAAACTAATAATAGGTTTAAAAACAAATATTATATATTACGTGTGCAACTTAATTCTCGGCCACAGGCACAACATGCTGACAACAAATTATAGCAAATCAAATACGTACCTAATCAAAGAAATAATCCCTGTCATGCTGGATACAGTTGAGCCATCGGTCAGGGAGCTGCCAGATGCCACTGCGGGGAAAAAAGAGGGCTGTTTCGAGTTGATAAAGTCGTCGATACTTGTGTGGTCCTCCTCGACAGGAGTGAAGTGCGTATCACTCTGGTGATGTTGCAGGGAGCGAAACAGGTGATAATCCGACAGGGGGAGGTCTGGAGAATACGCTGGGTGGGACAAAATCTTCCATCCTATGTCCGTAATCGTGTTTAAAGTCGTTTTCGCGGTGTGAGGGTGCGCGTTTTCCTGAATCAACAGGACCGACCTTCTGCCCTTGCTGGTGTATGGCCTTTTCGCCTCCAGTGCGTCACTCACATGAATGAGTGGCTGACAATAACGCTCAGCATTGACTGTTTCACCAGGTTTGAGCAACTCGTAGTGTACGACACTGCGCTGATCCCATCATATGCACAGCAACAACTTCCTGGCATGGATATTTGGTTTGGCGGTACTGGTGGTAGGCTGACCTGGATAAACCCATGATTTGCGCCGCTTAGGATTATCCTAGAGGATTCACTTCTCATCACAGGTCAAAATTTTGTAGAGGAAATCCTTCTTGAATCTGGAGAGCAAGGACACAGCAACATCGTAGCGCGTAGACTTGTTCGCAGCTTTGAGTTGGTGGTACACCCAACGGCCCTCCTTGTGAATCCGTCCAAGCTTGTAATGGCATGCTGTGTTACTCTGAGTTGCTCGGCGAGCTCTGTCTGTGTGCGACAGAAACCCCTGTCCGACAGTTGTTCCAGTTCCTTATCGTCAACTTTCTGTGGCTGTCCCAGACGTTCTGCATCACGGAGATTGAAATTTCCCTGCTTAAATCGCTGGAACCACTTCTTACACATACTTTAGGACACAGCAGCCTCACCCAAAGCAGCACAGATCATTTGCTGGGCTTCCGCGGCACTTTTTTCAGCTGAAACGCGAACAGGAGGCAGTGCCTCAAATGTTGCTTCTCGAACGATATTGCTTTCACCCTCAACTTTCGTCCCTTCTGTCACTACAGCTGTGAGCAGTTATGGTTGCCTGGAAAGCTGTTGGATGGCGCTCCGATCAGCCATTATCGCACACAGCTATTTGCATTTGCCGACGTTCTATGATCGCTTGTGGTTAGGGGCCAAGAATTAAGTTGCACACCTAATAATTCCATTGAAATGATTCATTATTTTCTACATATGTTGTAAATGTTTTTAAGTTTTTTTGTTTTTTAATTATTTTTTTACAGACCATTAGGCATTTTGGTGTACCAGTGGTTTGCGAATTCTAGTGCTACGCTAGGCCAGTAGAAGATTTATTTCTAATTCTAACACTGCTTTGTAATCTGCAAGTCTCACTTTTTCGAAATACTTCAACATTTCCACCGAAATAATTTTGGACGCTAAACTACACATTTACCAAAATTATTGGTCATTATTTAATTAACTCACAAGAGGACCTTAACAGTGTTCTCCTGAGGGATTCAATAATACTGTTTGTATGGATATGTCTTGGTATGAACTTTCATTGAACAAAGGGAGAAAACAAGCTTCTCAAACATCTCTGAGAAAATCCAAGTTAAAAATTCTCAAGTGATGAGCAAGTGTTGTGGAGTGTTTCACCAAAAGCCACATGGCACTGGGGCAGTGTACCTGACTTATATTTGCAAGATCGCTGGCTGGACTCTTGATGAATGAACTCAATTTTTCTTCAAATCAATTTTGGTTATGGTTATATGCATTTTGTTTCTTTTCTGTTTAAAATATGAATTTTCCCTTTCTCGTCCTCTGTCATGAAAATTTATTTTTGGAATTGCTGTCTATTAAAAATAAATTAAATTATTTTTTTTTCTTAAAATTAACAAATCGGAATAGTTGATTGACACATAAACCAGAATGAAAAAATGGTTTATTAATTGTTGGAAGCAGATAGACCAGTACATAAGACAGGATGATATTGGTTATAGAAACGAGGGAAACTATAAATCACATGACATCTTGCAGTGGTGCAGGCTAGCTGTGAAGCTCAGAGAATGCACAAATAAGTCTATTATCAATGGTATTAAGATATGTCAATGCTTTTGGTGGAAAAAAACAAAACAAAAAAAAACTGACAAGCAGATTCCCTTCTTTTGATTAAGAAAATCAGTCTGGTGCGCGATGAGCAATGGCATAACCCAAGCAGGACTTCCACAGTCTTCGCTGTTCTGATACAAAGAACTTTGATACGATCGCCTGCTAGCGTTTCCATGACAACATGAATGAGCGTATAGAGGTGAATGGACCATTGCTGTGCGCAACAGTTCGCTCAGAAAAGAGAAGACTTCGGATTACTTTAGTTCCTCTATGCTTTCACCTTTAACAGCGCGTGTTTTGCAAGAGTTGTTTCAGTTTGTGTGAAGTGTCAATGAATTACTATCAGTGATATATCTGCAGTTCATGGTTTTGTTGGATTCGAACTGTTTTGATAAATTTTGTGAAAGCTTCCCTGAACATCTACTGTCAGCACTTAAAACACTATGCTTCAAATTTTGATACAGCTCAATTTAATGATGAAGTGGTGTTTTATTCCCTTGATGAATACAAAACAAATCAGTAAGAGACATTACTTGTTACGTAAAGTTGATTGATTGGACATAGTGTTTTTTGAGGTGTACAAATTAGCAGATCTAATATTAAACTTTCCATCTGCAACTGCCGAAAGTTTTTCTGCTTTAAAAAGGATCAAGATATATCTTAGAGCCACGCAAGGAACTTGGCTGGTTTATTAATAGAGAAAAACATTCTTTTTAACTATGAAAAAATACTCGGAAGAAACATTTTTGTGAAAACATAACGTCAAGTTCACACAAAAGGAAAGAAGAATGGTGTTCATGTACAAATAAAGTATTCAGAAGAAGAATAGAGTTCATGTACAAATAAGTTTTTTTCTTTTTTTTTCTTTTTTTGATTGAAGGTTTAACGACCACCGTGAGCAACTCAATGGGCTATAAGCAGTCGCCCGTCCCTAATTTAGGGTCACTGGTCCCAGGGAAGGGAGAGAGCCAGTGCCGTAAGACAAACACAACATCCATGCCTCACCGGGATTCGAACCCGGATCCCTTTCGGACGAATTATCAGAGGCCATCGCTTAGACCACACTGCGCCACCGGGGCGACAATAAGTGCTCAAATCCTAAGCCTCATAATTATTTGGTATCATGTTAGCAATAGCATGTACCTAAAGTTTAGAAAAAATGTTACTTCTATTACTTAACAATTAAAAAATAAACTTCTCAATTTTTAAAAAACAGTACTGTTGGGGAGGGGTGATAGCCCAGGTTTCAGACCCAAGATACACCACTGATATCTTGTGCATCTTGCAAAAGTTACTTTTTTGTACTTGCAGAGTTTTTCAGAGCATCAGGGATACTTTCAATCTATCTTTGTGTTAATACAATAGAACCCCAATAATCTGAACCTCCAATAATCCGAACATGCCAAATGTTTACATTGACGTATGTACATACTTACAACATACAGAGATAGACATTGCATTGCAGCAAGTAAGAAGAATCAACGCTGCCTCGCTATGCATTACGGAGTGGGAACAAGTGGAATAACCGAAATCAATAATGTGAAAGACTTGCTACATGCTGGTAGATTCATGGGGAAATCTTACCGATAACAATTTAAAAAAAATATGGAACAAGCTATGGCCTGAGGAAGTTATTGAAGACGATGAAAATGGTGCCAGCACTAGAGAAATTGAAAATGTGGCTGAAGAAGTTGTCGTTCTGTGTCAGTCTATCTTTGGCTTTGAGGACTGTAATGTAGAGGTTGCTAACTAATGGCTAGACAGTGATGTTAATGAACAAGAATACCAAATTTATAATGACTACGAGATCATACACAACATTACAAAGGCCGATGACTACAGCGAAAACAGTAGTGACAATATTTATTATATTTTACTACACACAATGTGTAGCAAGAAATTACTGTTACACACGTTTTTATTATATGCGTAGTGGTTGTTGGACGAGGACGCATTTAGGGATACGCTATTGTTGTATTTGATAAGAAACTCAGACTTACCCCATACGGCCTCGGAAGCTCGGTATTTCTTGGGTAGTTTACGAATAGCGTTCGAATCGTTGTTCTGACTTCACTATTTAAATCTTCTTTTTTAAAAAACATTGTAGTAAACGAAATTATGTACAATAAAAGCATTTAGGCTTGAAACGTATTGACTGTCAGAAATGCATATAAGTTAGCAACACTCGAAGTCTTGTTAAAAGGAATGAAATTTACAATGGAAGATACATAAAATCAATGAAAAATAAAACCAAATTAAAACCTGAATCCTAAAAGAAATCCAAAAAACGAAATCCTTCTCCAACATCACCACCGCAATCCAAACATGTTTCGACATTAACCTATGTCTTCTTCAATGGAGTACTTTGGCGTTCAAAATATGCGATTTTACAGCTAATGGCTGAAGTCATAATTCAAGATAACGAAAAGCGAATATTTTTACAACCAGACCTTGCTTTACCTATACTTTACAAACGATGTGTAGATGATATTCTCATCTTCTGGACGCATTCTGATACTGATCTTGAAAGATTCGTAGAAACATTCAATAATTACTATCCAACAATCAAAACAACAATTGATAAAGAAAATAATAATAAACTACATTTTCTGGACATCAATATACATAGAAAAGAGCAAAGCATCAGGTATACCATATACAGAAATCCTACTTACATTCCAGCGTTAATCCCTTCTGATTTGGTACATCCATGGAAATACAAAAAGGCTGCTTTTTAGTACTATATAAAATGTGCAACAACACATACATCATCTACTGAATTGGAACATAAAGAAATAGACTGGATAAAGAAAACTGCCATACAATTTGGTTACAGAACGAAGTTGTTAGATTCCGTCTATAATAATGTGAGAAACATGCAGCGAAATACCAGCAAAAATAATGACATAAAAGCATACAAATCCTTTCCTTTCTTACCACCATTAAGTAATATACTTAAAAAGGAATGCAAAGACTATAATATACATCTGGCTGAAACTATTGTAGATAATGGCAAGCTACTAACATGCAACAACAAAACATCAGTATTGGACCGAGCAGGTGTATATACATGTATGATACCAACAATTGCAGCCAAGGACAATCATGATTGCATATATATCGGAAGTACCAAAAGACGTTTTCGTACAAGATTACAGGATCACATGCATAACTGGAACATGAAAGACAGCAGAACATCATTGGTACAATACTGTTTAGATAATGATGTACAGCCTAATTGGGAAAATGCTAAGATTATTACATCACATAGAACACATAAGCAGATTCTAAATGCTGAGGCTTTAGCTATAGAAAAATTAGAAAAAATGCTGTAACAATAATACACCAACAGAAATACCATATGCATGGAAACATCTACGGTACTTGAAAAAGAATAAACGAAGACGTTTAAAAATAAAAAGAGAAAGACGAAAGAAACATAAATAATCTATAGGAACAATTAGGAAATAAGGACTACAATAGTTGGTGTTACAAGTCGACGCAGGAAAGACGGAACAAATAGATACTGCAACTATGACACAGGCCATGGCGAATAGCGAATCTGCGTGATCCTTTTGAGCTGTAAAGATCTCATATTTCGAACGCTTATATTGCATTTTCGACTGTCAATACGTTTCAAGCCTAAATGCTTTTATCGTACATAATTCCGTTCACTACAAGGTTTTTTAAAAAGACTTGGAGAAGTCAGAACAATGATTCAAACGCTATTCGTAAACTACCCAAGAAATACCGAGCTTCTAAGGCCGTATGGGGTAAGTCTGAATTTCTTATCAAATACAACAATAGCGTATCCTTAAACGCGTCCTCGTCCAACAACCACTACATATATAATATTGGGTATATAAATAGCGGTATAACTATACCATCGGGATCAGAGGAAATGCTATCCCACACTCACCAACCCGCTTGGCCAGCGTGGTGTGTTATGGCCAAACACCTCCAAAATGACTCTACAACTTAAATCTTGGCCCTCAGTCTCCGGCAGCTGGAATATACCTGGCCAAGGCAGCGGCCAGTGCGACATGAAGGCAGAGGGTGCTAAGAATCCCCGGAGGACCGGACTAGGCTGCCATTTGATGCTGACCTTGGCTACCTATAACGGACGCTCCCTATCTTCTGATTCAAGGCTTCTTGAATTGGAAGAGGAACTACAAAGGATCAAGTGGGACATCGTCGGGCTAAGTGAGGTAAGGAGAAAAGGAGAAGATCTCATTGAACTGAAAAGTGGACATCTCTTCTATTATCGTGGGACAGATACTGGCAGAACTAGTGGTGTTGGATTTATAATAAACAAGAAACTGAAGGATAAAGTGGTAGAAGTTGAAAGTTCCTCTGACAGAGCTGCACGACTCGTTATCCAACTATCGAGAAGATACCAGGCTCAGATTATTCAAACTTATGCATCCACCACAAGTCATCCTGAAGAAGAAATTGAAGAATTTTATGAGGAAATTCGTCATCTAAATAATAAAGGTAAGCAGCACTTGAAGATAATTATGGGAGATTTCAATGCAAAAATAGGGCAACGGCAACAGAATGAAACTTCAGTAGGTAAATTCGGTCACAGCAACAGAAACCAGCGTGGAAATACTCTCGTTGAGTTTGCAGAGGCAGAAGGGTTTTTCATCTTGAACTCCTTTTTCAAGAAAAAGCCACACAGGAAATGGACATGGAGACATCCAATTGGGACGACAAGTGAAATTGATTTTATTATGTGTAACAAAAAATTCGTCATCGAAGACTGCAGTGTGCTGAACAAGTTCAACACAGGTAGTGACCATAGATTGGTGAGATGTAAGATGCACCTCAACACTAAACTGGAACGTGGCAAGCTCATAAGACAAACAAAATGTATTGACATAACCAACCTTAAAAAACACCATAATACTTTCAAGTTGGAACTGAAGAACAGATTCTCTGCTTTAGAAGGCCTAACATCGGAAGAAGTGGATATTTCGGAAGTTAACAGAAAAGTAACCAAAGCTCTAATGGAAACAGCAACAAAATTAGCTGGGTCTAAGAACAAGTTGCATGTGAACAAATTATCAGGAAAAACCAAAATGTTGATGCAAAAAAGAAGAGAGATGAGGACAACTAAAGAAGATGTGACTTCCAAAGTGGAATATATAGAGCTATGCAAGACAACACGAAAAAGTATCACTGAAGACGTAAGGAAATTCAACTGTGAGCTAGTGAGGAAAGCAATTGAAAACAACCAAAGCCTTAAGATAGCAAAGGGACATCTCAGTAAGGGAAGAAAACAGATTATGGCTCTGAGAAAAGAAGATGGTTCTATAACAAGAAATAGAGGCAAAATTTTGACAAGAGTGAAAGATTTCTACTCCAAATTATATGAAAGGGATGATACATGTACTCCAGACATCATGAAAGGTACCAGAGTTCTTCCAGTCCTCCCAGCAGAAGTTGCTCATGCAATCAAGAACATGAAGCGGGGGAAAGCTCCAGGAGAAGATGGAATTACTATAGACATCATACAAGAAGCAAGTGGAGAAATTGAAACAGTACTCGCCCAAATTTTCACTCGATGCCTTAATGAAGGGAAGATTCCTGAGGATTGGAACAATGCTACAATGATCCTGCTACATAAAAAAGGTGACATTGAGGATCTCAGGAACTACAGACCTATCAGCCTCCTATCAGTGGTTTATAAAATCTTCACTATAGTTCTTTCACACCGATTGAAGGTAACACTGGACATGGCTCAACCGAGAGAACAAGCTGGATTCAGGAGTGGCTACAGCACAATAGATCATATCCACGTACTGAGAGAACTAATTGAAAGAGCGAGGGAATATGAACTTCCATTGTGCATGGCTTTTATCGATTATGAAAAAGCCTTTGATTCGGTGAAACCATCAGCAGTTACCACGGCTCTGAAATCCTGCGGTATTGAAGATGCATACATTAATATTATTAATAACATCTATGAAAATGCAAGTGCAAAGATTCGGCTGTTTGAAAATACAACACACATAAACATTGGAAAGGGAGGGAGACAAGGTGACACCATATCTCCGAAGCTCTTTAATGCCACATTGGAAAATGTCTTTCAATCACTGAACTGGGAAAACAAAGGGATAAAGATTAATGGAGATTATCTAACCCACCTTCGTTTTGCTGATGACGTAGTCATTTTTGCAACTACCCCATCAGAGCTGCAGAGTATGATCCAGGAACTTGCTGACAAGAGTAAAGAAGTGGGATTAAAAATGAACTTTCAGAAGACAAAAGTGATGTTCAATGCTTTTACAAGAAATGAAGATTTATCGATTGATGGAGAAAAACTGCAGATAACAGATACGTATGTTTATCTTGGACAGCAGATATCAAGTGAGGGTCACATTGATGAAGAAATTAATCGGCGTACAAAACTTGCCTGGAGAGCTTTTGGAAGAAACAGCATAATTTTCAAGAGCAATATGCCATTATGTCTTAAAAGAAAAGTGTTTGATCAATGCATCCTTCCAGTGCTTACGTATGGTGCAGAGACGTGGACCTTAACTAAAAGAGACATACAAAGGCTGCAGACAACTCAAAGCAGCATGGAGAGGTGCATGCTTGGTATAACCAGGAGAGATAAGAAGAGGAACTCGTGGATCCGAAAAATGACGAGAGTGGAAGACATCATGATCAGAGTTAAATCCCTGAAATGGCAATGGGCTGGACATACTGCCAGAAGGACAGACCATAGATGGACAGCCGAAATTTTAGATTGGATTCCAAGGGACAGGAAAAGACCCAGAAAAAGACCACATGGGAGATGGGTGGATGAAATTCGTAAATATGCGGGAGTGACATGGAGGAGACTGGCACAAGACAGACCGTTGTGGAGGAAACTTGGGGAGACCTTCGTCCAGCAGTGGATTGATAATGGTTGACAATGATGATGATGATGATGATATAAATAAGTTTTGAGAGATTTCCGTTCAGTGTCGTACTTATTACTGTTCGCATGTATTTTAAAGTGGCAACACTGCGATATCACAGTACAAGATGCCAGCTCTCGGAGTCAGTATACGACGTTCGATTGAGGTGCGAAAAAGTATTTGTTTTACTCGATGGAAAATGGCAACTTTCGTCCCGACAAAACAGCATTTGCGGGAAGTGTTAGTGCATTACTTTGTTGTCAAGAAAAGTGCTGCGGACAGCTATCACTTAATGTGAAAAATCTATGGGAAACATTCCCCATCAATAAAAACACGTGAGTGTTGTTTTAGATGATTCAAAAGGAGCTATTTTGATGTTAGTGATAAAGAACGTTCTAGACCACCCAAAAAAATTGCTGATGCCAAATTGGAAGCTTTACTCAACGAGGATCCGTGCCAGACCCAAGAAGAACTAGCAGCAGCATTAAATGTTAGTCAACCATGCCTTTCATAACGTTTAGCTGCCGTGGGAATGGTGCAAAAAGAAGGGAATTGGGTTCCACATGCTTTGCGGGAAAGAGACCTTGAACGTCGAAAAATCATTTGCGAATTGCTGCTTCAAAGGCAAAAGAGAAAGGGCTTTTTGCATCGTATTATTACTGCCAACGAGAAATGGATATGGTACGATAACCCTAAATGGCAGAAAGCCTGGGTGAAGCCAGGCGAACCAGGTCCTTCAACGCCAAAATGCAATATCCATGGTTCAAAGGTAATGCTGTGTATCTGTTGGGACCAGAAGGGTGTGATCCACTATGAACTGCTAAAACCATCGGAAACTATTACTTGGTGATCGGTATTAAAACCCAATTAATGCGTTTAAAACGAGCTCTCACGCAAAAACAGCCGTAATGGGAGAATAGACGCAACAAAGTCATCTTACAGCATAAATATACAATGTCATCGCTCTGTCCTTGTTATTTTTATAAACAACGAATAGGAACTGAAAAATTTTACTCCAACACTGCTGGGATCGAACCCCCAGATATCTCTCGATTACTAGCAGAGTGCGTTCGCTTTATGCTACGGTGCCAACAATTCACAGCGCTATTCGTAGTTTATCAGTCAGCATCTGACCACAAAGCCATATTGATGGGCTCAGTAACTGAAGTGTCACCATCTAGTGGCATTCAACAAAGCAAGCTGTTTTAATTACAGCTGATAAATCCAAAGGGTGATAGAAATGGTGAATGTATTTTATATACATATATATTATATAAATATATTCATATTACAGCATGACAACGCAAGACCACATGTTTCTCGACCTGCGAAAAAGTACTTAGAAGGATCCAACTGGAAAGTTATACCCCATCCGTCATATTCGCCAGATATTGCGCCATCGGATTACCATTTGTTCTGGTCGATGCAGTCAGCACTTTCTGGAGAACGGTTTACTTCTTATGAAGACATCAAAAATTGGCTGGACAACTGGATCTCTTCCAAGGAACTGGAATTCTTCCTTCGGGGCATACGTTCACTGCCCAAAAGATGGGGTAAAGTTGTAGCTTCAGAGGGAGCATGCTTCGATTAATATTAAAATATTGTTTCTGTTCTCCAACAACGTGTTTTGTTCACCTCAAATCCCTCAAATCTTATTTATATACCCAATAAAACGTGTGTAACAGTAATTTCTTGCTACACATTGTGTGTAGTAAATACAATAAGTAATGTACCACATATAATTTTCGTTCAATAGCGAAAGTAGCTTTTTGGACTTTGCAATAAAACAGTAGTTGACAATGTTGAAGACCCTGGGCCATCCCATACAGATGCTTTTGATACTGCAGTGTCATGGTACAAAAAACAACCTGAGTGCTGTGCATCTCAACTTTTATTGTTGAAAAGACTTGTCAGGAAAAAAGCGTTATTCAACAGTGCTGCAAAACAAGATTGGTGACTTTTTTTGTTAAACTTTCTTATATGAAATAGTGCATACTGTGTAAGTATAGAGTTTTGGGCACTGTTTGTACTTTTTTACTTAAATAGTACTGTGTAGTTACAATAAATAGTATTTTGAATTTAATATAGGGTATGTATCTAATCTTTATTATAACTTGAGTCTATGTACTGAAATGTTTTTTTTTTTTCTTGGGTAATTAAAGTAAACTAAACTGTTCATTTTATTTTTATGTACTTTGTAGTTTTATTTATTAAATCCTTTAAGTACTGTTATTAACGTTTTTATAATTTTTGACACTATAAAAATAGATGACATATCAATCAAAGAAATTAACCACTTACCCAACAGGCCCTGGTCATTTCTTTGTAAAACATTTCATGCACATCGATTATCAGCCATTATCGACATGCATATGAAGTGTTTTGCAAAGAAATGACCAGGGTCTGTTGGGTAAGTGGTTGATTTCTTTGATTGATATGTCATTAATGACTTGCCCGTAAAAATGTGCACTTTGCTGGTGTTTAATACCTTTTAAAGATGCAAATAATATGATAAAAATAGATGTTCAATAATCTGAACAAATCGACACTCCAAACCAAGGTACTTAGAAGGAGGAGAAGTAGGTCCATCGTAACTGAGCCGTCTTTCCGCTTCTCTTCGCTGCGCTGTGACGTCACGGTGGCCATAAGCGAAGCTGTAACGCGCACAGAGCCCTACCGAGAAAGTGTCGTGTGCTCTGAATTTTCAATCGAAATAACAGAGCTAGTTTTGAGTAAATAATTTTTAAGTAAAAATTGTACAAACATCCAACTATTTTTCAAAATAGAGTAAAAAAAAAATATATATATATATATATATATATATATATATATACTCGGGGAAAAAACAGGAATATGACATGAATACTGTTAGATGCTTTTTTGCTGAATATCTTTTTTTTTTTTTTTTCCAGAAGCACACTGCAATGGCTCTTTGAAGCTGGGAAATCTACATTTCATTACGTCAAATCAGTCATTTACCAATTTTATAAAATTAGCAATTTGTTTTCTTTCAGGAAAAGGAATACAGCTTTGCTTACATTGTTAGATTGCATCTGGGGTGCTAAAACTAATTCTCTGTCTCATGGGACCTCTTACATTTGTGTGGGTCCATTTTAGTTTGTGAAACACCTTTAATTCTGAGTTATTACGTTCCAGAAAAAGGTTAAATATCTGGCGAGTGATGGTTGCACACTACAGCGTGTTCCGCGAACAAATATATGATTTCGGAGAAGTTTAATTAGATGGGGCACATCGGCAAACATCCATATTTTTCGATTTTCATTTACTGGATTTGGAAAAGAAGACAATATTGGGGTTATTCCAAGCTGCCTCCAAACCTTGATATCCCCCCTCCTCCTAGATCAGCACTAAATAACCTGATTGCTCCATGCACTAAATAACCCGATTGCTCAAAGGCTCGAATTATGTCAGTTAACAGCTTTTGATCCATCTGCTTATCAAAGAAATAATACAGTACTGTATATGGTTGTTTCCAAGCTTTCCAGAAGCCTCTCAGCATAACTACTAAAACGTTATTATGCGGTCTTAAAATTTTATCTGCAGCAGCATCATAACAATATCAGCAATCAACGCTCATTTCACCGAAAGATAAAACTGAAACTTTGTCGAATTCGGTTAGATGTATAGCATTCATTTTCATCACCTTTAAAATTGGCTCAATTAAACCATTGGCAACAGAAATTTACCACACCACCGTTTAAGAGAGGAAATGCTTTGAAGCAGTATGTGCATTTTATTTTTGATATGCTTTTCGAGAAATAGCTTGCAAAACAAGTGCTTTCACTTATATCTTCTTCATTCCATTTTGCTGGTCTCTTTTTTGACACAAGAGTTTGAATTTGCACTTCAGTGAAACAATGGCCAAGCAAATTTATGATAGCTGGCCACTTTTCACTGTTGCTGAGCAAATTTCTATTCTTGCATTTGCGTTTCATAACATTAATTTCTATTTTCAGGCTTCTTTTCTCGAGGCAAAAGCATTGTTTTACCATTACTAACTGTTTTCTTGCGTTTGATAATTCTTCCCGTAGTGAATTATTTTCACTCTTCAGTTGCATTATATTTTTGTTCAGACATTCACACTTCTCACATGACGTTGACTATATGATAAATGTTTGTCAGGAATGATATCACTTTCATTGTGACCTGTGATTTGACGTTTAATTGAAGATATACTTTCAAATCGATTTAATGGATTTTTTCTGACCTCTCCGATCTTAAACCGTTCACTTCGAACAGAAGTTTGCTCCTCCATCTGCTAAGGCATATTTTTTGTAGGCACGGCATCTTTTCTCAATTTTTTTTCTGGGAGGCAAGTTCAGCAATTAATTTCTAAGATCTCGCTCTTACTTCGAGACATCAAAGTGTTCTGAACACATTCGAGCTTTCTTTGCATCGAATACATCCTTTCGACAGCATTTCGCTACCCATTGCTTCAAGAAATCTCTATCCCATGGGAAAACATGGTATGTAGCATCTAACTTCCTTTCCTTTGAACTGTTATTACGACAAAGTGCAACAGGGTATCCAGGTATTTTCGAGATAGTTGTACACAGAAAACAAATGAAGAAAAAAAAAATGAATGAAACGAGAAAGCAGGTCTAAAATTGACAAAGAAATGCAGTGAGTAATCGACATTACAGCACAAGCTCCGAATGCTCAAGAGATCGTTTACGGCCACTGTGACATCACACCCGAGCTTGTAGCGTGACAGCTCGCCGGCGGCACGGAAACAAAGGCGATTGGACCTTCCTCTCCTCTTTCTAAGTACCTTGCTCCAAACCACCCGGGCCCCAATTAGTTCAGAGTATGGAGGTTCAACTGTATTCATAAAAATTTGATAAAAATAAATGGGAGAAAATGTATAAACGCATGCGATTTACTATTCTTTTTATGTAAAAATCACATTCTCAGGACTTGAAAAAGAACATGTCTGGGGCATGTAAATTATTGGCCTGGGGAGATAAAAAAAATCTATTAGGTGTGCAACTTAATTCCCAGCCACAGGCACAACACGTTGACAGCAAATTATAGCAAATTGAATACGTACCTAATCGGGGAAATAATCCCCGTCGTGTTGGATACATTTAAGCCATCGGTCAGACAGCTGCTGAATGCCACTGCGGAAAAAAGAGGACTGTTTCGAGTTGATAAAGTCGTCAATGCTTGTGTGAACCTCCTCGACAGAAGTGAAGTGCTTATCACTCAGGTTATGTTGCAGGGAGCGAAAGAAGTGATAATCCGACGAGGCGAAGTCTGGAGAATACGCAGGATGGGACAAAATCTCCCATCCCAGGTTGGGGATCATGTTAAAGTCATTTTCGCGATGTGAAGACTTGTTATCCTGAAGCAATAGGACCGACCTTCTGCCCTTGCAGGTGTATGGCCTTTTCGCCTCCACTGCATCATTCACACGAATGAGTTGCTGACAATAACGCTCAGTATTGACCATTTCACCAGGTTTGAGCAACTCATAGTGTAAGACAGCGCGCTGATCCCACCATATACACAGCAACAACTTCCTGGCATGGATATTTGGTTTGGCGGTACTGGTGGTAGGCTGACCTGGATAAACCCATGATTTGCGCCGCTTAGGATTATCCTAGAGGATTCACTTCTCATCACAGGTCAAAATCTTGTGGAGGAAATCCTTCTTGAATCTGGAGAGCAAGGACACAGCAACATCGTAGCTCCTAGACTTGTTCGCAGCTGTGAGTTGGTGGGGCACCCAACGGCCCTCCTTGTGAATCCATCCAAGCTTGTGCAGGCGCTTTGCAATGGCTTGCTGTGTTACTCCGAGTTCCTGGGCAAGCTCTGTGTGCGACAGAGATTCATGTCCAACAGTTGTTCCAGTTCCTCATCATCAACTTTCTGTGGCTGTCCCGGTTGTTCTGCAGCCGATCAAAATTCCCTGTTTAAACTGCTGTAGGACACAGCAGCCTCACCTAAAGCAGCACAGATCATTTGCTGGACTTCCGCTGCATTTTTTTCAGATTAAACGCAAACAGGAGGCAGTGCTTTAAATGTTGCTTCTCGAACAACATTGCGTTCACCGTCAACTTTCGTCCCTTCTGTCACTACAGAAGTGAGTGGTTACGGTTGCCTTGAAAGCTGTTGCATGGTGTTGCAATCAGCCATTATCACACACAGCTATTTGCATTTGCCAACGTTCTACGATCGCTTGCGGTTAGGGTTAGATAATTAAGTTTCAGAGTTGCACACCTAATAGTTGCCTGGTCCGGGTAACTAAAAGAAAGAACTTTAGAATAGAATTTCCTACCACAAGAAAAAAAGACAGTCATCACATGTGTTTCATTTCACTGCTAATCACTGGAAGTCGTATTATTGTTACGTAGTGCCAAGGACAGAAGAATATCACTTTTTTAATTATATTATGCTCTAGTTCCAGATATTGGAACCATATGTAATTTTGCTCCAAATATTGTTTGTAGTGAGCAATGGATGCATGGCTCTGATGGAACTAGCCTCTGGTGTTTAGTGACAAAAGGCAAAAACCTCAATTAAAGAGAAGCTGATAGAAAACGCAAAATTTCTCAAATAGCAATTTCAACGTCATAATCTTAAAACAGAAATGCGAAATGTGTAAACAAACAAAAAAAAAAATCATCACCCTTTTTAACTTAAAAAAATGGTTCTGATTTGTTATCTTAAAATATAAATTTTTGTGGGCATCCAGCTTTTACTACCTGGGCAGGTAAATAATTTCTGCACATGCTAAAAAGTTTACTCATTGAGAGTTGAACCAGCAATCTCGCGAATATGAGTCAGGTATGCCACCTCCGCCATGCGGCCTTTGGTGAAACGCTCTGAAAAACTTATGCATAAGTCACCCCAGATGTTTTGACTTGGATTTTTTAGAAGATGTTTGAGATGCACGCTTAAATGGGTATGCATGTTATGTCAGTATGCCCTAGGCCCAGATTCTACACTTTGAATTGAGCTGATTCATAAGTCCCTGAACTCTATTTTTAAACGTATTTGCTGTAAAACCATAAAATATATCCAAGTATTGCTGCTTGTGGCTGTTGTGTGTGAGCTTGGGGAACAAGCTGTGCCACGTGACACTGCACTTATGCAGGTGCTGGCAAGCAGTAACGTTCAGTCAGCCACGAGTCTCGCGCAAGAACAGAGAGTCGCTTTGTTAGAAGTTTATTTTGCAGAAAAATCTTACCAACGTTGCATCCAGCTCTTTCAAAGGGAGTTTCCTGATGCCCCTATACCAGGGAAAACAACTGCGTATGACCTTGTGAACCGGTTTTGCAAAGACAGGCAGTGTTCAGGATAAGCCTAAAAGGGGCCACCTGTCCGTCCGTGGTGACGAGGTTCTGGAGAAAATTCACGTTTCCCTGTAGCACTCTCTCTGGAAGTCACTTCAGTGGCTGTCTCAAGAATTTGGGTCATTGTATTCAGCCTGCCTGAGGGCTACTAAACATCTAAAACTATGGCCATACAGAATTCAAGTGGTGCAAGAGCTACCTCCTTTGGACTCGGAAAAGCGCATTTCCTACTGCCAATGGTTTAAGAGTTTCATGCGCAACAATGTGACTAACCAGCTTAACAACACTTTTTTCAGTGACGAGACATGGTTTCATTTGAATGGATATGTCAATAGCCAAAATACTCGCATATGGGCTGCGGAGAATCCACACACATTTCATGAGGTCGGACTTCACTGTCACAAAGTTGGAGTGTGGTGCGCCATGTCTAGACTGCGAATTGTAGGGCCATTTTTTTTTTCAACACAACTGTAAATTCTGATGTGTATGCAGACATCATCCATCAATTTGTAGCAATGCTAGAAGAACACGAACGTTACTGTTGGTTTCAACAAGAGGGAGCAACGTGCCACATATCAAACGGCACAATGGAGATGCTCCGTGAGTTCTTCCACGATCGAGTAATTTCGAAAAACTTTGGCAGCCTCGCTCACCAGACTTTTATTTGTGGGGCTATCTGAAGGACACAGCGTACCACAACAACCCTAGGACGGTACAGGACCTTCGCAACATCATCATTACAGCCGTGAGGGGCATACCAGGCAATACGCTGAAAAGAGTGTCCACCAACATGTGTCGTATGGTGAATTTGTGTCTTCACAGAATGGTGGACAATTCCAGCATCTATTGTAAAGTGGCTTTCATTACTTGTAAGTATGAGTGTCAGTATAACAGTATGTAAAAACAGTTATACATCACTATATTCGTGGTAGAAATATTTGAATTCAGAGTTTGGGGACTTTTGAATCATCCTGTATTTAATGATCGTATGTGTAGCAACTGGCTTTACAACAGTCAAGTGATGGAAAATCCATTATTCATTCAAGGTCATGTATTTAGCTTATTAGTTTTGCTATCAGAATTTGTGTCTCATTGTTTTTGCTAGAACTAGTGGTTGTGAGGTGACTGGAGGGATTGCCTTCCCCAAGCAGATTTTACCTTTTCAAATTGCCAAGAACATAAATGATTAATGTATTTATTTTTGTAAAATTCTACTAATACACAGATTTTGTCATAAAGGTTTTTATCTGGTAATAAATTAAGCCCTGGCGATTCCTTTCATTGAATTCACTTGAAGCAAAAAATTCTTTATGGAAATTACTGGGAATTAAGAGATTTAAGTGTCAAATATTTGGGTAGAATCCCTACCATTCATCAGGACGATGTGCGGAGACAGTGCTGCCATTCACTAGCAATATTCCATCCCTTAAAATCATAAAGTGTTCTATCTCCTCTTTTTTCAATTTCCACACTCTCTGCAAGTTTTCCCTTAAGATAATGTGGTGGTCTGGTTAAAATTTCCACCGTGTCCCATAATATTCTATGGCCTGTGGATGTCAGTTTAGTCTGCTTTTTGACAACATGTTTTTGGTAGCTGCCTTATGTTCTTCCAACCTGGTCTTGAGCCGTCTGCCTGTCTCTCCTACATAGCTCAGGCCACACTCGCATTTGATGTTATAAATTACTTCTTCTAGAAGCATGATGTTTTCTTCTTTTTGCTTTAGGCTAGGGAGGTAGCAGCTGATTTTATTTTTTAAATTTGGGGCCAACTTGATATTTGTTGCTAATTCTTTGCAGCTTTTCAAAGAGTCCTTAATAGTAGGTGACTTTTCTGGTTTTATCAAATGATTTTTTGGTGGCCTTCTTTGAGTGACTTTTCTCTTTATAGTTTTTTTCAATTAGAAGAGAATTATTTTCCAACAAGATTTCCTTTAGGTCCTTTTTTTTTTAATTTTTTTTATTTTAATTTGAATTGTGCGTCTATCTTCTCGTACCACTTGAGCTGTGGTTAGCAGAGCAGAAGGACACATTGACCTCCTGAGGACAACAGAGTATCTGTTGAAGGTGCTTGGGGATTGTGTGTGACTGGCTGAATGAGGTTAGTGTTTGCTGTAGGGTTTTTACGATATATGAGGCAAACAGAGCACTACATAAATCACAGTTGACAGTGGTTTGACTGCCGTGAAATGTAAATAGTATAATTATGTAAATAGTGGTTTTAATTGAGTGTATGAATGTATTGTATGTTAATATGGTAGTATGGCGTGTGTAAATTGTGAGTATTTATTGGGTATGTGGATATGTGTTTTTGAATTGAGTACCATTTTTTGGAATTGTGAATTTTAAAGACAAGTTGCATATTGAGGAGTGAATGGGGAATAAAAAAAAATAGGCGTAATGAAAGTTGACAACACTCACGTAATAGTGAGTATACACCTAGTGTTGACGAGCTATGTTGCATGTCAGACGGCAGTCAGAAGTCAGCGTTTTTTTTGTCGTGTGAATAAAATATGATGCTTCATGACCTGAAGAATGTATATAAAACAACACCCTATAAGTGGATAAGATGAAAGTTTCACCCTTTGAAGGCCAGCTACATAACAGGATGTTCTAATTTTAACGTGCATGAAGTGTATAGCAGGAATGAAGCCAAGAGCTTTTTAGGTAAGTGTTTGTCTTTTCTGATTGATGAGTCATTAATGACTTGCACGTAAATATGTTCACTTTGTTGGTACTTATTATTGCCTTTAAAGATGCAAATAATACTATTATTATAGATTATTATTAAAAATAATAAGATTCTTTTAAAAAAAAAGAATATTTTAAATATTTATTATCAAAAATAAATATTTTTATTATAAAAATACTTAAAATGGTAATAGATTTTCATGAGAATCTTATTATTGTTTTGAGAAATAAAACATCTAAAAATAATAATAGATTTTCATGAGAATCTAAAAATAATCTAATCTAAAAATTGGATAATTAACATGAGAATGTTCTAATCAATTAATCATTCTTGAAAATCATGATAATCTGCTAATCAATTAACATGAGAATCTGTTAATCAATTAATCATTTGAATTAATTAGAATTATTCTGTCAAGTCTAAATATTTGTAATCTTTTCAAAAAGCATTACAATGTGACAGTTACAGGGATGAAATAAGAATTTGTCACGATTGACTAATGGAGGGGGACATGTTAACAGTTTCTTTTGTTTCATGTTAATAAACTTTCACTAGTAGATAATGCAATTTGCTAGTAAAAAAATAAGGTTACTAACATGTGTTGCTACTACTAAAAGAAATCAAGGCCTGCTATTGCCAAATCCAAACACACCCATCAGATTTGAAGAATGAAAAGCGTGATTTATTTCTACAAAGAACAGCTTTCCAGTCGCCCACTTTTCAGGAACAAAACATGAGGCACACAACTCCAAACAGCACTTTGTGTTCACGGTAATGATGTGTGGCTTGTTGTATGCCTCTGCTCTACCATAATAACCCACACTGTGGGGCAACTCTTCCCAGAGTGTTATGATACTAACTGAGCCATTACAAGCAGTTCCTACTTCTGCAGCAATGGAAATGGCAGAGGAAGAATGGGATTTCTTACCATGGCTCTTCTGGCATGTTCCGTGAATTTGTGCTGCTATTCTGAACTTTTTTGCTGTAGTTCCACCTTCCTGTTTCCATTTCTTCAGGACATCACTTTGGCATGTCCTGAAGAAATGGAAACAGTAAGGGGGAACTACAGCAAAAAATTTATTTTTTCATGAACTAAACATGATTTTGGCATGTTTGTTTTAGCTGCAATACTCCATTTGGAAATGTTACTCAAATGACATTCTATGACCAGCCTACTCTGGAACACAAAAAGTTCACGTCCACGCAGCATGTCTGCTTCAAAGTTACTGATATGTAACATGACAGAACATCTCAGCTTCATATGCAGCTCCCCACTCATAGCGCACCTTCTTGTGCAACTATACTTTGCACTTAAACAAATATTTGGTTGTGTCCGAATGGTAGCAATTGCCAGCAAGCAAATGCATTTTGTTAGTGATAAAAAGTGGTTCTAGCAAAAGTTGCTAATGGAAAAACTTTGAATGTTTTAGTGTGAACTGTAAAGCACCACTGCATTGTGCGTGTGGAATATTTTAGACACATACAAAAAGGAACAACTGCTTTCTGGAAACAAATATTTCTTGAAAAGTGCAAAGATTATAAAAACATTTTGGCACTAGTAGAAATATCCAGTATATTTCCCCTATCTACTTCTGCATGTGAGGTTGGGTTCAGTTTCATGAAGAGAATCCAGGGTGATTGGTGGGGCAGTTTAAACTTATAAACATTTAATGCTCTCATGAGTATACAGGTTGAAGGGTCACCTGAAGACAAGTTTAACCTTAGGACTGCTATTTTAAAGTAGTATGATGAAAAGACCCGAAACCCAGATAGTAAACCGTACGGAAAATAACTTAAGATTTTGAATAGTGTTCTTGAATTTTGTGAATAAAGTTAAATAAAAAAAAGTCTTTTAAATATTTGCATTTAAATTAAATTGTTAGAATTTAATCTGTCAGGTCATGAAAAGGTGAGCTATATCTAAATATTTGTAATCTGTTCAGCATTACAATGTGACAGTTACAGGGGTGAAATCAAAATTTGTCATGATTGACTAATGGAGGGGGATTTGTTAAAGTTTCTTTTGTATCATGTTAATAAACTTTCATTAGTATTTTTTTAATAAAGCTCATGTTGAGAAATGGCTTCCTAGTTTAATTGAATTAATAATCTAAAGCAACTTATGGGATTTTACTAGGAAATTTTTTCATTAATAGCAAATTTTCGGAGAAAACTCTTCTCCTTCTTCAGGTTGAAAAATAACCTAAACCATCAAGGTTAACCGTAACCGTCAAAGGTAAACCGTAACCGTGATAGTGACAAGTAAAAAGTGACAACAACAAGACAGCCTGAAGAAGGAGAAGAGTTTTCTCCGAAAATTTGCTATTAATGAAAAAATTTCCTACTAAAATTCCGTAAGTTGCTTTAGATTATTAATTTCATTAGTAGTTAATGCAATTTACTAGTAAAAAAATTAAGGCCACTAGCAAGTGTTGCTACTGCTAAAAAAAAAGAACAAAATCAAGGCCTGGTCCGAATACTTTAGATAATATAGTGCATGCGATGAATTGCGAATGAATTCCTGAGAAGAAATGATATATGCCATCACTGAAGAAAAAGTAATCTCAAAGATTGTCTGCTGTTGGATATTACATGATTTAAGAAATTATAAATCTTTATAACACTATTATGATATTGTTTCAGAAAGTAATGTGCATTATGCTGAGAAATTGTCAAAAATTTTGTGTTGTTCCAACAGATTCTGGATTGCAATGCCAAATGTAAAACGCTGCAAAACTGTAAAGGCGGGTAGTGTGATGAGTTAGATGGTCCACAGAATTGATGAACAGGTAAGCTTTAAAATATTTTTACATGGAATATCGGTATCAGATCTTACAAACACAATGTTATCTATCTCCTGTGACAGTTTTCTCAAAATTAAGTATTATAAACCATAAATTATCTTCCATGATTTAAATGACTGCAGAAAGTATGATTCGAAACATCCACCCTGAAGAAGAGTCTCCTCGGGCTCAAACTGCTGGTGATCATATGCAGGAATGTGATGTATGCCACAAGAAGCTTTCAAAAAAATATTTTTCCACACATTTGCTCACTCACACAGACAAAAAAGCACACCAGTGTGAAGTGTGCCATAAAAAGTTCTCGTGGAAAAGCTCACTCTTGAAACATCTGCTTGCTCACACTGGTGAACAGCCACACCAATGTGAAGTGTGTCATAAGAAATTCTCAGTAAAAAGGGTACTTTCAAATCATTTACTCACTCATACAGGTGAAAAACCATACAAGTGTGAATTATGCCATAAAAAATTCTCACAGCAAGGCAGTCTTGCTACTCACTTGCTGATTCACTCAGGTGAAAAGCGACATGAGTGTGAAATGTGCCATAAAAAATTCTCAGTGAAATGGGATCTTGTAAGGCATTTACGCACTCATACAGGTGAAAAACCATGCACGTGTAAAGTGTGTCACAGGAAATTCTCGCAACAAGGCAGTCTTGCAACCCACTTGCTGATTCACTCGGGTGAAAAATTACTTGAGTGTCATGTGTGCCACAAGAAATTTTCAATAAAACAGAATCTTTCAAATCATTTACTTATTCAAAAAGGAGAAAAACTACTACAGTATGACTTGTGTCATAAGAAATTCTCAGAGAAATGTGAACTTTCAGGTCATTTGTATATTCAAACTGCTGAAAATTCAAATGAGTGTGAAGTGTGCCACAAGAGATTTTCGTCGAAGCAGAATCTTTCAAATCATTTACACACTCTCAAGAGCGAAAAACCATACAAGTGTGAAGTGTGCCATAGGAAGTTTTCACAAAAAGGCAGCATTTCTCATCACTTGCTGACTCATACAAGTGAAAAATTGCACGAGTGTAAGGTGTGCCAAAAGAAATTCTCAAAGAAAACCTATCTTTCAAATCATACACGTACTCATACAGGTGAAAAACCACACGAGTGTGAAGTGTGCCATAAGAAATTCTCACAGAAAGGTAATCTTGCCAGTCACTTGCTGACTCACACAGGTGAAAAACCACATGAGTGTGAAGTGTGCTACAAGAAATTCTCAACAAAACAAAATCTTTCAAATCATTTGCTCTCACACACTGGTGAAAAACCATACCAGTGTGACGTGTGCGATAAGAAATTCTCAGAGAAGCGCAGACTTTCAAGGCATATGTATATTCACACAGGTGAAAAACCCCATGAGTGTCAAGTGTGCCATAAGAAATTCTCAATAAAAGAGAATCTTTCAACACATTTACTTTTACACGCAGGTGAAAAACCGTACGAATGTGAAGTGTGTCATAAGACATTTTTAAAGAACAGTAGTCTTTCAAGGCACCTACTCACACATACAGATGAAAAACCACACCAGTGTGATGTGTGCCATAAGAAATTTTCAGAGAAACGTGGACTCTCAAGTCATTTGTATACTCACACAGGAGAAAAAAAATATGAATGTGAAGTTTGCCATAAGAAATTCTTAATGAAAAACACCCTTTCAAGGCATTTTCTCAAACATGTCCGGGAGTAAAACACACCAGTGAAGTAATGTGTGTTATAAGAAATTCACAGTAAAATGTGACCTTTTAGAATATTTGCGCTGCTCCGGTGCTGTAGTGTTCTAAGCAATGACTGAAAGAATTCTTGAAATAGTGATCACACGCGTAAGTTACGTTGAAAAATTAAGACCGGGACGTTTCGGTAGTGACTTCTACCTTCATCAGCCATGGAATGAGACACGTGGTAAAAGTGTCAGTTGCTGCCAGATTTCAAAATCGCTTTCCAAATAATAGGGATGCTAAAAGGTGTGTCAGTATTACAGGTGTTAGGGGTAAGGTAGATTTCAATGCTTTCGCGGTATCTGAGGGCATGCTGATTGCTGAACGGGGCGATTCGCTTAACGTTGTGCCAATCGGGAGCCGCGGACGTATCGCTGATGGTTAAAATTGAAAGGGAAGTGGAAGGGCTACCTTTCTTAACATCAGCGATATGCTCCGTCAACCACCCGTTTATGCTGCGGTAAGTGCTACCAATATAGTGGGTAGCGCCTGTGGAAATGTTGATAGGGATAGAGTAGATACCTTGTAAATCTAGGGGTTTATTGAGATCTCTGTCCTTAAGGATGAGTTTGAGAAGATGTGTCTCATTCCATGGCTGATGAAGGTAGAAGTCGCTACCGAAACGTCCTGCTCTTAATTTTTCAACGTAACTTACGCTTGTGATCACTATTTCAATAATTCTTTTAATGTTTTGTGTGTTACGTGTTTTCCTGCCAATTCTTCTCACTATAATTCCTAAGCAATGGCTTCTGATCATTCGTCTGAGATGGGTCGAATTGGAATCGCGGTGAGGCATAGATGCTGTGTTAGTCTTATGGCACTGGCTCTCTCTCTTCCCTGGAACCAATGGCCGTAAATTTTGGATGGGCCACTTCTAATTGCCCACTCACACAAATGAAAAAAATCATATGAGTGTGAAGTGTGCCTTAAGAAGTTCTTGGTGAAAAACAGTCTTGCACAACTTGTGATAACTTATGCAGGTTAAAAACCATGCCAGTGTTCCATAAGCAATTCTCATGGAAAGAAAAAGTCTTTCAAAAGATTTGCTCAGTCACACAGGTGAAAAACTGCACCTGTGTGTAGTGTCTTGAAATGTGTTCAGTGAAAAGCTTTCTCTCAAAACATCTACTCACTCACTCAGAGGGGGGGGGGGGGAATCCAAGAGTATAAAGTGTATCCAAGATCAGCTTACATAGATATGACCTGCCCATTTCGCGCAGCTCCATAACCGCCCTTGCGAATAAATTTGCCCCTAAATGGTGCTGCATTACGGCGGTTCTACGAAGTAAGAAGCTCGCATGTGCGTTAAATGTTAGTTTCTATCAATTTCTATTATAATTTTTTCCACTGTTAGTACAACAAAATGTCATACTGTTCAGTGTCATTCTGTAAATCAAATAAAAAGAATGTAAGGACATTCAAATTTCTTTTCACCAGTTCCTTTGCAATCATGACCAGCTTAATTTCCCATTTTGATTGACAGAATGGCACTGAAAAGTATATTTTGTTGTGCTAACAGCGGGAAAAATTCTAATAGAAACTCGGAAAAAGTCATCTTTTCTAAAAATTTATAATTTGCTCGAAATAGTCATCTTTCAAAACGTGCTTATAAACACAGGTGAAAAGCCTACCAATGTGATGAATGTTCCAAGCAATATCCTCGGAAAGTGTCCTGAAGTCAGCGTTGACTTGAAGTTTTTTTTATATTAATTTTTAAATAACACAACCTACTTTCAAAAAATAGAAACTGAACCGAGGGGGAGGGGAACAACTTATACTGTGCTTCACGAAGAAGTTGTAAACACAAGACCAGTAAACACTACCAGCTTTCTGCCGTAACTCTATTAGAAAACTGGTCTCGTAGTAAATTTGAAACGTACCTGCCTCTGCTGAAAGCACAAATATTACAATTGATAAGTTGGTCTAGTAAGGTCCAATTGTTGTTTATTTTTTATTTATTTATTTACTTTTTGCTTCAGTAACGTACAAGTACACAATATGATACGACAAAAGGTACCGCCATCTGGTGACAAATAAATGCGTCAGTGGTGGTGCAGTTTCAGGAAGGGATCCTCTGAATGGGCAGGTCATGTCTATGAAAGCTGGTCTTGATTGTTTCATAAGGAATTCTAAATGCAAAGCAATCTTTCAAGGCATTTGCTCGCACATACAGTCGAACACCCACATTCATGCAAGACATGCCATAAAAAGTAATAAAAAATAATCACAGTAAGGCCATCTTTCAATTCATTTATGCATCCACATGTGCAAGAAACCAAAATAAATTTGGAAAGAATGCAAAATTTTATTCAAAAAGTCACCTTTCATTTGAGAAGTAAGTAAAAGCACACATAGTTATGTATCGTAATTAAATTCTTATAAGAAAAAAACATTCGAATGTGCTGTGGTTTTGATCACCAGCAATCAACTGAATCAGAGGATTGGTTGCCAGAACTGCAGCTTGAATTGGAAATGCAGGACCTGTTGCCAGATTTTAGCAGAGAGATCTATGTAAATGAGATTTGGTAAGGAATATCTGAATTGCAGTTCTCGGAGAGGGATATTTCAATACTTTCTTGAGAATGTAAAGATGATCTGTTTATAAGGGAGGTAAGGTTTTATTTGTTTTTCTTTCTTTTCAAAGAAGAACTGAAAAAGTGTCTTCAAGGTACATACATACATACATACATACATACATACATACATACATACATACATACATACATACATACATACATACATACATACATGCATGTCACTAAGCTGTTTTCTGAGATTCAGAGATTAGCTCCACAAAGAAATACAAACTACCAGATAATTTTTCCTTACTGTTGCTGTATCAAACTTCTCAATGATCTTGACACACAACACAGGCTTCACTGACATCCATCACATGATGTACATAAGACCTTTATTGTACATATTTGTCAACCATAAAGTTGTTATATTGTGTACTGTTTCTCACGTTGTATGAGTGTCCAAGTGCTTGCGGGAAACATTCATCTTTGTCTGAGACTGGGTTATTATTGTTGAATGCTACTGAAGATCAAAAATTAAGGTAAAATATTATATAAATGAAAGCTGTTACTCACTTTTTTGTTTTCTTGGAGTATTTTGGAATGTTGAACTTTTACTCGGCGAAATCTTAAATTTCTTGAAGTCTTCAGCAATCACTTCCTGCAGGCACTTCGTGATGATATTCTACTTGATAAGTTGAAACAGGTGGGTAACAATTCTTAATGAATCGTGATTCTAAAAATGACATCTAAAATAATGAAATATTGAACGGTCAAACCTTCAAGTTGAAGGGAAATCGATCCGGTAAAATATTCTGTCTTGGCGATAGAATTAGACTTCGTTTCCCACTGCACTAATCTTCCCAAACTAGTTTCGACTATCATTCTCGTAGTCTTCATCTGTGGGTTAAATGACGTGTTTCTCATCGTACCTGTTGTTCATTGGCTAACTATCTCGCAATCCCCAGCATGACTCAAAAAGTTCCACGTCGTCACGAAGTGATTATTGAAGGCTTCAAGAAATTTAAGATTTTGCCGAGTAAAAGTTCAATATTCCGAAATACTCCAAGAAAACAAAAATGTGAGTAACAGCTTTCATTTATATAATATTTTACCTTAATTTTTAATATTCAGTAGCATTCAACAATAATAACCGAGTGTCAGACAAAGATTAATGTTTCCCCGCGAGCACTTGGGCACTCGTACAATGTGAGAAACAGTATACAATATAGCAACTGTATGGTTGACAAATATGTACAATAAAGAATATAAACACGTAATGAAGTTCAACACCAAAATGTGTTAGAAGAACTAATTGAATGTACACAAAACCACCTTCTATACTGCACACTCATAATCTTTTTCTCATGCACACTCCTGAATCTGATCCTTCCATAACTTCCTTGACTTTCCTCTGGGAGGATCAGATTCAGGAGTGTCTGCATGAGAAAAAGATTACGAGTATGCAGTATAGAAGGTCTTGTGTATGTCTTGTGATGGATGTCAGTCTGCAAGGTTAGTGCTGCTAATGCTGTTTTGGGGAAACACATGTTTATTTTCATGTAGGCTTGTGTTGATGCTTCAGTATGTGCTTCCAATGTGTACTGAGAGTCCTGAGTAGATTGAAATACATATGCATAAACTCCAGGGCTGCCCACAAGTGGGACAAGGTCTGTCTTTCAGCAAATACTTTATCACATAAGGATTAGGCCATATATAGCCCATAGTTTTGAAGAGTTTGCAAATCTTATAAGAAACTGGCCCATGGAAATGGATAGAACCAATGAATGGGGGTTCCTCTTTTAGTATTGGTGTAAGAATTAATTGATTTTCCACATGGGGTAACTGTGTAATATAGTGTCTGCTGTAAGACGGAGGTTCTGTCCTATCCCTGGACACCACTGAAGTTTATGACATACCTATTTCAATCTCCTCAGGACTCTCACTGTACATTGGAAGCACATGTCAACTCAAAGCATCAAATGCAACATTATGTCAACACAAACAGGATGTTGTCAATTGGTCTTCCATAAAAGAGCATTACCAGCACTAATCTTTGAAGACACCTTTGCAATTCCCCATTGGAAAAAAACAAAAAGTTGTGCTTCTTTTATAAACAATGCATCTTTACTTCTTCAAGGAAGTATTAAAATATTGCTAAGAACTGTAATTCGAATATTCCTCACCAAATTCCCATTTATTTGAATCACTGTACCAACTAACATCTGGTAACCAGCAGAGTTGTATAAAAATAAAATGTATCTTTGTACACAACCATTAAAACAGAAAACCTGCTGCAAACTTGCGAATCACGATAACAATAGAATAAGATAATTGAAAGAAAAATTAATATAACAATAAATAATTATTAAAACATTACAGATTCCAGAGAGGACAAAAGTACATTACGACTGAATGCGTAGAAATGTGTGTAAAATGGACCTTAAGGCCAAAAGTTTATAAATATTGAACTATGAACCTTATAAAAACAAGATACTAATTAAAGAAAGTTTTTATGTCTAGAAAAGTAGTTCCATTAATGAACCTTCAAAAATTATAAATAGCATTTTCAACAACTTAATTAAAAAATAGTAGACTTATAAAATACAAAAGGAAAATATTTTCATTTTATAACTGGCAACTGCAAGAGAAACCTGGCAAAATTTAAATTATTTCTGTGTAAACGGAACTTTTGTTACAATTCCTGTATATTGAGAACAGGCCTTGATAAAATCAAGATACCAGAACTGTCAGTAAAAACAAAAGAACTCACTATTGGAAGATGTAAAAAATAGTTGAGCATTCTCACGTTGAGATAGAATTAAATATATTAATCTGAGTAAAGCCTTGAGTAAGTGTTTTAATTGCTATAAATAACATTTTTATTTTTTTAATCTACATGCCAAAATTATTTGCAAAATCTCCTATTAATTTGGAAACTATCCGCGTACGGCAAACACGTTTACGTCTATATTCTGCGACTTTGGTAACCAGTACTGATTCAGTTGATCGCGAGTGATCAAGACCATATACTTACAAGGATCTGGGAGACTGGTGCTCTTTTCAACCATGCCACCTTTCATATCATTTTTTCACTTGTAGGTGTGGGAAAAAATCTCAGCACCTTCAAGTAGTTCTAATGAATCACTCTCACTTGTTTACTTAAGAATGCACACACCTACCATTATGAGACAAAGAAACTAGCTATGTGGACATTTTGGTAAATGTGTAGATTAGCGTCCTAAATTATTTTGTCGGAAAAATGTTAGTACCTGGAAAAAGTGTGACATACAGATTTTAGATTATGGAAAATAATGAAAAATGGTACAGAAATTTTCATGTTTTAAATGTCTTTTAAAGATTTTTATCGTAATATTTACCTGTAAGTATCATGCTGTGAAGAGAAGCTGCGGCAGGCCTAACACATCGCTACTGTGCCGATGTCAAGCTTTGCTCCATTAAAAGGAAGGTTTGTTGCTGCACCAAAGTGACCGGTGGAAAAGTTCAAGAGAAAGCAGTTACGTTGTTGGCAGGAGAGTGATAAATGTTGTAGTGATACGCTACAGAAAATAGGTCCAGATTATCCACCCTTTATTTTGTTGTATCCTGTATGTTGCTGGCAGGAAAAACCGGAAAAGACCTCTTTGATTTGCAAAATGTACATATTGGTGTGATCCAAACTGACCTACGAAGAAAGTATTTACAGGAAAAACAAAAGTACAGTGGCACAGCAAATCGGCTACGAATGGAAGCCGTTCAAAGCAGAACTGAAAGTTATACTGCTGCAGTTTCCTGTACAACATAGAAAGGCATATTTGTACTTTCCATTTGGAATCAGGGAATCGTATGTAAAAGAACGAAACATTTCTCGACATCTGCTTTAAAAACAATGGCATAACATGAATGAACTATATTCTGTAGCGTATGAGTACACAATGCTTCGCTCCCCTGTCAAGAAACATACGCGGCTGAACTTGTAGTCATCCATGCGTCAATTGCACACCGCAGCGAATCTTCCTATCAACGGAGCAAAGCTTGACATCGTCGCAGTAGCGATGCGTTAGGCCTACCGCTGTGTCTCTTCACAGCATCGCACTTACAGGTAAATATTATGATAAAAATCTTTAAAGGACATTTAACACATGAAATTTCTGCACCATTCGCCATTACTTTCCATATTCTGAAATCTGTATATCGCACTTTTTCCAGATACTAACATTTTCCCGCCAAAATAATTTAGGATGCTAATCTACACATTTACCAACATTTCGTGCCGAGTACCATATTTATCGGCGTAAACCCGCACTTTTTTTTTCTAAAATTTAGAGAGGAAATTCCACCTGCGTGTTATACATGTATACTACTTTTTTTTATTTAAATTTAGGTAAAATGAATACTGCTGCAGAGTGCAACGCAACCCGACGTTGCCAAATATTACCGGTTTGGTATCACTTTACTCTAACTTCAGACGCTTCTCTAATGCATATCTCTTCTGTTTTCTGACAGATCTTGTTAAAAGTGGTATCAATACTATCTTCAGTCCTTCGGAAAGATTTGCACAAAAAAAAAAAAAAAAAAGATTGAGACTCTTGATTTACCTTTTTTAAGCACCCGAAAGTAGCCTCTTTCACCTCAGCAGTGAACGTGAGCTGCCACGTTAAGCCTAAGCATCTGCTCTCGTTAAGCTGCTTTCACGGCAAAACCTGCTTAAACAGCAGCTGCTCGGGGAAAATATGACAAAACTTCCAGTGGCATCCGAACTCTGTGGCTGACGGTGATTAAAATTGTTAGTCTATGCGTGGTCTCGTCATGCTGGTTCGAGAGTATCATTTCTCGTGATGATGACCATGCATTATTGGCTAAGGGTGCCGGTTTAAGGAACCCAGACTTCTGGCTGTTTTTAATTTTTTAGTTTGTCTCATCACTTTCCAAGATAGCAGTGATTCTGATTAAAGTTTTTGTAACAGGTCTAATATCCAAGTTTTGTTGTTCAAACATATGCTTTTTCTTTTGTATTGTTTGCCTTATAAGCAGTATAAATATTAATAAACATGTGTGTTGGCCGCCCCGGTGGCGCAGTGGTCTAAGTGATGGCCTCTGATCATTCGTCCGAACGGGGTCCGGGTTCGAATCCCGGTGAGGCATGGATGTTGTGTTTGTCTTACGGCACTGGATCTCTCTTTTCCCTGGAACCAGTGACCCTAAATTAGGGACGGGCGACTGCTTATAGCCCATTGAGTTGCTCATGGTGGTCGTTAAACCTCCAATAAAAAAAAAAAAAAAAAAAAAAAGTGTGTTGAGTTATCTAAAAAAAGTTCAGAGCTCTCAAGTCATTTATTTTAAATCTAAGTTTTTTTGTTTCTTTTGCTCAAACTTCTTGCATAAAATTAGGGTGGCCGCCCCGGTGGAGCAGTAGCCTAAGCAATGGCTTCTGATCATTCAGCCATGAGGTGGGTCCAGTTTCGAATCCCAGTGAGACATGGATGTTGTGTTTGTCTTATGGCACTGGCTCTCTGCCTTCCCTATAGTCAGTGGCCCTAAATTAGGAACGGCCGACTGTTTATTGCCCATTGATTTGCTTGTGGCGGTCATTAAACCTCCAATCAAAAGAAGAAGAAAAAAATTAAGGTGCGTGTATACTCCGATAAATACGGTATTTGTTAGAATAATGATAAATTTGGTGCTCTAATAACACTGAATTTATATATGAAAAAATTTTGAATTCTTGTATGTGAAGGAAACGTATCCACGTGTGTGTGTGTTTCAGGACTTGTTACAGTTTATAAGTATGTAGTAAGTCAGATACATGTTGAAAAAAATATTTTGTTTAAAATATGTAATTTATTTTTGTATTTTATGTCATACAACACTTTAGCTACTTGGTTGATAATTAAAGGAAGCAAGAGCTGAGAAGTCATGCTTCTATGTTGGAACATTTGGCTAATGGGCTGATTTAAACATAGGCCTTTAAGCGAGGTTTAAAGGAATGCCATTTTAACAATTCAAAGAGGCACAATGTTGCCGCAAATAGGCAGGTGGTTATTGTCCCTAGTTCTTATGTGTTTCAGGCATTTTCTGCATGCATATCATCAAGGAGTTCTGCTAGACCTGCTCTTGATAACCTTCCTGATTATCTTCCTTAGAGGGATTTTTGTCTTACTCTTGAGATTCTGAATAGTTGTTATTATCAGTAGTGGTGTCACCTTGTATTCACATAAGTATTTGACATTATCATTTTATATTTGTAATTTCACTTTTTCTCTTGTATAAGAGGTTTCCATGTATGTGAAATTGTTATTTGGTTGTAGTTTTTATTATTCTAATAATGTTTGATATTATGTCCTTATGCCTATCTTAAAATACAGAACTCATTCTCTTGTTGGTTGCTAACTTTTGCATCTTGAAAAAGTAGTTCTGTTTGATTTTTCAGCAGTGCTGTTGTAGGGGTGAGCCTATCACCATTGTGCTAAATCTCGCCTCCACTTTGGAGGTCGTCATCTTATTTTATTAGCACCTATCCCACACACCAGCAAATTTAATCCATACATAACTTTTGTATGTACATCTAAGGCTCAGGAGCTCTCTTCCTCAGCTTTACTTGGGGTTATCAGCTAATCGAGAAAGGGAGGGAAGGTTTTAAATAAGACGTAGGATTCTAGATGCAGTAATCACTCAGTGGTAGAGAATTAAAAAAATTATTAAAGCAAATTCAAAGTCGTAGAGTCTGATTTTTCACGAAGACAGTTTTGTTGGAAGAGTACCTATGGTTTATCTGGTTCGACACATCATTACTCGAATCTGTTTTCGAATAATCAGCCTATCTCTTCTAGCTATCTGCATTCGGAATCTCCGATTCTCTTGATATGTTCTCCGCACTTCAACGCCGCTCCTGTCGGAAAACTATGGTGTATAGGCACAACGATCGTACCCAATTTACCGCAGCTCCGATTCTTTGCTCACGAAGTACTCGGCTTCGTTCCTACTCACAACATTTTATACAGGAGCTCCTGCCCCGCAAGTCGTAACGACGCAGAAACAGGCTTCACCTCTTTCCAATTTTTTTTTCCTCTTGCCCACGCGACCTCCTTCCTCCTCTTGGGAGAGTGACGAGTATCCCTCTCGGTACGCTGTCCTTAGGCACGGACCTTGCAAATACCTCATCCCTCCTAACTTACGCCCTTAGGCCACCGCGGCTTCCAACTCGGACGAGCACCCCTCGCACCCCCCCATCCGCACACCTGCCGTTCTTATCGCACGTCAAGATCACCACGCGGCATTCTCCTCTCCACTGCCTGCGCTTGAAACCAGACTCTCTACAGATACATTATTACAATGCAAACATTAGCTGCATACTATCGTAATAAAAGATTACAATCTGCCAGACCTACTGGCGACCTTAGACATGGAGCTTTGTCCAGCTCTACTTATAAAATCTCAGAATGAAGGATTTCCAGTAGCCACCAACGGTTCTCTCCGGAACCCCACGTTTCTGTTTGCGATCGTTCGCCATTAGAACCATGCCAGACATCTGCGGTATTTAACAACGGCGCGGAGATAAAAAAAAAGCTAATTCCTCCGCGGGAGGGAGGAGTCCTTCCCCCGAGACGAAATTCCGTTTCTCACGCTCGAACGTGTGGCACGTTTCTTCCCGAATATGCATAAATTAAAATTAATGTATACATTATCTAATACACGTGGAATTATGAATTCTTGCCCTTACAAGTGTGTTAGCACATTTTTTCCTGCATTTTTTTTGTTGAAGTATTTGTATGTTGGTTCAGTCTTTGTTTCAGAGGATTTTTTTGTGCTGTTGGTAGGTTGTGGTGGAATTTCATAAATTCTTGTTTTTTTTTTTTTTTTTTTTTTTTTCAAGGGTTTTTGGTTTATCTTTTTCTTAACAAGGAATTTCCTCTTAGTCGTAACTGATATTGCAGAATCTTCCGCGTGCGCGCGTGCGTGCGTGCCGGGGCCATTCGAAGGGCGGTCTCGGTGAGAGAGAGGGGGTCTGGCTCCTCGGGGGCACTTCGTGGTCAACGGTGGCCCACAGAACAGCAGCGAGGTCGTGTGCAGGCGCTCTCCTTCGACCGGCGTCGGTAGCAAGTCGATAGCAAGCAAATCTGTCTTGCTACTCATAACAAGTGCTTCTAGCAAAAGTTAGCAACTTTTGCTAGAACCACTTCCATTTGTGATCGCGAAAAAGTAAGGCCGCCAGCAAGTGTCGCTACTGCAAAGAATTGACGAAATCGAGGCCTCGCCTTTGTCAATCTCGGAGACGTGCCGGCAAGTTCCGTGTGACGTTGGTAAAGAGACCCCAACTCGCACGGTTTGTTCCGGAATCCTTGGACGGGAAGAAAAGGCGGAGAATGTTTTTCCGGTTGAAAGTGACCTTAATATTTGTTTTGTCTATATATTCAGGTGTCAGCTTTGGATTCTTGTTTAATTTTGTTCCTCCTCCTCTCCTCAACCCTAAGGTTTGTGGGTACCGCCGGTCGTCGTCCACAGAGGAATTCTTTCGTGAGCCATAAGCTTGATGTTCCCGTAGGGTCTTCCTCCTGTCATTTGTCGGACATACTTTCCTGGCAACAGGGAGTGTCGGACTCCATTAGCGCGAAGTTAACCACGGACATCGGTGGTAAAGTCGCCGCGCTCCTGAGGATGCCCAGAGGACGGGCGAGAATTTCGAGTATAAAGATTGGTGAAAATTGATGTGTTCAAATCCTAAGGCAAAGATCCAGTGAGTATACCCGACGGAAAGTGTGAGAAGTAAAGCCAGTCGTCGCATACGACGGACTTCGGGACAATAACGTCGACAAAGACCGGAAAACGCGTGCGTGAAATGTTCCCGTCGCTAGAGACTTCTGCATTTATCATTCATTCTGTCCGAGCAGTTTTCATCGCGCGTCGCCAGCACTATGGTTTTGAATCATTGTAACTTTTCTGCATTTTTTTCGCAGTGTCCCAAGTTTCAGTTGCATAAAGTGCTACATTCCATATAGAAACTTTCTTTGTTAGACTTGGATGTTAATAGTCCTCTTTTCTTATTAAAAGCATTCTTTGCTTGTGATATCCTAGTTCTCACATCTTTTTCATCTTTCCCATTGGATGTAAAAAGGCTACCTAGGTAAATGAAGTGGTTATTTTCCATTAAGTAATTTTGTTTTCTTAAAGTTCTGCCTTGGTTTGCTCTGTCTACTGTTTCAACATTGAAGAATATTTCTTTCATTTTTTAGATGAATATTTCTGATTTTCTTCGGAATATTTTTTGTTTGTTGCAAAAATCATGTGGTTTGAAGTAGTTTCTGAGACATTTTTTATTTAAATTGAAAATGAGCTTAATCTTGATCCTGGTTATTGTTCTTAGCCTCTTCATTTCACATCATTGAAGATTTTGGCATAATGCCAATTAATTCTTAGAAATTGAGGTGTAATATTTAAATCTCTACCGTTGATAAGGATTTTTTTTTATTTTGAAAAAATTGTGCACTCCTTAGTATCTTCCTTAATGTAGAGGGTGGTTATAAATTAGTTGGCCAAAAAGGAAATGTAATTGTGCATAGGTAAAAGAATGCATGTGATAATAAGTACAAATAATATATAGTTAAACACACCAAGTTTACCTTTTGTGATCAGATGGTGCCGAGTCATGCAAGGTCACGTATTGCCAGCAGAGAGCAGATTTTTGCAGTGAAGTTAAATCGCATGGAAGCTGATGACTTCATGTTGAAGTTGGTGTTTAGTGACAAGGCCACCTTTCACTTAATGGCAAAGTTAATGGACACAATGTGAGGATTTGGAGATCAGAAAATCTCCATACCATGTTGGAACAGGACAAGGGACAGTCCCAAGGTAAAAGTTTTTTGTGCCATGAGTTGTGCTTCCGTTTGTGGCTCATTTTTCTTTGCTGTAAGAACTGTTGCCGGAAACTCAAGGAAACAATGCCAATCCTCAAGGAAACAATGAAAGGAGGTTTCATTTACCAGCAAGACAGGGAGCTTCCTCACTACCACAAGGACGTCACTTCTTACCTCGATGCTGAAGTCCCAGTTTGAATTGGCCGCAGTGGCCCAATTGGAGGGATCCCGATCACCGGACCTAACACCCCTAGATTATTTCGGTGTATGTTTTTATTTTTTTTTATTTTTTAAAGATGAGATTTAGCTCCTGCTGCTTTCTAAGTCCCTTCCTGAAGTGAAATAAAAAATCATTGCATCACTGGCATTGGTCGATGCCGACATGCTGACAGCAGTGTCGAAAGAACTGATTTACAGATGCAGAGTAACCAAGGGAAGTCACATTGCGCATTTTTGAAAAAGGGTAAACTTGGTGTGTTTAACTATGTATTATTCATACTTATTATAACATGCATTCTTATAACTATACACACTAAAGTTTTCTTTTTGCCCAACTAATTTATAACCACCCTGTACTGCAAAAGGTTTTTTTTTTTTTTGGCAGGGGGGGGGGAATCATGTACTCAGTACTTTTTTTTTCTTTTTGTTTAGTGAAAAACACGAACTTCATTTTTTTTTTTTTTTTGAAAAATCGTGTATGCCCTAGTATTTTCTTCTTTGTCAATGTACATATTGAAAAAAAAAATGGAAACAATTGTATACTCTTTAGCAGTTAATTCTTTCTCAAGGTACATGCTGCAAAAATAATTTTAAAAACTTGAAAGAAAAAATCATGTACTCCTTAGTATATTCTTTGTCAATCTACATACTGTAAAAGTTATTATTCAAAAAACTGTATGTTCTGCTGAGCATCATGTCTTTGTTAATGTAAATGTACATACTGCAAAAGGTACCCCCCCCCCTCACACACACAGTGTTACATATAATATTTAGGTTCTTATAAGCAGAAGCTTTTGACCCTGTTATGGTCTGATTGACTGAATCAGAGGACTGGTTGCCTGAACTACAACTTGAATTAGAGATGAAGTAACTGTTACCAGATTTCTCCAATTAACATTGAAGTTCTGGCAAGCCGTCTTCTGATTCAGTTGATCATAGGTGGTTGAGACCATGGCATGGTTGAAAGCTGCTCATATAATGTAATTACTAAACATAACTCTTGTGTGTTCTTATGTAGTTATCAGCTGGTGGTTGTTGTGTGACACCTGTTGTTTTAAACTATACGTATTATAGATTATAGTTAAATTACATTTATTGTATTTTCCTCTGTACATTCTGCAGACTGTGAAATTCAGAGAAAAATCATGTATCCTCCTGTAATGTGGATTATGAACCATAATTTCTGATGGAAAAGAGAAATATAAACTTGTGCAGCCATCAAATCTTACATTCACATAGCTAACCTTTTTTGTAATGTATCTTTCTTTTATTACCAGGAAAATATACTAATATTTTAAACTAGCCTATAGCCAGCCCGTCTTAGGATGATGGTTTTTAAGCTTTATATAAATATTAATACAGTGTTAGAATTAGAAATAAATATTCTACAGGCCCAGCGGACCAATCGGATTTGCAAATCACTGGTCCATAAAAGAAAAACCTTGCACATTTACAGTATATGCAAAACATAACATACTTCATTGGAGCTGTATATCACAAATAAAGACCAACTGAATGCATACTTGTATGCATGCAAACAAATAACAGTAATTAATAAAACAGAGCATAGTAAGCAATCGTAGAAATTTGTAAAAACTAAAAAAAGTCACTGGTCAGCAGGGGTATACCAAAATGTGGTGGTCCACTCATTTTTACTGGTCCAGAAATGGCACAAATACTAATACATCTGGTATGCACATGGTATTAGTATCAAGAATGGAACTCTGAAGCATAATGTATAGTTAATTTCAAATTAAAGTTTATTGCACAAATACTATGCAATAATTTGATTGCTACTCACAAAGGCAAAAATGACCCGTGTCGCTGGTTTTTAAACTGACACATCCCAGTCTGCCACTGCAACAATAAACTTCTCTTCAAATAGGTCCTTGCACATTTTAGTTCCATAGGGAAATGCTAATGTTGAATGCAAAGTGCTGTTTTACAAAGATGAGCTGCACACATCCATTTCACATTTTCTGCAAGTGTCTCTCCCTGGGCAGAAAATAAAAGCTGGCTCGCATCTGGTTTTAGAAGGAGAAAATACAGAACCGCTTATTTGTTCTTGTGACTTTCCTATCACGTTTTTTTTTTTTTTTGTCTTTGCTTTGCAGCATGAACAATATGCACCAGAACAGTTTTTTATTCTGCTGCATATATCTGCAAAATTTTGATCTCAAATGATTAAATGAAGAATTTATCGATCAAATTGTGATATTTACACAGATATTTTAATTTTCTAATAGCAAAATACATGGGGTAAAAGTTGATAAAAAAAAAATCAAAGGATTTCTTTTTACATACATACATATCACTAAGCTGTTCTCTGAGATTCAGAGGTTAGCTCTAAAAAGAAATACAAACTACCCGATATTTTTACTTACTGTTGCTGTTCAGACTTATTTGTTTACAGCGATCTTGACATAAAACTAGAGCCTGATATCCATGACACTCCGTACACAAGATCTTTTATACTTCATACTCATAATCTTTTTCTCATGCAGACACTCCTGAATCTGATTCACCCATGTCTTCCTTGGCCTTCCTCTGCTTTTTCTTTCAGATTTTCTTAGTAAGCATCTCATCACTCATTCTTTCAACATGGCCAAACCACCGAAGCATATTGGTCTCCACCTTGCTAACAACATTTTGCTTCATATCGCACAACTGCAACACATCTTCATTCCTCACACATATCACCAAGACATAAAGCACTATTATCTATTTTGGCATCGTGCATGCATGCATCCATAAATATATTAAACAGCAGGGGTGACATTACACAACCTTGTCTGACTCCTGCACCAATGGAAAACCATTTTAATAAAACACCATTCACTCGTACACAAGCTCTACTACCAGCATACATGGCTTTTACCCTATTAAGTAGATTCCCAGTAACACCATATTCATTCAATACCTTCCACAAAAGTGTCCGTATTCACTCGGTCGTAAGCTTTCTCTAAATCTATGAAGGCAGTAAAAACTTTCTTCCCAACAGCCAGATACTTTTCAATCATCGTGCGTAATGCAAAAATCTGGTTAGTGCAGCCTTTACCAGGCATAAAACCACTCTGAACATCCCACACTTTCAATGATGTAAGACCCCGTACTTTTTCAATAACAACCTTACCAAACACTTTCCCTGGCACACTCAGTAGGATAATACCATGATAGTTCTTGCATTCAGTCTAATCACCTTTTCCCTTATACAAGGAAACAATAATAGCATCCTTCCAATCCCAAGGGACCATTCCTAACTCCCAGCACAACTGGCAAATTTCAGTTAACCAAAACTTACTGAAAGCAACCTGCCTGAAATACCTTGCTTCAGTGTGAAAGGCAGGAGGTTCCTCCATGTGGACAGATGGGCAAAGCCAGAGCATAAATGGTTCTTCAACCTCCAGTTGGAAAGCATTATAAAAGACAAATACTCTAGAATCACAACCGTGGGGAAAATGTGGTGCTGCCTTAATGCAAATATTTTGATTTAGACCTTGGCTTCCTACAGTCCAAATTTTTCATAAAACTAAAGTATGGTTTGAAATTCCAATATTCAGTTTTTGAGCAGTAAATATCTGAATTTCAGAAAAATCCAAAAACTGACATAGCCAAGCCTAGATATTTTGAAATTTGGTTTAGTTCTTTATAAACTTGCAAATTCCAAAACAAATGGGGGCAAAAAAAAAAAAATTTACTGGCCATCCTGGCCAGTTAACATACATAGTCCACTGGCCCGATGGAATTTTTACTGGCCAATGGCCAGCGGACCACTGGGTAATTCGAATGCTGTTAATGTATAGGGCACGATTCCCATTCTAAGACGGGGTGGAATTTTTATTTAAAGCAGATTGAAAACAAATCAAATAGACTCTGTATTTCTGTAAGGAAATGTAGTAAAAACTTATATAAGTAAGAACTCATTCATGTTAGAACTGAAAATTATATGGTATTTATTTCTGTTTTTCAAAAGACCTCACAATAAATAAACATTCTGTGTAAAATATTTGTTGTCTAACAATTTTCCATGTAGTCCAGTTGTTTTTGTTTAACCTAATAACTTTTGCTTTGATTTTTCACGTTAAATAGCTTTTTCTCCGGCACACCTATTATTCTGTTCATGGCTTGTTTTAGACTGTTCTATTCGATGCTTAGTTTGAAACTTCATATTGAAGCTTTTTTAACAAAATGATTCGACATCTAGCATTACAAATCGGAACTATCTATATTATCAACAATATGCTGTTGGGGCGGCATCTGCATTTAGATACAATTTTGCTCACTTTGACATCTGAAGATTTCAGTTTTCATTGTAGGTTAAAGCATTTAGATATATTGATATTTTGCAAAATGTTTAATATAATCAGCACTAAACTTTGAAAGTTAGTTAAATTAAAAAGTAAAGAATAAAGGCGTACAAATTAATATTTGAACTGTGCTAAATTAAATTAATATATACAAATGCAACTTGCTGTGATATTAAGAATTTAATTCGAATTTTGTAGATTGGATAAAATAGGACTCGAGTCAGTGGTAATCCAATGTTTTTAAATTAGCATGCAATCACCTTGACATCTAAAACTGATTGCATGCTATTATATAGCAGGCAATCACTTTGACATCTGGAGAGCACACACTAATTGATCGATATTTTATGGCGCAAGAATACAGATGTTGCTGTGACGTCAAGCATTTCAGACAGATATATATATATCATCATCATCATCATCGTCAACCATTATCAATCCACTGATGGACGAAAGTCTCCCCAAGTTTTCTCCACAACAGTCTGTCTTGTGCCAGTCTCCTCCATGTCACTCCCGCATACTTTCGAATTTCATCCACCCATCTCCCATGTGGTCTTCTGGGTCGTTTCCTGTCCCTTGGAATCCAATCTAAAATTTCAGCTGTCCATCGATGGTCTGTCCTTCTGGCAGTATGTCCAGCCCATTGCCATTTCAGGGATTTAATTCCGATCATGATGTCTTCCACTCTTGTCATTTTTTGGATCCACGAGTTCCTCTTCTTATCTCTCCTGGTTACACCAAGCATGCACCTCTCCATGCTGCTTTGAGTTGTCTGCAGCCTTTGTATGTCTCTTTTAGTTAAGGTCCATGTCTCTGCACCATACGTAAGCACTGGAAGGATGCACTGATCAAACACTTTTCTTTTAAGACATAATGGCATATTGCTCTTGAAAATTATGCTGTTTCTTCCAAAAGCTCTCCAGGCAAGTTTTGTACGCCGATTAATTTCTTCATCAATGTGACCCTCACTTGATATCTGCTGTCCAAGATAAACGTAAGTGTCTGTTATCTCCAGCTTTTCTCCATCAATCGATAAATCTTCATTTCTTGTAAAAGCATTGAACATCACTTTTGTCTTCTGAAAGTTCATTTTTAATCCAGCTTCTTTACTCTTGTCAGCAAGTTCCTGGATCATACTCTGCAGCTCTGATGGGGTAGTTGCAAAAATGACTGTCATCAGCAAAATGAAGGTGGGTTAGATAATCTCCATTAATCTTTATTCCTTTGTTTTCGAAGTTCAGTGATTGAAAGACATTTTCCAATGTGGCATTAAAGAGCTTCGGAGATATGGTGTCACCTTGTCTCACTCCCTTTCCAATTTTTATGCGTGTTGTATTCTCAAATAGCCGAAGCTTTGCACTTGCATTTTCATAGATGTTATTCATAATATTAATGTATGCATCTTCAATATTGCAAGATTTCAGAGCCATTGTAACTGCTGATGGTTTCACCGAATCAAAGGCTTTTTCATAATCGATAAAAGCCATGCACAATGGAAGTTCATATTCCCTCGCTCTTTCAATTAGTTCTCTCAGTACGTGCATATGATCTATTGTGCTGTAGCCACTCCTGAATCCAGCTTGTTCTCTCGGTTGAGCCATGTCCAGTGTTACCTTCAAGCGGCGTGAAAGAACTTTAGTGAAGATTTTATAAACCACTGATAGGAAGCTGATAGGTCTGTAGTTCCTGAGATCCTCAATGTCACCTTTTTTATTTAGCAGGATCATTGTAGCGTTGTTCCAATCCTCAGGAATCTTTTCTTCATTAAGGCATCGAGTGAAAATTTGGGCGAGTACTGTTTCGATTTCTCCACTTGCTTCTTGTATGATGTCTACAGTAATTCCATCTTCTCCTGGAGCTTTCCCCCGCTTCATGTTCTTGATTGCATGTGCAACTTCTGCTGGGAGGACTGGAAGAACTCTGGTACTGGTACCTTCCATGATGTCTGGAGTACATGCATCATCCTTTTCATATAATTTGGTGTAGAAATCTTTCACTCTTGTCAAAATTTCACCTCTATTTCTTGTTACAGAACCATCTTTTTTCTCAGTGCCATAATCTGTTTTCTTCCCTTACTGAGATGTCCCTTTGCTATATATATATATATGGGTGTTTATATATGTATAATATTGGTAAATCACGTAACCTTCCTTCTTCCTTGATCCATAGTTTAAAAAATTTGAGTCACACACTCACAATAGATGGCTTGTTAACTTTTGGTACTCTCAACCACTGGTCAGTTTGTTAGTTCGATTCCTTTCAACCTTTCCTTTTCTTATAAGTGTTGCCCAATCTTCAAATTCTTTGGCTACAACATTGCAGTTAAGCCTTCACAACTTATCAATCATTTGCTTAAAGATAGAGACAAGTTTATAGTCAATGCTGCTAACATGAGTGCAGGAATGGAATTATTTTGCATTTCCAAACAAACCACTTCATTTACCTGATGTTTAATGTTTAACACTTCAGCAGGATTTATTCACTACACAAAGCTTATTTTTGTCCTACTTTTCCTACTATCCAGTAAGAAAAGTTCTACTTTTAAGGAAAAACTCCTACTTTTTGATCTCCAGAAGAAGAATCCCAAATCTTTTGAAATTTCACGTGTTTTGCTTCCAGTTTGAACATCACAGAGGTATGTTTTCTTTGTTTTAAAAATGTAATTGCAACTTTAATTTAAATATACTCGTATCTTACTGTACATCATATAGAATTTAATAAAGTTGCAGTCACACTCCACTGCTGTCCAAAAAGTAAGGATCAACGACAAAAGGATAAATTTCTTGCTCGCAAGTAATTAATTAGTGGTCTAAATATTCTAACATCATTGAAACACGTAATACCAAGCTATGTGAGAGTGTTTGGTCATATGAAAATTATCAGGAATCATGTGACCACTGTGTACTGCCAACTGGTGATAAAAGCTTAAGTTTGGGTGTGAAGAAATCATTTGTTTTGTAGGTGTTGAAGTGTGAATCTTCCTTTTTTTTTTTTTTTTTTTTTTTTATATATATATATGGTGATTTGTGTATCTGAAAGAGCTCATCTGGAGGATTTTCCCCTTGGGCAAATTTTTGGTAAACTAAAAGAAAGGTGCACAGAGGTTTAACTAGGCATCTATGCACCTGGGGCAAACCACAAAATAGTGCCCCCCCCTCCACCAAAGTCATTAAGGCAAAAGAGCTTTATTACGTGAAATATAATCCCGCTTGTTGCACGAGTTTTTATGTTAGTATTAGGTGTGCAACTTACTTCTCGGCCACAGGCACAACACGTTGACAGCAAATTATAGCAAATCGAATACATACCTAATCAGGGAAATAATCCCCGTCGTGTTGGACACATTTGAGCCATCGGTCCTGGAGCTGCCGAATGCCACTGCAGAAAAAAGAGGGCTGTTTCGAGTTGATAAAGTCATCAATACTTGTCTAGACCTCCTCGACAGAAGTGAAGTGCGTATCACTCAGGTTATATTGCACGGAGCGAAAAGGGAGATAATCCGACGGGGTGAAGTCTGCAGAATATTCCGGGTGGGACAAAGTCTCCCATTGCAGGTCGGTGATCGTGTTTAAAGTAGTTTTTGTGGTGTGAGGACACGTGTTATCCTGAAGCAACAGGACCGACCTTCAGCCCTTGCAGGTGTATGGCCTTTTCGCCTCCAGTGCGTCACTCACACGAATGTGTTGCTGACAATAACGCTCAGCATTGACCGTTTCACCAGATTTGAGCAACTCATAGGGTACGGCACTGTGCTGATCCCACCATATGCACAACAACAACTTCCTGTCATGGATATTCGGTTTGGCGGTACTGGTGGTAGGCTGACCTGGATGAACCCACGGTTTGCTCCGCTTAGGATTATTGTAGAGGATCCACTCCTCATCACAGGTCAAAATCTTGTGGAGGAAATCCTTCTTTATGAATCTGGAGAGCAAGGACACAGCAACATCGTAGTGTTTAGACTTGTTCGCAGCTGTGAGTTGGTGGGGCACCCAACGGCCCTCCTGTTGGAAGGCACATTAAAATTGAGAGGCACCTCATCCATGTTTGCAATCTGATTCAGTTCAAAAGCATATTTTTTCTGAAGTTTTGTGACAAAGGAGTGAAACTGTAGGATTTTTCCTCATAAGCTGGTGGCATTTTCTGACCTAACATGGTTCGTGTTCTCATGGCCAATGCTTCTCTCCTCGTGAAGTTGAAGCACCATTTTCACTTTCCTGTGAAATCAACAATGTTCATTTACCTTGCAGACATTTTTGCCTCATATTGAATAAGCTTGGTTGACACATATCCCACTCTGACGCTGCTCCATAATCCAAGTCTTCAGCCTCTGCTCCAAGTTTGGCTATTTCACTGGTTTTCCTCTTAAGGCCCTCTTTTTGTTTGGCATCTTAAGGAGTTGTTCTTCCTGTTTTCTCCACTGTCTGATCATACACATAGTAGGAGGAGGAGGTCCAAACTGTCTCTCTGCAGCTTTATTTCCATGTTCCTTTGCGTAACTGATGATTTTCAACTTGAATTTTGCAGAATAAGACAACAGTTTTTTATTTTTGGACATTTCTATGGAGCTAATGCATTAAATTTTGCATCTACACACACACTGTTCAGGGAGTACTGACTGATCCAGCGCAATGATGCCAAAATGCTACCCCCACCGACGGAGTCGCAGACATATGGATGCTTTCAGAGTTCTGATTGGTTTGTTCAGAATCAGGTGTGAATGATGTCAATCAACCGAATTACCAAACACTAGCGAATGGAGGAAGCTTAACAAAAATAGCTGTGACTCAGTGCGCTGGTGACTAAGTAGATTTGTAAGTCGTAGTGGGGAGAAGGGATAAGAGGTACTGGCAGTTTTGCCGCGGTAACTGCAGGGTTCTCTTAACTGGTTACTCCCCGTGTATAAGACTTCCCCCAATGTGTGGTCTAAAAATTTTGGAAAAAAATAGTCGTTTACATGGAAAAATAGGGTACTCGGACCAGAGTTTTAGAGAGCTAATAACCGAAATCATTGACAAACTATTCTGACGTCACATGTGTTGTATGACTACCTCTCTCAAAGATAAAGCACGTGTGCACTTTGAAGAAGCCATTGTGCTGATTGAATCAATTATATTGGGCAAGAGAACTGTGGAAGAAAGCTCAAAACTATTTTCTCTCTCCCTTTGTTATTCAATAGCATTTTTCTCGTGAATATAAATGCATGTGAAATTTTGTCTGATGTTCAAAATCTTTTTGCAAACATGTAAAATGTTTATTTAAATGAAATTCTTTTATGTAATAATTTTTGTAAAAATAAATAAATTGTAAAAAACAATGTGCCCAGGAAAATAGGGCAAAATGCAAAAGAATTAAATTATTAATGTAACTATTAAAAGGCATGTAACTATGTATTAAAGGGCACCCTTATTGTGGGTGGGCCTTGACTGTGAATTATACAGTTTCCTGCTGATGACCCAAAATAGTTACTGATCACAAATGCTTTGCTACTTAAAATGTAATTTTTTTTTTCTTGTTGACTTTGGCTGAATAATCATCTGTTAAGTTCGAAGGTCAAACAGTGGACAGGGGGACCCCGAAAAATTTGAAGATTAAAACTTGGACTGCAGATTAATGTGCAAAGAATACTGTCTGACAAATTCTTTTTTTTTTTTTTTTTTTTTTTTTTTTTGATTGGAGGTTTAACGACCACCGTGAGCAACTCAATGGGCTATAAGCAGTCGCCCGTCCCTAATTTAGGGTCACTGGTTCCATGGAAGGGAGAGAGCCAGTGCCGTAAGACAAACACAACATCCACGCCTCACCGGGATTCAAACCCGGACCCCGTTCGGACGAATGATCAGAGGCCATCGCTTAGACCACTGCGCCACCGGGGGCGGCTTGACAAATTCTTGAGTTGTGAAGTTGAAAGTCAAACATGGTAGAGAGAAGGTTTAAATAAATTACAAAGAACTTTATTTTAATTCGTTAAAAGCATGGGAAGGTGTTAAGTTGGAAGCACAACAGTTCGGCAGTGATGTACCACACAAACAATTCCTTCTAAATTCACATCCCTCCTTTGTTACCTATTCCTATTCTTGTTTGAAGCACGTGGCATACAATCGGTCTGTCGTTCGTGTCTTTTTTATTCCTTATATGGTGTAACAAATCATCTAACTCATTTTTTTTTTTGTGAAGCATTGTCTTTGGTGAGGTTAACGCGGAGCTGAAATTCCTTCATGAGATTTAGTGAAATTCCTTTTTCCATCTTACGTTTTATTTTCAGATTCTTTTTTGCCTATAAAATAGGCATTTTTGCTGTTTCAGAGCTTGTATGTTCACTATGATGTTTATTATTTCATATGACTTACTATTTTTTCCTACACCCTGTGTTTTTGAAATTTACAGTCTCACTAAACAGAACACCTCTCCAACTTCAATCAATCATTAATATTTATTTCCTGTCCATTTATTTTATTTTTAAAATTTTTTTATGCTCACATGAAATCTACTGATTTTATTTCTCTGAAGGATTTTTCCTAGTTGTATTATATACAGGGTGAATAGGAAAGTCCTTAAACAGGGAAATAACTTTTGAATGCAAAATGCTAGAATTGTGGAAGTAGTGTGTACATATAGTAAAGTGACTATGTTCTATCAGATGAGACCGATTGCAGCACCCCTAGGGGCGAATTTTGGAAGTTAGCAAACCTATAGCGAGAACCAAGAGAGATAGCGAAAAAAAGTCAATAGCAAGCGTGTAGAGTGTCACCGATTTAGTATGACATGACGCCCTACATTCACCAAAAACTCCAATAGAAGTCCGGAAATGCAGATCTCTCGGTATCCGGTCACCGGCATAAATACGTCACGAATGACATCGCAAAACGTAAACTCTGTAAACGAATTTTGCCTGCAAAACAGCAAAGGATGGATAAAAGTATACAAATGGAAACGCTTCATCATACCTCATCGGGAAGCATAAATTGGCAGTCAGGGCAGGTTTGTCAGACAGTGCGTGAACTGGATCTTCGAGTCTACACATGGCTAATTATTCCAACGAGGAGTACTGCGAGATGGTTATGTCGTACGGGGAATGCAGTCGTCGGGCAAGAGAGGCAGCATGCCATTATGCATTACGTTTCCTTAATCGTTCTCATCCTACTGCCGGTACTATCATCAATGTCGTTCGCCAGCTGAGAGAAACCGGGAGCATTACAAGTCGTTCCCGTTCAGGTAGGCCGACACTTGCAGGTGTGCACGTGCAGCCAGCGAACGTCCTGGCCTATGCGCTAGCCCACCCACACTGCAGTACGAGAGACATCAGTGCGACCTGTGGCCTTACATTTGGTCGTGCATGGCAAATTTCTACAACCCCGTATTACCCAAGCGTGCAGTAACGTAACACCTGAAATGCTGCAGAACGTCCAACAAGAAATTCTAGCTTGAATACAGATGTGTATCGCTGCCGATGGTGGACACATTGCGAATGCTTAAATATTAATACTGACATTTTGTATTTCTAGAACATTATTTTGTGTTTTTCTTCTTCATAATGCCGTACTGCTGTATGAATTTCTTACTACTTTACTGTACAGTACATAATAAACTGTACCTTGCTGACACGTACATGTATTAGTTTTATTAGGAAATTTGAATCACCTTATAATGTCACACTTCTGCACACGATGAGTGACGTATTTATGCCGGTGATCGGATACCGAGAGATCTGCATGTCCGGACTTCTATTGGAGTTTTTGGTGAATGTAGGGTGTCATTTCATATTAAATCTGTGACGCTCTACACGTTTGCTATTGACTTTTTTTCGCGATCTCTCTTGGTTCTCGCTATAGGATTGCTAACTTCCAAAATTCGCCACTAGGGGTGCTGCAATCGGTCTCATCTCATAGAACATAGTCACTTTACTATATGTACACACTACTTCCACAATTCTAGCATTTTGCGTTCAAAAGTTATTTCCCTGTTTTAAGGACTTTCCTATACACCCTGTAGATGGGTGGGTTGTATTATATATCATTCAGCGTTTTTGAATCACTAATGTTCTGCCCCCCCCCCTTCTCTTCATTCTTTCATTTATGTTATGTTTTTCTTCCTTTGTGTCAGAAAATTTTGGATCTTTGTCTATACCTCATTTTTCTTCCAATTTCTTAGTAAACGTGTGTTAGGACTGAACTTTGTATTTTTCATGTGAAATATATAGCTTAATATTAGTGTGTGATGATCTTTTTCCTTATTATTTTCTACCAAAGTGTTTGCCTTGTCATGAACTAGCTACTTAAGATACCAAGAGCTTTCCAGCCAAAAAAAAATGATCTCAATTATTATTATTTTTTTGTAAGAGAACAAATATTATATACGCTGTCAAATACACACAAAGAGGAACAACTACTACATCTCCACATGTTAGTGGATGTAGGATCCGAGGCAATTTGATAATCAACTAAAGCCATGTGATCTTTGCTCCTGTCCTTGTGTTGGAGAAGTGTAAGTGCACACTGTACAGACAAAAAGAGGAATACATTGGTCGTGACTCCAACACCTAGTAATTTAATTCCATTCGTTCTTGCACATCTTTCTCTAAGAACATATTTGACCCCTTTGTTTCCCCAGCTGTCCTTGACTAATAGAGTGACAAAAAAAAAAAAAAAAATATGTTATAAACAAAAAAAAAAAAAAAAATGTGGGGTGGGGAACCGTTTACTGACCATCAGAATGCTTTATGTTAAACAATGGGAAAAGTGCTAACCAATCAGAAACCTGCAGATTTCAAACTGTGGACCTGGTGACTGTTGGTAGCAATCTCACATGTCATAGTTGTTTTGTGAAGATCTCACGTGCAGTGTTCCTTCTTCTACTTGCATTGTAGTTTGTCTTTTGTTCAATTTTCAGTCTCTATTAATGTGGCAGCTGGGTGGGAGAGTTGTAGGAATATTGAGAAGTAGAAAAAAAAAATTGCAGTGCATTCTCCACCCCTTAGTGATAAAAAAATTGTTCACATGGTCTGACCAGTGGTCATTTTTGAGGAATGTCCGCCATCTTGAATTTTTATGAATATAATGTATATTTTAATTTAATAATGTAACATAGCAATGTGATATATTGTTTTATTTGTTTTCAGGTGTGATGTATTGTTTTGTTTCTCACAAAAGGGTGTGCTCATCGAATAGTTCGCCAAATTCCTTTCCCATGTCTATGGGTGATTCGCTATTAAGTCATTCATTGCCAGCAGATATTCCTGATTCAGAAGATCATCATTCTCCTAATTCAAGTCTGCCATATTGGATTTGCCACCCGATTCTTCAGGAAGTCAGCTGTCTGAACCGGATGTGGTTTTATTACGATCACAGAAAAGAGTAATAGATTTTTATTGGACAACATTCCTTCCCACCATTACCATTTAGGAGAAACAAAATTCATTACCGTTAGTGATTTCATGAAGGTCATTAGAATCTATCTGAGAACTTACTGTTACACGGCGCTAGCAGTGTTCCTGCCGAGTCAGCCGGTAACGGTGCTTGGAACCTGAAGTACAATTAAAATAGAGCAGCAGGTGATATTCATATACAATTGCTTAGAGAATGAAAAAAAATTATATGCAAAGGATCACATTAAAAATACTCGCGACACAAAATACACAAGTGCGTTAATTTGCGGTATACGATTATAGGTGCGAAATACTGCCAAAGTTAATTAACTAAATCTAATAAGCATGCACATGCAGATCCCTTCCCTGCTCGCTTTGGCCCTGCACCAAAGTTAAAAGAAACTGTCCCGCCCAGCGGAATTTGTGGCCACACCCTCTCCCTTATTCCTGTAAAAAAAATAATCAGGAAATGGGCCCTGTAAGAAATTGACGTTTGTCAATTTCTTACAGGGCCCATTTCCTGATTATTTGCAGGTACTTCCTCTGAGGTTCAGTCACTCCGCATTACTGCATCTATGTCCATGCAGCTTTGGGTGTAGGGATGGCACAAGTTCGCAGATGTGTGAAGAAAAAAAAAAGGGGGGAAATATTCATCTACTTACAGTTTCGTGACTTTGCTGTGCAAATCCAGTGTGCATCACATAATATAACACGACAAAAAAACACACAGACACGGACACTTGCACCATGTGGCAGCACCGATGAATCAACACTTCACTTTGATGCTTGATGTAAATGAAGCACACAATTAAAATGGTGATATCACGCCGCACTTTGTTGCAATGATTAGAGTGCACACTGATCTACTCTCGTGACGATTTGAAGGTGGCCGTTAAACAAAATAGCCCCTCTCACATCTGCTGTTGCGGGTTCCTGGGAAATGATTTTTGTTGTCATGAAGAAATAATTCTGACCGTCAACTGCCTAGAGAGTGGGACCCCCTCACTTCCGCTGCTGCTATAGTAGATTCCATCCGTCGCTACCTTCCGTCCTTTTTGACCGTTCATTCCCAATTCAGTCAGTTCCTTTCCGTTAGCATAACATCTACCCTGCCTGAGTACGCAGTTCAAATATGCCCTTCACAGGTTTTGTTTCCATTTTTTAACGAGTTGTGTCCGCCAGCCCTGAGATTAGTTTTCTCGGCCGAGCGAAATCAGACGTGCTTTTTCTTTAAGCGTATATCAGCAACTGCAGACCAAAAATGACGCTCGAATTCACCCCCTATTCTTTTTGGCGATTCTATACTCTTAATTGCCCATTGTCCCTCGCAGACGTCAGAGTATCTTTCTTGCTGACAGAGTTATGTGTCTGCTGAGGGTCTCTTGGCCCACCCACTGAAGTAAACATATGGACCACAGCGTTAAGCTACAAGCGGAAAGAAGAAAAAAAGAAAAGTGAAAAACCACTTTGAACAATGCTGCTTCCATCCGCATTCGAAAGCACATTTCCCTAGTTCGTTTTTCACCCCCTCGAAGACTCTTGAGATAGGAATTTTTATGTTTCACTTCAGGGCTATGTGTGAGGTCTAGCAATTCAAGATGGCAAAATATTACGTTTCTTGCCTTCAAGAGCATTGGAGCGACTTCCTAATTATCCCGCAATTTTGTTAATTAATTTAGAGAACAGCCGAAAGAAAAAACAACGTGAATGAGAAATAAATAAAAAAAAAGCTGTGAACTGTAAAAGAACATGTGAACCTGCCGAACTGTGATTCCCAGCTGCCTCATACAATACGCGACATGGCGGACAAATTTTAGAGTTTTCTTCAGGTTTTAGGAAGTGTGGGGGGATGGGGGGTCCACTGTAACATAACTTGTGGTGTAGGAGTTCTTTCCATCCCACCAAATATGGAATAACCTTCTCGCCTGTAGCATTTCGAAGATTCATGGACTCTATGCATGAATTTCACAGTAAAACCGAAGTGTATTTGTTTGGGTGCGAACTGTTTGTGTCTTCATCATCTGATGGCAAATTGTGGACCTTTCAACGCTTGTTCACTGATAGAGATGATGTTTATCATTTGACATCTTCAGTGGTAAGACTAAATGCAAATCAGTTTGAGTGAATATGTGATGAATGTGAAAATGTATGGAACAGTATTTGTAGTTTGGACCAGTATTCCAATACATGGATTTACAACTTTGCAGAAGGCATTCCTCAGGAAAATGTACTAATGCTGACGATTTTTACATCATACTTGCGTCAACAGTTCAGGCCATGATTGCAATTAACGTTGGCCAGTTCTACTGTAGGGAGTGCACTCTGCCATACGATGGTCAACTAAATAATCAATTGCTACATTCATGTGTTTCTACTGCAAACTGAAAAATCATTTTTATGATGCATTTGCCTTATTAGAGCCCAAGACTCGAGCAAAAACCTTCGTTCAGCAGTGTGGAAACCTATCCAGTACCATGAATGAACATTTCGTAAAAAACAATATACAGGATTTACTGAATTCCATGAAAGCACTGCACACAAACTCTTGGTGAGAAGTAAAGACATCAGAGGAGAAGATTAGGCCTCTGTGGGGAACCTCTATAAAACAATTTAAAAAAAAACGCCTCAGGACTCCTATCTCCTAGGTGATGTGGAAACGGAGTTGAAATAAAAGATCATAACACACAAATATAAAAAAAAGCCAAAAGATGTCAGTCTTTAAAAAATCCATAAAGGAACACTAAGTGTAGAACCACGTGTCCTGTTATTCTTCATTTGTCGGCAATGCTTTATTTAATACCACTCTTACTTTCAAGGGAAACAGCTGTTATCTTAAAGGCAGAGAAATTATACTTTCACAACTGACATGTAGGAGATTGATATTCAATCCTTTTTAAGTCTTTTCACCAGCGAGACATTACTTGTCAAATATGAGAGTGTTTGCACGATTGGCGATCAAAGATTGCTTTCCTTTAACTGTTTCAAGGAAGGCATAATGCAATGCTTAGTCTAAAAGTTTTTGGGAAATTAGCATTTTTTTACAAAGCTTGAGGGGCATTGATACACAAAGAGAAGCAACCATCACGCATGCATCCTGTGAGTGCTGGAGGGGTGGGGGAAGACATTGGAAAATTCCCGAAACCTGAACGTTAAGAACCAAGAGGTGTAGACACGTGTTAAGATTTGGGCGAAACATAATAGCATGCTTAAGAACCAAGAAGTGCACACACATGTTGAGATCTGTGAAGAACAAAGAGGTGTAGCCATGTGTTGCAATTTGTGAGAAACATACATTAACATCCACATTCACTTTTTGGACACCATTTATTTTCAAGCAGGACATTTTGCATGTTTTCTTTCCAAATTAATACAGAATCGAACCATACATTTCAAAAAATTTACTATGTATGATTTCCTTGGTATCGAAAATAAAGGAAAATAATATCAGTCCACGGGTATAGAAACTGTGAAAACTAAATAAAACAGCTTCATATCAACACAAATATGAAAAAATAATATTGGTAATCCTTGATAAAATTGTGCGGCCGTGAAAGAGGTCTTTGTTTGTTTGTGTGTGTTTGTTTTACATAAAATTTCTTATTCAAAGTCACTTTCCCGCATTTCATCCCTGATAACACTGAAAATGTTGAGCAATTCAGTCCTGAAGGATAAATTCTAATATTAATCTTAGGATTCAAAAATGTGTACTAAAGCATTCAAGGCATCAAATCACTTGAAACTCTTTTATAGTATGTGTTGCTCAGAAAAGGCAACATCATATGAAAAAGAGAGTTTGGCGGAGTATCTCCGAAGATCGGAGATTAAAACTGTTAGGAGGATATGTGACATCCCTAGTGGCGCAGTGGTCTAAGCCCTGGCTTGTGATTATACATCTGAAATGGGTTTGGGTTCAAATATCGGTGAAACATGGATGTTGTGCTTCATATATTTTTTTATTCCTTATTATGGGAATAACTTAATCCAATGTGTTACTCACAAGTTATATCGTTAATCTTCAACCAGTGAAGGATTTGTACCCGCTTTTTATCACGTTACGGTCTGGACGTTGGAAGAAAAAAAAATTATTGTATTTAGAAATGATAATATTGTAAAATAGAATAAAAAGATTGTACTCACAAAGGTGTTTTTGATGGTCCTCTTCCTTTATTGCTATCGTTTCTGAAGTTAATGTACCATGTCATTTTCAGTTATGCAAACTTTGTTGACATATTCTTGACTGCAAGTACCCTGTAGACTTTTTCGTCTCCTTAAAAATGGTCTTGGTTAAAACCCGATGAAAAATGAACAAGTCTGAAGCTATGGACCACTCTTAACTTTGAAACCTTTCTAGTTAAAAACATCTAGAAAACTTCTTGCATTCCTCCAGGCTTTTGCCACAAGGTGAGTATAAGACCACAAGGTGAGTATGCAAGGCCTAAAAAAGGAAGTCCTTGGTGCTTGGTTAAAATCTCAATGTAACGAAATAAGACCCAAAAACATGAATTCGCGAACTTTAAAATCTCTAGAGGCTTCCGGCCATCCTCCGTGCTCTCCGTGCTGTGTCGAAAGGACATTCCCATTAAGGCGGAACTGACATGTGTTTCGGGCTCACGCCCATCTTCAGAGTTAGGAAATGACTGCAAATGGCCATCACTCACATTTCTTTGGAGTTTTTCTTCAATCGGCTCCTCCTCCCCTTTCGGTGTTGATTCGCTGTCGTTGTTACGTAATTTAGTTCGTTATGCCTTTGGTGGTGTCATCTGGCGTCATTATTGGGGATTACACTTTTGTTCCTTTTTTTCGTCGGTAATAAATTTTTTCCATTGCACAGGTATTTCGTTAGGTTGATTAATGTTGCAGTTTGTATTTTCAGTTCTTTCAATAATTACAGACTCGGCGATTCTGATCTCTTCCTCCATTCGATGTGATTTTAGATGTTTGATGTTTTAGAAATCGGGTTCTGTATTATTTTGTATGCAATATTGTACTAATGCCGCTTTTTCCTATGTTTTATTCCAGTTCGTTATATGTTGGTTTATCCTGGTTTTTAACTGATTTTTAAGTACTTCCCATATAGGTTATTTTTTTATCATTGCTGTTAGCCATTTTGACTGGAATGCAGTATACTCCTGATTTTTCCATTAACTGTACTTGATCTTTATTTTTTATTACCATATCTCTTTGTGTCTCTACCGATATTCCAATGTTTTTTTTTTTTTGGTGATTTTTACAAATTCGTTCTATGGTATGAGATAGTCCTTTAATATATGGGAAACTTCCGCAGTATTTAGTTTCTTCCCTTTTTGGTCTTTGTACCTTGTGTTTAATGTCATATATATATTTTTTTGGAATAATTTTTTATTATACCCAGAATTTTGTATCATTTTGTGTTTATCCATGCTAGCTTTTCTTCCCTATATTTATTGCTGCTAGAATGGGTAAATGCTCTTTTTATTAAATTTAGATACTGCTGTTTTATGTGCCCATGAGAGGTTAGAGTTCTTCGGAATAATTGACAGCCCGTATGTAGGTTTCCTGTAAACTTGGTAATCGATTCTACTCTTATTCTTGATTAGGATGATATCTAAAAAAGGAAGTTAGTTGTTTTTTTCTAATTCAATTGTCAGGTCTATTGATGGATACACAGATGGCAATTTTTCTTTAAAATCAATTAGTTCTGTTTGTTCATTTTCCCAAAATACCAACTCATCATCCACATATCTCCTTCACTGGTTGAAGATTTTTGATATAATGGATGTTGTGTTTGTCTTACAGCACTGACTCTCTCCCTTCCCTGGAACCAGTGACCCTAAAAAAACTAGGAATGTGCGATTGTTTATTGACCATTGTGTTGCTCACGGTTGTCGTTAAAGCCTTGAATAAGCAAAAATATATATACACTTGGTCAGTCCTCAGTGGCGTGCCCCAAAATTTTTTCATGGGGGTGGCGTTACAACATTTTTTTAAACATTATTAATAAACAGGAACCGTATACCAACTATACTCAAAAGAGTATAACTATATTAGTAATCCAAATTTCTTGGCATAGATTAGAAAATCAAAGTTTCCAAGCTTTCACACATCAACCAGATGGTTTCTCGAGGATGGTAGACAGCAAACTGGATAATAGAACACTTCAACAATTTGAATGGTGACACTTGACTAGACAATAAATGAACCAATGCGAATGTAATTATTAATTTGCAGAAATGAGACGTTATGTTAGTTGGGCAGGCAGTATTGTTGAAGAAAAAACAGCATTATTTGAACTGGTTCCAAACTAGTGGCAATTATAGACAGACGCTATCATTGCAGGCCTCACTGTTGGTAATGATCTCTAAGGTTTTGCGAATGGCAGTAGATATAGACGTGGAGTAGGAAACTAATTTCTTGGTATCATCCCACATAGGATCAGCAAACTTGAATTTGACTGCTCTGGATACAACGGTGGTTACTTTCCCGTCACTTTTATGTTCACCGAGTCTAATGACCAAGCGTTCATTTAGAATTAGACTCGACGAACATAAAAGAGACACAAGGATGGAAAAGTAACCACTGCCCTGTCCAGAGAAGTCAAATTCAAATCTGCTATCCTATGTTGTGGTATGATATAAAAAAATAAGCTTCCTACTCCACGCCTAAATCTACTGCCATTCACGAAACCTTAGAGATCATTACCAACATTGAGGCTTGCAATGATAGCATCTCCCTAGAATTGCTACGAGTTTGGAACCAGTTCGTCAAACAATAATACGTTTTCTCAAATAGTACAGTGTGCCCAACCAACATGACGCCTCGTTTCTACGAATGAATAATTACATTCGCATCTGTTCATTTATTGTCTAGTCAGGTCACCGCTTTCAAATTGTTGGAAGTGTTCTATTATCCAGTTTGCTTGTCTACCATCCTCAAGAAAGCCATCTATTTGATGTGTTAAAGATTGGGAACTTTGTTTTTCTAATCTATGCCAAGAAATTCGGATTACTAATTTAGTTATACTATTTTGAGTACTAACAATATATTTTGAAATCGAGTGCATTTACTAAATATATTTTTGTTAAAAGTGCCTATACTGACAATATATTTTTTTAAATTTCGAAAAGTTCCAGATTTTTTAGGGAGGGGTAAACCCCCCCCCCCCCCGCACACCACTGCACTCAGTAGACAAAACATTAGAGATAGGGGCAATTGACATGGGTATCCCCCCTCACAGAGTGAAGGTGACCCAAATCGAATGCAGGTGATAAATAGACAGACAGCAGGGCTTTCCAACAGTGTATCTCAATCGACGAATGTGGGTAAATATGATAACTTGAGTGACTTTGGTCGTGGATGCATTGTCACAGCAAGACAGATGGGGTCCATTCTATCACCCAAATGGTAAGAACCCGGGTGCAACCGTATCAGAAATGCAGACAGACTTAAGTTAGTCAAGGCCCTGTGTCTGGGGCACTAAAATTTTCAGTCAACAGTTGAAAAGAATATTTGCTGGTAAATATTTTTTTGCAACCAGTTTTCTAGTAGTAAAATATTAAAATACATCCCACATGCTAGTCAACTTTATAGCCAATGTGGCTTGTAATAGACGAGCATTCACACCACTTGTACTTTCCCGTACCCGCAGAGTTTACCGCTGTAACATTAATTACTCAGATTCTTTTTTGTTTTATAATATAATTTACGAAACAAATCACTATCCTCCCAGAAATATATTTTAAAACCTCTAGTTTACCATAAGTTTAATTGAAATGGTGAACCGATAGTAGTTTAAGCTGTAAGAAGTAATCCCTCTCAAAATGTTAGCTGACGACACACATTGTGGGATAAATTATTGCAACAGTCCTTAGATAAAGTAGTGCCAATTGAACTTTTTCGTATTTTTATTTGTAAAAATAAACCCTATATAATTATGAATATTGATTCAAAAATCTTGTTCTCACGAAACTAATATTAATAAGAAAAATATTTTTAGTACATTCTACATGTTTTGCTGAAATACTTTTGATCTCAGACAAAAACAAACCATAACCTATATGTTACTATAGGAGCATGGTTATAAGTCACACCCTATTTTTAAACAAACCATTAAAAATGTATGAATAAAAATATTAAAACAATACTTGATAATTTTTAACTGTTAAATTGGCAGCAGGACACCAAAAAAAAAAAAAAAAAAGCTTTTTCCTACCTTTTTTGGCTGCAAAATCAATTATATTGTCAAAACTTAAATCTGCTGTTACAGCACTTTCAATGGACGAAGAGCATCAATTGACTCTTCTTTTAAACTTGCTCTTAAGTCTATGCTTTGTTCTTTTCAAAACTGAAAACGAGTGTTCGTTTGAACAGTTGGAAATTGGTATTCGTAAAAAAATCCTGAGGCATTTGTCAACGTCGGGAAAAATATGAACTAAATTCAAGTCCCTTAACTTCCAAAGGCAAATGAGGGGATTTGTGCTCTCAATGAATGAATTGTTTTGTCAGCATTCGAAACTGAAGGAACTCTTTAGCAGATCAGATCATATGTATAGGATTTTAGGAAGAGAGTTTCTGACCCCAGGTCTTAAACAACCCTTAGAAATAGGAAACTAGCAGAATTGGGCTAGAGCACCCGATAGGAAAGTGACACGAAAGCGAAGTAGAAAAGGGGGAGGAAGACTTCCTTATTTATATTAATATCAGTTCAAAAAACGTTAAAATCCACGTTAACTAATGAACGTTATTACGTGGTATATTACATTAAGTTCATTAGCAGGAATTCATAGAAGTCCTGTCATTTTTTCTGTTCTTCACGTTTTTACTCAAGTTCGCTGAAAACCACGACATCCGGACTCCCTAACCTCTTATTCATTCAGGTGGTATCATATTGAGGGTGAATGGCTCATTTATTTAAAATATGAAATAAACAACACAACTTATTTCTTAATAGAAAATGAATGATAATAAACAAATACCATTTTTATACATTAATATCATCAATAATTATTCAAGAATAGACTACGAGATATATAGAAAAACATTTGTACCAAATATAATACCTAATAACTCAAATCATCCATGGAAATTTAAAACAGCAGCATTCCGATATTACCTAAAAAGAGCAATTATACTTTCCTCTAATAATACTGCAAGACAAAAAGAGTTGAAATGGTTTAAAACTCTGGCTAGTGACTTCGGCTATGAAGAGAGATTGATCGACGATCTTTACAAACAAATTCAGAATAACCAAAATAAACCGAGGCTGAATACGACTGATGCATACAGAGTTTGTGGAAAACTACCATATTGTCCACCTATATCCGCTCCTGTAAAAAAGGAGTCATAAAGCAGGGTTACTTATTGCAGATACTGTACTTGACAATAGCAGATTATTACAAGCAAGTAACGAAAAATGTTCTATTTTACGTAAAGCTGGTGTATACAGCATACCAATTATTAATATAAATAGGAACCTAGATAACAAAACAGTTTACATTGGTAGCACAAAGCGAAATATCGATGTCAGATTACGTGAACATTTAAATAACTGGAATAAAGGTGAAATTCGAACTTCACTTATACAATATTGTTATAATAATGAAGCCATACCCGACTGGGAGAATATAAATCTAGTTACTTCTCACAACACACATAAAAAGATTCTGACAGCAGAAGCCATCATAATAGAGAAAACCAAGGCATATAATTGCAATTTAAATGTCCCGATCGAATTATCACCAACATGGTAAAACAGGAAAAACAACGAATAATCCAAATAAGAAGATCTAGTCGACAAATGAAGCAAAGTTTAAAAAACAGGATGGTGCCAGCGACGTTGTACGTGATGATGACGCAGACGATGGAGATGGTTACCGTCGACTTAATAGTTAACACGCAAGGAACAGTACAACACGGGATCTCCTTGAAAATGGCCACGAATGAGTGTGCTGAAACGCGCGTCGAAAATTTCGGGATCTGGATTCTTTTGATGAATACTTTTGTATATCGTTCTCAGTCGAACTTGAGGTTGAAATTATGGTTTTTTATTTGGATTTTATTTATTCATTGGATTAATTTTCTTTCAGGTTCTATTTTGAGGACAGGATTTTTATGTGTTCGATAAAAGATTTTTAGAGGTTTTAGCTATCATAAATATTTCATTGTTGCCTACGGGGAACGTACATTTTATGGAACTTCGACTACGCAGTTTGTTGTTTGCTTGAATGTATACCGGGAGCAACTAGTCAAAAGGAGACTACAAACCAATGAGGTAACAATGGTATTATTTTAACCCTATCATTCATTTTCTATTAAGAAATAAGTTATGTGTTGTTTATTTCATATTTTAAATAAATGAGCCATTCACCCTCAAAATGATACCACCTGAATGAATAAGGGGTTAGGGAGTCCGGATGTCGTGGTTTTCAGCGAACTTGAATAAAAACGTAAAGAACAGAAAAAATGACAGGACTTCTATGAATTCCTGCTAATGAACTTAGTCCTTATTTATTACCGGGGGTGGGAGGGCAGGGTCCGGGGTCCTACGGCTTAACGTGTCCATCCGACGCAGGGCGGATATTTAGGTAGTGCAGGGCTGGAAAATTACTGGGCGCCTAGAAATTTGGTCCTGGCGCCCAACTTTTTTCACTTCAAATTTCATATTTTGCAGTCATTACTTTGAGTTTATAGATGCAAAATGTAACTTCAACAAATTGTAATTTAATGAAATCAAACTCAAATTTTCTGCTTTGATCGCATTTCTAAATTCTGTCGGCTTTTATCGTGATCCGTGTGTTTCAAGCAGATAAACGCGATGAAACCCTGCGAGCGTGGGCTAGGCTCCGAGTCATGTGACTAACCTGTCAGATCGCGGAAGCGCTGAAGATCACACGGTTCGGTTTAGCTGTCGGCTCGGGAGCGGAAACAGCGTGACGCGGCGACAGCATCGCAGATTCTCTGAAAGGTCAGACTGGTTTTCATTAATGGTTTTTTAGAATTCTTCAAATTTTAAAACAAAGGAAGGGAAATTTTCGCGCAGTTTGTTTTAGCGTTGGCTCCCGTTTAAGATGTAAAGCTGTAATCGATAGATCCCTCACCCATTTTATTTTAGCTTTTATTCTTCCATATTTTTCAAACAGATAACTTCAACTTGATGAGATATAATTGCTTTTCTTGAGCTTTGAATCTCGGAAGAGATATTTTTATACACGCACTTAAAAGTGCATTAAAACATTTCGGAAGCTAAAGGTCGTAACTTTTTTCCTTTTTTTTTTTTCTTTTCTTTTTGCATGGAGCCCTAAATTTTAATCTAACTGAAAGTTAAATTAAGGCGATTTTTTTATTACAAGATCCATACCATAGTTTTAAAGCGTTTTCTGTTTCCGCCGCCGTCGGCATTCCGTAAGTTGACGTCGCAACTTTTGTTTCCTATTTCTTCCAGATAGCTTCACTTTAGTATTCAGTTAGATTGATAAGGTGGCTTTTTGCGGGGGGGGGGGGGATTTTTTATTTTATTTCACAAAAAAACATATTTTTACACATTTTTATCGTCCGTCTTCCGGTTTTCACGGTCGCATTATGAGGCATTCCGGAAGTTGATCGCAATTTTTGGCTTCCAGATACTGTAGCTTCATTTCAGTCAGATTATAGCCGTTTTGTTTTGTTTTTTTACAAAATCGGCTTACAGATTTGAGATTATAAAAATTAATAGCAAATGGTGCAGAAATTTCATGTTTTAAATGTATTTTAAAGATTTTTATCGTAATATTTACCTGTAAGTGCGATGCTGTGAAGAGACGCTGCGGTAGGCTTAACGCACCGCTACCACGACAATGTCAAGCTTTTGTTGTGCCACTGTACTTTTGGTTCTCTTGTCAATACTTTCTTCGCAGGTCAGTTTCTATCTCACTGATACGTATCTTTTGCAAATCAAATAGGTATTTTCAGGTGCCAACAACATACAGATACAACAAAATATAGGGTGGATAGTAGGGTGGTCCACTTTGCAATGGAAAAATAAGGTATTCAAATCATGGCTCCACATAGCGTAATTTTGTCCATTATGATGTAGTAATGTGTGCACCAAATTTTAGCTCGATACGTGGAAGTTTAGTGGTCGCCCAGAAGTTTAGCTAACTCAAATTTCTCTTTTCAGGTATAAACAATCATGTCGACATCTAGCTTGAGATCTGCCCCCACTAACAGGCTTCTGGGAAAGCCAATCTCTAACTTCTCTACAGCAAGACTTCCCCGTGGATTGGATGTGCTCCGGATGGTCCAGTTTTACCATTTAGAAGAGGGCAAGAGCTTGTCAGTGAGTTACAAATTGACCTGTGAAGCAGTTGTGATTGTTTGTAAGCGTGCAAGGATTCCTACACAGCGGATTGATTCGTGTGTGAGAAAACTCTCAAAACTTTATGAACGATATTTAGCTGTGAAGAAGCACCGTACTCGTCAAGGAGAAAACGACCATGTGCGTGAGGATATGTTCAAAAGTGATCTAGAAGAATTGTTTGATGTTACCGTGAAAAATGCTATAATGCAAATGAAAAACGACGAAGACCAGGTATTCCTCCAGAAACAAAGAGAAGATGTTTTTTCATGTAGTATGAGCGGTGCTGACTTAGAAACAACATAAAAAGAAATTAGGAAAAGACAGAGGGAGGAAAAAGATAGAAAGGCGACAGAGAAATATAAAGAAAGAGAGAGCAAATGTCTTCCTGGGAAAACTGCAGAGCTTTCTTCATCATCTTCACATAGCTGCGAAGGCGAATATCAACCTGTAGCGTCCACATCTGCCGCACCTTCTACTCCAATCCCATCCAAACGACGTAAAAATATATTTACGTTACCAGAGGTCGTCGGAGCCCTGGATCGAGTCAATCTTCCGAATAGAGGAGCTGCAGGGGCGCTTGGACACGATATTTCCGAAATCACCCTTTCCCGAAGCTCCATTACGCCCTCTAGAAGATTTTTTTTATTGAAGGTTTAACGACCACCGTGAGCAACTCAATGGGCTATAAGCCGTCGCCCGTCCCTAATTTAGGGTCACTGGTTCCAGGGAAGGGAGAGAGCCAGTGCCGTAAGACAAACACAACATCCATGCCACACCGGGATTTGAACCCAGACCCCTTTCGGACGAATGATCAGAGGCCATCGCTTAGACCACTGCGCCACCGGGGCGGCTCTAGAAGATTAGAAAGACAAAAAGCCGCAGTAGCTGAACAAAAGAAATCGTCTTTGGAGGGGCCTTTTCTTTTACATTGGGATGGCAAACTTTTGCCTGATATTGATGGATCCAAGGTGGCAGTTGATCGCATTGCTATACTTCTCACTGGAAATGGCCAAGAACAGCTTTTGGGAATTCCCAAGATAGACAGAGGAACAGGGAAAGCTCAGGCACAAGCTTGCGTTGAAGCAATCGAGAAATGGAATGTGCCGCCCCGGTGGCGCAGTGGTCTAAGGCGCTGGCCTCTGATTATTCGTCCGCAAGGGGTCCGGGTTCGAATCCCGGTCAGGCATGGATGTTGTTTTTGTCTTACGGCACTGGCTCTCTCCCTTCCCTGGAACCAGTGGCCCTAAATTAAGGACGGGCGACTGCTTATAGCCCATTGAGTTGCTCACGGTGGTCGTTAAACCTCCAATCAAAAAAAGAAATGGAATGTTAAGTCTGAAATCAAAGGACTTGTGTTTGATACGACAGCGAGTAATACTGGGTTTCACACAGGAGCTTGCACAGCAATTGAAAAAACCCTAGGCAGTGAACTCGTTTGGATTGCATGCCGCCATCATGTTATGGAGATTATGCTTTCAGCTGTTTATGTGTATTCGGTTCTACTGGAGGTCCAGACACTACACTCTTCAACCGCTTTCAAAAAGGGTGGCCAACGATTGATCAAAGTGCTTATAGTGCAGCAGACATTGACCTCTTTCAGGATCCTATATTAAACAGATTACGACAAGAAATGCTAGAGTATTTACCAAGTGCATTGGAAAAACAGCAACCAAAAGACGATTATCAAGAACTGTGCTTGTCTCTTTTGTTTCTTGGTGGAGAAAGTGGCACGGAAACATTTCGAGCTCCTGGCCCTACACATCATGCTCGATGGCTGGCTAAAGGCATTTACGCTCTAAAAATATGCCTCTTTCAAAATCAGTTTCAGTTAACACCTCGAGAGACAATAAATACAGTTAATTTGGCTTTGTTTGTCAGCCTGGTTTATGCGAAGTATTGGAATGAAGCTCCACTTGGAATTAGAGCTCCATATAATGATATCCAGCTTCTAAGTCTCCTAAAACTTTACCCTAATAAAAAAATTGGCGAGAAAGCCTATAATGCTTTTGCCAGGCACCTTTGGTTTCTTTCTGAGCACTTGGTAGCCTTAGCTTTTTTTGACGATAGAGTGCCCACGAAAACTAAAGAAAAAATGGTCAAGAATCTGAAACGTCCACAGCTGCCCGATTTTCCGCGACATATAGCAATATCTGAGGAAAAAGATCTCAATCTAGAAAATTTTGTAACTGAGAGGACTAGCTTCTTCTTCGATGTCCTTCATGTTGGAGGAAAAATTAAATCTAAAGCGTTTCTGAAAATGCAACCCCAATAGTGGAGAAATGATCCTGTTTTCATTGAACTTCGTGAACGTCGCTGTAAGATGAGGGTTGTGAATGACACTGCCGAGCGAGGCATCAGTTTGATCAAAAAATACAACCAGTCACTTACCAAGGACGAAGAACAAAAGCAGTTCATTCTTCAACTGGTGGCAAATCATGGAAAACAGTTTCCTTCACCATCGAAGGCATCTCTTATGTCATAATTATTCAATTTTCGAAATTTTTCATTTTCAGTTATGTAGTACCCAAAAGTTAAATTTTGGGCGACCCCTAAATATCGTTTTTTTTTGCAAAACCCTTTGGTGTACTTATCATTCGCATACTATGGCATAAAATAAAAGTTGGCCGCCCCGGTGGCTCAGTGGTCTAAGCGATGGCCTCTGATCATTCGTCCGAAAGGGGTCCGGGTTCGAATCCCGGGCAGGCATGGATGTTGTGTTTGTCTTACGGTACTGGCTCTCTCCCTTCCCTGGAACCAGTGACCCCAAATTAGGGACGGGCGACTGCTTATAGCCCATTGAGTTGCTCACGGTGGTCGTTAAACCTACAATAAAAAAAATTGTGGAAAAAGAATATTTAAAACTTTTTCTTTTTGGACCACCCTAGTGGATAGTCTGGACCTATTTTCTGTACCGTATCACTACAACATTTATCGCTCTTCTGCCAACAACATAACCGCTTTCTCTTGTACTCTTTCACCCGTCATTTCGGTGCAGCAAGAACCTTTTTAATTGAGCAACGCATGCCATTGTGCGGTAGCGATACGTTAGGCCTACCGCGGCGTTTCGTAACACCATCGCCCTTACAGGTAAAAATTACGCAAAAAAATCTTTAAAACACATTTAAAAAAATGAAATTTCTGCATCATTTTTCATACTCTAAAACCTGTACGTCGCACTTTTTCCAGGTACTAACATTTTTCCGACGAAATAATTTACAACCCTAATCTACACATTTACCGACATTCCGTTTCACTTGACGATTTCCAGGATCCATTTTCAATACTCTGACAACAATAACAAATTTGTAATTTTTGAACATCTGTTCCTGAAACAGTGTTGTTGAATTGGTAATTGTTGATCATCATTCTGTTCTCGGTGTTTTTAAACTGGTGACTGTTGACAGAACATTGCAAATCTTATTCCTTAATGGAATTTAAATTTATATATATCGATAACGCAATTATTTGTTTTTCAAGAGCCTGTAGAAATACGGAATTTTAAACTACTAAACAGTTACTTAGTAGTATTTCACTGGAAGGATTTCAAGTGCAAGGCACAAGCGTTTATACTAACTTGTGAAAGCCGCCCCGGTGGCGCAGAGGTCTAAGGCGTTGGCCTCTGATCATTCGTCCGAAGGGGTCCGGGTTCGAATCCCGGTCAGGCATGGATGTTGTGTTTGTCTTACGGCACTGGCTCTCTCCCTTCCCTGAAACCAGTGACCCTAAATTAGGGACGGGCGACTGCTTATGGCCCATTGAGTTGCTCACGGTGGTCGTTAAACCTCCAATAAAAAAAATTCCCCGAACCTAAACAACGATCTAGCCGCCCCGGTGGCGCAGTGGTCTAAGCGATGGCCTCTGATCATTCGTCCGAACGGGGTCCGGGTTCGAATCCCGGTGAGGCATGGATGTTGTGTTTGTCTTTCGGCACTGGCTCTCTCCCTTCCCTGGAACCAGTGACCCTAAATTAGGGACGGACGACTGCTTATAGCCCATTGAGTTGCTCACGGTGGTCGTTAAACCTCCAATAAAAAAAAACAAAAAAACAACGATCTAACAACAGCTAAGAATGTTATCCGTACCAAGGCTGAACTGCCGCCCCGGTGGCGCAGTGGTATAAGGCGCTGGCCTCTGATCATTCGTCCGTAAGGGGTCCGGGTCAGGCATGGATGTTGTGTTTGTCTTACGGCACTGGCTCTCTCCCTTCCCTGGAACCAGTGACCCTAAATTAGGGACGGGTGACTGCTTATAGCCCATTGAGTTGCTCACGGTGGTCGTTAAAACTCCAATCAAAAAAAAAAAAAAGGCTGAACTGGATGAAGAAAAGGCTATAACATTAGCGTTGAAGACAAATAGACCTTTGGTGATTGACCAGTGGGCGTTAGGGACGATTTCAGCCGTTAGATGGCACTGCGTCCCAAGGTATAAACATCTCCGTTTTTACGTTGTTTGAATTGCTGGATTGTGTATGTTCGTTTTTTCTTGTGTTTCTTTAAAAAAATCTTAGTTTTAAAACCAAACTGTTGTTTTCAGAACAAAATCTAACCTATTTTAAAAATGGTTTACTGCTGTGTGCCGATATGCATATTTTCTGAGAAGCAAAACGTGGGATTTTTATTCCATGAGTTTCCCTCAGATCAGAACCTAAAGCAACTGTTGCTGAAAGAAATATCTCGTCAGGATTTTGCTCCAAATGACAGGTTGCCTTCAACTATTGTTTTTGGTAAGCATTTTCATTCTGATAATTACATATAAGCTCATATTAAGTAAAATAGTAGGTAAATGTGTAGATTTGCGTTTTAAATTATTTCGCCGGAAAAATGTTAGTACCTGGGAAAAGTGCGACTTACAGATTTTAGATTATGAAAATTAATGGCAAATGGTGCAGAAATATTCTGTTTCAAATGTCTTTTAAAGATTTTTATCGTAACATTTACTTGTACGTTTGATACGTTAGGCCTACGGCAGCGTCTCTTCACAGCATCGAGCTTACAGGTAAATGTTACAAAAATCTTTAAAAAAAGTTATAAAAAAATGTTATGAAAATCTTTAAAAGACATTTAAAATACGAAATTTATGCACCATTTGCGATTAATTTCCATACTCTAAAATCTGTACGTCGCACTTTTTCCAGGTACTAACATTTTTCCGACGAAATAATTTAAGACGCTTATCTACACATTTACCAAAATCTCAGCCCTAGATCGTTGAAGAATAAAGGAGGAATGAGATTTACACATAAATTTCGCGTTCCTACAGAAAAAATCTCTTGCCCAAGTACTACGAATTCAGAATGTAAATAATGATACGGAATCAGTTTGTTTATGCGAACTGCGTCAATAGATGGCGCTGCATCCCAACTCATCTTTTCTGTCCTCGCTGTTCTTGCTTAATGTTACAGCCTGGTGGGATCCAGTTCATCCTTGTCCGTACTATAGTAATTCTTCCTTTTGCCGCTAGAAAGAGAGCGGACCACTGAAATTGCCAATTACAATTATTTGGCTGCATGAGAAAGTAAACATTGGGGGGGGGGGGGGAGAGAACTATTTTTACGGATGGAGGGATGGGCAAACTGAGTAGACCCCACGCTTTTGCCCGCCATCCCTGAAAAATAACCCCCTTCCAATTTTGACTTTCTCGTCGTGATGCATAAGTTGTAATAGCAAAGAAATTCGACTTGGAGATTTCAACAGAAATACACATTTTGGATTACCCTGAAAATGATATGACTATTTTCACGGTGGTGTCTTGGTAAGTGACATATTGCCGCCATATCTAAAAATTTGTTACCTTTATCAAGACGAAATTTAATCACGTTTTTTTTATACCCTGGTGTGGAAGAAATCTAGGAAATTACAATTAAGGAAACCTTTGTATAGTAAAACTAGTCGAAACTTTTATAAGAGTGGTCACTTAAGCACATAGGAGTGACTTTTATGTTACATGTAATGTGAGATCTGCTGTCGCACATCATCGGAGATTCCACTCCACTCACAGTTCCCCGAATGATCCCGAACACAAGGAAATTAGAATAAAATATCTGGAGAAGTCCTTGTTAATTGAGCAGTACCACTTTGCTTGAAGCCTATAACCGCGAGCGACTGCTGTCAATTTTTTTTTGTTGGATGTTTAACGACCACCGTGGGCAACTCGGTGAGCTATAAGCAGTCGCCCATCTCTAATTTAGGGCCACTGACTCCAGGGAAGGGAGACAAACACAACATCCATGCTTCACGTGATTCGAACCCGGACCCATCTCGGACGAATGGTCAGAAGTTAACGCTTAAACCACTGCGCCACCGAGACGGTTAGTCGAAGTGTGGGAAAGTGATGGTTTTCATTGCAATGTATTTTGTGTTGACCGAATCGCCTTCTTTCGTCGCAAATGTTTCCAATTTCATATAACTTGCTGGCAGTGTGAGAAAATACCGAATGTATAAAATTCTTAATATTTTGAAGCTCCTTTCTATTTTTATTTTAATGTTAGTGCGAATTCAAAACAAAACAACGTTAAAATTGAAAACTTCGCTGGTATAAGAAGTATAATTCATTCCGGTTTGCTATTAACACGGTTTCTGCAACCAAAAACCACTGGATTCCAAGATGCACACAGTTAAAATTACGTAGGTATATTTACGTAAAAAACGTCAAATTCCCACAGTTTGCGACTTCGCGGTTAAGAGACTTAAAGCATCCCTAGAAGTATTATTCTAACCTTCTTACCCGAACATGAAGGTAACTAGCATGTCTCGTAAAATCAGCTTTTCCAATGCAATTTTACTCGTATGGTAACTTAAGATTGCCTCTTAAAATGGGCCGAATGAGTAAAAACAAATTAAGGGAAAGATGGGCGGTCATATCAAATACCGAATTAAGGAGCTAAATTTGTATTGCATTCCAAATAAATATGTGCCGCTCCAGTGGCGCAGTGGTCTAACCGACAGCCTCTGACCATTCTTAAGACAAAACACAACATCCATGCTTCACCGGGATTCGAACCCGGACTCCTTTCGGACGAATGATCAGAGGCCATCGCTTAAACAGGGGCAGCATTCCTTTGCTTTGATGTCTCTTGCACATTGTGGTGACCATCCTTTTCTTCCTAAAGTGTGACATTTATTCCGTTGCTTGAACGAAACCAATTTTCTGGCCCGATTCTGCAGGATTCACTGCCATTTTGCGATCCAGGATAACGAGTCAGCTGTTGTTACTGCAAAATCCATTTGACCGCCAGGTTGCGCAGTGGTCTAAGCGCTGGCTTGTGTCCATTCGTCCGAGATGGGACTGGGTTTGGATCCCTGTGAGGCATGGATGGTGTGTTTGTTTCGCTGCGCTGGTTCTCTCCCTTCCCTGCAACCAGTAGCCCTATATTAGGGACGGCGCTGCTTATAGACCATCGACTTGCTCACGGTGGTCGTTAAACCTTCAATAAAAAAAGCCCATTTCCTCTTTGGAGGCTGCTGACTTCCAGCTGTTTTTTTTTTTTTTTTTTGATTGATTGATTTTTTTTTTGATTGGTGGTTTAACGACCACCGTGAGCAACTCAATGGGCTATAAGCAGTCGCCCGTCCCTAATTTAGGGTCACTGGTTCCAGGGAAGGGAGAGAGCCAATGCCGTAAGACAAACACAACATCCATGCCTCACCGGGATTTGAACCCGGACCCCTTCCGTGCGAATGATCAGAAGCCATCGCTTAGACCACTGCGCCACCGGGGCGGCCTTCCAGCTGTACGTAAATCTTCTTGCTGCACTCTTGACATTCTGTAGTTGCATAATAAATCATGTTGAATACATTGTCACACGACAAACACAAACAGTTCCAAAAACACGATGAATTAGGGATAGCGATGGTATTCGTATTATTGATAGTATCAATCTGTTAATAAACTAAATCTGTTAGGATTTCCAGAAAAATCCACTAGATGGCTGTGAAAGTCCGCTAGAAATTTATGTATTTCTTCGGCCACATTGGAGACAATATTATGAAGAACAGTTTCTTCTAAGGTTTTTTTTTTGATTGGAGGTTTAACGACCACCGTGAGCAACTCACTGGGCTATAAGCAGTCGCCCGTCCCTAATTTAGGGTCAGTGGTTCCAGGGAAGGGAGAGAGCCAGTGCCGTAAGACAAACACAACATCCATGCCTGACCGGGATTCGAACCCGGACCCCTTACGGACGAATGATCAGAGGCCAACGCCGTAGACCACTGCGCCACCGGGGCGGCCTTCTAAGGTTGACTCATCATAACACAAAAAAAATCCTGCCTGGCGGAAGGAAATTGTTAACGGTCTTCAAAGAAACATCTCCAAGAATCTGATCGAGTAACAATGAATGGATTTTTCCTTTCCTTTTCTTTTTCTGTTTCCTGGTTTAACGACCACCATGAAAAACTTTAGAACCCTAATGCAAAGTCATTTAAGCATTTGTGTTCCTTTCCCCAAATGCAACACCTATTATGGCCAAGGAATTATTAGATAGATGAAAGGAATCAAGTATGTGTTTCATTCTTACTGTTGAAGAATGCGTTTCATAAAAAAGTATGTGTTTCATTCTTTGGTCCAGTTGCTTTATCCTTTTGCTAGAAATATCCGCAGTCATTGCGCCTCTTTTGTTAAAATCATATTTTACCTGCTGCGCTTTAACGATCCTAAAACATGGACTTGCCAAATGTCAATCGCAAGTAAAGGTAAGTTTTCTGAATTGCTCATGCCGCAAGCTACGGAAACAATTAAATGTTCTCCACGACTTTTACTTCCTGCAGATTTTACACTTTTTATGAATAGAGTACGATAGTGAAGTGCTCCCCAAAATAGACCTATTTTTTTCGCATAAAAGTTTCATGAGCTGGATAACTTTTAAAGTAAGTTCAATGTTTTCTTTTTCTAAGCTGACCAGAAGTCCCAAATTCTTGAAAAAAGTCTCGAATTTAGTTTATTGTCACCAAAAACGTCTGATGCCTTTGGGGACACAAATTGTCCTCAAATTTTGATGTTTGTCCTCAAGTGTATTCGAATTTATACTTTCTCGTTAGATTTCTATTAAAAAATGTTCTTAAAAATAGTTAAATAGTTTTCGTTGTACTAATTTTCCGACATGCTTCTTGTGAAAACATATTTTGACTTTTTCTCCCACTTTTTTTGAGTTTAACAACCACCGTGAGCAACTCTAAAATTATAAGTAGCGTCCTGCCCAATTTGGGATCATTTGTTCCAGGGAAGAGAGAGAGAGCAAGTGCTGTAAGACAAACACACCACCCATGCTTCATTCAGGATCCATTTGTGCCAATGGTCTGTAGAAATTTGGCTGCACCACTGGTGCGGCCAAATTTCGACTGTAATTTGGGCAAAATGAAAAATTCTTCATGCAATTCATTCATTAGTGTGCAGCTTAGTTTTAATTCAGCGCATATACACTGGCGGAAAGTGAAAAATAAAACCAAGAAGGAATTGGCGGACGATCATGAAATTTACATATGTTAATATGTCGAGTTTACGTAGGTGTGATGTTAATTTCGGGACCAACCGGTGAGCGCCTACGCCACAGCACGGCATAACATGCAAATTATCGTCGGTGGTATTTAAGGAGTACAGCGAAGTGAATGTAATCAGTCGTCGGCGTTCGGACACGTGCAAAGACCTTGAAGAAGCTGCAATGCCTGGACATGGAAGACGTGTACGATTTCAGCAGTTATCGGACTTTGAGCGAGGTCATCTAGTCATACTCCGCGAGGCCTGGTGGTCGTATCGCGGAGCGAATTGGACGGGAAGTATCGGTGGTGGTACGATGGTGGCGTTGATGATCCGAGGAACATTCCGACACGAGAAGACGTGGAACCGGGAGTCACAGGCGGACCGATCGACGCATAAGAAGAGCAGCGTTGTCAAGCAGAACGTCCACTGAGACGCAAATCCGAGCTGCCGTTGCACCTGAGGTGACTGTGCGAACAATCCGCAACCGCCTACTGGATGCAGGACTACGTGCACGTGTGCCTCTGGCATGTGTACCTCTGACTCTAGCCCACCTTCAGGAACGGCTGCCGTGGTGTTGTCAACGTCTGCACTGGAGAACGCAATGGCGATCTGTCGTGTTCAGCGATGAAAGCAGATTCTGCTTGGGAGCCTCCGATGGCCGTAGGCGTGTTCGTAGACACACAGGGGAGCGTATCCACCCTTCTTGCATCCGCCAGCGGCACAACGGGCCTACACCTGGTGTGGGGAGCGATTAGCTATCACTCCCGTACACAACTAGTGTTTGTACCGGGTACGTTAAACAGCACCTCCTACATCAACAACATCATTCAGCCCGTTGTTGTGCCATTTGTAAGGTCGGTCCATCGTGGTGTTTTGCAGCAAGATAACGCACGCCCACACACGGCACGTGCAACGCAACACGCACTTCAGGGTGTGAGACCACTTCCATGGCCTGCACGTTCACCGGATTTGTCTCCCATTGAGCACGTGTGTGATTTTATGGGACAACGACTTATCCGGTCTCCACGACCATCCCCGATTTACGCATCCAGGTTGAGGATGCTTGGAACTCAATACCCCAAACTTACGTCCAATATTTGTACGACAGACTCCATGCCCGAATTGCACAGTGTGACGCAGTTCATGGCGGTTCAACCTCGTACTAGCCATGTTACATGGAAATGTTATTTTTCAGTTTACCAGCAAATACAGCTGTATTTTGCCATAATTTTTTTTGATCACGTTATCCTCTGTATTCCGTTATTATGCTGTATAAATTTCGTTGATATCAGACGTCTCCTTCTTGGTGTTCTTTTTTCACTTTTCGCCAGTGTATCATGTAAAGCATTTCACTTTTGCTAATATGTTTTCTTGCCATTATAGCTCTGCTTTTACAGTACAAATTATCAACATTCTATAAGATATATCCTTTTAAGACATAATTTATCATATGTAATATCAAACTTATAGAATCAACACAGTTCTTTGACAAAAAATATTTGCATATTTATTTTTAGTTTGTATATGTCCCCAAATGAGCTACTAATTTGGTGACACCTCGTTAATTTGTCCTCGAATCAGTGTTCTGTTCCAATATCTGGTCACCGTACCTTTTTCACTTCCGCTTTCACACAAGATAGCCTTCCCGTTTTGCAGACGTTATCTGTTCAATCGTAGCCATATTGAGTTGCTCACCGTGGTCGTTAAACCTCCAATCAAAGAATTAAAAAAATCGTAGCCTTTGTAATAGTAAATGCCTTCCGATTTACCAAGGAACCTTTTGTCTCGGTGGCAAGACGTTACGCTAAAACCACCACTAGACATCAGACCATCGGATCTTGGGGAACTTACCGCAGAGCAACATCATCTTGTAAAATATTCTGTGACAGATTACATCGAGTTTATATTAGGTGGAGACGCCACTCCTATCCACGTAGCACTGGCCGCCATAAGTCTCCGTCCGTGATGCAAGTGAGGTCATATGCAGGCACGCCGCGGCCGCATAAAAGAAGCGGCTTTGAAACCAATGGAACAGAAGTTTCTAGGCGTATAGACAGATAAAATTAGTACTGCAATCATCTCTATCAATCATACACAAGCTTACTGTTTTATCAACTGTATAATTTAGTTCTTTTTGCCTGTATGTGACGCCACGCCAACGTATTGGCAATCTCAGCGGTCCGCTCTCTCTCTAGCGGCAAAAGAAAGAATTACTGTAGTACGGGTAACGTTTTCAGCCCAATGCTTGGCTGTTGGTAGATCGCTCATTACGTTCAGTTGTCATAGTTTGGTGTATTTTTGCATTCATTCTGGAATTAGAGAGTTGTATAATGGAGAACTCCGTGAAGAAGAACAAATCATATTGTTATGTCCCGCAATGTCGTTCCCAAGGTTTCGGCTATGTTTTTCACAAGTTAGTATAAACGTTTGTGCCTTGCGTTTGAAATCCTTCCAGTGAACTGCTACTAACCTAGTAACGTCTTTGAATGAATAATAAGCAAGGCAGCATGTTTTTATTGCATAGTAGTAATTAAAAAATCCGCATTTCTACATAATCTTGAAAACAAATAATTGCTGTTATCCGTATAAATTTAAACTTCATTATGGAACAAGATTTGCAATGTTCTGTCAACAGTCATAGGTTCAAAAACGCAGAACCCAATGATGATCAACAATTACCAATTCACAAACACTTTTAGGAACAGAATGTTCAAAAATTACAAATGTTATTGTTGACAGTATTGAAAATGGGTCCTGGGAAACGTCAAGTGAAACGAAATGTCAGCTTTTAATAGTAATCCGGATTAGAACACCCCTGTCGGTATTACTATATCACATGCCTGAAAATGTAAAAATAAAAATTACCTGTTACAGTAAAGCATTACTGCTACACAGTGCTTACACGTTCCACTTCTGCCCGCTTTACAAGAGCACTCAAATGACTTTATAGAAATTTCACTGTTACTTGTATCTAAAACACCGTTGATGGAGCGAGGCGACGACGTTATTGCCGTGGGCTGAATGCAGTGCGAAATTATGAGAATTTCTCTTCCATCTTCCTTCTTAATTCCACAAGAAATTATATGGCCTACATTAACAATCACTTCCCCTTCTTTAAGGCATCTTGAATTTTTAGAAGCGTCCGCAAATTTCATATTTTCAAGGATTGAAAGCGACAAACCAGCCATTCTAACATTCGACTTTATGGAAACACGTGCGACGTTACCCGTACTAGAGAAGTTTGTTTACGTTTGCGCAGCGCCCCCTATAGTTCGTTGAGGTTCCCAATTAGATTAGATCAAAGCGAGTACAGATTGGATTAGATGAACGATTCACGTGCTGTTCGTGCATCTTAGTGTTTCATCGTGATCACGAGTCATTTTCGCTACTACAGCTCTGCCAACTAGTTGCTGTGAGGCATAAAGCTTAGTCTATAAGCCTCAGCATCAACAACAACAAATTTTCTTTTTTTTTTTTATTGGAGGTTTAACGACCACCGTGAGCAACTCAATGGGCTATAAGCAGTCGCCCGTCCCTAATTTAGGGTCACTGGTTCCAGGGAAGGGAGAGAGCCAGTTCCGTGCCGCCCCGGTGGCGCAGTGGTCTAAGCGATGGCCTCTGATCATTCGTCCGAAAGGGGTCCGGGTTCGAATCCTGGTGAGGCTTGGATGTTGTGTTTGTCTTACGGCACTGGCTCTCTCCCTCCCTGGAACCAGTGACCCTAAATTAGGGACGGGCGACTGCTTATAGCCCATTGAGTTGCTCACTGTGGTCGTTAAACCTCCAATCAAAAAAAAAAAGCCAGTGCCGTAAGACAAACACAACATCCATGCCTCACCGGGATTCGAACCCGGACCCCTTTCGGACGAATGACCAGAGGCCATTGCCTTAGACCACTGCGCCACCGGGGCGGCTTTTTTTTTCTTTTTATTGGAGTTTTAACGACCACCGTGAGCAACTCAATGGACTATAAGCAGTCGCCCGTCCCTAATTTAGGGTCACTGGTTCCAGAGAAGGGAGAGAGCCAGTGCCGTAAGACAAACACAACATCCATGCCTGACCAGGATTCGAACCCGGACCCCTTACGGACGAATGATCAGAGGCCAGCGCCTTAGACCACTGCGCCACCGGGGCGGCAAACAACAAAAAATTGAACGATACATTAAGAAAATGTTAAAGCAATTTAATTAGTGAAATTTTATACTGAACATTTTGCTCCGTGTGTGAATTGATTAACATTCGATGCTTCAGCATGCTTTCACGCCGATATCAATATTGTGTATGAAGCCTCTGAGCTCACGCATAATCAACGCCTATGGTTGCGAGTGAATTTAATATCTCATGTAAATAACTGATATTTGGACAATTCATAGATGATGGAGTGTTAGTAGAATATATATTATTATAGCATGAAGTAGGAAAAATTGTAGCTGGGAGCGGGTATGTGCGAGTGATATTTAAAAAAGCATAAACGACCCCTGTGGCGCAGTGGACTATGCGATGGCTTCTGACCATTCGTCCGAGATGGGTCCGGATTCGAATTCCGGTGAGACATAGATGTTGTGTTTGTCTTTCGGCACTGGCTCTCTCCTTTCCCTGGAACCAGTGGCCCTAAATTAGGGACGGGCGACTGCTTGTAATAGCACATTGAATTGCTCACAGTGGTCGTAAAATCTCCAATTGCCGCCCCGGTGGCGCAGTGGTCTAAGCGATGGCCTCTGATCATTCGTCCGAACGGGGTCCGGGTTCGAATCCCGGTGAGGCATGGATGTTGTGTTTGTCTTACGGCACTGGCTCTATCCCTTCCCTGGAACCAGTGGCCCTAAATTAGGGACGATCGACTGCTTATAGCCCATTGAGTTGCTCACGGTGGTCGTTAAACCTGAAAAAAAAACAAAAAAAAACCCTCCAATTAAAAAAAACAACCTCCAATTAAAAAAAAAAAAACCAGATTCTTTCAGTACAACGGTGAACTTCAAATGGCCGTCCCGGTGGCGCAGTGGTCTAAGGCGTTGGCCTCTGATCATTCGTCCGTAAGGGGTCCGGGTTCGAATCCCGGTCAGGCATGGATGTTGTGTTTGTCTTACGGCACTGGCTCTCTCCCTTCCCTGGAACCAGTGACCCTAAATTAGGGACGGGCGACTGCTTATAGCCCATTGAGTTGCTCACGGTGGTCGTTAAACCTCCAATCAAAAAAAAAAAAAAAAAACTTCAAATGTCGCTCGGTTAACTTACGGTTTTCCAGTCTATGTATCGTAAAGGTCTTTTGCCGATTCATAACAACAAACTACAAAATCTTGAGATTTAACGAAGCAATAACAATTTCATTATTCGGAAAGGTGAAAGTTACTTCATAAGTAGCCTTCCTGCAAGTTAAGCCACGAAGGCTAACTTGTACCCTTCGTCGCCGCCCCGGTGGCGCAGTGGTCTAAGGCGTTGGCCTCTGATCATTCGTCCGAAGGGGTCCGGGTTCGAATCCCGGTGAGGCATGGATGTTGTGTTTGTCTTACGGCACTGGCTCTCTCCCTTCCCTGGAACCAGTGACCCTAAATTAGGGACGGGCGACTGCTTATAGCCCATTGAGTTGCTCACGGTGGTCGTTAAACCTCCAATCGAAAAAAAAAAAAAAAATCGGGGGTACCCTTCGTCTTATAAAATTCGTCATACAGGTAATATTATGTCATTTTTTTTTTTTTTATCTGTTGAGAATGTGAAAATCGAGCTTGACTATCTCCCTAAAGCATTTAATTATTTTTGAATTTATTCAAAGAAATTTTCATTTTTACTTCATTTGTCAAACTTAAACACCCTGAAATTTGGCAGAAATACTGGCTGAATCCATCTGGTGTCTGTAGCTGCTCTTGGAATGTCCCCGTGATTTTTTATGCTTGGTGTGTTACCTATGAACACTGTTTTTCTGATGGAAGTACTCTTGCAAGATTTGGAAAGATACCTCTATTTTAAATATAGAAATTAAAGTTTGAAGTCTTAATTGCTCTGCATTGTGGAGCCAATCCAACTTTTGAGGTGAGTGTCATATCTGCTCCAATGATTATTCTCGTCCCTCTGTTTTGTACTTTTTGTAGTGTTCCCTGGTTCTACCATATAACACAGTTGGACAATAAGAATAATGAGGTAGCATTAAAGAACTGTAAAGGAGCTTTCTAATTTCCAGAGATGAGGAACACCGTCATGGCGCTCCTAATCTGGAACTAAATTTCTTGGGAATGAACTCTGTATGCAAATTGCAGTACCCTGAATTTACATTGAAATGTCCGTCAGCATAAAATCCTAGATATTTTAAAAAACTCGCCTTTTCAAGTCACAGAATTGTTCATTTTAATCACAAAATGACAACTCAATATAGTGTTGACTAGCATGAAATAAAGTATGTTTTGTTTTATTTATATTGAGCCTGTTGAAGCACGGCCACTGATAGTTTGTGTAGAACTTCATTCATATCACTTAAAATACATGGCACATATTTAATTACAATTAATAACAAAGCATGATCTGCAAAGAGATTTAATGGGATGAACAGAAATCATTTATGTACATCAGAAAAAGTGGACCCAGTGCTGTGGAACAGTGTGAATAAACTCCTTAAAAGTTGATGTTAAACCATTCATTTTGATTTGCTGTTGTGTATCTAATTACTACAAAACCAGTTTTAAACAGTTCTGGTTTTTAAGTTTTTTCAACATATGTCATCTGCTCAACAGTTTTCAAAGACCTTTTTAGATCTATGAAAATGCCAAGTATTTTTTTTTCTTTTCTCTTCTGTTGACCTACTTCAAAATGACTGTAGTGCTGTTTTACAGGAATGGTTTATCCTAAAGTCTGGCTATAAATTACAGAGGGTGCTCTGTATCTGTAAATAACATGTAAGTTGTATCTGGCTTGCAATTTCAATCACCTTTTCAACCATGAGCGAAAAGTTGAATTCCTCTAGTTTTGATGCTGTTGGAGTTCTTTAAAATAATCAGAATAAATAAGGGCTTTTAAATAAATCAAAGTTTAAGATGCTTTGCTTTCTATCAGTTTGGCTGGAGCCATTGAATTTGACCTTTAGTTCACCTTCCTTTTATTAGGAATTCTTGCCATGAAGCAATGCTTCCTTTAAATCCCTTGAAAATTTGCTCAGCTACTTCAGGAAATATGATTTTTTTCAAAACCTGCATGGTGTTTCTGTTTTTCATGCTGTTACATATTTGTAATAATGAGATATTTCACAGCACTACTAATGTTCTTTAAAAACTCAAGCAGGACACTCTTACATTTTTCTCTGTATGTGCAGACACAGTTGAAGTAAAAGGGGTGTAAATTAGTATTTAAAGTTTTTAAGCATGGTGTCAGTGCTAAAACATTCTGTAGGCAAAATCTCTCAAGAATTGGTTATCAAAGAAGCGGAGACTTCAGAACAAGTAGTTGGAGACACAAACAAGGATCTTTGGGAATGTGAAATATGCTTCCAAAAATTCCAAAAGAATCTAGCTTTGAAAGACATATGAAACTTCATAAAAGTGAAAAATATTTCCAGTGTGATGTGTGTTTCAAAAAAATCACGAGCGATACAAAACTCGTGAAGGTCCATGGACAATCTAATCGGTGTGATATATGTTCCAGCCAGCTCAGTGAGAAATACAACCTATCAGGGCCTGTGCTGTCCAATCCAGCTGAGAAGCCTCACCAGTGTGATGTATGCTGCAAACAATTTGCTCGAAAAAATAGTCTTTCACAGCATATGCTTATTCACACTGGTGAAAAGCCTCACACATGTGATGTATGTTCCAAACGGTTTGCTCAGAAAAGTGCACTTTCCAAGCATGTGCATGTTCACACAGATGAGAAGCCACACCAATGTGATATATGCTCCAAACACTTTCGTCGAAAATGTAATCTTTCAGAACATATGATTGTTCACACAGGTGAAAAGCCTCAACAATGTGATGTGTGCTCCAAACGTTTTGGTACTAGAAATCAACTTTCAAAACACATGCATGTTCACAGAGACAAAAGTCTTACCAATGTGATGTATGCTCCAAACATTTTGCTCGGAAAAGTAGTCTTTTGGAGCATATGCTTGTTCACACAGGTGACAAACCTCAGCAGTGTGATGTGTGCTCCACAAATTTTGCTACGAAAAATCTCCTGTCAAGGCATACGCTTATTCACACAGGTGAAAAGTCTAGCATGTGTGATGTATGCTTTAAACAGTTTGCTCAGAAAAGTGCACTTCTAAGGCATATGCTTATTCACACAGGTGAAAAGCCTCACACGTGTGATGTATGCTCAAAAGAATTTTCTCGAAAAAGTAATCTTTCTGTGCATATGCTTGTTCATACAGGTGAAAAGCCTTATCAATGTGATGTATGCTCCAAACAGTTTACTCGGAAAAGTTATCTTTCAGAGCATATGTTTGTTCACACAGGTGAAAAGCCTCAACAATGTGAGGTGTGCTCCAAACAATTTACTCGGAAAAGTTATCTTTCAGAGCACATGCTTGTTCACACAGGTGAAAAGCCTCAACAATGTCATGTGTGCTCCAAACGTTTTGCTACAAAAACTCAACTTTCAAGTCATATGCTTGTACACACAGGTGAAAAACCTTACCAATGTGATGTATGCTCTAAACATTTTGCTTGGAAACATAGTCTTTCAGAGCATATGTTTGTTCACACAGGTGAAAAGCCTCACACATGTGATGTCTGCTCGAAACGTTTTGCTACAAAAAATCAACTTTCTAAGCATGTGCTTGTTCACAGAGGTGAAAAGCCTTACCAATGTGACATGTGTTCCAAACACTTTGCTTGGAAACAGAGTCTTTCAGAGCATATGCTTGTTCACACAGGTGAAAAGCCTCACACATGTGATGTATGTTTTAAACAGTTTGTTCAGAAAAGTCAATTTTCAAGGCATAAGCATATTCACACAAGTGAAAAGCATCGCACATGTAATGTATGCTTCAAACAATTTGCTCGAAAAGAAAATCTTTCAAAGCATATGCTTCTTCACACAGGTGAAAAGCCTGGGTGCTCTTCCAACAAACAAAACACGATGAATCCCATCTTCAACAAAACACAATGAAACACATAATGTTGATATAGATTACTATTTTAAGAATATCATTAATGCACTACAGCAATGATTCCATAAAGGCAGATAATTTTTTTTTAATTCTGTATTCTACAGATTCGACATCTTTCTGTTGACTTAAATACAACTAAGGAACTTACATTTTGTTCATTAAAAATCAGTTTATTGCATATTCCAGTTGGGGTTTTTAGTGATGGTTAACAATTCTTGGAAAGCATCAGTCCTATTCATTCTGCAGCTCCTTCTAAATAGATATTCCAAAAGAGGTCAGCCAGAGTTGTGTTGTATCTACGTGTTGATTAGGATGCAGATATCGAATTCTTACTGAGGGGGTGGTTGGCCCAAACAGAATGTATTGAAAGTGTTTAACATAGGTGTGTTCTCAAAATAGTATAACTATACTAGTAATCCAAATTTCTTGGCGTAGAATAGAAAATCAAAGTTACCAAGTTTTTGCACATCAACCAGATGGTTTTCTCGAGGAAGGTAGACAGCAAACTGGATAACAGAACTTCAACACTTTTAACACGGTGACTAGACAATAAATGAGCAGATGTGAATGTAATTATTCATTTGCAGAAACATTCACATCTGCTCATTTATTGTCTAGGCAAGTCACCATGTTAAAACTGTTGAAGTGTTCTGTTATCCAGTTTGCTGCCTACCTTCCTCGAGAAAACCATCTGTTAAAAAATTCGTACGTATGGAACATGATAAATTAAAGGCATGCTTTCTCCCTACGATGTCATCAAACCACCATCCCTAACTGTACAATAAAAACTTTATTTACAATAAAAAATATGATTTAAAAATATTTAAAATGGCAAGATCTTTCGGGGCTACAATAGCACCCGTCCTCAGGCCACCCAGCAGTGCCACAGAGCACTCGGAAGCGCCGCAATATATAACCAGTCCCCCCACGGAGACCCACAATGCATTTGTTCAAAAACAGAGGTGATGCCAATTGAGGAAAACAGCAAAACAGAAAAGTAATACAAATAATAAAGTTGATTAATTAAGTAAGGTCCTCTTCAGTAGGTTGAAGGGGAGGAAGTAATTATTTTCCTCCATTGTCTAGGAACAAAAACAGGTAAGTCCAAGTTGCGACAGGTAGTACCATAAGAAATTATATATAGACTCTCTGTAAAAAAGACAGTTTGTGTGTTAACAATGGAGGAAAGTACCATTGTATTAGGCCAGTCGGGAGAGTAACCTCCCTGGCGAACAGCTGTAGTAAATGATGTAGAAATGGAGTCGGTTCGAAGTGCATATTTGTGTTCTGACAATCTAATGTTCAGACTACTAAGGGTAGAACCTATGTAGTGTTTAATACCTTCGTTAGGTTAGAGGTGGAGGGAAGCAATGGATACGATTGTGGGTCTCTGTGGGGGACTGGTTATATATTGCGGCGCTTCTGAGTGCTCTGTGGCACTGCTGGGTGGCCTGAGGACGGGTGCTATTTTTAAATCATATCTTTTATTGTAAATAAAGTTTTTATTGTACAGTTAGGGATGGCGGTTTGATGACATCGTATGGAGACAGCACGCCTTTAATTTATCAAAAAACCATCTGGTTGATGTGCAAAAACTTGGAAACTTTGATTTTCTATTCTATGCCAAGAAATTTGGATTACTAGTATAGTTATACTTCTTTTGAGTATAGTTGGTGTATGGTTCCTGTTCATTAATAGGTGTGTTTTTGAACAACTACCTTGAAATACTGAAAGAAATTCCAGGTTCAGAGGTCAATATTTTTTATACTAGTTATCATTGCAATTGCTAGGCTAGGCCTTTTCAGACAGCAGAAATATAATATGGTGCTTTTCTTTTTTTAATTTTTTATTTATACCTGTGCGAATTTTTGTTGTTTTTTGTACCCACTCATTGTCTCGCCATGACCGCCCTGCAGATTGTTTCGTAGCACCATGATATCTGTGCAGACTTACCCAGAACTTTATGCTGTGGGGATTGACACTAATTCTTTCTGGCTGATTATTTACTAAAAGGGCTATAAGAATGGCAGTGGTCCTAAGGAAGGAGAGAACAGATTTTTGTCAATTTTTATTTTTATACCCTGTGGCATGATGTCTGTGTCAGTGGGACTGTCTAGCAAACATCACCAGTGACTGGTGTTTAGTCTGTGCTGTTGAGATGAGAAAAGGAGGGATTGTTTTGCCATAACTTTTTGTGGAGCCTGGCCACTTAAAGGGTTAAGAGTGGGCAATGTTTTTCTTCAATTAGCTAATGATAATGGCAAAAAGGGAAATGTTGCTTTTTAATAGTCTTAAATTTGATGACTCGGAGGATTATTTTTAAAAAAGAAAAGGTTGCACTTATCAGGGCTTGAAAAATTCCATGCCCGAGATGTCCGGGGCATGTAAATTATTGACCTGGGCAGGTAAAAAGATTATAGTTGTCCAGAGAGGGCAACTAAATTTAAAAAATAAAGTTTGGAATAGAATTTCTTGCTACAAGAAAAAAGACAGTCATTTCATGTCGTGTTTCATTTCACTGCTAATCACCAGAAGTTGCATTATTGTTACGGAGTACCAAGGACAGAAGAATATCACTTCTTTAATTATGAAAAAACCATTAGGAAGAACCACTCACTCACCATAAAGATCATGGTAACCTCCAATGACCACACACTTCCAACACGTCATTCATCGTGATGTAACTGGGCTTCCACAGGTTTACAGACTTCTTGCTTACGCTTCTTATTTTCGGGTGTGAAACATCGTTTTTTTTTTTTTTTCTATGCCTTATAAGATGTTATTATAATGCTTGTCAATTCGATAAAAATCACACATACAACTCATTCATACCATTCAAGTAAAAACTATGTACATAACCTTACATTCACCGGTGATTAAACCTTGGTCAACACTAATTATCCAACTCCTCCTTCTGTTTCACAACCTCTGCTACTCCCACTGCAAGTGTCACACCCATTCAGCTCCGCACATCCAATCCTCTAGTACTTTCGACAGGCCCCTGTCATCTTCAGGAGGCAGGTGTGTCTCACCCGCCCACCACAGCTCAAGTGAGCAGAGCCATCGAGGCCTGGGCTCCAGTCACTGTCTCTGAATCGCTGTGTCTCTGGCGCCATCTATTGTCCCTGCTGCTCTTTTTTCCCCTCTTTCTTTTTACGCTGCTGTTCAATTTTTATTAGGGCTTTCCATTGTTCGTTTAGGTTACTTGGCTCATTAATGTTGCATAATCTTGATCTGTTTTTTTCAATTAACACTGATTCTGCAATTCTTAACTGCTTTTCGTTTTTACAGCTCTTAATAATTTTAATATCTTCAAACCTTGGACATTTTTGATTTTCCATACAGTATTGGGTCAATGCTGTCTTAGCCTCTTTTTTATTCCAATTATCAATATGCTGGTTCAATCTATATTTTAATTTATTCTTGGTGCTGCCTATATATGACACAGGTGGTTGCTGGTTTATTGGGATTTCATAAATTCCTGCTCTATCTAGTTGGCTAATTTTTTCATTTTTTATCACTAAATTTTTTACAGTAAGTACCTGATTTCCTACCTGTATGCCATACTTGCCACAAACTTTATTAATTTCTGCTGAAAGTGATTAAAAATGAAAAAATTAGCCAACTAGATAGAGCAGGAATTTATGAAATCCCAATAAACCAGCAACCACCTGTGTCATATATAGGCAGCACCAAGAATAAATTAAAATATAGATTGAACCAGCATATTGATAATTGGAATAAAAAAGAGGCTAAGACAGCATTGACCTAATACTGTATGGAAAATCAAAAATGTCCAAGGTTTGAAGATATTAAAATTATTAAGAGCTGTAAAAACGAAAAGCAGTTAAGAATTGCAGAATTAGTGTTAATTGAAAAAAACAGATCAAGATTATGCAACATTAATGAGCCAAGTAACCTAAACGAACAATGGAAAGCCCTAATAAAAATTGAACAGCAGCGTAAAAAGAAAGAGGGAAAAAAGAGCAGCAGGGACAATAGATGGCGCCAGAGACACAGCGATTCAGAGACAGCGACTGGAGCCCAGGCCTCGATGGCTCTGCTCACTTGAGCTGTGGTGGGCGGGTGAGACACACCTGCCTCCTGAAGATGACAGGGGCCTGTCGAAAGTACTAGAGGATTGGATGTGCGGAGCTGAATGGGTGTGACACTTGCAGTGGGAGTAGCAGAGGTTGTGAAACAGAAGGAGGAGTTGGATAATTAGTGTTGACCAAGGTTTAATCACCGGTGAATGTAAGGTTATGTACATAGTTTTTACTTGAATTGTATGAATGAGTTGTATGTGTGTTTTTTATCGAATTGACAAGCATTTTAGTAACATCTTATAAGGCATAGAAAAAAAAAAAAAAAAACGATGTTTCACACCCGAAAATAAGAAGCGTAAGCAAGAAGTCTGTAAACCTGTGGAAGCCCAGTTACATCACGATGAATGACGTGTTGGAAGTGTGTGGTCATTGGAGGTTACCATGATCTTTATGGTGAGTGAGTGGTTCTTCCTAATGGTTTTTTCATTTATGAATTGCACGTAAACTATGCGTACTTTGCAAGAGGATAATACCTTAAAAGTGCAAATATAATAATTCTTTAATTATATTATGCTCTAGGTCCAGAAATTGGAACCACATGTAGTTTTGCTCCAAATGTTGTTTATAGTCAGCGACGGCATGCATGCCTGTGATGGATCTAGCTTCTGGTGTTCAGTGACAAAGGACAAAAACTTCAACGAAAGGAACATGGCAAAATCGGTGAAAATCTTTCCAATATGTGGAGATTATGTAATTAGACAGTCTTCGCACTTTCTACATTTTATCTGTAAATAACACACAGCAATATTTTAATTCGAAAAGCCTTTCAGCACGATAAGATATATTTAATAGTACAGTCTGTACTAAAAAATAGACATTTATAAGGCACAACAACTTACAAGATCTTTCAAAGCACCAAGTGCTCCATTGTCAGGTATTTCAATATACATAAACAAAACAACGGATAAAAGGAAGAAGCATTTTCAAATTACGCGAGCACGTGATAACAATAACGATGTTTACATTAAATATAGTAGAAGTTTTGTCATGCGTTAAAGGGTTTCAACAAATGATACTATGAATTGCTATAACATATGCGAAGAAAATATATACACAGAGGATAATTAATAAGTTGACATTATTCGTCAAACTGTAAATGAATTATTAGGAGTTAAGTGTTGCTGGATAGGAGTATGCTGTTCTTGCCGCATTAACATGGCCCAAGGCACTGGAACGAAATGTGGAGTTTCTTCATTACAGCAGTCAGAGTTGTGCAATAATATACATAAACTTTCAGCGAATCGAAGAGATCGCTTTGTACGATTTGAGCTCAGCACACTGGCATTGGTCCAGTCTGGTCGGTAGATACCTCTATTAACTAATCGTGCAAGAGAGGTAGCATCAGAGTTATTAGTAATTGAGTACTTGTGCTCATATATCCTTGTTCGCAATGGGCGTGCAGTGGATCCTATATATGCAATTGCTGGATCTTCTGGGTCAATAGGAATTAAGGGTATTTTGTAAACCCCATGTCTGTTGAGTGTGGAAACTTGGTCACGGTCTTTTTCCAGTGCCTTGGGCCATGTTAATGCGGCCAGAACAGCATACTCCTGTCCAGCAACACTTAACTCCTAATAATTCATTACATGGATGTAAGGTCAGGTGATGCGTAACATCACAACCTCTCCTTGACAAATGTCAACCCCGCCTTCTCGTGGTGCATCCTGTTCCCACTAAAGGGGCTCTGACGACCGCCAATAGCGGTATAACTATACCATCGGGATTAGAGGAAATTCTATCCCACACTCACCAACCCGCTTGGCCAGCGTGGTGAGTTATGGCCGAACCCCTCCAAAATGATTCCACAACTTAAATCTTGGCCCTCAGTCTCCGGCAGCTGGAATGTACCTGGCCAAGGCAGCGGCCAGTGCGACATGAAGGCAGAGGGTGCTAAGAATCCCCGGAGGACCTGACTAGGCTGCCATCTGATGCTGACTTTGGCTACATATAATGGACGCTCCCTGTCTTCTGATTCAAGGCTTCTTGAATTGGAAGAGGAACTACAAAGGATCAAGTGGGACATCGTGGGGCTAAGTCAGGTAAGGAGAAAAGGAGAAGATCTCATCGAACTGAAAAGTGGACATCTCTTCTACTATCGTGGGACAGATACTGGCAGAACTAGTGGTGTTGGATTTATAATAAACAAGAAACTGAAGGATAAAGTTGTAGAAGTTGAAAGTTCCTCTGACAGAGCTGCACGACTTGTTATCCAACTCTCGAAAAGATACCAGGCTCAGATTATTCAAACTTATGCACCCACCAGAAGTCATCCTGAAGAAGAAATTGAAGAATTTTATGAGGAAATTTGTCATCTAAATAATAAAGGTAAGCAGCACTTGAAAATAATTATGGGAGATTTCAATGCAAAAATAGGGCAACGGCAACAGAATGAAACTTCAGTAGGTAAATTCGGTCACGGCAACAGAAACCAGCGTGGAAATACTCTCATTGAGTTTGCAGAGGCAGAAGGGTTTTTCATCTTGAACTCCTTCTTCAAGAAAAAGCCACACAGGAAATGGACATGGAGACATCCAAATATGACGACAAGTGAAATTGATTTTATTATGTGTAACAAAAAATTCGTCATAGAAGACTGCAGTGTGCTAAACAAGTTCAACACAGGTAGTGACCATAGATTGGTGAGATGTAAGATGCACCTCAACACTAAACTTGAACGTGGCAAGCTCATAAGACAAACAAAATCTATTGACATAACCAACCTTAAAAAACACCATAATACCTTCAAGTTGGAACTGAAGAACAGGTTCTCTGCTTTAGAAGGCCTAACATCGGAAGAAGTGAACATCTCTGAAGTTAACAGAAAAGTAACCAAAGCTCTTATGGAAACAGCAACAAAATTAGCTGGGTCTAAGAACAAGTTGCATGTAAACAAATTATCAGGAAAAACGAAAATGTTGATGCAAAAAAGAAGAGAGATGAGGACAACTAAAGAAGATGTGACTTCCAAAGTGGAATATATAGAGCTATGCAAGACAGTAAGAAAAAGTATCACTGAAGACGTAAGAAAAATTCAACTGTGAACTAGTGAGGAAAGCAATTGAAAACAACCAAAGCCTAAAGATAGCAAAGGGACATCTCAGTAAGGAAAGAAAACAGATTATGGCACTGAGAAAAGAAGATGGTTCTGTAACAAGAAATAGAGGCGAAATTTTGACTAGAGTGAAAGATTTCTACTCCAAATTATATGAAAGGGATGATACATGCACTCCAGACATCATGAAAGATACCAGTACCAGAGTTCTTCCAGTCCTTCCAGCAGAAGTTGCACATGCAATCAAGAACATGAAGCGGGGAAAAGCTCCAGGAGAAGATGGAATTACTGTAGACATCATACAAGAAGCAAGTGGAGAAATCGAAACAGTACTCGCCCAAATTTTCACTCGATGCCTTAATGAAGGAAAGATTCCTGAGGATTGGAACACCGCTACAATGATCCTGCTACATAAGAAAGGTGACATTGAGGATCTCGGAAACTACAGACCTATCAGCCTCCTATCAGTAGTTTATAAAATCTTCCCTAAAGTTCTTTCACACCGCTTGAAGGTAACACTGGACATGGCTCAACCGAGAGAACAGGCTGGATTCAGGAGTGGCTACAGCACAAAAGATCATATCCACGTACTGAGAGAACTAATTGAAAGAGCGAGGGAATATGAACTTCCATTGTGCATGGCTTTTATCGATTATGAAAAAGCCTTTGATTCGGTGAAACCATCAGCAGTTACAACGGCTCTGAAATCCTGCGGTATTGAAGATGCATACATTAATATTATTAATAACATCTATGAAAATGCAAGTGCAAAGATTCGGCTGTTTGAAAATACAACACACATAAAAATTGGAAAGGGAGTGAGACAAGGTGACACCATATCTCCGAAGCTCTTTAATGCCACATTGGAAAATGTCTTTCAATCAGTGAACTGGGAAAACAAAGGGATAAAGATTAATGGAGATTATCTAACCCACCTTCGTTTTGCTGATGACGTAGTCATTTTTGCAACTACCCTATCAGAGCTGCAGAGTATGATCCAGGAACTTGCTGACAAGAGTAAAGAAGTGGGATTAAAAATGAACTTTCAGAAGACAAAAGTGATGTCCAATGCTTTTACAAGAAATGAAGATTTATTGATTGGTGGAGAAAAGCTGGAGATAACAGACACGTACGTTTATCTTGTACAGCAGATATCAAGTGAGGGTCACATTGATGAAGAAATTAATCAACATACAAAACTTGCCTGGAGAGCTTTTGGAAGAAACAGCATAATTTTCAAGAGCAATATGCCATTATGTCTTAAAAGAAAAGTGTTTGATCAATGCATCCTTCCAGTGCTTACGTATGGTGCAGAGACGTGGACCTTAACTAAAAGAGACATACAAAGGCTGCAGACAACTCAAAGGAGCATGGAGAGGTGCATAATTGGTGTAACCAGGAGAGATAAGAAGAGGAACTCGTGGATCCGAAAAATGACAAGAGTGGAAGACATCATGATCAGAGTTAAATCCCTGAAATGGCAATGGGCTGGACATACTGCCAGAAGGACAGATCATCGATGGACAGCCGAAATTTTAGATTGGATTCCAAGGGACAGGAAAAGTCCCAGAAGAAGACCACATGGGAGATGGGTGGATGAAATTCGAAAGTATGCAGGGGTGACATGGAGGAGACTGGCACAAGACAGACCGTTGTGGAGGAAACTTGGGAGACCTTCGTCCAGCAGTGGATTGATAATGGTTGACAATGATGATGATGATGAATTCATTTACAGTTTGACGAATAATGTCAACTTATTAATTATCCTCTGTGTATATATTTTCTTCGCATATGTAATAGCAATTCATAGTATCATTTGTTGAAACCCTTTAACGCATGACAAAACTTCTACTATATTTAATGCAAACATCGTTATTGTTATCACGTGCTCGCGTAATTTGAAAATGCTTCTTGCTTTTATCCGTTGTTTTGTTTATGTATATTGAAATACCTGACGATGGAGCACTTGGTGCTTTGAAATATCTTGTAAGTTGTTGTGCCTTATAAATGTCTATTTTTTAGTACAGACTGTACTATTAAATATATCTTATCATGCTGAAAGGCTTTTCGAATTAAAATATTGTTTAGCACACGAAGAATCCTTATTAACACACAGCAACCAAAAATATTTTATTTCAACATAGCTGGGATTGAAATGCAGATCTCTTGGTAACTAGCCGAGCGCGTTCGCCTTACGCTAGGGTGCCAACAATCCACGGCACTATGTGTGTTTATCTGTCAGCATCTGACTTCACATATTTGTAGGGATGGGCTTAGCAACTCGGACATCTACATCTGGTGGGGCTAAAACACACATGGCGCCATAGTTTGTTGGCACCGTAGTGTAAGGGGAGAACACACTTTGGAACATCTAGGTTGCTTCCTTTTTCTTATCTCACCAATAATCTCAGTTTTTCTTTGCAACTCATGTTAGCACCTACCAAAAGTGTTACCCTCTCTTTGTTGTTTTTATTCCCCATAGCAATCGTCCCATTTCAATGTAAGAGGTTTGTCAAACATTTAAAGAAAAGTTGTTTCGTCGACATTAAAAATGTTATTGGGAGTGTACTCTTCTAAAATCTTCAAAACCATGTTTTTCCATTGGTCGCAGCCGGTGTCACACAAACTTCCACTTTTCCCCGAAACAATAATTTCTTTTATGTCATGTTGCTTCTTAAATTTATCCAACCATCTGGAACTAGCTTGAAAATCCACTTGCCCCAAACGACTGGCAAACTCTAATGCCTTTTCTTTTATAAGAGAGCCTGAGATTGGGAAGTTTTTATCACAAACAATTTTAATCCACTTAAAAACAGCATAGTCCATTATTCCAAAATGGCACGTTTTAGAACGTGGCCTGTGAAATTCGACATCTTCAAAGGTTTTCATGATGAACTCCCGTTTTTTTGTTTTATAATATTCGACGATGTACTTCAGAGAACAAATTTCTTACCACAATATTATTCTTGCGCATTCCACTCTCCACGTTCTTTAACAACTCTTCCTTTTCCACAACAGGTTTTATTTTTGACATCGTGAACACACAACACTTCGGTTAGAGAGACTGAAACGAACTGAACCTGTTTTGCAGAGTGAAGGGAGTGTGAACATCCTCTTCCACCCCCCACCCCCCTGGGCAACCTGCCGGCGTTGCAATGACCACAAACACAGTGAGCAAGTCAATAGACTATAAGCAGTTGACCGTTCCTAATTATTTAGGGTCACTGGTTACAGGGAAGGGAGACAGCTAGTGCCCTAATACAAACACGACATCCATGCCTCACTGGGATTCGAACCCGGACCCCTTTCGGACGAATGATCAAAAGTCAACACTTAGATGACTGTGTCACCGGGGCGGGTTCCTGTTTTCCTCTTACGATGTTTCCATTCTATTTTTCTGAAAATCGTTTTTCTCGTAACATTGTCATGGGGAGGGGGGGGGGCAATCCTGATTTATATTGAAAAAAATTCGATATATAGAAACAGTTTTTCTGTATAATGATCACAGGAATTAACAAAACTTTGATATATACAGAATTTTGATATACCAAAGTGCGATACATTCAGGTTTGACTGTATATGTATTAGTGAGGGAACGAAAACATGTTACCTTTCCACCAGCCACAAAAAAGATGTCACTAGTCAGTGATTTTGGCATTCATGGTACTAGAAATGGATAAAGTAGTGTGGTACTCATTTGATCAAAATATTTTTTTTTATGTAATTAATTGGATCCCTTCAGGAGATAGTTTATTTCACTGATGAGTTTATCATCAGATGATGCTGGCCAGGTGGTCTGAGGTGCTGACTTCTGACCATTTTCTGAGATGAGTTCAGGTTTGAATCTCAAATGAGGCATGGGCCATGTGCTGACTTCTGCCTATTTTCTGAGATGAGCTCAGGCTGGAATCGCAGATGAGGCATGGGTGGGGTGTTTGGATGATGTGTTGACTTCTGACCATTTTCTGAGATGAGCTCAGGTTAGAATCTCAGATGAGGCATGGGTGGGGTGTTTGGATGGTGTGCTGACTTCTGACCATTTTCTGAGATGAGCTCAGGTTTGAATCTCAGTGAGACATGGGTGATGTGCTGACTTCTGACCATTTTCTGCAATGATCTCAGGTTGGAATCTCAGGTGAGGCATGGGTGGGATGTTTGGATGATATGCTGACTTCTGACCACTTTCTGAGATGAGCTCAGGTTGGAATCTCAGATGAGGCATGGGTAGGGTGTTTGGATAATGTACTGACTCCTGACCATTTTCTGAGATGAGCTAAGGTTTGAATCTTACATGAGGCATGGGTGATATGCTGACTTCTGACCATTTTCTGAGATGAGATCAGGTTTGAATCTCAGATGAGGCATGGGTGATGTGCTGACTTCTCACCTTTTTCTGAGATGAGCTGTGGTTGGAATCTCAGATGAGGCATCAATGGGGTGTTTGGGTGATATGCTGACTTCTGACCATTTTTGGAGATGAGCTCAGATTTGAATCTCAGATGAGGCATGGGTGGAGTGTTTGGGTGATTGACTGGCTCTCTCCTTTCCTTGGGACAAGTGGCCCTAGATTAGGAATAGGAAACTGCTTATAGCCAAAAGGTTTGCTTATGGTGGTTGTTAAACCTCCCAAACAGAAAAATAAACTTCACTCCAGAGCTCAGACAGCTTGTTCAGAATTTTCCCCTTTGATAGCCCTCGTACTTCAGTGTAGCAAGGGCTGCGTTTGCTGCCCATATCTTTATACAACAAAGAGAACATTGTGCTAGTGAGCTAAAGGAACAACAATGGATCTTAATGGGTGATTATTGTTTCCAGAGGTGTACCACCTCAATATCATACACCATGGTTGTGCAGCATGCTAAAATCTTTTTTGTCATTTGGTAAGTAACTGTGAGATGCTAGGCTGTTGCTTAAATACTTTCAGGTAGTTCATTTCCAACAAAAAGAGCTGTCGTGGATATTTTAACTAAATGTATCCCTCCCTGCGTGAACAATAGTGCTAAAGGTAAATCCGTGTAGGAGAGAGAAAGAGCTTTCAACATTTTCTTGTTCATTGTTTTTTATTCAGGAAAGGTTTTATGATGCTTTGTTGGAGAAAATGTTTTTTTTTTTTTTTCTTGCTTCCGATTTTTTTTTTTAATTCTTGGTGGTTTTCCAGTTTCTAGAAGTTTGAGATGGAAAAGGTTGACCACTGTAAGAAGTACCTATCATGTAGCACCAGTGAAGGAGAATGCGCGATCAAAGATGGAGAAAACGGTGGAACCAAGAAAGAGGATTAGAGAAAGTTGATGTATGGCATCAGAAAATTCTTGCCGGCCCCGGTGGCGCAGTGGTCTAAGCAATGGCCTCTGATCATTCGTCCGAAAGGGGTCTGGGTTCGAATCCCGGTGAGGCATGGATGTTGTGTTTGTCTTATGGCACTGGTTCTCTCCCTTCCCTGGAACCAGTGACCCTAATTTAGGGACGGGTGACTGCTTATAGCTCATTGAGTTGCTCACGATGGTCGTTAAACCTCCAATCAAAAAAAAAAAAAAAAAAAAAAATCTTGATGCCAATGTGTGGATCTGGGGAAGAGAGATTAGAACAATAAACCAAAAGAAAAAAAAGGTTCACGCTATTTGGGAGTTATTTTACCTTCAGAGAATAAGGAACGTTCAGCTCAACCACCATTAAGCAAACTGAGATTTTTTTTTTTTTTTTACATATATTTCAAGAGAATTCTGTTTTCTTCCTGCTCCTCTTTATTTCATGTTTTGTATATTATCTAATAGCTTTTGCTTTTTGGGCATAACTATTCACTAATAAAATAAATTAACAAAAAAATAAAAAACAAAGCAAAACTTGCATCTGTATTTGTGAGAAAATGCAGTTGGTTAGTTGAACATAGGATCCCTTCCAGATGACACTTCAGCCTTCCCTCTTCATGGTTCTGTAACCTAGCTACGATCCTGGCTGGAGCGAAGACATGCCATGTTATTTGTAATAACTTTTTTCTATTTTGAAATATGCAGGCTTTCTCAAGTGGACACATCATGGATTCGTGGAACAATATCCCGTTATCTGTTTTCCGGTGAAATGCATAATTCATCATTTTTTCAAAAAGTGGAATACTACTTACTACTGGTTCTATGAGCAAAGCACTGAAACTAAAATACCTGTTTGCACTCCAGAATCAGTGCTGCAATCTTATCTGAAGAAGTGGGGTGGTGAGCAATGCAGGATTATTCTAATAGAACATTCAGATTTGAAGAAATAAATTTTATACTTCTAATAGAGCATTCAGATTTGAAGAAATTAAGTATATTGAAGAAATTACAGGAAAATTTGGTTATCCCCAGAGATTAATAAATAAATGGACTAATGAGGTCAAGAGAAAGATTTGTAAAAACACACAATTTGATTCAAAAAATCAACCACTTCAATGGGTAGGAGCTTTTCCATTCATTAGAGGTTTTACTGGAGAGATTAATAACTTGCCTGCAAAATTTGGTTTGTAAATGGGTAGTACAGTTTGTTCAATCAAGAACTTAATTATTAATAATGATAGGTCAAAAGGGATTCTTGATTCAGCTGTAGTTTGTGAAATTCCAATAGAATGTAATCCACCCATGTCTTATATTGGCAGTACAAAGAATAGATTGAGATTACGGCTGAAACAACATATAGGAAATTGGCTTAAAAAAGAAGATACAATAGCATTAATACAACATTGTATTGATAACAAGGTATACCAATATTTTGATCAGAAAAAATATTAAAAAGATGAACATCGGGAAAGCATTTAAAGCCGACCCGGTGGCGCAGTGGTCTAAGCGATGGCCTCTGATCATTCGTCCGAACGGGGTCCAGGTTCGAATCCCGGTGAGGCATGGATGTTGTGTGTGTCTTACAGCACTGGTTCTCGCCCTTCCCTGGAACCAGTGACTCTAAATTAGGGACGGGCGACTGCTTATAGCCCATTGAGTTGCGCACGGTGGTTGTTAAACGTCCAATCAAAAAAAAAAAAAAAAATAGCATTTAAGAACAGCAGAAGCAGTATTAATCCAAAAAAATGGTAAACATATTTTTTATACTAATGATCCAAGACAGCTTTTAAAATTATACATTCCACCTCAGTTGTTGCACTGTTTACTGTTTCTGACGTTGTATTATTGTTGAAGTGCTTGCGGGAAACACCTTTGTTTGATATAGGGTTGTAATCATAACATGCAATAGAGTTTATAATATATAGATACAAATCGATAATAGGAGGTTAAGAATGTTACTCGCATTTGGTCATGGAGCATTCCGGGATATTGAACGGTCCTTTGTAGTCCTGTTGTGACAAAACCACGTTTCCAATGGTAGACATCATGTGAATCACTGTTCGTGTGAAAAAGGCGATGTCTACCATTGGAAATGTGGTTTCGTCACAATAGGACTACAAAGGACCCTTCAATATCCCGGAATGCTCCATGACCAAATGCGAGTAACATTCTTAACCTCCTATTATGGATTTGTATCTATTTATTATAAACTCTATTGCATGTTATGATTATAACCCTATATCAGACAAAGTTGTTTCCTGCAAGCACTTCAACAGTAATACAACATGAGAAACAGTAAACAGTGCAACAACTGAGTTGGAATGTATGTGAATTATAACCACGTAGAAAAATTCAACACCTTGAGATGTTTGAAGAATTGATAGCTTGAAAATTATTGGCAAGAAATGATACAGCTCCAGAGTAATTTTAAGAAAGTCAAAAGGAAAAGAAGGGAAAGAAATGATAATAAATAAATAAAAATAAAAACTAATAGGTAAAGAAATGAAATAACACTATAGGGGGAAACTGAAAACGTTTTTCTAGAAAATAGATAACTTGATTTAAAATTACCAAAGTCAGGTATTTACTGCTGCTGTTCATGGATGACGCTACCTCCGTTTTACTTGAGCTATTGGATCTGTGGCAGGATAGTGAATTCACTTACGCTCGACACATAACATAACGCTAGGTAGCTAACCAGCATGCAGCACCTGCTTTCTGATTATGTCCAAGGAGATTGGACGAAAACGTCCAAATTCAGCTTGCTGGTTGGGTAAGGTGACCAGACGTCCTCATTTTCTGGGGACAGTCCTCAATTTCAATGCTTCATCCTCAATTCCGTTCAAACTGATTGAGGACGTCAAATGTCCTCAATTTCTTATTTCTTTGTCCTCAATTTTTTAAATTTCCCCCAAAAAATGAAATAGGGAAAAATATGCTAAAAATAGTCGTCGAACTCAAATGAATCGACCAAATGCAACCACATTTAGCATCAAATACTTATTTAACTGCAAGAAAACGGACTCGTAAAGGTATGGAACTATTGGGTTGTCGGAAAAAGTCATGCCGTATTTTAGCCATGTTTTGCAAAGGTCATTTATTGATAGAAAGAACAAAGATGAATCAATGATATAATGCCCGTTTTGTTCGATAACCTTTTGCCATCTTTAAGTGAGCTGCAGAATGCCTCGTTCATAGAAGGGCCTGTGTTTCGTGGCGAAAAACTGTACAAGGTGCTGATTTACAGCCTCATCTGAATTGAACGTTATAGCACGCAAGGACTGTTGAAGAGAGCGAAACAAGTGGAAGTCTGACGGCGCAAGCTCAGGCGAGTATGCTGGGTGTGGCAACACATCCCACCCAAGCTCCAATAATTTTTGGCGGGTGATCAAACTTGTGTGTGGTCTCGCGTTGTTGTGATGGAACACAACACCTTTCCGATTAACGAGCTCTGCACGTTTCTGGATGATGTATTCGTTCCAAACTGTCCAATTGCTGACAGTACACATTCGAATTGATTGTTTGGTTCCGTGGTAGGAGCTCGAAAACCACGACACCTTTAAAATCTCACCACACTGAGACCAGAACCTTCCGCCTATGAATGTCTGCTTTGGATGTCGTTTGAGGCGAAGCAGCACATCGGGACCAAGACCGTTTGTGCAGCACATTGTTGTACACAATCCACTTTTCGTCACCACTTATCAGTCGCTTCAAAAAAGGATGGTTTTCCTCACATTTAAGGAGCATATCGCAGATGTTTATACGCGCTGCAATTGAGCTTCTTTGAGTTCATGAGAACCCACACATCGAGCTTGCTTACGTATACCAGCTTCTTCAGGTGGTCGTGAACGCTTGAATGATGGATGTGCAATTTGTCTGCAATCTCTCGTATCGTGTAACGCAGGTTTGACTCGATCAATGCCTTGATTTGGTCATCATCAACCTCGGTGGGCCTCACCGACCGAGGAGCATCGTTGAGGTCAAAATCACCAGCACGGAATTTTGCGAACCACCGCTGGCACTGACGTTCTTGTAGAGCATTATCATGGTACACTTTACGCAACTTTTCACAATCTTGACGCGCATTCTTCCCTTTACGTAAATAAAACAGTAAAATATGGCGAAAATGCACAGTTTGGTCTTCCATCTTCAACTTGATGTCAAATCAACCAAATCGCTTACTATTCCTTTTAGACTGCAGCTAGAACTGGCACCTGTCGAATGCCTTGGCGATAACAGAGCTGCGCATGCCTCTAGTACTTCCAAAACCGCCCAATCGCCATCGGGTTCCAAAATACTTCATGACTTTTTCGACAACCCAATATTTTCCGAAGCGGATGAATTTTTCCTTGAAGCCGAAGCTTCCGATAAAGCCATCTTGTTAATCATGGTGCTATTTCGTTTCTGTTTTATTTAATGGAAATGTTTATAGGATGGGGAATTAATCTCATCTTTTTTAGCGTCCACTTTATTGCAATTAAATAAGTAATGATGCAAAATTTGGTTTCGTTTGACTGATTCCATTGAGAGTTCTAAAACTTTTGTTCGGAACATTTTTTTCCTTAAACTGTTTCTTCAAGTGAAGTTATGTGAGCCGCCCCGTTGGCGCAGTGGTCTAAGCGATGGCCTCTGATCATTCGTCCATAAGGGGTCCGGGTTCGAATCCCGGTGAGGCAGGGATGTTGTGTTTGTCTTACGGCACTGGCTCTCTCCCTTCCCTGGAACCAGTGACCCTAAATTAGGGACGGGCGACTGCTTATAGCCCATTGAGTTGCTCACGGTGGTCGTTAAACCTCCAATCAAAAAAAAAAAAAAAAAGAAGTTATGTGACTTCGAATATTCCTTCTGGCAGACATAACGTACAGGTATTACATGATTTCTGTCCGCTCAGTGTATAGTAATGTTTTGGCTTCAGATATTGTATTTTCCTTTACAGAATCACAATGAAATTTTAGTACAAAATCAAAATGCAGCTTTGTTTGCATGTGCTGCTCCCTGTGAGTAAAGTTTAAAATTTATTGGAAGTAATATTCTACACGACAGCATTTTACAGCTATTTTATACACTGCCAGACAATTGCTAAGGACGGATGACAATAGCAAAGATAGCAACCATAAAATGGAAGGCAGGAAAATGTGGAAATTAGAATAAGTGCGGGATTCATTAAGACGTGTTGTGCGTATGCAAATTTTGGATTGCCGAACTTGTTCGTGACGTCATAGCGCTGATAAGTGATATAAAGGATTTGACGCGTATTGACCGTTGTTGTTCAAACGCAAAGTTGAAAGGGAAAGAATCAATTGACGAACTTGCAATTTTCAGTATGTCTTCCCGACATCACCTAGATGATTTTACGCGTGGCCGTATTATTGGCAAGATTGAAGAAGGGCGAAAAATAACAGATATTGCCAGGGAGTTTGACGTCAGCCGCAGTGTTGTTTCAAGGCTTTGGAAATCATTTCAAACAAATGGGGAGTGTAGCAAAAGTCACGGGGGAGGTCGTGTTTGCAGTACGACACCTGCAGAAGATCGGTACATAGTGCTATCAACAAAAAGACACCGGCGCAGCTTAGCTAGTGAGGTAGCAAATCAGTTTTTGGCTGCTACTGGCAAGCGGATCTCCCGAAAAACTGTCGCCAGACGTTTGCATGAAGGAGGACTATACGGCCGCCGTCCTGTTGTGTGCATCCCATTGTCCAGACGTCACCGTACCGCCCGTTTGCGATGGTATCATCAACATTGCAATTGGACTGATAACGACTGGTCTGCTGTCCTCTTCTCAGATGAGAGCAGATACAGTCTATCGGCTGATTGTCGACGACAACTGATCTGGCGTGATAGTGGTACTGCTTATAGGGTACTGCTCAACGGGCGACTGCTTATAGCCCGTTGAGTTGCTCACGGTGGTCGTTAAACCTCCAATCCAATCCAAATTCGTACGAAAGGGGTCCGGGTTCGAATCCCGGTGAGGCATGAATGTTGTGTGTGTCTTACGGCACTGGCTCTCTCCCTTCCCTGGAACCAGTGACCCTAAATTAGGGACGGGCGACTGCTTATAGCCCATTGAGTTGCTCACGGTGGTCGTTAAACCTCCAATCAAAAAAAAAAACCCTCCCCCCTTGGGGGAATGATATGTATATACGAGGCTTTCACCAATGAATCAAACCTATGCCCCCCCTCCCTCCCCCGAAATTTCTAGCTACGCACTGACTCACGGTACTCATTAAATCCCCCGGCCAAATAAATGTGTGCTCTTCCGTCTGCATTTTCGTTTCATTCTCCGCCATCACCACTGCTAATATTTCTTCGGATCGGGCCTGCTTATAGCCCACTGAGTTGCTCACAGTAGGCATTAAACTCTCAAATAAGGGCTACTCCGGTGGCGCAGTTGTCTAAGGCAGGCTGTACAAGAAGGGTTCGATTCCCAGTGAGGTATGCATGTTCTTTTTCTCTTACGGTACTGGTTCTTTCCCTTCCCTGGAAGCAGTGGCCCTAAAGTTGGGATGGGCGATTTCGTATAGCTCATCTACTTGCTCACGGCGGTCGTTAAACCTTCAATCAATGACCCCAAACTAAGAAGAGGCTTCGCCGGTAAGTGATTTGTGACGATTATTTTACAGTATCCTGTGTCTGTTAACCTTTATTTATTTATTTTGATTGGAGGTTTAACGACCATCGTGAGCAACTCAATTGGCTATAAGCAGTCGTCTGTCCCTAAGTTAGGGTCACTGGTTCCAGGGAAGGGAGTGAGCCAGTGCCGTAAGACAAACACAACATCCAAGTCACTCGGAATTCGAACCCAGACCCCTTTTGAACGAATGATCAGAGGCCATTGCTTAGACCACTGCGCCACCGGGGCAGGTGTGACCTTGAAACCACAATGTGTGGGAGTTTTCATGTTGTTTACATGCCATGGAGTTTCAGCTGTGTGATATGTTTGAATTGTGTGGTTTTGGGCTGCAGATATCATGTTAATACAGTACTAAACAGAAGATCGTTACGCTCCACAGGGATATCAAGTTTTCAATTTTCTTTAAATATATATTTGCTTAACTTTCACGTATTTACTTTAAAATATAAATGGGAAGGTGCCTCAAAATTATGAAGAATTTTATTAATCCAGCATTTTTTCACACATCGACAGCAAAATTAGAAACATTTACGGGAAATAATGCGATCTCCAATTACCTTATTCTAACCGTCTGCTGTTCACATATAGATAAATGCAATTAACAATTTTACAGTAATTGCATTTGCATGATGTTTGGGAATTTAAAGAGGATACGGGGAAATTTTAAAGTTTGGGTTCGTAGAATTTTTCGTACTTGTCGAACGTGATTTTCTTCGTTCTTGCAGTCTGAGGCTCTGAGCTAGATGTCGTGTTAGTGTAGTGTTATGTGCAAAACTTGGTGTTGGGCTACATGTTATTAAGTAAATAAAATCTAGCTTTGCGAAATTGCAGTATGTCTTAAGCTATTGCTGAATTAAAGTAGAGCGGTTCGTTTCCATGTTGTTTTTCCACGTATTTCTATCCTTTGATGTTAATTACCATGCTTACCAAATTTAGAGCCCAGACTGATCTGATCTATTTGGTAACACAGTAAAGATGTGGTAACTGTACATTAAATTTAGTGCAACTCGTGAGTAACACAAAATATAGTGTCAAAACTTTTATCTTAAGTCAGCTGATTAATTCTCTTGACAGATTTTTTCAGCAGGAGTTAAATATGCCACAAAAAATTAGAAGCGTAGTGTTTTAAGGTACAATACAAGTGAAAGAGATTTTGTGAATGTTAAATGAACTACCACAAGTTTTTTTAGAAAAGAGGGCCATTGGGATATGCTAATTCATGCAGGTAAGAAATCTTATGAGGAATTTTTTTTTTTTTCAATTTTGTTTTCAAGTTCACTTGGAATACTTTTAAAACACCACCAGTCATATAAGTAAGAGACCACATATAAAGCGTGCCATATGGAACTTCCCCAAGAAAGTGATCTTCCAACACATTTGATCTCTTCTACGGGTAAGAAACTACATGAGTGTGATATATGCCAGAAAAAATTCACAAAAAAGGGTAACCTTTCATTGCATCTGCTCACTCATTCAGGTGAGAGACCACACAAGTGTGAAATATGCTACAAGAGATTTATAAGCAAAAGCTCGCTTTCAGGTCACATGCTTACTCACACAGGAGAAAAACCCTATGAATGTGAAATATGCCACAAAAAATTTGCCTGGAAAAACAGCCTACTGAAACATGCATTCATTCATATTGGTGATAGGCCCTACAAATGTGAAATGTGCCACAAGAAATTCGCACGAAAGGGCGATCTTTCGAGCACTTTCTCATTCATATGGAGTAAAAAACTCTTGGAGTGTGAAATATGTCACAAAACTTTCACCCAAAAAAGTAATCTTGTAGCACATTTTCTCACTCACACAGGTGACAAACCTCATGAGTGTGAAATGTGCCACAAAAAATTTACAAAGAGAAATTCTCTCTCAAGACATTTACTGACTCATACAGGAGAAAAACCCTACGAGTGTGAAATATGCCAGAAGAAATTTACTAAGAAAAGCAACTTGGGGAGGCATGCACAGACACATCCTGATGAGAGTTCTGAGCAATGCAAAGTATGTCTCCAGAAATTCACAGAAACCCAGCTTGCAAGACACTTGCTTACTCATACAGGTGATAGACCTCATGAGTGCGAAACTTGCCACAGGAGATTTACGAAGAGAAATACCCTTTCGAGGCATATACTCATTCATACAGGTGAGAAACCCTTTGAATGTGAAATTTGCCACAAGAAATTCAGGAAGAGAAGTAATTTGGTAAGGCATTCACATATTCATGTAGGCAAAAAGTCTCAGGAGTGTAAAATATGCCTCCAGAAATTCAGCAGTGGCCAGCTTGCAGAGCATTTGCTCACTCATTCAGGACAGCCTGTGTAAGTGTGCAATGTAGCATAAGGAATTTTGGGTAAAAGTGTAGATTAGCGTCCTAAATTATTTTGTCGGAAAAATGTTAGCACCTGGAAAAAAGTGTGACGTACAGAGTTTAGAGTATAGAAAATAAATGCAATTGGTGCAGAAATTTCATGTTTTAAATGTCTTAAAGATTTTTATGGTAATATTTACCTGTAAGTGAGATGGTGTGAAGAGACACTGTGGTAAGCCTAACGCATCACTACCGCAACAATGTCACGCTTTGTTCTGTTAAAAGGAAGGTTCGTTGCTGTACCGAAACGATGTGTGGAAGAGTACAAGAGAAAGCAGTTACGTTGTTGGTAGGAGAGCGATAAATGTTGTAGTGATACACTACAGAAATTAGGTCCAGATTATCCACCCTTTATTTTGTTGTATCCTGTGCGTTGTTAGCAGGAGAAACCGGAAAAAACCTCTTTGATTTGCAAAAGATACGTATCAGTGAGATAGAAACTGACCTGCAAAGATAGTATTAACAGGAGAACCAAAATTATATTGGCACAGCAAATGAGATAGAAATAGAAGCCGTTCAAAGCAGAACCGAAAGTCATAATTTCTCAGTTTCCTGTACAACATAGAAAAGCCATATTCGTACTTTCAATTTCGAATAAGGGAATCGTGTAAAAGAATGAAACATTTCTCTACATCTGCTTTAAAAATGATGACAAAACATGAACAAACTATATTCTGTAGCGTATGAGTACATTATGCTTTGCTCCCCTGACAAGAACTTTCGCTGCTGAACTTGTAGTATTCTGTGCATAAATTACACACAGCAGCGAATCTTCATTTTGACGGAGCAAAGCTTGACATTGTCGCAGTAGCGATGCCTTAGGCCTACCGCAACGTCTCTTCACAGCATCACACTTAGAGGTAAATATTACGATAAAAGTCTTTAAAAAAGACATTTAAAACGAAATTCTGTACCATTTCCCATTAATTTCCATAATCTAAAATCTGTAAGTCGCACTTTTTCCAGGTACTAATATTTTTCCGACGAAATAATTTAGGATGCTAATCTCCACATTTACCGGAATTTACAGTGAAAATTGCAACTTCATTTGTTAACTTTTTTTTCAGTTTCTGATGGGATTTTGTAGGAAATAAATTTGGAGCTCAGTATCTAATCTGTTGTCCAGATCACAGTTATAGTGAATGTTGCCACTGTGTGATTAATTTTTTTTGGCCCCTTCTCTTTCCTCGATTGTTAGTCTTCTGTTAATTTGTAAAAATACTGTTGCACCTGTTCCATTGCAATTCAGACAGGCATGACCAATATGTGTCAGCTGGTCACCTCCCATTTTTTTTTTAATTATGGTACCTACAAGGGCTTGATTTCGACCAGTAGTTAGTAACAAATTGCTAGCAAGCAAATGTATTTTGCTAGTGATAAAAAGTAATTCTAGCAAAAGTTGCTAATGGAAAAATTTCGAATGTTTTAGTGTGAACTGTTAAGCGCCACTGCATTGCGTATGTGGAATATTTTAGGCACATAAAAAAAAAAAAAAACTGCTTTCCGGAAACAAATGTTTCTTGAAAAGGGCAAACATTATAAAAACATTTTGGCACTAGTAGAAATATCCAGTATATTTCCCTTATCTACTTCTGCATGTGATGTTGGGTTCAGTTTCATGAAGAGAATCCAGGGTGATTGGAGGGGCAGTTTAAACTTCACAAACATTGAATACTCTCATGAGTATTGAGGTTGAAGGTCTGTCCAAAGACAAGTTTGACCCCAGGCCTGCTGTTTTAATGTTTCTTGAAAAGTATAAACATTATAAAAACATTTTGGCACTAGTAGAAATATCCAGTATATTTCCCTTATCTACTTCTGCATGTGATGTTGGGTTCAGTTTCATGAAGAGAATCCAGGGTGATTGGAGGGGCAGTTTAAACTTCACAAACATTGAATACTCTCATGAGTATTGAGGTTGAAGGTCTGTCCAAAGACAAGTTTGACCCCAGGCCTGCTGTTTTAATGTTTCTTGAAAAGTACAAACATTATAAAAACATTTTGGCACTAGTAGAAATATCCAGTATATTTCCCTTACCTACTTCTGCATGTGAGGTTGGGTTCAGTTTCATGAAGAGAATCCAGGGTGATTGGAGGGGCAGTTTAAACTTCACAAACATTGAATGCTCTCATGAGTATTGAGGTTGAAGGTCCATTCAAAGACAAGTTTGACCCCAAGCCTGCTGTTTTAATGTTTCTTGAAAAGTATAAACATTATAAAAACATTTTGGCACTAGTAGAAATATCCAGTATATTTCCCTTATCTACTTCTGCATGTGAGGTTGGGTTCAGTTTCATGAAGAGAATCCAGGGTGATTGGAGGGGCAGTTTAAACTTCACAAACATTGAATACTCTCATGAGTATTGAGGTTGAAGGTCTGTCCAAAGACAAGTTTGACCCCAGGCCTGCTATTTTAATGTTTCTTGAAAAGTATAAACATTATAAAAACATTTTGGCACTAGTAGAAATATCCAGTATATTTCCCTTATCTACTTCTGCATGTGAGGTTGGGTTCAGTTTCATGAAGAGAATCCAGGGTGATTGGAGGGGCAGTTTAAACTTCACAAACATTGAATGCTCTCATGAGTATTGAGGTTGAAGGTCCATTCAAAGACAAGTTTGACCCCAAGCCTGCTGTTTTAATGTTTCTTGAAAAGTACAAACATTATAAAATTAGTTTGGCACTAGTAGAAATATCCAGTATATTTTCCTTATCTACCTCTGCATGTGAGGTTGGGTTCAGTTTCATGAAGAGAATCCAGGGTGATTGGAGGGGCAGTTTAAACTTCACAAACATTGAATGCTCTCATGAGTATTGAGGTTGAAGGTCTATCCAAAGACAAGTTTGACCCCAAGCCTGCTGTTTTAATGTTTCTTGAAAAGTACAAACATTATAAAAACATTTTGGCACTAGTATAAATATCCAGTATATTTCCCTTATCTACCTCTGCATGTGAGGTTGGGTTCAGTTTCATGAAGAGAATCCAGGGTGATTGGAGGGGCAGTTTAAACTTCACAAACATTGAATGCTCTCATGAGTATTGAGGTTGAAGGTCCATTCAAAGACAAGTTTGACCCCAAGCCTGCTGTTTTAATGTTTCTTGAAAAGTACAAACATTATAAAATTAGTTTGGCACTAGTAGAAATATCCAGTATATTTTCCTTATCTACCTCTGCATGTGAGGTTGGGTTCAGTTTCATGAAGAGAATCCAGGGTGATTGGAGGGGCAGTTTAAACTTCACAAACATTGAATGCTCTCATGAGTATTGAGGTTGAAGGTCTATCCAAAGACAAGTTTGACCCCAAGCCTGCTGTTTTAAAGTTTTTTGAAAAGTACAAACATTATAAAAACATTTTGGCACTAGTATAAATATCCAGTATATTTCCCTTATCTACCTCTGCATGTGAGGTTGGGTTCAGTTTCATGAAGAGAATCCAGGGTGATTGGAGGGGCAGTTTAAACTTCACAAACATTGAATGCTCTCATGAGTATTGAGGTTGAAGGTCTATCCAAAGACAAGTTTGACCCCAAGCCTGCTGTTTTAAAGTTTTTTGAAAAGTACAAACATTATAAAATTAGTTTGGCACTAGTAGAAATATCCAGTATATTTTCCTTATCTACCTCTGCATGTGAGGTTGGGTTCAGTTTCATGAAGAGAATCCAGGGTGGTTGGAGGGGCAGTTTAAATTTACAAGCATTGATTGCTCTCGTGAGTATTGAGGTTGAAGGTCCATACGAAGGCAAGTTTGACTGCAGGCCTGCTGTTTTAAAGAAGTATGATGAAAAGACCCGAAACCCAGATCATAAACCATACGGAAAACAACTTAAGATTTTGAATAGTGTTCTTAAATTTTGTGAATAAAGTTAAATAAAATAATGTTTTTTAAATATTTGCATTTAATTAAATTGCTAGAATTAATCTGTCAGATCTTGAAAAAGGGAGTTATATCGGGGCCAACGTACCTCCCCCGTTCCTTGGTCGGGGCCTGGGCGCTGAAAGTTTACGACCGCTGTGACGTCATACAAAGCGCAGAGATGAACCTGTTTACTTATTGTCACAGTCGTTGTCTTGCTTCATTCTGAGCTGTTTTCTCTTCGCAGAATCAATCTTCCGGCTTCCATTCATTTGTAAACTTTGTTGAGGATTTCATAAGAATCGCTCTGCATGATGCAGGCTTTTTTTTTTTTTTTTTTTTTTCGTGCACCACCAAGAAAGTTTTGTTGGTTAATGTTAACCCATTTATTTTGAAACTGAGAATGTCTTCTAGCTGTTGTGTCCCAGGGTGTACCTCAAATTATGGTCCTGCTAAAGAAAATGTTAAAGTGTTTAAATTTCTGAGTGAAGAAAGCAGATTTCAACAGTATCTGAAGAAAATTCCTAGGAAGGACTGGTTCCCCGGAAAGACAAGCGTAGTACGCATCAAGCATTTTAAACATGAAGATGTTATAACAGAAGACAGTGTCACTAGAAACGATGGTTCGATTATTGTTGTCCCACGCTCTCATTTTACACTTAGCAAAGATGCAGTGTCATGTATTTTTCCAAATCTGCCAAAATATCTTTCTGACAAAGACACTCATAAAAGGAAAACATCTAAAAGACTCAAAAACTTACCTGACAGGAAAGAGGAAGCGAATGATGCAATTCTGGATAAAGATCTTATACAGACTTTTGATGCTTTGAATGAAACATCTAAATTATTAAAAAAAGGGTGGTATAGTTTGGACGAAGTGGACTGCCTTCATTTTTATAAAATTAGTTACAAGACACCACCTATTAAAATATCATCCAGTTTCATTATCTATTCAGATTTGTCAGTGGAAATTTATGTCAATCAAATTAAAGTTGAAAACAAGAGCATGATCTGGCTTCTTGAGAAAAATGAAAATGGCAATTTGAAATTAAATCGGTGGTCACAACTTTAAAAACTCTTAAGTTACATTGATGAAACTGAAGATGTTCCTCAAAGTGTGTCGTTAAATCATATATTGAACATGATGCAGGATTATATTGACGATCACAAAGGCAGCAATGAAATACACAACATAAAATTTTGTCAAGAACAAATATCATTATTGGCAAAGAGTCAGCCCGCTCAAAGGTATAGTCTTGACACGCTTGCGTTGGCTTTCTCACCTTTTACCAGTTTGCCGACTGCCTACAGAATTATTCATAAAAGTGGAATTTTAATTTTGCCACACGAACGTAACTTAAAAAAATTATCATCGTTAGTTCCTTTCAAGAGTAACAATGATGGTAAAGAATATGAGCAATATTTGAAAACCAAGGCTTCGAAACTGGAGCGCCACGAATTGATTGTAAATTTGTTATTAGACGAAATAATCATCTGACCTCAAATAAACTATGCGAGTGGAACTCTATCTGGCCTAAGTGTGAATAAAAAAATGCAGAGAGCCACTAGTGTTCAGAGTTTCATGATTTCTTCTTTGTATTAAAAGAATAAAGATGTCATGGCATTATTACCAGTGAAAACCATTACTGCCAAAGAACTACTTGCAATGACAGAAAATGTTTTAGGAGTTATTCAAAGTGCAGGATTCACTGTTTCGATAATTTCAGATAACAACAGAATAAACAAAAATATGTTTACATTTTTCTGTGGAGGTGAATTAAAAGTTCAATTCCAAATCCAGCATATCCTGATTTGAAGCTATTTTTCCTTTTCGACTCAGTACATATTTTGAAGTGCATCAGAAATAACTGGATAAACCAATTGACTCAGGGCATAAGCCTTCATTTTCCTGATATCGTTGATAATGACAGAATACTCACGGCATCTTTTAATCATATCATACAGCTCCATCAAAAAGAAAAACACAGAATAATAAAATTTGCTCCAAATCTGAATGAAAAGGCTCTTTATCCCTTTTGGCATTGAAAAACAAAATGTTAGCTTATGTTTAAGAATTTTTGACGAAAACAATATCTACGCTTTGAAACTAGAGAACAATCCTGAATACGAAGGAGCTATCAAATTTTTAGAAATAGTTACAAAATGGTGGAAAATTGCTAATATTAGATACCAACAACAAGGCGTATCAACTCGTGATGTCAATTCATTACCGTTTTCTGATGTTAATGATGAAAGAATTTCATTTTTGTCGGAATGTGCAGCATGGCTAAGGGCATGGAAATCCGTACGAAAGGTGCATGCAAAAAATCGCAAGGGCTGTTTCACGGAGGAAACGTTTTGTTCGTTTACGCATACAGTCAGCGCCTTGAAGGAATTGATATTTTATCTTGTTAAAACTTAAAGATAACTGCATTCTTACTGGAAAATTCCAAACTGATGCAATTGAAGGAAGGTTCGGACAATATCGGCAGTTGAATGCAGGGAATTAAAACATATCGGTGGAACAAGTTGTGAAATCGGAGAAAAAACTTCGAATTGTTCAGCTGATAAAACTCCACTCTTCAATGTATGGATACTTTTCAATTAAAGATTTTTAAAAAGAATTTGATGTCGAAGAAGAACCAGCTACTACGGAAGACCTACCTGATATTGGAATAAGGGGAATTGATTTAGATGAAATAGGTAGTGACGAGGCTGATTTATTACCTGTATTCGTTTATTTGTCCGGATATGCAGCATTCAAACAAAAAGAAAAGTTGAACTGCCACTTGTGCCAGAAAAAATTAACGTCAGATAAAGAAATAATTCTAGAATTAGGCGATTCCAAAGTGAAAAAATATTTTGAACTACTCGATCGAGGTGGACTAACATATCCGTGTGAACTGGTAATACTTTCTTTCATTGCATGTTATAAATTATTTAAACTGTTTTTACGTGAAGAGAACGAACATTTACTCCATATGGGGAACATAAAATCACTGCTTAAAAAACTGGCTCGGGATAAAATTTTTGAATTTTCACTACCTGGAGCTTGCATTAGATGTGGAAGAACTGATATAGAGTTAGCCATGAACTGTGTTTCAGTGTTTTTGAACATTTTTCTAAACAGCTACGCAAAACTCAAAAATGACGTCGTTGGTGGAAAATCTAGTAAAAGGAAATGTGCTGTCCTTTCCGCCGTTCCACGACAAGGAAGTTCAAGCATTAAACAGGTATTTTTCATTTGAAATTTATTCGATTTATTTTTTTAATGCCTCATTAATATCGAAAAAAGACTCGTTTTTGTTCTAATTTTTTGTATTTGGTTAGCGGAAAATGTGAAACCTAATTTTTAATAACAGAAGAACACAGTTCACAGGCTTTCTGTTCACTTCCATGGCAATGCATGCAAAACACCAAACTAATTGCTGATGTCTCTAGTAGGTAAAGCAATTTGCTAGTAAAAAATAAGGCCACTAGCAAGTGTTGCTACTGCTAAAAATTAAAAAATTAAAATGAAATCAAGGCCTGGTAGTTACTCCTAATAGTGATATAAAGTACTACAAAAAAGAAAAAAGAAATTTCATGAAATATTTATTCTGGCTGAATTACAGCATTTTGAAAATAGGCAAAAATACAGCCATAATGAAAATTTGAAATGCCAAATTTTTAAGTGCATACTGTTCCTGAACTATTAAAAAGTAGAGACAATTTTTTTTGTCATTTTGAAGCAACAGAATTGGCCTTTTTTAATTACACAGAAGAGGGGGTATAATTAAAAAAGGAAATCCCTCAAAAATTGTTTCTCAGTTCAGGTGTTTGTGCGGAGAGGAGGAAGGAAGGGTGTCATAATGAAAGATCGGGAAAGTTGTGGGGAGTGACAGTGGGAGTCACTTTGCATTTTTGAGTACGAGGACTCTGACTGTTGTGCCGTTTCTGTTTTTATTAACCAGCTAATGAAAATGTATGCACAAAGCTTATACTCTGTGACGTATGCATCCTTCAAAGTTCTTTGTTTCAGATGTTGTGTGTGCTGTGTCTTGTGTATTTGTTCATCCTTCGTTGTTTTGACCACCGTCTTTGCTGCTGATATTACCATCATTGCTATTCATGTTGTCTTCATAAAATGAAACATTTCAGTTACACTGCCAAATTCAAACTTGTAGTGGGGTGCACAGCTGGGGATATGATTGTGTTGCTGCGCGATAGTTTTCAGGTCAGAAAACATTGCACCGTGATAAGGGGAAAGCCAGTGTTAAACACAAATAAATCTTATATCGTTGTTCAATTTTCGCTAAGTTGCGATGAACATACTTTTTACGTGGCTACAATATTTTGTTTCGGTTGACATTAAATGTCTGTAAATACTGTTTCACACGTTATGCAAGTTCAGCTATCGGGAGATTGCAAAAGGACGTTAACATAGTATTGGCAATTGAAGTCAAGTATAATAATAATAAGTATCAGTACTTACAATATTCATAGTGGCTGTCGGGGCTTCATATGTGCTTCATCTAAGAATGTGAATTCTTTCAATTGTGAAGTTAAAATGAATGATATTGTAAAATCTGCACCAGATAAAATTAAACAAGATGAATTTTTACAATGCAAAAAAATCCTTTAACATCGATGAAATAAGAAACTGAATTAAAACCTTGTTGAATTTTTAAAAACGAACTACAATCCTGAAGAGGGGACAATCTTGACCGCGAAGCACCCTGATACATAATGAAAACTGAAGATGAATTATACTTTTGCCAAAACCTCAAAAATAAACAATCTTGAAAAAGAAAATACAAACATACAAATCTCCCGAATGCGAAGCACCAAACTAGTTTCTGCTAACATTTGTAGCCATCAGTGGTAGGAAAAACTTCATTAATACAACATTGTATCAAAAATCATGTAACTCCTGATTGGACTAACACAAAAATTCTAACATCACATAGATCACATGCCCAGATTCTAACTTCCGAGGCTGTAGTCATTGAGAAAACCAAAAGATACAACTGTAACGTTAATAGTCCAGTAGAGCTTCAGTTTGCATGGAGGTACCTTATTGAACAGGAGAGAAAACATTTCAAGAGGAAAAACATTAACAAAAAACATGTGACATCAAATATTACTTAAATATACAGGAGAATATTTCTACGTAAAAGCTACTAGTGTATTTTTGTTTGACTACAGATGGCGACACCATTGATATGTGCAGTGGAACCCAAATCATGATGCGCAAATATCTACACGACAGGGCTGAACATACATTGGGGTTAAGCTGCATACCTGAGCGAGTGAGTGCGGTAATCCTAATGTCTGTGCACCTACCACTGATGATGGCTACAAATGTTAGCAGAAACTAGTTTGGTGCTTCGCATTCGGGAGATTTGTATGTTTGTATTTTCTTTTTCAAGATTGTTTATTTTTGAGGTTTTGGCAAAAGTATAATTCATCTTCAGTTTTCATTATGTATCAGGGTGCTTCGCGGTCAAGATTGTCTCCTCTTCAGGATTGTAGTTCGTTTTTAAAAAATTCAACAAGGTTTTAATTCAGTTTCTTATTTCATCGATGTTAAAGGATTTTTTTGCATTGTAAAAATTCATCTTGTTTAATTTTATCTGGTGCAGATTTTACAATATCATTCATTTTAACTTCACAATTAAAAGAATTCACATTCTTAGATGACGCACATATGAAGCCCCGACAGCCACTATGAATATTGTAAGTACAGATACTTATTATTATTATACTTGACTTCAATTGCCAATACTATGTTAACGTCCTTTTGCAATCTCCCGATAGCTGAACTTGCATAACGTGTGAAACAGTATTTACAGACATTTAATGTCAACCGAATTAAAAAACAAATAAATCTGTCAGTAAATTTCACAGCAGAATTCATGGAAGTTCAGCCCTTTCTTTTATTGACCCACATATAAGCCGATCCCCCAACTCTGAAAAGCAGGATTTCTTCCAAAAACTTTTGACAGTATCAGCATTTTGTCATTTGCAAGGTGTAATGCACTCTGGAGCTGCATCGGCACGAATAAATGTTGTGCGCTATAGTTTCCATACTATTGAGCTTTATTTGTCCAAAGATAAAAATATAAAAAATAGTAACCTTTAAAAATGAAATTCTTTATTCAGTGAGATCATTTTTTGTTTTTTTACTTCTTCAGACTCCTTAATCATTATGTGGCCAACTGTTCTGTTGAAAATTCTGATTCCGGATCAATATCTGTGATGTGCTGATTATACCGCAATTTTGTTTTCCTGAGTGTTGCTGATTATACGAAGGAAAAAAATTGTGTGAATTTCACAGTCTGTGTATTACATGCTGGTGCAGATAATACGACGAAAAAAAAAGACAGATTTATCAAGTGGGTAAGTGTGGTAGCCTGCACCTTACTAGAGTTCGTCGTAGTAATTTTATTTCTAGCCTGTGATGCATACAACTCATAATTTTTTTTAAATATACCAAATTAAAAAAAAATCAACATTTTTGAATTTAATATCTCAAAAACCCCATTTTTAAAATTCTAAAATTTTGGCCGAATAATGCCCTAATGGTAGGTAGTTAATTGGGGAATCAGGTTACTGGATTTTTGCCTTGAAAATTTGCAACATATTTTTGAAAATGACTTTTTTCTATTTTTTGAAAAATGCTTTTTGTTTTTCTTCAAATTTCTTGAATTCACAGAAAAAAGGGAACTGTAAACATTATTTAGTAAATTTTTAATAACAGAAGAACACAGTTTTCAGGCTTTCTGTTCACTTCCATGGCAATGCATGCAAAACACCAAACTAACTGCTGATGTCTCTATTTCCAACATCAGTGATTCACATGAGCTTTCTGAACCATGGGACAGCCCCTTGATGTCCTGTCACAAATGACAAATCACAATTTCGAGTGACCTTCCTGGAGCGTTTTTACTGGGCGGCTCTCCCAGCTAATTTTTCTGCCATGCAGCTGTGGATGCAATTATGGAAAAAGGGAAGAGCCTTTACATGAAACTTTATCATTGTGGCACTTCGTTTTTTTGTACCCCCTACTGAATTTTAGCATAGCAGCTGCTGGCTAAAATTATTGTTATCTTTCTCTGCTATTCAAGCTCTGTGACTTTATTTTACTGAATTTCGGAAGGAAGTGAGCTACACTTTGTTGACAAGTGGGTGCAGTCTGTGGTCTTGCATGTGTGGGGATGAAAGATAAACCAGGTGCTGGAGGGCGGCAAGTAACTCCCCCATGCCCGGGAGCAGAAACAGCGCGACGGAGTGACGCCTGTCGCAGATTCTCGGAAAGGTGTGCAGGCTGTTTTTCTGTTTTCTTAACATTGTTTTTAAGATTTCTTTAAATTTTAAAACAAAGGATGGGAAATTTTCACGCGTTTTTAACATTGGCTCCCGTTCAAGACGTAAAGCTGTACTCGATAGATCACACAGGGCACAAACAACTGTTCTCTCTCACTCATTTTATTTTAGCTTTTATTCTTCCATATTTTTGAAACAGATAACTTTAACTTGATGAGATATAATTGTTTTTTTCAGCTTTGAATCTTGGAAGCGATAGTTTTATGCACTTTTAACACACTATGCACGTTTGATGTGGCATTTCGGAAGCTAATGGTCACAATTTTCCCATTTTTTTTCTTTTTTTTTTTTTTTCTTTTTTGCGTAGAGACCTAAATTTTTATCTAACTGAAAATTAAATTAAGGTGATTTCTTTCTTTTTTTTACAAGAGCCATATTTTTAAAGCGTTTTGTGTGTTTCCCCAGCCGTCAGCATTCCGTAAGTTGATGTCGCTTTTTTTTTTCTTTTTGCTTCCAGATAGCTTCACTTCAGTTAGATTGATAAGGTGGGGGGTTTTTTTTTTTTTTTTTTGTTCTTCCTCTTTATTTATTTTTTTTTTTTGTCAAAAACCATATTTTCACACATTTTTTTCGTCTGTCTTCCGTTTTTCACGGTCGAATTATCAGGCATTCCAGGAGTCGATGTTTGCAATTTTGCCTTTTTTGGCTTCCAGACAGCTTCATTTCAGTTAGATTAATGTTGGTTCTTCTTTTTTTTTTACAAAATCCATGTTTGTTAAGCGTTTGCAACATCCCCTTCCATTTCCGCGGCCATGCAGCATTTGGAAAGTTGGCTGTCGCATTTTATTTTATTTATTTATTTTACTTTTTGATGGCTTTATCTCGGATTTTGTTCTTACTAAAACCATATACTTACGCATTTTTAACGCCCCTGCTTCGTTTCCACGGCCATATTATGCAGTATTCTAGAAGCTGACAGTCGCAATTTTTTTGTTATTTTCTTCTTCCAAAATAAATTTCATCTCAGACTGAGGTGAAAAGCCTTTTTTTTTTTTTTTTTTTTTTCCAAGAACCCTTGCCGTTTTTCTCACTTTAATTTTTAATTTTATGGGGTTTAGTTACATCAATGAAAATGCTCTCCAATCACATTTTCATAAATTCAACAAAATTTTCTTAAAACTTGTCAGTTCACAAATTGGGTTTCAAGCAAAAATCTTACATATGAATCCCTGTTTTACAAATCAAGTTAAATGTAGCAAAATTACTTGGTTCTAAAGTTGACATGATCTCCCCTCCCCCAACTTGATCACCTAAATAATCACCTTGTGAGGCTCCAAGTATATGGTGGTGACCCTGTAATGGACTGGATAACTGAAATTTGCCAGTTGTGCTGGGAGTTAGGAGTGGTCCCTCGGGATTGGAAGGATGCTATCATTGTTTGCTTGTATAAGGGAAAAGATGATCAGACTGACTGCAAGAACCATCGTGGTATTAGCCTACTGAGTGTGCCAGGGAAAGTGTTTGGTAAGGTCGTTATTGTTAAAAGTACGGGGTCTTACATCAGAGAAAGTGTGGGATGTTCAGAGTGGTTTTATGCCTGGTAAAGGCTGCACTAACCAAATTTTTGCATTACGCATAATGATTGAAAACTATCTGGCTGTTGGTAAGAAAGGTTTTGCTGCCTTCATATACACTGACGGAAAAAAAAAATCCCAACACCACGAAAAAATAGTTGTAGAGGAATGAAATGGCGGAAATACATTTGTATAGGTAACATATTTAATCGATTAAGGTTTCAAGATCACAGCTTATTGTAAGCGCGAGAAGAGCCATTTTAAATGTAAAATGCTGGTACATTAATAACCGGTGTAACCGCCAGAATGTTGAATGCAAGCACGCAAACGTTCATGCATTGTGTCGTACAGGTGCTGGATGTCAGTTTGTGGGATGGAGTTCTAGGCCTGTTGCACTTGGTCGATCAATACAGGGACAGTTAATGCTGGTTGGGGGTGACGCTGGAGTTGTCGTCCAATGATGTCCCATATGTGCTCGATTGGTGAAAGATCTGGTGATCTAGCAGGCCACGGCAACATGTCGACACTCTGTAGAGCATGTTGGGTTACAACAGCGGTATGCGGATGAGCGTTATCCTGTTGGAAAACACCCCTGGAATGCTGTTCATGAATGGCAGCACAACAGGTGGAATCACCAAACCGACGTACAACTGTGCCGTCAGGGTGCGTAGGATAACCACGAGAGTGCTCCTGCTGTCATAGGAAATTGCTCCCCAGACCATAACTCCAGGTGTAGGTCCAGTGTGTCTCGGCCGCAGACAGGTTGGTTGCAGGCGCTCACCTGGCCTCCTTCCAACCAACACACGGCCATCACTGGCACCCAGACAGAACCGGCTTTCATCACAAAACACAACAGATCTCCACTCCGTCCTCCAATGAGCTCTAGCTTGACACCACTGACATTGCAAATGACAGTGGTTTGGAGTAAGTGGAATGCACGCTACAGGGTGTCTGGCTCAGAGCTGTCCTTCAAGTAACCGATTTGTAACAGTTCGTTGTGTCACTGTGGTGGCAACTGCAGCTCGAATTGCTGCCGCAGACGCGGTACGATGCGCCACGGCCATACGCCGTACACGGCGGTCTTCCCTCTCAGTAGTGCCACGTGGCTGGTCGGAACCCGGTCTTCTTGAGGCAGTACTTTCCCTTGACCACCACAGCCAACAATCATGCACAGTGGCTACATTCCTGCCAAGTCGTTCTGCAATATTGCGGAAAGAAAATCCATCTTCTCGTAGCCCTATTACACGACCTCGTTCAAACTCCGTGAGCTGTTGATAATGGCTTCTTTGTCTTCTTAAAGGCATTCTTGACTAACATCAACACCCTACGTCGAATCTCAACGATAACTAACGCTCACGAACCTTACAATGCTTATTTACAGCAAACCTGCTTTGCATGTTCCGAGGGGCGCTACTAATGCCACACGTATGCGCTGAGCGCGAAATCTGCATAGACGTCATCTTACAGATGTACTCTCACCGCCTACCAACTGTCGTTTATCTAACACAACCCCTTCTTGGTGTTGGGATTTTTTTTTTCACGTCAGTGTATTTAGAGAAAGCTTACGACCGTGTAAATAGGACACTTTTGTGGAAAGTTTTGAATGAATATGGTGTTACTGAAAATCTACTTAACAAGAGAGTCCTGCATGGCTGTGTATGAAAGTGTAATTGTTCCTACTCTGATGTATGGCAGTGAAATCTGGTTACTGCAGAAGAAACATAGGAGTCGTTTGTGTGCTGGAGAAATGCGTTACTTACGAGGGGTTGTGGCAAGACACAGTCTGATTGTGTGAGGAATGAATATGTGTTGCAGTTGTGTGATGTGAAGCAAAATGTTGTTAGCAAAGTGGAGACGAATAACGTTGGTTTAGCCATGTTGAAGAAATGAGTGATGAGATGCTTACTAAGATAATTTTTTTAGCCCAAGTGGCAGGAAGGAATGGCAGAGGAAGACCAAGGAAGTCATGGGAGGATCAGATTCAGGACTGCCTTCACAAGAAAAAAATTATGAGTGTGAAGTGTAGAAGGTCTTGTGTACAGCTTGTGATGGATGTCAGTGAAGCCCTAGTTGTATGTCAAGATCGCTGTAAATAGAGAAGTTTGATACGGCAGCAGTAAGTAAAAATTATCTGGTAGTTTGTATTTCTTTTTGGAGCTAACCTCTGAATCTCAGAGAACAGCTTAGTGATATGTATGTATGTATATATGTATGTATGTGAGGCCCCCTAGTACAACATAATTGCTGCTGGAAATAGTAAGAGCAGAATGTCTATCGGGCAAAACATTCTTTGAAGGAGGGTGTTAAAGTTTAATCTATTAACTAAATGCAAAATAAAAAAAAATATGAATTTCAAATTATTCCTTATACTTTCTGACCATTATTTTTAAAATCCCAAAGCATTTAAAGAATGGTTAGGTTGTGAATGAAATAAAATAGTTCAAGTTTCTTTTGCATTTCTTGTCAGGGAATATTTAGTTTGACTGTTGCAAATAAATACTAATTTGCACTATCAGCAAAATCTCAAATTGACTCATTTTTTAAAACATTGCTTTGCTTTGTTGCAGTGCAAAGCACAAAATTTTATGGCAAAATTAACGTTTCGGCATCCCTTTACCTTACAGGCAGTTTTTTGGTTTTCCTTTCTGCTTTGCAGACTTCTGGAAAAGATTATGCTCCCGAGCTCCTATGTAAAAGAAAGGAGACTTACCATCTCAACAATCTTTCCTCTTTTGGTTCGATCTGATTTGTTCAAGCCTGCCAGGAGATAGACACTGAGATTCCTATGCATATGGTCGTGTGATCAATTGCTGCTGTTCATGTGCATTTTCAGAAACAGCCACCGAAATCAAAGATTTCCAAATCACAAGTGCTTTAAGAAAAGGTTTGGAATTTTTATCTTGTATAATTTTCTGAAAGGGTTATTATATCTGAATGATTTCATGGTATTTAATTTTGATTCTGTTTGCTTTTTTCCTTTTCGGTGACAAATGAAACTGTGTCTTTTCTTTAAAAAATGCGTGCAGATGGAATGGACAGAGCCGGGAAGTTGGAAAGCCTTAAAAGTGTCTTGATGCCAAAAACTAAAATGAATTATGTACTGTAGTAACAAATACCTTGCATGATTCTTCAGAATAGCAATTAAACATCTCTTCAACCTATGGTTTTGAGCTGTTAAAAGTCATCATTTGTTTTAAACTGTTAGAAAGTATCAGAAAACAAAAAGTCCAAGTTTCTAAATAAAAAAAAATTGCCGAGCTAAAATATTATTTTTGATTTTGCAAACATCTATTCACTACTTTTTAAATTATTAAAACATTAAGTTGTAAATAGCAGAACAGAATAAGTTTTTTTGTTTTTTCTTTAAAAGGGCTTAACTTTTAAAGTTTTCAAAGACTTGGATGAAATTTAAATCTGAAATTCATTTTAATGTGCATTGGTTTCTTTAAAAATTGCTTTCAGTTATTTTAAAAATTGGAGAAATTTTACTTTAGAAAATTTTATCCCAGTCCTGTTGCTGGTGTAAGATCGAACATTGGCCTGAACCATGGAAGGTGTGTGATTGATTGATTGACAGACAGAGCTGATCGCAACTCGTCACCCTGTTGGTTTTTGAACTTCCTTGCTATGGCTGAGCCGTTCTTTGTAACAAAAAAGCTGCTGCTGTATAAATAAAAGATGTCCCCCAACCTCCAAGAGACATTGAGTGTGTTTAAAACACAAAAAATGCAACAATTGCACAAACTAGTGAAGCCATTTTGTGAATTCATTATACTATAAAATGTACCTAAATTATGTCATAAAATAATTATTGCACATGCTAAGTAGACATTCATTCAGTTCATTTCTGTGACGTGTGTGTGTGTGTTATTCAGTTTGCTATTTTTATGTGATGCTTTTAAAAATTGCATATGGAATGTAGGATGCTAATTTTAAATGCATTCATACAGAAAATTCCAGGGGAAAAAAATACCACAATTCATGGCGTACAACAAACAGCTAAAAACTGATACCCAGAAAAGAAAAAAAAAACAAAAAAAAAACAAAGTGCTAACATTTTGCATATTATGAATTTCACCCCATCCCCTCTAACCAAGTTAAAATGATTCAGGCAGGTACTACCAGCCAAGGAGCTGAATGTAAAAATATTGCACCTAGAACAATCCTGCAGAATCAATTGCCACTTTGCCATATTTGGAATTTCAGAATTTCACGGCAAAAATCACTGGTGTTTTTCCTGCATGCCCGTAAAATTCCTGTCTCAAAGAATTTTATTCCTAGAATTATGGCAGAGCTTGGTTAAATCTCTCAGACTTGTTGGAATGTCACTGGCCATACTGAATTTAGGAAAATGAATCCCTATGCCAGAGGCGTAACTAGGGATGGGGCAGGTGGGGTGGCTGCCCCAGGTGCAACTCAAGAGAGGGCAAAAAAAACATTGTTAAAATCTGATTAAAATTGAAATTTAAACTTTTGCACCAGTTTCTGGTACAGTTTTATCGCACCATGTTTTGCTATTCGTCCATTTACAGGATTTTCTTGTAATATCCTTTGCCAATTTCCGAAGCTTCGGCAACCTAAAACACACATTTCATCTTCAAAATGTTCAGGGGATGTCCACAGTAGAATAATATAGATGTACGTTGATAGTTTCTAAATTATTAGCAGATTTTGCAGATAGCTTTTGCTTGTAGATTAAGAAATATAAAAATGTTATCTACAGCAATTAAAACACTTACTCAAGGCTTTACTTAGATTAATATACTGAATTCTATTTTAACTTCAAGAACTTTCAATTATTTTTCACATCTTCTGAGTTCTTTTGTTTTCACAGACCTTTTCTGGCCTCTCGATTTTATCAAGGCTGTTCTCAATGTGAAGGAACTGTATCAAAAGTTTTGTTTACACAAAAAGAATAAAAGTTATTGCCACATTCCTCTTGCAGTTGCTAGTTATTAAATTAAGATATTTTCTTTATGTAATTTGTAAGGCTACTATTTTCGAATTAAGTTGTATGAATGCTATTTATAATTTTTGAAGGTTCATCAATGGAACTGTTTCTTTGGATATCAAAGCTTTCTTTAATTAGTTGCTTGTTTTTGAGGTTCATAGTCCAATATTTAATGTTTTGTCAAAAAAGTTCCGTTTCACACACATTGCTGCACATTCAATTATAATGTACTTATTTTGTCCCCATTGGAATCAGTAATGTTTTCTAATAATTATTTAATGTTTTATTAATTTTCCTTTAAATTATCTTATTCTATTGTTATCGTGGTTCACGCTTCGTAACAAGTTTTCTGTTTAAGTGGTTGTGTACGCATATACATTTAATTTTTATACAACTCTGGGGATGTCCTTGCTCACATTCAGAAACGAAAGTGTGGTTTTGTCCACACGGGGGCTATTTGATCACTAGTGCAACTGAGAACCATGACTGTCAGCTGCATTCTCTCTGTTTGGTGTAGTACGAAAGGTCTGAACTCCGAAGAAGTTGGGAAGCTATAGAAATAATCATTTTGATTTTGCCTCTTACATAGATGTGATATTACTGTTGAGCACTGTATATTTATGTGGATATTTGAGTATTTGTGATAGAAAAACAGATGGGATGCAATATTTTGTGGTTTGCCCCGGGCTCAGAAATACCTAGTTATGCCTTTGCCTATGCACCCAGCTGCAAGAATGTTAATCGGTTCTCACCCTCACAATTCTCAGACACTCCTAGGAAAAAGATTAGTGTGTCTGTGTGAGGGAAAGGGGGGTCTGTTCAAAGGAGTGAGAAGGAGGTAGGAACCTATTGATGAATCATGTGTCTGTCTGACTAAAGTTGAGATGTTGCTGCCAAGTTATTAGTCATTTTCTAACAAAGGAAGTCACCTGAGTGATCATCAGAGTAGCAGAATATTTTCTAACAAAGGAAGTCACCTGAGTGATCATCAGAGTAGCAGAATATTTTCTAACAAAGGAATGCAGAATTGTCACCTGAGTGATCATCAGAGTAGCAGAATATTTTCTAACAAAGGAATGCAGAATTGTCACCTGAGTGATCATCAGAGTAGCAGAATATAGACATATGCAGATATTTTCCAAATAATCAGCAGATTTTGCAGATAGGTTTTGCTTGTAGATTTAAAAAAATCAAATGTTATTTACAACAATGAAAACACTTAATCAAAGCTTTACTCAGATAAATATATTTATTTCTATTTTAACTTGAAGAACTATCACTAATTTTTCACATCTTCTGAGTTGTTTTGCTTTTACAGATGTTTCTGGCCTCTAGATTTTATCAAGGCCTGTTCTCAATGTACATATAACAACTGTATCAAAAGATTTTGTACACAGAAAGAATTTAAATTTTATTGACAGGTTCCTCTTGCAGTTGTCAGTTATTAAATTAAAATCGTTTGCTTATGTATTTTGTTAAGTCCACTATTTTTGAATTAAGTTGTTGAGAATGGTATTTGTAATTAGGGTTAAAGCAAGAGTGTCTTTGGAATGGTATTTCTAATTTTCAAGGGTTTATAAACGGAAATGTTTTTCTAGATATAAAAACTTTCTTTGTTTAATCTCTTGTTTTTATGAGGTTTATAGTCCATTATTTTAACATTTTGCCAGAAAGGTCCATTTCACACATGTTCAGTTGTAATGAACTTATTCTGTCCTCACTGGAATCTGTAATGATCTAATAATTATTTATTATTTTATTACTCTTTCTTTAAATTACCTTATTCTGTTATGATTCGCGGGTTTGCAGCAAATTTCTGTTTCAATGGTTGTGCACGCAGATACATTTTATTTTTATACAACTCTGGTGGTCATTGTGGCTGGTGGTGAAGTAAAGTGTAATAGCAAATAAGGAAGTTATCAGTTCTTTTTTACGCTTTCCAACCATAGGTTGAAGAAGCGTATATGCTCCAGCTTTTTCCGTCCGTCCGTCGGCACGATAACTCACGTAAAAATGGTTCGATTTCGATGAAATGTTAGTATGTGGTAGGGGACCACGAGGGGACGAACCTTATTGAAAATGGGTGAAGTGGGGTCAAAGGTCACGCCATAAGAGCAGGATCCATTCAATTGTCCTTATGCGTCATAACTTGCGTAAATATGGTTCGATTTCGATGAAATTTCAGTAAGTGGTAGGGAGCTACCTGGGCAGGAACCCTATTGCAAAGTGGGGTCAAAGGTCAGGCAGGGCATAAGAGCAGGATTTATTCCATTGCCCTTATGCGTCATAACTTGCGTAAAAATGGTTCGATTTCGATGAAATTTTGGTATGTGGTAAGGAACCACCTGGGAACGAAACCTATTGAAAATGAGTGGAATGGAGTCAAAGGTCAGGACATAAAAGCGGGATCCATTTCATTGTCTTTATGCGTCATAACATGCGTAAATATGGTTCGATTTCGATGAAATTTTAGTATGTGGTAGGGAACCACCTGGGCACGAACCCTATTGGAAATGGGGTCAAAGGTCAGGCAGGACATGGGAGCGGGATTTGTTCCATTGCCCTTATGCGTCATAACTTGCGTAAAAATGGTTCGATTTTGATGAAATTTTAGTATGTGGTAGGAAGCCACTGGGGACGAACCCTATTGAAAATGGGCGAAATGGGGTCAAAGGTCAGGACACTGGAGTGGGATCCATTCCATTGTCCTTGTGCATCATAACTTACCAAAAAATGTTTCGATTGTGACAAAACTTTATCATGTTATTCCGGAGGTATAGTGAACCGGTTCTGTTGAATATCAAAGAAATGGGGTTAAAGGTCATTGCACAAAAGCAAGATGTATTCCACAGCCGTTATTCTCATAACTTGCGTAAAACTGCTTCTATTGCGACAAAACTTTAGTATGTTATTCTTGAAGTGTACTGAACTGGTTCTGTTGAATATCATCGAAATGGGGTCAAAGGTCAGGACACAGGAGCGAGATTTATTCCACAGCCATTATCCTCATAACTTGAGTAATAATTTCTGGTATGTTGGAAAGCGTATCATAATCAATGCATTGCATGATTTTACTAACTTGTTTACATTTGCCCAGTGTATGTAATGGAAAAAACACTACTTTGCTACTTTTCTAAATCCTCTTAAAGTTCCCCTGAAGGAAAACATCCCTCAACCAGTAAACAGTTGAAGGATTCTTCTGTTTCAGGAAGTGCTGAAAAAACTGAACAACTTCCAACTTGAGGTTGGCAGGTGAGTACTGCTGCTCCCAAGCATCGTTCTAGGGACATCAAAAAAGAGTGGTTTAAGAAGTACAAATGGTTAACTGTAAATGCTATGCACCATATGCCTGAAATATGATACAAAAACTACTAATCGAGAATTAACATGGCTAGGCACTTTTTTTGCTCAATTGAGGGAAGAAAGCCTTTCAGATCATGAAAAAGGTAAGATGCACTGTGATGCCTGCTTATGTTCTTCATCTACTGCTTTACTGGAAAATACTGGAGTTGGGGGATTAAATGATCTGTTTCAGCTTTAAATAATTTGCAATGTGATGTTTTTTTAGGTGTCCTGAAAAAGTGTATATTGACTTGCTAAAAATGAATCGCCTCATGCAACTTTATATGAAAAATTATTGAAGCGTACGAATTGATGAGATGCACTTATTTAAATAATTTGAGTGGCAGTAAATGCCAATTGCACTTCTGAGAGAATTATTGAAGAGTCAGGGGTGCTGGCTTCAGAGATTCGCTCTTATATAGTACGCGAATTAGCCAACAGTTTTTTTTTTTTTTTTTTTTTAGTGTGCTGTGTGATGACACGACATATTACAGTTTTAAAGCAATTCATTTACACAAAATTTGTGTCAGCAAAATCAAAAGAAGTTGCTTTCCTAACCACTAAAAGCATGAATGATGGAAAAGCTACAAGAATTACAAATAATTTAATTGAAACATTAGGTGAATTAAATTTACAGTTTGAAAAGCTAGTTGGTTTGGGATCTGATGGTGCCACAGTGATGATTGGCAAGAATAATGGTGTGATTAAATTGCTGAAGTATGCAACTCAAAATATTTTAATTAATTGTCATGTAAATAACTGTCTGGCTTTGACTATTGCTAGAGTTGTAAAACGTAGATGTATGCTGTATGCAGATACTTTCCAAATTATTAGCAGATTTTGCTTGTAGATTTAAAAAAATAATAATTTGAGAGGTAATGCACCTTAAAAAATTTATCCTCAATAATTCCCGTTAACTATTTATAATACTGAAAGTAATAAGAGGAAGCCATGAAGTCATTAATTATTAGAAAAAAATTTATTTACAGGAATTAAAACATTTACTCAAGGTTTTACTTAGATTAAAATACTTAATTCTATTTTAACTTGAAGAACTTTCAATTATTTTTCACTTCTTCTGAGTTCTTTTTTTTACAGACATTTCTGGCCTCTAGATTTTATCAAGTCCTGTTCTCAATGTAGGGAAACTATGTGAAAAGTTTTGTTTACACAGAAGGAATTTAAATTTGGTTTCCAGGTTCCCCTTGCAGTTGCTTATTTTAAATTAAAATCTTTTCCTTACGTATTTTGTAAGTCTACTATTTTTTAATTGAGTTCTTGAAAATGCTATTTATAATTTTTTAAGGTTCATTGATGGAACTGTTTTTCTGGATATAATTTTTTTTAATTAGTCTCTTGTTTTTATGAGGTTCATAGTCCAATATTTTGCCATAAAGGTCCATTTCACACACATTGCTGCACATTCAACTGTGACATACTTGTTTTTGTCTTCATTTGAAATCTGTAATGTTCTAATAATTATTTATTGTTAAATTAATTTTTCTTTATCTTATTCTATTGTTATTGTGGTTCACGCTCCATGGGTTTGCAGCAGGTTTCCTGTTTCAATGCAGGTACATTTTTTTGTAAATACAACTGTGGCTAGTGACAAAACTGCTCAAGAAGTCAAATAATTAGTAAAATTCAGTGTCATTCTGCAGCAGTTATTTTTTTCTTTCAAAATTCTGGTGTTCGAATATCTGGAGTGCACCGAATGCTAAATGCAAGACATTTTTAACATTCCTTGGATGAAACTGAAAGTGGCCAGTGATACTAGATGGCTTTCTCGTGAGGCTGCTATTTAGTCACTGCATAAAACACTAATGAGTATTGTAGCTGCATTGGGGAGAGAAGCGATTGAATAAAATGATATCACTGCAGAGAAAAGTAAATTTTTTAAAACTTACTGATTTCTTGCTACATTAATGATAGCAAGTCATGTAATGCCAATGTTGAGCAACCTATATAGATTGTGGTTAAGGTGAGACACATTCTTAACCACTGTTAATTCAGTATTAGAGGCGACCAAATCTAAAATAAATTTGCCAAAATCTGACTCAGGAGAAAATTTCAGAAATCTACCTTTGCTGTTGGGAAATGAGTGGATGGAACTGGTTGTCAAAGTAGACATAGGTACAACCACTGGGGGAGGAAAGGGAGAACCCCAGATTTTCAGTCAGGGATCCCAAATGTAAAAGACCCCACCCCCCAAATTTTTTGGGAATCATCATCATCATCATCATTGTCAACCATTATCAATCCACTGCTGGACGAAGGTCTCCCCAAGTTTCCTCCACAACGGTCTGTCTTGTGCCAGTCTCCTCCATGTCACCCCTGCATACTTTCGAATTTCATCCACCCATCTCCCATGTGGTCTTCTTCTGGGTCTTTTCCTGTCCCTTGGAATCCAATCTAAAATTTCGGCTGTCCATCGATGATCTGTCCTTCTGGCAGTATGTCCAGCCCATTGCCATTTCAGGGATTTAACTCTGATCATGATGTCTTCCACTCTAGTCATTTTTCGGATCCACGAGTTCCTCTTCTTATCTCTCCTGGTTACACCAAGCATGCACCTCTCCATGCTCCTTTGAGTTGTCTGCAGCCTTTGTATGTCTCTTTTAGTTAAGGTCCACGTCTCTGCACCATACGTAAGCACTGGAAGGATGCATTGATCAAACACTTTTCTTTTAAGACATAATGGCATATTGCTCTTGAAAATTATGCTGTTTCTTCCAAAAGCTCTCCAGGCAAGTTTTGTACGCCGATTAATTTCTTCATCAATGTGACCCTCACTTGATATCTGCTGTCCAAGATAAACGTACGTGTCTGTTATCTCCAGCTTTTCTCCATCAATCGATAAATCTTCATTTCTTGTAAAAGCATTGAACATCACTTTTGTCTTCTGAAAGTTCATTTTTAATCCCACTTCTTTACTCTTGTCAGCAAGTTCCTGGATCATACTGTGCAGCTCTGATGGGGTAGTTGCAAAAATGACTACGTCATCAGCAAAACGAAGGTGGGTTAGATAATCTCCATTAATCTTTATCCCCTTGTTTTCCCAGCTCAGCGACTGAAAAACACCCTCCAATGTGGCATTAAAGAGCTTCGGAGATATGTTGTCACCTTGTCTCACTCCCTTTCCAATTTTTACGTGTGTTGTATTTTCAAACAGCCTAATCTTTGCACTTGCATTTTCATAGATGTTATTAATAATATTAATGTATGCATCTTCAATACCGCAGGTTTTCAGAGCCATTGTAACTGCTGATGGTTTCACCGAATCAAAGGCTTTTTCATAATCGATAAAAGCCATGCACAATGGAAGTTCATATTCCCTCGCTCTTTCAATTAGTTCTCTCAGCACGTGGATATGATCTATTGTGCTGTAGCCACTCCTGAATCCAGCTTGTTCTCTCGGTTGAGCCGTGTCCAGTGTTACCTTCAAGCGGTGTGAAAGAACTTTAGTGAAGATTTTATAAACTACTGATAGGAGGCTGATAGGTCTGTAGTTTCCGAGATCCTCAATGTCACCTTTCTTATGTAGCAGGATCATTGTAGCGGTGTTCCAATCCTCAGGAATCTTTCCTTCATTAAGGCATCGAGTGAAAATTTGGGCGAGTACTGTTTCGATTTCTCCACTTGCTTCTTGTATGATGTCTACAGTAATTCCATCTTCTCCTGGAGCTTTTCCTCGCTTCATGTTCTTGATTGCATGTGCAACTTCTGCTGGAAGGACTGGAAGAACTCTGGTACTGGTACCTTTCATGATGTCTGGAGTACATGTATCATCCCTTTCATATAATTTGGAGTAGAAATCTTTCACTCTTGTCAAAATTTCGCCTCTATTTCTTGTTACAGAACCATCTTCTTTTCTCAGTGCCATAATCTGTTTTCTTCCCTTACTGAGATGTCCCTTTGCTATCTTTAGGCTTTGGTTGTTTTCAATTGCTTTCCTCACAGTTGAATTTCCTTACGTCTTCAGTGATACTTTTTCTTACTGTCTTGCATAGCTCTATATATTCCACTTTGGAAGTCACATCTTCTTTAGTTGTCCTCATCTCTCTTCTTTTTGCATCAACATTTTGGTTTTTCCTGATAATTTGTTCACATGCAACTTGTTCTTAGAATATAATGATATAATGCACACTTTTTTTAATGTGAACCAACTAAATTTAATAATATAAGATTGTAATTTTTCGTAGAATGCAAACACGTATAATAATGTGTACTTAATAAAACAGTGATATCAATTAAGCATGGTTACCAACATCATTGGCATATACACTTTATTGACAAAAGTCACCGGACACCCCTTCAAAACCAAATAAATGGATCCGCTGCGTTGTTAAGATGCGCGGTACAGTTGCAAATGGTATAAAAACAAGCCTGCGCCTGACCGAGTTCATATCGCACTGTGAGGTTGAGTGAAAATGTCGCGACGGGAGAGAACTGACTTGGAGAAAGGAAAGATTGTTGGGTGTTATATTAGTGTGTTGTCCATAAGAGAAACCAAGAGGCATTTAAACATATCCAAGTAAACTGTTTTGGATGTACTGAATAATTGGAAGACACATGGCGTGCCTGAGGCAGTAAAATGTACCTGCAGACCAAAGAAAATCAGTGATAAAGGACGTCGAAGTTTCAGGAGAGTCGTTACTGCTAGTCGACGAAGTACTGCACAAGACCTCAGTGTACAGGTGAGTAAAAATGCTGGAACCTCGGTATGTACACGTACCATTCGCAGAGAACTTCATTCCATGGGTTACCGTGGTCGTACCGCTGCTCATAAGCCTTTCATCTGCACTCTGAATGCTACTCGTCGTTTAGCATGGTGTAAAGAACTTTTACCATGGACTGTAGATCAATGGAAACCGGTCCTATGGACTGATGAATCCAGATACACGATCCATCAGTCTGATGGCCGTGTGTGGGTATGGCGGCAACCGGGGGAACGCTATTTACCACAGTGTACTGTTCCTACGGTCAAATTTGGAGCTGGCAGTGTACTCGTGTGGGTATGTTTTTCGTGATATGGTCCCGGCCCATTGGTTATTGTAGACAAACCTGTTAACCAGCACGTCTACCTCGATATTCTGGACAATAATGCCCTGACAACTCTGTGGCAATACTATGGAACGCAGCCTTGTTGGTACCGGTAGGATAATGCACCGAATCATGAAGCAAGGACTGTTACGGTGTGGTTTGACGATAATTCCGTATTGTGTGTGGACTGGTCAGCACGGAGCCCCGATCTTAATCCCATAGAGCACCTTGGGCTGAATTAGAGCGCCGCATAAGAAGCTTTGAACGAAGGCCTACTACTAAGCAACAGTTAGTGGCAGCATTATGTACTGAATGGAAGAGCATACCTATCGCTGTGTTCCAAAACCTTGTCGAAAACGTCTCGAAGGGTCAGTGCATGCATTAAGGCCAAAGATGAACCGACACCATACTAATTAAATGCTATGTTGTGTTTCTCTTCTAGGTGCCCGGTGACTTTTGTCAATATAGTGTATCTATTACGCTGGCATTCACTATTCCGCCTGAAAATGAACATCTCCTTTCTTAGTATTTTTTTTTCTTGCATTATTATTACAACTTTTGTAGGTTTATGTCCTAATGGTAGAAGCCATTAGACAGAAGCCCACAAAATTTAATACGCTTCAGAGCCTGACTCCCTGCAGCCATTGCTGCACCTACACCTATCTCAGCATTAATCCACTCCTCCACCTTGATGCCCATAGCCGTTTATTTGATAATTCAGACCATACACTCACCTCACCCAAAGAATCCAACATCTCTGTTCTTCCTTCCTTCCTTTTCTTGTTTGTACCGTGATTTCTGCCCCTCTGAGGAATGAAGCTAGTTTTTATGGATGAGCCATGGGTGGTTGGATTGTTTCGGGGTTTAACGACCACCGTCAGCAACTTGATGGGCTATATGCAGTCGCTCGGACGAGGGGCAGCCAGTGCCGTAAGACTAACACAACATCTATGCCTCACCGAGATTCGAACCTGGACGAATGAACAAAAGCCATTGCGGCAGGCATGTGTGGTGTGTTTGTTTTACGGCACTAGCCGTTTTCCTTCCGTGGAAGCAGTGACCCTAAATTAGGGACGGGCGATTGGTTATAGCTCATCGAGTTGCTCATGGTGGTCGGTCAACATCGAAACAAAAAACACTTACCATTCCACTGCACGTAACAGTGTCCCACATTTCTTTTTGAGCACCTGTGGTGTCTGGTGTACACTAGCGTAGGCTGAAATTGCGCTATCTGTTTTTCTTTTTTTTTTAAGTTTAACGATCCCTAATAGAAAATATGAAGGCTAAAAATTCGCTCCTGCCTGATTTAAAGTTGTTCATTCTACGAAAGGAAAATAACGGAACCGAACTTTCTCCTCCTACATGTTCTATAGCTTAACAACTGCCACGAGCTACTCTGATTGCTATAATATGTTTTCAGCTTGGGTGACTAATCAGAAACCTCTGTAACCCTGTAACCGGGGTGGTGGTACGCACTGTTTCTTCCAGGACTTATAACTGGGGGGGGGGGGTTAAGTTTTCCATTTGCTTTTTAACTAGTCATACTGTATCTACATATATATAGAAGCAATTACTATATTTAGTAGTTACTATTTAACTGTAATTATTATATGTATATCATCATCAGCATCATCATTGTCAACCATTATCAATCCACTGCTGGACGAAGGTCTCCCCAAGTTTCCTCCACAACGGTCTGTCTTGTGCCAGTCTCCTCCATGTCACTCCTGCATACTTTCGAATTTCATCCACCCATCTTCCATGCGGTCTTCTTCTGGGTCTTTTCCTGTCCCTTGGAATCCAATCTAAAATTTCGGCTGTCCATCGATGGTCTGTTCTTCTGGCAGTATGTCCAGCCCATTGCCATTTCAGGGATTTAACTCTGATCATGATGTCTTCCACTCTTGTCATTTTTCTGATCCACGAGTTCCTCTTCTTATCTCTCCTGGTTACACCAAGCATGCACCTTTCCATGCTACTTTGAGTTGTCTGCAGCCTTTGTATGTCTCTTTTAGCTAAGGTCCACGTCTCTGCACCATACGTAAGCACTGGAAGGATGCATTGATCAAACACTTTTCTTTTAAGACATAATGGCATATTGCTCTTGAAAATTATGCTGTTTATTCCAAAAGCTCTCCAGGCAAGTTTTGTACGCCGATTAATTTCTTCACCAATGTGACCCTCACTTGATATCTGCTGTCCAAGATAAACGTACGTGTCTGTTATCTCCAGCTTTTCTCCATCAATCGATAAATCTTCATTTCTTGTAAAAGCATTGTACATCACTTTTGTCTTCTGAAAGTTCATTTTTAATCCCACTTCTTTACTCTTGTCAGCAAGTTCCTGGATCATACTCTGTAGCTCTGATGGGGTAGTTGCAAAAATGACTATGTCATCAGCAAAACGAAGGTGGGTTAGATAATCTCCATTAATTTTTATCCCTTTGTTTTCCCAGTTCAGTGATTGAAAGACATTTTCCAATGTGGCATTAAAGAGCTTCGGAGATATGGTGTCACCTTGTCTCACTCCTTTTCCAATTTTTATGTGTGTTGTATTTTCAAACAGCCGAATCTTTGCACTTGCATTTTCATAGATGTTATTAATAATATTAATGTATGCATCTTCAATACCGCAGGATTTCAGAGCCGTGGTAACTGCTGATGGGTTTCACCGAATCAAAGGCTTTTTCATAATCGATAAAAGCCATGCACAATGGAAGTTCATATTCCCTCGCTCTTTCAATTAGTTCTCTCAGTACGTGGATATGATCTATTGTGCTGTAGCCACTCCTGAATCCAGCTTGTTCTCTCGGTTGAGCCATGTCCAGTGTCACCTTCAAGCGGTGTGAAAGAACTTTAGTGAAGATTTTATAAACCACTGATGGGAGGCTGATAGGTCTGTAGTTCCTGAGATCCTCAATGTCACCTTTTTTATGTAGCAAGATCATTGTAGCGTTGTTCCAATCCTTAGGAATTTTCCCTTCATTAAGGCATCGAGTGAAAATTTGGGCGAGTACTGTTTCGATTTCTCCACTTGCTTCTTGTATGATGTCTACAGTAATTCCATCTTCTCCTGGAGCTTTTCCCCGCTTCATGTTCTTGATTGCATGTGCAACTTCTGCTGGAAGGACTGGAAGAACTCTGGTACTAGTACCTTTCATGATGTCTGGAGTACATGTATCATCCCTTTCATATAATTTGGAGTAGAAATCTTTCACTCTTGTCAAAATTTCGCCTCTATTTCTTGTTACAGAACCATCTTCTTTTCTCAGTGCCATAATCTGTTTTTTCCCCTTACTGAGATGTCCCTTTGCTATCTTTAGGCTTTGGTTGTTTTCAATTGCTTTCCTCACTAGTTCACAGTTGAATTTCCTTACGTCTTCAGTGATACTTTTTCGTACTGTCTTGCATAGCTCTATATATTCCACTTTGGAAGTCACATCTTCTTTAGTTGTCCTCATCACTCTTCTTTTTTGCATCAACATTTTGGTTTTTCCTGATAATTTGTTCACATGCAATTTGTTCTTAGACCCAGCTAATTTTGTTGCTGTTTCCATAAGAGCTTTGGTTACTTTCTGTTAACTTCAGAAATATCCACTTCTTCCGATGTTAGGCCTTCTAAAGCAGAGAATCTGTTCTTCAGTTCCAATTTGAAGGTATTATGGTGTTTTTTAAGGTTGGTTATGTCAATACATTTTGTTTGTCTTATGAGCTTGCTACGTTCGAGTTTAGTGTTGAGGTGCATCTTACATCTCACCAATCTATGATCACTGCCTGTGTTGAACTTGTTTAGCACACTGCAGTCTTCTATGACGAATTTTTTGTTACACATAATAAAATCAATTTCACTTGTCGTCCCATTTGGATGTCTCCATGTCCATTTCCTGTGTGGCTTTTTCTTGAAAAAGGAGTTCAAGATGAAAAACCCTTCTGCCTCTGCAAACTCAAGGAGAGTATTTCCACGCTGGTTTCTGTTGCCGTGACCGAATTTACCTACTGAAGTTTCATTCTGTTGCCTTTGCCCTATTTTTGCATTGAAATCTCCCATAATTATCTTCAAGTGCTGCTTACCTTTATTATTTAGATGACGAATTTCCTCATAAAATTCTTCAATTTCTTCTTCAGGATGACTTGTGGTGGGTGAATAAGTTTGAATAATCTGAGCCTGGTATCTTCTCGAGAGTTGGATAACGAGTCGTGCAGCTCTGTCAGAGGAACTTTCAACTTCTACAACTTTATCTTTCAGTTTCTTGTTTATTATAAATCCAACACCACTAGTTCTGCCAGTATCTGTCCCACGATAGTAGAAGAGATGTCCACTTTTCAGTTCAATGAGATCTTCTCCTTTTCTCCTTACCTCACTTAGCCCGACGATGTCCCACTTGATCCTTTGTAGTTCCTCTTCCAATTCAAGAAGCCTTGAATCAGAAGATAGGGAGCGTCCGTTATACGTAGCCGAGGTCAGCATCAGATGGCAGCCTAGTCCGGTCCTCCGGGGATTCTTAGCACCCTCTGCCTTCATGTCGCACTGGCCGCTGCCTTGGCCAGGTACATTCCAGCTGCCGGAGACTGAGGGCCAAGATTTAAGTTGTGGAGTCATTTTGGAGGGGTTTGGCCATAACTCACCACGCTGGCCAAGCGGGTTGGTGAGTGTGGGATAGTATGTATATAGTACGCATAAAATATTTATCTATTGAAATGCATTCAACGCACTCCTCATCCTGAATCGCGATTCCCAGACTATGAGGTATGACTAGTCTACTTATTATATTTTAAAGAAGGGTATGCCTCTCATTACACTTTTTAGCAAAATAAACTATATATAATACGTTAACAAATATTAAAATATATATATATATAATTGGAGAAATACACAGTCGAGTCACATTATTGTGACCACCTCCTACTTTTGACATCAACAGCGCATAGCCAATGAAAGAAGGCACGTGTCGAGAGCTGGCTTGGAGGGTACATAAGATATGCTGTAAGCATTCTCAAAACATATCGCTCGTTGCTGTCATGGATAAAAGGAGCGATTTAACAGATTTTCATAAAGGGATTATTACCAACTTTCAGGCTAAGGGTGGCAGTAAACTGCGTTGTTTTTTAAACAACGCAGTTTGTGAACTGTTCGCGTGCTGCTGTGCTTAAAGTGTATCGTGATTGGAGAAATCGCACTATTGCGAATAAGCGACGGGGAAACTGCGGATCACCACGTACCATTGATGTGAGAGGAACGACGGCTCTGCAGGTGCGTGAGGGCCGATCGACACGCTACAGTGGAGCAACTCACTGGCCGAATGAATCAGGGGGCTACCGAAAGCGTGTCTAAAACGACAGTTCGACGAACCCTGTTGCGTATGCGGCTCCGATGCAGACGGATGATCACTGCACCTATGCTAACGAAGGTGCATCGGCAGAAAAAGGCGTACATTTGCACGGCAGTATCGGAATTGGACCGCTGATTGTCAAAGGGTTGCCTTTTCCGATGAATCACGTTTTCTGCTTTGTCGAACGGATGGACGTTGGCGTATTAGGCGGGAACAAACACTCAACCATTGCTGGAAGAACATGAGCTGGTGGGTGCAGCGTTATAGCCTGAGGAATGTTTTCGTGGCATTCTCTGGGTCCATACATGCTGTGGAAGGCACTGTGGACCGAATTCGTTCTGAATCTATCCTTGCAGACCTCGTACACCCATACATGCTGATTGTCTCCCCTGGGGTGGATGGAATATTTCAGCACGACAATGCGACGTGACACAGCTAAAAATGTCCGAGAGTGGTTGGAAGAGCACGATGAAATATTCAAAGTACTTCCCTGGCCCCCTAATTCCCCAGACTTAAACACAATTGAGCATCTGTGGGACCACCTCTATCGTGCTGTTCGCTCTATGGATCCTCAACCACGCACCCTCCAGCAGCTGTCGGCATGACTCCAATACCTTCCAGCACCTTATTGAGTCCCTATTGAGTCACTCCCAGCATACCTAGCTGCTGTCTGAGCTGCACACGGCTGTTACTCTGGATATTAGCTGGTGGTCACAATACAAAAGAAACGAAACTTTTTTCATTATAGCCTGCCTATTGACATTTGGCTTAATAACATAAAATGCCTGCCGGAGAAGGGCGGACGAATGGTCGTTTCCGGGGAGCGTATGCCTGAAAGAAACAGTGGAATCACTTGTGCAGAATTGAAGTTTTCTTTGGAATATAGTCACCTTTTTGCTATGACGCATTGTTCCCGCGGATATTGCATAGATACGAACTGACTTTGTTGAGAGGTCAGAAGCATGGGTAATGTGTTTATACTACGGAGACGGATCTCCTTTCTCTGACACCAATAATCCTAAATTAGGTGCTAGCGTTTCCTTGTAGCGTTAGATGTTCATGAGAATCGTTAAATCTCGAAATAGAGCAAAAGTCTATAGAAAGTAAAACCACAACATAATATCTGATGTATGACAAAAAGAAAAACGGGTTCACCTAATTTTTTTTTTAAAGTTTAAATGAGAATATCGAAAGGTTTTTTATAGCTAACTCGTAGCGCTTATAGAAACTATTTACGCCTGTAGAAGTCTAAAAGAAAAATAAATTTATGTTCTGTGGGTAGAGAAAAACAAGCGGAAACGACTTTTCAGTTCATGCATCAGTATTTCGGGGGAAATAAGTACAAATGGATTTTTCTATTTTGCACAGAAAACGTACGACGACGATATTTTTAATGCTAAATTAATTTACACCCGCATGAAATGCAGAAACAAAGTTCCAGTTTCCTTATAATTTCCCTATTATCAAGATTTTTCCTGCCGTTCAAAGGCGTATTCGGTTCTAAGTGGCATTAAAGAAATCTGATCAGCAGTTTAGCTAATCACTTCACCAAACTGGTCCTTCTCCAAATCGATTCCGAATGACTTATCTGGTTTTTTCGTTTGCTAGCAGATTGACAAGCGGCTAGATCAAGCAGCTTGACACACATCCAAGATTGTTGGTGAACGACTGGACTCTAATAAGTGCTTCATCAAACTGATGGATGATTAATATATATATTTTTTATTATTGGAGGTTTAACGATCCCCCTAAGCAACTCAAATGGGCTATAAGCAGTCACCCGTACCTAATTTAGGGTCACTGGTTCCGGGGAAAGGAGAGATCCAGTGCCGTAAGACAAACAACATCCATGTCTTACGGGATTCAAACCCGGACCCCTTTCGCACGAACGATCAGAAGTCATCGCTTAGACTACTGCGCTATGGATAGTATCGATTACTCAGTCTCTGATCATGAATAAAAAAGATAACTGCTTAAACGTTCCAAGTATCGGTGGAAATCTAGGAAAACCTGTGCAGTAATGTCTCCGGAATTAATCACTGAATTGGGGATTCGCCGCAAAGGTGGCTCAGTGGTCTAATTGCTGCCTTCTGATCATTCGTTCCAAATGGGTCCGGGTTCGAATCCCGGTGAGGCATGGACATTGTGTTATGTCTTACGGCACTGCCTCTACCCGCACTGGAAACAATGGCCCTAACTTAGGAACGAGCGGATGCATTTGTAGCCTATTGTATTGTTCACGACTGTCGTTAACCCTACCCCCTGCCGCCTCGGTGGCGCAGTGGTCTAAGGCGCTGGCCTCTGATCATTCGTCCGTAAGGGGTCCGGGTTCGAATCCCGGTCAGGCATGGATGTTGTGTTTGTCTTACGGCACTGGCTCTCTCCCTTCCCTGGAACCAGTGACCCTAAATTAGGGACGGGCGACTGCTTATAGCCCATTGAGTTGCTCACGGTGGTCGTTAAACCTCCAGTCAAAAAAAAAAAAAAAAAAAAAACCCTACCCCCAGAGGATTTCAAATCCGAATTTATGACCTGCGTCCTTACTTGTTCACGGGGCTTGCGAAACAAGAAAAAAAAAAGAAAAGAGAATTTTAATCTATCCCGTACGTTAACTACATGAACGTACGGTGGCACATCACTGATCATTACGCGTTGTTTTAAGTACATTTGATTGTTGGACAGTAGGATGGTCGTTGACATTATATTCTAAAGACCTTTAAGATGCATAGACTGGAAAACCGTAAGTTAACCGGGTGACATTTGAAGTGCAGCTTTGTACGGCAAGAATCTGTCACATCTCGTCTAGGCTTCTCAGCTCCTTTTATAATCTTTCTCTTGAAGTAATAGTTGTGTTTTAGTATTTTAAGTGCAGGATAGTTAGCTAGTAACCTTTTCCACTTATTTGATCTCTAAATAGTAAATTGAAGAACTTAGTTTTTACTAGACCCTTGTGTCATTCACGAGAGTATGTATGGCCATAAAGTGAAGGTTTCTGGTTAAACCTACACATGGTTTGCTAACTCCTGTTTCTTTTCCGAGACTTTTCATCCTCGAGATTTGTAATTGTCTAAACTCTAAATTATATGAAGAGGGAATTTCTTTCTATCATATGTAATTTTACATATTTTTTCTCCAGTTTAGTAGCTATTACTGCGCGAAAAACTTCCAAAATTAAAAGTTCTGTTCTCGGCAACTTCTCTTAAGAATAAACAAATGGCCACATTAAAATGTTTTTTGACATTACTTAGAGGGTGAAATACGAATTTCATGCAACTAGATCATGCAGTTTGCAAGCAACTGAAGCCGAAATAATTTTATACGTAGGAGAAGCGACGTTTCCCTTCAGTTATTTCATATCCCCCAACATTACGATAATGATGTTTTCTTTAATCGTAAGCTAAAAGGAGCAATGTCTAATTTATACCCCATTGAAAAAAAATTAATACGCAGTATTAAAACAACGTAAAATTTCTTCTTTCGCGCAGGTAAAAGAGCTTAATTAACGTTGCTCACATACGACACATGTCGTTTTTACCGTACAAGCTCTGCAATCAAAATGTTGCCAGCTGCTGTAACTCATTTACACAAGAACTTCCAGTCTGTGTATCTTAAAGGTCTTTGGGTCCACAACATTCTATTTTTCTTAATCATATATCATCATGGTCAACCATTATCAATCCACTGCTGGACGAAGGTCTCTTTGCCGCTCCGGTGGCGCAGTGGTCTAAGGCGTTGGCCTCTGATCATTCGTCCGTAAGGGGTCCGGGTTCGAATCCCGGTCAGGCATGGATGTTGTGTTTGTCTTACGGCACTGGCTCTCTCCCTTCCCTGGAACCAGTGACCCTAAATTAGGGACGGGCGACTGCTTATAGCCCATTTGAGTTGCTCACGGTGGTCGTTAAACCTCCAATCAAAAAAAAAAAAAGGTCTCTTCCATAACGGTCTGTCTTGTGCCAGTCTCCATGTTACTAGCGCATACTTTCGAATTTCATCCACCCATCTTCCATGTGGTTTTTTTCTGGGTCTTTTCCCGTCCCTTGGAATCCAATCTAAAATTTCGACTGTCAGTCGATGGTCTGACCTTTTGGCAGTATGTCCAGCCCATTGCCATTCCAGAGATTTTACTCTGATCATGATGCCTTCCACTCTTGTCATTTTTCTGATCCACGAGTTCCTCTTCTTATCTCTCCTGGTTACACCAAGCATGCACCTCTCCATGCTGCTTTGAGGTGTCTGCAGCCTTTGTATGTCTCTTTTAGTTAAGGTCCACGTCTCTGAACCATACGTAAGCACTGGAAGGATGCATTGATCAAACACTTTTCTTTTAAGACATAATGGCATATTGCTCTTGAAAATTATGCTGTTTATTCCAAAAGCTCTCCAGGCAAGTTTTGTACGCCGATTAATTTCTTCACCAATGTGACCCTCACTTGATATCTGCTGTCGAAGATAAACGTACGTGTCTGTTATCTCCAGCTTTTCTCCATCAATCGATAAATCTTCATTTCTTGTAAAAGCATTGTACATCACTTTTGTCTTCTGAAAGTTCATTTTTAATCCCACTTCTTTACTCTTGTCAGCAAGTTCCTGGATCATACTCTGTAGCTCTGATGGGGTAGTTGCAAAAATGACTATGTCATCAGCAAAACGAAGGTGGGTTAGATAATCTCCATTAATTTTTATCCCTTTGTTTTCCCAGTTCAGTGATTGAAAGACATTTTCCAATGTTGCATCAAAGAGCTTCGGAGATATGGTGTCACCTTGTCTCACTCCTTTTCCAATTTTTATGTGTGTTGTATTTTCAAACAGCCGAATCTTTGCACTTGCATTTTCATAGATGTTATTAATAATATTAATGTATGCATCTTCAATACCGCAGGATTTCAGAGCCGTGGTAACTGCTGATGGGTTTCACCGAATCAAAGGCTTTTTCATAATCGATAAAAGCCATGCACAATGGAAGTTCATATTCCCTCGCTCTTTCAATTAGTTCTCTCAGTACTTGGATATGATCTATTGTGCTGTAGCCACTCCTGAATCCAGCTTGTTCTCTCGGTTGAGCCATGTCCAGTGTCACCTTCAAGCGGTGTGAAAGAACTTTAGTGAAGATTTTATAAACCGCTGATAGGTCTGTAGTTCCTGAGATCCTCAATGTCACCTTTTTTATGTAGCAAGATCATTGTAGCGTTGTTCCAATCCTCAGGAATTTTCCCTTCATTAAGGCATCGAGTGAAAATTTGGGCGAGTACTGTTTCGATTTCTCCACTTGCTTCTTGTATGATGTCTACAGTAATTCTATCTTCTCCTGGAGCTTTTCCCCGCTTCATGTTCTTGATTGCATGTGCAACTTCTGCTGGAAGGACTGGAAGAACTCTGGTACTAGTACCTTTCATGATGTCTATAGTACATGTATCATCCCTTTCATATAATTTGGAGTAGAAATCTTTCACTCTTGTCAAAATTTCGCCTCTATTTCTTGTTACAGAACCATCTTCTTTTCTCAGTGCCATAATCTGTTTTTTCCCCCTTACTGAGATGTCCCTTTGCTATCTTTAGGCTTTGGTTGTTTTCAATTGCTTTCCTCACTAGTTCACAGTTGAATTTCCTTACGTCTTCAGTGATACTTTTTCGTACTGTCTTGCATAGCTCTATATATTCCACTTTGGAAGTCACATCTTCTTTAGTTGTCCTCATCACTCTTCTTTTTTGCATCAACATTTTGGTTTTTCCTGATAATTTGTTCACATGCAATTTGTTCTTAGACCCAGCTAATTTTGTTGCTGTTTCCATAAGAGCTTTGGTTACTTTCTGTTAACTTCAGAAATATCCACTTCTTCCGATGTTAGGCCTTCTAAAGCAGAGAATCTGTTCTTCAGTTCCAATTTGAAGGTATTATGGTGCTTTTTAAGGTTGGTTATGTCAATACATTTTGTTTGTCTTATGAGCTTGCTACGTTCGAGTTTAGTGTTGAGGTGCATCTTACATCTCACCAATCTATGATCACTGCCTGTGTTGAACTTGTTTAGCACACTGCAGTCTTCTATGACGAATTTTTTGTTACACATAATAAAATCAATTTCACTTGTCGTCCCATTTGGATGTCTCCATGTCCATTTCCTGTGTGGCTTTTTCTTGAAAAAGGAGTTCAAGATGAAAAACCCTTCTGCCTCTGCAAACTCAAGGAGAGTATTTCCACGCTGGTTTCTGTTGCCGTGACCGAATTTACCTACTGAAGTTTCATTCTGTTGCCTTTGCCCTATTTTTGCATTGAAATCTCCCATAATTATCTTCAAGTGCTGCTTACCTTTATTATTTAGATGACGAATTTCCTCATAAAATTCTTCAATTTCTTCTTCAGGATGACTTGTGGTGGGTGAATAAGTTTGAATAATCTGAGCCTGGTATCTTCTCGAGAGTTGGATAACGAGTCGTGCAGCTCTGTCAGAGGAACTTTCAACTTCTACAACTTTATCTTTCAGTTTCTTGTTTATTATAAATCCAACACCACTAGTTCTGCCAGTATCTGTCCCACGATAGTAGAAGAGATGTCCACTTTTCAGTTCAATGAGATCTTCTCCTTTTCTCCTTACCTCACTTAGCCCGACGATGTCCCACTTGATCCTTTGTAGTTCCTCTTCCAATTCAAGAAGCCTTGAATCAGAAGATAGGGAGCGTCCGTTATACGTAGCCGAGGTCAGCATCAGATGGCAGCCTAGTCCGGTCCTCCGGGGATTCTTAGCACCCTCTGCCTTCATGTCGCACTGGCCGCTGCCTTGGCCAGGTACATTCCAGCTGCCGGAGACTGAGGGCCAAGATTTAAGTTGTGGAGTCATTTTGGAGGGGTTTGGCCATAACTCACCACGCTGGCCAAGCGGGTTGGTGAGTGTGGGATAGTATGTATATAGTACGCATAAAATATTTATCTATTGAAATGCATTCAACGCACTCCTCATCCTGAATCGCGATTCCCAGACTATGAGGTATGACTAGTCTACTTATTATATTTTAAAGAAGGGTATGCCTCTCATTACACTTTTTAGCAAAATAAACTATATATAATACGTTAACAAATATTAAAATATATATATATAATTGGAGAAATACACAGTCGAGTCACATTATTGTGACCACCTCCTACTTTTGACATCAACAGCGCATAGCCAATGAAAGAAGGCACGTGTCGAGAGCTGGCTTGGAGGGTACATAAGATATGCTGTAAGCATTCTCAAAACATATCGCTCGTTGCTGTCATGGATAAAAGGAGCGATTTAACAAATTTTCAAAAAGGGATTATTACCAACTTTCAGGCTAAGGGTGGCAGTAAACTGCGTTGTTTTTTAAACAACGCAGTTTGTGAACTGTTCGCGTGCTGCTGTGCTTAAAGTGTATTGTGATTGGAGAAATCGCACTATTGCGAATAAGCGACGGGGAAACTGCGGATCACCACGTACCATTGATGTGAGAGGAACGACGGCTCTGCAGGTGCGTGAGGGCCGATCGACACGCTACAGTGGAGCAACTCACTGGCCGAATGAATCAGGGGGCTACCGAAAGCGTGTCTAAAACGACAGTTCGACGAACCCTGTTGCGTATGCGGCTCCGATGCAGACGGATGATCACTGCACCTATGCTAACGAAGGTGCATCGGCAGAAAAGGCGTACATTTGCACGGCAGTATCGGAATTGGACCGCTGATTGTCAAAGGGTTGCCTTTTCCGATGAATCACGTTTTCTGCTTTGTCGAACGGATGGACGTTGGCGTATTAGGCGGGAACAAACACTCAACCATTGCTGGAAGAACATGAGCTGGTGGGTGCAGCGTTATAGCCTGAGGAATGTTTTCGTGGCATTCTCTGGGTCCATACATGCTGTGGAAGGCACTGTGGACCGAATTCGTTCTGAATCTATCCTTGCAGACCTCGTACACCCATACATGCTGATTGTCTCCCCTGGGGTGGATGGAATATTTCAGCACGACAATGCGACGTGACACAGCTAAAAATGTCCGAGAGTGGTTGGAAGAGCACGATGAAATATTCAAAGTACTTCCCTGGCCCCCTAATTCCCCAGACTTAAACACAATTGAGCATCTGTGGGACCACCTCTATCGTGCTGTTCGCTCTATGGATCCTCAACCACGCACCCTCCAGCAGCTGTCGGCATGACTCCAATACCTTCCAGCACCTTATTGAGTCCCTATTGAGTCACTCCCAGCATACCTAGCTGCTGTCTGAGCTGCACATGGCTGTTACTCTGGATATTAGCTGGTGGTCACAGTACAAAAGAAACGAAACTTTTTTTTTCATTATAGCCTGCCTATTGACATTTGGCTTAATAACATAAAATGCCTGCCGGAGAAGGGCGGACGAATGGTCGTTTCCGGGGAGCGTATGCCTGAAAGAAACAGTGGAATCACTTGTGCAGAATTGAAGTTTTCTTTGGAATATAGTCACCTTTTTGCTATGACGCATTGTTCCCGCGGATATTGCATAGATACGAACTGACTTTGTTGAGAGGTCAGAAGCATGGGTAATGTGTTTATACTACGGAGACGGATCTCCTTTCTCTGACACCAATAATCCTAAATTAGGTGCTAGCGTTTCCTTGTAGCGTTAGATGTTCATGAGAATCGTTAAATCTCGAAATAGAGCAAAAGTCTATAGAAAGTAAAACCACAACATAATATCTGATGTATGACAAAAAGAAAAACGGGTTCACCTAATTTTTTTTTAAAGTTTAAATGAGAATATCGAAAGATTTTTTATAGCTAACTCGTAGCGCTTATAGAAACTATTTACGCCTGTAGAAGTCTAAAAGAAAAATAAATTTATGTTCTGTGGGTAGAGAAAAACAAGCGGAAACGACTTTTCAGTTCATGCATCAGTATTTCGGGGGAAATAAGTACAAATGGATTTTTCTATTTTGCACAGAAAACGTACGACGACGATATTTTTAATGCTAAATTAATTTACACCCGCATGAAATGCAAAAACAAAGTTCCAGTTTCCTTATAATTTCCCTATTATCAAGATTTTTCCTGCCGTTCAAAGGCGTATTCGGTTCTAAGTGGCATTAAAGAAATCTGATCAGCAGTTTAGCTAATCACTTCACCAAACTGGTCCTTCTCCAAATCGATTCCGAATGACTTATCTGGTTTTTTCGTTTGCTAGCAGATTGACAAGCGGCTAGATCAAGCAGCTTGACACACATCCAAGATTGTTGGTGAACGACTGGACTCTAATAAGTGCTTCATCAAACTGATGGATGATTAATATATATATTTTTTATTATTGGAGGTTTAACGATCCCCCTAAGCAACTCAAATGGGCTATAAGCAGTCACCCGTACCTAATTTAGGGTCACTGGTTCCGGGGAAAGGAGAGATCCAGTGCCGTAAGACAAACAACATCCATGTCTTACGGGATTCAAACCCGGACCCCTTTCGGACGAACGATCAGAAGTCATCGCTTAGACTACTGCGCTATGGATAGTATCGATTACTCAGTCTCTGATCATGAATAAAAAAGATAACTGCTTAAACGTTCCAAGTATCGGTGGAAATCTAGGAAAACCTGTGCAGTAATGTCTCCGGAATTAATCACTGAATTGGGGATTCGCCGCAAAGGTGGCTCAGTGGTCTAATTGCTGCCTTCTGATCATTCGTTCCAAATGGGTCCGGGTTCGAATCCCGGTGAGGCATGGACATTGTGTTATGTCTTACGGCACTGCCTCTACCCGCACTGGAAACAATGGCCCTAACTTAGGAACGAGCGGATGCATTTGTAGCCTATTGTATTGTTCACGACTGTCGTTAACCCTACCCCCTGCCGCCTCGGTGGCGCAGTGGTCTAAGGCGCTGGCCTCTGATCATTCGTCCGTAAGGGGTCCGGGTTCGAATCCCGGTGAGGCATGGATGTTGTGTTTGTCTTACGGCACTGGCTCTCTCCCTTCCCTGGAACCAGTGACCCTAAATTAGGGACGGGCGACTGCTTATAGCCCATTGAGTTGCTCACGGTGGTCGTTAAACCTCCAGTCAAAAAAAAAAAAAAAAAAAAAAACCCTACCCCCAGAGGATTTCAAATCCGAATTTATGACCTGCGTCCTTACTTGTTCACGGGGCTTGCGAAACAAGAAAAAAAAGAAAAGAGAATTTTAATCTATCCCGTACGTTAACTACATGAACGTACGGTGGCACATCACTGATCATTACGCGTTGTTTTAAGTACATTTGATTGTTGGACAGTAGGATGGTCGTTGACATTATATTCTAAAGACCTTTAAGATGCATAGACTGGAAAACCGTAAGTTAACCGGGTGACATTTGAAGTGCAGCGTTGGCCGCCCCGGTGGCGCAGTGGTCTAAGGCGTTGGCCTCTGATCATTCGTCCGTAAGGGGTCCGGGTTCGAATCCCGGTCAGGCATGGATGTTGTGTTTGTCTTACGGCACTGGCTCTCTCCCTTCCCTGGAACCAGTGACCCTAAATTAGGGACGGGCGACTGCTTATAGCCCATTTGAGTTGCTCACGGTGGTCGTTAAACCTCCAATCAAAAAAAAAAAAAAGGTCTCTTCCATAACGGTCTGTCTTGTGCCAGTCTCCATGTTACTAGCGCATACTTTCGAATTTCATCCACCCATCTTCCATGTGGTTTTTTTCTGGGTCTTTTCCCGTCCCTTGGAATCCAATCTAAAATTTCGACTGTCAGTCGATGGTCTGACCTTTTGGCAGTATGTCCAGCCCATTGCCATTCCAGAGATTTTACTCTGATCATGATGCCTTCCACTCTTGTCATTTTTCTGATCCACGAGTTCCTCTTCTTATCTCTCCTGGTTACACCAAGCATGCACCTCTCCATGCTGCTTTGAGTTGTCTGCAGCCTTTGTATGTCTCTTTTAGTTAAGGTCCACGTCTCTGAACCATACGTAAGCACTGGAAGGATGCATTGATCAAACACTTTTCTTTTAAGACATAATGGCATATTGCTCTTGAAAATTATGCTGTTTCTTTCAAAAGCTCTCCAGGTAAGTTTTATACGCCGATTAATTTCTTCATCAATGCGACCCTCACTTGATATCTGCTGCCCAAGATAAACGTAAGCATCTTCTGTTATCTCCAGCATTTCTCCATCAATCAATAAATCTTGATGTAGAAAAGCTGGAGATAACACACATATATATATATATATACATATTTTTTTTTCCTAGGGAAATTTTGTAGAAAACTAGGGATTTTCTGCCTGTGATCTAGTGAAACATTTGAGGAACAGTTTGGCAGCACTCACCACAGAGTCTGAAACGCAGTAAGATGGCGGTGTTGTATTGGTATTGCAGAATGTCTCAGAAAGGAAACTAATGGAGGAGAAGATGTCTTAGCATAGAAAGAAATGCACCTAATGTTGTTTACAAGATTTTGAAATAAGTTTAGCAATTTAAAATATGTTATTGACCTTGTGTGCTAACTTAGCCTGTCATTTTGCAGAAATTGTCACCCGATTGTTTTTTAATTGAAATATTTTTATAGTTTCATTTCAGAACATCAAAGATCAGTGGATTGTGTTGTTTACAAAAGAAAAAATAAAAAAAAATGCACAATTATGAATAAAAGAATTATGCGTGTTCTAATGCCCAAGCGAAATGATATAAAATTTCTTTTTCCCAGAGAAAAAGATAAACGAAACAACTTTTCATGTTCATGAAATGTAAATGGTATACTCCATCTCACATCTGTGAACATTCTTGATATTTGATATTTATCGTATGGAAACTTTTAATTCTCTAATGTGCCAGCATTTACGTATGGTATTTGTCTCCAAGATTAGTTTCTGCAGTGCGTGAGGGATCGTTTACTTTTTTTTTTTGCATATAAAATCAACCATGGTATTGTGTACTTTACAAAATCATTAAATCAGAAGAGAAATTTTGCTGTTTATTCTAAAAATTCCGGGCGTACTGTTATAAATTTTACAAAGTATGTTTTGAAATCAGGGAACATGTTCTTTTGCATTTCTTTGTTTTAATTTTTAATGGCTGAGATTATATAAAGTGTTCTTCATGTCCTCTTAGATGTGAAACACACAGGATACGTTGATGCTTGATATATGCAGACAAAACAGGTGAGTCGCTATGTCATTCAATATGTAATCCACGATTGTATGTAGTAAATGTAGCAAAAAGAAATTTTTTTACAGTTGTTGTAAAGCCAAACAATAAAACCTAATAGTTTCCCAGTACAAAATATTCTTCAGGGGAGGAAGCCAATTAAGACTTGATTATAAAGGAAGTGAAAAACATTTCACATATTGTTCCAGGCACTCCCTAGTAAAACAGAAGATCTTCAAGAGCGTGAAGTGTACTTTCAACAGTTAACAACAGACATCTAACTTCGCACAACAAATGCGGTCTGACAGGACTAAAAATTCCATCTAATGTGATACGCGTTGCAGGAAATTCATGATGGAAGATAGACTTTCAGCTGATATTATCCTTGATACTGGTGAAACACCTGATACTCATAATGTATGTCCCCAACAATTCACATGGGAAGGTGCACTACTTTCCCACCATATGCTCCTTCATGCTGGTGAAGAACCTCATCAGTATGATATTTGTTCCCAGCAATTCCCATGGAAAGGTGCCTTTCCCCAGCATATGCTCCTTCATACAGGTGAAAAACCTCAGTGTGATGTGTGTTTCAAACAATTCACACGGAAAAGTGACTTTTCCCAGCATATGATCCTTCACACGGGTGAAAAACCTTATCAGTGTGATGTGTGTTGCAAACAATTTGCACGGAAAGCTGACCTTTCCCAGCATATGGTTCTTCATACAGGTGAAAAGCCTCATCAGTGTAATGTGTGCTCCAAGCAGTTCACGCAGAGAAGTACCCTTTCCCGGCATATGCTCCTTCATACAGGTGAAAAACCTCATCAGTGTGTTGTGTGCTCAAAGCAGTTCACGCAGAAAGGTGCCCTTTCCCAGCATATGCTCCTTCATACAGGTGAAAAACCTCATCAGTGTGATGTGTGTTCCAAACAATTCACACGGAAAGGTGACCTCTCCCAGCATATTCTTCTTCATACAGGTGAAAAACCTCATCAGTGTGATGTGTGCTCCAAGCAGTTTACACAGAAAGGTGCCCTTTGCCGGCATATGCTCCTTCATACAGGTGAAAAACCTCATCAGTGCGATGTGTGTTCCAAGGAGTTCACGGAGAAAGGTGCACTTTCCCGGCATATGCTCCTTCATACAGGTGTAAAACCTTATCAGTGTGATGTGTGCTACAAGCAGTTCACACAGAAAGGTGTCCTTTCCCGGCACATGCTGCTTCATGCAGATGAAAAACCTTACCAATGTGATGAGTGTTCCAAACAATTCACGCAGAAATGTGCACTTTCCCAGCATATGCTCCTTCATACCGGTGAAAAACCTCATCATTGTGATGTGTGCTCCAAACAGTTCACGCAGAAAGGTGCCCTTTGCCGGCATATGCTTCTTCATACAGGTGAAAAACCTCATTAGTGTGATATGTGTTCCAAGCAATTCACATTGAAAGGTATCCCCTTTCCTAGCATATTCTTCTTCATACAATGAAAATCATCATTAGTGTGATGTGTGTTCCAAACAATTCGCAAGGAAAAGTTAACCTTGGAAGCACATGGTCCTTCATATGCCTGAAAAATCTTAGTGTAGTTAGCAATTCACATTTAAAGATACATATTCTCTTTCATATAGTTGAAACACAGTGTTTGTGTTCTAAGCAATTCACACGGAACTGTATCCTTTCAAGCAATATGCTCCAACAAACATGAAAATTCTCACCTGTGTGGGTGTACTGCAGGAAATTCACAAAGGCAGTTTTTGAAGGCAGATCCTTGCTTACATTGGTGAAAAACCTCTTCAGTGTCACATATGCTTCAAGGCATTTACCCTTATAGATCATCTGTGGAAGCATACGCTACATCATAGAAGTGATAACAACAACTGTATAATGTGCATAACGTGCTTCTAGATGTTTGCGGAATGTCTTTCTTTTTTCAGCATCATCATCATCATCATCATTGTCAACCATTATCAATCCACTGCTGGACGAAGGTCTCCCCAAGTTTCCTCCACAACGGTCTGTCTTGTGCCAGTCTCCTCCATGTCACCCCTGCATACTTTCGAATTTCATCCACCCATCTCCTATGTGGTCATCTTCTGGGTCTCTTCCTGTCCCTTAGAATCCAATCTAAAATTTCGGCTGTCCATCAATGATCTGCCCTTCTGGCAGTATGTCCAGCCCATTGCCATTTCAGGGATTTAACTCTGATCATGATGTCTTCCACTCTTGTCATTTTTCGGATCCACGAGTTCCTCTTCTTATCTCTCCTGGTTACACCAAGCATGCACCTTTCCATGCTACTTTGAGTTGTCTGCAGCCTTTGTATGTCTCTTTTAGCTAAGGTCCACGTCTCTGCACCATACATAAGCACTGGAAGGATGCATTGATCAAACACTTTTCTTTTAAGACATAATGGCATATTGCTCTTGAAAATTATGCTGTTTCTTCCAAAAGCTCTCCAGGCAAGTTTTGTACGCCGATTAATTTCTTCATCAATGTGACCCTCACTTGATATCTGCTGTCCAAGATAAACGTATGTGTCTGTTATCTCCAGCTTTTCTCCATCAATCGATAAATCTTCATTTCTTGTAAAAGCATTGAACATCACTTTTGTCTTCTGAAAGTTCATTTTTAATCCCACTTCTTTACTCTTGTCAGCAAGTTCCTGGATCATACTCTGCAGCTCTGATGGGCTAGTTGCAAAAATGACTACGTCATCAGCAAAACGAAGGTGGGTTAGATAATCTCCATTAATCTTTATCCCCTTGTTTTCCCAGCTCAGTGACTGAAAAACACCCTCCAATGTGGTATTAAAGAGCTTCGGAGATATGGTGTCACCTTGTCTCACTCCCTTTCCAATTTTTATGTGTGTTGTATTTTCAAACAGCCTAATCTTTGCACTTGCATTTTCATAGATGTTATTAATAATATTAATGTATGTATCTTCAATACCGCAGGTTTTCAGAGCCATTGTAACTGCTGATGGTTTCACCGAATCAAAGGCTTTTTCATAATCGATAAAAGCCATGCACAATGGAAGTTCATATTCCCTCGCTCTTTCAATTAGTTCTCTCAGCACATGGATATGATCTATTGTGCTGTAGCCACTCCTGAATCCAGCTTGTTCTCTCGGTTGAGCCATGTCCAGTGTTACCTTCAAGCGGTGTGAAAGAACTTTAGTGAAGATTTTATAAACCACTGATAGGAGGCTGATAGGTCTGTAGTTTCCGAGATCCTCAATGTCACCTTTCTTATGTAGCAGGATCATTGTAGCGTTGTTCCAATCCTCAGGAATCTTTCCTTCTTTAAGGCATCGAGTGAAAATTTGGGCGAGTACTGTTTCGATTTCTCCACTTGCTTCTTGTATGATGTCTACAGTAATTCCATCTTCTCCTGGAGCTTTTCCCAGCTTCATGTTCTTGATTGCATGTGCAACTTCTGCTGGAAGGACTGGAGGAACTCTGGTACTGGTATCTTTCATGATGTCTGGAGTGCATGTATCATCCCTTTCATATAATTTGGAGTAGAAATCTTTCACTCTTGTCAAAATTTCGCCTCTATTTCTTGTTACAGAACCATCTTCTTTTCTCAGTGCCATAATCTGTTTTCTTCCCTTACTGAGATGTCCCTTTGCTATCTTTAGGCTTTGGTTGTTTTCAATTGCTTTCCTCACTAGTTCACAGTTGAATTTTCTTACGTCTTCAGTGATACTTTTTCGTACTGTCTTGCATAGCTCTATATATTCCACTTTGGAAGTCACATCTTCTTTAGTTGTCCTCATCTCTCTTCTTTTTTGCATCAACATTTTCGTTTTTCCTGAAAATTTATTTACATGCAACTTGTTCTTAGACACAGCTAATTTTGTTGCTGTTTCCATAAGAGCTTTGGTTACTTTTCTGTTAACTTCAGAGATGTCCACTTCTTCCGATGTTAGGCCTTCTAAAGCAGAGAACCTGTTCTTCAGTTCCAACTTGAAGGTATTATGGTGTTTTTTAAGGTTGGTTATGTCAATAGATTTTGTTTGTCTTATGAGCTTGCCACGTTCAAGTTTAGTGTTGAGGTGCATCTTACATCTCACCAATCTATGTATGGTCACTACCTGTGTTGAACTTGTTTAGCACACTGCAGTCTTCTATGATGAATTTTTTGTTACACATAATAAAATCAATTTCACTTGTCGTCCCATTTGGATGTCTCCATGTCCATTTCCTGTGTGGCTTTTTCTTGAAGAAGGAGTTCAAGATGAAAAACCCTTCTGCCTCTGCAAACTCAACGAGAGTATTTCCACGCTGGTTTCTGTTGCCGTGACCGAATTTACCTACTGAAGTTTCATTCTGTTGCCTTTGCCCTATTTTTGCATTGAAATCTCCCATAATTATTTTCAAGTGCTGCTTACCTTTATTATTTAGATGACAAATTTCCTCATAAAATTCTTCAATTTCTTCTTCAGGATGACTTGTGGTGGGTGCATAAGTTTGAATAATCTGAGCCTGGTATCTTTTCGAGAGTTGGATAACAAGCCGTGCAGCTCTGTCAGAGGAACTTTCAACTTCTACAACTTTATCCTTCAGTTTCTTGTTTATTATAAATCCAACACCACTAGTTCTGCCAGTATCTGTCCCACGATAGTAGAAGAGATGTCCACTTTTCAGTTCGATGAGATCTTCTCCTTTTCTCCTTACCTCACTTAGCCCCACGATGTCCCACTTGATCCTTTGTAGTTCCTCTTCCAATTCAAGAAGCCTTGAATTAGAAGATAGGGAGCGTCCATTGTACGTTGCCAAGGTCAGCATCAGATGGCAGCCTAGTCCGGTCCTCCGGGGATTCTTAGCACCCTCTGCCTTCATGTCGCACTGGCCGCTGCCTTGGCCAGGTACATTCCAGCTGCCGGAGACTGAGGGCCAAGATTTAAGTTGTGGAGTCATTTTGGAGGGGTTTGGCCATAACTCACCACGCTGGCCAAGCGGGTTGGTGAGTGTGGGATAGAATTTCCTCTAATCCCGATGGTATAGTTATACCGCTATTGGCGGTCGTCAGAGCCCCTTTAGTAGGAACAGGATGCACCACGAGAAGGCGGGGTTGACATTTGTCAAGAAGAGGCTGTGATGTTACGCATCACCTGACCTTACATCACCTGACCTTACATTTTCAGCATATGCATTAATAAATATATCAAGCATTTAGTCATATGAAATGCTCATAAAGATATATGATCTTCTTACACCCACACTTTATTTTATCTATTGAAGTCCAGCTTTTGAATCTGTGAGATTTCTGAATTATTATGAGTTAATATGTTGGTGAAGATGTAGTTTAGTGTTCTAAATTATTTGGCTAAAAATTTCAAGAAAAAAATGATATACAGTACAACCTCAAAAATCCGGACTTCCAAATTCCGGAAACCTCCAAAATTCGGACTTTTTCCGTATTTTTTTTTTTTTTTAAATCTTCCGGACTGCCAAGGTTGCGAATTTAAAACAACAGGGTAAGGTTATTCATATAATGATATTTCAAAAACAAATATACTAATTATTTACTAAAAAGATGCGATTAAATTTTTACAGAAATTTATAGAATATGATGTCTCGATCCGTTAGACACATCTATTTAAGCGATAACTCCGCTGTCCTGATGTTGGTTTAGGAAGGAAAGTGGGGAAGGACGGGGAAATGCTCGCATAGGTCTTAAGGTTAGGAGGTTTGTTTGTGAAAGGAATGCCTGACTCAAATGCCCTTTGCATGGGGGATGGAATGAGGACATAAGCACACAGACCAGTAGCGTGACATCCGAGGCTTCTGTGGATAGCGCGCCCAGGGTATCTCTTTCGTTAGCTGCAGCATACATCATGCAGGAAGGTGCGATGCAACCAAGGGAAAGAACGTTGATTTTCACTGGGGTGGGGAGACCGGTTTAATGGGTACTTCCCTGAACAAAAGCTTAAGAACATGAACAATGCAGTTAATCTATCATGCGATACAGGTGTTTCTTGGCTCTGTGCTCCTGAGTTTTGCTTTGATTAAAATTTTTTTTATTGACTGACGATAGGGGAAGTTGATGGCTTTGGCTGGAAATGTTTTCTCACTAATAAGCAATGTAGCATCATCACCTGATGTTAACAATGGGTAATTAATTTAATACCTGGCTGAAGATAAAATCTTCACAAACGCAAACGAAGGGAGAGCTTTCCCATTCATACATATGAAAGCGGAGCTCAACGGGAAGGCTCAGTGCGCAGTAAATGAAAGTAGGTCAAACCACTTGAAAGAGAGAAAGCATCACCGCTGTTTCCAAGTGTTGGCGGCGAGACCCGCGATCCACGAACACGTGCGATGGAGCTGGTAAAAAGAAGCGTAAAGCAACTTCATTCTAACAAAAACGTCTGTAGATGAGAAAAAAATCATAACATAGAAGGAACATATTATTAAAGAAAACATTAATTGAAAGCATTACAAGTGATAATTTATAACTTAATTACTTCTAAGATGGATTCTATTGCGGTGAACAGAGAACCATCCTGTAACAGACATCCACATTGAATGGAATTTAGACAATTGTGCGGTTTTGCGAGCAATGCAATATTCTAACGGGAGTCTTAAGATTTAACTGTGATTTATATTGATTACATAAATGGTTTTCAGCATTTAATAAAGGCAAACAAAAAAACATCATTAGCATAATTAATAAAAAATGTATAAATAAAAAGGTTTGCCAGTATGAAAAATTAAGTGCATAAAACAGATCGACACTGAGTTGCAGAATTAGCCTTTGAAGTATGTATACATATAATCACGTTGGGTGTGAGTTAATTCATGAAAATAAGGAAGATAATTTAGTTTTTCTGAGCAGCACCATGACTTCGACACAGGTGCGGCTCTTACGGCAACTTTTGCTTCCAAGATTGCAAAATTTCTCATCTGCAGCTCTTAGTCCAAAAATTACGGTAATATTTTTTTATTTTTATATTTTTCTTAAAAATCGTCCTGTTCTAATATTTTATATTAACTAATATTTTTTAATTGGTTAACTTGATTTTTTGTCATTACTTTTACAAAAATAGTGTATTTATTTAATACTAAGTTTGAATTTTATCCAAACTCTATAATCCGGAAAATTCCAAAATCCGGAATCGGCAAAGTCCGGACGATTCCGGATTTTCAAGGTTGTACTGTATATAATTCGAAATATATAATTTGATGGAGAATATGATAAAATTTCAGCTTTACGATGCATGTTAAAGATTTTGCAGTAAAACTTACCTGTAATCCTGGGGATGAGAACAAATGCCATGGTGAGCCTGCTCTCTTACTATCGCAATGATATCCAAGGATCAGCCAATGATCTGCTGTGGTGACTGTTTAATGAGTCCCTAAAAACAACAATCACAGTTTTGATTTTTTTTTTTTTTTTTTTTTTTTGCTTTCACGAATCACGATTCATTTAGATTTAATATCATTTCTAAAGATAATGAAAAATTTAGAATGTTTTCCAGAGCAAGGCATATTGGTGCAAGATGCAAAAGTTCACTCTCTCATAATATTTGCCCATAAAATGATCACATCATGACCTAAAATTGTCGCCTTGGCGAAAGCCTTGAATAATGTCAGAGCAGTGCTAGGGCAGGCTTGCCGCAGCATTCATTCACATCCCCATGCTTGCAGGTAAATTTAACGGTAAAAAATGTTTTAAGGTATCTTGTAAATATTTAAAAATTCTTTAAGATGTGTTGTAATAATTTTTTCCCCATTTTCTATCAAACTACATACATTAAAATATGTAAAAAAAAAAAAAATTCTTAAAAATTTTTACCAGATAATTTAGGACAATAAATTACACCTTTACCAGTATGTGGATGTAATAATAAAATTTAGTTAATCTTTTAGAAGATGGATACTTTCTTTTTATGAATTCTAAGTAATACAGTGTGTCCATTTTGTTATTCTACTTTGTTTTGCTATTCAACATTTCTCCCCGTGTGGTAGTAATATTTCACGTGTTTTTGTATGCATAAACAGTAAAACCTCGAAAATCGAGCACCCAGAAATCCGGCACTTTTCTGATTTCGTTTTTGTGAGAACATCCGATGTTTCCCCAATAACCATGGAAATCTCCCAATGAACCAGTCTAAACAACACATCGCGAAATCATTCGACCTCAGCTGCGAATTGCCAATAGCCGCCAACGTGTAACGTCAGGAGGTTTCTCAAATTCGCCATCTCATTGGGCCGCGCTGAAGGGACACAAACTACAACGAATTGGTGTGTACACTTGAAATGAGTGTTGAACGTGTGATGATGACCCGTGCTTGGTTGTGGCAGTATGTAGATTCGATCGTATAAAGACATCTACATCGGCGTTCATGATGCATTGTGGTAATCGCCTTCGCAATGTATTGTTTTGTCAGTCGAGAAACCGTAACATCAATGTAAAATTCACATCAGGTTTTTGCGATTTATTGATACATCGTCCAGCCCTAGCGGTTGCTTTGGCTTTTTTCAAGTTTATGTCTAACCATCCACCAATTTAAATTTTTTTTGGCAGAGTTTTATAATAAATAGTATACAAAATGGTAATCACCAATATTTTCTTCAAAACTTTTTTTCCATCTCCGAAACGATTTTTTCCCCCACAAATTGTGAAGAATGCAATCGACAGCGCGACCCCTGCATATTTATAAGGCATAGACGTGCCAATTTTTGTTAAAGTGACCTGTTACGTGTAAGTACGTGCTTTACGCAACGCCTGTTGCACAATTTTGGGATAGCTTTAGAAATCCGGAATTTTTATAAATTCATCGGTCATCTGGTCCCGTCGATGCCGGATTTTCAAAGTTTTGCTCTAATTTGAGCCGTGTTAAGTATGCTGTGCAGGGAAGCCAAAATCTGGTTTGTTTACATCTAAGAACTGTAGGCAGCAGGTATGATGCGTAGCTCTGTCCACCCGTATGGAGAAGAGGAAGCACAATTACCATATAAGTGGGAGCAGTCAGAAAACTATCACATGAGATATGTAGATCAAAACCTGAGAACTGTGCATTTCCTGAAAAATGCATCATTGTTACTTTTTGAGCATGACATATAGACTCGTACAGTAAATAAGTAAGGTAATGAGTCAAAAAGAGTAAAATGTCAGTTATTTTTTCAGACCTTTTGGCAGCTGTATCACACCTTCAGACATTATGAATAATAAGTGATGACTCTCGTAGTTTGATGTAAAGGAACTGGAGGTTTGCAGTCCAGCAGTGTATGCTCAACATAGTTTCCTAATGAAGTTACAAGAATGCAGAAACATGTGACATGTTACTTCTACTGTCATCAATGTTTAAGTATCAAAATGAATGTACTGGGTTACATAGAATTAAAAAAGAGCAGCTGTGTGTGCATCTTCTAAATGATTACCGAAAGACTTTAAGTTGTTTTTCATTGAATTTCAGAAAAACTGGTCTATAACGAGCCCATATTTAATGAGATCCAGAATTTAAGCAAAACAGGAACTTTGGTTTCATGTAATGCTAATTTGATCACTTTTAGCAATCAACATTGAATGAAATCCCTGAATTTAACAATTTAGAAAAGAGCTATGATGATCAATCATAACAAGTAATGAAATTTAAAGAAATTTCATTTTTAATGAGACAGGGAAAAACCCTGCATACTGTCCTGGAATGGACGAAAAGATATGGTGGTATACAAGATGAAATTGCAACACCACAGGGGAATCTGTTTTACTGGAAGAATGTTGTTAGAAAAGCAATGGGAATGTGTTCATCAAATGCTCAACAAAGGAGTTTTTCAAGAGAATCTCCAGCATGACTCCACTTGGGAGTATTGTGTCAACAGAATTGAAAACATATGTCCTACTCCCAGGCAAAAAGAGGATGGATAGGATTCATGCACATGCCTTAAGTAGATTTCTGGGCAGCGATTGCAAAGAGGGATAGGGGAGTAATGTAGGTGTAGCCTAAGAGGAAACATGATGTAGCATTTCCTGGAATTGCATCTATTGACTCTTTCAACCTCCAAGTGAGCATTGCATTGGGAAGATTGGTTCTCCCTTTTCATCATGTGTGTACTTAAACAGTGGCCGATTTCATGTTGCATCAAACAGGAAATCCTAAACATTCATAAGTGACCAAACAGAGGAAAAGTTTTGCCTTATGTTAGGATATACGTACATGGATATCAGTGGCGGCTTTTCAGGTGAAGTGCCTCTTCACCTATTTTACTCAAAATAAAGTTTTATTCAGTATTTTTTATAATATATTCTTTTTTGCCTTTATTCAGTTCCAAAATACTCAAAATTTTGAATAGATATTAATTCACATGGCGCGCTCAATACGGAAAACAAATCCTTATATGCAAAACTGTGCAAGTGAAGAGCCGAAATGAGAGTGCTTGGAAGTCTGCAGTTTTCCGGCGAGTTGCTATGGTAACCGTGACGTCACCCTCCCCAATCTGCTTGCTGAAGTGAAGTGGTTCAGCTTCACGCGCCTTACCTCTGCATCTTTCAGTTTTTGAGCGTAAAGTCGTGAGAGATCACGGTGGAGTGGGCGGACTACCACGCTACCATGCAGTCTGCTGGGGCTTTTTCCTTGTGGTGCTGTGGTGCATTACTTTCCGAAAGGAATTTGTTCTTTCGTGCTTTGTGATTATTTGTTGAAAGGCTTAGCTGATATTTTAGGTTTGTGTACAATTTAACTGATAGTGATAGTTTTTAGTATGCATCCTGTGGACGACATTGTTTGTAATTTATTGCAAACTCCATTTACTCTGTGGAAAGATGAAGATAAAAGATACATTTTGCTTCAAGGATGACCAACAGATAGATTCACTGACAATTGTTGCCAAGAACAAAATCAAGAAGAGCGGTAAATCTAACTATTAATTAAAAAAAAAATTTATTTACTGAATATAAATGGATTTGCAGCACTTCTGTGTTAATTTTTTTTTTTTTTGGCTCTGCTTACGTTTTAGTAATAAACATTCGGCGTGGAATAAAGACGGATTCTCAGATTTATTAAGCGTAACACGGTCACTTCATAAACATTGTGATTCTAGCGAGCACCTGAAACGCAGATTAATGTTAAGGAATTTTGAAAAAATTCAAAACACCATTGCCGATGCCCTAAGAAAGAATGCTAGGCTTTTGAAAATGCATTTTAACGAAAACGTTCATTTAAATAGACTTTTCCTGCAGACAGTGATTGATGCAGTATTAGTCTATACTGTATTTGAGCAAACAAAAACTAGCATTCCATGGCCATGACGAAAGCATGGGCTCGATAAATCGTGGAAATTTCATTGAATTACTTTAAACCCTGCAATGCGCACTTTGCAGGGGTTTAATACCTTAAAAGTGCAAATATAATAATTGAATTACTTTCATTGGTAATATGAAGAAGTTCTTTAGAAATTGAAAATCAATACAAAAGGATAAAAAACTATTCAAAATGAATTAATTGAATGTATTTCTGAATATATAAACGATCACGTCAAAAATTAAATAATTTTTGATTGTTGATTCGGAAGGTGTATTGGTTGAGGGATTTTTGGGTTTCCATGATGTGAATGAAGATAGAACGTCAGGAGCTTTATACAAAATGCTAGACAAAATTTTGGAACAGTCTGATTACCAACACAAATAAATAGGACAATGCTACGATGGGGCAAGTATAATGTCTGGACACTTAAATGGGCTACAGAAAAAAAAAGTCAAGGATAAAGCTTCTCATTTTTGTTCAATGTTTAGTTCATCATTTGAATCTTGTATTACACCAGAGCTTTTCTAAAATTTCTAAGTGTTCAGTACTTTTGCAAGCCTCAGTGGAATTGCTTTGTTTGTTCACCATTCTGCGAAGCGGTCTTATACACTTATATCAACAACCGCAAGATGCAGACCAACCATAACAGACTATCGAGTTGGTCCTCCACTTCAAAATTTGTAAGTGTAGTTGTTGAAGATTGGAATAAATTGAAGGAAGTGTTCGGATTTCTGACAAATAGCGAATAATCAGACAAAAAATCAATTCATCTTGCCAAGGGGTTTTTGAATGATATGAACACTTTCGAATTTACATTTTTGGCTCCACCGATCTATTATTCAAACTTTTGAAGAAAAAATAACTAAACATAAACTACTGTGTAACTCAAATCAAAAAAAAAAAAAAAAGAAAAAACCTCGTGAAATTTTGAGCCATAAGAGGAACGATGAGTTATTTGAAACACAGTTTGGAAAAGCTAGCAAAATCACAGAAATAAGCACGGGAATATGCTGCTCTTATACAGGAAACAATTTTTCAAAATTATAAACAATTGAATTTTGAAATTTTGGACCATATTCTTATGGAAATGGATATAAGATTTCAAGACTGTAAGAAACTTCAATTTGTCTGACTTGCTGACACAACCAAATTCGAATAATTTAACGCATGCTTTCCCACTCGCGCTCTTGAAAATCCACATTTTTACGGAAACATATTTACTAAACACCAAGGCCTTAAAAATGAACTGAGTCTTGTATATTCCGATGAAAAATTAAGGGAAATATTGACTCAAGAACTCTTTCGAGAGGCATTTTTACAGAAAATTATAAATTGGTTTTCCTCATTTTAACAATTCCATCTACAAGTGTGCCAGTGGAAAGAAGTTTTCTTAAAAGAATACAAACTTGCTTCTCTGGCAAATATTTCTATTCAGGAAGACATTTTATTGATGCTCACGAAGAAACAACCATCTTATTGACGACATAATCGGCAAATTTGCAGCTTTAAAAGGAAGAAAAATTTATTTAATATACAAAAAATAAGTAAGTCCTCATTAAGGGATTTTCATTGTAGACAGTATATATCTTTTCATACTGCTCTTGTACCTCTTCACCTATTTTTCCAACCACGAGCCGCCACTGATGGATATATAATATGAACATGTATGCATAGTTTTCCAGTGTGCCAATTTTCTTCCCATAACAGTTTTAATGAGTACTAACAAATTATCCGGGTTTTTTTTGGTGTAATATTGCAAAAACTAAAACAAAATGTTAGCTTTTGCCACCACTGGTGCCTTCTTCAGGCAGAAGTATTAATCAAAAACAAAAACAGAGTTCCAGTTACACAGGGTGATTCATAAAGAAGTATACAGTTTCAACGTGGTATAAAACAAGAACAATGCAAGATATTTTATGTTACCTGTAACAGAATTGTAGGGGAATGTTTCAAGTTTTTTAGAGACAGTCGCAGATGTTCTATGTGTGCACCCTTGGTCACACGACACACATCGAGCCGGTAATCCATTTCCACCCAAACGCAAGGTAAGATATCTGAATTTTGAGAAAGAAGCTGAAAATGTATGGAATCATTTTCAGCTTCTTTCTCAAAATTCTCCAGACAGCAGGCTGTGAAATCTGCACTTTACGACTCATCCTCCGCATTGATTTTCCTGGGCTTCGTTGAATGGTGGTGCAAACACTATCGACGACTTCTTCCGATACACGCGGTCATCCAGGACTTTTAAGTTTGCACAGAAAAGAGCCTCCTGTGACAGTGTTCTCGTGAAAAAAGGAGGGCCCGTACACTTTCTTTTAGGACACAGCACAGAACACATTTACCTTAGGGGAATCTTGCACGTGTTGCACTGTAAATCTGGGATTCTCTGTTCCCCAAAAGCAAACATTGTGCTTGTTTACCTGACTGCTCACATGAAATGTAGCTTCATCAATGAAAACTAAGTGATCCGCAATATTGTCATTTTCAAAATGGTGCTACATTTCGGCACAAAATTCAAAGCGCTTTGTCTTGTCAAGGTCAGGGAAATTTTGCAACATCTGCACTTTATATGGAATCATTTTCAGCTTCTTTTTTCAAAATTCTCCAGACAGTGGGCTGTGAAATCTGCACTTCACGAATCACCCTCCGCATTAATTTTCCCGGGCTTCGTTGAATGGCGGTGCAAACACTATCGACGACTTCTTCCGATACATGCGGTCATCCAGGACTTTTAAGTTTGCACAAACAGCCCGTAGTTTCAATTTTTTTATGCCAATCGTAGATAGATTTTCTGTTTGGAGGTTCTTTTCCGAATCGCGATCGAAAATGCCATTGCACAACAGTTACAGATTCCGTTTTGCCCAATTCAAGAACACAAAATGCCTTCTCCACTGCAGACACTGCCAGTTTGACTGATAAGTCAAGTGACACATGCGCTATTGCCTATGTCACTTCCCTCAGTAGCGGGACACAAACTTTATGAGTACATCTACCTAACAGTTTGCAGTTGTGGTCCATGTCTTCAACTGTTACTGTTTTACAGCATCTGGAAACTGTATACTTCTTTATGAATCACCCTGTATATTCAAAAATAGACATTTGCTATAGATGTTATGGAACATGTGCGTCATATTTAAGATGTGTGATTAAGGGTCTGCATATTCAGGAGCGTGCACCATACATGTGGGAGGTACATTGGTCTTTCCTTGTTGCGTATCCCTTGGCCAGATAGGATTTTTATAGTCTCTCTGAGGAGGGTGGCTCTGGTGGTTGTGTATCGTGCGATTTTCTTTATATGTCCCTACAAAGGTGTTGCAGAGTTGTTGGTGACTTCATGCGCTACTGCTATAGTGAGAAATCCTCTTTTGGCATCTCTCACTACTTCTCACTACAGCACTAGCATGTAAAGTTGCCAACAACTCTGCAACACCTTTGTGGGGACATTTATAGAAAATCGCACAATACAGGACCACCAGAGCCACCCTCTTCAGAGAGACTATGGAAATCCTATCTGGACATGAGATATGCAACAAGGAAAAGTCAATGGACCTCCCACATGTATGGCGCATGCTCCTGAATACACGCGCTCTTAATCACACATCTTGAATATGACACACACGTTCTATAATATCTATAGCAATACATCTATTTTTGAATACATAAATGGAACTCTGTTTTTGCTTTTGATTAATACTTCTTCCTGAAGAAGCCACCTGTGGTGGCGAAAGCTAGCGTTTTGTTCTAGTTTTTGTAATATTACACCAATAAAAACGGATTTCAGAGTTTTGTTAGTATTTACTGGTGTATACTCAGTGTCAGAATTAGAAATAAATCTACTGGTCCAGTGGGCCACTGGAATTTGCAAACCACTGGTCCACCAAGAGGTCCACTGGTCTGCAAAAAAAAAAAAAAAAAAAATACTATTTTAAAGATATTTACAGTATATGTAGAAAATAACGTATCATTTCAATGGAATCATCTCCAATATTTGTTTTTAAACCTATCATTAGTTTGCAGCCTAAGAGAAAAACCTTACAGCAAGGTAAAAGAAATAGAAATTCATTTTTTTTTAACTTGTGACAAATTGGGAAAAAAGACCCAACAAAACTTACTGGCCATTCGGGCCAGTAGTAAAATCAATAGTTCATTGGTCTGATGGAAGTTTTACTGGCCAATGGCCAGCGGACCACTGGGTAATTCGAACGCTATGTATACCTATCCAATTTTTCTGTTAGTTTTAGTGAGTGCCCGCATTTAATAACAAGGATTTCCATCAGTCCTAAACTCTTCCTTAAAAGAGAAATATGCTGTGTATGCATTCGTTTTGGCTAATTTCATAGGTTAAATTTATGTGCTATTTATAATTCTAATGTTGCATGTAAGCCAATTCTGTTATAAATGGATTTGCAACTTACTTTTCATTGCTATTCTAAAGGTACATATTTTTTTTTTTTTTTTGCGCATTTGTTTTCACTCCTGTGATGTTCTCTTGCATAGTTTTCAAAATAAAATGAATAAATGTATTTTAATATAATGTTTAATATATATGTATGAATGCATTTATGCATGGTGCGAAAATAGGTTGATAATGTGTAATATACTGCATTTATGAATGCATGCATGCATGATGCCAAAACTGACAATACTGATAATATTCATGTGTGCTGATCACTTACTCATGTTGGCTTAGAGCAAAAGTGAGTTGGGCCACTTCTTAGTACACTGGTCAAAGTGTTGGTGTTTGACCATTCGTCTCAGAAGGGTGAGGGTTTGAATCCTGGTGAGGTATGGATGTTGTGTTTGTCTTACGGGTACTGGTTCTCTCCTTTCACTGAAACCAATGGCCCTAAATTAGTGATGGGAGACAGGTTTTACCCCATTGCGTTGCTCACAGAGGTCATTAAACCTTCAGCCAAAAACGGTGAGTTGCAGTGTATGTTGTGCTGGACATATGAAGTTACTATGAAATGCAAACGGAGTATAAACAAATAAAGCAGGGATCGCATTTCTCCTAAAATTCCTAAAATTCCTAATATTTTGTGACCCTCCTTAAATTCCTAAAATTATAACTAAAATTTGCTATTCTTCCTAAAATTTTCGTAAGCTTATTTATTAAAAATACAACCGTTATTAACGCCAATAAATTTATTATTACGGTAAGGTAAAAAGACCTGTTATTGTAGAAACACAGCCTATATGCTGTGCTGCTGAAGGGAGGGAAAATGACGCCATCGAGATGCACTTGCTTCGCGGCGGGCGCTTCACTTTTGTACCTTCGGACAGTTTTCGAGAGTAACAAGAGATCTAAGGGAAAAGGGGAGGGGTCATTTTCACCCCTGGTTTGCGCTTTGCAGACAAACTCCATGGCACGCAGAAGATCGTACTTTATTTTTGGACATGCTTCGTGGAACCTCCTCTTCTGCTGATGTTTTGTTATTGTAAACCGCAGGTGGGTGGAAGCAAAGAGGAAACATGTGGTCTCCTTCTGTAACCTCCGGTAATGACGATGGGATGGTAGCTGAGTGTTATCGTGGTAGGCAGTAGAGCACGTGATCATTAACCTTCGATTGTGCGTCGGCGACAGCGACCTTCGAAACGCAATATATCTCGGCTCCGACTCGCTTTGACTGAACTTGCGTGAGATGCATATGATAGTTTCTGGTTTTGCATCTTTTATGGTGTTCTCTGTGCTGTGTGCAGGTTCAGTTCTCTAGTGGTGACTTGCTTTTTTTTTTTTTATTTCTATCTTCTGACATCCTCGCAGCCAAACTTCGGGAAGTTGTCTGGTTTTGCAATATTGGAACGTGTTTTTGTACTTCCCTTTCATTTTCTGGTTAGTAATACAAGTGTTTAAGATGCCTAAATCCAAAACGGAATTTCAAGATGCGTGGCTCGCCAAAGAATTGGACTGAGTGAAGTTGAAAGAATGGTGTTCTGCAACTGAAACAATATTTTCTGCTAAGTATATATTGTGTTCAGAAATTTTCAATATTTCTAATAGTGGCTTTTCACAAGTAAAAGCGCATCATAAAGGAAAAAATTTGCAGAAATTTCAAAGTAAATTTCAAAATAAGTCCATCCTGAAAGCCTTTGGAGGACGGGATCTTCAGCCCAAAACAAATATTAGTGAAGTACTGAGTCATGATTTACAGTTGGCTAAAGCCGAAGCATTATGGGCCATGAAAGTTGCCAAGGACAATATGTCTTTTGTTTCATGCTCTGAAACAGTTGAACTTTTCAAAGAAATGTTTCCTGATTCTGCTATTGCAGCCAAAATGCAACTTAAAGAAAAAAAGTTGCTTATGTGATATCACATGGATTGTCAAAATATTTTGAAGAGGATTTGAAAAAGACATTGCATCTAGTAGCCCAGGAAAGGTTACTATAGCATTTGATGAAACTACAAATACACAAGTGAAACGGCAGTTGGATGTGTATCTCAAGTACTGGTCTTCATAAATAAATTCAGTTTCTTGTCGATACCTAACAAGCATTTTTCTGGGTCATGCAACAGCAGATATTTTGCTAAAAGAAATTCTTGATGTGTTATCATCCTTCAATATTTTGTTGAACAGAATTATTTGTGTATCCATGGACAGCCCAAATGTAAATAAGTGCTTTTTATGCAAATTCAATGAAGTTGTAAAACAAGAAACAGGCCAGAAATCTTTGAACTAGGTTTTTGCAACCTGCATGTTGTTAGTAATGCATTTAAAATTTTTTTGACAAGCTTAAATATAGATTTTGACGAATTTGCTACTGATGTATATTACTTTTTAAAGAGTAGTGCTGCAAGACGAGAGGATTATAAATCTGTCGAGGATATAACATTGGTCACTGCCAAATTTCTTTTGCGTCATGTCAGCAACAGATGGTTAACCGTTGGTTCTGTAGCCCAGAGGCTCTTGGATCAATGGCTAAATATTACAGAATATTTTTTAAACTTCTTGCCATCTCAAAAAATATTTGAAAAACAACTACGCAATTCAGCAAGGTATAAAAGAATTCACTGTTTCCTGAAAAATGAGCTAACACCTTGCTATTTAGCATTAATTTCATTTTCACACCAAAATTTTGAAAAGTTTTCATTATGTTATCAGAGTGAAGAACCAAAAATACACCACTTAATTCTGATTTAAATACTTTAATGAGGAATGTTATGGCTCAGTTTATCCAAGATGATGTTATTGCAGGGGAATTTGGAGAAGACCTAAAGAATGTAGATTTTGAAAACAAAAATTCATGGAAAAAACTAGGGGAGTTAGAAGTTGGTATGAAGACAAAAGATCTCCTCAGGAATGTTCAGGAGACCAGGCAGAAATTATTTCTCTTAGATATAAGATCATCACTAATTGCAACCACAAAATATTTAAAGTCAAATTTGCCATTCTGCAATCAAAAGCTAAGAGACATAGAAGTTTTAAAGGTAAAAGAACCAAAGAAAGAGTCAACTCAACTTTCAGTCACTGGAGGACTTTCGGAAATAACCAGAATTTCAAGTGTTTTGCATCTTTCTGAGGAACAAATTGATAGAGTAAGAGAAGAGTGGAAACTTTTAAATTGCAATAAGCCAACTCTAGATGAACTAGTGAAATTTTCAGAGGAAGGGCATATTCCAGTGCGGATTGATCATTACTGGCATAATATATTTAGTATTAAAGACTAGCGGAAAAGAAAAATACTCAAATCTTGCTAAACTCATCAAGTCAATTTTAGTTTTACCTCATGGTAATGCTGATGCAGAAAGGGGATTTTCGGTTAACACTGCTCTGTTAATTAAGGACAAGGCTAACTTAAAAGACTCAACTATAACATCATTAAGAATAGTTAAAGGGGCCATTAAACACTATGGATGTGTAAGTAAAGTTCCCATAACAAGAAATTTGTTAAATAGTGTTCGTGATTCACATAAATTTTATAAAGAGTATGTTGATAAGCTGAAGGAAGAAGAATCAAAAAAGGTAAAAGAAAGGAAGCAGAAAGAGAGGGAAAATAAGGAAAAGCAGCTAGAGAAAAAAGAAAAGCTGAGTTTGATGACAAAATAAAAGAAAATGATGCAGAAATAAATAGGCTTAAAAAAGATAAAGAAGCCTCCTAGCAGTAATTCAAGAGGGAACAGAAAGAATGAGAAAAGCTGTAGAAAAACAAAATACTGTTGAAATAGCAGTTGCCTCTAACTTGATCATACAAGGTTCAGCTGAAATAAAGAAAACTGAAAGTAAATTAGTTGTGGTGGAAGCAGAAAAAGATAGGCTTATCAGGAAAAGGTTAAAACAATAATATGAAAAAAATAATTCAGTGAACAATTGTACATAGTTCTTGGTTTTTAATTACCTTTTCAGGATATTATAATTTAATGTGAAACCTGAAAACTTTACTGTGAAAATCGTGAATTGCTTCTGGTTCAACAGCATATTAATGTTCAAAGTGAAACTTGAATGTGGTAAATATGCTTGAATATGATAATAACACATGAAAAGATAAGAACTGAACATTAGAAGTAAATCATACTTAAACTTTAGACATTAGACGTTATGCAAAAAATTTGGGTGTGAACTTCGACCATATATACTAATGGACTGCGCATTGGCAATAGCTGCATCAAAGCCGCCATGGCTCAAACATTGGGCACGTCATCATCAGACTCCAAATTTCGTGTAAAAATGCTGTTATGATTACTAATTTACGCTGCAGAACTTCAGTGTATTATGTGAATGCGCCTCATATATAATGAAAACTCTTCAGGTAAGTTTACTTATGAGCTATATACATGCATGATCGGGTTGTTTACATTTTGTGATTTATAATGTGATGAACATTTGCGAAGAATTTGGAACATGCATTCCATTTTTTTTTCTTAAGTTACTATATTTTTATATCAATAGCTGCAAGTTTCTGGTTAAGTAATTGAACTTTATTGACTTAGGTATTTAATTCGTTTCTTACACATGAAAAATCATAGAACTTTCTTTATTATATCGCTCAGAGCAACCATAAGCACCACAGGTGTAACCCATCTTTTTGACTGATGTCATGTGATTTTATGTTGGAGCCAGAAATTTTGATGTCATGCGCAGTCTATCAGTATATATGGTTGAAGGGTGTGAAGCAAACTCTTTACAATGTATACAAAGTTGTTTTACTAGATGTATACAAATATACATCTAGTTTTTATTGAAATACACTTAAAATTTTCCTAAAATTTTTCTAAAAATTCCTAAAATTCCTTCCTAAAATTTTCCAGAAGTATGCTATGATCCCTGATAAAGAAACAAAATTATAGGTTTTGAGTGTGGAACTTTCAGTACTGAATGCAACATCAGTCTAATTAGCAAAGAGATAGGCTTGTTGAATGAATTTGGGTATTTAAGAATCGTGTGATAGAGAAAACAAATTAAAGGGTGAAATTGCTAGGTGAATGAATTCATCTTTGTAAGTCATAACTGATTTAGGAAGATTTCAGGGGAATGATGGGTTCTCATAAAATTCCTCACACCTACTTTGATGTATGGCAGTGAAACCTGGGTACTGCAGAAGAAACATTAGAGTCGTTTATGTGCTGGAGAGATGCATTACTTACTGGGGATTTGTAGCAAGACACATTCTAAGATCACTTTAGGATTGGAGATGTGTTTTGCAAATGTGTAATGTGAAACGAATGTTGTTAGTAAGGTGGAAACAAATATTCGTAGGAGGTTTGACCATGTTGTGAAAGATTGACTGGTGATGCTTACTAAAAGAATTTATTCAGCCCAGTTCTGGTAGCAGAGAGAGAGAAAGAAGGCAGTCAAGAAAATCATGGGTGGACCATATTGAAGAATATCTGCCTGAGAAAAAGATAATGAGTATGAAGTATAAAAGGTCTTGTGGGAGACGTGATGGATGTCGGTAAATGTTAAGTTGTATGACAAGATCACTGAATGGAAACATTTGGAACATCAATCATAAGTAAAATCTAGTTCCATCAGTTTTAAACTTTAATTTTAATCTTGCAGGTGAGATTTCTTTGGAAAGCTAACTTCTGAATCTCATGGAATAAGTTAATGATTGTATAAGTGTGTCTACAACATAAAAATGTATTTCTAAAATAAAGACTATTTTTGGATCTGTACCAGGTGAGGAAAAAAGCAAAAAAAGCAATTTGTTTTCAACTATACAGTGTTTTTAAAAGGATATATTATATAGATAAAAAATGCAGCAAATTTTATACTGTAAAAGTTGAAATGTACAAATTATTAGAGCTTAGTACTAATAACCCTTTTTTTAAATATTCAAAACCAATAGGTCAAACCAATTAATAGTTCTAAATACTGATGATTGTGATTCTAAAGAAAAAATAGCACATCAAGAATCAAACTGAAATAGTTCAGAGAGGTCCAACTGAGTCTCAATAGAAATATTTGTCACATATCAGAAGTCACAGTATAATATCTGCTGAAGAATACAAATTCACTAATAGCTTCCTCAGTACCAGGCATTTTAACAAAAAATAAAAAGCTCTATAGAAGACTTACCTATGAGAATTATATTATCAAAATCAATTTTCTCTTTAATAAATTTATAAAATATTATATTATTTCCCCTGTATATTTATGAAAAATCAATGTTCAATTAAAAATAGATTAACTGTTATTGAAAGAATATAAAACAAGATTTAATTCAGTTCCACTTGATAGTTTTGACATAAAGTCCTTCCACCCCAGTTCTAATTGCAATAAATTTTATAACTCAAAAATTAAAAGATTTAGAATATTTAAATACTACAAGTTAAATTGATGGTAGTTGAGAACAAGCTAAGTTACATAGTTTTTAAGGCAAATATATTTCAGTCATTACTGTGGTCTTCATCAGTGCGACTACGATTTGTTTTGTTGCCAAATTGAAAAGGTAAGTTTTGTAATGGCAGCTCTGGGTGATGTGATGCAATGAGAGATTTCCAGATGTATGGAACAAAAATGGAAGCTCAGAGTTGCAATTTTTGGAAAATAAAATTTCCAAATTTTCTCTAACCTCAGAACAAAACAATTTTGGAAGGAAGCCAACTTTTTTTTTTCTCTCACTGAATCACGTCACCCGGAGTTAGTGTTACAAAACTTACCTTTCCAATCTGGCAACAAAACAAATTATAGTCGCACTGATGAAGGCCATAGTAATGGCTGAAATACATTTGCCTTAAAAGCTATTATACGTAACTTAGCATGTTCTCAACTACCATCAACTTAACTTGTTTGTTAGTAATTAACTATATGTCAACAAACTTGTCTTCATATTATTTACTGTTTCTCACGTTATTAGTAATTTGAGTACGGGAAACGTCAATATTACAAAAAAAAATTATTTCAACTTGCTACTCATATTCCTTCTCCGATGTTCCCTAAGATAGTTTAGAATTTCGTAATTTGAAGTTTACAAATTTATGTGAAAAATGTCTTTATATGGACACTAAGACGTAGCATAAATTTGGCAAAGTCCTCCAGTATGTAGTGAAAATAGGTATTAAATGATTAACATTATTTCAAATTTTCTTTTAACACAGGATTTATGAAATTTATACAACTTAAAACTTTCGAACCTCTGGACCATGATGAGCTGAATTGGTAATAAGTAATCTTTTTATCGATGATGACTCACTTTTTTTATTCTTGTGGTATAAGCTTCCAAGTTGAAATTCGGTATCATAATTCTTTATTACAGATGATGGCTGCATGTTCTGCTTCCCGTGGCTCAAGATCCCATACTAGTTTGAATTCCTTCATTTTGGAATCATCTTCAGTGGGTATATTTATGAGTTACTTCTCATACTTGTTGTTTCTCGGCCACTTACATCAATTCTACTGGCGGAGTCCGACGTTCCACAGCAGTTGAACTCTTGCGTATGCTATTTTTGGTATTATTGTGCATTCTTAGTCGTGTTCTTATATAATTGGATCATATGAATTTCTGATTCTAAATTATTTTATGTTGCCATCCATTTATTGAAACATTAATAAGTTCTCTTTATGTATTTTTTAATGTTATTTTCTTTTTCAATAAGATATTTCCAAGCGTATGGAAGATTCATTGGATCGTTATTATTACAATTTATTTCCTTAGTTTTTTTCAATTATTACCGCTTCTGAGGTTAATATTTGATTTTTTTTTATGTGACGTTAATAATTTTGCTTCATACCAATTTGGAAAAGCTTCATTTTCAATACAATGATTTATTAATGATGTTTTGTTTTCTTTTTTGTTCCAGTTGGATATATGTTCATTTAATCTGGTTCTAAATCTTCTTTTTGTACTTCCGATGTATATTTTATTTATTTCTTTTCTTTCTATTTCTGTAGAATATTTTTTTGGTATAGAATGTACACCGGCTTTATCAAGCATTGATCTTCTTTCAACGAATCTTCCATACGCTTGGAAATATTTTATTGAAAAAGAAAATAACATTTAAAAAATACATAAAGAGAACTTTATTAATGTTTCAACAAACGGATGGCAACATAAAATAATTTAGAATCAGAAATTCATATGATCCAATTATACCAGAACACGACTAAGAATGCGCAATAATACCAAAATAGCATGCGCAAGAGTTCAACTGCTGTGGAACGTCGAACTCCGCCAGTAGAATTGATGTAAATGGCCGAGAAACAACAAGTATGAGAAATAACTCATAAATATGCCCACTGAAGATGATTCCAAAATGAAGGAATTCAAACTAGTATGGGATCTTGAGCCACGGGAAGCAGAACATGCAGCCATCATCTGTAATAAAGAATTATGATACCGAATTTCCACCTGGAAGCTTATACCACAAGAATAAAAAAAGTGTGCCATGGTTAGTACGAGGTTGAACCGCCATGAACTGCGTCACACTGTGCAATTCTGGCATGGAGTCTGTCGTACAGATGTTGGATGTAAGTTTGAGGTATTGAGTTCCAAGCATAATCAACCTGGACGCGTAAATCGGGGATGGTCGTGGCTGGTCGTAAAGATCGGATAAGTCGTCCCATAAAATCCCACACGTGCTCAATGGGGGACAAATCCGGTGAACGTACAGGTCGTGGAAGTTGTCTCGCACCCTGAAGTGCATGTTGCGTTGCACGTCTCGTGTGTGGGCGTGCGTTATCTTGCTGAAAAACACCACGATGGACCGACCTTACAAATGGCACCACAACGGGCTAAATGATGTTGATGTAGGAAGGCCTGTTTAACGTACCCGGTACAAACACTAGTTATGTACGGAAGTGATAGCTGATCGCTTCCCACAGCAGGAGACCAGGTGTAGGCCCTGTGTGTCGCTGGCGGATGCAAGAATGGTGGAGACGCTCCCCTGTGCGTCTGCGAACACGTATACGGCCATCGGAGGCTCCCAAGCAGAATCAGCTTTCATCGCTGAACACGACAGATCGCCATTGCGTTCTCCTGTGCAGACGTTGGTCACACCACTGCAGCCGTTCCTGACGGTGGGCTGGAGTCAGAGGTACACATGCCAGAGGCACACGTGCACTTAGTCCTGCATCCAGTAGACGGTTGCGGATTGTTCGCACAGTCACCTCAGGCGCAACGGCAGCTCGGATTTGCGTCTCAGTGGATGTTCTGCTTGACAACGCCGCTCTTCTTATGCGTCGATCGGTCCGCTCATCAGTCCGTCTGTGACTCCCGGTTCCACGTCTTCTCGTGTGGGAATGTTCCTCGGACCATCTACGCCACCATTGTACCACCACCGATACTTCCCGTCCAATTCTCTCCGCAATACGACGATACGACCACCCGGCCTCGCGGAGTCCGACCAGACCTCGCTCAAAGTCCGATAACTGCTGAAATCGTATACGTCTTCCATGTCCAGGCATTGCAGCTTCTTCAGGGTGTTCGCACGTGTCCGTACGCCGACGACTGATTACATTCACTTCGCCGTACTCCTTAAATACCACCGACGATAATTTGCATATTATGCCGTGCTGTGGCGTTAGCGCTCACCAGTTGGTCCCGAAATTAACATCACACCTACGTAACCTCGACTCCATTAACATATGTAAATTTCATGATCGTCCGCCAATTCCTTCGTGGTGTTCTTTTTTCATTTTCTGCCAGTGTATATGCAATATTTACACATTTGAAGATGATGTAAGATTTTCAATGTTTGCATCGATTTCAGCAATTTTTTTCCTATTCTCAGAAATTTTTTGGCGGAAAGCATTTGATTTTGACAACAGTGTGAAATCAGACTTTTTTTTTCAGCTATTTGGGCCATACCATCAGCATCCTGAGTCATAGACTCGCAAGCCTTTTGTAACCTAATTTTTCCCCCTTAAGCAACTGATTTCTTCACTAACACCTTTTCATTTCCTGTCCCTTTCTTCTTCAGGCTTTTGCTTTTTCTGATCCTCAAAATGTCTTATATACCGCATTCTAGCAGCCTTGCAACTGGCTAGCAATTCTTTACTTATGTTGATAGAAGTGACACTGCCAGCTCTTTGGATCTCCTCATAAACCATCCAAAGTGACGTGAATGACTGTTTTTTTCAAATTCTCAACAAGCATTTGTTTGTTTACAGGATAGCACGTTCAATACCCGCTTGTCCATGGGAAAGACAAAACAAGCCTCACAATGTACCACAACTCTGCAGTCTTTCTGGTTAGACAGGAACTTGGCAAAGAAATCATCAAGACGGTATACATTTCTATTATATGACAAAAATTCACTCTGATTTTACCACGGATGTAGGAATAAGAGGAGACGTTGTCGCCAACTCTTCCCATGCTAGCAAAGTGAAGCCGGGTTTGTACGCTTCCGCGGTGAAAGTAGTATCGCCAGCTTTGGCGTGGTTACCCTCAAGATGCAAAAGCAGACGATTTTCCGTAGGAAAGCACAAGTGAGACCCTGTTCGTTTTCTTAAGATTTTACATTGTCGTAAATTATAAGCGAAATGGAAAAGCAGTGGAATAGGTTTAAGAGACTCTTAGGTTTACATGAAAGGAATTTCAGTACAAAAACTTAGATTTTCATGGAGAAAAACAGATCTAAAAAAGCGTCTTCGTAACGACAGACGTATATGAACTGACGATTTAAAATGGGTTTACACTAAACATAATTTTATAAAACATTTAAAATCTTTCTCTGTCTTAGCGGATTATCGTAAAATATTGTTTTTCATAGAAATTGTAATGGTCGAGCTTCAGAGAATTTGTATTATGAGTGAAATTTTCAAAAGATCGCACTTTAAAGGGAGTTAACACTTCTACCATGTTGTCGGGAGGAAAATTAAGGTAAACAGCGACATTCCACGTATGTTTTACTTTAAGAACAATTATGATTGTTCTTAAGTAAATGAACAAGGGGAGGGGGAACAATATTCCCATTGAACATTATTGTTTAAAAAAACAAAAATTCATGAAATATCTAGATTTTATTTCCAAGCCTTTATAGAAAATATGATGAATCTACGAGCTTGTTCAAAGAAATTTAAGAAATCAGACACAAAATATGACGTTACTGTGTCTTCATTTTATTTTTTATAATTGCTTTAAGTATTTGACTGATTTTAGTTTCTTCTAATGTAGGTAGGAAATTCCAACTGGTTTGGTTAAAACTGTGGTGGGCTTCAAGGTATGAATGTAAATAATTTTGAAACTACAGGCCTTAATAGGAAGGGAACTTTTTTCGGGGAGGGGAAGGTGGTACCTTTTTAAAGGGTGCAGTTTCAAAATATAGCAAGAAAATATACAAATTATTAGTTTGTGGAAATAGGATTTACAAGTCCTGCTGATAGTAAAGAAAATCTGACTTGATAAAATCAGATTTACATAAGCAGCAGAAATAATTCCTACTGTAAGATCTCTTTTAAAATAAATCCAACTGCATTCAAAATGTTATACTTCTAATAAACGTCACTATTAACAGAGGCACATTCATAATGTAATAAGTTAATAGCTTTTAAGTAGTAAATGAAATAAACGTGGCCGCCCCGGTGGCGCGGTGGTCTAAGGCGTTGGCCTCTGATCATTCGTCCGTAAGGGGTCCGGGTTCGAATCCCGGTCAGGCATGGATGTTGTGTTTGTCTTACGGCACTGGCTCTCTCCCTTCCCTGGAACCAGTGACCCTAAATTAGGGACGGGCGACTGCTTATAGCCCATTGAGTTGCTCACGGTGGTCGTTAAACCTCCAATCAAAAAAAAAAAAAAAAAAAAAAAATAAACGTGTGTATATAATAAGGATTTTTAATTTGGTTTTTGAAATATACGTATACCATTTATGAGCAAGGTTATATTTATTAATAAAGAATTCATTGAGGATAAATCTTGCAGTTTGTTGCTAGCACAACATATGTTCAAGAATAGGAAAATCTGATCACATAAGGTGTGGTTAATCAACACAACAAGGTGATTAATTTTAGCTCTAATGACAAAGAGCATTGTTACCAGCAGCCCATATGCTAATACACATTTAACCTACATTTTATGGCCACGAAAATTAATGGATAACTAATCAGAAGTGCATGGGAAATATAGAAGTGCAAATTTTCTGCCATCAGATACTAAATCATCTTTAGTTCACTGTTATCCATGTAACATCTCCAGTACCAAAATCTGATTTCCAAAAATAATGCTGACCTTTTTAGCTAGAACTTCTTATGACAGCCTATTTCATCTGATTAGTTAAGTAAAGTTTTCGCTCAAGTAATTTGTTTACCATAACTATATATTTTCATGTATTGCAATTAATATCTTTATAATTTTATGCTGTTATATTTTTACTTCAGCAGAATTCAAGATTTCTTCCCATTTCTGTCATCAAAAAGCCTAGCTGTTAGCTACATTTCACACTCATTATGTACATTGTAAGCCGTAGAAAATATGTAAGTACTATCATTTCCTAATGGGGGTTCAATATACCTCTAGTTACACAAGACAAAGAGAATTAGCTAGTTAGAACATGAAGAAATATCATTATGAGTTGATGACCACATACATATGAAACTGCTTGAAGTTTCATATGTATGTGGGCATCAACTCATTTTTATAAATGAGAGAAAAGAAAAGCTTACCCAACAATATTTGTAGCTGGAACACTTAGCTTACTGCTACAATTCTGACCATTAAAGACAAATATTTGTATTGAAATTTATATGTAAATCCAATACAAAACACATCTCAAATAGTTAAATCTCATCTTCAGTAACCTTCACTAGCAGCAGCAAAATGCTTTCCTTCACATACCACACCAGGCATGAGTGTCTTTTCTCTTAAAAGGCTTAGTCCTTCAGTCCTAATAGGAAAACGAAAATGAAGGGTAGTGGATGCATGGATACACAACAAGAATACCAAAGAATATAAAAAATATATATCATCATCATCAAATCTGTCAACAACTATCAAAATACTGGCGTACAAGAGATTTACACTGATGTGCAAAACAGTACAGGCTAATTACACTGAGCTAATCAGAACATGAACTGTGAGCAAATAAACCACAATAAATATTTTAATGTTTCAGCTAACACAATTGCAAACTGTTGACAAAACAGAGACAGGTGATAAGCTTGATAGACAAAACACACATGGCACACCAACTGTGCAAGGAATGACCTTTTAGCTACATCTCACTGATTTTGCCAAAAAAAGAGTTAGATATGATGTAAATGAAGAAAAGGTAACAAGAAGGACTTTAAATATCAACAGAGAACCAAAAGGGTTTAATTAGAGCATATACGCTGTAGAGCATTAATGCTGTAATTAATATAATACAGAAAAAGCAGATTATTCATGAGAGAGTTAAAATGCATGAAAACAATGTTTAATCTCAGAACATATACATGCATTACAGAATAGCAACTAAATCAGGTAAAGAAAAACATTTGGTACCAGAAGTGAATGAAATATATGACTGATAGCTTATTTATGGAATATCAAAGTAACTGATGATCCTAAAATGTTTACTGCTCTGTAAAATGAATAAGAGAACATGGTGTTTTAGAATACCAAAAATGTGCAGTTACTAGAAATGGGGTGGCTGAAGAGAATCAAGTCTATTTTTGGAATGAACAGGAAATACAGGTAATTTAGAGATGTATGATTGCTGTGTTAATAACTATAATGTATTTCCATGTATTATGAGAATATTTCTTCAAAAATCAAAATGTGCATACATATGTTTACAGGGTCATAGCTTGAGAGGGGCCAGAAGTGCAAATCTTCACTGTAAAGTACTCATGTTCAGTCACTTTCAAATGTTTCTAGTTCATTTGTGTCTTTTACTTCTATTCTTTTTTTTAATCTTTTAAATATCTGTGCATCCTTTGTGTTTCAAATTTCACATCTACGGTGTTTAGTATCACCATCATTTTATGTTTCACATACAAAGTGGTTTTGTTCTGAATCAGGAGATATTAACAGTGATGTTTTGCATTGTCATACACTATCTACCAACAAGTAATTGGACACCCCTGCAACCGACGATATCTGCGGTCCTGATACACATCACGGCCGCCGACGTTAAATATCGTGTGGGAAACAACAACGCAACCAGTTGCATGCAAGATGCCACGCAGTTCGGAGCTCTCTGATTTCGAGGAAGGTGTAATCGTCGGGTATCACAGAAATGGCCGATCCATACGTGACATATCCAGCGAGTAGAAGTACCCAAAATCGACAGTGCCCTACGTGATTGGCAAGTGGAAGATCAGAGGTGAGTGTCGGAATGTGCCCCGACCCGGCACATTCCGACCACAAAACTGGGAGTTAGAGACCGACGCCTGCTGGCCACAGAAATTCGGAAGAACCGCACCAAATCGATGGGCCACATCTGCGAGGAGTTTCAACATGCATCCGGGAGTGTTCTTTCGATGAATACCATCCGTAAGGAAGCCCATCTGCTCGGTTATCATGGACGTGCTGCCGCCCTCAAGCCTTTGATCACCAAGTCTAATAGCGCTGCTCGGCTAACGTGGTGCAAAGAACGACGACAGTGGACCGTTGAACAGTGGAAACAGGTTCTCTTGAGCGACGAATCAAGGTTCACCCTCTACCGTTCGGATTGAGAGTCTGGGTTTGGCATCTGCTTGGAGAACGTCTCCTGCCGGAATGTATTGTGACAAATGTGCAGTGCCGCCCCGGTGGCGCAGTGGTCTAAGCGATGGCCTCTGATCATTCGTCCGAACGGGGTCCGGGTTTCGAATCCCGGTGAGGCATGGATGTTGTGTTTGTCTTACAGCACTGGTTCTCTCCCTTCCCTGGAACCAGTGACCCTAAATTAGGGACGGGCGACTGCTTATAGCCCATTGAGTTGCTCACGGTGGTCGTTAAACTTCCAATCCAAAAAAAAAACTGTGCTGTTCGGCGGCGGTAGAATTATGCTATGGGGTCTTTCTCCTGGTATGGCACGGGACCCTTGGTCGCAATTCCTGGTAGACTCAACGCCGAGACCTACTGCACCACTTTGGATGACAATGGGCTTCCTACGTTGTGGCAATTTTACGGGGTGGACCCATGTTACTTTCAAGAGGACAATGCTACCTGTCGTGTTGAGAGGTCCACCATGGCTTGGTATGGTGACAATGGGGTTAATTGAATGGACTGGCTTGCGCAGAGCCCGGACCTTAAACCTATCGAGCACATCTGGGACTTGTTGGAGCTTCGACTTAAGGGGTGCCCACACCGTCCGAAATTGGTAAAGGAACTGACCTGTATTCTCCAAGCCGAGTGGAAGAAAATACCGCTAGCCGTCGTACAACGCCTAGTTGATAGTATACCCGGAGGATCGCAGCTGTAATAACCGCTCGTGGAGGCTCCACTAACTATTAAAGGTGAATAAACTTCGTTTTTCTTTGCTATCACAGGTGTCTAAATTACTTGTTGGTAGATAGTGTATAATTCCAAGAAACAGTTAGTGCAGTGTCTCACATGCAAAAGTCACTGTTTTAATGTCCTCTGCTAATCCAGATAATCTGTATTTGTACTTTCAGTTTTAAATAAAAGAGCTCCAGTTCTATTAACTGATCTTGTAGCACACTATCAAAAACACCTTGTCTATTAGTTTAAAATGAGTATTTACTAGCAATGGTCAAATCTGCAATTTGGTATACTGGTCAAGCCCTAAAGCAGGAAAAAAGAAATAGATGAACTTTTGGTAAATGTAGGTAATTCCTAACCCCTATCGTTGTTGTTTATAGTGCAAAGTTTTTGGATATGAATTGTCATAATTATAGGTGTGTTGTTAATAATTCAAAGACGATTATCTTAATAATGTAGTTATATTGAACATCCTTTTAAACGTGGCTCAGTTTCAAACAGGTTCTCTGGAGCGACGAATCAAGGTTCACCCTCTACCGTTCGGATGGCAGGGTCTGGGTTTGGCATCTGCTTGGAGAACGTATCCTGCCGGAATGTATTGTGACAAATGTGCAGTGCCTCCCCGGTGGCGCAGGGGTCTAAGCGATGGCCTCTGATCATTCGTCCGAACGGGGTCCGGGTTCGAATCCCGGTCAGGCATGGATGTTGTGTTTGTCTTACGGCACTGGTTCTCTCCCTTCCCTGGAACCAGTGACCCTAAATTAGGGACGGGGGACTGCTTATAGCCCATTGAGTTGCTCATGGTGGTCGTTAAACCTCCAATAAAAAAAAAGTCCAGAAAAATTTGCTGCAACTTTTGTAAACAGATCTGTATAACCTAGCATCTTTTTAATTTTCCTACAAATTTAGAACATTACATAATATGCTAAAAGCAAGCAAATCACAGCAAAATATACAGTTTTCATTCACAGTAAATTGCAATGGACAATTGAATCCCAAAGAACTTAATTAAACCTAGTAAACGGAAAATAAAGGGATATTAACAGGTGGAATGACATACATGGTATTTTCTTTTTAAACTTATTTGCACAGCTGAATGCCACGCAGGATCCCATGGAAAGTGAATATGAACAAGGTAAAGTATGTAGTCAAACACAGAAAAAAATCTACGCCGACAAACCAGTTTAACAAAAAATATGAGTTTCTAAAAATCACAAATTTTCAATGCTTTCCTATGGCAGACACGGCCAAGCACGCGGAGGGATATCATAGCAGTTAACAGGTGCCGCCCCGGTGGCGCAGTGGTCTAAGCGATGGCCTCTTATCATTCGTCCGAACAAGGTCTAGGTTCGAATCCCGGTGAGGCATGGATGTTGTGTTGGTCTTACGGCACTGGCACTCTCCCTTCCCTAGAACCAGTGACCCTAAATTAGGGACGGGCGACTGCTTATAGCCCATTGAGTTGCTCACGGTGGTCGTTAAACCTCCAATCAATCAAAAAAAGAAAAAAAGGTAACAGGTTGGCTGCAGAAATCTACGGTTAAGGCGCTCCTATATTGAACTCTTTATATTGCATCACATGAGGGATGCAGCAACCAGTTTCCCAGATTGGTGAAACGCGGCTCTACTATAGAAGGAAACTTGTACCTCTTCTGCCAGACACCTTTTTTTTTATAGCAAAGCAATGATAAATACAGACTTATTGAATGATTTTATTTCTTTCTGGGTATGACAGTTCCGGATTTAACATATGAAAATGAGACGCACGCTAGTTGTGCAGAGTAATGTAACAGTGCTGGCCTTTCATTATTGAAATGGACGCCCCGGTGGCGCCGTGGTCTAAGGCGCTGGCCTCTGATCATTCGTCCGAACGGGGTCCGGGTTTCGAATCCCGGTGAGGCATGGATGTTGTGTTTGTCTTACGGCACTGGCTCTCTCCCTTCCTCTGGAACCAGTGACCCTAAATTAGGGACGGGCGACTGCTTATAGCCCATTGAGTTGCTCACGGTGGTCGTTAAACCTCCAATAAAAAAAAATATATTGGAATGTGCTACTGGCATCGCTTCATAACACTTTTGTATTATGCATCAGATGTTCATGAAGTTTGTTGTAATCACCTATGTTGTCTGCTTAGTTGAATTTGTGATCATACCACTAACTGGGTGTTTTCGAGCTGTTTGTGAAGGATACTGTATTATCTCTTATATTTAGTTGGTGAAACCCATTTTTTCTAATCCAAGTCTCTACCTCAATGTTCCAACATAACTAATCCTGCATCATTAGAATTCAGTTCAATAGCTAATCCACCTACCAAATAAATATAAGAGATAACACAGAGCCCAAACTCCAAAGAGCTAACATATAATTGGACTCATTAGTATCTAGTGAATTCAGGAGTGGTGGTGCTTGAAGGAAGTTCTTGTATTATCTTGTTAAAGTCGTCTTTACGAATTTTTGAAAAATTATTTTCCGCCTTGTCTACTAGTGATTGTGTATTTACAGTGGTTCCCCCTTTTTTTTAACCAGTAAGGCATGAGCAAAGGAGCAAAGGTGATAGTCTACAGGTATTGCTTTAAGGTGGCTGGCTTAAACAGAAAGATCGCTTTAGAAGACACAAAACTAAACAAGAACAAATTTCCTAGCTGTGTAATAGTCAACAGAAAAGCAAAGTTATGGAATGGTAAGAAACTAATATATATTTTTTCTCGAAACAATAAATACAATAAAAAATTAAACATACATAAATACCTCTATTTGGGAAAGCCAGATCAATCGGACAATCCTATCCATGTGAGATGTGACGAAGGACATTTGGCGCGTCGTCATAAGATATACAGTTACGGTTAGAGTATTGCAAATTGCCCAATCTTCCCCTTCTCAAAATTTTCTGTTTTTTCCTGGGAATATTCGCATGTTTCCAGAGTCATATCACCTGACTATCATATACCGTGGCTCAGGAACAGCTTTCATTGCTTTCAGTCCTCGCTCACGGAAGTAGCTAGGTATTTGACAGTCTATTCTCTCCAAGGTCTTTGATTATGAGATGTCTGATTGCTACGTTAATTATCATAATTTTCATCCAAAGACCTTTAAGATACATAGACTAGAAAACCGTAAGTTACCCGTGGAAAATTTGAAGTTCAGCTTGGTCGGGCAAGAATCTGTCACATCTCGTTGTTTACTAAAGGCGTTCACGTGTTTATATCAGTTAGATCAATTTTTTTATACGTATAACTAGTAGGACTTATCATTTTTGTCTTTATAATAGCATGTATATATTGTAAAGTATTTCAGAAAATAATATAGCGAGATTTAATGAGCTAAAAAAAATTTCAATTAAACAAAGCACTTTTTAATGAGCTACCAATTTTTCAATTTAAACAATTCTCTTTTAATCCCCAAGATTTGAAATTATCTAAACTCTAAATTACGTGAAGGGGGAAGAACTCTAAATTGCGGCTTTGTGGTCCATTGAATATCTGCAACCGCGCAAGAATCTAAAACGCAGTAAGATGGCGGTGCAGTATTGAGATTAGAGGATGTCTTAAAAAGGAAACGGAGGAGAAAATTTATTAGCCTAGAAAGAAATGTACCTAAAGTTGTTTGCAAGATTTTGAGATAAGTTTAGCAATTTGAAATATGATATTGTCCTTGTGTGCTAACGTAGACCCTCATTTTGCAGAAATTGTCACCCCATTGTTTTTAAATTCCTGACATATTTTTATATTTTCATTTCAGAACATCAAAAATCAGTGGATTGTGTTTACAAAAAAAAAAAGAAGTACAGTTTTGAAAAAAGAATTATGTATGTTCTATTACCCCAGCAAAATGGGATAAAATTACTTTTTTCTAAAGAGATGGATAAAGGAAAAGCTTTTCTTGTTCATGAGACGTGTGTGGAATACTCCATGTTGAATTTCCTTTAAACATTCTTGATATTTGTCATTTAGAAACTTGTGATTCCCTAATGCACAAGCTTTTACATATGGTATTTTTTTCCAAGGTTAGTTTCTGCAGTGTGTGTGTGTGTGTGTGTGATCATTTCCAAGGTTTTTTTTTTTCTTGCAAATGCAAACCATCAGTGCTGGATTAGGGGGAGGAGAGGGGTAGATGGACAAATAGGCCTGGGGCTCACCATGACCAAAGGCCCTAAAGACATGCCTGGGTAAATAATAGATAGAGAGATGTTTGTAAAATAGTTTTACTTTTGTTTTCTATGATTTCCACCTGGTCAGAAACAGAGGCTGGAAGATGAACAAATTTTAAGGCAGTGATGGCTTGCCAAGGGTAAAGCTTTCATGTCACTGTGTGCAGCAGGCTCGGTGAGACAATTTCAGCATTTTCATTTACATACACCTAATTTCGACTTGGAACCATAAATAATCGAAATCCCCTGTGGCTTTATATTGCGTAACAAAAAAAATGCTGTTTATTCTGAAATCACCTGGCATACTATTAGGAATTTTATAAAGTATGTTTTGAAATCATGGAACATACTCTTTTGCTTTTCTTTATTTTTAATGACAGATCATATAAAGTGTTCATGTCCTCTTAGATGCAAAACATACAGGATATGATAATGCTTGGTATGTGCAGATAACACAGGTGAGTGCCAATGTCATTCAGTATTTAATTCATGATTGTATGCAGTAAATGTAACAAAAATAAATATTTTTACAATGGCCGTGAAGCGAAAAATAAAATCTAATTGTTTCCCAATATGGATTCCATGACAAAATATTCTTCAGTGGAAGAATCCGCTTAAGACTTGATTTTAAAGAAAGTAAAAAACATTTCACATATTGTTCCAGACACTCCCTAGTACATGATAAGGTCTTCAAGAGCGTGAAGTCTCCTTTCACATGTTCACAAAAAAAAATCTAGTTTTGCATGACATATGTAGTCTGACGGGACTAAAAATTCCATCTAATGTAGTGTGTGCTGCAGGAAATTCACAATGGAAAGGTAAACTTTCAAGGGATATGCTCCTTGATACTGATGAAAAACCTGATACGCATAATAAATGTTCCAAGCAATTAACACAGAAAACTGGAGTTCCTGACCATACCCTCCTTCATACAGGTGAAGAACTTTATCAGTGTGATATGTGTTCAAAGAATTTCACACAGAATTGTGACTTTTCCAAGCATTCGCTTCTTCATACAGCTTCAAAAACTCACAACTGTAATGTGTGTTCAAAGCAATTTCTAACGAAAGGTTACCTTTTGAAGCATAAGCTCCATCGTACTTGTGAAAAAGCTCATCAGTGTGATGTGTGTTTCAAGCAATTCACAAGGAAAGCTGCATTTTCTCAGCATATGCTCCTTCACACAGGTGAAAAACCCCATCAGTGTGATGTGTGTTCCAAACAATTTACACAGAAAAGTGCACTTTTTCGGCACATGCTCCTTCATACAGGTGAAAAACCTCATCAGTGTGATATGTGTTCCAAACAATTCGCACAGAAAGGTGCACTTTCCCGGCATATGCTCCTTCATTCAGGTGAAAAACCTCATCAGTGTGATGTGTGTTCCAAACAATTCACACGGAAAAGTGACCTTACCAAGCATATGCTTCTTCACACAGGTGAAAAACTTCATCAGTGTGATGTGTGTTCCAAACAATTCACACAGAAAGGTGCACTTTCTGAGCATATGCTCCTTCACACAGGTGAAAAACCTCATCTGTGTGATGTCTGTTCCAAACAATTCGCACAGAAAAGTTCACTTTCCCAACATATGCTGCTTCATACAGGTGAAAAACCTTACCAATGTGACGAGTGTTTTAAACAATTCGCACGGAAAGGTGCGCTTTCCCAGCATATACTCCTTCATACAGGTGAAAAACCTCATCAGTGTGATGTGTGTTCCAAGCAATTCACACAGAAAGGTACCCTTTCCCAGCATATGCTTCTTCACACAGGTAAAAAACCTCATGAGTGTGATGTGTGCTCCAAGCAATTCAGGCATAAATGTGCACTTTCCCGGCATATGCTCCTTCATGCAGATGAAACACCTCATTAGTGAGATGTGTTTTTCCAAGCAATTCACACAAAGAAGTGCCCTTTCCCAGCATATGCTACTTCATACAGATGAAACACCAGTAAATGTATAGTTTGGCATACTAAATTATTTGGCCGCAAATATTGGAGGATTTCAAGAAAGTGAGACTTACAAATTTAAAGTATGCAATTTCATATCAAATGGAGAAAAAATTTCATATTTTAAATGCATTTTTAAGATTTTTACTGTAAAACTAACCTCCAAGTACGACGATATGAACACCAGATGCTGCAAGCTTAGCACAACAATGCAGTGACCTCGTCAGCCTTGACTCCGGTGAAACGATGGCCTCATTTCGGTGGCCATTTTGCTGGTGGAAGAGTGCAAGAAGAATGGGGAACATTCTTGCCAGGGAAGTGTTACATTTTGTAGTGCTATGCTGCAGAAAATAGCTAATCATTTCTGTCTCAGTTTTTCACGTCACAATCTGATAATTTCTTTTTGTTTTTCGTGTATGAATCTTTGATGCTCCATTTATGAACTAATTTCCTCTTCAATGTTTTTTTTTTAATCCAATTTGAATAAATTGCAAACCAGGCCATCAGTAAGAAGAGCAAAACTCATTTTCCAAAGGCATGCAAGTTCCGTTGCAGAGAGCACAACATCTACTTTAACATTTTTCTAGAAGAAATAAAAGCACCTGCATACTGTCTATTTGGTATCAAGGAATCATATTCGTAAGATTGAAGCAATTGTCACCATGTGTTTTGACAAACTGCGAACGAAATTAAGAACTATTTTTTGTCATGTAGCACTACAGTATGGAATGCTTTCCTGGCAAGAACATTCCCCGTCCCTATAGTATTCTTCCGCCAGCAAAAGGGCTGCTGGAACGAAACCTTCGTTTCTGCAGCACAAAGCTTGACGTGATCGCCGCAGTGCTATTCATATCATCGTACTTGGTGGTCAGTTTTACAGTAAAAATCTTTCAAATGCATTTTACAGATGAAATTTTTCCACCATTTGCCATGAAATTACATACTTTAAAATCTAGACTTCTCACTTTTTCAAAATCCTTCAACATTTGCGGCAAAATAGTTTAGGACGTTACACATTTACTGAAGCACCTTCATCAGTGTTATGTGTGTTCCAAGCAATTCACATTGAAAGGTTCCCTTTCCTAGCATATGCTGCTTTATACCAATGAAAATTATCATCATTGTGATGTGTGTTTCAAGCAATTATCTATGATGATATGAATTACTAAAGTAATATTAAGATTTGTGTTAAGTTGACAATTAAATATTTGAATACGAAAGTAAAAAACATGATCTAAAGACATGCACATCAAAAATTAGCTCACGATTACTTAATGGTTACTACATTTAATTACTGGTTAAAAACTCATGACAAGCTAAAGTAATGATATTTACAATGGCAAGATCTTTCGACCTTACTAAAGGTCATCATCAGGCCAACAACCTCCACAAGAGCAGTGGGCTGGAATTAAATACATGTGTCAAATGACGTAGATCAATACATGCACAGTAGGGTGGAGTGAAAAAGATTTTTTTTCAACAATCACTTTTGGGCTTTGTGGAAAAGTTGCTCTTAGACCACACAATAGCAACTGTAAAAAATTAATAATAAATTTCATTATACTGCCAAAAGGCCCCCAAAGTTTTGAAAAATAGGTCAAAATTGTGCAATAAAGAAGGGTATTATAATTAAAGAAAACACACTAACATTACATTGCAATCACATTGTCATCACATACAATCACATTGAAAATCTCATCACATACAATCACATTGGTTATATTAGCAATCAGTAAAATATAGTCTTACAATGGTCTATATTGCATGTTGGTGTTAAAAACTGGCATTTGTTTGGGAGACTCTAAACCAGTTTTAATAAATCCATCCCCTCTGGAAGGTCCCCAAACTGCAGAAGAAGCTTCCATTACTAGTTTTACACACCTTTCATTGGCTTAAGTATGACACAAGGGAATTTCTTGATGTGTGGCTGTGTATGAAAGTGTAATTGTTCCTACTCTGATGTATGGCAGTGAAACCTGGGTACTACAGAAGAAACACAGGTGTTGTTTGTGTGCTGGAGAAATGCGTTACTTACGGGGGGGGGCAAGACACGTTCTGATCATGTGAGGAATGAAGATGTGTTGCAGTTGTGTAATGTTAAGCAAAATGTTGTTAGCAAGGTGGAGACTAATATGGTTCGTCCATGTTGAAAGAAGGAGTGATTAGATGCTTACTAAGAAAAACATTGCAGCCCAAGTAGCTGGAAGGAAAGACAGAGGAAAGCCAAGTAAGTCATGGGAGGATCAGATTCAGAAGTGTTTGCATGAGAAAAAGATCATGAGGATGAAGTATAGAAGATCTTGTGTGCGTCTTTGTGACGGATGTCAGTGAAGCTCGAGTTGTATGTCAAGATCGCTGTAAATGGAGAAGTTTAATACGACAACAGTAAGTAAATAATCAGTTAAAAATTATCTGTTTTTTTCTTTGTGGTGCTAACCTCTGAATCCCAGAGAACAGCTCAGTGATATCTATGTATGTATGTATGTATGGTAATATGATATCTGTAGTTTTGGGATTCGGGATGCACCCTGAATAAACTTGATTATCTAAATCTTTGGTTAAGGGTGGTTCAGTGACAGTCACTTTAGCCCAATGTATGATATCAATGTTGTCAGTAGCTTCAAAGTTGAACTTAGGAATCTCAAGAGTACAAATATTCCTTGAAGGGTTCTTTTCCTGACATGCTTTTAAACTTCTGTGCAATGCCAAAACTTTTATGTTCTCCCTGTCATCAGCTAACTTGGCAATCAGAATATTTTCAGGATGTCCGAAGAACCCGTTTGGTTGAATTACTGGTTCGATGACCACCTTTATTGAGTTTGGTAAATACCTTGACAACATCATGGTTTGATGCAAATCAGGTCGAAAAATGTGGTTGCCCAGGGCGACCAAAAAAATTGTCCAGGCCACCGTGGAAACATCACCGAAAGACATGTACCATAATTTTCGTAGTATAATCTGTGGATAAACACCAATTTCAAACAAAAAACCGTTTTTGCGGCTGTTCAATTTTTAAAAAATCTGCAGAGTAATTGTGCAGGAGAGAGGGGATGTAATTGAAAAAGGAACTCTCGCAGAAATTTTTTTCTCAGTCCAAGAGTTTGTATGAAGCGAAGAGGGGTTGGGGAAGATGTGTCATAATGAAAGACCGAGAAAGTTGTAGGGAGGATGGCGGGAGTTATTTTGTCTTCATATAATTGAGAAAGACAAAATGCAGACAGTGCTTGTGCCCTCTCTTTGTCAATCGGCCAATAAAAATGTATGCACAGCACTTGCTGCATGAACCTACACATGCATGCCTCATTTCAAAGTTCCATGTTCTGTATCTCGTGTGTTCTGTTCCTTCGCCATTTTGACCAAAGTCTTTGCTGCTGATATTTTCCTTCATTGCTATTTATGATGTCTTCAAAAAGGAAACGTTTCGGTTACACTGCTGAATTTAAACTTTAAGTGGGGGCACAGCTGAGGATAGGATTGTGTCACTATGCGATAGTTTTCAAAAGGTCAGAAAACTAGCATGCAGTGACACGCGAAAAGCCATGGTTTAAAACATAAGCAAACTTGTCAGTAAGCTCCATAGGAGAATTTGCGAAGTCCAGCCCTTTTTTTTTTTTTTTAGCTGTGTGTAAGCCGACTCCCCTACTTTGAAAGCAGGATTTCTTCCAAAAACTTTCGACTTACACGCGAGTATATACAGTATTTCTATGAATTGTTCTGTATCAGCATTTCATCATTGGCAATGTGTAATGCAATTAGAGCTGCTGCATCGGCGTGATTAAGTTTTGTGCTCTATGAATGCCATACCACTAAGCTTCTTTTGTGTCCAAAGATTTATATAAAATAAAACATTAAACAGATAGGAAGAAACTGACTGTAGTAACTTACAATGTAACTACACAAGTTAATGAATTTCGATGTGAGATCCCTTGGTTGCTCGTAGTACGTCCAAGTGATACTCTATTTCATGCCATGTATTGGCAAGCATCTGAGGAGTTATGGAATTAATAGCATATGTGATAAGCTGCTTCATTTCCTGCAAATCAGTACAAGGTGTCTGATAGACACGATCCTTCACATAACCCCACATGAAATAATCCAATGGAGTTAGATCTGGAGAGCGAGGAGGCCACGGAATTGGACCACTACGCCCAATCCATCTGTTGAGGAAATGCTCATTTAGGCACTTACGTACCAATGCGGAGACTTCTTGGAAAACGACGTCATATCTTTTGATCTGGGGCATAGCGAAATTTTCTAGCATATCCAAGTAAATGTCGCCATTTGTGTTTTTTTCGCAGAAGAAGAAAGGGCCAATCACTTCTCTTTTTGATAGGGTGCACCACACATTAACTTTTGGCGAATCATGTTCCAGTTCACTGTCCCATATCCTACAATTGTGACGATTCACAATACCTGATACATGAAATGTGGATTCATCACTAAAAATTTCAGTAGTGAGAAAGTTTTCTTCATTTTTCACTCGATTCAGCATATCCAGAGCGAAATCGTATTGCAAAGTGTGATCATTTACATGCATCTTTTGCACTATTTGAATTTTATAAGCATGAAACTTTAATTTCTTGTGCAAGATGTCGAGAACTGTCTATTTCGGAATGCACAGTTCTCTGCTTGCTTTACGAATGGATTTCCTGGGGCTTCGTCGGAAACTTTCATTAACTTGGTCAACCGTCTCACCGCTGACGCTAGGCCTACCGGCTCCTCCATGATGTTCCACATTGCCAGTTTCTTTAAACTGTTTCATCCACCGCTTAACTGAATTCGTTGATGGAGGATTAAAACCATACTCTATACGGTACCGTCTTTTAACTTTAATGACAAACTTTAATTCTGCAAGCCATAACACACACATCGCCTTCCGCTGTACAGATAACATGACTACTGATTGCGCATTTCTCATACATTCCTCATCAGGCCACACCTAGCGCCATCTATCGGATTCTGGGAATAACAATTCTGCAAAACAAAAATATAGAAATCATGTTAATAATACATGACATAGAAAAACAGACAATGCTCATAGTTTTTTTTTGTACATAATTTTGTAATGTGTCCAATAATTCTCGGACACCCTGTATATTGAAAAAAGTTTCCTCTGAAAATAAATTTATCTATTTAATAAGATCATTTTTGTTTTCTTCAGGCTCCGGGATCTTTATGTGACTGACTTTTCTGTTGAAAATTCCACTTCTGGTTCAGCATTTGTGATGTGCGAATTATACGTCGGTGCAGATTATACGAAGGCAAAAAAAAAGGAAAATGATGCGAATTCCAGGGGCTGGGGATAAGTGACGAAAATTACTGTAAGTCAAGAATTTAATGGGGGTAGAACATTTTTTGGACAGTAGTGTACATGACTTTGATACTTTATATATACCCCCTGCTCCCCATGGGCGCAATGTCTGGCCACTAAAAATTCTAGCTGGCCACCAGATTTCAGAATATTTTTCTACCTTAACTCTGAAGGTACATAATGGCCGAGTTTTAACTGCAAATTGCATAGGTGCATAAACTTTGACTATGAAAGTTGCCAGAACCAATAAATTTTCAGAAGGTGCAGTCGAGGAAATGTGAAGTCTGAGAATTATATTTCCCACTGTAAGCCACCAAGAATGTATTACCTTGCCTGGATTTCTTTTAGACAGACCTTCAGAATAAGATCCAGAATTAATTGCTTCACATATTTCCAACAAACATAGTTGGTCCATGCTTAAACCGTTTTTACTGGTAATTTTTGGGAGAGTGCAACACATCTTTTTAAAAAACACAACTAGAAGGTGTTCACTATCTTTTAGGGATTTACCAATAGGTCCTGGAAAACTTCAAGGTCCATTTGTAGTACTGTCAAGGTGCTCAAATATGTGGCACAGAATAAACTCGTTCACATGTAGTTGGCAAATAAACCACTGTAATGGCTAATGGCTTTCTAAATTTCGATTCAAGACGTAGAATGACACCTCCTTTTACTCCAGTATTAATCGGAGTTCCGCCACAGTCAATAACAACAATTTTACGATTATCAATATTATTTGTTGTTAAAATGTTCTGTATTTCTTTACTTATAATTAATTCCTTTCCAGACCTTAAGGTGACCCATATACTCAGACTCTGGTTCCTTTATCAAGCTTATATACATACATACATATCACTAAGCTGTTCTCTGAGATTCAGAGGTTAGCTCCAAAAAAAAAAAAAAAATACAAACTACCAGATATTTTTACTTACTGTTGTCGTATCAAACTTCTTCATTTACAGCAATCTTGACATACAACTCGGGCTTCACTGATACCCATTACACGCCGTACACAAGATCTTTTATACTTCATACACATAATCTTTTTCTCATGCAGACACTCCTGAATCTGATCCACCCATGCCTTCCTTGGCCTTCCTCTGCCTTTCCTTCCTACCACTTGGGCTAAAAAGATTTTCTTAGTAAGCATCTCATCATTCATTCTTTCAACATGGCCTAACCACCGAAGCATATTGGTCTCCACTTTGCTAACAACATTTTGTTTCACATCACACAACTGCAACACATCTTCATTCTTCACACAATCAGACTGTGTCTTGCCACAAACCCCCTGTAAGTAATGCATTTCTCCAGCACACAAACAACTCCTATGTTTCTTCTGTAGTACCCAGGTTTCACTGCCATACAGCAGAGTAGGAACAATTACACTTTCATGAACAGTCATGCGGGACTCTCTAGAAGACCCACCATTCCTGTGAAAACCTCCCAGAGCAGCTATGACTTTCAATAAAGAATTCACTCGCCTACTAATTTCACCATCCAATTTGTTCTCTCTGTCAAACATGCTTCCTAAAATACACAAACTCACTCACCTGGTCAATCACAGTGCCATTTATACTTACATTACATTCAGTGCTACCAGTTCCTCTCTTAAACACCATAACTTTGGTTTTTCCCTTATTTATACTCAGTTTGAATTTCATGCAAACTTCGTACATCCGAGACAACATACTCTGCAAATCACTTTTGCTCTCTGCCAACAGGACAGTGTCATCAGCATACAGCAATCTGCACACATGGATATCACCAAGACATAAACCACTATCATCTATTTTGGCATCACGCATGCATGCGTCTGTAAATATATTAAACAGCCATGGGGACATTACACAACCTTGTCTGACTCCTGCAGCAATAGAAAACCATTTTGATAAAACACCATTCACTCGTACACAGACTCTACTGCCAGCATACACGGCTTTTACACTATTAAGTAGATTCCCATTAACACCATATTCATTCAATACCTTCCACAAAAAAGTCCTATTGACTCGGTCGTAAACTTTCTCTAAATCTATGAAGGCAGCAAAAACTTTCTTATATGCTCCTTTATTATAACTTTTCTCTGCGAGTCCTCCGTGATAAGAGTTTTATCTTTACGTCCATCAAAATATGAACCTTATTAGCTTCTATTTGATATCCATGGGGGTATTATTTAATAGAGTTCTTTCTTTTCATCTGGCTTGTCTAATTTTACTTCTGTCCACAACTTTCGATAAGTCACTTTCGCCTCCCCGGTGGCGCAGTGGTGTCTAAGTGATGGCCTCTGATCATTCGTCCGAAAGGGCTCCGGGTTCAAATCTCAGTGAGGCATGGATTTGTGTTTGTCTTACATCACTGGCTTTCTTCTTTCCCTGAAACCAGTGACCCTAAATTAGGGACGGGCTAGTGCTTATAGCCCACTGAGTTGCTCACAATGGTCGTTAAACCTTCCACGCCCCCCCCCCCCCCCAATCACTTTCAGAAACCAAGCCAATGCCTTGGAGTGTAACTGAAAAAATCGCCGTTCCAGCTCTGTCAGAAATGTCTAAAGTTTTAGCAACCACAAAATACTCCTGTGAACCACTATTCATTTGTGATGTACACAGTTCAGTTTCATGATATGTTTCATTTGAAGAGTGTTCCTTTCTTACTGGACATGTGCTCATGTGCGCCAACTTATATGGTCCTGTGGGGCTCGAGCCCACCCAATAATTTGCCTTGTTTTATTGCAATTACTACTATATTATATACAACTATATTAGAATTTTTTAGAGAAATTACTTTATGAAAATATTTAATCTTGTGCTATGGAAAACATAAATATAGAATGTATGTTTAAAGTAAGGCTAAACGAGTTTCAAATGTCTATTTTATCCTTTTTGAGTTCAAATTTACATATAATTTACAACACTTAGGCGATATGAAGCAACATATAAGCCATTGTCGGTTCTCCTCGTTCGAAACCCCTCTTTTCTGAGTTCTCAAATGAAGTCTAAAAAAAAATCCTACTTTCACACATGGTGCTTCTTTTTGTGTATCTTTTGTGTAAATCGTAACTCAAGTCTTTGAGCCCACCTGTACGGTGAAAACATTTATTTTATTTAACTTGTATTGTACGGAATTGTTTTTTAACTTGTACAGAACTCGCACGTTTTTGAAAAATTTTACTCCAAATGTACGGAAATCGCACGAAATGGCACAAAATTTGAGTTGTACGGAAGTCGGCCATCACCTTTTTCATTCTGCTTGAACAGCAGAAAAGAAGAAAAAAAGTTTATAAAAAAGGCGAGGGTTTCGGTTTTTGATCACAAAGAATGCGCAGGGATCGCATTCCTCCTAAAATTCCTAAAATTCCTAATATTTTGTGACCCTCCTTAAATTCCTAAAATTATACCTAAAATTTGCTATTCATCCTAAAATTTTCGTAAGCTTATTTATTAAAAACACAACCGTTATTAACGCCAATAAATTTACCATTACGCAGGGTGCGCACGCGTGCTTGAAAACCTGGAAAGTCCTGGAAAATCATGATTACGTTTTCAAGGCCTGGAATATCCTGGAAAAACGGTGTTTTTTTAATGCCGTCTTGAAAAGCCTTGAAATTTGAAATTAGTGCTTAAAAAAATGCCCTTTTAGGAAATCGTGTTACTGTTACCCTTCATTTTTTAAAGTTCCTTTTTCTGTTCTCAAAGAAACCACCGGCAGCGGTTTCGATGTGCACCAAATCCTAATTTGGCTGGGGGGAAAAAAAGAAAAAAAAAAGGCACTACTTCCAGTGCAATAAAATTGGATGATTACTAGTAGGTTGAAGGGGAGCTTGATGTCCGTCCGACAATGAGAACAGAAGGGGAAAGAAGAGGCATTTAGCATTTGCAGGGGTCGCGTATGTACCAAGTCAGCTGGCATCCACCAGTGAGGAGTATGCCTGAACAACACAATCATCTTCTTCTTGTTTATGTGCATGCCACCCTCCCTCCCCTCAAGAGACTTCCACTACTTATGATAAAAAATAAGAAAACTATCTTTGCGAATTTTTCACGAAAGTGGCTGAAATTTTTACATTCACTGTAATTGGATTACAGAAGCTCACTTCCAAAATTCCAGTTGAATCGGTTTAAAACTTTAAAAGTTAGCATTGGTAAATTTTATTATTGACAAGTATGTGTGCCTCTTTGGACAGAGTGAGCCTCCAGCAGAAAGGGTGTTACCATAGCAACGGTTGATTGACAGCTGGGAGCGCTGATCTGAAGCCCTTGGTTGGGAAGAAAGCAAACACCTGTTTATCACTTCCACAGCACAAAAGGACTAGGAGAATATTTTCAGAAATCCATTTTTCTGAATTTTGAAAATAACACAGTAAAATTTTTACAGTAGTTAAGATACATCACAATAAAGTTCTAGTGCAAATTTCGCCAAATTCCGTTAGGAACTTTAGCAGATGAAAAAAAAAAAAAAAAAAAAACGTTGCATAATCGGATTGAAGAAAAAGAAACAGTAATTATAAATTACGGGAAAAGCAAGTGAATTATTTTTTTTAGATGCCATGGTTTATTTAAACAGAGTGATCCTTAAATTTTTTTTCTGTGATGATATGGACTCTTTGAATTACAAACACGTTTTTATTCAGACGTCTGAGTTACTGTTTTAATAAAAAAATCATCTATAATTAAAAAGTTTTCAATGGATTTAAGCAATATTTAGCAGATAAACAAACGTATTTTAGTAAATTGCAACATCATGACGTAAATTTGGTAATTTAATTTTGTCGAAAATTGGGGAGCATTTTTTTTTTTTTACAGTTTCTATTATAGTTAAAGTAAGGAGGAAGGGTGCAACTTGACAGTTCAGTGAGCTGCAGGTGGTGATTTATGGCGATGTGCCAAATGAAAAGAAGCCATTTCATCAGGTAATTCCAAAGGTTGTGTTGTGTGGACGCGTCCTCCTGCTGTTTGATCTTAATTGGAATGTTTTTGTGCAGGGGGGGGGTCGAGAGAAATATCCGTTTCAGCTTTACAGATTTCACGGCTCTTTTTTTTTTTTTTCTTGGTAATAAATACAAATCATAGTTGCTGCATTCACCATTGATCCATGTTTGCATTTCTTGAACATAAACAGCAGACAATCAGAAACCTAGTGTTGGGCGGGTCTTGATGATCTTCATTTTGCATATGCTGAATTCAGTTCTGTGGGAATAAGGAATGACTTATACTGTGAATATATACAAAACTACATATTTTTGAGCTGAAAAAATAGGTCTACTTGTACACAGTAGCTAAAGTGTGAACTCAGATGAAGACAATCAGACATATGGACGTCTGATTCCATAAAAAAAAAAAAAAAACATAGTTTTTTTATTTACACTACAGGTAAAAAAGCAAAAACATGTTTTTAAACGTTATAAAGAAAAACGGATTTTTGAAACGCATGACTTGATGATCTTAATTTCTGAAAGTTTCTTTTTTCCACATCCTTTTTTTTCAATTACAATACACTGTAACAGGATACTGTGTGTTATATCACTTAGAGATATGGCAGATTTTCGGTTGCTGATATCCGCGATCGTAAGCGGTAGTTGCATTGCGATTGTTGATGATGACAAGATAAATACTGGAGTGATGTAAAATGTTGCATAAACTAAAAAAATAAAAATAATAAAGCCCTCCCCCCACCCCGAACTTTTATGCGGTCATCATAGCTGATCAACCATTTCATTCCATGAACATCAGCACATTTCAATCATTTGAACATTGGGGGTATCTGAAGGAATTCAGCCGTGCTTAAGCGCCCTAGCGCAACGAAAACATGCTAATTTTGGACAGTTCTATTCCCTTCCCCTCTACCATCCCTAATAATTGAGTGTGCATACATTGAGAGTGTTTCAAATATTCTATTTATGAGCTAGTTTTCGCGCTGTTTGTTATGCTTTTATTTTCGAAGAAAGAGAGGGAAAATAAGGAAAAGCAGCTAGAGAAAAAAGAAAAGCTGAGTTGGATGACAAAATAAAAGAAAATGATGCAGAAATAAATAGGCTTAAAAAAGATAAAGAAGCCTCACTAGCATTAATTCAAGAGGGAACAGGAAGAATGAGAAAAGCTGTAGAAAAACAAAATACTGTTGAAATAGCAGTTGCCTCTAACTTGATCATACAAGGTTCAGCTGAAATAAAGAAAACTGAAAGTAAATTAGTTGTGGTGGAAGCAGAAAAGATAGGCTAATCAGGAAAAGGTTAAAAACAATAATATGAAAAAAGTAATTCAGTGAACAATTGTACATAGTTCTTGGTTTTCAATTACCTTTTTAGGATATTATAGTTTAATGTGAAACCTGAAAACTTTACTGTGAAAATCGTGAATTGCTTCTGGTTCAACAGCATATTAATGTTCAAAGTGAAACTTGAATGTGGTAAATATACTTGAATATGATAATAACACGTGAAAAGATAAGAACTGAACATTAGAAGTAAATCATACTTAAACTTTAGACATTAGACGTTATGCAAAAAATTTGGGTGTGAACTTCTGACCATATATACTAATGGACTGCGCATTGGCAATAGCTGCATCAAAGCCGCCATGGCTGAAACATTGGGCACGTCATCATCAGACTCCAAATTCCGTGTACAAATGCTGTTATGATTACTAATTTACGCTGCAGAACTTCAGTGTTTTCGGTGTATTATGTGAATGCACCTCATATATAATGAAAACTCTTCAGGTAAGTTTACTTATGAGCTATATACATGCATGATCGTGTTGTTTACATTTTGTGATTTATAATGTGATGAACATTTGCGAAGAATTTGGAACATGCATTCCATTTTTTTTTTTCTTAAGTTACTATATTTTTATATCAATAGCTGCAAGTTTCTGGTTTGAACTTTATTGACTTAGGTATTTAATTCGTTTCTTACCCATGAAAAATCATAGAACTTTCTTTACTATATCGGTCAGAGCAACCATAAGCACAGCAGGTGTAACCCATCTTTTTGACTGTTGTCATGTGATTTTATGTTGGAGCCAGAAATTTTGATGTCATGCGCAGTCTATCAGTATATATGGTTGAAGGGTGTGAAGCAAACTCTTTACAATGTATACAAAGTTGTTTTACTAGATGTATACAAATATATACATCTAGTTTTTATTGAAATACACTCCTAAAATTTTCCTAAAATTTTTCTAAAAATTCCTAAAATTCCTAAAATTCTTACCTAAAATTTTCCAGAAGTATGCTATGATCCCTGGAATGCGCCAAGGCGGATGGTTCATCGTAGGGGAACGACGTTGCGGTGGGGATGAAAGCCAGTGGTGGACAGCTCAACTGTCTGCGTCGAAAAAGTCCAACTGGGAGAAATTTTTATTTAAAAAAATTCTCTAATTTTTTAAATAACTGAATGCAAATTTAACAGTAACCAAGACATGTCAAAATAAACTCCAATGTGAAATTTCGTCAAAATCCGATGAAAACTTTAGAAGTTAGGCATTTTCTTTTAATATTTTTAATGAATGTTCGCTGAAAGCCTGCATATTCCACAGGAAAATTCTAAAATTCTTAATCGGCATAGTCCGGATCTCCGGACGATTCCGGATTTTCGAGGCTGTACTGTAGTAATATTTCCATACCTGCAAACTACTACGGATTTAGTTGGCTGACTACGGACCTCGCTGTCAAAACTACGGATTCTACGAATATTCATTTTTTAAAAATTTTATTGTTTTATGATACGCACAATATTCTTAAGCGGACTCGTGGAATTCCTTGTTTTTTTTTTCATCATTTAGATCGTTCTCAGTATCAGCGTAAAACTGAAGACAATTTGCTGGTGGGTGGTGGGGTGGGGAGAGTTCCATCTGGAGACGGTATTTCGTGTCTCAAAACTTTCAAAAATGGTAGTTGAATGGAGTTACAGTAATCGTAATTTTTTTTCTCACGATGTTGCCTTAGTGTAAAGTTTTATTGTTAAATATGATTTTATTGCATACAAGAATTTCAGCTTGAAACTGTAGGCAACAATGTGCGAAAACGGAGGTTAGACGCCGCAAAAATTTCCCCGTAATCTCAAACATGAGATTCTTCCGCGAAATCGAGGAACTCCGCCTTTTTCGTTATTATTTTGGTCATTCGCGAATCAATGAACCAGTGAACACAATTGGAAGGGGGAGAGGGAATAACAGGGGATATTCGTCGGAGGACGGAATTCCATCTTTACGAAAATTTCGAAAACAGAAGGTCGACGGAGTTCAGATTTTTTCCGCAATCGTAATTCCTTTTTTCTCACGATGTTGCCTCTGCCTAGTATTATTGTTAAGTAATATTTAACTGCATAAATATTTGTGTTTCAGCTTGAAAATAGTGGGAAAATTTCCAAAACCGGAAGTCGGACGGTGCAAAGATTTATCCCGTAAGCAACCCCCCCCCCCCCCCCCGCACGATGTTCCCATTCTCCTGCATTATTTTATTACTTCAGTTTTAACTTTTAAGAATACTATAACTGAAATATGCAAAATAAAACATACTGATATTATTATACTAAGCAATTTTATAAAAATAATTTAGTATGAAATATACAATCTGATTTTTTTTTTCAAAGTTTGGCCACTGAGGTTTTTTTTTTATGGCCACTAACAATTTTGGTCTTGGTGGCCAATGTCTACTAGCAAAATTTGTAAGTCTGGATCTTTACTAACAATACAGAAAACATTGCTGGTCTTCAAACTGGAACCAGCCCTCTGGACTGCTTAATGGGGATAGCTATCATTTCTTGGCGTCTCAAAAGTGACATTAAAAAAAATCAGATTTCTAGATAGTTCATGGTAAAAAATGAAGAGCAATATTAAATTTTTATCGAAATGAACTAACCGAATGTTTGAGATTTCTGGTCACTAACATATGTAATTTCAAAAGCAAGAAAACTGAGGGGGCAAATGTGATGTTTTGCCCCCACAAACATTTGCGTGCGGGGGCAACTGCCCCTGCGGTTCCCACGCACCTGTGGCTTGGCCTCCACGCTCCCCGGACCTTAATCCACTGGACTTCTTCTTCTGGGGGCACATGAAAACATTGGTGTACAAGACACCTGTAGACTCTCTGGAATATCTCGTCGCGTGAATCGCTGTTGCTGCGGACAAGATCAACACTACACCGGGAGTCTATGAGATGGTGGGACAGTCCTTCGTTCGCCGGCATGGGTTGTGCAACGACGACTTTGGATGCCAGTTTGTGTAGCTCCTTTTGAGTCTTTCTCTGTTGGAATTGTGCAACTCATAAATTAGGTATGTCTCTTTGTTTTCACTGTTGAAGACTCAACGTGAATATGTAACTTTACTCTTTTCTGGCACTAGTGAGTGGAATGCGGCCCTAGGTTCCGTTACAAACATTGTTCGTCTTGATATGCACTATCACTCTCTTGTTTTGTTGAAGGAGTGTACAATCACCCTATATTAAAGCTAATTCCCATTGTTTAATCACCTCAGCAACTTCTTTACAGGTGTCACATACTAGGTTCTTGTATTGTTTTCGTTTGCCATGGCTCTTCCACAGATGACATAACATTATGTCTTCGTAAGTCGGTAAAACATTAAGCAGTAAATCATGCCCATGGACAAATACAGGGCACATCAAATTGCTCCTTGCCAGCGCCATTAAATAACGTTTAAACACAATTCAACCAGTTTTGTTGTTTTGCCTATACTAAAAGTTATCTCAGCTAATGGAACCCACAAAATGCACGGAAATAAAGTGTAGTGCTTTGGGACTGCAGGAAGAAACATCTGTTTCTGATGTCATGAATGCCTAACCAATCAGAGCTGATTGCAGGTGCAGGGCTGGTTTTCTGGTCGGTCATTCCACATCCTGACGTTGCGAAAAGCTACCTGTGCATCAAATCTCTCAATGGCTACGTAATGTAACCGTGAATTGTCATTTGGTAGTGATAAATTAAGAAAATTCATTTGTTTAAATTGATATTAGTAATAATTTGATATTTTTAGAAGTTAAACAAAAATTGGGAAAAATGCAATATTTCTGTGCTTTTTTAAAATGTTTAATGGTGTCGGGGCAGTATTAAATATTAGTATTTTTCAAAGATATTTCATATTCAGGATGTTGATTTGACAGCAATTTTCCCACACTGCCTATTTATATATATCAAGAAAAAAAATTTAACGTGGGAGACCACTCCACCCTAATGCGCAGGTCAACAAACTGACATATGATAAAAAGTCGAAGAAGTTCAAGGAAGAAGGGGAGAATCGAAAGTAGTTTTGTAACATGATTAAGATATGGGTGTAAATTATTCAATAAATTTAACCAAGCAGTAGGGATATCTGAAGGTAACTCATCATTACAATAATATTTTGATTTAAATACATACATAAACTTTCTACAAGAAGTGTCGAAGCCTTAGAGTTAGGTGAAGCTAAGATCTGAACCACATTCCAGTGAGGAATGTGTAAACCTCTGTGCACACAGCGAGCAAGTGTGGTAGTAGTTTCTGAGGTTTTTTAATCATATACATATTCAGATAAACATGTCTGAACTGTCCTTAACATGGGCCAAATGCAATAACAGTCTGCATTAGTAGAAAAAACTGCTTTCAAAGGTACACAATATATGCCATATTGAAATTTAAGTTGTTTCTTGTCTCGGTTGCTTCTTACAAGGGAAAATAAATTACAAGTCTTGTCTCCAAAGTTCATACCAGCTTCCTGCTGAGATTAAAAAAAACCCTATGAGATTAATAATCCAAAAATCCTGTATAAGTCAAAGTCTCGCTGTCCCTTTGCAGAGTGGAACAGTTAAATGGTTATACCTACAAAGAAGAGAGTAAATAGTACTTTTATGGTATCAGAAAGATTCCACTATGTCAAAAGTCTTAGATAGTTCCATTTGGCAAAACTGTGCAGTAGAGGAATGAGTATAAGCTCTTTTTCAAATAAAGAAATACAGTCAGTTTTACAGCAATTAGATGAAAGGAATTTGCCAGAATTATGATGAATTGGATAGTTGGTAGGGTGAAACTACTAGGTGAATGAATTCATCTTTCAAAGTCATAACTGTTTCAGGATGATTTCGCTGGAAAGATGGGTTCTCAAAAAAATTCCTGACTCTCCTTCTCTTATGTACGACACTGAAACCTGGATACTGCAGAAGCGACATTTCAGTTATTTGCGTGCTGAAGAGATGCATTACTTACTGGGGATTTGCAGCAAAATACAGGCTAGGATCATGTTAGGATTGAAGATGTGTTGCAGTGAAACCTGGGTACTTCAGAAGAGACATATAAGTCACTTGTGTGCTGGAGAGATGCATTACTTACTGGGGTTTTGTAGCAAAACACATTCTAAGATCACATTAGGATTGAAGATGTGTTGCAGTGAAACCTGGGTACTGCAGAAGAGACATTAGAGTTGTTTGCGTGCTGAAGAGATGCAATACTTATTGAGGGTTTGCAGCAAGATACATTCTAGGATCATGTTAGGATTGAAGATGTGTTGCAGTGAAACCTGGATACTGCAGAAGAGGCATTAGAATTGTTTGTGTGCTAAAGAGATGCCTTACTTACTGAGGGTTTGCAGCAAAATACATTCTAGGATCATGTTAGGATTAAAGATGTGTTGCAGTGAAACCTGGGTACTGCAGAAGAGACATTAGAGTTGTTTGTGTGCTGAAGAGATGCATTACTTACTGAGGGTTTGTAGCAAGACACATTCTAGGATCATGTTAGGATTGAAGATGTGTTGCAGTGAAACCTGGGTACTGCAGAAGAGACATTAGAGTTGTTTGTGTGCTGAAGAGATGCATTACTTATTGAGGGTTTGCAGCAAGATACATTCTAGGATCATGTTAGGATTGAAGATGTGTTGCAGTGAAACCTGGGTACTGCAGAAGAGACATTAGAGTTGTTTGTGTGCTAAAGAGCTGCATTACTTACTGAGGGTTTGCAGCAAGATACATTCTAGGATCATGTTAGGATTGAAGATGTGTTGCAGTGAAACCTGGATACTGCAGAATAGGCATTAGAATTGTTTGTGTGCTAAAGAGATGCCTTACTTACTGAGGGTTTGCAGCAAAATACATTCTAGGATCATGTTAGGATTAAAGATGTGTTGCATTGAAACCTGGGTACTGCAGAAGAGACATTAGAGTTGTTTGTGTGCTGAAGAGATGCATTACTTACTGAGGGTTTGTAGCAAGACACATTCTAGGATCATGTTAGGATTGAAGATGTGTTGCAGTGAAACCTGGGTACTGCAGAAGAGACATTAGAGTTGTTTGCGTGCTGAAGAGATGCATTAGTTACTGAGGGTTTGCAGCAAGATATATTCTAGGATCATGTTAGGATTGAAGATGTGTTGCAGTGAAACCTGGGTACTGCAGAAGAGACATTAGAGTTGTTGGCATGCTGAAGAGATGTATTACTTACTGAGGGTTTGTAGCAAGATACATTCTAGAATTATGTTAGGATTGAAGATGTGTTGCAGTGAAACCTGGGTACTGCAGAAGAGACATTAGAGTTGTTGGCATGCTGAAGAGATGCATTACTTACTTAGGGTTTGGAGCAAGATACATTCTAGGATCTTGTTAGGATTGAAGATGTGTTGCAGTGAAACCTGGGTACTGCAGAAGAGACATTAGAGTTGTTTGCGTGCTGAAGAGATGCATTACTTATTGAGGGTTTGCAGCAAGATACATTCTAGGATCATGTTAGGATTAAAGATGTGTTGTAGTGAAACCTGGGTACTGCAGAAGAGACATTAGAGTTGTTTGTGTGCTGAAGAGATGCATTACTTATTGAGGGTTTGCAGCAAGATACATTCTAGGATCATGTTAGGATTGAAGATGTGTTGCAGTGAAACCTGGGTACTGCAGAAGAGACATTAGAGTTGTTTGTGTGCTGAAGAGATGCATTACTTACTGAGAGTTTGCAGCAAGATACATTCTAGGATCATGTTAGGATTGAAGATGTGTTGCAGTGAAACCTGGGTACTGCAGAAGAGACATTAGAGTTGTTTGCATGCTGAAGCGATGCATTAGTTACTGAGGGTGTGCAGCAAGATATATTCTAGGATCATGTTAGGATTGAAGATGTTTTACAACTGTGTAATGTGAAACGAATGTTGTTAGTAAGGTGGAAACAAATATTCGTAGGTGGTTTGACCATGTTGTGAAAGATTGATTGGCAATATGTTCAGTGGTGGAAGTGAAGACTACCCATTTTGGAGTAGCCTCTGGAGCAGGAAAATCTGCATTTCGGAGCAGTTCGAAGCAGCTAATAAAATGATACCCTGAGCGTCGTTTGGAGTGGGAAATCTATATTTTTCAGCACCAATTAATACTTGGAAAGACACAGCAAAATTTCCAAGCATGATTACTTGCAATCACACAATAATGGTAGTTCTAATTTTATATTATGCAAAATCAGTAGCTTTCAAAAGTGAAAATTCTGAACTACCAGTCTTTTCATGAGCACATTAGTAAACTTATTTCGGAAATAATTAGCATATAACGAAAATGTTAAGATAAAAAATTAATTATACATTCTAAACGTTTTTCACAAATTAAAATTATTTAATAACTAAATGCTTACCAGTTAATTACAGCTTTGCTGTTACATTTTCTGTTGAATGAGATTCATATTTATAATCCTACATCACTGTGCTACTAAATGTGATTTCAAATTGTCAATTTTATGCTAATAAATCTTCATGTCAAAGTCATGATGAAGGTTGGTGTATAGGAGAACTGAACTCGTTATTTAAACAGGGATATATATACCATCCCTGAAGCAGAATCTTTTTCAGAAGTCTGCAGTGCAGAAAGGAAAAGTGAAAAACTGTCTGCAAGATAAAGAGAAGCCTAAATATTTTTTCTAGAAAATTTATCATTCTGCATCACAACAAAGCAAAATTTTAGAAAACTGTCAAATTTGTGATTTTGATAACTGTACAAATTATTATTTAGTCGCAATAATCAAACTAGCTTTTCCCTGATAAAAAAAAAAAAGATTTTATTTTATTCAGAATTTAAACATCATTCCTTAAAAGCTTTTGAATTTAAAAAAAATTAGAAAGTATAAACAATAGTAAATAATTTGAAATTTGTAAAATGATTTTTTATTTTATTTGGCATTTAGTTAATTGATTAAAACTTTCAACTCCATCCTTTAAAGGATGTTCCACCTGATACAATTGTGCTCTTATTATTTCCTGCAGCAATTCTGTTGTATTGGAGGCCTCATCAGCTGATGATTCAGACAGCTGTGTAAGCATAATGATCATGTCAAGTGTGGAAATGATAGCTATCATATATGTTGTTTGAAATCTATTTTGTGAATTGACTGCAGTTTTTGAGAAAAATTAAGGGAATTTGTTAAAATGTGGTGGCAGCATTTTCACTGATATAAGTAAACCTCAAAAATAATAAAATTAAAGTGAGAAAAAATGCAAGAGTTCTTGTAAAGAAAAAAAAACTTCCCCTCATCAATCTGAAAGTAAATAAAAAAGAAAAAAATTGTGATCGTCAGCTATTGGAATGCTGCGTAATAGGACCGTAATAGGACCGTGGAAATGCAACAAGAGATATTAAATATACGATTTTAAAAGGTAGAAATACGATTTTAGTAAAAATAAGCACACAAAAAAAAAAAAAAAAACCGTTCACCTCAATCTACTTAAGATAAAGCTATCTTGAAGAATAAAAAAAAAGTAAAAAAACAACAACCTGCGACTGTCAAGTTCCGGAGTGCCACGGAAACGGAGAACGAAATGTTGCAAACGCTAAAAAAATATGGTTCTTAAAAAAAACACACACACACTTTTTTAATCTAACTGAAACAAAGCTATCTGGAAGCTAAAAACAGAAAATTTGCGATCATTAGCTCCCGGAATGCCGCATAATACATCCGTGAAAATGGAGACCAAAACATTGAAAACACTTTTAAAATATTGGTCTTGTGAAAAAAAAAAAAATTAACATAAATCTAACAAATGAGATTATACAGACGCCAAAAAAAGGAAAATTGTGGCCATCAGCTTCCGGAATGCCGCGTAAGACCAACGTTGGGGAAACGGAAAAGCCCTTAAAAGTGCGCAAAAGCATCGCTTCCTAGCTTTATTATTGGATGAAGGCATCATGTCTCGTCAACTTGTAGTTATCTGTTTGTAAAATAAGGAAGAAAGAAAATTAAAATAAATGAAAAACAATAATTGCCTACGTGATCTGTCGATATAACTTCACGTCTGGAAGGGGGATACAATGTTAAAATCGCACCAAAAATTTCCCTTCTTTTGCTTTAAAATTGAAAGGAAGGCTAGAAACAATGAATGTCGAAGAAATAGTAAAAAAAAAAAAAAAACGATCTGCACACCTTTCCGAAAATCTGAGGCGGATGTCACAGCTTTGTGCTGTTTCTGCTCCCGTGGTGAGTTCAGCAAATAATAAAGATTTTTTTTTGTAATATATGAAATAAATAATAAATATATATATAAACTTTTTAAAAGCAATCAGAGTAAACTGCGGCGCCCGCATCATTTCTGCTACTGGACAGAAGCGTAAGGCAATCGCAATGCATTCTGGGGTCTCACCGGAGAGGCTAAAAATAGACGGTGAGAATGTAAGCATGTGACAGTTTTATACGGAACAGAGCAGATACAGGGGGATTCTGCTGGGAAAAAATCACCAAATGTATAATCATTTAATCACAGCCATTTTAAAATTGATTTGAGAGCTTTTTAAGATTTCAGGATGTTAGGAAATTTATTTCCATATCAAAACAGAATTTTTTTAAACATACTATATTCTGGCGCAATTCGATGAAAATTATGCATTTTGGAGCAGCACGACGCAGAACTTGAATATTTGCGCACTTTGGCGCAACTCTTCCACCACTGTATGTTTACTAAAAGAATTTATCCAGCCCGGTTTGTAGGTGAGAGAGAAAGTGGGTGGCCAAAGAAATCAGGAGAGGACAATATTCAAGAATATCTACATGAGAAAAAGATAATGAGTGTGAAATATAAAAAGGTCTTGTGGGAGACATGTGATAAATGTCAGTGAATGTCGAATTGTACATAAAGATCACTGTGAATGGAAACATTTGGAACATCGATCATAAGTAAAATCTAGTTCCATCAGTTTTAAACTTTAATCTGGCAGATGAGATTTCTTTGAAAAGCTAACCTCTGGATCTCAGGGAACAACTTAATGATTGTATTTATACACTATCTACCAACACATAATTGGACACCCCTGCAATCGACAATATCTGTGGTCCTGATACACATCGTGGCCACCGCCGTTAAATATCGTGTGGGAAACAACAACGCAACCAGTCGCATGCAAGATGCCACGCAGTTCGGAGCTCTCCGATTTCCAGAAAGGTGCAATCGTCGGGTATCACAGAAATGGCCGATCCATACGTGACGTATCCAGCGAGTTGAAGTACCCAAAATCGACAGTGGCCTACGTGATTGGCAAGTGGAAGATGAGAGGTGACTGTCGGAATGTGCCCCGACCCGACAGACCCACAAAACTGGGAGTCAGAGACCGACGCCTGCTGGCCACAGAAATTCGGAAGAACCGCACCAAATCGATGGGCCACATCAGTGAGGAGTTTCAACAGGCATCCGGGAGTGGTCTTTCGATGAATACCATCCATAAGGAAGCCCAGCTGCTCGGTTATCGTGGACGCGGTACCGCCCGCAAGCCTTTGATCACCAAGTCTAATAGCGCTGCCCAGCTAACGTGGTGCAAAGAACGTCGACAGTAGACTGTTGAACAGTGGAAACAAGTTCTCTGGAGCGACGAATCAAGGTTCACCCTCTACCGCTCGGATGGCAGGGTCTGGGTTTGGTGTCTGCCTGTAGAACGCCTTCTGCCGGAATGTATTGTTCCAACTGTGAAGTTCGGCGGCGGTGGAATTATGCTATGGGGGTGTTTCTCCAGGTATGGCACGGGACCCTTGGTCCCAATTCCTGGTAGACCCAACGCTGAGACCTACTGCACTATTTTGGATGACCATGCGCTTCCTACCTTGTGGCAGTTTTACGGGGTGGACCCATGTTACTTTCAGGATGACAATGCCACCTGTCATGTTGCAAGGTCCACCATGGCTTGATATGGTGACAATGGGGTTAATCGAATGGACTGGCCTGCGCATAGCCCGGACCTTGACCATATCGAGCACCTCTGGGACGAGTTGGAGCCTCGGCTTAAGGGGTGCCCCCACCATCCGAAATCGGTGAAGGAACTGACCTGTCTTCTCCAAGCTGAGTGGAAGAAAATACCGCTAGCGGTCGTACAACGCCTGGTTGAGAGTATGCCCCACAGGGTCGCAGCTGTAATCGCCTCTCGTGGAGGCTCCACCAACTATTGAAGGTGAATAAACTTCGTTTTCCTTTGCTATCACAGGTGTCCAATTACTTGTTGGTAGATAGTGTATATGTATCTACAACATAAAAATATATTTCAGTGTTAAAATTAGAAATAAATCTTCTACTGGCCCTGCGGACCACTGGAATTTGCTAACCACTAATCCAGCTTAATGCCCACTGGTACGTAAAAAAAAAAAAAAAAGATTGAAGACTTTACAATATATGTAGAAAATAATGTATCATTTGAATGGAACTATCTCTAATATTTGTTTTTAAACCTATCATTAATTTGCAGCCTACAAAAGAAAATCATATAGAAAAGTAAAAGAAATAGAAATTCACTTTTAACTTGTGACAAATTAGAAAAAAAAACCTTACTGGCCATACTGGCCAGTAAAATCAATAGTTCAGTGGTCCAACAAAAGTTTTAAACTAGCCAATGGCCAGTGCACCACTGGGCAATTCAAATGCTGTATTTCTAAAATAGAGACTATTTTTGAATCTATAGGAAGCACTGGCGGGATCTCAAGAGAAGAGGTGTGTAAAGCTCTAAAATCTCTTCAGAATAGTAAGGCTTTAGGAGTAGATGGCATATCTGCTGAGATGCTAAAATATAATGGTGTCTTTGTGATTGACTGGTTAACTTACATTTGCCAGTTATGTTGGGAGTTAGCATCCCTCCAATCCTGAGGGACCATTCCTATCATTGTTCCTTTGTACAAGGGAAAAGGTGATCAGACTGAATGCAAGAACTATCGTGGTATCAGTCTGCTGAGTATGCCGGGAAAAGTCTTTGGGAAGGTCATTATTGATAAGGTACAAGGTCTTACATCAGAGAAGGTGTGGGATGTGCAGAGTGGTTTCATGCCTAGTAAGGGCTGCACTAATCAAATTTTTACATTAGGCATGATGATTGAAAAGTACCTATCTGTTGGTAAAAAAGTGTTTGCAGCCTTCATAGATTTATAGAAATCTTACAACAAAGTAAATAAGACTCTTCTGTAGAAGGTATTGAATAAATGTGGTATTACTGGGATTCTACTTAACAGTGTGAAAGCCATGTATGCTGGCAGAAGAGCATATGTACGAGTGAATGGTGTTTTATCAGAATGGTTCTCTATTGGTGCAGGGGTCAGACAAGGTTGCGCAATGTCACCCTGGCTGTTTAATATAATTATGGGTGCATGCATGTGTGACGCCAAAATGATTAGTACTAGTTTATGTCTTGGTAATATGCATGTGTCAGATTGTGCTATGCTGATGGCACAGTCCTATTGGCAGAAAACAGAATTGGCCGCCCCGGTGGCGCAGTGGTCTAAGGCGCTGGCCTCTGATCATTCGTCCATCTGGGGTCCGTCCGGGTTCGAATCCCGGTGAGGCATGGGTGTTGTGTTTGTCTTACGGCACTGGCTCTCTCCCTTCCCTGGAACCAGTGACCCTAAATTAGGGACGGGCGACTGCTTATAGCCCATTGAGTTGCTCACGGTGGTCGTTAAACCTCCAATCAAAAAAAAAAAAAAAAAAAAAAAACAGAATTGAGTTGCAGAGTATGTTTTCCTGGATGTACAAAGTTTGTATAAAATTCAAACTGAGTAGAAATATGGGAAAAACCAAAGTTATGGTTTTTGAGCAAAGAACTGTTCGTACTGTATGCAAGATAAGTCATAATGGCACAGAGATTGGCCAGGTGAATGAGTTTGCATATTTAGGAAGTATGTTTGACAGAGAAGACAAATAAATGGCAAAATTAGTAGGGGAGTGAATGCTTCATTGAAAGTCATAGCTGCCTTAGGAGGATTTTACAGGAATGATGGGTTCTCAAGAAAGTTTTGAATGGCTGTGTATGAAAGTGTAATTGTTCCTATTCTAATGCATGACTGTAAAACCTTGGTACTGCAGAAAAGACATAGGTGTGCCGGGGAGATGCGTTACTTATGGAGGGTTTGTGGTAGGACACATTCTGATCATGTGAGGAATGAAGATGTGCTGCATATGTGTAATGTGAGGCAAAATGTTGTTAGTAAGGTGAAGACTAATATTCTTAGGTGGTCTGGCCGTGTTGAAAGAATGAGTGATGAAGTGCTGACTAAGAGAATTTCTTCATCCCAAGTGGCAAGAAAGAAAGGTAGAGGAAGGCCAAGGAAATATTGGGAGGACCAGATTCAGGAATGTCTTCTTGAAAAAAAGATAATGAGTATGAAGTACAGAAGGTAGTGTGTGTGGTGTGTGATTGATGTTAATGAAGCTTGAGCTGTGTACTGAGATTGTTGTAAATGGTGACATTTGATACACCAAGGGTAAGTAAAAGTAAATTGTAGTTCTATCAGTTAAATGTGTACTTGGCACATGTTTTTTTTTTTTTTTTTTTTTTTTGAGGATCTAACCTCTGAGTCTCAGAGAACAGCTTAATGATATGTATGTATGTACCAAGCCAGCAAAAAAAAAAAAGTGGGGGAGGGATTGGTTTTCAACTGTACAGAGTGCTTTTAAAAGGATATAGAGAAGAAATGCCGCAAACTTTAAACTCAAAATGTTGAAATGTACCAATTATTGGAGCTTAGTAATATTTTTCAAGAAAATATACAAAACAAATGGGTCAAACAAATTAATAATTGTAAATACTGACTATTGTGATTCTAAAGGAAAAATAGCACTTGAAGAATCAAACTGAAATAGTTCAGGGAGGTCCAAGTGACACTCAATTGAAATATTTATCATATAAAGTAAAACCTGTGTAAGTTGGTCGCTCACGGTTCCAAACTATTGTGGCCAACTTAGGTGGTTCAGAATCAAAGTGAATGGTATATGTGCCGTACATTAACATAGAAAATGAATTCATAGCAACCGTTTAAAATACTGCATGAAACACTGTTTATACAGTACATATAAGTACAATACCACTATATAAGTACTATAGGCTCGATTCTAAACTGGAAAGATATTCACTGAATGGTGTATACAATACAGTATGTATTTTTTATTTAGTACAGTATAAGTAGTGTGTACATCTAAAAATATGTGAAAGGACATTACTTTCGTTACTTGTCCATTTCCAGTTAGTGTATCCTTATTATGTATTAAGTTCATAGCAAACATGTATTCTTTTGAAAATAGTCAATCATAAGTTTTCTGCCAAGTTTCTTTAAATTTTATTTGGACCCAGTGTTTTTCAATTTCTGCATAAACTCCCATGAGTTTTTCTAGTAAATCAGAATGTTTTGCAGATGCATAGTGTTAATGTGACACTAATTTTCTTTTGTGAGCCATCATATAATTGAACTACCTTACAGCACAAACTAAGAACAACTTGGCATGTCATCTAAAATAAAAGAAAGAATCCAACACCCAAACAATAACTTATTCTAGAAAATTCCTCAGACTTTAGAAGCACACCACCTGCACAAAGGTAAGCCTTTATGCAGGTGGTGTGTTTTCTCTGGCTGGCTTGCCTCCATGAAAGCAAGCCAGCCCAAAGAAAACAAGTAATTTAAGGGTGTATTATCTCTGAGTGAATTATTTATTTATTGTCTACCCCAAGTAAGCCTACTTTTAATATCAGTAATATAAAAAATTGGCAAAAGAAGAAGCAGCACTTATTTAAAAATTGAATAAAAAATAAAGATTATCAACATTTGTAAAATGAAATTAGTTCTTTTCCTAAATCAGAAAAATAATGTTATTCTGAATCAGTTACTATTGTAAAATACAAAAACTAGGTTCATTATACATAGGACCCCTCAGTTTTGCAAGATCCATACAATGTTATCCAGCATGTAAAAGAAATATTAAAACTATTAATAATAGGTATTGCAATATTAGAAAATAATCAGTGGTACGGAAAATGCAAAAAGAAAAGAAAGAAAAGGTAATAGTTACATTATGTATGCTTCACTTTTTGTCAAAGGGAGATGTGCAGTATTTTTAGATTAGCATTTGCATCAATTAATTTCACTCTTTTTGAACTTGTTGTATGGTTAGGGCTGCTATATTTTTCAAGTTCAAAATATGAACAGAATCTAGCATAACTGGAACAAAGTCCCGGAAAACTTATCATTTAAGTGATATGAGCACATTATCGTTATGCTATTATAAAATACCTAGATCATATGAATTTATCCTACATTTTCATGCTGCAAGCTAACGGAGATATAATACCCATGCGCTAAAAGTTTTAACAATATTGTAGCAATTTTTTATTGTACAATAAATTTGCCTTTAATTCTGACTGGGATAAAATAGCTGGCTGGCCAAGAGAAGACCCTAAAACTGTGACATATGGTAAGCCAATGTAGGGTGCCCGCGTATTCATATAAAATGTGGACAGCTGTTAGTGGTAAACTTTTTATTAAGGAGAATTGTCTATTATTTTTTGGCAAAACATGTGAATTGCATTTCAACAGCTTTATTAAATGTTTGGATTTGCTTACATCTTTCATTGATTACTTTATTACACCTGACGCATGCTTAGAGAAATAAAGGTTTAATGGCAGCTTTGGGGCAGTTATCTTAATTGCATAATATTATCTAATAGAGAGCAAAATTCTCAGATAAACAGAGCAATGTTCATGTCCTTGTGTTGGATTCTGTTTGTGGAGTAATTATATTCTTATAAAAGTAAGAGAAAAATAAGTAATATTGACAGCCCTTTAAGTTTTGACTAATCATTGATCTCTGAACTTTTTTGTTTTTTCCCTTCATGTGTGTGTGTGTGTAAAATATATCAATATGGATAATGAATATTATACATATGGTTTACAGGTGCTAGTAGGGGAGAACCGGGACGTTTCCCGGTAGAGCATTCGAAAAATGGCCCGCTTTCCCGTTTTTCTTTTTTATATTTGGAATTTACCAATAAGTGTTTTATCATTTTGAATAATAATAGCTTATATTTGAATTTTATTTTCAGGGACTGAAAAGCCTTTGGAAAAGTTTTCTTCAATCTAGAGGTTGGGCATTTGCTCTGAAATGACATATCAAAATTATCTGTACTTATGTGAGAAAAGTTCCTCTGGACTAGGCACTGTGTTATAAATTAATTAAGCTAAAGTCAATTATGCTTAGAGGTAGGTCATTGGTATGCCCTACCCCTTTGGTAATCTTGAAGGATACCCTAGTACCCATTGTGATTGCCCATCATCCCAATCCCATTATTTACAGAGGACAGAGAGCAGAAAGCTCTTCTATTGCAAAGACGCCGAAACCCGCATCACATCATCATTTATCTTAAAAGAAAAAAAGTTTTAGCAGTACGGATTCCTGGGGCAAAATGGTAGTTCATAGGTCAAAATGGAGAGAACACTTAAAAGAGGTGCCTAGTGTCTGTCTACTCAAGCAGAAGGCACCAATACAATTGCGCAATGTGTGATCAGTTACCAAATTAATGTAAAAATTAATTGTGTAAGAAAATTGTTTTGTGATATATGCACATTTCAACTTATAGAATGATTTTCATGAAGTTATACTTGGAAATAGAATCTGCTGTATATTTAAATTATACTTCATATTATTTGGAGCCCCGCACAATGCTGGGGATTCACCAAAGATGAACAGCAGCAACTGAACAAATAACTAGAAAGCGAATGAGTAATAAATACACAGTTGACGTGGATTCGATTTCCGGTGGCGGCGATGAGAATTTTTCCGTGACTAGCTTTATAAACGTGAACCGAGCGATGACTTCTATTTGAGGGAAATAAATTGTCATTAATAATTCATTTATTCGGTCTATAAACACCAAAAAGATTTTTATGGGCATTCGGCCAATTTTTTTACGAATAATTGCATTTTTCTGAAAATGTGTGCTCCAGTCTTAAAATAAAAATCTTGGTACTCTAGAACTTCTTTGAACGGTGGGTGGTTCGGGTGCAAATTAGCATATATTATAAATGTAGCTTAACCCCCCCCCACCCCCACCACCACCAACAACAACACCGTCAACTAAATAGCTTTAAAAGTGAGATTAATGAGGGAGAAGCCGGGAAATTGAGATTGTTTGATTAAGGAGCCAATGTTCTCTAACTCTTCCAGAAAAAGCCGGAAGGGTTAAGGAGACCGAAATACTACTAAAAGTGAAAGAGATCACAAACTACATTTTAGATCCCAAAAAGTCTTAAGATCCCCAAAAATTTTCCTGGAGGAGGCATTGGTCGGGGAAAAGCCCAGGTAGCCGAAGTGCTGACTGGGCATTAAAAAGTAGACATTGGAAATTAACCAATTCTGGACAGGAAAATGATGATTCCAATGAACACCGTCAGTAGGAATAATTGAAACCAAAATACAACAATAAATATTAACTAGTTTTGACAAAAAAACTAAAAACAAGAGGGGAAAGCCAACCCCAAAATTGCAAGTCGCTTCTTAACAACACATCTTTGCACCTTCCTTCAAAAGTATGTTCATCAGCCCTAAATTAAAAATCTAGGTGATCTAATGCAACAACGGACGGTTGTCAGGGTGTCTACTAGCATATGTAAGTGGAGTATAAAATAAAAACTCACAACACTGTCAGGCAAATAGCGTCAAAAGTAAGATTAATGAGTGTAAACCCTGGAAATTGAGTTCATGAGCCAATGTGCTCTCACTCCTAAAAAGAAAAACAGAAGAGTTAATGAGACCTGAGTACTACCAAAAAGTAAAAGAGATCATACACTACATTTTTGGTCCAAAAAAGTTTCAACACTCCAAAAATACCCTCTACAGGGTGCAATGGGCGGGGAGAAGCGTAGATGCATCAAGGGCTGACTGAACAGTAAGCATAGTAAATTTTACCAAACCTGAACGGGGAAATGAACTTGATTCGTGTGATAACGGTCAGTAGGAATAATAAAAGCCAAACAACAGCAATAAATATTGACTAGTTTTTTATTATACCTTGTACCTTCGTTGATCCCCCAGAAGCCAAAATATCAAATACCTGGAATTAGTCGTAACGCCCTGAACATTGATAAATAAACTAATAATAATATCCTTAAGAACAGTATAACAACATTTATTATAATAAAGAAGGGAAAGTTTATTAATATTAAAAGCAAATTGCCAATTTCATGCCTCGCACAGCGTTAACAGCTATTGCATAGTCTGCTCAAAGGAGGATGGCAATCGGCGAGAAAGCACCCTCCGTTGCGTTGCCTCAATGCAATCCAAGTGAAGCCAGCGAAATGTCGCAGCAGCCATTTTAAGACTGACATGAGCAGACTATGCAGTAACTGTTAACGCTGTGCGAGGCATGAGTTTGGCAATTTGCATTTAATATTAATAAATTTGGCTTTCTTATATTAATCGTTGATATTCTGTTCTTAAGTGTATTATTATCCCCTTATTTCAATCTCCTTGGTCTGCTTATGTCAGTAAGATGACTACCGTGACGTTTAGCTGGCTTCCCTTGGACTCTATTGAGCCAACGGAGTTTGTTCCCCGATTTCTGAAAGTTTGGTGTTGCCGAATGTGAGTGTTGATATTAGTGGTGGGCAGATTCGGTCGTTTACGCGATCCGGATCTTTCAGATCGGGTCACTAAAATGATCCGTTCAAAAGACCCGTTCGTTTCAATATATATCGCCTGATAGATGGCAGCACGTCAGTTCTGCGGGCACTTTCTTGCTTTATCATCATCATAATTGTCAACCATTATTTATCCACTGCTGGACGAAGGTCTCTCCAATCCTCTTCCACAACGGTTTGTCTTGTGCCAGTCTCCTCCATTTACTCCCGCATACTTTCGAATTTCATCCACCTATCTCCCATATGGTCTTCTGGGTCTTTTCCTGTATCTTGGAATCCAATCAAAAATTTCGACTGTCCATCAATGGTGTGTTCTTCTGGCAGTATGTCCAGCCCATTGCCATTTCAGGGATTTTACTCTGATCACGATGTCTTCCACTCTTGTCATTTTTTCTGATCCACGATCTCTCCTGGTTACACCAAGCATGCACCTTTGAGTTCTCTGCAGCCTTTGTATGTATCTTTTAGTTAAAGTCCACGTCTCTGCACCATACGTAAGCACTGGAAGGATGCATTGATCAAACACTTTTCTTTTAAAACGTAATGGCATATTGCTCTTGAAAATTATGCTGTTTCTTCCAAAAGCTCTCCAGGCAAGTTTTGTACGCCGATTAATTTCTTCATCAATGTGACTCTCACTTGCTATCTGCTGTCCAAGATAAACGTACGTATCTGTAATCTGCAGCTTTTCCCCATCAATCGATAAATCTTCATTTCTTGTAAAAGCATTGTACATCACTTTTGTCTTCTGAAAGTTCATTTTTAATCCCACTTCTTAACTCTTGTCAGCAAGTTCCTGGATCATACTCTGCAGCTCTGATGGGGTAGTTGCAAAAATGACTATGTCATCAGCAAAACGAAGGTATGTTAGATAATCTCCATTAATCTTTATCCCTTTGTTTTCCTAGTTCAGTGATTGAAAGACATTTTCCAACGTGGCATTAAAGAGCTTGGGAGATATGGTGTCACCTTGTCTCACTCCCTTTCCAACTTTTATGTTAGCTGTATTCTTAAACAGCCGAATCTTTCCACATGCATTTTCATAGATATTAATAATATTAATGTATGCATTTTCAATACCGCAGGATTTCAAAGCCATTGTAACTGCTGATGGTTTCACCGAATCAAAGGCTTTTTCATAATCGATAAAAGCCATGCGCAATGGAAGTTCATATTCCCCCGCTCTTTCAATTAGTTGTCTCAGTACGTAAATATGATCTATAGTGCTGTAGCCACTCCTGAATCCAGCTTGTTCTCTCGGTTGAGCCATGTCCAGTGTTGCCTTCAAGCGGTGTGAAAGAACTTTAGTGAAGATTTTATAAACCACTGATAGGAGGCTGATAGGTCTGTAGTTCCTGAGATCCTCAATGTCACCTTTTTTATGTAGCAGGATCATTGTAGCATTGTTCCAATCCTCTTCCCTTCATTGAGGCATAGAGTGAAAACTTGGGCGAGTACTGTTTCAATTTCTCCACTTGCTTCTTGTATGATGTCTACAGTAATTCCATCTTCTCCTGGAGCTTTTCCCCGCTTCATGTTCTTGATTGTATGTGCAACTTCTGCTGAGAGGACCGGAAGAACTCTGGTACTGGTACCTTTCATGATGTCTGGAGTACATGTGTCATCCCTTTCATATATTTTAGAGTAGAAATCTTTCACTCTTGTCAAAATTTCTCCTCTATTTCTTGTTACAGAACCATCTTTTTTTCTCAGTGCCATAATCTGTTTTCTTCCCTTACTGAGATGTCCCTTTGCTATCTTTAGGCTTTGGTTGTTTTCAATTGCTTTCCTCACTAGTTCACAGTTGAATTTCCTTACGTCTTCAGTGATACTTTTTTGTACTGTCTTGCATAGCTCTAATATATTCCACTTTGGAAGTCACATCTTCTTTAGTTGTCCTCATATCTCTTCTTTTTTGCATCAACATTTTGGTCTTTCCTGATAATTTGTTTACATGCAACTAGGGCCCGATTTACTGCATGCGAGGCCCAGGGCACAAAACATTTCCGGGGCCCCCTCCTTATTCTCTATTGACCAAATAATAGTCACTGTGTGCAGAGTAGCAGAATGTAGACGTACATGCGTACGCTGATAGTTTCCAAATCATTAGCAGGTTTGCAGATAGTTTTTGCATGTAGATTAAAAAAATAAAAATATTAGGCCTATATACAGCAATTAAAACACTTACTCAACGCTTTACTCAGATTTAATTCTATTTTAACTGAAGAACTTAATTATTTTTCATATCTTCTGAGTTCTTTTGTTTTTAAAAGCCTGTTCTCATTGTATACGAACTGTACTAAAAGTTTTGTTTACACAGAATTTAAATTTTATTGCCAGGTTCCTCTTTCAGTTGCCAATTAAATAAAAATATTTCCTTATGTATTATGCAAGTCAAGTATTTTTGAATTAACTTGTTGAAAATCATATTTATAATGTTTGAAGGTTCATTGATAGAACTGTTTTTCTGGATATAAAAACTTTCTTTAATTAATCTCTTGTTTTTATGAGGTTCGTAGTCCAATATTTTAATATTTTGCCATAAAAGTCCATTTCACACACATTGCTGCACATTCAGTTAGAATGTCCTATTTTGTCTTCATTGGAATCTGTAGTGTTCTAATAATTATTTGCTTTATTAATTTTCCTTTAAATTATCTTATTCTATTGTTATCATGGTTTGCGGGTTGGCAGCGAGTTTTCTGTTTCAATAGCTGTGTACGCAGATACATTTTATTTTTATACAACTCTGGCTGTGCGGGGACAACTGGTTGATCAGTAGTTTGTGGTGTAAATGACCCCCATAGACTCTAACTATAACAATATATCTAGACATCTTAATTTTAGTGAATATTGTGGTCTTGCAATGTACTGATTCTTGCGTCTAGAACATGAGAACAATGCATCCAACAAAAAATGTGAACTAAAACAAGAAAAGAAAAATCCATGGTGACCTCCACTGGACTTCCTCATAAATAGAGATGTGAAGCTGCATAAAAAATTAAAAAAGTGCTATGGGAACTCCTACTTTCAGCTTCCCGGTTTCTACCAAGATTAAATCAACGCATCATGATCAATATATCAGAAACTGCAAAACATAAAATTTTGTGTTGATGAGGAAGAGTCTGAGTTACACAAAAAAAAGTAATAACAAAACAAAAAACATAATAATCTGAAAAGCTGAGGGGAACACCTAGTCTGGTTCAATTTTTGGTAAATGTGTTGTACTTCGACGTCCTAAATTATTTGGTCAGAAAAGTTGTAAAATTAAAAAAAAAAAAGCATGTTAAAGATGTTTGCCGAAAAACTTACCTCCAAGTAGTCCAAGTAGGATGAGTAAACACACGCTGCGGCGACGACCTGAAGCTTTGCTCCGTTGAAAGGAAGGTTTGCTGCGGCTGGGAATTCATGGGCAGAAGAGTACAACAGGAATCAGGTACGCTCTTGTCAGGAAAGAGTAACAGAATATACTGCTACGCTAAAGAATGTAGTTTGTAATTTCTGTCTCATTTTTTAAAGAAGCATGCAGAGACTGTCTTCGTTCTTTGGCATGTAATTCCGTGATACGAAATAGTAAGTATGCACATGCCTTTCTTGTTTCTAGAAAAGCGTTAGTCACATTCTCTCTAACGGAAGTTAGATGGCAAGTTTAAAAGTGAAAGTTTGATTACTAAATAAAAAAAATAAAAGCTTCCACGGAGAAATGAGTTCATACATTCAGCATCAAAGAACCCCATGTGAAAAAAACAAGAAACTGTCCGATTGCGATGTCAAGAACTGACACCGAAATTAACTATTTTCTGTAGCGTAGCACTACACTCTTTCCTGACAACAGCGTATCCGGTTTCTGTTGTACTATTCCGCCCGTGAATATCCTGGCTGCAGCGATCCTTTCTTTCAACGGAGCACAGCTTCATGTCAACGCCGCAGCGTTGTTTACGGCCTCCCGCAGCGTCTGCTGACTCGTCATACTTGGAGTTCAAGTTTTTCGGTAAACATCTTTAATATTCATTCTAACGATGAAATTTTTTCACCATTTCCCCTTAAATTGCATATTTTAGAATCTGTACGTCACACTTTTTAGAAATTTTACAACTTTTCAGACCAAATAATTTACCACGCTAAACTACACATTTACCCAATTTTTACCAAAATCTAATGAGCACATAATGACATGAATGTATAAATTGTCCAATGTCAAACAAAACTGACAATACGATAACAAAGTTCTGTGTTTGGGCACCAGATCTTTTTATCTGTAATAACTTGGTTACTATTCTTTATTTTTAGGAATGAATAAAAACAATTGAAATTTTTTTTTGATTGGAGGTTTAATGACCACCGTGAGCAACTCAATGGGTTATAAGCAGTCGCCCGTCCCTAATTTAGGGTCACTGGTTCCAGGGAAGGGAGAGAGCCAGTGCCGTAAGACAAACACAACATCCATGCCTGACTGGGATTCGAACCCGGACTCCTTACAGACGAATGATCAGAGGCCAGCGCCTTAGACCACTGCGCTACCGGGGCGGCAATTGAAAATTTACCTCCTATATCAGGATGAAACAGTTGGGTTAAATATTTTTCTTCTACATTTCCTAGATGCAAAGTCATGTATCAGAGAATCATAATTTAAAGACTGTGTCACATCACTCTCCAAAGACAGCAGAGCTAATGATGCCAGTTTCGTTTGTCGCATGTTTGATCGTAAGGGATTTTTAAGTCTTTTCAGCAAAGAAAATGATCTCTCACTTGTACAATTTGAAATCGGTAATGTCATGGACATTCTAAGTGCAGTCTCAGTGTTCGGAAATGTGGCTTCTAAATTGTTTACCTTCAAAGTTTGCAGCATCTGGGGAATGGTTGCACGCTCCCCCATCATTGAGGAGAATTGCAAAAACTCATCTGCAAACTGGTCGTCAAGGTCATTGTTATAGTATTCCTGCAATGCTTTTGCCCCTTCAAAAATTTCAGATCTTGATTTTTTTTGTAAAAATTCAAATTTTCTCATTATATTTTCAAAAGCACTTTTTCTGCTTGAAAGCTGAGTGACTAAAGAATCACAAAGCACATAATGAACCTGAGTTCTAAATATATCCCTTGCACTGAGTTCTATATGTTCACTGTTACATTCATCTAGGTGTTTATTCTTGGGCACTTTCTTTCTTCGGGAATCGTGACCCTGGTATGGCACATTTTCAGACACTAATGTTTTAGTTTCCTCTTCGTAGACTTCAAAATTTTCCCTCACAAACTGAATGAATTCAATTAATGACTGGAAAATTTTAGGTACTTCAGAAATATTTCCTTTTGGATTCTGGCAAGTTTGATTTACACAGTTTAATCTCTGAAGTATTGTGTCCCAAACTACTGTGCTGATCGATATTTCCATTGTTCTCATTTTCTTCAGCAGTGATTTTGCTTCATCTCTTGTCTGTGGAGATTCATCTACATTTTCTGACAGAAATACTAAAACTTTCTCTATTTCACGATAAATTTTCCTCACTGATCTTGTAGCTGCAGCATCTGCACACCAACTGGTAACTGACCGACTCTTCAGTGTGAGTGATGAATTTCCATGTGCTTCCTGGACTTTCTCCTGAAGCGTCTTCCAACGGTGAGTTGATGCAGAAAAAAAAGTATAGAGTTTTTGCAAAAATGTGAAAAAAGAGAAAACTTTACCATAACTATCTATGCTCACACCAACTAAATTTAAAGTGTGAGCAGAACATGGCACATATTCCGGTAGTGGATTGATTTCCCTAATGCGTGTTTGAACACCAGAATACTTCCCAGGCATGTTGCTGGCATTGTCATAGCTTTGGCCTCTGACATTCATAATATCCAGGCCAGCCTCCTATAGAAAAGATATCATGGCATTTGTAATGTTTTCTGCAGTATGTCCATGGAAATGAATAAATGTCAAAAACCGTTCTTTTGCTTCACAATCTTTGTTGACATACCTTATGATAAAAGCCAGTTGATCTACGTGTGTAAAGTCTGGAGTAGAGTCCACTATGACAGAAAAATATTTTGACATTTTTATTTCATCAGTGATGGCATTAAAAACACGTACAGCCATTAATTCAACAAATTCATCCACACATGTTGAAGATAAGTAAGCCGCCCCGGTGGCGCAGTGGTCTAAGGCGTTGGCCTCTGATCATTCGTCCGTAAGGGGTCCGGGTTCGAATCCCGGTCAGGCATGGATGTTGTGTTTGTCTTACGGCACTGGCTCTCTCCCTTCCCTGGAACCAGTGACCCTAAATTAGGGACGGGCGACTGCTTATAGCCCATTGAGTTGCTCACGGTGGTCGTTAAACCTCCAATCAAAAAAAAAAAAAAAAAAAAGATAAGTAACTGGTGTTACCACTTCCTGGATTCCCACATTTTTCCAAGTGTTGAGCTAAGAATGGATCAAATTCTGCAATTAATTCTAAGCAGTCCAGGAAATTTCCATTCTGAACTGATCCAATTGTTTCATCATCACCATACATTGGCAACCCACGAACTGAGAGATACTTAACTGTTACAACAACTCTATGCAACACATCTTGCCAGTACTTGGATTCATTCCGATACTGCATAACTATCTGACAGTCAATGCGTGCAGAAGCATTCATGCGTGATGAATAGTCACATACTGCTTGCCTGTGTATGTGTGAATTTTCATGCTCTGTAAGACGTTCACTTGCATGCTTCCAGTCAGAAAAACCTGTGGATCCTAATGCTGTAGTGCTCCTAGCATACAATTTGCATATCCAGCAGAATAGTAAACAAGTTGATGGAGATAAAAGAAGCCAGTCGCATTTTACCTTCTCATTATTATTTTTTTATTCTGAAAAAAATTACCTTCTGTTAGAAAACGTTTTATACCACAGATATCCTTCCCTGTGAATGCCAGCAACTTCAAATCTTGGACTGGTGGATTGCTCCAAAAGCATTCGCTCATTTCTTCTGTAATTTCTCCCTATAAGGCAGGATCCACTGCATTCATTGTGGAACTTGTGCTCTCTGCCGCCCCGGTGGCGCAGTGGTCTAAGGCGCTGGCCTCTGATCATTCGTCCGTAAGGGGTCCGGGTTCTAATCCCGGCCAGGCATGGATGTTGTGTTTGTCTTTCGACACTGGCTCTCTCCCTTCCCTGGAACCAGTGACCCTAAATTAGGGACGGGCGATTGCTTATAGCCCATTGAGTTGCTCACGGTGGTCGTTAAACCTCCAATCGCCGCCCCGGTGGCGCAGTGGTCTAAGGCGTTGGCCTCTGATCATTCGTCCGTAAGGGGTCCAGGTTCGAATTCCGGTCAGGCATGGATGTTGTGTTTGTCTTACGGCACTGGCTCTCTCCCTTCCCTGGAACCAGTGACCCTAAATTAGGGACGGGCGACTGCTTATAGCCCATTGAGTTGCTCACGGTGGTCGTTAAACCTCAAAAAAAAAAAAAAACCTCCAATCAAAAAAAAAAAAAAACTTGTGCTCTCTTCATTTGATGAATTCAAAAGATTTCCCAAATTAGGAGCATCTGTGATGTTAGATGATTCTGAAGTCAGATTACTGACTTCCAAAGACAAATTACACTCAAGAGACTCACCAGTAGTAAAATTAGATGAATTTGTAGAACTTTTGGAACCAAGTGCAATTTTTTAATGGCAAAACGTTCAATGCTACCAAACAATTGAAACTGAAGGTCATCATCCTTCAGTTTCAATTGTTTGGCTTTCCGTTTAGCACTGCCTGATAAATATGTACGTTTTGACATAATTTAACAGTTAAATAATTTAACTTAAATATATTGTTACAACTAACTAAATTTGATTATATGTAAAATTAACAAATATTCAACATTCCATCAGACTACATGAAACGCAACGCGAAATACAACCAAGCCTTCGTAGTTACAGTTACGACAACGACAAGCAGTGTGCAGGAAGTTGAAGGATTAGTAGAGTTTAGGTGCGTTCGGAAAAGCAAGAAAAGGCACGTGAATCAATGGAAGCGATCCTCCTTCGCAATGGCCACCTGAAGGTTATTAAACCACTGAAACTCATTAATGGCCACGTGTTTACGTGAAATTCGAAACTCAAAATCACTGCGTGTAAGTACCACATCTATAAACACATGACTCATGAGCATGCAAAAGTAAAAATAATAAAATTTGAATATACACACACAAAATTCCCATTAACTAAGTACACATTTAATTCAAATTTGGGGCCCCCCCAAAATCGGGGGTCCTGGGCACGTGCCCCGTGTGCCCTCCCGTAAATCAGGGCCTGCATGCAACTTGTTCTTAGACCCAGCTACTTCTGTTGCTGACTTTCTCGCTTAGCAGCTGTTAACTCTTGTCAAAGAAGCCCTGTCAAGAGGAGTTAACAGCTGCTAAGCGAGAAAGTGCCCGGTGGCGCAGCGGTCTAAGCGATGGCCTCCGATTATTCGACCGAAAGGGAATCCCGGTGAGGCATGCATGTTGTGTTTGTCTTACGGCACTGGCTTTCTCTCTCCCTTCCCTGGAACCAGTGACCCTAAATTAGGGACAGGCGACTGCTTATAGCCCATCGAGTTGCTCACGGTTGTTCTTATACTTCCACTCAAAAAAGAACGCCCCCGAACTGACGTGGTGCTGTTTTATATTTAAACTTAATGGATCCGGACCCCCACCCCTCCCCGGTAAGGGTGGACTGAGTACGAATTCAAAGCGATTTATGTAAATATAGGCTTTCACCAGTGAACCAAATCCATGGACCCCCCTTAAGAAATTTCTGGCTACGCCACTGGTCCTGGTGTAGTTCTTGATTGTGTGGTTTGCAGCGGGAGCCTGTAGACTTTTTTGTTGTCGTTTCGGACGCCTTTTTTTCCCTATGCACAGTCATGATAGATCGGTGTACTTCCTATTGTAAACTGCCAAGTTTACGATTTCAACATATAACAGTCAGCCACTCTCTAAATTTTGTTTATCCCCGTACAGGTGCTCACACTCAAGTTGTGGAGAGCAATTGGCGGCCCCTCGAGCGTTAACTAACAGAGGGAAATAAAAAAAATCATTAGGCAAACCATATTCCAAAATATTTCAACGGAATTTTTTTTACTCAGAGCACTGTTTTGAGATGTTGATTCTCATCATCAGACAGTTCTTCCCTGGCACGTAGTCAATTGATTTTTAATTCACATGATCAATTGACTTATTCTGCCAGATCGACACCTTTTTATTCAGGAGGAAACAAAACGTTTCCGTTATAATAAATGTTACGGAGTAGGGATATCATCAACATTTATAAAAGTACTTCTAAAGGCCACATAAAATAGTCATGAGGCAGGATTATTACACAACTCACGCTTGACTCACAAACGAACTGAACTGAAGTGACGAACACGAGCAAATATAATGCGCTTTGAACACGAGCTCATTACTCATCCGGCACTGGGGCACCGACGAACGAAATGAAAATACGTTTTAAATGTAAAGTGATGTGCAACTGTTTTTATAAATAATTGTTTTCCTCTTAGGCAGTACAAATATTGCCTTTTGTATTTATTAATATATATCTGTTCTGTCCAGTCAGAGTTCTAAGCTTCAGAGCCCCATCTTGTGAGTGAACCTGTAATGAAAAAAATCAAAATATAAAAAACATAGAATCTAAAAAATGCGATATTTCTTCATTTCACTGCAAATTATTAGCCATATCATAAGATAAAGTGGTTATAAGATGGTCCTAGTTATACGAAAAAAAATTCGATCCAGTAACTAACCAATGTGCAATGAAATACCAGTTCCGGCCGATGACCGAAGCGAACGGCGAACGAAACGACCGAAGGCAACGTCGAACGGTTTGGATCCTCGGCTCCGATGCGAACGGTGAACGATATCTGCTGGAACTACTGAACGGATCCTTTCGTTCACTCTGTCGACCGGGTCACTTGGAACGGGTCAGTCGCGACTCGCGAACGATCAGTCTTATTGGCTTTGCATCTCCTAGTTGACCAGCGTTTATAATCTTTGAGTTGACGTAGTAGTTGCTTTCAAGTTTTTCTGCGTCTAGAATGTATTTTTAATTTCATGACTAAAAAATAAATAAATAGAGAACAGCTTTTGAGTAATCACACCCAAAGTTTTGTAGTTTGAACAGTCAAAGTTCACCTGTGTTTGCATAAAAAGAATGTAGGAAATCTATTATTTGGGGCCAATGAAAGCTTTTTCCGTTTATGTTATACCCAGTGCATGGTCAAAGATATGCTGTATGTGGATATGAAACATTGAAACGAGTAAGTTCATATTACTTCTGTGGTGCTATACTATGGCTTAAAAGCATTTTGTGGAACTGTGTTAGGAATAACATTGTCTTTTCACTAAATATAGTGGATGTGTGGGAAAGTTTGTTTCATGCCTGTTGGTAAATGCAGGGTGGTGTATAGTAATGTTGCTTGCATGGTGTTTATATTTTCTGGAGTAATATAAAGGAATTTAAACATGAGCCACATCTGTGACAAGATTTATTAGGTCACAAAACTTGAGTAACACTCCTGTTTATAAGTATGTTTAATTTTTGGAACAATTGATTTGTAGCTGCTTTTTTTTTTTTTCTTCTCACTGTACAGTAATATGTTAACTCAATGAAGAGGTAACCATGTCACATATAGCATGCACTTCTGAGCTCATAAGTGAAGATGCATTGCCCAGTTATTCAAATGGACCTCACGAGTGTGAAATATGCCTCGAAAAATTTACTTCTAAAACTAACTTCTCGGAGCACATATTCACTCATACAGGGAAGATGCCTCATAAGTGTGAAGTATGCCACAAAAAATTTGCTTGTAAATGTAACTTATCAAAGCACATGTTGACCGATACTGGTGAGAGACCACACAAGTGTGAGATATGCTCCAAAAAATTTACGAAGGAAAATGATCTTTTAAGACATAGTTTCATTCATACAGGTGAAAAGCCATACGACTGTAAAATTTGTTCCAAGAGATTTGCTCGTAGTGATACCCTAACAGAGCACGTGCTCATCCATGCAGATGAAAAACCTCATGTTTGTGAAATATGCCAAAAGAAATTTTCTCGGAAAAGTACTCTTCTAACACATCTGCATTCTCATACGGGACAAAAATCTCATGAGTGTAATAAGTGTGAGAGGAAATTTGCTAGGAAAATTGATCTCTCGCGACATGCTCTTATTCACACTGGTGAAACACCCCATCGGTGTGAAATTTGCCACAAGAGATTTGCTCGGAGAAGTAGTCTTTTAAGACATTTGCTCACGCATACAAGTGAGAGACCCCACGAATGTGAAATATGCCACAGGAAATTTGCAGAGAAAGGTCATCTTTCAAGGCATTTGCTCACTCACACTGGTGAAAAACCATATGAATGTGATAAATGCCTCAGGACTTTTACACAGAAAAGTGCCCTTTCAAGGCATTTACGTAAAAATAAGTAATAGCTCACAGAAATGTATATGTACTTCAGAAAATTCGCATACAAAATCTTGGCATAAAACAGTTCAATAATTTCAAATTGAAATTATCTCCAAAAATGTTCGAGTGTGCATATTTTTTGTGATCCTGGTAAGTTGGTACATTTGTAACTTGAAGCTGTAAGTATGACATTTATACATGAAGGAGAATGTACCCCTAAAATGATTGTGTATGTGAATTTTTTTTTTATTTTATGTGTTTCTGTTTTGTCTGCCAAAGCACTTGTAGAGAAAAATAGGCCCCCAGCCTCTCAAGATGTTATGTTATCCAAGTCAGTATTCTAGTAAATGGCCCATTTTCATGCTGTATGAATCTCAACATGTCAATGCTTTATTTAATTATGTCTCCTTCTGTTCCATGTGCTGTGTTCTTTCCTCCAAGGGTTTATTTCTTTGTTTCGGGGTTTAACACATTCACTGCCGCTGTGCTATTTTAACAGCCAGCACGCAGTGCCTGTAAGATGCCTTGGCAAATCTTGCGAGATACATGTCAGTGTTTTATTTAATTATGTCTTCTTCTGTTTCATGTGCTGTGTAACAGCCAGCATGCAGTGCCTATAAGAAGCCTTAGCAAATCTTGCAAGATACCACGAGACATCACACAGCACCATGGATGAGCTTCTATGCATTTGGATCAACCTAACCATGTTCACATCTCGTAGCTTTACATGATTCTGCCATTCTAAAATATGGGGAAATTTATCTATAATTGATATTCATAATTATTACCTTCAATAACTCCAGTGATATAAACACGTCTACAGCATATGCATGTCTATATCGTGCATTACAAAGCAATATGCATATGCTGTAGACAAGCATATCGTATAGACAGTAACTAATAAATTGTAAAATTCTTCAATCACCAAAAGATAGAAATATTTGGTAAATGTGTAGATTGGCGTCCTAAATTATTTCGTCAGAAAAATGTTAGTACCTGGAAAAAGTGTGACAGATTTTAGAGTATGGAAATTAATGGCAAATGATGCAGACATTTCATATTTTAAATATGTTTTAAAGATTTTTATCGTAATATTTACCTGTAAGTGCGGTGCTGCAAGAGGAGCTGCGGTAGGCCTAACGCATTGCTACCGTGATGATGTCAAGCTTTGCTCCGTTAAAAGGAAGGTTTGTTGCTTTACCGAAATGACTGGTGGAAGAGTACAAGAGAAAGTGGTTAGGTTGTTGGCAGGAGAGCGATAAATGTTGTAGTGATACGCTACAGGAAATAGGTCCAGATTATCCGTCCTTCATTTTGTTTTATCCTGTACGTTGTTAGCAGGAAAAACCAGATAAAACCTCTTTGATTTACAAAACATATGTATCCGTGAGATGGCAACTGACCTGCAAACAAGGTATTAAGAGGAGAACCAAAATTGCAATGGCACAGCAAATCAGCTGCGAATGAGAGCCGTTCCAAGCAGAAAAAAATTTATACTTCCCCAGTTTTCTGTACAATATAGAGAAACATATTAGTACTTTCTATTATCGAATCAGGGAATCGTGTGAAAGAACGAAAAATTTCTCAACATCTGCTTTAAAAACAATGACAAAACATGAACGAACTATATTCTGTATTGTATGAACGAACTATATTCTGTATTGTATGAACGAACTATATTCTGTATTGTATGAACGAACTATATTCTGTAGTGTATGAACGAACTATATTCTGTAGTGTATGAATGAACTATATTCTGTAGTGTATGAACGAACTATATTCTGTAGTGTATGAGTACATGATGTTTCGCTCCCCTGGCAAAAGCGTACGCGGCTGCACTTATAGTCATCCGCGCATGAATTACATGGCGCAGCAAATTTTCCTTTCAACGGAGCAGCGCTCAGCATCGTTGCCGTAGCAGTACTTTAGGCCTACAGCAGCACCGCACTTACAGGTAAATATTACGATAAAAATCTTCAAAACATATTTAAAATATGAAATTTCTGCACCATTTGCCATTAATTTCCATACTCTAAAATCTGTATGTTGCACATTTCCCAGGTACTAGCATTTTTCCAACAAAATAATTTAGAACACATTTACCAAAAATCCAATTGCTTCAATACTTGTCATATTAATTTTCAGTTCTAGTACACTAGTGAACAGAATTATATTCATGATGCTGAGAACACATTGTACCAATGTGTAGCTAAAATCTGTTGAGGCAGAGTATGAGAGAATGCCACATTCTCCATTTTCACTGTTAGTCATACTACTACCACTACTGAAAGAATACATTTCTGCATATCATGTCAAATTATCAGGATCGCCCACCAAGGAACTTTTGTTTGAGAGGTACCGGAGATAACCTGTCTGAATATATACGTTGTTTCCACAAAACTAAGTATTGAAGTCAATATGGGTTTCCTTGAGATCCCTCAATAGGTCGCCCTCTTACATATCAACTCTAAGCAGCAAATGCAGTTTTTTCCACTCAAGCATTTATTTATTGATAGTTCCCTTCACCGTAAAACCAGCAACATTCAAAGGAAAATAAACATTACAAAGTGAAAAGCGAATGCTGTGTTAAGTCTATGGGGAGTCAACTTACTTTCCCTTCGCTAAATCATGTGGAAAAATATCCGCTATCCCAAAACCACCAGGTCACACAGTGGTCTAAACGATGGCTTCTGATCATTCGTCCGAAATGGGTCCGGGTTCCCGGTGAGGCATGGATGTTGTGTTTGTCTTACGGTGCTGGCTCTCTCCCTTTTCTGGAGCCAGTGACCCTAAATTAGGGACGGGCGACTGCTTATAATCCATTGAGTTGCTCACGGTGGTCGTTAAACCTCCAATAAAAAAAAACACGATCATTTGTAGATAGTTGGTACTCATTCTCAGTTCAGCTGTGTGACACCTTGCACTGTTCTACTTCTAGCTGTGGGACACCTTGCATTGTTCTACTTCTGGCTGTGTGACACCTTGCATTGCTATACTTCTGGCTATGTGACATCTTGCATTGTTCTACTTCTAGCTGTGTAACACCTTGCATTGTTCTACTTCTAGCTGTGTGACACCTTGCATTGTTCTACTTCTAGCTGTGTGACACCTTGCATTGTTCTACTTCTAGCTGTGTGACACCTTGCATTGTTCTACTTTTAGCTGTGTGACACCTTGCATTGTCGTGCTGGAAGTTCCCATCCGCCCCAGGGAAAACAATCGGCATGTATGGGTGTATGTGGTCTGCTAGGATGGATTCACAATGAATTTGGTCCGTAATGCCTTCCACATATATGACTGGGTCCAGGGATTGCCACAAAAATATTCCCCAGACCATCACGCTGCCCCCCACCAGCTTGTGTTCTACTAGCAGTGGTTGAAGTGTGTTTGTTCTTTGATGTTCCTCGCCTTATACACCAAGGTCCATCCGTTCGATGAAGCAGATAACGTGACTCATCGGTGAAGGCAATCCTCTACCAATCAGCGGAAGTCTAATTCCGAAACTGCCGTGCAATTATAAGCCTTTTCTGCCGATGCACCTTTGTTAGCATAGGTGCAGTGACCATCTGTCTGCATCGGAGCCCTATACGCATCAGGGTTAGCTGAACTGTCGTTTTAGACACACTTTCGGTAGCCCCTGGTTCATTCGGCCAGTGAGTTGCTCCACTGTAGCGTGTCGATCTGCCCTCATGCACCTTCGCAGCCGACGCTCACCTCTCACATCAATTGCACGTGGTACTCCGCAGTTTACACATCACTTATTTGCAGTGATGCTATTCGTCCAATCACGATACACTTTTAACCACAGCAGCACGCGAACAGTTCACAAACTGCGCTGCTTCAAAAATACTGCCACCCTTGGCCTGAAAGCCGACAATCGTCCCTTTTTGCAAATCTGATAAATCGCTCCTTTTATCCATGACAGCAACGAGTGATATTTCTTCAGATCATGATCATATGTAGAGGATTTTAGGAAGGGAGTGTCTGACCCCAGGTCTTAAACAACCCTTAGAAATAGGAAGCTAGGAGATTTGGGCTGGAGTTCCCAATAGGAAAGTGACACGGAAGTGAAGTAGAAAGTGGGAGGAAGATGCCCTTATTTATTACCGGGGGCCAGTACCCGGGGTACGACGGCTTAACTTGTCCATCCGACCCATGGCGGATATTTAGTGGATCGAGCGTTCGTACCTGCCTGGGATCGAACCTGAGACCCTTTCCGTGGCAGTCATGACGTTGCCCACTAGGTCACCCGTGGCCCTGTTTATTCAGATTGCCTACAGCACACCTTATATACCCTCCAAGCCAGCTCATAACATGTGCCATCTTTCATTGGCTATGCACTGTCGACGTCAGTAGGAGGTGGTCACAATAATGTGTCTCAACTGTGTACAATGCACATTGCTGTACTTTTTATCATTAGTAGTAGTTCGAAAGCTTCCACGGCACAGGATGTTTCTTCTACAAAATGAAGTGTTAGTGTTATTATAAAGGGGATTTAATTCATACTTCACCAAATCCTGCTGAAAAACAGGCACTACTAGAGGTGAATACTGTTGCCATGAAAGGGTGTATCTCGTCTGCAGTGATGTTTAGGTAGATGGTTGACGACATAGTTTCCTGCACATTTATGACTGGGCAAAGGGTTTCTCAACGAAGTATAGCCCAAAGCATTACAGTTTGTTTCATCCCATGGTGCATCCAGGTGCTAACACTTTCCAGGTAACCAATGCAAACGTACCCGGGCTTCCACATGGCACAACAGGAAATGAGACGGGTGACTGTCTTCCAATCATTCAAGCTCCAGTTTTGATGCTCAAGTGCCTATGTGGTGCAACAGGAAATGAGAATCATCTGACCAGGTGATTGTCTTCCAATCATTCAAGCTCCAGTTTTGATGCCCATCTTATTGACAGTGATCCAAGGTTGTTAGCATGGGCACTCAAAGTGGGGCTGCGTAGTGGGGCTGCGTAGTCAACACAAAGTGCACTTAAGTCAGCAGGCTTAAGTGCACTTTGTGTTGTGAATTGTGATGCATTACTTCCATCACCAGCATTCAAATTACCAGTGAGTTGTGCCACAGCATCTTTTCTGTTGGCTTGTACCATATGAGATAGCACTGTTTTTATTATTTTTTTTTAATTGAGGGTTTAACGACCACCACGTGAGCAATTTAATGGGCTATAAGCAGTCACCCATCCCTAATTTAGGGCCACTAGTTCCAGGGAAGGAGACAGCCAATACCAAATGACAAACACAACATTCACAGCTCACCGGGATTAGAACCCGTACTCATCTCGGACAAATGGTCAGGAGCCAGCGCTGAGATTACTGCGCCACCAGGGTGGCTGGAATATCCCTTGTTCACCTCTAGCATTAATGAGCCATGGTTGGCTCACACCTTGCCAGCAGTTAGTGGCTTTTCCCTCCTTGGAACATTTTATAAAGTTACTAACCACAACTTATTATGAGCACTCCACAAGCCTTTCCGCCTCAAAAAAACTTTGACCCAGTAGTCTGGCCTATGTCAAACTTGTTTAAGTCCTCTGCCTTTCGTATCTGAAGAACAAGAATAACACTGATTAACAGAGCTCAGTATCGGGTATTATAGTTTCATGACCTTCAGATGTGTAATCGCTTACTCGTTGTTACTTCAATTTGCATAAAGATATCCCGGTCACAATGTTGGCTCTTTGGTGTACATGCACTGTTAAAAATGCAAGGGCCCAGTTTGTCTGAACCAATGGAACTGCTCTCGCAACGGCCCTGTTGTGGTGCTGTCTTTTTCTGCATCTTTTCTACCTCTGAATTGCGGATATGTCAGGAAACCATCTCTCAAATGCCTGCGTGTATTAGCATAGCAGCTGCTTGAATACAAATGTTTGCCTGTGTTAGTATGGAAGCTGTTTTGAAGGCTTAAATCAGTTGTTATCCAGGTTTTTAAATCATTTGTATTCATATTAAGTGTTTGCATACAATTTCCTGCCCACCATTTTCTCACAATTCACTGTTATCAAAATAGTTCTGAATTATATTACTCCAAATTTGATTTCATGACATAACTATAGAATGGAATAGTATAACTATTCTAGTGAACCGAATTTCTTGGTGTAGAATAGAAATCGAAATTTTCAAGCTTTCGCACATCAACCTGATGGCTTTTTCAAGGAAGATACTCTGCTACCTCCCTTGAAAAAGCCATCTGTTTGTTGTGCAAAAGCTTGGAAACTTTGATTTCTATTTTACACCAAGAAATTTGGATTACTAGTATAGTTATGCTATTTAAGTATAGTCGATGTACAGTTCCTTGTCATTTAATTATAAAATGAAAGTTGTCATTAATTAGGCTAAAGCATCAGCTTCCATATTTTCTATGATTCTAGCACTCATCTCTTAATGGCAATTGTAAGGTGACGAAGTCAAGCCCCCAATAATTATTTTCATGTAGCAACGTTTTCTGTAACAATTTATCATTTCAAGTGTAATGCAATGAAAATTTCAACTCACGTGGAGGACACGTGGCACATTTCTTTTGTACGCCGTATTAGGGAGTGCCGAGCCAGGCATGTGCATAGCGGCATCCGTTGACCTTGACTGGTTCTGATGTATCAGTCAAAGGTCACCACTCCCGGACGGAGGCGAACTCCACGAAAACAGGATTCCAGAAGGGCGGAAGGAGGGATAAGGATATAAAAGGAAGCAACACATTCACTCAGGAGACTTGGCCTGCAGGTGGCCTAGTGGTCAGTATTCATGACTGCCATGGAGATAACCTCAGGTTCAATCCTGGGCAGGTACAAACGTTTTAACCACTAAATACCCGCCATGCTTCGGATGGGCACGTTAAGCTGTCAGACCCCCCGGGTATTAAATAAGGGAATCTTCCTCTCCCTTTCTACCTCGCTTCCGTGTAACTTTCCTATCGGGCACTCTAGCCCAAATCTCCTAGCTTCCTATTTCTAAGGGTTGTTTAAGACCTGGGGTCAGACACTCCCTTCCTAAAATCCTCTACATATGATCTGATCTGCTCTGCTCAGGCGGCTTTTAGTGCTTCGATGTGGTCGGACGGCATGTGCTAGCTGAATGTGTTGGTTAGACCTCTCGGGGAGTTACGATTTGGCTGACGGAATAGTCAGGGTTTTTCCGTGATCAGAGATGGACTGGAAGTTGGACGGAAAGACTCGGGTGTGGCGGAGGGTCTTCTGGGATAGTTGAGTGATAGTAAAGTGTTCACCATCTGGAAGTCTGTTGTCACATAGAGATAGCTAATCGAACAGAGTTTATTTTCTCATCTATTAAATTTTGTTACATCTAACAAAGGACTTGTCTTAGATCTTAAGTAATTGCTGACTACATGTTCAGTATTTCAGCGATCAAGTTCAACTCGACGGTACTCAAAAGAACCTACGTCAGGCCCGTTTGAGAGATTCGGAATCGGTAACGCCTAGTGACGGATTGAACTCAGCTGTGCCCGACAACAATAAATCTGTAATGCTTCAAAAGTTCCATGATTACACAGTTTGATAATCTTTTAATTAAGAGATTTACTGATAAATTATGTTGTACTTACTGAGTATATTTATTCCCTGCATTGGCTACTCTGGGAAACTGATTTTATAGCCAGAAAGGGTTTTTTTATTTTTTACTTACACTGAATCTCCAAATGTCCTGATCATGCACCACTCCTGCAATGCTCTGTGGACTTGGCCAGTTTTCCATTAACTATTGTGACTCTGCAAACATAATTTTTTTTTATAATTGCTGCTAACTGTTGCCACAGAATATGATGAAATTCACCACAAAAAATTATTACTATGAGACTTGGGTCGGTTACTCATGCGGCAGCCAACACCATGTCCAAGAAGAAGAATGCATGAAAGATAGAATGATTTTGTGCGGCTCTGTGGAAATGCATCTCTTTGAAAATGTGATAACATCCTGATATTGCGAATGAGTGTCAGTGTAAACTAAAACTCTGTAAAACTTTATATTATATCCCGGTTGCTTGAATGGTTTGTATGCCATGGAATGACAATGGACGGCACCACATCAGCAATATAGCAACAGTTATCCAAACCAATGACAAAGCCCATTGGCTGCATGATGATGTTACATCATGGGCTCCTCCTCTAGCACACGTCATTGGCTGATGGAATGAGAGGTATTTTTCTAAGATATGTCAACATCAACAGTACTGCCAAAATGCTTCTTCTTTGTGGTATGGCACATTGCTAATTTTGAAAACTGCAGAACAGTTTTCTGCAAGAAAAATGATTACATTACTAACCTTAGGTGTCAGTTATTATCCATAGTTGTGCCCCCTCATGAGGAAGGGGTACAACTAAGGATATAACTGAGACAACAGGTTGGAGAACTATATCTTAGCAGCAGTCTAAGGATCACTTGAAAGACACAAGATGCTACAAAAACAAAGCAGGGTGTATAATGAAAATATTCCAAAGCTTTTAATGACTAGCCTTGTGTTTCTGTGGTTGGCAATGGCTTGTGGGGTTGTTTCCCTGTTGCCATGCATCCAAGTTGGGTTTTTTTTTACTCTACTGCAATGTAAATCCATGGATGGGTCTTTGCAGGGGTAAACTAGGCTGGGAATTTTATAGTCTTTTCGTCCACTGCAAAATCACATGTACCTACAGGAGATTGTCATAATTTTCCTCATGGAAAAATCTATTAGATACTTGATGGAGGAACTGTTGGAATACACATTGTGAAACAAGTTTAGTCATAAACAGTTTTTAATAACAATTTGTTGGTGAAAGAATTTTAAAAATTCACTTAATGTAGCAGGGCTTGAAAAATATCTGAAAAGTTACATGCCTAGCTGGGCATGAGCAGAAATTATTTACCTGCCCAGGTAGAAAAAAATTTGGATGCCTAGGAAAATTTATCTTTTAAGATAACAAATCAGAATGCTCATTTTTTTAAGTTAAAAATACGATGAACTTTTTTCACATGTTTTGCATTTCCGTTTTAAGGGCCTGTGTTGAAAAATGTTCAATGCACAAAAGCATGTATCTCAAGTTTTAAGATGAGGATGCTGAAATTGGTATTTGTGAAATTTAGTGATTCTGCCATCTTTCTTTTGTTGAAGTTTTTGCCCTTTGTCACTAAACACCAGAGGGTAGTTCCATCGGAGGCATGCAGGGGTGCTGACTATAAACCACATTTTGAGCAAAACTATGTATGGTCAATGAATGAAATATGGGATCACACCATTGTGCAATACAAATTTTGAAGATGTGAATCCATTTATTGGTGGGGAGAGGAAGGCTATGCCTTTTCTTAGTTGCTGCAGTGGCAACTGAAGGAATAAATAAAATGAAATGAAATATGTTTTGGATATTAAGTCAGATAATATCCAAAAACTTGAAAATTTCGTCGTCCTGGAGTGGGAGTCGAACCTGCATCTCCTTGATAGTGCTTGAGTATGCTAAGCACTACACCACGCAGAATGACCAAGTCTCAAGTTTCCAATTAATTTGAATATAACTATTTATTCAAATGGTTATATCTGATGGATAATATAACCATTTATCCAAGTCTCAAGTTTCCAATTAATTTGAATATAACTATTTATTCAAATGGTTATATCTGATGGATAATATAACCATTTATCCAAGTCTCAAGTTTCCAATTTGAATATAACCATTTATTCAAATGGTTATATTCAAATTAATCAGAAACTTGAGACTTGGTCATTCTGGTTGGTGTAGTACTTAGCATACTCAAGCACTATCCAGGAGATGCAGGTTCGACTCCCGCTCCAGGACGACTAAATTTTCAAGTTTTCGGATATTAACATCCAAGTCATATTTACACCAGTAAACGGGTTCACATCTTGAAAATTTGTATTATTTACTAGATATGGCTCCAATTTCTGGACCTAGAGCATAATATAATTAAAGAAGTGACATTCAACTGTCCTTGGCACTCCGTAACAATAATACAACCTCCAGTGATCAGCAGTGAAATTAAACATGACATGCGACAACTAGTTTTTTTTTTTTTTTTTAGGAGTCCATTCCAAATTTTTCATTTTTCATTTTTTAATTTAGTTGCCCGGATCAGGCAACTAGATTTTTTATTTACCTGCCCATGCTAATAATTTACATGCCCAGGTACGGTATTTTTTCAAGCGCTGTGTAGCATTAAAAACACGTCACATTTAACCAAAATCAGATTTTTAAAATTCTGGATAATTATTTTCCCTTTAAAAATTTGGTTTTAACAACAACAACAAATCTTTTGAAGACCCAATTTCCAGCTAAATCACAGTGAAGATCATCCTGAAAGTTCAAAGGTGCACATGTCACACAGCTATTTTCCTATACAATTAATTTTTATAGTTTTTGGTCAATGATCACCTACTGTGCACTGGTATTGGTATTTCTTTCTTAAGTAGACATGTTTTGCAGTCTACCCGTTGTTTTGACCAATGACCAGTACTGGTAAATTGTTGTTCCCTTTAAGATAAATGTGGGTGCCACACGGATTTCGGAATATCTCTGCCGGAGAATACCTTTGTGCTAGATCTATGTCAGTATATGGATAAGAGGGTGGAAATGATGGGCCATCACAGTGAGTAAGATTTCAGAGCCACCCTGATCACAGTGGTCTAAGTGCTAGCTTATGACGATTTGTTTGTGAAGGGTTTGTGTTTGAATCCCAGTGAGGCATGGATGTTTTGTTTGTCTTATGTCACTGGCTCTCTCTTCCCTGGAACCAGGGCCAAAATAAGGAGTTGGGGGGGGGGGGTCTATAGCCTTGAAGCCCACCATGGCCAAGGGGGCATGCCCAGGCAAGTAATAGATGGCTATATAGGTAGAGAGATGTTTCTAAAATAGTTTTACTTTTGTCTCATATGATTTCCACTTGGTCAGGAACACAGGCTGGAAGACACAGATTTTAAGATGGTGACTCACCGATGCTAAATTTTTCAGTTGCTGTGTACAGTGGGGTTGGCGAGACAGTTTCAGCTTTTCCACTACCATCCACTGACACCTCCCCGTTTGCACTTGGAGTAAGCTTGGAGTTCCCTGTGACTTCACACTGTGTAACAAAAAAGATGCACTAACAAAAGCATACGATTCTAAATCATTAGGAAATCCAAGTCAAAATCTAGGAATCTTAAGCTTTTAACTCATGTTCTTGTGAAAACAATGAAAACTACAATAATGTATTATGAAAACTCTACAGATAGTTTCGTCGTTACAGTTTTGTGTTTTAACGGACTTCATAATAATTCCCCATCATAAGCAGTAGCGTAACTAGCACAACATGCGCCCCCAGCAAGATTTACTTCAGCACCCTAAGCACAGACATTTTCCCAGGATTTCAAACACGAGGGAGGATACATTTTTTGTGGTGTGTGTTTGGGGGAGGGGGGTAGGAAGTCAGTGGAGAGTGTCTGCAAAAGTAATGGTGGTACCTAGGGCCCCGTAGTTTTAATTTTTTTAGTAATAGATTTAACAATACACGTAATTGCTTTGTCCAACACTAAAATGAATCACTTGAAGAAATCACCCTCTTACACATCGCAGATCTGCGGCTGCTGTGGATAAATGTTGATGTCAGTCATGCACGTAATCCTAGGTAGCCGATTGTTTTCCCACATCCTCCATGGGGAATCCCACTGTGGTCTCGTGCATTTCCTCAGCAACGCAGAGAGAGGACGATTGGAGAGCGATCGTATTATTTACAACCCATTGCAGAGCAATCGTATTACAACCCGAAGTCGAAGAGCCAAACACTTTCAATCTGTATGGCATTCAGTGTTTTAAAAGTGAAACCAGGCTTTTATTTAGGCAAAGCTAAATATGACTTTTTGGGTTAATTATTGTGCATGTTCGAATTTTTTTGTAAAAAATATAATTGGCAGCTGCAGTATGCCCCTTTGTTACCTGCCCCCCCTGCGTAGTTATGCCACTGGTCATAAGTTATTTGGGAGACCACTCAAATGTTTTAGCGTAGGGGCCCACTAAGTACTCAATCTGGCCCTGCCTGGAACCAGTGGCCCTAAATTAGGAACAGGCAACTGTTTATAGCTCATTTAGTTGCTCACGGTGGTTGTTAAACCCTCAACCTCCCCCCCCAATCAAAAGAAGGTAAGACTTACCAATGACTCTGGCATCAAAGGACTTATGTCTAACTGCAGTTAATTTTAGCTTATTTTGTAACCGCATGCTTAGTCCAGCAGCACTTTTCTCACATAGGTACAGAGGAGAATTTTGAATTTTGCTGTTTCACTTCAGGGAAAACGCCCGCCATATAGATACAAAAGAGCGTTTTACTTTTTAATTGTTTCAAGGAAATAACATTTCAAGCAGAAATGAAGCTAAAATGGAGTTAACAATCATTATTCATAAGTACCAAAATAATTATTCATTCTTTCCAAAAAATTCAGACAAAAATAATACAAGAAAGTGGGCCATTTCTCGGATGGCCCACCAGGAAATGTCCTGGTGGGCGAATACGTCCCTGAGTCTCTGAAAGTTCCGACTGGACATCTGAACCATTTCCAGCAGTTGCTCCTGTGATTTGTACCCTTCTGCCAGCATTGGCCTGACCATGTAAATTGTATTCCTAGCTGAGAATTCAAATGAAGCCCATTTCTTCATTTGGTAGTAAGGGATCTTGAACTGTTATGTCACACGAAGAAGAAAAATGCAGCGATGCAAGAAACAACTCACATTACCAAGAAGAACAAAATTCATCAGTAATTTTTTTCAAAATGAATTATGTCCAAATTCTAAAAGGTTACTAGTATAGTTGGTTGAATTAAGGCATTCTGTTTCATGGTAAAAAAAAAAATAGACTTAATATGTTTTTAATTACATGTGAATTATGAGTGTAATACTGTTGTAAATAAAGCAGAATATTGTCATGTTTCAAATCATTATTCTACTTTATTACTCAGTCACTAGAAATCATCAACGCTTGCAACTTTGATTAAAGCTGTTATTCTGGCCGGCAATGGTAATTTTTGAAAACTGGTGTTTTTGTCTCTCCCAATCACCAGAAGTCTTTCTTTGGATGTGAAACATACAAGAGATTTATACATTTTCTCAGATTTTTACAGGCTTGCTTGCTTATATTTTTGAACAAATAGGTTTATTTAGGAGAGTTACAAAAATAGATCCATTTCATCTGTATTGCATTCTTTAATAGGCATTTATGCAATAGTGTATGGTCATTCTTCTCTTGAATTCATTTTTATTCTGCTGAGAAATTATATATCCCGTTGCTTGTCAAAAGGGCATTTGTATATAATTTGTTTTTCCTATATTTGAATTACCCTTTGATGTAATGAAATTGTCTTTTTCCATTTTTACAGCTTTTGTTTTTATTATCTGATGTATCATTTACCTGAACATCTTGTTCATGAATATAATTGAACTAAAGCCTTAATAGTGATTCAACTTTGTCATCTGTTTCTCTGTCCTTCCTGTTGACACTTCAGTGTTGCTTCTTTCTGAGTGATAGCATAGTCATTTAAGATAACATTTCATTAGTTGGAGGGGCATCCCCCCCAGAATTTTGTGAATTATTTTTATTATTTTTATTATGAATATTCCTTACTGAATGATATGTTTCATTCAGTAATGATTATACGTAAGGAAAAATTTTCCATTTTAATTATGTAGCTTATCTATGTTACCAAATCAAAGAGGTAAAAAAAGCTGTTATTATTTACTCTCTGCCCCCCCCCCCAACAACTACAACTGGAAGCTCTCATGGTTGATACCTCGCAGCTGAGTTTCAAAATAATGTTTTCATTTCAGGTTACAACTTTTCACTTCTTCTGCAGCACTTAATTATGAAGAATGATACAAGAACTGCAGTCTGTAAAAACACCTTCCAAGAGTGTATCTGATTTGGGCCATTAATCATACTTTCACAGGAGCCTCAGTCAAGTGTAGTTAACAGAAGGGATACTGTGTTCAACTCTGAATGTATTATAACCTTTTAACTTTAAGAAAAGTGGAAAATGCCGCTTCTAAAGCCAAAAGAAGAAATTGTTGTGTAAACCAGTATATATATTTTTTTTATCATCAATTTTAAATTTCCAGTCATCACTAGGAATTAAATCAAATAATAAAAAAAGATGACGATGTATTTAAACCAATCTCCAATTGTCTGTCCAACTAGTTGCATACTATACAGAGTGGAAGAAATATTCTCATAATATGTGGTAAATAAGTCGTGATAATTAATACAGCAATCAGACATTGCTAAATTGACTGTATTACTGTTTCACATGTAAATACAATCACATCAGAAATTTTTCTTTTCTTTTTAAACAACTTTGGTAATCGGGAGATGCGGGTTTGATTCCCGCATGAAATTTTTAAGTTTTCTGATGTGATTGTATTCACGTGTAAAACAGTAATTGCAGTCAATTTAGCCATGTCTGATTGCTGTATTAATCATCATAGTTGCATACTAATGTAGTTTTTCTCATCATTAGCTCTAAAGAAAATTAAGCATTCTTTTAAGCATATAAAGGAATTAACCGATGTGGTCAATAACATCCTGCCCTTAAGTATGCACTTAAATGGGAAGTTTCAGGAACATAATTAAGAAAGTCATAACAACAACATCCTGCCTTAAGTATACACTTAAATGAGATGCTTCAGTGACATTATTAACACTTAACCACATACATGGGGAAAAAACAAACAAACTTAAAAACTAATTATAAATATATTGATCCGATTTATTGGTGTCAAAGTAAGAAATCACACGAATTTCACTCCGCAAGCTTTCCCAGTCACAACGGACGGCTTCATCAAGCGGTTACATAGAGAATACAGAATCCAAAAATTTTGATTCTGTATTTTCTATGTAACCGCTTGATGAAGCCGTCTGTTGACAGGGAAAGCTTACAGAGTGAAATTTGTGTGATTTCTTACTTTGACACCAATAAATAGGATCATTATATTTATAATTAGTTTTCTGGTGTTAGCGTCCCACAGTCTATATATTATATTAAACTTAAAAACATTTGTTGTGGGGTTCGCCCGGACCCCACCCGTGTGGTTAAGGGTTAAGAAAATTCATAACAATAACTGAAGCTCTGACTATAGTAAACAGTGCTTTATGTATTTTTATATACCCGGTTGGGATGTAATAATTCTGACAGTGTTACCCATGATCACATGGAATTCAATTATATCCCACAGGCGCATCTCACTGAAAATTGCAGTATATGTCTTGCTTGAATATTGGAAAATTAATTGATAAGTTATCAGGACTGAAATAGCCTGACAGAGTAAAATTTAAAAGTGAGTTATATTTAGTTTCACATAATATAATAAAACTGCAAAGTGTGATAAAAAGTTTCCAGATTGGCCTCAGTGTAACGCCACCATGCAGGCACTGTGGTTTTGACAATGACCATCCTCTAGAACACAATGTGCTGAGTCATACAATGCTTCATGGGGTTCTTTGTCTTATTTCAGTGTCCAGTTTTACAAAGTAGAGTGGACACACGTCAAGTACCCTCTGTGATTTTTCAATTTTGTAAGAATGCCAAAGCAGCACACATGCATCAAATTTTGCTTTATATTAGGCAGGACTTCTTCAGAAACCTATGAAATGCCAAAAATGGCTTTTGGGGAAGAAACAACAAAACACAAACATTTGAGTGGCTTTTAAAGTTTAAAAAATGTATGGCATCGATTGAGGATACAGAATGCTCTTGAAATGGACCCTAAATTTCTGTCTTAAGGTCACAATTGGGGTTAGATAATGGATGTACAAGAACAATTCTGAAGCAAAACAACAGTTGCCTAATTTGAAACAAAATTTGAAGCTCATGCATTGCTGTTCTTTGAAATTGAGCCTTCTCACAAAGTTAAAAAATAGCAAAGGGCACTTAACATGTGTTTATTCCACTTCATAAAACTGGACTCTGCAATAAGACAAAGAACCCAGTGAAGCATGGTGTGGTTCATTACTTCCTCTCTGGAGGTTGGTCAAGGTCTAAACCATGGGTCATGCACACTGGTGCTTCACTGAGACCTTTCGGGAAACTTAATCACAACTTTATTTTAAACCATTATAATAAATGCACAATGTTTGAATTTTCAATTTCACCTCTTTATACCGTGCATCACTTTTTTTTATTGTTTCCTGACAAGTGATCCAAGTAGGTGCATTTTTTATCGAACATGTTGTGGGATACCAATTATTCATTTCCTGTGACTTTGCTTTTGGTGCTCACGTGGGAATTAAATATACACAAATAAAAGTCAATTATCAACGGTATTAAAATATGTCGATGCTTTTGGTGCGAAAAAAAACCCCATGTGCCGATTTGCTTCTTTGCCTCAGTCTGGCGAGCGAAAGCCAACGGCATAACGCAAGCAGCTCTTCCAGAGTCTTCGCAGTTGTGATGCGAAAACCTTCTGTACCACTTCCTGCTAGTGTTTCCATGACAACATGAATCAGCTGGTAGAGGGGAACGAGCCATTGCTTTGGGTAATGGTGGTTTGCTCAGAATAAAGGAGACTTAGATTATCTCAGGCACTCGCATACTCCCGCCCATAAGTGTTTCGCAAGAGTTGTTTAAGTTTTTGTGAAGTGTCAATGAATTAAAATCTGAGGTATTATATCTTAAATTCGCGGTTTTGAACTGTTTTCATAAATTTTGTGAAAGCTTCCCTGAACATCTACTGTCAGAACTTAAAGAACTCTATGCTTCAAATTTTCATACAGCACGACTAAAAAATAAACTGAAGGTGTTTTATTCCCATGATCAATACAAAAACAAATCGGTAAGAAGCATTACGTGCTACATAAAGTTGAATAAATTGGACATAGTGCTTAGTGAGGTGTACAAATTAGCGAACTTCGTATTAAGCTTTCCATCAACAACTGCAACTGTCGAAAGAAGTGTTTTTCTGCATTAAAAGGAATAGAGATATATCTTAGAGCCACACAAGGACATGCACATTAGAAAAACTTGGTTGTTTTGTCAGTAGAGAAAAACAATCTTTTTAAATATGAAAAAAGTACTCGGAAGAAACATTTTATGAAAACGTAACACTCAAGTTCACACAAAAGGAAAGAAGAATGGAGTTCATGTACAAATAAAGTATTCAGAAGAAGAATGGAGTTCATGTACAAATAAAGTATTCAGAAGAAGAATGAAGTTCATGTACAAATAAGTGTTCAAATCCTAATCCTCATAGTTATTTGGTATCATGTTAGCAATGGCATGTACCTGCAATTTAGAAAAAAAGTTACTTCTATTACTTAACAATTAAAAATTAAACTTCGCCATTAAAAAGAAAACAGTACTGGAGGGAGGGTGAGATAGCCCAGGTCTTGGACACAAGATATGCCACTGATACCAACATACATAGAGACAGTTCTTTTGTCACTTGGCATGTGATAAAAGCTTTGAAGACTTGTAGTAGCAAAGCTTAAATACTTTAGAAGTTGTATTTTTACAGTACAAACTAAAAATTTTCTGTTAGATGAGTGGTGACCACTAGATATTTTTAACAAGATGGGGCAATTTGCCATACATCACATGTGACTATGGCTGAAATTCAGTCATTCTTTGGAGATCACATGATTTTTAAAAGAATGTTGCCACCTCGATCTCCTAACCTAACACCCTCTGATTTCTTTCTCTGGGGGTATCTCACATCTGTGGTGTTTCAAAATAAGCCAACAACCAATAGGCATTGAAGAACATCTGCGAGGCAGTGGCAGTGATTATGCCGGACCAACTGGCACGAACTTTCCGAAATATATAAGTCTGTCTCGATGCACAGGGTAAACACTTCCAACGTCTCGTAGAATATGGTTCTGTTTTCCATGGATGAAGGTATGTTCTTACAAAATATCATTTAATTACCCTAATTATTCATTAATGTTATTAATAAAAACTTGGGTGGTAAAGTAGCGAGTCGGACACCCTGTATTTTAACTCGTGCGTTTTCAAAATAACATACGTACAAAAATAAAAACTTATTTAAAAACAGGATGAAAAATATTGGGTGGGCACTGCCACACCCCAGTAAAGTTATTGGGGGTTTGAGATCCCCCCGCCTCAGGGGGTCCCGGGTCTGGACCCCTCCCCCATGAGGTCAAGTGTTTTGCAATATGATTCCGACACCATCCGTGTTCGACACAAGAGATTCCTAACCCTCCAACTGTTCTCAAATTTTCGTAATTGGTGAATTTCAATTTTCATAATTGCTGAAATCATGCATTATAGAATTTGTTGTAAAATACATTCTCTGAAGCTATAATATAGCAATAGATGCATTTGTGGTTAACTCCTTTTCTGAAATACATGTTTTTATTAAAAGTAAAGACAACAATGGAAAGCACCATTTGCAGCTGGATAATTCATGAATACAATGTATTTAATTCTTTCACAGATCAAAACATTTATTATAACAGTCACGTCGCGTAAGTACTCATACCTGAGCATTTTTTATTTGCAGAGCCAGACCCCCCCCCCATTCCGAATTTCTGGGTGCACTCCTGCCCTGCCCATAGGTCATTCCATGTCAAATCAGCCAAAAGAGTAACATTTGTGACAAGAACACTTCTTTTGATTTTCATGAAACTTGGTGAAATTGCAGGCTTACAAAGAAACTTATCAGTGCAATACAATATCTCAGGTTCCTACATATATATTCTTTACTTATAGGACTTTCAACCCCCCCCCCCTAAGTATTTTTGAGTCTACCGTGTGTATCACAAATGACATAACTGTAAACCTAATTGGTTAGCATAGCTTACATTAAACCTATTTGAAATATTAAATGAACTTTCTTTTGAGAAATCACACAATCATATTATTATGGGCAATTTAGTTTTCAGGGTCATTATTTTTAATCTCTCAAAATGCACCTCATTAAAGTTACTAAATAATGCAGACGGTGGGAGCCTCTGAGTAATTTAAGACAATTGTCTGGGAAATTAAAAAAAAATTACTTCTTTTTAAACTTTTTATTTTGTGGAGAGCAAATTTTATTCTTGCCGCATCAGACATGTAATCAGAATTTTTCAGAACATGAGAACATGCCCGATCAGAATTTTTACATGCTCTGCGCATATCAAGCAATATAATTATTAAGCTCTGCCAAGTACAGAAAAATTTACTGTAGAAATGTTTTTTTTTTTTTTTTTTTATTATTTTATTGTAAATTTACTGCTTAGAAATGTTTTTTTTTTTTTATTATTTTATTGTATTTTATTTGTAAATTTTTTGCTGTTCCTTCTTGTTTTTCAATTATATGAATTTTTGACTATTTGCAAGTATATGGAGCTTTAATAGCTGCTCAGTTCTCGTAGCAACTTTCACTGCTACAAGTGAACTCTTTTAAAAAGTGACATTTTGCACAAATTTCATGTAATGTATTTTACACTAGTGGGGATTTGGACCAATATAAGTATGCAGGTTCGCATGATTAGAGATTTTAATTATAAATTCTTCAAACAATATTTCATCTCATTTTTTTCACCTGGTGAATGAATACAAGGCATTCAAAATAATTTTTTGGAAGAATTTCTTCTCACATTTAATACTCTTCACATATTTCATTTATGTTTGCACATATTGCAAAACATTACTCATACCTGCCATGTTTTACAGTTTAACTGTAAAATTTGTGGAAATTGTACTTGTTTTATGGGGCAACATATTTTATTAATTTTTTTCCAAATAGATTAGTGCTATATATAGATTAGTGCTATATGTATACATTATATATATATATATATATATGTCCTTAAATATTTTTTCAAAAAGAAAATAATTATACCAAAGGACTGTGACACCTGTGTTTCTGATTACCCTGATCATAATTTCATCCAAACCTCACTAATCTCGTCCAATTTGGAGAAAGACAGGAAAAAACTTTGTAAGATTACGATTGATGCTAACAAAAAAAAAAAAAAAAAAAAACGACAGAAGAAATTGCATTTAGTAGATTTTAGCATGCTGACATAAAAATGTAAGTTCAAAACCACGTACAACTTTAAAATAAAAAGCCACTGCAATATATAGATAGCTATAATTTCTCAGTTTACAAATAAATTTTTTTCCATATATGTAACCTTATGATTGTATACTACTGACTTATGTTTCTACTGCATTTTAATTGTTATTAGCGAGAAATAATGCCAAAACATCTTACTTTTTACTTGTACAGCATATGAAATCGATATATCGTTCGCATAATGAATCGGTTTTCAGTCGATATGCTCGATACATTTTATCATTATGTATGATGTTAGTCAATCTGATGTATTGATTAAACGTTCACTGAACTTTTTTAAGGATTTCAATTCTTAAAAGTTGGCAAGTCTAATTACACTGAACAACAATGGTTTTGTTAGAAAAAAACCTTTAAAGTTTTTTTTATGTATTTACGGGTGCTGAAACCAAATATGAAGTCACAACTGCTCCACTGGTCTCCACTTTCTTGTAATGGAACTCTCTATTGGGGTCAATGTTGTGTTACTTAAAGGAATTTCCCTATGTTTCCCAATGGAGACATTAGTCTGCAGTCGGGATAGCTGTCTCTCTGAGGGTAGATATACCGGCACCATTACTTCCTGTTGTGCACTTCCTTCTGGGAAGGAAGTGCACAACAGGAAGGTAGCAAAATTTTTGTCACTCGAATGCATTTAATCGGTATTGAAGGAAGTGCATTTTCTCGTGGTTTTAAAAAGTAGTGTGGATTGTGTAAAGTGTATGTTAAATAATGCTGCATACTTGTGTGAACCATCCAAACAGTTTCTGCTGCATTTGTGGACAATTTACTTTGAAGTTTCAAAAGCGACATTTCACACCATTGATTAGAAAATTGTATGAACTTTATTTCTAGTGCAAAATGGGTGATGAAGATAAATCTTGGGAACCTCACATTTGTAGTAATTCATGTGTAACTTTGTTGACTGGCTGGTTGAAGGGTTCACGTCAAATGCCATTTGTGGTACCAACTACCAATGGTTTAGATAGAAACAAAAGACCACTCGACAGACTGTTACTTAGCTGCATCACTAAGATATCTGGAATTACAGCTAAGACCAAAGACACGATTCAGTATCCCAGTATTCCTTCGGCCATAAGACCTGTTCCTCATGGTTCAGATGTTCCTGTACCTCCACAGTCATGGAGTTTAGATGATGGTGATGCTGATGAAATAAATCCTCGCAGCGAAGAAGATATTGAAGTGCAACAAAACCCTGATTTCTCAGAAGATTCTGTGCCTCACCTTAGAAGTCAGGAAGAATTAAAAGATCTGGTTCATGACCTTCATTTAGCAAAACTCAGGCCAAAATATTGGCTTCATGATTGAAGGGTAAAGATCCAGACTTACAAATTTTGCTAGTAGACATTAGTAGTATAGGCTTGATCACATCTGGGCTAAACAGACGCATCTCCGTTTTCTGGATTCATACACGTGTTGGTAATTTTGATCACAAATTCCAAAAATAATCAGGTGGGTGAATTTGTTTTGCAGTTTATATGCGCCATTTCATTGGTATTACTTTAATAACTACACATCATGAAACGATCGTCGATGATGGTGGAAATCTTAAAATACTCAGTTATATCTTATTCACTTTTCTACATATGTTGTCAACCGTATTATAGTGTAAACAGCAAAGTCATGTTGTTTCACTATGATATTGTTTTTCTGTACTTTCTGTTCTGTATTCGGTTTGATTCCTCTTAGATTAACTTGATTTTTACGCGTTTGCACTCGTGATACAAAATAAATTCATTCGTGAAAATCTTAGTCTGATACATTCATCATAATTTCAATATAAAATCATTTTGCAATACAATATATGTGTGTTGTGTTTTCAGTTGCAATTTTATTTTTGTTTTTGTAATTAAGTGGTACTTCTTTTATATTTATTTTTCCATAGCTAGTGATTAAATAAAATATTGGTCATTGTAATGCCATTTACACTAAAATAATTCAATAAATTCTCATGAAATGAAATTCGCCGGGAGAGAAAAGAGCTTCTTCATGTTGGAGTCAAGTGCATAGTTTCTGTATATTTGTGATAACGATGGTGAAGTATTTTAACCTGCATTTCAGTTGAAAATTTAAATAAAGTATGTTGATTGAGTATATCGTTCGATTCTGAGATGTTATTTCATTTTGCTTGATAAATAGTTTGAGTATTTTTATTGCTTCTAGGATATGAACTTGAATGAATTCTTTACTCTCGTAACATATATGTTGCACTCCATTTATAGTCATCTTGATGCGGGCAATGCTCTGTGGGATTTTTGTAGCACTTCTTTTATTCACCCTTTAACCTTTTAGTGTCGCTGAACTCTAAGTGATATTGACACTAATGCTTGGATGGAGAATTCAATGTTAACTTTGTTTTAAAGAGATCTTATAATTATTTAAATCTGTAAATACTCATGCGATTTAGGACAGTGTGAGCCTCTCAAGATAGGGTCAATATTCTGTCGAGTGTTTGTCATACTTCTTTTATTCACCTTTTAACCTTTCAATGTAACTGAACCCTATATAATATCATCACTGATGTTTTAAGGGGGTTAAATTTGTGTTAAAGAGAGATATTATAATTATTCACAGCTGCAAATTCTCATCCTGTTTAGAACAAACGATGCTTTCAAGATATAAGATATCTAGGCACATGATCACAGTTCTGTGGCCTTATTAGGCGAAATACGTTTGCTTTTAGACCATCTGATGATTAACGAATATGAAAAAAATAATTCCATTGCTTAACCTTTAAACTTGTGCACTTCAAAAGGTTTAAAATGAATAGTGTTCAACTCAGTAAAAAAATGCAGTTTGGTCTCCATATAAACCCTCGCTGGAGAACTAAACACGCTGATTCTTCTGAGTGCTTCTCTAGTCGCCTCTTGCTGTTGGCTACGAACCAAGATGTCGTTTTCGGGTAAGTTTATCTTGTTTTAATTTTGCGTCAAGAACTGATGATTTTTCATCTAGGTATCTGCAGAAAGTTTAACATTTATAACGAATATTTAAAAGTAACATATTTCAGAGTTTTAAATAAAAGGAATCGTGGAACATCTTGCACCATTAAGATTATTTTTTAAAGCTAATTTCCAACTACTAAATTATGAAGTGCCGAGTTGTCTAGTATATTGATTATTTTTATCGTGTTAAATATACTCTGTTCTAATTGCTTTATTGCAAATTTTTAACATTAGTAATTACAATCTAAAATTTCTTCATTTTATAGATTTTTAAAAGGAGCTGGAAAAAAAAGCCATTTCTGATGATGAAGAAACTGAAAATCCCACTGTGAAGAAGCAAAAGCTTCCAGTTAAAAGGAAAAACAATGCCAAACAAAGTGCTTCCTCTCCATATGATTTAGTTTTGGTTGATGACACTGTACCAAATAAGCTCATACCTCCATACTCCATTTATATCGGAAGGGGAATTGTCGCAGAAATTAAAGAATTTCGTAAAAACTAGTGCTTTGCAAAGATAGTGGATGGTGAGAAAAAGAATCATTTTAACTTGCCAATCGAACAGATTGGAACCCTGAAAAGGGCCATAGATACTTTGTTTCTGTATGTAAAGGACTATCAGTAATTATTTTTTTCTTCGATATACTTTCTTTGAAAATAACTAACTAGTAACCTTTATGGTTCAGTGTCTATGTATATTTTGTTCTTAGAAAAATGTATGTTTACATACGTGAAATGTTTTCACAAATTTATAAGGTGACTTATAACTCTTTCATTATACGATAACATAAATGTTTTGGATTTTGAAAGAGTAAAAACAAGAAAAGAACGCCCATATCGCAAAGTTTCCCAAAATGCAATTTCATAAACAGTCTTCAGCATTTAAAGACTACCGTATATACTCGTGTATAAGTCGACTTCGTATATAAGTCGACCCCCCCACTTTCGGAGGAAAAAATCGTAAGAAATCGGAAACTCGCATATAAGTCGATCCCGGAATGAGAAGAAAAAAAATTTCAATGCATTTATTCAAAACCATTTTAAAACGAAAAAAAATATATATATAATACTAAATTTAATTTGCATACCCAAAAACTTCATCAGAACCCTTCAAAATCCGATTCCGAGTCAGACTCGCCAAACAGTTCAAAAAAGTCTTTCTCCGTCATCGGCGCGTCATCATAAACATCAGTATTCCCATCTATGCCTGTGTCATCAGAATCACTGTCATCATCACTCATAAAAATCTCATCATCTTCTGTGCCATCAAGTTTGTTACTAATGCAACATTTCTTGAATGATTTCACGACCATTTCCGCAGGTATCGCATCCCAAGCATCCTTGACCCATCGCGCAATCAAAACGATATCCGGCTTCTTTAGATTTTCGCCCTTGGTTTCAGTCGGCAAATCAGAACTTATCCAATCTGCCCAATACCTCCGCACATTGTCCTTGAAGGGCTTATTAAGGCAGACATCTAGTGGTTGAAAAACAGATGTCAACCCACCTGGGATGACAGCAAGAGTTGTTTTTGAATTTTCTGCAGTTTTTTTCACTTCTGCACAACGGTGTGCAACAAACATATCCCACACCAAAAGAGAAGGTTTCCTCAAAAGTGCACCTAGCCTTTTGTTCCACACATTCTTTAGTCAGTCAATTGTTCCGGATTCGTTCATCCATCCTTTTTCATGGGTACGAACGAGCACACCAGACGGAAAGACAACGCTTTTCGGCAGAGTTTTGCGTTTGAAAATAATTACCGGAGGTAGCTTACTGCCGTTGGCCAAACAGGAAAGAACAACCGTGAAACTGGTTTTTCGTGGCCAGTCGTTTTGATCAAGATATTTTTTTCGCCCTTTTGGTTCACCTTCTTATTTCCAGGAAGGTCGAAACACATGACGGTTTCATCCATGTTCCCTGTTTAGGAAAGTTCAAAAGCAGTCTCTTTTCTCTTTTGAATTACATACTTTTGAAATTCCATTATCTTTGCTTCGAGGTCACGAGGTAACTTTTGTGCAATTTTGGTGCGCTGGTGTAGACACAACCCATAGCGGTTCATGAACCTTGTGCACCAACCTGGTGAGGCACGAAAAGTGTTATTTACGGCTGCAAACTTTTCATCTTTTGCGAGCTTCATTGCTCGCAAACGTATACCAGTTTGCGTTACAATGTAACCATTTTGTCTGCAGCCCACAATCCAATCATTCAAGACACTTTCCAGCTCTGGGAAAGATGTCGTTCCACGGCGCAGCGTCTTTTGCGATTATGGGATTTTCACCAAGTCCGTTTTTTTTTTTTTTTCACGCCAATCTCGAATCAGTTTTTCGTTAATGCCAAATTGACGTGAAGCAACACAGTTGTTAGTATTTTCTGCAAAAGAAACCACTTTCAACTTGAATCCTGCATTATAGGACATCCGTTTGTTTACACAATCCGTGTCACCCACAATAGGAGAAGCGAGACACATGCGATTAAGAACAAGCAACACCTAACACTGGCTGTCGCATGGCTCCGTTATGTCGAAGGTCAGCGCAATCAACTGGTAGTCGGAAGGGCGGAGCTTTCTATGCTTGGGTGTGACTGCGCTGTGGATACACAAAGTCAGGAGAGAGGAGACTTTTCAAAGCGCGGAGAAATTCGGAGGGTCGCGATTTCGTAATTCTACCACATCGGTGTTTTTTCTTTTTCTTTCTTTCTTTTTTTTTTCTTTCGGAGGGTTGCGATTTCGTAATTAATACCGCATCGGCATTTTTATTTCTTTTGGGATGGATTGCCTTTTGCCTCACGGGAAGAACTTTTGGACTTACGATTTTTTTAGACCCCGCGTATAAGTCGACCTTATTACTTTGAAGCTCTCATTTTGTCCCAAATTTCTCGACTTATACGCGAGTATATACGGTATGTGGAATCACACGTGGCCACAGCAAATGAAGATATTTCTGATCCCACTATTCTGTTAAACAGCATGAAGACTCAGATTTTTAATATACTGTGTAATAACAGTTTATCTTTGAGGCTTAGATTTATCGTATGTTTAACGATAACTTTCTTCAAGTTTAAAGATGATTCTCAGATCTTTCAATACTTTTTCTTTTGTTCGTTTGCTGAACGTGTTACGTCAGTATATGGCATAAACGAAAACCTTGAAAAAGCTTTTCAAAAAATTGAGCATTCAATTGAGACATTTATTAGGGACGGAAGCGGGTGGATAATAAAACGTATTAAGTCTGTGCATGTTCATATCGGAAAATATAATTCCATTAATGGCGGTTGTTCTACGATGAGGTTACCGAAGTTTTTGCAAAATAAAAAATGCACGCTAAACATAAAATGTGAAGACAATTTATGTTTCGTCTACAGCGTTTTAGCAGGGTTATTTCGAAAATTTTCGAATAAAAATTCTGTTAGTACTTATAGAAAATATCTGAAATATTTAAACACTAAAAACTTGAAATTTCCTGTGGCATTAAATAAAATAAAATGTTTCGAGGAAAAAATAATTTATCGATTAGCGTATATTCTTATGATAAAGATGTGTTTCCATTATATGTTAGCAAAAACACAAAGTTCAGGCAAATTGATTTGTTTCTTTACAAAAGTCATTATTTTTTCATCACGAATTTTAATCGTTTAATGAACCAAAAAACGGATTACATCATTACTGCCGTAATTGTTTAGTTGGATTTCAGAGGGCAAATACTTTAACTGAACACATGAAAGTATGTGTGAATAATAAATTTCAGAAGGTTTCTTTGCCACAAGTTGGTAATTCTGAACTTATTTTTAATGCATTTCATAAAATGCACAAACACGCATTTTGTGGTTTTGCAGATTTTGAATGTCTTACGAAAAAGTGCATACAAGTATACCATCAATATTTAAAAGTTTCACTCAAGAAAGAGAAATTCACGTTCCTATCAGTTTTGCCTTAATCGTAGTGAAAAAAAACGAGATTGTGTATCACAAATATTACTGCGGTAACGATATTGTGAAACAGTTCCTGGATATTTTAAAAAACGTTTGTGCTGTTGTTTTGAAAAAATTAAAAGAAAATGTTCCCTTGATTAAAGAAACAAACTGCAGTTACACTAATAAGTGTCAATATGTGGAAACAGATTTAAGAAGGGTGATTTAAAAGTAGTGAACAGTCACTTCAGTGGTGAATTTAGAGGATTTGCACATCATTCATACTTTTCGATTGTTATGCATAATTTGGCTGGTTATGACAGTCATATCATTCTTAAGAATATTTATGCGCAAGTAGCAAAAGAAATCAAAATCATTCCTGTCAATATGGAAAAATATTCGACTTTTACATTAGATAACATAAAATTTATTGAGTTTTCGTTTTCTAAATACATCATTATCTAACTTAGTTGAAAATTTTAATAAAAATATGTATAACTTACCCATTTTTAATTCATTTTTTAAAAAGGCAAAAAGGAATTTTTCCGTATGCATATTTCTGCTCAGAAAAGGTTTTAAAAGAAACAAGATTACCAAGCAAAAAGTTCTTTTATAATAATTTGACAGAGTCTCACATTTCAGACGACGATTGTGATCATATGCAACTTGTGTGGAAAGCATTTAAATGCAGATCTTTCTCAGATTATTTGTGTTTGTATGAGTACACTGATGCACTGTTGTTAGATGTTTTCATGAATTTCAGACGTTTGTCACTAAATTATTATCAATTAGATCCTGTACACTTCATAAGCGCTCCAGACCTTTCATGGAATGCAGGTTTAAGAAAAACGAAAGTTAAACTGGAATTGATTACTGACATTAGTATGTACATATTTATTGAAGCGGGAATCAGAGGCGGTATAAGTCTTGTCAGTACAAGGTTTTCAAAAGCAAATAATCCCTATATCCCAGAAGATTTTGATGCTACGAAATCCACAACTTACATTTTGTCCTTGAATGCCATAAATTTAATAAATAAATACATCGCTCTTACCACATTCCTTAAACACACAGCATCCAAAAAATTGTTTTACAGCCGTCGCTGTGGAATTGAACCCACAGAACTTTCGATATCGCGCCGGTTGCGTTACATTTACGCACGGTGGCCAACAATCCACGGTGCTATGTGTATTTTTAAGTCAGCTTCTGACATCATAAATCCGTAAGATGGGCTCAGCTACTGAGACGTCTCCATCCGGTGGGCATTAACGGCACTAGCTATATATATTATAGCAGATAAATTCAAAGGGCGAGATCCAAGGTGAAAATATAATAATCCCTATATCCCAGAAGATTATATTATTAACTGTCGCCACGTATTTGGAGTATTTTTGCCATAAATTTATACGGATTTGTACAGGTTGCTCATTTACCATATGCAGGTTTTAAATGGTTATCTGAAGAACAAATACTAAATTTCGATGTTACTTCCATCCCTGATGATTCAGATACAGGTTACATTCTTGAAGTAAATTTAAAATACCCGCAGAACATTCACGATGAACATGATGATTATCCTTTAGCTCCTGAGCATTTAGTTGTAAGAAAAAGTTTTTTTATCAGAGTACCAGAAAGCTACATTAAAGAATTTGGATTTAAAGTTTCAAGGAGGTAAAATATTGATTCCAAATTTATTTGACAAGCAGAATTATATTGTCCATTATCGTAATTTAAAGTATTACATAAAGCAAGGATTAATTTTGGAAAGAATTAATCAAATTTTGTGTTTTAAACAGAAGCCATGGTTACGAGATTATGTCACATTTAACAATGAAAAGAGAAAACAAGCTAACAATGAATTTGATAAATTGCTTTTTAAACTTGTGAACAATGCGTTTTACGGGAAAACATGTGAAAATGTTAGGAAAAGGATCACAGTGAAAGCTGCAGTTACCCAGAAACAATGTCAAAAGTATATGTCTAGTCCTGCATTAGAGTATTTTGAAACCATTAACGATAATTTTGTACCATTCAAGTTAAAGAAGACTAATCTTTTTTTTAAATAAGCCTCTTTACATTGGATTTTGTGTCCTTGAACTCAGCAAACTGCATATGTATAAAACCTTCTATGATCTTTTTAAAATGCAATATAAGAATCGTTGCAATCTAATTTACACACACTGATTCACTAACAATGTATATTAAAACTGAAGATGCCTATCAAGATTTGTGTACTGTTTTTAAAGAAATAGTTGACACAAGTCAGTATCCTAAATTTCGTCCTGCATGCAACAGAGAAAATGAAAATAAGTTGGGATATTTCAAGGATGAAACAAATTCAAAACCAATAAAAGAATTCTGCGCACTAAAACCAAAGATGTATTCACATATATATCAAAATGATGCAAAAAAAAAAAAACAGCCAAGGGAATTAAGTGTTATGTTATTAAGAATCTGAATCATGATGATTATAAAACTGTATTGTTTGGTACTCAGGTGCTGAGACATTCTCAGTATCAAATTAGCAGCAAAAAACATAAAAACTGTAATTCAAAATAAGATATCACTAAGTCCTTACTATGATAAGAAATTCATTTTTGATGATGGAATTGAGGTGAAGTCTTTTGGACATTATTCTATCGCATAAGTTGTATTTTATGAAGTTCATTTGTAAACTGATTTCTGTGTTCCATTAATTCAACTTATAGACTCGTGTAATTTAAATAAATCTCAAAATATATTTTATCACAGTGCAAAAGAAATTATCACCAAGTTTTAAAAAGCATCATATAGGGAAACCATTGCCTGTTTATTATCTGTATGCATCGTTGAAGAAAAAAAAATCAAACACATTTGTTCACCTGTGAATGAATACACATTTCATTTCAGATATATCAATGTGTAATAAAATTTGACGTCTGCCGTGTTTTGAGAATTAGGTTTTCAAGCAAAACTGAGATTTATGTAAAAGTAGAGCCTCACTGCCCCTCCTTCATAATTTTTTTCTGTTATAGATCTCGTGCATCAGTGTTCATCAAACTCGTGTGTGACATTCAAATATTTTATAAATGAGAAAGAGGATCAGCAGAAGATTTATCAGTTGGATATATCAAATCCCATGCTTGACATTGTCAACCCACTAACTAAGAAACAATTCAAAAGTATTATTAAGGAAAAGAAGGAAGGTCATTGGTACAGAGGCATTATGAACAAAAAACATATTGACTTGTTTACAAAGAATAAAACGGAAATTTTTATTATTACAGAAAAAGAGAATGAAAGCTTTAATGATTTAATGAAAGTAAACAGTAAAAGAGTAGTGCACTTTTTCAGAGTTTCGGGAATAAAAATAAAAAAGATTTGGAACTTTTTCAAAAGTTTTCTTTACATATGTAAGTCAACAATGATGTGTATCAGTTCAGATCTAATGATATTAAATGCTATGCACTCTATCATCTGCGTATAGAGAAATCTTTAAAATATGCATTTACTGAAGGTTTGAGCTTTCATGGGTTTTATTAAAAGGAATTCATTTGAATTATATACTTTTCTCTGTATTTTTGACATGTTTTATGAGATGAATATTACGAATTGCATTTGCATGGTAACCAGCATTGTATAAGATATTATACACTTTAAATTGTGTTGTCTGTTGTAGATTCAATGTATTGTATTGCTGATACCATCGCATTACACACTATAAAATTGTGCTATCTGTTGTAGATTCCACAGTATGTATTGTAGCCACCATTATATATATATATATATATATACTATAAAATTATGCTGTCTGTTGTAGATTCCATAGATTTTATTGTAACTGCTATTGTATATATATATACTATAAAATTGTGCTTTCTGTTGTAGCTTTAAAAATTAAAGGGTGAAAACCTGCCAGATCATGTGTTTTGATTGCAATTATACTTCAAAAGGTTGCAATGTGCTACATATGGTCTGTCGGCAAAAGTAAAGCAGCACAGCCTAGATGAGCAAATGAATGCGACATTTTAGTACACAGCAGTTTGGTGAATTGATGATGGAAGTGAAAATAACTGTGAGTATTATTTTTATTAACTTTTTAAAAGACTAAGTAACTGATAAATACAGAAAGTATACAAACACACACAATATGAAAAAGAAAAACGTTTTTATTTAAAATTTGTGAACCATAAGAATTACATTTTCATTGTTACAATATATATATATATATATATTCTATAAAGAAGATACCTAAGCAAAAAAATACATATATAATTTTGACTCACACCTAATACAACATAGAAAAGGTTATGTATCTACCTGTGTGAGTAAAAGGAGAAAAGATAAAAAAATAAAATAAAACAACTGAATGTAGAAGGTGTCGAGAATACTGAGCCTTGGCTTTATCAAGGACCAGCAAAAACTCTGTATATATATATATATATATATATATCATCATCATCATCATTGTCAACCATTATCAATCCACTGCTGGACGAAGGTCTCCCCAAGTTTCCTCCACAACGGTCTGTCTTGTGCCAGTCTCCTCCATGTCTATATATATATATCATCATTGTCAACCATTATCAATCCACTACTGGACGAAGGTCTCCCCAAGTTTCCTCCACAACGGTCTGTCTTGTGCCAGTCTCCTCCATGTCACTCCCGCATACTTTCGAATTTCATCCACCCATCTTCCATGTGGTCTTCTTCTGGGTCTTTTCCTGTCCCTTGGAATCTAATCTAAAATTTCGGCTGTCCATCGATGGTCTGTTCTTCTGGCAGTATGTCCAGCCCATTGCCATTTCAGGGATTTAACTCTGATCATGATGTCTTCCACTCTTGTCATTTTTCGGATCCACGTGTTCCTCTTCTTATCTCTCCTGGTTACACCAAGCATGCACCTCTCCATGCTGCTTTGAGTTGTCTGCAGCCTTTGTATGTCTCTTTTAGCTAAGGTCCACGTCTCTGCACCATACGTAAGCACTGGAAGGATGCATTGATCAAACACTTTTCTTTTAAGACATAATGGCATATTGCTCTTGAAAATTATGCTGTTTCTTCCAAAAGCTCTCCAGGCAAGTTTTGTACGCAGATTAATTTCTTCATCAATGTGACCCTCACTTGATATCTGCTGTCCAAGATAAACGTACGTGTCTGTTATCTCCAGCTTTTCTCCATCAATCGATAAATCTTCATTTCTTGTAAAAGCATTTTACATCACTTTTGTCTTCTGAAAGTTCATTTTTAATCCCACTTCTTTACTCTTGTCAGCAAGTTCCTAGATCATACTCTGTAGCTCTGATGGGGTAGTTGCAAAAATGACTATGTCATCAGCAAAACGAAGGTGGGTTAGATAATCTCCGTTAATCTTTGTCCCTTTGTTTTCCCAGTTCAGTGATTGAAAGACATTTTCCAATGTCGCATTAAAGAGCTTCGGAGATATGGTGTCACCTTGTCTCACTCCTTTTCCGATTTTTATGTGTGTTGTATTTTCAAACAGCCGAATCTTTGCACTTGCATTTTCATAGATGTTATTAATAATATTAATGTATGCATCTTCAATACCGCAGGATTTCAGAGCCATTGCAACTGCTGATGGTTTCACCGAATCAAAGGCTTTTTCATAATCGATAAAAGCCATGCACAATGGAAGTTCATATTCCTTCGCTCTTTCAATTAGTTCTCTCAGTACGTGGATATGATCTATTGTGCTGTAGCCACTCCTGAATCCAGCTTGTTCTCTCGGTTGAGCCATGTCCAGTGTCACCTTCAAGCGGTGTGAAAGAACTTTAGTGAAGATTTTATAAACCACTGATAGGAGGCTGATAGGTCTGTAGTTCCTGAGATCCTCAATGTCACCTTTTTTATGTAGCAAGATCATTGTAGCGTTGTTCCAATCCTTAGGAATTTTCCCTTCATTAAGGCATCGAGTGAAAATTTGGGCGAGTACTGTTTCGATTTCTCCACTTGCTTCTTGTATGATGTCTACAGTAATTCCATCTTCTCCTGGAGCTTTTCCCCGCTTCATGTTCTTGATTGCATGTGCAACTTCTGCTGGAAGGACTGGAAGAACTCTGGTACTGGTACCTTTCATGATGTCTGGAGTACATGTATTATCCCTTTCATATAATTTGGAGTAGAAATCTTTCACTCTTGTCAAAATTTCGCCTCTATTTCTTGTTACAGAACCATCTTCTTTTCTCAGTGCCATAATCTGTTTTCTTCCCCTTACTGAGATGTCCCTTTGCTATCTTTAGGCTTTGGTTGTTTTCAATTGCTTTCCTTACTAGTTCACAGTTGAATTTCCTTACGTCTTCAGTGATACTTTTTCGTACTGTCTTGCATAGCTCTATATATTCCACTTTGGAAGTCACATCTTCTTTAGTTGTCCTCATCACTCTTCTTTTTTGCATCAACATTTTGGTTTTTCCTGATAATTTGTTCACATGCAATTTGTTCTTAGACCCAGCTAATTTTGTTGCTGTTTCCATAAGAGCTTTGGTTACTTTTCTGTTAACTTCAGAAATATCCACTTCTTCCGATGTTAGGCCTTCTAAAGCAGAGAATCTGTTCTTCAGTTCCAACTTGAAAGGTATTATGGTGTTTTTTAAGGTTGGTTATGTCAATACATTTTGTTTGTCTTATGAGCTTGCTACGTTCGAGTTTAGTGTTGAGGTGCATCTTACATCTCACCAATCTATGGTCACTGCCTGTGTTGAACTTGTTTAGCACACTGCAGTCTTCTATGACGAATTTTTTGTTACACATAATAAAATCAATTTCACTTGTCGTCCCATTTGGATGTCTCCATGTCCATTTCCTGTGTGGCTTTTTCTTGAAAAAGGAGTTCAAGATGAAAAACCCTTCTGCCTCTGCAAACTCTACGAGAGTATTTCCACGCTGGTTTCTGTTGCTGTGACCGAATTTACCTACTGAAGTTTCATTCTGTTGCCGTTGCCCTATTTTTGCATTGTAATCTCCCATAATTATCTTCAAGTGCTGCTTACCTTTATTATTTAGATCACGAATTTCCTCATAAAATTCTTCAATTTCTTTTTCAGCATGACTTGTGGTGGGTGCATAAGTTTGAATAATCTGAGCCTGGTATCTTCTCGAGAGTTGGATAACAAGTCGTGCAGCTCTGTCAGAGGAACTTTCAACTTCTACAACCTTATCCTTCAGTTTCTTGTTTATTATAAATCCAACACCACTAGTTCTGCCAGTATCTGTCCCACGATAGTAGAAGAGATGTCCACTTTTCAGTTCAATGAGATCTTCTCCTTTTCTCCTTACCTCACTTAGCCCGACGATGTCCCACTTGATCCTTTGTAGTTCCTCTTCCAATTCAAGAAGCCTTGAATCAGAAGATAGGGAGCGTCTGTTATACGTAGCCAAGGTCAGCATCAGATGGCAGCCTAGTCCGGTCCTCCGGGGATTCTTAGCACCCTCTGCCTTCATGTCGCACTGGCCGCTGCCTTGGCCAGGTACATTCCAGCTGTCGGAGACTGAGGGCCAAGATTTAAGTTGTGGAGTCATTTTGGAGGGGTTTGGCCATAACTCACCATGCTGGCCAAGCGGGTTGGTGAGTGTGGGATAGCATTTCCTCTAATCCCGATGGTATAGTTATACCGCTATTGGCGGTCGTCAGAGCCCCTTTAGTGGGAACAGGATGTACCACGAGAAGGCGGGGTTGACATTTGTCAAGGAGAGGCTGTGATGTTACGCATCACCTGACCTTACATCCCATATATATATATATATATATATATATATATATATACAGTATATATAACTTCAAATTATTTAGATAACAATTGACTATCTGTTAATAGATTAAAATAGATGAACAGATTTAAGTAGAGTGACATCACTCGTCTGTCTATTAGGATCAATCAGCGTGTCCATCATCAAAAGTCTTTACCAGAAGATAATCTTTAAGCGTCTAACATTTCAAGAGTTCAACGTTTCTTGACCTCTGTCAGATGATACATCAAGATATGCTAGCTTTATAGAAGGTATCTTGTGTTCTCTTCGATGTGAGCCAGAAGTTCACTCTTTTTCGTCTTAATTTTTTATGGGCTGATTCACTGCAGTTTGCGATGAATGCGAAACACTCACACACGCACAAATGCAAATATTAGCATTCTGAAAATGATCGTTCTAAAGGATGATAATTTCTGGTGATTGATGAATGAATTTCTTTAACAAGCAATCTTCGAATCACGATGAGAAACATCTGTTGAAAAGCTAACGGCAGATTCCATAGCTTTGAACATTGATTCATGCCATTTTGTACTACAGTTCTGTACAGCATATGGCTCAGATGAATTAGCTCGAGATACAAATCCAAATCCAAATTTGTCCATTTTCGCTGTAATGCATGCTGATTGTTTGAAGAGAGCTGATTGTTTTAATTTCTTTATGCACTGCATAACCACAGGCAATCGATTCCCAATTAACCAATATGCATTCAACTGATAACAGACTAACCAATAATATTTAAGCTTGCTTTCTTTTTCTTTCTTTTGAAAAATGGCATAGTTCTTCTTAAATTCCATACATGTTTGATATCTTTTTAAATTTATCTTGCAAACATGTAACTTTAGGTGACGATTGACAAATGTTCTAACCACTTTCTCATTATGACTTACATCTGTGAGACTCAGTTCATTAAGACTTCTTCCTCTAATTGTTTTAAACAGAAAATATAAGCAAAACAATCTGCAGCTTCTCGAATGAGATGCCTGAAAAGTGATTTTGTTCCATTTAACGTTGCTAGAATTTTGTCGGGCAAATTGTAATATCGATTTGTTACTAGGTTTGCTACCATATGAGCAAAAATAATGGCATGTCGAATTTTCAAAAAATAAAGCAATCCCGTGTGATCCTTTTTTTCTTATTGGATCTAAATTTATAATAAAGAAGGAGTAATGGTTTCTATACTGAGGCAAGCCATCAGAAGGATATACGCCATGAAATGTTTTACTGATTATGGGATCACTGCATGCTAATTTCCAGAGTGTGAGCATATCCATTAATAGTCAGTAAATACTCCTCGTGGTTTATCGATTTCAATCGTGTTTCGAAATTCTGCGTAAACTACAACATTAACTGTTTCAGGCAGTGGTTCAGAAAATTTTAAATCTATGGAGAGATTACCATTTGAGGTGATGCTAGAATGCAATTCTGCAGAACTGAAATCTGGGGTTAAATCAAACTCATAAAGACTAAGTCCGCTTTTATATTCTTTGTGGCTAATATTTACATTTTGACTGTAGTGAAATTGTGTTAAATCTGTAAATAAACTCAAATAATTGCGTGCGTAAAGATCTTGCTGGTAATTTGGTGTAAAAGCTTTTGAGGGAATCATTTGATTATCTTTTAATAAGCAAATGTAGTTTAAGTTGTAATTTTTGAAATTAAATGGATTTTTGTCTATCGCTCCGTTAAATGCAGTGTTGCTAACGAGTCCAATTATTGGTAACTGATCGATGAAGGCATTCGAAATCATGGATGAATGCAATCCAACAGAAAGAGTAAATACCTTCACATCGATTTTTCTGATGGGAATCTTCATTACTCCTTTCTCCAAAGTTTTTTCATGAGCAATTAGAACTGAAGGTGTAACATCAACTTTACGTATGAATAAAAATGCATGATGAATAGTAATCTTATAGTTATCAGCGTTAGACATTAAAGCGAATGCATCCTTTGATCTTTCAAGTTTTATCCTTAAATTCATACCGTTTGGTAATAATTTTGATTGACATGCCAGATTGAAATGCATTAATCCGGTTAAATCCAGAAGTTTGCTCTTTCAACAAAGTTCATATCGTGAGGTTAATCCTGCATTTAAATTGCTGGCAGGGTCAATGTCATCAAAGTGAGGAGGTGTGTCAGCATAAAATCCTGAACTTGATAGCATGGCTTCTTGAGCCTCTTTTGGAAAAAACAAGCTTTCAATAATGCTTCTGTATGCATAATTATTTTCCGACTGCACAAGCTTGTCATTCAAAAACACTGAACACTGGTTAAACACCGTGTTTAAAATGTAATTGATTACGGTTACTTTTTCTGCTTCTGGTACATTATTGCCATTTTTCTTCAAAATTTTTATTTGCAAGTGTAAAATGGAATGCGCTAGGTCTAAATATTGTTCACCACTTCCAGTTATGTAAAATTCTAGAGGACTTCTATCTTGTTAACGTTCCTATTGGTTGAAACTCGACAAAGGTTGAATTTTCAATAGCAACTTGAGTGGGTCTTGTAGAAAACAACTCTAATTCACTTTTTAGGCATGGACAGGATCTAGAATCCATGATGATGCGTATTTTTAATCAAATATATCTTTGTAATGAGGCAATTTACGAGGGCTTCTCTTCATGCGTTTACCTGTAGAACTGTCATTCTTCTTAGATTTGTGTTTCCCTTTTATTGCTCGTCCTCTGCCACTTTGCTCGAGCTTCTGCAATACGTCAGTTCTTATTTTCCCAGCTGTTTTTTTCAATCTTTCTTTTGCAGCTTCTCTTAAAGATTTTCCACATGCTAAATCTGACAACATTTGATCCAGTGCTAAATAATTGTTTTCCTACATACCTTCCTGCTTTTGATAAAATTGGTGTGATATGTCATAGTATGTCACCGAATAATCCGTATCCACGCTGATGCATTGGACCACTAAAATACAAGTTACCACCAACTTGATCAAAATAGTGATCTGCACAATTCCACTTTTGCAATTTCATGATTTTCTACTATATTAAGAAGTCTCAATTTTGATTACAGAGATTTGATGTCCGTAGCGTAGAGAGCACTCCATTAAGCGCATCAGTATGAAATGGCAAAATCTTCAAAAACGCAGTTTTTATATTCTTCTTCTAAAGCATAACACAAGGAAAGTTTTACCCCCAGTGAAAATTATATTCGATCCACCCCTTGTTCTCAAGTCAATTTTTATTGTGTCTAAATAACTTTTTCGTACAGGAAAATATAAAGGTGATGTATAAAGTTTTACTATTTGGTCTTGTGTTTCGCTCATTACAGGAATTATTCTCAAAAGTGGAGAAACAGTGTCATCTACATGATGTGAATCAACTACATCGCTTATAAACAAAAATTTCAGTGATTCCTGCATCTAATTCTATGACATAATCACTTATGTACACGCCTGCATCAAAGACAGATTTCTTGAAACCTAATAAATGTTTTAATCCATCACTAAATATAATTGTTTTCTCATCGGGTACTGACATCTGAACTTTCTTATTTACTAAAAGTCTAAATTTTGCAGAACTAATGGCATCAAGTAAATCTTTCGGATTTGTGTGTAATCCAACAGGAATATGGAAATTTTCTGTTTTCTTCATTTGTTTCTTAATTTCCATAGTTTTCTTTTCCACAATCGTAAAATATTCAGCCTCGTCGAACGCGGTTATTTGATGATATTCAAATGTTGCAGTTTCTTTTAGCACATGATTCATTAAAGGTAGGCTAAACATAGGCAACAAGGACGGAGCATTGTTCTCTCCTATGTTTATTTCACAATTCTGCAGTACGGTTACCTTATTTTCACCAATATTTAGCGAGAATGTAATAAGATTCTTCTTTAGCACAAGTAAGATATTTTGATTTATATTTTCAAATATGTTTCCGCTTAGGCTTTGCTTTATTGTAGCGAGAGGTATGATATATTCTTCATTTTGAACTAAAGTTTTGTCAATTATTTTGAAATGTTGACTTGACAAGTTGGCTGTAGTTTCTCTATAAGGAAATTTGTTCACAGAGTTCTCACTAAGAATTATGTCTTCGATTGGTAAATGTAAGACGTATAGAAGTTTTTCAGCAGTGGTCGATGATATGTGGATTTCATAATTCTTTGCTACATTAAGTGTTACCGTTTTGTCATTATTTAACTCAAACACAACTCCGTCAATCTTGGCAATTGTTTGTGTATTCCTGTTAATAATAGCAAAAATATTTCTCTCTGTGCTGCCATTGACTAATGTTAATGGTATATTATATTCAACTCCCCGTATTTCAGCTATTTCTATAATATCTTCATCATACCTAACATCATAAGTATTATTACTTTGAGTAATATTAAACCAACTTCTTGGAACTATGATTTCTGTTAAAATTACTTCCCATGCACCAGATAGTGTCACGGGTTGTGAGAGCTTTGTCACAAAATGCCCTTGAGTATTACTGGGGAAATATTTCATACTCGCAGTGCTAGCTAATGTTACATAAAATTCTTCACCCATGATGCACTTATCCAACTATCAAACTTTTCAGGGAACCCAGCCCAGCGAACATATAACTCTATTTTATTACCACGACCTTTTACCTTAAGAACTTTCTCAATACACCACAAGTCTTTTGAAGTTTTTTTTTTACTTTTTGCAGCTCTTCTGCATAAAACTTTCCTTCTATGACTTCACCTTTCATGTCATGTATTATATAGGTTGGAGGCTGAGAAGAAATTAGCTCGTGGACGAGAAAAATTTCCTCAGACCATCCTGGTAAATAGCCTTTTTTAAAAGCATGTTTTACCTTCGATATACGAATTTGATCATTGACAGCAAAAGAAAATCTGCTTTTCTTTTTTGCCCCATATAATTTCTCAAATATCTGAGCGTGATGTTCTTCTCTAACCTCCACGGGTGGCATTCCTATACTAAGATGAATGCTGTTATTATAGCTGTGAACAATATCTGATAATATGTCAATATATTTATATGATGCTTGATGAGTAAATATTCGAAACAATTTTTGCTTCAATGTTCGATTTAATCGTTCAAGAAGACTTGCTTTATTTAGTATTACTGAAAGTGCTATAATGTATAACGTTTGATTTCAGAAAAAACACCTTTACCTTTTTATTGAAAAACTCGCTTCCTTTATCAGTTTACAATTTTTGTGGCTTTCTCTTGGTGAACACCTTTTTGAAACCAGATAAAACAGAATCAGGTTTTCTATTTTTTGAAGGAACAACAAAAGCATACTTTGAAAATACATCAATTACTGTTAAAAGGTACTTTGTACCTCTGTTATGCTTTGATAAAGCTTTTAGATCAATTAAATCAGCCTGGAACAATTCATTCAGACCAAGTGATATGGTCTGGTTGCAGCTAGAGAAGGTGTTTTTCGTTTCAGATGTTCTTTTAAGGCACAAGTTCTGTTGGTTAAATGTGATGCAAAGGTAGAAATCCCATTTAAGGTACAAAATAATATATGCTCCATTCTTTAATTTTGCTCAAGCTTTGCGACATAACAAGGTTTAACACATGCGCATAACAGTGCACATGAAGTGCGCGTGGATATGCCTCCAATACATTTTGCTGCAATCTACTTAAATGTCCGCTCATAACTGAAGCCCCATCATATGTTTGAGCTACAAGCTTAGATTTTAAATTGAACATTGAAACTTTATTTTGCAAATGATTAAACAGACCACCACCATAGCTTCTGTCTGTAAAACCAACGAATCTTTCCACAATTTTGGCATCATTAATGTACCTGAAAACTGTGAAGCCATCTGAATATCAGAAGTCTCATCCAACATGATAGCAACATAAGGGGCGGGGCTTCTTGGATTTGTTTAAAAATTTTATCCAGCGCCACTTGATGAATAGATATGATTAAATCGTTTTGAATGGCAGATGATGTACCTTTGAAAACAGTGGCTGTTTCTAAATGGTCATTCACGAGAGGGTTGTATTCTCTTAATAGTTGTGAAAATTCCATATAGTTGCCTTTGTTAGGGGACGAATCAGATTCGTTATGAGCTCTAAAAGGCAATTCCAGATTTGCCAGTAGGCAAGTAACATCGATTAATCGTTTCAAAATTTCTCGGTTTTTACGAACTCTTTTGTTGTGTTCTGAGTTATTTAATTTAAGTTGTTTGTCAAGTGTTTCATCAATTCTTTGGCGACCAAAATGCAGTATGTCCAGTGTGCACTGCAAATGTGATGCAGAAGATTTGTGTTTTTTCTGCGAAGTATGTAAGCCGTTGAGGTTGTCAAATCCCCCTCCCCCAGCTTCAAGAACTGTCGCTTTTAGAAAACAAGAAACACAGCCAGCAAAATAGTTTATTTAAATTTCTGCAGCCTGCCAACCATGGATACAAATCACACTGAGAAACCTGAAAATTCCGACTATAAGTATCTTTTTTTATCCTTATGTATACTCTTAAGGTTAGGAAAAGGTGGGCATGGTCTCCCGTCCTCTATTATTTTCATCTTTTCCATTGTAGTCCTCCTTGAAAAATATATTTCTAACAAATCTTGAATAATACTTTTATCGGCATTGTCTAAACTCATTGTTCAGTGAGAAAGTTTTTAAATTCCAGAAACAATGTTCGTGATTTAAAGAAATAAACTACACAATTTGTAATAAACACAAGGAGCATCACTGCACTAGTCACTAACTCCATTTACTGCATAACACACAATTCAAAATCTACAATCGGCAATCTCACTCTCAGCCAAAGAAGAAAAATGACGGTTTCTTGCTGCCTGCACTCAACGAGAAAACGCTTTCGAGAAAACGTATGGCGTGCTTGTTGCAGCATGGCCGGATAACCTAACGGAACCTGCATTCCCGGTCTGTTTCTCGTTCGGCCGTTGAAACCCACGCATGCGCTAAGGCATAATTTTGAACCGCAGTAAGGCTGTGAGCTCTCAGCATCCCTAAATTCCAGGCTTTCCATTGGCTTCCCAACGACACGCAGGACTGAACGTGAGCTATGGCGCATTGCAGTTAAGCACGTGCTCTGGGGTAATGCAGCTGATTTCAGCATTTTATTAAATGGAATGTTTTGTTTGTTTTCATTTACCTAAGATGTAATTGCAAATATTCCAGCTTTTATTAAATGGATTTTTGTTTAATTTTGACAGTTTTAGTGGTCTGGCGGCGCACTACTAGCCATATCGCAGCATTCGCCACTGTAAAACAGTCTACATGTTTTTTGCTTATAGCGGATGAGACATCCGACATTGTAATACGGGAACAATTACTTATCTGTTTGTTTACGTTATGTAACAAATGATTTTATTGTGCACGAGGACTTCATCGGATTGTATGAAGTTGAAACAACCACCTTGTCTTTCCTTGAAAGTGTGATAACAGACGTGCTTGTTCGATGCGACCTAAATTTAAAAAACTGTCGCGTAAAAAGCTACGACGGAGCAGCTAATATGGCTGGAAGAATGCAGGGTGTAGCCAAAAGATTTTTAAATAATGAACCGAGGGCCACTTTTATTCATTGTGCAGCTCATTCCTTAAATTTGGCGCTTCAAGACACTTGCCGAGCTATTCCAGAAATTCGAGACGTTTTGGATATCGCATCTGAATTATCAAACGTAATTCACGCGTCACCGAAGCGTAATGCACAATTCCAAAATTTGCAGGTGCAAATTACAAATTTTGGAAAATATAGAAGAAATGTGCAGTTGCCATTTCTTCTATATTGGAAAATTACAAAGTTCTCTTAAACTTGTTACGCGAAATTGCCCATGAAACCCACGGTCACCCTATATGTTCAGCTGCAAGTGGTCTTTGCGGAAGATTAGAAAAATTTGAAACATTATTCTTTCTCAAATTAAGTTTAATTATCTTTGAAAAACTGAGAACTTCAGTAAGGCTCTACAGAGTCAATCCGTGACGGCTCACGAAGCAAAAAAAGAATCTTTAATGATGCAAGCTATACGTTGTGATATCACATTTCAGAAATTGTGGACTGAAACTCTCAAATGAGCTTAACTTAAACGAGCCTTCTGTTCCTCGATTTCGAAGACCACCAAGGCTTATAGACGACGGAGCCACAGCGTATGAATTCCCAGATCCCAAAGCCTTATTAAAGCATGTATACTTTAATTTTGTGAATAACATAACAGGCACCATTAGTTTCAGGTTTGATCAACACGGTTATAAAATTTATAAGGAAATGGAAGCAGTTCTGCTTGCAGCATTAAAAGGAGATTTATTGCAAGAAGACATACATCACGTGTGCACTCATTTCGGAAACGATTTAGAAGAACATGCGCTGACAGATCAGTTAAAAATGCTTAAATATTTGTGTGACTCCGACTCTAAAAGCATTGAAGATATAGTGGCAGAATTAAACAAAGTAGTTCATTTAAAAACATCTCTGTTCTTAGAAGTTTCTACATTTGTAAAACTTCTGTTAGTTATGCCCGCAACAACTGACACAGTAGAAAGTTTTTTTCCCCCGCTCTTAGATGTTTAAAAACGTGTCTCAGAAGTAAAATGACTAGCAATGGGCTGAATCATGTATGTATTTTGCATGTGCATAAAGACTTGTGTAAAGACATTTATATTCAAAAGTGCATGGAAATATTTGTAAATAGCAATGAAAATAGAAAAAAAAACTGTTTGGGAACATTTCACCATAAATAACATAGGCATAGAAATATTTTTATTAGAAATAACAATGTGCGTTGCGTACATATACTCAGTACTTCTTCTTTCCTGAAATAAAAGCAATCATATGTTCTAGGTAAGCAATGCTTTTAATTTTGTTTTGCAACATGAAAACGAACGAAGAGTTGCCTTGTTCCTTTAAAATATTTGAAAATGATATTCCAATATTGTTTTTATATACACGTTTCACATTTATTTCAAACTGTATTTTCTTCTTCTGTTTTTTAATGTTTTATTTCTAAAAGATAAGTACGTGTTAACACTGTAAAAATTAGGTTGGGAAAGCTGAAATTTCACATGGATACAAATGAACGAAACCATGGTGGGTGCAAATTTCACTCTCCCCACCCCACGGCTTCTGGAGGGGGATATATTGCTGCAAATAGCCGTACCAGTTTTCCGAGAGCTTCCGCCGCCACTGGCTGTCAAAGTGCCTGTAATGAACACCAAAGGTGATCTGGCATCGTAGGCATTTCCACCCCACACAATGACACCAGGCCTTCTGGACGTGTGACGCTCGACAACAAACCATTCATCTTGGCGCTGATCATGGTGCCTCCCCACACGGATTCGTTGGTAGTCTCCTCCAAGACAAAAGCGGGACTTGTCACTGAAGATCACCCGCTGCCATTCTGAGTGGCTCCTTGACAGTCTGGCACGACACCATTGCAGTCTTTGGAGACTATGCAATAGGGTTAAGGGCAGTCGTCGTAACGGCCTGCGTGTGTGTAGTCTTACGTCGTGCAGCCGTCTGCCGCTGGTGCTGGAACTAATCAGACGATGCATGGAGCACACCACTGCTTGCTCAATATCCACAATCTCGGCTGTTTGATCATTCCACGCATGTCGGACAACCCGTCGGTCCTCCCTCTCCGTGGTTCGTCTAGGCCCTCCAGACCCTTCCTGTCGCTACGGCGTGTTCTGTCCTATCCACTGCAGCCAATAGCGTGCTATGGTGATATCCACATGACCAGTATGGCGCGCAATACGGCGATAAGACCATCCTGCTTCCCGAAGCCCGAGGATCTGGGCCCTCTCGAACTCCAACTGCTCAAATTGCTTCAGAACTTTTCTCCCAGGCATACTTCACTTGCAAAGGATGCAACACAACAGCACGAGTTAGAATGGCAAGCACACACAACGGGATGACCTTATATAGCCGTTCAGACACTGCGCTACGACCCCTCTTTGCTGGTGTCACATGCGCGGCTGAGCGTGATACTTGAATCATTTGCATTTCTCACAATGTCAAACCTACCCTCCAAGTTTCATTCGTGTCATTGCTTCCTTCTGTATGCAGCTATCATTTTGACGATGAGTTTGTTTCTTTGAAAATCTTAATTTTCCGTAAATTGACAGGTGGTCTTAAACTTTTGCAAATGACTGTAATATGGAATTTAAACATTCCAGAAATTGAAAGCGAATAGATTTTCCCAAAAGGGCCTCGAAGATAGTTTTTTTTGCGCGGGGCCTCTAGTTTCTCAGGTGCTGCTCAAGTTGTGCTCTTTCGCGATCATAAAGTAACTGTCAATGTATCTGATGACTTGACAGTTTGCTGTGAATTCCACTTTCTACTAGACAGAGGTGTTCTTGTCCACTCTCTCAGTGATGGATTGATTCTCATTAGATTTCATTTCTACCCTGTACCGAATACCCCTTTACCACAGTATATGGTTATATTTTCGACTCTTCTCGCCAAAGAGCCGATTACCGGAATAACCTCCAGGTGGCAAGCACGTATATACACAGGCGTGCAAAAATTAAGGACGAGATGGTTTTTCGAATATAACGTCATGCAGAAGTGCTCCACATCAACTCAAATCATACCATAAGATCCCCAAGATGTAAGAATATGGGACAAGTGAGCAAAACCGTCCAAACGAGGAATCCAAAAGATACAAATGCACTTTATTGAAAAGGTAGCTTCGAGCACAACTGGACAGAAGACAGAAACGTCCATGTGACAGGCGGCTGCCAAGAAAAATCCAGTCTTTAGTAAGGGATATGATCACCCCTGACTATGTTGCAGGATTTACAACGTCTGTCCAAGCTGAGGACGAGGTTGTCAAGGAGCTGTTGAGGCATCGCGACCCATTCCTCTTGTAGCGCCAATCGCAGCTGCGGAAACGTTTCTGGCGGCTGGTGACGTGCTGCCAAGCGTCTCCCGAGAAGGTCCCACACGTGTTCGATTGAATTTAGGTCAGGGAACCTTGTGGGCCAATTCATGCGTTGAATATCTTCACTCTCTAACAGCTCTGCGACAGCCACTGTACGATGAGGTGTAGCGTTGTTGTCCATGAAGAGGAACTCAGGAGCCACAGCACCTCTAAACAGATGCACGGGAGGCAGGAGAACCTCAGTACAATTGCGGACACCAGTGACTGAACCTCCTTGGAAGATGTGGAGGTCAGCATGGCTACCAAGCATGATACCGCCTCAAACGAGAACTCCGCCACCTCCAAACCGGTCCCCTTTCGATGATGTTGGAGATGTGATTGCGTGTTCTCTGCTCTCTCCAGATGTGTAAACGTCCAGAATCGCTCGTCAGAATAAATTGGCTCTCATCCGTAAAGAGAACACTACCCCATTGCTGATGTGTCCAGTTCTTGTGTTCCTGGCACCACAGAAACCGCCGTCTCCGATGAGCAGGCGTTAATGGCGCACATCGTACTGGTCGTCGTGCAAATAGATCACCTTTGTGCAGCTTCCTGGCCACGGTAAAACGCGATAACGGGCGTCTGGTTGTCTGTTGCATATGTCTTCTGATTTCTCCCGCTGTCTCTTCTCGCCTGTTTGACAATATACCGGTCGTCTGCCGCAGTAGTTGCTCTCATGGACGACCACTGCTAAACTCTGGGATAGCTGTTCCTGTCGTTTGAAATGCTCTCCAAGCTCGTGAAACGATGCTGTGGGCGATCCCAAACTCTTCGGCCGCACTTCGACGTTCTTCCAACTTCCTAATGACGCTACCTCGGGTAAAGTCATCCAGATGTCGTCTACTGGATTGCCTGTTGGCCATATCACACGGTGGCAGCAACTCGGCGTCATTTAAACCGATATACACCGTGCAATACCATTCACCGAAGTGCTGATCGTACCCCGCCCGTGTGCTTTATACCCTTCCGACACTCCATCTCCCACCCCTCTACGTCATGCTGCATATATGCGCATGCCCTACCATACCGGACCCTAGTCTATCTCCTGAGTGATCTTTCGGTCCGTTCTGCCTGCTAGTTCCGCTGTTATGCTAATTTCTCCTCTTCGTCCTTAATTTTTGCACACCAGTGTATAAGTTCAAAGATTTCTGGTCTACGTTCGTGACTGCCACGGAGAAAGCCTCGGGTCCGATCCGAGGCAGGTAAGAACGCTCGAACCACTAAACATCCGCCGTGCATCGGACGGGCACGTTAAGCCGTCTGGCCCTGGGTACTGGCCAACCGGTAATAAATAAGGGCGTCTTCCTCGTTACCGTGTCACTTTCCTATCGGGTACTCTAGTCCAAATTTCCTATTTTTAACGGTTATTTAAGACCTGGAGTCAGACACTTTCTTCCTAAACTGCTCTACATATGATCTGTGCCCAAAGCGGCGACGACGCAATAAGACGTTCATCGAAAACCTGTTCAAAAGTTGCGCCGAAAGAATTTTCAGTGGCGAAAACGCATATTGGCGTATCTTAACGACGACAAATACTACAGAAAGACAGAACGCTTTTAGGGGAGTTTCCTATTGTGCATGTGACAAAATTTTGCATTGCCTCTTCCAAAGCTCCTGCCACCTGGAAGGCGCCTTGTGGGTATGTTTCCTTAAAAAAAAAAAAGGATGCCAGTGGCGGCTCGTGGGTCATGAAAGTGTGGGTTCACAGTGTTCAAAAGAGTTAAAGGTATGAAGTGACAGTACTGAGATAAAAATACTCACGTACAATTTTTCAACACAAAATCCATGGATCCTTCTCAGAGGCAAACAAGTCAATAACACTCATTCAAATTTGGTTATTAATCGTGTTTGTTTTTATTGAATGCATGGCTGGTGCACTCAGTCTATACTCGCTCATGGTACTTCTTTAAAATGATTTTATCTTCATCGAAGTTGAGAAATATTTTCTGCCTAGGCAGGAGTCACTGGGATCGTAGGAACAATCATCAGCAGTTTGTATGTCTCTGGAAACGTGGTGGGCAAGTTGTTTTGTATTACAAATTGCCGAAGCCTTACTGTTCCAGCCACATTCCAAAAGTCTTGTCTGTAGAAAACTCCGAATTCGGTTTTCAGACGATCTTTTACTAAAAATGAATGCACTTCAATCGTTTATTCAAGCAGCTGAACCAGGAATTGCTTCTCATATTCCTGGAATTTTTCGGCGTCGAAAAGGGTTACAGTTGAGTACTTTGTAAAAGAAAATCATGTCTTTATTTGATTAATAATCATCACACACTTATTTGATTGTCACAGTTCTATTTAAGTGAACATTTTCTACTGTTCGTTTTTTTTCTTTTTTTTTTTTTGATTGGAGGTTTAACGAATATCGTGAGCAACTCAATGAGCTATAAGCAGTCGCCCGTCCCTAATTTAGGGCCACTGGTTCCAGGGAAGAGAGAGAGCCAGTGGCGTAAGACAAACACAACATCCATTGATTGATTGGAGGTTTAACGACCACCGTGAACAACTCAATTGGCTATAACCAATTGCCCGTCCCTAATTTAGGGCCACTGGTTCCAGGGAAGGGAGAAAGCCAGAGCTGTAAGACAAACACAACATTCATGCCTCACCGGGATTTGAACCTGGACCCCTCTCAGGCAAATGATCAGAAGCCATCGCTTAGACCACCGCGCCACCAGGGTCGCAGTGAACCTTTTGAAAGACGGTGTACAATTTTTTTGCAATATATTCTACATGCATGAGGATTTAAACCAATATAAGTACACAAGTTCATATCAGTGATTTTCATTACAAATTTCTTGGAACAGCATTTCGTCCCATCTTCAAACACAACATCCATGCCTCAACGGGATTCGAACCCGGACCCCTTTCGGACGAATGATCAGAGGCCATCGCTTAGACCACTGCCTGCCCCACCAGGACGGCTATTCGTTTTTCGAAAGTGACTCTAGCATTGATTTTTCAACTTGCATTCTTACTTTGTCCGTATTGCATCTTTTTTTCTCAACTGATTTTTGAAAACTCCACAAGTTTTCTGGTTTGCACGGCATGAATACCCTTTTTTTTTTTTGTGGACGGTTTTATAAAACATCCACATGTGGTATAATGTTGTGAAAGAATATGAGCCAAAATGCAAACACTGGATCATCCAGCATGCGTCGAATGGCTCCAGCTAGGTTAATCGCGGTTGACTGCTTGATGATGATTCTGTTTTTTTTCCTTACATTCAACCAGATATATTTTACACCGATTATGATTCCCTTTAGCGGGCAAAACAGCGGCCACTCGGCGAGGCATCGATTCAATAAGGTGGCGATAGGTATCCTGGGGTACCTGGTACCATAATGTCAACAGGAGATCCTCCAGTTCTCGTACATTTCGAGGCGGTGGTGATTTAGCGCGAACCCGCTTTTCCAAGTCGAACCACAAATGTTCGATTATGTTCATGTGAGGTGAATCTGGAGGCCACGGCATTAACAGGAAGTCACCAGCATGTTCCTCGAACCACTCATTGACGATTGTGACAGTGTGGTATGGCGCATTATCATGTAGGTAATGGTCATCACCAGCAGGGAACACAGTTGCCATGAATGGATGAACTTCGTCCGCAACGATGTTCAGATACCTGACAGCTGTCAGGGATTGTGCTAGTGGGGCCTAAAGTCTCCCAACAAGACATCGCAGAGTTACGTATATCAATAAAATAAAACTGAATTTTTTTTACTATACAGAATTCTGTGTTCTCACTTAATTCTATGTTTGTGGCATGAAGACAGCTGTTTTCAACCAGGCAACAGATATTATTCATAGCTGCACCCCTTTGACAGAATGGGAAGCAGAGCGGCAGTATAACTGCGAAGAGTTCAAAACCTACAAAATAATTTCCTTTTTGACTACTTTGGATTGGCCACAAACAAAGACATCGCTCTTTCCACGTTCAGCAACTGAAAAATTGTTATTCGGCCGCCACCTGGGAATCGGATCTCGGATCTCTCAATATCTAGCCGAGCGCGTTAGCTAGATGTCGAGAGATCTGAGATTCGATTCCCAGGCGGTGGCCGAATAACAATTTTTCGGTTGCTGAACATGGAAAGAGCAATTTCTTTGTTTGTTCACTGACGCCACGTATTTGGAAGATTCTCACTTATTATCGTAAATCATGATATTGTAATGAGTTTTTAGATAGTTCCTCTTTTGCACTACAAATAAACTTTGTGATAGTTTTCTTACCTTTCACCAGTTATATCACAGCTACACTTCTCTTGCTCCTCTACCTACGTGCGAGCGCAATCATCACTGTTTCTAGCTGGTGGCTCCATTGTGGAGACAATGACGTCATATATGTGATCATCTAGAGATAGCTGGTGGTAGTCATAAGGTCTTTCAAAAAACGGCAATACGTTTATTATTTCAGTAAAACACATGAGAACAGATATTTCCTTTCTTTCCTATGCAATGTTCATTGCCAACATGTTACGAATCACCAGAAACATGGGGAAGAACTGTTTGTACAATCCATTAGAGTTAGACTCGAACAGCTGTCACAAAATATTGTTCAATTTTATGAATGTTGTACTTTAAAATGAAAATTGTCATCAGACTTCAGTAACGCACAAAAACGTTCCTGAACTACTATTTCATGTGTATGTGTGCATTATTTTCGGGCAAGTTAACACTGCTCTAGAAGTTACAGAACAAACAGAGGGTGCAAAATTTTATTAATATCAAAATTAAGTTCATATTACACTGAAGAGCAATTGAATTAGAGACAACTGGCGTTATGCAAATGTGGCGCTGTGGGCGGCCCTGTAAACGGAAACGACATGACGTATGATGCGATCCGACAATATAAGAAGTGATGCGACGGGAATCAGTAAGAGTCGGACGCAGTATGGGTAAGACGAAGGATCTAAGCGCATTTGATCGTGGGCAAATTGTCGGGGCCCGACGAATGAGTCACTCCAACTTGGAAGTCTTGCAGGCACTTGGATTTTCATGAGCCACTGTGTCACGGGTGCACCGCGAGTACATCGAATCCGGTAAAACCATCCCTGCAAGGGCCAACTGCCGTGGACAACAGCGTGTGGATGAGCGGGGTCATCGTCGGCTAGCTCGCATTGTAACAGCGGATAGACGGGCCACAGTGCAAAAAATCACTCAGAAATTTAACGCTGGTGCACAAAAACGTGTAAGCAGCCACACCATCCAGAACCATCTCCTCGCTATGGGGTACAGAAGTCATCGTCCCACGAGTGTACCGCTTCTGACCGCACATCACAGGGTGCAAAGATTAGCATGGGCATGGGAACATTGCCACTGGACCCTAGACATGTGGGAAAATGTTGCCAGTACTGATGAGTAGAGATTCACGTTGGTACATGCGGATGGCAGGATACGAGTACGGCGCAAACCACATGAAGCGATGGATCCTTCTTGCCAGCAGGGTACGCTTCAAGCTGGTGGGGGTGGCATTCTCCTCTGGGAACTGTTTACGTAGAGTGAAATGGGACCCCTGGTACATGTGACATCGTCTCTCACAGGTCGGCGTTACCGGGATATCCTGGACGACCATTTGCTCCTGTTTGTGCGTCTTCAACATCCCACTGGGGACCTCATCCTGCAACAAGACAATGCACCGTGCCATCGCTCCCGAATTGTATCCGAATGGTTGGATGAACACTCCACCGACGTGACCTCGCTTCCTTGGCCAGCTAGGTCACCTGACCTCAATCCCATTGAGCACATCTGGGATACCATCGAGAGAGATGTTCGAGGCTCTGACCCCCCTCCATCAAATCTTCGTGAACTGTGGGAGCTTGTTCAGGGGTCGTGGATCTGTATAGCTTCCCAACACTTCCGGTGTCTTGTGGAGTCCATGCAGAGACGAATCGCCGCCGTCATCAGGGCGAAAGGTGGTGCTACACGTTACTAGACAGGTATCTCTAATTCAATTGCTCTTCAGTGTATAAGAAGAGTGGAAACAGCTAAAGAAAGTTACAATTACAGAATACATTTATCGGCTCTACGTCAAGTTTGTCATTATTTACATAGTCTCACTCAAGATAATAGTACCATTTTTGCATAAAACAATTATAATATCAAGCATGAAACTAAGTATTTGCACTGACAACAAGCTAATAGGCCACTTAAAATAAAAATGTGTAAATAATATTCTTTTTTTCAGTATTACATGCCAAGTTAGTATATGTTGTGGACATTAGTTTAAAATTATTATGTACTATAAAGGTTATATCTTGCATACCATTAAGGTTGTTTTATTTAGTTATTATTATAGCTTTGCTGAAATAATTTTCTAAATAAAACAACACAACTTTATTACATATTTCATAACTTTTGGAAACCGAAAAAGGGCTTCATCATGAAACCATTTTTTTCCCGACTCCAAAGATTAGTTCAGTTAAGAAAAGTGACTAAATATGTAATGAATTTGTGCTGTGTTATGGATTAAGAGAACAAGTCTTACAAGTATCTTTTATAATGACATCGTATTTTTTCTATAATTATAACAAATAATTATAGAAAAATATGATAGACTTCAATAACCCACATAAAACAACTGGCTTTCCTGAAATCAGATATGTTTTTGAAGATATGAATGAAACTTACAGATAGGGTTTGTTTGAAGTATGTTATAGTTGTAAGTAAACTGAAAGCTATATCAATGGAACATATTTGGAAGTTTCAATGTTCAAGAAATAATATTATTTATCTCACATCACAAAAACTCCAAGACCTAATAATGCCAAACAATTTTTTTAGTACATTGTTATTAGGTTATCTTCTAGCAATACTGCTTTGCTGAAATAAATGTTTCATTACATGGTCTCTTATGCTTTATAACAGTTATTAAATTATAACATGTTATTTATTGTTAAGACATGAAGAGAAAATAAACACACAATCATTTCCATATCAATATTTCTGAATTTTTGCTGCTATATATTAAATTTTGAAGGGGATTACTGGCCACAACTATTTGATGTTACCTGTGATTTTCACCCTATTTCTCCAAAGCTTTTATGTTTAAGAATGTAATTACTTTTAACTGCTGCCTGCACCTGTATATCTTTATTTTGTCTGTTATATACAAGTCTTCAAAACTGAATAAACAGAATGAGATTACTGTAATAAGTGAAGAATAAACCCTCTACAGATTAAGCAAACAAAATATTCTGTGATCATCTAATGAAACAACTTTTACCTACAATTGGGTGTTTTCTATAGTTAAATTTAGCTATTCTGTAAAAACCATCAGAAATATCAACCGATGAAGATAATAAAAAAAAAGTTTCTGAGAGGTATTTCAATTCCAAATTTCTAGACGATTCTTAAGCAAATTATTGGCACGAGCATTAAAATCATGGAACATGAACCAGAAAGATTCTGCTAAGAATGGAAATCAGAATAACATTACCTAGTTTACTTACCCAAGAGCAGAGTATCGGAATGTAGTCGTACGTACGTATGCTGTACGTACGCAGATAGTTTCCAAATTATTAGCAGATTTTGCAAGTACTTTTTGCTTGTAGATTCAAAAAAAAAAATGTTTACAGCAATTAAAACATTTACTCAAGGTTTTACTCAGATTAATATACTTAATTTTATTTCAACTTGAAGAACTTTCAATTATTTTTCACATTTCAGTCCTTTTGCTTTTCCAGACATTTCTGGCCTCTAGATTTTATCAAGGCCTAACCCACAATGTATTGGAACTGTATCAAAATTTTTGTTTAAACAGAAAGAATTTAAATTTTGCCAGGTTCCTCTTGCAGTTGCCAATTATTTAATTAAAATGTTTTCCTTATGTAGTTTGCAAGTCTACTATTTTTGAATAAAATTATTGAAAATGTTATTTATAATTTTTGAAGGTTCATTGATGGAACTATTTTTCTGGATATAAAACTTTCTTTAATTAGTCTCTTGTTTTTATGAGGTCCAAGCCAAATATTGCTGCACATTCAGTGTTAATGTACTTATTTTGTCCTCATGGAATCTGTAATGTTCTAATAATTATCTATTGTTTTATTAATTTTTCTTTAAATTATCTTATTCTATTGTTATCTCCGTTCACACTTCGCAGGTTTGCAGTAAGTTTTCTGTTTCAATGGTTGTGTACGGAGATACATTTTATTTTTATACAGCCCTGCCCAGGAGTGTTTTGTAGGCATTGATAATATTCTGCAGCATCTATGTGGCAAGATTTAATTTATAAGAACACTCTAAAATTACACAGAAAAGAACATAAAATAATACAACACATGGAGAGCACAATATCAAAGATAACAGATGCATATACAAGTGACTAAGGATTGATGGTGGACCATGACGTCGCACGAAACAGGTTTCCGTGGTCGAGTCTTCAGATAGCAACGGTAGTGGTGCAGTATTGAATAAGAACTATCGTCTACAATCATCATTGGTTTCTAATGGAAAAGTCGGAACCTGAATTTCCTGCAGAACATGCAGGACATATTTTCAGCTTCTTCTTGGTTACTGGAGTCCAAGGACTGGTTGTTCAGTAGATTTACTCTGTCTCTTTTACAGCTAAGCTATACAAAACACATGAAATGTTATTTCTAGTTTTTAAAATGTTTGTGTAAATTATATGGCAAAATGGGCAAACTTAGAATTTGTAATAATGAATGGAGAAGTCTTCTAAGAGATTACCATCATTTGCATTACATCATTTTTTTCCAGGAAGGGTAGAAAGCATGACTAAAAGACATACAGTGTGGGTCAAAAATGTTTAAACATCAGTAGATGAAGCTTCTTCTAATATTTACCAAACTTTTATTCTGTATTCAGCTTTTTAAATACATAAACACATGGAAAACACTGAGATTGCTATGAAATCTTAAGAAATGCATATAAGGAGAAAACTGTTTTTGCAACTCCATTACTCTTGCACAGCTGATACAGCACAACTGCATTTCTTGTAGGTAATTTTACTTTGCACTAATTCCATTCCAACATATCCCATGAGAACAAATTACAGAAAGATTTACTGTTGAAATCTGTTTTTTTTTTTTCTTATTTAAAAGACCTGTGGTATTTTATTTACACAAGCAAGCATATTTTGTAGGCAGTATCTTTGTTCATATTTTTTTTAAATATATGTATTATTACCTGCAAGTGGGGAGATTTAATTTTAAGGAAATAGCTGCTTTTTCCCCCAAAACTTCTCATGTCATGGGTAACCCATGAAACCTACTCCTACAAGTGAACATTTTTTATTTTTTTATTTTTGAGGTTTAACAACCACCGTGCGCAACTGAATGGGCCAAAAGCAGTGGCTCATCCCTAATTTAGGGTCACTGGTTCCAGGGAATGGTGAGAGCCAGTGCCATAAGACAAACACAACATCCATTGATTGATTGGAGGTTTAACGACCACCACGAGCAACTCAATGGGCTATAAGCAGTTGCCCGTCCCTAATTTAGGGCCACCGGTCCCAGGGAAGGGAGAAAGCCAGTGCCGTAAGACAAACACAACATTCATGCCTCACTGGGATTCGAACCTGACCCTCTCAGGCAAATGATCAGAAGCCACCAGGGTGGCAGTGAACATTTTGAAAGACGGTGTACAAATTTTTTGCAACATATTCTACATGCATGGGGATTTAAACCAATATAAGTACACAAGTTCATGTGATCTGTGATTTTCATTACAAATTTCTTGGAACAACATTTCCTCCCATTTTTTTTTTTTTACCTTTTGTGTGAGGAATATATTTTTCAGCAAGAATTTCTTGTCCAGCATCTTACATTCCTCACCATTTTACTAATTTGTGTAAATATGCAGCAAAACATTACCTTCAACTGCAGAGATCTCACAAGATATTTTATAGGTGGGCATAAATGAAGCTGTTCTTCCATGTAACATAACCGCAGAAATTTGAAAATTTCATCGCCCTAGAGCGGGAGTCAAACCTGCATTTCCCGATTTGCGCTCGAGTATGCTAACGATTACACCACCCTGAACAATGAAATCCAGACAACTGAGGCTTATTTGAGATGTCAGATTTTCGCAGCACTAGTCAAAACAAATATGTCCCATCATAGCACTAAGTACTATCAACAGCAAACGAGGAAATATCAAGTTGAAAACACATGGAGTAGTCAATACAGACATAAATCAAGCTATAAAACATTTATGGGCAACTTACCATTTCATGGTCTTGCTCCCAATTTGACATTTCCAGCACTTGAGTTGTGATCAAAATGTCGCTTGTTTCAAGAGTTAGCATGGGGGATCTTCACTTTGTCGGCTGAAGTCATTCACTTAATTCTGTTCTATGCTTGGTTGTATAGGTTTTTTTTTTTTTTTTTTTTTTTCCTCCCTCCGAAGACGTCTTGTAGTAATATTAAAGTACTTCTTCATTTTTTTACCAAACACTTGGTCACATCAAATATGCTCACTAGACATACTCGCAGTCTTATTTACATATCAACACTCAAAAAACCATTGGTTTTTTTTTTGTCATACATACATACCACACATTCATACATTTCATTATATACTATATACAACCACAAATGCTATATTAACTCACTATATCAGGGATGGAAAAATAAGCTAGGAGCCAGGTGAAACGAAAGCAAATTTTAAAATATTGTGCACAAATGTAATGCATGGTGTGGTGTTGACTTCGGAACAAAGAGTAATAATATAAGTGTATTAAGCACTGCCAACAACCCAAACTACTTTACTGCTAAATGAAATTCAAATTCGGTCTATAAATCTCAGGGTTCTATAGTGTTGATAAAAATCTAAACATAAAAAAGAATGTGAAAGAAAACTAACCTCATCAATCTGAGATGAAACTATTTGGAAGAAAATAATAGCTTAAAAAATTGCAACCATCAGCTTCCGGAGTACAGTGCAATACAGCTTTGGAAACAAAGCAGGGGGCGTTAAAAATACGTAAAGATATGGTTTTAGAAAAAAAATCCGAGATAAAGCCATCTGGAAGTTAAAAAGATAATAAAATAAAATAAAATGCGACAGTCAACTTCCAAAAATGCTGAATGGCCGCAGAAATGTCCGAAAGGAATGTTGCAAACGCTTAACAAATATGGATTTTGTAAAGAAAAAAAAAGAAAAACAGCAACAATCTGACTGAAAAGAAGCTACCTGAAACAAATAAACGCAAAAACTGTGATCAACTTCCAGAATCCCTCGTAATGTGCGACCGTGAAAATAGACTATGAAAATGTGTACGAAATGGTTTTAAAAAAAAATAAAGAGGAAGAACAAAAAGAAAAGACACCTTATCAATCTAACTGAATACTGAAGTGAAGCTATCTGGAAGCAAAAGGGGAAAAAAAAAGTTTTGATGTCAACTTACAAAAAGCCGAGGAAACGGGGGAAAACGCTTTAAAAATATGGTATGGCTTTCGTTAAAAAAATCGCCTATTAAAAATTAATTAAAATTTAGGCCTCCATGCAAAAAAAAAAAAAAAAAAAAAAGGAAAGATTGTGACCGTTAGCTTCCAAAATGTTTTTATGCCCTTACAACCACCACGCACATCAAACGTGCATGGTGCTTTAAAAGTGCATAAAAATATCGCTTCCAAGATTCAAAGCTCAAGAAAAGCAATTATATCTCATCAAGTTGAAGTTATCTGTTTGAAAAATATTGAAAAATGAAGGCTAAAATAAAATGGGGGGGGGCATCTATCGATTATAGTTGTCTGCGTGATCTATCGATTACAGCTTTACATCTTAAACGGAAGCCAACGTTCAAAATGCGTGAAAATTTTCCTTCCTTTGTTTTAAAATTTAAAGAAATCTTAAAAACAATTAATGTTAACAAAATAGAAAAACAGTCTGCAAAACTTTCCCGAGAATCTGCAATGGGCATTGCCGCATCTCGCTGTTTCTGCTCCTGGGACGGCAGCTTAAACCATAAAGTGTGATCTTCAATGCTTCCGCGATCTGACAGGTTAGTCACGTGACTCTGCTTGAAACCCACAGTTCAGGATAAAAGCTGACAGAATTTATAAATGCGATCAGAGCAGAAAATTTCAGAGTTTGATTTTTATTAAATTACAATTTATTGAAGTTACATTTTGCATCTGTGAACTCAAAGTAATGACTGAAAATTGCGAAATTTGAAGTAAAAAAGTTAAAAGGGTGCCAGGACCAAATTTCTAGGTGTCCAGGCGACCTGCCACCCGGTAATTTTCCAGCCCTGCACTATATACATGTATCCAAAAGACGTTTCCACCTCGGTTAACTACATCGATGTTTTATAACCCAGCCTTCAACTTGCACACATCTCATGACCTCTGGAAAATGGCTTCGCAAAAGGAGCTTGCCCATGCCGCACTCTACCCTCAGCAACATCCTAACCCTAGCACTTTCTGTAGTAACCCGCTACCATCAGCTGGGGGACGGAAACTCTGACTTATCCTCACTGTATCCTCAGAGCAAGTGAGTCACTCTCCCGGGACAATATCAATTCTCGAAGCTTCGCTCTACTGGCTGACGTGGCGCCCTCTCTTGTTTGTTTTAGATTTCAGTTTTCTAACATTTCTGTTTTTCTGTTCTACTCTTATTAAATTCTTCAAGTTGTTACACATTACATTTGGGTCATTATGGTTACATACTGAAGCTCTTTTTTTTTCAATTAATTTTCTGCAATCATTGAAGTGTCTTTCAGATTTACAACATTTTATTATCTCAATCTTGTCAAACTTTTGAGAATTCCTGATTAGCTAAGCAGTATTGAATGAGTGCTGTCTTTCCTTCCTTTTTCTGCCAAATCTTTATATGTTGTTTCAGCCTATATTTTAATTTGTTTTTGGTACTGCCTATGTACGACATTGGAGGATTTGCTGTAATATTAATTGAGTAAACACCTGCTTTCTTTAATTTGCTGATATTGTTATTATTTTTTAACATCAAGTTCTTGTTGGTACTAACTTTGCTTCCAATTTGAACATCATATTTTTTACATATCTTATTAATTTCTGTTGTCACACCTCTGACATATGGGAAACCATTCACATATTTGACTTGTTTTTTTAGTTGCTATAGCATTATTATTCATTTTATTTTGTAGCTCAAGATTCCATTTTTTTATTGTCTAGGATAACCAAAACTATCAGCAAGTTCTTTTATGAATTGAATTTCTTTATTTACCCTTTAAACGCCACACTATGTTCTCCACAAGTTTCATGCTTATTATGCATTAAAGAAGCTTATTATACTTATACATAACACATATATTTTCATAGTTTCTAAAAAACATTTTTTTTTTCGTTGTTCCCATTTGGAAATGGCATTTTGTGTTAACAATTTTGCTACAATTTTACAGAAACTGGATTTTTGGTTATTCAGAATAACCAAGGACTGCTGCTATATATGAGGGATTAAAAATTATAAATTTAATTTCAGTTATTAGCACTTTTAGCTTAAAATAATAATTATTGATTAGCTGTAATACCGCTGAAATAATAAATTTCATTTAGCTTGTTCCTTACTTTATCGTGGTTTAGTGCCCATGGTAAGTTGGGAAACAATGCTGATGTAATCTTTTTTCACACTCGAAACACTTGTTTCTGGTATTTTTCTGGCAAATTACTTACAACGTCCTTGTGATGAGGGCACTAGATAGCGGCTGTCAGATGTTCAAGAAGCATGTGGTTTGTGGCTTCTGGGTCCAGGGTGAGTTGATAGTCGTGCTTTTTAGCGAAGAAGATTCATAGTGACTTCTGTTCTGAAGCCCAAATGTGGAAGAGCATTTTCATGGAGTTCACAATACAAGATCCAGCTTGCCACTACAGACATGTTCAGCGCATTACTGAACAAGTTCCACAATCACTTTTTGCTCTGGAGTTTAGGACGATAGCTACTGAGAAGTCTATCAAGGAGATCAACACCCCCCATACCTTCCTTATATTTCTGAATAAGGTAGGGTTGTGGGATATCAATTTTATTTTTCTTGGCCCTTGAAAATTATTTGACCACTCTGATGGGTTCATGTGAACAGTAGTTTGATGCAACTGTAACAACAGCATTGTCATTCCAGCTACATATGATGCAACTTTTTTTTTTTGATTGGATGTTTAACGACCACCGTGAGCACCTCAATGGGCTATAAGCAGTCGCTCCTCCCTAATTTAGGGTCACTGGTTCCAGGGAAGGGAGAGAACCAGTGCCGTAAGACAAACGCAACATCCATGCCTCAACGGGATTCGAACCCGGACCCCTTACGGACGAATGATCAGAGGCCATCGCTTAGACCACTGCGCCACAGGGGCGGCCGATGCAACTGTAACAACAGCATTGTCATTCCAGCTACATGTGATGCAACTGTAACAACAGCATTGTCATTCCAGCTACATATGATGCAACTGTAACCACAGCATTATCATTCCAGCTACATATGTAGGTGCTGCCATCACATCGGTAATAAAAATATCCTCTCTCACATTTAGATATTTCTTTTTTGATTTCAATGGGCACTTTCCTGTACAGAATTCATGGACAGTTCCAGTTGCCTTGATCAATTTGTAAGATAAATCCATCAGAACATCATGAAAAGTAAAAAAATGATCAAAAAAAAACTTTGTGTTTTGAAGGTTGGCCAACTATTGACAGCAACTCAGTGACTACTCTTGTTCCTTGAGGCAAAGCTGGAGATCCTTCTTTTTTCTTGTATATTTCCATTGCATACGGGTATCCATTTGATGAACACAACATCCAAACCTTGAAGCTGAATCTAATTGGCTAACCTCGAATCAACATCTTACAAGAGTGATGACTGTAATATGGAACCATAGATTCATCAATGCTTAACTTTTTGTGAAATACACTGAACTGCTAAAAGTTTTTTGATAGTTCTACATAAAGTGGGGAAATTTTGCCTAGCTTACATCTGGTTCCAGTTGGCTGTTGTCATTTATATGAAAATATTTTTTTAACTTCCTAAAATGTTTCTGAGCCATAACAGTAGGAACAATTGGTACAGATGTCTTCTGTTGTACTCCAGTACAAATCTTCAGCAGGTACAGAGTGATAGCCACTGAGAAGTAACAAACCAAAGAACTGAGTGATATCTTCCATTTCTACATCAATTGTTTCTCCTTTTTGTAGAGCATAAAGCTTTGTCATCTTTGCCAAATGTATAAGGTACTCCTTCAGCATTATTTTCCAAAACAGCTCAATGGGCGATAAAGCTGCTACTTCCGGAAACTTCTCTAGTAATTTTTCAGGCTTCTCATGAGGGAGAGGATTATCAAATTCCACACTTTTTTTCCACTGTCGAGTCAAGCTGTGTGTTTTCATTTTTCTTTTCACTTGAACTTATATCACCAGAGTAGTGAGCCTTGCATTTTTTACTGAAATGCAGAGATGTTGAAGGGGCTTCAGGATCTTCAATTTCTACTACCTCTGAATGAGTTTTTTCCCCAACCATAATGTCAATGCTTCCACAAATATCAGCTGGGGTAACAGGTTGTAAATTATTTTCATTTACATCCTCTTCTTTGGTTTTATTTCCTGTCTCATCAGGTGGTAACTGACATTAATCTACATCTGATAAATCTGAAATATTTTGTAAATATTCAACTGCTTGTTCCACAGTAAGGAAACACTTTGCCATAGCAGATTTGTTTTAACCTTGCCTTTCACACAAAAATGCCTAACTGAACAGAAGTCCCAATTCCTGTGTCCCCTGCTATTTGCTTTGCTGCCTATTGTATTAGTCCTTAGATTTTATGGCATTACCCACTACCAAGTGTCAAAGTTTAGTTTCAAAGACTTCTGGGGAGAAGCTAAAAAGAATTGTGCATCAATCAAACTCTCAAACATAAACAAGTCATTGTGTGGCTGTTGAATACATTCTGATGACATTCAGCCCAAAATTGCTTCACATGAGCCGTCAATGTTCCCATGTGGGAACATTGAAAAAAAAAGACACTGATTTTCACTAATGAATAAAGAAATATAAAAATTTATGCTATAACATGATGAACTCAATCCTTCTGCACCTCTCCAGTGAATATTTTTAAAAAATCGATGTTTTTACTGATTAAAATACAAAGTTGTTCAGAACATGCATAAAATTATCAAAAACAGGAGTTTTAAGAAATTTTCAGGTTTTTAGTTTTTGATTGGAGTCTAGAATAAAAATAACCAAAAATTATAAAAGACATTCAGTGATTTAAAGAGAAATTTCATTACTGAATTCTTTCTTCCGATTTATTTTTTTATTGATCTGGAAGTTCATGTTCCCAAATGGGAACATTGGCAGGTAAAAGGTTAATAAACAGATCATTTGCAGAATGTGTATATGCTCTCTTGATTAATGTGTTTAAACTATGACATTTTTGAGTACAAGGGTGTCCTGAATTTAAACCGAGGTGGAAACGTTTTTGTATAAAGTGAGTTAATAGAGCATTTGTGGTTGTACATAGTATATAATGAAATGTTTGAATGTGTGGTATGTATGTATGACAAAAAAAACAATGGTTTTTTTAGTGTTGATATGTAAATAAGACTGTGAGTATGTCTAGTGAGTGTATTTGATGTGACTATGTGTTTGGTAAAAAATATGAAGTACTTGAATATTACTACAAGACGCCTTCGGAGGGAGGAAAAAAAAAACCCTATACAACCAAGCATAGAATAGAATTAAGTGAATGACTTCAGCCGACAGAAGTGAAGGGCCCCCATGCTACCTCTTGAAACAAGCGACATTTTGATCACAACTCACTTGCTGGAAATGTCAAATTGGGAGCAAGACCATGAAATGGTAAGTTACCCATAAATGTTTTATTACATTGTTGCACGTTAATTTAAGCTTTACAATATTGGACATGTGTTCAATATATGGGGTAATTACAACATAAATCAAGTTGTTCTTCCATGTAACGTAACTGCAGAAATTTGAAAAAAAAAAAATTTGAAATTTTGAAATTTCTGCGGTTATGTTACATGGAAAAACAGCTTAATTTATAATTGTAAATGCATTTATGGCTCCTCTATTCATAGTGATTGTGGAATAACTTTTTTACGGGTCTTATAGAGGTTATTTTTCATGAAAGTTGGTTGTCAAATTTTCGAACTAAAGCCTAGTTCGTCATCAGGACTATGTCACAGGAGTAGTTGCTGCCACTCAATTGGAAGAGTCCATCCGCAATTATCGTTATTTGTGGTACTTCTTCTTCTTGCTATTTCGATCCCTTCTTCTAGTTTCCTCTTTACTAAGTTTGACTGGTGGGCGATTATTTTCACTGAGTCCCAATTTATGGAGTGTCCACTTGCTTGTATATGTCTGTCTAGTCCTGTTTTGTTCCCAATGTTCCTAATAGCTGCTTGGTGTTCTTTCATTCGGACCTTAATACTTCTCCCTGTTTCTCCTATATAGCTGAGTCCGCAGTTACAGTCGATGCAGTAAATTACTCCTTCCTGCAATTGGATGTCCAATTCTTTCTGCTTTAAAGCTGGCAGGAATTTCTTTATTTTGTTATTAAGATCTGGAGCTAGCCTGATATTATATTTTGCTCCGATCCTTTTCAGTTTCTCGAAAAGTCCCTTGTGGTACGTAATTTTGCTGGTGAATTTGAAGTTGGTTTTTTCCTGCTTCTTTTTTGGCACTTGTTTAAACATTTTCTCAACATATGGGGAGGGGTAATTGTTTTCTGCCAATATTTCCTTTAATTCTTCTTTGTGAAGATCTTTCTGAGTAGCTGAAGAGACCAGGATTTCAATGTTTTCCAAAAATTGTCTCGCCATATTCGATTTAATATAATCAGGGTGGAATGAGCAGAAGTCTAACATCTTCCCTGTGTTGGTGGGTTTTCTAAAAAGCTGAGTGAATATTTCCCCCTCTCTTGAGGTCAAGGTTAAATCTAGGTAATTGATGCTATGGTCTTTTTCCTGTTCCAGGGTGTACTGCAAGGTATTCTCTAGTAAGTTAAATTCTTCCAGAATCTGAGAGGGTAGAGATTGGTCCACAGTATCTACTATAATTAGGACATCATCCATGTACCTTACATAGAGAGCAAACAAGGAGGGTTGTATAAGGATTTTTGCCTCTAGTTTACTTATATAATAATTTGCTAGCAGAGGTGCTAGTGGAGAACCCATTGCAAGTCCTGAAGTTTGCCTGTAATATTTCTTTCCAAACTGGAAGAAATTATTCTTGAAGGAAAATAGGAGCAGTTCATATATGCCAAGTAGTATTTCTCTATTGTGATTATGGAATACTATTTTTTCTGCAAGGTCATCTGCAATGAATTCCAGTAGGAGGTCCAGGTTAATGTTGGTATACATAGAGACTATATCCAGGCTTGCCATTACTGGATGAATTAATTCTGGCAAGTTGTCCAGTTTTCCTTTTAGCTGCATGGAATTTTTTAGTAGGTAGGGAGGAGAAGGGAAAATATCTCTGAGGTGACCAAGTAAATAATAATTAATGTTGGAGAGTGGCGAATTTCTAGTGTCTATTATAGGTCTTACTGGATGGCCTTCTTTGTGAACTTTTATCGTACCATAGATCTGTGGAATTCTTGACTGGATTTTGGAGAAGTTTTTGAAGAGGTCATTAAGCTGTTTTTTAGTTCTTAAAGAGCTGATTAATTTCTTAAAATTTTTGACAGTTTGATCTATAGGGTTACCATTGAGTTCTTCATAATAAGGCTTGCTCAATTCAGCTTCCATTTTATTGCAATACTTCTCTTTTTCTACCAATACCAAAACTTTGCTCTTATCTGCTCTCAGTGCTACCACTTTATCATTGGCTTTGAATTTTTTAAGGTCAGCAATGGCATTTCTATTAAAATTGTAATCAACTTTTACTGGCTTTTTTACAAATTTTGAGACGCAGTCTGAGAATTCTTTCCTTAAAGTAACTGCTGTATTTTCATCTTCTCTTTCTACCTTACTACAGATGCTTTCTAAATCAATCAGTATACATTTTTTATCAAGTGTTGCGGAGGAAAGGTTATAATTATATCCCTTATTGAGGAGATTAATCAGGTTTTCATCTACTCCTTCTTCCGTCAGATCTATGACATGTTTGTTAGTGGGGGATGGTATTAACTGTGGGCCAGGTGCTGTAGACATTAACTTTGGATCCAACCACTTATTCTCTTTAATCTTCAATTTTTCCTTAAACTTTTTGTTCTTATCTCTCACTGCTTTAGCTAACCAATTATCAATATTTTTCTTTTCTGCTTCCGGAATTTCACCTAATGAAGAGGTCCAAATACGAGCTTCTATTCGTTCGCATTGCTCAATAGTTTTGAATTTATTACGAATCGCGCCATTCACCGTTTTTAGTTCTATTTTTTAATAAAATTTCTTGACAGATTTTCCGCGATGTTTTTCGTGAGTCTCAAAGAAGGTGGAACAAAATTAGCTCTCTTACATTTCTTAAGAAAATATAGTTGTGACTTACATTTGTCTCTTTTGCACTTACTCCTTTCTATCTTTCTGATGTTTTGCCATATATCCAGCCCGTATGTGGTTTTAATTCTAGTTGTAAATGCATTTATGGCTCCTCTATTCATAGTGATTGTGGAATAACTTTTTTACGGGTCTTATAGAGGTTATTTTTCATGAAAGTTGGTTGTCAAATTTTCGAACTAAAGCCTAGTTCGTCATCAGGACTATGTCACAGGAGTAGTTGCTGCCACTCAATTGGAAGAGTCCATCTGCAATTATCGTTAATTGTGGTACTTCTTCTTCTTGCTATTTCGATCCCTTCTTCTAGTTTCCTCTTTACTAAGTTTGACTGGTGGTGATTATTTTCACTGAGTCCCAATTTATGGAGTGTCCACTTGCTTGTATATGTCTGTCTAGTCCTGTTTTGTTCCCAATGTTCCTAATAGCTGCTTGGTGTTCTTTCATTTGGACCTTAATACTTCTCCCTGTTTCTCCTATATAGCTGAGTCCGCAGTTACAGTCGATGCAGTAAATTACTCCTTCCTGCAATTGGATGTCCAATTCTTTCTGCTTTAAAGCTGGCAGGAATTTCTTTATTTTGTTATTAAGATCTGGAGCTAGCCTGATATTATATTTTGCTCCGATCCTTTTCAGTTTCTCGAAAAGTCCCTTGTGGTACGTAATTTGCTGGTGAATTTGAAGTTGGTTTTTTCCTGCTTCTTTTTTGGCACTTGTTTAAATATTTTCTCAACATATGGGGAGGGGTAATTGTTTTCTGCCAATATTTCCTTTAATTCTTCTTTGTGAAGATCTTTCTGAGTAGCTGAAGAGACCACGATTTCAATTTTTTCCAAAAATTGTCTCGCCATATTCGATTTAATATAATCAGGGTGGAATGAGCAGAAGTCTAACATCTTCCCTGTGTTGGTGGGTTTTCTAAAAAGCTGAGTGAATATTTCCCCCTCTCTTGAGGTCAAGGTTAAATCTAGGTAATTGATGCTATGGTCTTTTTCCTGTTCCAGGGTGTACTGCAAGGTATTCTCTAGTAAGTTAAATTCTTCCAGAATCTGAGAGGGTAGAGATTGGTCCACAGTATCTACTATAATTTGGACATCATCCATGTACCTTACATAGAGAGCAAACAAGGAGGGTTGTATAAGGATTTTTGCCTCTAGTTTACTTATATAATAATTTGCTAGCAGAGGTGCTAGTGGAGAACCCATTGCAAGTTCTGAAGTTTGCCTGTAATATTTCTTTCCAAACTGGAAGAAATTATTCTTGAAGGAAAATAGGAGCAGTTCATATATGCCAAGTAGTTTTTCTCTATAGCTTAATTTATGTCCGTATTGATTACTCCATTTGTTTTCGACTCAATTTTACAAGTGTGTTTATGATTTTGTGAATATGCAGAAATATTTTGAAGCATTACTTCGTGATCCCTCCATGGTTTTCTCTTGTATGAATGAGCAAATGCTTTGAAAGATTTTTTTTGGTTCTGAATCTCTTATGACATATTTCACATTCATGAAGTTCTTCAACTGTGTGAGTGAGCACATGCTGTGCGAACGTACTCTTCATTGCAAATTTTTTGAAGCACACTTCACACTCATGAGGTTTTTCACCTGTATGAGTTAGCAAATGCTGAGAGAGTGAATCCTTATGTGCAAATCTTTTATGACATATTTCGCACTCGTATGGTTTTTCACCTGTATGAATGAGCAGATGCCTTAACAGATATGCCTTCTTTGAAAATTTCTTGTAACACACTTCGCATTCATGAGGTCTTTCCCCCGTATGAGTGAGCAAATGCTGTGAGAGATCACCTTTACGTGAAAACTTTTTACGACATATATTGCATTCGTGAGTTTTTTTGCCAGTATGAGTGAGCATATGATGGGTCAGATAACTCTTCCGGGAAAATTTCCTATGACATATCTCGCACTCGTGTGGTCTTTCTGCTGTGTGGGTGAACAAATGTTGTGTGAGTTCATCTTTCCGCGCAAATGTTTTATAACACATTTCACATTCGTGAGGTGTTTCTTCTGAATGAGTAATCAAATGCTTTAACAGATAACTTTTCAGTGCAAATTTTTTATAACACATTTTACATTCATGAGACTTTTCTTCTGAATGAGTAATCAAATGTCTCATCAAATCACTCTTGCGTGCAAATTTCTTACAACATGTTTCACATTCGTAAGACTTTTCACCTGTATGAATAACCAAATGCTTAGATAGATAATTTTTCCGTGCAAATTTCTTAGAACATACTTCACACTGATACAGCTTTTCATCTGAATGAGTGATCAAATGCTTCGATAGATCACTTTTACGTGCAAATTTCTTATAACACATTTCGCATTCATATGACTTTTCTTCTGAATCAGTAATCAAATGTTTGGACATATCACACTTACCTGTAAATTTCTTACAAGACATTTTGCCCTTATAAGGCTTTTCGCCTGTGTGAGTGAGCAAATGCTTTCGGCAATGTTTTCTGGATAATTCCTTAACAGCTTATTTCATAATCTACTGGCGATCTGCTTATTTGACATGGCTACATGTCATGTTTATGCACTATTATCACTGATGATATAGCTTGTATTTTTGAGGTTTCTCACCTTAGCGTGTGAACAGGAGCATTTATGTTGATCGGCACATTCTGTAGATCACTTTTCATCTGATTTAGTGGAATTTATTTCCAAAAGAGAATTGCAGTGTATTGAAAATTAAAGCTATTTATACAAAATGTTCGTGGATCAGATTGATCGATTCCAAACCTCATGGTCACGGTTTGCTCATAGCCTTTTTTTTGGGGGGACGGGGGGGGGGGGGATTGGAGGTTTAACGACAACCGTGAGCAACTCAATGGGCTATAAGCAGTCGCCCGTCCCTAATTTAGGGTCACTCGTTCCAGGGAAGGGAGAGAGCCAGTGCCGTAAGACAAACACAACATCCATGCCTGACCGGGATTCGAACCCGGACCCCTTACGGACGAATGATCAGAGGCCAACGCCTTAGACCACTGCGCCACCGGGGCGGCAATCTCATAGCCTTTTCTGGTTGTTGATGTTTTAAGTGGTAGCGCAGTGGTCTAAGCGATGGCCTCTGATCATTCGTCCGCCGCCCCGGTGGCGCAGTGGTCTAAGGCGTTGGCCTCTGATCATTCGTCCGTAAGGGGTCCGGGTTCGAATCCCGCTCAGGCATGGATGTTGTGTTTGTCTTACGGCACTGGCTCTCTCCCTTCCCTGGAACCAGTGACCCTAAATTAGGGACGGGCGACTGCTTATAGCCCATTGAGTTGCTCACGGCGGTCGTTAAACCTCCAATCAAAAAAAATCATTCGTCCGTAAGGGGTCCGAGTTCGAATCCCGGTGTCTTACAGCGTATTAGGGCACTGGCTCTCTCCCTTCCCTTACAACCAGTGGTCCTAGTTGCTCACGGCGGTCGTTAAACCTCCAATAAAAAAAAATATTTTAAGTGTTTTTACTATTCACTCCATCGTTCATCTGCAAAGAAAATATTGCCGCCCCGGTGGCGCAGTGGTCTAAGGCGTTGGCCTCTGATCATTCGTCCGTAAGGGGTCCGGGTTCGAATCCCGGTCAGGCATGAATGTTGTGTTTGTCTTACGGCACTGGCTCTCTCCCTTCCCTGGAACCAGTGACCCTAAATTAGGGACGGGCGACTGCTTATAGCCCATTGAGTTGCTCACGGTGGTCGTTAAACCTCCAATCAAAAAAAAAAAAAAAAAAAAAATATTTGCTGAGCTATATTTAAAACAATAAGACAGGACGAAACAGCAATGAAACAAAAGACAAGGGAAACTGTAGAACAAATAAAATACATTGAAAGAACAATGATAGCGCTATTTGCGGTTTTTATTTTTGCATGTTGAATTCAAAGTGGGCCGCCCCGGTGGCGCAGTGGTCTAAGGCGCTGGCCTCTGATCATTCGTCCGTAAGAGGTCCGGGTTCGAATCCCGGTCAGGCATGGATGTTGTGTTTGTCTTACGGCACTGGCTCCCTTCCTTCCCTGGAACCAGTGACCCTAAATTAGGGACGGGCGACTGCTTATAGCCAATTGAGTTGCTCACGGTGGTCGTTAAGCCTCAAATAAAAAAAAAAAAAAAATTCAAAGTGGCGCAGTGGTCTAAGCGATGGCTTCTGATTATTCGTCCGAAAGGCGTCCTGGATAACGTTAATTAATTTTACAATTCTTTTCATCTTGTATTGGGTACTAATCAATGTTTAAGATGTCACCAGCAAGTTTTTTAGCTCTTGTCTGAATTTCTAGTTAGTATACGTTGAATAACTTGAATTTAGTGGCAAGCGTTTCATCACTGGGAGGTTGGAGAGTTAAAATTTCTATTTTTCGGAATTAGACCTATGCAAATATTATGCATTCAAAAAATGCCTTGTATAAATCTGTTTCATTCAAAAACATCCGTTGAAAAACTACGCATGAAACATTTATCAGCAAGTCAAAAATGCCGCCCCGGTGGCGCAGTGGTCTAAGCGATGGCCTCTGATCATTCGTCCGAACGGGGTCCGGGTTCGAATCCCGGTGAGGCATGGATGTTGTGTTTGTCTTATGGCACTGGCTCTCTCCCTTCCCTGGAACCAGTGACCCTAAATTAGGGACGGGCGACTGCTTATAGCCCATTGAGTTGCTCACGGTGGTCGTTACACCTCCAATAAAAAAAAATCATTTTAATGTGGCCATTTGTTATTCGTAAGAGAAGTTGCAAAGAGCAAAACTTTTAATTTTGTTTGTAAGTTTTTCATGTAGCTTTGTGAATCCCGAATAGCTGCTCAAAGGGGAAAAAATAAAAAAACAAATGAAATTAAATGTGATAGAAAGAAATATCCCATTCACATAATTTAGAGTTATCAATTTCAAATCTCAGGAATGAAAAGCCTCGAAGAAGAAACATGAGTTACAGTTAATGTTTCTCTGATTTCTAGTTAGCACGTCATATATTATTTACACGCTTCCCCCAAAGCAAAACGGAAGACCCGGTGGTGCAATGGTCTAAGCGATGGCTTCTGATCATTCGTCCGAGATGTTTTTTTTTATTAGAGGTTTAACTACCACCGTGAGCAACTGATGGGTCCGGGTTCAAATCCCGTGAGGCATGCGTGCTGTGTTTGTCTTATGGCGCTGGATCTTTCCCTTCCCTGGAACTAGTTGCCCTAAATTAGGGACGGGCGACTGTTTATAGCCAACTAAGTTCTGGAACCAGTGATCCTAAATTAGGGACGGGTGAATGCTTATAGCCCTCAATGGGCTATAAGCATTCACCCTGTCCCTCACGGTGGTCGTTAAATCTCCAATGAAAAAAAATGCTTACGGTGGCCGTTAAACCTTCAATAAGCCGCCCCGGTGGCGCAGTGGTGTAAGGCGTTGGCCTCTGATCATTCGTCGGTAAGGGTCCGGGTTCGAATCCCGGTCAGGCATGGATGTTGTGTTTGTCTTACGGCACTGGCTCTCTCCCTTCCCTGGAACCAGTGACCCTAAATTAGGGACGGGCGACTGCTTATAGCCCATTTGAGTTGCTCACGGTGGTCGTTAAACCTCCAATAAAAATTTAAAAAAAAAAACCTTCAATAAAAAAAAAAAAAAAAGAGGCAAAAGCAACACGATTATTGTAAGAAACCTATGAATTTTTTTTTTTTTTTGATTGGAGGTTTAACGACCACCGTGAGCAACTCAATGGGCTATAAGCAGTCGCCCGTCCCTAATTTAGAGTCACTGGTTCCAGGGAAGGGAGCGAGCCAGTGCCGTAAGACAAACACAACATCCATGCCTCACCGGGATTCGAACCCGGACCCCGTTCGGACGAATGATCAGAGGCCATCGCTTAGACCACTGCGCCACCAGGGCGGCAAACCTATGAAATGAAAGTGTCTGTTGGTACATTGGTACGCTACACAAGATATAACTATTTTAAAATCTGTTTAGCTTATTAAATCTGGCTGTATTTTTTTTTTAAAAGTTCACAATACGTACATACTATTTACAATGCTACTGTATTTTTTTTTTTTTTTTTTTTTTTTTTTTTATTGGAGGTTTAACGACCACTGTGAGCAACTCAATGGGCTATAAGCAGTCGCCCGTCCCTAATTTAGGGTCACTGTTTCCAAGGTTCTCCCTTCCCTGGAACCAGTGACCCTAAATTAGGGACGGGCGACTGCTTATAGCCCATTGAGTTGCTCACGGTGGTCGTTAAACCTCCAATCAAAAAAAAAAAAAAAAAAATTTCCAAGGAAGGGAGCGAGCCAGTGCCGTAAGACAAACACAACATCCATGCCTCACTGGGATTTGAACCCGGATCCCTTTTGGACGAATGATCAGAGACGATCGCGCCGCCCCGGTGGCGCAGTGGTTCTAAGCGATGGCCTCTGATCATTCGTCCGTAAGGGGTCCGGGTTCGAATCCCGGTGAGGCATGGATGTTGTGTTTGTCTTACGGCACTGGCTCTCTCCCTTCCCTGGAACCAGTGACTCTAAATTAGGGACGGGCGACTGCTTATAGCTCATTGAGTTGCTCACGGTGGTCGTTAAACCTCCAATCAAAAAAAAAAAAAAAAAAGAGACGATCGCTTAGACCACTGCGCCACCGGGGCGGCCCTACTGTATTTACAAACACACTTTTCCGCGAAGCTTTTAACCGCGAGCACGGGCTGTTAACCGTAAAGTGTTAGCGAATGGCGATGTTCCCAGTAAATCGTGGTTTTAGAATTGTTCATGAGGTAAATTTTTGTATAATCAGTGTTCACAGTTTTAATTTCTTTTTAAATTGCGATTTTCAGAATTGCTATGTGTGTTCGAGATCTGACTGTCAATGGTAAAAAGAAACACATGGGATGTACAATTGTGATACGTAAACGATTGTAGATGCTGCTGAGGATGGTTTGACAAATTTAGTTTCCCTGTTGCCTAGCATTTTTTTTTTTTTTTATGCCCTAGTATGTAATACAGCGGGAGCGTTGTTCGTCCGAATTAAATGCAAAATGTAATTTGTGCATGTTTTCAGAAATAACGCCACAGTTTTGCTTTCATTTTTCTTCCTAAACTTTGCTATAATTCGTTAGCTATGTACATAGTCCTGTCAAAAAATAGGTTTCGTATAACTTGTTAAACAATAAGAAACCAAAAAAGTAGAATTTCTGGAACATATTCCATTCCTTTTATTTTCCCACTTAATCAAGTTTTAGTGAATACCTGCGGAACGGAGAAACCAGTATTTCAATGCCGAGAAAGTAAAAGTTCGCTCCAAGTTCACTGAGACATGTTTTCACAGCTTCCTTGACTTGCGAAATGTTTGCATCCAAGCCCTTTTTTATTTGGCGGCACAAAAAGTAATCGGAGGGGTAGTGCTCAAAATGGGAACTTTGTAGGGCCATATTTAGCTAAAAATATCTTCTGGAAAATATAAGTTTGCCCGAGAATCTCCAAAACTTAAAAAAAGTACAAAAAAAAACAAAAAAAAAAAAAAACTCCCTGGGAGGAAAACTCCTTTGTTTGAAAATGTAATTGACAATTCCATGTAATATTATTGCACCATAAGTCAGAAACGATGGCAGTCGATTTCAGGTGGTATGTTTATAGATCCAGCAGGCACTACACCGAGGACTGGAATTAGACTTATTATAATGAGGAGTTCCTCTACCTCGGAATCAATGGATTAATGAGACATCTGAACCTCAGCTAATCATGCTGATTCAACTAGACTTGAACCCAGAACTTTAAGGTCCTGAGCAGAGGAGGCAGCCTCCTTCTAATAGGAACATTCATGAAGTAGAAATTCAGGCAATTAGAATTTCCGCAATCAAAACGAATATTCAGTTTTAAATTTATATAAATCCACCACCCTTAAGAAAAAAGAAGAAGAAAAAAAAAGGTCTGAAGTGAAAAATGTATGTATTCTAGTTCCAGTTGAAGAATTTTTATTTAATCTTCCTTTTCTCTAGAGGCCAGAAATGTCTGTAAAATACCTAACGAACTCAGAGGAAAGGAAGATTAAATAAAAATTCTTCAACTGGAACTAGAATTTAAATAAATACAGGGTGTCCAAGAATTATTGGACACATTACAAAATTATGTAAAACAAAACATTAAACAGATAGAAAGAAACTGACTGTACTAACTTACAATGTAACTACACAAGTTAATAAATTTTGTTGCGAGATCCCTTGGTTGCTCGTAGTACGTCCAAGCGATACTCGATTTTATGCGATGTATTGGCAAGCATCTGAGGAATTATGGAATTAATAGCAGCTGTGATACGCTGCTTCAGTTCCTGCAAATCAGTACAAGGCGTCTGATAGACACTATCCTTCACATAATCCCACATGAAATAATCCAATGGAGTTAAGATCTGGAAAGCAAGGAGGCCACGGAATGGGACCACCACGCCCAATCCATTTGTTGGGGAAATGCTCATTTAGGCACTTACGTACAGACGTTGACCAATGCGGATTGTTGAAAAACTACATTGTCATATCTTTTTTTATCTGGGGTATAGCAAAATGTTTTTGCATATCCAAGTAAATATCACCATTTATGGTTTTTTCGCAGAAGAAAAAAGGGCCTCTTTTTGATAGGGTGCACTACATATTAACTTTTGGAGAATCACATCCCAGTTCAATAGCAGCATGAGGCGGTTCACTGTCCCGTATCCTACAGTTGTGACGATTCACAATACCTGATACATGAAATGTGGATTCATCATTAAAAATTACAGTACTGAGAAAGTTTTCATCGTTTTCCACTCGACCTAACCTATCCACAGCGAAATCGTATCGCAGAGTGTGATCATTTACATGCATCTTTTGCACTATTTAAATTTTATAAGCATGAAATTTTAATTTCTTGTGCAAGATATCATGAACTGTCGATTTCGGAATGCACAGTACTCTGCTTGCTTTACGAACGGATTTCCTGGGGCTTCGTTAAAAGCTTTCATTAACTTGGTAAACGTCTCACCGCTGACACTAGGCCTACCGGCTCCTCCACGATGTTCCACATTGCCAGTTTCTTTAAACTGTTTCATCCACCGCTTAATTGAATTCGTGACGGAGGATTACAACCATACTCTAAACTGTACCGTCTTTTAACTTTAATGACAGACTCTAATTCCGCAAGCCATAACACACACATCACCTGCTGTACGGATGGCATGATTGCACATTTCTCATACATTCCTCATGAGGCCACACCTAGCACCATCTATCGGATTCTGGGAATAACAATTCTGCAAAACAAAAATATAGAAACCGTGTTAGTAATATGTGACATAGAAAAACAGACAATGTTCATAGTTTTCTTTTGTACATAATTTTGTAATGTGTCCAATAATTCTTGGACACCCTGTATATCTGGCTAAAGCCTTGAGTAAGAGATTTAATACGTATATACTCGTTGCTCCAAAAGTAAAATTTGTATTTAATGTATTACTCCCAGTTCTTCATTCTATGAAGAAGCTCATTAAATTGAACATGTTAAATTAATGATATTGTAAGAATTACAGACATCTTTAGTGGGATGATCTGGGGCTTCGGCAAGATGTGATCATGAGCTATGAGTAGCATCATTTCCATCCTTTAAAGGATAGAACTTTTGTGCTCATGTGTGCACCACTTCCCTACCCTTTATTGCTCCCACCGAGCTATTTCTCAAGGGCACGAGGCACATAAGGTTTTTATGTTTAAGAATGTGCACTGCTAAGTCAAATACCCTCCACCAAATTATTTCTGCTGTTTCTACTACAAAATTAGTGCCGGTATATAAATTCCTGGTAAAAAAAATTTCATGTATGAAATACTAGGAAAAAAAGAAATGTCGACGTGCCATACTGGCGTATACCAACCCATTTCGAGCACTGCACAAGGAGCTAAATCGGGACAGTACTATACTTCCCACTTGAATGATGTTGCCATACTTCCCACTTGAAATTGCATAGAAGCTCCTGCATTGTGGCAGATTTGTGTGGGGTTGTATTGCCATGCAACAAAATGATTCCTTTTGATAAACTTTCTCTTCTGTGATCCCATTAGATTCACTATTAATGAAGAAATTGATGGCAAGATAAATTTCTTGGTTGTCAGCATCTGAAAATGTAATAATCTTCTTTCCACTTCTGTCTACCGAAAACCAGTTTCTACCAATAGCATTATTCCTTTCAATTCTCATATCTTCCACCAATATAAACTGTCAGCCCTCAAGTCTCTCATTCATCGAGCTCATTTGGTTTGTAACACTGAAGTTAATCTAACAAATGAATTAGCAAGCATCCGCTTGATTGCTACTTAATATGGCTTTCCCCCCTCTCCTGGTTTCTTAATTAATTCAAAATGCTAAGAAAAAACCAGTTGTTGCTCTTCAACCTGTTTTACCAAAAAAGGAACTAACGTTTGCTGGCTCAATCCCTTGCCACGAACCTTCTGCGTACAAACTCATCAGTGTTTTCAAAAGAGAAGGATATAGACTTGCCATTCGTTCTTCCCCTTCAATTTCTGTTATACTCCGTAATGACAGAGACCCAAGACCTCCGCTTTCTTCGCCTGGAGTGTATAAAATTCCGATCATGACTAACGTTGGATTAACCACGTACATAGGAAGTTCATTCCGGAAAATTCTCTCAAGACTTCAGGAACACAAATCTGATGTGAAATTTTGAAAACCTTCATCTGCCTTATCTCTTCTTACAATGGCTGACACTTTTGTTATTCCAGTTTGGTCCAATACTAAAAAGTTGGCTCCCTTCCAAAATCGGTATGCTCTGAGGTTTAGAGAAAGTTTGGAAATTTTATTTTCCAAAAATTGCAACTCTGAGCTCTCCATTTTTGTTCCTTACATCTGGAAATCCCTCATTGCATCACGCCACCCGAAGTTACCATTACAAAACTTACCTTTCCAATCTGGCAATGTAAACCAATCGTAGTCGCACTGATGAAATCCATAGTAATGGCTGAAATATATTTGCATTAAACTTTTATATGTAACTTAGCGTGTTCTACACTACCTTCTTCTTAATTTGTTTATTTTTCTTGAGTGTCTTGCACAGCGCATTGCAGTGTTTATCATACTTCCTTTTGCCAGTGTATACTGGCCCCTCACAGTCAAAAAAGACCATTGTAGTCACTTTTATGGCAGATGGCATGACTTAAAATTTTTTTTGTAGTTGAGGTCCTGGGGTGTTTCAGCACCATTGGTGCCAATTTTCTTTCTGGTGTGAAGTGATGCATGCATGTCTCATTCCCGGCGATGATGAGCCTCAAAAAATCTGTGCCTTCTTCAGAATAACATTACAGGAGTGAAAGACTAGAGACAAATAGCCCATTTTTTGTGCTGTTCCTATTGCTTCTGGTTGAACCCATCTTGCGCACACTTTTCTGAGACATGGGTGTTCATGAATGATATTCTGTACACCACCATATGACACGCCCAAATGTTCGACAATTTTATGCATTTTAATGCAGCGGTTATCCCTAATCAATGCCTTGATGGGCAAAATGTAATCAATGGGCATCAGAAGTCGAAGGTCGCTGGCCAGGTGGTGCAGTGGTCTAAGTGATGGCTTCGGATCACTCGTCCAAGATGGGTCCGGGTTCAAATCCCGTTGAGGCATGGATGTTGTGTTTATCTTATGGCACTGGCTCTCTCTTTTCCCTGGAACCAATGGCCCTAAATTAGGGGCGAGTGACTGCTTATAGCCCATTGAGTTGTTCATACATATTACATATCACTAAGCTGTTCTCTGAGATTCAGAGGTTAACTCCAAAAAGAAATACAATCTTCCAGATATTTTTACTTATTGTTGTCGTATCAAACTTCGCCATTTACAGCGATCTTGACATACAACTCGTGCTTCACTGATATCCATTACACACCGTACACAAGATCTTTTATACTTCATACTCGTAATCTTTTTCTCTTGCAGACACTCCTGAATCTGATCCACCCATGTCTTCCTTGGCCTTCCTCTGCCTTTCCTTCCTGCCACTTGGGCTGAAAATATTTTCTTAGTAAGCATTTCATCACTCATTCTTTCAACACGGCCAACCCACCGAAGCATATTGGTCTCCACCTTGCTAACAACATTTTGCTTTACATCACACAACTGCAATACATCTTCATTCCTCACACAATCAGATCGTGTCTTGTCACAAACCCCACGTAAGTAACGCATTTCTCCAGCACACAAACGACTCCTATGTTTCTTCTGCAGTACCAAGGTTTCACTGCCATACATCAGAGTAGGAACAATTACTGTTTCATACACAGCCATGTGGGACTCTCTAGAGAACCCATCATTGCTGTGAAAACCTCCCAGAGCAGCTATGACTTTCAAAGAAGAATTCACTCGCCTACTGATTTCACCATCCAACTTGTTCTCTCTGTCAAACATGCTTCCTAAATACACAAACTCACTCACCTGGTCAATCACAGTGCCATTTATACTTACATTACATTCAGTGCTACCCATTCCTCTCTCAAACACCATAACTTTGGTTTTTCCCTTATTTATACTCAGTTTGAATTTCATGCAAACTTCGTGCATCCGAGTCAACATACTCTGCAACTCACTTTTGCTCTCTGCCAACAGGACAGTGTCATCAGCATACAGCAATCTGCACACACGGATATCATCAAGACATGAACCACTATTATCAATTTTGGCCTCGCGCATGCATGCGTCCATAAATATATTAAACAGCCATGGTGACATTACACAACCTTGTCTAACTCCTGCACCAATGGAAAACCATTTTGATAAAACACCATTCACTCATACACAAGCTCTACTACCAGCATACATGGCTTTTACACTGTTAAGTAGATTCCCAACACCATATTCATTCAATACCTTCCGCAAAAGTATCCTATTGACTTGGTCGTAAGCTTTCTCTAAATCTATGAAGGCAGTAAAAACTTTCTTCCCAACAGCCAGATACTTTTCAATCATCATGCGTAATGCAAAAATCTGGTTAGTGCAGCCTTTACCAGGCATAAAACCACTCTGAACATCCCACACTTTCTCTGATGTAAGACCCCGTACTTTTTCAATAACAACCTTACCAAACACTTACCCTGGCACACTCAGTAGGCTAATACCACGATAGTTCTTGCATTCAGTCTGATTACCTTTTCCCTTATATAAGGGAACAATGATAGCATCCTTCCAATCCCTGAGGGACCATTCTTAACTCCCAGCACAACTGGCAAATTTCAGTTAACCAGTCAATTATAGTCACCACCATACTTCAACATCTCTGCAGTTATGCCATCAACTCCTGGAGCCTTACCATTCTGAAGAGATTTTAGAGCTTTACACACTTCTTCTCTTGAGATCCCTCCTGTGCTTTCATCCCTCATTGTGACATCATCTGCATCTGTCTCAGGATCATTTTTGCTCTCCTGATCTAATAACTCACAGAAGTATTCACCCCATCTGTTACTTAACTCATTGGGCTCCCATATCATTTCCCCAATCTCATTCTTTACACAACTTACAACCTTGTTTCCCCTATTTTTCCTGAGTCTCATGTACTTCCAGAAGGACTTTCTATCTTTCCAAAAAGCCAGTTCATGCCTTTCCACTTTCTCTTTCCTATCTTTTGCCTTACTGTGGCGAACCAGCTTAGCAGCTTCACGCTTCTTACAGCGATATTCATCCACAGAGACTCTACCTTGCAACATCCCAAAATAGGCTTCCTTCTTTCTCTTTACTGCCTCTTCAATCTCACTATTCCACCAAGCATCACCTCTATTGTTACCCACTATTGTGGTGCCACAGACCTCTTTAGCAGCAGTGACAACACAATTCTTAAAACATTCCCACTTCTTTTCTACATCCCTCTCACAAGATTTCAGATCCTTCAGTCGTTCTCTGAGTAAGTCAGAATACCGCTGATGATCTTCAAGGAGCCTATCAACCTTTATTCTTTCTATCCTGGGTCTCTTCCTATTCCTTTTCCTCCAACCAACATTAAGTTTCACTCGTGACACTACCAAGTAATGATCAGAACCAACATCCGCGCCTCTCATCACACGGGTGTCAACAACTAAGTGTTTCAAACGCTGGTTGTAAACAACAAAATCTATCACACTCTTTTGACCAAGAGTACGATTTTCCCAAGTATATGTGTGTATATACTTGTGGTTGAAAAATGTATTAGATACACACAAATCATTCTCAATGCAGAGTTCAATTAATCTTTCACCATTATCATTCACACAAGAAGGTTTAATGGTGGTCATTAAACCTCCAAAAAAAAAAAAAAAAAAAAAGTCGAAGGCCTTCCTCTGCCCAGTTCATTTGTCAAATCTGTGCATCTTTCAAAAAGCGGTTTACACCATTTTCCTATTATGTGGTGAGACATTGCCTCTTCTCCTTAAACAGGCAACTCTTCATCATGAATTTCAGTTGGGTTCAAACACTTTGCCCATAAACAATGCACTGTTCTGTGAACTTCCAATTTCATGTAAAACTCTAGCTGCTGCATCATAACAAATGACTGTGCCTCCCCGATGGCACAGTGGTCTAAGCGATGGCCTCTGATCATTCATCCAAAAGGGGTCCGGGTTCAAATTCCGGTGAGGCATAGATGTTGTGTTTGTCTTATGGCATTGGCTGTCTCCCTTCCCTGGAACCAGTGACCCTAAATTAAAGACAGGCGACTGCTTATAGCCCATTGAGTTGCTCACGGTGGTTGTTAAACCTCCAATCAAAAAACAAATGACTGTTGATAAGTAAACTATGCAGCACAATTGTGCCACATTTCTTCCACAACCAGATGAGAAAATATATGACATTATTTCAAAAGGGAATTCAAACCCGACTTATATGAGAAATATCCATGGATCTGTGGATGTGAATTAACTAACAGGCTCTTTTGCTTTTACTGTCTCCTGTTTGCAAAACAAAGTGGGGATTCGAGTTAGGTGAATTACGGTGTTGCTGATTTATTCCATCTAACTCAAAAAATAAATAAACTTCAGTGCTTCAATTCACATTTAAACTCCACATTAGAGTTTAGTTTGCTGGAAAAGGTTGATATTTACCAAGAGCTTCACAGTGCATTTCATTTGAATGTTAAAAAACACAATGAGCGAGTAACCAAAAATCGTTAATGTTCTTTCCAAAATTATTGACTGTATTCTGTTTTGCGGCGCATTTGAGCTCGCACTTCGAGGACATGAACACGATGATTCATTAAATCCAGGCGTTTTCAGAGGTCTTATAAACTTCTCAGCAGAACTTGGTGCATCTCTAAAAGACCATCTCACTAATGCCACTCTTTTTAAAGGAACATCAAAAGAAATTGAAAACAATTTATTAGACTATGCTCACTGTTTGCCAGAACCACTTAAAAAATGAAATCTCAAAAGCATGTTTTGTAGCAGTGATAGCAGATGAAACTACTGATGTTTCAACTGCTTCCCAATTGGTTGTCGTTTTTGGATACATTTTAGGTAACAAACAACCAGTTGAGAGATTCCGGGAATTCACTGATCCCCCTGGACATAATGCAGAATCTATCGATGGATGTATTCAAGCTATTGGGCTGTCGGAAAAGTCATGACGTATTTTGGCACCCGATGGCGGTTGGGAAGTTTTGGAAGTACTAGAGACATGCACCGCTCAGTTATCGCTATGGCATTCAACAGGTGCCAGTTCTAGCTGCAGTCCAAAAGGAATAGTGAGCGATTTGGTTGATTTGCAGAGATTTGACATCAAGTTGAAGATGGAAGACCAAACTGTGCATTTTCGCCATATTTTACTGTTTTACTTCCGTAAAGGGAAGAACGCGTGTCAAACTTGTGAAAAGTTGCGTAAAGTGTACGGTGATAATGCTCTACAAGAACGTCATTACCAGCAGTGGTTCGCAAAATTCCATGCCTCAACGATGCTCCTCGGTCCGGGAAGCCAACCGAGGTTGGTGACGACCAAATCAAGGCATTGATCGAGTCAAAACAATGTTACACGACACGAGAGATTGCAGACACATTGCACATCCATCATTCAAGCGTTCACGACCATCTGAAGAAGCTGGGATACGTAAGCAAGCTCAATGTGTGGGTTCCTCATGAACTGAAAGAAGCTCAGTTGATGGCATGTATAAACATCTGTGATATGCTCATTAAACGTGAGGAAAACAAGTGTTCTCCCTAGAGACTTTTTAATGGGTGGCCCACCCAGCTAATTTTCTCTGCCACCCAGCTAAATTTCCTTTAATGAATGTTTTCACAACACGCATAATAGTAAGATTGGAAAACTTACTCTCACATACACCATAAATATTGGTGAAAATGACTGAAATCTGTGTTGAACATGATTTGTCAGTAAGTATTTAATAAGTACAATCTTGTTAAGCAAAAGAACATCCTTTCTTTTTTTCGATTGAAGAAGAGCCGAAGGGGTCGTTTAAAGTACCACCCAGCTAAAATTTCTTGCCACCCAGTTGTAAAAAACTCTACGGAGAGCACTAAAAACGATCCTTTTTTGAAGCGACTGATAACTGGTGATGAAAAGTGGATTGTGTACAACAATGTACTGCACAAACGGTCTTGGTCCTGACATGCTGCTTCACCTCAAACGACATCCAAAGCAGACATTCATCAGTGGAAGGTTCTGGTCTCGGTGTTGTGGGGTTTAAAGGGTGTCGTGTTTTTCAAGCTCCTACCACGGAACCAAACAATCAATTCGAATGTGTCCTGTCAGCAATTGGACAGTTTGAACAAATACATCATCCAGAAATGTCCAGAGCTCGTTCATCGTAAAGGTGTCGTGTTCCATCACGACAACGCGAGACCACACACAAGTTTTATCACCCACCAAAACTTATTGGAGCTTAGGTGGGATGTGTTGCCACACCCAGCATACTCGCCTGACCTTGTGCCATCAGACTTCCACTTGTTTCGCTCTCTTCAACAGTCCTTGCGTGGTATAATGTTCAATTCAGATGAGGCTGTAAATCAGCACCTTGTGCAGTTTTTCACCACGAAAGACAGGTCCTTCTACGAACGAGAAATTTTGCAGCTCACTGAAAGATGGCAAAAGGTTATCGAACAAAACGGGCATTATATCATTGATTGATCTTTGTTCTTTCTATCAATAAATGACCATTGCAAAACATGGCTAAAATACGTCATGACTTTTTGCGACAACCCAATAGTTTGGAAAAAGTTGTAGACTAAGCCGAGAAATTGATATCCCAGAGCACGACGGTGCAAACATGATAAGTGGTCACCACGCAGGTGTTCAGGCTGTTATTAAATGTACTTATAAGAAGAATGCACATTTTGTGCATTGCTACGCACAGCAACTCAATTTGATTGTCGGCCAGGCAACAAGTCAGAATCAATCAACTTGTGTTCAGCCGAAAGGCTGAACACAAGTATAGCCTTCATGCTGCGTCAACATCCACAGCACTAGCAAGACAATGTCAAGACGACACATACACACCACAATAGGCTGACATAAATATTCTCTGCACCCCATGAGCAAAACCCATTTACTATTAGCAGAAAGTGTACCGATCATAAACTTAGCCATTAATGCTGCAACAATGATTACCCTTGCGTTCTTGCACCGCAATGGAAACAGTTAATGAACATCAAAATTACCCCCCGGAACCAAGTGAGAGCGAAAACTCCAACGCATTTGCAGAATAACTCTGTACATTACAACCAACGAACTAACAAACACCCTATATAAGATCACACATCTCAGCTGACAAAACAAATCTTTTAGCTTGTTTTATTGTGTATTTTTAATCAGATCTGATGAAGGATTAAAAGTAAATCTGGAAGCGCTCATGTGTTTTTAGGAACTGGTTTTATGTATCAGAACTTTTATTATTTCATACTCTAATCGTGCATAAGATGGCAGATGTTAATCTTCAATCATTTTAGCACGAATCTTTGCTTTTAATTAATCACGTGAAAACTTGCTCAGCCATTCGCATGATATGCATTCAAAAGCTGTATAGTGTTTTGTGCTATATGTTTGAGTTAATGTGATAGTTTAAAGCATTCCTAATGTTCCTTGAGATGTCAGAACATTTTTCTTTATAGGTGCAGACAACACAGTTTATGATAGCTGTATAAATTAATGTAAGTTTATCAGTATGGAATCAGCATCAAAACATTCTTTAGAGGAAGTCAATCAAGATTTGATTACAAAGGAAGTGAAAAATGAAGCTGAGATTTCGACGCATGTTGTTGCAGATGTAAATGAATATCTTTTTGAATGTGAAATATGCTTTCAGAAGTTTAAAACAGAATACAGCCTTGCAAGACATGCGGAACTTCATGGAAGTGAAAATGAAAAATGTTTCCAGTGTGATGTGTGTCCGAAGAAATTTCTACAGAAAAGTAGTCTCGTAAAACATGTAAAGGTCCATGATGGGGAACAACATAATGATTCTGATATATCTTCCAAGCAGTTCAGTGAAGCATACAACTCCAGTAAGATGCTACTACCACATTCAGGTGAGAAATCTTATCAATGTGTTCAGTGCTCCAAACACTTTACAGAAAAGGCTCATCTTTCAAAACATATGCTGGTTCATATAGATAAAAGATGCTACCAATGTGATGTATGTTTTAAGAAATTCACCAAGAACACTAGGCTCTTGGCCCATGTGCGCCTTCATCTTGATGTAAAGTCTCACCAATGTGATATATGTTCCAAGCAATTTTCTCAGAGAAGTCATCTCTCAGAGCATATGTTCCTTCACGCAGATGAAAAGCCTTACAAATGTGATGTGTGTTCAAAAAAATTTGCTCATAAAAGTAAACTTTCACTGCATTTGCTCATTCACACAGGTGAGAAGCCTCACCAGTGTGATATATGCTCCAAACATTTTGCTCAGAGAAGTCACCTTTCAGATCATATGCTGCTTCACACAGGAGAAAAGCCCCACCAGTGCGATGTGTGCTGTAAATCATTTGCTCGAAAAAGTTATCTTTCAAAGCACATGCTCCATCACACAGATCAAAATCCTCACCAATGTGATTTTTGCTGTAAATCATTTGCTCAAAAAAGTAGTCTTTCACAGCACATGCTCCTTCACACAGATCAGAAGCTTCACCAGTGTGACATATGCTCCAAACAATTTACCCAGAGAAGTAATCTTTCAACGCACATGCTGCTTCACACAGGAGAAAAGCCTTACCAATGTGATGTGTGCTGTAAATCATTTGCTCAAAAAAGTTATCTCTCAAATCACATGCTCCTTCACACAAGTCAAAAGGCTCACCAGTGTGATGTATGCTCCAAACAATTTACTCGGAATGGTGATCTTTCAAGGCATATGCTTCTTCACACAGGTGAAAAGCCTCACCAGTGTGATGTATGCTCCAAACAATTTACTTGGAAAACTGTTCTTTCAAAGCACATGCGCCTTCACACAGGTGAAAAGCCTCACCAGTGTGACATATGCTCCAAACAATTTACCCAGAGAAGTAGTCTTTCAATGCATATGCTTCTTCACACAGGAGAAAAGCCTTACCAATGTGATGTGTGCTGTAAATCATTTGCTCGAAAAAGTTCTCTCTCAGATCACATGTTCCTTCACACAGGTCAAAAGCCTCACCAGTGTGATGTATGCTCCAGACAATTTACTCGGAACGGTGATCTTTCAAGGCATATGCTTCTTCACACAGGAGGAAAGCCTCCTCACTGTGATGTGTGCCGTAAATCATTTGCTCGAGAAAGTTATCTTTCACAGCATATGCTGATTCACACAGGTGAAAAGCCTCACCAGTGTGATGTGTGTGCAAAACAATTTACTCACAAAAGTAATCTTTCACAGCACATGCTCCTTCACACAGGTGAAAAGCCTCACCAAAGTGATGTGTGCTCTAAATAATTTACTTAGAAAAATAATCTTTCACGGATCCTCTCCTTTACGTTGCTGAATAGCCTAACCAGAGATCGTGCCAGGATTTTTTCAAAAGAGTAAAAATACTCCTTCACATTTTTTGAGGGAGTATTTTTCTTTCCAAAGGAGTCATTTTAGAGAACGAACACTTATCACATTAAATTTTTAGCTAAATAGTATTTAATACAAAAACTAATTATATCTACATATAAATATGTCAACATGAATTAGCATGTAATTGAATTTCTTTTATATAAAATAAGTAAATCGTAATTTATCAAAATCTTACATACTTGTCTTGTCTTGTTTTATCCATGAGGCTGCAAAAAAAAAATTTCTTTTTTTGCTTTTTGAAAGACTGTATCAAAACTTGTGTGTGTGTTGCTTCACAGATTCAGACTCTACACACTCAAACTTCAAAAAGAGTTCTATTGTGGAGGAAGGAAATCTACAGTTTATCTCAATTACAAAAGACAAAATAAACCTTCATTGAACATATTGTGATGTGCAAGTTTTGTATTACAAAGGTCAACTAATTTATTATTTTTGTTCCTTCAGCTTTGAAAAAAATATCTCCTTGAATACTATGTAAGAGATCTTTACAGTTCACATAATTGAGACTTGGTTGATTCAACCATTCTTCTGATATGAGGAATGTCCAGTTTCTTCCTTTACAACTATTTATAGAGGGAAAATTACATTTAACAATAATTCAGGACAGTGGAAACATCGGGAAAAAACAAATTATGAAAAAATCTTCACTCCGTCCGACTTTCGTTTTTGGAAATTTTTCCTCCAATTTCAAGCTGAAACACAATCAGTTATCAAACAAAATTATATTTTACAATAAAAATGAGCAGAGGAAATATTGTGAGGGGAAAAAATTACGATTACAGATGAAATCTGCGTTCGTCTAACTTCCGTTTTCGAAAGTTTTGAAAGACGAAATTCCGTCCCCAGCCGGAACCCCCTTCCCTTCCACCGCCACCTTGCATTAACACACACACCACCCCCAAAAAAATTATCTTCAGTTTTGATGACAACAAAGTCAGAGTTACTCTTCGAATCCGCGAAAGAAACTCGTTCCTAAAGTTTACAAGGAAATTCTTGCTCCGTCGAACTTCCGTTATCGGAAACTATTGTGTACACTTTCAAGCTGAAATGCAAACATTTGTGCAATAAATTGTTATTTAATAACAATACTGGACAGAGGAAACTTCGCGAGAAAAAGAAATTACAATCGAGGGAAAAAATTTCACTCTTTAGCTTTCGTTTTCGGAAGTTCTGGAAAACTGAATACCGCTCCCCAGACAGAAAACGACCCTCCCCCACTAATCCTCCGAAAATAAAACATGATCTTCAGTTAGTTTTTTTCATCGCTCTTAAGTATAACCGAAATGTGGAATTCCGTGAATCGGAAGAGCAATCTCATGCCTGATTTCTAACAGTCTGTGATATGCCAAATGAACTGCTCATACGGGTACGCATGGAAGCCGATTCACGGGTCCATAAACTGATTATGTTCGTTTGCAATTTTTGGAACTGTGAACGGTCAGTTTCTAAATTGTGTATTTTTACATAGGATATGTTTTTAACACGCAAATTTTGCAAGCGATCCAAAAACGGACCCAAATTTCATATTTATATATATTTTTTCTTAAAATTTCTAAAGGCGGGAGACTCCCACTTAACAGCTTTGTTTCGGCAGGAATCCCGCCCTGAAATGGCAATTAAAGGAACTTCAAAACGCTTCGCTTTTCCTTCCCTCCATACCAAGGCTTAACTGCATTACTGCACCACTCTACCCTACACCGATACACTAACCTCAGTATCCCGACACCGCTGAAACCTCCTTGCTTGTAATGCGCATGCTCATCGGTTGAACTGCTCCACGGCCCTATTCGATCAAGCGAGCAGTAATGCTTCGCTTCGGGCCGTGGCTTGGCAATGGGAACCAAATCATGATTTTCTCATAAACTGTGACATAATAGTTAACACATAATTTCTTGATAAAAAAAAACGGTCATTTTTATGAAAAAATCGCAGTGTAATCACCGATTATAAAAGGAAATTTCATATGGAAAAGCAATGCGTAAAAATACGCATTTCTAAATTTTAAAACGTATTCGGCGTTTTTAAGGCGTGAAATACGCTTGTAGAGGCGCTATCATGATCTCTGAGCCTAACCAATGTGATCTATGTTCCGAACAATTTGCACTGAAGCATGTTTCTTCATGCAGGTGAAAAAGCCTTATAAATGTGATGTGTGCTCCAAACAATATACAGTCGACCAGGGCTGTCTACCCACCTACCCACCCACCCAAAAAAAAACCCTTTACAGTGGGTTTTATTTAAACTGGAGTAGACTTTGGAGTTTTACTGCAACTTTGGGATTTTTCTTCCAAGAGTTTCAAAGGTAACATTTTAAAATGGGAAAGCTTGGTGCTCAAATTGTTCTTTAATTATGCCTATTTTGCTTTTATTATTACATAGATGCATTATACCTGTTTGTTAAGCACTCAAATTATCTGCAAATTCCCCCAAACATAAATAAAATTCTAGAGAATGTAATCATTTACAAAGATGCAGTACACATGCTAAAACAGCTAAAAGAGGTTAGTAGAGTACTTGACATTCTTCAGGCTGAACAAACAAACATTTCTGAGGCAGTGAAACTGTGGCAAGATCTTATGGAAAATGCAGATCTTGAACCGTTTACACCGGTGATAAAAAAAAAAAAAAAGGATGGATCAAGCACTTCAGCGTTGCCACTACTTGGCAAACTTAATGAATCCAAAATGGCCAGGGAAAGAGAATGAGCCCTGAGCAAGAACAAATTGCTAATAACTGGGTGTTAGAAAAGAAACCTTGAATGGATGATTTTTGTAATGGATTTTGAATATGTAACACAAAATACCATCCAAAGTCTATGTTTGTAAATGATGTTGTGCAAAACTTCAATGCTGCCAAATGGTGGCAGCTGATGGAGCGACATGCGAGTGTGACCAAAGCTGGAACCCTGGAAGATTTCTGCTCACACATGTCAAGTCTATGTGGTTGTCCAGCCAGTTCATCTGCAGTAGAAAGGATATTTTCTACTTGCAGACTAGTCTGGTCAAAACTTTGTAATCGCTTAGGTGTTGATAAAGCACAGAAACTTGTCAAGATCCACAAATATTTAAAAAACAAACAGTAAATTTGTCACAAAAAATATTGAAATTTGTAGTTTTACTCAAATTTAATTAAACATCTCAGAAATGTTTAATGAGGGTTTAGAGTTTGATGAAATACTAGTTTATAGATTGCAGTGAGTGGTGTGTAAAATATCTTAACCTTTGTGTAGATTTAAATAAAATTCTTTCAAGACTACATAAAAAAGGAGATTTTTGTTAACCAATGGGTAAGTTGCATGGATTTTTCATAAATAATATTTAATCATTTGAAATTTTAATGAAAGCATATGAAGACCAAGTAGACCCCCCCCCCCACACACACACACCACCACCACCACCACCGAACCCCGTTGAAACCCCAAAAAAGCCAAATAAAACCCACTTGGGGTTGGGTTTTTTAAAAAAGCCCTGGTTTGTTTTTTTCAACCCTGTGATCAACCCTTGATGTAACTCTACCACTTTTTGCTCCATTACAGTGTGGCAATATATCAAATTTGCCAATTATTTCTATGTAAGCCAAATTTTATTAATAACAATTTCTCGAAAATCATATTTAGCATTAAATGAGAAGCTTGGTAATTAACAAAAAATACAGTTATATGTTGTGTGCCTAGTGTGCACTAAAGTTCGGAGTGTCCGTTTTGATCTCGGAAGCTATGCAATAAAGAAGTGTGCATTAAATGCGGACATTTACTTTGCATAGCAGTGTTTGAATTACCCAGTTGTCCGGTGGCGTTGGCCAGTGGCTAGTAAAAATTCTGTCAGACCACTGAAAAATTTATTACTGACAGTTTGTTTTTGTAAATTTATAAATAATTGAACCAGATTTCAAAATATTCAAGTTTCACTGCAGCAATTTTTTTTAAGTAATCCAGGTTTCGCTACAGCAGTGTTATTTTTTTAAGTAATCTTGGTTTTGCTTTGGCAGTTTTTTCTTTTAAATTTTCTAAGTTTCACTATGGATATTTTGAAATTCAAATATTTACTACTCAAAACCTGAATATCAAAATTGCAAGCCATATTTAAATTTTATAAAAATTTTGGACTGTAGGTAACCAAGATCTCTGACTCAAAATATTTTGATTGAGACAGCATCACTTTTTTGCACAAGTAATGACCACAAAGTATGGATCTTTTATAATGTTTTCTAACTAGAGGTTGAAGAACCATTTATGCTCTGGCTTTACCCATCTGTCTTTCTGTCCATGTGGGAAAACTTCCTGCCTTTCACACTGAAGCAAGGTATTCCATGAAGGTGACTTTTGGTACATTCCAAAGTGCTTCATAATCAGTGCGCCGCCCTGGTGGCACAGTGGTTTAAGCAATGGCTTCTGATCATTTGTCCAAAAGGGTTCTGGGTTCAAATCCCGGTGATACATGAATGTTGTGTTTGTGTTACGCCCCCTTCCCTGGAACCAGTGGCCCTAATTTCGGGACATGTGACTGCTTATTGCCCATTGAGTTGCTCGCTGTGGTTGTTAAACCTTCAATCGAAAAAAATATCATCAGTGCACTGTATGAAGTACATTGATAGCAGATAGTGCTTCATAATCAGTGCACTGTTTGCAGTGCATTGATAGTGGATAGTGCTTCATAACAAGTGCACTGTATATAGCGCATTGATAGTGGATAATGTTTCATGTCAGTGCTGTTATAACCAGTGTACCGTCCTGCATACCAGCACCAGGTACATACAAAATGTATTAATATTTGTGACTTTTCTGGACCAGTGAAAATGAGTGAACTACCAACTTTTGGTATTCCCTGGTCCTGCAGACCAGTGAAGTTTTTTTGTTTGTTTTTTCCGAATTTCAACCACTGCATAACATGGTTTGTGTTTTATTATTTATTAGAACTATTTGCAGGAGTACATGTGTGCATTCTTTTCTAAATTTGCAATGTATAGCTCTAGTGAAATGATACATTAGTTTCTACATATACTGTAAATCTGTAAGGTTTGTTTGTTTGCACAGACCAGCAGGCATTTTGGCGGATCAGTGATTTGGAAATTTGAATGGTCCACTGATCCTGTAAAAAAATATTTCAAATTCTAACACTGCATATAAGAACAAAATTAGCATTTTAATTACCGTATTTTTCAGCATATAATCTGCGGCGGTGTGTAATCTGCAGATGGTAAAATTAAGCATGAAAGAAAAAAGTTGCCATGTAGTCTGCAGACAAAATTCATAGTAAAAGTTAAACTGATGCATAATCCACAACAGAGTTTTATAATAAATAAATAATACAAAAAGGTAATCGCCAATATTTTCACCACCCCCCCCCCCCTCACACACACACACACACACACACACAAATTGCGAAGAATGCGATCGGCAGCGCTACCCCTGCATATTTATAAGGCATAGACGCACAAATTTTCATTCAACTGACCTGTTGTATGTAAGTATGTGCTTTTTATAACATCCATTATGCAGATTTTGGATAGCTTCATAAATCTGGCACTGGTCGGGTTCCGTCGATGCTGAATCTTCGAGGTTTTACTGTAAAACAGTCAACTCTGGATATAGTGAACTCTGTTATTGGGAACCTCAACGAACTATAGGGGGCGCTGCGCAAACGTAAACAAACTTCTCTAGTACGGGTAACGTCGCACGTGTTTCCATAAAGTCGAATGTTAGAATGGCTGGTTTGTCGCTTTCAATCCTTGAAATAATGAAATTTGTGGACGCTTCCAAATATTCAAGATGCATTAAAGAAGGGGAAGTGATTGTTAATGTAGGCCATATAATTTCTTGTGGAATTAAGAAGGAAGATGGAAGAGAAATTCTCATAGTTTCGCACTGCATTCAGTCCATGGCAATAACGTCGTCGCCTCACTCCATCAACGGTGTTTTAGATACAAGTAACAGTGAAATTTCTATAAAGTCATTTGAGTGCTCTTGTAAAGCGGGCAGAAGTGGAACGTGTAAGCACTGTGTAGCAGTAAGGCTTTACTTTAACAGGTAATTTTTATTTTTACATTTTCAGGCAAGTGATATAGTAATACCGACAGGGGTGTTCTAATCCGGATTACTATTAAAAGCTGACATTTAGTTTCACTTGACGTTTCCCAGGACCCATTTTCAATACTGTCAACAATAACATTTGTAAATTTTTAACATTCTGTTCCTAAAAGTGTTTGTGAATTGGTAATTGTTGATCATCATTGGGTTCTGCGTTTTTGAACCGATGACTGTTGACAGAACATTGCAAATCTTGTTCCATAATGAAGTTTAAATTTATATAGATAACAGCAATTATTTGTTTTCAAGATTATGTAGAAATGCGGATTTTTTAATTACTACTATGCAATAAAAACATGCTGCCTTGTTTATTATTCATTCAAAGACGTTACTAGGTTAGTAGCATTTCACTGGAAGGATTTCAAACGCAAGGCACAAACGTTTATACTAATTTGTGAAAAACATAGCCGAAACCTTGGGAATGACATTGCGGGACACAACAATATGATTTGTTCTTCTTCACGGAATTCTCCATTATACAACTCTCTAATTCCAGAATGAATGCAAAAATACACCAAACTACGACAACTGAACGTAATGAGCGATCTACCAACAGCCAAGCATTGAGCCAAAAAGCGTTACCCGTACTACAGTAATTCTTCCTTTTGCCGCTAGAGGGAGAGCGGACCGCTGAGATTGCCAATAGTGAACATTCGGCTATATTGAACCTAAATCATTGGTCCCGATCGGAAATGTACATTAAAATTTTTGTTTATAGTGAACCTTCAACTTCGGTTATAGTGAGCCTAAAAAATAGAATTTCAAAGAAAATAATGTACTTGTAACATGAAATTGTAACTTATTTCAAAACAAACCTTGTAAAAACTTGAAAAAATGTGTTGAGAACAATATTGTAGGCCTATTACTCCTTAAGTGCATTGAAAGACAAAGGTAAGATTAAAAACCTCAGCAACATCAAGTAGGTGTTCCTGCCTGCCAGCACCATGTCAGTCCTCCAACCCTTGGATCAAAGTGTGATTCGCAGCTTTAAAACCTATTACAGAAGAAAAGTAACGCTTCATTTAATCCAAGCCTTGGAATCAAAGAAGAACACATCAATAAATGTTCTGAATGCTGTACGTTTTGGAAACAAAGCATGGAGAAGTGTGAAAGACAATAAAAATAAAAAGTGAACTCCGTTTATTAGGCGTAGAAAATAAGGGAATCAAAAGATGCTAGCTTTCACTACCTCCGGGTAGCTTCATCAGGCATTTAGTAGCTAAAGATCGCAGAAGCAACTGGAGAAGTGTGTCAACTGTCACTATAGATAACTGTTTCCAGAGGTTTGGTTTGGCTACGGTACGTGTGGCATTCGAAGAGGAGGATGATGTGCTTGTCAAGAACCTGCTTCAATATATCGGTGCGAATTCCACTGAAGCTGAAGATTTTATCGATGCTGACTGTGAAGTTATAACGAATGAAATCCCGTCGGATGAAGCTATTGTCGAGGCTGTGAAAGGCGGTTCCAGCACGGGAGAACAAGGCTGAAGATGACGATAATGAAGAACGTGTTCCAAAGTGAAAGAGGCTTTGGAGGGTGTCAGGACTGTGCTAAAGTTCCTAGAATGTATGGAAAATGTATAATCGAATGTACCAAAAGCACAGACTCTAGAAAAGGACATAGAGGATATATTTATTAAAACTGTTTGCAGCAAGCAACGGCACGTAACAAACCATTTTCATGTTAATTAAGGTAATGTAAAATTAATTTTGTTTACTTAATTTAATGAATATACACTAAATACATAAAAATGTTATGTTTTAGATACATATTTCATTTTCTTGCTCACCATTCCACTCAATTCAGATTAAGGGAAGACACTTCGGTTTTAGTGAACTTCGGACATAGTGAACGAAATATACTAGTCTGCAGAGGTGACTGTAAATTACCTATTCAACCCTAAAATTCTTATATACATTATATATAAACTTATTGCTCCAAACTCGATCTATTTGCGTACTTCTACGTCGTAATTCTTCGTTTGCGTATATAATACCAGAAACGTTAGTTCTTCCAATGACTTGCATTCTCACTAAGCCCTAACGCCCGCCACATCTTGCCTCAAGCACTTTCAACTTGTGCCCCAGTGATCTTCAGGAAACTCTCTCAAAACCACATCCTGCCACCGCAGATTAAGTGAGTGATCATTTCACCGCCTGGTCTCTCCTCGGTGTCTCCGATATTCCTCTACTGTGGCGCCCTCTGTTCAAATCGGTCTTTTTCTTCTGTCGCTTTGGTTTTGATGCTCAAATTTTATTCATTCTTTCCATTGATCATTAAGATTGTTGGGATCATTAATATTACATACTTTGTTTTTCAATTAAAACAGATTCAGGTGTACAGAGATGTCCTTCAGTCTTACAACTTTTAATAATTTTGATTTCTTCCAATTTTGGCATGTTCTTAACCGGCAAGGATACATGTGCAATCTACAGAAGGGATGTGGAATAAACCTCCACTGGTACTACGAGATGTTACATGAGCTTCGCACTCAACGTGTACAAATTGTTACGGGAAAGAAATAAATCTCGAAAAGGTAAGTTACCTTCAAATGTCAGAGTTCAATATGCACGCCAAGTGATCCATAGAGCTTGTAATAGCGTATAAAGTAAATTGTTTTTGATTTCTATGCCTGCAAACAGTTGCAGACTGATTTGCAGAACCAAGAAGTCGACAGCTAGCATTATGTGTGGTAATACACTAAAGTGCCAAAAGTCAAAGGATAGCAGTATGCACATTTTTAACTGGCACTGCTGTTATATAAAGGTTTTGGCGCACACCATGATTCTTATCAGTTGCGAGGTGTAATCTCGTAAGTCAGGCTGAACAACCGCCAGTAGGATTATGACAAGCCGACGTGAATTATCGGTGTTTGAACGAGGCATGGTAGTGGGAGCCAGACTGATGGGATATTCAATTTCCGAAGTTGTGCGAATATTCAACTTCCCTCGATCCACGGTGTCACGTGTGTACCGAGAATAGCCCATGGAAGGCATTACCACCCACCGTGGACAGCGGTGGCCGACCACAGGTGCTGAATGACCGTGACCATAATTCAATTGCTCTTCAGTGTGTTCTCATACATTAAAGTAAGTACACGCCTGATTTCAGCCGAAACATAATAAACACACGGTTTAGTCATAAAATCGCTAAATATATGACATGGTAACTGGAATTTTGCTTCCCCCACCTTCTTCTTTTTTGTTTTTACTGTGCCCGACGGCGACAAAAAGAATCATTTTCGGCTTCTTTTCATTTTTAATGAAATAACAACTCTACGTCCATTGGAAGTTAACATGAAAAAAGAAAGCAGTTCTGATATCAGTTACTTTACGTACATGAATGAAAACTCCAATGAAGGACGGTAGACAGACACACGGGCGTACTCAGTATGTTACAATCACGCTCGTACAAAAATGAGATAAAGAGAACTTAGTTTTTCTTTTGAAAAACTAAGTTCCCTAATCTCGTTTGAAGAACTGAAAATTTGCTTTAAATGAGTACGTAATGTGAAACCAAGTAAACAGTGCAGCCTAATATTCGACGATTACCAAATTTAAACAGCTTGGAATTTTTACAATATTATTAATCTCTTCCTGCGAAAATTTTATAGCACCAAAAATTTTTTTTTTTTCGATCGGAGGTTTAACGACCACCGTGAGCAACTCAATGGGCTATAAGCAGTCGCCCGTCCCTAATTTAGGGTCACTGGTTCCAGGGAAGGGAGAGAGCCAGTGCCGTAAGACAGACACAACATCTATGCCTCACCGGGATTCGAACCCGCACCGGACGAATGATCAGAGGCCATCGCTTAGACCACTGCGCCACCGGGGCGGCCACCAAAATTCCCAAAAGCTAATAGAAAGGAAGTTTCCCTTTTTATGATAGTTCAGAATAGACTTCTTAATTACAATGAGAAAAATGAGTAGGTTGGAATTATGGATTCAGATTTGTTTAAAAATTTTCAGAGACTGTTTCGAGACTTTACAGACACTAGACAATAGCACAATAGCAAAGAACTAACGAAGAAAAAATCTCCCCCCCCGCTGTTCCTGTCTTCCCTTTATCTTTTGTGTCCAATTCCGTAGTAAGTTTAATTGTTAAATTTTTTTTTTCAGAAAAACAAAACAAAATACGCAAAGTTAATCATTTACTGTCTTCGCTACTTTAAACGTGAAAACTTCGTTAAGGTTTAGGTGGGGGCAATCGCCCCTGCTGGATCAGGCACTGACCACGGTAACATGTAACGTGTACTTAAACATCCTGGACTCCAACCTTTGGTTATTCTCCAAGAAGACGGTGCCCCAAAACATTGGTCAATAATGGTTCGAATTGGGCCGCCCAGGTGGCTCAGTGGTCTAAGAGCTGGCTTTTGATCATTCGTTCGTGAAGTCTCTGGATTCGAATCCCGGTAGGGCATGGATGTTGTGTTTGTCTTACGGCACTGGCTTCTTCCCTTCCCTGGAACCAGTGACCCTAAATTAGGGACGGGCAACTGCTTATAGCCCATTGAGTTGCTCACGGTGGTCGTTAAACCTCCAACCAAGAAAAAAGAGTTTTAATCATGAAGCTGCAAGGTATGAGAATTTTGCGTTGTTTTGGGGTTGCAGAAATCGTATTAATATCAAACCGGAATGAATTACACTTCATATAAGAGTAAAGTTTTCAATTTTGACTTCGTTTAGAATTCGCGCTAACGTTCGTGTATTTCAATTTAAAATAAAAATAAGAAAGAACCTAAAAATAATTAAGAATTTTTTAACCCAATATTTTTTCAGACGTCTGCAGCAAATTACGATGCGCAATTGCAAACATTTTCGACGGAAGAATGCAATGCGCCCAACACAAAATTCATTACAATAGCCTTGAAAACCACGAGCTTTCCCACATTTTAATGGCCGCCGCTAGCGGTTATAGGCTTAACGCAAAGTGGTGTTGCTCCACCAACAAGGGCATCTCCAGGTATCTTATTCTAACCTTAACAGCAGCGAGAAAGATGAAAATACGTCACTAATTTTCAACGAATAAGCAAACATCTTAAAATCTCCGAAAAAGTTTCTTTGCAGATTTTGTGAACGTGCGCGCCACACGAAGAAGGTTAGAATAAGATATCTGGAGATACCGTTGTCAATGGCGCAGTACCGATACTATCGATAGTTCGTCTCTGCCCACGAAACTTCAAATTTGTAACGTTCGAGACCCACGCAATAGATATGACGTGCCCGTTAAGAAGATCTGTTCGTGAAAAAGCGCCCGGTGAGGCATGGATGTTGTGTTTGTCTTACGGCACTGGCCCTCTCCCTTCCCTGGAACCAGTGACCCTAAATTAGGGACGGGCGACTGCTTATAGCCCATTGAGATGCTCACAGTGGTCGTTAAACCTTCAATCAAACAAAAAAAGCGCCCGCGCTGTTGAAAGTTTTAACCGCTGGGTTACAGTACTGACCGTAACTAAAAACGTAAACAACGGTGACAGCAGATGTGGCTTTTTTCATTGGAGGTATAACGACCACCGTAAGCAACTCAATGGGCTATAAGCAGTCGTCCGTTCCTAATTTAGGGTCACTGGTTCCGGTGAAGGGAAAGAGCCAGTGTCGTAAGATAAATACAACATCCATGCCTCACCGGGATTCGCACCGGCACCCCTTTCGGACGAAACCAGGTTTACTAAAAATAAAATCAACCGTGGTTTGGGAAGAAAGAATCATATAGAACAAACTGGTATAGTAAAATCCCCCAACACCGACAGCCAAATAACTTTAAAAGTGAAAAGCCGAAAACTCGCAACAGAACACTCAGGGGGATGGGTGCTCGAGCTCTCTTAAAAAATTCCAGCAGCCAAAGAGATTTGATTCTTTTTAAAAGTCAGGCTGGCTAACAAATTAACTTTTGCTCTATAAAAAGTTTTAATCCCCCCCCTCTCCCCATCAACCAGGAACCTTCGGAATAGAAGTCCGTGGAGGTGAAAAACCCAAGTGCCGAAATTGAGTACTGAGGCGCTGATTTTAAAAAAAAATTGATTAAGAGACAAACTCTGAAAGGTGCTCTATAAGAAAATAGTCAGTAGCAATAAATTCTAAGCAAAAAAAAAATTGCCAACACTTTTTAAATTCAACGAGTGAAACGCCTGCACGTCTACAGCAGTGGCGGCTTTTCAGGTGAAGTGCCTCTTCACCTATTTTACTCAAAATAAAGTTTTATTCAGTATTTTTTATAATATATTCCTTTTTGCTTATATTCAGCTCCAAAATACTCAAAATTTTGAATAGATATTAATTCACATGGCGCGCTCAATACCGAAAACAAATTCTTATACGCAAAACACTGCAAGTGAAGAGCCGAAATGAGAATGCTTTGGAAGTCTGCAGTTTTCCACCGAGTTGCCATGGTAACCGTGACGTCACCCTCCCCAATCTGCTCGCTCAAGTGAAGTGTTTCAGCTTCACGCTCCTTACCTCTGCATCTTTCAGTTTTTTTGAGCGTAAAGTCGTGAGAGATCGCGGTGGAGTGGGTGGACTACCATTCAATCTGCTAGGGCTTTTTTTCCTTGTAATGCTGTGGTACATTATTTTCCGAAAGGAATTTGTTCTTTCGTGTTTTGTGATTATTTGTTGAAAGCTTTAACTGATATTTTAGGTTTGTGTACAATTTAACTAATAGTGATAGTTTTTAGTATGCATTATGCATCCTGTGGACGACATTGTTTGTAATTTATTGCAAACTCCATTTACTCTGTGGAAAGATGAAGATGAAAGAGACATTTTGCTTCAAGGACGACCAACGCATTCACGCCGCCCCGGTGGCGCAGTGGTCTAAGGCGTTGGCCTCTGATCATTCGTCCGAAGGGGTCCGGGTTCGAATCCCGGTGAGGCATGGATGTTGTGTTTGTCTTACGGCACTGGCTCTCTCCCTTCCCTGGAACCAGTGACCCTAAATTAGGGACGGGCGACTGCTTATAGCCCATTGAGTTGCTCACGGTGGTCGTTAAACCTCCAATCAAAAAAAAAAAAAAACGCATTCACTGACAAATGTTGCCAAGAACGAAATCAAGAAGAGCGGTAAATCGAGCAATGCCGCCCCGGTGGCGCAGTGGTCTAAGGCGTTGGCCTCTGATCATTCGTCCGTGAGGGGTCCGGGTTCGAATCCCGGTCAGGCATGGATGTTGTGTTTGTCTTACGGCACTGGCTCTCTCCCTTCCCTGGAACCAGTGATCCTAAATTAGGGACGGGCGACTGCTTATAGCCCATTGAGTTGCTCACGGTGGTCGTTAAACCTCCAATCAAAAAAAAATCGAACAATATTACTTTTAAAAATTGTTGGTTTACTGAATATAAATGGATTTGCAGCACTTCTGTGTTAATTTTTTTTTTTGGGCCCTGCTTACTTTTTAGTAATAATTATTCGGCGTGGAATAAATACGGATTCTCAGATTTATTAAGCGCAACACGGTCACTTCATAAACATCGTGATTCTAGCGAACACCTGAAATGCGGATTAATATTAAGGAATTTCGAAAAAATTCAAAACACCATTGCCGATGCCCTGAGGAAGAATGCTAGGCTTTTGAAAACGCATTTTAACGAAAACGTTCTTTTAAATAAACTTTTCCTGCAGACAGTGATTGATGCAGTATTAGTCTATACTGTATTTGAGCAAACAAGAACTAGCATTCCATGGCCATGACGAAAGCATGGGCTCGATAAATCGTGGAAATTTCATTGAATTACTTTTGTTGTTGATATGAAGTTCTTTAGAAATTGAAAATCAATACGAAAGGATAAAAAAACTATTCAAAATGAATTAATTGAATGTATTTCTGAATATATAAACGATCACGTCAAAAATTAAATAATTTTTTATTGTTGATTCGGAAGGTGTATTGGTTGAGGGATTTTTGGGTTTCCATGATGTGAATGAAGATAGAACGTCAGAAGCTTTATACAAAATGCTAGACAAAATTTTGGAACAGTCTGATTACCAACACAAATAAATAGGACAATGCTACGACGAGACAAGTATAATGTCTGGACACTTAAATGGGCTACAGAAAAAAAAGTCAAGGATAAAGCTTCTCAAGCTGTTTTTGTTCAATGCTTAGTTCATCGTTTGAATTTAGTATTACACCAGAGTTTTTCTAAAATTTCTAAGTGTCGAATACTTTTTGCAAGCCTCAGTGGAATTGCTTCGTTTGTTCACCATTCTGCAAAGCGGTCTTATACACTTATATCAACAACCGCAAGATGCAGAACAACCATAACAGAAGCTCGATGGTCCTCCACTTCGAAATTAGTAAGTGTAGTTGTTGAAGATTGGAATAAATTGAAGGAAGTGTTCGGATTTCTGACGAATAGCGAATAATCGGACAAAAAATCAATTCATCTTGCCAAGGGTTTTTTGAATGATATGAACACTTTCGAATTAACATTTTTGGCTCCACTGATCTGTTATTCGAACTTTTGAAGAAAAAATAAATAAACAAACTACTGTGTAACTCAAATTGAAAAAAAAAAAAAAAAAACAACCTCGCGAAATTTTGAGCCATAAAAGGAACGATGAGTTATTTGAAACACAGTTTGGAAAAGCTAGCAAAATCACAGAAATAAGCACGGGAATATGCTGCTCTTACACAGGAAACAATTTTTCAAAATTATGAACAATTGTATTTTGAAATTTTGGACCGCATTCTTATAGAAATTGATATAAGATTTCAAGACTGTAAGAAACTTCAACTTTTCTGACTTGCTGACACAACCAAATTCGGATAATTTAATGCATGCTTTCCCACTCGCGATCTTGAAAATCTACATTTTTACGGAAACATATTTACTAAACACAGCACTTTAAAAATGAACTGAGTCTTGTATATGCCGATGAAAAATTAAGGAATATATTGACTCAAGAACTCCTTTCGGTGCCGCCCCGATGGCGCAGTGGTCTAAGCGATGGCCTCTGATCATTCGTCCGAACGGGGTCCGGGTTCAAATCCCGGTGAAGCATGGATGTTGTGTTTGTCTTACGGCACTGGCTCTTTCCCTTCCCTGAAACCAGTGACCCTAAATTACGGAAGGGCGACTGCTTATAGCCCATTGAGTTGCTCACGGTAGTCGTTAAACCTCCAACCAAAAAAAAAAAAAAAAAAAAAAAAAAAAAAAGAACTCCTTCGAGTGTTTCACGGAGACAAAGACATTTTTATAGAAGATTATAAATTGGTTTTCCTCAGTTTAACAATTACATCTACTAGTGTGCTAGTGGAAAGAAGTTTTCTTAAAAGAATACAAACTTGCTCAAGAAACACTAGGTTCCCAAGATAGACTTGCTTCTGGTAAATATTTCTATTCAGGAAGACATTTTATTGATGCTCACGAAGAAACAACCATCTAACCATCTTATGACGACATAATCGACAAATTTGCAGCTTTAAGAGGAAGAAAAATTTATTTGATATACAAAAAATTAGTAAGTCTACATTAAGGGATTTTCATTGTAGATAGTATATATCTTTTCATACTGCTCTTGTACCTCTGCACCTATTTTTCCAACCACGAGCCGCCGCTGGTCTACAACATTTGAAAAAGTAAAAAGATATTCTCTGCCTTACCAGAAACCACTGATTTCTGGATTAAACTAACCTTTAAAAGGTTCTCTGCCTTTAAAAAGTTTAACTGTTCAGTAAAAAAGTTTTTTCTAAGCTCTGGAAAACGATCTCCCTTTGTTTCGCATATAAGTGAAACTTTCCGGTATTGCCTTTAGAGACAGAAGCTGGCAGCCTAAAAAAGAACTCCTCTACTACTGAAATTAATAATATCGCAAAATCTAGGCATTTTGGCTTCCAATTTTCGTAAACACCATTTGTAATGATCGCACTTTGCACATTAACTGCCGCTCCGATGGCGCAGTTGTCTAAACGTTGGCTTTTGACCATTCGTCTGAAATGGGTCCGGGTTCGAATCCAGTAAGGCATAGATGTTGTGCTTGTTTTGCGGCACTGGCTCTCTCCCTTCGCTGGAACCAGTGACCCTGAATTACGGACGGGCGACTGCTTATGTCCCATTGAGTTGCTGGTTGTGAAACCTCCAATCAATCACCACACAAACTGCAAGACTGTCAGCTATGCTTGTCCTTCAGGAACTTGTATGGACTGTTGCCACTTCATCTAAACTTCTCGATGATGTCACGTGCCACATCCTCATTCTGTACAAAAATCTAGTACACGCTGAATTATTTCATGTGATAAAATGAATATTCTTGGAAAGAAAAACTGTGGCAGTGGTCAAGCATCACAGTGGTGTAAGCCATTGCCTGTGATCATTCGTCCGAAAGGGGTCCTGGGTTCGAATCCCGGTGAGGCATGGATGCTGTGTTTGTCTTACGGCACGGGTTCTCTCCCTTCCCTGGGACCCGTGGCCCTAAATTAGGGACGAGCGACTGCTTATAGCCTAATGAGTTGCTCACGGTGGTCGTTAAACCTCCAATCAAAAAAAGGAAAAAAGGGCCTCCCATAAACTAACAGACAACAAAAAGTGAACTTTAGGAGTCAAGCGTACAAGAAGTCACAGTCAGAAGGAGATAACTTTTCTAACAACGCTTCTCATTGGTGGAATGGGAGACGTCACACGAGAGACAGTAGATGCGATTACCACGGATAGTATTGCCAAATCAGCGGCAATTCCGCTGAAACCCACAGAATTTTGACGCCGGCAGTGGATAAAAAAAGAAACCAGCGGATTTTTTTTTCTAGCGGATTTTCATGAATCAATATTAACGGAATTTTCGATGCCGCCCGGTGGCGCAGTGGTCTAAGCGATGGCTTCTGATCATTCGTCCGAACGGGGTCAGGGTTCGAATCCCGGTGAGGCATGCATGTGGTTTTTGTCTTACGGCACTGGCTCTCTCCCTTCCCTGGAACCAGTGACAGTAAATTAGCGACGGGCGACTGCATATAGCCCATTGAGTTGCTCACGGTGGTCGTTAAACCTCAAATTAAAAAAAGAAATTCGGTTGCATTTTCACTTTCGGTAATTGGCAACTATCGCAACCGAATTAGCCAAGGAGGTTATATTACTAAAGACACCACTCCTATCCACGCAGCGTTGGCCGCCATAAGTCACCGTCCGTGTTGCAAATGACGTCATGATCAGGCACGACGCAGCCACAGTAAAGAAGTTGGAACAAAAGCTTCTAAGCGTATAAACAGATAAAATGAGAAATTCAATTATCTTTATCAATGATACACAAGCTTACTGTTTCATCAACGGTATAATTTAATTCGGTTTTCGCCTGCTTGTGACGTCACACCACAAATTAGCTGTGACCTATGGCGGCAGAGCCAGTGGTATCTCTAGTAATATAACCTCCTTGGAATTAGCGGTAGCCCTAGCCATACCCGTGAATAGTGATTAGTAGTGTTGCCAAATCAGGAGATGTAAATGCAATATTTTAACTATTCGATATGAATCTATTTTAAAGTTGATCCACCTAAAATCTTTGCCTTGTATTTCCAATCGGCAAATGTCTCTAGCCATTTTCTTCACAATTAATGCGCTCCCCCGGATAAAGATTTGAACAACGATAAAAATAACTTCTTATTATAGCCTGGTGTACTTAATATTTTCTAAAATTTAACCATAACTAAGCAATTCAACATGTTTTTCTATTGACGTCATCAATGTACAGCTCCCGCCATCTATTTTCTGGTCTCAACGCCACCAAAGGAAAAGTTATTGATTTTCTAATATAATTATGGCTGTTTTAGAAAATATTAAGTATACTAGGCTATAACATAACGTTATTTTTATCGATGTTCATATTTTCATCCTTGAGAAAGAATTCATTGTAAAGAAAATGGCTACAGAAGTTTGCCCATTTGAAATACAAGGCAAAGATTTTAGGTGGATCCACCTTAACTATTCGTATGGGATCAAACGTCTTTACAAATGCTGACATAGCTATGAAGTTCCAGAAGTATTAAAGAAGTTAGGAAAAATGGCTACGTGTTCTGCTGCTGCAAGTAACATCAGTGAAGAAGATAAAACCTTCAATGATGACTTTATTTTATTAAGTTTTTTTTGTAATTGTTCTTATAATTCCAAATAAATGGCATATAGACCGAGCCGCCCCGGTGGCGCAGTGGTCTAAGGCGCTGGCCTCTGATCATTCGTCCGTAAGGGGTCCGGGTTCGAATCCCGGTGAGGCATGGATGTTGTGTTTGTCTTACGGCACTGGCTCTCTCTCCCTTCCCTGGAACCAGTGACCCTAAATTAGGGACGGGCGACTGCTTATAGCCCATTGAGTTGCTCACGGTGGTCGTTAAACCTCCAATCAAAAAAAAAAAAAAAAAAAAATATAGACCGTATGCATTGACGTCACGAAACCGCTGTTGGCCGCCCCGGTGGCGCAGTGGTCTAAGGCGTTGGCCTCTGATCATTCGTCCGTAAGGGGTCCGGGTTCGAATCCCGGTAAGGCATGGATGTTGTGTTTGTCTTACGGCACTGGCTCTCTCCCTTCCCTGGAACCAGTGACCCTAAATTAGGGACGGGCGACTGCTTATAGCCCATTGAGTTGCTCACGGTGGTCGTTAAACCTCCAATCAAAAAAAAAAAAAAAACCGCTGTTCGCGTTACTTTTTCGTCTGCTGCTTTCTTGCAGAACAACTGGTGTACAAGTGAGATCAAAGATGCATTGCATGGGCTACGTAAGTGGGTTATCTGGTGATCAAAAACAGCTTTATTCTGATACATTAGTAGAGTTATTGGGCAATTGTGGTGACCAATATGTAATTCCATACTCATTTTTCTTGAACAATATTGAGGTCTTGCCACGAATAGAACACTGCGGTACTGTTAATTATTCGTTTTTTGCACGAACGCCTTCACCCCCGAGCAAATGAAATCGTGCAAGTCATTCATATAGAAAGGTTAATTCCAGTCTAAAGGTCTTCGTAGCGTTTTTGTAAATAACGCATCAGTAAATTTATGAACATACCTGTTACAAAATGTAAACTACACACTCTAATGTTCCTTCGTTTCCGGTCATTAATGTCAACTTTGCTGATACGTGATAACCGCAATTTTTGGCGCTTCTGAATAATTTTTGTTATATTTCTGATCCCACTTCGTTCACTCAGATGGTAATCTATGATAAGACACATCATTATCTCTCCCACTTCGATTACCGCAGCCGAAAATAGCACATAACACCATCTTCCTTAACGCTCCACAATGCAAATCCAAGCAGTTTTTGGTGGCGCAGTGGTCTAAGCGATGGCCTCTGATCATTCGTCCGTAAGAGCTCCGGGTTCGAATCCCGGTGAGGCATGGATGTTGTGTTTGTCTTACGGCACTGGCTCTCTCCCTTCCCTGGAACCAGTGACCCTAAATTAGGGACGGGCGACTGCTTATAGCCCATTGAGTTGCTCACGGTGGTCGTTAAACCTCCAATAAAAAAATCAAGCAGTTTTTGTACACCACTTGATCATCAGGGCGTCTGCTAGGATGGTTTACCTTGCTGTGACGTCATAGACATACGGTCTATACTGTTATTAGGTTCCTTTGATTTATTTCATACTTTTAAATCATCACTGTGCAATAAAACAATAGCCAGCAAGCATGCAAACAAACATTTTAATACAAGCGCTGAAGTAAAAGTACTAAAGTAGCATTGAATTGTGTTTGAATGTGGAATTAATGAACAAATAGAAAAGTTGTTAAGAATTAGAGAATATATTGCATAACCATATATTTATATTTAACTCTCAGTTTTACAATTGTTGTTAGTATTTGCCTGTCGAACTTTATATCTTATGCATATTGGCACTCATGGTTCAGTTTTAGTCATATAAAAGATTAAGTTTTGGGGGTTGCAAGGTGCTCAAGGCGAGCTTTCAAACGTTTTATTGTAATATTCTAATTACAATGCATTACAAGCTAATTATAAATTTAACAGCCTCAAGTGAAATCTGGCGGGCAGCCCCGGTGGCGCAGTGGTCTAAGGCGTTGGCCTCTGATCATTCGTCCGAAGGGGTCCGGGTTCGAATCCCGGTGAGGCATGGATGTTGTGTTTGTCTTACGGCACTGGCTCTCTCCCTTCCCTGGAACCAGTGACCCTAAATTAGGGACGGGCGACTGCTTATAGTCCGTCGAGTTGCTCACGGTGGTCGTTAAACCTCCAATCAAAAAAAAAAAATCTGGCGGAATTTTGAGCCATCTAGTGGATTTTTTGCCTAAATCTAGCGGAAGATTCGTAAACCACTACAGTCACAGAGAATGGAGAGACAGAGCGTGTACAAGCCAGAGTTATGGAAATTGGTGGGCGGGGAAAAAGAACGATAGCAGAGCACCGTCGGCGCTTTATGGAACTAAACCCCACGTGCTCTCTGACGTAACGTCCCTACTGTAACGCTCATAATTCGAAATTGGTTACTTTGCTTGTTATTACTACCGTTACCACTGTGTGATTCTGTGATTATAACAACGCTTTTCGTTATTTCGTAGATGTTATTTTCGGTGGATAATTATTTCATCTTTTATATGTAGGAAATCTTTGTCTAATTTTTAACTGTTAAAAATCGATATAAGTAAAATTTATATCAGAGTAGAGCCCTTACTCTATTTTGTTTTTCGTAATTCCATTTGATCCTTCGGGCAGATGTTTACAGATGTTTGATTCGTGATACAATTATGTCAGTTTGTTACTTTTTATTTGCCATTGCTTTGACAGTTTTCCGTTGTTTATTTTCAAATTCCGGCAGTAGTATGTTGCGTTGACGAAGGTCTGCATTTTGAGAACGAAAGCTGCTACAGATTTATTAGTTTCTTTTAAGTCAGAGTTAGTACTTTATTTCTCAGTATAATTCCCGACTGCAAAGTGCTGTTCTTACGATTAAGAATATACGATTAATTCCGTTACACCTACCGCAAAATTCCTCGGTCAATCACGCTATAGTGAACCTAACCAACTCGGGAAGTAAGGAAAATGGCGGCTCTCGCAGGGAAGGGAAGTCGAGAGAGACATTTGTAAACAAGTGGGAGGAGCGTAGTTGTGACGTCACTTTTAGTTCTCATTAACAGGCCGTGGGGCCGCCAACGTCTATGTGAGTTTAACATTATGCTGTTGCCATCGGACAAAGTGGAGAATTTCCTTTACGATCTTCTAGAGTGCACACCACAGATATCATATAAGGGACTAGATTGGCTGTCTGCTCTGTTGAGCATGGGTTTGCGCTGTGAGAAGCATGGAGCCACATTGTGCGGGTCAAGATGGCGGCGGAGCATGGCACGTTACGCAGGATGGTTTGGGCATTGGTTATTGTATAAATCATGGTGAAAGCTTCCTCAGATAAAAAATCTTACGCAGAGAGACGAAAATATAATTGCTGTTACTTATTTGCCTCTTGCCCAATGCTGAAAACAATACATATATATATATTATAATTTAAAGCTGGTATTGTATGAAAATATAAAAAAATATTGGAAAATATTTTTAAGAAGGTAATGCGGCAACGATTTAAAATAATGGAAACGCAAATAATTTATTTAAAATCAATAAGTAGCTATTAAATCCAGCAAAATATAGATTTGAATCCGAAAAAAAAAAAAAAGACTTCCACATGGTTTACATAGAAAAGCTGAAATAATGTGAATCTTTTTCCTTGTTGCTATTACCTCTGTCATTCCGATTTATTTATTATGTTTACTCAAAAAGTTTCGAATTTCACCAAACATTTTGATATTTCGTCTTGTTATGCACTAAGGAAATTTCAGTTTTTAACATTTCATATTATTTATTTGGGCAATATAGCAACGAAATGGCGTATTAAAGGTAAGCATTCATTAACAAGAAACGTCAAAATCATATCTCTCAGCAAATTAAAACCAGCGTGATATTTTTTTATATCGCAGATACCGGAATGTCTTCTCTGGAATTTAAGACCTGTCCGAATCTGAAATACATCAATATTTTGCAAGACCCTTGGCATTCTAGTTAGCACTAAGGAATATTGCTCATTTTTACTTAAATTTTATAACTTCCGCCGCTAAATGGGTACTGACTGCTTTGAATCTCAATATAAATAGAAAGTCACAGTACCAAACTCGTATTCCTTTGACTTAATGCAAAATAGCTTTGATTAAATGGATCGTCATGACCCGCTGAAAATGGCGCCTACCTTCTCACGCCTCATGGGCTGGGTGTCCAATCTAGCTTCATGTATATGATATCTATGGTGCACACTCTGTACCTCTCTTCTATGTCACTACAGTTATCCAACATTATACATAACTTATAACCGCGGGCAGCGGCTGTTAAACGAAAGTTTCATGTCATTGTGTGTTTAGAATTTATGTTTGTTTCGGTCAAGGAGCAATTCTTTCAACGTGATTTACTGTGGTACTAGGAATTTTAAGAGCGAACCAAGAGATTCACCTTGCGTTGTGCTACAATTAACGCAGCTTTTCACAACACTTTATCCTATATACACAATTCTATTATATGGGATCAAGTTTTTGCTTCCTTGTACCAGTACATTCCAACGAAACTTCGTTTCCAGAGAAAAGATAATCTTTTGGAATGTAAATGATGTACCACGTGTCACCTTCTATGTAGGGATTCATACTGTTGGTTCGCCATAAAAAAAATTCTGTTTTTATAATTATAACGTTATAGAATAGGGATTATATATGAGAATGTGTGTGTATACGCTAAGTAACTGGAATTATTCTCTGAGGGCAAACTATCAAATTTAAACATAACATAATTAAAGAACAATATTTTTTAAAACAAAAAGCTTATTAAATACAATTTGTACAGTGAACCAACAAATTTCGTATTTTTCGAAAATATAAAAAGCAAGATAGACTAAAATTTGCTTGCCTTATTTAGACAAATTATCTCTGGAACACTTGATTATTGTGAAATTACCTCTCTTCTGAGTTTATTCATAGGAATATTCGTCTTTACATCATGTGACAAATAAATTCTTTGAAGCCTGTGAAGTATTATTATTTGGGAAAGAGATAATTCCTGAAGATAACTAACATACCCACAACTTAAACCTCCCAAGTTAACTGACTTAGAATTCATCATGAGAATAATGTGGTCTCACGTTTGACACAGTGGTCTTTATGTTATCTTCTGACTGTTGGTGATGGTGGGACTGATCTCAGGTGAGACGTGGGTAAAGAGCTGGTCCTGTACCCCACCTGGAACCAGTGATCCCAAATTAGGAACTCATAACTTGCCATAGTGCTTGCAGTTGCATATGAGATAATTCTCTTGTTTTGTTTTTTGTATTTCTCTTCATTGAACCACATCTTAACTACTGGACTAAAGAAATTGAGTAATGTGGACCAACAGAAGTTCACATGCATATTTAATTTTTCTGCAAACATAATTTCCAGCACTCGGCATTTTACAGGAATTCTAAAATCTGTAGAAAATTTGCTCAGCCATTCAGATGATATGCATTCCAAACCTGTATGTTTTTTTGTGCTATATATTTGAATTAATGATGTACTTTAAAGCATTCCAACTGTTCCTTGAGATGTCATAACATTTTTCTTTATATGTGCATACAAAACAGTTTTTGATAGATGTATAAGTTAATGTAAGTTTATCAATATGGAATCAGCACCAAATCATTCTTTAGAGGAAGTCAGTCAAGAATTGTTTACGAAAGAAGTGAAAAATGAAGCTGAGATTTCAACACATGTTGTGGATACAAATGAAGATCTTTGGGAATGTGGAGTATGCTTCCAGAAATTCAAAGCTGAATGCAACCTTGCACGGCATGTGCAGCTTCATAGAAAGGAAATATGTTTTCAGTGTGATGTGTGTCAGAAGAAATTCACACAGAAAAATAGTCTCATAAGGCATGTAAAGGTTCATGATGGTGAACAACATAATGATTCTGATATGTCTTCCAAGCAGTTCAGCGAAGAATGCAACACCTCAAGTCATAAGCAACTTCATTCAGGTGAGGAATCTTACCAGTGTGTTCAATGCTCCAAACTCTTCGGGGAAAAGGCTGATCTCTCAAAACATATGCATCTTCATGCAGATGAAAAACACTACCAGTGTGATGTATGTTTTAAGAAATTCACAAAGAAAACCAGCCTTTTGGGCCATGTGCGCCTTCACGTAGGTGTAAAGCCTCACCAATGCGATATATGTTTGAAGCAATTTGTTAGGAAAAGTCATCTTTCAGAGCATCAGCTGCTTCACACAGGTGAAAAGCCTCACCAATGTGATGTATGCTCAAAACAATTTGCTCGAAAAAGAAGTCTTTCAAAGCACATACTTATTCACACAGGTAAATACTTTCACCAGTGTGATGTGTGCTCTAAACGATTCACCGACAAAAGCACTCTTTCACAGCATGTGCTCCTTCACACACATAAAAAGCCTCATCAATGTGATGTGTGCTCTAAACAATTTACTGTCAAAAGTCATCTTTTGCAGCACATGCTCCTTCACACAGGTGAAAAGCCTCACCAGTGTGATGTGTGCTCTAAACAATTTGCTCACAAAAGTAATCTTTCACAGCACATGCTCCTTCATACGGGTGAAAAGCCTCATCAATGTGATGTGTGCTCCAAACAATTTACTCAGAAAAGTAATCTTTCACAACACATGCTCCTTCACACAGGTGAAAAGCCTCATCAGTGTGATGTGTGCTCCAAACGATTTACTGACAAAAGGACTCTTTTAAAACATGTGCTCCTTCACACAGGTGAAAAGCCTCATCAGTGTCGTGTGTGCTGTAAACAATTTACTCAGAAAAGTCAACTTTCACGGCACATGCTCTTTCACACGGGTGAAAAGCCTCATCAATGTGATGTGTGCTCTAAACAATTTACTGAGAAAAGGAATCTTTCACTGCACATGCTCTTTCACACAGGTGAAAAGCCTCACCAATGTGATGTATGCTACAAACGATTTGCACGGAAGAACACACTTTCACAGCATATGTTCCTTCACACAGGTTAAAAGCCTTACAAATGTGATGTGTGCTCTAAACAATATACTCAAATGAGTGAACTTCCACAGCATATGCTCTTTCATACAGGTGAAATTACTCACTAATGTAATTTACACTTGAAGCAGTTCGATCGCAAAGGTGATTTTTCTAAGCACATCTCATTCATGTTTATGAACAGCTGCAACAAAGCAACATACAGTGTGGTCCAAATGTCTTGTTACCTCCTGCAAAACAACTTATGAAGTTACCAATCCAGAAGGTCAGTATGACCTAAACCATTTTGCGACACAAAGTAATTCGTCTCCATATCCTGTGCGAGATTTTACGGAGACAAGCCTTTTTAATTTGTGTAAACGCAACTGGTCGGTTGTCAGATACCTTTTCTTAGACTCTCAGTCCTTAATTATACTCCATAGGGAATTGTCACAAGAGGAGAGATCTGGACTCTGTGCAGGCCATTCAAGAGGTAGAGGCAAGCGAGCAGATCCTCTCCTAATCCACCTATCATGAACATGGATAGCATAATGGGATGGAGCGCCGTCTTGTTGGATCCCACTTTCTGCTAGAAGACCATGTCTTTGCAGCTGGGGAACAAACCAGCATGGCGAAAGAGGAATGCTGATTGCCTGAGCTGTCGAAAAAAATAGGGGCCTATCAAGTGCCTACTGGGCAGTGAAGCCCAAATCATCACATGTGGTGAATTGTGCTCTAACTCCTCATAATAATGTGGGTTTTCTTTGCTCCCAAAATAAACATACTTAGCAGTGCTACTTTGGTAGATGGCACATTCATCAGTGAAGAACACTGCCTCACGTTGAGGAGGGTCACAGACGTCTCCAACAATCTTGCACATGCGACACTCTAAATCAGCATCAGTAAACTTCTTGAAAAACACAGGGCTATAGGACTAGAATTTGCAGATCTGTTTTCATGTGAGTCAGCATGGTGTTCTTTGGACTTCCAAGTTTCTCTGATCATTTCGTCCGAATACTTTTCTGGAGATCTGAGCTCCAGTGCCGCAACAGCTGCACGTTTTTCTTGCCTCGATTGTCATCATCTTCTAGTGCTCTTGTTATCCAGTATTGATCCAGTTGTAGAGACCTTATGTTCCCATCTCAATAATGTTTGTTTCAGTGGGGCTTATTTGTTAAGTCTTGCAGTAAAGTCACGTTGCACTTCCCTTATTGTTTTAGCAATCTATGGACGTTCATGTGCCCATACACTTGGTACTGCCCATTCTTCGACACTGTAGTTCCTTGTGGCAGCCATCTGAAAACAGAAATTTAATTACTGTAATTTTTGTCGCATTATCTGCACCGGCGTATAATCCGCAGACCACGAAATTCACATAAAAAAATTTTTTCCTTGTAATCCACAGACCGTGACAGTCAGGAAAAAAAAATCGCTGTATAATCCGCACACCATAGGTGTTGAACCGGAAGTAAAATTTCTGATAGAAAAGTCGGTCACATAATGACCCAGGAGTCCGAAGAAGTAAGAGAGAAAAAAAAATTCAGTTTTAAAGATTCCTTTTTAATATTTTTATCTCCGAACAGATAAAGGGTGTGACATCCATAGATCATGCCAATTCAGCTCCAGAGTATTGCATTACACCTTGCTAAAGACGAAAGGCTGATACCGAACAAGTCATAGAAATACCGTATGTACTCGAGTATAAGTCAAAATTTTTTGGAGGAAATCCTGCTTTCAGAGTTGGGGGATCGGCTTGTATGTGGGCCAATAGAAAACCTCTGTTAATTCTCCCATGGAATTTACTGACTGATTTGCTTACATTTTAGACGGCGGCACAGCTGCTTTCCGCATGTTACTGCGCGATTGTTTTCTGACCTCAAAATTATGCGCAGGGATATGATCATATCCTCACTTGTATCCACCACTTTAAGTTTAGATTTTGCAGTGTAACTGAAACTTTTTTTTTCAAATACATCATGAATAGCAATAGTGGTAAATAGCAGCAACGACGTTGGTCAAAACGGTGAAAGACGAACTGAAGACAAGGCAGCGCACGTGAGATCTGAAAGGAAGAACGCTGAGGTTTGTGCAGCAAGCACAGTGTGTTGGTTCATTGGCTGGTTTACAAAAACAGACTGCACAACAGTCAGAGTTATCCTTCTCAACCATTCGAAATGACCCCCACTGTCGCTCCCCACAACTTTCCTGATCTTTCATTTCGACATTCTTCCCCGCTGCGTACAAAATCCTGAACTGAGGGAAATTTTTCCGAGTGAGTTCCTTTTCCAATTAAACCATCTCTCCTGCACAATTACGCTGCAAATTTGTTTTAAAATTGAAGGGCCATAAAGACTTTTTTTTAAATATCGGCGTATTATGCGCAGAACCTATATTTTGAACTTTTGCAGCAGATAATCTGCAGATTATACGACAGAAATTACATTATGGTGGTTCCAATGTAACAACCATGTGGGTGAGGGTGGTAACAATAAATTTGGACCACCCTGTACATTGGTCATCCAATAAATACGGTACAGGTTACAATTACGTGGAAATTGTTTGTCACCGCATCAGCAGTACATGCCAACAGAACTACACACAAATGGTTATTTTTTCATATAGTCCCTGTACACATTGGGGTCATTCATTCCATGTCATATCAACACAGAAAAATAGCATTTTCAACCTTACCCTTTAGGATTTTTATGAAACTTTGTAGATTCGTTGATATACACAAGAAATGAAAATGTGCCGATTTTTAGCACCTTAGCTTTTAAATTTCCTACGATATGAGGTTGTAAAATTCAAGAAATGCACCAAATTTCGGTGTTTTGTATGTTGTAAAAGTACTTGCAACCAGGGCCTGATTTCTGCAAGTGCACGTGCACAGGGCCTCAGAATTCAGAGGGGCCTCCAAACTACCTTAATAATAATATAAATTTTCAGAACTAAAATATATTTTTTGTTATAGCACGAAATTAGTATATGGTTTGGTTTCAAAATTTCGGATGAGATTTTTAAACCAAATTATTACTATTTCATATAATAAAGTTCAAGCGTTGTGCTGCACTGTGATTGGCCAATGTAACATCTTAATCTGGCCCTTATTTGTAACAATCAAAATGCAATGGGAACAGCCTAAATTCGGAGCAATATGGTATAGTATACATGAAAAGCATTTCAGCAAACATGTATAATTTACTAAAAATATTTTTATTATTAATATTAGTCTTATGAAAACAAAAATTGTGAATCAATATTCATAATTATGAAGGGTTTGTTTTTACATAAATAAAAATTCAAAAAAAGTTTAATTGACACTACTTTATTTAAAGACTGTTGTAATAATCTACATGGAGTGTTGCAATAATTTCTTACAATGTGTGTGGTCAACTGTAAGACTTTGTGGGGAATTGCTTCTTACAGCTTAAACTACAATGGATCCATAGTTTCCATTAATTTATGGTAAACTAGGTGTTTTAAATTATATCTCTGGGAGGATAGTTATTTGTTTCCGTAAATGATAGTAAAACAAAAAAAGAATTCCAGCGTAATGAATGTTACAGCTGTCAGCTCTGCGGGTACGAGGAAGTACAAACAGTGTGAATCCTCATCTCCTCGTCTGTTACATGCTACATTGGCTGTAAAGTTGAACAGCATGTGGGATGTGTTTTATTGTTTTTACTGATAGAAAAACTGCTTGCAAGAAAAATATTTCCCAGTAAATATTCCTTTTGACTGAAAATTTTAATCAAGGGGGCCCCAGACATAGGACGTGCACAGGGCCTCAACTGACCTAAGTCGGGCCCTGCTTGCAACTCAAGTTCTTTTTAACACGGAGAGAGATGAGTTTTTTTTTTTTTTTTTAAACCTCTTTTTCATTTTGAATCGTTGAGAAGGATAACTCTTAATGCATAACTTAACATTTTTAATTTCAAGGTCACACAATTGGAAATTTGACCTTGAATTTCTCGAAAAGTGACAGTTTGATTTTTTTTTTTTTTAATTATACGTGAAATTACATGACATTGTAATAATGTGTTATAAATTTGAGGGTGGCAATTGAAGGTATCAATAGTTATAAGGAATTGTTAAATTTACGTGCTCTGTAAAAACATTTCTCGTATGACTAAAATATGCATGTTCCACTCACTGATCAGTAGAGAAGCTTTATAATCTAGCCAACCAGCAGAATAAAAAGGAATGCATATGCACTACATTTGGTGATGGGTTAGTCTTGTCATTTTATGCATATTTATATAAAATTTTAAAACTTTCATGCTAATATCTTAGCAGTTCAGTTTTAAACAATGGTAGATGTTATTAGCTGAAAAGTGTTTACTTAATGCATTTGAACTTGGCATTGATATCTAACTTCAAAAATTAAAAAAATCATCTTGTTCAGTGATGACAATTTTATATTGTAACCACTGAAGAAAACTATTTTTAAGTAAAATAAAGAGCAAAATTCGTATCAAGTGTATCACGCGAAAATGTTTTCCTTATGATGCTTTGTTATTTTGCATTTAGACTGCACTGCTGCATATGTCTGAACGCGCGAACGAGGTTCGGGGAAATTAAGGCAGCTCTGGGGAAATTTTTGCCCGGGGGCAAAATGTTAATACAGTACAATTCCAAAAATCCGCGTGGATTCGAACATCGGTCACAGTTAACAGACTGGTAAAAAAAAAAAGGTTTCAGAAATCGAAATTTTTTATTTTCCAGCTGACCAAAAAAAAAAAAAAAAAATGTTTAAGATATTTTTAAAGGTTTTTAAAATATTTTATGTGTTTTCTCTATTTGAAAAATATTGCTAATGATATACGTAATAGTGTTCTCCCTAGAGACTGTTTGGTGGGCGCCTGCCCAGCTGACAGTGTTTAAGCTGCCTATCACTTTTTCACCAAATCGCGACAAGCACAATACGCCAAAAAAAGTTCACCTGAATCGTCAAAAAACGAATGATAAAAATTGCGTTTTGTTTGTTTTTTAGTCCTTGTTACCATTGAGAAATTTGCTCATTTTTATTTTTATGTGGATAAAAATCAACCGTTTATTCTTACATCTCCTGCGCGCGCAATCTCCGTACTGAGAATCCATGACTTAGTTCTGTTAACTGCTAGGAGTTCGACGTAAGGGGAGTGTGTGTATGTATGTTGGCGGCTTTCAAGTGTTTTAGTGAACTGGGGGAGATAGATGGCAGAAAAGGGGAGGGTGATATTGGGTGGGGCCAGCATAATGCGACAAGAGCAAGAGGGGAAAACTTCCTCTTCAGCTCACATGATTGCTGACCTTAAATGAAAAATGCATTTTCGCGAATTTTTCAGACAGCTGTGTGAAATTTCTATAAGCACCATAAATCCTTCTTACGAATGGATCTGCAAAATTTCGCCTGAATTGTTTAATAACTTTTAAACTAGCCATGAAAATTTTAATTAAACATTCCTGTGTGCCTGTCCCTCGTAAATCTCTTAATAAAAATGTTCATGGCTAATTAAAAAGTTTTTAACCAATTAAAGCAAAATTTTGAGAGTTGACTACTCTTAGCTGATGATGGAGTGTGTAAAAATTTCAGCTAGTTTCATAAAGAATCGACAATGATAAGTTTTTTTATTTTTTTATCCAGTCTACTGGCAAAACCTTTGTAGCAAACAGGGAACCCTGCTCTTACGTAATGCAGTTACGGGAGATGGGGAACCCTCCTGCTTTCCCCACCATCCCACTTTTTGAATTTAGCGGACAACAAGTTTTGTTTCAAAGTTGATAAGCTGCTCTATGGGTATTTGTTGAATACTGTATAAATAAAAATATGCTTTTTTAATGTGAAACATTTGAGTATGATACAGTATTTTGTCATTTACAGTAGTACAGGAATTGCGATAGTTCAAAAAAAATGTACGGCGTGAGAACAATGGACAGAATGTCACGCAGGGACGGGGTGCTGGTTGATGAATGTCAAATAATTCGCACACTTCAAACCCCAGTGCCGCACGCTGGTGGAATTAAAAGGGGGGGGGGAGTTTATATACGTGCATATAATGTTTACCGCGATGCAATTACTTTACTGTAATGTCAAAACAATGATAAAATTAGTTCAACTACAGAGAAATGGGCCGTCTGCTAGATTTAAAAGCGATCAGCACTTTTATTGTGCAATTGTATTCATCACTTCAAGCTTACTTAGCATTAATTTTTTTTTTTTTTTTTTTATGGAGTGTTTGCCAGCCAGAATGTCTGATTGACATATACAGTATTTCGTAAATAAAAATTCAATTAATTAATATAGTACTGTATTATGAATTCGTTCCCTATATTTTACTTACTTTTTAAATACTCTACATATATCTACATAAATTCCAAATGCTACTAATTACAGTATTAAATACATATTACTAATTCATTTTACTAATTATTAAACAAATTAAAGCCTATAATACATACATACCATCCTATTTGAATTAGTATTATATGTGTGTGTTTAAATCCGCAAAATTCTAAAATCTGCACAACCTCTGGAACCAAGTTGTGCGGATTTTCAGAATTGTGCTAGTAATATAAAACGAAAAATTGACTTATTAACAACGAATATAATGTGAAAAATAGGAGTAATTTACTTCACGGTAATCAGGTAATCATTTTGAAAAATGTGTCGTTATGAATACGAGAGGTTATGAGGGCTGTGACGTACTGCGAACTGCCGCTCGCAAACGATTCACCGAGCCTAAACGACTTTACTAATGTCAAGGCGGAGACAGCGTGGCGTGAGTAACGAGTACAATGCAACAACTAGTCACCCTAATAAACGTTTCCGAAACTAATGGGCCCCCCTGGCGGCACAGAGGTCTGAGCGATGGCTTCTGATCATTCGCCCGTGATGGGTCCAGGTTCGAATCCTGGTGAGGCATGGATGTTGTATTTGTCTCATGGCGCTCACTCTCGCCTTCCCTGGAACCAGTGGCCCTCAATTAGAGACACGCGACTGCTTATATCCCACTGAGTTGCTCTAGAAGATCATTAAACATCCAATAGAAAAAAAAAATAATAATAATGGCAGCGACTGTGTCATAGGTGCTGATCTGAAAAATTATTGGGGGTTCTGGACATTTTAAAGTGAATGACCCATGCATTTTTCAAAGGATTTAAGTCTAATTTAAATTTCATTCAGTAAAATTATCTGGCACAATTAGACGTCTGGAATGCTAGAATGAAATAAATTAGAGTTAATTACAGAATTTTTTAGCTGTTTATTTTTCCGCGTCTCTGCCCCGGGTTACTTCTTGATTCGCCTATTCTTCATACGTCGAAAGTTAATGGGTTCCGCCATTTTAGGCAAGGAGAGAATTTTTGATTTGTCTATTCCTGTCTCGCCTAAAACTTTCACCTGCTAGAGGGGAGAGACTCGCCTGGAGCACTAAACCTTCCGTGCGCAAAAAAAAAAAAAAAAAAAAAGGAAAATTTTTTTCATGAAAAAAAAAAAGCTAGTTATTCATTGGAATAAATATTAGCTGGTGTTTTTGTTTTTTTTTTTTTTTTTTCAAATTTTTATGTAGCAGTCTTTAAGGAGAGTTCTTGATCATTGACATATACTCTGATAATCGCTTAAACTTGTATGAAAATCCGCTACAGTTTTTGGGGGAAATTTCAGAGAAAAAAAAAAGTATTCTGGGGAAATATTGGGCCCCAAACATTTTCTGCACCCCTGCACTGCTCATTTAAAGCTGAGAAACAATTGCACTCTAGTGTAAATGCCATAAACAGCATAAGTTTTCTCTGCATGTTTTCCATTTTTCATTTTAAAATGTGGCTGTAATAGCTTTTTTCAGCTTTATACTGTCTTTCACTGAGGTATTCAAAATTGCATTCATAAGGTGTCATAATCTGCATTATTACATGGCTTTTGTAAACTTCCTTTAGCTGTAAGACAAAATTGTCACCAACACCATCACAAGCACTATTACCGTGGAATGTTGCATAAAAGTTCTACTGAGCAACTGTTCTAAAATCTATTAATTTTAGCTGAAATTTATAAAAAAAAAATCGTTCTTATATTGTGCTGATCCGTTTCAATAATGAAAAATGTTTGTCTTTTTTTAAACTTTTTTGTTATTGAAATATGCAAGCAATGCTGAAAAGGATGAACTGCTACTGCACTGTGTTGCAATCTCTCCAAAATTATGCCATAATTTGTGCATTCAGTTTTCCCTGATTTTTTGTAATATGCAACAAATGGATGAATTGTGGTTTGAAAATTATTCCAATGGAATCCTTGAGCAGAATATTGCAACAGAAATTAACAATGCTTATAGAGAGAGAAAGAAAAATCACATATTTAAAAATTCACTAGCTTGCAAATTTGCTTTTAGTTCATTATGAAAAACTACCTGCTATTTAGCTATAAATAAATTTCTTAGATGAACAATAAATTTTTCAATAAAAAACAAACAAAACTATAGAATCATCAATGGTTTTTGTTAATGTCAGTGTTGAACAGTTTGTGGATATTGACTGCTCATAATTACATTAGAATCAAACAAATCGTTAAAATTAGTTTCAAATTTTTCAGTTCCTGGTCGTTTTTTTTTTTTTTTTTTTTTTGTATTCACCTAAATAGCAAGCTGGTGAAGGTGATTTACACTGTGTAGTCTTTTACATGTTTACATTTTTGACCTGCACCACTCTTGGCAGGTAACTCTTCTATTTTGTTATCTAATTAACATTAATTTGACATTTTGTTGAATAGTAGTACACACTACACAGATAATGCGAGTCCCACTTGTGCCTGCAAGAGCACAATTTTTTGGCATTCATTCACAAAACGCGGAAAATCTAATTCTCAGAGTGGAATATTTTGCCCCGTAAAATAATATGCTATGGTTCCTGCAAATTGAAGCAATGCAAAAAAATGGAAGTTTTCGAAATCCACCAGAACAAAATAAAAGTTAATGGAAAGTAGAAGAAAAAAATTAATGCATTTTTTTTTAATGTCAGCTGATGCATTTTTATTAAATTAAAGCACTTTTTTTCTAATGTTTACATTAGAAAAAATACAAGTCCCATTTTAACAAAAATAAAAACTGGGGGGGGGATAGATGCCCTCTAAATATGCCTGCCCTTGAACAGTTCTAAGTTCCTGATTTTTAAATCTGAATTGTAGCATAACAGTAAGGACACATCTGATTGGCTTTTAGAAGGAAAGACCACTGTCACATAGGCTAAAGCAGAGTTTTTTATTTATTGTAAATAAAGCAATAATAAGGAATCTTGTTTAACCATTATCAGGAAATTAAGCATTAAAAAGGTATTCTTGTATTGGCAAGCATCAAGCTGTCACCCAAATGTTACGTAATGAATTTTATTCCATGCATTGTAATTAAAAAAAAAATACAGGTAACAATAGATGCAGTACATTCTGAAACTTGTTCTCTGAGATTCAGAAGTTAGCTCCAAAAAGAAATGCGCCGCCCCGGTGGCGCAGTGGTCTAAGCGATGACCTCTGATCATTCGTCCGAAAGGGGTCCAGGTTCGAATCCCGGTGAGGCATGGATGTTGTGTTTGTATTACGGCACTGGCTCTCTCCCTTCCCTGGAACCAGTGACCCTAAATTAGGGACGGGCGACTGCTTATAGCCCATTGAGTTGCTCACAATGGTCGTTAAACCTTCAATCAAAAAAAAAAAAAATGCAAACTACCCGACCGATATTTTTACTTACTGTTGCCTTACCAAACTTCTCCATTTACAGCGATCTTGCATACAACTCGGGCTTCACTCACATCCATCACGCGACGCACACAATATCTTCTATATTTCATACTCGTGATCTTTTTCTCATGCAGACACTCCTGAATCTGATCCTCCCATGTCTTCCTTGGCCTTCCTCTGCCTTTCCTTCCTGCCACTTGGGCTAAAAGATTTTCCTAGTAATAATCTCTCATTCATTCTTCCAACATGGCCAAACCACCAAAGCATATTAGTCTCCACCTTGCTAACAACATTTTGCTTCACATAACACAACTGCAACGCATCTTCATTCCTCACACAATCAGAACGTGTCTTGCCACAACCCTCCGTAAGTAACGCATTTCTCCAGCACACAAACGACTGTTTCTTCTGCAGTAAGCAGGTTTCACTGCCATGCCTCAGAGTAGGAACAAATACACTTTCATACACAGCCATGCGGAACTTCAGAGAACCCATCATTCCTGTGAAAACCTCCCAGAGTAGCTATGACTTTCAATGAAGAATTCACTCGCCTACTAATTTCGCCATCCAATTTGTTCTCTCTGTCAAATATGCTTCCTAATTACACAACACAAACTCACTCGCTTGGTCAATAAATGTTCCATTTATACTTACATTACATTCAGTGCTACCAGTTCCTCTCTCAATTACCATAACTTTGTTGTTTTTTTTGTTTGAATACAGTTTGAATTTCATGCAAACTTCGTACATCCGGGACAACATACTCTGCAGATCACTTTTGCTTTCTGCTAACAGGACAGTATCATCATCCATGGGCGCCCATAAGGGAAGGAGGGGGTAGGGCGATGGTATAGCCAATTTTTGATAAATTTAAAACACTAAAATAGGCGAAATCTTTTTTTAAAGCATTTTAAAAAATAAGATATTAATTGATTGTATCAAATGTTTTTGTTGTATTTTAGTATTTTGTACATTTACTAAAATGTTTGACAGCCTTGAAGGAGGTAAGAATTTTTCTTAGCCCCTCCCCATCTAAAAATACTCATATGGGGGCCACTGTCATCAGCATACAGCAATCTGCACACACGAATATCACCAAGACATTAACCACTATTATCTATTTTGAAACACTCCACATATCCCACCAAACAGACAGCAGGACCTTACGTGAATGTAGGCCAGCTTTCGGAAACGGCATTGTCAGTTTTGGGTGCAACCACAGTTTCCAGGCGCTAACATTGTCATAAAGGATCCATCACTGGTCTTCTGTCACAATGCGCTTGCGCACTAAGAACGGTTCAACTTAGTCACGTGCAAGCAGGGAAACGCATGCGCTTATGCGATTTGCTTTCTGCGCAATTGTGAGTTGATGGAGTACCCAATCTCCCCTCTTGTGCACCTTCGCAAGTTGACAGGTGCGTGATTATACTCGCGTAGGTAGTCCACAGCTATTCGGAACACATATCGGTCTCCGCTAAGGTCTTCAGTATGTCCATATCTATCGTTGCGGGGTTTCCGGCTTTGGGACGGTCTGACATGTCAAAATTTCTCTCTCGAAACCAAACCAACGACAGCACTGACGATGTGATATGTCTTTGTGGTACACACTGTTAATATTCCTTACAGCACTCCGGTTGTGCTGCCGCGATGAAACTCATACAGCATGTAATGGCGGATGTGATCCTTGTCCACTTCCATGTTGGCTGGCGCTTACACTCTTCGCCTGACAGCTAACTGCCACTGACTTAATCCACCTACCTATAAATGAAGTGCATGTAACTATTCTATCCTTGACACAATAAAGTACTTTGGTCCCAAACTTCATCGCGCTAGCGAATAAATCTCAGAGCCAGACGCCGCCCCGGTGGCGCAGAGGTCTAAGCGATGGCCTCTGATCATTCGTCCGAAAGGGGTCCGGGCTCGAATCCCGGTGAGGCATGGATGTTGTGTTTGCCTTACGGTACTGGCTCTCTCCCTTCCCTGGAACCAGTGATCCAAAATTAGGGACGGGCGACTACTTATAGCCCATTGAGTTGCTCACGGTGGTCGTTAAACCTCCAACAAACAACAACAGAGCCAGACGAAAAATTAAGACCACACGCGCTGGCTATGGGAAAAGAGTGGGAATTGATGGTCCTATGGGGGCAGCAGACTCCAGCCAGTCCCTGGACCGAGACTGTCCGGGTGAAAGATTTGCCGGATCCTGGCAGGATTGCTCGCGCAACGCCTTCACTATCAACAAATGTTTGAGGAAGTTTCGCATATCTCTTCAGAGTCGGCATTTCGACGGAGCAGGCGAAGTCACCAGCCTGGCTTACCATGCCGGTGTTCTGCGCAATCTCAGTGGCCAATGTGCGCCGTGATCGGTGCTTTGACTTCAGGTACCTTGTCATCAGGCATTGCTATCTTTCCAATGCAATTTTTAAAAACAGCCTGTTAGGCCATATAAGGAAGCATTGCAATTGGAGGGCACAATAAAAGTAGAAATTATGAATTGCAGGGCATCAACCTTAGAGGGCATGCTGTGGAAATCACGTGCTCTGATAGCTCTCATGTTGTAAGCGCAGTACCTTGTTGCAGATCTTTCCAGTCGGAGCTTTACCACTATATATTGTTATCATAGTAAATGTGGAAAATTTGTGTATATAATAAAACAATTAATTGAAACGTGAACATACTTTTTGTTGAAGCAAAATGTTGTACAATAGCTGATACACGCACTTCGTAATTATTTAATGTACCCGCTGTTGGCGGAGATCACGTCCTCGATCCTTGAACAGAATCGGTTGCAGGACTTTCACCTTGTTCATGTGGGTCATGACATTGGCGATGGCATGCCTGAGGAAGTCAAGTGTGTTATAGGGATTCATGTTGGTCTCTTTTTCAACTATGCCCCACATATACGTAATAATGCAAGGGATTCAAGTCGGGGAAGCTGGGGCCAAACATCTGGACACCAGTGGTAGGGCACGTTTTCTTCAAGCCGTTCCCGAGTTCTTTAGCCTATTAAGTTAGGGCATGATCCTGTTGAAGATGTAAGGATTCCCGTCAGCAACGGCATCCTTCCAGGGCTTCACTACATCTCTCAGCACCTTTAAGTACACATCTGCGTTGACCCTTAAACCGTTCTAAAAGAAGTGAGGAGGCATGACATCACCCTCATTGTAGATGACCCTGAGGATCATGATGGGGGCAGGAAAATTTGTAGCCACCCCGGTGGCGCAATGGTCTAAGCGATGGCCTCTGATCATTCGTCCGAATGGGGTCCGGGTTCGGATCCCGATGAGGCATGGATGTTGTGTTTGTCTTACGGCACTGGCTCTCTCCCTTCCCTGGAACTAGTGACCCTAAATTAGGGACGGGCGACTGCTTATAGCCCATCGAGTTGCTCACGGTGGTCGTTAAACCTCCAACCAAAAAAAAAATTGTGTGCTGTGACGTATATTCTAAATTAACTTTCCTTTTTAGTTTCTTTCCCTATGTAAATCTTGAGTTTATTCTCAGTTATACTTCACACTTAACGTAATGTCTTTTCTCTCAAACGAATACTGTTGGCAAAATAATTGAGGCTGAATAAACGTAACGTATGCCTGGTTTGATAAGAACGAGAGATATAAACTACGAGTAAACTGTTGCTTAGAGAGCGTTGTGTTGTGGAGCCTTTAATGCTAAGTGCTATGCCATGTTACGATGTGTTGGAGAAAACCTTGAATAAAGCATCTTTTCCGTAAGTTTGACTTCTGTTGTTTACATGTCTCGTCTGGCCGTTAAGGTTTAATTTAAGAACTATTTCATCTTATGGTTATGTTTTTTTACAATAACGTAGATGTACGAAAAGACTTCTACGTTATAGTGCATTATCCTGAGCCCGTTAGGGTTCTTGCGCTCGGCAAGTTGATCTTCTCGGAGTGCTTGACTTTGTTGAGCAGTTTCTTTGTTTTCATGAGACGGCTCTTTCCTTCATGTTCTAGTCTATGAACTGACCCCTCTTAAGAACGTAGAAGCTGTAGCAGAGGTCCTTGTGGATGGTACCATAAGCAACACCCAAATCTTTGGATAAGGCGTTCATTGATTTCCTGGAGTCGTTATCCACCATCCTTTACACTTTGGAGGCAAACTCAGGCGTCCGTATGGTGTCTGAGTAACGGTCCTGCTTCGTATGCTTCGTAGGGATGTCGTTGGGTTCGTCTGTGTTGTCGATCTTGATCTTGTGGACAAACAGAATTTGTGGAACTCGGCAATTTCCTTTTGGGGTCCTGAGAGCTGACAGCACGGATGATCTTTTAATTTCTTCTGTAACAGTGATGTTCGCGACGACGTTTTCGATGATTTAACTAGAAATATTATAAACTGAGCTTTCAAATGACAGTTTCTTAACTTTTCCAGGTTAAATAGGCTTTAAGATATGAGTATCTAAAATCATCCCACATTTACTATGCCAACTCTGTATGTAGTCGATGGACACAACTGATAGAAGTAACAAAACTATATCAGTCACTATCAAGAGGCAAACAAATTCTTTATGCCGCTAAAGAAAAGATAATAAAAATATATGACAAAAAAAGATTTGGAGCTTTCTCTTTTAAAAAAAATATATATATATAACGTGTTGAGTGCATAGAATTGACGAAAAGTTGAAACATGAGATTCATCTCATCAGTGCTTTCCCCATCACGTGTAATTTCCTAGGAAAACAGAAGGGCTGATTCAAAAATGCAGCAGGATACAATGCATCTTTAGTTAAAGTTGGATACATTCTCTTTACAATGAACTGTGTGCAATCTGTTCTTTTAGCCTTTTCTTAAGAGATAAATTCTTAGTTGAAGTGTTTTATGTGAACATATAGGTATTTACTTGGTAAGAAGTATTTTGGTTTAGTACATTTAATCCATCACTCAGAGATTCACGGCGTTTGGGGATTTGAACGTGGAAACTCGTTCTCCTTTTCGACCATTGTTCGATCGGCAGAATGGTACACTGCATTTTTGCATCATTACAAATACAGCCTGAATAAAACTGAATTCTAATGTGAAATCTTATAAAGTAGCTTAATCATACAACAACAAACGAAATCAGCACGCCGCCCCGGTGGCGCAGTGGTCTAAGGCGTTGGCCTCTGATCATTCGTCCATAAGGGGTCCGGGTTCGAATCCCGGTCAGGCATGGATGTTGTGTTTGTCTTACGGCACTGGTTCTCTCCCTTCCCTGGAACCAGTGACCCTAAATTAGGGACGGGCGACTGCTTATAGCCCATTGAGTTGCTCACGGTGGTCGTTAAACCTCCAATCAAAAAAAAAAAAAAAAAAAGAAATCAGCACGGTACCATAGTTTGAACAGTTCATCAAAGTCAAAACTTTAATCCACCTTTCGCGATGTCAGATCCCGCGAGATTCAAGTAGAAGCGGAACTCTTCTTTAAGGACTTGACTTTCTACCACTCGGCCACTACTTTCAAAGTACACTTCTTAACTGTGTATCAATCTTGCAAAAAACGTACTGAACCAACTAATGGGTGGATGAAACACAGGGGCGGTGTTTGTGCAATCGCGTTAGCTCTGACACTTCCCTGGAACTAGTGGTCCTAAATTAGGGACTTATGGCTTCTCATAGTCTTCATGGTTTTCATTTAACTCCAAAATTGAGACACACAGACGTAAAGAAATATGGGTGTTTCAAACTTGAGATCCATATATCTCACTATAGCCTAGAATTGGCCGCCCCGGAGGCGCAGTGGTCTAAGCGATGTCTTCTGAACATTCGTCCGAGATGGTCTGGGTTCGAATACTGTGAGGCATGGAAAAGAAGCCGTATTTAAGACAGATAAGTTTGTATATATACGTATATCTTAATGTCATGTCGCCGTCCCGGTGGCGCAGTAGTCTAAGCGATGGCTTCTAAGCATTCGCCCGAAAGGGGTCCGGGTTCGAACCCGGTGAGGCATGGATGTTGTGTTTGTCTTAGGGCATTGACTCTTTCCCTTTCCTGGAACTAGTGACCCTAAACTAGGGACGGGCGACTGCTTACAGCCCATTGAGTTGCTTACGGTCCTCGCTGAACCTCCAATAAAAAAAAATGTCATGTGAATAACAGATAAAGGAAAGCGCTTTTTTTTTTCAAAAATAATAGCCAATATGTCAATTTCGTCTTTATTTTCATGATCAGCTGCCCAAAATATATATAAATAAATATTGATGGAGAAAACAGCAACGAGGGATATGTTTTCAGATCATATGTAGAGGATTTTAGGAAGGGAGTGTCTGACCCCAGGTCTTAAACAACCCTTAGAAATAGGAAGCTAGGAGATTTGGGCTAGAGTGCCCGATAGGAAAGTGACACGGAAGCGAAGTAGAAAGGGGAGGAAGACGCCCTTATTTATTACCGGGGGCCAGTACCCGGGGTCCGACGGCTTAGCGTGCCCATCCGACGCACGGTGGATATTTAGTGGTTCGAGCGTTCGTACCTGCCTGGGATCAAACCCAAGTCTTCTCCGTGGCAGTAACGAACGTTGACCACTAGGCCATCCGCGGCCCATGTTTTCAGAATGCCTACAGCACACCTTATATACTCTCCAAACCAGCTCACGACACGTGACTTCTTTCATTGGCTACGCGCTGTTGACGTCAAAAGTAGGAGGTCATCACAATAATGTGACTCGACTGTGTACATATTACTTGAAATATTTCGTTATATCATTATATATATACATATATATATATATCATCATCATCATCATCGTAACCATTATCAATCCACTGCTGGACGAAGGTCTCCCCAAGTTTCCTCCACAACGGTCTGTCTTGTGCCAGTCTCCTCCATGTCACCCCTGCATACTTTCGAATTTCATCCACCCATCTCCCATGTGGTCTTCTTCTGGGTCTTTTCCTGTCCCTTGGAATCCAATCTAAAATTTCGGCTGTCCATCGATGATCTATCCTTCTGGCAGTATGTCCAGCCCATTGCCATTTCAGGGATTTAACTCTGATCATGATGTCTTCCACTCTTGTCATTTTTCCGATCCACGAGTTCCTCTTCTTATCTCTCCTGGTTACACGAAGCATGCACCTCTCCATGCTGCTTTGAGTTGTCTGCAGTCTTTGTATATCTCTTTTAGTTAAGGTCCACGTCTCTGCACCATACGTAAGCACTGGAAGGATGCATTGATCAAACACTTTTCTTTTAAGACATAATGGCATATTGCTCTTGAAAATTATGCTGTTTCTTCCAAAAGCTCTCCAGGCAAGTTTTGTACGCCGATTAATTTCTTCATCAATGTGACCCTCACTTGATATCTGCTGTCCAAGATAAACGTACGTGTCTGTTATCTCCAGCTTTTCTCCATCAATCAATAAATCTTCATTTCTTGTAAAAGCATTGAACATCACTTTTGTCTTCTGAAAGTTCATTTTTAATCCCACTTCTTTACTCTTGTCAGCAAGTTCCTGGATCATACTCTGCAGCTCTGATGGGGTAGTTGCAAAAATGACTATGTCATCAGCAAAACGAAGGTGGGTTAGATAATCTCCATTAATCTTTATCCCTTTGTTTTCCCAGCTCAGCGACTGAAAAACACCCTCCAATGTGGCATTAAAGAGCTTCGGAGATATGGTGTCACCTTGTCTCACTCCCTTTCCAACTTTTATGTGTGTTGTATTTTAAAACAGCCGAATCTTTGCACTTGCATTTTCATAGATGTTATTAATTATATTAATGTATGCATCTTCAATACCGCAGGTTTTCAGAGCCATTGTAACTGCTGATGGTTTCACCGAATCAAAGGCTTTTTCATAATCGATAAAAGCCATGCACAATGGAAGTTCATATTCCTCGCTCTTTCAATTAGTTCTCTCAGTACGTGGATATGATCTATTGTGCTGTAGCCACTCCTGAATCCAGCTTGTTCTCTCGGTTGAGCCATGTCCAGTGTTACCTTCAAGCGGTGTGAAAGAACTTTAGTGAAGATTTTATAAACTACTGATAGGAGGCTGATAGGTCTGTAGTTTCCGAGATCCTCAATGTCACCTTTCTTATGTAGCAGGATCATTGTAGCGGTGTTCCAATCCTCAGGAATCTTTCCTTCATTAAGGCATCGAGTGAAAAATTTGGGCGAGTACTGTTTCAATTTCTCCACTTGCTTCTTGTATGATGTCTACAGTAATTCCATCTTCTCCTGGAGCTTTTCCCCGCTTCATGTTCTTGATTGCATGTGCAACTTCTGCTGGAAGGACTGGGGGAACTCTGGTACTGGTATCTTTCATGATGTCTGGAGTGCATGTATCATCCCTTTCATATAATTTGGAGTAGAAATCTTTCACTCTTGTCAAAATTTCGCCTCTATTTCTTGTTACAGAACCATCTTCTTTTCTCAGTGCCATAATCTGTTTTCTTCCCTTACTGAGATGTCCCTTTGCTATCTTTAGGCTTTGGTTGTTTTCAATTGCTTTCCTCACTAGTTCACAGTTGAATTTCCTTACGTCTTCAGTGATACTTTTTCGTACTGTCTTGCATAGCTCTATGTATTCCACTTTGGAAGTCACATCTTCTTTAGTTGTCCTCATCTCTCTTCTTCTATGCATCAACATTTTGGTTTTTCCTGATAATTTGTTTACATGCAACTTGTTCTTAGACCCAGCTAATTTTGTTGCTGTTTCCATAAGAGCTTTGGTTACTTTTCTGTTAACTTCAGAGATGTCCACTTCTTCCGATGTTAGGCCTTCTAAAGCAGAGAACCTGTTCTTCAGTTCCAACTTGAAGGTATTATGGTGTTTTTTAAGGTTGGTTATGTCAATAGATTTTGTTTGTCTTATGAGCTTGCCACGTTCAAGTTTGGTGTTGAGGTGCATATATATATATATATATATATATATATATATATATCATCATCATCATCATTGTCAACCATTATCAATCCACTGCTGGACGAAGGTCTCCCCAAGTTTCCTCCACAACGGTCTGTCTTGTGCCAGTCTCCTCCATGTCACCCCTGCATACTTTCGAATTTCATCCACCCATCTCCCATGTGGTCTTCTTCTGGGTCTTTTCCTGTCCCTTGGAATCCAATCTAAAATTTCGGCTGTCCATCGATGATCTGTCCTTCTGGCAGTATGTCCAGCCCATTGCCATTTCAGGGATTTAACTCTGATCATGATGTCTTCCACTCTTGTCAGGAACTCGTGGATCCGAAAAATGACAAGAGTGGAAGACATCATATATATATATATATATATATATATATATATATATTCTATAAAGAAGATACCTAAGCAAAAAAATACATATATAATTTTGACTCACACCTAGTACAACATAGAAAAGGTTATGTATCTACCTGTGTGAGTAAAAGGAGAAAAGATAAAAAAATAAAATAAAACAACTGAATGTAGAAGGTGTCGAGAATACTGTGCCTTGGCTTTATCAAAACCAAGGCTCAGTATTCTCGACACCTTCTACATTCAGTTGTTTTATTTTATTTTTTTATCTTTTCTCCTTTTACTCACACAGGTAGATACATAACCTTTTCTATGTTGTACTAGGTGTGAGTCAAAATTATATACGTATTTTTTTGCTTAGGTATCTTCTTTATAGAATGTGAATTCTGAATTTTCAAAACTGCTGCGTTGCGCGTTTTGATTTTCAGGTTATTTTGCACCCTTCGTTTTAAATTCTAAAATTTTTTTCCTTAGTCTTCAGTTTTGCTCTTAAGTATATATATATATATATATATATATAATTTTTCATTAAAGAATTATGTTATGTATTTTTTTTCATTAAGGAGGGGAAATGACCACTGCTTGTGTTGTTTCACGATGGTTAAAGGTGAGAAGATCATTGAACGGAGGCATAGGCGTAGCCAAGGGGTGTTCCTCGGGTCCATCCCCCCCCCTTGAGGGGAGATTTACTATGAATATAAAGCGATATATACACTATCTACCAACAAGTAATTGGACACCCCTGCAATCGACGATATCTGCGGTCCTGATACACGTCACGGCCGTCGCCGTTAAATATCGTGTGGGAAACAACAACGCAACCAGTCGCATGTAAGATGCCACGCAGTTCGGAGCTCTCTGATTTCGAGAAAGGTGTAGAAAGGGGGAGGAAGACGCCCTTATTTATTACCGGGGGGCCAGTACCCGGGGTCCGACGGCTTAGCGTGCCCATCCAACGCACGGTGGATATTTAGTGGTTCGAGCGTTCGTACCTGCCTGGGATCAAACCCAAGTCTTCTCCGTGGCAGTAACGAACGTTGACCACTAGGCCATCCGCGGCCCATGTTTTCAGAATGCCTACAGCACACCTTATATACTCTCCAAACCAGCTCACCACACGTGACTTCTTTCATTGGCTACGCGCTGTTGACGTCAAAAGTAGGAGGTCATCACAATAATGTGACTCGACTGTGTACATATTACTTGAAATATTTCGTTATATCATTATATATATATATATATATATATATATATATATATATATATATATATATATATATATATATATATATATATATATATATATATATATTCTATTAAGAAGATACCTAAGCAAAAAAATACATATATAATTTTGACTCACACCAAGTACAACATAGAAAAGGTTATGTATCTACCTGTGTGAGTAAAAGGAGAAAAGATAAAAAAATAATAAAATAAAACAACTGAATGTAGAAGGTGTCGAGAATACTGAGCCTTGGCTTTATCAAGGACCAGCAAAAACTCTGCATTTTCTCACTTCCACAAAGACCTAGTTGGAAATGGGTTTCTGCAAGGCCATAGATGCAAGTAACATTCCCACCTAAAATTGTTTTAAAAAATATATATATGTCATGTCCTCCGCAGAGTTGTATGACCTAGCACTAGTTAACAATTTCGCTTGCATCCATGAACCTTCCTGGCCCGACCCATGCTCTTCATCTGTTACTATTAAACAGAGAGAAGAAGATTAAAGAGAACTCAAGCTGTGAGAGTGACATAATAATTAGAAATAATTTTCAGCTATAACGAAATGCCAAGTTCGTTTGAGAGAGAATTTAAACCTGAAAAACAATGCAAAAGAAATCCAAATTTTTTCATTGCAATTAAAAAAGGAATTATTAATTTTTAAAAAACAGATTTTTGAAAGAAAACTTGAGTCTAAAACCCCCTACTCTACAACTTATGACAGCACGAAAACGAGAATAAGTTAAAGACAATATATATATATATATATATATATATATATATAAATTTTTTAGCTTCAGTTTCTTCTTAATAGAATATATATCATCATCATCATCATTGTCAACCATTATCAATCCACTGCTGGACGAAGGTCTCCCCAAGTTTCCTCCACAACGGTCTGTCTTGTGCCAGCCTCCTCCATGTCACTCCCGCATATTTACGAATTTCATCCACCCATCTTCCACGTGGTCTTCTTCTGGGTCTTTTCCTGTCCCTTGGAATCCAATCTAAAATTTCGGCTGTCCATCGATGGTCTGTTCTTCTGGCAGTATGTCCAGCCCATTGCCATTTCAGGGATTTAACTCTGATCATGATGTCTTCCACTCTTGTCATTTTTCGGATCCACGTGTTCCTCTTCCTATCTCTCCTGGTTACACCAAGCATGCACCTCTCCATGCTGCTTTGAGTTGTCTGCAGCCTTTGTATGTCTCTTTTAGTTAAGGTCCACGTCTCTGCACCATACGTAAGCACTGGAAGGATGCATTGATCAAACACTTTTCTTTTAAGACATAATGGCATATTGCTCTTGAAAATTATGCTGTTTCTTCCAAAAGCTCTCCAGGCAAGTTTTGTACGCCGATTAATTTCTTCACCAATGTGACCCTCACTTGATATCTGCTGTCCAAGATAAACGTACGTGTCTGTTATCTCCAGCTTTTCTCCATCAATCGATAAATCTTCATTTCTTGTAAAAGCATTGAACATCCCTTTTGTCTTCTGAAAGTTCATTTTTAATCCCACTTCTTTACTCTTGTCAGCAAGTTCCTGGATCATACTCTGTAGCTCTGATGGGGTAGTTGCAAAAATGACTATGTCATCAGCAAAACGAAGGTGGCTTAGATAATCTCCATTAATCTTTATCCCTTTGTTTTCATAGTTCAGTGATTGAAAGACATTTTCCAATGTGGCATTAAAGAGCTTCGGAGATATGGTGTCACCTTGTCTCACTCCTTTTCCAATTTTTATGTGTGTTGTATTTTCAAACAGCCGAATCTTTGCATTTGCATTTTCATAGATGTTATTAATAATATTAATGTATGCATCTTCAATACCGCAGGATTTCAGAGCCATTGCAACTGCTGATGGTTTCACCGAATCAAAGGCTTTTTCATAATCGATAAAAGCCATGCACAATGGAAGTTCATATTCCCTCGCTCTTTCAATTAGTTCTCTCAGTACGTGGATATGATCTATTGTGCTGTAGCCACTCCTGAATCCAGCTTGTTCTCTCGGTTGAGCCATGTCCAGTGTCACCTTCAAGCGGTGTGAAAGAACTTTAGTGAAGATTTTATAAACCACTGATAGGAGGCTGATAGGTCTGTAGTTCCTGAGATCCTCAATGTCACCTTTTTTATGTAGCAAGATCATTGTAGCGTTGTTCCAATCCTCAGGAATTTTCCCTTCATTAAGGCATCGTGTGAAAATTTGGGCGAGTACTGTTTCGATTTCTCCACTTGCTTCTTGTATGATGTCTACAGTAATTCCATCTTCTCCTGGAGCTTTTCCCCGCTTCATGTTCTTGATTGCATGTGCAACTTCTGCTGGAAGGACTGGAAGAACTCTGGTACTGGTACCTTTCATGATGTCTGGAGTACATGTATCATCCCTTTCATATAATTTGGAGTAGAAATCTTTCACTCTTGTCAAAATTTCGCCTCTATTTCTTGTTACAGAACCATCTTCTTTTCTCAGTGCCATAATCTGTTTTTTCCCCTTACTGAGATGTCCCTTTGCTATCTTTAGGCTTTGGTTGTTTTCAATTGCTTTCCTTACTAGTTCACAGTTGAATTTCCTTACGTCTTCAGTGATACTTTTTCGTACTGTCTTGCATAGCTCTATATATTCCACTTTGGAAGTCACATCTTCTTTAGTTGTCCTCATCACTCTTCTTTTTTGCATCAACATTTTGGTTTTCCCTGATAATTTGTTCACATGCAATTTGTTCTTAGACCCAGCTAATTTTGTTGCTGTTTCCATAAGAGCTTTGGTTACTTTTCTGTTAACTTCAGAAATATCCACTTCTTCCGATGTTAGGCCTTCTAAAGCAGAGAATCTGTTCTTCAGTTCCAATTTGAAGGTATTATGGTGTTTTTTAAGGTTGGTTATGTCAATACATTTTGTTTGTCTTATGAGCTTGCTACGTTCGAGTTTAGTGTTGAGGTGCATCTTACATCTCACCAATCTATGGTCACTACCTGTGTTGAACTTGTTTAGCACACTGCAGTCTTCTATGACGAATTTTTTGTTACACATAATAAAATCAATTTCACTTGTCGTCCCATTTGGATGTCTCCACGTCCATTTCCTGTGTGGCTTTTTCTTGAAAAAGGAGTTCAAGATGAGAAACCCTTCTGCCTCTGCAAACTCTACGAGAGTATTTCCACGCTGGTTTCTGTTGCCGTGACCGAATTTACCTACTGAAGTTTCATTCTGTTGCCGTTGCCCTATTTTTGCATTGAAATCTCCCATAATTATCTTCAAGTGCTGCTTACCTTTATTATTTAGATCACGAATTTCCTCATAAAATTCTTCAATTTCTTCTTCAGCATGACTTGTGGTGGGTGCATAAGTTTGAATAATCTGAGCCTGGTATCTTCTCGAGAGTTGGATAACGAGTCGTGCAGCTTTGTCAGAGGAACTTTCAACTTCTACAACTTTATCCTTCAGTTTCTTGTTTATTATAAATCCAACACCACTAGTTCTGCCAGTATCTGTCCCACGATAGTAGAAGAGATGTCCACTTTTCAGTTCAATGAGATCTTCTCCTTTTCTCCTTACCTCACTTAGCCCGACGATGTCCCACTTGATCCTTTGTAGTTCCTCTTCCAATTCAAGAAGCCTTGAATCAGAAGATAGGGAGCGTCCGTTATACGTAGCCAAGGTCAGCATCAGATGGCAGCCTAGTCCGGTTCTCCGGGGATTCTTAGCACCCTCTGCCTTCATGTCGCACTGGCCGCTGCCTTGGCCAGGTACATTCCAGCTGCCGGAGACTGAGGGCCAAGATTTAAGTTGTGGAGTCATTTTGGAGGGGTTTGGCCATAACTCACCACGCTGGCCAAGCGGGTTGGTGAGTGTGGGATAGCATTTCCTCTAATCCCGATGGTATAGTTATACCGCTATTGGCGGTCGTCAGAGCCCCTTTAGTGGGAACAGGATGTACCACGAGAAGGCGGGGTTGACATTTGTCAAGGAGAGGCTGTAATGTTACGCATCACCTGACCTTACATCCCCGAGTTGTATGACCTAGCACTAGTTAACAATTTCGCTTGCATCCATGAACCTTCCTGGCCCGACCCATGCTCTTCATCTGTTACTATTAAACAGAGAGAAGAAGATTAAAGAGAACTCAAGCTGTGAGAGTGACATAATAATTAGAAATAATTTTCAGCTATAACGAAATGCCAAGTTCGTTTGAGAGAGAATTTAAACCTGAAAAACAATGCAAAAGAAATCCAAATTTTTTCATTGCAATTAAAAAAGGAATTATTAATTTTTAAAAACAGATTTTTGAAAGAAAACTTGAGTCTAAAACCCCCTACTCTACAACTTATGACAGCACGAAAACGAGAATAAGTTAAAGACAATATATATATATATATATATATATATATAAATTTTTTTAGCTTCAGTTTCTTCTTAATAGAATATATATATATGTATATATATATAAAATTTTTCATTAAAGAATTATGTTATGTATTTTTTTTTCATTAAGGAGGGGAAATGACCACTGCTTCTGTTGTTTCACGATGGTTAAAGGTGAGAAGATCATTGAACGGAGGCATAGGCGTAGCCAAGGGGTGTTCCTCGGGTCCATCCCCCCTCCTTGAGGGGAGATTTACTATGAATATAAAGCGATATATACACTATCTACCAACAAGTAATTGGACACCCCTGCAATCGACGATATCTGCGGTCCTGATACACGTCACGGCCGTCTCCGTTAAATATCGTGTGGGAAACAACAACGCAACCAGTCGCATGTAAGATGCCACGCAGTTCGGAGCTCTCTGATTTCGAGAAAGGTGTAATCGTCGGGTATCACAGAAATGGCCAATCCATACGTGACATATCCAGCGAGTTGAAGTACCCAAAATCGACAGTGGCCTACGTGATCAGCAAGTGGAAGATGAGAGGTGACTGTCGGAATGTGCCCCGACCCGACAGACCCACAAAACTGGGAGTTAGAGACCGACGGGTGCTGGCCAGAGAAATTCGGAAAAACCGCACCAAATCGATGGGCCACATCCGCGAGGGATTAAAAATGAACTTTCAGAAGACAAAAGTGATGTTCAATGCTTTTACAAGAAATAAAGATTTATCGATTGATGGAGAAAAGCTGGAGATAACAGACACGTACGTTTATCTTGGACAGCAGATATCAAGTGAGGGTCACATTGGTGAAGAAATTAATCGGCGTACAAAATTTGCCTGGAGAGCTTTTGGAAGAAACAGCATAATTTTCAAGAGCAATATGCCATTATGTCTTAAAAGAAAAGTGTTTAATCAATGCATCCTTCCTGTGCTTACGTATGGTGCAGAGACGTGGACCTTAACTAAAAGAGACATACGAAGGCTGCAGAGAACTCAAAAAAGCATGGAGAGGTGCATGCTTGGTGTAACCAGGAGAGATAAGAAAAGGAACTCGTGGATCCGAAAAATGATGAGGGTGGAAGACATCATGATCAGAGTTAAATCCCTGAAATGGCAATAGGCTGGGCATACTGCCAGAAGGACAGACCATCGATGGACAGCCGAAATTTTAGATTGGATTCTAAGGGACAGGAAAAAACCCAGAAGAAGACCACGTGGAAGATGGGTGGATGAAATTAGAAAGTATGCCGGATTGACATGGAGGAGACTGGCACAAGACAGACCATTGTGGAAGAGGCTTGGAGAGACCTTCGTCCAGCAGTGGATTGATAATGGTTGACAATGATGATGATGATGATGATGATATATATGGGATGTAAGGTCAGGTGATGCGTAACATCACAGCCTCTCCTTGACAAATGTCAACCCCGCCTTCTCGTGGTGCACCCTGTTCCCAATAAAGGTGCTCTGACGACCGCCAATAGCGGTATAACTGTACCATCGGCATTAGAGGAAATGCCATCCCACAATCACCAACCCGCTTGGCCAGCGTGGTAAGTTATGTCCAAACCTCTCCAAAATGACTCCACAACTTAAATCTTGGCCCTCAGTTTCCGGCAGCTGGAATGTACCTGGCCAAGGCAGTGGCCAGTGCGACATGAAGGCTGAGGATGCTAAGAATCCCCGGAGGACCGGACTAGGCTGCCATCTGATGCTGACCTTGGCTACGTATAATGCACGCTCCCTATCTTCTGATTCGGGGCTTCTTGAATTGGAAGAAGAACTACAAAATATCAAGTAGGACATCGTCGGGCTAAGTGAGGTAAGGAGAAAAGGAGATCTCATTGAACTGAAAAGTGGACATCTCTTCTTCTATCGTGGGACAGATACTGGCAGAACTAGTGGTGTTGGATTTATAATAAACAAGAAACTGAAGGATAAAGTTGTAGAAGTTGAAAGTTCCTCTGATACAGCTGCAAGACTCGTTATCCAACTCTCGAGAAGATACCAGGCTCAGATTATTCAAACTTATGCACCCACCACAAGTCATCCTGAAGAAGAAATTGAAGAATTTTATGAGAAAATTCGTCATCTAAATAATAAAGGATATCAGCACTTGAAGATAATTATGGGACATTTCAATGCAAAAATAGGGCAACGGCAACAGAATGAAACTTCAGTAGGTAAATTCGGTCACGGCAACAGAAACCAGCGTGGAAATATTCTCGTTGAGTTTGCACAGGCAGAAGGGTTTTTCATCTTGAACTCCTTTTTCAAGAAAACACCACACTGGAAATAGACATGGAGACATCCAAATGGGGCGACAAGTGAAATTGATTTTATTATGTGTAACAAAAAATTCGTCATAGAAGACTGCAGTGTGCTAAACAAGTTCAACACAGGTGGTGACCATAGATTGATGAGATGTAAGATGCACCTCAACACTAAACTCGAATGTGGCAAGCTCATAAGTCAAACAAAATGTAGTGACATAAGTAACCTTAAAAAACACCATAATGCCTTCAAGTTGGAACTGAAGAACATATTATCTGCTTTAGAAGGCCTAACATCGGAAGAAGTGGATATTTCTGAAGTTAACAGAAAAGTAACCAAAGCTGTTATGGAAACAGCAACAAAATTAGCTGTGTCTAAGAACAAGTTGCATGTGAAAAAATAGTCAGGAAAAACCAAAATGTTGATGCAAAAAAGAAGAGAATGAGGACAACTAAAGAAGATGTGACTTCCAAAGTGGAATATATAGAGTTATGCAAGACAGTACGAAAAAGTATCACTGAAGACGTAAGGAAATTCAACAGTGAACTAGTGAGAAAAGCAATTGAAAACAACCAAAGCCTAAAAATAGCAAAGGGACATCTTAGTAAGAGAAGAAAACAGATTATGGCACTGAGAAAAGAAGATGGTTCTGAAACAAGAAATAGAGGCGAAATTTTGACAAGAGTGAAAGATTTCTACTCTAAAATATATGAAAGGGATGATACATGTACTCCAGACATCATGGAAGCTACCAGTACCAGAGTTCTTCCAGTCCTCCTAGCAGAAGTTGCACATGCAATCAAGAACATGAAGCAGGGAAAAGCTCCAGGAGAAGATGGAATTACTGTAGACATCATACAAGAAGCAAGTGGAGAAATCGAAACAGTACTCGCTCAAATTTTCACTCGATGCCTTAATGAAGGGAAGATTCCTGAGGATTGTAACAACGCTACAATGATCCTGCTACATAAAAAAGTTGAAATTGAGGATCTCAGGAACTACAGACCTATCAGCCTCCTATCAGTGGTTTATAAAATCTTCACTAAAGTTCTTTCACACCGCTTGAAGGTAACACTGGACATGGCTCAACCGAGAGAACAAGCTGGATTCAGGAGTGGCTACAGCACAATAGATCATATCCACATACTGAGAGAACTAATTGAAAGAGCGAGGGAATATGAATTTCCATTATGCATGGCTTTCATCGATTATGAAAAAGCTTTTGATTCGGTGAAACCATCAGCAGTTACAATGGCTCTGAAATCCTGCGGTATTGAAGATGCATACATTACTATTATTAATACCATCTATGAAAATGCAAGTGCAAAGATTCGGCGGGTTGAAAAAACAACACACATAGAAATTGGAAACGGAGTGAGACAAGGTGACACCATATCTCCGAAGCTCTTTAACGCCCATTGGAAAATGTCTTTCAATCACTGAACTGGGAAAACAAAGGGATTAAGATTAATGGAGATTATATAATTCACCTTCGTTTTGCTGATGACGTAGTCATTTTTGCAACTACCCCATCAGAGCTGCAGTGTATGATCCAGGAACTTGATGACAAGAGTACAGAAGTGGGATTAAAAATGAACTTTCAGAAGACAAAAGTGATGTTCAATGCTTTTACAAGAAATGAAGATTTATCGATTGATGGAGAAAATCTGGAGATAACAGACACGTACGTTTATCTTGGACAGCAGATACCAAGTGAGGGTCACATTGATGAAGAAATCAATCGGCGTATAAAACTTGACTGGAGAGCATTTGGAAGAAACAGCATAATTTTCAAGAGCAATATGCCATTATGTCTTAAAAGAAAAGTGTTTGATCAATGCATCCTTCCTGTGCTTACGTATGGTGCAGAGACGTGGACCTTAACTAAAAGAGACATACAAAGGCTTCAGACAACTCAAAAAAGCATTTAGAGGTGCATGCTTGGTGTAACCAGGAGAGATAAGAAGAGAAACTCGTGGATCCGAAAAATGACAAGAGTGGAAGACATCATGATCAGAGTTAAATCCCTGAAATGGCAATAGGCTGGACATACTGCGAGAAAGACAGACCACCGATGGACTACCGAAATTTTAGATTGGATTCCAAGGGACAGGAGAAGACCCAGAAGACCACATGGGAGATGGGTGGATGAAATTCGAAAGTATGCGGGAGTGACATGGAGGAGACTGGCACAAGACAGACCGTTGTCGAAGAAACTTGGGGAGATCTTGCTCCATCAGTGGATTGATAATGGTTGACAATGATGATGATGATGATATATATGCAAGTTACCTGTCTTAAGTACGACTTCTTTTTTGACTTTCGTTTGCTTTCGGGTTGGAATCTCGGTGAGGCATGGATGTTGCGTTTATCTTAAGACACTGGTTCTCCCTTCCTTGGAAACAGTGGCTGCAAATGAGGGACAGACGACTGCTTATAGCCCATTGAGTTGCTCACGGTGGTCGTTAAACCTCCAATAAAAAAATAACATGACTGAACTCCATTTTTCTTTTTATTGGAGGTTTAACGACCACCATGAGCAACTATATGAGCTATAAACAGTTGCCCGGCCCTAATTTAGGATCACTGGTTCAAGGGAAGGGTGACATCCAGTGCTGTAAGACAAACACAACATCTATGCCATACCGGTATTCGAACCCGAACTCATCTCGGACGAATGATCAGAAGCCATCGCTCAGACAACTGCGCCACCGGGGCGGGGCGCCCTTTGGTTTTAGTAGTTTCAAAGCAGCTTTTTGCTTGGATATGACGTCATGTGTAGCACTAAATCAGTGCGTTTCCGTGAAGCTTATAACCGCGAACAGCGGGCACTAAACCAACTAATATAAGCTCGATGCATTAAACGAAGTGTTTTTAGAATATTTGTTTGTGCTGGTCAAGTAACAATGCTTTGAACGTGGGTTTGAACAGATCGTTGCTTAGGTTCGGTTGGCTTGTGTTGGGGTATTTTTGCATACATTCTGGAATTAGATAGTTGTATAATGGAAAATTCCGTGAAGAAGAAGAATTCATATTGTTACGTCCCGAATTCATATTGTTTTCTTCCCAAGGTTCCAACTACGTTTTTCACAAGTTAATATAAACGTTTGTGCCTTGCATTTGAAATCCTTCCAATGAAATGCTACCAACTCAGTAACGTATTTCAATGAATAATAAACAAGACAACATAGTTTTATTGAATAGTGATAATTTAAAGTTCCGTATTTCTACATGCTCTTGAAAACAAGTAATTTATGTCAACTTTATTGAGGAACAAGATTTGCGATGTTCTGTCAACTGTCACTTTGACTTTACAGATCCAATAGTTTTGTCTACTTTACAAACGGAAGAAACAAAAACTCCAATCTACCAGTATACCTACAAGTGGTGTGGCGGGTGAAGGGGGCTTCAAAATGTGACTTCCCTCGAGTCCCACTAATTTTTGCCACACCCCTGTTGGTATTACTTACTCACTTATCTGAAAATGTAAAAATAAAAATTTGGATGTTGTGTTTGTCTTACGGCACTGGCTCTCTCCCTTCCCTGGAACCAGTGACTCTAAATTAGGGACGGGCGACTGCTTATAGCCCATTGAGTTGCTCACGGTGGTCGTTAAACATCCAATCAAAAAAAAAAAAAAAAAAAAATTACCTGTTACAGTAAAGCATTACTGCTACACAGTGCTTGCACGTTCCACTTCTGCCTGCTTTACAAGAGCACTCAAAAGACTTTACAGAAGTTTCAGAATTATTGCTGTCTAAAACCCCGTTGATGAAATGAAGCGATGACGTTATTGCGGTGGATTGAATGCAATGCGAAACTATGTGGATTTCTTTTCTATCTTCCTTGTTAATTCCACATGAAATTATATGACCTGCATTAAGAATCACTTACCCTTCTTTGATGCATCATGAATTTTTTGTGGCGTCCACAAATTTCATTACCTCAAGCATTGAGAGTTTTAAACCAGCCGTTCCTACACACGACTTTACGGAAACGCGTGCGACGTTATCCGTACTATAGCGTCTAGAAGGTAAAGTGTGCCGAGCGCCTAGCATGCGTAATGATTGGCGTGGATACCGAAATTTGTCTCCTTCGTAGATGGCGCTGCGATCGCCTTCCCTTCCCTCTTTCTTAATGTGAGCGAAGCGGGAAACTAAATTCGTGTTGCTTACTGTGAAAAGAGCAGCGATTTAGACGAAGACGTGTTATGTTTTAGGTTTTAGAAGGAATGTGGATTACCTAAATATTGTATATAAGTTATACTTAGTTCATTATGCGGAAGAGAAATAACCATTGTTTTGTGCCAGGTTGCAATACTCAGTACAAAAACAGTAAGCTGTCGCTTTTTGGAATACCCAAAAATGATAAACTTTTACAGCAATGGCAAAAATTGATTCCCCGTGCAGATAAAAACTTAGAGAAATGTAGTGCTGTATGTGAACTGCACTTTGATGAGAGATTTGTGGTTCGAAATTTTGTGCATAAAATAAACGAGGAGACTGTGTTAATACCCAGAGATCGGCCCATCTTGACACCAGATGCAATTCCAACAATATTTCCAAACCTTCCCCATTATTTATCAAAACCTCTGGCAAAAAAGAGGAAAGTTAGGGAAACCGATGATAAGCCTGATGGTAATTTAAATAGCTTGGAATTTACTTCCCATAGAGTTACACTGAACTGCCTTCTGAATATCAACCTTCCTTCAGAATTTTGGGGTAAGCAAATACCTGCTAATAATTCAAAGTGCATAATTTTCCATGTTCATTCATTCAAATGTGAATTGTCAAATTCATTGACAACTGAAAAACTGGTTGTTGTAACCGAAAGTGAACCAGAGTTTACCTGTGAAGTGTATTTACGTGGATTAAAAATGAACACAGTTTCTAATATTACTTCTAAAGATGAATTAGAATCCATTATTCGAGACACTGATAGGCTAACAATATGTCATGGTGCAGGCTCCATTTCAGAATTTGAAAATAACAGGAAGTACCTTGAAAGTGGAGTTATTTTTGAGAATAATTTGTACAGCAAAAAATGTGTAAGGAAAGGAACAACAGCGACTTGCCTCAAATGTAAGTATCTGCGGCGCTTACTTTTGCACAAAATAGCTTATCATAAAAAAAAGGCTACATTTAAAAATAAGTATCAGAATAAAGTTCGGAAAATCAACAGGCTGAAGAAACGAGTTATTTCGCTCTCTGATTACATAAAAAATCCAAAACAAAAATAAGAATTTTACAGAACTTTCCATTAATGAAAAAATAGCTGAATTGCCCATTAAGCAGCAGCAAATGGTTATTCATTGTTATAAGGCAGCAAAAAGGAAATCTGCAAGAGGTATGTCATATACCAAGGAATGGTTACTTGAATGCTTACTAATGCACATAAAAAGTCCAAAATTGTACGAGCACATACGGAAACACAAAATCATGATCCTACCTAATAGAACAACTATTAGAAAGTATATTTCAAATTACAACAGTGGTTTTGGATTCAATGCACTGACGTTTGAAACTATTTCAAAGAAAACAAGTGAAATGGAGCCTTTTGCAAGACATGGTGGTATATTAATAGATGAAGTGAAGCTTACAGAAAAACTGCAAGCAAAATCATCTGGTGAAATATTAGGGTTTGTTGATATTGGGCCATACACTTCAGAAACTGTTAAGCATACCCCATGTAATCACGGACTGGTAATGGTGTTTCAGCCATTAAATGGAGATTGGACCCAAATAATTGGTGTTTTTGCCACAAGTAACAATATAAGTGGAACTTTGCTTGCAAAATTAATTATTGAAGCTGTTATTCTCACTGAAAATGCAGGTCTGTTTGTTGATTTCATTACGTGTGATGGGGCTTCTTGGAACAGGAATATGTGGAAGACATTTGGTATATCAGCAGATTGTTCTGGAACTAAATACAGCATTATGCATCCTACAGATTGTTCTAGAAGTTTACATTTCATATCAGATTTTCCTCACTTAATAAAATGTGTACGGAACGCATTTGTTACCAGAGGTTTTCTTCTGCCCGAAGGAGAAGCAAGACCAGAGCATGTTGAAGCAGCATGGAGGAAGGACTCTGACATAACTACTCTAAAAGCCATGCCAAAAATTACACGCGTTCATATTCACCCGAATAACTTTGAGAAAATGAGGGCAAGCTATGCTTTGCAGCTTTTTAGCAACGAAGTATTAAAAGGCCTTTTTCTCTATAAGCATCATATTGAAATACAGTTTGGAAGCACTAATGCAACTGCATTTTTCATAAAGTTGATGATGGAATTAATAACTGTAATGACCTCTAGGAGTCCATCAAATAGTCTCCGCATAGATTCTGAGGGATGCAAAGTACTTAATGATTTTCTGTTATATTTAGATAAATGGGAAGCTTTTGCAGGAGATAAGAAGATTGGGTTTTTAAGTGCTAGCACAGCTGCAGGATTACGAGTCACTATAAGCAGTACTATCTCTCTACTAAAATATCTAACAGAAACCTTGAACTACAAGTATGTAATGACATCGCGCTTGAGTCAAGACTCAATAGAAAACATTTTTGGCATTATTCGGCAACTGTCAGGCTGCAATGACCACCCCACTGCAGCAGAATTTTTAGTGACCATTCAGTGCTTAAGTTTTTATAATCTGGCCAAGCCTGTAAAGTGTGGTACTAGCTGCACAACAGAAATCATCAATTCCCTTATTGGGCCAAGTGACACCATCAGTTGCAAACCTAATGTTTTGTTAAATTTAAATGAACTTTTAAGTGATGAAATGCTAGATAATGTGAAAGATACCTTGAATAGTGCTGCATATTCTGATTGTGCTTCCCTTTTCCCACATAATTCCCATAACCAGTTGCTAGTTTATGTTGCAGGTTATGTAGCTAGGAAATGTGTTGCAATAACTAAATGCAAAGATTGCACCAAAATGTGTTTAACATGCAGTATTGAAGAAAAGGCCAGGTTTTCTGGAACACTGATACGAGAATTTGATAAAGGTGGCTTATTATATCCATCAAAGGAACTCCTAGTTCTTGTCAGTCAACTGGAAGGTATTGTTACACATTATTTCAGCACCGAAAAACTACACAGAGATAGTATCGTTGATATTCTAGCTATCTTGATGATAAAGAAAATTAAATTCATTGGTTGTGCAGAACACAGTAAAGATGTGACATGTAAGATTGCAAAATTTTATTTACTGACTCGGTTGCATTTCTATATAAAGGGACTTAATAAGATTCACAATGATAATAGAGAAAAAATGAAGTACCTTAAGCTGAGACGTTGCAAATAAATATGAAGTTCCTGGATTTGGGTGTTGAGGTTCTTTTTATGAGGAAGCAAGTGAGAGACAGGTTTTTTATTACTGTTGAGAGAGAAAATATATGTGGAGTCAGTCAATAGCTCTCACTTATAATTACTGTGGAGTCAGTAAATATATACCGACTCCACAGTAATGCTACAGCTGAAACCCTCAACGCGCTTCCTCAAAACTACCTTAACAGCTAATAAGAACTTTGCAACAGAACAGGTTCCGTCATTCAAACCCAGGGGCTTGAACTTAGTCACATTACCAATGTTCAACTCGTAGCAAGCAGAGCAGCCACTGCTGTGTTTACTGATCTACTATATATTACCATATATAAGCATATGACTGTATTAAAAAGAATGGATAATTTTGGGAGTATGTAGCAGTGGCTAGTTAACTTTTCCTTCATTAAATATGATATGTATGCACATAGCAGACAGTAAGCCTAATGCATATGCAAATAAGTGATCCTAGAAACTTAACCCAAACTCATTAAGAATTTTTCCAGCCTATAATGAGGTCAAGAAATGTCCAGGTTGTTAACAAACTTAGAAAAGAAAGTTACAAAAACTGGTAAGTTATTTAGAGATTCAAAATTCATTTCTTTAAATGTATTTATTTTAAAAAAATTAATCCCCTCCCCCTCCCACCAAGTAACTGAATAGTTCAGCAGATAAGATATTAATATACAAAAAGATTTTAAGGAACATGTGTGGTGGTAATAATATTGCAGAGTTACTATTTTTCATTAAAAATGTTTAGAACTGTGGGATTCTTTAGCAAGCTGCCCCACCCCTTCATCTTTTTTTATTTTTAATGTTCAAATCCCAAAACCACTGGTGGTAATCTGATATAAACACACTTTTTTTTTCAATCAACATTTAGCTTTGGCATTTTCAGCATTGCTAACTAGGGCTTCCATGATGGAATTACATATTACAAAATTCAGTATTTTGAAGAAAACTTGTAAAATGCCATGAGTGATTAAGTGTGACTAATTTACTCTTTACAAGGTGGTGTAAAAGTAATAAAAAAATAAACTAAACAGGTATAAAATTTATTTCTGGAAATTTAATTGTGTGTGAAAACATCTAATAGTTGCATTCACAAATTCTTGCTCTTTGATTCAATTGCATTTTCTAAGATGCCTAAAAATCAAGTTGTGTTATTTATTTTTTGTGTAATGTTACTTTTTAAATCCCTCCCAAGTTCTGTTGCTGATAAATTTCTGTCGCTATACAATTGAGAAACGGTTTTTGATAAAAAATTTCAACAACTGCTGCACTAGCCTTTGACATATAACAGCCCACAATGAATTAATCAAGCTTCTACTTTATAAAAAATAAAAACGAAAAAAACCATTTAAAATGGGATGCTTACTTTTGCCTCACTGTATAAATTGAATAAAGCTTAACCAATGTGCTGAGGTTTAGTAATGTTGTAATAAATAATGCTACAAGCAATGTAAGATTAAAACATTGCTTTATTACAAACTACACGTGGCTTCTGTATGGAAATTCCTAAAGCCATTTATAATTAACTCTCATCAGCAAGCTTTTGGTCCCCGTGCTGATGAGAGTTCAATATTCCACACCGGTCCACGTCAGAGGTCAGTTTTTCCACATGTGCTTCAACATTTGTTTCAGTTGGTGTAAATTATATCTGTATTACCTATTCCCAACTATTAGGGGCAGTACACAACGATGTTACATGTTTACATTGTGCACAATGTGTCACTGCGCGCACCTTACTGGGACGACAAACCTTTCTGGATTTACTGAGGGGATATCAGTATGAGACTGCAATAATTCCAATTTCAGAAATTAAGAACAAATAAATGTCTTGGTCAATTATTTGCTCCCCCACAATATTTCTTCATTTAATAGTAAAATTTATCTAACGGTATAAAAAAAATCCCTCTAAATCAGCCCTTTTTTTTTTTTTTCGTTTTTTTCTGAACAATTACTGGTAAATATTTTCTGATGCATGCATTATGACCAAAATTATGCTTCAGTGAGAGAGGAATGTCATTATAAATGCGTGTGCTTAAATAAGGTGGTACACACCGTTTTTTAAACCAGTCAGTAACAGACAAAAATAATTTTTGTTAAGCCTCTTAATAATACGAAAAGCTTACCCAACGTTTATATATATCTGTTATATCCACGCTAAGATATACATACGCTGGGTGCTCGGCACACTTCCCCTTCTATGCTATATATCAGCTGTTTCTGTATAACTGTTTGAAGAGTAGATACATGGAAGCACTTTATATTTACATGCCCCTACGTATTTACTTCAAACAGCAAATTTTGCCCGCTGTCCCTAAATTGTTTTTAAGGAGGGCTCTGTATCTGACTGGCAGCATTAAATTTGTTGAACCACGGTATTACTTATACCTGATCATAGGCCTAACCACTGGGGGATCAGGACCCCCAGATTTTCATAGTCTGGGATCCCCAATGTAAATGATACCCCAAATGTTTCGGGAATATAACTTTTTATGTGAACCAACTAAATTATTTAATAATATAAGATTGTAATTTTTCATAGAATGCAAACACGTGTATAATGTGTACTTAATAAAACAGTGATGTCGATTAAGCATGGTTACCAACATCGCTGGCGTATATACATTACGTGATCAGACCCCCCCCCTCCAATTTTGAAACACAGCACAGTTATGCCACTGTACCTGATGGTCACTGGCCAACATCGCCGACGCTGACACTTAAGCATTCAATATAATGTCCCATACAAAAAGCCTTGCAATTTTTGTATATACAGCAGGAGCTGCTCCTGCAATAATCCAAAGCAGTTTTTTTCATGCCACATCAAGAGAGAAGTTTACTGAACTCGGCTGGAAGTTTTTCCTGCACAACGCCACTGGGAGCCAAAAGAACGCTTGCGCGCTGCTCTGACTGCTATTGAAACCAACTTATGTGAGAAACTCTGCCTATTCCCACATCAGTTCATTTCCTTTGAATAAAACGTCCCTGGGGGCTGCAGCTCTCGCTGGTACAGCAGATATAAGTGGTCCTCGGAGTTATTTGCGAGTGACGTAGCTACAATGCAGTCTTTCGTTGGCTGCAAATACATCTCCGGGCCTTCAACTTTTGGTTTGTTCCTACTTTTATTCAACATGATAATTCTAACAACTGGAGATTATTCGTGTTTGCTAACAACAAATACTCAGTTGCCGAGATTTTTGCCAAAAAGTTTTACTTCTGGTCAAAATGGGCATGTGAACAAATTGCGATTAAGAATAAAGTTCAGTAATGAATAAATTGAAAAATGAAAAAAAAAATGACTAATTTCTGCAGCGAAATACTTGCACAAAATTAATATTTTCACTTACCGGGCACAGCCAAAATTTTCGCTTTTAAACTCATGTACATTTCTATTCATCAAAAAATATTGAAGTTGCTCCATTGGCCATATTTAACTTTTCTGCTGCATATGCATACCCCCCCCCCCCCAAAAAAAAAAAAAATAAGCTGAACATTTGAGTTGAGGTAGTGCTTTATACTTTATTACTTTAAACACAACATTTAATCAAACACAATTGTTTAGAAAATTTACGAAGTTGGTAAATTTTGAAAACAAATTGTTCTACACTAAATTGTAATCATAGCTTGAAAATTAAAACTGGGAATATGTTTGCAATTCGTATTTATTAAAGAGAATGCCTGTAAGTCAAAATTCCAAAGGGAGCATATCAGAAGAAAAATATTTATTATATTTCTACTAGGGGTCATAATTGACACCTGAAAATGCGTATATGACGTTGGGTGCGTGTCCGCTGTCACTGGCACACGCATTTTTTTTTTAATCTTTAAAACTGGTTCCCTTAACTGAGTGTGTGTTGCTCTTACAGTATCTACATTTATATATTATTTACAACCACTATCTCAATCCACTGCTGGATAACAGCCTCCAAGTTTCTTCCACAAAAGTCTGTTTAGAGCCAGTTTTCTTCTTGCTCCCAAATTTCATCCACCCATCTCCCACATCATCTTCTGGGTCCTCTTTTTTTTTTATGTCCCTTGCTATCCAGTTTAATATTTCTCGCTGGCTCTTTCTTCTAGAAATATGTCCATCCCATTGCAATTTCAGGGATTCTGATCATTGCTGTCTTCCATCCTTGTAATTTTCCCGATCCACGAGTTCCTCTTTGTATCTTTCCTGTTCCTGGTTACATCAAACATGCATCTCTCAATCCTTTTTTTCTGTTGTCTGCAACCTCGGTATATCTGTTTTAGTTGAGGTCCATGTCTCTGCTCTATGCATAACAACTGGAAGGATGCACTGATTAATGAGCGTCATGTTAGGATCGTTAGCATCATGTTAAGATCGTTAGGATAAGGGTCCTGCATGGAATGTATGTGGAACTAATTTCTTTGACGTGCAATGGTGTATGCGTGGGTGATGATCAAATGATCATATGTAGAGGATTTTAGGGAGTGTCTGACCCCAGGTCTTAAACAACCCTTAGAAATAGGAAACTAGGAGATTTAGGCTAGAGCGCCCAATACGAAGTGACACAGAAGCTAAGTAGGAAGGGAGAGGAAGACGCCTCTTATTTATTACCGGGAGGCCAGTACCGGTGTATGCTGTATGCATGGGTACCTCTCCACAAGTTAAACAATGAGGAAATATACACGAAAATACTGGATAGCACTATGATTCCGAAGTTCACATTAATATGATTTGTGACTACAAAATATGCCAAACACTTTTCTTTTAAGAAATAATGCATCAAACCAAGTTTTATACGCCGATTATTTTCTTCATAAATATGGCCACTCCTTGATATCTGTTCCCTAATTCAGGTATCGGTTATCTCTAGAATTTCCCTATCAGTTGCTAAATATTAAAACTAAATATTAATTTCTACGAGTACATATATAAATTATTATTAAAGGGACAGCATCAGCAGGTTCAGTAACTTAGCTTTCGAAGTGATATCTACAATATTTTAATGCAGGCCCTCCATCTCAGCTTACCACTAGCCGCTACTGAGTGATATATTTAAATTTTCCAAACAGCACGTCTTTACTTGGCACATCCACGCCATTTGTTATCGTTTTAGTAGGCATTCTTCGAGGAGGTTGCATATCAATTTAAATCATGTAGAATTCTATTGTAAATTAAATTGACGACGACGCTGCACTCTATGGCAGACTTAAGACATTTCACTGAACCGTAAAAGGTGTTTCCATAATCGCACACTTAAGAAAATCGTACACTTACATCCTAATTCAACGCCCGTTGTTTGGGTTACATGCACATCGCTACACACATTCTCTGACACAGATACCGTTCAGCGCCGCGATGCGGCGTGGGACATATTTCGAACGCAGTTTTTGAGTTCGCACGGCACACTTACCCTTTTAGACGCTATATCCGTACTAAAAGAAGTTTGTTTACGTTTGCGCAGCGCCCCCTATAGTTCATTTAGGTTGCTAATTCTATTGTAGTTGTGTGGGTCGTGGGATCAAGTTTTTGCTTCCATGTACCAGTGTATTCCAACGAAAATTCGTTTCGACAGAAAAGATAATAATTTAGAATGTAAGTGATGCACCACATGTCACCTGTTATGTACAGATTCATACTGCTGGTTCGCCATGAAAAAATTTTGTTTTTATAATCATAACCTTATAGAATATAGATTACACATAAAAATGTGTATGTATCGTAAGTCTAAATAGAATTATTCTGGGCAAAGTATCAAATTTAAACATTTAATTAAAGAACAATATTTTTTTAAAACAAAAAGCTTATTAAATACAATTTATAGAGTGAACCAACAAATTCTATCCATTTCCAAAAGTATGAAAATCGAGATGGACTAAAATTTGCATGACTTATTTTGGCAAATTATTTGTGGAACATTTGATTATTGAAATTACCTCTCTTCTGAGTTTATTCACAGGAATATTCGTTTTTACATCATGTAGTAAATAAATTCTGTGAAAAATAGAATTATTTGGGAAAGTGATAATTGCTGAAGATAACATACCCACAACTTAAACCTCACAGCTAACTGTTTAAAATTTATCATAAGGGTGATTCTGATGCTGTGACTTATATGTTGTCCTCTGACCATTGATCTCAGAGAAGGCCTGGTTGAAGAGCTGGCCTCTATGCACCCTGGAACCAGTGATCACACAGTAGGAACTCACCACTGCCTATAGTGCTTACAGTTGCATATGGCAATTGCTAGATTCTCAGATCAAATTGAGAAAATTCTGTCATTTTTTTTTCTTTCTTCAGTACTGGACAAAATGTTCTTGAAATTGAGTAATGCGGATCAAACGGAAGTTTACCTGTATATTTTATTTTCCTGTAAACATAATTTCCAACACTCAGCATTTTACAGGAATACTAAGATCTCTAGAAAACTTGCTAAGCCATTCAGATGATATGCATTCCAAACCTGTATGGTTTCTTGTTCTATATGTTTAAATTAATGAGGTGTTTTAAAGCATTCTTACTGTTCCTTGAGATGTCAGAACATTTTCTTTATATGTGCAAACAGCACATGTTATGATATGTGTATAAGTTACTGTAAGCTTATCAGTATGGAATTAGCATCAAAACATACTTTAGAGGAAGTCAATCAAGAATTAATTATGAAAGAAGTGAAAAATGAGGCTGGGATTTCAACACATGTTGTTGTGGATACAAGTGAAGATCTTTGGGAATGTGAAACATGCTTCCAGAAATTCAAATCAGAATGCAACCTTGCAAGACATGTACAAATTAATAGAAGTGAAAACTGTTTCCAGTGTGATGTATGTCACAAGAAATTCACACAGAAAAGTCTGTTAAAACATGTAAAGGTACATGATGGGGAACAACCTAATGATTTTGATATATCTTCCAAGCAATTCAGTGAAGATTGCAACACCTCTAGTCATAAGCAACTTCATTCAGGTGAGAAATCTCACCAGTGTGTCCAGTTCTCCAAACACTTCAGAGAAATGACTGATCACTCAAAACATATGCTCCTTCATGCAGAGGAAAAACACTATCAGTGTGATGTATGTTTTAAGAAATTCATGACAAAAACTAGCCTGTTGGCCCACGTGCGCCTTCACATAGGTGTAAAACCTCACCAATGTGATATATGTTTGAAACAATTTGTTAGGAAAAGTCATCTTTCAGAGCATCTGCTGCTTCATACAGGTGTAAAGCCTCACCGATGTGATGTGTGCTCCAAACAATTTGCTCGAAAAAGTCATCTTTCGAAGCACATACTTGTTCACACAAGTGAAAAGCCTCACCACTGTGATGTGTGCTCTAAACGATTTACTGACAGAAGGTCTCTTTCACAGCATGTGCTCCTTCACAGAAGTCAAAATCTTCACCAGTGTGATGGGTGCTCTAAACAATTTACTCTCAAAAGTCATCTTTCGCAACACATGCTCTTTCACACAGGTGAAAAGCCTCACCAGTGTGATGTGTGCTCCAAACAATTTGCTCACAAAAGTAATCTTTCACAGCACATGCTCCTTCACACGGGTGAAAAGCCTCATCAATGTGATGTGTGCTCTAAACAATTTACTCAGAAAAGTAATCTTTCACAGCACATGCTCCTTCACACGGGTGAAAAGCCTCACCAGTGTGATGTGTGCTATAAACGATTTACTCAGAAAAGTCAACTTTCACGGCACATGCTCTTTCACACGGGTGAAAAGCCTCATCAATGTGGTGTGTGCTGTAAACAATTTACTGAGAAAAGGAATCTTTCACAGCACATGGTCTTTCACACGGGTGAAAAGCCTCACCAATGTGATATATGCTACAAACAATTTGCACATAAGAACACACTTTCACGGCATATGTTCCTTCACACAGGTTAAAGGCCTTACAAATGTAATGTGTGCTCCAAACAATATACTCGAATGAGTGAACTTTCAGAGCATATGCTCTTTCACACAGGTAAAATGCCTCATTAATGTAATTTATGCTCGAAACAGTTTGTTCACAAAAGTGATCGTTTTAAGCACATGCCCATTCGTGTATATGAACAACTGCAACTGAGCAGTGTACAGGGTGGTCTAAATGTCTTGTTACCCCCAGCAGAACAACTTATGAAGTTACCAATCCAGAAGGTCAGTGTGACTTACACTATTTTCGTGACGCAACGTAATTCGTCTCCATGTCCTGTGCGAGATTTTAAGAAGACAAGCCTTATCAATTTGTGTAAATGCAAAACGAACAATGTCTTGCAACTGGCCGGTTGTCTGGTACCTTATCTTGGACACGCATTCCTTAATTATACCCTATAGGGAATTGTCACAAGAGAAGAGATCTGGACTCTGTGCAGGCCATTCGAGAGGTGCAGGCAGGTGAGCAGATCCCCTCCCAATCCACCTATCAGGAAACACTTCATCCTAATATTCCTGAACACAGATAGGATTATCAGCTGGAGCACCGTCTTGTTGGATCCAGCTTTCTGCTAGAAGACCATGTCTTTGCAGCTTGGGAACAAACCAATCCCTCAGCCTGCCGAGATAGGAAATCGACCTAGCCTTCGAAAAAATAGGGGCCTATCAAGTGCCTATTGGACATTGCAGCCCAAATCATCACATGTGGTGGATTGTGCTCTAACTCCTCATAACAATGTGGGTTTTCTTTACTCCAAAAATAAACAGTCCTAGCACCATTACTTTGGTAGATGGCACATTCATCAGTGAAGAACACTGCCTCACGTTGAGAGGGGGTCACAGACACACCTGCGGCACTGCGTTTCTCCAAATCAGCATCAGTAAGCTTGTTGATGAACACAGGGCAATAGGACTTCAATTGCAGATCTGTTTGCATATGAGTCAGCATGGTTGTCTTTGGAATTCCATGTTCCTCCGGCCGCCCCGATGGCGCAGTGGTCTGAGCGATGGCTTCTGATCCTTTGTCTGAGATGGGTCCAGATTCGAATCCCGGTGTGGCATGGATGTTGTGTTTGTCTTACAGTACTGGCTCTGTCCCTTCCCTGGAACCAGTGACCCTGAATTAGGGACGGGCGACTGCTTATAGCCCACTGAGTTGCTCATGATAGTCTTTAAACCTCCAATAAAAAAAAAATGCAGGTTCCTCTGATCATTACATCAGAGATTTTTGGGGAGATCTCAGCACTGGTGCAACAACTGCTGCACATTTTAAAATGTTTTTTTTTTTTATGTTTTGCATACAATATTCCCAATATATTGACACTTCAAAAATAAAAAAAAATTTGTTTTTTTTGCAAGTCTTAGTTTTTTTCTGACGGCCATTTGTGTTCAGCTCAGCATGGCGTTTTTGAGCAAAATCACCATTTACGTAAAATTTAATAACTGCTTTACTACTAGAGCCATCATGTTCAAACAAAGATCCTCATTCTTTTCTACATGAAATGTTCTACATTTTTGACTAACAATGTTTTAGCTCTTTCTTGTGCAAATACATGCAATTGCCCTTACAAAATGTTTAATAATTTTGCTCAAATTTCTGATTTCAAGCATAATTTTATTTAAAAACATTTGGTAAAAGTCTTCTTCTTCAGACTTTATATCTTTACATGTATCTAGTTGGAATTCCCAAAGTTTGTAACCTGAGACTCTCATCCTTTTTTTTCTATGGACCCCCAAACGTAGCCCGAACCTTAAAATGGTCACTTTTTTAGGCCTAATATCTCAAAAGGGAGCGCTCCTAAAATTTTAATATTTTTACACAGCAATGTGATCTTAGGGGTAAACCTGCTGTAAAAATCTAAACTTGTAGATGTAAGTAGTTTTTAAGGCTGTGCTACATCAAAATAACGGAAAAATACGACCATTTTTATTTGCGAACTTGTGAGCCAAGGTTGCTTTCAAATCATCTTAAATATGTAAAAAAAAATTATAAATAATACAGAACATTTTATTATTCGTGGAAATAAGGAAATATAAAAAAAGCACTAAAACAATCAACAAAATAAATTAACCTGATTATGAGTGCATTGTTTACAAACGTCCATTTTACTTATGCATTATGTAGAAACAATAACATTGACATATATATTTCAATAACTATGAAAAAAATGAAAGTTACCTACAGTTCTTTGATGTTCTAGTTATACTGAAATAAATAAATTCATTTTCTGAGAAATGTTATTACAGTCTTTTGCATGATATTGTAAGAACAGCCAGTCACTGTCATCATGTCCGTTGGAGTTAGTTTTTGTAAAACATGGCTTATGGGAACCCATACAATGTCCTGTGGCCCTTTTTGATTTGGTTTGTATGTATTTTCATGGGGTCGCGACATTTTCTTCCAAATATGTGGTGATATTTTAAAAGATATTTATGTTGATATTTACAAATAGTTTTAATATCACTAGACATCTTTAATTTTAATACATTTTATTTTTCCTGAGGTAAATCACTTATGCTACAGAATTCTTTAGTCAAAGATCCATAATCACATTTATGGTATTCTTCACTGATAATATACACCAACAGGGCATTCCATTTTGATTTGTTACAAATACACTTATCAGGTCATCACAAAGTCACATTTGAACAATTCACCAGTCATAAAGGAAACATCAAACTGGGACAAGAATAAGGGTGGTGGTATGTATAGCTGCATTCAATGTACTGGTCTTGACAGGAATTGAACAGGCTGCTACAAAAGCAATGACTCAGTTATGTAGTGACAGGAATTATGCTGCTTCCATCAGAAAATGACATGAATACATCAAAAAAGAAAAAAAAAATTACATTACATTCATATTATTGTCCCTATAACTACATGCATATGTAAAATGGATATTTGTAAACCATGCACTCATAATCAGGTAGATTTATTTTGCTGATTGCTTTATTGTTTTTTTAGTATTTCCTTATTTCAATGAATAATAAAATGTTACTGTATTATTTATAATTTTTATTGTACAAATTTAAGATGATTTAAAAGCAACCCTGCCTCACAAATTCGCAAATAAAAATGGTCGTATGTTTCTGTTATTTTGACGTAGCACAGCCTTAAAACTACTTACATCTACAAGTTTAGTATTTTACTGCAGGTTCACCCCTAAGACCGCATTGCTGTGTAAAAATATTAGAATTTCAGGAGCTGTCCCTTTTGAGATATTAGGACTAAAAAAGTGACCATTTTAAGGTTTGGGCTACGTTTGGAGGTCCATAGAAAAAAAAAGGATGAGAGTCTCAGGTTTCAAACTCTGGGAATTCCAACTAGATACATGTAAACATACAAAGTCTGAAGTATCAGACTTTTACCATTTTTAAAAAAAATTGCTTGAAATCAGAAATGTGAGCGAAATTATTAAACATTTTGTAAGGGCCATTGCATGCATTTGCACAAGAGAGAGCTAAAACATTGTTAGTCAAAAATGTAGAACATTTCATGTAGAAAATAATTATCTTTATTTGAACACGATAGCTCTAGTAGTAAAGCAGTTATTAAATGCTGCGTCACAGTAGCAGAATGTAGACATGCACGGATAGTTTCCATATTATTAGCAGATTTTGCAGATAGTTTTTGCTTGTAGATTAAACAAAAAATGAAATGTCAAAACGCTTACTCGAGGCTTTACTAAAATTTTTATACTTAATTCCATTTTAACTTGAACTTTCAATTATTTTCCACATCTTCTGAGTTCTTTTGTTTTTGTAGACATTTCTGGCCTCTAGATTTTATCAAGGCCTGTTCTCCATGTATACAAATTGTATCAAAAGTTTCATTTACATGGAAAGAATTTAAATTTAATTGCCAGGTTCCTCTTGTAGTTGCTACTTATTGAATTAAAATCTTTTCCTTATGTATTTTGTAAGTTTACTATTTTCAATGAAATTGTTGAAAATGCTACTTATAATTTTTAAAGTTCATTAGTGGAACTGTTTTTCTGGATATAAACTTTTTTTCTTTAGTCTGTTGTTTTTATGAGGTTCATGGTCCAATATTTTACCATAAAGGTCCATTTTACACACATTGCTGCACATTCAACTCTAATGTACTTATTTTGTTCTAATTGGAATTTAATGTTCTAATAATTATCTATTGTTTTATTAATGTTTCTTTAAATTATCTATTGTTTTATTAATGTTTCTTTAAATTATCTATTGTTTTATTAATGTTTCTTTAAATTATCTTATTGTATTGTTATTCTTGATTCACGGGTTTGCAGCAAGTGTTTCAATGGTTATGTACACAGATACATTTTATTTTTATACAACTCTGTGTTATGTAAATGGCGATTTTGGTCAAAAACGCCGTGCTGAGCAGAACAAACGGCCGCCAGAAAAAAACTTTGAAGGGTCAATATATTGGGAATATTGTATGCAAAATATGAAAAATATTTTAAAATGTGAAGTAACAATTACTGGTTGATTTCACATGGAAAGACCCTTATGTGTCCATACACTTGGTACTAATCATTCTTCCACACTGTAATTGCTTGTGCCATCTAACTGAAAGTAGAGAACAAGTTTAATTAGTTCCAGTCAGTGTAACAACCATAGGGGGTGTAACAAGACATTCAGACCACCCTGTACATTGGTTGTTCGATAAATAAGGTACAGGTTACAATTACGTGGAAATTGTTTGGCACCACATCAGCAATACATGCCAACAGAACTACATACAAATGTTTATTTTTCCATATAGTCCCCTGTACACATTGAGACATTTTTTCTCAGCGATTAACAAGTTTAAATTTTCCTTCACAGTAACTCACCCATCCAAGATTATTGAACTACGATCAGATTCTCTTAATTGTGTATTGGATAAGAACCTTTTTAAACGGACCAAAGAGTTGATAATCTGATGGAGCTAGGCCAGGACTGTATGGCAGATGCAACAGAACTTTCTGCTTTGCGATCTATGCTTTTGTCTGGTTTGATGTGTGGGGTCTAGTGCCAGTATGCAAAAGTCTCACTCCAGCGCTTAAGCATCCTGGTCTCTTTCGTTTAATGGCTTCCAACAATTTTATTGAGTGTTGCAGTGCCTGTCACTGTTAATTGGGGGAGGGGGGGATTTTCACGCAAGAAGCTTTCAGAACACCAAACCCATTGTTTTGTTTACAGATGACTGAACCTTGAATGTTTTGCAGGTTGGAGAATGTGGATGCTTTCAGGTCCTTGAGTTCTCTTTGGACTGTGGGGTGAAATAGTACACCCATGTTTCATCCTCTGTCATAATGCTTTAATTAAACAAGTTTCCTTCATCATGGTAATGGGTGAGGTTTTCAAGTGCAGCAGCTATTCTTTTAGTTTTCAAGTGGTGCAGCAGTTCTTTCGGTTTCAAGCAGGGGCATAGCAATTAAAAAGTTATGGGGATGGTTCAAGTACTTTTATTCCTGAACACGGAAAGTAATTGCCAATCTAGGATAATCAGTTAATAATCAATAATTCACTATTTGGAATAATTATATAAATTCATTAATAAATTAACATATTTATTGATAATTAAAATACTGATTCACAAAATTTTGATGCAAAACTTTATGTATTGTGGAGTGCTGTGTATTTATTAAATGTGGTTAGTATAAAATAGAGTGCTTCTCTCTCAGTATTCAATTTCTCGGAATTATTTATAAAGGCACAATATTAGAATCAGTTATTTTATGAAATAAATAATAGTGCAGAATATTGAACATGGAAAGTTTTGCTAGTACTTTGATAAAATTGTACTTCCATACCTTAGCATCATTGTACAAGATAACTGCACTTCACCACCATTGCCTTCAAAATGTGGATCCTGTATTTACTTCTACTTCTTGATGAATATTCATCAGTGCAAGTTGAGATTTAGACATTGTGTTTCGAAGATATATTTTCTGGCACCTGAGAGTAGAAAATGTACTTTCCGAAGTGGCTGTTGAGACAGGAAGTGCTTATAGAATTTTTGGTAATTTCTTGATATTAAGGTAAAAAGTGAACCCTGTGGGTGTGTTGCTTGCATATGGAAAAATGTGCCAATGAAACGAATTCAAAAGGATTTGAAAAGTCACAACTTCGTTGGAAAAAAATGTGGTTTCAGTCGGTTTTAATTATGTGATTTGAGTCAGTTTTTTATTGGTTTTTCAGATTCATCTTGATATTTTTAATGAACAAGATTTAAAATTCCGCTTTAAAACAGAAAAAGAAATCGTGTGATTGGGTGTTCAAGAGAAAAAATGTGCCTTGATATCCAATAGGGCGGGGGTGAGCCCCCCATTCCTATGACAATGGTTTCAAGTGAAGCAGCTATTCTTTCAGTTTTCAATGAAGCAGCTATTCGTGTGGTTTTCAATGAAGCAGCTATTCTGTCTGTTTTGTGTTCATCAGTCAGCATTTTTGGAACCCACCCACAAAAAACTTTACAAAACCCTAACTCTGTGATAATCTCATGAACAGTAGTACCCTTAAGAATATCAGTCTGTTCAGTAATTTCACGAGTTTCACTCTTCGATGTTCTGCTATCAAATTTTCTACAAGAACTCGATTGTCTTGTGTGTATGAAGGCCTCTTTGTTGTTTGTGATCATTGTTCAATTCCTTTCAACCATTCTGGAATTTCTCTTGCCACACTGACACCTGTTTTTGGCTTAAAACATACTTTCCATTTTCCGTTGTTATAACTTCACTTCAATGGGGGATGAATTAGACATTGCACCTTTTACACTTATGATTAAAGAAAACATCATTGTCATAATTTTGTGAAATATGAGATAACTGAAGGAAATGTCGCTTGTCCTACGTATAAAACATATTTCCTCTTCTGTTTCTCGCAAACTTCGTGATCTAGTTGCAAGAAATTCGTATTTTGCACTCTAAATAATGTCAGAAATTATTTTCATGTGGCAATTTGTTCATTTTTAAGAGAAGTTTCCAAGAACAAAACTTAATTTTGTAAATTTTTTTCACACAATGTTTTGAATTAAGAATACCTACTCAAAGAGGGAAAAAATAAATATAATTATTTGAGGAAACCTATAAAATGAAAATGTCTGGTTAGTCGTTTGTCTGTTGGTATATCCGCATGTTACGCAAGATATAACTGTTTTAAAAATTTGATTAGCTCATTAAATCTGGCTATATTCTTTTCTGAAATACTACACAATATATGCATACTATTTATAAAAACAAAAAATGTAAATCTTGGTGGTGATACATTTAAAAAATGGATGTAAGTGATATAATCATGTGAACACCTTTAGTAAACTACGAGATGTGATAGAATCTTGCCGTACAGTACTGAACTTCAAATGTCACAATCAACCAAGGAAGTTAGTATTGTACTTCTGGAGTCTCTTAACTGTGAAGCCTCAAGGTGTGGGAATTTTAAGTTGTTTACATGATACCCATGTAATTTCAACTGTGTGTATTTGAAATTGTGTTGTTTTGGGGTTACAAAAATCGTGTTAATACCAAACTGGAATGAATTATACTTCATACAAGAGTGAAGTTTTCAATTTTAACTTTATGTTCTGTTTAGAATTTGCACTAACGTTCTTGTAATTTAAAATAAAAATGAGAAAAAAACCCTCAAAATAATTAAGAATTTCATAAATCCAGCATTTTTTCACACGTCGACAGCAAGTTACGATGCGAAATTGGAAACATTTAAAACGAAAGAATGAGATTCGGCCAATACAAAATGCATTGCAATAGCCTTGAAAACCACCAGCTTTCCCACACTTTCACGTCCGTCACTAGAGGTTATAGGGTTCACGCAAAGTGTTACTGCTCTATTAACAAAGGCATCTCCAGATATCTTCTTCTTACCTCCTTGCTACCAACCTGAACAGCAGCAAGAAAGCTGAAAATACATCACTGATTTCAACCAATAAGGAAACATCTTCGGATCTCCGAAAAGTTTCTTTGCAGGTTTTGTGAACATGTGCGCCGCCCCAAGGAGGAATGTGCTGGAATGAGTGCCGTATTCTGCGACGAGGCATCGGGAAGCTTCCCACGCACCGGTCCGGCAGCACAACACACTTCCACTACTTACACCCCGCCTTCTGCGCACCCTTCTTATAGTGCTTCTCGGTGGCGTGCCGGGCGCACATGATTTGCATATGCCCTGCAGTACTAATCAGTTGCATGTCCTCCCGCGGGCGTAGCATTCTGTGAATTTCAGGCCAATTAGATGTTTCCATTTTGGTGTTGCATTTTTGGTGGCCAGCGCTGTATATACAGAGAGAGATAGAGCGAAATCCCTGAAATGGCAATGGGCTGGACATGCTGCCAGAAGAACAGACGACCGATGGACAACTGAAATTTTGAAGTGGATTCCGAGGGACTGAAGAAGACCCCATGGGAGATGGGTGGATGAAATTCGAAAGCATGCCAGAGTAACATGGAGGAGATAGGCTCAAAACAGACAATTGTGGAAGAGACTTTGGAAGACCTTCATCCAGTAGTGGATTGATCATCATCATCATCATTGTCAACCATTATCAATCCACTGCTGGACGAAGGTCTCCCCAAGTTTCCTCCACAACGGTCTGTCTTGTGCCAGTCTCTTCCATGTCACTCCTGCATACTTTCGAATTTCATCCACCCATCTTCCATGTGGTCTTCTTCTGGGTCTTTTCCTGTCCCTTGGAATCCAATCTAAAATTTCGGCTGTCCATCGATGGTCTGTTCTTCTGGCAGTATGTCCAGCCCATTGCCATTTCAGGGATTTAACTCTGATCATGATGTCTTCCACTCTTGTCATTTTTCGGATCCACGTGTTCCTCTTCTTATCTCTCCTGGTTACACCAAGCATGCACCTCTCCATGCTGCTTTGAGTTGTCTGCAGCCTTTGTATGTCTCTTTTAGCTAAGGTCCACGTCTCTGCACCATACGTAAGCACTGGAAGGATGCATTGATCAAACACTTTTCTTTTAAGACATAATGGCATATTGCTCTTGAAAATTATGCTGTTTCTTCCAAAAGCTCTCCAGGCAAGTTTTGTACGCCGATTAATTTCTTCACCAATGTGACCCTCACTTGATATCTGCTGTCAAAGATAAACGTACGTGTCTGTTATCTCCAGCTTTTCTCCATCAATCGATAAATCTTCATTTCTTGTAAAAGCATTGAACATCACTTTTGTCTTCTGAAAGTTCATTTTTAATCCCACTTCTTTACTCTTGTCGGCAAGTTCCTGCATCATACTCTGTAGCTCTGATGGGGTAGTTGCAAAAATGACTATGTCATCAGCAAAACGAAGGTGGGTTAGATAATCTCCATTAATCTTTATCCCTTTGTTTTCCCAGTTCAGTGATTGAAAGACATTTTCCAATGTGGCATTAAAGAGCTTCGGAGATATGGTGTCACCTTGTCTCACTCCTTTTCCAATTTTTATGTGTGTTGTATTTTCAAACAGCCGAATCTTTGCACTTGCATTTTCATAGATGTTATTAATAATATTAATGTATGCATCTTCAATACCGCAGGATTTCAGAGCCATTGCAACTGCTGATGGTTTCACCGAATCAAAGGCTTTTTCATAATCGATAAAAGCCATGCACAATGGAAGCTCATATTCCCTCGCTCTTTCAATTAGTTCTCTCAGTACGTGGATATGATCTATTGTGCTGTAGCCACTCCTGAATCCAGCTTGTTCTCTCGGTTGAGATATGTCCAGTGTCCCCTTCAAGCGGTGTGAAAGAACTTTAGTGAAGATTTTATAAACCACTGATAGGAGGCTGATAGGTCTGTAGTTCCTGAGATCCTCAATGTCACCTTTTTAATGTAGCAAGATCATTGTAGCGTTGTTCCAATCCTCAGGAATTTTCCCTTCATTAAGGCATCGAGTGAAAATTTGGGCGAGTACTGTTTCGATTTCTCCACTTGCTTCTTGTATGATGTCTATAGTAATTCCATCTTCTCCTGGAGCTTTTCCTCGCTTCATGTTCTTGATTGCATGTGCAACTTCTGCTGGAAGGACTGGAAGAACTCTGGTACTGGTACCTTTCATGATGTCTGGAGTACATGTATCATCCCTTTCATATAATTTGGAGTAGAAATCTTTCACTCTTGTCAAAATTTCGCCTCTATTTCTTGTTACAGAACCATCTTCTTTTCTCAGTGCCATAATCTATTTTTTCCCCTTACTGAGATGTCCCTTTGCTATCTTTTGGCTTTGGTTGTTTTCAATTGCTTTCCTTACTAGTTCACAGTTGAATTTCCTTACGTCTTCAGTGATACTTTTTCGTACTGTCTTGCATAGCTCTATATATTCCACTTTGGAAATCACATCTTATTTAGTTGTCCTCATCCCTCTTCTTTTTTGCATCAACATTTTGGTTTTTCCTGATAATTTGTTCGCATGCAATTTGTTCTTAGACCCAGCTAATTTTGTTGCTGTTTCCATAAGAGCTTTGGTTACTTTTCTGTTAACTTCAGAAATATCCACTTCTTCCGATGTTAGGCCTTCTAAAACAGAGAATCTGTTCTTCAGTTCCAATTTGAAGGTATTATGGTGTTTTTTAAGGTTGGTTATGTCAATACATTTTGTTTGTCTTATGAGCTTGCTACGTTCGAGTTTAGTGTTGAGGTGCATCTTACATCTCACCAATCTATGGTCACTGCCTGTGTTGAACTTGTTTAGCACACTGCAGTCTTCTATGACGAATTTTTTGTTACACATAATAAAATCAATTTCACTTGTCGTCCCATTTGGATGTCTCCATGTCCATTTCCTGTGTGGCTTTTTCTTGAAAAAGGAGTTCAAGATGAAAAACCCTTCTGCCTCTGCAAACTCTACGAGAGTATTTCTACGCTGGTTTCTGTTGCCATGACCGAATTTACCTACTGAAGTTTCATTCTGTTGCTGTTGCCCTATTTTTGCATTGAAATCTCCCATAATTATCTTCAAGTGCTGCTTACCTTTATTATTTAGATCACGAATTTCCTCATAAAATTCTTCAATTTCTTCTTCAGCATGACTTGTGGTGGGTGCATAAGTTTGAATAATCTGAGCCTGGTATCTTCTCGAGAGTTGGATAACGAGTCGTGCAGCTCTGTCAGAGGAACTTTCAACTTCTACCACTTTATCCTTCAGTTTCTTGTTTATTATAAATCCAACACCACTAGTTCTGCCAGTATCTGTCCCACGATAGTAGAAGAGATGTCCACTTTTCAGTTCAATGAGATCTTCTCCTTTTCTCCTTACCTCACTTAGCCCGACGATGTCCCACTTGATCCTTTGTAGTTCCTCTTCCAATTCAAGAAGCCTTGAATCAGAAGATAGGGAGCGTCCGTTGTACGTAGCCAAGGTCAGCATCAGATGGCAGCCTAGTCCGGTCCTCCGGGGATTCTTAGCACCCTCTGCCTTCATGTCGCACTGGCCGCTGCCTTGGCCAGGTACATTCCAGCTGCCGGAGACTGAGGGCCAAGATTTAAGTTGTGGAGTCATTTTGGAGGGGTTTGGCCATAACTCACCACGCTGGCCAAGCGGGTTGGTGAGTGTGGGATAGCATTTCCTCTAATACCGATGGTATTGTTATACCGCTATTGGCGATCGTCAGAGCCCCTTTAGTGGGAACAGGATGTACCACGAGAAGGCGGGGTTGACATTTGTCAAGGAGAGGCTGTGATGTTACGCATCACCTGACCTTACATCCCAGTGGATTGATATTGGTATATATATCATCATTGTCAACCATATATGATATATATCAACATCATTGTAAACCATGTAAACTGTATATACATATACTGTATGTATGACCTTAACTAAAAAAGATATGCAAAGAATGCAGACAACTCAAAGAATATATACCCTGCTGGTCACCCAAAATGCAACACCAAGAATGACACGAGATAGCAAAACCAGATTTCCTGGACACATAACAACAGATACAAAGATGAAACGATTGAGCTTACAGGCCCGTGCGACTTGCGGAACACGCAGACGTTAATAGTTCGTGTGGCCCCCAATGGCTGGCAATAACGGCCGCGGCATCGAATGAAAGAGGCTTTGGATGTAGGCTTGGGATATGTCGGTCCGGGACGCTTCCACACGTTGCCACAGTTCATCAGGCGTAGCCCCGGGTGGTGCTTGCCGGGCCACTCGGTTGCCGATCAGCGACCAGACGAGTTCGATGGGCCACGGCAGCAGTGACACCTGGTGGGCCGTGAAGAATTGTTGCATGATGCGTGCCACGTGCGGGCGCGCATTGTCCTGTTGGAACGTGGCCGCTGGCAGGTAAGGGAGGACTGCAGGCTCCAAAACGTCGGAGATGTAGCGGTGGCTGTTGAGTGTACCGGTGATGCGTACCAGAGGGGTACGGATGTCATATTCAATTGCGCCCCAAACCATAACGCCAGACGACGGACCGGTATGGCGATGCATAATGCTGGCGTCATACAGTTTCTCGCCGCGGTGCCGCCACACGCGGATCAGACCATCGTGGTGTTGATGGCAGAAGTGTGATTCGTCGGAGAAGACAATGTCGTGCCATTCCGTAGTCCAGGTGCGGCGTTCAACGGCCCACTGCAGCCGCACTCGCCGGTGGTGTAACGTCAATGGTAATCGGAGCAATGGGTGCCGTGCGACAAGTCCCCGCTCCTGCAGACGACGTCGAACGGTACGTGCTGACACAGGTTGTTGCGCAACACACCCTAATACCTGCGCTAACGTTCGTGATGTGGCGGTGCGAGCCGTCAATACCCGCCGTACAACATGCCGATCCTCTCTTTCGGTGGTGTGCCGCGGCTGCGGCAATCGCTCACGTCGGTCCATCCGTCCCTCCTGCACCCACCGAATCCATACTCACCTCACTGTGGCTGGATGTCGTCCCACACGGGCGTCGATGTCTCGGTGATAAGCCACTATTCGTCCTCTGTCGAACTCCGGAACGTGCTGGAATGAGTGCCGTATTCTGCGACGAGGCATCAGGAAGCTTTCCACGCACAGGGCCAGCAGCACAACACACTTCCACTACTTACACCTCGCCTTCTGTGCACCCTTCTTATAGTGCTTCTCGGTGGCGTGCCGGGTGCACATGATTTGCATATGCCCTGCAATGCTAATCGTTTGCATGTCCTCTCGCGGGCAACGCATTGTGTGAATTTCAGGCCAATTGGATGCTTCCTTCTTGGTGCTGCATTTTTGGTGGCCAGCACTGTATATACAGAGAGAGATAGAGTGAAATCCCTGAAATGGCAATGGGCTGGACATGCTGCCAGAAGAACAGACCACCGATGGACAACTGAAATTTTGAAGTGGATTCCGAGGGACAGAAAAAGACCCCATGGGAAATGGGTGGAAGAAATTCGAAAGCATGCCGGAGTAACATGGAGGAGATAGGCTCAAGACAGACAATTGTGGAAGAAACTTTGGGAGACATTCATCCAGAAGTGGATTGATAATGGTCTAAAGTTATGAAATGACAAACGTTGTTTGACATGTAAATCTGCAGATCCTAACCTGTATTCTTCTGTTGAGGATAATTGCTCCAACAAGTTTTGCAAAGCCTACAATACCATCTATAAGCTCACCTGTACTGTCTGCAACCTTAGCTATATTGGCCAAAGTAAAAATCCTCTTCATCTTAGGATTAATGGTCACAGGTCTCTAGTAAACAAGTTCTCTAATTCAGGAGTGAACCCCTCCACAAACGCCAACCAGTACTCTACCTTTGAATTAGAGCATTTCCATACTCATGGTTTTGACAAAGTGAAAATAGAGGTACTACATATTATTCCTGACCTCTATGCTCGGCTAGAAACTGAATCCCTTGAAATTTTGCAGCATCAGTCTCTTTATCCCTATGGCCTTAATTCCACTCTATCTGACAATAAGCATAATCAGCATAAATTTTCAATTCGTGAACTCTTCCTTCTTGTTAATAATAAGAGCTGCTCTAGAGGTAATAGAGGACAGAGGTTATTTCGCACATCAAGCAAAGTTGATTTTGCTAACTTGCTAAAAACTCTGGAAAGCTTTAAAACTGGCACTAATTTTGTTAAAAATACTTACAAAATTCTCAAGTCCTTCAAGCACTCTGTCCTTAAATGTTTTTTCAAATTCTGGAATGAAACTGCTGACCATGTTGATAAGCATGTTTTTGCTTTGGTTCTGGACATTCTTAAACATATTCTTAAAGATAAAATTTCTCTTAAAGAATTTTCCAGTAATTTTGTTACCATCAGGTTCCTCAATAAAGCCTACGATAATCTCAATGTAAGGAAGCTGTTCTACAATAATGCAATTTTTTTCCCATCCACAGGCACCAGTCTATTGTAAGTTTTAAATATGTTAAGACCTTAGGGTCAATAGTTAAAAACTACAAACTTAACTCTTCGAGCTACATTCCTGTAATTACTTCTTGTTCTTGTGATGAACATAAAGAAACAGTTCACTATGATAAGAATTACAACCATATTATCACCGGAAACTTGAGTTATGTTGAAAATGAAAAGCTTAGGAATTTATTAGAGTATGGCTCTAAATTCAGACCTTCCTTCACAATTTCCAAAGAAAGGATTCTTGAGAGCTTCACTCAAGATGTAAATAAGTACATCGTAAAAACCAGTTTGACGTACAATCAGCCTATTGAGGCCTTCGCAGAATGGAAATATAATATAATCAATAGCTTCACCGGTGAGTTGGCAGGTCTGGATTTTTGTTTCGACAGAAATCTCTTTTTCTCTGGAGAAGCTAAAAGGTCACTCTCCAAACTACAAGACCAATTTATTTTTACCACTACGGATAAAGCTAGCAATAATTTTGCAATTATCTGTAAGAAGTTCTATTTTGAATTGTTAACTATGGAACTCAATAATAGAGTAACATACGAGCCCGTAAGTTATTCTACCAAGCAGTTAGAAAATCGGTTTAAGGCATTCTTCAAAAAACTTAAAATTCCACAAACTAGAAGATATGGGCCTGAATTTCCATTTCTTTTTGCAACGGTTAAGTTTCATAAGGATCCTGTGAAGTTCAGGTTCATAGCTAGTGGAGTAAGGAGTCATAAAAAGAAAATAGATCTTGCTTTTGAAGATGTCTTAAAGAAGGTTTTGAAACACATTAGAAACTGTTCTAACCTGATGTACAGAGATTTTTGGATAATTAATAATAATGCAGAAGTAATTTCTACTATACTCAATGTCTGTCCCCTAGATATTAATAGTTATGATTTTGAAAACCTATATACTAATCTGCCTCTATCAGATATAATCACTACATTTAAGGAGCTGTATGCAGAATTTAAACTTAACCAATTTGTTGATGTAGGAACTTGGAACTCTTATCTCAATTGCTGCATAAAAAATAACCATATCTTATATAATAATACTCTCTATAAGCAAGTGAACGGTATTCCAATGGGAACATCAATGTCCACAAATATCGCTAATCTATTCCTGTTCTTTAAGGAATATAAATTCATTAAAAATCACCCCACCTGCTCAGATAACTACCTTTACACTTTTAGATATATTGATGATCTGCTGTGTATCAATAATTCAGAAGTTATAGAGAGTGATTTTGATAATATCTATCCTAGCTCTCTTAACTTATGTAAAACCAACCACAGTAATCAGGAACTTGAGTTCCTAGACTTAAGCATTAAGCTCAACAGAGGTAACCTATCTATTAGCCTCTTTGATAAAAGAGTTAATTTTCCTTTCAAAGTAATTAAATATCTACACTGGAATAATAACATTTCAACCAAAGTAATTGAGAATGTACTAATTTCTCAGGTCCTAAGAATTTCAAGAATTTGCAGCAACAATTTGGATTTCAATTACCACATTAATATACTATTAGAAAGTTTTCTAGAGAACGAAATTCCTTCTTCTTTCATCAAAAGAACTTTAAGAAAAATTATTCTGAATAATAGAGTAAGGTTGGCAGATCTGCTTTAATTTTCTACACAGTTAATAATATGATTCTGACCAATCAAAGCCGTAAGGAAGTTGGCTAGAGGATGCCTATTAACTACCTAAAGGAACCTTAGTGCTATGGATATGACGGTCCTATTAAAACAAAAATTAAATAATATAAACAAAATCACAAAAAAGCTTAAAAATCTGTTTATAAAAGAAAATAAAAACAAATAAAAAAGAAAACTAGTTATTCATCACTAGGATAGCTATACTAAAAATAGTAAAACCAACATTAAAATTAATAAGATTCTGATTAATCTATAGAAGCTCACTAAGGTGATTTAATACATGCAAAGATTATTAAATAAACTGCTCGTGTATTTTATAATATTTCTCATGTATTCTGGAGAGTTAATTCTGCTCATTCTGATCATACAGATCCACAGTCTTAAGTTTATATATTTTTTTCTCTGGTTAAAATCTCCGCGCGTTGGTTTCTTGCTGTATGAGGAGGCCATCAGCCCCACCCACACTGCCCCCCAGCGTCTAGGGAGTGGCGGAAGGGGTCAGCCATGTTCTCCTCTTGTGTGGAGAAAAGTTTTTGTCACACAAGAGGTAAGCTCTCTTCCTTGTTTTTGGGTTCTAGGTTTTATAAGTTCAATGTTTGTACTTTATGTACCTTTTCTCTGTCGTTTTTTAGCTTTTCAGCTTTTAAGCATTGGTTTGTCTGTTAACATTTTTGCGGGTTATAACTCTTACTTTTCTTTGTAACTTTGAGCGTCTTTTGAGGTACCTAGGAACAGAAGAAGGCTAAGCCTGTTCCTTTTCTATGCGCTGTCTATGCGCTGCTTTTTCAAAGTAGTTAAGTTCTTAATAACTAATTAATTATGCACTTAAAGCACTGCTGAAATACTTTGTACATATTGCAACTAACTGTTTAAGGTATATAACTTTCACAAAGTTTTCTTTAGTTAATATTTATCTTTAACTTATTCTCGTTTTCGTGCTGTCATTAGTTGTAGAGTAGGGGGTTTTAGACTCAAGTTTTCTTTCAAAAATCTGTTCGTTATAAATTAACATTTCCTTTTTTTTAATTGCAATGTAAAATTTGGATTTCTTTTGCATTGTTTTTCAGGTTTAAATTCTCTCTCAAACGAACTTGGAATTTCGTTATAGCTGAAAATCATTTCCATTTATTATGTCACTCTCACAGCTTGAGTTCTCTTTAATCTTCTTCTCTCTGTTTAATAGTAACAGATGAAGAGCATGGGTCGGGCCATGAAGGTTAATGGATGCAAGCGAAATTGTTAACTAGTGCTAGGTCATGCTACTCTACGGAGGACATGACTTATATATATATATTTTTTAACTATTTTAGGTGGGAATGTTACTTGCATCTATGGCCTTGCAGAAACCCATTTCCAACTAGGTCTTTGTGGAAGTGAGAAAATGCAGAGTTTTTGCTGGTCCTTGATAAAGCCAAGGCTCAGTATTCTCGACACCTTCTACATTCAGTTGTTTTATTTTATTTTTTTATCTTTTCTCCTTTTACTCACACAGGTAGATACATAACCTTTTCTATGTTGTATTAGGTGTGAGTCAAAATTATATATGTATTTTTTTGCTTAGGTATCTTCTTTATAGAATGTGTATTCTGAATTTTCAAAACTGCTGCGTTGCGCGTTTTGATTTTCAGGTTATTTTGCACCCTTCGTTTTAAATTTTAAAATTTTTTCCTTAGTCTTCAGTTTTGCTCTTAAGTAACTAATTTCAATTTATTATTTAGCAGCTCATGCGCAAATTCTAGTTGAAATGTTTTATTATTATTATTATTTTTTTTTTATTACTATTTTTTTCACTTGAGGTTTTTTTCTTTTTCTAATTTTTCTTTTTAGTATGTTTTGGATGCAGCTTATTGGAGTGTAGTTTATACTCGAGTTTGGTCTTTTCTTAGACTGCTTATTTCTAAAAAGTTTTTCCTAGTTGGTTTGCTCAGAATTTGTATGTTTTGGCCCAAGTGGAGTTCTAAGGACGATGAAAGGATTGGAGGTCAGCTCAGATATTTTAAATCCTCCCGCTCGGTTAGGCTAGCACCCTTTCCCATAGTGTATGAACTCGCTGGCAAAGGTAATCTAAAGTTATGAAATGACAAACGTTGTTTGACATGTAAATCTGCAGATCCTAACCTGTATTCTTCTGTTGAGGATAATTGCTCCAACAAGTTTTGCAAAGCCTACAATACCATCTATAAGCTCACCTGTACTGTCTGCAACCTTAGCTATATTGGCCAAAGTAAAAATCCTCTTCATCTTAGGATTAATGGTCACAGGTCTCTAGTAAACAAGTTCTCTAATTCAGGAGTGAACCCCTCCACAAACGCCAACCAGTACTCTACCTTTGAATTAGAGCATTTCCATACTCATGGTTTTGACAAAGTGAAAATAGAGGTACTACATATTATTCCTGACCTCTATGCTCGGCTAGAAACTGAATCCCTTGAAATTTTGCAGCATCAGTCTCTTTATCCCTATGGCCTTAATTCCACTCTATCTGACAATAAGCATAATCAGCATAAATTTTCAATTCGTGAACTCTTCCTTCTTGTTAATAATAAGAGCTGCTCTAGAGGTAATAGAGGACAGAGGTTATTTCGCACATCAAGCAAAGTTGATTTTGCTAACTTGCTAAAAACTCTGGAAAGCTTTAAAACTGGCACTAATTTTGTTAAAAATACTTACAAAATTCTCAAGTCCTTCAAGCACTCTGTCCTTAAATGTTTTTTCAAATTCTGGAATGAAACTGCTGACCATGTTGATAAGCATGTTTTTGCTTTGGTTCTGGACATTCTTAAACATATTCTTAAAGATAAAATTTCTCTTAAAGAATTTTCCAGTAATTTTGTTACCATCAGGTTCCTCAATAAAGCCTACGATAATCTCAATGTAAGGAAGCTGTTCTACAATAATGCAATTTTTTTTCCCATCCACAGGCACCAGTCTATTGTAAGTTTTAAATATGTTAAGACCTTAGGGTCAATAGTTAAAAACTACAAACTTAACTCTTCGAGCTACATTCCTGTAATTACTTCTTGTTCTTGTGATGAACATAAAGAAACAGTTCACTATGATAAGAATTACAACCATATTATCACCGGAAACTTGAGTTATGTTGAAAATGAAAAGCTTAGGAATTTATTAGAGTATGGCTCTAAATTCAGACCTTCCTTCACAATTTCCAAAGAAAGGATTCTTGAGAGCTTCACTCAAGATGTAAATAAGTACATCGTAAAAACCAGTTTGACGTACAATCAGCCTATTGAGGCCTTCGCAGAATGGAAATATAATATAATCAATAGCTTCACCGGTGAGTTGGCAGGTCTGGATTTTTGTTTCGACAGAAATCTCTTTTTTTCTCTGGAGAAGCTAAAAGGTCACTCTCCAAACTACAAGACCAATTTATTTTTACCACTACGGATAAAGCTAGCAATAATTTTGCAATTATCTGTAAGAAGTTCTATTTTGAATTGTTAACTATGGAACTCAATAATAGAGTAACATACGAGCCCGTAAGTTATTCTACCAAGCAGTTAGAAAATCGGTTTAAGGCATTCTTCAAAAAACTTAAAATTCCACAAACTAGAAGATATGGGCCTGAATTTCCATTTCTTTTTGCAACGGTTAAGTTTCATAAGGATCCTGTGAAGTTCAGGTTCATAGCTAGTGGAGTAAGGAGTCATAAAAAGAAAATAGATCTTGCTTTTGAAGATGTCTTAAAGAAGGTTTTGAAACACATTAGAAACTGTTCTAACCTGATGTACAGAGATTTTTGGATAATTAATAATAATGCAGAAGTAATTTCTACTATACTCAATGTCTGTCCCCTAGATATTAATAGTTATGATTTTGAAAACCTATATACTAATCTGCCTCTATCAGATATAATCACTACATTTAAGGAGCTGTATGCAGAATTTAAACTTAACCAATTTGTTGATGTAGGAACTTGGAACTCTTATCTCAATTGCTGCATAAAAAATAACCATATCTTATATAATAATACTCTCTATAAGCAAGTGAACGGTATTCCAATGGGAACATCAATGTCCACAAATATCGCTAATCTATTCCTGTTCTTTAAGGAATATAAATTCATTAAAAATCACCCCACCTGCTCAGATAACTACCTTTACACTTTTAGATATATTGATGATCTGCTGTGTATCAATAATTCAGAAGTTATAGAGAGTGATTTTGATAATATCTATCCTAGCTCTCTTAACTTATGTAAAACCAACCACAGTAATCAGGAACTTGAGTTCCTAGACTTAAGCATTAAGCTCAACAGAGGTAACCCATCTATTAGCCTCTTTGATAAAAGAGTTAATTTTCCTTTCAAAGTAATTAAATATCTACACTGGAATAATAACATTTCAACCAAAGTAATTGAGAATGTACTAATTTCTCAGGTCCTAAGAATTTCAAGAATTTGCAGCAACAATTTGGATTTCAATTACCACATTAATATACTATTAGAAAGTTTTCTAGAGAACGAAATTCCTTCTTCTTTCATCAAAAGAACTTTAAGAAAAATTATTCTGAATAATAGAGTAAGGTTGGCAGATCTGCTTTAATTTTCTACACAGTTAATAATATGATTCTGACCAATCAAAGCCGTAAGGAAGTTGGCTAGAGGATGCCTATTAACTACCTAAAGGAACCTTAGTGCTATGGATATGACGGTCCTATTAAAACAAAAAATTAAATAATATAAACAAAATCACAAAAAAGCTTAAAAATCTGTTTATAAAAGAAAATAAAAACAAATAAAAAAGAAAACTAGTTATTCATCACTAGGATAGCTATACTAAAAATAGTAAAACCAACATTAAAATTAATAAGATTCTGATTAATCTATAGAAGCTCACTAAGGTGATTTAATACATGCAAAGATTATTAAATAAACTGCTCGTGTATTTTATAATATTTCTCATGTATTCTGGAGAGTTAATTCTGCTCATTCTGATCATACAGATCCACAGTCTTAAGTTTATATATTTTTTTCTCTGGTTAAAATCTCCGCGCGTTGGTTTCTTGCTGTATGAGGAGGCCATCAGCCCCACCCACACTGCCCCCCAGCGTCTAGGGAGTGGCGGAAGGGGTCAGCCATGTTCTCCTCTTGTGTGGAGAAAAGTTTTTGTCACACAAGAGGTAAGCTCTCTTCCTTGTTTTTGGGTTCTAGGTTTTATAAGTTCAATGTTTGTACTTTATGTACCTTTTCTCTGTCGTTTTTTAGCTTTTCAGCTTTTAAGCATTGGTTTGTCTGTTAACATTTTTGCGGGTTATAACTCTTACTTTTCTTTGTAACTTTGAGCGTCTTTTGAGGTACCTAGGAACAGAAGAAGGCTAAGCCTGTTCCTTTTCTATGCGCTGTCTATGCGCTGCTTTTTCAAAGTAGTTAAGTTCTTAATAACTAATTAATTATGCACTTAAAGCACTGCTGAAATACTTTGTACATATTGCAACTAACTGTTTAAGGTATATAACTTTCACAAAGTTTTCTTTAGTTAATATTTATCTTTAACTTATTCTCGTTTTCGTGCTGTCATAAGTTGTAGAGTAGGGGGTTTTAGACTCAAGTTTTCTTTCAAAAATCTGTTCGTTATAAATTAACATTTCCTTTTTTTTAATTGCAATGTAAAATTTGGATTTCTTTTGCATTGTTTTTCAGGTTTAAATTCTCTCTCAAACGAACTTGGAATTTCGTTATAGCTGAAAATCATTTCCATTTATTATGTCACTCTCACAGCTTGAGTTCTCTTTAATCTTCTTCTCTCTGTTTAATAGTAACAGATGAAGAGCATGGGTCGGGCCATGAAGGTTAATGGATGCAAGCGAAATTGTTAACTAGTGCTAGGTCATGCTACTCTACGGAGGACATGACTTATATATATATATTTTTTAACTATTTTAGGTGGGAATGTTACTTGCATCTATGGCCTTGCAGAAACCCATTTCCAACTAGGTCTTTGTGGAAGTGAGAAAATGCAGAGTTTTTGCTGGTCCTTGATAAAGCCAAGGCTCAGTATTCTCGACACCTTCTACATTCAGTTGTTTTATTTTATTTTTTTATCTTTTCTCCTTTTACTCACACAGGTAGATACATAACCTTTTCTATGTTGTATTAGGTGTGAGTCAAAATTATATATGTATTTTTTTGCTTAGGTATCTTCTTTATAGAATGTGTATTCTGAATTTTCAAAACTGCTGCGTTGCGCGTTTTGATTTTCAGGTTATTTTGCACCCTTCGTTTTAAATTTTAAAATTTTTTCCTTAGTCTTCAGTTTTGCTCTTAAGTAACTAATTTCAATTTATTATTTAGCAGCTCATGCGCAAATTCTAGTTGAAATGTTTTATTATTATTATTATTTTTTTTTATTACTATTTTTTTCACTTGAGGTTTTTTTCTTTTTCTAATTTTTCTTTTTAGTATGTTTTGGATGCAGCTTATTGGAGTGTAGTTTATACTCGAGTTTGGTCTTTTCTTAGACTGCTTATTTCTAAAAAGTTTTTCCTAGTTGGTTTGCTCAGAATTTGTATGTTTTGGCCCAAGTGGAGTTCTAAGGACGATGAAAGGATTGGAGGTCAGCTCAGATATTTTAAATCCTCCCGCTCGGTTAGGCTAGCACCCTTTCCCATAGTGTATGAACTCGCTGGCAAAGGTAATCTAAAGTTATGAAATGACAAACGTTGTTTGACATGTAAATCTGCAGATCCTAACCTGTATTCTTCTGTTGAGGATAATTGCTCCAACAAGTTTTGCAAAGCCTACAATACCATCTATAAGCTCACCTGTACTGTCTGCAACCTTAGCTATATTGGCCAAAGTAAAAATCCTCTTCATCTTAGGATTAATGGTCACAGGTCTCTAGTAAACAAGTTCTCTAATTCAGGAGTGAACCCCTCCACAAACGCCAACCAGTACTCTACCTTTGAATTAGAGCATTTCCATACTCATGGTTTTGACAAAGTGAAAATAGAGGTACTACATATTATTCCTGACCTCTATGCTCGGCTAGAAACTGAATCCCTTGAAATTTTGCAGCATCAGTCTCTTTATCCCTATGGCCTTAATTCCACTCTATCTGACAATAAGCATAATCAGCATAAATTTTCAATTCGTGAACTCTTCCTTCTTGTTAATAATAAGAGCTGCTCTAGAGGTAATAGAGGACAGAGGTTATTTCGCACATCAAGCAAAGTTGATTTTGCTAACTTGCTAAAAACTCTGGAAAGCTTTAAAACTGGCACTAATTTTGTTAAAAATACTTACAAAATTCTCAAGTCCTTCAAGCACTCTGTCCTTAAATGTTTTTTCAAATTCTGGAATGAAACTGCTGACCATGTTGATAAGCATGTCTTTGCTTTGGTTCTGGACATTCTTAAACATATTCTTAAAGATAAAATTTCTCTTAAAGAATTTTCCAGTAATTTTGTTACCATCAGGTTCCTCAATAAAGCCTACGATAATCTCAATGTAAGGAAGCTGTTCTACAATAATGCAATTTTTTTTCCCATCCACAGGCACCAGTCTATTGTAAGTTTTAAATATGTTAAGACCTTAGGGTCAATAGTTAAAAACTACAAACTTAACTCTTCGAGCTACATTCCTGTAATTACTTCTTGTTCTTGTGATGAACATAAAGAAACAGTTCACTATGATAAGAATTACAACCATATTATCACCGGAAACTTGAGTTATGTTGAAAATGAAAAGCTTAGGAATTTATTAGAGTATGGCTCTAAATTCAGACCTTCCTTCACAATTTCCAAAGAAAGGATTCTTGAGAGCTTCACTCAAGATGTAAATAAGTACATCGTAAAAACCAGTTTGACGTACAATCAGCCTATTGAGGCCTTCGCAGAATGGAAATATAATATAATCAATAGCTTCACCGGTGAGTTGGCAGGTCTGGATTTTTGTTTCGACAGAAATCTCTTTTTCTCTGGAGAAGCTAAAAGGTCACTCTCCAAACTACAAGACCAATTTATTTTTACCACTACGGATAAAGCTAGCAATAATTTTGCAATTATCTGTAAGAAGTTCTATTTTGAATTGTTAACTATGGAACTCAATAATAGAGTAACATACGAGCCCGTAAGTTATTCTACCAAGCAGTTAGAAAATCGGTTTAAGGCATTCTTCAAAAAACTTAAAATTCCACAAACTAGAAGATATGGGCCTGAATTTCCATTTCTTTTTGCAACGGTTAAGTTTCATAAGGATCCTGTGAAGTTCAGGTTCATAGCTAGTGGAGTAAGGAGTCATAAAAAGAAAATAGATCTTGCTTTTGAAGATGTCTTAAAGAAGGTTTTGAAACACATTAGAAACTGTTCTAACCTGATGTACAGAGATTTTTGGATAATTAATAATAATGCAGAAGTAATTTCTACTATACTCAATGTCTGTCCCCTAGATATTAATAGTTATGATTTTGAAAACCTATATACTAATCTGCCTCTATCAGATATAATCACTACATTTAAGGAGCTGTATGCAGAATTTAAACTTAACCAATTTGTTGATGTAGGAACTTGGAACTCTTATCTCAATTGCTGCATAAAAAATAACCATATCTTATATAATAATACTCTCTATAAGCAAGTGAACGGTATTCAAATGGGAACATCAATGTCCACAAATATCGCTAATCTATTCCTGTTCTTTAAGGAATATAAATTCATTAAAAATCACCCCACCTGCTCAGATAACTACCTTTACACTTTTAGATATATTGATGATCTGCTGTGTATCAATAATTCAGAAGTTATAGAGAGTGATTTTGATAATATCTATCCTAGCTCTCTTAACTTATGTAAAACCAACCACAGTAATCAGGAACTTGAGTTCCTAGACTTAAGCATTAAGCTCAACAGAGGTAACCCATCTATTAGCCTCTTTGATAAAAGAGTTAATTTTCCTTTCAAAGTAATTAAATATCTACACTGGAATAATAACATTTCAACCAAAGTAATTGAGAATGTACTAATTTCTCAGGTCCTAAGAATTTCAAGAATTTGCAGCAACAATTTGGATTTCAATTACCACATTAATATACTATTAGAAAGTTTTCTAGAGAACGAAATTCCTTCTTCTTTCATCAAAAGAACTTTAAGAAAAATTATTCTGAATAATAGAGTAAGGTTGGCAGATCTGCTTTAATTTTCTACACAGTTAATAATATGATTCTGACCAATCAAAGCCGTAAGGAAGTTGGCTAGAGGATGCCTATTAACTACCTAAAGGAACCTTAGTGCTATGGATATGACGGTCCTATTAAAACAAAAAATTAAATAATATAAACAAAATCACAAAAAAAGCTTAAAAATCTGTTTATAAAAGAAAATAAAAACAAATAAAAAAGAAAACTAGTTATTCATCACTAGGATAGCTATACTAAAAATAGTAAAACCAACATTAAAATTAATAAGATTCTGATTAATCTATAGAAGCTCACTAAGGTGATTTAATACATGCAAAGATTATTAAATAAACTGCTCGTGTATTTTATAATATTTCTCATGTATTCTGGAGAGTTAATTCTGCTCATTCTGATCATACAGATCCACAGTCTTAAGTTTATATATTTTTTTCTCTGGTTAAAATCTCCGCGCGTTGGTTTCTTGCTGTATGAGGAGGCCATCAGCCCCACCCACACTGCCCCCCAGCGTCTAGGGAGTGGCGGAAGGGGTCAGCCATGTTCTCCTCTTGTGTGGAGAAAAGTTTTTGTCACACAAGAGGTAAGCTCTCTTCCTTGTTTTTGGGTTCTAGGTTTTATAAGTTCAATGTTTGTACTTTATGTACCTTTTCTCTGTCGTTTTTTAGCTTTTCAGCTTTTAAGCATTGGTTTGTCTGTTAACATTTTTGCGGGTTATAACTCTTACTTTTCTTTGTAACTTTGAGCGTCTTTTGAGGTACCTAGGAACAGAAGAAGGCTAAGCCTGTTCCTTTTCTATGCGCTGCTTTTTCAAAGTAGTTAAGTTCTTAATAACTAATTAATTATGCACTTAAAGCACTGCTGAAATACTTTGTACATATTGCAACTAACTGTTTAAGGTATATAACTTTCACAAAGTTTTCTTTAGTTAATATTTATCTTTAACTTATTCTCGTTTTCGTGCTGTCATAAGTTGTAGAGTAGGGGGTTTTAGACTCAAGTTTTCTTTCAAAAATCTGTTCGTTATAAATTAACATTTCCTTTTTTTTTAATTGCAATGTAAAATTTGGATTTCTTTTGCATTGTTTTTCAGGTTTAAATTCTCTCTCAAACGAACTTGGAATTTCGTTATAGCTGAAAATCATTTCCATTTATTATGTCACTCTCACAGCTTGAGTTCTCTTTAATCTTCTTCTCTCTGTTTAATAGTAACAGATGAAGAGCATGGGTCGGGCCATGAAGGTTAATGGATGCAAGCGAAATTGTTAACTAGTGCTAGGTCATGCTACTCTACGGAGGACATGACTTATATATATATATTTTTTAACTATTTTAGGTGGGAATGTTACTTGCATCTATGGCCTTGCAGAAACCCATTTCCAACTAGGTCTTTGTGGAAGTGAGAAAATGCAGAGTTTTTGCTGGTCCTTGATAAAGCCAAGGCTCAGTATTCTCGACACCTTCTACATTCAGTTGTTTTATTTTATTTTTTTATCTTTTCTCCTTTTACTCACACAGGTAGATACATAACCTTTTCTATGTTGTATTAGGTGTGAGTCAAAATTATATATGTATTTTTTTGCTTAGGTATCTTCTTTATAGAATGTGTATTCTGAATTTTCAAAACTGCTGCGTTGCGCGTTTTGATTTTCAGGTTATTTTGCACCCTTCGTTTTAAATTTTAAAATTTTTTCCTTAGTCTTCAGTTTTGCTCTTAAGTAACTAATTTCAATTTATTATTTAGCAGCTCATGCGCAAATTCTAGTTGAAATGTTTTATTATTATTATTATTTTTTTTATTACTATTTTTTTCACTTGAGGTTTTTTTCTTTTTCTAATTTTTCTTTTTAGTATGTTTTGGATGCAGCTTATTGGAGTGTAGTTTATACTCGAGTTTGGTCTTTTCTTAGACTGCTTATTTCTAAAAAGTTTTTCCTAGTTGGTTTGCTCAGAATTTGTATGTTTTGGCCCAAGTGGAGTTCTAAGGACGATGAAAGGATTGGAGGTCAGCTCAGATATTTTAAATCCTCCCGCTCGGTTAGGCTAGCACCCTTTCCCATAGTGTATGAACTCGCTGGCAAAGGTAATCTAAAGTTATGAAATGACAAACGTTGTTTGACATGTAAATCTGCAGATCCTAACCTGTATTCTTCTGTTGAGGATAATTGCTCCAACAAGTTTTGCAAAGCCTACAATACCATCTATAAGCTCACCTGTACTGTCTGCAACCTTAGCTATATTGGCCAAAGTAAAAATCCTCTTCATCTTAGGATTAATGGTCACAGGTCTCTAGTAAACAAGTTCTCTAATTCAGGAGTGAACCCTCCACAAACGCCAACCAGTACTCTACCTTTGAATTAGAGCATTTCCATACTCATGGTTTTGACAAAGTGAAAATAGAGGTACTACATATTATTCCTGACCTCTATGCTCGGCTAGAAACTGAATCCCTTGAAATTTTGCAGCATCAGTCTCTTTATCCCTATGGCCTTAATTCCACTCTATCTGACAATAAGCATAATCAGCATAAATTTTCAATTCGTGAACTCTTCCTTCTTGTTAATAATAAGAGCTGCTCTAGAGGTAATAGAGGACAGAGGTTATTTCGCACATCAAGCAAAGTTGATTTTGCTAACTTGCTAAAAACTCTGGAAAGCTTTAAAACTGGCACTAATTTTGTTAAAAATACTTACAAAATTCTCAAGTCCTTCAAGCACTCTGTCCTTAAATGTTTTTTCAAATTCTGGAATGAAACTGCTGACCATGTTGATAAGCATGTTTTTGCTTTGGTTCTGGACATTCTTAAACATATTCTTAAAGATAAAATTTCTCTTAAAGAATTTTCCAGTAATTTTGTTACCATCAGGTTCCTCAATAAAGCCTACGATAATCTCAATGTAAGGAAGCTGTTCTACAATAATGCAATTTTTTTTCCCATCCACAGGCACCAGTCTATTGTAAGTTTTAAATATGTTAAGACCTTAGGGTCAATAGTTAAAAACTACAAACTTAACTCTTCGAGCTACATTCCTGTAATTACTTCTTGTTCTTGTGATGAGCATAAAGAAACAGTTCACTATGATAAGAATTACAACCATATTATCACCGGAAACTTGAGTTATGTTGAAAATGAAAAGCTTAGGAATTTATTAGAGTATGGCTCTAAATTCAGACCTTCCTTCACAATTTCCAAAGAAAGGATTCTTGAGAGCTTCACTCAAGATGTAAATAAGTACATCGTAAAAACCAGTTTGACGTACAATCAGCCTATTGAGGCCTTCGCAGAATGGAAATATAATATAATCAATAGCTTCACCGGTGAGTTGGCAGGTCTGGATTTTTGTTTCGACAGAAATCTCTTTTTCTCTGGAGAAGCTAAAAGGTCACTCTCCAAACTACAAGACCAATTTATTTTTACCACTACGGATAAAGCTAGCAATAATTTTGCAATTATCTGTAAGAAGTTCTATTTTGAATTGTTAACTATGGAACTCAATAATAGAGTAACATACGAGCCCGTAAGTTATTCTACCAAGCAGTTAGAAAATCGGTTTAAGGCATTCTTCAAAAAACTTAAAATTCCACAAACTAGAAGATATGGGCCTGAATTTCCATTTCTTTTTGCAACGGTTAAGTTTCATAAGGATCCTGTGAAGTTCAGGTTCATAGCTAGTGGAGTAAGGAGTCATAAAAAGAAAATAGATCTTGCTTTTGAAGATGTCTTAAAGAAGGTTTTGAAACACATTAGAAACTGTTCTAACCTGATGTACAGAGATTTTTGGATAATTAATAATAATGCAGAAGTAATTTCTACTATACTCAATGTCTGTCCCCTAGATATTAATAGTTATGATTTTGAAAACCTATATACTAATCTGCCTCTATCAGATATAATCACTACATTTAAGGAGCTGTATGCAGAATTTAAACTTAACCAATTTGTTGATGTAGGAACTTGGAACTCTTATCTCAATTGCTGCATAAAAAATAACCATATCTTATATAATAATACTCTCTATAAGCAAGTGAACGGTATTCCAATGGGAACATCAATGTCCACAAATATCGCTAATCTATTCCTGTTCTTTAAGGAATATAAATTCATTAAAAATCACCCCACCTGCTCAGATAACTACCTTTACACTTTTAGATATATTGATGATCTGCTGTGTATCAATAATTCAGAAGTTATAGAGAGTGATTTTGATAATATCTATCCTAGCTCTCTTAACTTATGTAAAACCAACCACAGTAATCAGGAACTTGAGTTCCTAGACTTAAGCATTAAGCTCAACAGAGGTAACCCATCTATTAGCCTCTTTGATAAAAGAGTTAATTTTCCTTTCAAAGTAATTAAATATCTACACTGGAATAATAACATTTCAACCAAAGTAATTGAGAATGTACTAATTTCTCAGGTCCTAAGAATTTCAAGAATTTGCAGCAACAATTTGGATTTCAATTACCACATTAATATACTATTAGAAAGTTTTCTAGAGAACGAAATTCCTTCTTCTTTCATCAAAAGAACTTTAAGAAAAATTATTCTGAATAATAGAGTAAGGTTGGCAGATCTGCTTTAATTTTCTACACAGTTAATAATATGATTCTGACCAATCAAAGCCGTAAGGAAGTTGGCTAGAGGATGCCTATTAACTACCTAAAGGAACCTTAGTGCTATGGATATGACGGTCCTATTAAAACAAAAAATTAAATAATATAAACAAAATCACAAAAAAAGCTTAAAAATCTGTTTATAAAAGAAAATAAAAACAAATAAAAAAGAAAACTAGTTATTCATCACTAGGATAGCTATACTAAAAATAGTAAAACCAACATTAAAATTAATAAGATTCTGATTAATCTATAGAAGCTCACTAAGGTGATTTAATACATGCAAAGATTATTAAATAAACTGCTCGTGTATTTTATAATATTTCTCATGTATTCTGGAGAGTTAATTCTGCTCATTCTGATCATACAGATCCACAGTCTTAAGTTTATATATTTTTTTCTCTGGTTAAAATCTCCGCGCGTTGGTTTCTTGCTGTATGAGGAGGCCATCAGCCCCACCCACACTGCCCCCCAGCGTCTAGGGAGTGGCGGAAGGGGTCAGCCATGTTCTCCTCTTGTGTGGAGAAAAGTTTTTGTCACACAAGAGGTAAGCTCTCTTCCTTGTTTTTGGGTTCTAGGTTTTATAAGTTCAATGTTTGTACTTTATGTACCTTTTCTCTGTCGTTTTTTAGCTTTTCAGCTTTTAAGCATTGGTTTGTCTGTTAACATTTTTGCGGGTTATAACTCTTACTTTTCTTTGTAACTTTGAGCGTCTTTTGAGGTACCTAGGAACAGAAGAAGGCTAAGCCTGTTCCTTTTCTATGCGCTGTCTATGCGCTGCTTTTTCAAAGTAGTTAAGTTCTTAATAACTAATTAATTATGCACTTAAAGCACTGCTGAAATACTTTGTACATATTGCAACTAACTGTTTAAGGTATATAACTTTCACAAAGTTTTCTTTAGTTAATATTTATCTTTAACTTATTCTCGTTTTCGTGCTGTCATAAGTTGTAGAGTAGGGGGTTTTAGACTCAAGTTTTCTTTCAAAAATCTGTTCGTTATAAATTAACATTTCCTTTTTTTTAATTGCAATGTAAAATTTGGATTTCTTTTGCATTGTTTTTCAGGTTTAAATTCTCTCTCAAACGAACTTGGAATTTCGTTATAGCTGAAAATCATTTCCATTTATTATGTCACTCTCACAGCTTGAGTTCTCTTTAATCTTCTTCTCTCTGTTTAATAGTAACAGATGAAGAGCATGGGTCGGGCCATGAAGGTTAATGGATGCAAGCGAAATTGTTAACTAGTGCTAGGTCATGCTACTCTACGGAGGACATGACTTATATATATATATTTTTTAACTATTTTAGGTGGGAATGTTACTTGCATCTATGGCCTTGCAGAAACCCATTTCCAACTAGGTCTTTGTGGAAGTGAGAAAATGCAGAGTTTTTGCTGGTCCTTGATAAAGCCAAGGCTCAGTATTCTCGACACCTTCTACATTCAGTTGTTTTATTTTATTTTTTTATCTTTTCTCCTTTTTACTCACACAGGTAGATACATAACCTTTTCTATGTTGTATTAGGTGTGAGTCAAAATTATATATGTATTTTTTTGCTTAGGTATCTTCTTTATAGAATCATTGTCAACCATATATATATATATATATATCATCATCATCATTGTAAACCATTTTCATTACCAATATACACTGAAGTGCCAAAAAAAGCGATGGCCTCTGATCATTCGTCCGAATGGGGTCCGGGTTCGAATCCCGGTGAGGCATGGATGTTGTGTTTGTCTTACGGCACTGGCTCTCTCCCTTCCCTGGAACCAGTGACCCTAAATTAGGGACGGGTGACTGCTTATAGCCCATTGAGTTGCTCACGGTGGTCGTTAAACCTCCAATCAAAAAAAAAAAAAAAAAGTGCCAAAAAAAAAAAAAAAAAAAAACTGGTACAGACGAGCTTATGCAAAATACATAGCAACGCCACCTATCCGCGTACTCGGTTGCGTCCGCCAGTGCGTATATAAAGCGATAAAATCCTTGCCAGCTGTCAGAGCTGTTTTCGGCAAGAGAATGACAAGTAATAACGATTTAAGCGATTCTCAACGCGGTGTTATACACTGGTGTGCAAAAGTTAAGGGCGAAGAGGAGAAATTAGCATAACAGCGGAACGAGCAGGCTGAACGGACAGAAAGCCCACTCAGGAGATAGACTAGGGTCCGATACGGTAAGGCATGCGCATATTTCCAGCATGACGTGGGGGAGGGGAGTGTCGGAAGGGTATGAAGCACACGTCCGGTGTACGCTCAGCAATTTGGTGAAAGCTATTGCACGGTGTACATCGGTTTGAACGACGTCGATTTGCTGCCACCGTGTGATATAGCCAACAGGCAATCCAGTAGACGACATCTGGATGACTTTACCCGAGGTCGCGTTATTGGGAAGTTGGAAGAAGGTCGTAGTGTGGCCGAGGAGTTCGGGATCGCTCACAGCATTGTTTCACGAGCTCGTAGAGCATTTCAAACGACAGGAACAGCTGTCCGAGGGTTTTGCAGTGGTCGTCCACGAGCAACCACGGCGGCGGACGACCGGCATATTGTCCTATAGGCGAGAAGAGACAGACGGCAGATAGCGGGAGAAATCGCAAGGCACATGCAACAGACAACTGGACGTCAGTTATCGCGATTTACCGTAGCCAGGAGGCTGCACAAAGGTGGTCTATTTGCACGACGACCAGTACGGTGTGTGCCATTAACGCCTGCTCATCGGAGACGGTGGTTTCTGTGGTGCCAAGAACACGAGAACTGGACACATCAGCAATGGGGTCGAGTTCTCTTTACGGATGAGAGCCGATTTAGTCTGACGAGCGATTCTTGACGTATACGCATCTGGAGAGAGCAGGGAACACGCAATCACATCTCCAACATCATTGAAAGGGACCGGTTTGGACGTGGCGGAGTTCTCGTTTGGGGCGGTATCATGCTTGGTAGCCGTACTGACCTCCACATCTTCCAAGGAGGTTCAGTCACTAGTGTCCGCTATTGTACCGAAGTTCTCCTGCCTCACGTGCGTCTGTTTAGAGGTTCTGTGGGTCCCGAATTCCTCTTCATGGACGACAACGCTACACCTCATCGTACAGTGGCTGTCGCAAAGCTGTTGGAGAGTGAAGATATTCAACGCATGGATTGGCCCGCATGGTCCCCGGACCTTAATCCAATCGAACACGTGTAGGACCTTCTCGGGAGACGCTTGGCAGCACGTCCCCAACCGCTAGCTGCGATTGGCGCTACAAGAGGAATGGGCCGCAACAGCTCCTTGACAACCTCGTCCTCAGGATTTACGTTGTAAATGCTGCAACGCAGTCAGGGGTGATCATATCCCCTACTAAAGACTGGATTTTCTTGGCAGCCGCTTTTTACATGGACGTTTCTGCCTTCTGGCCAGTTGTGCTCGAAGCTACCTTTTCACTAAAGTGCCTTTGTATCCTTTGGATTCCTTGTTTGGACGGCTGTACTCACTTGTCCCATATTCTTACATCTTAAGAATCTTATGGTATGATTTAAGTCGATGTGGAGCACTTCTTCACGACGTTACATTCGAAAAACCGTCTCGTCCTTAATTTTTGCACGCCAGTGTAGTTGGCGCTCGTGAGATGGGCCTTAGTATTTTGGAGGTAGAAACGAAGTTCGGATTTTCACGGACGACCATTGTAAGAGTGTACCGTGACTTAGAGAATTTCGGCAAAACCTCCAACCTACGATACCTGTGTGGCCGCAAAAGACATTGGGTGAACGTGACCATCGTCGGCTGTCAAGAATCGTTTCACGCGATAGGCGTGCAAAACTCTTGCAGGTATCGTAATTCAATGCTGGAGCCTCAACAAGCATCAGCGTCCGGACTGTGCAACGTACCTTGCATGATATGGGCTTTGGGAGCCGACGCCCAACTCGAGTCTCCTTGATGGGTTCACGACACAGAGTTATGCGCCTCGCTTGGGCACGGCAACACCGCTACTGGACACTTGATGACTGGAAAGAAGTAGCCTGGTCGGACGTGGCGCGTTTCCAACTGCATCGGGCAGATGGAAGGATTCGTGTGTGTGGCGCAAACCCCATGAGCCATGGATCCCGCCTGTCAACAGTGAACTGTACCTTCTGGTAGGGGGTCCGTAATGGTATGGGGTGTGTTTAGCTGGACTTCACTGGGAACCCTGGTACGTCTACAAACGTCTGTGACCGGCGAACGCTATGTGCGCATCCTTTCTGACGAGGTATGCCCGTTCATGTCCTGCATTCATGCTGATGGGTTGGGCCTGTTCCAACAGACACCACACAAGTGTCGGGACGCCATATTATGGTTCGAGGAGCATTCATCTGAGTTTGGGGTGTTGCCATTCCCACCCAAGTCCCCAGATCTAAACATGATAGAACCCATTTGGGATGCCATGCAACGCGCTATCAAACACAGGAATCATACACCCGAATTGTGGAACGCTCTGCAGGAAGTATGGTGTGCATTGCCTACAGCATATTTTCAGAAGCTAGTGGAGTCCATGCCCAGTCGTATTTCTGCAGTCCTGCGCTCCCGTGGGAGACCTACCAAGTATTAGACTGGTGTACCAGTTTTTCTGGCACTTCAGTGTATGTATCATAATCATCATCATCATCATCATTGTCAACCATTATCAATCCACTGCTGGACGAAGGTCTCCCCAAGTTTCCTCCACAACGGTCTGTCTTGTGCCAGTCTCCTCCATGTCACTCCCGCATACTTTCGAATTTCATCCACCCATCTTCCATGTGGTCTTCTTCTGGGTCTTTTCCTGTCCCTTGGAATCCAATCTAAAATTTCGGCTGTCCATCGATGGTCTGTTCTTCTGGCAGTATGTCCAGCCCATTGCCATTTCAGGGATTTAACTCTGATCATGATGTCTTCCACTCTTGTCATTTTTCGGATCCACGTGTTCCTCTTCTTATCTCTCCTGGTTACACCAAGCATGCACCTCTCCATGCTGCTTTGAGTTGTCTGCAGCCTTTGTATGTCTCTTTTAGCTAAGGTCCACGTCTCTGCACCATACGTAAGCACTGGAAGGATGCATTGATCAAACACTTTTCTTTTAAGACATAATGGCATATTGCTCTTGAAAATTATGCTGTTTCTTCCAAAAGCTCTCCAGGCAAGTTTTGTACGCCGATTAATTTCTTCACCAATGTGACCCTCACTTGATATCTGCTGTCCAAGATAAACGTACGTGTCTGTTATCTCCAGCTTTTCTCCATCAATCGATAAATCTTCATTTCTTGTAAAAGCATTGAACATCACTTTTGTCTTCTGTAAGTTCATTTTTAATCCCACTTCTTTACTCTTGTCAGCAAGTTCCTGGATCATACTCTGTAGCTCTGATGGGGTAGTTGCAAAAATGACTATGTCATCAGAAAAACGAAGGTGGGTTAGATAATCTCCATTAATCTTTATGCCTTTGTTTTCCCAGTTCAGTGATTGAAAGACATTTTCCAATGTGGCATTAAAGAGCTTCGGAGATATGGTGTCACCTTGTCTCACTCCTTTTCCAATTTTTATGTGTGTTGTATTTTCAAATAGCAGAATCTTTGCACTTGCATTTTCATAGATGTTATTAATAATATTAGTGTATGCATCTTCAATACCGCAGGATTTCAGAGCCATTGCAACTGCTGATGGTTTCACCGAATCAAAGGCTTTTTCATAATCGATAAAAGCCATGCACAATGGAAGTTCATATTCCCTCGCTCTTTCAATTAGTTCTCTCAGTACGTGGATATGATCTATTGTGCTGTAGCCACTCCTGAATCCAGCTTGTTCTCTCGGTTGAGCCATGTTCAGTGTTACCTTCAAGCGGTGTGAAAGAACTTTAGTGAAGATTTTATAAACCACTGATAGGAGGCTGATAGGATCCACTGCTAAACGAAGGTCTCCCTAAGCTTCTTCCACAATTTTCTGTCTTGAGCCTATCTCCTTCATGTTACTCCGACATGCTTTTAAATTTCATCCACCCATCTCCTATGGTGTCTTCTGGGTCTTTTTCTGTAACACCTAAACTATGATTTATCTCCGGGGCTCCAAATGTCTTTACCAGAAGAGAGGTCTGGGGTTCCTGAGTTGTTTTATTTTATGTCATTTGTGTCGAATCATGAAAGTGGGTTGCTTATGGTTAATTATATGTTTATTTCTACTACGTCTAATTCCTACAGCAGGGCGCGGTGTTGATGTAGTCTAATAACATAAGTGTGCTTTACTTCTTTTTACTGTTACATACAGGGTGATTCAGAGCTCATGGGACAAACTTCAAGGGGTGGTAGAGCACACTGCAACAAACATTTTTTGTATAGGAATGTATGGGCGCAAGTGCCGCGTTGAGGCACAGACACAAGAAATAGACATGAAAGGAAACATTAATTGTGTACTTACAGCATCGTTGACAAGTGCTTCTTTACAGCAATGTTTACAATAATTGCTCAAAATGGCGTCCACCAACAATATATATATATATATATGTATAATATCAACCATTATCAATCCATATATATATATATATATATATATACACTGGTGTGCAAAAATTAAGAACAAAGAGGAGAAATTAGCATAACAGCGGAACGAGCAGGCAGAACGGACCGAAAGACCACTCAGGAGATAGACTAGGGTCCGATACGGTAGGGCATGCGCATATATCCAGCATGATGTGGGGGGGGGAGAGTGTCGGAGCGCTGAGCGTCCACCGCACTCCGGCGGTGGACGCTCAGCAATTCGGTGAAAGCTATTTCACGGTGTACATCGGTTTGAACGACGTCGAGTTGCTGCCACCGTGTGATATGGCCAACAAGCAATCCGATAGACGACATCTGGATGACTTTACCCGAGGTCGGGTCATTGGGAAGTTGGAAGAAGGTCGAAGTAAGACTAGTGTGGCCGAGGAGTTCGGGATCGCTCATAGCATCGTTTCACGAGCTTGGAAAGCATTTCAAACGACAGGAACAGCTGTCCAAGAGTTTAGCAGTGGTCGTCCACGAGCAACCGCGACGTCGGACGACCGGTATATTGTCCTACAGGCGAGGATAGACGGCAGACAGCGGGAGAAATTGCAAGGTACATGCAACAGACAACTGGACATCCGTTATCGCGTTTTACCGTGGCCAGGAGGCTGCACAAAAGTGGTGTTTTTGCACGACGATCATTACGGTGTGTGCCATTAACGCCTGCTCATCTGAAACGGTGGTTTCTGTAGTTCCAGGAACACAAGAACTGGATACATCCGCAATGGGGTCGAGTTTCCTTTACGGATGAGAGCCGATTTAGTCTGACGAGCGATTCTTGACGTATACACATCTGGAGAGAGCAGGGAATACGCAATCACACCTCCAACATCATCGAAAGGGACCGGTTTGGAGGTGGCGGAGTTCTCGTTTGGGGCGGTATCATGCTTGGTAGTCGTACTGACCTCCACATCTTCCAAGGAGGTTCAGTCACTTGTGACCGCTATTGTACTGAGGTCCTGCCTCACGTGTGTCTGTTGAGAGGTGCTGTGGGTCCTGAGTTCATCTTAATGGACGACAACGCTTCACCTCATCGTACAGTGGCTGTTGGAGAGTGAAGATATTCAACGCATGGATTTTCCCGCAAGGTCCCCGGACCTAAATCCAATCTAACACGTGTAGGACCTTCTCGGGAGACGCTTGGCAGCACGTCACCAGCCGCCAGCAACGATTCCGCAGTTGCGATTGGCGCTACAAGAGGAATGGGCCGCGATGGCTTAACAGCTCCTTGACAACCTCGTCCTCAGCATGGACAGACGTTGTAAATCCTGCAACGCAGTCAAGGGTGATCATATCCCCTACTAAAGATTAGATTTTTCTTGTCAGCCGCCTGTCACATGGACGTTCCTGTCTTCTGTCCAGTTGTACTCGAAGCTACCTTTTCAATAAAGCGACTTTGTATCCTTTGGATTTCTTGTTTGGACGGTTTTGCTCACTTGTCCCATATTCTTACATTTTGGGGATCTTATGGTATGATTTGAGTCGATGTGGAGCACTTCTGAACGACGTTGCATTCCAAAAGCCGTATCGTGCTTAATTTTCGCACGCCAGTGTATATAAGATGGGTGGATGAAATTTGAAAGTATTGGGAGCCGCGGATGGCTTAGTAAGGTTAGCAGAGTCAGACTATCAATGCAAGATCCTCAGGTTCGATCCTGGGCTGATCTTTCAGAGATGGTGTGATTTCCTAACAATCGCTGAATATCCGCCGTGCATCGGACGAGCACGTTAAGTGACGGCCCCCAGGCTGGATCCACTGGTTAAATGGGTATCCTTTCCTATACCCCTTTGAAATGCTCTCACCCCTCTATGTGCAACATCGTACTTGTACGGTGGCGCCATCTACTATACTTTAATCTCACTACAAACTGTTCTGTCAAAGCCGCTAGACTTGCTCTCATTGTTTCTGTGTCCTGCCCAGAAGGCGAACTCGCTGTAGCTGGCTATAGGACCTAAAATCTACTCACTGTGGACGGAAGTCCTGCAAGAAAATGACTCATACTCGAAAGTATGCGGGAGTAACATGGAGGAGACTGGCACAAGACAGACTGTTGTGGAAGAGGCTTGGAGAGACCTTCGTCCAGCAGCGGATTGATAATGGTTGACAATGATGATGGTATAATACCAATAATTATCAATCTACTGCTGGATGAAAGCCTCCCCAAGTTTCTTCCACAATTGCCTGGCTTGAGCCTGTCTCCTCCATGTCACTCCGGCATGCTTTCGAATTTCATCCATTCATCTCCAATGTAGTCTTTTTCTAGGTCTTATATATATATCATCATCATCATCATCATCATCGTCAACCATTATCAATCCACTGCTGGACGAAGGTCTCCCCAAGTTTCCTCCACAACGGTCTGTCTTGTGCCAGTCTCCTCCATGTCACTCCCGCATACTTTCGAATTTCATCCACCCATCTTCCATGTGGTCTTCTTCTGGGTCTTTTCCTGTCCCTTGGAATCCAATCTAAAATTTCGGCTGTCCATCGATGGTCTGTTCTTCTGGCAGTATCTCCAGCCCATTGCCATTTCAGGGATTTAACTCTGATCATGATGTCTTCCACTCTTGTCATTTTTCGGATCCACGTGTTCCTCTTCTTATCTCTCCTGGTTACACCAAGCATGCACCTCTCCATGCTGCTTTGAGTTGTCTGCAGCCTTTGTATGTCTCTTTTAGCTAAGGTCCACGTCTCTGCACCATACGTAAGCACTGGAAGGATGCATTGATCAAACACTTTTCTTTTAAGACATAATGGCATATTGCTCTTGAAAATTATGCTGTTTCTTCCAAAAGCTCTCCAGGCAAGTTTTGTACGCCGATTAATTTCTTCACCAATGTGACCCTCACTTGATATCTGCTGTCCAAGATAAACATATGTGTCTGTTATCTCCAGCTTTTCTCCATCAATCGATAAATCTTCATTTCTTGTAAAAGCATTGAACATCACTTTTGTCTTCTGAAAGATCATTTTTAATCCCACTTCTTTACTCTTGTCAGCAAGTTCCTGGATCATACTCTGTAGCTCTGATGGGGTAGTTGCAAAAATGACTATGTCATCAGCAAAACGAAGGTGGGTTAGATAATCTCCATTAATCTTTATACCTTTGTTTTCCCAGTTCAGTGATTGAAAGACATTTTCCAATGTGGCATTAAAGAGCTTCGGAGATATGGTGTCACCTTGTCTCACTCCTTTTCCAATTTTTATGTGTGTTGTATTTTCAAACAGCCGAATCTTTGCACTTGCATTTTCATAGATGTTATTAATAATATTAATGTATACATCTTCAATACCGCAGGATTTCAGAGCCATTGCAACTGCTGATGGTTTCACCGAATCAAAGGCTTTTTCATAATCGATAAAAGCCATGCACAATGGAAGTTCATATTCCCTCGCTCTTTCAATTAGTTCTCTCAGTACGTGGATATGATCTATTGTGCTGTAGCCACTCCTGAATCCAGCTTGTTCTCTCGGTTGAGCCATGTCCAGTGTCCCCTTCAAGCGGTGTGAAAGAACTTTAGTGAAGATTTTATAAACCACTGATAGGAGGCTGATAGGTCTGTAGTTCCTGAGATCCTCAATGTCACCTTTTTTATGTAGCAAGATAATTGTAGCGTTGTTCCAATCCTCAGGAATCTTCCCTTCATTAAGGCATCGAGTGAAAATTTGGGCGAGTACTGTTTCGATTTCTCCACTTGCTTCTTGTATGATGTCTACAGTAATTCCATCTTCTCCTGGAGCTTTTCCCCGCTTCATGTTCTTGATTGCATGTGCAACTTCTGCTGGAAGGACTGGAGGAACTCTGGTACTGGTATCTTTCATGATGTCTGGAGTGCATGTATCATCCCTTTCATATAATTTGGAGTAGAAATCTTTCACTCTTGTCAAAATTTCGCCTCTATTTCTTGTTACAGAACCATCTTCTTTTCTCAGTGCCATAATCTGTTTTTCTCTTACTGAGATGTCCCTTTGCTATCTTTAGGCTTTGGTTGTTTTCAATTGCTTTCCTTACTAGTTCACAGTTGAATTTCCTTACGTCTTCAGTGATACTTTTTCGTACTGTCTTGCATAGCTCTATATATTCCACTTTGGATATATATATATATATACATTTCTGAAGTTAACAGAAAAGTAACCAAAGCTCTTATGGAAACAGCAACAAAATTAGCTGGGTCTAAGAACAAATTGCATGTGAACAAATTATCAGGAAAAACCAAAATGTTGATGCAAAAAAGAAGAGAGATAAGGACAACTAAAGAAGATGTGACTTCCAAAGTGGAATATATAGAGCTATGCAAGACAGTACGAAAAAGTATCACTGAAGACGTAAGGAAATTCAACTGTGAACTAGTAAGGAAAGCAATTGAAAACAACCAAAGCCTAAAGATAGCAAAGGGACATCTCAGTAAGGGAAAAAAACGGATTATGGCACTGAGAAAAGAAGATCGTTCTGTAACAAGAAATAGAGGCGAAATTTTGACAAGAGTGAAAGATTTCTACTCCAAATTATATGAAAGGGATGATACATGTACTCCAGGCATCATGAAAGGTACCAGAGTTCTTCCAGTCCTTCCAGCAGAAGTTGCACATGCAATCAAGAACATGAAGCGGGGAAAAGCTCCAGGAGAAGATGGAATTACTGTAGACATCATACAAGAAGCAAGTGGAGAAATCGAAACAGTACTCGCCCAAATTTTCACTCGATGCCTTAATGAAGGGAAAATTCCTGAGGATTGGAACAACGCTACAATGATCTTGCTACATAAAAAAGGTGACATTGAGGATCTCAGGAACTACAGACCTATCAGCCTCCTATCAGTGGTTTATAAAATCTTCACTAAAGTTCTTTCACACCGCTTGAAGGTAACACTGGACATGGCTCAACCGAGAGAACAAGCTGGATTCAGGAGTGGCTACAGCACAATAGATCATATCCACGTACTGAGAGAACTAATTGAAAGAGCGAGGGAATATGAACTTCCATTGTGCATGGCTTTTATCGATTATGAAAAAGCCTTTGATTCGGTGAAACCATCAGCAGTTGCAATGGCTCTGAAATCCTGCGGTATTGAAGATGCATACATTAATATTATTAATAACATCTATGAAAATGCAAGTGCAAAGATTCTGCTATTTGAAAATACAACACACATAAAAATTGGAAAGGGAGTGAGACAAGGTGACACCATATCTCCGAAGCTCTTTAATGCCACATTGGAAAATGTCTTTCAATCACTGAACTGGGAAAACAAAGGCATAAAGATTAATGGAGATTATCTAACCCACCTTCGTTTTGCTGATGACATAGTCATTTTTGCAACTACCCCATCAGAGCTACAGAGTATGATGCAGGAACTTGCTGACAAGAGTAAAGAAGTGGGATTAAAAATGAACTTTCAGAAGACAAAAGTGATGTTCAATGCTTTTACAAGAAATGAAGATTTATCGATTGATGGAGAAAAGCTGGAGATAACAGACACGTACGTTTATCTTTGACAGCAGATATCAAGTGAGGGTCACATTGGTGAAGAAATTAATCGGCGTACAAAACTTGCCTGGAGAGCTTTTGGAAGAAACAGCATAATTTTCAAGAGCAATATGCCATTATGTCTTAAAAGAAAAGTGTTTGATCAATGCATCCTTCCAGTGCTTACGTACGGTGCAGAGACGTGGACCTTAGCTAAAAGAGACATACAAAGGCTGCAGACAACTCAAAGCAGCATGGAGAGGTGCATGCTTGGTGTAACCAGGAGAGATAAGAAGAGGAACACGTGGATCCGAAAAATGACAAGAGTGGAAGACATCATGATCAGAGTTAAATCCCTGAAATGGCAATGGGCTGGACATACTGCCAGAAGAACAGACCATCGATGGACAGCCGAAATTTTAGATTGGATTCCAAGGGACAGGAAAAGACCCAGAAGAAGACCACATGGAAGATGGGTGGATGAAATTCGAAAGTATGCGGGAGTGACATGGAGGAGACTGGCACAAGACAGACCGTTGTGGAGGAAACTTGGGGAGACCTTCGTCCAGCAGTGGATTGATAATGGTTGACAATGATGATCATGATGATGATGATGATATATACATAGAGAGAGAGAATTATATTGTGTGAAATATTTAGTGTATGTGCTGGGAGTTACCTTTTTTATGATTTTTATGGGGAAGTTACCACAACTGCTTTGCCTACCCAAGAATAAGGCCTACAGATCTGTGTTGTCGAATGTTAAGGTGAACAAACAGATTAGAAACATGCCCAGAGCTAAGGACTTTTAATTTTTATTAAATAAAAACCAATTAAGCAGTAGTTTTCTTCTGATTATATAAGAGAGGGGCAGTTGGTAAAAGTATTTTAATATTGGTGCCTTTTGGCTGTGTAAACTCATTGTTTGATTTCCGTTTTTCTTCGAACTTTTTTTTTCAATTAAAACGCTCATGAAATATTTGGCGTCTATGAATTTGGAGGGATAAGCTGTGGGATGATTCAGCATTCTGATGGTGATGACCGACGAATATCTAAGATTTTTACAGAAATTGCGGATTCACTGCAACTGTAGGATTTTACTGAAAATTTGTTCCAAAAAATTTCTGTGAAATGTCAAAAAATCATGGATTGAGATTTCATTTCACGAGAGCAAGATGCATCCATTGAAATATCATTTTTTTAAACACTATTGTTGCCCACTAATGATAAAAAGGATTATTTGATACGTTAAAGTTTCAGCCTTATCTCCTTGGTGTTCATAACAAAATTTTTTGTGTTATATCCTCATTTAACATCAAACCATATATTGCGAAAAGTCCCTTTCTTAACACGGAACGGAAGTTCGTTCCGTACCTCATCAAACATGGCTGCCACTTGTTTCCGGTGGCTTCTCCCATCCGCCGATGCAAGAACTCTACGTACTGCTATATCGTTGGTCTCTACCCAAGAAAATCAAATTTGTAACGTTCGAGACCCACGTAATAGGTATGACCTGCCAGTTAGGAAAATCTGTATGAGCAAAAGTGTCCGCGCTGTTGATAGTTTTGTCCGCTAGACGGAAAAGTATTGATCGTGTCTAAAAATATAATCAATGGTGAGAGCAGAGGCGCTTTCGCTAACGAGTACGTTGTTTAAAATTAAGTAAATCAACACTTTAATCAAAAGTGAAGTGACACGCAATATGAAATGAATATGAAAAGAGATTACCATTTCATTTTTACTTATTATCGCCATGGAGACCTCTCATTTTAGTGATAACTGAAGTGCATAGGAGTAAACATCTCCCAACAGAAACACAAAACTTGGATGTTTTTGTTAGGGAAATTCTGCTGTGACTCGCAAGAGTTACAGACAGGTGACGTTATTTTTATTTTACCTTTTCTTTTTTGAATGACTGGTCGTTGCACTAAATATTTGTTACGAAACAACCACCTTGTAAGACTTGAATAATGGAACACAGCAAATCATTATTTCACTTTCTTCAAATAGCTGATGAAAAAATTTAAGTGAAATATGTTAACAGCTATGACAAGGAAAGGAATTTACGTCGACACCCAATGCTTTCCTAATGCCTAACTTTTTCTCATCGTGTGGTTGTGCTAATAAACGCTGTCACATAAACTGTACCGAGAGTGGAATAACTTTCCATGTTTTTCCTCTGAAAAAACCGAAACTGTTAAAGGAATGGCTGTGTCAAATGAAACGCGATGATTTCCATACCAATGTGCGTTCTTGAATATGTTCTGCCCACTTTAAATGGTACTAGGAATAGAAGACAGTTCCTGGTAGCAATCCTTCGATATTTAATTTCCAAAAAAAATGTGAAAAAGGGAAAACGCATTTGTGAATTAACTTCTACATTCTTTCCCTAAAAAACGAAACTTATCTATAATTTTTCTAAATAACAACGCAAGGAACTATACACCAACTATACATAAGATAGTGTAACTATACTAGTTATCCGAATTTATTGGCGTAGATAAAATCAAAGTTTCCATGCTTTCGCATATCAACCATATGGTTCAAGGAAGGTAACAGTTTGCTGTCTACCTTCCTTGAAAAGCCATCTGGTTGATGTGCGAAAGCTTGGAAACTTTTTTTATTGAAGGTTTAACGACCCTCGTAAGCAACTCAATGGATTATTAACAGTCGTCCGTGCCTAGTTTAGGATCACTAGTTCCAGGGAAGGGAGAGAGCCAGTGCCGTAAGACAAACACTGCATCCATGCCTCATCGGGATTCAAATCCGGACCCTTTTCGGAATAATGATCAGAAGCCATCGCTTAGACCACTGCGCCACTGGGGCAGCCAAACTTTGATATCATCTACGCCAATAAATTCGGATGACAAGTATAGTTATACTATCTTTTGTATAACCAAGGTAACCAGATATTGAAACACTGATTTGAGGACAAAAGTGCGTGGCCTCCCCGAATCGGCAGTTCATTTGGGGACATATACTGTACCTACTCAAAATAAATATGCAAATCTTTTTGTCACAAAACTGCATTGCTTCAATAAGTGTGATATTACATATGAAAATTTGTGTCTTAAAAGGATATATCTTGTAGAATGTTGGTAATTTGTATTGACAAAGTAGAATTATGATGACGAGAACATATTAGCAAAAGTGAAACGCTTTACCTTGTATATGTGCCGAATTAAAATCAAGCTACACACCAAACTAATTGCATGGCGAATTTTTCATTTTGCCAAAGTGTTTGGAGAAACTTAGATCAAGCACAGTCGAAATTTGACCGCGCCAGTAGTTCAGTGTCCTAGTGCTGGCCACTGACCATTCGTACAAGTGGGTACGAGGTCGAGTCCCGACTGAGACATGGATGGTGTGTTTGTCTTACAGCACTTGCTCTCTCTCTTCCCTAGAACGAATGTCAACAAATTAGAGACAGGTGACTGTTTATAATCCTTAGAGTTGCTCTCGGTGGTCGTTAAACTCAGAAAGAAGAAAAAAAGAAGTCAAAATTTGTTTTCACAAGAAGCATGACGGAAAATTAGTACAACGAAAACTACTTTTAAGAACATTTTTCATTAGAAATCTAACGAGCTAATGAGAAAGTGTAAATTCGAGGACATTTGAGGGAGAAAATGTTCAACATTTGAGGACAATTTGCGTCCCCAAAGGCATCAGACGTTTTGGGAGACAGTAAACTAAAGTCGAGGACTGTCCTAAAAAATTGAGGACTTCTGGACGGCTTATGTATAACTTTTCTTTAATTTAGTGTAAGGCATTCATTTCATTTTTAAGTAGATTGCCTAGCGGGTTAGAATGGGAAGGTTTTCGTTGATATTGTTTTAAACCCAGTTTGTTACCCCTATTACCTATTTGTTTGGTAAATATTTCGTTTTGCAAAAAATAAAAAAAAATCCAGGCTGATGTTTCAGATGTTTTGCCTGTCTGACAATAAGAACGTGAAAAATAATATACCGTGTCCGAGAAATGCTTCATTAAAAATTTCACCATGACTAATGACAATGTTGTCCTGCATTATTTAAAACAAACGTCTAACCAAATTTATTATTTTGCTAAAACATAACCATAATAAAGCAATCCAATATTTGTTTGTCTATTGACCCTATCAGTGTACATGTCGCGACATGTCTGAACGTTACTTAAACCGAAATAATTGATTTTTAATATAATTATGATTATATTTTAGCAACTATAAAGTATCCAACGCTGTAACTTAAAGTTAGTTTTATCGATGTGCAAATTTTCATCTTTAAGAATACATTTATTGCGACGAAAATATGTAAAGAAGGTTTTTTTTTTTTTTGATTGGAGGTTTAACGACCACCGTGAGCAACTCAATGGGCTATAAGCAGTCGCCCGTCCCTAATTTAGGGTCACTGGTTCCAGGGAAGGGAGAGAGCCAGTGCCGTAAGACAAACACAACATCCATGCCTCACCGGGATTCGAACCCTTACCCCGTTCGGACGAAATGAACAGAGGCCATCGCTTAGACCACTGCGCCACCGGGGCGGCAAAGAAGTTTTACCATTATAAACATAATGCAGAGATTTTAGGTAGAACCAAGGAGGTTAGAAGTAAGAGGACTGGCAACAGCCCCTCTCCCTGTGCTTCTGGCGTGACGCCACTTTTTATCAGCTGACTACGCCAATGCGCCCAACCTAAGAATCTCCTGTATATCTCTATGGGGAAATCGCGATTTTGAACGGGTTTTTCGGACCCTTACTCTACCCATACAGGAATGAAAAAAAATTGAGGCTGAAATATTTATTCCCATAATACAAAATTTCCAGAAAAAACAGTAAAATATGTGTTGGTATTTCTTTAAAAAAATGAACAAAATAATGATTTTTTGAGCGGAAGTGCATAGTGCGCATGGTTACTTACTGCCCATGTGCAAGTAACCATGTTTAAATTATAACCAAAAGCCTAATGTTAAGAAATAAGAAGTCCGAAATATTCCTTCCGGCCGCCCCGGTGGCGCAGTGGTCTAAGCGATGACATCTGATCATTCGTCCGAACGGGGTCCGGGTTCGAATCCCGGTGAGGCATGGATGTGGTGTTTGTCTCACGGCACTGGCTCTCTCCCTTCCCTGGAACCAGTGACCCTAAATTAGGGACGAGCGGTTGCTTATAGCACATTGAGTTGCTCACGGTGGTCGTTAAAACACCAACCAAAAAAAAATTCCTTCTTTTCATCCTTGGTTTGCATGCGCTAAACAAAACTGCTTAAGCCACAGGAAGTGACGTCACGTTCACGAACTCTCGTAGCGCAGACTCCCACCACCTCAGAGAGAGGACAGAAACAGCTGATCTGTTTTGGCTTCACTCAGAACGGATCCCTTCACCTCCTGTTCTTCTATTCTTCTAGCCTCGGGATGTAGCACGTGACGTCAGCGAGAAGTTTCCGTGAAGTAACAACAGTCACTGCAAGTTCCTGAAGGACAAGCATATAGCTGGCTGTCCTGCACTTAGTGTGTAAAGTGCAATCATTAGCGGTAGGTGTTTATAAAAATTTGAAGCCAAAATGCCTAGATTTTGTGGTATTATGAATTCCGGAAATAGAGTAAATCGAGACCGTAAGTCTTTTTCAGGGTATTTGCTACTGTCTCTAAAGGCAGTACCGAAAAAATTCACTTACATGCCAAACGAAGAGAGATCGCTTCCCAGAACTTAAAAAACACTCTTTATTGAATAGTTAGAATATTCAAAAGCAGAGAACCTTTTAAATGTTATTGGGCAAGACGTTCCATTCATTGCTTTAAAGTTTTCCAGTTGAATTTAAAAGGTGTTGGCCGTTTTTTTTGCGTAGGTTTTATTGCTACTGACTATTTTCTTATGGAGAACTTTTTAGAGTCTGTCTCTTAGTCAAAAGTCTTCTTAAATCAACCCCTCGGTACCCAATCGGCACTTCTGTGTACGTGTTGTTGTTTTTTTCTCCAGGGACTTCTTTTCAGAAAGTTCCTCATTGAGCTAGGGGGTGTTGAAACTTCTGATAGGGCTAAAAGTTAATTTGTTAGCAAACCTGATTTTTAGTCAGAATCAAATCTCTCGTTCTTCTGTATTTTTTAGATCTCGAGCACACCGTTCCCATGACTCACTTTTTTTTTTTTTTTTTTTTTTGCGAGTTTTCGGCTTTTCACTTTTAAGGCTATTTGGCTGTCGGTGTTGGGGTTCTTTAGTTTACTATTTTGTTCAATGCGATATTTCCTCCCCAAACTACCGTTGATTTTATTTTTAGTACACCAGGATTTTTACCTGGAGCTGCGAAGCACGCTTTTTTATTTTTTTTTATTTGAGGTTTAACGACCGCCGCGAGCAACTCAATGGGCTATAAGCAGTCGCCCATCCCTAATTTAGGGCCACTGGTTCCAGGGAAGGGAGAGAGCTAGTGCCGTAAGACAAACACAACATCCATGCCTCACCGGGATTCGAACCCGGACCCTTTTCGGACGAATGATCAGAGGCCACCGCTTAGACCACTGCGCCACCGGGGTGGCGCACACGTTTACGGAAAAATGCAAAGAATTGCTAAAATTATTGTCCAAATAAAATCTTTTTTGGTATCTAGGTCTGTTTACAGACCAGTGCTATGCTGCTAAATTTATTTACGGATAAATAGATTATAAGGCACAAGTCCCAGCAGAATTATTTTGGTTTTTAACCATAATTTTACGAAAAAAAATAAAAAAGATTTTGCTCAGTTTTCTAAGGCTTGAAAATCGCTTCCCAGAGCTTAGAAAGACACTTTTTGTTGAAGAGTTAAACTCTCAAAAAGGCACAGAACCTTTCAAGGGTGAGTTTTATCCAAAATCAGCCATTCCTGGAAAGAAAAGAAACCTATCTTTTTTTACACAGGTCACCGCACCTGGGAGGGAAGAGAACCTTACTTATTAAAGCAGCGTACCTATTTTCTCCTTAAATTACTGATTACTCACGAATTTACCGACGATGAGAAATTGTTATATGCTTTGAAACTTTTATATGCCTCGAACTGTTCTGCGATAAAGGCACTTTGACCAAAGACAAAGTGCCGCCCCGGTGGCGCAGTGGTCTAAGGCGTTGGCCTCTGATCATTCGTCCGTAAGGGGTCCGGGTTCGAATCCCGGTCTGGCATGGATGTTGTGTTTGTCTTACGGCACTGGCTCTCTCCCTTCCCTGGAACCAGTGACCCTAAATTAGGGACGGGCGACTGCTTATAGCCCATTGAGTTGCTCACGGTGGTCGTTAAACCTCCAAACAAAAAAAAAAAAAAAAAAAAAAGACAAAGTAATCAAAAATATTTACGGAAAACTTTTCGCATAACCTTCGAAGATACTTGCATTCAGCACAAAAGGATTTTTTCCTTCAATCTCTTTAATTTTTTCCAAATACCGCATTTTGTACTCGGAAATTAAAGTTTCAAAGTAAGACGCCATCATTTCAACGGGACTTTTTTTTTTTTGATTGGAGGTTTAACGACCACCGTGAGCAACTCAATGGGCTATAAGCAGTCGCCCGTCCCTAATTTAGGGTCACTGGTTCCAGGGAAGGGAGAGAACCAGTGCCGTAAGACAAACACAACATCCATGCCTCACCGGCATTCGAACCCGGACCCCGTTCGGACGAATGATCAGAGGCCATCGCTTAGACCACTGCGCCACCGGGGCGGCTTTTTTTTTTGATTGGAGGTTTAACGACCACCGTGAGCAGCTCAATGGGCTATAAGCAGTCGCCCGTCCTTAATTTAGGGTCACTGTTTCCAGGGAAGGGAGAGAGCCAGTGCCGTAAGACAAACACAACATCCATGCCTCACCGGGATTCGAACCCGGACCCCGTTCGGACGAATGATCAGAGGCTATCGCTTAGACCACTGCGCCACCGGGGCGGCCCGGGGCGGCTTCAACGGGACAGGTTGTCCTTCACTTACATTACTAAGGCTCGTTGCCATGGTGAGAGTCACGTGTCTGCTACATCCTCTTACTCCAAGACGTTAAAATTTGAAAATAAAATAATTTGCCAACAGTAAGGAGCAATCCAGTGATAGAAACATTGAATCAACAGCGATGTAGGTCCGCAGAAATCCGCTTCTGACGTCACATGAATAAGGTCCATTCCAAGGAGGACAGAATAAGGGGAGGGAGCACGACAGGCAATTGTTACGCAAAGCTGTCAGCCCCGGTTGCTCAGTGGTTTAAGCCATGGGTTCTGATCATTCGTCCGAGTTCGAATCCCGATGAAGCATGAATATTGTGTTTGTCTTACTGCACTGGATCTCTCCCTTCCCTGGAACCAATGGCCCTAAATTAGGGACAAGCGACTGCTTATAGCTCAGTTGCTCAAGGTGGTCGTGAAACCACCAACAAAAAAGCTGCGAAGCCGACGCTTGTGGCCGGTTCGCTGTTTTAGTGTAACGATCGAGCTATTTCAGGCAATCACGACGACGATAACAAATTGGTGACGATTTTCGGAGGGTGGAGGTCTACTTGCTAATGGGCAGAAATAAAATTGTAATCTATGGAGGCAACCTACCTGAAGGTTTTTTTTTTTTTTTTTTTTTTTTGATTGGAGGTTTAACGACCACCGTGAGCAGCTCAATGGGCTATAAGCAGTCGCCCGTCCCTAATTTAGGGTCACTGGTTCCAGGGAAGGGAGAGAGCCAGTGCCGTAAGACAAACACAACATCCATGCCTCACCGGGATTTGAACCCGGACCCCGTTCGGACGAATGATCAGAGGCCATCGCTTAGACCACTGCGCCACCGGGGCGGCACCTGAAAGTTGAAAAAGTAATAGTGCAAGTGCGATTTTTGTTCTACCCTTAACAGTTTTGTGGTCATCCTACATAAAAGCTGGCACGAAAGGGGGAAAGCCGCCCCAGTGGCGCAGTGGTCTAAGGCGTTGGCCTCTGATCATTCGTCCATAAGGGGTCCGGGTTCGAATCCTGGTCAGGCATGGATGTTGTGTTTGTCTTACGGCACTGGCTCCCTCCCTCCCTGGAACCAGTGACCCTAAATTAGGGACGGGCGACTGCTTATAGCCCATTGAGTTGCTCACGGCGGTTGTTAAACCTCCAATCAAAAAAAAAAAAAAAAGAAAGGGGAAAGATGCAATTTTTATATGGCCCCTTAAACTTTTGTGGTTAGCTGTTTTAAACTCTGTCAGATCATTGATATGCTTTATTGATTTGCCGCCCCGGTTTCGCAGCGGTCTAAGCGATTACTTCTGATCATTCGTCCGAGAAGCGTCCGGTTTCGAATCCCGATAAGGCATGGATGTTGTGTTTGTATTACGGCGCTGGCTCTATCCCTTCCCTGGAACCAGTGGCCCTAAATTAGGGACGAGCGACTGCTTATAGCCCATTGAGTTGCTCACGGTGGTCGTTAAAATCTCGAATAAAAAAAAAGTAGTAATAAGTAGGAGGCAGTATATCAGTTATCGACTGCTCAAAAGGGGCCCAGGCTGCAGGCCCTTTTGTAGTTATTTTGTAATGCTTCACTGGGATTCAAACCCGAACCCTTCTCGGACGAGTGGTCATAAGCTATCACTTAGACCACTACGCCATCGGGGCTGCAGGAGTGATGCCACGTACATGCAAAAATAAACTAAATTATACAGTTGGTAAAACAGTACGCTTATGTAATTGATAAAAATTATTAGATCCATCATTTTGTCTATAAGCTGCAAAGCCTTTGTTCCATTGGTTTCAGTGATTTCAAAGGAGCTTTTTGTCTGGATATGACGTCACGTGCAGCACTTGCGGTGACTTGGATGATTGGATCTCATAACCGCGAGTTTTTAGGGGCTTTGTTTGTGGTCTTGAAATAACACTGCTTTCAACGTTGTTTATTGTGGTACTAAGGAATTTTTGGGCGCACCATGAGGAAATTCACCTTTCGCTGTGTTACGTTTAACGCAGCATTTTAAAACACTTAATCCGATGTAGACAATTCTATTGTAGTTGCATGAGATCAAGTTTTTGCTTCCTTGTACCAGTGTAATCCAACGAAAATTCGTTTCCAGAGAAAAAATAATCTGGAATGTAAGTAATGCACCTCGTATCACCTAAGGACAGATTCATACTGCTAGTTCACCATGAAAAAGTTCTGTTTTTATAATCATATCATTATGGAATACACATGAAGAATGTGTGTGTATAGCCTGAGCATATCTTGAATTATTCTCTAGGGAGCAAACTATCAAATTTTAACAAAGAGCAAGTTTTTTTTTTTTTTAAAGAGCTTATTAAATACAATTTATACAGTGAACCAACAAATTTCGTCCTTTTCGAAAATATAAAAATCAAGATAGACTAAAATTTGCTTGCCTTATTCAGAAAATTGTCTCTGGGACACTTGGTTATCATGAAATTACCTCTCTTTTGAATTTATTCACAGGAATATTCGTTTTTACATCATGTGGCAAATAAATTCCGTGAAGCTGGTAAAGTAATAAAAATATAATTATTTGGTAAGGTGATAAATGCTGAAGATAACGTACCCACAACTTAAACCTCCGAACTAACTGACTTTTAAAATTCATCATAAGGATAATGCTGCCTCACTTTGGCACAGTGGTCTACACACTGTCCTCTCACCGTTGGTGACAGTGGGACTGGTCTCAGATAAAGCATAGATGGAGAGCTGGTCCTCTACCCCACCTGGAACCAGTGATCCCAAATTAGGAACTCATAACTGCCCATAGTGCTTACAGTTACATATGGCAATTGCTAAATTCTTAGATCAAACTGAGATAATTCTGTTTTCTTTTTTTTTTCTCTTGAATGCTCAACAAAATGCTCTTAAAAAAATTGAGTAATATGGACAAACAGAAGTTTACATGCATATTTTATTTTTCTGCAAACATAATTTCCAACACTCAGCATTTTACAGGAATTCTAAAATCTCTAAAAAACTTGCTCAGCCATTCGGACAATATGCATTCCAAATCTGTATGGTTTTTGGTGCTATATATTTGAATTAATGAGATACGTTAAAGCATTCCTGCTGTCCCTTGAGATGTCAGAACATTTTTCTTTATATGTACATACAACATATCTTATGATAGATGTATAAGTTCATGTAAGTTTGTCAGTATGGAATCAGCATCAAAACATTCTTTGGAGAAAGTCAATCAATTGATTATAAAAAAAGTGAAAAATGAAGGTGAGATTTCAATACATGTTGTGGATACAAATGAAGATCTTCGGGAATGTGAAATATGTACCCAGAAATTCAAATCAGAATACAACCTTGCAACACATGTGCAACTTCATCCAAGTGAAAAATGTTTTCAGTGTGATGCATGTCACAAGAAATTTGCACAAAAAAGTCTGTTAAAGCATGTAAAGGTCCATGATGGGGAACAACATAATGATTCTGATATATCTTCCAAGCAGTTCAGTGAAGATTGCAACACCTCAAGTCATAAGCAACTTCATTCAGGTGAGAAATCTTACCAGTGTGTCCATTGCTCAAAACATTTCAGAGAAAAGACTGATCTCTCAAAACATATAATTCTTCATGCAGATGAAAAACCCTACCAGTGTGATGTATGTTCTAAGAAATTCATGAAGAAAACTACCCTCTTGGGCCATGTGCGCCTTCACATTGGTGTAAAGCCTCACCAATGTGATATATGTTTGAAACAATTTGTTAAAAAAAGTAATCTTTCACAGCATCTGCTGTTTCACACAGGTGAAAAGCCTTACGAATGTGATGTATGCTTGAAACAATTTGCTCGAAAAAGCGATCTTTCCAAGCACGTACTTGTTCACACAAGTGAAAACCCTCACAAGTGTGGTGTGTGCTCTAAACGATTTGCTGACAGAAGGTCTCTTTCACAGCATGTACTCCGGCACACAAATGAAAAGCCTCACCTGTGTCATGTGTGCTCTAAACAATTTACTGTCAAAAGTCATCTTTCACAGCACATGGTCCTTCACACAGGTGAAAAGCTTCACCAATGTGATGTGTGCTCTAAACAATTTACTCACAAAAGTAATCTTTCACAGCACATGATCCTTCACACGGGTGAAAAGCCTCATCAATGTGATGTGTGCTCGAAACAATTTGCTCAGAGAAGTAGTCTTTCACAGCACATGCGCCGTCACATGGGTGTAAAACCTCACCAATGTGATGTGTGCTCCAAACAATTTGCTCAAAAAAGTGACCTTTCAAAGCATATACTTGTTCACACAGGTGGAAAGCCTCACCATTGTGATGTGTGCTTTAAACAATTTGCTCAGAAAAGTAATCTTTTACAGCACACACTCATTCATACTGGTGAAAAGCCCCACCATTGTGATGTATGCTCTAAACAATTTACTCTCAAAAGTCATCTTTCACAGCACATGCTCCAGCACACGGGCAAAAAGCCTTACCAATGTGATGTGTGCTACAAACAATTTGCACGGAAGAACGCACTTTCACATCATATGTTCCTTCACACAGGTTAAAAGCCTTACAGATATGTTGTGTGCTCCAAACAATATACTTGGATGAGTGAACTTTCTCAACATGTGCTCTTTCCAGTAGCATAGCCAGAAATTTCTTAAGGGGTGGGTCCATGGGGTTGGCCCGTTGGTGAAAGCCTTGCATACACATATATATCACTCTAAATTCGTGCTCAGTTTCTCCTCAATGGATGGGGGGGGGGGGGGGTCAAACCCCAAAATACCCCCTTGAGTATGCCACTGGCTCTTTCATGCAGGTAAAATGCCTCACCAATGTAATTTATAAACAGTTTGCTCATTCACATATATGAACAACGGGAACTGTAATGTGCAGGGTGGTCCAAATGTCTTGTTACCCCCTGTAGAACAACTTACGAAGTTACCAATCCAGAAAATCACTATGACTTCTCCCATTTTCGTGACACAAAATAATTCGTCTCAATGTCCTGTGTGAGAGAATTTACATAGACAAGCGTAATCAATTTGTGTAAATGCCAAACGAACAGTGTCTTACAACTGGTTGGTTGTCCTGTACCTTGTCTCAGACACACAGTCCTTAATTATACTCCACAGGGAATTGTCACAAGAGGAGAGATCTGGATTCTGTGCAGGCCATTCAAGAGGTGCAGGTAGGTGAGCAGATCCTCTCCCAATCCACCTATCATGAAACACTTCATCCAAATCAGGGGTCAATCCAGGTCAAATTTGATACCGTTGGGCGGTATCTTCACAAAAATATTTTTGACTGTAATGGTATTTTCACAAAAATTTTCAGTGAAATTTTATTTTGAAATAAATATTTTTGCATAATGTGATATTTAACTATTATGTGGGAGTATTTTTTTTTATTTTTTGCATCATTATCTGTTGTTTTTGTTAAAATCGGTCTCTGTAACAGAGAGAAAAAGCTATCAATCACTGTGTCATTACTACTGGCAGCTGAGATCGTGGTGGAACAGTAAATCCCATGTTTTGCCCTAAAGCAAGATTAGGAATATTTAATGAAATAAAATACAGGACAGTAGACAGATATTCATCTTTTAACCTTCCACCACAGATCTCTCCCCCAAGGATTTCTAAGAATCAGACCGTTCATAAGAGCATTCCCACCCACGCAAAACGTATTAAAAATTCTGATGTCTAGTTTAAAAAGTATTTAACGGATTCACGCGAAATTTGGGGGGCTGAATCCTATCAGCGATATATGGAGTTCGAAAATATTTCAGCCAGTTTTGTGAAAAATTCACAAAGATACATCTCTGGTATTTTTAATTGGTCTCGGAAAGTCCCTCGTGATTATATGAAACATGACGATGATGGGCAAAACACGTAACAATATTAACAAATAAAGGTAACTTGATCACGCTAGTTACGTTAAATGAAAACTTTTACAAAAAGTTCGTAAGTTGGAAGCTTTCGACCTTATCTTAGGTCTTCATCACGCCAATGAAGTACTAAGATTGTTGCCAGATTCTACATTTAAATTTTTCCTATTTTTGTTGCCAAAACTTAGAATTGATCTCCAGATCATCGGAATGTAGAGAGGAGATTCGGAATTGCAAGTCATTGAGTTGAAAATAATTTCCAGGCTTTCGCGGTAACGGAGGGCAAAGCGATTGTCAAAAGAAGCAATATGGTTAAGATATGTAGACGACATTTTCATTAGCTGGCCACATTCCGAGTCTGAACTACAGACACTGATCAACTCCATTACGGAAAAATTTCCTTCCATTAATCTCACTATATCTAAGGAAGTAAACCACAAAATTGATTTCCTGGATGTATCTATCTGCAGAAATGCTGATCTCTCCATTACTCGTTCCGTCTATCGTAAACCTTCTGCGGCCACTAACATCATTCCCTACAAATCTTTCACCCTGCATCTCTACAAGCTTGCAGCATTGAAGTACTTCTAAGACGGATTCTGTTGCAACCTTTGGAGAGGGCTATTGTAGAAATTTTGGAGAGTTCTTCTTGAAGAGAGAGTTGGTTGGTTTGCAACAACCAACTCTCTCTTCAAGAAGAACTCTCTAAAATTTCTACAATAGCCCTCTCCAAAGGTTTCCCTGCTCTTACAGTCAACTCCCTCATAAAGAAATATGAAAACCATTCGAAAATTGAATGCCTCCTTCCTCATAAGAAAGAAGACATGAAATTCTGTGGTTCTGTTCCTTACCATCCTTCCTATGCTTATAAGTTACAGATTCTTTTTAGAAGTTTTGGTTACCATCTTGCCATTAAATCTACCCCAAACATCTTGAAACTTCTACAAAGGGATGGGGACAAAGTTGAAAGCCTGAACCTCCCAGGAGTTTACTGCATTCCTATCTCTTCTTCTACTGGGGATAACTTATACATTGGAAGCACATACAGGAGCATTAACCATAGAATTTTAGAACATAAAAAAGATGTTTCGAAAGCCAATCCTAATACTGCCTTGTCTATTTTGACATGGAAGACACTTCTGCAGTTCCCCACTGGAACGAAGCAAAACGAATTGCTTCTTTTGACAATCGTTTTGCCCTCCGCTACCGTGAAAGCCTGGAAATTATTTTCAACTCAATGACTTGCAATTCTGAATCTCCTCTCTACATTCCGATGATCTGGAGATCAATTCTAAGTTTTGGCAACAGAAATAGGAAAAATTCAAATGTAGAATCTGGCAACAATCTTAGTCCTCCATTGGCGTGATGAAGACCTAAGATAAGGTCGAAAGCTTCCAACTTACAAACTTTTTGTAAAAGTTTTCATTTAACGTAACTAGCGTGATCAAGTTACCTTTATTTGATTATATGAATATTCCAAAGGCTAATCTGCAATTCAGTGTCGATCTGCTTTATGCACTTATTTTTTCATACTGGCAAACATTTTTATTTATACATTTTTTATTAATCATGCTAATGATGTTATTTGTTTGGCTTTATTAAATGCTCAAAACCATTTATGTAATCAATATAAATCACAGTTAATCTTAAGACTCCCGTTAGAATATTGCATTGCTCGTAAAACCGCACAATTGTCTAAATTTCATTCAATGTGGATGTCTGCTTCAGGATAGTTCACTGCAACAGAATCCGTCTTAGAAGTATTTAACTTATAAATTATCGCGTGTAATGCTTTCAATTAATGTTTTCTTTAATAATATGTTCCTTCTATGTTTGTTATGCTTTTTTTTTTCTCATCTATGGATGTTTTTGTTAGAATGAAGTTGCTTTTCTGTGTTCTATGCAGCTGCTAAATGGGGTAGTTAACACGTTTCTTATTCCCATGCTTCCTTTTACAAGCTGCCTCGCACGTGTTCGCTGATCTCCCCGCCAACCACTTCCAAACAGCGGTGACTCCGCTTTTTCGCTTTTTTCTTTTAAGTGGTTTGACCTACTTTTATTTACTGCACACTTAGCCTTTGCAATGAGCTCAGCTTTTATATAAATAGGAAAGCTCTCCCTTCTTTTTTTCTTTTAAGTGGTTTGGCCTACTTTTATTTACTGCACACTTAGCCTTTGCAATGAGCTCAGCTTTTATATAAATAGGAAAGCTCTCCCTTCTTTTTTTCTTTTAAGTGATTTGGCCTACTTTTATTTACTGCACACTTAGCCTTTGCAATGAGCTCAGCTTTTATATAAATAGGAAAGCTCTCCCTTCTTTTTTTCTTTTAAGTGGTTTGGCCTACTTTTATTTACTGCACACTTAGCCTTTGCAATGAGCTCAGCTTTTATATGAATAGGAAAGCTCTCCCTTCTTTTTTTCTTTTAAGTGGTTTGGCCAACTTTTATTTACTGCGCACTTAGCCTTTGTGTTGAGCTCAGCTTTTATATGAATAGGAAAGCTCTCCCTTCTTTTTTCTTTTAAGTGGTTTGGCCAACTTTTATTTACTGCGCACTTAGCCTTTGCATTGAGCTCAGCTTTTATATGAATAGGAAAGCTCTCCCTTCTTTTTTTCTTTTAAGTGGTTTGGCCTACTTTTATTTACTGCGCACTTAGCCTTTGCAATGAGCTCAGCTTTTATATGAATAGGAAAGCTCTCCCTTCTTTTTCTTTTAAGTGGTTTGGCCTACTTTTATTTACTGCGCACTTAGCCTTCGCATTGAGCTCAGCTTTTATATGAATAGGAAAGCTCTCCCTTCTTTTTTCTTTTGCGTTTGTGAAAAGATTTTATCTTCAGCCAAGTATTAAATTAATTACCCATTGTTAACATTAGATGATAATGCTACAGCCCTTGTTAGTGAGAAAGCATTTCCAGCTGAAGCCTTCAACTTCCACTATCGTCAGTCAATTAAAAAAAAAAATCAAAGTAAAACTCAGGAGCACAGAGCCAAGAAACACCTGTATTGCATGCCAGATGAACCAAGATGACTGAACAGAATTTGTCTTTCCGTCCCGCCAGTATTGTTTGCAATAGGTCACTGCTAATGGAATCATCCTGGGGCAGGCTTTTGCATTGTTCATGTTCTTAAGTTTTTATTCAGGGAAGTGACCATCAAACCGGTCTCCCACCCCAGTGAAAATCAACGTTCCTTCCCTTGGTTGCATCGCACCTTCCTGCAGGATGTATGTTGCAGCCAACGAAAGAGATACCCTGAGCGTGCTTTTCTCAGCTCTCCACAGAAGCCTCGGATGTCAAGCTACTGGTTTTTGTGCTTATGTCCCTATTCCACCACTCTTCTATTAACTTTCCATGCTACTACCACACGATGTGCTTCCCCCACTTCCCCATGCAAAGGGTATTTGAGTCAGACATTCCTGTCACAAACAAACCTCCTAACCTTAAGACCTGCACAGGCATTTCTCCATCCTACCCCCCACTTTCCCTCCTAAACCGACATCAGGACAGTGGAGTTATCTTTCAATAGATGTTTCTAACGTATGAGTAGAAAGGAAGGAAAAACGATCACAGTTGAGTTTGTGAAAAAAAAAAAAAAACGATGTTTGAAAAAATTTACTAAGCATCTGCATGAAAAAAAAAAAAGGGAGGGCAGAAACAGTTTTGTCGAAAACAAATTCGGCATAAGGGCTGCATACCTGAAAAATTTCACTTTTAGTAACATAAGAGCCACGGCTCTTAGCCCAAAAATTACTGTACATTCTTTTCTGAAACAGGGAAATTTCTTTTGTCCACCACCACCTCTCCCTATCACTGACTGCATTAATCCTAAGATAGCAGTACCCTTGGCAAACACAATCAGTGCGACTGCTGATCCATTGGATTCCAGTTCAGTCTGTATATCCTTTGTGTTTGGTCTAAAGCTGGGTGTTCTTTGTTCGTTCCCAAAGTTCTTAAAGTCAGGTTCTGAGTTGAATAGCTGTGTTTTCCTAACAAAATGAAGCATGGGCGTCCTGCTAAAAGCTGTGCATCTCGCAATTCAGCATATTATATGAACAAAATATGAGTAAAGGATAGTATTGGTACAAGAGATATAAATAACTATTTTAAGAAGGAAATTCAACCACAAGAAGAAGATGCTGTACAAGCTGTGCAGAGCACTAGAGATCAAGAAAATTTTAGTTGTTCATCAAGTTCAGTCTTTGAGGTTAACTCTGAATATTTGAGCTGTGAATTTTGTACAGAAGAGCAAGAAAACAGCTCCATCCGAGATTGCATTGAAAGCAGTGTGCCATTTGCAGAAGTGAATGTGGGATTTAGTGACAAAAGGGAGAACTATGTGCTGAATGATTTCCCCCAAGCATGAAATGTGATGAGCTGCCATTCTCTAGTGGCATTCAGTATTCTTGTAGCTCTCTCACTACAGGTAATAAGTTAAAACCAAAATCAACAGGTAGCCGTGCTCAAATGGCATTGTATGAGAAAGGGTACGACTAAATATTTTATAGTCCTTCCTCCGGTGGCGTCCTGTGTAAATTTTGTCATGTTACTGGCACTTCAACAAAAGGAGAATACTGGGTTAACAAAGGTGTTCAATTAAGTGATTATCCTAAAAGAATTTTAGATGCTCATGAATCTAGCAAATCACACAAAAATGCTCTGTCAGCAAGCCAAAATTTCAGAGCAAGATCAGTGCATAACTTGATGGTGAGTGTCAGTGAAACAGCAGAAGATGCAAAGAAAGCATTGAACTTTAGACTGTTGATGAAGTTTGTTAAGACTGTTTATTTTATGGTAAAGCAATCTTAGGCAGTTACAGAGAACTTTGAAGGTGTTATCCAGTTTCTTGGGGAAAATCTTGGCGATGAAGATTTGAAGCATCATTTGAACACTTATCCAAAAATGCTACATATTTGTCATTAACATTTAAGGTGAGTTTTTGGGAGCAATTTCTATTTACCTCAAATAAAAGGCATCAACTGCTTTACGTTGTGCTGATGCATTTACACTTTTGGCTGGTGAGATGACTGATGAAAGTCAGCGTGAGCAGTTTTGTGTGGTAGCCTGTCACAAACAAAGAGATATGGCAGAAGTGAGTGAACAATATTTAGCACTGGTGAATGTACCTCAGGCAAATGCAGAAGTCCTTATGCAATCAATTGAAAGTCTCATGCTGGCTAAAGATGTGAAACTTTCAAAATGCTTGTTTACAGCACGTGATAGACCGAATGTCATGAGTGGTGCAAATACTGGATTGCAGATTCGAATTAAGCACCATTCATCTCATGCAACTTATGTTAATTGTCGTAATCACAGAGTAGCCTTAGTATTTGTTCATCTGCTAAAGATGTATGATGTTTTAAAACAAGTCGATTTGCTTCCTGTTAGCCTGTGGGAACTTTTCCATTACAGCCCTGCCAAGACTCAGCTTTTTAAAGACATTCAGAGTCAAGTCTATCAAATACCGTTGGGCAAACAGCAGCGGCTCTTAGGTTACTAAAAGTGAAATTTTTCGGGTGTGCGGCCCTTTTGCTGAATTTGTTTTCGATAAGACTGTTTCTTCCCTCCCTTTTTTTTTCATGCAGATGTTTAGTAAATTTTTTCAAACAACGTCTTTTGTTTTACAAACTCGACTGTGATCATCCCCCCCCTTTCTCCTCCTAGAGGGGCAGGAATGGGAAATGCCTGCGTAGGTCTTAAGGTTAGGATGTTTGTTTGTGAAAGAAATGCCTGACTCAAACGCCCTTTGCGTGGGAGATGGAATGGGGACATAAGCACACAGATGTCCGAGGCTTCTGTGGAGAGCGCGCCCAGGGTATCTCTTTCGTTGGCTGCAGCATACATCATGCAGGAAGGTGCGATGTAACCAAGGGAAGGGACGTTAAATTCTCTGGGGTGGGGAAACTGGTTTGATCGGCACTTCTCTGAACAAAAGGTTAAGAACATGAACAATGCGAAAGCCTGCCCCAGGATGATTCCATTAGCAGTGACCTATTGCAAACAATACTGGCTGGACGGAAAGACAAATTCTGTTCACTTTTCTTGTTTAATCTGACATGCCATACAGGTGTTTCTTGGCTCTGTGCTCCTGAGTTTTGCTTCTTTTTTTTTTTTTTTTTTTTTTTTTTGATCTGACATGCCATACAGGTGTTTCTTCGCTCTGTGCTCCTGAGTTTTGCTTAATTTTTATTTTTTTTTTTGATCTGACATGCCATACAGGTGTTTCTTAGCTCTGTGCTCTTGAGTTTTGCTTCAATCTTAATTTATTTTTTTGATCTGACATGCCATACAGGTGTTTCTTGGCTCTGTGCTCCTGAGTTTTGCTTCAATTTTATTTTTTTTTTTTTGGTCTGACATGCCATACAGGTGTTTCTTGGCTCTGTGCTCCTGAGTTTTGCTCCAATTTTAATTTTTTTTTTTTTTGGATCTGACATGCCATACAGGTGTTTCTTGGCTCTGTGCTCCTGAATTTTGCTTCAATTTTACCTTTTTTTTTTTTTTTTTTTTGAGTCTGACATGCCATCCAGGTGTTTCTTGGCTCTGTGCTCCTGAGTTTTGCTTCAATTTTAATTTTTTTTTTTTGGTCTGACATGCCATACAGGTGTTTCTTGGCTCTGTGCTCCTGAGTTTTGCTTCCAATTTTTTTTTTTTTTTTTTTTTTGGATCTGACATGCCATACAGGTGTTTCTCATGCTGTGCTCCTGCAGCTCTGAATTTTGCTTTTTTAATTTTTTTTTTTTTTTTTTTTTTTTTGATCTGACATGCCATACAGGTGTTTCTTGGCTCTGTGCTCCTGAGTTTTGCTTCAATTTTATTTATTTATTTATTTATTTTTTTGGTCTGACATGCCATACAGGTGTTTCTTGGCTCTGTGCTCCTGAGTTTTGCTTCAATTTTATTTATTTATTTATTTATTTTTTTTTGGATCTGACATGCCATACAGGTGTTTCTTGGCTCTGTGCTCCTGAGTTTTGCTTCAATTTTATTTATTTATTTTTTTGATCTGACATGCCATACAGGTGTTTCTTGGCTCTGTGCTCCTGAGTTTTGCTTAATCTTTTTTTTTTTTTTTTTTTTTGATACGACATGCCTTACCAGGTGTTTCTTGGCTCTGTGCTCCTGAGTTTTGCTTCAATATTTTTTTTTTTATTATTATTTTTTTTTTTTTTTGGTCTGACATGCCATACAGGTGTTTCTTGGCTCTGTGCTCCTGAGTTTTGCTTCAATTTTATTTATTTATTTATTTATTTTTTTTGGATCTGACATGCCATACAGGTGTTTTTTGGCTCTGTGCTCCTGAGTTTTGCTTCAATTTTATTTATTTATTTATTTATTTTTTGATGCCATACAGGTGTTTCTTGGCTCTGTGCTCCTGAGTTTTGCTTAATTTTTTTTTTTTTTTTTTTTTTTTTTTTGATCTGACATGCCATACCAGGTGTTTCTTGGCTCTGTGCTCCTGAGTTTTGCTTCAATTTTAATTTTAATTTTTTTTTTTTTTTTTTTGATTGACTGGCGTTAGTGGAAGTTGATGGCTTCGGCTGGAAATGCTTTCTCGCTAACAAGTGCTGTAGCATTATCATCTGATGTTAACAATGGGTAATTAACTTAATACTTGGCTGAAGATAAAATCTCCACAAACGCAAAAGAAAAAACGAAGGGAGAGCTTTTCCATTCATATAAAAGTGGAGCTCAACACGAAGGCTCAGTGCACAGTAAATGAAAGTAGCTCAAACTACTTGAAAGAAATAAAGCGAGAAAGCAAAGACACCGTTGTTTCGAAGTGTTGGCGGGGAGATGCGCCAACACGTGCGAAACAGCTGGTAAAAGGAAGCGTAAAGGAACTTCATTCTAACAAAAACATCTGTAGATGAGGTAAAGAAAAGCATAACGAACATAGAAGGAACATATTATTAAAGAAAACATTAATCGAAAGCATTACAAGCGATAATTTATAAGTTAATTACTTCTAAGATGGATTCTATTACTGTGAACAGAGAGCCATCCTATTGTAGACATCCACTTTGAATGGAATTTAGATAATTGTGCGGTTTTACGAGCAATGTGATATTCTAACTGGAATCTTAAGATTAACTAGGATTTATATTGATTACATAAATGGTTTTGAGCATTAATAAAGACAAACAAATAATATCATTAGCATGATTAATAAAAAATGTATAAATAAAAGCTTTTGCCAGTATGAAAAAATAAGTGCATAAAGCAGATCGACCCTGAGTTGCAGAATTAGCCTTTGAAGTATACATATAATCATGGGTGTGAATTAATTCATGAAAATAAGAAAGATAATTTAGTTTTCTGAGTAGCACAACAACTTCACAGGTGCGGCCCTTACTGCAACTTTGCTTTCAAGATCGCAAAATTTCTCACCTGCGGCTCTTAGTTCGAAAATTATGGTACATGAGCTAAAAATTTAAAGGTGTCGATGACAAGATTGCTTTCACATGGCCATACATGTAGCAGAATTATTGCTCGTTATGGGCAGCTGATTGAAACCCTGGATAAGCTATTCAAAAAGGATTGTGACCCTGAAATCAAAGAAATAAAGGAACAGTTGCTTTCCCCAAACATTTTGCTAATGATTTTGTTCTTAGTAGATGTGTTAAGTCTGGTAGATAAACTTAACTTGTGGCTGAAAAGTCCACAATTATTTTTAGCAGCATTGAAAAGAAAGTGGCTTACCTGCTAGCAGAAATAAATGAATTTTTTAGAAACCCTCAAAGCAGAAAGCATTTCCAGCATAGCCATAAGCTGTTGCTGGCGTGAAAAGAATGTACTCATGGGTGTCGACAGAGGGGGGGTCAGTTGACCCCTGTAGAATTATTTTTCCCTTTATTTTATTTTATTTTATTTTATTTATTTTTTTTTTTTTACACTCACAGAACTGGACCACAAGGAAAGATGGAGTTTGGGGCGTTAAAATTAATATCCCAATTTTATTGGAAATTCGGAATTGGAAAACAATAACATGAAAGCGGAAAACCTAGCAAACCATAAGGTAGTACGCCCAAACAAGTTCTGCTCAGGGTGGTATGTGCTGAACTTAAAAGGCTTGGTGTGGCCCTGCTCGACACTGTTCATTATTTTGAAAACAGTTACCAATGTACATGATAATACAGGACTATTACTAACATACACTTTCTTCAAGAGCAGCATCAATTAATAATAATAATAATATCAATAATAATAATAGTAGTAGTAGTGTTCTAGTGTAGTAAGTAAGTAGTAGTAATAATAATAGTATTAAATCTTTCATTTTCACGAATTACTGTTTTCTACATATTAGCCAAAACTTTAATTAATTACACTTGACCCCCCTTGAAAAAATTCCTGCAGGCGCACATGAATGTACTTCCCTTCATTTACGGCTAAGAAATTCTGTGTCTTCATTTAATCTGACTAAATGTTTGAGTGAGTTTCTACATGCTATTGCAGCCCCTTCCATAAGTGATATGAAGACAGAGATAGAAAAGCTTTCCGCACAAGTAAGGACAGTGCTCCTCTTAAAGTCATCTAGTGAGAGTACTGCACCAAGTGATGTCTCTGAGCATCCAAGTAAAAGAAAAGAATGTCTTCATCGTTGGCTTTCTTTGCTTGATATTTATGGAGAGGTTCAAAGCAAAACAATGGCTGGTCAAACTATCTTTTCTCAACCTTTCATTGATCGCTCCAAAGCAGAAACTGAATGTTCACCATTTGAACGTGAGATGAATTCAGCAAAGCTGATGTAACAAATGGAAAAGTTGAAAAAGGCCCAGGATCTTCTTTGTGCAAATAAACAAGAAGCTGCTGCGAGTGTTATGACAATTGTATAACAGCACTTGATCTAATAAATATATTTGAAAAGGAGTCATAATACATGTGGTCATTGTATCCAAACATTATGAAATTGTTGGCACTAGCAGTCATTGTCCCCTGATCAACAGCTTCAGTAGAAAGGGTGTTTTCTAGAGTAAATATTAATTGCAGCAAGCTATGTTCCAGAATGAAGCAAGAGTCATTGGATAGATATGTAAGAATAGTGGTGAATGGACCTGATATGCTAACTGATGAAGGCTGTGTAGCTGTAGTCAACATTTTCAAAGGAAAACAGAAGCAGGCATATACTATTGTGAATGCTTGTTGGCAGATGTGGAAACTTTTTCTAGGCAGTTTTGCCTTTTCCCACAATTGCATGTTTTCATATTTTTCCAAAATTTACTTAAATTTTAGCAAACTGTTTTGAGCAAGTGACCAAAAGAAAGAAATCTGAACTATTGTTTATTTTTTTCAGCCATGATATGAAAGTGTAAATTCTGTTTTGTGCTTTTAACTTTAAGATCAACATAAAGGTATAAAAACAGATTTGTTATTTAAGGGTATAACCGTTTTTGCCCAGGCTCACACAGAGACAGTACTTTTACATTTGTAAAAGCAGGTAGGTAATCACTACTTAGAAAAGTTTTCAAAAGCTTACACACACACAAAAGAAAATTTGTCTATTGTAAAAATGTTTTGGGACAGCAAATCAGTATTAAAGTAATGTGCTTTTATTTGTCAAATATTAATATTTTGAAAGCTGCACAAAATCATTATTATTTTTTTTTTGATACTGAATTGTTTCATTTATTTTTATTTTTCCATTCAAATTGTTTATTTCCTGTGGAAGCAAAATAGGGCAATTCTTGTTGAACGTTTTTTCCTTTTGTCACATACTCGGCCAGACAACTGGTTTTCTTGTTTACGTGCCCAGATCAATCATTTTAATGACCCTTGCATTTGGCCAATGTCTGATTATGGTTTTAACTATGAATTAACACTACTTTGAACCTTTAAATACTGTTTAGGGAATTTTTTTTGGCAAAAATGGGCAGAATTTCACAAAAATTGGTATCTTTAAAATCCTGGATCAACCCCTGCAAATATTCCTGAACACAGATAGCATAATGAGCTAAAGCACCGTCTTGTTGGATAAAGCTTTCTGCTAGAATACAAAGCTTAGTAGCTGGGGAACAAACCAGTCCCTCCGTCGACCAAGCCGCCAAAAAATAGAGGCCTATAAAGTGCTTACTGGGCAGTGAAGCCCAAATCATCACATGTGGTGGATTGTGCTCTAACTCCTCGTAATAATGTGGGTTTTCTTTGCTCCAAAAATAAACATTCCTAGCACCACTACTTTGGTGGATGACACATTCATCTGTGAAGAACACTGCCTCACATTGAGAGGGGGTCACAGACATCTGCAACAATCTTGTACATGCAGCACTGTGTTTCTCCAAATCAGCATCAGTAAGCTTGTTGATAAACACAGGGCAATAGGACTTCAATTGCAGATCTGTTTTCTTGTGAGTCAGCATGGTGGTCTTTTGAATTCTACGTACCTCTGATCATTCCCTCAGAGACTTTTTGGGAGATCTCAGCACTGATGCCACCACAGCTGCACATTCTTCTTGTCTTGATTGTCGTTTTCCAGTCCTCTTCTTACCCAGTATTGATCCAGTTGTGAACAGCTCATGTTCCCATCTCAATAATGTCTGTTTTGGCAGGGCTTTTCTGTTAAATCTTGCAGTAAAGTCACATTGCATTTCTGTTATTGTTTTATCAGTCTATGGACATTCATATGTCCATACACTTGGTACTAACTCTTCTTCCACACTGTAGTTGCTTATGTCAGCCATCTGAGAGCAGAGAACAAATTTAATTAGTTCTCACATAATAACCCGAGTGGGGGGGGGTGAAACATTCGGACTACCCTGTTCATTGGTCATCCAATAAATAAGTAACAGGTTACAATTACATGGAAATTGTTTGTTACTGCATCAGCAATACATGCCAACAGAACTACATGCAAATGGTTATTTTTCCATATAATCCTTGTACACACTGAAACATATTTTCCCAGCTATAAACAAGTTTAAACATTCATTCACAGTAACTTACCCATCCAAGATCATTGAATTGTCAAACTGTTGTCAGATTCTCTAATTGTTTATCAGATAAGAAGTTTTTTAACAGACCAAAGAGATGATAATCTGATGGAGCTAGGTCAGGACTGTATGGCGGATGCAACAGAACTTTCCACTTTGTGATCCATGCTTTTGTCTGTTTTGATGTGTAGGGTCTAATGCCATCATGCACAAGTCTCACTGCAGCGCTTCAGCATCCTCGCCTCTATCGTGTAAATGGCTTCCAACAATTTTGTTTGAGTGTTGCAGTGCCTATCATTGTTAATTGTTTTTTTTGGGGGGAGGGGGGTCACACTGAGGAAGCCTTCAGAACACTAAACCTATTGTTTTGCTGACAGATAACTGAACCTTGAATTTTTTGAGGTTGGAGAATGTGGATGTTTTTACTTCCTTGAGTTCTATTTGGACTGTGGGGTAAAATAGTGCATCCATGTTTCATCCCCTGTCATAATGCTTTCAATAAACAAGTTTCCTTCATCATGCTAACAGGTGAGGTTATCAAGTGAAGCAGCTATTCTTTTAGCTTTCAGGTGAAACAGCTATCCTTTAGTTTTCAAGTGAAGTAGCTGTTCTTTCGGGTTCAAGCACAGGCATAGCAATTCTAAAATTATGGAGATGGCTCGAGTTGTTTCATACCCAAACACTGAAAATAATTGCTAATCTGGAATAATCAATTAATAATCAAACACTAATAGTCAATAATTCATTATTTAGAATAATTATATAAAGTCATTAATAAATTAACAGCTTTATTGATAATTGTAATACTGATTCCCAAAATTTTGGTACAAAGCTATGTAATGTGGATGGCTATATATTTATTAAATGTGTTCAGTGTAAAATAGAGTGCTTCTCTCTCAGTATTCAATTTCTTGGAATTATATATAAAGGTGCAATTTTAGAATTAGTTATTTCATGAAATAAATAATAGTGCAGAATATTGAAAATGGAAAGTTTTTCTTGTACTTTAATAAAATTGTCCTTACGTATCTCAGCATCATTGTACAAGATCACTGCACTTCACCGCCATTGCCTTCAAAATGTGGATCGTGTATTTACTTCTACTTCTTGAAGAATGTTCAGCAATGCAAGTCAAGAATTAGGCATCGTGTTTCCAAGACATATTTTTTGGCACCTGAGAGTAGAAAATGTACTTTCCAAAGTGGCTGTTGTGACAAGAATTATTGAAAATGAAATGGGAAATATTTTTGCATTGAAACGGTATATGTACAAAATAAGCTGTCTATACATACGATAAAAGCAAACCACGTCTTCAATAAGCAAATCAAAATCAATTTATTTGCAAATTAAAAGCGGGTTAAAAGCAGACTAGTGCTTTCAGGGATCTCCCGTCCCCGTCTACTGGTCAAAGCGCCACGGGATCCAACAGAGTCAATCCTTATATACTAGATAACACGACCCATCATGCATCACGTCACCAACAGATGTGATGTCACAGTATAAGCACAAATTGTAAAAATTTCAATCCCAATTCAATAAAACATAAATATAAGAATACAAATTATTTACAAAATGTATTGTTCCGATGTTTCAAAGTCTCTTGTGGAGCAACCATTTTTCGCCAAGGTCTTGGTACAAATATGGGGAGATCTAAATTACAACAGTTGTCTCCATATGCAATAATATAGAAACTTTCTGAAAAGAAAACAGTACTTTTGTTGACATTGGAGTTCAAGATTTTAACATTCTCCCAAACAGGGGTGTAACCACCCTGTATAACTGTCTTAGTAAAGGCAGTATTAATAGTTCCTGTCCGGAGGGTGTACTTTTGTTCACCCAACCGGGTATTCAGAGTCCTAATTGTAGGACCTATATAAAAAATGTCAATAACACCCGAATCCTCATGGGCGAGCGGAATGCAGTATAGACCATATTTCATGAGTTTGGGTACTTTATCTCTGTCATTTCTCAGTAAGGTAAATACATTTTTAGTGCAAACTCCAAATGTCAAATTATGCTTATGGCATATCTTCTTGAGGGTGTTAACTATTGGAGGGAGATAATCCACCTTACCAACGTATCTAGTGGTTTTATTGTCCGTGGACAAGGTCGTGAATCTTAACCTGGTGAATCTTCTCAATAGACCGGGAAAGTAGTGCTCTGGGTAACCGAAGATCCGTGCCATATTTGAGGCCTTAGAGAGTTCGTCTTGTCTTGCTCGGTTGGAAGAAGAGTGTGTGAATGCGCGTTTGATTAGAATTCGAAGTGATGATGCTTTTTGTTCAGGGGGTGAGAAGAGTTAAACGGTATGATACATGGTGTGAACGTAGGTTTTAGATACACTGAGTATTTAATCTGGTGAGTGTTGTTGTCCCTTGATAACAAAATGTAGTATATAAGGGTTAACTCGGTTGGATCCCGTGGCGCTTTGACCAGTAGATGGGGACGGGAGATCCCCGAAAGCGCTAGTCTGCTTTTAACCTGCTTTTAATTTGTAAATAGCCGCCCCTGTGGCGCAGTGGTCTAAGTGATGGCCTCTGATCATTCGTCGGAAAGGGGGTCCGGGTTCGAATCCTGGTGAGGCATGGATGTTGTGTTTTGTCTTACGGCACTGGCTCTCTCCCTTCCCTGGAACCAGTGACCCTAAATTAGGGACGGGTGACTGCTTATAGCCCATTAAGTTGCTCACGGTGGTCGTTAAACCTCCAATCAAAAAAAAAAAAAATTGTAAATAAATGGATTTTGATTTGGTTATTGAAGATGTGGTTTGATTTTATCACATGTATAGACAGCTTATTTTGTACATATACCATTTCCATGCGAAAATGTTTCCTATTTCAGTCATTTAGCTGCAAACTGATATTTAGTGTGGCTGTTATAGCTACATAGTATTTGTAAATGCACGGGAAATGGAGGGTCTGTCCAAGACCTTTTGTGCACTTCGTAAAAAGCTTTACATCAATGAAGCACATCTAAGCTTCCTCGCCAACTGTGGATCTTTAAAGGTAATACCTAAATTCCTCAGAATACACACTCATCTGGTTTCCCAACGAGATACACGAGTAATTGTCAACGCAGAACGAAGACGTTTGAGTGCAGAAATCAGAAGAAAACGAGCTTACAATGATTTACTCAACCGAAAATCTTTTGTTGCATACCTCCTTATGGCTGATCTTACACATCACATCATTCTGGGTAAGAATATGACAACATTTTTTACTGCTTTGCAGAGTGAAGTAAATTCCATGAATCAAAGACATATCAAAGAACTTTGTGACTTGGTGTCAAGAAGCTCCTCCTGGGTTCAACACTCCTCTTCATTTACTGCCTCCGAGGTTAAATTTCCTACACCCAAGCCTTATTTGAACCTCAGCTCAGTTCAACTGACAGAGGGTCAACATGCAGCCTTAAATAGAGGTCTCAAGTTCAGTTTCCCCATCTCGAAGTTTTCACCTATGCACTCTTTACCTCAGTTTGAAAACATTATTAATGCCTTGCCAGAGGATTAACGTGATTTTTCTCGTCATAACCTGGTAAAATCTATTTCTAAAATGACCACTTCTCCTCAGAATTTAAGGTACGAAAGGGATCAGCTGCTTCAGTTAGCTAAGAACCCAAACCTGTCTATTGTTGGCGTGGATAAGACCCAACAGATCATCATTATGGATCAGGCTGACTACTTTGATAAGATGTCACAGGCTATAGAGCTAATCCCCCACTAAGTGCTCAAATCAGATCCAACCTCTGCCACTATAGCTGAACTGAGTAAACTTCGAAACCAAGGTTTCCTTCCTGCCTCGTGTCATCAAAAATGAAACCTCCTGTGGGACTTAGAGTGCCAGAAGTATTTGGTAAACTGAAACTACATAAACCAAATCAACCCCTCATATTATTAGTATCAGGGTATGCTACTCCAACGAGACCCCTTGAGACTATGCTAGCTGCATACTTGAAACACCTTACGCTCCATTCCACGGTGTCAATTAAAAGCTCTACTCAGGCTCTTGAGCGAATCAAGGAATTTGACCCTCCACAAACTGGCTTTATTATGGCATATCTGGACGTTGTTTCACTATTCCCAAATGTACCACTTGATCTGGTGCATTCTATTATTTTTGAAAAGTTACAAGAAGATAGTTCTATGTCTCCTCTGGAAACTGATGCCATTCTTTCAGCACTGAAATTAGTGGCCAGAAGATCGTATTTTAAATTTCATAATAGAATTTACCAACAGAGAGAGGGTGCGCCCATGGGCTCCCCACTCTCCCCCGTGCTGGCTGAGATTCTTTTACAATCCTTGGAGGGAAAAGTTCTGTTGGACTTTCCACTTCAACCATTACTAATTATCAGGTATGTCGATGAAATGTTATTTTTTGGCCCCATTCGCTTCCCCAACTGGATGTTTTCATTGACCGCTTATCTTCACATTTTCCCACAATAAAATTTACAAAAGAACTTGAGCAGGGGGCAAGCTACCTTTTCTTGATTTTTTGTTATCAAGGGACCTCAACACTCACCAGATTAAATACTCCATGTACTGAAAACCTACGTTCACACCATGTATCATACCGTTTAACTCTTCTCACCCCTGAACAAAGAGCATCATTACTTCGAATTTTAATCAAACGCGCATTCACACACTCTTCTTCCAACCGAGCAAGACAAGATGAACTCTCTAAGGCCTCAAATATGGCACGGATCTTCGGTTACCCAGAGCACTACTTTCCCGGTCTATTGAGAAGGTTCACCAGGTTAAGATTCACGACCTTGTCCACGGACAATAAAACCACTAGATACGTTGGTAAGGTGGATTATCTCCCTCCAATAGTTAACACCCTCAAGAAGATATGCCATAAGCATAATTTGACATTTGGAGTTTGCACTAAAAATGTATTTACCTTACCCAAACTCATGAAATATGGTCTATACTGCATTCCGCTCGCCCATGAGGATTCGGGTGTTATTGACAAATTTTATATAGGTTCTACAATTAGGACTCTGAATACCCGGTTGGGTCAACACAAGTACACCCTCCGGACAGGAACTAATCATACTGCCTTTACTATGGCAGTTAAACAGGGTGGTTACACCCCTGTTTGGGAGAATGTTAAAATCTTGAACTCCAATGTCAACAAAAGTACTGTTTTCTTTTCAGAAAGTTTATATATTTTTGCATATGCAGACAACTGTTGTAATTTAGATCTCCCCACATTTGTACCAAGACCTTGGCGAAAAATGGTTGCTCCACGGGAGACTTTGACACATGAGGAATTTTGAAACCTCGGAACAGTACATTTTGTAAATATTCTGTTTTCTTATATTTATGTTTTATTGAATTGGGATTGAAATTTTTATAATTTGTGCTTATACTGTGACATCACAGTCTGTTGGTGACGTGGTGCAGGATGGGTCGTGTTATCTAGTATATAAGGGTTGACTCTGTTAGTTCCCGTGGCGCTTTGACCAGTAGATGGCGACGGGAGATCCCCAAAAGCGCTAGTCTGCTTTTAACCCGCTTTTAATTTGTAAATAAATTGATTTTGATTTGCTTATTGAAGATGTGGTTTGCTTTTATCGCATTATAGACAGCTTATTTTGTACATATATTATTGAAAATGTTTTTGAAATTTCTTGATATTGGGGTAAAAAAACAAAACAAAAAAAAACAGCAACAGCTTCACAACTTGATAAGGATTCTATTGTAGTGGTTGGTCTTTCATCTTGTCTTGTTGTTAATAAAGGCATCTTCCAGGAGTGTGAGCGAGAAGGAGTGAACCCAGCGGGTGTCTTGCTTCCACATGGAAGAATGCGCCAATGAAACGAATTCAAAAGGATTAAAAGAAATCCACGACATCATTCATTGGAAAAAAATTTGATTTGAGTCAGTTTATTGGTTTTTTAGAATCATTCTGAAATTTTTAATGAATGCGATTTAAAATTCGGCTTTAAAAGAGAAAAAGAAATTGTGTGATTAGGCGTTCAAGAGAAAAATGTGCCTTGATATCGAGGGGGGGAGGTGAGCCCTTCCGTTTTCTATGCCAATGATTTGAAGTGAAGCAGCTATTCTTTCGATTTTCATGTGTAGCAGCGATTCTTTAGTTTTCAAGTGAAGCAACAGGTATTTCAGTTGTCAAGTGAAGTAGCAGCTATTTCAGTTTTCAAGTGAAGCAGCAGCTATTTAATTTTCCAAGTGAAGCAACAGCTATTTCAGTTTTCAAGTGAAGTAGCTATTCTTTTGGTTTTCAATGGAGCAGCTATTGTGTCAGTTTTGTGTTTGCCAGTCAGCATTTTTGGAACCCACCCACAAAAACTCTTTACAAAACCCTAACTCTGTGATGATCTCGTGAACAGTACCCTTAAGAATATCAGTCTGTTCAGCAATTTCACGAGTTTCACTCTTCAATGTTCCCTTATCAAATATTGAACAAGAATTCAATTGCCTTGTGTGTACGAAGGCCTTGGTCTGCCTCTTTGTTGTTTGTGATCATTGTTCAATTCCTTTCAACCATTCTGGAATTTCCTGCACCACAGTGACACTTGTTTTTGGCTTAAAACATTCTTTCCATAAATATTGGCAAACCTGCAATGAGTATATCTTTGAGCGACGCCTTCCACTTACAAAAATCTGATGACTATGCATACTTCTAACTTGCAATACTTTTCAATTATGCCCTGCATTTTGTTTGCTTGCCAACCACAGTCTACTTATCAGAGAATAACAATAAGTGCATAACTACTATTCCTCATCCATACAATATACTCAAAAAACTTATGTCAAGTGCATTCATCCATGCCACATGTGCCCTTTCTATCAGACCACCCTTGTACTGTTCTCTCTTCCTCAGTGGCACATGCAGCTAATTTCGCTGCTGCCCAGCTAAATTTCCTTTAATGAACATTTTCAGGATGCACATAATAGAAGGAGTGAAAAACTTGTTCCCACATACACCATTAGTGTTGATGAAAAATGACTGAAATCTGTGTTGAATATGATGTATTAATAAGTATTCATTTTTGTATCATGTATGTACAATTTTCCAGTGTTGTTCATCATGTTTTGTTACATTAATGCCTACCACACCACTAACAATGTTTAACATACATAATATTAAACTGTTCTCTGAGATTCAGAGGTTAGCTCCTCAAAGAAAGACCTTCTGGCAAGCAAACATTTAACTGACAGAACTAGAATTTACTTACTGTTAGTGTATTAAATGTCTCCATCTGCAATGATCTCTGCACACCGCTCGAGCCTACATTCACATTCATCACACGCCGCACACTAGACTTTTTGTACTTCATACTCATTATTTTCTTCTCATACAGACATTCCTGAATCTGGTTCTTCCATGATTTCCTTGGCTTTCCTCTACCTTTCTTTCCTGCCACTCGGGCTGAAAAAATTCGCTTAGTCAGCACCTCATCACTCATTCTTTCAGCATGGCCAAACCACCTAAGAATATTAGACTCCACCTTACTAACAACATTTTGCCTAACATTAAAAATCTGCAGCACATCTTCATTCCACACATGATCAGAACGTGTTCTACCATGAACCTTCCATAAGTGATGCATCTCCCCAGCGCACAAACAACTCCTATGTCTTTTCTGCAATACCCAGGTTTCATTACTGTACATCTGAGTGGGAACAATTACACTTTCTTACACAGCCATGTGGTACTCTCTTGAGAACACATCATTCCTGTGAAAGCCTCCCAAGGCAGCTGTGACTTTCAATGAAGATTTCTCATGCCTACTAATTTCACTGCCTAATTTGTTCTCTCTGTCAAATATACTTCCTAAATACACAAACTCATTCACCTGGTCAATTGCTGTGCCTTTAAGACTTATATTGCCTTCAGTACTAACTGTTTCTTGCTCAAAAACCATAACTTTGGTTTTTCCCTTATTGATACTCAGTTTGAATTTTACACAAACTTCATATGTCCTGGACAACATACTCTGCAACTCACTTTTGCTCTCTGCCAACAGAACTGTGTCATCAGCATAAAGCAATCTGCACACACAGATCTTACCAAGACATAAACCGGTATTGTCCATTTTGGTATCATACATACATGCAGCCATAAATATATTAAACACCCATGGTGACATTACACAACCTTGTCTGACTTGTGCACCAATAAAAATCCATTTGGATAAAATACCATTCACTCGTACACATACTCTACTGCCAGCGTACATGGCTATCACACTATTAAATAGATTTCCAGTAATACCATATTTATTCAGTACCTTGTACAGAAGAGTCCTATTTACTTTGTCATAAGTTTTTTCTAAATCTATGAAGGCAGCATGCACTTTTTTACAACAGACAGATACTTTTCAGTCGTCATGCGTAAGGCAAACATTTAATTAGTACAGCCCATACCAGGCATAAAAACACTCTGTACAACCCATTTTTTCTCTGAAGACTTCATACATTATCAACTTTTCAATCGTCATGTGTAAGGCAAAACTTTGATTAGTACAGCCCATACCAGGCATAAAACCACTCTGTACATCCCATTGTTTTTCTGAAGACCTCATACCTTATCAGTAATGACCTTCCCAAACACTTTTCCTGGCACACTCAGCAAACTGATACCACGATAGTTCTTGCATTGAGTCTGATCACCTAATTCCTTGTACAAGGGAACAATGATAGCACCCTTCCAATTCTGAGGGACCATTCCAAACTCCCAACATAACTGGATGATTTCAGTTAACTGGTCAAACACAGAGCACCACCATACTTTAGCACCTCAGCAGTTATGTCATCTACTCCTGAAGCCTTACCATTCTGAAGTGATTTTAGAACTTTACGCACCTCTTAATACGTGTAATATTGTTAAGCAAAACATCCTTTTTCTTTTTCTTCTTTGATTTGAGGGGAAGTCGTTAAAAGTACCACCCAGCTAAAATTTCTTACCGCACAGCTCTAAGAAGAATTTAGGTAGAACACTACCGTGTATGTATTGAAAAAAATTAGAAAAAACTATACCTACTTGCAAATATAACAAGCTTACTACACAATGTTAACACTTCATTTTCAAAAAGCTGGAAAAACTTCAATGTCAGGTCTTGAATTTGTGGTAGTGCTGTTATTATTCCTATCTCCCAGGTTAGGCATCAGAATCTCAGGCTATTGTGTAATTCTGTGTATTTATCTGCTTTTTTAAAACACGGAACAAAGAAACTGCATCCATAAATTTTTTATGTGAAATGTTTTTATGGAAAAATAATTTTGATTCTGTAGTAATATGGAATGTTTATGCACAATATAAAGAATATGAATATGCAGAATTTTTATTTCATATGAAGAAAATGCAGAGAATGGACTTTTTCTCTTTTTTTTCCTGCCATAAACGTTAGCTATCACACGCCTCAAATTTCCTTGCAAGAAAAGAAACAAATTTTAAGAAATCATACTTGGTTTACTCAGTTTACCCATTAATTTATGCGAATTACTTACTGTGTGAGTATGCACCAATTACTACCCATAGCTATGCCTTCCCTGACAGATTGGAGGCACAGCTGAGGACATAACCTTCAACCATATACTGCATACAGTCAGATTGCATTCTACGTCACAACCTCTGGCTCTAACATTAAAAAGGTTTGCTAAAGTCACATGACAGTAGGCAAGAAAGGTTATTTGAATTATGTGTGGCCACTTAGTTTGCTACTTTAAAGGAAATTCTACTTTTTACAGGTGAAAATGATTAATAGGGAATGAATTTTTAGGTGCTAAAAAAACAAAAATATTTGCTAAAAAAAATATTTTTAAGGATAATACACTAGACTCTCACTAATCCTGCCATTCCTTGCACAGAGGGGTACTGGATTACTCAGAGTGCATAAAAATTCATTTTAATTCTTCATTATATTTAATGTTACAATTAAAAGTTTACTATGTGTAGTACATATGTATTTAGAAAACATAAATGAGAGACAAGCGTATGATAATAGTAAAAGAACACAATCAGTACGTACTATACTGTCTCATTTACAAGTGTAGTAAATTATAATCATGTTATCAGTACAGTAAAGCTCAATATGTATGTGTACATACTATACGCAGTAAAAGAAACGTACAATTGTAATACAGCACAGATGAAATCTTGCATTTTCTACTCAGTGTGGTCACTTTGAAACGTCACAGATTTCTGCCTGCTTTAAGGGAGATGCTTTTGCAATATTCTTAATTATTTTGAGGATCCTCCCTACTTTCATTTAAATTGAATTGCATGAACGTTAGTGCCAATTCAAAACAAAACGTAACGTAAAAATTTAAAACTTTACTGGTATATGATGTATAATTCATTCTAGTCTGATATTAACGCTATTTCTGCAACCAAAAACCATGCAAGGAGGAGGTATAATTATGAAGAGGCCAGATTAGTGAGGGCTGGATTAGCTAGAGTCTACTGTATAACTTCTTGTGTCTGGCGCTCTTTGGCCAACCATGGCCCTTGCGCCAAAAAAATCAATCAATCAACCAACCAACCTACTGTATAACTAGTTAATTTCTGTGATAAAAAAGTAATGTTAGTACTTTACTTACTAATTACAGCTATACATTTGATGGAAAAAGTTCTTCACAGTTGCAGTGGACAACAAATGTCATCTCTAGTTAATTCAAACACTTGACGTAGATCCAGAACACCAAACAGAAATCATCGCTCTTTCCACGTTAATAACTGAGTCTCAGAAAAATTATCATTGGCCGCCACTGGGAATCGAACCCAGGGTCTTTCAGTTATGCACAGGACATGCTACCACTGCACCACAGGGGCCTTGAATTCTCCTGACTCACATGTCCCAGTCTCGAATTCTCCAACTGTGAGTCTGAGACTCGAATTCTCCAGACTAACAGTTTGGCAGTTAATAACATGTGAGTCTGGAGAATTCAAGGCCGTTGTGGTGCAGTGGTAGCATGTCCAGCGCTCAAATGGAGGGCCCTGAATTCGATTGCCAGTAGCGGCTGATAAGAATCTTTCCGAGACTCAATTATTAATGATTTCTGTTTGGTGTCATCTCTAGATTTTCTGTTGCAAATCTATGCGTATTGTCATGAAACAATGACAAACTAATGAGTCTAGTGTATTTCGAAACTAAGGGAATGGTATGGCCGGACCAAATCATAACTTTCAACTGGTGAAAATATTCACTTGGAACCCACGCAATCCACAGATGCTGCTAATAGACATGAGAAATGTGAAGCGAAACTGAAAAATTCCACAAAATTTTTTTGCTTTGAGTTTGGTCTTTACCTATTTTTCCTATAAATGATAATGCCCATAATGTCACATCCACCTAGCTTTTTTTTCTTTCTTTTTGATAGGATGGTGTCATGTTTTTTGTTACATCTTTTGTGTTGTGGATTCAATGGATTCTCTCGCACTCACAAACTCCCAACTAAGAGGCAGAACACTCGTTGAAACTCAACACAGAAATTTATTAGGGACAGTTATACAGCTCTTAAAAATAATTAAGTAGGTGCACAATATAGAGTACAATAGTATTGCAGAACAAACATGCTGGCGTCAACAGGACTGCATCAGTAACGACAACTACAACACAGTGTTGCCAACTTAGCCATTTCATGGCTAGATTTAGCCATTTTTAAGCCTATGAAATCCGCACGTTAGCCACATCTGTCCATTTTTGCCTTACTTTACCATTTCCTAACTTTTAAAGTAAAAGCAAAAGTGGCATCAGTTTTTAAAGTGGAACGTAATAATTTATCAGTTGGCAACACAAAGTGTTGTCACCAACGAGATAGAATTAAGTTGTCACTTTGTTCTTTTCAGTGTATGTTAAGACCAGAATATACTTCCGACAATAGGTGCAATTTATTTTTTGTGATGGCCACCAAATTGTATGCTCAGAAGTTCCAGGAAGAATGGCTTTGTATGCCAGTATTTAGGCAGTTGTTAATGCCAAAGCGCCGTCCCGGTGGCGCAGTGGTCTAAGCGATGGCCTCTGATCATTCGTCCGAAAGGGATCCGGGTTCGAATCCCGGTGAGGCATGGATGTTGTGTTTGTCTTACGGCACTGGCTCTCTCCCTTCCCTGGAACCAGTGACCCTAAATTAGGGACGGGCGACTGCTTATAGCCCATTTGAGTTGCTCACGGTGGTCGTTAAATCTCCAATCAAAAAAAAAAAATGCCAAAGCATGAGGACTGCACTAAAGCTATTTGTGAGTTCTGTAAATTTGAACTGAAAGCCAAATGTTATGATTTGCAATCTCATTCAAAATCGAAAAAATATCAAATAGAAGTGATCGCTCTTTCCACGTTTATAAGTGAGTCACGGAAAAATTTCTCATCGGCCGCCACCGGGAACCGAACCCAGGGTCTTCCAGTTACGCGCCGGATATGCTTCCACTGCACCAGAGCGGCCTTGAAATTCTCCAGATTCACAAAAAACCTGCCAGTTTATGTGGTCAGTTTTCTTCATCCAAGCAGAAAACATTAGATTTGAAACCTAAAGAAAAGGTTAACCTTGATAAATCTGCCCCAGAAGCACAACTTGCCTTACATATTGCTGCGCATTCAGCAATCGTGGTCGATCATTTGTCTGAAGTTTGCACAAATAATTTTGCGGAGAGCAAGATAGCGCGATTTTTGCTTATGCATAGAACCAAATATAGTGCACTAATTTTTAATGTGCTGTATGACCATTTTAAGATGAAATTGGTAGAAGATATCAGTGATGGAAATCAAATGATATAAGCGTCACAAAATACTAGGTATTGCTATAGGTTATTATGGCGCTAAACATTCCAGAGTCGTGTCCACATTCTTGGAGTTAGTGCCAATGGAGACCTGCAATGCCGATGCTATAGTTTCAGCCATAAAGAATTCCTTGGCACAGAACAGATTACAAATTTAAAACTTGATGGGCATTGGAACCGACAATGCTAGTGCTGTCGTGGGTGTAAACAACAGTGTCTACGTTCAACTCTTACAAGTAGTTCCTTCCCTTATATTGAACCCTTGTGTATGCCACTCCCTTCAACTTGCAGTTTCAGCAGCAGTCAAAGTTTCTTTACCACGTAATTTGGAGTTCCTCATTAGCGAAACTTATACACTGGCGGAAAGTGAAAAAAGAACACCAAGAAGGAATTGGCGGACGATCATGAAATTTACATATGTTAACGGAGTCGAGTTTACGTAGGTGAGATGTTAATTTTGGGACCAATCGGTGAGCGCTTACGTAACAGCACGGCATAATATGCAAATTATCGTCGGTTGTATTTAAGGAGTACGGCGAAGTGAAAGTAATCAGTCGTCGACATACGGACAAGTGCGAAGATCCTGAAGAAGCTGCAATGCCTGGACATGGAAGACGTGTACGATTTCAGCAGTTATCGGACTTTGAGCGAGGTCGTCTAGTCGGACTCCGCGAGGCCGGGTGGTCGTATCGTCGTATTGCGGAGCGAATTGGACGGGAAGTATCGGTGGTGATACGATGGTGGCGTAGATGGTCCGAGGAACATTCCCACTCGAGAAGACGTGGAACCGGGAGTCACAGACGGACTGATGAGCGGACCGATCGACGCATAAGAAGAGCGGCGTTGTCAAGCAGAATATCCACTGCGACGCAGATCCGAGCTGCCGTTGCACCTGAGATGACTGCGAACAATCCGCAACCGTCTACTGGATGCAAGACTACGTGCACGTGTGCCTCTGGCATGTGTACCTCTGACTCCAGCCCACCGTCAGGAACGTCTGCACTGGAGAACGCAATGGCGATCTGTCGTGTTCAGCGATGAAAGCAGACTCTGCTTGGGAGCCTCCGATGGCCATATGCGTGTTCGCAGACGCACAGGGGAGCGTCTCCACCCTTCTTGAATCCTCCAGCGACACACAGGGCCTACACCTGGTCTCCTGGTGTGGGGAGCGATCAGCTATCACTCCAATACACAACTAGTGTTTGTACCGGGTACGTTAAACAGCACCTCCTACATCAACAACATCATTCAGTCCGTTGTTGTGCCATTTGTAAAGTCGGTCCATCGTGGTGTTTTCCAGCAAGATAACGCACGCCCACACACGGCACGTGCAACGCAACATGCACTTCAGGGTGTGAGACAATTTCCATGGCCTGCACGTTCACCGGATTTTCCCCCCATTGAGCACTTGTGGGATTTTATGGGACAACGACTTATCAGGTCTCCACGGCCAACAACCACCATCCCCGATTTACGCGTCCAGGTTGAGGATGCTTGGAACTCAATACCCCAAACTTACAACCAACATCTGTACGACAGACTCCATGCCAGAATCGCACAGTGTGACGCAGTTCATGGCGGTTCAACCTCGTACTAACCATGTTACATGGAAATGTTGTTTTTCAGTTTACCAGCAAATACAGCTGTATTTTGCCATAATGTTTTGATCACGTTATCCTCTGTATTCCGTTATTATGCTGTATTAATTTCGTTGGTAGACGTCTCCTTCTTGGTGTTCTTTTTTCACTTTCCGCCAGTGTAAATGTACAATTTAGGCGAAGTATATACAGATGTGCGTGATGCCATATAGGAACAGGGAACGAACTATGTGCAGCAAGTGAGATAAACATACAATGCAATGAAAATATAAATACAAAAGATGCAGAACATAATGATGCAATTGAAAATGTGTACTATATACAAGATGTGTACAAAAATTGCGTGACTGAGATACGCATGATGCAGACAGTAAAGAAATGAACTTGTAGGACGGCTCCGAAAAGGAGCATATACACAGTACTAAGGAATGTGTATATGTTCATAATGCATAGCGAATTATATTCAGGATGCGTATGTACAATTTTATATGAGCAATATTACGAACGAATGAGCAGAAGATATATGACGAAATAAAAACATTGAATATACAGGTACAATGTGAGGCACACAGAAGAAATTACTAAAAAGATCACTTATTCAGAAGAGGCACCACAAAGTAAGTGCACATGAATACACTACAAACACTGACAGTAAAAAGATAAATGGGAATGAGAAGAATGTACAGAAGATCTAAGTCTGACAAGATTAGGGGACACTCTCCGGTGCCGGTGAGCCAGGCCAGGGTTCATCACAAAGATCAAAGTGGGGAAGGTCTCGGCTTACAGGGTGTAAGTCAAATCAGAAGATCTAGGTCTGCAGAAGGCCCGGAAAACCAGCGGTGTAAAGGTGACCATACACTCAGGAACTGCTGGCTCTGGTCAGTGGCCCGGGCTGCGGTAAACGCCAATTGGAACCGTCAGGCCGCCCCGGTGGCGCAGTGGTCTAAGGCAATGGCCTCTGATCATTCGTTCGAAAGGGGTCTGGGTTCGAATCCCGCTGAGGCATGGATGTTGTGTTTGTCTTACGGCACTGGCTCTTTCCCTTCCCTGGAACCAGTGACCCTAAATTAGGGACGGGAGACTGCTTATAGCCCATTGAGTGGCTCACGGTGGTCGTTAAACCTCCAATGAAAAAAAACCGTGAGGTCAGCCGGTTGCGGAATTGCGCACAAAGGGGTATCTCCTGCTTGAAGGAGCATAGGCACATTAGAGGTATGACGGAGTTGCAGATAGAAGCAGTAAATCACATGCTTTGCGAGTACAAAGATGTATGAGCAGGGCTCAGATAAAGACACCGGTGGAGTACAAGAAACAGCAACGTACTGTAAGAAGAAAAAGGCAGCTCTTTGGCACAGAGACACTTTGCAACGGTAAAGGCTAGGTGTCGTAGAGGAAGGATCGCAGGGCAGTACTGGTAGATGTGTAGAACATCAGCATGCTCAGAACAGAAGATGCAGGTGGGTGCGGGTGTCAGCGTCATTCGAAATAACGTGGCCGGCACTGGCAGGCGGCGGTGAAGGAAGAGCCAGTGAACATTCCTTTCATCTGGTGTCGAGATGGGTGACGATGTTGCCGACCACACACTCGGAAGATCGGCGGGCGGCACTCCTGAAATGAGCTGGGGTGCGAGTGGCGATGGATCTTGAATGAGAAAACAATAGAGAGTACGGACAGTAAAACGAGATCGGAAGAAATGAGCCACGAACAGGAAGAAAAAAGGAAGGGAAAGAGAAGCAGATGAAACGAGAAAGAGACCAGCCGGTGAAGCAAGAGCAGGAAAAAGAGTAATGATCGAGGAGCGGAGAGAATCGTAGAGTGCAAGAGAGGCAGAGGTGCGTGGAAGGAAAGGAGAGAGGTCGGAAAAGGGTTTTTATATTAGGTAGGAGGAAAGTAAGTCTCGGACGGATACGATTCCAGCGGGGAGCCAAGAAAGGTCAATGAAATACGGGGCGTTAGGAAAATGGAGGAGTAGAAGAGAGGTTGCCGCCCCGGTGGCGCAGTGGTCTAAGGCGCTGGCCTCTGATCATTCGTCCGTAAGGGGCCCGGGTTCGAATCCCGATCAGGCATGGATGTTGTGTTTGTCTTACGGCACTGGCTCTCTCCCTTCCCTGGAACCAGTGACCCTAAATTAGGGACGGGCGACTGCTTATAGCCCATTGAGTTGCTCACGGTGGTCGTTAAACCTCCAATCAAAAAAAAAAAAAAAAGAAGAGAGGTTCAGTTAGAAGTTCTGAGGTGGAAGCTTGAGGGGCACGGAGTAGTTTCAGAGAGTGAAGAAAGGAAAGAGCCTCCGAATAAACGGAAGATGGACGAGAGCGGAGGAGAGAAAAGCGATCCATCGGCAGAAAAGTCGAGAATTTGAAACGGGGGTTCCGGGGAGAAATCATAACGTCTCGGAGAAGAGAGGCTGCGGATCTTGGTTCGCAGAGGAGACGCAGAAGGGATACTATCCGGTGTGCTTTGTAGAACTGGCGAACATCCAGGAGCGCAATACCACCAGTGGAGATCGGACGACTTAGAGTTGAGACTTGTATCCAATGTTGAGCTGACCAGATCATGGTAGAGATGATCCGTGTGACTTCAGCAAAATAGTACGCTGGCATGCGAGCAGCTGCCCACACATGAAGACAAGGAGACAGAAGATATGTACGAGCAAGGCGTGTCCGGGTAACGTAAGAGGCGCTGGCTAAACTGAGCTTTCCGCCAGAAGGCAGCCGATCGAGCAAGGCGATTACGAAGAGCAGCCCACGTGTTTTTTCGGGCAGCTATGGGAGCTCCCACGTGTACGCCAAGAAATTTCTGAGAAGAGGCAGTCCAGGAGGCGCCCCATGGGGAGTCCGTCCTGGATTCCCAGGCACCACACCACAGGCTGGCACTCTTGGTAGTGTTGAGCAACGCTGAGGAGCAAGAAGAGTAGAGTGCATATACATGAGCGAGGGTATTAAATTGCGACTCCATCCGGGCGCAGAAAGTCGCGTCGTAGGCGGAGTAGGTTACAGAGAAGTGCCTTTTGGTTGCCGTGGGAGGAGGAAGAACCGCAAGAAATACACGATGTACTGTACGAATAATTGCCCAGAAAGTGGACACCCCTGTCGTATTCCACGACGGAAAGAAATGGGTGCTGTGAGAAAGGCGGCTGTCTTGACCTGAAAGACGGAGTCGCGGTAGAGAGCAGGAATAGTGGTAACGAAGACAGAAGGAAAGCCAAAAGCGTGTAAAGTAGTTGAGAGAAATGAACTGGAGTTATTATCAAAAGCTGTACGTTTGGTCTAAATTTAGTAGGGCAAGAGATTCAGAATTAGTCCGGGCAAGATACAGAAGATCACGAAGGAGGTGAAGGTTATTAGCGATAGAACGACCAGGTACCGTGTAGGACTGGTCGGAGGAGTTAAGGTACGGAAGAACTTGATTTAGGTGGCGAAAGAGAATTTTAGTGAACAGTTTGTGATCAAGATTTATTAGTGAAATCGGACGCCAGTTCCCGTTGTAAAGGAGGTCGCTCTTCTTAGGGAAAAGTACCATGTGAGCAACAGTGAAGCCCCTCGGAAGGGAAATATATGCAAAGGCAGAAGAGTAAGCAGCGAGAAGGAAAGGAAGGAGAGAAGGTAAAAAGATAAGACTAAATGATAGAGGGAGGCCGTCAGGACCAGGGACGGCTCAGGGATTGAGGGAGGAAAGTGTAGTCCTGAGTTCAGATGGATAGATAATCTGTAGAAGAGAAGCGGAAAGGGGAGAGGGGACTTGAGGGAGCGAAGAAAGTAAAGTATTAGACGCAGAAGCAAAATGTGGAGGGGTATGGTATCACTGTACTTGTCGGAGAAGTGTTGACGAACATGGGAGCAAAGCACATCTGGGTCCGAAGCCACATGACCGTCAGGCAGACGCAGAACACGGAGTCGATGAGAAGAACGGCGCTGATCCTCTAACGAAGATAAGAACTCAAAAGAGCCGTCTTCGGGAGATAAGTGCTGCAGACGAAGTCGTAAAATGGCCTGCCGGGATCGAGGTTCCAGAAGAGCACGGAAGTCTACCAAATATGCTGGATAGAGAGGATGAGAGGCTCCAAGCTGGGCGAGAACTTGTCGGAGATTGCCTTCTTCAATGGTGCGCAGATTGGCGACTGTGAACGAGTGGCTTTTGAGAAAGTGGAGCAGGTGTGACTTGACATCCAGCTAGTAACTTTGTGCACAGGATGCAGTGGACAGGCCAGGGTGATAAGAGTTAAGGAGATTCCGGAAGTTAGAACACAAGGTCTGGTCTTCCAGGAGAGAGGTTTCTAATGTACAGGAGTGAAACTCGGAGCGTTGACGGAAAGAAAAGGTGGCCGCCCCGGTGGCGCAGTGGTCTAAGGCGTTGGCCTCTGATCATTCGTCCGTAAGGGGTCCGGGTTCGAATCCCGGTCAGGCATGGATGTTGTGTTTGTCTTACGGCACTGGCTCTTTCCCTTCCCTGGAACCAGTGACTCTAAATTAGGGACGGGCGACTGCTTATAGCCCATTGAGTTGCTCACGGTGGTCGTTAAACCTCAAATCAAAAAAAAAAAAGAAAAGGTGAAGGTGGCCACAATGGTCAGAAGAAGCGGTGGATAGATGCTGCCAGTCCGTGACCACGGGCAGAAGGAGAGCGATTGCATAGAAACGGTCAAGTCTAGCGGAAGATGACGAGGTGGCAGCTGAGGACCTCCACGTATAGGAGACTGTTGTAGGATAAATTTGATGAAAGACGTCCTGAAGATCAAACTCCGTGATGAGGGAGTGTAATTGCTCCCCAAGACGCAAGCTAGTTTCCTTATGAATTGGAGCACGATCAAGATCAGGGTCAAGCGTGCAATTAAAATCACAGCCGATCAGCACGTGATCCGACGGTAACGTTGACAGAAGAGCCGAAGGAGCGCCATGAAAAGGAGGGTGTGATGTTGAGGTGTGCACGGGACGTAGATGTTGAAGACGACATAACGACGCTCGTCCAGAACAAAGGTGAGGCGTTGTAGCAAGTCAAGGCAGAGATGCACCGTCACCGAAGATAGAACTTGACGGAACTGAGTGCGGATGCCTATGGTCAGACCGCCTATTGTAGAGTGTCTGAAAGCGTGGTGGAACTGATAGTTCCATGTACGCCAACGATTGAAGGGCCTTGTAGACAGGCAATTCGTCTCTTGGAGCAGAAGAATGTATGCTGTGAGGTGATGGAGATCCGCACGAGCAAGCAAGTTCTCCAGAGGGGACCCAAAGCGATCGCCGATGGAAATGCCTTCGGTCAGAACTCGAAGAGCGAAGGGAGGATTCGCAAGATAAGCAATTACTTGGCTGGTTCTACTACCCACGTGAGTAATAGCCTCTTTTGGAACAATTTGTCGAAAGGCAGCGCTGTACGCCGTCAGCTTTGTGTTGGGGAGGCTGCGGAAAAATACACATAGCCCGATTTTGTCAAGAAAAAGCTGACCTTGAGGGCAAGTAGTCGGAACATCCACGTAGATATGCTCTGTACCATACGTCATCTGATAAGGGCACTTTGAAGAAGGGGGCTGGTGAGAAGAAGAAGAAGTTGACGCACCTGAGGTGACGGCAGCATACGACACACCTGGCGAGCATTGTGATGACGCGGAAATGGCTGGTGAAAGTGTGACGTCCATGGTGTCATCAGAAGGCACAGGGGAAGGCAATAGTTCAACTCTCTTCTTTTTTTTTTTTTTTTTTTTTTGATTGGAGGGTTTAACGACCACCGTGAGCAACTCAATGGGCTATAAGCAGTCGCCTGTCCCTAATTTAGGGTCACTGGTTCCAGGGAAGGGAGAGAGCCAGTGCCGTAAGGCAAACACAACATCCATGCCTCACCGGGATTCGAACCCGGACCCCTTGTGGACGAATGATCAGAGGCCATCGCTTAGACCACTGCGCCACCGGGGCGGCTCACCTCTCTTCGTCAGATGGGAAGGAGATGGCTCCATGGGCAAGGTAACTTTGTCACATTGCGGAGAGGACGGGCTTATCAAAGGAAGCCCTCCATTGGTGGATTGCTGCTGAGCAGCTGAGTGATAAAGAGTCACTTCCAGAAGTGAGGATAGAAGCCCTGCTACCCCAGGAAGTCACCATTTGCAATGGAGATAATATTACGAGCTTTGGCCAACTCAACCAAAGCAGGAAAATGAGGAATAGAACACAGAAAGGACACTTACCGACCTGGTAAATAGATCAGAAGTAGGACGGCACCTTCACACACGCCGCACACACAAAATTAGGAGCTGTAGACTCGGAGATTATCACAAATGGAACAAAATACAAACATGAAGTAAACAACGACTTTCGTCCAGCACACAAACGACTCTAATGTTTCTTCTGTATTACCTAGATTTCACTGCCAAATATGAAAGTAGGAACAATTACACTTTCATACACAGCCATGTGGGACTCTCTTGAGAACCCATTATTCCTGTGTAAACCTCCCAGAGTTGCCATGACTTTCAATGAAGAATTCACTCGCCTACTAATTTCACCATCCAATTTGTTCTCTCTGTCAAACATGATTCCCAAATACACAAACTCACTCACCTGGTCAATCACTGTGCCATTTACACTTACATTACATTCAGTGCTACCAGTTCCTCTTTCAAAAACCATAACTTTGTTTTTTCCCTTATTTATACTCAGTTTGAATTTCCTAGTTCTGGTACTAAAAAATTTTCAAATTTCACTATGTGATATAGACAAAATTGAGGGTCAGTTGTGAAACTTAACAATTGTTACCTGGTATAATCTTGAGAACACAGTTTATCTCTGGGATGAGTCAAGAACTACAGAGACACAAACGGTGAAAATCCCTTTTCTGAACTCGCAGACTTTGCTGTAAGCATGCTTATTGTACCACATTTGAACGGCGAAATTGAAAGAGTGTTCAGTCAGATGAATATTGTTAAAAATAAGCTTTGAAACAAAATGAAAGTAGACATGACTAATGCAATACTTTGCATTCCAGCTAGCTTATATCATGAGAGTGTCTGCTGTAACAGTTACAAAATTCTGAGTGATGTGCTAGAGAAAGTTAGTATATTGGAAACACATTCAAAACAAAATGAAGCAGTGGTTGAATCTGCTATTGATGATCTGTGCATTCCAGGAGAAACATGCCCCTTATATTCTGATGAATATATAATACAGAAATGAAATTATGTTCTTCATAATGAACGTGTACAGTTCATGTAATTTTTTAGGTTAAAATTTTTTTGGTAATGTGTGTAGGTTATTAATCGCTATTTTATTTAATTATTAAAAAAATGTAATAGCATGTAACCAAGCAAATTCTTAAGGGTCCATAAGAGTAAGCTACAGAATGGTAATAACTAAAAATTTAAAAATATAACTAGTTAAAAAATTAATGCTTTATCGTCTGATTAATGTTATGTGTCATGTGACTGTGGATCAATATACTTGGGAAAAACTCACTGTCTAAAGTATTCAATTTCCTTAAAATCTGAATCGCATAGTAATTAAATGCATTGTATATATATTTTAATATAATGTGTCACCGTCTAGTGTGTAGTTGACACATCCAACACTGTATAATGTTTCTACAATAACGTATAGTGACTAAAAAGGTTCAGCCATTTTTCTAGCCATCTTAAACAGTGGCGTAGCGTTTTTTTTATATATAAATTTAAAGACACTTCAAAATAACAGGCTTAAAGGAAATAGAACATGCAATGTTCAAAACCACCTAAAAAGCCAACGCCTGATACTGAATGTCAGATTAATGACGCATTTGATGACCTCGTCAGGGAAACACCATCAAATATCCAAAGTGATTTTCTGAATTGCGACGAAGGCTGCCTAAGCTCAAAGCCTGTCGTGAGTGCTCCCTAAGTCACTCAAATGCAAATAGATAAAATAAAGTTTACCTTGAGTTAGCTGCATAATGTTGGAACTTGGGTTTTTGCTTTCATATTTAAGATTTGTATTGAATATAGATAAGTGTTTGGATTTTTCGTTTTTTTATTTATTTTGTCTTTTGAACATATTATTCATCATTTTATGTATGTATATATATATATATATACAGACCCTTTGTATTGGACTTTGAGACCTATCCATATGTTATTAAGCCTTCATGGGTACGCGAGAACTTCTGGTTTCGCTTCCTCAAGCGGGAAGAGAAGATATCGTTTGCCAATACAGTGGTGTCGATTAAACAAGTTTTCCTGTAGAAGAGTATCATAATTGTCTGATCTTTACAATACTGTTCCTTTTCCTGCTGAATTTTTACACTGAAAAATAAAAAATAAAAAAGTGGAGGAAACATGAAGATTTCTGTATTACATCATTTTGGAAAATATGTATTTACATATAAAATTTTCCAAAAAAATGCGTTTTTATGTGAAAATATTTACCTAAACATTAGTTTCCTAGTGATTGAATAGATTGTATGCATGTATGGTAAAAACATTAGTACAGCATTTTGAGGTCACCATCTTCAAATTTAAGACCAATTATCTTTTTTCTTTTTTTTTCTTTTTTTTTGTTGGCGACAGTCACTGGAATATGGAGACAGTTTTAGTTTTTACCAGGTGCCCCCGGAGGTGACAGATACCATGTTGTACGTGGTTCTGGCGTCTCTAGGTCTTGTTGTCGGAGAGATACAGACAAATTTGGCGGCACCGAAAGATCCAGCGGACAGTTCAATTCGAGGTGCTCGCCGGGTGGGGCGAGTAATCTTTTCGTCCACGGACCAGATAAACCAAATGCCTACACAGCTCACAATTCGTTGTGGTAAACAGAGTCGTAGGTGGATCTTCTCACTGAGCACCACTGTAGCAAATGTAAAGCCCTGGGACATTTCTACAAAATGAGTCCCAATGGTCCCTCTGAGCCAGCGCAATCAGCAGAAACTGCGGCTCCACAGCAGGCCTCCGGGTCAGCCCCACTTTCTAATCTTTCGACTGAACCTCTTCAAGGCCAGCTTTCAGCTCCCCATAGTACGCTTCCGGCATCTCGTACAGATACCCATTACCCGTTGCTGTCTACACATTCATCACTTCGTGCTCCTGCTGATCCCAAAGCTTCGGGTGATGGCGGGGCAATTTCTGACACAGAGATCTTAAATGCCGACACCGATGGTGCGTACCAAAGTGCAGCCGATCAAGCTCTCAGCGATGGATCAGTCGATGATCCACGAGCACGTGCTGATAAGAGAGAAGCGCCACTGGCCCCTCTTGCTGCAAGCAAGCGAAGTCTGGCCCCTAGCCGTTCTTCTTCGCGGCTTCGTTTTCGCCCCCTAATCTACAAGAATATGATACGACTTCAAGTGCCTCTACCATTCAGTTAAGTTTCGAAGAGTTCTCGGTTAACCTCTCAAGTATCGAGTTTAGTGCGAGTCCTGTGTCTTATGAGCAACTGTATGAATTCTTGCTTGGCCCAACGAAAACCGGTCCCTACCAGACTTTAGTTCAGAATCACGGTCCTTCTTTTCCGGCAGCTCTACAGCAGCTGCAGGATTTGGCAGAGATTTTTGAAGATTTTTCCTTACCGACTGATAAAACGAGCAGCATTAGTGCGCTTATTACCCAGAAGATTGGGAAGCTCCGTACGGCAGCGTCCAAAAGTTGTCTTACAAAAACTGACTTGGCACTTTTAAGTTAGCCACTTTCAATTTCAGGGGTTTGGCACCCCCTTGTGAACTCTTGTGCGTACGAGGATCTCGCGGCTGCGTCAGCTGATATTCTCCTGTTGCAAGAGAGGAACTACTCTACCAATACGCCATTCCACCGGTGGCGTAATTGGCCGTTTTCCTTCCATGACGCGTTTCGTTTCTCGGTGCTCGGTGGCATTGCCGTCGGGGTGCATCGCCGCTTCCTCAGTCGATTGCCATATTTCAATGTAGCAAACCTTCATCGAAATTTACTTCAACGTCTTACATTTTGTACTGATTCAGTCACTTATCATGTATTCAATGTGTATGTGCCTGTAGATAATATGCTCTTTGATCCCCTTTTCCTTTGTCTCCGTGTTGCGTTGACGGCTGTCCCCTCCACGGACTTTTATGTCTTTGAAGATGACTTCAACTGCACTCTGCAGCCTTTACTGGATCGCCGCTCTACACATGGTGAGTACCGTCAACTACTTTTCACTCATATGGCAAAATTCATCCAATATCATCAGCTGTATGACTCATTTCGTCAGATATATCCCACCACTGTTTCCTTTACTTGGCACATCCCACCTGTGATGAGTGCTGCAGCGGCGCGCCTTGACCGCATCTATGTCTCTCGTCCATTACTTCCTACTATAACGGAGGCTCAAAATCTTCCGACTGTCTATTCGGATCATTATGTGGTCCTTCTTACTATCAGTGTCTCTCCCGAGCCACCCTGCTTCCGAAGAACTTGGACGTTCAATGACTCCATTCTGACATATTCAGCCTTCTGTACTGCAGTCGAGCAGTTTCTGGCAGAGAGGCGCCATCTCATTGCTACTGCGCCTAGCCCTCTTCGCTTGTGGCTTACCATCAAGAATGACCTCCAACTTTTGCTCCGGCAGTTATCTTTGGCGGCCTCCAATGACCGCGCGATGGCTATCGCAAATCCTCGCTTTTTTTACCAATGACGGATCCGTTACATTCTGTATATCAAGCAGAGCTGGATGCACACCTTCAGCAGCTCGTCCAGCAAGCTGTTTGTCACACACGGATGCTTCATATTTCGCCGTCAGCAAAGTCCTATGAAGCGTTGTCACGTCTGGAATCTACTCGCCGAGTGTCATCTTCACTCCGACATCTTCGCCTAGCTGATGGTTCAGTCACTTCAAACCAATCTTTGATTTGCTCACACGTTCGTAGATACTTCACAGAGAAATTCTGCGCGTTTGCGCAGAACGCTATCCCCTCTTCTAACCCTTTACTTTCTTCTGTCCCTCAGGTCCCAACTAATCTTTGTGTTTCTCTTCTAGCTGATCTCACTATTCGTAAACTTAAGGAGGCGTTCGCCTCCCTCAATCCTCGTACCTCTCCGAGACCTGATGGTTTACCCTTTTCCTTCTATCGTGCTTTTCTTCCTTCGCTCCTACCATTTCTGTCTGCCTGTTTTCCTGTGCCCTTTCCTCTTCTGCGCTTCCGCCTCAATTCACCACAGCTCATGTCATCCTCCTGCCGAAACGGGGAGACCTCCTGGACCTGACAAATTGGCGCCCCATCTCAATTCTTAACCTCGATTGTAAATTATTTTCCAAAATTATCTCTCGCCGCTTGAACTCTGTTCTTTTTTTCGTCATTTCACCCGACCAACCATGCACTGTGCCTGGTCGGTCTACCTCGACTAATATTTCCGTTCTCTCGAATCTTACCTTTCTTGCTCGCAAATTTTCTGAACCTCTTGCTCTCCTTAACCTAAACCCAAAATCAGCTTTTGATAACATTTCTCATGACTTTCTCGCCACGGTTCTCCTTCGTTTTGGCTTTCTCCCCCCTTTCGTCACTCTCCTTCTTGGCCTATATCGGGGCGCCCATTTTCATGTCCGGACGGTCCCCTTTTTAACGGCACCCATTCCTTTTCAACGTGGGATTCGGCAGGGTTGTCCCCTTTCGGTACAACTCTTTGCCCTTGCTTTTGAGCCTTTCCTGCTAGCTGCTCGTCAGTCTTCTCTTGCATCATTGCCTCCGCCGGTAGAAAGTACACGTCGTCACCAACTAGTTTATTCAGGTTATGCAGACGATGCCACGTTTTGCCTCCGGAGAAATGATCAGTTTGGAAGTCTGTTGACTGTCTACAAGAGTTATGCTGCTCTTTCAGGTGCATCGCTCAATGTGGCCGAAAGCACTGGATCATGGTGTGGATCATGGGTAGGCCGAACTGATACTCCATGGGGTGCAGTTTGGTCTTCCTCGACCCAGAAGATTCTGGGGGCCCACACCGGTCACCCGTTTACTGTCAGTTCCGCCACATGGGATCAGCTCCTTTCTCTACTACAGCGTACTGCAGCCTTCTGGCGTTCAACCCATACCTTCACGTCTTATCATCAACGAGCGGACATCACTCAACGTTACCTGCTATATCAATGGCTGTTTCCTTGGATTTCTGCAGTCTTTTCTTCTGCCCGTCTCAACAACATCAACAGCATCTTCACCTCCGTTATATAGCCTTCCAAACATTGGATAGCGGCCACAACTCTTCATCTCCCAGCTGCTCTTGGTGGCTTTCGGCTCCCCGATGTCCACTTTTATTATCGAGCTCACCGTATCACCTCCTTTCTCCGTCTACTAATTAACCCTTCTCCTTCGCTTTGTGCCACTCTCGGAGTCATTCTCTCAGCTCACGATCCATCCTTTTCCTTCGGATGGATTCCTTCTCTCTTCCTTCAGTTAACTTTCCTTCTCTCTTCCTTCAGCTAACTTTCCTTCTATCTTCCTTCAGCTAACTTTCCTTCTCTCTTCCTTCAGCTAACTTTCCTTCTCTCTTCCTTCAGCCAACTTTCCTCCTCTCATTTCCGAAGCTCTAGCGTTCTTTCGCTCTCTCCGAACACCTCCTTCCAACACTCAAGATCTCCTTGATGAACCACTCTTCTTTTCGTCACTTATTCATCCCCCTCACCTGCCTTATCTTTTTCTCCCTCACTGGTTCCGTTCAGGTTTCTTAACTGTCCGTTCTATTGTAACTCCAGACCTTTCCTGGAAGCCCCTCTCCTCCATCTTTTCTGATCCTAAACCCTCTATCGTGGTTGAATATGCCCTTCTCCATTCCTCATTCCAGTCCCTTTATCCCTTCCTTGTCTCCGCGGAGGGTCTTCTTGCTGTTTCTGGTTCCAGCCATTCTTTGCCCTTTTTCCTCCCTCTTCGGGGCTCTTTAGCCCCAATTCTTTCAGTCTCCTTGCCTCTCTGTACTTTTCTCTCCGTGAACCTTTTGCCCTTCCCCATCCTGTACCAGACATTCCTTCCTCTCTTTCCACGGCCATCTGGTCAGCGTCTCTTTCTCCTCTCTCCTCACCACTAGAGCGTAACATCCACTGGCGCTTCCTTCACCACCGGCTTCCTGTCCCTTTCACTCTTTCCCGAATGATTTTAATCTCTTAACCTATTGCTCTTTTTGTGACTGTTGGTGATGCAGTCCACACGTACTGCCATTGTCCCAGTTTGCTCCCGATACTACATTTTGCATTCCATCTTGCTGATATGATCATCTTTACCACCGTACCACTGCTAATACATCAAGCATCTTGGTCGCCGGAGAAACGATGCGGTTGGTTTTCCGTGCTCGTCTCAATCTTGAATATTCTGCAGCAACCACCTAACGCTCTCTTGCAGCTTTCCGGTCAACTTGGACTCATTGTGCCGGGTGGTTTCGAGTCTCTGATTCCAAAATCTATCTAGTGTGAATTGCCGGGTCGTTTTCTTTGGTGGATTTCACTCGACAATGTCTTTAGTGCAGTGGCGGGTTTAAGCATTACATCGCCCTGGGCCAAGAAAAATCAAACGCCCCTAAGTAAGCTTATTGTAAGAAATTTAAGGCCGATTAGAATTTCATATTTAAATTACATGTTACATATAGATTTTTTATCACACAAAGATTTAGCATATTCTTAAGAACAACCCAACCCTGTAAAATTTTTAGCTCATGTATTATTTAAAACTGGACATTGAAATAAAAATTTATAAATGTCCTACATTGTCTTCGACGAATCCCGCTTCTTCCTGCAACACCACGATGGTCGTATCCGCGTTCGGCGGCCCTCCGGCGAGAGACTGCATGACGCTTGCATTATTGCATTATGCATCGCCATACCGGTCGTCGTCTGGCGTTATATTTTGGGGCGCAATTGGATATGACACCCGCGCCCCTCTGGTAAGCATCGCCGGTACACTCAACAGCCACCGCTACATCTCCGACGTTTTGGTGCCTGTTGTCCTCCCTTACCTGCAGGACCTGCCAGCGGCCATGTTTCAACAGACAATGCACGCCCGCACGTGGCACGCATCGTGCAACAATTCTTCACGGCCCACCAGGTGTCACTGCTGCCATGGCCCGCCTGTTCTCCCGATATATCGCCCATCAAACACGCCTGGTCGCCAATCGGCAACCGAGTGGCCCGGCAAGCACCACCCGCGGATACGCCTGATGAACTGTGGCAACGTGTGGAAGCAGCCTGGACCGACATACCACAAGCCCACATCCAAAGCCACTTTAGTTCGATGCCGCGGCGTGTAGCGGCCGTTATTGACAGCCATGGGGGCCACACGAACTGTTTATGTCTGCGTGTTCCGCAAGTCCCACGGTCCTGTAAGCTCAATCGTTTCATCTTTGTATCTGTTGTTATGTGTCCAGTAAACCTGGCTTTGCTATCTCGTGTCCTTCTTGGTGTTGCATTTTAGGTGGCCAGCAGTGTAGTAGGATAAACTGTTATGACTTTTTAATTGAGCTTGAAGACCCGAATATTCACCAGACATATTTCTCGCATTGTCATAGCTTTGGCCTCTGCAGTCTTTAACATCTATTTTTAAATCTTGTAACAGCTTCAATAAAGCCTTCTCCATGACTTCTGCTTTATGGCCAGTGTTGGGCAAGAAACAAATAAATCGTTCCACTGGTTGTCCATTTTCCAGAACATAACGAAAAATAACAGTCAACTGGTCAACATTTGACAAATCTGGAGTGGAGTCTATAATAATAGAGTAATATTTGCTCGACTTCAACTCTTTAACTATTGCGTCAATGACTGATAAGGCCATTATTGAAATGAATTCTTCACATACATCCTTCGAAATGCTAATCCACGGGAAGACAGAAATTTAATGACTTCGATAATCCGTAAAAGTACTGCTTTCCAATAATTTTTCTCATTCGTCAGTTGCTTAATTACAGCAGAAACAATTTTTCCACTATTCTCTGCACGTGTTATGAAACACTTTACAGACTCTACATGCTCAAATGAAGCATTGTGTGTTCGTATAAGGTTTTCGTGTTTCCAATCATTGAAACCTATACTTCAGAAAGAACTCTCTCGCTTTGCAAACAGTTTACACGGTAAACAAAAAATGCGTCCAGTTGACTCAAAATATAATAGCCATTCTCTTCTTTCAATTTCACCATTTTGAAGACGGTTGTAAAATAATCCTTTTGAGGCAAATCTAAATCGATCACTATAAGATCTTTTTGAAACTGTGAAATCTATTTCGTTTAAATTTTGATTCGGAGGATTTTTTGTAATATAATCAACAAATTAATCGTCTACTTTCCATTTAGCAGAATTTAATATATCATATGATGTAACAAAAGTTCATTTCCTTCAACACTTTGAAAATTTCCTCCAAGATTTGTGTAGATTTACCTTCCTCATCCTCACCGTCGGAAGACTAACGAATTTGATCTTTTTTTTTTTTTTTGATTGGAGGTTTAACGACCACCGTGAGCAACTCAATGGGCTATAAGCAGTCGCCCTCCATAATTTAGGGTCACTAGTTCCAGGGAAGGGAGAGAGCCAGTGCCGTAAGACAAACACAACATCCATGCCTGTCCGGGATTCGAACCCAGACCCCTTGTGGACGAATGATCAGAGGCCAGCGCCTTAGACCACTGCGCCACCGGGGCGGCAATTTGATCTTCGCCATGAGCCCTTAGTTCTTGTTCTGTTGGCTCCTTCACTTCTTCACCGGTAGATCTTGCAACCAAACACTGCATTTTTTTCACTTGCTGTGTCATCTTCTGCCGGTTTAAAAAAGTTTTTTAGTTTTGGTATTTTTTTAACAGTTGCCCTTCTTTTTCAATCTTTTTAAGCTTTCTTTTTCTATTTCAGCATCCAGAAAACTTCGTAGTCGACATTTTCGCTGACGGTAATGATTAATAGTAATTTTTTTTTTGATTGGAGGTTTAACGACCACCGTGAGCAACTCAATGGGCTATAAGCAGTCGCCCGTCCCTAATTTAGGGTCACTGGTTCCAGGGAAGGGAGAGAGCCAGTGCCGTAAGACAAAACCAACATCCGTGCCTCACCGGAATTCGAACCCGGACCCCTTACGGACGAATGATCAGAAGCCAGCGCCTTAGACCACTGCACCACCGGGGCGGCGATTAATAGTAATGATTTCCCCTAAAAGAGCAAAGCGAGTATAAAAACACGCATGTAAACTGACGGGATGGCGGAGGGGAACCCCAAAGCAGGCAGCTGGTGTCATAAGTTGAATTGGAATACATTTTAACCAGTACACCGTCCTCTCTTGTCACCCACAATACCCTGGGGCTTGACCTTGAATTCATGGAGTCCGATTCCGATCTTTCAATCCCCATCCCACGGCTGTCCTCACGCTCAAATTTTTTTTTTTTCGATTGGAGGTTTAACGACCACCGTGAGCAACTCAATGGGCTATAAGCAGTCGCCCGTCCCTAATTTAGGGTCACTGGTTCCAGGGAAGGGAGAGAGCCAGTGCCGTAAGACAAACACAACATCCATGCCTCACCGGGATTCGAACCCGGACCCCGTTCGGACGAATGATCAGAGGCCATCGCTTAGACCACTGCGCCACCGGGGCGGCTCAGATTTTCCAGTGCTTTGTAAAAACTATGCGCCAGTGCAATGCACCTCCCCTAGCCACCCACTTTTGTTCCTCGTTGCCTGCGAGCTCAGTAAAAGAAATGCTTCCCTTTTCCACCCTCTTCTGAGTTTTGACCTTGCCGGGAAGTAGGAAGAAAGAACTTCCCCGGGGGCTTCTGAGTCTTACTGAACTCATTTTCAAAATGAATTAATATTTTTAATAATTAATCACATCGAATGTACTAACACCATTTAATATTTTCTTAAGCATTAAAGGTATTATACTACTCAGCTTAGGACCTGTATATCAGCTACATGACTCACCTTCCGAACGGGGTCCGGGTACGAATCCCGGTGAGGCTTCCCTGGAACCAGTGACTCTAAATTAGGGACGGGCGACTGCTTATAGCCCATTGAGTTGCTCACGGTGGTCGTTAAACCTCCAACCAAAAAAAAAAAAAAAAAAAAAGACTCACCTCATAAGCCCCGCCTACTTGCAATCTCCAAAGTAGCTCTGAACCAATCACGTGGCGGAAACGGCCCTAATCGCAATTCCGTACATCACGTGTGAAATACACGTCCCGTTCCACTTTGCACGACCTGATGAACATCTTATCGAATGGTTGTATATTGTTTATCGATATCTGTTATCGCGCAAGCGCATAACCGGCGCAAGCAAGGCTGACTAAATATGTGACGTCAACATGTTACGCGAACTTAGCATCTCCCAGACCCCAGTTGCTAGAAGAGCTCAAAGTGTTTTTAGAATTTTTGTTTGTGCTTGTCAAGTAACAATGCTTTGAACATGGTTTACTGTGGTACTAGGGAATTTTAAGAGCGAACCAAGAGGAGATTCACCTTTCTTTGTGCTACAATTAACGCAGCATTTTATAGACAATTCTATTGTAGGTATATGGGATCAAGTTTTTGCTTCCTTGTACGAGCGAAATCCGTTTGGAGAGAAAAAGATAATCTGGAATGTAAGTGATGCATCAGGTATTACCTTCTACATACAGATTCATGCTGCTGGTTTGCAATGAAAAAATTCTGCTTTTTTAATAACAACCTTATAGAATATGGACTACACATGAAGAATGTGTATGCCTAACTTGAATTCTTCTCTGGTGCCAAACTATCAAACTTTAACATAAGTAAAGAACAACTTAAAAAAAAAAAGACCTTATTAAATACAATTTATACAGTGAACCAACAAATTCTATTCCTTTCGAAAATATAAAAATCAAGATAGATTAAAATTTGCATGACTTTTTTTGACAAATTATTTCTGGAACACTTGATTATTGAAATTACCTCTCTTCGAATTTATTCACAGGAATATTCGTTTTTGCATCATGTGGTAAATACTGTGAAGCTGTAAAGTAGTAAAAATATAATTATTTGGGAAAGTGATAATTACTGAAAGTAACATACCCACAACTTAAACCTCCAAGCTAACTTACTTTTAAAATTCCTCATAAGGATAATGCTGCCTTACGTCTGACACATACTATCCTCTGACTGTTGGTGATGGTGGTACTGATCTCAGATGAGGCATGGGTAGAGAACTAGTCCTGTATCCCACCTGGAACCAGTAATCCCAATTTAGGAACTCATAACTGCCCATAGTGCTTATAGTTACATATGGCAATTGCTAAATTCTTAGATCAAACTGACCCTTTCTCCCTCCCTACCCTCTTCATTAAATAACTTCTTGAGTACTGGACAAAATGTTCTTAAAGGGACTGAGTAATGTGGACCAACAGAAGTTTACACACATTTCAATTCTCTGCAAACATAATTTCCAGCTTTGATGATTTTACAGGAATTCTATAATCTCTAGAAAACTTGCTCAGCCATTCAGATAATATGCTTTCCAAACCTGTATGTTTTTTTGTGCTATATGTTTCAATGAATGAGGTACTTTAAAGCATTCCTACTGTTCCTTGAGTTGACAGAAATTTTGGTTTATATGTGCAGACATCATATGATAGGTGTATAAGTTACAGAAAGTTCATCAGTATGGAATCCACATCAAAACATTCTTTGGAGAAAGTCAATCAATTGATTATAAAAGAAGTTAAAAATGAAGCTGAGATTTCAACACATGTGGATACAAATGAAGATCTTTGGGAATGTGAAACATGCTTCCAGAAATTCAAATCAGAATACAACCTTGCAACACAAGTGCAACTTCATGCAAGTGAAAAATGTTTTCAGTGTGATGCATGTCACAAGAAATTCACACAGAAAAGTCTGGTAAAGCATGTAAAGGTACATGATGGGGAACAACATAATGATTCTGATATATCTTCTAAGCAGTTCAGTGAAGACTGCAACACCTCAAGTCATGCACTACTTCATTCAGGTAAGAAATCTCACCAGTGTGTTCAATGCGCCAAACACTTCAGAGAAAAGACTGATCTCTCAAAACATATACTTCTTCATGCAGATGAAAAACCCTACCAGTGTGATGTATGTTCTAAGAAATTCATGAAGAAAAAAACACTCTTGGGCCATGTGCGCCTTCACATTGGTGTAAAGCCTCACCAATGTGATATATGTTTGAAACAGTTTGTTAAGAAAAGTCATCTTTCTGACCATCTGCTGCTTCACACAGGTAAAAAGCCTCACCAGTGTGATGTGTGCTTCAAACAATTTGCTCAAAAAAGCAGTCTTTCCAAGCACGTATTTGTTCACACAAGTGAAAAGCCTCACCAGTGTGAAATGTGCTGTAAACGATTTACTGAAAGAAAGTCTCTTTTACAGCATGTGCTCCTTCACACAAGTGAAAAGCCTCACCAGTGTGATGTGTGCTCTAAACAATTTACTGTTAAACGTCATCTTTCGCAGCACATGCTCCTTCACACAGGTGATAAGCCTTGCTGTGATGTGTGTTTGAAACAATTTGCTCACAAAAGTATTCTTTCACAGCATATGCTTCTTCACATGAGTGAAAAGCCTCATCAATGTGTTGTATGCTCTAAACAGTTTACTCGGAAATGGAATCTTTCACAGCACATGCTCCTTCACACAGGTGAAAAGCCTCATCAATGTCATGTGTGCTCGAAACAATTTGCTCAGAGTAGTAGTCTTTCACAGCACATGTGCTGTCACATGGATGTAAAACCTCACCAATGTGATCTGTGCTCCAAACAATTTGCTCAAAAAAGGCATCTTTCAAGGCATATACTTGTTCACACAGGTGGAAAGCATCACCATTGTGATGTGTGCTTTAAACAATTTGCTCAGAAAAGTAGTCTTTCACAGCACATGCTTCTTCATATGGGTGAAAAGCCTCATCAATGTGTTGTATGCTCTAAACAATTTACTCAGAAAAGTCATCATTCAGAGCACATGCGCCTTCACACGGGTGAAAAGCCTCACCAGTGTGATGTGTGCTCTAAACGATTTACTAAAAAAAGTAACCTTTTACAGCATCTGCTCCTTCACACAGGTGAAAAGCCTCATCAATGTGATGTGTGCTCGAAACAATTTGCTCAGAGAAGTAGTCTTTCACAGCACATGCGCCGTCACATGGGTGTAAAACCTCACAAATGATATGTTTGCACCAAAAAATTTGCTCAAAAAAGTGATCTTTCAAAGCATATTCTTCTTCACACTGGTGAAAAGCCCCACCATTATGATGTATGCTCTAAACAATTTACTCTCAAAAGTCATCTTTCACAGCACATGCTTCAGCACACGAGCAAAAAGCCTTACTAATGTGATGTGTGCTACAAACAATTTGCACGTAAGAACTCACTTTCACATCATATGTTCCTTCACACAGGTTAAAAGCCTTACAGATATGTTGTGTGCTCCAAACAATATACTTGGATGAGAGAACTTTCTCAACATGTGCTCTTTCCAGTAGCATAGCCAGAAATTTCTTAAGGGGTGGGTCCATGGGGTTGGTTCATTGGTGAAAGCCTTGCATACACATATATATCGCTCTAAATTCGTGCTCAGTCTCTCCTCGGGGATGGGGGGAGGGGTTAAAACCCCAAAATCCCCCTCGGGTGCGCCACTGGCTCTTTCATACAGGTAAAATGCCTCACCAGTGTAATTTATAAACAGTTTGATCACAAAGGTGATCTTTCTAAGCACATGCTCATTCACATATATGAACAACTGCAACTGTGTAATGTGCAGGGTGGTCCAAATGTCTTGTTACCCCCTGCAGAACAACTTATGAATTACCAAACCAGAAAATCAGTATGACTTCTACCATTTTGGTGACACAAAATAATACGTCTTGTTGTCCTGTGTGGGAGATTTTACATAGACAAGCCTAATCGATTTGTGTAAATGCCAAACGAACAGTGTCTTACAACTGTATTCAGAGTTGAAGAAATATTCTTCTCATAATACGTGGTAAGTATGTCATGATAATTAACACAGCAATTGCACATCGCCGAATTGACTGTAATTACTGTTTCACCAGTGAATTAAATCACATCAGAAAACTTGAAAATTCCGTCGCTTCATGGCGACGGAATTTTCAAGTTTTCTGATGTGATTTAATTCACTGGTGAAACTGTAATTACAGTCATATCAGCGATTTCCAATTGCTGTGTTAATTATCATGTCTTACAACTGGTTGGTTGTCCTGTACCTTGTCTCGGACACACAGTCCTTAATTATACTCCACAGGGAATTGTCACAAGAGGAGAGATCTGAATTCTGTGCAGGCAGGTGAGTAGATCCTTTCCCAATCCACCTATCATGAAACACTTCATCCAAATCAGGGGTCAGTCCAGGTCAAATTTGATACTGTTGGGTGGTATCTTCACAAAAAATATTTTTAGCCGAAACAGTATTATCACAAAAATATTTTAAACTGTAACGGTATTTTCACTGAAATTTTATTTTGACAAAAATATTTTAGCATAATGTGGCGTTTAACTATTATGTGGGCATATTTTTTATTATTATTTGCTTCATTATCTCTTAAAAAAATACATAATATCTAAGGTGTTATTTCCTGATATTGGCAAAGTATTTCGCACGTTGTTGCTCCTTGAGGCACGTGCTCTCAGCCCAAGAGAGGTCATTGTCATGGGTGTTTTTGGTTAGTTAAAAAAATTATTAAATGAAACAATTAGGTTATATTATTATCAGTTCACATTCATTCGTTCGTACAATCAAACATTTTAAATTTACTATTAATTAAAAATTGTATTAGAAGAAGTTATACTCATCGGGTCAGGATACGTCTCTCAAGAGGCTCTTCGTCACGTTCTTGTGGCGAACGCTTTCGACACAGCCGGTGTGTCTTCGTCGGGCCTTCTACATTTTAATTAATAATAAATTTAAAATGTTTGATTAAACAAATGAATGAACGTGAACTGATAATAATATAACCTAATTGTTTCACTTAATGAAATTTTTTAACTAACCGAAAAAGCCATAACAATGACCTCTCTCGGGCTGGGAGCACGTGCCTCACAGCAACAACGTGCGAAATACTTTTCCAATATCAGGTAATGATACCTTAGATATTATGTATTTTTAGTCTAAAGCACGTTTATAACATAAGACAACCCTTAAGGTTTGTCTCATGAATTACATATTTCGTAATTCATTATCTGTTGTTTTGGATAAAATTGGCCTCTGTAACAGAGAGGGAAAGCTATCAATCACTGCGTCATTAATACCAGCAGCTGAGATCACGGTGAAACAGTAAATCCCATGTTTTGCCCTAAAGCAAGATTAGGAATGTTCAATGAAATAAAGGTAACTTGATCACGCTAGTTACGTTAACTGAAACTTTTACAAAAAGTTCGTAAGTTGGAATCTTTCGACCTTATCTTAGGTCTTCATCACGCCAATGGAGCACTAAGATTGTTGCCAGATTCTACATTTGAATTTTCTTATTTTTGTTGCCAAAACTTAGAATTGATCTCCAGATCAAGAATGTAGAGAGGAGATTCCGTTGATCTGGAGATCAATTCTAAGTTTTGGCAACAAAAATAAGAAAAATTCAAATGTAGAATCTGGCAACAATCTTAGTGCTTCATTGGCGTGATGAAGACCTAAGATAAGGTCGAAAGCTTCCAACTTACGAACTTTTTGTAAAAGTTTCAGTTAACGTAACTAGCGTGATCAAGTTACCTTTATTTGTTAATATTGTTACGTGTTTTGCCCATAATCGTCAAGGTTCAATGAAATGAAATACAGGACAGTAGACAGATATTCATCTTTTAACCTTCCACCACAGATCCCTCCCCCGAGGATTTCTAGGTTTTGAAATCGGACCGTTCATAAGAGTATTCCCACACACACAAAACGTTTTAAAAATTCTGATGTCTAGTTTAAAAAGTATTTAACAGATTCACACAAAATTTGGAGGGCACAATCCTATCAGTGATATATAGAGTTCAAAAAAATTTTGGCCAGTTTTGTGAAAAATTCACAATGATACATTTCTGCTATTTTTAATCACTTTCAGGAAGTCGCCTGTGAGGGTGTGATCACACACTTTCCAAACAGCACAATTGCCAAGGCTGCGGTACAGTGTGGGAGAGAGATAAACGATCACGCACAGAGGACACCTGTTCGCCCGGCAACAGGAAAGTAACTGCCCTCCCTACTTTCTACCCACATCTACTTCAATGTTGGTGCCTTCTTCACCTCTACCTGAAAGCAATAAACTTTCTCCTGACACCAGAAAGCTACTTTATTGTTGCTGCCTTCTTCACCTCTAACTGAAAGCAATAAATTTTCTCCTGACACCAGAAAGCTACTTTATGTTGCTGCCTTCTTCACCTCTACCTGAAAGCAATAAACTTTCTCCTGACACCAGAAAGCTACTTTATTGTTGCTGCCTTCTTCACCTCTAACTGAAAGCAATAAACTTTCTCCTGACACCAGAAAGCTACTTTATTGTTGCTGCCTTCTTCACCTCTGACTGAAAGCAATAAACTTTTTCCTGACACCAGAAAGCTACTTTATTGTTGCTGCCTTCTTCACCTCTAACTGAAAGCATTAAACTTTCTCCTGACACCAGAAAGCTACTTTATTGTTGCTGCCTTCTTCACCTCTAACTGAAAGCAATAAACTTTCTCCTGACACCAGAAAGCTACTTTATTGTTGGTGCCTTCTTCACCTCTACCTGAAAGCAATAAACTTTCTCCTGACACCAGAAAGCTACTTCATTGTTGCTGCCTTCTTCACCTCTACCTGAAAGCAATAAACTTTCTCCTGAAACCAAAAAGCTCTTTGGTCACCAGTAATGCAACATTTAAAAAAAAAAAAAAAGTGTAAGACATCTTTCACAATGAAAACGAGTTCTATGCAGCTTAAGATGAAATCAAACTTTTAAATTTATATGAGTCAAGGTTTTTAGCTCACAAATTAAGTAACTTTTTTTTTTTTAAATCTACCAGCCAAAACTATCTGCTAAGTTAACAATTCTAATAATTTGCAGAATATTCGTCCATCTGAACTTGGCAGTCGAGAGTATTGAACTCTCCCACAATTATTACTGGTGTGAATGTTCCCGTCGTGCTGTGGATCTCCTTGTAAAAGTGCCATGTCGTTAGAGATGTTAAATTACTTAAAGGAACGATTTGTTTTAGGATTACTTCATTCATTCATGTGGGATGGAGTGAAGATCAAAAGAATTTGGTAAATGTGTAGATTAAAGTTCCAAACTATTTCGTCACAAAAACTTTAGTACCTGGAAAAAGTGCAACATACAGATTTTAGAGTATGGAAATTAATGGCAAATGGTACAGAAATTTCCTATTTGAAATGTCTTTTAAAGATTTTTATCGTAACATTGACTTGTAAGTGCAATGCTGTGAAGAGACGCTGTGGTAGGCCTAACGCATTGCTACCGTGACGATGTCAAGCTTTGCTCCGTTTTAAAAGGAAGGTTCGTTGCTCTACCGAAATGATAGGCAGAAGAGTACAAGAGAAAGCAGTTACGTTGTTGGCAGGAGAGGGATAAATGTTGTAGTAGTGATATGCTACAGAAAATAGGTCCAGATTATCCACCCTTTATTTTGTTGTATCCTGGTCCTTTACGTTGTTGGAAGGAAAAACCTCTTTGATTTGCAAAATATACATATCAGTGAGATAGAAACTGACCAGCAAACAAAGTACTAACAGGAGAAGAAAAACTGCAGTGGCACAGAAAATCAGCTACAAATGGAAGCCATTGTTAGCAGAACCGAAAGTTTGATCCCTAGTTTCCTCTACAACATAGAAAGCCATATTCGTACTTTCTATTTGGAATCGGGGAATCGTGTGTAAAAGAACGAAACATTTCTCGACATCTGCTTTAAAAACAATGATAAAACATGAACAAACTATATTCTGTAGCGTAGGAGTAGATGATGCTTCACTCCCCTGGCAAGAATGTACGCAGCTGTACTTGTAGCCATCCGCGTGAATTACACGCTGCAGCGAATCTTCCTTTCAACGGAGAAAAGCTTGGCATTGTAGCACAGTGATGTGTTAGGCCTACCGCAGCGTCTCTTCACAGGATTGCACTTACAGGTAATTATTACAATAAAAATCTTTAAAAGACATTTAAAACATGAAATGTCAGCACCATTTGCCAATAATTTCCATAATCTAAAATTTGTACGTCGTACTTTTTCCAGGTACTGACATTTTCCTGACAAAACAATTTTGGACAGAAAAGGGACTATTTTTAATGTTAAAACACCAGTATAAATATTCTGATATTTAAGAATACTCAAAATTTCTTTGATTTTTCTGAAATTTTATTATTTGACATACAATACTTTTCAAACCATCATATATTCTGACCAGAAGAGTGTCCAACCTAAATGTAATTTACTCATATCTCATTTTGCACGACACGGGGGGGGTCGTTATTGTCTGAGTGAAAGGTCAAATTGGCAGGTTTTTTTTTTTGGTTTTTTTTCTTTAGTAACTTTTTTGTGTGAAACTATACTTCAGTTCTTATTGACCTTCCATTTGACTAACATGAATAAGTTTTTTCTACTAAATTGTTCAGTCAGTGTATCACATAAAAGAAACTTATTCTGGCATTTCCTATCCTGAAATATCTGTCCATTGGAACATCCGCTGTTATAATTATTAATAATTCGAACTTTTCTTTTCATCGTCCCCATACATAATGTCGTTGCTCACAATTTCTCTTACTTGGCATTTCAAAACTTTTCCTCCTTTAAATGCGCTTGATGCCATTGTTTACAGATTTGGAATAACTGAACGTTATTTTATCTTTTTGCGGCAAATAGCAAAGTATTCTGCCAGAGGATTATTCGAATGCTGAAGAAAACTACAGATTATCACGTAGTCTCTCACTGGAAGCCAAGAGGTGGTGAGAATTAACAAGCCTCCTCCTCCCCTTCCCTCCCACTTTGTTCCAGTGATTACCATAATTTTTAGACTAAGAGCTGCATCATCGTAAGGGCAGCAGGCGAGAAAATTTGTGGTCTTGGAAGCAAAAGTTGGCATAAGGGCCGCACCCGCATAAGAGCCACACCTATGAAGTTGTGGTGCTGCTCAGAAAACTAAATTATTTTCCTTATTTTCAGGAATTAACTCACACCCAACATGACTACATGTATACTTCAAAGGCTAATTCTGCAACTCAGTGTCGATCTGCTTTATGCACTTATTTTTTCATACTGGCAAAAGCTTTTATTTATATATTTTTTATTAATCATGCTAATGATGTTATTTATTTGCCTTAATTTAATGCTCAAAACCATTTATGTAATCAATATAAATCACAGTTAATCTTAAGACTCCCATTAGAATATTGCATTTCTCGTAAAACTGCACAATTGTCTAAATTGTATTCAATGTGGATGTCTGATACAGGATGGTTCTCTGTTCACTGCAACAGAATCCGTCTTAGAAGTATTTAACTTATAAATTATTGCTTGTAATGCTTTCGATTATTGTGTTCTTTAATAATATGTTCCTTCTATGTTTGTTATGCTTTTTTTTCTCATCTACGGATGTTTTTGTTAGAATGAAGTTGCTTTTCTGTATTCTATGCAGCTGCTAAATGGGGTAGTTAACATGTTTCTTATTCCCATGCTTCCTTTTACCAGCTGCCTCGCACGTGTTCGCTGATCTCCCCTCCAACCACTTCCAAACAGTGGTGTCTCCACTTTTTCACCTTTTTTTCTTTTAAGTGGTTTGACCTACTTTCATTTCCTGCGCACTTAGCCTTCGCGTTGAGCTCAGCTTTTATATGAATAGGAAAGCTCTCCCTTCTTTTTTTCTTTTGCATTTGTGAAAAGATTTCATCTTCAGCCAAGTATTAAATTAATTACCCATTGTTAACATCAGATGATAATGCTACAGCCCTTGTTAGTGAGAAAGCATTTCCAGCTGAAGCCTTCAACTTCCACTATCATCAGTCAATTAAAAAAAAAAAAATCAAAGTAAAACTCAGGAGCACAGAGCCAAGAAACACCTGTATTGCATGCCAGATGAACCAAGATGACTGAACAGAATTTGTCTTTCTGTCCCGCCAGTATTGTTTGCAATATGTCACTGCTAATGGAATCATCCTGGGGCAGGCTTTTGCATTGTTCATGTTCTTAAGTTTTTGTTCAGGGAAGTGACCATCAAACCAGTCTCCCACCCCTAGTGAAAATCAACGTTCCTTCCCTTGGTTGCATCGCACCTTCCTGCAGGATGTATGTTGCAGCCAACGAAAGAGATACCCTGAGCGTGCTTTTCTCAGCTCTCCACAGAAGCCTCGGAGGTCAAGCTACTGGTTTTTGTGCTTATGTCCCTATTCCACCACTCTTCTATTAACTTTCCATGCTACTACCACACGATGTGCTTCCCCCACTTCCCCATGCAAAGGGCATTTGAGTCAGACATTCCTGTCACAAACAAACCTCCTAACCTTAAGACCTGCACAGGCATTTCTCCATCCTACCCCCACTTTCCCTCCTAAACCGACATCAGGACAGTGGAGTTATCTTTCAATAGATGTTTCTAACGTATGAATAGAAAGGAAGGAAAAAACGATCACAGTTGAGTTAACATTGTTTGAAAACATTTACTAAGCTCCTGCATGAAAAAAAAAAAAAAAAAAAAGGGAGGGCAGAAACAGTTTTGTCAAAAACAAATTCTGCATAAGGGCCGCACAGCTGAAAATTTTCACTTTTAGTAACATAAGAGCCACGGCTCTTAGCCCAAAAATTACTGTACATTCTTTTCTGAAACAGGGAAATTTCTTTTGTCCACCCCACCTCTCCCTATCACTGACTGCATTAATCCTAAGATAGCAGTACCCTTGGCAAACACAATCAGTGCGACTGCTGATTCATTGGATTCCAGTTCAGTCAGTATCTGCTTTGTGTTTGGTCTAAAGCTGGGTGTTCTTTGCTCGTTCCCAAAGTTCTTAAAGTCAGGTTCTAAGTTGAATAGCTGTGTTTTCCTAACAAAATGAAGCATGGGTGTCCTGCTAAAAGCTGTGCATCTCGCAATTCAGCATTTTATATGAACAAAATATGAGTACAGGATAGTATTGGTACAGGAGATATAAATAACTATTTTAAGAGGGAAATTCAACCACAAGAAGGTACTGTACGAGCTCTGTAGAGCACTAGAGATCAAGAAAATTCTAGTTGTTGATCAAGTTCAGTCTTTGATGTTAACTCTGAAAATTTGAGCAGTGCATTTTGTACAGAAGAGCAAGAAAACAGCTCCATCTGAGATTGCATTAAAAGCAGTGTGCCATTTGCAGAAATGAATGTGGGATTTAGTGACAAAAGAGAGAACTATGAGCTCAATCATTTCCCCCAAGCATGCAATGTGATGAGTTGCCATTCTCTAGTGGCATTCAGTATTCTTGTAGCTCTCTCACTACAGGTAATAAGTTAAAACCTGAAATCAACAGGTAGCCGTGCTCAAATGGCAGTGTATGAGAAAGGGTACGACTGGATATTTTACAGTCCTTTCCTCCAGTGGTGTCCTGTGTAAATTTTGTCATGCTACTGGCACTTCAACAAAAGGAGAATACTGGGTTAACAAAGGTGTTCAATTAAGTGATTCATCCTAAAAGAATTTTAGATGCTCATGAATCTACCAAATCACACAAAAATGCTCTGGTCAGCAAGCCGAAATTTCAGAGCAAAATCAGTGCATAACTTGATAGTGAGTGTCAGTGAAACAGCAGAAGATGCTAAAAAAGCATTGAACTTTAGACTGTTGATGAAGTTTGTTAAGACTGTTTATTTTATGGTAAAGCAATCTTAGGCAGTTACAGAGAACTTTGAAGGTGTTATCCGGTTTCTTGGGGAAAATCTTGGTGATGAAGATTTGAAACATCATTTGAACATTTATCCAAAAATGCTACATATTTGTCATTAACATTTAAGTTGAAATTTTTGGGAGCAATTTCTATTTACCTCAAATAAAAGGCATTAACTGTTTTACGTTGTGCTGATGCATTTACACTTTTGGCTGGTGAGATGACTGATGAAAGTCAGCGTGAGCAGTTTTGTGTGGTAGCCTGTCACAAACAAAGAGGTATGGTAGAAGTGAGTGAACAATATTTAGCACTGGTGAATGTACCTCAGGCAAATGCAGAAGTCCTTATGCAATCAATTGAAAGTCTCATGCTGGCTAAAGATGTGAAACTTTCAAAATGCTTGTTTACAGCACGTGATAGAGCGAATGTCATGAGTGGTGCAAATACTGGATTGCAGATTCAAATTAAGCACCATTCACCTCATGCAACTTATGTTAATTGTCGTAATCACAGAGTAGCCTTAGTATTTGTTCATCTGCTAAAGATGTATGATGTTTTAAAACAAGTCGATTTGCTTCCTGTTAGCCTGTGGAAACTTTTCCATTACAGCCCTGCCAAGACTCAGCTTTTTAAAGACATTCAAAGTCAAGTCTATCAAATGTATGAACTAAAAAATGTAAAGGTGTCGATGACAAGATGGCTTTCACATGGCCATACATGTAGCAGAATTGTTGCTCATTATGAGCAACTGATTGAAACCCTGGATAAGCTATTCAAAAAGGATTGTGACCCTGAAATCAAAGGAATAAAGGAACAGTTGCTTTCCCCAAACATTTTGCTAATGATTTTGTTCTTAGTAGATGTGTTAAGTCTGGTAGATAAACATAACTTGTGACTGCAAAAGTCCACAATTATTTTTAGCAGCATTGAAGAAAAAATGGCTTACCTGCAAGCAGAAATAAATGAATTTTTTAGAAACCCTTAAAGCAGAAAGCATTTCCAGCATAGCCATAAGCTGTTACTGGCGTGAAAAGAATGTACTCATGGGTGTCGACAGAGGGGGGGGTCACTTGACCCCTGTAGAATTATTTTTCCCTTTATTTTATTTTATTTTATTTTATTTATTACTTTTTTTTTACACTCACAGAACTGGACCACAAGGAAAGATGGAGGGGCATTTAAATTAATATCCCAATTTTATTGGAAATTTGGAATTGGGAAATGATAACATGAAAGCGGAAAACCTAGCAAACCATAAGGTAGTACGACCAAACAAGTTCTGCTCAGGGTGGTATGTGCTGAACTTAAAAGGCTTGGTATGGCCCTGCTCGACACTGTTCTTTATTTTGAAAACAGTTACCAGTGTACATGATAATACAGGACTATTACTAACATACACTTTCTTCAAGAGCAGCATCAATTAATAATAATAATAATAGTCGTAGTAGTGTTCTAGTGTAGTAAGTAAGTAGTAGCAATAATAATAGTCTTAATCTTTCATTTTCACGAATTACTGTTTTCTACATATTAGCCAAAACTTTAATTAATTACACTTTACCCCCTTGAAAAAATTCCTGCAGGCGCACATGAATGTACTTCCCTTCATTTACGACTAAGAAATTCTGTGTCTTCATTTAATCTGACTAAATGTTTGAGTGAGTTTCTACATGCTATTGCAGCCCCTTCCATAAGTGATATGAAGACAGAGATAGAAAAAGCTTTCCACACAAGTAAGGACAGTGCTCCTCTTAAAGTCATCTAGTGAGAGTACTGCACCAAGTGATGTCTCTGAGCATCCAAGTAAAAGAAAAGAATGTCATCGTTGGCTTCCTTTGCTTGATATTTATGGAGAGGTTCAAAGCAAAACAATGGCTGGTCAAACTATCTCTTCTCAACCTTTCAATGATCACTCCAAAGCAGAAACTGAATGTTCACTATTTGAATGTGAGATGAATTCAGCAAAGCTGACGTATGAAATGGAAAAGTTGAAAGAGGCCCAGGATCTTCTTCGTGCAAATAAACAAGAAGCTGCTGCGAGTGTTATGACAACTGGTATAACAGCACTTGATCTGATAAATATATTTGAAAAAGAGTCAGAATCCATGTGGTCGTTGTATCCAAAAATTATGAAATTGTTGGCACTAGCAGTCATTGTCCCCTGATCAACAGCTTCAGTAGAAAGGGTGTTTTCTAGAGTAAATATTAATTGCAGCAAGCTATGTTCCAGAATGAAGCAAGAGTCATTGGATAGATATGTAAGAATAGTGGTGAATGGACCTGATATGCTAACTGTTGAAGGCTGTGTAGCTATAGTCAACATTTTCAAAGAAAACAGAAGCAGACATATACTATTGTGAATGCTTGCTGGCAGATGTGGAAACTTTTTGAGGCAGTTTTGCCTTTTCCCACAATTGCGTGTGTTCATATTTTTCCAAAATTTACTTAAATAACTGTTTTGAGCAAGTGACCAAAAGAAAGAAATCTGAACTATTGTTTGTTATTTTTTTTAGCCATGGTATGAAAGTGTAAATTCTGTTTTGTGCTTTTAACTTTAAGATCAACATGAAGGTATAAAAACAGGTTTGTTATTTAAGGGTATAACGTTTTTGCCCAGGCTCACACAGAGACAGTTCTTTTGCATTTGTAAAAGCAGGTAGGTAATCACTACTTAGAAAAGTTTTCAAAAGCTTACACACATACAAAAAAGAAAATTTGCCTAGTGTAAAAATGTTTTGGGACAGCAAATCAGTATTAAAGTAATGTGCTTTTATTTGTCAAATATTAATGTTTTGAAAGCTGCACAAAATTATTATTTTTTTTTTTTTGATACTGAATTGTTTTATTTATTTTTATTTTTCCATTCAGATTGTTTATTTCCTGTAGAAGCAAAATAGGGCAATTCTTGTTGAACGTTTTTTCTTTTTGTCACATACTCGGCCAGGCAACTGGTTTTCTACATGCCCAGATCAATCATTTTAACAACCCTTGCATTTGGGCAGTGTCTGATTATGGTTTTCACTATGAATTAACAATACTTTGAACCATTAAATACTGTTCAGGGATTTTTTTGGTAAAATTTCACAAAAATTGCTACCATCAATCAAATCCTGGATCGACCCCTGTAAATATTCCTGAACACAGATAGCAGAATGAGCTGGAGCACCGTCTTGTTGTATACAGTTTTCTGCTAGAAGACAAAGCTTTGTAGCTGGGGGAAAAACCAGTCCCCCAGCATAGCAAGATAATAACGCTGATCGACCAAGCCGTCAACAAAATAGAGGCCTATAAAGTGCTTACTGGGCAGTGAAGCCCAAATCATCACATGTGGTGGATTGTGCTGTAACTCCTCATAATAACTTGGGTTTTCTTTGCTCCAAAAATAAACATTCCTAGCACCACTACTTTGGTGGATGACACATTCATCAGTGAAGAACACTGCCTCACATTGAGAGGGGGTCACAGACATCTGCAACAATCTTGTACATGCAGCACTGTGTTTCTCCAAATCAGCATCATTAAACTTGTTGATTAACACAGGGCAATAGGACTTCAATTGCAGATCTGTTTTCATGTGAGTCAGCATGGTGGTCTTTGGAATTCCAGGTTCCTCCGATCGTTCCCTCAGAGACTTTTTGGGAAATCCCAGCACTGATTCAGCCACGGCTGCACATTCTTCTTGCCTTGATTGTCGTCTTCCAGTCCTCTTCTTACCCAGTATTGATCCAGTTGTGAACAGCTCATGTTTCTATCTCAATAATGTCTGTTTTGGCGGGGCTTTTCTGTTAAATCTTGCAGTAAAGTCACATTGCATTTCTGTTATTGTTTTATCAGTCCATGGACATTCATATGTCCATACACTTGGTACTAACTGTTCTTCCACGCTGTAGTTGCTTATGTAAGCCATCTGAGAGCAGAGAACAAATTTACTTAGTTCTAACGTAATAACTGGGTAACTGGGGGGGGGGGGGTGAAACATTCAGACCACCCTGTACATTGGTCGTCCGATAAATAAGTAACAGGTTACAATTACGTGGAAATTGTTTGTTACTGCATCAGCAATACGTGCCAACAGAACTACATGCAAATGGTTTTTTTTCCATATAATCCCTGTACACACTGAAACATATTTTCCCAGCTATAAACAAGTTTAAATATTCATTCACAGTAACTTACCAATCCAAGATCATTGAACTGTTGTCAGATTCTCTAATTGTTTATCAGATAAAAAGTTTTTTTAACAGACCAAAGAGATGATAATCTGATGGAGCTAGATCAGGACTGTATGGCGGATGCAACAGAACTTTCCACTTTGTGATCCATGCTTTTGTCTGTTTTGATGTGTAGGGTCTAGCGCCATCATGCACAAGTCTCATGGCGCTTCAGCATCCTGGCCTCTATTGTGTAAATGGCTTCCAACAATTTTGTTTGAGTGTTGCAGTGCCTATCATTGTTAATTGTTTTTTTGGGGGGGAGGGGGGACACACTGAGGAAGCCTTCAGAACACTAAACCTATTGTTTTGCTGACAGATAACTGAACCTTGAATTTTTTGAGGTTGGAGAATGTGGATGTTTTTACTTCCTTGAGTTGTATTTGGACTGTGGGGTGAAATAGTGCATCCATGTTTCATCCCCTGTTATAATGCTTTCAATAAACAAGTTTCCTTCATCATGCTAACAGGTGAGGTTATCAAGTGAAGCAGCTATTCTTTTAGCTTTCAGGTGAAACAGCTATCCTTTAGTTTTCAAGTGAAGCAGCTACTCTTTTAGTTTTCAAGTGAAGTAGCTTTTCTTTCGGGTTTAATCACAGGCATAGCAATTCTAAAATTATGGGGATGGCTCGAGTTGTTTCATACCCAAACACTGAAAATAATTGCTAATCTAGGATAATCAATTAATAATCAAACACTAATAGTCAATAATTCATTATTTAGAATAATTATATAGAATCATTAATAAAGTAACAGCTTTATTAATAATTGCAATACTGATTCCCAAAATTTTGGTACAAAGCTATGTAATGTGGATGGCTATATATTTATTAAATGTGCTCAGTGTAAAATAGAGTGCTTCTCTCTCAGTATTCAATTTCTTGGAATTATATATAAAGGTGCAATTTTAGAATTAGTTATTTTATGAAATAAATAATAGTGCAGAATATTGAAAATGGAAAGTTTTTGCTTGTACTTTAATAAAATTGTCCTTACGTATCTCAGCATCATTGTACAAGATAACTGCACTTTGCCACCATTGCCTTCAAAATGTGGATCCTGTATTTACTTCTACTTCTTGAAGAATGTTCAGCAATGCAAGTCAAGAATTAGGCATCGTGTTTCCAAGACATATTTTCTGGCACCTGAGAGTAGAAAATGTACTTTCGAAAGTGGCTGTTGTGACAAGAATTATTGAAAATGTTTTTGAAATTTCTTGATATTGGGGTAACCCCCCCCCCCCCAAAAAAACAGCAACAGCTTCACAACTTGATAAGGATTCTATTGCAGTGGTTGGTCTTTCATCTTGTCTTGTCTTGTTAATAAAGGCATATTCCAGGAGTGTGAGCGACAGGGAGTGAAACCAGCGGGTGTCTTGCTTCCACATGGAAGAATGCGCCAATGAAATGAATTTAAAAGGATTAAAAGAAATCCACGACATCATTCATTGGAAAAAAATTTGGTTTGAGTCAGTTTATTGGTTTTTTGATCATTTTGAAATTTTTAATGAATGCGATTTAAAATTCGGCTTTAAAAGAGAAAAAGAAATTGTATGATTCGGCGTTCAAGAGAAAAGTGTGCCTTGATATCGGTTTGAGCCCTTCCGTTTTCTACACCAATGATTTCAAGTGTAGCAGCTATTCTTTCAGTTTTCATGTGTAGCAGCGATTCTTTAGTTTTTAAGTGAAGCAGCAGCTATTTCAGTTTTCAAGTGAAGCAACAGGTATTTCAGTTGTCAAGTGAAGTAGCAGCTATTTCAGTTTTCAAGTGAAGTAGCTATTCTTTTGGTTTTCAATGAAGCAGCTATTCTGTCAGTTTTGTGTTTGCCAGTCAGCATTTTTGGAACCCACCCACAAAAACTCTTTACAAAACCCTAACTCTGTGATGATCTCGTGAACAGTACCCTTAAGAATATCAGTCTGTTCAGCAATTTCACGAGTTTCATTCTTCAGTGTTCCCTTATCAAATATTGAACAAGAATTGAATTGCCTTGTGCGTACGAAGGCCTTGGTCTGCCTCTTTGTTGTTTGTGATCATTGTTTAATTCCTTTCAACCATTCTGGAATTTCCTGCTCCACAGTGACACTTGTTTTTGGCTTAAAACATTCTTTCCATAAATATTGGCAAACCTGCAATGAGTATATCTTTGAGTGACGCCTTCCACTTACAAAAATCTGATGACTATGCATACTTCTAACTTGCAATACTTTTCAATTACACCCTGCATTTTGTTTGCTTGCCAACCACAGTCTAGTTATCAGAGAACAATAATAAGTGCACAACTACTATTCTTCATCCATACAATATACTCAAAAAACTTATGTCAAGTGCATTCATCCATGCCACATGTACCCTTTCTATCAGACCACCCTTGTACTGTTCTCTCTTCCTCAGTGGCACATGCAGCTAATTTCGCTGCTGCCCAGCTAAATTTCCTTTAATGAACATTTTCACGATGCACGTAATAGTAAGAGTGAAAACCTTGTTCCCACATACACCATTAGTGTTGATGAAAAATTGCTGAAATCTGTGTTGAATATGATTTATTAGTAAGTATTAATTTTTTTATTATGTATGTACAATTTTCCAGTGTTGTTCATCATGTTTTGTTACATTAATGCCTACTACACCACTAACGATGTTTAACATACATAATATTAAACTGTTCTCTGAGATTCAGAGGTTTGCTCATCAAAGAAAGACCTTCTGGCAAGCAAACATTTAACTGACAGAACTAGAATTTACTTACTGTTAGTGTATTAAATGTCTCCATCTGCAATGATCTCTGCACACCGCTCGAGCCTACATTCACATCCATCACACGCCGCACACTAGACTTTTTGTACTTCATACTCATTATTTTCTTCTCATGCAGACATTCCTGAATATGGTCCTTCCATGATTTCCTTGGCCTTCCTCTACTTTTCTTTTCTGCCACTTTGGCTGAAAAAATTCTCTTAATCAGCACCTCATCACTCATTTTTTCAGCATGGCCAAACCACTAAAGAATATTAGTCTCCACCTTACTAACAACATTTTGCCTAACATTAAAACTCTGCAGCACATCTTCATTCCACACATGATCAGAACGTGTTCTACCATGAACCTTCCATAAGTGATGCATCTCCCCAGCGCACAAACAACTCCTATGTCTTTTCTGCAATACCCAAGTTTCATTACTGTACATCTGAGTGGGAACAATTACACTTTCATACACAGCCATGCGGTACTCTCTTGAGAACACATCATTCCTGTGAAAGCCTCCCAAGGCAGCTGTGACTTTCAATGAAGATTTCTCATGCCTACTAATTTCACTGCCTAATTTGTTCTCTCTGTCAAATATACTTCCTAAATACACAAACTCATTCACCTGATCAATTGCTGTGCCTTTAAGACTTATATTGCATTCAGTACTAACAGTTTCTTGCTCAAAAGCCATAACTTTGGTTTTTCCCTTATTTATACTCAGTTTGAATTTTATACAAACCTCGTATGTCCTGGACAACATACTCTGCAACTCACTTTTGCTCTCTGCCAACAGGACTGTGTCATCAGCATAAAGCAATCTGCACACGTGGATATTACCAAGACAAAAACCGGTATTGTCCATTTTGGTATCATACATGCATGCAGCCATAAATATATTAAACACCCATGGTGACATTACACAACCTTGTCTGACTCGTGCACCAATAAAAATCCATTTGGATAAAATACCATTCACTCGTACACATGCTCTACTGCCAGCGTACATGGCTATCACACTATTAAATAGATTTCCAGTAATACCATATTTATTCAGTATCTCCCACAGAAGAGTCCTATTTACTTTGTCATAAGCTTTTTCTAAATCTATGAAGGCAGCATGCACTTTTTTACCAACAGACAGATACTTTTCAATCGTCATGTGTAAGGCAAAATTTTGATTAGTACAGCCCATACCAGGCATAAAACCACTCTGTACATCCCATTTTTTCTCTGAAGACTTCATACATTATCAACTTTTCAATCGTCATGTGTAAGGCAAAACTTTGATTAGTACAGCCCATACCAGGCATAAAACCACTCTGTACATCCCATTTTTTCTCTGAAGACTTCATACTTTATTTGATTAGTACAGCCCTTACCAGGCATAAAACCACTCTGTACAACCCATTTTTTCTCTGAAGACTTCATACCTTATCAACTTTTCAATTGTCATGTGTAAGGCACAAATTTGATTAGTACAGCCCATACCAGGCATAAAAACACTCTGTACATCCCATTTTTTCTCTGAAGACTTCATACCTTATTTGATTAGTAAAGCCCTTACCAGGCATAAAACCACTCTGTACATCCCATTTTTTCTCTGAAGACTTCATACCTTATTTGATTAGAACAGCCCTTACCAGGCATAAAACCACTTTGTACATCCCATTTTTTCTCTGAAGACTTCATACTTTATTTGATTAGTACAGCCCATGCCAGGCATAAAACCACTCTGTACATCCCATTTTTTCTCTGAAGACTTCATACCTTATTTGATTAGTACAGCCCATACCAGGCATAAAACCACTCTGTACATCCCATTTTTTCTCTGAAGACTTCATACCTTATTTGATTAGAACAGCCCTTACCAGGCATAAAACCACTTTGTACATCCCATTTTTTTCTCTGAAGACTTCATACTTTATTTGATTAGTACAGCCCATACCAAGCATACAACCACTCTGTACATCCCATTTTTTTGTTACGACTTCATACCTTATTTGATTAGTGTAGCCCTTACCGGGCATAAAAACACTCTGTACATCCCATTTTTCTCTGAAGACTTCATACCTTATCAACTTTTCAATCGTCATGTGCAAGGCAAAAATGTGATTAGTACAGCCCGTACCAGGCATAAAACCACTCTATACATCCCATTTTTTCTCTGAAGACTTCATACCTTATCAACTTTTCAATCATCTGTGTAAGGCAAAAATTTGATTGGTACAGTCCATACCAGGCATAAAACCACTCTGTATATCCCATTGTTTTTCTGAAGACCGCATACCTTATCACCTTTTCAATCGGCATGTGTAAGGCAAAAATTTGATTAGTACAGCCTATACCAGGCATAAAACCACTCTACACATCCCATTTGTTCTCTGAAGACTTCATACCTTATCAACTTTTCAATCATCTGTGTAAGGCAAAAATTTGATTGGTACAGCCCCTACCAGGCATAAAACTACTCTGTACATCTCATTGTTTTTCTGAAGACTTCATACCTTATCAACTTTTCAATCGTCATGTGTAAGGCAAAAATGTGATTAGTACAGCCCGTACCAGGCATAAAACCACTCTATACATCCCATTTTTTCTCTGAAGACTTCATACCTTATCAACTTTTCAATCATCTGTGTAAGGCAAAAATTTGATTGGTACAGTCCATGCCAGGCATAAAACCACTCTGTATATCCCATTGTTTTTCTGAAGACCGCATACCTTATCACCTTTTCAATCGGCATGTGTAAGGCAAAAATTTGATTAGTACAGCCTATACCAGGCATAAAACCACTCTATACATCCCATTTGTTCTCTGAAGACTTCATACCTTATCAACTTTTCAATCATCTGTGTAAGGCAAAAATTTGATTGGTACAGCCCCTACCAGGCATAAAACTACTCTGTACATCCCATTGTTTTTCTGAAGACTTCATACCTTATCAACTTTTCAATTGGCATGTGTAAGGCAAAAATTTGATTAGTACAGCCCATACCAGGCATAAAACTACTCTGTACATCCCATTGTTTTTCTGAAGACTTCATACCTTATCAACTTTTCAATCGGCATGTGTAAGGCAAAAATTTGATTAGTACAGCCTATACCAGGCATAAAACCACTCTATACATCCCATTTTTTCTGTGAAGACTTCATACCTTATCAATTTTTCAATCATCATGGGTAAGGCAAAAATTTGATTAGTACAGCCCCTACCAGGCATAAAACTACTCTGTACATCCCATTGTTTTTCTGAAGACTTCATACCTTATTAACTTTTCAATCGGCATGTGTAAGGCAAAAATTTGATTAGTACAGCCCATACCAGGCATAAAACTACTCTGTACATCCCATTTTTTCTGAAGACCTCATACTTTTTCAGTAATGACCTTCCCAAACACTTTTCCTGGCACACTCAGAAAGCTGATACCACAATAATTCTTGCATTCAGTCTGATCACCTTGTTCTTTGTACAAGGGAACAATGACAGCATCCCTCCAATTCTGAGGGACCATTCCAAACTCCCAACATAACTGGATAATTTTAATTAACCGGTCAACCCCAGAGCACCACCGTATTTTAGCACCTCAGCAGTTATGTCATCTATTCCTGAAGCCTTACCATTCTGAAGTGATTTTAGAGTTTTACGCACCTCTTAATAAGTGTAATAATGTTAAGGGAAACATCCTTTTCCTTTTCTTCTTTGATTTGAGAGGAAGTTGTTAAAAGTGCCACCCAGCTAAAATTTCTTACCGCGCAGCTCTAAGAAGAATTTAGGTAGAACACTACCTCGCATGTATTGAAAAAAATAAGAAAAAACTATACGTAATTGCAAATATAACAAGCTTATTACATAATGATAACACTTCATTTTAAAATACCTGGAAAAACTTCAGCGTCAGGTATTGAATTTAAGGTAGTGCTGTTATTATTCCTATCTCCCAGGTTAAACATCAGAATCTCGAGCTGTTTTGTAATTCTGTGTGTTTATCTGCTTTGTTAAAACATGAAATAAAGGAACTGCATCCGTAAATTTTTTATGTGAAATGTTTTTATGAAAAAATAATTTTGATTCAGCAGTAACATGTAATTTTTATGTACAAGAAATATAGGTCCTTTCATATGAAGAAAATGCAGAAAATTGACTTTTTTTTTTTTTTCTTGTGGACATTAGCTATCAGCATGCACACCTCAAATTTTCTTGCAAGAAAAGGAACAAATTTTAAGAAATCATACTTGGTTTACTCAGTTTACCCATGAATTTATGCCAAGTACTTACTATGTGAGTATGCACCAATTACTACCCATAGCTATGCCCTCCCTGACAGATTGGAGGCACAGCTGAGGACATAACCTTCAACCATATACTGCCTACAGGTAGACTGTATTCTACGTCACAACCTCTGGCTCCAACATTAAAAAGGTTTGCTAAAGTCACATGACAGTAGGCAAGAAAGGTTATTTTGAGTTGTGTGTGGCCACTTAGTTTGCTACTTTAAAGGAAATTCTACTTTTTACAGGTGAAAATGATTAATAGGTAATGAATTTTTAGGTGCTAAAAAAACAAAAATATTTGCAAAAAATAAAAAATGTTTGTTAAAAAAAATATATTTTCTTTAAAGATAATACACTTGACTCTCACTAATCCGGCCATTCCTTGCACAGAGGGGTGCCGGATTAGCGAGACTACCGGATTACTGAGAATGCATAAAAATTAATTTTAATTCTTCATTATATTTAATGTTGCAATTACAAGTTTACTATGTGTAGTATGTATGTATTTAAAAACACAAATAAGAGATAAGCTTATGATAATAGTAAAAGAACGCAATCAGTATGTACTATACTGTCTCATTTACAAGTGTATTAAATTATATTCATATCTTACTGTCTCATTTACAAGTATAGTAAATTATAATCATGTTATCAGTACAGTAAAGCACAATATGTATGTGTACATACTATACGCAGTAAAAGAAACGTACAATTGTAATACAGCACAGATGAAATCATGCATTTTCTACTCAGTGTGGTCACTTCAAAACGTCCCAGATTTCTGTCTGCTTTAAGAAAGATGCTTTTTGCAATATTCTTAATTATTTTGAGGATCCTTCCTACTTTCATTTAAATTGAATTACATGAACATTAGTGCCCATTTAAAACAAAACGTAACGTAAAAATTGAAAACTTTACTCTATATGATGTATAATTCATTCCAGTCTGATATAAACACTATTTCTGCAACCAAAAACCACGCAAGGAGGTCTAATTACGGAGAGGCCAGATTAGTGAGGGCCGGATTAGCGAGAGTCTACTGTATAACTAGTTAATTTCTGTGATAAAAAAGTAATGTTAGTACTTGACTTACTAATTACAGCTATACATTTGATGGAAAAAGTTCTTCACAGTTGCAGTAGACAACAAATGTTAATTCAAACACTCGACGTAGCTCTTTCCACGTTAATAATTGAGTCTCGGAAAAATTCTCATTGGCTGTCACCGGGAATCGAACCCAGGGTCTTCCAGTTACACGCCGGACATGATGCCACTGCACCACAGTGGCCTCTAATTTTTCTGACTCACATGTCACAATCTCGAATTCTCCAACTGTGAGTCTGGAGAATTTAAATATACACACTCGCAGTTTGGCAGTTAATCACATGTGAGTCTGGAGAATTCGAGGCCGCTGTAGTGCTGTGGTATGTCCATCGCGCAACTGGAAGACCCTGGATTCGATTCCCGGTGGCGGCCGACGAGAATTTTTTGGAGACACAATTATTAATGTGGGAAGAGCAATGATTTCTGTTTGGTGTCATCTCTAGAATTTCTGTTGCAAATCTATGCATATTGTCATGAAACAATGACAAACTAATGAGGCTAGTGTATTTCAAAACTAATGAAATCATATTCACAAATCATAACTTTCAACTGGTGAAAATCTTCACTTGGAACCCATGCAATCCACAGATGCTGCTAATAGGCATGAGAAATTTTAAATAAAACTGAAAAATTCCACACAATTTTTTTGCTTTGAGTTTGGTCGTTACTTATTTTCTCTATAAATGATAATGCCCATAATGTCACATCCACCTAGCTATTTTTTATTTTGTTTTTTTTTCTCTTTTTGATAGGATGGTGTTATGTTTTTTTTTTTTTTTGTTACATCTTTTGTGCTGTGGATTCGAAGGTTTCTTTCTCGCTCACAAACTCCCAACTAAGAGGCAGAACACTCGTTGAAACTCAACACAGGAATTTATTTGGGACAGCTATACAGCTCTTAAAAATAATTAACTAGCTGCACTTTAGCCCACAATATAGGAGTACAATAGTATTGCAGAACAAACATGCTGGCGTTAACAGGACCGCATCAGTGACGACAACTACAGCACAGTGTTGCCAACTTAGTCATTTTATGGCTAGATTTAGCCATTTTTAACTACGTTTAGGCTTTAGCCATTAATTTAGCCTATGAAATCTGCAAGTTAGCCACATCTATCCATTTTTGCCTTACTTTACCATTTCCTAACTTTTAAAGTAAAAGCAAAATTGGCATCAGTTTTTAAAGTGGAACGTTATAATTTATCAGTTGGCAACACAAAGTGTTGTCACCAACGAGATAGAATTAAGTTGTCACTTTGTTCTTTTCCGTGTATGTTTAGACCAGAATATACTTCTGACAATAGGTGCAATTTATTTTTTGTGATGGCCCCCAAATTGTACGCACAGAAGTTCCGGGAAGAATGGCTGAGTATGCCGGTATTCAGGCAGTTGTTAATGCCGAAGCATGGGGACTGCGCTAAAGCTATTTGTAAGTGCTGTAAATTTGAACTGAAAGCCAAATTTTATGATTTGCAATCTCATTCAAAATCGAAAAAATATCAAATGGAAGTCATCGATCGTTCTTTCCACGTTTATAAGTGAGTCACGGAAAAATTTCTCATCGGCCGTCACCGGGAACCGAACCCAGGGTCTTCCAGATACACGCCGGATATGTTTCCACTGCACCACAGCGGCATCGAAATTCTCCAGACTCACAAAAAAAACATGCAAGTTTATGTGGTCAGTTTTCTTCATCCAAGCAGAAAACATTGGATTTGAAACCTAAAGAGCTGACCTCTGATCATTCGTCCGTAAGGGGTCCGGGTTCGAATCCCGGCGAGGCATGGATGTTGTGTTTGTCTTACGGCACTGGCTCTCTCCCTTCCCTGGAACCAGTGACCCTAAATTAGGGACGGGCGACTGCTTCTAGCCCATTGAGTTGCTCACGGTGGTCGTTAAACCTCCACCCAAAAAAAAAAAAAAAAAAAAAAAAAAAAAAGAAACCTAAAGAAAAGGTTAACCTTGATAAAGCTGCCGCAGAAGCACAACTTGCCTTACATAGTGCTATGCATTCAACAAATATGATCAATAACATACAAAAAAATATAAAAATACATGAAAAAATAACGTAAAAGTAATTTAAATAAAATAGAGTGAATACGTAGTACAGGAAAACCATTTGACCATTTTTAAAACCAAATCATCGTGAGTTCGAACCTAGCTGAGACCACTAGAGCCTTTATCTATTCCCTTAGAAAGAAAATTCCCCAGTGTCGTGACGAAAAAACTTCCTCCGGGGAAAAATAGCATCGAAGAGGAGAAAAAAATCTCCGCTTGAAAACCACAGGAATAAATAAAAAAATTCCAACGGACCTTCCTCTGCCGTTGCCGTCCCTCAAAATCAAAGATCCATTGAAATAATAAAGTTCCAAGAAACACATAAGCACCAACATATCTAACACTTATGCAGCGCCCTTTCCCCGCTCGGTCGTTGTCATCACTGAAAATCAAAGATCCATCGAATTAATAAAGTCCCAAGAAGGGCAGCAGCATCGGCGTAAAAAATTGTAAGGGAAAAAACTCAGAATTCACATTTCTCCTTCACTTCCTCCAAAATTTGCCAAAGTCCAATAAATTTCCCAAGAAAATAAAAATATAAGTTTTTAAAATAAATTAAAGAGAATAAATAGGATACGAAAAAATTATGAGTAAAAAAAATATTGGAAGGTCTATAAAAATGCCTAACACTTCTGGAAATTCCTAAAAGATATAAGTTTTATAAAATAAATTAGAGAATAAATTGGACATGAAAAATAATCACGAGTAAAAAAAAATTATTTTGGAAACACTTCCTTTCCCCCAAAAGTTCAGTAAATACCCCAAGAAAATAAAGTTCCAATTAGCACCGCTAGGTAGCAGCACATCGCGTATAATCCTCTTTCCCCCACTCGGTCGTTGCCATCCTTCAAAGATCCATCAAAAACAAAGTCCCAAGAAGGGCAGCAGCATCGGCGTAAAAAAATTGTAAGGGAGAATTTTATTTATTGGAGGTTTAACGACCACCGTGAGCAACTCAATGGGCTATAAGCAGTCGCCCGTCCCTAATTTAGGGTCACTGGTTCCAGGGAAGGGAGAGAGCCAGCGCCGTAAGACAAACACAACATCCATGCCTGACGGGATTCGAACCCAGACCCCTGACGGACGAATGATCAGAGGCCAGCGCCTTAGACCACTGCGCCACAGGGGCGGCCGTAAGGGAGAAAAACTCAGAATTCACATTTCTGCTTCATTTCCTCCAAAATTTGTCAAAGTCCAATAAATCTCCTGAGAAAAAAAAAATAAATAATACAACGTCTATGAAAATTCTTAACACCTCACGGAAGTTCTAAAAATATAAGTTTAATAAAAAAAAAAAAATTCGAGAAAACAAAATATATTGGAAAGGACAAAAAAACTTCCTCCAAAAATTTGACAAAGTCCAATAAATCTCCCGAGAAAATAATACAGTTCCAAAAAAGCACCGCTAGGGGGCAGCATATCGAGTTGACATCCCCCTATGTCTGCCCCTACTCGGTCATTGCCATCCCTCGAAAGTTCGAAAAAGCACCGCTAGGGGGCAACACATCGCGTACCCGTCACCCTATGTCTATCCCAACTCGGTCGTTGCCATCCTCAAAGATCCATCGAAAGTTCCTAAAAGCACCGCTAGGGGCAGCACATCAGCATCAACCCAACACACTAACGCCACCTACCACGCCCCCTGCTCCTCCTAGAAGGAGCTGCTCCTTGACGCAGAATCGGTCATTTGTTTCTACTTGTGTATGCCACTCCCTTCAACTTGCAGTTTCAGCAGCAGTCGGTTTCTTTTCCACGTAATTTGGAGTTCCTCATTAGCGAAACTTATAGATGGTTTTCGAAATCATCAACATGGCAAGAAGCACATAGAAAGCTATACCAAGTGCGAAACCCCTTGGAAATTGTAAATGCTTCTAAAACAAGGTGGCTATCTATCTCTGTTGCAGTAGATAGAATTATCTCGCAGTGGAGTTCCTCATTAGCAAAACTTATTGATGGTTTTCGAAATCAACAGTGTGTTACATTGATTAAAAGATAGTTTTTACTAATATTGCAATTCATATGTAAATTACAGAAAATTTGAATTTTGGGAGATGGGTGGATACATTTCGAAACAAAACTGAAATTTTGATTAAGGCCATGAAACATAAATAGGAAAATAAAATGCAACACTGAATTTGGAAACTCCCAAAAGTTACTATTGTATTGTTTGGGTTAGATGAGTAGATACACCTGAAAGTGGAAGAAAAGGTAACTATTGTTTACATGTGTACCAAATTTGTAAACACTCAAAATTAATGGTATACAGTGTACACGTGTAATAACTTTTGGAGGCGGTAAAGTCAAATATAATACACTGACGGGGAAAAAAATCCCAACACCACGAAAAAATAGTTGTAGAGGAATGAAATGGCGGCAATACATTTCTATAGGTAACATATTTAATCAATTAAGGTTTCAAGATCACAGCTTATTGTAAGCGCGAGAAGAGCCATTTTAAATGTGAAATGCTGGTACATTAATAACCGGTGTAACCGTCAGAATGTTGAATGAAAGCACGCAAACGTTCATGCATTGTGTCGTACAGGTGCTGGATGTCAGTTTGTGGGATGAAGTTCCATGCCTGTTGCACTTGGTCGGTCAATACAGGGACGGTTAATGCTGGTTGGGGTGACGCTGGAGTTGTCGTCCAATAATGTCCCATACGTGCTCGATTGGAGAAAGATCTGGTGATCTAGCAGGCCACAGCAACATGTCGACACTCTGTAGAGCATGTTTGGGTTACAACAGCGGCATACGGGCGAGCGTTATCCTGTTGAAAAACACCCCTGGAATGCTGTTCATGAATGGCAGCACAACAGGTTGAATCACCAGACCGGCGTACAACTGTGCCGTCAGGGTGCGTGCGATAACCACGAGAGTGCTCCTGCTGTCATAGGAAATTGCTCCCCAAACCATAACTCCAGGTGTAGGTTTAGTGTGTCTCGGCAGCAGACAGATTGGTTGCAGGCACTCACCTGGCTTCCTTCTAACCAACACACGGCCATCACTGGCACCCAGGCAGAACCGGCTTTCATCAGAAAACAACAGATCTCCACTCCGTCCTCCAATGAGTTCTAGCTTGACACCACTGACTTCGCAAACGGCAGTGGTTTGGTGTAAGTGGAATGCACGCTACAGGGCGTCTGGCTCGGAGCTGTCCTTCAAGTAACCGATTTGTAACAGTTCGTTGTGTCGCTGTGGTGGCAACTGCAGTTCGAATTGCTGCCTCATACGCCGTACACGACGGTCTTCCCTCTCAGTAGTGCCACGTGGCCGGCCGGAACCCGGTCTTCTTGAGGCAGTACCTTCCCTTGACCACCGCTGCCAACAATCATGCACAGTGACTACATTCCCGCCAAGTCGTTCTGCAATATTGCGGAAAGAAAATGCACCTTCTCGTAGCCCTATTACACGACGTCGTTCAAACTCCGTGAGCTGTTGATAATGGCTTCTTCGTCTTCTTAAAGGCATTCTTGACTAACATCAACACCCTACATCGAATCTCAACGATAACTAACGCTCACGAACGTTACAGCGCGTATTTACAGCAAACCTGCTTTGCATGTTCCGAGGGGCGCTACTAGCGCCACACGTATGCGCCGAGCGCGAAATTTGCATAGACGTCATCTTACAGATGTACTCTCACCGCCTACCAACTGTCGTTTATCTAACACAACCCCTTCTTGGTGTTGGGATTTTTTTCCGTCAGTGTAGTTAGGATAAAAACATTGATTTTGAAACACAATTACCCCATCTTTCGCTTCTCACCTCAGTCACTGCTGAGGGGGATACATTTGAACCATGTGATGAAAATTCAAACTGAGACACCTGATACTTCACTGCACTAAGGTTTGGGTTTTTGAAAGGCCACTTGGCCTATATTTATTTTTAAAACTTAACCAAAAATAACAAGAAAAACAAAGCATGTCATTTGAGTTTCAAAGCGCAAAAAAAAAAAACCTGGTAAAAACAGAACATGCACAACACCTGATTCCATATAAATTGACAAGTTCTGTCCCTGAGGTGCAATGTTGCCGCCCCGGTGGCGCAGTGGTCTAAGGCGTTGGCCTCTGATCATTCGTCCGTAAGGGGTCCGGGTTCGAATCCCGGTCAGGCATGGATGTTGTGTTTGTCTTACGGCACTGGCTCTCTCCCTTCCCTGGAACCAGTGACCCTAAATTAGGGACGGGCGACTGCTTATAGCCCATTGAGTTGCTCACGGTGGTCGTTAAACCTCCAATCAAAAAAAAAAAAGTGCGATGTCTCTCTCTCCCCATGAATTTACAGATGATTGTATGCACAATACAGATTTCATTTTCCTTTCGAACACACCTCTCAAACCAATTTCCTTAAAAAACATTAATTTTAAAATTGCAATAACCGAGTAAAAAAATTATAAATAACCAAAAGTTACTTCCGTAAACAATCCTACACTACCAGGAAAATTTGCATTAAAACTTAATATACTCAACATTCTAGCATTACTTGATACAAAATCACTCCACTAAACACACTATACTAAATACCTTACTCAATTACCTCAAATGTTATCATTACACAATAATGCTGACAAATATACTTAAAATTCACTCTATCATCTGGAAAATTCAAAATACTTCACTATTCAAACTTGCTCCGAGTACACAATATCCCACTATGTAAATAAAAGGCAAACACTAACTCTCAACACTCCTGGACACAAATTCATATTTATCTGCACTCCCACTGCTCACAACAATTTAAAATTACACCACTAATTCTAACCAGCAATTTATAAACCAATTAAGCTAAAAAGTCAAACCCGTACCATGCTAGCTTTTTGCAATTTTTTTTTACCAACTCGTATAGTAAGCCACTGAAGTAACGGGTAGGCAAAACATCTCAGTTATCAGACTTACTTTTCTTCGGAAATAAGATTTACATCTCGAAGAGCCGGGTGGCGCAGTGGTCTACGCGATGGCCTCTGATCATTCGTCTGAAAGGGGTCCGGGTTCGAATCCCGGCGAGGCATGGATGTTGTGTTTGTCTTATGGCACTGGCTCTCTCCCTTCCCTGGAACCAGTGACCCTAAATTAGGGACGGGCGACTGCTTATAGCCCATTGAGTTGCTCACGGTGGTCGTTAAACCTTCAATCAAACAAAAAACATCTCGAAGAAAATATCAATCAGGCTAAAGGCGAGATATTGGGTCGTGAAGCCAATCAAGCCTATGCAACGAAATGGAAAGTCAATACGTGTGACCCATTACCCTGTAATTTCTTTCCTCGCTCACTGTCTTTGGGACAACACTCGAACGCCATTTGACAGGAGCTGCTCCTTACTGGCCGACGGTTTTACTCGGGGCTGAAGACGAATCCCCCAATTCATCCTCATAAGCACCCTTTCAGTACCGGAAGTAGTATGTCCACGTAAGGAAACATTCTCCTGCAAGAGATCTCTTGCACCCCCCCCCAAATTCTCAGTCCAGGCACAAACCTATCTCCCAGAGAAAAACCATCTGCCGCCCCGGTGGCGCAGTGGTCTAAGGCGATGGCCTCTGATCATTCGTCCGAACGGGGTCGAATCCCGGTGAGGCACGGATGTTGTGTTTGTCTTACGGCACTGGCTCTCCCCCTTCCCTGGAACCAGTGACCCTAAATTAGGGACGGGCGACTGCTTATAGCCCATTGAGTTGCTCACGGTGGTCGTTAAACCTACAATCAAAAAAAAAAAACTCAAATTATCTCTAGAAAAAAATCCACACAAATCTCACTTTCCAGAAAACACATAACATATCTTTATTTCCAGAAATCCTTATCACTGTCTACTTCCCGAAATCATTATCACTCTCTATTTCCAGAAATCATTATCACTCTCTATTTCCAGAAATCATTATCACTCTCTATTTCCAGAAATCATTATCTTTGCGAAGAAATCTCACTGTAAACAGGTAATGAACAGGCCTCACTTTCAGACAATTCTAGTCTGTTTGCATACCTTCTTTGATATCCTTCCCCCTTATGCAAATCAGGTTCTCAAATCCCCTTCCTTCGAGACCAAATTTTCACCCAGGAAAAAAAAAATCAATGTTCAGGCTGGAGGTGTGAATGAGTTGTGAATTCATCAGACCTATACCCCGAGCTGGGTAGGCAAAGAGTGGCATTATAACTCCTCCGCTACACTAGACATATGCCCCCCCTTTAGTCAGAAAGTATGCCTTCTTTTGATATCCTTCCCTCAGAAAAATCCACTTCTAAATCCGTTTGTTAAATGGTACAAACAATTTTACACCCTTTACTATCCAAACTCAAAAATCACCATATCCTGCCTTTAAGACAAAAAAAAAAAAAAAAAACTTACTACCAGTCTTTTACTTTATACAGTACTTACTACTACCAAATGCAATTTATACAATATTAAAAATTACCATCCACACAGAGTTAAATTTCAATACTACTACTAATTACTGGTTTGAGGAGTCGCTCTTTCCTGACAGATGATAACACAATTTTTGACACTAAATACTCTCGTTACAAAAAAAATTTACATCATTTATTTATTTTTTTACTTGCTTAGCTCAAGGTATAAAGAGAACAGGACAGGAGTTTTCCCATGCTAGCTCTTACTTGACCACACATACAAGACCCGACAAAATGATATTGACAACTTTTCCACACCCAGCTAGCCTCAAAAAGAAAATCGTAGAAATATATATATATCCATATACATTTAACATGTACTGCCAAAAATAATTTTAACTTAACCTCAACAATATTCGGAAAAAAAAATTAATGCCAAACAAAACCATTTACTTTAGCGCAGAATGTACAAAATTGAGCGCTCACAAAATACTACTGTTACATCCAAAAATAGGGCCCTTCCTGAGTTGAAATTCCCGAGGAAAAAACCAATTTACTTTTTATAAACTCATTCTACACAGCCACACCCAGTGACGAATAATTTCCTATGCATAGCTCAAAGCAAGAGCTCCTATTGTCTTAGTACATAACAGAATATATATGCATGTAGGTATAAACTAGCATACTACCTCATTAGGTCTTCACATCCTTGTGTTGATCTTCAATAAACAGTTCGTGAGGGTACTTTCTCACCATTTTCAAGGCGTGCAGATGTTCTCTGTAATTTCACAGGAAGACGTGGCATCCTGGAGAGGAACTCCGCCGGCCGACAAATCCAGATTTTAGCTCTAGGAATGGCGCATGTTTTCTCATGATGAGCAGCTGGGGAAGGTCTCTTCTTGCGTGGGTCATCAATGGGCTCCTGGTCTCACGGAGAATTCCCTCTTGGGTTTGAATGCCGCATAGGGAGAAACCTTGCAGCTCTGGCATTCACACGGAATGTATTAATTTACTGGCATAATTGGAGGTACAGAAAAAACGACACGTACCCACGCCAGCATTACATATTTTCGAGTGGCTGCCCCGCCATGCTTACGGCCAGCCAGGACAACACCACATCCCGGTGGCGGGATGCCCCTTAACGGTTTTTTTTGTACAATCTTACATCGTGATCAGCTCGACGAGCGTCAAGAAAGGAAAGTGTGACAATTTCTCAAACTCTCGCTGGGATGCCTGAAACTGCTGTCCCCTCATTGGCCGAACTTCCCCTAGCAACCAACGACTTTGCTGGTCATTGGCCACCAGGTTCGCGCCAAAATGTTTGATACTTAGCACATGGCCCTTGACTGCCAGCCGAGAAACAGCCTTTTGACCTCTAGCGTAGGGGACCAGGTAATCTCCCGCATGCTGCTGTGACCTTGTTTCCGAAATGGAACATGGCTGGCCCAAGAAAGCATTTCTGCAACACTTTTAAGGGCTTCTAAACTCTTTCTAGAAATGGAGGACTGTAAGAGAGAAAGATTGTCTTCTTTTGCACAAATTTTATAAAACTTCTTTCCCTTCATTCCGTGATTACTACGAATAATTTTGCTTTCTAAGAGGGGTTGATGCTGTCTTCTTTTACTCGCCCTTTTTTTTTAACTTACTAAAATAAAATAATCCAAAAGAGAAAATCAAATTAATGCCTATCATTCCCCTTTCTTTTAAGAAATTTTGCTTGTCTGGTCAGGGCTGTGAAGAAAACGAATATGCCGCCCCGGTAGCGCAGTGGTCTAAGGCGCTGGCCTCTGATCATTCGTCCGTAAGGGGTCTGGGTTCGAATCCCGGTGAGGCATGGATGTTGTGTTTGTCTTACGGTACTGGCTCTCTCCCTTCCCTGGAACCAGTGACCCTAAATTAGAGAAGGGCGACTGCTTATAGCCCATTGAGTTGCTCACGGTGGTCGTTAAACCTCCAATAAAAAACAAAAAAAAACGAATATGGCCATTTATTACATCACCTCACCGCCTCTTCCAAACAAAATTTTGAAACGTTCGACTGTAGAGAATTTTTATTCTATGTATTTTATTTATTAATTTTCTATCATTTTTTTCTTTCGTAAATCCCAGCGAAGTGACCAATTTCCCCAAGATTTACGAACATGAAAATTCTCGATAGGACAAGTGCAAGAAGCATATAGAAAGTTATTCCAGGTACTGAATGATGGTCAATTTAACCCTTTGAAAATTGAAATGTTTCTAAAACAAGATGGCTATCTATCTCTTTTGCAGTAGATAGAATCCTCTCACAGTGGAGTGAATTAAAATTGCATTCTGAAATGGCACGGTCAAATGAGAAATGTTACATTGCTGAACTGTTGTTTGAAATGTTTCAAGATAGGCAAAAATTGGCATATTTTTTTCCGTTTTGAGCCCAATTCTATCATATGTACCAAGAGTTAACAAAGCTTTTGATTAAAATACAAGTGACCCAGCAAAATTACTTAATAGTTTAACAGTTCTTCTGTGATCGCTTGTAAAAATGATATAATTTTGCCAAGTGTCAAAGTGGACCCACTTCAACAAAGTTTAAATGACAATGTTAATGTGCATGCATATCTGGGTTATAAGTTTTCCTATTGCGAAGAAAAACAGATTCGACAGAGATGCAGAGACTTCATTCTTTCACTAGTCGGATAAATACGTCAAAAATTACCAGAAATGTAAGAATTTTTGAAAATATATCACTGTTTTTAGTATTTGAAGCTTTGAAAGTTGTGAAATCTTCCATAGTTCTGGTACATACATACATACATATCACTAAGCTGTTCTATGAGATTCAGAGGTTAGTTCCAAAAAGAAATACAAACTGCCAGGTAATTTTTACTTACTGTTGCCGTATCAAACTTCTCCATTTACAGCAATCTTGACATACAACTCAGGCTTCACACACACATCCATTACATGCCATGCACAAGATCTTCTACACTGTTAAAAATTGTATGGTAGGTTGTACCAAAAATTGGCATTACTCTAGCTGCACCACTTTCTGAAAAAAGATACACTGTTGTGAAGTACAAACAAAACCAACAACATAGTGCTACTATGCACCATAATGTCCTGCGACCTTGCGCCATAACATGATGCAAAGTTGCCCATGTTCTTGGGTTTTGTTTGCACAACACAGTGATGTATCTTTTCTCACAAAGTGGTGCAGCTGGTGTAGTACCACTTTTTGGTGCAACCTACCACAAAAGTTTTAACAGTGTATACTGCATACTCCTAATCTTTTTCTCATGCAGGCACTCCTGAATCAGATCTTCCCATGACTTCCTCTGCCTTTCCTGCCTGCCACTTGGACTAAAAAGATTTTCTTAGTAAGCATCTCGTCACTCGTTCTTTCAACATCGCCAAACCACCGAAGCAAATTAGTCTCCACCTTGCTCACAACATTTTGCTTCACATCACACAACGGCAACACATGTTCATTCCTCATACAATCAGAACATGTCTCGTCACAAACCCGCCGTAACTAACGCATTTCTTCAGCACACAAACGACTCCGATGTTTCTTCTGTAGCACCCAGGTTTCACTGCCATACATCAAAGTAGTAACAATTACACTTTCATACACAGCCATGTGGGACTCTCTTGAGAACCCATCATTCCTGTGTAAACCTCCCAGAGTTACCATGACTTTGAATGAAGAATTCACTCACCTACTAATTTCACCATCCAATTTGCTCTTTCTGTCAGACATGCTTCCTAAACACACAAACTCACTCACCTGGTCAGTCACTGTGCCATTTACCCTTACATTACATTCAGTGCTAATAGTTCCTCTTTCAAAAACCATAACTTTGGTTTTTCCCTTATTTATACACAGTTTGAATTTCCTAGTTCTGGTGCTTGAAAATTTTCAAATTTCACTAAGTGATATAGATAAAATTTAGGGTCAGTGGTTAAACTTAACAATTGTTACCTGGTATAATCTTGAGAACACAGTTTATCTCTGGGCTGAGTCAAGAACTACAGAGACGAAAACAATGAAAATCCCTTTTCTGAACTCGCAGACTTTGGTGTAAGCATGCTTAGGGTACCACATTTGAATGGCGAAATTGAAAGAGTGTTCAGTCAGATGAATATTGTTAAAAATAAGCTTTGAAATAAAATGGAAGTAGACATGACTAATGCAATACTTTGCATTCGAGCTAGCTTATATCATGAGAGTGTCTGCTGTAACAGTTACAAAATTCTGAGTGATGTGCTAGAGAAAGTTGGTAGGTTGGAAGCACATTCAAAACAAAATGAAGCAGTGGTTGAATCTGCTATTGATGATCTGTGCATTACAGGAGAAACATCTCGCTTATATTCTGATGAACATATAATACAGAAATGAAATTATGTTCTTCATAATGAACGTGTACAGTTCATGTAATTTTTTATGTTGAAATCATGTGCGTTGGTAATGTGTGTAAGTTATTAATCGCTATTTTATTTAATTATTAAAAAAGAGTAATGTAATAAATAGCATGTAACCAAGCAAATTCTTAAGGGTCCATTTGAGTAAACTACAGAATGGTAATAACTAAAAATTAAAAATATAACTAGTTAAAAAATTAATGCTTTATCGTCTGATTAATGTTCTGTGTCGTGTGACTGTGGATCAATCTACTTGGGGAAAACTCTAAAAAACTCACTGTCTAAAGTATTCAATTTCCTTAAAATCTGAATCGCATAGTAATTAAATGCATTATATATATATTTTAATATAATGTGTCACCGTCTAGTGTGTAGTTGACACATTCAACACTGTATATTGTATATTGTTTCTACAGTAACGTATAATGACAAAAAAGGTTCAGCCATTTTTCTAGCCATCTTAAACAGTGGCGTAGCGTTTTTTTAACCATTTCTAGAGGTCATTTAGGCATTCGTTCTTCAGAAAAGTCGGCAACCCTGCAGCACAACACGAGCGACATATATATATATATATAAATTTAAAGACACTTCAAAATAAAAGGCTTAAAGGAAATAGAACATGCAATGTTCAAAACCACCTAAAAAGCCAACGTCTGATACTGAATGTCAGATTAATGACGCATTTGATGACCTCGTCAGGGAAACACCATCAAATATCCAAAATGATTTTCTGAATTGCGACGAAGGCTGCCTAAGCTCAAAGCCTGTCGTGAGTGCTCCCTAAGTCACTCAAATGCAAATAGATTAAATAAAGTTTATCTTGAGTTAGCTGCATAATGTTGCAACTTGGGTTTTTGCTTTCATATTTATGATTTGTATTGAATATAGATAAGTGTTTGGATTTTGGGTTTTTTTATTTATTTTGTCTTTTGAACATATTATTCATCATTTTATGTATGTATATATATATATATATATATACTCTATAAAGAAGATACCTAAGCAAAAAAAATACATATATAATTTTGACTCACACCTAGTACAACATAGAAAAGGTTATGTATCTACCTGTGTGATCAAAAGGAAAAAAAGATAAAAAAATAAATAAAACAACTGAATGTAGAAGGTGTCGAGAATACTGAGCCTTGGCTTTATCAAGGACCAGCAAAAACTCTGCATTTTCTCACTTCCACAAAGACCTAGTTGGAAATGGGTTTCTGCAAGGCCATAGATGCAAGTAACATTCCCACCTAAAATAGTTTAAAAAATATATATATAAGTCATGTCCTCCTTAGAGTTGCATGACCTAGCACTAGTTAACAATTTCGCTTGCATCCATTAACCTTCCTGGCCCGACCCATACTCTTCATCTGTTACTATTAAACAGAGAGGAGAAGATTAAAGAGAACTCAAGCTGTGAGAGTGACATAATAATTAGAAATGATTTTCAGCCATAACGAAATTCCAAGTTCGTTTGAGAGAGAATTTAAACCTGAAAAACAATGCAAAAGAAATCCAAATTTTACATTGCAATTAAAAAAAGGAAATGTTAATTTGTAACGAACAGATTTTTGAAAGAAAACTTGAGTCTAAAACCCCCTACTCTACAACTTATGACAGCACGAAAACGAGAATAAGTTAAAGATAATAATTAACTAAAGAAAACTTTGTGAAAGTTATATACCTTAAACAGTTAGTTGCAATATGTACAAAGTATTTCAGCAGTGCTTTAAGTGCATAATTAATTAGTTATTAAGAACTTAACTACTTTGAAAAAACAGCGCATAGACAGCGCATAGAAAAGGAACAGGCTAAGCCATCTTCTGTTCCTAGGTACCCCAAAAGACGCTCAAAGTTACAAAGAAAAGAAAGAGTTAAAACCCGCAAAAATGTTAACAGACAAACCAATGCCTAAAAGCTGAAAAGCTAAAAAACGACAGAGAGAAAAGGTACATGAAGTACAAACATTGAACTTATAAAACCTAGAATTCAAAAACAAGGAAGAGAGCTTACCTCTTGTGTTACAAAAACTTTTCTCCTCACAAGAGAAGAACATGGCTGACCTCTTCCACCACTCCCTAGACGCTGGGGGGCAGTGAGGGTGGGGCTGATGGCCTCCTCATACAGCAAGAAACCAACGCGCGGAGATTTTAACCAGAGAAAAAAAATTATATAAACTTAAGACTGTGGATCTGTATGATCAGAAAGAGCTGAATTAACTCTCCAGAATACATGAGAAATATTATAAAATACACGAGCAGTTTATTTAATAATCTTTGCATGTATTAAATCACCTTAGTGAGCTTCTATAGATTAATCAGAATCTTATTAATTTTAATGTTGGTTTTACTATTTTTAGTATAGCTATCCTAGTGATGAATAACTAGTTTTCTTTTTTATTTGTTTTTATTTTCTTTTATAAACAGATTTTTAAGCTTTTTTTGTGATTTTGTTTATATTATTTAATTTTTTTGTTTTAATAGGACCGTCATATCCATAGCACTAAGGTTCCTTTAGGTAGTTAATAGGCATCCTCTAGCCAACTTCCTTACGGCTTTGATTGGTCAGAATCATATTATTAACTGTGTCGAAAATTAAAGCAGATCTGCCAACCTTACTCTATTATTCAGAATAATTTTTCTTAAAGTTCTTTTGATGAAAGAAGAAGGAATTTCGTTCTCTAGAAAACTTTCTAATAGTATATTAATGTGGTAATTGAAGTCCAAATTGTTGCTGCAAATTCTTGAAATTCTTAGGACCTGAGAAATTAGTACATTCTCAATTACTTTGGTTGAAATGTTATTATTCCAGTGTAGATATTTAATTACTTTGAAAGGAAAATTAACTCTTTTATCATAGAGGCTAATAGATGGGTTACCTCTGTTGAGCTTAATGCTTAAGTCTAGGAACTCAAGTTCCTGATTACTGTGGTTGGTTTTACATAAGTTAAGAGAGCTAGGATAGATATTATCAAAATCACTCTCTATAACTTCTGAATTATTGATACACAGCAGATCATCAATATATCTAAAAGTGTAAAGGTAGTTATCTGAGCAGGTGGGGTGATTTTTAATGAATTTATATTCCTTAAAGAACAGGAATAGATTAGCGATATGCGTGGACGTTGATGTTCCCATTGGAATACCGTTCACTTGCTTATAGAGAGTATTATTATATAAGATATGGTTATTTATTATGCAGCAATTGAGATAAGAGTTCCAAGTTCCTACATCAACAAATTGGTTAATTTTAAATTCTGCATACAGCTCTTTAAAGGTAGTGATTATATCTGATAGAGGCAGATTAGTATATAGGTTTTCAAAATCATAACTATTAATATCTAGGGGACAAACTTTGAGTATAGTAGAAATTACTTCTGCATTATTATTAATTATCCAAAAATCTCTGTACATCAAGTTAGAACAGTTTCTAATGTGTTTCAAAACCTTCTTTAAGACATCTTCAAAAGCAAGATCTATTTTCTTTTTATGACTCCTTACTCCACTAGCTATGAACCTGAACTTCACAGGATCCTTATGAAACTTAACCGTTGCAAAAAGAAATGGAAATTCAGGCTCATATCTTCTAGTTTGTGGAATTTTAAGTTTCTTGAAGAATGCCTTAAACCGATTTTCTAACTGCTTGGTAGAATAACTTACGGGCTCGTATGTTACTCTATTATTGAGTTCCATAGTTAACAATTCAAAATAGAACTTCTTACAGATAATTGCAAAATTATTGCTAGCTTTATCCGTAGTGGTAAAAATAAATTGGTTTTGCAGTTTGAAGTGACCTTTTAGCTTCTCCAGAGAAAAAGAGATTTCTGTCGAAACAAAAGTCCATACCTGCCAACTCACCGGTGAAGCTATTGATTAGATTATATTTCCATTCTGCGAAGGCCTCAATAGGCTGATTGTACGTTAAACTGGTTTTTACGATGTACTTATTTACATCTTGAGTGAAGCTCTCAAGAATCCTTTCTTTGGAAATTGTGAAGGAAGGTCTGAATTTAGAGCCATACTCTAATAACTTTCAAAAATCTGTTCGTTACAAATTAACATTTCCTTTTTTAATTGCAATGTAAAATTTGGATTTCTTTTGCATTGTTTTTCAGGTTTAAATTCTCTCTCAAACGAACTTGGAATTTCGTTATGGCTGAAAATCATTTCTAATTATTATGTCACTCTCACAGCTTGAGTTCTCTTTAATCTTCTCCTCTCTGTTTAATAGTAACAGATGAAGAGTATGGGTCGGGCCAGGAAGGTAAATGGATGCAAGCGAAATTGTTAACTAGTGCTAGGTCATGCAACTCTAAGGAGGACATGACTTATATATATATATTTTAAACTATTTTAGGTGGGAATGTTACTTGCATCTATGGCCTTGCAGAAACCCATTTCCAACTAGGTCTTTGTGGAAGTGAGAAAATGCAGAGTTTTTGCTGGTCCTTGATAAAGCCAAGGCTCAGTATTCTCGACACCTTCTACATTCAGTTGTTTTATTTTATTTTTTTATCTTTTTTCCTTTTGATCACACAGGTAGATACATAACCTTTTCTATGTTGTACTAGGTGTGAGTCAAAATTATATATGTATTTTTTTGCTTAGGTATCTTCTTTATAGAATGTGAATTCTGAATTTTCAAAACTGCTGCGTTGCGCGTTTTGATTTTCAGGTTATTTTGCACCCTTCGTTTTAAATTCTAAAATTTTTCCTTAGTCTTCAGTTTTGCTCTTTAGTATATATATATATATATATATATATATATATATATATATACAGACAATTTGTATTGGACTTTGAGACCTATCCATATGTTATTAGGCCTTTATGGGTACGGGAGAACTTCCGGTTTCGCTTCCTCAAGCGGGAGGAGAAGATATCGTTTGCCAATACAGTGGTGTCGATTAAACAAGTTTTCCTGTAGAAGAGTATCATAATTGTCTGATCTTTACAATACTGTTCCTTTTCCTGCTGAATTTTCACACTGAAAAATAAAAAAAAAGTGGAGGAAACATGCAGATTTATGTATTACAGCATTTTGAAAAATATGTATTTACATATAAAATTTTCAAAAATATGCGTTTTTATGTGAAAATATTTACCTAAAATTCAGTTCCTTAGTGATTGAATAGCTTGTATGCATGTATGGTAAAAACGTAAAAATGGTAAAAACAAATTTATGACCAAGCATCTTTTTTGTTGTTGTTAGCGACAGTCACTGGAATATGGAAAGAGACAGTTTTAGTTTTTGATGCATTTCCTGCACGAACTTTGTATTTCACTTTCTTGTTCATGTTTTAACATTTTTCTTAAAGATGGAGCGAGAAGAAAACTGTCTGATTGTATTGAGAAGGAAGGATTTCACTCCATTACCTCATTACCGTAGAGGAAGAAATATCTTCTTTTAATGTTATTTTTCTAAACTGTTTTTTATTCTTCCATAACAATTCATATTCTGTCGGCGGTGGACGATAAGAACTTTCAACACACCAGTTTTGAAAGCTTCTAAAAATTGCATTCTGACATTTTATTGCATTTTCTGAGTTTGGAATTCAGCTTAACTATTTGGTTGTAATTTAATGAGAAAATTGACTTACCATTGTATCGTTCTCTGCTGTGATTAAAAAACTACTCGTGATAGCACCTCTTTATAGCCTTCCATAAACTAGTTACTCGGCAGCTTTTAATGATGCTGCCTTTGTAAAGGCAGTATTCCAAAAATGGAAAAAAATCTAAATTTCTGAAATCTCTATATAGATGACGATTAGAATAATTTTCATTTTATTTGTTTGTTGTACTGACATTTATAGGATCTCATATTGATAATATTACCACTTCGAACAGCAAAACTAAATTCTATATCAGTTTTGATTGTATTTGGTCCGCTTAAATTTTTGCTCAATATTTAAACACAGCACACCTGCATAAATACATTATAGTACTTATTACTTATCACATACTAGTTCAAGCTTTTGATGCACTGCAGAAAGTTTACTTTTCTGACAAGCATCGAGAATCTTTATGGTTCAGAAATATTATGAAAACTATGTAACTTGTTTACTTGATATCAAGTATTGGAAGTATAGTATTTGGCAAAAACAGCATTGCTTTTGTGTTGTTAATTCATAACAAACATTAATTTGGATTGCCATGCAACAGAAAAACCGCGAATTCCATTTTTACATAAATTTTTATTATATTAAGGGCAACCATTCCACCTGAGTTCTCAGTATGTTCAGTAATTGCTATGTTCTGGCAGAAATAATCAAGACTAAAGTTCAATTCCCAATCCAGAAAAAGCCTGGGTTTACGTAAAAATAGAGTCATTCCTGATAAAAAGAAATTGCAAAGCATGTTTTAATTTTTTTGTAAATATTCATCATTATATTATAAACTATGAACTCTAAATGACCCAATTTGTGCACATACATATCTTAAATATGAAAAAAACCCAGGCAGATTTCGTACTAATTGTAATAAAATGACGTAAAAATTCTCTGTCTTATGCACGATCCATCAAAATTTGTCTAACACTTGAACAATCGTGACTTCAAGTATATGTTACACTTTAATCACTATGTTTAACAATGACTGGTTAAGAACTTTAAAAAAGATTACATTAAAATTTGATATCTTCATCATCAGAAATAAACATATGTGATATTTAGCAAACATCCAGTGTGTTATATATTTCAAAATGACGTCAAACATTACACCCGCGCATGCATAATGTGTTACGTTGGGCTCGATTAGGCTAGCCCCCAACATTAAGTTGTGGTGGTAAAGATAAATAAATTGGTGTTATACAATGAGTAACATAAGCCAGTGATATAAACTTTTTAAGTAAAGGTAACTAAGATTGAGGAAGTTCACATGGTGCTTCATCATTATAACATGCAAAGCACAATATACAGGATCATTCCTCAAGTCCAAAGTCCCCTCAATAACTTAGGAACAAAGACAGCTAGAGCTATGGAAGTAAGGTATGGTATAGTAAAACAACCGTGCGCTATTGGATGCGAGTGACTGCAGCGTCCCTAGTGGCAAAATGTGGAAGTTAGCACTCCTATCTCGGAAACCATAGGGATACGGGAAAGAGATCAATTAGAAACTTGTAGAGCATCAACGAATTAGTAGGATATGACATATGGTAGAAACGGCTGGGGTAAGTAGAAGGTTGGAAACGTGAGGGAAACACAAGGCTTATTATACTCAGGCATGAATACAATATGAGTACATTGGTCGTATTTAGTGCAACAGCGGTACTTACATAACGTTGCGTTTAACGTAAATAGGATTCAATATGGCCACAATCTGCCACAATACACATTTGAATGCGAGACAGAACTTCCCGTTGCACGTTCGCCAGCATAACAGGTGTCACGCGCTTACACGCAGCGACGATACGCAGTCGGAGATCGTGGAGACTCGTCGGTTCCACTCTGTACACGTGATTCCTTAGGTAAACCGAGAGGAAGAAATTAATGGGAGTTAGATCCGGGGATCGTGGAGGCTACGCTACGGGACCACCATAACCGATGATCTGTTGCCCGAAAGTGTCGGACAGGAAGTGCTGTACCGCTGTTGGTTGATGTGCCGGAGCGCCGTCGTGCTGAATTCACAATGAGCGTACATCTTGCAGAGACATCATATAACCACTCAGGTAATGTGCTTTGTAACAGCTGCAGGTATCTTCGTCCATTTAATGTGCCCTCGTAGAACACAGGCCCAACAAGTCGGTCCTTCCAGATGCCACACCAGACATTGATCGTCCAGCGCACCTGATGCCTCATTTCCCGTGTAAAGCATGGATTCTGAACTGCCCAGTAATGGGTGTTTTGTTTGTTCAGCACCCGGCCGCATGTGAACTGCGCCTCGTCAGTCTAAATGATGTTTGATAGAAAGGTCGCATTTTCTTGTACGGTGTTCATTACAAAATTGCACCAATCTAGACGTCGTTGGTTATCCCCTGGCATCAGTACGTGCAGCGGTACTGTACGGTAGGAGTGGGGACCATGCTGATGCAAAATGTTCCACACACGGGATTGTGATAAGCCACATTCCATACTCACTTCCCTCGTACTGGTGTGTGGGTTGGCCAAAACGTATGACAGAACACCGACTGGTTGCACATCCGTACCCATTCCGGTGGGTCGGCAAGAACAGGGACGCGCTGCAATACTGCCTGTCTCTCGTAGCCGTCGAACTGCGCGACTCATGGTCCACGCTGTCGGTGATGGATGAGTCGGAAATCGTAAGCCATTCTGACGTGACGCTTCCCTCGCGTTGCGCCCGAATTCTCCATATAGCAGTACCATCTCGCAATACTGTTCATTCGAATAGCCTGCCATGCTCGTTCTTTACCCGATACTCACGTTACGAATGACATAGCTCCTGACTGACGATCCCTTATACATTGCCACGCCGCGCCTGATAGGGCAGGTGAGGCGTTATGTCACGCCACAATTTGCATACGACACTCACAGGCGTGCGGTCGCATACGTCATGCATTTCTCTCTGCTAGAGTGTTACCGCGACAACGACACGAACCGGCTTCGCACAAGTTCGCGTTTCCAGCCTTCTACTTACCCTAGCCGTTTCTACCATATGTCGTTTTCTACTAATTCGTTGATGCTCTACAAGTTTCTAATTGATCTGTCATGGTTTCCGAGATAGGAGGGCTAACTTCTATATTTTGCCACTAGGGGCGCTGCAGTCACTCTCATCCGATAGCGCATGGTTGTTTAACTATACCATACCTTACTTCCATAGCTCTAGCTGTCTTTGTTCCCAAGTTATTGAGGTGACTTAGAACTTTAGGAATCACCCTGTATAAATGTACATTGCCTTGACAATCAGAGTCATAGTCTCATTTTTTAGGTGTCGCGAGCAGTTTTATATTTGTTCATTCGGGTTGATCAGTTCCATTGGACACAAGACATGATAATGCTGTGGATTGGGATTTTTTTGCAAGTCAGGCATCATACATATGTTCAGTTCTTCTTATATGAACAGTACGCATTCTAGAGCCTACATAAAGTTTATCGTTTTGGTCTGGAATTAAAGATCTGAAAGGGATAGCATATACTCCATGCTGTTGTTCATAATGCATTTGGTCGCGATCCTTCCTAATTTGAGAGAATGTAATATATGTTTTTGTCCCAAAGCTCAATTCATGTTTTTTACATGCTTTTTTTTAATATATTAGTACAGTGCGGGTGAAAGTCGAATGACCCTACATATTTCTTAGGCGTGTCTCCTAAGAAATATTTCTTAGGGCGTGTCTTCAAGAGTAGTACTTGTTAACGGTTGAAACTTTCGAATGAAGTTAAACACTGTATGAACAGTATATCCAAAATTACAAGCTATGTTTATGATCTTATTTATTTCTAGTCTCCATAGTTGTCTACTTGCTGAGTGTGTGAATGCCCTCCGGACCAGGAATCGGAGCGCAATCGGATGTGAACTTCCTCAATCTTGGTTACCTTTAGTTAAAAAGTTTGTATCACTGGCTTATGCTACTCATTGTATGACACCAATTAATTTATCTTTACCCCCACAACTTAATGTTGAGCGCTATCCTAATGGAGCCCACTGTAACACATTGGGCATGCGTGGGTGTAATGGTTGTCGTCATTTTGAAATAAGTTATATAACCCACTAGATGTCTAACCCCGCGTATGTTCATATCCTATAAAAATCTCGAATGTTAATGTCATCTTTTTTAAAGTTCTTAACCTGTCATTTTTAAACAAAGTGGTTAAAGTGTAACATATACTTGAATTCACGATGGTTTGAGTGTTAAACAAGTTTTGATGGATCGTGCGTAAGACAGAGGATTTTACGCCATTTTATTACATATCTTAAACTTATGCTGAGTACAGCCAGTGTCATTGCCATATGTTTTAATTTAACTGTAAATTTTTTGCATGTAATACACTGAAAATATATTCTGTAAGGAGACCACAGGACATGAAGTTTCAAGTACAAACAAATGCAACTATCACATTCACTTGAAAAGCACACGTGAAACTGATGACTGGCTTTGACCTAATGACTCATTCTGTAACTTCAAAACAGTTGCAATTAAATTTTGTGAAGTGACAAGTTTCTAACAAATGTCAGGTGTTTGCAAAAAAAAAAAAAAAAAAGAAAAAAAGAAGCACCAGGAGAAAGTCGGCTGATTCTGATGCAATTCCGCATGCAAGAACCTCGGCGTCGAATATGCAAATGATTAAAAAATAACGACCAGTGACTAAATGGTTGCCGTCTACTGCGCATGAGAACCGTGCATCGAGGAGGGTTTATCAAGAGCAAAGCTCCCACGCAGGGACCATTGTGACAGCAGATCGCGGTTGCATTAACCTCCACGGACTGCGAGGATGCTCCGACGCCGGATTCATTCGCAATACGTGCAGTTGAGACAGGACGTATAATTGATCTGAGAGAGGCCCGTTGTTCAAGTCGCCGTATTGCCAGTTCATTTTGGGTCGAAGCGCCGCGGTAATCGGACGATGTTGGCACCAATGTGTCGAGGACGGCACTGGACGGCTGAGGGCAACGACAAAACTATTGTGGGAACCGAACCGAACTCCTCGTTATTAACCATCCGTGGCATTGTGTCGTCTATAGGTACGGAAGTGGTCATCCGGACCGTTGACAGATTTGCGGCACGGAAACTACATTCAAGGAGGCCACTCCGCCGCCTACCTCTGACAAACGAGCATTGTCGGCAGCAGTGTCGGTCCCGACCAATGTGGGATAGTGTCCAGTGGTTCTGTGTTCTCTTCAGAAAAAAAAACTGAAAAAGAAAGTTACACCCTTCGGTATTTTCTTTTTAAAGACTTTGGTTAGTCTCATACAGTATTCCATGCAGTTAACTAGGGTACAGGGTAACATACACTATGATGTGTGAATCTCATATCCATGGAAGGAATTTTCCAAAAAAAGTGAATGGAGGAATAAAAAACAATATACTGATATGTCTAACTTCCATGAGCTTTATAAATACATCGTTGGGATGGAGAACTAATTAATCATCTGTGCTCTGTCGCACAAAGTTCTCTAACCGTTTAACCTTGAACGGAACTCTTCCTATTGTTCACTATCTGATACTCATTCGTTATTTGCTGGTTTGTATTTCATTCTGAATTTCTATGGGGTGTTGTGTTGTCGGCATTCACATGACGTTTACGTTTGGTATTTACAACCGGTGGTTCTTGGGTGTTTACCTATGTAGATTTTACATTTTTAATAAAATTATGTCGAAAACCAGAAATGCGATTTTTGAACGATTATAATACTTTCCTATAATGGCGGTATGTGAGAAAGTAGAAACCACGTATTATTTGAGTGGAACTCGAATGGACGTAATTTTGAACTGAAAGGGACGTAATTTCAGGTTTTCTTGGTGCGTGATAATGCTCGTGCGTGATAATGCTCGTGTAGGTAGTCCCCAGCTATTCGGAACACATGTCGGTCTCCGCTAAGGTCTTCAGCATGTCCGCATTTCCTGTTGCGGCTTTGGGACGGTCTGATTGGTCAAAATTTCCCTCTCGGAGCCGTTCGAATCAACGACAGCACTGACGACGTGATGTGGCATTGGGGTGCACACTGGTAATTTTCCTTACAGCACTTGCGGGGGTGCTACCACGACGAAAATCATACAGCATGTAATGGCGGATGTGATCCTTGTCCACTTCCATGTTGGCTGGCGCTTGCACTCTTCGCTTTCTGACGGCTAACTGCCACTGACTTAAGCCACCTACCTGTAAATAAAGTGCATGTAACTATCGTTACCTAGACACAATAAAAAACTTTGGTCCCAAACTTAATCGCGCTGGCAAATAAATCTCCCAGCCAGACGCAAAATTAAGAACCAGGCCCGTTAGCACTTCACACCTATAGCCCATTGAGTTGCTCACGGTGGTCGTTAAACCTCCAATAAAAAAAAAATAATAATAATAACTTCCCACCGGATGTCCTAGTGGACAACGTTTGTGACTACCACGAGGAAATCTCAGGCGCTCGAACCATTAAATGTCCGCGGTGCGCCGGATGGGCACGTTAAGCCGTAGGACCCCAAGTACAGCCCTCTCCTTTATAAGGAAAGGTGTCTTCCTAACTTTTCTACCTCGCTTCCGTGTCACTTTCCTTTCGGGCACTATATCCCAAATCTCCTAGCTTCTTGTTTGTAACGCTTGTTTACTACCTCGGGTCAGACATTCCCTTAATAAAATCCTCTACATATGATCTGATCTGATCTTATTCAACTGTGCATCACATATAGTAATGCAAGGTAATTAAAGTCGGGGAAGCTGAGGCCAAACTTTTGGAAACCAGTGGCTGGGCACTTTTTCTTTATGCTATTCCTGAGTTGCTTTAGCCTTCTGGGTTAAGGCAGGGTCCTGTTGGAAGATGTAAGGATTTCCGTCAGCAACGGCGTCTTTTCAGGGCTTCACTACATCTCTCAGCATCTTAATGTACACGTTTGCGTTGACCCTTGAACCCTTCTCAAAGAAGGGAAGAGGCATGACATCACCGTCACTGGAAATAACCATGACAGTGGCTGGAAAATTTGGGTGCATGATCCTGGGCACGTCACGTTTCTTGCACAACCACCTGTCATTTCTACTGCTAACCAGGTCAAAATTTTTCTCGTCTGAGAACAATCTCAGCAATTTGTTCTTCTCGGAGTGTTCGACTTTGTTGAGCAGTTTCTTTGCCTTCATCAGATGCCCCTTTCTTCGTGGCCTGTTCCATGGACTGCCCCCTCTTAAGAACGTAGGAGTTGTGGCAGAGGTCTTTGTGCATGATACGGTGGATGGCATAGGCGTAGTGTGATCAGAAATTTTGGGGGGCACAAATGAGTGTAAAGTAATTTTTTTTCTTGGGGAGGAGGGAATTTTCAGAAATTGTTTTTCCGAAAGTGTTCCTGTTCACTTGCCATTAGTGACATAACTTACGGTTTTTACATGTCTAATATATCCAAAACTACGAGGTGTGCTTGGCTTACGTTGATTCACCGAAATGAGGATAAAAAAATATGCCTTTCAAAGCACCTTATGCAGTTATCTGATCAGATGACTCCATGCTCTTGTGCATTGTTATGACTGCTGGAAAGCAGTCATAACAGTGCTCGCTGTTGCGTAGCATTGTTCTCTTGGCTGTATGTCACACTTTATAACATTTAAAAGGCAAACGACTAGTTCTTACTTTTTCGACTTCTGAAGTTTGGGGGGCACGTACCACCCATGGGCTATACCTAACTCTTTGGGTAAGGCGTTCATTGATTTCCTGGGTCCTTTGTTCGCCATCACTTGCACGTTGGTGGCTAACCCAGGCTTCCTGATGATTTCTGAGTGACGGTCATGCTTTGTATGCTTAGTAGGGATGTCGTCGGGCTCCTCTGTGTTGTCGATCTTGATCTTGTAGACAAAGAAAATTTGTGGAACTCGGCAACCTCCTTTGGGTTTCTGAGAGCTGACAGCACGGGTGATGTTTTCATTTCTCCTGTGACAGTGATTTTCGTGATAATGTCCATGATTTATTAGGTGTGCAACTTAATTTTCGGCCACTAATCGCAAGCGATCATAGAACGCCGGAAAATGCAAATAGATGTGTACGATAATGGCTGATTGCAGCGCCATCCAACAGTCTTCCAGGCAACCGTAACTTCTCACAGCTGTAGTGACACAAGGGGTGAAAGTTGACGGCGAAAGCAATGTCGTTCGAGAAGCAACATTTGAGGCAATGCCTCCTGTTCGCGTTTCAAGTAAACAAAAGTGCCGCGGAGGCCCAGCAAATGATTTGTACTGCTTTGGGTGAGGCTGCTGTGTCCTACAGTACGTGTAAGAAGTGGTTCCAGCGGTTTAAACAGAGAAATTTCGATCTCCGTGATGCAGAACGTTTTGAACAGCCACAGAAAGTTGATGAGGAACTGGAACAACTGTTGGAAGTGGATTCCTTTCGCACACAGTCAGAGCTCGCCCAGGAACTCGGAGTAACACGGCAAGCCATTGTAAAGCGCCTGCACAAGCTTGGACGGAATCACAAGGAGGGCCGTTGGGTGCCCCACCAACTCACAGCTGCGAACAAGTCTAGGCGCTACGGTGTTGATGTGTCCTGGCTCTCCAGATTCAAGAAGAAGGATTTCCTCCACAAGATTTGGACCTGTGATGAGAAGTGGATCCTCTACGATAATCGAGTATATATATTAAGATAATACAACTTTATTTCCTTAAACGTGTTGCAGTACATCGAGGATACAACTCTTCCATTATGGACAAGGCTCTAACAAAATTCCGGAAACCGAAGCCTATCTCCACATTAGTTCCTGTGATGCGCCCATCGCGACATAATTTTGCCATTATTCTATTTTCCCGTGACATTGCCTTCAAAATTTCAAAAATTTTCAAAACCTTTAAATATAAAGTGATTTTTAAACCGATAGACAAAATGAACTTTTTAGGATCAAAGGACTATGTTGAAGACAAAATCTCGTGAAGAATTTATCAAATTCCATGTGAATGTGGCGCTTCGTATATAGGACAGACCCATAGAGTCTAGCGTTTTCGATTGAAGGAGCGCAAGACCTACATTCGAAATTGTGACCTAAAGAAGTCATTTATGGCTAAACACTGTTACGAAAAGGACCATAAATTTCTCTTTGAGAAAGCAAAACTAATTGAGAAGCCAGATTCAACCACCAAACTTGATGTTTTGGAAGATTTCCATATATATCTGAAGTCTTTGCGACTTGATAATGACATGGCATCCACGCTGTTTCTATCAAGCGCGTGGAAGCATCTAACCAAAACACGTGACTGTTAACACCATTTATGATGTCATATACAATTTGAATATTTACGTGCCATTCGTCCTGATGAAGCGAGGTCGATACCCAGCGAAACCATGGTCGGCTTGAAAAAATAAACATTTGTGACAAACTACGTTGTATTATCTTAATGAATATATAATCGTCCCAAGACTGTAGTCTTTGAGACCAAGACTGTCAGATATGTTGAATCCTCTATCAGCCAAAACCATGTCTCCAGGGAGTAAGAGATTCAGTATTCCACAGTTTTCAGAAATGAACTTGTCACTTACTCTACCACCCCAACTATCAGATATAAATGTTATTACTCCCAGGGGTGCTATCCCTATTAAAAACTTGACCGTGTTGTGATGTTTGTAGTTAGACCAAGTTGCTGCACGTGTGATGAGGGATGATGGTCTATCTATAAATGTTTCAAAACAATCAATGATGACAACCACATGATCTTTAAATGCATTTCTAAAAGCGAGTGGCATTGTTTTCAATAAGTTTTCTCTTTCAGGCCAGAGAAGTGTTCTTTTAAAAAGAGCAGACATAGTATCAAGCCATTTTGCAAAAAAATCCTTGGCACAGTTGATTATGAAGCACTAAATCTGTATGCTAAATCTTGGGTCAATAAATTTAAGCGTAAACGCATGAGGAACAAAATAAACTCCTGGAACTTCGTAAGTACATTTCTGGGTGTTATTTCCATATAAGGAGATACGAAATCAAATACTGCTAACAACAGTTTCAGGTTCACTAAACCAGTATAAAAGTTTAGCTTTTCATCATCAGAAAAAAACTCTGGAGTTATTTTTGATAGAGGTATGTCTTCTTTAATGTCAAAATATTTTCAATTTATGGAAATGTTATCTTTTTCTAATTGTTTTATACCTGTAAGCGTTAAATCACTTTGACATTCAGCTTCATTTTTTAAAGAAACAGTGGGTTGACGTTGACCTCTAATTGTCTCCTCTCATTGCCTTATATCTGCAACAGTCAAATCAGTTTGGCAATTAGCATCACTTTTAGCCCCCCTCCCCCTTCCATCTCACCCATCTCACCCCATAAACCAGAGCCCTGGGCAGCTTCCCGAGAGCGTATTTTCCAAGTGAATGTACGGAATTGCGATTCAGGCCATTTCCACCACGCGATTGGTTCACAGCTACTTTGGAGATTATGAGTAGGTGGGGCGGGGCCTATAAAGAGAGTCATGTGACAGGAACACTTTTTATCGGGAGAAGTTCTGCTTGCTAAGAAATTCAATGTTAGGTTACTTAACATATGTTACAAATGATCATGTTAAATTACATCGTGGAAAGTTCTGCTTCCAAAGAAATTCACTGTGAGGTTGCTTCACATATGTGACAAATGATCATATTGAACTATATCGTGGAAATTTTTATCGTGGGAAGTTCTGCTTCCTAAGAAATTGACTGTGAGGTTGCTTCACATATGTGACAAATGATCATATTGAATTATACCGTGGAAAGTTTTATCGTCAGAAGTTCTGCTTCCTAAGAAACTCTCTGTGAGATTACATAACGTATGTGACAAATGATCATATTGAATTATATCGTGGAAAGTTCTGCTTTCTAAGAAATTCACTGTGTGGTTACTTATTATATGTGACAAATGATCATATTGAATAATACCGTGGAAAGTTTTATCGTCGGAAGTTCTGCTTCCTAAGAAACTCACTGTGAGATTACATAACATATGTGACAAATGATCATATTGAATAATACGGTAAAGTAATTTTGTCATGAGGAATATCTATAGTTTCTCAGATGAATACAAGTTGAAATCTACCTTGCCGCCCCGGTGGCGCAGTGGTCTAAGGCGCTGGCCTCTGATCATTCGTATATGAGGGGTCCGGGTTCGAATCCCGCTCAGGCATGGATGTTGTGTTTGTCTTACGGCACTGGCTCTCTCCCTTCCCTGGAACCAGTGACCCTAAATTAGGGATGGGCGACTGCTTATAGCCCATTGAGTTGCTCACGGTGGTCGTTAAACCTCCAATCAAAAAAATAAATAAATAAATAAATAAATCTACCTTAATATTAAAATTGAGGACGACTTCAATAAGTATCTAGCTGTATACCATACTCCGTATCGGCCAAAAGATGGCAGCACGTCAACTACCCAATACGATTCGTGCCGTGGTGAAAGTGCATATACATGGATACTAAAAGTACCCTTTTAAAGGTCCTTTCTATTACCCTTAAAATGATTAAAAGGACCTTTAACAATGAAAAAGTATGTCTCCACACCGTAATATTTATGGCTATTCTTCCACAAACGGGCGCACTCCTCATTTCTCACAGCTAAGACAGCGGAGCGCTGGAACAGCTCCGCAAGCAATCTACTGTTTTTGATCTGGCAACGCATCTGTTGTTGTTTACATTCGAATGCAAACATTATGGGAATTCACAAAGTAGTTTTCTTTGCATTCTGTTCTTATTTTTTTATTCATCATGAGGACTAATGTTGGTTTCATCAAAAAAATATTTCATGAACTAAATGGAAACAATAACAGATTTTGAAAAAGAACTAAAAAAAAAAAAACGATCTTACCACTACATACGTTGGAAGACCGAAAAAAATTATACTTTCATATTTACTATAAGTATTTTTTTCGTACTGAGAAATATATAGCAAAAGATAATTTAAGAAGAAAACATCGATATTTATTGCCATTCGTGATTCCTTATTATTTCAACGATTTCTTCGAAAACGTCTGTGTTCTTGGCACTACATTCCCTTCGGAATATGAATTTCATCAGATACATTAATTCATTCATTCCCTTCGGAATATATTTATTCACTACGTTTCAATATTTTTCCTTCGGAATATATTTAATTAACTACATTCCCTTCAGAATATGTTGCCAGATCAAAAACAGTAGATTGCTCGCGTAGCTGTTCTAACTTTCCGCTGTCTTAGCTGTGAGAAATGAGGAGTGTGCCCGTTTGTGGAAGAATAGACATAGTTATTCTGAAGATTAAGGTTTTTTCCTCATAAAAGTGAGGAGGTTTAGGTAGAAAAAAATCAAATTGAGTGATTTTCTGTTGGCAAACAACTACCTAATGACAGGAAGTAAGACCTCAAAACAGTGTTATTTTGAAATAACACACAGAATGTTGTTTTCCATATATTGTGTCTGGTAAAATAATAAGGGATCTGTCATATATATATATTTTCTAACATTTAGGAAAGTTTTCATATTTTTGTCCCTCCAAACTTCATCAAGAATGCCTTCAATTCCAAATTTTAACCGCCTTCTCCCCGAAAAAACCCCCAAAAAAACGTTAAACAACTCATGGGTTCTCCATACATATACTGTAGGTACTCAAAATAAATATGCAAATCTTTTTGTCACAAAACTGCATTGCTTCAATAAGTGTGATATTACATATGAAAATTTATGTCTTAAAAGGATATATCTTGTAGAATGTTGGTAATTTGTATTGACAAAGTGGAAATATGATGGCGAGAACATACTAGCAAAAGTGAAATGCTTTACCGTGTATATGTGCCGAATTTAAATCAAGCTACACACTAAACTAATTGCATGGCGAATTTTTCATTTTGCCAAAATTTTTGGAGAAACTTAGATGAAGTACAGTCGAAATTTCACCGCGCCAGTAGTTCAGTGTCCTAGTGCCGGCCACTGACCAGTCGTACAAGTGGGTACGGGTTCGAGTCCCGACTGAGACATGGATGATGTGTTTGTCTTACGGCACTTGCTCTCTCCCTTCCCTAGAACGAATGTCTCCAAATTAGAGACAGGTGACTGCTTATAGTCCTTAGAGTTGCTCGCGGTGGTAGTTAAACTCGGAAACAAGGGAAAAAAAGTCAAAATTTCTTTTCACAAGAAGCATGTCGGAAAATTAATACAACGAAAACTACTTTTAAGAACATTTTTCATTAGAAATCTAACGAGCTAATGAGGAAGTGTAAATTCGAGGACACTTGAGGACAAACATCAAAATTTGAGGACAATTTGCTTCCCCAAAGGCATCAGACGTTTTTGTGGACAGTAAACTAAATTCGAAGACTGTCCTCAAGAATTGGGGACTTCTGGTCAGCTTATCCATACCAAGGCTGAACTGGATCCTACCAGGCTGTAACATTACGCATGGCTTTCTGCGATTAATCGCATAATACAAGGCTATGCCAATTTCGCAGATCCTACGGGATTCCGTGTACGAGCAAAAACGCAGGTTCAGTCACATGGGGACGCCAAATCACGACCCCAAAACATCAATCTTCACTGTTGATTTCAGCTTAGGTATCATCATCATCATTGTCAACCATTATCAATCCACTGCTGGACGAAGGTCTCCTCAAGTTTCCTCCACAACGGTCTATCTTGTGCCAGCTGAGGTATATGGGTAAGTAAGTATTTATTTGGATTGTTTTTGTAGATATTGGCGTGTTAAAATGAACTATTTTGATTAATACAGACGTTTAACCTGGACTGGGAACATCAAACAAAGATCTTTGCTCTTTCCACGTTTTATAAGTGAGTCACGGAAAAATTCTCATTGGCAGCCATCGGGAGTTGAACCCAGGTTCTTCCAGTTACGCGCCGGATATGCTTCCGCTACACCACAGCGGCCTCGAATTCCTCTAGACTCACACACGCTAACTGCCAAGCCAAGTTGGCATGTTGCTTCTTGGAGCCCCGCACAATGCAGAGGATTCACCAAAGATGGTAAGCAGCAACTGAAGAAATAATTAGAAGGCGAATGAATAATTAATACAGACGTTTAACGTGGACTGGGAACATCAAACAAGATTTTCGCTCTTTCCACGTTTTATAAGTGAATCACAGAAAAATTCTCATTGGCCGCCACCAGGAGTCGAACCCAGGGTCTTCCAGTTACGCGGCGGATATGCTTCCTCTACACCACAGCGGCCTCGAATTCCTCTAGACTCACACACGCTAACTTCCAAGCCAAGTTGGCAGGTTGCTTCTTGGAGGCCCGCACAATTCAGGGGATTCACCAAAGATGGTAAGCAGCAACTGAAGAAATAATTAGAAGGCGAATGAATAATTAATGTGGTGTAGCGGAAGCATATCCGGCGCGTAACTGGAACACCCTGGGTTCGACTCCCGGTGGCGGCCAATGAGAATTTTTCCGTGACTCACTTATAAAACGTGGAAAGAGCAAAGATCTTTGTTTGATGTTCCCAGTCCACGTTAAACGTCTGTATTAATTATTCATTCGCCTTCTAATTATTTCTTCAGTTGCTGCTTACCATCTTTGGTGAATCCCCTGCATCGTGCGGGGCTCCAAGAAGCATCCTGCCAACTTGGCTTGGCAGTTAGCGTGTGTGAGTCTAGAGGAATTCGAGGCCGCTGTGGTGTAGCGGAAGCATATCCGGCGCGTAACTGGAAGAACCTGGGTTCGACTCCCGGTGGCGGCCAATGAGAATTTTTCCGTGACTCACTTATAAAACGTGGAAAGAGCAAAGATCTTTGTTTGATGTTCCCAGTCCACGTTAAACGTCTGTATTAATTATTCATTCGCCTTCTAATTATTTTTTCTTCAGTTGCTGCTTACCATCTTTGGTGAATCCCCTGCATTGTGCGGGGCTCCAAGAAGCATCCTGCCAACTTGGCTAGGCAGTTAGCGTGTGTGAGTCTAGAGGAATTTGAGGCCACTGTGGTGCAGCGGAAGCATTCCGGCGCGTAACTGGGAGAACCTGGGTTCGACTCCCGGTGGCGGCCAATGAGAATTTTTCCGTGACTCACTTATAAAACGTGGAAAGAGCGAAGATCTTTGTTTGAAGTATTTTGAGATTTGCAGCATACTGTTCGTTTTGTGTCATTTCGCTGTTGTAAAAACTGTAGTGATAGGAATAAATTACTGTGCATTTCCCGATGATGAACGTTAGTGAGTTACCTGGATTAAATGCCATATCTCGACGTAAATTGAAGGTATGATAGATAAGTTTTGCAGTAATGTGCATTTCAAAGACTTTGTTGCCGATCTTAAAGTAAGACGTTTGAAAAATGGAGCAGTGTTGTAAATATTTCCGCATTATCCATCGTACAAGATTCTAGAAATTGCAGAACATTATTTGTAAATCCACGGACATGAAAGAATACTACCAACAACAACTATTCGGTGCATTGAATGTATTTCTGAACTGTAACTTTCATTATGTTTTGGCACGAAGTTACCGTGATCCAGTGGAAATATAGTTCATTCCTCTCCTACAATGTCAGATTAAAGTGCCGACTGATTCCAAGGCTGTTCTCTATGAACCATATTTTAAGGTCAGGCATCATCACTACTACACTGGCGGAAAGTGAAAAAAGAACACCAAGAAGGAATTGGCGGACGATCATGAAATTTACATATGTTGATGGGGTCGGGTTTACGTAGGTGTAATGTTAATTTCGGGACCAACCGGTGAGGGCTTACGTCACAGCACTGCATAATATGCAAATTATCGTCGGTGGTATTTAAGGAGTACGGCGAAGTGAATGTAATCAGTCGTCGGCGTACGGACACGTGTGAAGACCCCGAAGAAGCTGCAATGCCTGGGCATGACAGACGCGTACGATTTCAGCAGTTATCAGACTTTGAGCGAGGTCGTTTAGTCGGACTCCGCGAGGCCGGGTGGTCGTATTGCGGAGCGAATTGGACGGGAAGTATCGGTAGTGATACGATGGTGGCGTAGATGATCCGAGGAACATTCCCACACGAGAAAACGCGGAACCGGGAGTCACAGACGGACTGATGAGCTGACCGATCGACGCATAAGAAGAGCGGCTTTGTCAAGCATGGCATCCACTGCGACGCAAATCCGAGCTGCCGTTGCACCTGAGGTGACTGTGCGAATAATCCGCAGCCGTCTACTGGATGCAGGACTACGTGCACGTGTGCCTCTGGCATGTGTACCTCTGACTCCAGCCCACCGTCAGGAACGGCTGCAGTGGTGTCGCCAACGTCTGCGCTGGAGAACGCAATGGCGATCTGTCGTGTTTAGCGACGAAAGCAGATTCTGCTTGGGTGCCTCCGATAACCGTATGCGTGTTCGCAGACGCACAGGGGAGCGTCTCCACCCTTCTTGCACCGACCAGCGACACACAGGGCCTACACCTGGTCTCCTGATGTAGGGAGCGATCAGCTATCTTTCCCGTACACGACTAGTGCTTGTACCGGGTACGTTAAACAGCACCTCCAACATCAACAACATCATTCAGCCCAATGTTGTGCCCTTTGTAAGGTCGGTCCATCGTGGTGTTTTCCAGCAAGCTGACGCATGTCCACACACGGCACGTGCAACACAACATGCACTTTAGGGTGTGAGACAACTTCCATGGCTTGCTCGTTCACCGAATTTGTCCCTCATTGAGCACGTGTGGGATTTTATGGGACAACGACTTATCCGGTCTTCACGGCCAGCCACGACCATCCCCGATTTACGCGTCCAGGTTAAGGATGCTTGGAACTCAATACCCCAAACTTACATCCAACATCTGTACGACAGACTCCATGCCAGAATTGCACAGTGTGACGCAGTTCATGGTGGTTCAACCTCGTACTAACCATGTTACATGGAAATGTTATTTTTCAGTTTACCAGCAAATACAGCTGTATTTTGCCATAATGTTTTGATCACGTTATCCTCTGTATTCCGTTATTATGCTGTATAAATTTCGTTGGTATCAGACGTCTCCTTCTTGGTATTCTTTTTTCACTTTCCGCCAGTGTATATAGGTACCAGCAAAACAACAACAAATATGACCCCTCATTTTCACATCGGAATAATGATTTCAGCTTTACTGAAAAAGAGGAGGGTACATTCATTTTCCCAGAAAGATCCCAAACCATCATCAGCTCAAAGAAATGTCGTGTAAGTTATTTATATTAATTTTTGATAAGCAGCTGTATAAGAACCTAAGGCAGCTTCATTTGCTTGAGTTTTGCCATCATATTTACTTTTGAACTTTAAGATGTTTTTGGATTTAGAGCAGCCCAAAATAGTTGGGTTAACCAATAGGTGATATAACTGAGTAGAACATAATAGTGTTAGCATAGTTATTTGGTTCTGCAGCATACTCTGTTTACAAATAAATCAGAAAGTTGCCAGATGTATGCAATATCTAACATGTGACAGGCCATTGGAAGTTGAATTCTGACAAGTATTATATATATATATATATATATATATATATATCTACCATTACTTAGCACAGAGGCTTAAAGTGACATTGTAACGTACGAGGAGATGTGACGTACCTGCCAGAAGGACGCACACGCATAAAGGCAGATAGGAATCAGAATAAAATGTCCGCGTAGCTTAATTGGTAGAGCAACTTATTCCGGAATGAGTGGACCTGGGTTCGAACCCCGGCGCGGATAAAAATGACGGAGAAATTTACTTCGTTATAATGGCGCCCGAACTATCCGGATGACCCGACCGTTCAAAATCTCGCATTGGTGTGATGTTATTTCCACACCGCGAGATAGGAAAAATATGAGCAGCACTTCGAAAGAAAAAAAGAAAAATAAGGGGGAGATGATGTAACGTACGAGGAGATGTGACGTACCTGCCAGAAGGACGCACACGCATAAAGGCAGATAGGAATCAGAATAAAATGTCCGCGTAGCTTAATTGGTAGAGCAACTTATTCCGGAATGAGTGGACCCGGGTTCGAACCCCGGCGCGGATAAAAATGACGGAGAAATTTACTTCGTTATAACATACTGACTGCCTTTGTTAGTCTTGTAATGAGCTTATTTCAGAAACATTTGAAGAACAGTTTTTGCATTCATCAACGGCACACAGAAAGCAGCAGAACAGTGTAACAACCTAGATGAAAAATATTCACATCGCTTATCCTGTCAAAATATGGCTATAAGCATGCAGTCATTTCTAACGGCATATTCGTTAACAATTATTGTAGACTGAAAAGCATTGCATTTGTACAAAACAAAAAAATTAAGTGTACTTAATATTTACCAAAATTGTTACATTTTCTTACTGCTTTAAACTGTGTACATTGTATCTTTGTTTCTCCTGTTGTATATGTTTGTGTTCATTGTATATTTTAATTTTGTTACCATGCTTTGTAAAATGTATGCTTTTCTGAATTTTCACCTCTTATCATACATACCCATTCTCCGGCCCTATGCTTTTTTTTCTCTCTCTCATTAAGAGACTGGGTGGGAGAGAGGTAATGGTCCCTTTGCTAAATTGCATAGATTGCTGGCTATGTATGGCACAGAGTGTTTCACAGCACAAGGCCATTGCTGAATCATGTGTAGCATTTGTTTAAATAAGTGGTTAAACAAACCTTCCGTACTTTTTTCCAGACAGTTAGGGAAGAACAGAATGACGGCGATGATTCAGAATGCACTATATACAAACTGCTTATGGCAGGAAATGAACTATTTGATAGAACTGTAAAATCTTCTAAACTATCACTTGGCCATTTACCAACATAAAATGGTATGAAAGATGATAGACATTTGCATCTCAGTTGATCACATCAAGAAGCATCTTAACTGAGCCGTTCTGTTGTATCAGTTTAATAGGTGTGGTCAAGTTGGAAAAATGTGTGTGTTGCACTTCAGTGTAAAAGTGCCTAATGTGTTAGTAGCTTTTATTATTTTATGTCTTAACTCTTAACCATTTGGTATTCTTGTATATATTCATGCACCTCCTTCCAGGTTTTTTTCCCTTCCCGTCAGAACAGTACAGTAATGAGCCTTTTGAAAGGACAAGCATATGTACTTCAAAAGGCTCATTACTGTACTGTAGAATGCATTTTTCTGTACCTGTAGAATGCATTTTTCTGTGGCCAATAAAGGATTTCACCTTGAGACTGGATTGACTATTTGAAGGAAATGTTTTGTAGTGGATTTATAAAAAAGAAAAAAAGATCCATTCAAAATGTTTGTTTTAATGGTCTGAATTGCATCAGTAACCAGATCAGAAATTCAGGCTATAAATACTGTATAGGTAAGCTTCTGTTTCTTTTCTTGCAAACATGTTTAATGACCACAGGAAGTTTTACATTTGTGTGGGCATTAATTTGTCAGAATCCAGTTTTCAACCAGAGAAACAAACTTAATTAACAGCACTGGCAGTTTTTTATTAACTACTGTAGACTGGCTAATATAATTCAAAATTATTAGTAACAGGTATTGGTGAAATGAATTTTTAATGCAGGGATTCAGTTTGTTGCAGTCCTGTAGAGTTGCATATTGTTCTCTGATATTTTTCATTGTTATACAGTGCTTTATTTTCATTCAAATTTATTCTTCACATGGTTGCCATTTTTCTATCCTGGAAACAGATTTCCATCTTTCCCAAAATTTTTGATGCTTGTCATGATTGTCAGATTATTTTAAAGTTCCATTCCCATTTTTACTTATAATTTCCCTCCAAAAATTATGCAAAATTGAATTCCTGTGATCACTAAAATGTGGAGTTGCACTAAATGTTTTAACAGTTTTCAAAAGTTTTGAAAAATTTGATGCAGTTGCATACCTGCCAAATTTTCTGGATTTTGCTATTGTGTCTTCCAGTTCAGAAAAAAGCTTTCTGCTGGATTTTGTTACATTTTTGGATGTCCGCTTACTGGTCGAATTTGGAATCAGCAGAAATACAGTCTGTTGTAGCAGTGATAAATATATTCTGAGATTTTTGGTATTTCGAATTTTTCTGACGAAGTTTTGTTTTATTATTTATTTCTTCTTGAGTGTATTTCTTATTTCTAACTGTTTTTTTGGCAATGTTCATTTCTTACTTTTCGTAATGGGGCAAAACAGCAATTTGGTATTTTTAAAAGTACTTTTCTTAATGAAATATGTTTTACCCTCTTACTTGACAGTCTTTCCTCCAAGATCAATCCACGGAGCTCACACTTTTACCCCATCCCCAATTATTTTAACCGAAATTAAAATTCTAAATGTCTGTTTTTCATCTGTCCATGATGGGGATGGGGCCATTTTCTGTGACTCGTAAAATTGTTTTCACAGAAGAGTGAGCTACGGCAGCAACAACTTTTGGAATTCAATTCCATTTCACTTAAAATGCATGTTTTACCATTCCTTAGTCACCTCTTGTTATAATATATCTTAACAAAATTAAAGTTTGAAAACGACAGTCCCTACACATTGTACAGAGAAAACGACTTTGCGTGCCATGACAGACTGCTGGCAACGAACAGTTGAAGTTTCAATTTTGATTTCTGAAAACAAAATGAAAAATTTTGCTTCTTGCTATAGCAAACAGTGAAAACAACTGTTTCATTTTTGACGAAATTAAAGTTTAAAACATGTAATGCTGTTTCTCACTGTGCAGTAAGAACAACTGTACGGGTAACAGAAATGGTGCTATTTCTAGCATGCATATGGTAAATAATGAGTTTCAACACGAATGCTCTGAAAAAGAAGACATGCTTTCTCCTGGGATGGGTATAGGAAGAAGGGACAATAAGGTATAAGGAAAATGTCCATTCATTAAGGAAATTTATAAAACAAAAATATTAGATCATATTTGTCATTTCCAGTGATATTTGGATCCATAAAACAACCACAAGTAAAAAGTTTCATTTTGAAGAAAACATTTATAACTAGGTATGTTTTAATATTTTTGCCAATCATATTTAATTCCTTTTCAATCCCCATATTTAATGAAAGTTTCAATTCTGAATTAAGTGATAATGAACCAAGAATTAGAAGTTCTGAAAACTTCCAATTCATTCTAGTGTTTAAATAATCACTAGAATACATCAATCCAAATGTATGATTGGTGCCATCTATTATTTTTACTTAGCAGTTTTTTTAAATGATTTATGTTCTGCTGGTATGTACATGTGTGTGTGTGGGGGGTGGGGGTGTGGGGGGGGTGGGGGTGTGCCTAATACCTAATAGTATTTTGTCTATGGAGCTGCAAAGTTTTTTTTGGGGGGGGGGGGGTATAATTGTATATAGTCCTTGCTTCATTGACCAATAGGCTCAACTCCTCACAGTGAATGAAACTTGATGTTCAATCTTGGCTTGGGTGCCTTACTGACAATCATATATTCAATATGGAAGTGATTCTGAAGTGTTATGAGTATATTTCCACTGCATCCACCAACGCATTTGTTTATGTTTCAGACAGTAGCTTTGCAGGAACCATTACACTATATAAATACTACCGCAGGTTTGTTTACAATTTAGATATCCTCAGTGGTGTACCCCATCTCCCCGTGCTGGGGATAATTTTTATATCCTCAGCGGTGTACCCACCCCCACCTTCCTGGGCTGGTTAATTAAATCTTTAAAGTTTAGATTTAGAAATCAGAAACTTAGATCTGCTTAGGGGCATACTTAGAGAGAGTCAAGGAACTCTGCTCCTCCCTACTGTATTATTATTATTATTATTATTATTGTTGTTGTTGTTGTTGTTGTTGTTGTTGTTAAAATGTTAGATGTGTTTATTTTAAATTTAAATTTATCAAGATTTCATTTCATTTATTTTGTTATGGGGTTACATTTGACTATGTTACATTTAAAAATTAATTTTATAACATATAGTATTAAGAAAAGCAACATATATAGTGTGAATACTTATGTACAGGGTAACCACAGAACAGGATATTGAGTAAAAGGCTATATATACATAGCCTGAGTGAATCCCAATTCCCCTAAAGTACGTAGTAAAGTCAAACATCCTGCACATATAAAATTTACTGCATTACAGTGACTTGCATTACAAAAAAAACAATTAAAATGCATCAACTTACATTAAAAAAAATCTTTATATTTTTTCTACTGTTTTCCATTAATTTTCATTTTGTCCTGTTGGATTTCTAAAACTTCCACTTTTTGTGTTACTCCAATTTGAAGTACATATTTTGCAAGGCAAAATATCACATTTTAAAAATCGATTTTCCAAGTTTTGTGAATTAAGGCCAAAAAATTGTGATCTTGATGATGCAAGTAGATCTTGCATCCTATCCTCTGTGTAAGTACTAATAACTAAAATGTCAAATTAATGCTAAGTGGACAAAAATTAGAAAAGTTATCTGCAAAGAGTGATGCAAGTCTAAAGATTCAAGAATATAAAGACTGCACAGGGAATATACCCTTTGTTAATCACCTTCACCAACTTGCTATTTAGGTGAATACAAAAAATGCTCAGGAACTGAAAAATTAGAAAATAATTTTAATGATTTGATTCTAATGTAATTGATGACATAACTTACAAGCAGTAAATATCCACAAACTGTGTTGGATACTTGACAAAATTAACAAATCCCTGATAATTGTTTAGTTATGTTTTTTAAAAAATTATTGTTCATCTAAGATGATCATTTATAGCTGAAGAGCAAGCAGCTTTTAATAATGAATAAATTGCAAATTTTCAAGCTGGTGACATTTTGGCAGTATGTGATTTTTCTAACAATTATTCATTTCTGTTGCAAGATTCTGCTCAAGGATTACATTAGAATAATTTTCAAGCCACAATTCACCCATTTGTTGCATATTACAAAAAAAAAAAAAAAACTGGGAAAACTGAATGCACAAATTATGGCATAATTTTGGAGAGCTTGCAACACAATGCAGTAGCAGTTCATCTTATGCAGCATTACCTGCATATCTCAACAAAAGTTTAAAGACTTTTTTATTATTCATATATATAAGAACAGAACGGAAAAAAAATATATAAGAACAGAAAAAAAAATTGATCAATTTCTGCTGCCATGAGATAGGTTTTAGAACAGTTGCTCGGTGGCACTTTTATACAACACCATGTGGTAATAGTGCATGTGATAATGTTGGTGGTAATCTTAAGAGTCTTGCAGATAAAGCAAATTTAAGGCCATGTAATAATGCAGATTATGACACCACATCAATTATACGCTGGCGGAAAGTGAAAAAAGAACACCAAAAAGGAGACGTCTAATACCAACGAAATTTATACAGCATAATAACGGAATACAGAGGATAACGTGATCAAAACATTATGGCAAAATACAGCTGTATTTGCTGGTAAACTGAAAAATAACATTTCCATGTAGCATGGTTAGTACGAGGTTGAACCGCCATGAACTGCGTCACACTGTGCAATTCTGGCATGGAGTCTGTCGTACAGATGTTGGATGTAAGTTTGGGGTATTGAGTTTCAAGCATCCTCAACCTGGACACATAAATCGGGGATGGTCGTGGCTGGCCGTGGAGACCGGATAAGTCGTTGTCCCATAAAATTTCACACGTGCGCAATGGGGGAAAAATCCGGTGAACGTGCAGGCCATGGAAGTTGTCTCACACCCTGAAGTGCATGTTGCGTTGCACGTGCCGTGTGTGGGCGTGCGTTATCTTGCTGGAAAACACCACGATGGACCGACCTTACAAATGGTACAACAACGGGCTGAATGATGTAGTTGATGTAGAAGATGCTGTTTAACATACCCGGTACAAACACTAGTTGTGTACGGGAGTGATAGCTGATCGCTCCCCACATCAGGAGACCAGGTGTAGGCCCTGTGTGTCGCTGGCGGACACAAGAAAGGTAGAGACTCTCCCCTGTGCGTCTGCGAACACGTATACGGTTATCGGAGGTTCCCAAGCAGAATCTGCTTTAATTGCTGAACACGACAGATCGCCATTGCGTTCTCCGGTGCAGACGTTGGCGACAAAACTGCAGCCGTTTCCTGACGGTGGGCTGGAGTCAGAGGTACACATGCCAGAGGCGCACGTGCACGTAGTCCTGCATCCAGTAGACGGTTGCGGATTGTTCGCACAGTCACCTCAGGTGCAACGGCAGCTCGGATTTGCGTCGCAGTGGATGTACTGCTTGACAACGCCGCTCTTCTTATGCGTCGATCGGTCCGCTCATCAGTCCGTCTATGACTCCCGGTTCCACGTCTTCTCGTGTGGGAATGTTCCTCGGATCATCTACGCCACCATCGTACCACCACCGATACTTCCCGTCCAATTTGCTCCGCAATACGACGATACGACCACCCGGCCTCGCGGAGTCCGACTAAACGACCTCGCTCAAAGTCTGATAACTGCTGAAATCGTAAACGTCTTCCATGTCCAGGCATTGCAGCTTCTTCAGGGTCTTCGCACGTGTCCGTACGCCGACGACTGATTATATTCACTTCGCCGTACTCCTTAACTTCGCCGTACTCCTTAATAATTTGCATATTTTGCCGTGCTGTGGCGTAAGCGCTCACCGATTGGTCCCAAAATTAACACCTCACCTACGCAAACTCGACCCATTAACATATGTAAATTTCATGATCGTCCGCCAATTCCTTCTTGGTGTTCTTTTTTCACTTTCCGGCAGTGTATAATTGGACAACGAAAAGCTTGTCTGTGATTTTGAATACCACAGTGAAAGTCAATAAGAAGCTGAAAAAAAAAGCTATCGTAGCCACATTTTGAAATATCAAGATCAATACCCAACACTCCCAAACTTCGCTGTTTTATCCTAGTGTACAAAAACAGAATATGAGTTTATTTAAGTTCTACAATCAGCAAAATAAAATATGTAAAGGTATGTTACTTCTGATAAATGTGAGATAGCACTTGCAGTTATATCTATCTTTGTGACATGCCTCTGTGCAGAATGCTTGTGGGTTGCATGTGCCTTTAATACCTTTGGAGACATGGATGAAGTAAAAATAAATAATGTTAAGTATCACACAAAAAAACAATTTCTTGTGGTGCACGTCTTAATGCAAACTATTCTTTATTTTACATAAAAATAGTTTTCTTCAATGGTTACAATATAAAATTGTCACCACAAACATGAAGATAAATTTTTGAAGATTTTAAAATTAGATATCACTGCCAAGTTTAAATGCATTATGTCAACTTTTTTTAGCAAATAACGCATGTCCTTGTTTAAAGCTGAACAGCATTAATTTGAAAGTTTTCGTATTGTTATAAATATTACACAAAATGGTTTATAAACAAGAGTAACCCATCACCATTGTACATATGTGGTTTTTTTTATGTTACTGATTGACTAGATTATTAAGCTTCTCTATTGATCAGTGGCACATGCACAGTTTAGTCATAGAGTAAGTTTACGAAGCATGTCGATTTAACAGTTACTTGTAACTTTTGTTGCCCTTCAACTGCCACCACCAAATTTATAAAATATTATCACTATGTGATGTAAATTTATATTTTATTTTTTTAAAGAAATCAAAATGGCACTTTTTGAGAAATTCAAGGTCAAATTTAAAATTTTGTGACTTTTAAATTAAAAATTATGCATTAAGTAATATAACATTTTAAAGCCAATAAAAAGATATTAAAAAACTTCATTACCCTGTGATTAAAAGAACTTGAGTTATACATACATTTACAAAATACAAAACACTGAAATTTAGCAATTTTTTTGAATTTCATGATCTCCTATCTCAGGAAATTTAAAGGCTATTGTGTGCTAAAAATTAACACACCTTCATTTCTGGTGTATGTCAACAAATCTACAGAGTTTCATAAAAAATCCAAAGGGGTCACATTGAAAATGCAATTTTTCTGTGTTGAATTGACAGGAAATGACCCATTTACAGTCAGAATGCAGTGTCCATAATTATTGAACCATCACCACATCTCCATTGATATCAGTAGGAATTGTACCAAATGACAGTTCACTAAATCTGTTCAGTTTTGCAAATACAGTGGATTCCGGTTAAATGTGTCATTGGTTAATCGAGGTAGCTGTTTTTTTGGGACGATTCTTGAAGAACAGCCCAAATGAGCTCTTCAGGACAAAGTTTTGCATAATTGGACCAAAACATTCCATGCCTGATGTTCCCCAATTAACCAAAATCTACTGTATTTCAAATGAGAAGCTACTTACTAAAATTGATGCATGTCAAATTGGTACCATATGAAAAATTCAAATTTTTAGTTTTTGTAGGATAGCATTTTTGTATTTCTGATTTTCAAAAACAGCAAAAATGCCAAATTTCGCATGAACACCATTCACAAGTTGTACCTTATGTAGTCAATGGTGCACAAGAACATCATGTGTATGCAGGAGTGGCTCCTGCTATGGTGCTGGGGGGCTTCAGCCCCCCAACCCCTACCCAAAGCAGTATTATTTTCATGCCGTACCAAGAGAGAGAAGTTTCCTGAACTCAACTGGACGTTTTCCCTGCATAACACTACTGGGAGCGCAAGGAACGTTGGCGGACTGCGCTGCTTGCAGCCCTGACGGGTATTGAAACCAACTCATGTGGGAAACACTGCCGAATCCCACATCAATTGGTTTCCTTTGAGTAAAACTTCCCTGGGGACTGCATTGATGGCAGTCTCGCTAGCACGAGTTGCCTCCGAATGCAGTCTCTCGTTGGGTGGGAATGCGTCGCAGGGCCTGTGTGCTTTGTCATACGGTTCTTTTCCTTCCGAATAAGAAATAAAATAGGGGAATGAATTAAAATAATGACGAATGTTGGAATAAAGTACTAAATAAGGTATGTTTGAATGTATTACTCAACCTGTTTTTTGTTTTTTTCCCTTCCAATTTTTGGTTTGTTCCTGCTTTTATTCAACGTAATAATTCTAAAACCCTCGAACTGCAGAATATTTGTGTTTGCTAATGACAAATACTCAGTTGCCGGGACTTTTTCAAAAAAGTTTTACTTATATTTTCTCTTCTGGTCAAAATGGGCATGTGAACAAATTGCGATGAAGAATAGAATTCTGTATTGGATAAATTAAAAAAAAAGGAGGAAGAGAGAGAGAGAGAGAGAGAGAGAGAGATTAATTTCTGCAGCGAAATACTTGCACAAAATTGATTTTTTCACTTACCAAGCACAACGAAATTTTCGCTTTTAAACTCACGTAAATTTTTATTCACCAAAAATCATTGAAGTCACTCCACTGGATACAATTTTTTTCTGCTGCATCACCCCTCCCTCCCAAAAATAAGCTGCGCATTTCAGTTGAGGTAGTGCATTATACTTGATTACTTTGAAAAGAACATTTTATCAGATATCATTGTTTAGAAAATTTACGAAGTTGGTAAATTTTGGAAAACAAATTTTTCTACACTAAATTATTATCATGGCTTCAAAATTAAAACTGAACTGAATATGTTTCCAATCCGTTTCTTTAAAGAGAATGCCGGTGTGTGAGTATCGCAATAAAAATTCATCGCGAAATTCTTGCAGACCCTTCAAAATTCTACAAAATGTTTTTCATCGCCGTCCAAGTTGCAGTGGTCGGTATCAAGTCGAGGTTTCAAAAGGAGTGTATCAGAAGGAAAAATATTTATTGAAATATTTCTAGGGGTCAAAATGAGGTGCTTGAGAATGCGTACATGACCTTGAGTGTGTGTCTCCTCTGCCACTGCCACACGCATTAATTTTTTTACATTTTTTGACCTTATACACTGTGGCCTCTTTATTATGACCACCTCACAGTTTTAAGCAAATGAGCTATGGCTGCACGCTGTTGCCGCCAGAGGGCGAGGCTAGTATAAAAAGGGAAAGCTTAGTGCTTGCGGCAGTAGTAGAAGTGTTTTTTGGGTGACGAGATGGGTAAAAACTGCGATTTGACGGACTTTCAACATGGGATGATTGTAGGAGCTCGGAGCCATAGAGCGAGTGTCACCGAAACCGCCGCATTCGTGAAATGTTCCAGAGCAGCGTTGTTAAAGTGTTTAAAGACTGGACTGTCAGCCAAAAAACTGGGTCTCTACGTGCAATGTGTGGTCGTCATCGAGTAGTGACTGCTCGGGCGGTACGGAGAATGTCCGGACTGGTAACAGACAACAGAAGGGCAACAGTGCAGCAAATTACAGACCATCATAATCAAGGATCCCCTCAAATGATCTCTGCACGCACTGTTCGTCGTACACTGCATCGGATGGTATATGGCAGCCGAAGGCCTGTTCGAACACCTTTGCTGTCTCCAGTTAACAAGATAAAACGTCTCCAGTTCGCACAAGGATTGGACAGTCGATAATTGGAAACAAATTATGTGGTCTGATAAATCACGTTTTCAGTTGCACCATGCCGATGACCGAGTGATAATTTGGCGGAAAGAGCACGAAAGCGTGGACCCCAAATGCATTGCTACAACCCTTCAAGCTGGTGGGGGCAACATTATGGTTTGAGGAATGTTTTCTTGGCATGCTTTGGGCTCTTTAATTCGTGTTGATCAACGTCTGACTGGCACATCACATCTAAACATCGTTGCGGACCAAGTGCATCCTGTCATGTAGATGGTTTATCCCAATGGCGATGTCCACTTTCAACAAGATAATGCGTCCTGCCATAGTGCTCGTATTGTACAGGATTGGTTTCAGGAACATGCCGGTGAGTTTACTTTGCTTAGGTGGCCCCCACAATATCCAGATCTCAACCCCATTGAGAATTTGTGGGATGAAGTTGAACGAGCCATCAGACAGTTGGATCCACAACCCTGCAATCTCACACTCCTGGAAAGTGCTATTCATCAAGCATGGTCTCAGATTCCACAAACCACCTATCAACATCTTGTGGAGTCCATGCCATGAAGAATCGACGCAGTATTAAAGGCAAAAAATGGCCCAACGAAGTACTGAGGGGGTGGTCATAGTAAATTGGCCACTCAGTGTATACTTGTATATACTATATACGTATATGCATATATATATATAATTTGCAACCACTATCAATCCACTGCTGGATGAGAGTCTCCAAGTTTCTTCTTCCACAACAGTCTGCCTTGAGCCAGTTTCTTTCATGCACCCATTTCCCTCTTGTCATCTTCTGGGTATTGTTTTTTCCCTTGCTATCCAGTTCAATATTTCAACTCTCCGTCAGTGGCTCTTTCTTCTAGCAATATGTCCATCTCATTGCAATTTCAGGAATTCTGATCATGTCTTCCACTCCTGTCATTTTCCCGATCCACGAGTTTTTATTTGTATCTTTCCTGGTAACATCAAACATGCATCTCTACATGCCTCTTTCAGTTGTCTGCAACATCTTTGTATGTCTATTTTAGTTGAGGTCCATGTCTGTGCTCCATGCGTAAGAACGCACTGATTAATCAGTTTCTTTTTAAGAAATAATGCATCTGACCAAGTTTTATAGTTCGATTATTTTCTTCATAAATGTGGCAATGTGGCCATTGCTTAATATCTGTTGACTAATTTAGGTATCGGTACCTCTACATTTTCCCTATCAATAGCTAAATATAAAATCTAAATATTAATTTCTTGTAAAAAAAAGCACTTTCGATCAATATATATATTTGTTATTATTATTATTATTATTAAACGGACAGCATCAGCACAGGCTCAGTAACTTAGCTTATTCGAAGTGATATCTACAAAATTGAGATGCAGTCCCCCCATCTGAGCTTATCACGAGCCGCCACTGTGTGTATGTTGTTTACTTCTGTTTCTTTCTGTTTTGTACCCATATTTCAACAATTATTCCATCTGAGCAAATTCAAAAAGAATTATGTTTGTTGGTAATGTCTATGGAAAAAGTACAGTTATTGAGATTATTCTAAGGTAGTATTTCAGTTTTTGCATTATATGGGATTTTCAGCCAGACTTTTGTGCAAACCCTAAAATCATATTCATAATGAGAATGACGCATAAATTATTAATTAAACAACAAATAAGAATTATGCAATAAAAAACATAAACATGTTTCATAAGCATTGTTAAAGAATAAACATTATGAGGCCAAGTTGATTCAAAAACATATGCACTGTGCCTCATTTTTCAATACAAAAATAATATTTGCCTCTCTCCCATATTTGTGCTGCTGAGTTTTAAGTCTATCTCTTCTCTGTTGGAAATTAAAACAGGACTTCAACAATCAATATATTGCTCTTTCTTTTTTTAGGAAAGAGGGGGGTATCTGGTAGATAGTTCAAGAGATTATTAATGATTTATGCAGTCCAGTTCCTATGGAGCCTCCATAAGTATGCACAAGGGTGTTTGCAATTAGGGCATGGAAAATAATATTGCAAAAAATATTAAAACAGCAGTATTCAGATATATTGTGTATTGACATTTAACTTTATTTTTTTCTTGTTCAGATATATTGCATATTGACATTTAGCTTTGCTTAAATTTCAGTATTTGAAGAAAATCTTTTTCCTGTCAAAAAAAGACTGATAAATTAATAACCATAATCTAAAATAACTGAATACAGTTATTGTTTAGTATTGGCAGGCTTTCCATTACCTTACCAGCTACTAGGGAACTGAGGAAATAAAGAAAAGCCCCAACTTTAGAGGGCATCAGAACTATTCAGATAAAAAGAGGAGAGAAGAAATCAGGCAAACTTTGTGAGCACCATGTTCAAATGCTGAAGAAAGTTGGACCTCATTGTTAGGATATTTCCAGCAATCATCCCTTGAGTCTTACTGCCATCTGTTGAGCACAATTTTGATAGTGATGTGTACAGTCCTTGCATGAATTTTGAACACTTTTACCCCTATTTGGGTGGAGTAAACTTCTAAGTACTGGTAATCTCCTTATTTTTGATATTTGTTAACACTGCTTTATGTTGTCATTAGCCTTCTTCTTCTTCTTTCTTTTTTTTTTTTTTTTGATTGAATGTTTTATGACCACTGTGAGTAACTCAATGGGCTATAAGCAGCCACCCGCCCCTAATTTAAGGTCACTTACTCCAGGGAAGGGAGAGAGCCAGTACTGTAAGACAAGCACAAAATCCATGCCTCATCGTGGTGGCTCATTTGCCTTTTTAATGAGTATTAACTTAAGTAAATATTACTAGAGAATATCATAAAGTTTCCTGAAATATGCTGTTCGTGCTACATGTATTTATCAATTTGTTCTGCTAATTTGTGATTAAAAATTTACATTTGTAATTATACATGGATCTAATTTAGAATCAGAATCTAAACATATGCATAAATATCAAGGACATTTCTATGATATACATACGCTTTTAGAATCTATATTTGTATTTAATTAAACATATTGAATAACTTTATATTCTTTGTTGATAAATATAGCAGCACCCATAATTTGCAATTGTAAATATACAGATTTTGTACTTTGAATTCATTTATGTGGGTTATTGCATAGGACATTCATTTTTTATTTTATGCATAAATATCAAGGACATTTCTATGATATATAAGGAATAAGCTGCATTTCAGTCAGTCATATTTGCTGCTATTATGTTGGATTACAAGGGTGTAAAGATTTGCTTTGTAAATAGTTTAATATATATACATTGCGTTTTGGCATATGAATAATTCATTGCCTTATTTAATGCATTATGTTGTCGCAGCAGTGCACCTAGGATTTCTTTACGCGGGTGACCCACAATATTGGAGATGCAAATAAAAATACCCCGTAGAAAACATCTGAAATATTGTAAAGCAATAAAAATATCTCCGCCATATTAAAATATGTTTCTAATGATTCGTAAAATATATGTTTAAAAAAGTGATACCTCTTGGGGAGGGCTCGGGCCACTGGGCCATCTTCACCCAGTGTGCCATTGTGTCTTACCATAGTAACCACTGCAAAAATGATCTGAGGTAAAGAATTTTTAAGTCACACTTTAATTATTTACAGCTAAATTGTTAACTTTAGTTCAGTGTTTTTATATTGGTTAACCTGCTAAAAACCTAATACATGAAACTGTACTTTGCATTGAAAATGATTTGAGTATTTTTGTATACTTAAACTTAGAAAACTTCCTTCATTGTATGGCTTATATCACTGCTGTCGATGTAAGATATCTATAATTGTACATTTCATGTACTTTTGAGTTGAGAATTTATTAAAGTTCAAAACAACACATGCTTGTGCACAAGAAGACATTTTTGTGTATTTTTTTATATTTCAGTTTTGATTGTTACTGAATTTATATTGCTGCACAACTGTATCAATAAAGTTGTAGAATCCTACTCTGCTGTCTACTTAATGGTCATTAGACCATTTAGTAGACAGCGTTATTGAATATGACATTTATTTAGAATCAGAATCTAAACATATGCATAAATATCAAGGGCATTCCTATGATATACATGTTTTGTTTTGAACTTTACTAAATGGTCTAATGACCATTAAGTAGACAGCAGAGTAGGATTCTACAACTTTAAGTCAATACATTACTTAAAGGAATTTCTTGGGGTACAAAAAAAAATATCTCCCCCAAACAATATTTTACACCCTGTTGGCTGTTACTATGGTTTAGTTCATTTTGGTTATTATTCATTCTGCAGAGCTATGGTAATCAAAACGTCACTTCGTTTTTCTTTTCAAATTTTAATTAACAATAGGAAACACAAAAAAATCAGAACATGTGTGAAAACTTTTGTACTGGTACATTTTTTGCAGAAATACTGAAAATAGCTCATTACTGTACGCCATGAATGGTACCGCAGTTATCTAGTACTGTTGTCATCAAATATTCTCATTAAATGTTTCTGGAATTTTAATTCTTTTTTTATTTTTATTTATTTTTTTTATTGGAATTTTAACGACCACCGTGAGCAACTCAATGGGCTATAAGCAGTCGCCCGTCCCTAATTTAGGGTCACTGGTTCCAGGGAAGGGAGAGAGCCAGTGCCGTAAGACAAACACAACATCCATGCCTCACCGGGATTCGAACCCGGACCCCGTTCGGACGAATGATCAGAGGCCATCGCTTAGACCACTGCGCCACCGGGCGGCTTAAATTCTTTGAAATCATAGCTTTCTTTACTTACGGGGGAGAATGAGCTCCTCTTGTTAGAAAATGTTACCCAGCAAAAACACAAGTGCTGGGAAACTGCTGGCCACCAGCTGGCAGTGATGGGTCACTGCTGGCTGAAATCTGCCGCTCACGGCCCGGTAGTGGTCCGTTGGTGGCAGCGCTATCAGTTGGCGAGCCATTGATGGCCCTGCAGCATCGCCGTGTATTGTGGGCCTCCAAGCAAGTGCCACTAGTGGCCCGTTGCTGGCAACCAATGCAACCCCAACAGCAGATGGAAGCATCGGGACTGCGCATGCGCAGAAGCAACACTTGCTGTGTCTCTCATGGTACCAGTTAGTTGAAGACGACGCTATCGCCATCGTGTTATTTTAGTAGATGTTACGAAAAAAATCCATATGTGGAGAGGCGAATTAATTTCCTAATGAAATTTTACGTCGACGAAGATATCAGATTAAGCCGTGAAATACTAGATTACAGCCATGAAATACACCCACTCCATTCCCATGAATAACAATTCATGGAATGGAGTGGATGAATAACAAGAAAAAATTTGAAACCGCTTGAAACACATATCCTGGAAAACCATTAAAATAGCGTTTGTTGGAAAAAAAAAAAAAAGAATTATACGCGTACAAAATTTATTAATTATTTGAAAGAAAAAAAGCAACGATATGTGGTGTACTCATCAGTGGGTTGAATACACAAGACTGGGAGGAATTCGCTTCTAAAAATAACGAGAAGTAAAATAAAATATATTTTACTCTTTAAAACAAATGTAGCTTCGGACAACGGAAAGGAAAGACACAACGTTAAAAATGTAACAGAATGTGACATGAACCCGGGTAAATATATATTTATTCAACAATATCTTTTCAAGACGGCAAGGACAGTACAAATTTTGGAAAGCGACTCTAAGTATGTACACTCCTTGAAAATAAGTGAAGTTCCCTTAACGTAAAAAAAAAAAAAAAAAACTATCGTTACGTTGAAAAAATTAATTTATCAATTATATGAAACTGACTTTTATGAGAAATACCTCGCAATATTATAAAATGAAAGAGGGAAGCATTCGATTACAAATTGCATACCAAACAGATAGCTTCCAGCACGTACCCGAGTGTCTTGAATTAGTCCGGTCGGTAGTGAGCGCGGCTTCCACGTAAATGGCCCAGGTATAGCGTCTAGAAGGTAAAGTGTGCCGAGCGCCTAGCATGCGTAATGATTGGCGTGGATACCGAAATTTGTCTCCTTCGTAGATGGCGCTGCGATCGCCTTCCCTTCCCTCTTTCTTAATGTGAGCGAAGCGGGAAACTAAATTCGTGTTGCTTACTGTGAAAAGAGCAGCGATTTAGACGAAGACGTGTTATGTTTTAGGTTTTAGAAGGAATGTGGATTACCTAAATATTGTATATAAGTTATACTTAGTTCATTATGCGGAAGAGAAATAACCATTGTTTTGTGCCAGGTTGCAATACTCAGTACAAAAACAGTAAGCTGTCGCTTTTTGGAATACCCAAAAATGATAAACTTTTACAGCAATGGCAAAAATTGATTCCCCGTGCAGATAAAAACTTAGAGAAATGTAGTGCTGTATGTGAACTGCACTTTGATGAGAGATTTGTGGTTCGAAATTTTGTGCATAAAATAAACGAGGAGACTGTGTTAATACCCAGAGATCGGCCCATCTTGACACCAGATGCAATTCCAACAATATTTCCAAACCTTCCCCATTATTTATCAAAACCTCTGGCAAAAAAGAGGAAAGTTAGGGAAACCGATGATAAGCCTGATGGTAATTTAAATAGCTTGGAATTTACTTCCCATAGAGTTACACTGAACTGCCTTCTGAATATCAACCTTCCTTCAGAATTTTGGGGTAAGCAAATACCTGCTAATAATTCAAAGTGCATAATTTTCCATGTTCATTCATTCAAATGTGAATTGTCAAATTCATTGACAACTGAAAAACTGGTTGTTGTAACCGAAAGTGAACCAGAGTTTACCTGTGAAGTGTATTTACGTGGATTAAAAATGAACACAGTTTCTAATATTACTTCTAAAGATGAATTAGAATCCATTATTCGAGACACTGATAGGCTAACAATATGTCATGGTGCAGGCTCCATTTCAGAATTTGAAAATAACAGGAAGTACCTTGAAAGTGGAGTTATTTTTGAGAATAATTTGTACAGCAAAAAATGTGTAAGGAAAGGAACAACAGCGACTTGCCTCAAATGTAAGTATCTGCGGCGCTTACTTTTGCACAAAATAGCTTATCATAAAAAAAAGGCTACATTTAAAAATAAGTATCAGAATAAAGTTCGGAAAATCAACAGGCTGAAGAAACGAGTTATTTCGCTCTCTGATTACATAAAAAAAATCCAAAACAAAAATAAGAATTTTACAGAACTTTCCATTAATGAAAAAATAGCTGAATTGCCCATTAAGCAGCAGCAAATGGTTATTCATTGTTATAAGGCAGCAAAAAGGAAATCTGCAAGAGGTATGTCATATACCAAGGAATGGTTACTTGAATGCTTACTAATGCACATAAAAAGTCCAAAATTGTACGAGCACATACGGAAACACAAAATCATGATCCTACCTAATAGAACAACTATTAGAAAGTATATTTCAAATTACAACAGTGGTTTTGGATTCAATGCACTGACGTTTGAAACTATTTCAAAGAAAACAAGTGAAATGGAGCCTTTTGCAAGACATGGTGGTATATTAATAGATGAAGTGAAGCTTACAGAAAAACTGCAAGCAAAATCATCTGGTGAAATATTAGGGTTTGTTGATATTGGGCCATACACTTCAGAAACTGTTAAGCATACCCCATGTAATCACGGACTGGTAATGGTGTTTCAGCCATTAAATGGAGATTGGACCCAAATAATTGGTGTTTTTGCCACAAGTAACAATATAAGTGGAACTTGCTTGCAAAATTAATTATTGAAGCTGTTATTCTCACTGAAAATGCAGGTCTGTTTGTTGATTTCATTACGTGTGATGGGGCTTCTTGGAACAGGAATATGTGGAAGACATTTGGTATATCAGCAGATTGTTCTGGAACTAAATACAGCATTATGCATCCTACAGATTGTTCTAGAAGTTTACATTTCATATCAGATTTTCCTCACTTAATAAAATGTGTACGGAACGCATTTGTTACCAGAGGTTTTCTTCTGCCCGAAGGAGAAGCAAGACCAGAGCATGTTGAAGCAGCATGGAGGAAGGACTCTGACATAACTACTCTAAAAGCCATGCCAAAAATTACACGCGTTCATATTCACCCGAATAACTTTGAGAAAATGAGGGCAAGCTATGCTTTGCAGCTTTTTAGCAACGAAGTATTAAAAGGCCTTTTTCTCTATAAGCATCATATTGAAATACAGTTTGGAAGCACTAATGCAACTGCATTTTTCATAAAGTTGATGATGGAATTAATAACTGTAATGACCTCTAGGAGTCCATCAAATAGTCTCCGCATAGATTCTGAGGGATGCAAAGTACTTAATGATTTTCTGTTATATTTAGATAAATGGGAAGCTTTTGCAGGAGATAAGAAGATTGGGTTTTTAAGTGCTAGCACAGCTGCAGGATTACGAGTCACTATAAGCAGTACTATCTCTCTACTAAAATATCTAACAGAAACCTTGAACTACAAGTATGTAATGACATCGCGCTTGAGTCAAGACTCAATAGAAAACATTTTTGGCATTATTCGGCAACTGTCAGGCTGCAATGACCACCCCACTGCAGCAGAATTTTTAGTGACCATTCAGTGCTTAAGTTTTTATAATCTGGCCAAGCCTGTAAAGTGTGGTACTAGCTGCACAACAGAAATCATCAATTCCCTTATTGGGCCAAGTGACACCATCAGTTGCAAACCTAATGTTTTGTTAAATTTAAATGAACTTTTAAGTGATGAAATGCTAGATAATGTGAAAGATACCTTGAATAGTGCTGCATATTCTGATTGTGCTTCCCTTTTCCCACATAATTCCCATAACCAGTTGCTAGTTTATGTTGCAGGTTATGTAGCTAGGAAATGTGTTGTAATAACTAAATGCAAAGATTGCACCAAAATGTGTTTAACATGCAGTATTGAAGAAAAGGCCAGGTTTTCTGGAACACTGATACGAGAATTTGATAAAGGTGGCTTATTATATCCATCAAAGGAACTCCTAGTTCTTGTCAGTCAACTGGAAGGTATTGTTACACATTATTTCAGCACCGAAAAACTACACAGAGATAGTATCGTTGATATTCTAGCTATCTTGATGATAAAGAAAATTAAATTCATTGGTTGTGCAGAACACAGTAAAGATGTGACATGTAAGATTGCAAAATTTTATTTACTGACTCGGTTGCATTTCTATATAAAGGGACTTAATAAGATTCACAATGATAATAGAGAAAAAATGAAGTACCTTAAGCTGAGACGTTGCAAATAAATATGAAGTTCCTGGATTTGGGTGTTGAGGTTCTTTTTATGAGGAAGCAAGTGAGAGACAGGTTTTTTATTACTGTTGAGAGAGAAAAATATATGTGGAGTCAGTCAATAGCTCTCACTTATAATTACTGTGGAGTCAGTAAATATATACCGACTCCACAGTAATGCTACAGCTGAAACCCTCAACGCGCTTCCTCAAAACTACCTTAACAGCTAATAAGAACTTTGCAACAGAACAGGTTCCGTCATTCAAACCCAGGGGCTTGAACTTAGTCACATTACCAATGTTCAACTCGTAGCAAGCAGAGCAGCCACTGCTGTGTTTACTGATCTACTATATATTACCATATATAAGCATATGACTGTATTAAAAAGAATGGATAATTTTGGGAGTATGTAGCAGTGGCTAGTTAACTTTTCCTTCATTAAATATGATATGTATGCACATAGCAGACAGTAAGCCTAATGCATATGCAAATAAGTGATCCTAGAAACTTAACCCAAACTCATTAAGAATTTTTCCAGCCTATAATGAGGTCAAGAAATGTCCAGGTTGTTAACAAACTTAGAAAAGAAAGTTACAAAAACTGGTAAGTTATTTAGAGATTCAAAATTCATTTCTTTAAATGTATTTATTTTAAAAAAAATTAATCCCCTCCTCCCACCAAGTAACTGAATAGTTCAGCAGATAAGATATTAATATACAAAAAGATTTTAAGGAACATGTGTGGTGGTAATAATATTGCAGAGTTACTATTTTTCATTAAAAATGTTTAGAACTGTGGGATTCTTTAGCAAGCTGCCCCACCCCTTCATCTTTTTTTATTTTTAATGTTCAAATCCCAAAACCACTGGTGGTAATCTGATATAAACACACTTTTTTTTTCAATCAACATTTAGCTTTGGCATTTTCAGCATTGCTAACTAGGGCTTCCATGATGGAATTACATATTACAAAATTCAGTATTTTGAAGAAAACTTGTAAAATGCCATGAGTGATTAAGTGTGACTAATTTACTCTTTACAAGGTGGTGTAAAAGTAATAAAAAAATAAACTAAACAGGTATAAAATTTATTTCTGGAAATTTAATTGTGTGTGAAAACATCTAATAGTTGCATTCACAAATTCTTGCTCTTTGATTCAATTGCATTTTCTAAGATGCCTAAAAATCAAGTTGTGTTATTTATTTTTTGTGTAATGTTACTTTTTAAATCCCCCCTCCCAAGTTCTGTTGCTGATAAATTTCTGTCGCTATACAATTGAGAAACGGTTTTTGATAAAAAATTTCAACAACTGCTGCACTAGCCTTTGACATATAACAGCCCACAATGAATTAATCAAGCTTCTACTTTATAAAAAATAAAAACGAAAAAAACCATTTAAAATGGGATGCTTACTTTTGCCTCACTGTATAAATTGAATAAAGCTTAACCAATGTGCTGAGGTTTAGTAATGTTGTAATAAATAATGCTACAAGCAATGTAAGATTAAAACATTGCTTTATTACAAACTACACGTGGCTTCTGTATGGAAATTCCTAAAGCCATTTATAATTAACTCTCATCAGCAAGCTTTTGGTCCCCGTGCTGATGAGAGTTCAATATTCCACACCGGTCCACGTCAGAGGTCAGTTTTTCCACATGTGCTTCAACATTTGTTTCAGTTGGTGTAAATTATATCTGTATTACCTATTCCCAACTATTAGGGGCAGTACACAACGATGTTACATGTTTACATTGTGCACAATGTGTCACTGCGCGCACCTTACTGGGACGACAAACCTTTCTGGATTTACTGAGGGGATATCAGTATGAGACTGCAATAATTCCAATTTCAGAAATTAAGAACAAATAAATGTCTTGGTCAATTATTTGCTCCCCCACAATATTTCTTCATTTAATAGTAAAATTTATCTAACGGTATAAAAAAAAATCCCTCTAAATCAGCCCTTTTTTTTTTTTTTTTTCGTTTTTTTCTGAACAATTACTGGTAAATATTTTCTGATGCATGCATTATGACCAAAATTATGCTTCAGTGAGAGAGGAATGTCATTATAAATGCGTGTGCTTAAATAAGGTGGTACACACCGTTTTTTAAACCAGTCAGTAACAGACAAAAAATAATTTTTTGTTAAGCCTCTTAATAATACGAAAAGCTTACCCAACGTTTATATATATCTGTTATATCCACGCTAAGATATACATACGCTGGGTGCTCGGCACACTTCCCCTTCTATGCTATATATCAGTTGTTTCTGTATAACTGTTTGAAGAGTAGATACATGGAAGCACTTTATATTTACATGCCCCTACGTATTTACTTCAAACAGCAAATTTTGCCCGCTGTCCCTAAATTGTTTTTAAGGAGGGCTCTGTATCTGACTGGCAGCATTAAATTTGTTGAACCACGGTATTACTTATACCTGATCATAGGCCTAACCACTGGGGGATCAGGACCCCCAGATTTTCATAGTCTGGGATCCCCAATGTAAATGATACCCCAAATGTTTCGGGAATATAACTTTTTATGTGAACCAACTAAATTATTTAATAATATAAGATTGTAATTTTTCATAGAATGCAAACACGTGTATAATGTGTACTTAATAAAACAGTGATGTCGATTAAGCATGGTTACCAACATCGCTGGCGTATATACATTACGTGATCAGACCCCCCCCTCCAATTTTGAAACACAGCACAGTTATGCCACTGTACCTGATGGTCACTGGCCAACATCGCCGACGCTGACACTTAAGCATTCAATATAATGTCCCATACAAAAAGCCTTGCAATTTTTGTATATACAGCAGGAGCTGCTCCTGCAATAATCCAAAGCAGTTTTTTTCATGCCACATCAAGAGAGAAGTTTACTGAACTCGGCTGGAAGTTTTTCCTGCACAACGCCACTGGGAGCCAAAAGAACGCTTGCGCGCTGCTCTGACTGCTATTGAAACCAACTTATGTGAGAAACTCTGCCTATTCCCACATCAGTTCATTTCCTTTGAATAAAACGTCCCTGGGGGCTGCAGCTCTCGCTGGTACAGCAGATATAAGTGGTCCTCGGAGTTATTTGCGAGTGACGTAGCTACAATGCAGTCTTTCGTTGGCTGCAAATACATCTCCGGGCCTTCAACTTTTGGTTTGTTCCTACTTTTATTCAACATGATAATTCTAACAACTGGAGATTATTCGTGTTTGCTAACAACAAATACTCAGTTGCCGAGATTTTTGCCAAAAAGTTTTACTTCTGGTCAAAATGGGCATGTGAACAAATTGCGATTAAGAATAAAGTTCAGTAATGAATAAATTGAAAAAATGAAAAAAAAATGACTAATTTCTGCAGCGAAATACTTGCACAAAATTAATATTTTCACTTACCGGGCACAGCCAAAATTTTCGCTTTTAAACTCATGTACATTTCTATTCATCAAAAAATATTGAAGTTGCTCCATTGGCCATATTTAACTTTTCTGCTGCATATGCATACCCCCCCCCCCCAAAAAAAAAATAAGCTGAACATTTGAGTTGAGGTAGTGCTTTATACTTTATTACTTTAAACACAACATTTAATCAAACACAATTGTTTAGAAAATTTACGAAGTTGGTAAATTTTGAAAACAAATTGTTCTACACTAAATTGTAATCATAGCTTGAAAATTAAAACTGGGAATATGTTTGCAATTCGTATTTATTAAAGAGAATGCCTGTAAGTCAAAATTCCAAAGGGAGCATATCAGAAGAAAAATATTTATTATATTTCTACTAGGGGTCATAATTGACACCTGAAAATGCGTATATGACGTTGGGTGCGTGTCCGCTGTCACTGGCACACGCATTTTTTTTTTAATCTTTAAAACTGGTTCCCTTAACTGAGTGTGTGTTGCTCTTACAGTATCTACATTTATATATTATTTACAACCACTATCTCAATCCACTGCTGGATAACAGCCTCCAAGTTTCTTCCACAAAAGTCTGTTTAGAGCCAGTTTTCTTCTTGCTCCCAAATTTCATCCACCCATCTCCCACATCATCTTCTGGGTCCTCTTTTTTTTTTTTATGTCCCTTGCTATCCAGTTTAATATTTCTCGCTGGCTCTTTCTTCTAGAAATATGTCCATCCCATTGCAATTTCAGGGATTCTGATCATTGCTGTCTTCCATCCTTGTAATTTTCCCGATCCACGAGTTCCTCTTTGTATCTTTCCTGTTCCTGGTTACATCAAACATGCATCTCTCAATCCTTTTTTTCTGTTGTCTGCAACCTCGGTATATCTGTTTTAGTTGAGGTCCATGTCTCTGCTCTATGCATAACAACTGGAAGGATGCACTGATTAATGAGCGTCATGTTAGGATCGTTAGCATCATGTTAAGATCGTTAGGATAAGGGTCCTGCATGGAATGTATGTGGAACTAATTTCTTTGACGTGCAATGGTGTATGCGTGGGTGATGATCAAATGATCATATGTAGAGGATTTTAGGGAGTGTCTGACCCCAGGTCTTAAACAACCCTTAGAAATAGGAAACTAGGAGATTTAGGCTAGAGCGCCCAATACGAAGTGACACAGAAGCGAAGTAGGAAGGGAGAGGAAGACGCCCTTATTTATTACCGGGAGGCCAGTACCGTGTATGCTGTATGCATGGGTACCTCTCCACAAGTTAAACAATGAGGAAATATACACGAAAATACTGGATAGCACTATGATTCCGAAGTTCACATTAATATGATTTGTGACTACAAAATATGCCAAACACTTTTCTTTTAAGAAATAATGCATCAAACCAAGTTTTATACGCCGATTATTTTCTTCATAAATATGGCCACTCCTTGATATCTGTTCCCTAATTCAGGTATCGGTTATCTCTAGAATTTCCCTATCAGTTGCTAAATATTAAAACTAAATATTAATTTCTACGAGTACATATATAAATTATTATTAAAGGGACAGCATCAGCAGGTTCAGTAACTTAGCTTTCGAAGTGATATCTACAATATTTTAATGCAGGCCCTCCATCTCAGCTTACCACTAGCCGCTACTGAGTGATATATTTAAATTTTCCAAACAGCACGTCTTTACTTGGCACATCCACGCCATTTGTTATCGTTTTAGTAGGCATTCTTCGAGGAGGTTGCATATCAATTTAAATCATGTAGAATTCTATTGTAAATTAAATTGACGACGACGCTGCACTCTATGGCAGACTTAAGACATTTCACTGAACCGTAAAAGGTGTTTCCATAATCGCACACTTAAGAAAATCGTACACTTACATCCTAATTCAACGCCCGTTGTTTGGGTTACATGCACATCGCTACACACATTCTCTGACACAGATACCGTCTGCAGCGCCGCGATGCGGCGTGGGACATATTTCGAACGCAGTTTTTGAGTTCGCACGGCACACTTACCCTTTTAGACGCTATAGCCCAGGATCGAATCTAGTCAGATGCAAACGGCGTTTTTCCGGTCTGTCGAGAAAATTTCCCCAGCGCACTGCGTTAATTCACAAGCTTCGTAAAGGTAGAAAAAAAATTGTCGCGTTAGGAAACCGTGGTTATCCTTGCTTTTTTTTTTTTATTATTATTATGGCTAATACTGGGAAATTGGCGGACAAGATTCGGCAAGCCACCAGTTACGTCACGTGGTTGCTGGCTGCCACTAACGGCCCACTAGCGGACCACATTAGGCTAGCCATCATTTCTGGCACGTGCTTGCTGGGCCACTGAAGGGCCACTTGTGGCAGCTACTGCCTGTGATGGACCACTGATGGCCCTGTTGTGGCATATGACAACTGATGGGGTGCCAACTGTTGGACAGCTGTTGGCCTGAACTGCTGGCCCTTCTGTTGGCCGCCCGGACATTTTATTGACGGTTCGGCAGCGGCAACATAGTGCTGGGCCAGCAAGACTGTTTTTGCTGGGTAGCAGCCTTTACCCTTGAACATCTCGGAAAACGATTATCGTTTCTTAAAATATTATGTTCGGCATGCAGACAGCCAAAAGTTACATAAACATGTTATAATTTTAGTCAAACTTCGGAGTAAAATAACTAGATTTCCTGAAGCAATCCTGGGGAGCATGCACGAAAAACTTTCTCGTATTCACGTTTAGAAAATAATAAACATTATAAAATAAGAGCCATACATCAAAAATAATTAACAGATTGGTTACACAATTTTAAATTGTGAAAGTGAGCTAAATTATTGGCAAAGGGCATACATAAAATACCCACAATTTTGCATTGCATTCAATGCTAAGCAAACATCCTAGGGGTCGCGAATCAGCGCCGCTTCTGTGCAGCGGCAATAATATGAACTTTTGCTTGTACATTAGCGATAGCAAACTGGCATAGCCTTGTATTATACGATTAACGCAGAAAGCTATGCATTAAGCAAAAACAGCGAGGACAGAAAAGATGAGTTGGGACACAGCGCCATCTATTGACTCAGTTCGCATAAACAAACTGATTCCGTATCATTATTTACATTTGAGATTTTATTTATATTCACTTTCACGTGAACAGTTGAATATTTACATTCTGAATTCGTAGTACTTGGGAAAGAGAATTTTTCTGTAGCAACTGGTGTAATTGATGTGTAAATCGCATTCCTCCTTTATTCTTCAACGATCTAGGGCTGAGATTTTGGTAAACCTCGCACTTTTTTCAGGTACAAATATTTTTTCGACGCAATAATTTAAAACGCAAATCTGCACATTTACCTACTATTTTACTTAATATCAGTTTATATAGCAGAGTTTTTTTTTTTTTTCGAAAATTGAATTAAGTACGTAATTATCGGAATGAAAATACTTGCCACAAACAACAGTTGAAGGTGACTTGTCATTTTGAGCAAAATCCTTACGAGATATTGATTTCAGCAACAATTGCTTTAGGTTCTGATCTGAGGGGAACTCGTGGAATAAAAATCCCACGGTTTTCTTCTCAGAAAATGTGCACATCTGCACACAACAGTAAATCATTTTGAAAATAGGTTAGATTTTGTTGTGAAAACATCAGTTTGGTTTTAAAAAGAAACGCAAGAAATAACGACGAACGTACACAATCCAGCAAATTAAACAACGTGAAAACGGTTGTTTATACCTTGGGACGCAGTGTCATCTAACGGCAAAAATCGTCCCTAACGCCCACTGGCCAATCACCAAAAGTCTAATGTCTTCAACGCTAATGTTATAGCCTGTTCTTCATCCAGTTCAGCCTTGTCCATACAAAACACATCAGTACTAATCGTGTGCTAGAGCAGTGAGCACTGACGTGCTGACATCTATCGGCCCTGTTACAAGTCCATAAAGTCATGTTGATATAAAAACTCAAAAGTTCCCCTACCAATAAAGTACACTCTCCATTTACCTCCTGTCGCATTCCGACTGTACGGGTAAAACAACTGAAGGTAACCATTGTCGCAATGAAAACACCCGAACATTAAAATGGCTTACATGTCTCAGTCACATGACTCACCTCATAAGCCTCACCTACTCGCAATCTCCAAAGTAGCTCTGAAGCAATCGCGTGGCAGAAATGGCCCTAATCGCAATTCCGTACATTCACTTATGAAAAGTGAAATACTCCTCCCGTTCCACATTGCACGACCTGATGAAGACCTTATCGAATGGTTGTTTATTGTTTATCGATATCTGTCATCGCGCAGGCGCATAACAGGCGCAACTGACTAAATCTGTGACGTCATCATGGTATCCAAGCCTTGTGAAATGTGAACTTCACATCTCCCAGTGGCTAGAAGAGCTCCAAGTGTTTTTAGAATTTTTGTTTGTACTTGTCAAGTAACAATGCTTTGAACATGGTTTACTGTGGTACAGGGAATTTTAAGAGCGAACCAAGAGGAGATTCACCTTTCTTTGTGCTACAATTAACGCAGCATTTTATAGACAATTCTATTTTAGTTATATGGGATCAAGTTGTTGCTTCATTGTACCAGTGTAATCCAACGAAAAGCCGTTTCCAGAGAAAAGATAATCTGGAATGTAAGTGATGCATCACGTGTTATCTTCTACATAGATTCATACTGCTGGTTTGCAATGAAAAAATTCTGCTTTTTTAATAACAACCTTATGCAATATGGACTACACATGAAGAATGTGTATGCCTAACTTGAATTATTCTCTGGTGCCAAACTATCAAATTTTAACATATAAGTAAAGAACAACTTAAAAAAAAAGGTCTTATTAAATACAATTTATACAGTGAACCAACAAATTTTATCTCTTTCGAAAATATAAAAATCAAGATAGATCAAAATTTGCATGACTTATTTTGACAAATTATTTCTGGAACACTTGATTATTGAAATTACCTCTCTTCGGAATTTATTCACAGGAATATTCGTTTTTGCATCATATGGTAAATACTGTGAAGCTGTAAAGTAGTAAAAATATAATTATTTGGGAAAGTGATAATTACTGAAGGTAACATACCCACAACTTAAACCTCCAAGCTAACTTACTTTTAAAATTCCTCATAAGGATAATGCTGCCTCACGTCTGACACATACTATCCTCTGACTGTTTGTGATGGTGAGACTGATCTCAGATGAGGCATGGGTAGAGAACTGGTCCTGTACCCCACCTCGAACCAGTAATCCCAACTTAGGAACTCATAACTGCTCATAGTGCTTACAGTTACATATGGCAATTGCTAAATTCTTAGATCAAACTGAATCCCCCCCCCCCCCTACTCTCTTCATTGAACCACTTCTTGAGTACTGGACAAAATGTTCTTAAAGGGACTGAGTAATGTGGACCAACAGAAGTTTACATGCATATTTCATTTTTCTGCAAACATAATTTCCAGCTTTGATCATTTAACAGGAATTCTATAATCTCTAGAAAACTTGCTCAGCCATTCAGATGATATGCATTCTAAACGTGTATGTTTTTTTGTGCTATATGTTTCAATGAATGAGATACTTAAAAGTATTCCTACTGTTCCTTGAGATGACAGACATTTTTGTTTATATGTGCAGACATCATATGATAGGTGTATAAGTTACAGAAAGTCAATCAGTATGGAATTGGCATCAAAACATTATTTAGAGAAAGTCAATCAAGAATTAATTACGAAAGAAGTGAAAAACGAAGCTGAGATTTCAACACATGTGGATACAAATGAAGATCTTTGGGAATGTGAAATATGCTTCCAGAAATTCAAAGCAGAATACAACCTTGCAACACATGTGCAACTTCATGCAAGTGAAAAATGTTTTCAGTGTGATGCATGTCACAAGAAATTCACACAGAAAAGTCTGTTAAAGCATGTAAAGGTCCATGATGGGGAACAACATAATGATTCTGATATATCTTCCAAGCAGTTCAGTGAAGACTGCAACACCTCAAGTCATGCACTACTTCATTCAGGTAAGAAATCTCACCAGTGTGTTCAATGCTCCAAACACTTCAGAGAAAAGGCTGTTCTCTCAAAACATATGCTCCTTCATGCAGATGAAAAACATTACCAGTGTGATGTATGTTCTAAGAAATTCACAAAGAAAACTAATCTCTTGGGTCACGTGAACCTTCGCATAGGTGTAAAGCTTCTCCAATGTGGTATATGTTTGAAACAGTTTGTTATGAAAAGTCATCTTTCAGAGCATCTGCTGCTTCACACAGGTGAAAATCTTCACCAGTGTGATGTGTGCTCTAAACAATTTACTGTCAAAAGTCATCTTTTGCAGCACATGCTCCTTCACGCAGGTGAAAAGCCTCACCAGTGTGATATATCCTCAAAACAGTTTACTCACAAAAGTAATCTTTCACAGCACATGGGTAAAAAGCCTCATCAGTGTGATGTGTGCTCTAAACAATTTACTCAGAAAAGTAGTCTTTCCCGGCACATGCTCTGTCATACGGGTGTAAAGCCTCACCAGTGTGATGTGTGCCCCAAACAATTTGCTCGAAAAAGCGATCTTTCCAAGCACATATTTATTCACACAAGTGAAAAGCCTCACCAGTGTGACGTGTGCTGTAAACAATTTACTGAAAGAAGATCTCTTTCACAGCATATGCTCCTTCACACATGTGAAAAGCCTCATCAATGTGATGGGTGCTCTAAACAATTTACTATCAAAAGTCATCTTTCGCGGCACATACTCCTTCACACAGGTGAAAAGCCTCGGTGTGATGTGTGTTTGAAACAATTTACTCACAAAAGTAGTCTTTCACAGCACATGCTCCTTCACATGGGTGAAAAGCCTCATCAATGTGTTGTATGCTCTAAACAATTTACTCAGAAAAGTAATCTTTCACAGCACATGCGCCTTCACACGGGTGAAAAGCCTCACCAGTGTGATGTGTGCTCTAAACGTTTTACTAACAAAAGTACCCTTTCACAGCATGTGCTCCTTCACACTGGTGAAAAGCCTCATATATGTGATATGTGCTTTAAAGAATTTACTCAGAAAAGTCAACTTTTGCGGCACATGCTGTTTCACACAGGTGAAAAGCCTTACCAGTGTGATGTGTGCTCTAAACAATTTACTGAGAAAAGGAATCTTTCACAGCACATGCTCCTTCACACAGGTCAAAAGCCTCAGTGTGATGTTTGTTTGAAACAGTTTACTCACAAAAGTAGTCTTTCACAGCACATGCTCCTTCACATGGGTGAAAAGCCTCATCAATGTGTTGTATGCTCTAAACAATTTACTCAGAAAAGTAGTCTTTCCAAGCACATGCTCCTTCACACCGGTGAAAAGCCTCACCAGTGTGATGTGTGCTCCAAACGATTTACTGACAAAAGAATTCTTTTACAGCATGTGCTCATTCACACAGGCGAAAAGCCTCATCAATGTGATTTGTGCTCTAAACAATTTACTCAGAAAAGTCAACTTTCACAACACATGCTCTTTCACACGGGTGAAAAGCCTCATCAATGTGATGTGTGCTACAAACGATTTACACGGAAAAGCACACTTTCACAACATATGTTCCTTCACGCAGGTTAAAAGCCTTAGAAAGGTGATGTGTGCTCCAAACAATATACTCGGATGATTGAACTTTCACAGCATATGCTCTTTCATACAGGAAAAATGCCTCACTATTGTAATTTATGCTCGAAACAGTTTGATCACAAAGGTGATCTTTCTAAGCACATGCTCAGTCATGTATATGAACAACTGCTACTGAGGAATGTGCAATGTAGTCCAAATGTCTTGTTACTCCCTGCAGAACAACTTATGAAGTTACCAATCCAGAAGGTCAGTATGAGTTCCACCCTTTTCGTGACACAAAATAATTCATCTTCTTGTCTTGTGTGAGATTTTACATACACAAGTCTAATTAATTTGTGTAAATACAAAAGGAACAGCGTCTTGCAACTGGTTGGTTGTCCAGTTCCTTGTTTTGGATAACCATTCCTTAATTATACCCCATAAGGAATTGTCACAAAACGAGAGATCTGGACTCTGTGCATGCCATTCAAGAACTGCAGGCAGGTCAGCAGATCCTCTTCCAATCCATCTATCATGAAACACTTCATCCAAATATTCCTGAACAGAGATAGGATAATGAGCTGGAGTGCCGTCTTGTTGGAACCAGCTTTCTGCTAGAAGACCACGTCTTTGCAGCTCGGGAAGAAACCAGTCCCTCAACATGGCGAGATAGGAATGCTGGTCGACCGAATCTTAAAAAAATAGGGGCCTATCAAGTGCCTACTAGGCAGTGAAGCCCAAATCATCACATGTGGTGGATTGTGCTCCTACTCATAATAATGTGGGTTTTTGGTACTTACGTATTAAACCGAGGACCTCAGCAGAGACCGATGTTGGTGCAAACCTAACCACGGCAACTACACGTACAAGAATGAAACGGTTTAATATAAAAAAAGAAACATGCTGCCTAAATTACACATACAAAAGTCAACATATACTTAATGATAGAAGCACACAGAATGTGAAACAATAAACTATAGAAGCACACAGAATGTGATGCAATTAACTACCCACACAGCACAGAATATTTCTTATGTTACAGGTACGTAACACTGAAACATTGAGACTTTTCAGATATGTTGTGCAATGTAACAGTAATGTTTCAGAAACCTTACGGTTGCGTCAAAATGCCCGCAAACGTAACATAACTGATACGTTACAGTGAAAGGTCTTTGTAACTTCAAAATACCAACTTTATGTTACTGTTACGTGTTGGAAAGATATTTTTTACTTAGTTACATTACTGTTACGTATTTGAAAGATATTTATGACATCATCATGTTACTCTTAGCTGATAATAGGGGGTTTCTGTAAAAAGGAACCCGTCCACATGCTGCCTCAAGGACGCATGTGGTCGATTCCTTGTCAATCATGACATCAGTCGTAGCCATTGTTTTTCCACGTGATCTTCCTGACCATCTTTTGTCCGCCATTTTCTTTGTGTTCAACCATAACATTTTGTGTGCCACGTGGTCCTACCGAACATGTTTTGCCGGCCAATTTTTTTTTACCTTCCCACATGGTCTCAGCTATAACTTTTGTATGCCATTTTTGTTTTCCCCCATCAGGAAATTTTACGGTGTGACGCAACGACGCTAGAGAAATTTTCTTTCCAAGGAAATACAAATTCTTGAAGTCATGCCAGGTTAGAACCTCTGTCCAGCGGGGTTCTAGGCAGATGCATTATCCCACTCGACCATGAGACGCCTCGCGATTACAGCGTTCTGTAGGAACTAACGAGAAGGCCAGTGCTTTGCAAATACGTTGTTTAATAGAAATGCATTATTTTTTCCATAGATCATTTTATTTTTCTGTAGGATAACTTAAATTTCTTCATGATTAATCAATGAAATATACCTTTTAATGTATATCTTAATCTATTTTTTCTAAATGCTTTGCAAATGCATTATTTAATAGAAATACATTTTTTTTCATCGATCATTTTATTTTCTGTAGGATGACTTAAATTTGTTCATGATTAATTAACAAAATGTACCTTTTAATCCATATCTTACTGGGTTTTTTTCAAAACTTCCGTAGTCGTTAAACTTCTCGATATATCAACATTATTTTTTTTTTCTACCTTTACAAACTAGCAACTATTTTTATTCAGACTTTTTTTCTGATTCAAAACCAACAAACGTACTAAGATATTATACACTGGCGTGCAAAACTTAAGGATGGACACTAGTGTACACTAACTGGCTAACTCCGGATACGGAGAAATGGACACCAGAGAACTGGACACATTGGAATTTCAGTGCCATTAAATTGTTCTGCATAAACACATTTCGTGTGGCTATATTCCCTTCACCTTGAGCAACTATTGCTCATAAAATATTTTTTAATATTTCGTTTTCAGTAAGAAATTTAGACATTTCTATGATTTTCGGACCAAAGACAAAGCAAAGAACTGCCCACAAAAATTTTAAGGGGTCGTATAAAAATTGTGTTCGGTACTGCTCCTGAGATTGGTTATCTGACACACAACATTTTCTTATTTAGGATGTTTTTCAGGGTTTATAAATTACAGCTTAGCAAATTATCTGCGGGTATGTGCGAACCAAGGAAACTTATCGGGGAGGGGGGGGGGTCCAAAAATGTAGAATATAATAAATTTATCATCCAATCAGGAGATTTTCAGCATTTACAACCATAAATAATTTGCTTTATATTTCAGCCCCCCCCCCCCCCCAGAGGTTTCCTGAGTCAGCACATGCCCTCAGGTAATTTGTTGACTTGTAGGTTGTAAATGCTGAAAATCTCCCAATCGGGCCAGAAATTGTTTGTATTTTATACTTTTGGTGTTACCCCCACCCCGACAGGTTTCCTGAGGCAGCACATGCCCTCAGATTATTTGTTGACTTGCAGGTTCGAAATGCTTAAAATCCCCCGATCGGACCAGAAATTCTTTATATTTTACACTTTTGGGGGTATCCCCATCCCCAGACAGGTCTGCTAATTAGCACATGTCCTCAGATAATGTGTCGAGTTATAGCTTGTAAATGCTGAAATTCTCCCGATCGGACCAGAAATTCTTTATATTTTATACTTTTGAAATTATTTATATTTTATACCCCCCCCCCCCCCGAAAGGTTTCCTGAGGCCGCACATGCCCTCAGATAATTTGTTGACTTGTAGCTTGTAAATGCTGAAAATTTCTTGACCGGACCAGAAATTCTTTATATTTTACACTTTTGGCATTATCCCCCCCCCCTTGACAGTTTTCCTGAGTCAGCACATACCCTCAGATAATTTGCAGACTTGTAGTTTGTAAACCCTGAAATCTTTTGTTGAGTTGTAGATCACAAACATTTTTTTTTTATAAAGAATTACATTAATAATCACAATTAAGAAAAGACGAAATTATGGAACCTTTATATGACTTAGATAACCAACCTCTGGGGGTCGTGGACACAAAGCTGTCAAAAATGCAATTTTTATACTGCCTCTTAAAATTTTTGTGGCCAGTTCTCCTAAACCAAGCTAACTCGAGTAGGACAGTATCACCAAAGAATATCCCAGTAGCATGTGGAACGACTATGCGAGTACTTTGATGAAATGGCATCCACGCCATTGCCAAACCAAAAATCTTAAATGTCGCCAGAATGTAACATCAAGGTAACAATTATGTACTATGGAAACTATAAAGCAGTAGTATCGGTGAATGCTATTTTTAACGTAACTGTAATGTACAAAGAGTTATGTTCCAAAATAGATGTTGCTGAAACGTAATTGTAAGATATCTGAAAGTGTAACAAAAATGAGAGATTGTGACATTACTGATACACATCTGAAATGTTTTGTGCTGTATGGGCATCGAAGTACACAGAATGCGAAACAAACTAAGAACGAGAAACAAAGAATTGAATTATATATCAAATGAAGTTATATGCTGTCTTGGCAATATTTCTATGCTCTGAAAAATACTCACTGCCTCTTCCTCAATGTTAGGTAGATCCCAAATTTCCGTCATATTTCCACAAAAGGGCAAAAGCTTACTTAAACAGCATTAGCAATTAACGATAGAAACACACAGAATGCGAAACAAACTAAGAACGAGAAACAAACAATCAAATGAAGTTTTCACGTGACGTCACGAGAACATAACGAAGTTTCAAACAATGATCGTCGTGGGTCTCTGCTAAGGTCCTTGGTTTAATATGTAAGGAACGGGTTCGCTTATCTCCAAAAATAAACATTGTTAGAACCACTACTTCGATAGATGGCACATTCATTAGTGAAGAACACCACCTCATGTTGAGGGTGGGTCACAAACATCTGCAACAATCTTGTACATGTGGCGCTCTGTTTCTCTAAAGCAGCATCAATAAGCTCTTTGATAAACACAGGGCAATAGGACTTCAATTGCAGATCTGTTTTCATGCGAGTCAGCATGGTGGTCTTGGGAATTCCAAATTCCTCCAATTGTTCCCTCAGAGACTTTTTGGGAGATCTCAACACTGATGCCACCACGGCTGCACATTTTTCTCCCCTTGATTGTCCTCTTCCAGTCCTCTTCTTCTTATCCAGTATTGATCCAGTTGTTGTCAGCTTATGATCCCATATCAATAATGTCTGTTTTGGCAGGGCTTCTTTGTTAAATCTTGCAGTAAAGTCACATTGCACTTCTGTTATTGTTTTACCAGTCTATGGACGTTCATATGTCCATACACTTGGTACTAACCATTCTTACACACTATAGTTGCTTGTGTCGGCCATCTGAAAGCAGAGAACAAATTTAATTAGTTCCAAGAGGGTTCCCACTCAACCTGGAAAACAGTGAAAACCTGGAATTCTCAGGGAATTTGAAAATGGTTCCAAAAATCAGGGAAAACTCGGGGAAAATTACCCTTTTTTGTAAAAATCAGGGAAATTCCCCCCCCCCTTTTTGTAAAAACCGATGGATACTTTATTTTACCAACAAAAAAAAAAATCATTTTTTCAAGATTTCAAGCTATTGCTTGCAATTACTGCCTGCCTAGAATTTGGTAGATCTTACTTTCAGTTATATTAAGTATTTCCTTTATTCTCTAAAAAAAGATGCAAAATTGAATTTTTTTAAATTGCCAGTTATTAAGCTTTTTGTTCAATTTCTGCAGGCAGTTGTTATAACATGGAACAATTAGGCACAATGGCTCCTGCTTGAAGAAATACTTCACAAGAGAACAACCAACCAAATGATGGATCAAAGTCCTTTGTCTGTTGGTTTTCTTGAAACATGTTTCTTTGAACAGAGCCATTCCATTATTAAGCTTAGCTGCATTGTGTTATAGAAAAACTGAAACTATTCAACTGACAGATTTTTTCTTACATATGACCTGTTTCTATGGGAATATATTTACAAATTCCGTGTGGGTAGTATTCACAAAAGTTCATGGAACTTTGGTACAGAAAATAATGTGCACATTTAGTTGTTATTAATGAAAAGCAGGTAATTTTATAAAGAAAAATTACATAAAGAATTTACAAGTGTGTGCTTTGGTGAGAAAAATTAATGGAATGGAATGAAATGTAGCAATTCTTTGCAACATGCCACTATGGAAAACTTTAAAAACCACCTGAAGAACCTGGAAAAGTCAGGGAATTTTTTTATTACTTTTGAGTGGCCCTGTACAATGTAAGAACCATGGGGGGGGGTAACAAGACATTTGGACTACCCTGTACATTGATCATCCGATAAATAAGGTATAGATTACAATTACGTGAAAATTGTTTGTTGCCACATCAGCAATACATGCCAACAGAACTACAAAGAAATGGTTATTTTCCCATATAGTCCCTGTACATATTGAGACATTTTTTCACGATAAACGAGTTTAAACATTCCTTCACAGTAACTTACCCATTCAAGATCATTGAACTTCGGATAAGAACCTTTTTATCAGACCAAATAGTTGATAATCTGATGGGGCTAGGTCAGGGCTGTATGGCGGATGCAACAGAACTTTCCACTTTGTGATTCATGCTTTTGTCTGGTTTGATGTGTGAGGTCTAGTGCCATCATGCAAGTCTCACTCCAGCACTTAAGCATCCTGGCCCCTTTCGTGTAATGGCTTCCAACAATTTTGGTAGTTTTGCAGTGCCTGTCACTGTTATTTTTTTTGGTGGGGGGGGATTCACATAGGGAGCCTTCAGAATACTGAACCAGTTGTTTTATTCACAGATGGCTGAACCTTGAATTTTGTTGAGGTTGATGAATGTGGATGCTTTCACATCCTTGAGTTCTGTTTGAATTATAGGGAGAAATAATGCCCATGTTTCATCCCCTGTCATAAACAAGTTTCCTTCATCATGTTCATCCCCTCCATTTTCTACACTAATGATTTCAAGTGAAGCAGCTATTCTTTCAGTGTTCATGTGTAGCAGCAATTCTTTAATTTTCAAGTGAAGCAGCAGCTATTTCAGTTTTCTAGTAAAGCAGCTGTTCTTTTGATTTTCAATGAAGCAGCTATTCTGTCAGTTTTGTGTTTGCCAGTCAGCATTTTTGGAACCCACCCACAAAAAACTTTATAAAACCCTAACTCTGTGATAATCTCATAGACAGTACCCTTAAGAATATCCGTCTGTTCAACAATTTCACGAGTTTCACTTTTCAATGTTCCCTTATCAAATATCTAACAGAAATTCAAATGTCTTCTGTGTACGAAGGCTTTGGTCTGCCTCTTTGTTGTTTGTGATCATCGTTCAATTCCTTTCAACCATTCGGGAATTTCCTGCATCACACTGACACCTGTTTTTGTTTTAAAACGTTATTTCCATAAATATTGGCAAACCTGCGATGAGAATATCTTTGAGCGACGCCTTCCACTTGCAAAAATCTGATGACTATGCATACTTCTAACTTGCAATACTTTTCAATAACACCCTGCATTTTGTTTGCTTGCCAACCACAGTGTACTTAAGAGAGAACAACAATCGGTGCAGAACTAATATTCCTCATCCATACAATATACTCAAAAAACTTATGTCAAGTGCATTCATCAATGCCACATGTACCCTTTCTATCAGACCACACTTGTGTTTTCCCTAAAGCCCTTTTCCTTAGCGACACATGCAGCTAATTTTTGCTGCTGCCCAGCTAAATTTCCTTTAATGAACATTTTCATGATGCACATAATAGTAAGAGTGGAAAACTCGTTCCAAGATGCACCATTAGTGTTAATGAAAACTGACTGAAATCTGTGTTGAATATGATTTATTTGTAAGTATTCAGTTTTTTATCATTTATATACAATTTTCCAGCTTTGTTTATCATGTTTTGTTACATTAATGCCTACCACACCGCTAAAGATGTTTAACATACATATCATTAAACTGTTCTCTGAGATTCATAGGTTAGCTGCTCAAAGAAAGACCTTCGGGCTAGCAAACATTTTACATATAGAACTAGAGTTCACTTACTGTTGGTGTATTAAATGTCTCCATTTACAAAGATCTCGAAACACCGCTTGAGCTTCATTAACCTCCACCTCACACAAGACCTTTTTTACTTCATACTCATTATTTTTTTCTCATGCAGGCATTCCTGAATCTGGTCTTCCCATGATTTCCTTGGCCTTCCTCTACCTTTCTTTCCTGCCACTTTGGCTGAAAAAATTCTCTTAATCAACATCTCATCACTCATTTTTTCAGCATGGCCAAACCACCTAAGAATATTAGTCTCCACCTTACTAACAACATTTTGCCTCACATTAAAAATCTGCAGCACGTCTTCATTCCTCACATGATCAGAACGTGTTCTACCATGAACCCTCCATAAGTAACGCATCTCCCCAGCACACAAACAACTCCTATGTCTTTTCTGCAATACCCAGGTTTCATTACTGTACATCTGAGTAGAAACAATTGCACTTTCATACACAGCCATGTGGTTACTCTCTTGAGAACACATCATTCCTGTGAAAACCTCCCAAGGCAGCTGTGACTTTCAATAAAGAATTCTCATGCCAACTAATTTCACTGTCTAATTTGCTCTCTCTGTCAAATATACTTCCTAAATACACAAACTCATTCACCTGGTCAATTGCTGTGCTCTTAAGACTTATATTGCATTCAGTACTAACTGTTTCTTGCTCAAAAACCATAACTTTGGTTTTTCGCTTATTTATACTCAGTTTGAATTTTATACAAACTTCATACGTCCTGGACAACATACTCTGCAACTCACTTTTGCTCTCTGCCAACAGGACTTTGTCATCCGCATAAAGCAATCTGCACACACAGATCTTACCAAGACATAAATTGGTATTGTCCATTATGGTATCATACAGGCATGCAGCTATAAATATATTAAACACCCATACTCAAGAGACCCAAATAGCATATTAAATCAGTTTATTTTTGCGGTGTAGTAAGTACAAAGATTCGCCAAGCTTTCATTCTCCACTGGGAGGCTTTCTCAAGGCAATGGTAGACATAAAAATGCAGAGAATTGGAACACGTAAGGAACAAAGATGATTTTTGAAAATAATGTGGGTGACACCACGAGCGTATTACACGAATTTTCACCACGCAAGTATACAGTTTGTCGCAATGTGTTTCCTTCTTTTAATAACGCATGCCAAGCTCTTGATAGTTCAGTAGAAACTATATCATTGCACGCTAGTTTGCTGAATAGGATTTCGACTATTTCCCTGATGGCAGTCTCTTTAAAGTTCGAGTATGGGACAATTCTACTATTCCATAGAGGAGCGGCTGATGAATGACTTCTCTGGCAAGGGCTGTATTTTGCATGTCCTGTTTGACACTTCACATGTGCTCTTGACATCTAGTGTCCAAGGATCGTTATGTCATTCCGATATGTATCTTTTCCGTGTTGTTAGGATGTACCAACGGTATAGCGTACAAACCTGCCTTTTCTTTCTCGCACTGTCTCTCTTTGCAACTTGATATCGTATGTGACAACGGAGTCTGAGACTTCAGTGCTATCAATATGTTGTATTTACGTAATAAATTCTTTAACCAATATGTAAAGCTTGGAACATACGTGATGGATCCTGTCTTACTAGGTGGTTTCGTTATTGTTGACATTATACGGTTTCTTACAGTTCTTTGTATTCTGTCTATGTCATCTTTCTTATATCCAGCCTTTAGACTTTTGCTATAAATATTATCAATTTCCTTATTATTTATGTAGTCGGGTTTGCAGACGTTATATGCTCTATAAATCCATGCTCTAAACGCAGAAAGTTTGTACTCTTTTCGGCAGTGCGAATCAGGAGGAACAAGGTTCGGTACTGTGGTTGGTTTATAATAAACGTCAAAATCAAAGCTGGATGTTTTGTTTCTTCTGAGCGTGACATCAAGATAATTCAACACCCCATCTACTTCAAGCTCCATGGTGAACTTTATCGTATTGTGTAGTTTGTTTTTCTTGTGCATGAAATCATTTAATTCATCTGCTCCATGTTCCCATATGAAGAATATGTTGTCAGCGTAGTGGATCCACACTTGGGGTTTCTTGATACAATTTAGAAAGATGAGGTCTTCTAGCAGTCTAAGTACTGCTTCCACAAGGACTGAAGATAGAGGTGAACCCATCGGTGATACTTTTGTTTGTTTGTAGATGCCTCCATCCAACTTGAAATAGTTATGGTTAGTAACCAAATTAAGGCGCCAACAATTTTCTTTGCTTGAGTTGGTGGGAATTCATGGGAGGTGTCGATTATTTCTTCTAGGTGTGCAACGGCCTCTGGTATAGGTATAGATGGATATAAAGACACTATGTCGAAACTTCCGATTATATCACTATCAAGTATATTAAAGTTTCTTGCACGTTCAACAAATTCTTTTGTTGACTTGATTACATAGTCAGAGTTTTTTAACCGTTCAGAGAAGAATTTGGCTAGTGATTTTTCTAATATGTACGTAGAAGATTTGTTCTTTGCTACAATAGGCCGAAGGGCAGATCCAGGTTTATGATTCTTTAGTCGTCCAAAGAGTGGCGGAATTGTAGGGCTGTATACAATTTCTACTGAACTATCAAGAGCTTGGCATGCGTTATTAAAAGATGGAAACACATCGCGACAAATCGTATAGTTGTGTGGTGAAAATTCGTGTAATACGCTCGTGGTGTAGCCCACATTATTTTCAAAAATCATCTTTGTTCCTTATGTGTTCCAATACTCTGCATTTTTATGTCCACCATTGCCTTGAGAAAGCCTCCCAGTGGAGTGCGAAAGCTTGGCAAATCTTTGTACTTACTACGCCGCAGAAATAAACGGACTTAATACGCTATTTGCATCTCTTGAGTATTCACAGTGTGGTGTATTTATAATTATGTTAAACACCCATGGTGACATCACACAACCATGTCTGACTCCTGCACCAATAAAAATCCATTTCAACAAAACATCATTCACTTGTACACATGCTGTACTGCCAGCGTACATGGCTTTTACACAATTAAGTAGATTTCCAGTAGTGCCATATTTATTCAGTATCTTCCACAGAAGAGTCCTATTTACTTTGTCATAAGCTTTTTCTAAATCTATGAAGGCAGCATGCACTTTTTTTGCCAACAGACAGATACTTTTCAATCGTCATGTGTAAGGCAAAAATTTGATTAGTACAGCCCATACCAGGCATAAAACCACTCTGTACATCCCATTGTTTTTCTGAAGACCTCATACCTGATCAGTAATGACCTTCCCAAACACTTTTCCTGGCACACTCAGCAAACCGATACCACGATAGTTCTTGCATTCAGTCTGATCAGCTAATTCCTTGTACAAGGGAACAATGTTAGCATCTCTCCAATCCTGAGGGACCGTTCCTAACTCCCAACGTAACTGGCTAATTTTAGTTAACCGGTCAATCACAGAGCATCAATATATTTTAGCACCTCAGCAGTTATGTCTTCTACTCCTGAAGCCTTACCATTCTGAAGTGATTTTAGAGCTTTACGCACCTCTTAATAAGTGTAATAATGTTAAGGAAAACATCCTTTTCATTTTTTCTTTTTTGATTTGAGGGGAAGTCGTTAAAAGTGCCACCCAGCTAAAATTTCTTGCTGCTCAGCTGTAAAAAGAATTTAGGGAGAACAACACTACCTGGTACGTACTGAAAGAAAAAAGAAATATATACCTAATTGCAAATATTACAAGCTTATTACATAATGATAACACTTCATTTTCAAATACCTGGAAAAACTTCAGCATCAGGTATTGAATTTGGGGTAGTGCTGTTATTATTCCTATCTCCCAGGTTAAGCATCAAAATCTCGGGCTGTTGTGTAATTCTGTGTGTTTATCTGCTTTGTTAAAACATGAAATAAAGGAACTGCATCCATAAATTTGTTATGTGAAATGTTTTTTTGGAAAAATAATTTTGATTTTGCAGTAACATGGAATTTTTATGTACAAGAAATATAGGTCCTTTCATATGAAGAAAATGCAGAAAATTGACTTTTTTTTTTCTTGTGGACATTAGCTATCAGCATGCACACCTCAAATTTTCTTGCAAGAAAAGGAATAAATTTTAAGAAATCATACTTGGTTTACTCAGTTTACCCATGAATTTATGTGAATTACTAACTGTGTGAGTATGCACCAATTACTTCCCATAGCTATGCCCTCCCTGACAGATTGGAGGCACAGCTGAGGACATAACCTTCAACCATATACTGCCTACAGGTAGACTGTATTCTACGTCACAACCTCTGGCTCCAAGATCAAAAGGTTTGCTAAAGTCACATGACAGTAGGCAAGAAAGGTTATTTTGAGTTGTGTGTGGCCACTTAGTTTGCTACTTTAAAGGAAATTCTACTTTTTACAGGTGAAAATGATTAATAGGGAATGAATTTTTAGTTGCTAAAAAACAAAAATATTTGCAAAAAATAAAAAAATGTTTGCTAAAAAAATATATTTTCTTTAAAGATAATACACTTGACTCACTAATCCGGCCATTCCTTGCACAGGGGTGCGAGATTAGCGAGACTGCCGGATTACTGAGAGCGCATAAAAATTCATTTTAATTCTTCATTATATTTAATGTTACAATTACAAGTGGCCGCCCCAGTGGCGCGGTGGTTTAAGGCGCTGGCCTATGATCATTCGTCCGTAAGGGGTCCGGGTTCGAATCCCGGTCAAGCATGGATGTTGTGTTTGTCTTACGGCACTGGCTCTCTCCCTTCCCTGGAACCAGTGACCCTAAATTAGGGACGGGCGACTGCTTATAGCCCATTGAGTTGCTCACGGTGGTCGTTAAACCTCCAATCAAAAAAAAAAAAATCAGTACGTACTATACTGTCTCATTTACAAGTATAGTATGTTATACACTGACAGAAAAAAAATCCCAACACCAAGAAGGGGTTGTGTTAGATAAACGACAGTTGGTAGGCGGTGAGAGTAAATCTGTAAGATGACGTCTATGCAAATTTCGCGCTCGGCGCATACGTGTGGCGCTAGTAGCGCCCCTCGGAACATGCAAAGCAGGTCTGCTGTAAATACGCGCTGTAACGTTCGTGAGCGTTAGTTATCGTTGAGATTCGACGTAGTGTGTTGATGTTAGTCAAGAATGCCTTTAAGAAGACGAAGAAGCCATTATCAACAGCTCACGGAGTTTGAACGAGGTCATGTAATAGGGCTACGAGAAGGTGGATTTTCGTTCCGCAATATTGCAGAACGACTTGGCAGGAATGTAGCCACTGTGCATGATTGTTGGCAGCGGTGGTCAAGGGAAGGTACTGCCTTAAGAAGACTCGGTTCCGGCCGGCCACGTGGCACTACTGAGAGGGAAGACCGCCGTGTACGGCGTATGTCCGTGGCGCATCGTACCGCGTCTGCGGCAGCAATTCGAGCTGCAGTTGCCACCACAGTCATACAACGAACTGTTACAAATCGGTTACTTGAAGAACAGCTCCGAGCCAGACGCCCTGTAGCATGCATTCCACTTACTCCAAACTACTGCCGTTTGCGATGTCAGTGGTGTCAAGCTAGAGCTCATTGGAGGACAGACTGGAGATCTGGTGTGTTTTCTGATGAAAGCCGGTTCTGCCTGGGTGCCAGTGATGGCCGTGTGTTGGTTAGAAGGAGGCCAGGTGAGTGCCTGCAACCAACCTGTCTGCGGCCGAGACACTGGACCTACACTATGGAGTTATGGTCTGGGGAGCAATTTCCTATGACAGCAGGAGCACTCTCGTTGTTATCCCACGCACCCTGACGGCACAGTTGTATGTTGGGCTGGTGATTCAACCTGTTGTGCTGCCATTCATGAACAGCATTCCAGGGGTGTTTTCCAAAAGCATAACGCTCGCACGCATACCGCTGTTGTAACCCAACATGCTTTACAGAGTGTCGACATGTTGCCGTGGCCTGCTAGATCACCAGATCTTTCTCCAATTGAGCATGTATGGGATATTATTGGACGACAACTCCAGCGTCACCCCCAACCAGCATTAACCGTCCCTGTGTTGACCGACCAAGTGCAACAGGCCTGGAACTCCATCCCACAAACTGACATCCAGCACCTGTGCTACACAATCCATGAAAGTTTGCGTGCTTGCATTCAACATTCTGGCGGTTACACCGGTTATTAATGTACCAGCATTTCACATTTAAAATGGCTCTTCTCGCGCTTACATTAAGCTGTGATCTTGAAACCTTAATCGATTAAATATGTTACCTATACAAATTTATTGCCGTCATTTCATTCCTCTACAACTATTTTTTCGTGGTGTTGGGATTTTTTTTTCCGTCAGTGTATTCATATCCAGTGGCATAGCCAGAAATTTCTTAAGGGAGTTGGTTCATTGGTAAAAGCCCCATATAGTCATATATATCGCTTTAAATTCGTACTAAATCTCCCCTCAACGTTGGGGTCCGGACCCAAAGACCACGCCCTTCGCTACGCCTATGTTCATATCTCACTGTCTCATTTTCAAGTATAGTAAATTTTAATCATATTACCAGTAAAGTAAAGCACAGTATGTATGTGTACGTACTATACACAGTAAAAGAAACATACAATTGCAATACAGCACAGATGAAATCTTGCATTTTTTACTCAGTGTCGTCACTTTGAAACATGTCACAGATTTTTGTCTGCTTTAATGAAAATGCTTTTTGCAATATTCTTAATTATTTTGAGGATCCTTCCTACTTTCATTTAAATTGAAATACATGAACATTAGTGCCAATTCAAAATAAACATAACGTTGAAATTGAAAACTTTACTCGTATATGAAGCATGATTCATTCTGGTCTGATATTAAACACAATTTCTGCAACAAAAAACCACGCAAGGAGAAGGAGGCCGGATTATGGAGAGGCCAGATTATCGAGAGCTGGATTAGCGAGAGTCTACTGTATAGCTAGTTAATTTATGTGATAAAAAAAGTAATGCTAGTACTTGACTTACTAATTACAGCTATACATTTGATGGAAAAAGTTCTTCACAGTTGCAGTGGGCAATAAATGTCATCTCTAGTTAATCCAAACACTCGATGTGGATCAGGAACACCAAACAGAAATCGCCGCTCTTTCCACGTTCATAAGTGAGTCTCGGAAAAATTCTCATCAGCTCCCACCGGGAATCGAACTCAAAGTCTTCCAGTTACGCTCCGGACATGCCACCACTGCACCACAGCGCCCTCGAATTCTCCAGACTCGCATGTCCCAGACTCTAATTCTCCTACTGTGAGCCTGGATAATTCAATTCTCCATACTCACAGTTTGGCAGTTAACCACATGTGAGCCTGGAGAATTCAAGGCCGCTGTGGTGCAGTGATAGCATGTCCAGCGCTCAACTGAAAGACCCTGGATTCGATTCCCGGTGGCGGCCGATGAGAATTTTTCCGAGACTCAATTATTAACGTGTAAAGAGCAATGCTTTCTGTTTGTTGTCATCTCTAGATTTTCTGTTGCAAATCTATGCGTGTTGTCATGAAACAATGACAAACTAATGAGTCTAGTGTATTTCAAAACTGAGGGAATAGTACGGTCGGACTAAATCATAACTTGCAACTGGTAAAAATCTTCACTTGGAACCCATGCAATCCACAGATGCTGCTAATAGGCGTGAGAAATATGAAGTAAAACTGAAAAATTCCACACAATTTTTTTGCTTTGAGTTTGGTCTTTACTTATTTTCCCTATAAATGATAATGCCCATAATGTCACATCCACCTAGCTTTTTTTTCTTTCTTTTTGGATAGGATGGTGTTATGTTTTTTGTTACATCTTTTGTGCTGTGGATTCGAAGGTTTCTTTCTGGCTCACAAACTCCCAACTAAGAGGCAGAACACTCATTGAAACTCAACACAGGAATTTATTTGGGACAGCTATACAGCTCTTAAAAATAATTAACTAGGTGCACTTTTGCAACTGCACTTTAGCCCACAATATAGGAGTACAATAGCATTGCAGAAAAAAACATGCTGGCATCAACAGAACCGCATCAGTGACGACAACTGCAACACAGTGTTGCCAACTTAGCCATTTTATGGCTAGATTTAGCCATTTTTAACTACATTTAGCCATAAGAAAATAGTATTTAGCCATTAATTTAGCCTATGAAATCTGCAAGTAAGCCACATCTAGCCATTTTTGCCTTACTTTACTCTTTCCTAACTTTTACAGTAAAAGCAAGAGTCGGATCAGTTTTTAAAGCAGGACGTTATAATTTATCAGTTGGCAACAAATTGTTGTCACCAACGGGATAGGAGCAAGTTGTCGCTTTGTTCTTTTCAGTGTATGTTTAGACCAGAATATACTTCAGACAATAGGTGCAATTTAATTTTTGTGATGGCCCCCAAATTGTACGCACATAAGTCTAGCAAGAATGGCTGAGTATGCCGGAATTCATGCATTGGTTAATGCCGAAGCATGGGGACTGCACTAAAGCGATTTGTAAGTGGTGTAAATATGAACTGAAAGCCAAATTTTATGATTTGCAAGCTCATGCAAAATTGAAAAAACATGCCAGTTTATGTAATCAGTTTTCTTCATCCAAACAGAAAACATTGGATTTGAAACCTAAAGAAAAGGTTAACTTTGATAAAGCTGCCACAGAAGCACAACTTGCCTTACATATTCCTGTGCATGCAGCAATCATGATCGATCATTTGTCTGACGTTTGCACAAATAATGTTGCGGACAGCAAGATAGCACGGTCTTTGCATATGCATAGAACCAAATTTAGTGCACTAATTTTGGAATGTACTGTATGACCATTTTAAGATGAAATTGGTCGAAGATATCAGATGGAAGGTACAGTCTTCTGCTAGATGAATCAGATGATATAAGCGTCACAAAAATACTAAGCATTGTTATAATTTCTTATAGCGCCAAACATTTCAGAGTTGTGTCCACATTCTTGGAATTAGTGCCAATGGAGTCCTGCAATGCCGATGCAATAGTTTCAGCCATAAAGAATTGTCTGGCACAGAACGGATTACAAGTTAAAAACTTGATGGGCATTGGAACTGACAATGCTAGTGTTATGGTGGGTGTAAACAACAGTGTCTACGTTCAACTCTGACAAGTAGTTCCTTCCCTTAAATTGATCCCTTGTGTATGCTACTCCCTTCAACTTGCAGTTTCAGCAGCAGTCCAAGTTTCTTTACCACGTAATTTGGAGTTCCTCATTAGCGAAACTTATAGATGGTTTTCGAAATCATCAACATGGCAAGAAGCACATAGAAAGTTACACCAAGTGCGTAACCCCTTGAACATTGTAAATGCTTCTAAAACAAGGTGGCTATCTATCTCTGTTGCAGTAGATAGAATTCTCTTGCAGTGGAGTGAATTAAAATTGCCTTTTGAAATGGCACGGTCAAATGAGAAATGTTACACAGCTGAACTGCTGTTTGAAATGTTTCAAGATAAGATAAACTTGGAATATTTTTACTTTTTGAGCCCAATTTTATCAGATGTACAAAGAGTTAACAAATCTTTTGAATCAAATACAAGTGACCCAACAAAATTGCTTAGTGGTTTAACAGTTCTTCTGTGATCGCTTGTAAAAATGATCATTTTGTTAAGTGTCAAAGTGGACCCACTTCAACAAAGTTCAAATGATAATATTAATGTGCATGCATATCTGAGTTATAGGTTTGAGACACATATGCGAGAGAGTATGTTTTCCTATTGCGAAGAAAAACAGATTCGACAGAGATGCAGAGATTTCATTCTTTCACTAGTTGGACAGATATGTCAAAGATTACCAGAAAATGTGAGAATTTTAGAAAATATATTGCTGTTTTTAGTGTCTGAAGCTTTGAAAGTTATGAAACCTTCCCTAGTTCTGGTACATACATACATATCACTAAGCTGTTCTCTGAGATTCAGAGGTTAGCTCCAAAAAGAAATGCAAACTACCAGGTAATTTTTACTTACTGTTGCCGTATCAAACTTTCCCATTTACAGCTGTCTTGAAGTACAACTCGGGCTTCACTCACATCCATCACACACCATACACAAGATCTTCTGTACTTCATACTCGTAATCTTTTTCTCATGCAGACATTCCTGAATCTGATCCTCCCATGACTTCCTTGGCCTTCCTCTGCCTTTCCTTCCTGCCACTTGGGCTAAAAAGATTTTCTTAGTAAGCATATCATTACTCATTCTTTCAACATGGCCAAACCATCGAAGCATGTTAGTCTCCACCTTGCTAATAACATTTTGCTTCACATCACACAACTGCAACACATGTTCATTACTCACACAATCAGAACGTGTCTTGACACATTCTGACATTTGACTCCTATGTTTCTTCTGCAGTAGAGTAGGAACAATTACTCTTTCATACACAGTAACGTGGAACTTCTCTTGAGAACCCATCATTCCTGTGAAACCCTCTCAAAGCAACCATGACTTTCAATGAAGAATTCACTCTCCTACTAATTTCGCCATCCAATTTGTTCTCTCTGTCAAACATGCTTCCTAAATACGCAAACTCACTCGCCTGGTCAATCACTGTACCATTTACACTTACATTAAATTCAGTGCTACCAGTTCCTCTTTCAAAAACCATAACTTTGGTTTTCCCCTTATTTATACTCAATTTGAATTCCCTAGTTCTGGTGTTAGAACATTTCAAATTTCACTATGTGATATAGACAAAATTGAGGGTCAGTGGCAAAACTTAACAATTGTTACCTGGCAAAACCTTGAGAACACAGTTTCTCTCTGGGCTGAGGTCAAGAACTACAGAGACGCAAACAATGAAAATCACTTTTCTGAACTCGCAGACTTTGTTGTGAGTATACTTATTCTCCACATTTGAATGGCGAAATCGAAAGAGTATTCAGTCAGATGAATATTGTTAAAAATAAGCTTCAAAACAAAATGGAAGTAGACATGACTAATGCAATACTGTGCATTCGAGCTAGCTTGTATCACGAGAGTGTCTGCTGTAACAGTTATAAAATTCCAAGTGATGTTCTAGAGAAAGTTGGTAGATTGGAAGCACATTCAAAACAAAATGAAGCAGTTGCTGAATCTGCTATTGATGATCTGTGCATACCAGGAGAAACATGTCCCTTCTATTCTGATGAATAAATAACACAAAAATGAAATTATGTTTTTCATAATGAACGTGTGCAGTTCATTTAAGTTTTGAGGTTAAAATCGTGTGTGTTGGTAATGTAAGTTACTATTCACTATTTTGTTTAATTATTAATAAAGAATAATGTAATCGCATGCAGCTAAATGAATTCTTAAGGGTCCATATGAGTAAGCTATATGATGGTAATAACTATACATTAAAAATATAACTGGTTAAAAAATTAATGCTTTATCGTCTGATTAATGTTTTGTGGCATGTGACTGTGGATCAATATACTTGGGAAAAACTCTAAAAAACTTGCTGTCTAAAACTCTAAAGTATTCATTTTCCTTAAAATCTGAATCACATAGTAATTAAATGCATTGTATATATATTTTAATATAATGTGTCACTGTCTAGTGTGTAGTTGACACATCCAACAGTGTATAATATTTCTACAATAACGTATAGTGACAAAAAAGGTTCAGCCATTTTTCTAGCAATCTTTGACAGTGGCCTATCCATTTTTTAGCCATTTCTAGAGGTCATGTAGGCATTCGTTCTTCAGAAAAAGTTGGCAATACTGCAGTCCAACAACAAGTGACATATACATATATATACATTTAAAGACACTTCAAAATAACAGGCCCAAAGGAAAAAGAACATGCAAAGTTCAAAGCCAACACTTAATACTGAATGTCATGTGAATTACTGATTTGATGGTCTTGTCAGGGAAACACCAACAAATATCTAAAGTGACTTCTTGAATCGTGACGAAGGCTGCCTAAGCGCAAAGCCTGTTGTGAGTACACCCTCAGTCACTCAAATGCAAATAGATTAAAATAAAGTTTACTTTGAGTTAGCTGCATAATGGCGCAACATGGGGTTTTGCTTTCATATTTATGATTTGTTTTGAATATAGATAAGTGTTTGGATTTTGTGTTTTTTATTTATTTTATTCTTAAGGGTTTATATATATATATATAATATTCTCGTGGTGCATCCTGTTCCCACTAAAGGGGCTCTGACGACCGCCCATAGCGGTATAACTATACCATCGGGATCCAGAGGAAATGCTATCCCACACTCACCAACCCGCTTGGCCAGCGTGGTGAGTTATGGCCAAACCCCTCCAAAATGATTCCACAACTTAAATCTTGGCCCCTCAGTCTCCGGCAGCTGGAATGTACCTGGCCAAGGCAGCGGCCAGTGCGACATGAAGGCAGAGGGTGCTAAGAATCCCGGAGGACCGGACTAGGCTGCCATCTGATGCTGACCTTGGCTACTTACAATGGACGCTCCTATCTTCTGATTCAAGGCTTCTTGAATTGGAAGAGGAACTACAAAGGATCAAGTGGGACATCGTGGGGCTAAGTGAGGTAAGGAGAAAAGGGAGAAGATCTCATCGAACTGAAAAGTGGACATCTCTTCTACTATCGTGGGACAGATACTGGCAGAACTAGTGGTGTTGGATTTATAATAAACAAGAAACTGAAGGATAAAGTTGTAGAAGTTGAAAGTTCCTCTGACAGAGCTGCACGACTTGTTATCCAACTCTCGAAAAGATACCAGGCTCAGATTATTCAAACTTATGCACCCACCACAAGTCATCCTGAAGAAGAAATTGAAGAATTTTATGAGGAAATTTGTCATCTAAATAATAAAGGTAAGCAGCACTTGAAAATAATTATGGGAGATTTCAATGCAAAAATAGGGCAACGGCAACAGAATGAAACTTCGGTAGGTAAATTCGGTCATGGCAACAGAAACCAGCGTGGAAATACTCTCGTTGAGTTTGCAGAGGCAGAAGGGCTTTTCATCTTGAACTCCTTCTTCAAGAAAAAGCCACACAGGAAATGGACATGGAGACATCCAAATGGGACGACAAGTGAAATTGATTTTATTATGTGTAACAAAAAATTCGTCATAGAAGACTGCAGTGTGCTAAACAAGTTCAACACAGGTAGTGACCATAGATTGGTGAGATGTAAGATGCACCTGAACACTAAACTTGAACGTGGCAAGCTCATAGGACAAACAAAATCTATTGACATAACCAACCTTAAAAAACACCATAATACCTTCAAGTTAGAACTGAAGAACAGGTTCTCTGCTTTAGAAGGCCTAACATCGGAAGAAGTGGACATCTCTGAAGTTAACAGAAAAGTAACCAAAGCTCTTATGGAAACAGCAACAAAATTAGCTGGGTCTAAGAACAAGTTGCATGTGAACAAATTATCAGGAAAAACCAAAATGTTGATGCAAAAAAGAAGAGAGATGAGGACAACTAAAGAAGATGTGACTTCCAAAGTGGAATATATAGAGCTATGCAAGACAGTAAGAAAAAGTATCACTGAAGACGTAAGGAAATTCAACTGTGAACTAGTGAGGAAAGCAATTGAAAACAACCAAAGCCTAAAGATAGCAAAGGGACATCTCAGTAAGGGAAGAAAACAGATTATGGCACTGAGAAAAGAAGATGGTTCTGTAACAAGAAATAGAGGCGAAATTTTGACAAGAGTGAAAGATTTCTACTCCAAATTATATGAAAGGGATGATATATGCACTCCAGACATCATGAAAGATACCAGTACCAGAGTTCCTCCAGTCCTTCCAGCAGAAGTTGCACATGCAATCAAGAACATGAAGCGAGGAAAAGCTCCAGGAGAAGATGGAATTACTGTAGACATCATACAAGAAGCAAGTGGAGAAATCGAAACAGTACTCGCCCAAATTTTCACTCGATGCCTTAATGAAGGAAAGATTCTGAGGATTGGAACACCGCTACAATGATCCTGCTACATAAGAAAGGTGACATTGAGGATCTCGGAAACTACAGACCTATCAGCCTCCTATCAGTAGTTTATAAAATCTTCACTAAAGTTCTTTCACACCGCTTGAAGGTAACACTGGACATGGCTCAACCGAGAGAACAAGCTGGATTCAGGAGTGGCTACAGCACAATAGATCATATCCACGTGCTGAGAGAACTAATTGAAAGAAGCGAGGGAATATGAACTTCCATTGTGCATGGCTTTTATCGATTATGAAAAAGCCTTTGATTCGGTGAAACCATCAGCAGTTACAATGGCTCTGAAAACCTGCGGTATTGAAGATGCATACATTAATATTATTAATAACATCTATGAAAAATGCAAGTGCAAAGATTAGGCTGTTTGAAAAATACAACACACGTAAAAATTGGAAAGGGAGTGAGACAAGGTGACACCATATCTCCGAAGCTCTTTAATGCCACATTGGAGGGTGTTTTCAGTCACTGAGCTGGGAAAACAAGGGGATAAAGATTAATGGAGATTATCTAACCCACCTTTGTTTTGCTGATGACGTAGTCATTTTTGCAACTACCCCATCAGAGCTGCAGAGTATGATCCAGGAACTTGCTGACAAGAGTAAAGAAGTGGGATTAAAAATGAACTTTCAGAAGACAAAAGTGATGTTCAATGCTTTTACAAGAAATGAAGATTTATCGATTGATGGAGAAAAGCTGGAGATAACAGACACGTACGTTTATCTTGGACAGCAGATATCAAGTGAGGGTCACATTGATGAAGAAATTAATCGGCGTACAAAACTTGCCTGGAGAGCTTTTGGAAGAAACAGCATAATTTTCAAGAGCAATATGCCATTATGTCTTAAAGAAAAGTGTTTGATCAATGCATCCTTCCAGTGCTTACGTATGGTGCGGAGACGTGGACCTTAACTAAAAGAGACATACAAAGGCTGCAGACAACTCAAAGAAGCATGGAGAGGTGCATGCTTGGTGTAACCAGGAGAGATAAGAAGAGAACTCGTGGATCCGAAAAATGACAAGAGTGGAAGACATCATGATCAGAGTTAAATCCCTGAAATGGCAATGGGCTGGACATACTGCCAGAAGGACAGATCATCGATGGACAGCTGAAATTTTAGATTGGATTCCAAGGGACAGGAAAAAGACCCAGAAGAAGACCACATGGGAGATGGGTGGATGAAATTCGAAAGTATGCAGGGGTGACATGGAGGAGACTGGCACAAGACAGACCGTTGTGGAGGAAACTTGAGGAGACCTTCGTCCAGCAGTGGATTGATAATGGTTGACAATGATGATGATGATGATATATATATATATATATATATATATCATCATTGTCAACCATTATCAATCCACTGCTGGACGAAGGTCTCCCCAAGTTTCCTCCACAACGGTCTGTCTTGTGCCAGTCTCCTCCATGTCACCCCTGCATACTTTCGAATTTCATCCACCCATCTCCCATGTGGTCTTCTTCTTAGTCTTTTCCTGTCCCTTGGAATCCAATCTAAAATTTCGGCTGTCCATCGATGATCTGTCCTTCTGGCAGTATGTCCAGCCCATTCCCATTTCAGGGATTTAACTCTGATCATGATGTCTTCCACTCTTGTCATTTTCCGGATCCACGAGTTCCTCTTCTTATCTCTCCTGGTTACACCAAGCATGCACCTCTCCATGCTGCTTTGAGTTGTCTGCAGCCTTTGTATGTCTCTTTTAGTTAAGGTCAACGTCTCTGCACCATACGTAAGCACTGGAAGGATGCATTGATCAAACACTTTTCTTTTAAGACATAATGGCATATTGCTCTTGAAAATTATGCTGTTTCTTCCAAAAGCTCTCCAGGCAAGTTTTGTACGCCGATTAATTTCTTCATCAATGTGACCCTCACTTGATATCTGCTGTCCAAGATAAACGTACGTGTCTGTTATCTCCAGCTTTTCTCCATCAATCGATAAATCTTCATTTCTTGAAAAAGCATTGAACATCACTTTTGTCTTCTGAAAGTTCATTTTTAATCCCACTTCTTTACTCTTGTCAGCAAGTTCCTGGATCATACTCTGCAGCTCTGATGGGGTAGTTGCAAAAATGACTATGTCATCAGCAAAACGAAGGTGGGTTAGATAATCTCCATTAATCTTTATCTCCTTGTTTTCCCAGCTCAGTGACTGAAAAACACCCTCCAATGTGGCATTAAAGAGCTTCGGAGATATGGTGTCACCTTGTCTCACTCCCTTTCCAATTTTTATGTGTGTTGTATTTTCAAACAGCCGAATCTTTGCACTTGCATTTTCATAGATGTTATTAATAATAATAATATATATATATATATATATATATGCAGGGATGTAAGGTCAGGTGTTGCGTAACATCACAGCCTCTCCTTGACAAATGTCAACCCCGCCTTCTCGTGGTGCATCCTGTTCCCACTAAAGGGGCTCTGACGACCGCCAATAGCGGTATAACTATACCATCGGGATTAGAGGAAATTCTATCCCACACTCACCAACCCGCTTGGCCAGCGTGGTGAGTTATGGCCAAACCCCTCCAAAATGATTCCACAACTTAAATCTTGGCCCTCAGTCTCCGGCAGCTGGAATGTACCTGGCCAAGGCAGCGGCCAGTGCGACATGAAGGCAGAGGGTGCTAAGAATCCCGGAGGACCGGACTAGGCTGCCATCTGATGCTGACCTTGGCTACGTACAATGGACGCTCCCTATCTTCTGATTCAAGGCTTCTTGAATTGGAAGAGGAACTACAAAGGATCAAGTGGGACATCGTGGGGCTAAGTGAGGTAAGGAGAAAAGGAGAAGATCTCATTGAACTGAAAAGTGGACATCTCTTCTACTATCGTGGGACAGATACTGGCAGAACTAGTGGTGTTGGATTTATAATAAACAAGAAACTGAAGGATAAAGTTGTAGAAGTTGAAAGTTCCTCTGACAGAGCTGCACGACTTGTTATCCAACTCTCGAAAAGATACCAGGCTCAGATTATTCAAACTTATGCACCCACCACAAGTCATCCTGAAGAAGAAATTGAAGAATTTTATGAGGAAATTTGTCATCTAAATAATAAAGGTAAGCAGCACTTGAAAATAATTATGGGAGATTTCAATGCAAAAATAGGGCAACGGCAACAGAATGAAACTTCAGTAGGTAAATTCGGTCACGACAACAGAAACCAGCGTGGAAATACTCTCGTTGAGTTTGCAGAGGCAGAAGGGTTTTTCATCTTGAACTCCTTCTTCAAGAAAAAGCCACACAGGAAATGGACATGGAGACATCCAAATGGGACAACAAGTGAAATTGATTTTATTATGTGTAACAAAAAATTCGTCATAGAAGACTGCAGTGTGCTAAACAAGTTCAACACAGGTAGTGACCATAGATTGGTGAGATGTAAGATGCACCTCAACACTAAACTTGAACGTGGCAAGCTCATAAGACAAACAAAATCTATTGACATAACCAACCTTAAAAAACACCATAATACCTTCAAGTTGGAACTGAAGAACAGGTTCTCTGCTTTAGAAGGCCTAACATCGGAAGAAGTGGACATCTCTGAAGTTAACAGAAAAGTAACCAAAGCTCTTATGGAAACAGCAACAAAATTAGCTGGGTCTAAGAACAAGTTGCATGTAAATAAATTATCAGGAAAAACGAAAATGTTGATGCAAAAAGAAGAGAGATGAGGACAACTAAAGAAGATGTGACTTCCAAAGTGGAATATATAGAGCTATGCAAGACAGTACGAAAAAGTATCACTGAAGACGTAAGAAAATTCAACTGTGAACTAGTGAGGAAAGCAATTGAAAACAACCAAAGCCTAAAGATAGCAAAGGGACATCTCAGTAAAGGGAAGAAAACAGATTATGGCACTGAGAAAAGAAGATGGTTCTGTAACAAGAAATAGAGGCGAAATTTTGACAAGAGTGAAAGATTTCTACTCCAAATTATATGAAAGGGATGATACATGCACTCCAGACATCATGAAAGATACCAGTACCAGAGTTCCTCCAGTCCTTCCAGCAGAAGTTGCACATGCAATCAAGAACATGAAGCGGGGAAAAGCTCCAGGAGAAGATGGAATTACTGTAGACATCATACAAGAAGCAAGTGGAGAAATCGAAACAGTACTCGCCCAAATTTTCACTCGATGCCTTAATGAAGGAAAGATTCCTGAGGATTGGAACACCGCTACAATGATCCTGCTACATAAGAAAGGTGACATTGAGGATCTCGGAAACTACAGACCTATCAGCCTCCTATCAGTAGTTTATAAAATCTTCACTAAAGTTCTTTCACACCGCTTGAAGGTAACACTGGACATGGCTCAACCGAGAGAACAAGCTGGATTCAGGAGTGGCTACAGCACAATAGATCATATCCACGTACTGAGAGAACTAATTGAAAGAGCGAGGGAATATGAACTTCCATTGTGCATGGCTTTTATCGATTATGAAAAAGCCTTTGATTCGGTGAAACCATCAGCAGTTACAATGGCTCTGAAAACCTGCGGTATTGAAGATGCATACATTAATATCATTAATAACATCTATGAAAATGCAAGTGCAAAGATTAGGCTGTTTGAAAATACAACACACGTAAAAATTGGAAAGGGAGTGAGACAAGGTGACACCATATCTCCGAAGCTCTTTAATGCCACATTGGAGGGTGTTTTTCAGTCGCTGAGCTGGGAAAACAAGGGGATAAAGATTAATGGAGATTATCTAACCCACCTTCGTTTTGCTGATGACGTAGTCATTTTTGCAACTACCCCATCAGAGCTGCAGAGTATGATCCAGGAACTTGCTGACAAGAGTAAAGAAGTGGGATTAAAAATGAACTTTCAGAAGACAAAAGTGATGTTCAATGCTTTTACAAGAAATGAAGATTTATCGATTGATGGAGAAAAGCTGGAGATAACAGACACGTACGTTTATCTTGGACAGCAGATATCAAGTGAGGGTCACATTGATGAAGAAATTAATCGGCGTACAAAACTTGCCTGGAGAGCTTTTTGGAAGAAACAGCATAATTTTCAAGAGCAATATGCCATTATGTCTTAAAAGAAAAGTGTTTGATCAATGCATCCTTCCAGTGCTTACGTATGGTGCGGAGACGTGGACCTTAACTAAAAGAGACATACAAAGGCTGCAGACAACTCAAAGAAGCATGGAGAGGTGCATGCTTGGTGTAACCAGGAGAGATAAGAAGAGGAACTCGTGGATCCGAAAAATGACAAGAGTGGAAGACATCATGATCAGAGTTAAATCCCTGAAATGGCAATGGGCTGGACATACTGCCAGAAGGACAGATCATCGATGGACAGCCGAAATTTTAGATTGGATTCCAAGGGACAGGAAAAGACCCAGAAGAAGACCACATGGGAGATGGGTGGATGAAATTCGAAAGTATGCAGGGGTGACATGGAGGAGACTGGCACAAGACAGACTGTTGTGGAGGAAACTTGGGAGACCTTCGTCCAGCAGTGGATTGATAATGGTTGACAATGATGATGATGATGATATATATGCACACCCTTTGTGTTGGACTTTGAGACCTATCCATATGTCATTAAGCCTTCGTGGCTACGGAAGAACTTCTAGTTTCGCTTCCCCAAGCGGGAAGAGAAGATATCATTTGCCAATACAGTGGTGTTGATTAAACAAGTTCTCCTGTAGAACCTCTTTCTTTTTTGTTGGCAACAGTCACTGGAATATGGAAAGAGATAGTTTTAGTTTTTCATGCATTTCACGTTCTTGTTTCTGTTTTAACATTTTTCCTAAAGATGGAGTGAGAAGAAAACTGTCTGATTGTATTCAGAAGGAAAGATTTCACTCCATTACCCCATACCGTAGAGGGAGAAATATCTTCTTTTAATGTTATTTTTCTAAACTTTTTTATTCTTCCATAACAGTTCACATTCTGCCTCCGGTAGATGATAAGAACTTTCAATATACCAGTTCTGAAAGCTTCTAAATATTGCATTCTGACATTTTATTGCATTTCCTGAGTTTGGAATTCAGTTTAACTATTTAGTTGCAATTTAATGAGAAATTTGGCTTACCATTGTATCGTTCTCTGCTGTGATTAAAAAACTACTTGTGATAGCACTTCTTTACCGCCTTCCATAACCTAGTTACTCAGCAGTTTTTAATGATGATGCCTTTGTAATGGTAGTATTCCAAATAAAATAAAAAAAAAAACATCTAAACTTCTGAAATTTCTGAAAACTATATAGATGGTGATTAGAATCATTTTCATTTTATTTGTTTGTTGTGCTGACATTATATTTATATGATCTCACATGGTTAATATTACCGTTTCGAACAGCAAAACCAAATTTTATATCAGTTTTGATTGTATTTTGTCCGCTTAAATTTTGGCTCAATATTTAAACACAGCACACCTACACAAATACTGTACATTATAGTACTTATCACATGCTGGTTCAAGCTTTTGATGCACTTCAGAAAGTTTACTTTTCTGACAGGCATCAAGAAACTTTATGGTTCAAAATTATTATGAAAATTATGTAACTTGTTTACTTGATATCAAGTATTGGAAGTATAATGTTTGGCACACCATTGCTTTCGTGTTTTCAATTCATCACAAACATTAATTTGGATCACCATGTAACAGAAAAAACAGTTAATTCCATGTTTGTATAAATTTTAATTATATTAAAGACCAATTCTCAATATGTTCAGTAGCTGTTATATCCTGGCAGAAATAACCAAGACTAAGGTTTAATTCACAATTCATAAAACACCCGGGTTTACATGAAAATACAGTCATTCGTGATGAAAAATATTACAAAGCACGTTTTAAATTTTTTGCAAATATTCAGGACAATATTATAAACTACGGACTGCAAACAACCCAATTTGTGCGTATACATATCTTCAACTTGCGTTGAGTACAGCCAATGTCATTGCCATATGTTTTTATTTAACTGTAAATCAGAAATTTTTGCATATAATACAGTGAAAATACATTCTTTAAAGAGACCAGAGTAGATGAAGTTTCAGGTACAAACAAATTCAGCCATCACGTTCACTCAAGAACACACGTAAAACTAATGACCACCTTTGAACTAATGACTCATTCTGTAACTTCAAAACAGTTATAATTAAATTTTGAGAAATGACAATTTTCAAACAAATATGTTATTAGGTGTATTACACTCTTTGCAAATAAAAACAGCCGCCCCTGTGGTGCAGTGGTCTAAACGATGGCCTCTGATCATTTGTCCGAAAGTGGCCCTGGTTCGAATCCCGATGAGGCATGGATGTTGTGTTTGTCTTACCGCACTGGCTCTTTCCCTTCCCTGGAACCAGTGACCCTATATTAGGGACGGGCGACTGCTTATAGCCCATTGAGTTGCTCACGGTAGTCATTAAACCACCAATAAAAAATGATAATAAAATTAAATAAAACAAAAATGAAGCGCCGAATATGCAACTGAATAAAGAATAACGACCAATGACTAAGTGCTTTCGTGTTTTCAATTCATCACAAACATTAATTTGGACCGCATGCAACGGAAAAACAGCTGATTCCATGTTTGTATAAATTTTAATTATATATTCATAATAATTCCACCTGAGTTCCCAATATGTTCAGTAAATGTTATGTTATAGCAAGACTAAAGTTCAATTCTCAATCCAGAAAACACCTGGGTTTACTTGAAAATACAGTTATTCGTGATAAAAAAAAAAATTGCTAAGTACATTTTAAATTTTTTGCAAATATTTATCACAATATTATAAACTATGGACTGTAAATGACCTAATTTGTGCACATACATGTCTTAAATATGAAAAAACACAAGGCAGATTTTTTGCCAATTGTAATAAAATGACGTAAAAATCTTCTGTCTTGTGCACGATCCAACAAAACTTGTCTAACACTTAAAAAATCGTGACTTCAAGTATATGTTACAATTTAATCACTATGTTTAAAAATGACAGGTTAAAAACTTTAAAAAAGATTACATTAAAATTCGAGATCTTTCGAAGGCAGCGTGCCTTCATCATCAGACAATGAACATATGTGGCGTTTAGCAAACATCCAGTGGGTTATATAACTTATTTCAAAATGACAACAGCCATCACACCTCATGCCCAATGCGTTACGGTGGGCTCGATTAGACTAGCGCTCAACACTAAGTTGTGGGGGTAAAGATAAATTAATTGGTGTCATACAATTAGTAACATAAGCCAGTGATACAAACTTTTTAACTAACCAAGATGAGGAAGTTCACATGGTGCTTCAGCGTTACAACATACAAGATACAATATATAAATGTACAGACAAAAAAAAAAAAAGGAGCCCCTCCTAACTTTGGAACCGTGTGCTGCATATAACCAAGTAGGGTACCGTTGGAAAGTTCACGCAGGGAACTATCACATGATTGAAAGAAGAATGCTAATTAAGCTAATTAACACGATAAGTATCACTCTATTTTTGAATTTTTCCATATAAAGGATAGATTATTTTATGTGCATTTTATTTAGCACATGAAAAAAAACTCTAAATCTTAAATATCGTCCAAATGGGATGATTCATAGCGAAGATATTTGCAAACAAAGTTAGAGGAACCACCCATAAATCTACATCTGGGAAATACGCCTGGAATGCTTTCTTCCCTGCAAGAACAGCGATAATGCTGGGAAGTCTGCATCTTGCCCGAATCTCCGACAAATTGAATACAGAGTACAGATGCAAACAGGATCATGACCATAATCTGTACAATAACTTGGGTACAGCTCATCTAGGGGCGGGGTTCATTTACTCTTGTTTTCTTTATAACAATTTCATTTATTCGTGCTAATGATTTGAATTAGTGTTAGAGTAAACAATATATATTTTTCTAATGATCGAAAACCCGAATTTGTGCAAGCTGAAATTTGCTTCGAATTTTCTTGTTTCCGATCATTACATTTTCTCGAGGCACTGAGTATTTATTCACTTATCACTAAAAGGTTGTTTCATAACAGAAAATTAAAGCAGAACTATGAAATTCGTTTTTTTTTTTTGGGCGTCTTTTGTAAAAAAGATCATGCTAATGTTACTGGTTTGTCCGTCCGACAGTATGTGGACATCATATCTCTGCAAACATTAGTTCGATTTAAAAAATTCTTTTTGTATTGGGAAGCTTGAAAAGTGCGAATGATGATCCTTTATTTCAGTTTTTTTTTATGAAGAATTTCGCCACTAGAGGACGTAAGTACAGATATCGAATTCAAAATACATTTTATTCCATATGTTTGCTTCTAAACATCCGATTGAAAAAATTCTTTTATCTTTCAATTCCATTTCTAGCGAAGACTATTTTAGGTATAGTCACCTTTTCAAATTAAGCACTGATTTTGCACTAGGGGGCGTAAAACTAAACTGCGTTTTCTCCGATATCTCTGTTTCTAAAACTCCGATTTAAAAATTCTTTCTGCTGTGGACACAGCTACAGATGTGAAATATTTTGCATATGACACCTAATTTTTGGAAAAAACAGTTTGGCCACCAGGGGACCCAAGGTTTATTTTTTATTTATTTTTTATTTTTTTTTGCTAAATCTTTGCTTCTAAAATCTCGACTGAAAAAATTCGTTCGTGGACCGATCCTACTCACATCAATAAACCTTTTCGGAATACATTCTTCTTAAAATACTGCACGGTTTCTTTTCCGGGGGAGTAGATGTACGTCCTATTTTTGTCAATATCTCTGCTTCTAAAAGTCCGATTTATAAACTTCCACTTTTGTTGGATAAAGTTCCCTCTGCGAAATGTTTTTCATATAATTTAAAAAAAAATTACATACCCATAGACTTTCATCTAGGTGGCGATAAGATAAATTCCGTTTCCCCGACATATCTGTTTCGGACACTCCGATTTGAAAATTTTTTTCCTGTATTGCATACATGTTTTGCATATAATTCCCAATGTTTAGTAAAGAACGGTTTGGACACCAGGAGGCGTAAATGTTAATTTGTGGTTCTGGTGTATTTGCAGCAAAATCTGAGCTCCTGAAAATTAGATTTAAAAAATTATTTCGTTTACCGATACCACTCACATCGAAACTTTTGAGAAAACCTTTTCGTAAAATAATGCATAATTTTTCCACTAGAGGGCGTTGTGTATATCATATATTTGTCGATATCTTTGCTTCTGAGAGTCCGATTTAAAAAATTCTTTCGTTTACCGATACCACTCACATCGAAGCTTTTGAGAAAACCTTCTTCGTAAAATAATGCATAGTTTTTCCACTAGAGGGCGTAGTGTATATCATATATTTGTCGATATCTTTGTTTCTGAGAGTCCGATTTAAAAAATTCTTTCGTTTACCGATACCACTCACATCGAAGCTTTTGAGAAAACCTTCTTCGTAAAATAATGCATAGTTTTCCCACTAGAGGGCGTAGTGTATATCATATATTTGTCGATATCTTTGTTTCTGAGAGTCCGATTTAAAAAATTCTTTCGTTTACCGATACCACTCACATCGAAGCTTTTGAGAAAACCTTCTTCGTAAAATAATGCATAGTTTTCCCACTAGAGGGCGTAGTGTATATCATATATTTGTCGATATCTTTGTTTCTGAGAGTCCGATTTAAAAAATTCTTTCGTTTACCAATACCACTCACATCGAAGCTTTTGAGAAAACCTTCTTCGTAAAATAATGCATAGTTTTTCCACTAGAGGACGTAGTGTATATCATATATTTGTCGATATCTTTGTTTCTGAGAGTCCGATTTAAAAAATTCTTTCGTTTACCGATACCACTCACATCGAAGCTTTTGAGAAAACCTTCTTCGTAAAATAATGCATAGTTTTTCCACTAGAGGGCGTAGTGTATATCATATATTTGTCGATATCTTTGCTTCTGAGAGTCCGATTTAAAAAAATATTTCTTCCTTGGAGAGCCTTTCTACTGCGAAAGGTTTCTCATATAATTTCAAATTTTTCTTAACGCACAAGTCTGCCACCAGAGGGTCTGAGTTCACATTTTCGTTTACAGCAATATCTAAGGGACTAAAACCCGATTGAAATTTTTTTCTTCGGTAAGATACTACTAACTATGCAAACTCTGTCTGCGTATTTTCTTCCCAAAATAATGTACAATTTTGCCTCTAGGGGACACAAATATCTGCTCTGTTGTCCTCAATATCTCTGCTTCTACATGTGCAATTTTCAAAAATTCTTTCAACACCGGAAGCCATTTACTTTGTTGAACACTTTAGTCTAGTATATGAGCAATTTTACAGTTCCCAGTTCAGTCGGTAGGTTATGCTTGTGTACTTTTGTTTACAGCTTCTAAACACCCTATTCAGAAATTACTTTTTTTATTGCATGCCATTCATGACGACAGGGATGTGGACCATTATCCTCTTTAAATAAGGCACAGATTTCCCGCTAGGTGGTGTAAGGGTCAATACATTTCCCTTTTTTTCTTCTTCTCTGTTTGCGGGAGACGTAGCTAAAAAGTCTTTTTTCCTTAGCATAGCTTTTTCCATGAAGCATATTTTAAGCCTGTTTCCAACATTCCCATTATGCAAAATTCTTCCGCTTGAAGGTGTAGAGTTATATCACGTTTCTTTCTGTATTTGTTCTTTTAACTGTTCGATTCGAAAATCTGTCTTCGATATCCTGCTATGATTTTTTTTTTTGTGTGCGCTATTCGTTAATTTTTGTAGCATACGTTTCAGCCGCTGTTGGAAGAAATCTAGCTGTTTCTATTCTGGATGTTTTATCGACTGTAAACATCCGATTAATTTTTTTTAACTGGTTGAATGGACTTCGAAAAATTTAATTCGCGTCAGGAAAGATTCAAAAGATGTGCTCACTACAACTGAAAATTCGGTTTCATCCTTCTTTTTATTTCAAATATTTGGAAGGCACAAATATAGAAAATGAGGATGTATTAGGTGTACACATAAGTTTTGAAGCGCTTTAAGACAAGGCAACATGTAATTTGAGACAAAACAACAATACCTTTACGAATCAAAATATGCACCGCCATTAAAAAACACCTTCTGCCAGAGTCGGGTAGCTGACGAATTCCAGCCATGAAGAATGCTTCGTTGTGTGACGCGATAAAGTCGTGAACCCATTTTTGTACTTAGTCACATGCCGGAACCGTATAGCAGACAAACCATGTTGCATCAATCGGAACAAATGATAGTCTGAGAGGGCTATGCCGGAGCTATACGCCGGGTGCTCCAAAATTTCCCAGCCAAGCGGCAATAGCGTTTCCTTGACCGATTTCGCGAATGCGGCCTAACGTTGTCATGCAGTAAATTCACGGGACGCAATCCTTTGGCAGTGAATGGACGTTTCCGACAGATTTCCTGGTTAAACCGCAGCAATTGATGCTTGTAGCGATCAGCAGTACAGTTCCAATAGTTCATAATAGAGCACACCCTTCATATCCCACCAGATGCACAGCAGAACTTTCTTGGAATGACATTGCGTTTCGGTGTCGAAGTTGTTACTTCACAGGAGTCCACCCAGTGTTTGGAATTGTCGTACCATGTCAACTTTTCATCACCTGTAACGATTTTGTACAGGAAAGACTTTCTATGTTGTTTATTCAACAGATTCAAACACTTGATGACACGCTCATCCTTGATCCTCTGGCTCAGGTCATGGGCACGCATTTTCCTTCCCTCTGAATCTTTCCCATTGAGAGTAAACGATTGGAAGAGGCTTGTTGAGATATCTCAAGTTGTTAAGTTAGTTCTTTTTGCGTTTGAGACGAATCTTCATCCAGCAATGCTTGCAGTTTCTCATGTGCAACCTTCTGCAGAGCGCCGCTACGTTCTGGATCGCCAACATCAAAATCAGCTGCTTTAAACGGTCTGAACCAAAACTCACTCGTGCTTTTCGATATAATGTTCTCTCCCAGAAGATAACAGATCGATGCACATGCTTTTGCAGAACTTTTACATTAATGAAATTCGTAACGACTGTATAGTGTCGAATAAATGCAGTATCGCTTGGCATCTTTCATCTACCGATGTGCAAGTGCGTTTGACTGTTTGGAAAACTTCTGTGTCACATTTTATACTCTGGACCAGTTGCGGTCACATGAAAACAACGCGGTGGAATGTCGGATATGTAAATAAGCGGCATACGTCATACAAAAACGCTTTAAAACGTATTTGTACACCTGATAAATATCAAGTATAACTGTAAATACGTACAAAACTGTATGCTGCTTCTCATTGGTCACGTATTACGAAAACCAGCTGAGAAGTCCACATTTGAGCACGGCATAGCCACACATGAACAAGGAGTCCAAATACGTCGTAGAAATTCGGGGGCAGGGACTGGTTCTGACCTAATGAAATAAACCTGCAAATATATTTATGCTGTACCCTGATATATATATATATATATATATATATATATATATATATATATATACTTAAGAGCAAAACTGAAGACTAAGGAAAAACTTTAGAATTTAAAACGAAGGTTGCAAAATAACCTGAAGATCAAAACGCGCAACGCAGCAGTTTTGAAAATTCAGAATTCACATTCTATAAAGAAGATACCTAAGCAAAAAAATACATATATAATTTTGACTCACACCTAGTACAACATAGAAAAGGTTATGTATCTACCTGTGTGAGTAAAAGGAGAAAAGATAAAAAAATAAAATAAAACTACTGAATGTAGAAGGTGTCGAGAATACTGAGCCTTGGCTTTATCAAGGACCAGCAAAAACTCTGCATTTTCTCACTTCCACAAAGACCTAGTTGGAAATGGGGTAACAGATGAAGAGCATGGGTCGGGCCAGGAAGGTTAATGGATGCAAGCGAAATTTTTAACTAGTGCTAGGTCATGCAACTCTACGGAGGACATGACATATATATATATTTTAAACTATTTTAGGTGGGAATGTTACTTGCATCTATGGCCTTGCAGAAACCCATTTCCAACTAGGTCTTTGTGGAAGTGAGAAAATGCAGAGTTTTTGCTGGTCCTTGATAAAGCCAAGGCTCAGTATTCTCGACACCTTCTACATTCAGTTGTTTTATTTTATTTTTTTATCTTTTCTCCTTTTACTCACACAGGTAGATACATAACCTTTTCTATGTTGTACTAGGTGTGAGTCAAAATTATAAATGTATTTTTTTGCTTAGGTATCTTCTTTATAGAATATATATATATATATATATATATATATATATATATATATGGGATGTAAGGTCAGGTGATGCGTAACATCACAGCCTCTCCTTGACAAATGTCAACCCCGCCTTCTCGTGGTGCATCCTGTTCCCACTAAAGGGGCTCTGACGACCGCCAATAGCGGTATAACTATACCATCGGGATTAGAGGAAATTCTATCCCACACTCACCAACCCGCTTGGCCAGCGTGGTGAGTTATGGCCAAACCCCTCCAAAATGATTCCACAACTTAAATCTTGGTCCTCAGTCTCCGGCAGCTGGAATGTACCTGGCCAAGGCAGCGGCCAGTGCGACATGAAGGCAGAGGGTGCTAAGAATCCCCGGAGGAACGGTCTAGGCTGCCATCTGATGCTGACCTTGGCTACGTACAATGGACGCTCCCTATCTTCTGATTCAAGGCTTCTTGAATTGGAAGAGGAACTACAAAGGATCAAGTGGGACATCGTGGGGCTAAGTGAGGTAAGGAGAAAAGGAGAAGATCTCATCGAACTGAAAAGTGGACATCTCTTCTACTATCGTGGGACAGATACTGGCAGAACTAGTGGTGTTGGATTTATAATAAACAAGAAACTGAAGGATAAAGTTGTAGAAGTTCAAAGTTCCTCTGACAGAGCTGCACGACTTGTTATCCAACTTTCGAAAAGATACCAGGCTCAGATTATTCAAACTTATGCACCCACCACAAGTCATCCTGAAGAAGAAATTGAAGAATTTTATGAGGAAATTTGTCATCTAAATAATAAAGGTAAGCAGCATTTGAAAATAATTATGGGAGATTTCAATGCAAAAATAGGGCAACGGCAACAGAATGAAACTTCAGTAGGTAAATTCGGTCACGGCAACAGAAACCAGCGTGGAAATACTCTCGTTGAGTTTGCAGAGGCAGAAGGGTTTTTCATCTTGAACTCCTTCTTCAAGAAAAAGCCACACAGGAAATGGACTTGGAGACATCCAAATGGGACGACAAGTGAAATTGATTTTATTATGTGTAACAAAAAATTCGTCATAGAAGACTGCAGTGTGCTAAACAAGTTCAACACAGGTAGTGACCATAGATTGGTGAGATGTAAGATGCACCTCAACACTAAACTTGAACGTGGCAAGCTCATAAGACAAACAAAATCTATTGACATAACCAACCTTAAAAAACACCATAATGCCTTCAAGTTGGAACTGAAGAACAGGTTCTCTGCTTTAGAAGGCCTAACATCAGAAGAAGTGGACATCTCTGAAGTTAACAGAAAGTAACCAAAGCTCTTATGGAAACAGCAACAAAATTAGCTGGGTCTAAGAACAAATTGCATGTGAACAAATTATCAGGAAAAACGAGAATGTTGATGCAAAAAAGAAGAGAGATGAGGACAACTAAAGAAGATGTGACTTCCAAAGTGGAGTATATAGAGCTATGCAAGACAGTAAGAAAAAGTATCACTGAAGACGTAAGAAAATTCAACTGTGAACTAGTGAGGAAAGCAATTGAAAACAACCAAAGCCTAAAGATAGCAAAGGGACATCTCAGTAAGGGAAGAAAACAGATTATGGCACTGAGAAAAGAAGATGGTTCTGTAACAAGAAATAGAGGCGAAATTTTGACAAGAGTGAAAGATTTCTACTCCAAATTATATGAAAGGGATGATACATGCACTCCAGACATCATGAAAGATACCAATACCAGAGTTCCTCCAGTCCTTCCAGCAGAAGTTGCACATGCAATCAAGAACATGAAGCGGGGGAAAGCTCCAGGAGAAGATGGAATTACTGTAGACATCATACAAGAAGCAAGTGGAGAAATCGAAACAGTACTCGCCCAAATTTTCACTCGATGCCTTAATGAAGGAAAGATTCCTGAGGATTGGAACACCGCTACAATGATCCTGCTACATAAGAAAGGTGACATTGAGGATCTCGGAAACTACAGACCTATCAGCCTCCTATCAGTAGTTTATAAAATCTTCACTAAAGTTCTTTCACACCGCTTGAAGGTAACACTGGACATGGCTCAACCGAGAGAACAAGCTGGATTCAGGAGTGGCTACAGCACAATAGATCATATCCACGTGCTGAGAGAACTAATTGAAAGAGCGAGGGAATATGAACTTCCATTGTGCATGGCTTTTATCGATTATGAAAAAGCCTTTGATTCGGTGAAACCATCAGCAGTTACACTGGCTCTGAAAACCTGCGGTATTGAAGATGCGTACATTAATATTATTAATAACATCTATGAAAATGCAAGTGCAAAGATTCGGCTGTTTGAAAATACAACACATGTAAAAATTGGAAAGGGAGTGAGACAAGGTGACACCATATCTCCGAAGCTCTTTAATGCCACATTGGAGGGTGTTTTTCAGTCGCTGAGCTGGGAAAACAAGGGGATAAAGATTAATGGAGATTATCTAACCCACCTTCGTTTTGCTGATGACGTAGTCATTTTTGCAACTACCCCATCAGAGCTGCAGAGTATGATCCAGGAACTTGCTGACAAGAGTAAAGAAGTGGGATTAAAAATGAACTTTCAGAAGACAAAAGTGATGTTCAATGCTTTTACAAGAAATGAAGATTTATCGATTGATGGAGAAGAGCTAGAGATAACAGACACGTACGTTTATCTTGGACAGCAGATATCAAGTGAGGGTCACATTGATGAAGAAATTAATCGGCGTACAAAACTTGCCTGGAGAGCTTTTGGAAGAAACAGCTTAATTTTCAAGAGCAATATGCCATTATGTCTTAAAAGAAAAGTGTTTGATCAATGCATCCTTCCAGTGCTTACGTACGGTGCAGAAACGTGGACCTTAACTAAAAGAGACATACAAAGGCTGCAGACAACTCAAAGCAGCATGGAGAGGTGCATACTTGGTGTAACCAGAAGAGATAAGAAGAGGAACTCGTGGATCCGAAAAATGACAAGAGTGGAAGACATCATGATCAGAGTTAAATCCCTGAAATGGCAATGGGCTGGACATACTGCCAGAAGGACAGATCATCGATGGACAGCCGAAATTTTAGATTGGATTCCAAGGGACAGGAAAAGACCCAGAAGAAGACCACATGGGAGATAGGTGGATGAAATTCGAAAGTATGCAGGGGTGACATGGAGGAGACTGGCACAAGACAGACCGTTGTGGAGGAAACTTGGGGAGACCTTCGTCCAGCAGTGGATTGATAATGGTTGACTGATGATGATGATGATATATATATATATATATATATATATATATATATATATATCATGGAATATAGGAGGACTGGCGCTGATATTAACCAACTGAATGGATAGCAGATAAATGTTTATGTGCACCAAATGACACATGACATGTTTGATGTCAAGTTTCACTTAACCAAAACCCATTATTTAAGTAAATTAGTGCATTAGTACAGTTAAAACGATGCAGACGCTTGAGCCATGCCCTACTTCTATAATTTCTTTTCTAGCTGTCCGTGGCATTTCGGAATATCTAGCACATCAATGTGTACCAACATTGATCAGAAAAGGTTGACAACTCATTCGGAACACATCGAGAAAGTAATTCTGGAAAATGCGTTCGCAGTGTGTTACGACAGTGGTCCATACTTTTTCCGCGAAGTGTTCCGAATGTGTTATGCAAAAATGTTGTCTTCTATCATAAAGCATTTTGTGAAGGAGAGAGCAATGTTAACACACGCGGAGAGCGTCGATAACCCATACACATTCGGAACACCTTAGGAACACGTGAGGAACGCAATGATCACTCTTTTTTTGGAAATGGCTTTCACAAAATGCTACGAAAGTGTGCGATCTATTCAAAGTGATTTGTTATTTCCACCTCAAAAACTGACTGCTTCCATAGTTATCGGGTTTAACACACGAATAAATGGGAACCGCTATGTCTTGTAATTTAAATTTGCACCTCTGATGTTAATTCCACGTGACAATCTAACACAATATAATTTTCTTTGTTTGAGCGTTATGAACGTTTGTCCCATTTTGTCGCATACAGTGCACGTGTGTACCATTTTGCTTAGTTGTCATAGAAGCAAAGACCAATTTTTCACAGCTTCTGGTGTGACGCCAGCTCATCTAAATCATTCTGATATGACGTTACAGATGTATTACGTCCCATGATCAAATCTTTTGAAACAGAAAAACGCTACTTCAGGAATTTTGGATCTACTTTGTCGTTCATATAGGACATATAGACTTTTTTAGTGGCGAAGCGTCAATGGAAGCAAGGGCAGCAGTGCTTCCATTTGTTTCATGCGCTTTCTTTTGAGTGAATTAAAAATATGTAGCATTAAAGTAAAATAAACGGGCATTTTTTTTTCAGTAACTTTTATTTTTAAGAAAGCAAATTCATATTTGTATTTTTACGAAAACAAGAACAAGTGTCTCGTACGTAAGTCGTTCGTTGTAAGCAATGCAGATAATGCATCCAGCTGAACCTCAATAACACAGCATGCCCACCCGCAGACTGGCCAGCCACAGCCAGTAATGCTATGCTAAGCATAGAGGGTGGGGAAGCATTCTCCCAAACGCTTCCACGGCGCCGAAGGCAGAAACACACAAGAGAGTTTCAAGGATAAAGCCACAAACTTGGGCATGCGCTCAGTGTTGCCAGATCGGGGTTTTTTTCCTCATTTTGGGGGAATATTTAGCTGCTGGGGAAGTTTTGGGGAAATAATTTTACAGATGAAATTTGGGGGAGAATTGTCAGTAGTAGTTCGAAATAGTCGCGCTCTGGGAATAAAATTGAGAATGATTACTAGAGGCATTTTCTCAGAGTGAGCTGTTACTTGAATAAATAATAATTTGGAAAGCAATAAAAAGGTTATACCTGTAAGAGATTATTTATGAAATAGTTCCCATTAAAGTTGTCCCTGGATGAACCCTACCTCTGGCGCTGAGGCCTAATACTTAACTGTGCAAAAACGTGTTTAACACCAACACCTCCAGTGCCGCCCTGGCATCATTACCGAGGTGAAAGGGGAGGGATAAATTGCTATATGGTGGAATGTGCAAAAATAATTTAAAAGAAAAAATCATTTTGTAAATTTCAGTGCTTGACATATTTAAAAAGAATTAAAGATGGCCTATATTTTTTGTACGTGTGTTTTTCCAAACAGTTACTATAAAATCCCACGAAGATACAATAAGTTGCTGTACTTTATAGTCATAAATCAATTTGTCATAAACTTAAAAGAGAAAAATTTGGGGAATTTCCGTTTGGAAACGCCAATTTTGGGGAAACTCTGGCTATAGCTTGGGGAATTTTCATTTTTAACATCTGGTAACACTGCATGCGCTCTTTCCAAACGTTCAGTCAGACTCAGAACTCAGAGAACTCCCGTAACAATAGTTTGAAGTTGCAATTTGTCAAAAAGTTTTCCGTGTTAGTGTAATTAGTTGATTCAGTTCCATTATTAGCTTGTGGTTTGAACTTTCAGTAGCTTTATGTCGCACGTTCTTTAGCGGTGATATGTCATTATTTCAAGAATATAAAAGTAAGCGTTACTTTTGTTAGTGTAGCTACTGAATTAGGGGACTATAAAATAGAAACCCACAACACCGTCAAGCAAATAGCGTTAAAAGTAAGATTAATGAGCGAATGTGCTCTACCTCTTCTGCAAAAACCAGAAAAGGTAATGAGACTTGAGTACTACCAAAAGGTAAAAGAGATCATACACTACATTTTAGGTCCTAAAAAGTTTCAACACCCCCAAAATACCCCCTAAAGGGGCGTTGGGCGGGGAAAAGCGTAGTGGCACTTAAGTGCTAATATTAAATAGTTTTTGATAATAGTTTTTACGTACGCTGATCCCCCAGAAGCTAACCAAAATGTTTGTAAGTTTTAAATATTGGATGTAGCCATAATTCCCTAAACATTGATAAATCAACTAATAATATCCTTAAGAACCCAGCAAAAATAGTATTACTGGGCCAACAGTGGGCCATTGCTGGCAGCCAGCAATGGCCCAGCACTATGTTGCCGCTGCCGAACCGTCAATAAAATTTCCGGGCGGCCAACAGAACTGCCAGCAGTTCAGGCCAACAGCTGGCCAACAGTTGGCACCCCATCAGTTGTCATATGCCACAACAGAGCCATCAGTGGTCCATCACAGGCAGTAGCTGCCACAAGTGGCCCTTCAATGGCCCTGCAAGTACTTTCCAGAAATGATGGCTAGCCTAATGTGGTCCGCTAGTGGGCCGTTAGTGGCAGACAGCAACCACGTGACGTAACTGGTGGCTTGCCGAATCTTGTCCGCCAATTTCCCAGTAGTAGCAATAATAATAAAAAAAAAAAGCAAGGATAACCGCAGTTTCCTAAAGCTACAATTTACTTTTTTCTACCCTTACGAATTAACACACTGCGCTTGGGAAGTTTTCTCGACAGACCGGAAAAACGACGTTTGCATTTGACTAGCTTCGATCCTGGGCCGTTTACGTGGAAGCCGCGCTCGCTACTGACCGGACTAATTTACGACGCTCGGGTATGTGCTGGAAGCTATCTTTTGGTATGCATATTGTAATCGAATGCTTCCCTCTTTCATTTTATAATATTGCGAGGTATTTTTCATAAAAGTCAGTTTCATATAATTGATAAATTAATGTTTTCAACGTAACGATAGTTTTTTTCTTTTTTTTTACCTTAAGGGGACTTCACTCATTTTCAAGGCGTGTACATACTTAGAGTCGCTTTCCAAAGTTTTGTACTGTCCTTGCCGTCTTGAAAAAGATTGTTGGAATAAATATATATTTACCCGGGTTCATGTCACATTCTGTCACATTTTTAACGTTGTGTCTTTCCTTTCCGTTGTCTGAAGCTACATTTGTTTTAAAGAGTAAAAGATATTTTATTTTACTTCTCGTTATTTTTAGAAGCGAATTCCTCCCAGTCTTGTGTATTCAACCCACTGATGAGTACACCACATACCGTTGCTTTTTTTTTCTTTCAAATAATTAATAAATTTTGTACGCGTATAATTCTTTTTTTTCCAACAAACGCTATTTTAATGGTTTTCCAGGATATGTGTTTCAAGCGGTTTCAAATTTTTTCTTGTTATTTGTCCACTCCATTCCATGAATTGTTATTCATGGGAATGGAGTGGGTGTATTTCATGGCTGTAATCTAGTATTTCACGGCTTATTAATCTGATATCTTCGTCGACGTAAAATTTCATTAGGAAATTAATTCGCCTCTCCACATATGGATTTTTTTCTTAACATCAACTAAAATAACACGATGGCGATAGCGTCGTCTTCAACTAACTGGTACCATGAGAGACACAGCAAGTGTTGCTTCTGCGCATACGCAGTCCCGATGCTTCCACCTGCTGTTGGGGGTTGCATTGGTTGCCAGCAACGGGCCACTAGTGGCACTTGCTTGGAGGCCCACAATTCACGGCGATGCTGCAGGGCCATCAATGGCTCGCCAACTGATAGCGCTGCCACCAACGGACCACTACCGGGCCGTGAGCGGCAGATTTCAGCCAGCAGTGACCCATCACTGCTAGCTGGTGGCCAGCAGTTTCCCAGCACTTGTGTTTTTGCTGGGAACAGTATCTCCACGATTAATGTAATAAAGAAGAGAGAATTCATTAATATTAAAAGCAAATTGCCAGCTTCATGCCTCGCACATCGTTAACAGCTATCACATGGTCTGCCTTTGTCAGTCTTAAGATGGCTGTAGGACGTCAGAGACGAGGTGTACGATAGACAGATGATTCAACTCCGCATGACTGTCGTGCTGGAAAAAAGGTCCTTTAATGTAATGGCAACTAAAGGGCTCGAATCGTCATGTGAGTAAACAAATCGAAGAAGATACTTGTTACAGGAAGTTAGAACAAGGTAAGTAACTGAAATCTTTGCCTTTTCTATTGTATTTTTTGACCTACTTTGAAATCAGTGTAAACTGCCTTATTTCTCTTTTCGGTTATTGTTTTTTTACTGAATCGTTCAGTTTTTCGGAGTTTTTTTTATTGGAGGTTTAACGACCACCGTGAGCAACACAGTGGGCTATAAGCAGTCGTCTGTCCCTAATTTAGGGCCACTGGTTCCAGGGAAGGGAGAGAGCCAGGGCTGTAAGACAAACACAACATCCATGCCTCACGGGATTCGAATCCGGACCCATCTCGGACGAATGATCAGGAGCCTTTGGAGTTTTCGATTGCCGTGACATGTGATGAAAATGTTTCGTTCCCAGTTGCCGTTCTGGTTATGCTAGCTGCGAAGAAAATGCTTCTTTATTTAAAGCACTAGAAAATGAAAAAATGCTTGCTTAATGGCAGAAAGCAATCCTTCGAGCTAATCGGAAACTCAGCACTAACAATTTAGTTTGTGCGAATCATTTCCTCTCCCATGATATAATTAGACACAGGACTGAAACATTTAATGGCCAAGTTTTACTTGATGTGCCTGTCCATATCAGAAATAACTCCACTGCAATTCATGTAATATTTCCTGAATGTCCAACCTATCTTTCAAAGAAGGCAGCAAAGTCATTACTTGGTAAATGTGTAGTTTAGCGTTTTAAATTAATTCGTCGGATTTTGAAAAAGTGAGACATAAATAGGATTTCGAAAAAGTGAGACATAAATAGGATTTCGAAAAGTGAGACATCAATAGGATTTCGAAAAAGTGAGACATAAATAGGATTTCTAAAAAGTGAGACATAAATAGCATTTCGAAAAAGTGAGACATAAATAGGATTCCAAAAAAGTGAGACGTACAGATTTTAAAGTATGCAATTTTATGGCAAATGGTGAAAAAATTTAATCATTATGGTGCATTTTAAAGATTTTTACCGTAATATTTGCGTGCAAGTACGAAGCTGTGAATAGAAGCTACGGCAGGCCTAACACAACGCTGCGACGATGACTTTGCTCCGCTGAAACGAAGGTCTCGTTCCGGTCGCCATTGTGCTTAAGGAAGAGTACAGGAGGAAAGAGGAACGTTTTTGCCCGGAAAGCGATTCAATTTGTAGTGCTACCTGACAGAAAAATGGTTCTTCATTTCTGTCGAAGTTTTTCAAAACACATGATGAAAATTGCTTCGTTCTGACGCATATATATATATATGATTCCCTGGTACGAAATAGAAAGTATACAAACGCCTTCCTTTCTTCTGCAAAAGCGTTAAAGTAGAGGTTGTGTTCTCTTCAACGGAAGGTACATAGCATCGGAAAATCAAAGTTTTGTTCCTCCTGTTCAAAGCTTTGTTCGCAATTCATTGAAATTGAATTACACACACACACACACAAAACTCTCAAAGAACTGAGTTCATAAATTGCGCATCAAAGAATCATACGCGAAAAAAAAACAAAACAAGATATTCTCAGATTCTGATGTTAAAATGTGAGACAGAAATGATGATCTATTTTCTGTAGTGCAGCACTACAAATTGGATCGCTTTCCTGGCAAGGACTTTCCCCTTTTGTACTCTTCCCCCAGCAGAATGTCGACCGGAACGAGGCATTCGTTTCAGCGGAGCAAAGCCTGATACCGCCGCGGCGCGCGTTAGGCCTGCCGCAGCTTCTGTTCATAGCGTCGTACTGGAACGTAAATATTACGGTAAAAATCTTTAAAATACACCATAATGATGAAATGTTTTCACCATTCACCATGAAATTGCATACTTAAAAATCTGTACGTCACACTTTCTCGAAATCCTTCAACATTTCCGACGAAATAATTTAGGACGCTAAACTATGCATTTACCCATTGCTTATACAACTTATAATTGCACAAAAAGCAGAGGGCTTTTGAATGCTGCTAAGGAGCTTTCAAAAAATGACGCACTTAAATTTAAGAACCTCTCATTGGTATGAGTATTTCATGTATTATGCGCAATGGTATTTTGCGAGTTATTTAGAAGTAAACAGCTACTGTTGCTACATTCTCAACACAAAACATCACCTTTAAATGCATGCAGGGAGAGCTAGAAGCATATCTGCTATATAAATACACAATAACTACACTGCTGGTCACCCAAAATGCAACACCAAGAAGGAAGCATCCGATTGGCCTAAAATTCGCGGCATGCGTCGCTCGCAAGAGGACATGCAAGCAATTAGCATTGCAGAGCATATGCAAATCATGTACGCCCGGCACGCTACCTAGAAGCACTATAAGAAGGGTGCACAGAAGGCGGGGTGTAAGTAGTGGAAGTGTGTTGCGCTGCCGGACCTGTGTGTGGGAAGCTTCCTGATGCCTCGTCGCAGAATACGGCAGTAATTACAGCACGTTTCGGAGTTCGACAGAGGACGAATAGTGGCTTATCGCGACAGCGGTTTATCGTACCGAGACATCGGCGCCCGCGTGGGACGACATCCAGCCACAGTGAGGCGAGTATGGATTCGGCGGGTGCAGGAGGGACGGACGGACCGACGTGAGTGATTGCCGCCGCCGCGGCACACCACAGGACGAGAGGACCGGCATATTGTGCGGCGGGCATTGACGGCTCACACCGTCACATCACGAACGTTAATGCAGGAATTAGGGTGTGTTGCGAAACAACCTGTGTCAGCACGTACCGTTCGACGTCGTCTGCAGGACCGGGGACTTGTCGCAAGGCGACTATTGCTCCGATTACCATTGACGTTACACCACCGGCAAGTGCGGCGGCAGTGGGCCGTTCAAAGCCACACCTGGTCTACGCAATTGCACGACATTGTCTTCTCCGATGAATCCCGCTTCTGCCTGCAACACCACGATGGTCGGATCCGCCTCTGGTGGCACCGCGGCTAGAGACTGCATGGCGCCTGCATTATGCATCGCCATAAAGGTCCGTAACCTGGCGTTATGGTTTGGGGCGCAATTGGATATAACACCCGCGCCCCTCTGGTACGCATCGCCGGTACACTCAACAGAGACCGCACCATCTCCGACGTTTTGGAGCCTGTAGTCCTCCCTTACCTACAGGACCTGCCAGCTACCACGTTTCAACAGGACAATGCGCGCCCGCACGTGGCACGCATCGTGCAACAATACTTCACGGCCCACCAGGTGTCACTGCTGCTGTGGCCCGCCTGTTCTCCCCATATGTCGCCCATCGAACACGTCTGGTCGCTGATCGGCAACCGAGTGGCCAGGCAAGTACCACCGGCGGCTACGCCTGATGAACTGTGGCAACGTGTGGAATCATCCTGGACCGACATTCCCCAAGACCACTTCCAAAACCTCTTTCGTTCGATGCCGCGGCGCATAGCTGCCGTTATTGCCAGCCATGGGAGCCACACGAACTATTGATGCCTGCGTATTCCGCAAGTCGCACGGGCCTGGAAGCTCAATCGTTTCATCTTTGTATCTGTTGTTATGTGTCCAGTAAATATGGCTTTGTTATCTCGTGTCCTTCTTGGTGTTGCATTTTGGTTGGCCAGCAGTGTACATTAAAGCAAAAAGGTAATATAAATTTACGTGTCCTATGAAAAAAAGGTTAAAATAAGATATTAAAAATGTTACGCGATCATATTTATGACGCTGCCAGTCCCCAACCAGGGCAGGGGCCCGGGCTTCCAGGGGGCCCGCGGTTCAGAAAGGCAGGTCAAGTGACAATTTAAATAATGAACAAAAAATGTGGATAAAACTGAAAAACTTTTAACTAAATTTTCAACTGTACAAATCCATGAAGATTGAACACTGAAAACAGCTAGTAGCCAAGTGCAGTTTTCTTAGGGATTATTACCCCTCCTACCTGTGAGAACGTTTAAACAATGCAGAAATGGCAAAACCCTGGAGGACATCAGCAGATCGCAATTCACGTAGTGCAGGGCCGTAGCTAGAGGGGGCTCAGCCCTTTGCACGGTAAGCAAGCCCTCCTGGAAAATGTATGTTGCTGAAAATTCTCTGATCCGTAGTTTATGAAAACGACCTTTGAATTTCATTATATAAATACTTTGTTCATTCGCGATTGCACGTTTATTTTTAAAGAAAGCAAAATTTGAATGCCACAGGAGGCCGAATGGTGGAATCAGAAGGAACAGTTTTGCCAATAATTCTCTACCACACGGACACAGGACTTGTTGGTGTCAAGGCCAGAGAAGAGAGAAATTTGTTGTTCATTTAAAGTTTAACGACCACCGTGAGCAACTCAATGGGCTATTAGCAGTCACCCGTCCCTAATTTGGGGTCACTGGTTCCAGGGAAGGGAGAGAGCGAGTGCCGTAAGACAAACACAACATCCATGCCTCACCGGGATTGAAACCCGGACCCCTTTCGGACGAATGATTTTTTTTTTTTTTTTTTGATTGGAGGTTTAACGACCACCGTGAGCAACTCAATGGGCTATAAGCAGTCGCCCGTCCCTAATTTAGGATCACTGGCTCCAGGGAAGGGAGAGAGCCAGTGCCGTAAGACAAACACAACATCCATGCCTGACCGGGATTCGAACCCGGACCCATTACGGACGAATGATCAGAGGCCAACGCCTTAGACCACTGCGCCACCGGGGCGGCGGACGAATGATAAGAGGCCATTGCTTAGATCAATGCGACACCGGGGAGTCGAAAAGAGAAATGCCTTTAGTTTAAAAAAAATGGAAGAACATTATAAAAGCAAAGAAGCGAAATTGGAGTCGTAATCACCCTGAATAATAAAACACTGTTCGTCAGTGGGTAAGAGGTCGCGAAATGCTAAGCAGCTATTAAAAAATTTCCTGGTAGTTAATTATTTTCAAAGATACGTCGTGAGGAGGTTTCTGCTAAATGTATACCTATGGAAGTTTCTGCTAAATGTATACCTATGGAGGTTTCAGCTAAATGTATGCCTATGGAGGTTTCTGCTAAATGTATACCTATGGAGGTTTCTGCTAAATGTATACCCATGGAAGTTTCTGCTAAATGTATACCTATGGAGGTTTCAGCTAAATGTCTGCCTATGGAGGTTTCTGCTAAATGTATCCCAATGGAGGTTTCTGCTAAATGTATACCTATGGCTTTGGAATATAGTACTATAGAGGGAAATCTTTGTGCGAGTGTGAGAGTAGTACATGTTTTTCGAGCGAGAGTATAGTCCATCGTAAGTCCATCTTTTTCTTTGCTATATTTTATTAACAAGTACAGTTATTCAGAAGGCATGCAAAAGGAATCAATAGAAACTGTAAGTGATTTACATAACCAAAACTAAAGTTACATTGCCCCAAGTAAACTAGGACAAGAATCAAAACTAAGCAGTATGTAGAATTGTCATGGGCATTTTTGCATATTTTCCAGATTTGTGCACGTTTTTCGGAGGTCATTTTGGTGTGGATGTTTTTTCTGTGGACATTTTTAATGATTCTTCAAAAGTTTTGCAAGGAGCAGGTAAATGCCTATTCATTTTTAATTTCCATCCATATTCTCTTTAAATTCTGTATCTTGTGAAGTTGTGAGCAACTGAAATCTCTCTTGTGCAAAAATAAAACTAAGTGGAAATTTCTTTGTGCAGGAGAGAGAAAGGGCATGGTTAGTGCTTATTGTACAACAGATTTCTTTTTCTGTATAAATAGGTGTTTTTATTAATTTTAAACTTTTTCTTTGCTTTTTTTGCAAAGAACGGTTTTTCTAAACTGATCTTCTACCAATAAGCATTAATTTTATATTTTTTTTGTTTTGTAGCCCCTTCAAACCGTGTGCCGATGCTGAGACTTGGAGCTTAAGAGGGAATTAGCCAACACCATGCATTCTTATCGATTAAATTCAGCTTATTGCATATTAATCAGGCGCAAAGCCCGTAAAATTATAAAACTTCGTTTCTGGGACAGAAATTTTAGGAGGAAAGTATGTGCAAAACTCAAAAAAGCATTCGTCATCCAATGGTTTTTCCAGATTTTTTGTTTGCGTGATTATAATTGTGCAAAAAATATCTTAATGCTTTTATTTACTTTTTATGCTGTTCATAAACCACAGTAGAGTGGAAACCATCGTTATAAATTTTTCCATTTGTTTTGATTGCAAAAACTAATTTTGTTTTCGCAGAAAGGGCATATTGACATTCAAGAGGGAAGGGAGGGGGGGGGGCGCTTACTTGCTTTTTCCAGGGGTCCGTAAATTGATGGTTGGCCACTGGACGTTGGTACCTTTCTGAAACTGTATATTAAACTACATCTGTAACACTGTTTTTATATAACGGAAGCCTCCCTTGGCATATACACTGCTTGCCACCCAAAATGCAACACCAAGAAGGAAGCATCCGATTGGCCTGAAATTCACAACATGCGTCGCCCGTGAGAGGAGATGCAAACGATTAGCATTGCAGGGCATATGCAAATCATGTGCGCCCGGCACGCCACTATAGCACTATAGGAAGGGTGCACAAAAGGCGGGGTGTAAGTAGTGGAATTGTGTTGTGCTGCTGGACCTGTGCGTGAGAAGCTTCCTGATGCCTCGTCGCAGAATACGGCAGTCATTCCAGCATGTTTCGGAGTTCGACAGAGGACGAATAGTGGCTTATCGTGACAGCGGTTTATCGTACCGAGACATCGGCGCCCGTGTAGGACGACATCCTGGCACAGTGAGGAGAGTATGGATTCGGTGTGTGCAGGAGGGACTGACGGACCGACGTGAGCGGCAGACCACCGAACGAGAGGATCGGCATGTTGTGCTGCGGGCATTTACGGCTCGCACCGCCACATCAGGAACGTTAGCGCAGGGTTAGCACGTACCGTTCGACGTCGTCTGCAGGAGCGGGAACTTATCGCACGGTTCCCATTGCTCCGATTACCATTGACGTTAGACCACCGGCGAGTGCGGCGGCAGTGGGCCATTGAACGCCGCACCTGGACTACGGAATCGCACGACGTTTCTGCCTCCAACACCACGATGGTCGGATACACATGTGGCGGCACCGCGGCGAGAGACTGTATGACGCCTGCATTATGCATCGCTATACCGGTCCGTCACCTGGCTTTATGGTGTGGGGCGCAATTGGATATAACACCCGCGCCCTTCTGGTATGCATCGCCTGTACACTCAACAGCCACCACTACATCTCCGACGTTATGGAGCCTGTAGTCCTCCCTTACCTGCAGGACCTGCCAGCGGCCACGTTTCAACAGGACAATGCGCGCCCTCACGTGGCACGCATCGTGCAAAAATTCTTCACGGCCCACCAGGTGTCACTTCTGCAGTGGCCCGCCTGTTCTCCCGATATGTCGCCCATCGAACAGGTCTGGTCGCTGATCGGCAACCGAGTGGCCCGGCAAGCACCACCCGCGGCTACGCCTGATGCACTGTGGCAACGTGTTGAAGCAGCTTGGACCGATATACCCCAAGCCCACATCCAAAGCCTCTTTCGTTCGACGCCGCGGCGTGGAGCGGCCGTTATTGCCAGCCATGGGGGCCGCACGAACTATTGATGTCTGCGTGTTCCGCAAGTCGCACGGGCCTGTAGGCTCAATCGTTTCATCTTTGTATCTGTTGTTATGTGTCCAGTAAATCTGGCTTTGCTATCTCGTGTCCTTCTTGGTGTTGCATTTTGGGTGGCCAGCAGTGTATATATATATATATGTATATAAAACACGAACGTATTGTCAATTCATAAACAAAATTTTCTTCATCGCTAAGATCCACTGCTGTTGTTTAAAGGTGTGTGATTTCTATATGGAATTTTGTCTTAAAAATACGTCCTCTTTTTTAATTTTTATGTTGGCCTGTAGGCTTACTTGATGTGTAAGGACTAATAATTTTTGAGTAGTACAATACGGCTATTTTCACGCTTAAAAAATACATTGCAGCAGCAAACATATACATCATCGTGAAACATACAGCAGTTTACTCACCTCCTGGAATACGTCGTCGAAGTTGCGACGTCACAGAATGGCGACTGTCGATAGTCCTGCAAAATTGAATTTTTAAGGTGCAACTGAACATTTCAGATATGGTTTTATGTTTTGCAGCGTACTGTAATCTCCAGACTGTCAAACACCATGGTTCATTTTATAGATTTCTGAGAAAGAAACGGAAACATGCCCCATGGACTAAAATGTTAAGTTAATTAAGTAATTGTGGACTGAGTGGTATCCTTGCAAAGAAGCATTTTTTTTTGTAGTATGTAAAATATGAATTTGGATCCCACGCTTTTTTTTTGTAGAACATTCGGTTTTGCCCCGAGGCTGTTATATTAAATTTCGTACATATTTACGGGTAAAACTCATGCGAAGTTTTTATAACCTGCGACGCCTTTGGGAGATTTTACCAACGAGATAGAAATACATAGAGTGCTTCTGTGATTGGTTCTCTGCTGTGGCAGCTGAAGCCAACGAGGGGAGAGCCCGCCATCTTTGATGAGGTACAAATTCTGCGTGTGTCAAGGAGTCACCTCGGTTCTTTCAGCTGCTCGGCGATCGTGTTATGATTTGTGAATATTCACAATTATCAGCACATTTTGGATAATTATTTCAACAATAAAATGCCATTTACTCCACTTTTAGAAGGTTAGCCCTACATTTCACAAGTAAGCATTTTTAAATAAGGTTGAGCTGTAAATGCTCAGTTAATCAAACGCAGAAAATAGGACATCTAATCCGTGTAGCTGGTGATTAAACCAGCAGATGAACCATTTCAATATCTGTGTTATCTTAAGACTTTTTATTCCTTATATTTTGTAAACAGTCGTACTCAATGTGAACACTGAATCATGTTTATGGGAAGATGAGGTTAATTGTGAGTTACCAACTTTGAGGCTTTTTGGGATTAATTTTTACTTATGCTAGTGTTTTTTTTTTTTTTACATATACTTGAAGATGTTTTGCAAATGGCATTTGTATATATATTCTAGAATCTGTACAGTGTACTTGCAACTTGTCTGACAAGACAACAAATATTTCAAAATCTTAGGAAGCAGCAATTTCTTTTTATGTGATAAAGATCATGTACCCATGGCTAATGCCCATTAGATAGCAAATACTGGTAAAGCAATCAATTTATGGTTACTTAAATTGCAGAAGTAATATTTGTGATTGGTAATATAAATTTATTGCTTGCTGACACCTGTCAGGAAACAATCTAGTATTTTATCTGAAAGCACAGGGTCACCCAGCTTGTGTTCTAGGCATTTGTCTCTGATTAGTGATTAATCTGTAGTATTACTGCAACAAAGTGAGAGTGGGGAGCTTGAAAATTTCTTGACAGAATACTCCTTATTTGTGAATGTGTTAGTACAATGTGTGTGGTTTTTGGGTAGCAAAAAAACAGGCAATATTGATTTAAAACTGAAAATAGGAAACAGGGAGTACAATGGTACCTCAAAAATGCAAATAACATAAAATATTTATGAAAACTGGCACAAATGATTATGAAATGACAATTGAAAAAAATTATGGAATAATACAAAAGAAAGGGACTAGCAACATTTTGTATTAACTACTTGCATTTGATTTTTGCGTGATAGGTGGTGTTTTTTTTTTTTTTTGAAGAATGTGACCTCTGATTCATGATGAATGTACAGTCAGTATGTCCATGTATAAATTGCCAGTTATTCCTATTGCATTAACCATATATATATGGGAGGTTAGTATTGAACAAATATCACTCACGTAAATCAATCTTTCTTTGAATTGAACAAGTTGTGCCTGTATTTCTCTAAAATACAAATCAGACGCACTTGTATTTCCAGCAAGACTGTTGAAGGAACCCACAAAATAACAACACAAAACATAAACATTTGCTCGCCAAACTTTTTGCACATCATGAATGCAAATCAGTGGTTGTTAATTTCTCACTTCATATTAATAAGAGGTTGTGCCCTTAAAATTGAAACAAAAAAAAAAACTATGTGCAGTACATCTTAACAATTGCCAAAATGTGTACAAATATCAGGTGAAAACTACAAAATTTCAGCTTTGGGACAACAAAAAACTAGGCTTCTTAAAAAAAAGTAAAATATGAAAGTGCAAATAAAAAATATTAAATACTTAATACTGAAACAAAAAAAATACAATTTTTTGTCCCATAAAAAAATTAAAGTCCATAATCTGAATTTTTTGGTCACTCAGCCCAGAGCTTGAAAAATATCTAAAATAATACATGCCCAGAGAAAATTTACCTGCCCAGATATTAAAAGCAGGATTTGTAGAAAGATTTTTCTTTTGATACCAAAAATTATAAGTCTTTTTAGGTTGAAAAAGTACATAAAACTATTTTTAGCTACTCGGTACTGGTGTTGCTAACTGTAAATAGCATTTGGAGCATCATATTGCCCCAATGTCTGTCTATACCTAGGTCACAGGGGAGTTACAGAAGTGATATATATATATCTGTAACTACAACATATATTAGGTCACCAAGTTTATTTAAACTGCACTTAAGAATAATTATTTTCAATTCTTTTTCTTACGGATAAACCTTGGAAGATAGTTAAATAATACATAGCAAATAAACAAAAAATACAGGGAAAAGGTAAGTAATGTTTATACGTAATGTTATATATATATATATGTGGAGAGAGAGAGAAAGAGAGGGTGAGCGACATCATAACCAGGTGTATATATATATATATATATATATACTGTATGTATGGCCTTAACTAAAAAAGAAAAGCAGGATGTGTAGAAAGATTTTTCTTTTGATGCCCAAAAAAGACATGCAAAGAATGCAGACAACTCAAAGAATATATATATACAGAGAGAGAGAGAGAGTGAAACCACTGAAATGGCAATGGGCTGGACATGTTGCCAGAAAAACAGACCACCGATGGACGACTGAAATTTTGAACTGGATTTCGAGGGACAGAAGACTCATGGGAGATGGGTGGATGGAATTCGAAACCATGCCGGAGTAATATCGAGGAGACAGGCTCAAGACACACAATTGTGGAAGAAACTTGGGGAGACCTTCATTCAGCAGTGGATTGATAATGGTATATATATCATCATCATTGACACCTATTATCCTTACAATATATGTATACTGTATATAATCAAAATATATATATCATTATCATCATTGTCAACCATTATCAATCCACTACTGGATGAGGGTCTCCACAAGTTTCTTCCGCAACTGTATGTCTTGAGCCTATCTCCTCCATGTTACTCCGACATGCTTTCGAATTTCAGCCACCCATCGCCCATGGGGTCTTCTGGGTTTTTTTCGGTAACACTTAAGCTATGATTTAACTTTGGGGCTCCAGATGTCTTTCCCTAAAGAGTGGTTTGGGGTTCCTGAGTTGTTTTATTCTATGTCATTTTTGTCTAGAACCATGAAAGTGGGTTACTTCTGGTTAATTCTATGTTTATTTCTACTATGTCTAATTCCTGCAGCAAGGTGCAGTGTTGATGTGGTCTAATTACTACATGAGTGTGCTTTACTTCTTTTTACTGATATATGTATAACATCAACCATTATCAATCCACTGCTGGATGAAGGCCTCCCCAAGTTTCTTCCACAGTTGTCTGTCTTGAGCCTGTCTCCTCCGTGTCACTCCTGCATGATTTCGAATTTCATCCATTCATCTCTCATGGGGTCATCTTCTGGGTCTTATATATACATAGAGAGAGAGAGAGAATAATATTGTGTGAAGTATTTAGTGTATGTGCTGGAAGACACCTTTATTATGGTCAAGTTACCACAATTGCCTTGCCTACCCACGAATAAGGCTTACAGATCTGTGTTGTCGAATGTTAAGGCTAACAAACAGATTAGAAACATGCCCAGTGCTAAGGACTTTTAATTTTTATTAAATAAAAACCAGGTAAGTAGTAGTTTTCTTCTGATTATATAAGATAGGGGCAGTTGGTAGAAGTATTTTAATATTGGTACCTCTTGGCTGTGTAAACTCATTGTTTGTTTTCCGTTTTTCTTCGAACTTTTTTTTTTTTCAGTTAAAACTCTCATAAAATATTTGGCGTCTATGTATTTGGAGTGATAAGCTGTGGGATGATTCAGCATTCTCATGGTGATGACCCACGAATATCTAAGATTTTTACCGAAATTGCGGATGACTGCAACTGTATTTTTTATTTTTTTATTTATTTATTTTTTCATTTACTCTATTACCGCTGACTTATATTTCACTGAAAATTAGTTCCAAAAAAATTGTGAAATGTCAAAAAATTACGGCATGAGATTTTATTCAACGAGAGCAAGCTGCATCCATTAAAATATCATTTTCTTTTTAAAACACTATTGCCGCCAACTAACAATGAAAAGCGTTATTTGATACGTTAAAGTTTTAGTCTCACCCCTAGGTGTTTATAACAACATTTCTGAGTTATATCCTTATTTAACATCAAACCATATATTACGAAAACTCCCTTTCTTAACACGGAACGGAAATCGTTCTGTACCTCATCAAACATGGCTGCCACTTGTTTCCGGTGGCTTCACCCATTCCCCGACGTAAGCGCTCTACGTACTTCTATCTCGTTGGATTTTACGTACCCTGTACAAAAATATAAATTTCACTAATAAATTGTAAAATTTCTTGACAGAGTTGAAGAGGATCCATAAAATGTACATTTTGCAATGTAAGCCTGTAAATGGACAGGAATTAGCAGACAATTCGTTAAATTTCCTTTACGTGCAAATGACTTGTTGCAAAGGTCACATTAATGAGATTTCTCACCTGTGTAAATCCACAAATGAGCTGCTACATGCCTTTTTTGTGTAAATGACTTGTTACATATTGTACATTGGTGAAGTTTCTTATCGCCGCCCGGTGGCGCAGTGGTCTAAGGCGCTGGCCTCTGATCATTCGTCCGTAAGGGGTCCGTAAGGGGTCCGGGTTCGAATCCCGGTCTGGCATGGATGTTGTGTTTGTCTTACGGCACTGGCTCTCTCCCTTCCCTGGAACCAGTGACCCTAAATTAGGGACGGGCGACTGCTTATAGCCCATTGAGTTGCTCACGGTGGTCGTTAAACCTCCAATCAAAAAAAAAAAAAAAACCTCCAATAAAAAAAATGTTTCTTATCAGTGTGGAAAACTATATGACGTGTATTTGATTGAAAAGCAATATGACTACAATTTTTGCAAGTTAAAATACGAGTACTGTAAGATGAAATTAATTTATTAAAACGCGTTAGAATTAAATCATTAGATATTTAAATAGTTTAAAGTTAAATCCAATCAGTGCATTGGTGAGGTTTCTCACCAGTGTGAATCAGCAGATGCTGTATACCTTTCTGTAAAAATGTCTTCTGGCATACTAATCACTGGTGAGGATTCTCGCCAATGTGAATCAACAGATGTTACTACGAAATTACAACCTGGTCGGGAATTTCATCCATCTTTACTACAAACATGAAACGGTCTAGCCTTAAATTTGTGAGCTCTTTGGGTGGTCAGTTGAAATATGATATGAAACTGAAAGAAGTAAGATCAAATAATTTATGAAACATGAGTATAAAAAGCAGACAATGCCTCTATGATATATATCTTATCTTTCATAGAAGCATGAATTTGACGTATTACCTCGCTATGCGGTTCATAATAAAATTACTCTATTTGAAAGAACTTCACAGCATTTTCACCGTGTTGAATTAGCAGTAAAAAAAATTATTGTCAGAAAACAAATGAAGGAATTGCATAATATGAGCACATTTCACCAATTACGTCGAAACGTTATGGGAACCATGGAGGTACAGCCATTTGTTTACGCCCAGCGACATCTTGTGACGTCACACTTCGAACACGTATTGATTGCCCGCATCTCCCCAGCGTCCTCTAGTGGCCGATTACAATAAGAGTCCACATTTTAGCCGAGAGTTGAATCACCTGTCTATCGTACACAGTGGTCTATTCTTTGGAGTGTCATCACAATCACATACAAGCAAAAACAAACTAAATTTTACAGTAGGTAAAAGAGTAAGCTTGTATAATTGATAAAAATCATTAAATCCATGATTTTATTTGTCTATACGCCGCAAAGCTTTTGTTGCATTGGTTTCAGTAGTTTCAAAGGAGCTTTTTGTCTGGATATGACGTCACGTGCAGCAGTAGCGGGGACTTATATCAGTGACAGTATCCTTGAAGCTCATAACCGCGAGTAGCGGGCAACCTAAGTTCATGGTATTTTAAGAATATTTGTTCGTGCTTGTCAAGTAACGCAGCATTTTAAAACACTTAATCCTATATAGACAATTCTATTGTAGTATGGGATCAAGTTTTTGCTTCCTTGTACCAGTGTAATCCAACGAGATTTCGTTTCCACAGAAAAAATAATCTGGAATGTAAGTGATGCACCACATGTCAACTTCTTACAGGTTCATACTGCTGGTTTGCAATGAAAAAATTATGTTTTTATAATCATAAACTTATAGAATATGAATTACATATGAAGAATGTGTATGCCTAACTTGAAATATTCTCTGGGGTCAAACTACAAAATTTCAACATATGACATAATTAAAGAACAGTATTTTTTAAAACAAAAAGCTTATTAAATACAATTTATATAACGAACCAACAAATTTTATCCTTTTCGAAAACATAAAAATCAAGATGACTAAAATTTGCTTGCCTTATTTTGACAAATTATCTCTGGAACACGTGATTATTGTGAAATTACCTTCTGAGTTTATTCACAGGAATGTTCGTTTTTACATCATGTGGTAAATAAATTCTGTGAAACCTGTAAGTAGTAAAGCCAATTAATTGCTGAAGGTAACATACCCTCAACTTAAACCTCCAAGCTAACTGACTTTTACAATTCATCATAAGGATAATGTTGCCTCACTTTTGACACAATTGTCTACATCCTATCCTCTGACTGTTGGTGATAGTGGGACTGATCTCAGATGAGGCATGGGTAGAGAGCTGGTCCTGTGCCCCACTTGGAACCAGTGATCCCAAATTAGGAACTCTTCCCATAGTGCTTATAGTTGCATATGGCAATTGCTGAATTCTTAGATCAAACTAAAAATTCAGTCATTTCATTTCATTTTATTTCCTCTTTCTTCAGTTCTAGACAAAATGTTCTTAAAGAAATTGAGGGATCTAAATCAACAGAAGTTTACATGCATATTTTATTTTTCTGCAAACATTATTTCCAACACTCAGCATCTTACAGGAATTCTAAAATCTCTAGAAAGCTTGCTCAGCCATTCTGAAGATATGCATTCCAAACTTGTATGTTTTTTTGTGCTATATGTTTCAATGAATGAGATACTTTAAAGCATTCCTACTGTTCATTGAGTTGACAGAAATTTTGGTTTATATGTGCAGACATCATATGATAGGTGTATAAGTTACAGAAAGTTCATCAGTATGGAATCCGCATCAAAACATTCTTTGGAGAAAGTCAATCAATTGATTATAAAAGAAGTTAAAAATGAAGCTGAGATTTCAACACATGTGGATACAAATGAAGATCTTTGGGAATGTGAAACATGCTTCCAGAAATTCAAAGCAGAATACAACTTTGCAACACATGTGCAACTTCATGCAAGTGAAAAATGTTTTCAGTGTGATGCATGTCACAAGAAATTCACACAGAAAGGTAGTCTCATAAGGCATGTAAAGGTCCATGATGGGGAACAACATAATGATTCTGATATATCTTCCAAGCAGTTCAGTGAAGACTGCAACACCTCAAGTCATAAGGGACTTCATTCAGGTGAGAAATCTTACCAGTGTATTCAATGCTCCAAACACTTCAGAGAAAAGGCTGATCTCTCAAAACATATGCTTCTTCATGCAGATGAAAAACATTACCAGTGTGATGTATGTTCTAAGAAATTCACAAAGAAAACTAGTCTCTTGGGTCACGTGAACCTTCACATAGGTGTAAAGCTTCACCAATGTGGTATATGTTTGAAAAAGTTTGTTATGAAAAGTCATCTTTCAGAGCATCTGCTGCTTCACACAGGTGAAAATCTTCACCAGTGTGATGTGTGCTCTAAACAATTTACTGTCAAAAGTCATCTTTTGCAGCACATGCTCCTTCACGCAGGTGAAAATCTTCACCAGTGTGATGTGTGCTCTAAACGATTTACTGACAAAAAGATTCTTTCACAGCATCTGCTCCTTCACACACATGAAAATCCTCATCAATGTGATGTGTGCTCAAAGCAATTTACTCGCAAAAGTAATCTTTCACAGCACATGCTCCTCCACATGGGTGAAAAGCCTCATCAATGTGTTGTATGCTCTAAACAATTTACTCAGAAAAGTAATCTTTCACAGCACATGCTCCTTCACACGGGTGAAAGGCCTCATCACTGTGATGTGTGCTCTAAACAATTTACTCAGAAAAGTAGTCTTTCACAGCACATGCTCTGTCATACGGGTGTAAAGCTTCACCAATGTGATGTGTGCTGCAAACAATTTGCTCGAAAAAGCAATCTTTCAAAGCATGTACGTGTTCACACAAGTGAAAAGCCTCACCAGTGTGAAGTGTGCTGTAAACGATTTACTGAAAGAAGGTCTCTTTTACAGCACGTGCTCCTTCACACAAGTGAAAAGCCTCACCAGTGTGATGTGTGCTCTAAACAATTTACTGTTAAAAGTCATCTTTCGCAGCACATGCTCCTTCACATAGGTGAAAAGCCTCACCAGTGTGATGTGTGCTTGAAACAATTTACTCACAAAAGTAATCTTTCACAGCACATGCTCCTTCACACAGGTGAAAAGCCTTATCAATGTGATGTATGCTCTAAACAATTTACTCAGAAAAGTAATCTTTCGCAGCACATGCTCCTTCACACAGGTGAAAAGCCTCACCAGTGCGATGTGTGCTCTAAGCGATTTACTAACAAAAGCACTCTTTTACATCATGTGCTCCTTCACACAGGTGAAAAGCCTCATCAATGTTATGTGTGTTCTAAACAATTTACTCAGAAAAGTCAACTTTCACGACACATGCTCTTTCACACACGTGAAAAGCCTCATTAATGTGATGTGTGCTTTAAACAATTTACTGAGATAAGGAATCTTTCACAGCACATGCTGTTTCACACTGGTGAAAAGCCTCACCAATGTGCTGTGTACTACGGACAATTTGCACGGAAGAACACACTTTCGCAGCATATGTTCCTTCACACAGGTTAAAAGCCTTACAAATGTGGTGGTGTGTTCCAAACAATATCCTCTTTCACACAGGTAAAATGCTTCACCAATGTAATTTATGCTTGAGACAGTTTGATCACAAATGTGATTTTTCTACGCACATGCTGATTCACATAAATAAACAACTGCAACTGTGCAATGTACAGTTTAGTCCAAATGTCTTGTTATCCCCTGCAGAACAACTTACGAAGTTGCCAATCCAGAAGGTCAGTATGACTTCCACCATTTTTATAACACAAAATAATTCGTCTCCTTGTCTTGTGCGAGATTTTACATAGACAAGCCTAATCAATACTGTGTAAATGCAAAAAAAACTGTGTCTTGCAACTGGTCTGTTGTCTGATACTTTGTCTTGGACACCCTGTCCTTAATTATACCCCACAGGGAATTGTAACAAAAGGAGAGATCTGGACTCTGTGCAGGCCATTTGAGAAGTGCAGGCAGGTAAGCAGATCTTCTCTCAATCCACCTATCATGAAACACTTCATCCAAATATTCCTGAACAGAGATAGGATAATGAGCTGGGGCAGCATCTTGTTGGATGCAGCTTTCTGCTAGAGGACCAGGTCTTTGCAGCTTGGAAACAAACCAGTCACTTAGCATAGCAAGATGGGAATGCCGATGGACCGAGCCATAAAAAAAATAGGGGCCTATCAAGTGCTTATTGGGCAGTGACGCCCAAATCATGACATGGTGGACTGTGCTCCAACTCCTCATAATAATGTGGGTTTTCTTTACTCCAAAAATAAACATTCCTAGCACCGTTACTTTGGTAGATGGTACATTCATCAGTAAAGAACACTGCCTCACATTGAGAGAGGGTCAGAAACGTCTCCAACAATCTTGAACATGCGCATGACTCCGCTTCTCCAAATCAACATCAGTAAGCTCATTATGAACACACGTCAATAGGACTTCAATTGCAGATCTGTTTTCATGTGAGTCAGCATGGTGGTCTTTGGAATTCCAAGTTCCTCCGATCATTCCCTCGGAGACTTTTTGGGAGATCTCACCACTGATGCAGCCATGGCTGCACATTTTTCTTGCCTCCATTATCATCTTCCAGTCCTCTTCTTATCCAGTTGTGGACAGCTTATGTTCAATAATGTCTGTTTTGGTGGGGTTTTTTTTGTTAAATCTTGCAGTTAAGTCACATTGTAATTCTGTTATTGTTTTAACAGGCTATCAACATTCGTATGTCATGTCCATACACTTGGTACTAATTGTTCTTCCACACTGTAGTTGCTTATGTCAGCCATCTGAGAGCAGAGACCAAATTTTTTTAGTTCTAACATACCCATGGGGAGGGGGGGGGGTAACAAAACATTCGGACCACCCTGTACATCGGTCGTCCAATAAATAACTTGCAGGTTACAATTACGTGGAAATTGTTTGTTACCCTATCAGCAATACGTGCCAACAGAACTACATGCAATTGGTTATTTTTCTATATAATCCCTGCACACACTGAGACATATTTTCCCAGCTATAAACAAGTTTAAACATTCATTCACAGTAACTTACCCATCCAAGATCATTAAACTGTCGAACTGTGGTCAGATCGTGTAATTGTTTATTGGATAAGAATTTTTTTATCGGACCAAAAAGGTGATAATCTGATGGGGCCAGGTCAGGACTGTATGGCATTTGCAACAGAACTTTCCGCTTTGTGATCCATGCTTTTGTCTGTTTTGATGTGTGGGGTCTAGCGCCATCATACAATTTAAGTCTTGCTCCAGCGCTTAAGCATCCTGGCCTCTTTCGTGTAATGGCTTCCAATAATTTTGTTAGTGTTGCAGTGCCTGTCACTGTTAATTGTTTTGTTTTTTCGGAGGGGGGGTTCACACAGGAAGCCTTCAGAACACTGAACTTCTTGTTTTGTTTACAGATGGCTGAACCTTGAATTTTTTTGAGGTTGGAGAGTGTGGATGCTCTCATGTCCTTGAGTTCTGTTTGGACTGTGGGGTGAAATAGTAAGTAAATGTGTACTTTAGCATCCTAAATTATTTCTTTGGAAAAATGTAACTGTGTGGGAAAAATGCGACATACAATTTTTTAAGCATACAAAATAATGGGGAAAGGTGCAAAAATATAGTATTTTTAGATAAAAGGAAACAATTTTTCCAAAGTACTATTAACCTGCGATTACGATGGTTTGCAGCAGTTAGTGCGGAAGGCTGAAGTGATGCTAACGCTACCACGTGAAGGTTCTGTTCGTCAAAATGGAGTATGAGTTGGTAGTGAATGTGCGGAAGAATACAACAGAAGTGGGGTGTATTTTTCGGAAGAGTGTGATGTGTCGTGTAATCGTGCGCAAGTAGAAGTAGTTCAAACCTGTTTTATCAATTTTTGATAAAGTTATGTGCGGAATGTCGTCGTTATTAGTTTCACAATGTCTCCGAATGGAAAGAAAATAAGGAATGTAAATTAATATATATGTACGACAAAAGTTTTGAGTAAGAAGTTTTGGTTCTGGTTGAATCCAAAGTTTTGGTTATGGTTTGGAAGATGTGCAGGGGTAGGTGATTTCTTCAAGCACTTCATTTGTAGTTCTGCTGTTATTCCGTACATTGTAGTTCACCCTTTTCCCCGCGTGAAACGGATATTTTTCAAAATAAACGATTTTTTTCAATTCAGATATCGTACTATTGTAGGGAGGCCTACAGCTTCTTGTATTGTGGCGGATAATGAAATTTTAAGCCAGGATGAGGGTCACATTGATGAATAAATTAATCGGCGTATAAAACTTGAATGGAGAGCTTTTGGAAGAAACAGTACAATTTTTAAGAACAGTATGCCATTATGTCTTAAAAGAAAAGTGTTTAATCAATGCATCCTGCCAGTGCTTACATATGGAGCAGAGACATGGACGTCAACTAAAAAAGACATACAAAGACTGCAGACAACTCAAAGAAACATGGAGATGCATGCTTGGTGTAATCAGGAAAGATAAGAAGAGGAACTTTTGGATAAGGAAAATGACAGGAGTGGACGACGTCATGACCAGAGTGAAATCACTGAAATGGCAATGGGCTGGACATGTTGCCAGAAGAACAGACAACCAAAATTTTAGACTGGAATCCAAGGGACAGGAAAAGACCCCATGGGAGATGGATGGATGGATGGAATTCGAAAGTATGCTGGATTGCCATGGAGGATACAGGCTCAAGAAAGAGAATTGTGGAAGAAACTTGGGGATACCTTCATCCAGCAGTGGATTGATAATGGTTGATGATGATATATTGTAGTTATATGAAACACAAATAAAATGTCCAATCAAGACTAACTGCATACATTCTCAAACAGAGTGAAGCCTAATTAAAGCCAGGTCAACAGCACCAAATACAAATAGAAACTCTAAAATGGTAAGTATAGCCAATAAAAAGTACCTAGGCCTGACACTTTTGTCTAATGCGAACGCAAGTACCAAGTCAAAGTTTCAGAATGCCTAACTCAAACCCACAAAAAAAAAAAAAAGAAAAAAAGAGCATCATCACAAACCAAGCCAAAAATTCAAACCAGGGAGAGGGTTGTCTTCATCAGGGGAACACCAACTCTTAGTGACCTTTCTGAAACGTCAATGGCAAAATTCTCAAAAAACCAGCCCTTGTGAACACAAGGGCTGGTTAGTTTTGAAACGAAATCAAGTCGCAAAGTTTTGAAACGAAATCAAAAAAATTTTGAATTCAAGTAACATTGTAAATGCCAGACAAACAAATAAATAACCCAAAATTAAAAGAAATGCAGAAAATAAGGCAAACTTTAAACCTCAATTCATCCCGTCAAACAGTCCAGCAACACCAAATCTGCTCGCTCCTCGACATTCACTCTGCAACTGAATGACTAGTACATTCTGAGTGGAAACAAATCAGCGGATAACAAAAATACCAACAGAAGATAGGAAAGCAAATAGTTCAGATGTCAAGATGATGCATGCATGTTAATAAGAAATCCTCGGCCGCAATCGACCCTTAATGCAGCACTTGGAAACAGAAGAAAATTTAACTTGCCAGGTCTTTTGTTAGCTATATTCCAAAAGTGTATGACAAAGCTTTTTGCAAAATAATTTTTTGATGAACTGCTGTTCAAAAGTTGACTCAAAATCCTGTATATAAAACCAAAAGGGTAACCATTATATACTAGTGTGTTGTATAAGAACTTGAGATTTTTTAAAAGAACAGGGGCAGTGTTACAAACTCTCATGTATCTAAGATATTCTGTGATTATGAGATTCCTATGCACAGTTTTTGAAACATTTGAATTCCAGTTAACTAAATAGTTAACCTTAAACTCATAATTTCTTTTTTGTCAAAAATGTCTATAATCAATTCACTTTCCTTGTAGTATATCAGCAAGTCCAAGTAGATGACTTTGTAATCTTCCCGTCGGCTCCAAAGACCCTGTGGATAGATATTATTTGCTGCAGTCTCAAAGTTATCATAGTTAAAAACTATGACATCATCAATATATATCTAAATATAGTTCCATTGCTATATTTATTCTGGGTAGCATACCTCTTTTCATATACGTGTAAGTATAAGTTCGCTAATGATGTCGAGAAAGAGGTGCCCATAGGAGTTCCTTTAACCTGCAGAAAAATATGCTCACCAATAGCTACATAGTTGTTAAATATGCAAAATGCTGTAACGTAATTCCATTGCTGTTTCGCGATGCATAATAGACTACCATATTCTTTAAACAAGGGGTCACACACACTGTTTAAATCCTGAAGATCTATAGATGTAAATAGGTTGGTGAATTCAAAAGTCTGCGCTTGTGGAAAAAGTAAGAGAAACAATGGGAAATATTATAATAGACTACCATATTCTTTAAACAAGGGGTCGCACACACTGTTTAAATCCTGAAGATCTATAGATGTAAATAGGTTGGTGAATTCAAAAGTCTGCGCTTGTGGAAAAAGTAAGAGAAACAATGGGAAATATTATAATAGACTACCATATTCTTTAAACAAGGGGTCGCACACACTGTTTAAATCCTGAAGATCTATAGATGTAAATAGGTTGGTGAATTCAAAAGTCTGCGCTTGTAGCTGTCCTTTTTTGACTGTATCGTCAAGAAATTGCAACACTGGGTGATTTCTTGTAATAATCCAAGTGTCCTTGATACTCTTCAAAATGATTTTAAGATATTTTTAAAAAGGTCACTTACCACTTTTCCGTAGCAGTTAACAGTTGAAGTGATAAACCTGAATTTCACAGGAACTTTATGGAATTTGGGAATTGCATGTAAAAATGGTAGTCTGACTTTGTATTTATTTATCTTGAGTCTTTTCAGTAAAGCCACAATTTTTTTACAAATAATATTTCTGTTGTGCTGAGAGAGTATGTACGTTGAACTTGCAGTTAACTCATTTAGGACAACTTGATGATACTGTTTGCATATCACCGCAAAATTGTTTTTTGCCTTGTCTAAGAAAGTTATTAAAATTTTGTTTTTAAATCTCCTGAGTTGCTTGGAAAGGTTGTAACTGCTTTCAGCCATTTCTGTAGTCCAGTATGTGACAGTGATCCAAATTTGGCGATGACTGTTAGTGTTTGTACAAACGGAGCCGCTTCTATGACAGGCCGAGTGAAAGGATTTAAGTATGCGAAGTAAATCCTAACATCAGGCCCTGATTTACGGAAGGGCACACGGGGCACGTGCCCAGGGCCCCCGATATTTTGGGGCCTCAAAAATTAAATTAAATGCGTTCTGAGTTAATGGGAATTTTATGTGCGCATATTTATTTATTTTTTCTTTTTACTTTTGCATGTTTATAAATGAGGTACTTGTATGAGGTGAGTTCGAGTTTATAATTTAATTTAAGCACATGGCCGTTAATGAGTTTCATTGGTTGAATAACCTACAAGTGGCCTGAACTGGCCTGAACTGGCCTCCACACGGCTGTAACAGCGACCGGGATGACTCGGCTGTATTTTGCAGTGAGTTTCATGGTGTAGTCCTTGATGGAATGTTGGGTATGTTTGTTTAACATATAATCAAACTCAGTTAGTTATAATAATATATTTAAACTGAAATATTTAAATGGTAAAGTATGTCTAAAAGAAAAAAAGAACATATGTACCGGCAGTGCTATAAACGGAAATCCAAACAATTGAAACTGAAGGATAACCTCCAGCATGGTAGTACTGAACGTTTTGCCATTAAAAAATTGGATATTGCACTTGGTCCCAAAAGTTCTACACATTCCTCTAATCTGACTACTGTTGAGTCTATCGACTCAAATTTTATATTTGGCAGTTTTTTGACATATTGATGTACTGATTCGATCTTGGTAGAAATTGGGAAGATGGAAGTGGGAGTTCCCATAGCACTTTTTCAATTTTTTATGTAGCTTCACACCTTTGTGTATAAAAAAGTCCATTGGAGACCACTATAGATTTTTTTTTATCTTGTTTCATTTCTCGTTCTCGTGGGATGCCTTGTCCTCATGTTCTAGACGCAAGAATCAGTACATTGTGAGACCACAATATTCACTAAAATTACGATGTCCATCCATTTTGTCATAGATATATTGTTATAGTCGAAATCTATGGGGTCGTTAACACCACAAACAACTGATGAACCAGTTGTCCCCGCACAGTGACTATTATTATTATTTTGTCGATAAAGAAAGAGCCCCCCTTCCCTCCGGAAATGTTTTGTGCCCTGGGCCTTGCATGTAATACATCGGGCCCTGCCTAACATACGATGCCGCCCCGGTGGCGCAGTGGTCTAAGGCGTTGGCCTCTGATCATTCGTCCGTAAGGGGTCCGGGTTCGAATCCCGGTCAGGCATGGATGTTGTGTTTGTCTTACGGCACTGGCTCTCTCCCTTCCCTGGAACCAGTGACCCTAAATTAGGGACGGGCGACTGCTTATAGCCGATTGAGTTGCTCACGGTGGTCGTTAAGCCTCCAATCAACAACAACAACAACCTAACATACGATGCCATCATTGTCTCATTCACCGCGAAGCCATTGTTACCAACTCTTTGCCATCTTTTCTGAAAATAGTGCGGACGAAGTAGTAAAAGTCGTGAATCTCATCAAATCGCGGCCCCTAAATTCGCGTTTTTTTCCCGTTTTGTGTCAGGAAATGTGATTAGAACACACTACACTCCTGCTACATACAGAAGTACGGTAGTAATCACGAGGAAAAATATTAACGTGAATATTCGAACTTAAAGAGGAGATGCATGCATTGTTGACTGTTGAGGGGCAAGAAAGAGTACGTGGATTTATTTGCAGAATATGAATGGGCATGTAAGTTGGCATATCTTTGTAATATTTTCGTACACTTGAATGAGCTGAACAGAAAAAAAGGTATTAACGAAAATATTCTGACTAGTATGGATAAGATTGAAGGATTTGTAAATAAGCTGAATTTGTGGATACAGAGAATTGAAAATGGGTTGTTAGAGATGTTCCCGACTGTATGGCCACTTGCTGATGGTAATAAAGTGGTGATGGACTTAATTAAAGAATATTTAGAAATCTTGCAGCAGAAGTTGAAGTATTTTGGAGAGAGTGTTGAAAATTTCAACTGGATTCGGGATCCATTCGTGCAAATTCAAAACCTCTTCCGATTAAAAGGAACTCGCAGATTTAAAAGCAGGCAGCACATTGAAATTAAAACTTCTCGAAGTGCCTTTGGACACATTTCGGTTGGCAATAAGGAGTGAATACCCGGCTGTCTCCGAGATGGCAGTTAATGTGTTATTGCCATTTTCAACTACATATTTGTGTGAACTGGGATTCTCGACGTTCACTGAAATTAAAACATCAAAGAGGGAGAGACTCAAATCCGTCGGTGAAGAAATGAGACTTGCATTCTCAACGATTCCGCCACAGATCATCCGCCTGTGTGCAGGTAAGGAGGCGCAAGTATCACACTGAAAGTATGAGTAGAATTATTTACTTTAATAGTAATAAAAAAAAAGTGCATTTTCTACAGTGAATTAAAGTTTGCAAATTCTTAATAAATGCACGAGTCGATCTCTGTTTAATAATAACATAACAGAATAATAATTATCGGTTGATTACATTACGTATTTATGTTAATAGTGTCATATCATACGTTTTTGAGGGGATTAACATTTTGGTGTGCCATGTTGAGTCATTGATGATTAATGTGTGCCGCGAGTAGAAAAAGGTTGCGGAACACTGGCTTAGACCAAGGAGGTTATATTACTGGAGACACCACTGGTTCTGCCGCCATAGGCCACAGCTAATCTGTGATGTGGCCGCCCCGGTGGCGCAGTGGTCTAAGGCGTTGGCCTCTGATCATTCGTCCGTAAGGGGTCCGGGTTCGAATCCCGGTCAGGCATGGATGTTGTGTGTTGTCTTACGGCACTGGCTCTCTCCCTTCCTTGGAACCAGTGACCCTAAATTAGGGACGGGCGACTGCTTATAGCCCATTGAGTTGCTCACGGTGGTCGTTAAACCTCCAATCAAAAAAAAAAAAAATCTGTGATGTGACGTCACAAGCAGGCAAAAATGAACTAAATTATACCGTTGATGAAAGAGTAAGCTTGTGTATCATTGATAAAGAATATTGAATTACTCATTTGATCTGTTTATACGCTTAGAAGATTTTGTTCCATTGGTTTCCAAGCAGCTTCTCTTCTGCGGCTGCGTCGTGCCTGCTCATGACGTCATTTTCAGCACAGACGGTGACTTATGGCGGCGAATGCTGCGTGGATAGGATTGGTGTCTCCAGTAATATAACCTCCTTGGCTTAGACCATGCGCCCCGGGGGTCTGGACTTGTAAATATTTTGTTTTGAAGAAACAAAAATTCCCCTGGTTTATATTTCAGGTTTTTCTCCAATGTCTGACAATAAAAACGTGAAAATTTAATATACAGTGTACGAGAAATGCTTCATTAATAATTTCATCATGACTAATGGCGATATTGTCCTGCATCATGTGAAATAAACGTCTAACCATAACTGTATTACTATATTTTTTTTTTTTTTTTTGATTGGAGGTTTAACGACCACCGTGAGCAACTCAATGGGCTATAAGCAGTCGCCCGTCCCTAATTTAAGGTCACTGGTTCCAGGGAAGGGAGAGAGCCAGTGCCGTAAGACAAACACAACATCCATGCCTGACCGGGATTCGAACCCGGACCCCTTACGGACGAATGATCAGAGGCCAACGCCTTAGACCACTGCGCCACCGGGGCGGCTACTATATTTTTGCAACCTTGATTTGTTCTTCTAAGAAATTAATTTCATCATCTTCGCCCTGTAGCTCTATTAATTCGTTGGCATACTCCAAGATGTTAATATTTGAAAAATTGGCCAACGGTCAGGGGTAATCGAATAGCTGCAACATTGAATCAACAGCCATGTTGGTTCGCAGAAATCCCCTTCTGACGTCACATTAATAAGGTCCATTCTAAGAAGGATACAATAAGAGGAGGGAGCATAACAAGCAATTGTTTTGTAAAGCAGTGAGCCGCCCCGGTGGCGCAGTGGTCTAAGGCGCTGGCCTCTGATCATTCGTCCGTAAGGGGTCCGGGTTCGAATCCCGGTCAGGCATGGATGTTGTGTGTTGTCTTACGGCACAGGCTCTCTCCCTTCCCTGGAACCAGTGACCCTAAATTAGGGACGGGCGACTACTTATAACCCATTGAGTTGCTCACGGTGGTCGTTAAACCTCCAATCAAAAAAAAAAAAAGCGGTGAAGCCGCCGCTTCTGAGCTGAAACCATCTACGGTTACCCTTCTGATTTGATGGCTTTATTGTTGAATTGCATACGTAGCTACACAGACTGGTTAGCACTTTCTTGTCTTCTTGCGAAAAGAAAAAATATCATTTACATTTATGGATATACTTTATGATATCACCACAGTTTTCTTTCCAAGCAATGCTAGCTCACGTTTACATGTTATTTCTGTGTGAGAGGGCTCATTGAATGAAAGATGAGTTTTTTTTTTTTTTTTTTGATTGGAGGTTTAACGACCACCGTGAGCAACTCAATGGGCTATAAGCAGTCGCCCGTCCCTAATTTAGGGTCACTGGTTCCAGGGAAGGGAGAGAGACAGTGCCGTAAGACAAACACAGCATCCATGCCTGACCGGGATTCGAACCCGGACCCCTTACGGACGAATGATCAGGCCAGCGCCTTAGACCACTGCGCCACCGGGGCGACGAAAGATGAGTTCCTCGGTGTATATACGTGCATGTATCTATTTTGTTTGAATAAAGGGCAGTCGCCCCAAACAGTTCGCGCTAGCCATCGATTCTCCCAGGCAGGGGCAGAGATGTTTTCTAGCCCCTGCCCAATGGCACGCACACAAGGGTCATGACGGAGAGGTGAGAAGTACCGGCCCACGGAGGCGGCAGCAGCAAGCTGCGGGTCTACGGACCGATCCTGTCTGGGTGGAGGACTGTTGGATCTTGGCAGAATTACTCGCAACGCCGTCACTTTTAATTTCGAGAGAGTTTGTTTAACCCTGTGGAGGCCGCCCCGGTAGCTCAGTGGTCTAAGCGATGGCCTCTGATCATTCATCCGAAAGGGGTCCAGGTTCGAATCCCGGTGAGGCATGGATGTTGTGTTTGTCTTACGGCACTGGCTCTCTCCCTTCCCTGGAACCAGTGACCCTAAACTAGGGACGAGGACTGCTTATAGCCCATTGAGTTGCTCATGGTGGTCGTTAAACCTCCAATAAAAAAAAACACACAAACGGCTTTTATTGTACGCTAAAAACGACTTTTGAGTTCTTCAAAATTTTAATAAAACGTTTTGAGGAATGCAGTTTTTGACCAGGCGTTACCCGATACAGGACAACTTTCTAGTTCGTAATGTAATTTAGCTATTCCATCATAAGTTTTTAAACTTGAAAATAGAATATTAGATGTACACTGGCGTGCAAAAATTAAGGACGAAACGGCTTTTCGAATGTAACGTCGTGCAGAAGGGCTCTACATCGACTCAAATCATACCATAAGATCCCCAAGATGTAAGAATATGGGACAAATGAGCGAAACCGTCTATATAAGGAATCCAAAGGATACAAAGGCACTTTATTGAAAAGGTAGCTTCGAGCACAACTGGACAGAAGACAGAAACGTCCATGTGACAGGAGGCTGCCAAGAAAAATCCAGTCTTTAGTAGGGGATATGATCACCCCTGACTGCGTTGCAGGATTTACGTCTGTCCATGCTGAGGACGAGGTTATCAAGGAGCTGTTGAGGCGTCGACGCCCATTCCTCTTGTAGCACCAACCGCAGCTGCTGAATCGTTGCTGGCTGCTGTTGACGTGCTGCCAAGCGTCTCCCGAGAAGGTCCCACACGTGTTCGATGGGATTTAGGTCCGGGGACCTTGCGGGCCAATCCATGCGTTGAATATCTTCACTCTCCAACAGCTCTGCGACAGCCACTGTACGATGAGGTGTAGCGTTGTCGTACATGAAGAGGAACTCAGGACCCACAGCACCTCTAAACAGACGCACGTGAAGCAGGGGAACATCGGTACAATAGCGGACACCAGTGACTGAACCTCTTTGAAAGATGTGGAGGTCAGTACGGCTACCAAGCATGATACCGCCCCAAACGAGAACTCCGCCACCTCCAAACCGGCCCCTTTCGATGATGTTGGAAGTGTGATTGCGTGTTCCCTGCTCTCTCCAGATGTGTATACGTCCAGAATCGCTCGTCAGACTAAATCGGCTCTCTTCCGTAAAGAGAACTCGACCCCATTGCTGATGTGTCCAGTTCTTATGTTCCTGGCACCACAGAAACCGCCGTCTCCGATGAGCAGGCGTTAATGGCACACACCGTACTGGTCGTCGTGCAAATAGATCACCTTTGTGCAGCCTCCTGGCCACGCTAAAACGCGATAACGGACGTCCAGTTGTCTGTTGCATGTGCCTTGCGATTTCCCCCGCTATCTGCCGTCTGTCTCTTCTCGCCTGTAGTACAATATACCGGTCGTCCGCCGCCGTGGTTGCACGTGGACGACCACTGCTAAACTCTGTTACTGTCGTTTGAAATGCTCTCCAAGTTCGGGAAACGATGCTGTGAGTGATCCCGAACTCCTCGGCCACACTAGTCACACTTCAACCTTCTTCCAACTTCCCAATGACGCGACCTCGGGTAAAGTCATCCAGATGACGTCTACTGGATTGCCTGTTGGCCATATCACACGGTGGCAGCAACTCGACGTCGGTCAAACCGATGTACACCGTGCAATAACTTTCACCGAATTGCTGAGCGTATACCGCCCGTGTGCTTTATACCCTTCCGAAACTCTCTCCCCTACGTGATGCTGCTTATATGCGCGTGCCCTACCGTACCGGACCCTAGTCTATCTCGTGAGTGGTCTTTTGGTCCGTTCTGCCTGCTCGTTCCGCTGTCATGCTAATTTCTCCTCTTCATCCTTAATTTTTGCACACCAGTGTATTAAGATTCACCTCTTCAGAGTGATTTCAGGCAGCTTATTATCTACATTATTGGTGCAGCTTACAGCTGTACACTCTTGCATGTCTAAGAAGTTTCTTTCGCACAAAAATAGCACAAATGAGTGGCTTTTGTTTGCAGAAACTGTGTTAATATCAAACCGGGATGAGTTATGCTTCATAGACGCGTAAAGTTTTTAACGCTAACGTTATATTTTGTTTTGAATTCGGAGTAATGTTCGTGTATTTCAATTTAAAAAAATGGAAAGGGACTTCAAAATAATTAAGAATTTTATAAATTTAGCACTTTCTCACACATTGGAAGCAAATTATGATGTGAAATTCGAAACATTTGGGCCCAAAGAAGGCGATTCGGCCAACACATAATGCATTGCAATTGCATTGGAAACCATCAACTTCCCCACACGTGGACGGTTTACGCAAAGTGGTACTGCTCCATTAACATCTCCGGATGTCTTATTCTAACCTCCTTGACTGATCCACATACTGAAATTTAAAGATATATATCGAAAAAGCAGCCACATCATCACTATTCAGTGTGATGTTATGATTTCAGTCGTCTCACCAGCATGGCGGCGAAGACATTCGCGTCAGAATCGTGACGTTTCGCTGGCTTTATTTTGATCTCACGAGGGGAACGGCGGACCCTTACTCCATTTATTTTAACCTCCTTGGCTCACCCTACGTAATTTCAGAAGAAAGTGCATGGGGGTGTTAACAAACGCCAGTTCGGTTACGCTTCCCCCTGATCTTACAACAATTCAGATTGAGTTTATAACTTAATTTTAACCAATTAACTTCATTAAAACTTTTATTTTCAATTTTCTTCAGTTTTATCATCCGCCCCCCCCCCCCTTTCTTTTTCATTTTCCGGGGCCCAGGTGCGCATTTCACAAGTGAATGTACGGAATTGCGATTAAGGCCATTTCCGCCACGCTATTGTTTCAGAACTACTTTGGAGATTGCGAGTAGGCGGGGCCTATGAGGAGAGTCACGTAACAGGAACACTGTCTTTTATTGGGGTACGTTCTGCTTGCTAAGAAATTCACTGTGAGGTTACTTATCATATGTGAGAATGTTCATATTGAATTATATCGTGGAAAGTTTTATCGTGGGAAGTTCTGCTTCCTAAGAAATTCACTGTGCGGTTACTTAACATATGTGAAAAATGATCATATTGAATAATACGGTGAAGTAATTTTGTGCATGATATCATAAGGAATATCTGCAGTTTCTGAAATGAATATAAGTCGAAATCTATCTTAATATTAAAATTGAGGACGACTTCAATATACAGGGTGATTCATAAAGAAGTATACAGTTTCAATGCTCTATAAAACAAAAACAATGTAAGATATTTTATGTTACCTGTAACAGAATTGTAGGGGAATGTTTCAAGTTTGTTTAGAGACAGTTACAGATGTTCTATGTGTGCACCCTTAGTCACACGACACACACATCGAGACGGTAATCCATTTCCACCCAAACGCGAGGTAAGATATCTGAATCAAGTGCAGTGATAGTGGCTGTGATCCGCTGTTTCAGCTCCGCTAGATCAACAGAAAGGGGAGGAGCGAATACCTTGTCCTTTACGTACCCCCAAAGGAAACAGTCACAAGATGTTAGGCCAGGACTTCTGGGTGGCCATTGGGTCAGTGGCATGTTGTAGCTCACGGCTCGTTCAATCCATCGGTGAGAAGGATGTTCATCGAGATAATCTCGCTCGTCGTCTACCCAGTGCGGTGGTGCACCATCCAATTGGGAATAAAGTTGTCACTGTCATTCTGCAACTGTGACATCAACCAAGGACTTAACAAATCCAGAAAAGAGCCTCCCGTGACAGTTTTCTCGTGAAAAAAAGAAAGGGCCGTACACTTTCTTTTTGGACACAGCACAGAACACATTTACCTTAGGGAAATCTCGCACGGGTTGCACTGTTAATCTGGGATTCTCCGTTCCCCAAAAGCGAACATTGTGCTTGTTTACCTGACCACTCACCTGAAATGTAGCTTCATCGGTGAAAACTAAGTAATCGGCAAAATCGTCATTTTCAAAACGGTGCTGCATTTCGGCACAAAATTCAAAACGCTTTGTCTTGTCAAGGTCAGTGAGATTTTGTAACACCTGCACTTTGTAGAGAATCATTTTCAGCTTCTTTCTCTAAATTCTCCAGACAGTGGGCTGTGAAATCTGCACTTCACGACTCACCCTCCGCGTTGATTTTCCCGGGCTTCGTTGAAGGGTGGTGCAAACACTATCGACGACTTCTTCCGATACACGCGGTCATCCAGGACTTTTAAGTTTGCACAAACAGCCCGCAGATTTCATTTTTTTATGCGAAGCGTACATAGACTTTCTGCTTGGAGGTTATTTTCCGAATCGTCATCGAAAATGCCATTGCACAGCAGTTACAGATTCCGTTTTCCTCAATTCAAGAACACAAAATGCCTTCTCCACTGCCATTTTGACTGACTAGTCACGTGACACGCGCGCTATCGCCTACGTCACTTCCCTCAGTAGCGGGACACAAACTTTATGCGTACATCTACCTAACGGTTCGTAGTTGTGGTCCGTGTCTTCAACTGTTACTGTTTTACAGCATCTGGAAACTGTATACCTTATGAATCAAGGTGTATATTTAACTAATTGAATACCATACTCTGTATCGACCAATAGATGGCAGCACAGCAACCTAGTACCTATCATGATTCGTGCTGTTGGGAAAGTGCGTGTATAAGGATACTAAAAAGTAACCCCCTTTTAAAGGTCCTCCTATTATCCTTAAAAGGACCTTTAAGAATGAAAAGTATATCTCCACACCGAAATATTTATTCTGACGATCAAGTTTTTTTCCTCATGAATGTGAAGAGGTCTAGCTAGAAAAAATAATGAAATAGAATGATTTTGTATTAGCAAAGAACTACCTAATGACATGAAGTAAGACCTCAAAGCACTGTTCTGTTGAACTAAGACAGTTCCGTGGGAATAAATTCTCCAGAATGTTGTTAGCCATATATTGTGGCTGATAAAACAGTAAGTGATCTGTCATATCATCATCATCATCATTGTCAACCATTATCGATCCACTGCTGGACGAAGGTCTCCCCAAGTTTCCTCCACAACGGTCTGTCTTGTGCCAGTCTCCTCCATGTCACTCCCGCGTACTTTCGAATTTCATCCACCCATCGCCCATGTGGTTTTCTTCTTGGTCTTTTCCTGTCCCTTTGAATCCAATCTAAAATTTCGGCTGTCCATCGATGGTCTGTCCTTCTGGCAGTATGCCCAGCCCATTGCCATTTCAGGGATTTAACTCTGACCATGATGTCTTCCACTCTTGTCATTTTTCGGATCCACGAGTTCCTCTTTTTATCTCTCCTGGTTACACCAAGCATGCACCTCTCCATGCTTTTTTGAGTTGTCTGCAGCCTTTGTATGTCTCTTTTAGTTAAGGTCCATGTCTCTGCACCATACGTAAGCACTGGAAGGATGCATTGACCAAACACTTTTCTTTTAAGACATAATGGCATATTGCTCTTGAAAATTATGCTGTTTCTTCCAAAAGCTCTCCAGGCAAGTTTTGTACGACGCTTAATTTCTTCATCAATGTGACCCTTACTTGATATCTGCTGTCCAAGATAAACGTACGTGTCTGTTATCTCCAGCTTTTCTCCATCAATCGATAAATCTTCATTTCTTGTAAAAGCATTGAACATCACTTTTGTCTTCTGAAAGTTCATTTTTAATCCCACTTCTTTACTCTTGTCAGCAAGTTCCTGGATAATACTCTGCAGCTGTGATGGGGTAGTTGCAAAAATGACTACGTCATCAGCAAAACGAAGGTGGGTTAGATAATCTCCATTAATCTTTATCCCTTTGTTTTCCCAGTTCAGTGATTGAAAGACATTTTCCAATGTGGCATTCAAGAGCTTCGGAGATATGGTGTCACCTTGTCTCACTCCCTTTCCAATTTTTATGTGTATTGTATTTTCAAACAGCCGAATCTTTGCACTTGCATTTTCATAGATGTTATTAATATTATTAATGTATGCATCTTCAATACCGCAGGATTTCAGAGCCATTGTAACTGCTGATGGTTTCACCGAATCAAAGGCTTTTTCATAATCGATTAAAGCCATGCACGATGGAAGTTCATATTCCTTCGCTCTTTCAATTAGTTCTCTTAGTACGTGGATATGATCTATTGTGCTGTAGCCACTCCTGAATCCAGCTTGTTCTCTCGGTTGAGCCATGTCCAGTGTTACCTTCAAGCGGCGTGAAAGAACTTTAGTGAAGATTTTATAAACCACTGATAGGAGACTGATAAGTCTGTAGTTCCTGATATCCTCAATGTCACCTTTTTATGTAGCAAGATCATTGTAGCGTTGTTCCAATCCTCAGGTAGCTTCCCTTCATTACGGCATCGAGTGAAAATTTCGGCGAGTACTGTTTCGATTTCTCCACTTGCTTCTTGTATGATGTCTACAGTAATTCCATCTTCTCCTGGAGCTTTTCCCCGCTTCATGTTCTTGATTGCATGTGTAACTTCTGCTGGGAGGACTGGAAGAACTCTGGTACTGGTACCTTTCATGATGTCTGGAGTACATGTATCATCCCTTTCATATAATTTGGAGTAGAAATCTTTTTCTTGTCAAAATTTCGCCTCTATTTCTTGTTACAGAACCATCTTCTTTTCTCAGTGCCATAATCTGTTTTCTTCCCTTACTGAGATGTCCCTTTGCTATCTTTAGGCTTTGGTTGTTTTCAATTGCTTTCCTCACTAGTTCACAGTTGAATTTTCTTACGTCTTCAGTGATACTTTTTCTTACTGTCTTGCATAGCTCTATATATTCCACTTTGGAAGTCACATCTTCTTTATTTGTCCTCATCTCTCTTCTTTTGCATCAACATTTTCGTTTTTCCTGATAATTTGTTTACATGCAACTTGTTCTTAGACCCAGCTAATTTTGTTGCTGTTTCATAAGAGCTTTGGTTACTTTTCTGTTAACTTCAGAGATGTCCACTTCTTCCGATGTTAGGCCTTCTAAAGCAGAGAACCTGTTCTTCAGGTCCAACTTGAAGGTATTATGGTGTTTTTAAGGTTGGTTATGTCAATAGATTTTGTTTGTCTTATGAGCTTGCCACGTTCAAGTTTGGTGTTGAGGTGCATCTTACATCTTACCAATCTATGGTCACTACCTGTGTTGAACTTTTTTAGCACACTGCAGTCTTCTATGACGAATTTTTTGTTACACATAATAAAATCAATTTCACTCGTCGTCCCATTTGGATGTCTCCATGTCCATTTCCTGTGTGGCTTTCTTGAAGAAGGAGTTCAAGATGAAAAACCCTTCTGCCTCTGCAAACTCAACGAGAGTATTTCCACGCTGGTTTCTGTTGCCGTGACCGAATTTACCTACTGAAGTTTCATTCTGTTGCCGTTGCCCTATTTTTGCATTGAAATCTCCCATAATTATTTTCAAGTGTTGCTTACCTTTATTATTTAGATGACAAATTTCCTCATAAAATTCTTCAATTTCTTCTTCATGATGACTTGTGGTGGGTGCATAAGTTTGAATAATCTGAGCCTGGTATCTTTTCGAGAGTTGGATAACAAGTCGTGCAGCTCTGTCAGAGGAACTTTCAACTTCTACCACTTTATCCTTCAGTTTCTTGTTTATTATAAATCCAACACCACTAGTTCTGCCAGTATCTGTCCCACGATAGTAGAAGAGATGTCCACTTTTCAGTTCGATGAGATCTCCTTTTCTCCTTATCTCACTTAGCCCCACAATGTCCCACTTGATCCTTTGTAGTTCCTCTTCCAATTCAAGAAGCCTTGAATCAGAAGATAGGGAGCGTCCGTTGTACGTAGCCAAGGTCAGCATCAGATGGCAGCCTAGTCCGGTCCTCCGGGGATTCTTAGCACCCTCTGCCTTCATGTCGCACTGGCCGCTGCCTTGGCCAGGTACATTCCAGCTGCCGGAGACTGAGGGCCAAGATTTAAGTTGTAGAGTCATTTTGGAGGTGTTTGGCCATAACTCACAACGCTGGCCAAGCGGGTTGGTGAGTGTGGGATAGAATTTCCTCTGATCCCGATGGTATAGTTATACCGCTATTGGCGGTCGTCAGAGCCCCTTTAGTGGGAACAGGATGTACCACGAGAAGGCGGGGTTGACATTTGTCAAGGAGAGGCTGTGATGTTACGCATCACCTGACCTTACATCCCTATATATATAGGGATGTAAGGTCAGGTGATGCGTAACATCACAGCCACTCCTTGACAAATGTCAACCCTGCCTTCTCGTGGTATATATATATATATATATAGGGATGTAAGGTCAGGTGATGCGTAACATCACAGCCTCTCCTTGACAAATGTCAACCCCGCCTTCTCGTGGTACATCCTGTTCCCACTAAAGGGGCTCTGACGACCGCCAATAGCGGTATAACTATACCATCGGGATTAGAGGAAATTCTATCCCACACTCACCAACCCGCTTGGCCAGCGTTGTGAGTTATGGCCAAACACCTCCAAAATGACTCTACAACTTAAATCTTGGCCCTCAGTCTCCGGCAGCTGGAATGTACCTGGCCAAGGCAGCGGCCAGTGCGACATGAAGGCAGAGGGTGCTAAGAATCCCCGGAGGACCGGACTAGGCTGCCATTTGATGCTGACCTTGGCTACCTATAACGGACGCTCCCTATCTTCTGATTCAAGGCTTCTTGAATTGGAAGAGGAACTACAAAGGATCAAGTGGGACATCGTCGGGCTAAATGAGGTAAGTAGAAAAGGAGATCTCATTGAACTGAAAAGTGGACATCTCTTCTATTATCGTGGGGCAGATACTGGCAGAACTAGTGGTGTTGGATTTATAATAAACAAGAAACTGAAGGATAAAGTGGTAGAAGTTGAAAGTTCCTCTGACAGAGCTGCACGACTCGTTATCCAACTATCGAGAAGATACCAGGCTCAGATTATTCAAACTTATGCACCCACCACAAGTCATCCTGAAGAAGAAATTGAAGAATTTTATGAGGAAATTCGTCATCTAAATAATAAAGGTAAGTAGCACTTGAAGATAATTATGGGAGATTTCAAAGCAAAAATAGGGCACCGGCAACAGAATGAAACTTCAGTAGGTAAATTCGGTCACGGCAACAGAAACCAGCGTGGAAATGCTCTCGTTGGGTTTGCAGAGGCAGAAGGATTTTTCATCTTGAACTCCTTTTTCAAGAAAAAGCCACACAGGAAATGGACATGGATCCAATTGGGACGACAAGTCAAATTGATTTTATTATGTGTAACAAGAAATTCGTCATCGAAGACTGCAGTGTGCTGAACAAGTTCAACACAGGTAGTGACCATAGATTGGTGAGATGTAAGATGCACCTCAACACTAAACTCGAACGTGGCAAGCAGATAAGACAAACAAAATGTATTGACATAACCAACCTTAAAAAACACCATAATACTTTCAAGTTGGAACTGAAGAACAGATTCTCTGCTTTAGAAGTCCTAACATCGGAAGAAGTGGATATTTCGGAAGTTAACAGAAAAGTAACCAAAGCTCTTATGGAAACAGCAACAAAATTAGCTGGGTCTAAGAACAAGTTGCATGTGAACAAATTATCAGGAAAAACCAAAATGTTGATGCAAAAAAGAAGAGAGATGGGACAACTAAAGAAGATGTGACTTCCAAAGTGGAATATATAGAGCTATGCAAGACAGCACGAAAAAGTATCACTGAAGACGTAAGGAAATTCAACTGTGAGCTAGTGAGGAAAGCAATTGAAAACAACCAAAGCCTTAAGATAGCAAAGGGACATCTCAGTAAGGGAAGAAAACAGATTATGGCTCTGAGAAAAGAAGATGGTTCTATAACAAGAAATAGAGGCGAAATTTTGACAAGAGTAAAAGATTTCTACTCCAAATTATATGAAAGGGATGATACATGTACTCCAGACATCATGAAAGGTACCAGTACCAGAGTTCTTCCAGTCCTCCCAGCAGAAGTTGCTCATGCAATCAAGAACATGAAGCGGGGGAAAGCTCCAGGAGAAGATGGAATTACTATAGACATCATACAAGAAGCATGGAGAGGTGCATGCTTGGTATAACCAGGAGAGATAAGAAGAGGAACTCGTGGATCCGAAAAATGACGAGAGTGGAAGACATCATGATCAGAGTTAAATCCCTGAAATGGCAATGGGCTGGACATACTGCCAGAAGGACAGACCATAGATGGACAGCCGAAATTTTAGATTGGATTCCAAGGGACAGGAAAAGACCACATGGGAGATGGGTGGATGAAATTCGTAAATATGCGGGAGTGACATGGAGGAGACTGGCATAAGACAGACCGTTGTGGAGGAAACTTGGGGAGACCTTCGTCCAGCAGTGGATTGATAATGGTTGACAATGATGATGATGATATATATATATATATATTTCTAATATTTAGGAAGTTCCTCATATGTTTTTTGGGTTCGTTTAGTGAGTTCTCGAGTGTTTTTCGATAAACGTTATTGCTTACCTTGAGTTTAAAGGTACGAGCTTCTTATTGGTGTTACTCCCAAGTGGATGAGTTGATTATTTTGGCCATTATCCGTTTTGTTTACTTTCTGATCGAGCTGGTCAACATTTTGTTTCTTGACGTCATTGGTGATGGCGTCATCCAGAGTGACGGGCGTCATCCAGAGTGACGATAGCCTTGCCCTCACTTCCGGTGGCCTTCCTACTTCTTCTTCTGTTCGGGGCGCTGCCTCTATGTCTTCCCAGGCTGGCGGTGGTGCGATTACTCTTCCTACTAGCTCATCCAGCTGCCTTCCAGATGGTTAAGTGTTGCCTTCCCAACTTCTCCTACTTCTACGATATCTGTAAATGAAGATGACACCACGGATGTTTCTGTTTGTGACGATCCTCTTCTACCCGCTGACCCAAAGTCATCATCTACTTTCAACTCAGCAGCAGCAGCATCCTCAGCTCCTCGTCTTACTCCTGAAGAGCGATGTGCAGATGGCGCAGCCCTGAAACCACACCTGAAGCGTGAAAGTAACTCTCTCACGCTCAATATTCCAGAGAAATCTCCTGCCGGGATCACCTATGAATCTATCTTAGCAAAAGGAGTGTGCTTTCAAGCTCTTCCAAATACTCAGTTGAAGATATATGCCTCAGCACTGAAGGGTAAGTTTCTCGCTGAAGTGATTTCTCACATGTTTCGTCATGCTGGTACCATTGTTGTGTATTTTACCGATGCTAAGTATGCCCAATCAGTTCTCCACTCAAGCCTCATAGTTCGTGACCAACATCTTCCACAAGATCCTGTGGCTCAACGCCCGATTCGTGTCTCCTTTTACACGGTAGCCCCGGGGTTGATAGATACCATGTTGTACGTGGTTCTGGAGTCTCTAGGCAGAGTTGTCGGAGAGATTCAGACATATTCGGCGGCACCGAAAGATCCAGAAGACAGTTCAATTCGAGGTGCTCGCCGGGTTGGACGAGTAATCTTCTCGTCCACGGACCAGATGAGCCAAATGCCTACACAGCTCACAATTCGTTGTGGTAAACAGAGTCGTAGGTGGATCTGCTCACTGAGCACCACTGTAGCAAATGTAAAGCCCTGGGACATTTCTACAAAATGTGTCCCAATGGTCCTTCTGAGCCAGTGCAATCAGCAGAAAGTGCGGCTCCACAGCAGACCTCCGCGTCTGCCCCACTTTCTAATATTTCGACTGAACCTCTTCAAGGCCAGCTTTCAGCTCCTCATAGTACGCTTCCACTATCTCTTACAGATACCCATTACCCGCTGCTGTGTACACATTCATCACTTCGAGCTCCTACTGATCCCATAGTTTCGAGTGATGGCGGTGAAATTTCTGACACAGATATCTCAAATGCCGACACCGTTGGTGCGTACCAAAGTGCAGCCGATCAAGCTCTTAGCGATGGATCAGTCGATGATCCACGTGCACGTGCTGATAAGGGGTAACCGTCATTGGCCCCTCGTGCTGCAAGCAAGCGAGGTCGGGCCCCTAGCCGTACTTCTTCGCGGCTTCGTTTTCCGCCTCCTAATCTGCAAGAATGTGATACGACTTCAAGTGCCTCTACCATTCAGTTAAGTTTCGAAGAGTTCTCGGCTAACCTTTCAAGTATCGAGTTTTCTGCGAGTCCTGTGTCTTATTAGCAACTGTATGACTTCTTGCTTGGCCCAACGAAAACCAGTCCCTACCAGACTTTTGTTCAGAATCACGATCCTTCTTTTCCGGCAGCTGTACAGCAGCTGCAGGATTTGGCAGAGATTTTTGAAGATTTTTCCTTACCGACTGATAAGACGAGCAGCATTAGTTCGCTTATTACCCAGAAGATTGGGAAGCTCCGTGCGGCAGTGTCCAAAAGTTGTCTCACAAAAACTGACTTGGCACCTTTAAGTTAGCCACTTTCAATTGTAGGGGTTTTGGCACCCCTTCTGAACTCTCGTGCGTACGAGGATTTTGCCGCTGTGTCCGCTGATATTCTCCTGTTGCAAGAGACGAACTGCTCTACCAATACACCATTCCACTGGTGGCGTAATTGGCCGTTCTCCTTCTATCACGTTTTTCATTTCTCGGTGTCCGGTGGCATTGCCGTCGCAGTGCACCGTCGCTTCCTTAGTCGATTGTCATATTTCAATGTAGTAAACCTGCACCGAGATTCACTTCAACATCTTACATTTTGTACTGATTCAGTCACTTATCATGTATTCAATGTGTATGTGCCTGTAGATAATATGCTCTTTGATCCCCCTTTTCTTTGTCTCCGTGCTGCGTTGACGGCTGTTCCCTCCACGGACTTTGATGTCTTTGCAGGTGACTTCAACTGCGCCCTGCAGCCTTTACTAGATCGCCGCTCTACACTTGGTGAGTACCGTCAACAACTTGTCACTCAACTGGCAAAACTCATCCAAGATCATCAGCTGGTGGACTCATTTCGTCAGATATATCCCACCGCTGTTTCTTTTAACTGGCACAACCCACATGTCATGAGTGCTGCAGTGGCGCGTCTTGACCGCATCTATGTCTCTCGTCCATTACTTCCTACCATAACGGAGGCTCAACATCTTCCGACTGTCTATTCGGATAATTGTGTGGTCCTTCTTACTATCAGTGTCTCTCCCGAGCCACCCTGCTTCCGAAGAACTTGGACGTTCGATGACTCCATTCTGTCAGATCCAGCCTTCTGTACTGCGGTCGAGCAGTTTCTGGCAGAGAGGCGCCATCTCATTGCTACTGCTCCTAGCCCTCTTCGCTTGTGGCTAACCATCAAGAATGACCTCCAGCTTTTGGTCCGGCAGTTATCTTTGGCGGCCTCCAATGACCGCCGATGGCTATCGCTAATCTTCGTCAAATCCTCGCTTCTTTACCACTGACGGATCCGTTACATTCTGTTTATCGAGCAGAGCTGGATGCACACCTTCAGCAGCTCGCCCAGCAAGCTGTTTGTCACACACGTATGCTCCATATTTCCCCGTCGGCAAAGTCCTATGAAGCGTTGTCACGTCTGGAATCTACTCGCCGAGTGTCATCTTCACTCCGACATCTTCGCCTAGCTGATGGTTCAGTCACTTCAAACCAATTTTTGATTCGCTCACACGTTCGTAGATTCTTCACAGAGAAATTCTGTGTGGTTGCGCAGAATGCTATTCCCTCTTCTACCGCTTTACTTTCTTCTATCCCTCAGGTCCCAACGGATCTTTGTGTTTCTCTTCTAGCTGATCTCACTCTTCGTGAACTTAAGGAGGCGTTCGCCTCCTCAATCCTCATGCCTCTCCAGGACCCGATGGTTTACCCTTTTCCTTCTATCGCGCTTTTCTTCCTTCGCTCCTACCATTTCTGTCTGCCTGTTTTTCGTGTGCCCTTTCTTCTTTTGCGCTTCCGCCAGAATTCACCACAGCTTATGTCATCCTGCTGCCGAAAAGGGGAAACCTCCTGGACCTGACAAATCGGCGCCCCATCTCAATTCTTAACTTAGATTACAAATTCTTTACCAAAATTCTCTCTCGCTGCATGAACTCTGTTCTTTCTTTCGTCATCTCACCCGACCAGTCATACACTGTACCTGGTCGGTCTATCTTTACTAATATTTCTGTTCTCTCGAATCTTACCTTTCTTGCTCGCAAACTTTCTGAACCTCTTGCTGTCCTTAACGTAGACCAAAAATCAGCTTTTGATAGCATTTCTCATGACGATCTCGCCACGGTTCTCCTCCGTTTTGGCTTTCCCACCCGTTTCGTCACTCTACGTCTTCGCCTATATCGGGGCGCTTATTTTCATGTCTGGACGGTCTCCTTTTTAACGGCAGCCATTCCTTTTGAACGTGGGATTCGGCACGGTTGTCCCCTTTCGGGACAACTCTTCGCCCTTGCTTTTGAGCCTTTCCTGCTAGCTGCTCGTCAGTCTTTTCTTGCATCATTGCCTCCGCCGGTTGAAAGTACACGTCATCACCAACTAGTTTATTCAGCTTATGCACACGATGCCACGTTTTGCCTCCGGAGAAATGATCAGTTTGGAAGTCTGCTGACTTTCTACCAGAGTTATGCTGCTTTTTCCGGCGCATCGCTCAGTGTGGCCAAAACCACTGGATTATGGTGTGGGTCATGAGTAACCCGAACTGATACTCCATGGGGTGCAGTTTGGTCTTCCTCGATCCAGAAGATTCTGGGGGCCCACACCGGTCACACGTTTACTGTCAGTTCCGCCACATGGGATCAGCTCCTTCCTCGACTACAGCGTACTGGAGCCTTCTGGCATTCAAACCATACTTTCACGTCTTATCATCAACGAGCGGACATCACTCAACGTTATCTGCTATCTCAATGCCTGTTTCCTTGGATTTCTGCAGTCTTTTCTTCTGCCCGTCTCAACAACATCAACAGCATCTTCACCTCCGTTATATGGCCTTCCAAACATTGGATAGCGGCCACAACTCTTCATCTCCCAGCAGCTCTTGGTGGCATTCGGCTCCCTGATTCCACCTTTATTATTCTAGCTCACCCTATCACCACCTCCCTTCTCCGTCTACTAAATACCCCATCTCCTTCGCTTTGTGCCACTCTTGGAGTCATTCTCTCAGCTCACGATCCATCTTTTTCTTTTCTCCTTTTCCATCGGATGGATTCCTTCTCTCTTCCTTCAGCTAACTTTCCTTCTCTCTTCCTTCAGCTAACTTTCCTTCACTCTTTCTTCAGCTAACTTTCCTCCTCTCATTTCCGAAGTTCTAGCGTTCTTTCGCTCTCTCCCCTCTCCCGAACACCTCCTTCCAACACTCAAGATCTCCTTGATGAACCACTCTTCTTTTCGTCTCTTATTCATCCCCCTCACCTGCCTTATCTTTTTCTCCCTCACTGGTTCCGTTCAGGTTTCTTAACTGTCCGTTCTATTGTAACTCCAGACCTTTCCTGGAAGCCCCTCTCCTCCATCTTTTCTGATCCTGAACCCTCTATCGTGGATGAATATGCCCTTCTCCGTTCTTCACTCCAGTCCCTTTATCCCTCCCTTGTCTCCGCGGATGGTCTCGCTGTTTCTGGTCCTAGCTCTTCTTTGCCCTTTTTCCTCCCTCTTCGGGGCTCTTTAGCCCCAATTCTTTCAGTTTCTCTCGCCTCTCTTTACATTTCTCTCCGTGAACCTTTTGCCCTTCCCCATCCTATACCAGACATTCCTTCCTCTCTTTCCACGGCCATCTGGTCAGCGTCTCTTTCTCCTCTCTCCTCACCGCTAGAGCGTAACATCCACTTGCGCTTCCTTCACCGCCGACTTCCTGTCCCTTTCACTCTTTCCCGAATAAATTTAATATCTTCACCTCTTTGCTCTTTTTGTGACTCTGTTGGTTATGCAGCCCACATGTACTGCCATTGTCCCATTTTGCTCCAGATACTACATTATGCATTCCATCTCGCTGGTATCATCTTCTCCCGCAGTTTGCCCTTTAAAGCGTACTCATGGCTCCTTCTGAAAAACATCCACAGTCTCGAGTACCTGATGTCTCTGCCTTTTTGTTCGTTCTTGTTAAGCACGTTATATACCTTTATCATCTTTACCACCGTACCACTGCTAATACATCAAGCATCTTGATCGCCGGAGAAACGATGCGGTTGGTTTTCCGTGCTCGTATAAATCTTTAATATTCTGCAGCAACCACCTCACGCTCTCTTGCAGCTTTCCGGTCAACCTGGGCTCAGGATGCCGGTGCTTTTGTGTCTCTGATTCTAAAATCTATCTGGTGTGAATTGCCGGGTTGTTTCCTTTGGTGGATTTCACTCGACGATGTTTTTAGTGACATTGTGCGTTCTCCTGGTGTTCATCCCCAAATGTTCTGCTATAATGTCATGTGTTGTCTTCCCTACCGAGGTAGGGCCCTTACCCTTTAAATTGAGTATTTTTTTCTGCAATTAATCGGCATTTTTGTATGCGCATTTACCGTCTGTTTTCATTGGTATCTCCCCTACCAATAAAGTACACTCTCTATTTACCTCCTGTCGCATTCCGACTGTACGGGTAAAACAATTGAAGGTAACCATTGTCGCAAAGAAAACACTCGAACATTAAAATGCCGAGTGCAACAAAGCCTATTCCGCCCCGGTGGCGCAGTGGTCTAAGCGATGGCCTCTGATCATTCGTCCGTAAGGGGTCCGGGTTCGAATCCCGGTGAGGCATGGATGTTGTGTTTGTCTTACGGCACTGGCTCTCTCCCTTCCCTGGAACCAGTGACCCTAAATTAGGGACGGGCGACTGCTTATGGCCCATTGAGTTGCTCACGGTGGTCGTTAAACCTCCAATAAAAAAAGCCTACATGTCTCCTTCACATGACTCTCCTCATAGTAGCTCTGAACCAATCGCGTCGCAGAAATGGCCTTAATCCCAATTCCGTAATTCACTTGTGCCGCACCGGTGGCGCAGTGGTCTAAGCGATGGCCTCTGATCATTCGTCCGTAAGGGGCCCGGGTTCGAATCTCGCCAGGCATGGATGTTGTGTTTGTCTTACGGCACTGGCTCTCTCCCTTCCCTGGAACCAGTGACCCTAAATTAGGGACGGGCGACTGCTTATAGCCCATTGAGTTGCTCACGGTGGTCGTTAAACCTCCAATCAAAAAAAAAATTCACTTGTGAAATACGCGACTCGCGTACTTTGCAAACCGCTGCACCCCCCTCCTCCTTGTGTCCTGCTCTGACAGGATCCACAGTAAATACTTCATTTCATGTATCGTAAATTTGCATATTTTACTACGTTAATAGTTGAATTTATATAGGTACATTTTCTTGCTCACTTTTATGTACGTAATTGTTTCAAGTTTTTACGTAAATCGTTGTTATTCTGTTTAAAATGCTCTGAATGCATGACGGATTAACTTTGCTGTAGAATCGTAAATTGCTAAGCTTTCGTGAACTTTCAAGATTTTGTACTGTTACTGATTTCTAAATACTGAAACAGATGCCTTTTTTCCCGAACCGAAATTTAAGGATATACGTCCCTATAGAATTAGAGGGTACTGTCATAAATTATTGTGTCGTCCATTTTCCCGGATCTGTTTTTTATCTATTGGGGTAAGGGGGGTAAAATTGTCCGTTTATCGGAATATGATAAGTTGGTATTTTATTTTATTTTTTATTGCATTACACGCTGGAACCAGTCAGAAATGTAACAACTTACTTTAGATCGGATAAGAAATGTTTCGTTTCAGTCTTCAGAATTACTACATTTCTAACCCACCCATTGGTAAACTATTTATATGTGTCAAGGCTTTTATAAGCTTTTAGAGGGGCCGCTGGTAGCCTAGTGGGCAACGTTCGTGACTGCCACGGAAAGGACCTCAGGTTCGATCCACTAAATATCCGCCGTGCGTCGGATGGGCACGTTAAGCCGTCGGACACTGGGTACTGGCCCCCGGTAATAAATAAGAGCGTCTTCCTCCCCCTTTCTACTTCGCTTCCGTGTCACTTTTCTATCATGTGCTCTAGTCCAAATCTCCTAGCTTCCAATTTCTAAGGGTTTTTTAAGACGTGGGGTCAGACACTCCCTTCCTAAAATCCTATACATATCATATAAGCTCTTAGAACTTTTCCGGTATAACAGGAAAAACTGTCTATTAAATAGTTATAAATATCGTGATAGTTCAGATCAGGGAGATCCGCAGCAACACACACTTCCAGATGATAAAAATATTTTTCAGGTATGTCATATGGATCTTCCATGCCATTTTTTTTAAGTTTTTCTTCGTAACGTTGCTTTTCCACCACATTGAGTTGGCAAACTTTGTCAGAAAGAACAACTTTTTTACTCTATTTGCAGCAGCAGCAGCCATTGAAAAGGCCGCCCCGGTGGCGCAGTGGTCTAAGCGATGGCCTCTGATCATTCGTCCGAACGGGGTCCGGGTTCGAATCCCGGTGAGGCATGGACGTTGTGTTTGTCTTGCGGAACTGGCTCTTTCCCTTTCCTGGAACCAGTGACCCTAAATTAGGGACGGGCGACTGCTTATAGCCCATTGAGTTGCTCACGGTGGTCGTTAAACCTCTAATCAAAAAAAAAAAGCATGGAGAGAGACCAGCTCAGGTACTTTCTAACCACCCTGAAGTCTAGCAGACAGTTTTGTGACGTCACGTGCAAAGGGTCTATAATAAATTAATTAAATAATGATAACAAAATTGATAATTTAAATTATTTGTTTTTTTTATTTTTATTTTGAAATAGAGTGTACTTTATTTGCATATTTTTTTTAATTTGATACGGATTTTTGCTGAACTGTGTCCCAAATATATATGTGGGCATATTGGTAAATATACATATATGGATTATTATATATTTATATACTATGAACAGTTTAGTGAAAATTCTACAATGGGTAGTTTTCACTACCTTTATCCATTTTATTCGCAAGCAATCTCTTTAAAACTGATAAATTTTTATTTGTTATGAGCAAATCAGCCTTGCCGCCCCGGTGGCGCAGTGGTCTAAGCGATGGCCTCTGATTATTCGCCCGAAAGGGGTCCGGGTTCAAATCCCGGTGAGGCATGGATGTTGTGTTTGTCTTACGGCACTGGCTCTCTCCCTTCTCTGGAACCAGTGACCCTAAATTCGGGAGGGGCGACTGCTTATAGCCCATTGAGTTGTTCACGGTGGTCGTTAAACCTCCAATCAAAAAAAAAAAAAAACATCAGCCTTTCATTTTTTTTTGTATTGAAGAAGCAATAATCAATGGCTTCAGGTCATTTGTTCGAGATGGGTCGGGGTTCGAATCCCGGTGATGCATAGATGATGTGTTTGTCCTACGGCGCCGGCTCTCTCCCTTCCTTGGAACCAGTGGCCCTAAATTAGGGATGAGCGACAGCTTATAGCCCACTGAGTTGCTCACGGTGGTCGTTAAACCTACACCGTGTGACCTTCAATAAAAAACATATAAGAAAAAGAATTGGGCTACTTTTGTATGATTTGGCCTTTTCAGTGCTGAGTCTGCTACTTTTTCATTGAGTTGTCTGGCAACACTTTCAGTTTCCGTGAAGCTTGTAACCGCGAACAGCGGACATTAAAGTAAACCGTCGAGCTTATATTAACTCGGTGCATTAAACGAACGGTTGATGGTGTTAGTAGAATTTTGTTTGTAATTGTCAAGGAACAATGCTTTCAGCGTGGTTTACTGTGGTACTAAACCAAGAGGAGCTTCACCTTTCGTTGTGCTACAATTAACGCAGCATTTTACAACATTTAATCATACAGAGACAATTTTATTGTATTGCATGGGATCAAGTTTTTGCTTCCTTGTACCAGTGTAATCCAACGAAATTTCGTTTCCAGAGAAAAAATATTCTGGAATGTATGTGATGAACTACGTGCCCCCTTCTATGTACAGATTCATACTGCTGGTTCACCATTAAAAAACTATTATAATAACCGTATAGAATATGGATCAGATATAAAGAAAGTGTGTGTATCCTAAGCTTGACTTGAATTACTCTCTGAGGGCAAACTATCAAATTTTAACATATAAGTAAAGACCAATAAAAAAAAAACCTGATTAAGTACAAGTTATGCAGTGAACCAACAATTATTGTTCGTTTCAAAAATGTAAAAATCAAGATAGACTAAAATTTGCACTACTTATTTTTGACATCTCTGGAACACTTGATTTTTGAAAACACCTCTCTTTTGAATTCGGTGAGAGACCTGTATAGTAGTAAAAACATAATTACTTTGGAAAATGACAATTACTGAAGATAACATACCCACAACTTAAACCTCCAAGCTAACTGACTTGGAATTCATCATAAGGATAATACTGCCTCACTTTTGACACTGGTCTGCACACTGTCCTCGGACTGCTCGTAATAGTGGGACTGGTCTCAGATTAGGCGTTTATGGAGAGCTGGTCCTCTACCCCACCTGGAACCAGTGATCTCAAAGTTCTTATAGTTGCATATGGCAATTGCTAAATTCTTAGATCAAACTGGTCTTGAGTACTGGACAAAATGTTCTTAAAGAAATTGAGTAATATAGACCAACGGAAGTTTACATGCATATATTATTTTTCTGCAAACATGATTTCCAGCACTCAGCATTTTACAGGAATTCTAAAATCTCCAGAAAACTTGCTTAGCCATTCAGATGATATGCATTCGAAACCTGTATGGTTTTTTGTGCTATATGAATTAATGAGATACTGTACTTTAAAGCATTCTTAATGTTACTTGAGATGTCAGAACATTTTCTTTATATGTAGGGACAACACATTTTATGATAGATGTATAAGTTAAACTAAGTTTATCAGCATGGAATCAGCAACAAAACATTCTGTAGAAGAAGTCATTCAAGAATTGCTTACGAAAGAAGTGAACAATGAAGCTGAGATTTCAACACATGCTGTTCTGGATACAAATGAAGATATTTGGGAATGTGAAATATGCTTCCAGAAATTCAAAGCAGAATATATCCTTGCAAAACATGTGCAACTTCATGCAAGTGAAACATGTTTCCAGTGTGATGTATGTCACAAGAAATTCACACAGAAAAGTAGTCTCATAAGACATGTAAAGGTCCATGATGGGGAACAACATAATGATTCTGATATATCTTCCAAGCTGTTCAGTGAAGATTGCAACACCTCAAGTCATAAGCAACCTCATTCAGGTGAGAAATCTCACCAGTGTGTTCAATGCTCTAAACACTTCAGAGAAAAGACTGATCTCTCAAAACATATGCTCTTTCATGCAGATGAAAAACATTACCAGTGTGATGTATGTTCTAAGAAATTCACAAAGAAAACTACCCTCTTGGGCCACGTGCGCCTTCACATAGGTGTAAAACCTCACCAATGTGATACATGCTTGAAACAATTTGTTAGGAAAAGTAATCTTTTAAAGCACATACTAGTTCACACAGGTGAAAAGCCTCACCAATGTAATGTGTGTTCTAAACAATTTACTCAGAAAAGTCATCTTTCTCAACACACACTCCTTCACACAGGTGAAAAGCCCCACCAATGTGTTGTGTGCTCTAAACAATTTACTCTCAAAAGTCATCTGTCACAGCACATGGTCCTTCACACAGGTGTAAAGCCTCACCAATGTGATGTGTGCTCCAAACAATTTGCTCGAAAAGCGATCTTTCAAAACATATGCTTGTTCACACAGGTAGGAAGCCTCACCAGTGCGGTGTGTGCTCTAAACAATTTACTCAGAAAAGTCATCTTTCACAGCACGCGCTCCTTCACACGGGTGAAAAGCCACACCAATGTGATGTATGCTCTAAACAATTTACTCTCAAAAGTAATCTTTCACTGCACATGCTCCTTCACACGGGTGAAAAGCCTCACCGATGCGATGTGTGCGACAAACAATTTGCACGGAAGAACGCACTTTCGCAGCATATGTTCCTTCACAGAGGTTAAAAGCATTGCAAATGTGATGTGTGCTGAAAAACAATTACTCATATAAGTAAACTTTCATGGTATTTGCTCTTTCACACAGTTAAAATGACTCATCAATGTAATGTATGCCGAAAACAGTTCGTTCGATCACAAAAGTCGTCTGTTTAAGCACATGATCATTGATGCAGTTTGATATCTGCAACTGTGCAATATAAGTAAGTCGTCCGATAAATAAGGTACAGGTTACAATTACATGGAAATTGTTTGTCACTGGATCAGCAATATAGGCCACCAGAACTACATGCAAATGGTGATTTAATAAGTGTGTAGTTTAACGTCCGAAGTCATTTTTCTGAAAATTTCGAGAAAAAGTAGTACATATTTTAAAGTATGTAATTTGATATGAAATGATGAAAACATTTAAGCTTTTCAACGCATTGTAAAGATTTTTACAGTAGAATTTACCTGCAAGTACAGCAATGTAAGCTCATGCTGCTGCGAGCGCACTCTAAAGCACCGCTACAATGTCATCCAAGGCTCCAGCAAAGCAATAAACTTCAAGTCGTGCTGCGGCAGCCATTTTATGATCTGCCGAAATGAAGAGCTATATCTTTTTTTTTTTAATCCACTGATGGGTTTGCCTCTTCGGGGCACTCCGTGGTAACAATGGCACTCTCAACAGCAACAAGGGCCTCTGTGAATCTTGGAGAGGTGTCAGCTAGTTCTGTGTGACATTGGCAAAAAGACCCCAACTCACTGGGTTTTGTTCCAGAATCCTTAGGTTGTGTGACGAACTGAAACCCTCGGCTGTGGGCTAATCCCCCACACTGACGTACTTACCTGATTAAAAAGAAATCAATATCCGGACTCAAGTGTGGGATATGGTGGACCTACCACACTTGAGAAGGAAAAAAATATCTGGTAGTTTGTTTTTCTTTTTGGAGCTAACCTCTGAATCTCAGAGAACAGCTTAGTATGTATGTATGTATGAAAAAACTGAGTTGTGTCACCCTTCCTGCAGTTAATAATATTAAATTTAGAACTCTTCCAGAGCAAAGCATATTGTTGTAAGATGCAAAGGCTTGCTCTGTCTCCTTGTTTTCAGCCCATAAAATGGCCGCCGCAGCACGAGCGAAAGATCGTTTCAACAACGTGGTAGTGCAAGGAGTAAACTAGCATGTGTTTACGTTGCCATACAAGGTAAATTTTATGTTAAAAATATTTAAAATGCCTTGTAAAGCTGAAATTTCTCACCATTTCACATCAAATTACATACCTTAAAATATGTATATCCTTTTTTTTTTTTTTTTTGAAGTTTTTAGTCATATTATTTAGGATGCTAATTTACACATTTACCGGTTATTTTTCCATATAGTCACTGCACATTAAAACATTTTCGACAGCGATAGAAGAGTTTAAACATTCCTTCACAGTAACTTATTCAAGATTATTAGTACTGTCGAACTGTGGTGAGCAGTGTTGCCTCATCCTCGAATCGTTTATCCGATAAGAAGTTTTTTAATGAACCAAAGAGGTGATAATCTGATGGTGCTAGGTCAGGACTGTATGACAAATGCAAGGGAACATTCCACTTTGCATGCTTTCATCTTGTTTGATGTGTGTGGTCTCGTGCCATCATACCAAAGTCTCACTCTAGCGCTTAAACATCCTGGCCTCTTTTGGGTGGTTCACACAGGAGGAGGCCTTCAGAGTCCCAGAAAACTGAACCCATTTTTTTCTTTACAAACAGCTGAACCTTGAATTTTTTGGAGGCTGGAGAATCTGTATACCGCCACGTCCTTCAGTTCTGTTTGGACTGTGGGGTGCAATAGTGCACCTATGTTTCATCCTCTGTCATATGCTTTTAAAAAACAAGCTTCCTTCATCATGGTAATAGGTGGCAGGGTTTACACAGGATCTGGAAATCCTGGTAACTAAAATTTTTAATTTTCTGGCCTGGAAATCCATGAAAACGGTGCATTTGCTCGTGTGGAGTCCTGGATAATTGCATTTTTTTTTTTTTTTTTTTTTTTTGGTATAAGGTCCTTGAAATTGGGCGACTTTTTGAAATTCAGATCTTTTGTTTTAACATTTTCAAGTAAATTAATATGTGAAACATATATACTTACACTACTAACACTGTAGTACTAACACTATTTTTATAGCACGTTTTTGTTTTTGTTTTTTTGTCGATTCGCAATGTGAACCACCTGTACTTCGTCTTGATATTAAAAAATAAAAGGTTAGAAGTGTCGAATGGTAAAATATTTTATTAAATTGTAATGAAAATAATAGTTGGCTTTAGGGAAATACTGTGATTATTACATAGCTGCCAATTCTTTCGATTTACCGGGAAAGCTTCCGATTTGAGGGCATCTTTCCGATATTCTGATCGGAAAGTGATTTCTTCTGATTTTTCATTCTCATACAAAAAATCCCTATTTTTTTTCTTCCCATTTCAAGAGCAAAAAAATTCTTTATTCCACTTCAAAAAATAATTAACACGAGATGATTAAAAGAATAATTCTCCTTACGTCCACTCTGATGAGAAAGTGTGAGCGGCACAGTTTTCTGCTGTTTGGATGGATCACTATGGTTGAAAGGGTGCTTGCCCAGCCTCACCTTCCCCTGCCCAATCAAAGTGGTGCAATGCTGGTGACCTCAATTCCCATCAGGCTATGCAGCTAGCCTTGCGCTGAGTAACAAAGGGTTACAATCGCGTTCTCTTTTTAGTTTCATTTAAAAAATTTTGGATTCTCCTATACAGGTTTTCGATCTCTTGCCATGTGTTTTGCGTCGCTCAAAATACTCACTGTAAGTCTCATTTTTCTTTGCTATATTTCATTTACAAATATTATTGTGAAGGCATGTGAAAGGAATCAACAGAAACTAAGCAACTTGTGTTACAAAACTAATGCCACATTGCACCTAGTACACTAAGACAAGAATCAAAGCTCAACATTTTTATTTATGTAAGAATGGGGTACACATTTTTGTATATTTTTGAGATCCAAGCATTACTTATGTGAACATTTTTCTGTGGGACTATTTTCCATAAGCACTGTTTTGGTGATTCCCAAACATTTTGGCAATAGGCATTTATTACAGAGATTCTCAACTTTTTTCTCGGGAAATGGATGTTTTTTATCACTGTTGAGCATTTTTCTTTGTTTTTGTTTTTTCTGCTGAGGATTTTTCTGAACTGATCTATGGTTAAACTTTTTTCTTCAACCCTTTTAAAACGTGCAACTTGCACACAGTGCTTATAATATATCATAATCATGGGTGACGCTAGTGAAAATGAAGAACTCAGTTTCCGAAGGCGGCATGAGGTGAGGTGGGAGGTTAAAACATAAGAAAATGTTCGCCAGTCGATGTTTATATTCGCCACTACTACATGTTAACTGAATTTCTTGCTCCTTGATTATAACTGTGAAAAAAATACCTTAATGCTTTTATTTATCATTTATGCTATGCCTAAAACTACAAGCATATTTTCTTTTACATAGTACGGAGCTACTGACGTTTTATGAGATGGGCATGAGGGCTCATGGTTGTCATATCTTTAACCCCCCCCCCCCCCCCCAATTAATATATTTAAAACAAGAAATGATGAAAAAATTTATATATGATGTGCAGAACAGAAAATTCTCAGCTTAACAAAAGACAAACTGATGACATTTATTGCACAGATATAGTCAAATGCTGATTTGATTTAATTTTTTTGCCATTTATTTCTTTTCTCTGTGATAAAATCATTCCAGAACTTTAAAAATCAAAGATGTTTCTTTGCCATACAAGACACTGATATAATTTTGTAACCTGATAGGAGAGAAAACAGCTATGAATAATACTGGCACATATAATTATTTCTTGAAACAAAATTATGGGTTAACTCTCTTTCTGCATAGTTCAATCATAGTTTTTTTAAATGTGGTTGTTTTCTTATGGGAGAAGTTCTTTCCTTTGCAAAACTAACTTTGTGCACATGTGAAATAGTTTGTAACCATGGGCCGCTTATGGTAAGTGCAAATTTGCTGCTGTTTGGGCTGATGGAGAAAATACTGTACATATTGTTATTTTGTATTTTCTCTGTGAAAAAAATTTAAATTATTAGGTGTAAAAATAATTCATGTTAATAGTGTGTTGAAATTAATTTCCTACAAAAATACTCATCATGAATTTAGTACATAGCTAGTATATTTGTCCATTTATGATGGGTGTGATCCTGTTGTACATAACTATTGTGTAGCAATCAGAGCTGCAAGTTATATTGCGTGACATGCTCGGTCATGCATCCCCTCCCCCTACATGCCTGATCAGGTATGTAAGCTCTTTGTAGATAAAAAGTAAAAACAAAAAAGGTAATATTTTCCAGTCAATTTTTATACTGTTTGGAGGTTCCCTCTTCATGCTTCATTTAATAAAATGAAAGGGGTGTGTTTTGACAAATTAAAGGTAAAGTCACATGACCTTGAACCTAAATTGCCTGTAAAATGAATGTGTGATATCTCAAAAGGAAACTCGTAATAAACTTTCAAATGCCCCCAGTATGAGCTCCGTTGACCATTTAGGTCTTTAGTTATTGTCATTTGTAATAGCCATGGTAGTCACAAAAATGCCTTTTTTTTTTTTTTGTAAATTTCAAAATCCTGTAATTATAAAAGTATGGTATATAGGAAGCTGAAATTTTGTCCTGATTAGATTCTCTATAAATCCTGTAAGTTCACCAACCAAGGTTCATTCATGGAAACCAAAATGTTTCAGGTTTGAAAACTTTCTTGTGCTGATTTTAGATGGAATGACCCAAAGGTGAGTTCATGTGTTACTGCAGGGTGCAATTTATGAACTGCAGTAATAGTATTTTGTTTCTTATATTGTTTGTGGAATGTGTAGAAAAAATAGTACATGATGTGCGTATGTTTATTCGCGCATCTAAAATTTTGGTTTGGCCATGTATTTTATTGGACAACATGCCTGACTGGGCGTGTTACAATTTTGAAAATTTTCTGTCCCTGGTAGGTAAGGATACATGCAAACTTGAGAACTAACTGAAGGTGGCCATAATTGGAAGACCATCCAAAACATGCAACTTCAAACCAATTTATACTTTTTTACGCGCAAAAGAGAAATTAACAGAAGATTTGAACTGAAAATTTTTAGTGCACAAGTTGTTAATTATTTGTTTTGAATGGATAATTATAATATTCCTGAACAGTTTCTTCCATGCTGTCGACAGAAAAGCATTTTCTTCAGTAAAGAAGAAAGCAACTTAAAAAAGATCATTCAAAAAAATATATGTCTTCTACTGTTCAACATTTTCTTTGCATCCCCCCCCAAACCCCTGCATTTTTGCATTAAAAATAAATATGGTGTAATTATTAGTGTGTTCAAATTGTTATTTTTCTATCAAAATTATCCACATTGAATTTATGCAGAGCTAGATCCTTTGTCCTTTAATAGTGATGTGAGCAGGGAGATTAATACATGTGAAGTTAGGAACTACTTGAAAGTTTTGTGTTTCAAAAGTCCACCTTAAAAAAAGTTATGGATTTTTTTTTTATTTATTTATTTTGTCAAATCTATGTTCAGAATATTTTCTGGAATCTTGGGAAATTAATTATTCTGCCTTTGGAATATGGGTTTGGTTTATACTGACCTTGTAGTATTCTGCTAAAAAAATTGATTTATTTGTATGGTGAGAAATTTCAGTTGGGTAGTACTTTGGCTCGCCTACCTTATTATCTTTACTAACCCAGAAAAGGCTCAAGAAAAGAGAATTAGTATTTTTCCTTATTTCTAAAGACTGCAAGAGTTCCCTAGTGTATTCATCAAAAAAATAACAAAAAAATGTAAAAAGGAAGAAAAAAACTTATAAATTATAAGAGAAAATATCCATTATGTAAGATGAATAATTTCAATTTTAGTGCAGGATTTTGTGTTAAAAGAATGGAACTAAACATAACACTAGTGTGAATTGAATGTTCATGTCTTTGTTTGCTGAACAAGTGTCACGCATACAACAGAGCCCTTCCTCTCTTTCTCTTCCTCCAGAGTAACTTGATTAGTTATGTCCTTAAATTTCAATGACACTAAAGCTGCTCCTTTAGCTCAACCAAAGTTATTGTGGCTGAGTCCAGATGTCACTTGTCTCAAGGAAAGTACTTGTTGAAATCCCAGCATTAATACACAGTTGAGTCACATTGTGACCACCACCTACTTTTGACGTCAACAGCGCGTAGCCAATGAAAGAAGGCATGTGTCGTGAGCTGGCTTGGAAAATATATAAGGTGGGCTGTAGGCATTCTGAAAACATATCACTCGTTGCTGTCATGGATAAGAGGACCGATTTATCAGATTTGCAAGAAGGGATGATTATCGGCTTTCGGGGCCAAGGGTGGCAGTATTTTTCAAACAGCGCTGTTTGTGAATTGTTGGTGTACACCTGTAGTTAAAGTGTATCGTGATTGGAGGAATGGCACTACTGCGAATAAACCGTGTAGAAACTGCAGAGCACCACGTGCCATTGATGTGAGACGTGAACGTCTGCTGCGAAGGTGCGGCGTGAGAGACGATCGACACGCTACAGTGGAGCAACTCACTTGTCGAATGAACCAGGTGGCTACCGGAAGTGTGTCTAAAACGACAGTTAAGCGAACCCTGCTGCGTATGGGTCTCCGAGGAAGACGGATGGTCACTGCACCTATGCTGACGAAGGTGCATCGGCAGAAAACGCTGACATTTTCACGGCAGTATCAGAATTGGACCTCCGCTGATTGGCAAAGAATCGCCTTCTCCGGTGTCACGTTTTCTGCTGCTTCATCGAATGGATGGACATTGACATATAAGGCGAGAAACATCGGAGAAAAAACAGTCTTCATTGCTGGAAAAATAAGCTGGTGGGGGTAGCATGATCTGGGGAAAGTTTTTGTGGCATTCCCTGGGTCCACTCATACCTGTGGAAGGCACTATGGACCGAATTTGTTATGAATCCATCCTTACACCCATACATGCTGATTGTTTTCCCTGGGGCGGATGAGATCTTCCACCACAACAATGTGACTTGTCACACAGCTGGAAATGTCTGAGAATGGTTGGAAGAGCATGGCGAAGACTTTAAAGTACGTCCTTGACCCCCTATTTCCCTAGACTTAAACCCAATTGAGTACCACCTCGATCGTGCTGTTCGTTGTATGGATCCTCCAGCAGCTGTCAGCATGGCTCCACATACCTGTGAACACCTTCCAGCAACTTATTGAGTCACTTCTAGCTTGTCTAGCTGCTGTCTGCGCTGCGCACAGCGGTCACTATGAAAATTAGCTTGTGGTGACAATGTGATTCGACCGTCTATTACAAATTACCGGAATTACTACACCGGAAAACAGAAAAGAAATTCTACGAATAACAGGATTAATAAACTGAGTGGAAACTTCAGAATAGTACTAAATAGCAAGGAAATGTGTGCATGATCTTGGTGTGATTGCCATTTGTCCAAAGCCACTGAAATTTAGATATATTCTGAACATGGAAATTAGAAAATTGGTTCCCAAATGAAAATGTTTTTTTTTCCAAGAATATTAGTTATTTTTGGATAAATGCTTCTGCTTAAAATATTTAGTGTAAATTTATCATTACTCTCAAAAGTTTGCATTCGAGACATTAATATGGTTAAGATTCAAAGTTTCATTTTTTTTTTTTTTTTGAGTGTGTTGTATTTTATAGTAACAACAAATATTACAAAAAAACAGCAACGTAATCATGATAAAATTGCAAAGAAATTGTAATTTGTTAAAGGGCATGGAGATTCTTATCCATAGTTCTCTGTACTACATACACTGCATAAATGCTACACACAATATAAACCTGCCACTCCGGTGGCGCAGTGGTCTAAGCACTGGCACCTGACCATTCGTCCGAGAAGAATCCCAGTAAAGCATGGATGTTATGTTTGTCTTACGGCTCCGGCTCTCTCCCTTCCCTGGAGTCAGTGGCCCTAAATTAGTGACGGGCGACTGCTTATAGCCCATTGAGTTGCTCACGATGGTCGTTAAACTTCCAATAAAAAAAAAAAAATTAACGTGAACACTTTTTTTACTGGGGTAACATCAGTGTTCGGTAAAATCTATATGAACAGAAATTTTTGGTAAAATTTCTGTCCTTATCGTATAAGGCTAACCCCTCTAAAGCTCCTTCCCAGTGTTGCCAGATAGTCCCCAAAAAGTCCAGTCCAATTGCTTTAAAAAGGTAGCCCCAAAATATCCCAATTAGCACTTCTTTATTGCTTAAAGGTAACTTTGAGATTAACGAAGTTCATTCGTATTATTACGACAGTATTGGAAATTAGATTTTATACATAAAGAAATTGCTCATATAGCAGGGTGATTCTAAATTCATAGGACAAACTTCAAGGGGTGGTAACGCACACGAAAGCAAACCTTTTTTTGTTAAACAACGTATGTCTGCGCTTTGGTTGAAGCGTGAGGCGCTGTTTGGCGCGCTTGAAAATCGTTCCTCTGCTTAAATCCGTCAGTCGCAGGCGGATTTTGCACGTGATGGAGCAATTCACGAATTCCGAAAAGGCAGACATGCATCTCGCAATGGCGTATCTTGGGTCCGAGGCCTGGGCTATCTCACCCGTCTCCCCCTCCCCCTCCCCAGTGTACTATTTTTTTTTAAAATTGCGAAGTTTAATTGTTAAGTAATAGAAGTAACACTTTTTCTAAATTTCTGGTACATGCCATTGCTAACATACCAAATAATTATGAAGATTAGGATTTGAACACTTATTTGTACATGAACTCCATTCTTCTGAATAGTTTATTTGTACATGAACTTCTTTCTTCTTCTCCTTTTGTGTGAACTTGAGTGTCACGTTTTCATAAAATCTTTCTTCCGAGTACTTTTTCATATTTAAAAATAATGTTTTTCTCTATTGACAAAACAGCCAAGTTTTTCGAATGTGCATGTCCTTGTGTAGCTCTGAGATGTATCTTGATTCTTTTTAATGCTGAAAAACTTCTTTTGGTAGTTGTAGTTGTTGATGGAAAGCTTAATAATAGGCCTGCTAATTTGTACACCTCACTAAACACTATGTCCAATTTATTCAACTCTATGTGAGCCGCCCCGGTGGCGCAGTGGTCTAAGCGATGGTCTCTGATCATTCGTCCGTAAGGGGTCCGGGTTCGAATCCCGGTGAGGCATGGATGTTGTGTTTGTCTTACGGCACTGGCTCTCTCCCTTCCCTGGAACCAGTGACCCTAAATTAGGGACGGGCGACTGCTTATAGCCCATTGAGTTGCTCACGGTGCTCGTTAAACCTCCAATCAAAAAAAAAAAAACTATGTAGCACGTAATGTTTCTTACTGGTTTGTTTTTGTATTCATCAAAGCAATAAAACACCTTTAGTTCATTTTTTACTCGAGCTGTATCAAAATTTGAAACAGTTTTTTAAGTTCTAACAGTAGATGTTCAGGGAAGCTTTCACAAAATTTATCAAAACAGTTCGAATCCAACAAAGCCACGAATTTGAGATATAATATCTCTGATTTTAATTCATTGACACTTCACAAAAACTGAAGCAACTCTCGCGAAACACTTGTGGGCGGGAGTATGCGAGTGACTGAGATAGTCTAAGTCTTCTTTTTTCTGAGCGAACCGTTTCCCAAAGCAATGGCCCATTCCCCAGGGCGCCCATAAGGGGTGTGTGTGTGTTAGCGTTCGTATAGCCAAATTTTTGACAAATTTAAAACACTAAAATAGACGAAACCATTTTTAAGGCATTTTTAAACATAATAAGATAATGCTTGATTGTATCAATTATTTTAGTACTTTGTACATTTACTAAAATGTTTGACAGCCTTGAAGGCAGAGCCTCATTTACGCAAGGGCACACGTTTTTCCCCCAATTTAAGCACTAACATTTAGTTTTTATTATTATGTGCAGCAAAAACGGCGACAGCAGGTAATTTTCACCTAGCGCAAATGTGAAAATGAGTTCATCTACTTTTGTGTCAGCGAGTGGAGATAAAATGTTTACTTTTAATTTACAATTTTTTACCATTTATTGTTTCTTGCTTTTTTTAAAGTAGATAGTAATTCTGTATTAAGGCAGCTTTGTGCTTTATACAATTATGTGCGCAGTATAGAATAATAATTGCGCAAAGCTCCAGAGGTGCTACCTTAATACGCAAGTGCCAAGTACCATTGTTAATTTATTAAGCGTACGATTCATGCCCGGGGATGGGGGCCCCCAAGTTGTTTGTGCCCAGGGCCCCACTGGTCTTAAGTCGGTCTCTGCTTGAAGGAGGTAAGGATTCTTAGCCCCCCCCCCCAAAAAAGTACTCATATGGGTGCCACTGCCCATTCCCCTCTACCAGCTGATTCATGTTGCCATGGAAACGCTAGCATGCATTGTAGGGAAGGTTTTCGCATCAGAACTGAGAAGACTGGAGGAGCTGCTTGCGTCATGCCGTTGGTTTTCGCTCGCCAGACTGAGGCAAAGAAGCGGATCCGCAGGCGTTTTTTTTTTCACAGTGAAAGCATCTACATATTTTAATACAGTTGATAATTGACTTTTATTTGTGTATATTTAATTCAGTTTTATTTGTGCATTCTCTGGGCTTTGCAGCTAGCCTCAAATATACGCCACTGGCATCTAATGTATGGGGCTGCCAATGAAAACGGAAGAGCTGCGCAATGATTGTCCCGTGAATGCTTCCTCGATAGGCAAGTGCCGGATCATAAAATTTTTGAGAGTTTGCACCGCCATCCAGCTTTGTGAAACCGGATCATTCCTTGTCAACAGGCATGATGCTAGTCGGACGAGAAGTTCGAGAACTCCAGAAATGGAAGAACGCATTGTACTAGAGGTTGAAGAAAGTCCCGAAACAAGCACGAGAGCTGCTGCACGTAGCGTAAGTGTGAGCGGTGGTATGTAAATTGCGAACTAAGATGTGTAAATTGCGAACTAAAATGTGTAAATTGCGAACTAAGATGTGTAAATTGCGAACTAAAATGTGTAAATTGCGAACTAAAATGTGTAAATTGCGAACTAAAATGTGTAAATTGCAAACTAAAATGTGTAAATTGCGAACCAAAATCAGACCGTCACTGAAACTCTATATGTAAATTGCGAACCAAGGCCCATGACCGCTATATGTAAATTCCGAACCGAATTCTCTGAACATCGACCGGTCGGTCTGATACCGTACCGGGGAGCGAGTTGTGTGTGCTTTGGCTGAACTTTACTGCGCTGCTTTAGCAGAACTGATGTTCTTGTGCGCGAAAGAGTGATTCATTCTTCTCTCGCGCTTTTCTAGTGAGATTTCATCTCCTCTACGTTGACTCAAATCAGAGCAGTTACGGACTTAGAAAAACGCCCTCATGAGGGCGAAGTATCGTGCAGCCCACACAGTCACTTTAGTATCAGATTTTGGGTACGTCGTCGTCGTTCTGGTCCCCCTAGTCTAAGGACTCATTTGTCTTTGGCTAGTCCAAAACCCGAACGCCCGGTATTCTAAGTTTTAGCTGGAGTGGGAGAACCCCAGGGTGCCCACTTAGAAAATTCTCGTGAGTTTCTCATCTCTCTCACAGAGATGTCAACTGCCCACAAGGGTAAAGCAATTCAAAAGGGGTCAGCCTCTAAACCGTCCGGGTCAACCCGGACTCTGAAGGTAGTGGCAGAGAAACTACCCAGCCCTGTCGGTAGTTCTAAAGGCCCCTACTTCCGAGACCAACCGGAAGATAAAGCGCCGCACCAGGCTGAGACCTTCTTCGAAGACTTCTTGGTGCGGAGGGTCCAGCGACCACCACACCCACAAAGGTGGCCTCCCCCACCTCGGCTGAGCCAACTCTGTCAAAATGTGGTGAAGGCACGTTTTTGCCATCTCCGCCCATGGCAAACAAGGGGATATCATCGCCCCAAACCGAGTCCTCTCGGGTTTTGAGGGGTTGTCCCCTGGCGCTCCAGAGGCCAACCAGAATCCCGGTACCCCCTGGTGCCAACACCACCGGCCTTCTTGAGGCGCATCTTCTCTCTCCTAGGGGAAGTAGAGTCCGCTATTAGGAACTCTCGGGTCACTTACCCAGGTCGAGAACAAATGGAAGCGGGCCTAAATGAGATCGACAGGGCTTGCTTCTCGCAAGAACGTGAGTCGGCAGTTCTAGAAGGTAGGCTGTGTTCAGCTCTGGAGTCGCGACGCCAAAGTGGTTTCCTATGCCGAAGCGGCTAGTACGGCGAAAGGGCCTTCGACCGTCCCACGTAGGAAAAAGTCGGGGGACCGGAGACACGTTCTCCTGGTCTATCCCACTGTCGACAGTACGTCATCAGAGGATGTAAAGAGGACCCTGCGAACTGCAGCTTGGGGTCAAGAGCATTAGGAAGGGTGGGGTTGCGGTGGAGTGTTCCTGTCCAGAGGAGCTCGCCCAGGATTTGAGAAGCAATCCGATGACCAAAGATTGCACTCGCCCCACGGAAGAGATTACCCCGGTTGATCGTCTATGGCGTCGACGGGGAACTCTCGAGCAAGGAGTTCGAGGGCAGAACCCTGACCTCGAAAACAGGCTTACAGCTCGATTTCCCATCAAGGGTAATGGAGGTGGGGTCCACTGGGTGGTAGATGTGGAGCCCAAGGCCTTCAAGCTCTTAATGAGGAGGAAGACACTGAACTTGGGTTGGTCAGTGCTCCGCTTAAAGGAGTTTATGCGTGCAGTCAGGTGCTTCCGATGCAATGGCTTCGGTCATTCCCGGAGCAACTGTCCAGAGTCCGAAGATAGGTGTGGCAATCGCGGTGTAGTTGGGCATTAGCACCATAAGTGTGTAGCGACACCGAAGTGCAGCAATTGCTCAGCTGCGAATGCTAAGTTTCGCCTGAAGCTGGATGATATGTCCAAGTCTTATCAGGGAACTTGAGCAAAGAAAAAATCGGGACAACTATGGTTGACAGATTGTGGTACCACCAGAGGTACATCGCTCTCGAACTGTGAGTTTGTTGGTCTTTAGATCAAGGTGTTTCTGATGACTCTGGCCCAGACTCATCACCGCAGCACTGGCCCTAGTCCTGCGGACCATGTAATTAATTTTGTGTGTGTTTAATGTGATGAATATTTGTGAGAGGGGTGCATGAGACCCTCATATTGTCAATGTGCATGTATTTTCTTGTTTTTATTAGATACCAAATAAAAGACTCGAGTCCCAAAAACTCGCGTTGGCGGAAGATCTCCCAGCCAAGTGATGTGAAAAATTATTGAACAATTTTGTTTGCTCCACCAATAGCACGTCGCACACACGAGCTATGATTGAAGGTTGCAAGGTACTGGTCCCGGTGGGCAGGCAGAACCCCACAGGTCCCTGGACCGATTCTGTCCGAGTGAAATACTGGTTTCCGGTGACTGACGGGCTAGTTGTCGCAGCGCCGTCAGGAATCTAGTAAATTTAAACCTGTGAGATAGTTTCACTTAACCTCGCGAAGTCTGCAATTAGACGGTGTAGGTAGTGTCATCAGCCTAGCTTCTCTGAACATATGCTGGAATTACCTAAGTTAGCTCATCTGTTTTCATTGCTTTGCTTTAGAGATATATCTTTTGTTTTTCGACAAGTCTTGCGATGGAAGTGACGCTCTCGATCTCTGAAAAAGGAAAAGATTTGTTAATCGTTGACGCCTACACTTACTGGAAAATAGTTATTTTCGTGAATACAATAAATTAAGTGCAAATGTGCCGCCCCGGTGGCGCAGTGGTCTAAGGCGTTGGCCTCTGATCATTCGTCCGTAATGGGTCCGGGTTCGAATCCCGGTCAGGCATGGATGTTATGTTTGTCTTACGGCACTGGCTCTCTCCCTTCCCTGGAGCCAGTGACCCTAAATTAGGGACGGGCGACTGCTTATAGCCCATTGAGTTGCTCACGGTGGTCGTTAAACCTCCAATCAAAAAAAAAAAAAAAAAAAAAAAAATGCAAATGTACATATACTAAATATGGAACATTACAGAAAAAAATTAACATGGTCCCTGCGCAAAGATTACAAACTAGTTATGTTGTTTTCGTGAGTACAATGAATTAAGTACAAATGTACATATACTAAATATGGAACATCACAGAAAAAAAAATTAACATGGCTGCGCAAGGATGACAAACTAGTTTTGTTGTTTTCGTAAAAAAAAAATTACTTTAAATTGTTTTACATTGTTTTAATCATTATTTTTTCATACTGGTTTATTTTTTGATATCGTCAGAATGGGCGCAGAAAAGTTGGTTCGCAATTCACACATAGGGGTCTTGGCTCTTAGTTCGCAATTTACATATCGGAGTTGAGAGCGTTCCGATTTTAGTTCACAATTTTTATTTTATTTTTTATTTTGATTAGAAGTTTAACGACCACCGTGAGCAACTCAATGGGCTATAAGCAGTCGCCCGTCCCTAATTTAGGGTCACTGGTTCCAGGGAAGGGAGAGAGCCAGTGCCGTAAGACAAACACAACATCCATGCCTCATCGGGATTCGAACCCGGACCCCTTTCGGACGAATGATCAGAGGCCATCGCTTAGACCACTGCGGCACCCCCCCCCACACACACAATTTACACACTCCGGGTGTGAGCCAAACCACCGTATGGAGAGTTTCTCACGAGGAGCAATTAACACCCCTTCCCTTTACAGAGAACTCAAGCACTGAAAGCTGTAGGTTAGTCTATGCGCGTAGAATTCTGCCGCTGGTTTATTTATGCAGCCATAGGCGTAACAAATGGGGGGGGGGGGGTCAAGACCCCTTCCAGATTTTCAGAGTCGGGGATCCCCAATGTAAAGGACCCCCTCCCCAAATTTTTCGTCGGGAATATAATGATATAATGCACACTTTTTTATGATGTGAACCGACTAAATTTAATAATATAAGATTATTATTTTTCGTAGAATGCAAACACGCGTATGTTATGGACTTAATAAAACAGCGATATCGATTCCTAATAAGCAAAGTCAGCTCTACAACTTTGTAATTTACATTTCTGCCCTATGTATCATAGTTTTGCAGTTGTGTTGTCTAAGTTCCATAATTCGCCAACAGAGGCGCCTATGTCGTGCCCGTTAGATCGCGCCTCAACAACTGCTTTGCTCCTGCGTGTGTGTAGGGGGTGGGGGTCTCAAACTATTTTATACAGTATATATATTATTGTATATACACTGAGTAGCCACTTTATTATGACCACCCCCTCAGCACTTCGTTGGGCCACCTTTTGCCTTTAATACTGCATCGATTCTTCGTGGCATGGACTCCACGAGATGTTGATAAGTGGTTTGTGGAATCTGAGACCATGCTTGATGAATAGCACTTTCCAGGAGTGTGAGATTGCAGGGTTGTGGATCTAGCTGTCTGATGGCTCGTTCAACTTCATCCCACAAATTCTCAATGGGGTTGAGATCTGGAGATTGTGGGGGCCACCTAAGCAAAGTAAACTCACCGGCATGTTCTTGAAACCAATCCTGTACAATACGAACACTATGGTAGGACGCATTACCTTGTTGAAAGTAACCATCGCCATTGGGATAAACCATTCGCATGACAGGATGCACTTTGTCCGCAACGATGTTTAGATATGATATGCCAGTTAGACGTTGATCAACACGAATTAAAGAACCCAAAGCATGCTAGGAAAACATTCCCCAAACCATAACGTTGCCTCCACCAGCTTGAAGGTTTGCAGCAATGCATTTGGGGTCCATGCTTTCGTGCTGTTTCCGCCAAATTCTCACTCGGCCATCGGCATGGTGCAACTGAAAACGTGATTCATCGGGCCACATAATTTGTTTCCCATTATCGACTGTCCAATCCTTGTGCTCCTGTGCGAACTGGAGACGTTTTCTCTTGTTAACTACAGACAGCAAAGGTGTTTGAACAGGCCTTTGGCTGCCATATCCCATCCGATGCAGTGTACGGCGAACAGTGCGTGCAGAGATCATTTGAGGGGATCCTTGATTAAGGTGGTCTGTAATTTGCTGCACTGTTGCCCTTCTGTTGTCTGTTACCAGTGTGGACACTCTCCGTTCCGCCCGAGCAGTCACTACTCAATGACGACCACACGTTGCACGTATAGAGACCCAGTTTTTTGGCTGACAGTCCAGTCTTTAAACACTTTAACAACAGCTGCTCTGGAACATTTCACGATTGCGGCGATTTCGGTGATACTCGCTCCATGGCTCCGAGCTCGTGCAATCATCCCACGTTGAAAGTCCTTCAAATCGCATTTTTTACCCATCTCGTCGCTCAAAAAACACTTCTACTACTATCGCAAGCACTAAGCTTTCCCTTTTTATACTAGCCTCGCCCTCCGGCGGCTATAGCATGCAGCCATAGCTCATTTGCTTAAAACTGTCAGGTGGTCGTAATAAAGTGGCCACTCAGTGTATATGTATACATATAACCTGGGGGGGGGTCCGATCACTGTGTATGTGTGATCTGACCCCCAGATTTTTAAACATGGTTACGCCACTGTATGCAGCAGAGGGCAGTGCTGCCGTTGGCAGATCCAGCGAGGGGCGACTGGAGCAATCGATCCCCTAAACCCAAACGAAGTTTTTACGTTTAAAGTAGCGAAGATCGTAAATGATTAACTTTGCATATTTTGTTTTCAGTTTTTCTAAAGGAAACTAACAATTAAACTTAGTACGGATGATTTAAAATACTTATTACATTGATTTAGGTTCAGTAAAAAAAGAAAGAGAAGGTAACAGAATAAAAAGAGAGAGAACGCGCGCGAAAGGCAAAGGGAAAACGCTGGGACAGCGGGCTAAAAAACATTGGGGTATTCTTTGTTAGTTCTTTGCTATTATCATATTGTCTAGCATCTGTACCGTCTCAAAACAGGGTAAGGCAGAGCTTGGTACTGAAATCAGAGCGAGTGGGAGAAACTGTGAATAACAATCTGATCTACGTACGTATCTTAATCGGGTCATAAAGAAAATTCGTTAGACAAATATGGAAACAAACTAGAGCTCGCACGCTAGACGATCTGCTTAAAAATTTAGTGAAACAAAAGATATACACTCACAGGCAATGAAATTTGCGCACCAAGAAGGAAGCATCGGATTGAATTGAAATTTTATGGGCGTAATAATACAGATGAATGATACACATGATTGCAAAAACAGAGCTGCAGGACAATTACAGAGGGATCAGTGGCACGCAGTCCGGTCATCTTCAATAGCGCGTCGCCCGCCTCGTGCGGCGATACATGCTACAATACGGTCCGGCATGGAGGCGAACAGACACCTGATGTTGTTCTGCAGCACACTGGCCCACACTTGTTGGACGTTGTGCTCCAAATCCCGGATAGGGCGGCAGCCGGCGTTTCAACTGGTCTCACACATGCTCGATAGGGGACATGTCCGGGGAGCGGGCATGCCACGGAAGTGTGTATAGGCATGGTGTAGGCAGCTCTGGGCAACCCGAGCTGTGTGCGGGCGCGCATTATCCTGCTGGTATAACGCACCAGGAGTCCCGGCCAGGAATGGGGGCACATGGGGCCGTAGGATCTCAACCACACACCGCTGACCAGGTCAATGATCCACCTCCACTACTGGAGCTGATCTGCTATCTTAAAGAATTGCTTCCTAGACCGTAATGCCTGCAGTAGGAGAGGTGCGGGGCTCGATAGAGAGGTTGGGATTTTGCCGTTGACCCGGGGACCTCCACACCACAACACGGTGATCATCTGTCCCCAAAACGAAGAGGCATTCATCGCTAAACACCACACGTCGCCAGTCTGTAGCGTTCCACGTCGCTCTGGCCTGACACCACTGCACACGGAGCTGGCGATGTTCCGGTGTTAATGGCAGCACACGTAAGGAGTGCTGGGATCGCAGATTCGCTTCCGCGAGGCGTCGGGCAAATGGTTCGTTAGCACACAGGAGCCGCTACATCCAGTGGCGTAGGAACGCTTTTGATTTAGGGGGTACAAGCTCATGAACCTTACATCTCAAGGATTAAGCTATCTATTACATCTCAAGGATTAAGCAATCAGAAATTTTTGGGGGGGGGGGCAGTATGTTAGAGTTTTTATAAAATACGTATACTGATCAGGATTCATCCGAATGAACATTGTTGTCATCATATTATTATTAATTACCATTATTATTTTTATTGCTGACAAAAAATTCGCATTATTAATTTCTTATCAGAAAATGAATGGAGAAGGTTTTCTTTTTGTGTTCTCTGTTGTTAATTTTTGTCCTTTTTTTTTTCCATTAAAATATTGAGCAGGGACAAGTCAACATTAGGATGGATTTCTGTCAGCAGGGTTTGGAAAAGAGGGATTTCTCAGGAAATGTTATATAACTCTTTACAAGAACGAATTAAATTTCTTATCATTTTCGTTTACGTTAATAAAGTAAAACCTCAGTAAGATAAAAACTGCTCTACCCGCGAAGATAGTACCACTGAAGCATTATGAAGTCTCTATTAAAAACTTTGAACGATGCATAGGCTGACAATTGATGTAAAAAACACATTGGTCTGGTGCAAAGGTAAATGATGGTGGAGATATCGAGGAATTGGAGTTCTATGAGTGGTATGTGAAATGCGTAATGCACTTGTTGTATTGCTACAGATCTTAAGACAGAAAACAATTTTAGTGCCGGGGCTGCGGGTGCTGAAATGTCCACTTGTGCATTATTTTTTTTTTTAAAGTGCAGAAAGGACGACCTGATCAAGATGCATGGAATTTTAAGAGAAAAGAAACACTTATCACAAGTATGTTATCAAGCCCTAGCCCTACCATATGCTGTTTGAAGTTATTAACAAAAACCTCGCACACGTCGTTTCCCTGCAAAACTAATTTGCTGGAGTTTCTCAGATGGTTGGCCAGCTTTTGGTGGATGAAAAGCCTCCCACTACAAGCTTCGGATATAAAAAAACCAGATGACCCATGATATTTCTTTGAAAAAAAAAGAGAATAAAAAAAATAAATAAGTAGCATATAAATTTTACAGTTCACTCTTTATGAATGATTGGTTTGTGTTTGCTCATATCTGGGTGGTACAGTAGATATTAATATACCCCTCTCCAAAATTAGGGGGTTCATTGTACCCCTGTACCCCCCCCGTTCCTACGCCACTGGCTACATCTGCATGTATAGTGGACCGGGTCCCCATGGGATCCGTCTGTGTCTGGCGCATGATCCGTCGATCCTCTCTACCGGTGGTCCTCTTGGTCCGTCCGGAGCCACTCCGCCGTGTGGCAGTGCCGTCACGTGTCCAATGTTCCCAACACAGTCGGACGGTACGGTCAGAACGATCCACGTGGCGGGCCGACCACCCTGCAGTTTTCAGCCCGATGATCAAGCCTCTCTCAAAGTCCGTAAATCGACGTCTCTGGCGTCTACCCGGAATTCTTCTCACTCTGTACACTTGATCGCTTCGGCCGGTGCTTCTCGCTTTCATGGGGCATCAACTACACGCCGGTTTGAAAGGCTGCCAGTTCGTGCTTGCCACAGGGTGTGCGGTCATGCGCACTGGCACCAAACGTGGATCATTTGCATGCCATCACGAACTCCAGCTATTTGCAAAATTTCGCGGTTGTAGCATGTTTTCTTCTAGGTGCGCACATTTAATTGTCCGTGATTGTATATTGAATAAATGCTGCATATACAGTAGTATGTACCTGAAAACTTGTTTGGGGTGACATCATCCATCCCAAACACCTCAATTTCTACTTCTTTTATTATTTTTTTTTCTGAATTGAAATTCGAAGGAACAGTACAAGGTTTCAATTGCATTTGATTCGTAGTGTCATAATATCAAAATCTTTTTCGTTAAAATGAGCTCAACATATTGCAGAATGAACATTGGGATGGAAATCATCGCGTTATATTTCATACAGACATTACTTTAAGAGTTTCGCCCCTTTTCAGAGGAAAATTATGGAAACTTATTCCTTCCTCTATACGATGTAGGTGGCAGGATTAATTAACACAACTATAAGATGAGCAAAAGTTCGGCAAGTCTTTAAAAATGTTACGAAAATCGCGATTTTGGTGAACCCCTGCAATTTAACGCAGTGTTAATCAACGGGAAAACGCATGCAAACAAACTATTGTTGATCCTCGGCAACGGAAAAGCTTTACCATGATGCAGTGCGAGGTGAATAAGGTCAATTGAGTTGCTCACGGTGACGGTGATCGTTAAACCTTCAATCCAGTGATGTGCTCAAGCATCTTTTTCGGGCGGGGGGGGGGGTTTCAATCCCGAAAACCCATTGACCCCCCCGGTCTTTCGTGATCACCCCATGCTGCCCCGGTGGCGCAGTGGTCTAAACGCTGGCTTATGATCAGTCGTCCATGAAAGGTCCGGGGTTCGAATCTCGGTGTGGCATGGATGTTGTGCTTGTTTTACGGCACTGACTCTCTTCCTTCCCTGGAACCAGTGACTCTAAATTAGGGACGGGCCACTGCTTAGAGCCCATTGAGTTACGCACGGTGGCCGTTAAACTTTCAATCAAAAAAAAAAACCCTTTATTTTTAGTCTAATTATTTTTGTTTATAGATGAATATTTGGAGAAATTCATTTAAAAAACTTAAGAAAATGACGGAAAAGATTATTAAAAAACTCATCCACATGGACTTCATGGCTCAGTAGCTTTAAGATTATTTTAAGTTTTAAATTTATTTCTTTGTTTTATACATTGAAACTAAAACTGCCATTGGCATGTATATTTACGTTTCCGAAATCCGACGAGTCAATGCAGCCTATAATGTATACAGTACCCCGACAAAAAAAAAAAGGAGAAAAAGGGATTTCCGTTGTTACTTAGAGCCATAGGTGGCTGCACACAAAATATTAACACTTTAAACAACTTTTTTTCTTTTAAATGTGGCCCTGAAATCAAAGTAGTTATGAAAATATATATACTCTAGAGCAGTGGTTCCCAAACTTTCTCGGCTCGCGAACCCCTTTCACAAAAATCTGAGTTCTGCGAACCCCTCATAAATATCCATAGGCACGCACGTAATTTTATACCTCATTTTTAGGAAATTTAATTATTAATTGCAATCCAAATGCTTAATACCTTTCAAATTTTCTTATCTTTATTGTCACAATATTATCACATTTCATATGTTGTTTTTTAAAGTGGTACTGAAAACTGCTGCTTTGACATTACTGAGATACTTTCTGCAATCACAAAGTTCCATGCTGGCTTAAGTTTCAAAAGTGCTTTCAAAAAGTTTTAACAGGTACACGCCTCTTCACGTGACTTCAGTGAGAAGCATGCGCTTGCTTTGGATGGCACAGAGCTTTAAAGTCTGGAAATACAGAAGATAAATAAAGTCTCAAGTAACTTTCAGCACTGAATCTGTTTCTGTGTTTATTTTTTAAATAGGCATATAAAGACAAAAAATTATTGCAAAAATACGTGGAAGAAAATGCTAGCAAAGCTGTAATGGCTTTATTCGCTAACAGTGGGAATTCTTCTTTAAACTTAACCAGAAACCAATTAATGACAAAGATTTAAAACTTCTCTGTAACTCAAAATCAGTGGAAATTTCAAGGAACTGCTCTTTTTCATTCACGTTTCATGTGGAGGATTCCAAAACTTCCATCTCTTCCAAGGAATTGCGAATCCAATTGTTATTATTGGACATGGCACGGATATATTCTTTGAAGGTTTTTCCAAATCCCTTCAAGTGTTTTATAACCATGTTCTTAACGTTTTCGTTAAGAACATGGTTATAGAACTTCTTGCTTAAGTTCAAACAATCTTGTAAGAGTTCTATCTCGAGATAACCACGTAACTTCAGTGTGAGAATATAAACAGTTATAAATGCTTCCTATTTTCTCACAAAGTACTGAAAAAATGCGGGAATTAGTAGGACGGGCCTTAATAATGTTAACTATTTTAACTGCATCGTCTAGCACAGTTTTCAAGCCACCCCGGTAGCGCCGTGGTCTAAGCAATGGCTTCTTATCATTCGTCCGCAAAGGGTCCGGGTTCAAATCCCGGTGTGGCATGGATGTTGTGTTTGTCTTACGGCACTGGCTCTCACCTGGAACCAGTGTCCCTAAATTAGGGACGGGCGACTACTTATAACCCATTGAGTTGCTCACGGTGATCGTTAAAACCCCAATCAAAAAAAAAAAAAAAAAAAAAAACAGTTTTCAATCCTTCGGGCATGCGTTTGGAAACAAGAGCTTGTCAATGAAGGATACAATGTGACCAAGAAACATTAGGCGCTAGTGATTTCACTCTGGCAACAAGCCCAGTATAAGTCTCTGTCATAGATTTTGCACCATCTGAACAAATGTCTACATATTGAATCCAGTCAATTGCATTTCCGTAAAAGAATTGGTCCGTTAAGGTGGTTATTGGCAATCTCAGCGGTCCGCTCTCCCTCTAGCGGCAAAAGGAAGAATTACTGTAGTACGGGTAACGTTTTCAGCTCAATGCTTGGCTGTTGGTAGATCGCTCATTACGTTCAGTTGTCGTAGTTTGGTGTATTTTTGCATTCATTCTGGAATTAGAGAGTTGTATAATGGAGAATTCCGTGAAGAAAAACAAATCATATTGTTGTGTCCCGCAATGTCGTTCCCAAGGTTTCGGCTATTTTTTTCACAAGTTAGTATAAACGTTTGTGCCTTGCGTTTGAAATCCTTCCAGTGAAATGCTACTAACCTAGTAACGTTTTTGAATGAATAATAAACAAGGCAGCATGCTTTTATTGCATAGTAGTAATTAAAAAATCCGCATTTCTACATAATCTTGAAAACAAATAATTGCTGTTATCCGTATAAATTTAAACTTCATTGTGGAACAAGATTTGCAATGTTCTGTCAACAGTCATCGGTTCAAAAACGCAGAACCCAGTGATGATCAACAATTACCAATTCACAAACACTTTTAGGAACAGAATGTTCAAAAATTACAAATGTTATTGTTGACAGTATTGAAAATGGGTCCTGGGAAACGTCAAGTGAAACGAAATGTCAGCTTTTAATAGTAATCCGGATTAGAACACCCACTGTCGGTATTACTATATCACTTGCCTGAAAATGTAAAAATAAAAATTACCTGTTACAGTAAAGCATTACTGCTACACAGTGCTTACACGTTCCACTTCTGCCCGCTTTACAAGAGCACTCAAATGACTTTATAGAAATTTCACTGTTACTTGTATCTAAAACACCGTTGATGGAGTGAGGCGACGACGTTATTGTCGTGGACTGAATGCAGTGCGAAACTATGAGAATTTCTCTTCCATCTTCCTTCTTAATTCCACAAGAAATTATATGGCCTACATTAACAATCACTTCCCCTTCTTTAATGCATCTTGAATTTTTGGAAGCGTCCACAAATTTCATTATTTCAAGGATTGAAAGCGACAAACCAGCCATTCTAACATTCGACTTTATGGAAACACGTGCGACGTTACCCGTACTAGAGAAGTTTGTTTACGTTTGCGCAGCGCCCCCTATAGTTCGTTGAGGTTCCCAATACCTAAAATCTCTGCCTTATGTTCCCAATGGTAAAATTTCTTTACATATTTTCTTCGCAATTAATGTATTCTCACGGATGAAAATTTGCACATCGATAAAACTAACTTTAAGTTATAGCATGGGATGCTTAATGCTTGCTAAAACATAATCATAACTAAGCAATCCAGCATTTGTTTGGTTTTTTTTTTGGTTTTTTTTTTTTGATTGGAATTTTTACGACCACCGTGAGCAACTCAATGGGCTATAAGCAGTCGCCCGTCCCTAATTTAGGGTCACTGGTTCCAGGGAAGGGAGAGAGCCAGTGCCGTAAGACAAACACAACATCCATGCCAGACCGGGATTCGAACCCGGACCCCTTACGGACGAATGATCAGTGGCCAACGCCTTAGACCACTGCGCCACCGGGGCGGCCATTTGTTTGTTTACTAGTGGCATCAATGTACATGTCGCGCCATCTGTTAACAGGTCTGAACATTGATCAAAGAAAAATGACTGATTTTTAATATAATTATGGTTATGTTTTAGCAAGTATTAAGTATATCATGCTATAACTTAAAGTTTGTTTTCTCGATGTGCAAATTTTCATCCTTGGGAATACATTAATTGTGAACAAAATATGGAAAAAAGTTTTACCATTGGAATCATAAGTCACAAATTTTAGGTGGAACCACCTTAACAAGGACATCTACAGATGTATTATTCTAACCTCCTTGGTTATTCGTAGTTACAAATTATATTTGCTCCCTCCTGGAAACTAAGCTATGGGCGGCTTTCGGGCCAAGGGGGCAATATTTCTGAAACAGCGCAGATTGTGAACTGTTCGCGTGCTGCTGTGGTTAAAGTGTATCGTGATAGGAGAAATGGCACCATTGCGAATAAGCGACGTGGAAACTGTCTAGCACCACGTGCCATTGATGTGAGAGGTGAACGTCGGCTTCGAAAGTGCGTGAGGGCCGATCGACACGCTACAGTGGAGCAATTCACTTGCCGAATGAACCAGGGACCTACCGGAAGTGGGTATAAAACGACAGTTCAGGCGTCTTGCTGTGTATGGGGCTCCGATACAAAAGGATAGTCACTTCATCTATGTTAACGAAGGTGCATCGTTAGAAACAGCTTACATTTGCACGGCAGCATCGGAATTGGACCTCCGCTGATTGGCAAAGCCGATGAGTCTCATTATGCTTCATCGAACGGATGAATGATTGCTATCTCCGATGAGTCACATTTTATGCTTCATCGAACGGATGAACGTTGGCGTGTGCGGTGAGAAACATCGGAAAATGAACACTCTTCAGTTATTGCTGGCAGAACACAAGCTGGTGGGGGCAGCGTTAGGGTCTGGGAAATGTTTTCGTAGCATTCTCTGGGTCCACGCATACCTGTGGAAGGCACAATGGACCGAATTCGTTATGAATCCATCCTTGCACACCACGTACACCTATACATGCTGATTGTCTTTCGTGTGGCGGATGGGATCTTCCAGCACGAAAATACGACGCGTCACACAGCTAGAAATGTCCGAGAGTGGTTGGAGGATCACGATGATGACTTCAAAGTACTTCCCTGGCCTCCTAATTCCTCAGACTTAAACCTAATTGAGCATCTGTGGGATCACCTCGATCGTGTTGTTCGCTCATGAATCCTCCACCACGCACCCTCCAGCAGCTGTCAGATGCACTGCAGTCAGCATGACTCCAAATAGCTGTGAACACCTTCCAGCACCTTATGGAGTTGCTCCCAACCCGTCTAGCTGCTGTCCGCGCTGCACACGGCGGTTACTCTGGATATTAGCTGGTGATCACAATAATGGGACTCGACCGTGTATACGAGGTTTTCACCAATGAACCAAATCCATCGACACACACCCCTTCCTAAATATGTTTTGGCTACGCCACTGTTGTTTTCAAAATATGCTACAACCAATCTAAACAGGTGACTGCATTTTCGTAAATTTTAACGATGTATGAAGTTTTAACCGGGAGGTATAAACTGTATAAAATAAACGAAAATTCAGTGAAAATTAACAATGATTTTGTATTTTCCACCTCATAACTTTAACTGGGTTTTAGTTTCATCAAAGAATTTAGTAAGAACAGCATAGGCGCCCATAGCTTAGTTTTCAGGAGGAAGCAAACATAATTTGTAACTACGAATAACCAAGGAGGTTAAAATAACACATCTGGAGATGTCCCTGTTAAGGTGGTTCCACCTAAAATTTGTGCAGCCGCCCCTGTGGCGCTGTGGTCTAAGGCGCTGGCCTCTGATCATTCGTCCGTAAGGGGTCCGGGTTCGAATCCCGGTCAGGCATGGATGTTGTGTTTGTCTTACGGCACTGGCTCTCTCCCTTCCCTGGAACCAGTGACCCTAAATTAGGGACGGGCGACTGCTTATAGCCCATTGAGTTGCTCACGGTGGTCGTTAAACCTCCAATCAAAAAAAAAAAAATGTGCCTTATGTTTCCAATGGTAAAACTTTTTTACATATTTTGTTCACAATTAATGTATTCCCAAGGATGAAAATTTGCACATCGACAAAACAAACTTTCAGTTATAGCATGAGATACTTAATACTTGCTAAAACATAACCATAATTATATTAAAAATCAGTAATTTTTCTTTGAGTGATGTTGAGATCTGTTAATAGATGGTGCGACCTGTACATTATGACGTCAGTAGACAAATAAATGTTGGATTGCTTAATTATGGTTATGTTTCAGCAAGTATTAAGTACCCCATGCTATAACTTAGAGTTAGCTTTATTGATGTGCAAATTGTCATCCTTGAGAATACATTAATTGCGAAGAAAATATGTAAAGAAGTTGTACCATCGGAAACATTAGGCAGAGATTTTAGGTGGAACCATTTTAAGTTAAATATATCTTCTCCGGTAGTTTTCTCTTTTAAAGGTCTGGAGAACAAGAGCTTTTCTTCTACGGATTCTCCATGGATATATCTGACAAGAAGGGACAAAATGGCTAAATTTTCAATATCAGTGGATTCGTTAAGTTGAATCGCAAAAAAAGGACTGCTACGAACTCTTTCCGAAAGTACATTTTTGACATAGTTTGGCGTGTCGTTAATTTGACGGTAGACCGTTTTGTCGTACAATGGTACTATATTGACCTCTTTTAGTGAAAGTTTATCCAAACATACACTTCACTACGTCATTTATGCACGGGCGCACTAGATCTTCTGGGATCGAATGAAGTTTTGCAGTTTGTAGCTAACGCGATAAGACGCTTCCATAGCATTCTCATTGTCACTGTTTGGGACAGATACGAAAGAAGTTAAGTCATTTTTCCCCTCGTTAGCTTTTCGTGTAAAAAATTCAACAGACTTGTTTACATGGGTAAGGTGTCTAGTTTCTAAATGGCGGCTAAGTAGAGAAGGCTTCAACTACTGTTAGAAAGAATGTCACCACAAAAAACACACTGCGGTCGTGGACAGTTCTCGTCACCTGTATAAGTAAATCCAAACGTAATATAATTACCAATCCACTTTCTTTTCTTTACACACGGCTGACCGTTGTCGGATTGAAGCACATCACTAGACGTTGTATCACTCAATGAGCTGTACGCAGCATTAACGGCCAAATTTGTTACTCTGTATTGCTGTTTCAAACTAACACTTTTCAATCACTTATCTATCTCAGATGCGTACGAATACGGCTTTACTTGAACGATTTCTCACACACAACTGGCAGCAAAAAAGAAAGCACGTACTTGCACAGCGAAAAAAGGACTTCGTGCTGTTGACGCAATCCGTTTGTGATACGTGCCATTCAGTAGCAACATACGTACATGAGAGGCGTTCTCGCACCTAAAAAGAAAGTTTCCTTCCTATTAAGGCTATTGCATGCCCTGCAGTTTTAAAATTATTTACTCCCGTACTGCTGAAGCTTACCACCGTTCAAACCAATAAGAATTTCCTACATTCATTAGAAGAAAATAAAATCAGTCAAGTACTTAATGCAACGGACCTTATTCACCTCGCATTGCATCATGGGTTAGCCTTTACGTGGCCGAGGACCAACAACAGTTTGTTTCTCAAAATAGTATAACTATATACTAAATATCCGAAAATTTCTTGGCGTAGAATAAATAATCAAAATTTCCAAGCTTTCGCACATCAACCAGATGGCTTTCTCGAGGAAGGTAAACAGCTAACTGCAAACAGGATAATAGAACGTTTCAACACTTTAAACGCGGTGACTTGACTAGACAATAAATGATTAGGAGCAAACGTGATATTTCGAAGAAACGAGGTCACGTTGGTTGGGCAAGCGGGACTATGGTAGAAATCTCAGCATTATTTGAAGAATTGATTCCAAATACGTGGTAACTCCAGAGAGACGCTATCCCTGCAAGCCTCGCAGCTGGTCAAGATTTCCAAGGTTTCACGAATGGCAGAAGATTTGGGTGTGGAGTATAAGGCTAATTTATTTACATCACTCCATATAGGATCGGCGGACTTGAACTTGACTTCTCTTGATAGGGCAGTGGTTATTTTCCCGTCTCTTGTATCCCTTTTATGTTCGCTGATTCTAATTCCAAACGAACGTTTGGTCATTCCGATGTAGTATCGCCTGGAGCCGTCCGGATATTTTAATGGGATGGCATAAATACCTGCCTCATTGAGAATAGGTGGCTTGTCAATATTTCTCTTAAGCATCGTGTATAAAGATGCCGGAGACCTTATGCCGACACCGAAGTTCATCCTTCTGAGCGCATTTTTGAGTTGATAGGAAATATTTGGTATGTAGGGAATAGAGCCCAGGTAGCGAAGTTGCGGCATAGAAATATTATTATCACTGCTGGTTCTGGCTTTCTCGATAAAGTTATGCATCTGGTTCGAAGTATATTCTGCCTCAGTGGCGAATTCGACGATGTTTCTTAGTTCGGATTGTCTAGAACGGACATCGGATGTGACAGCGAAGGCTCTTCTAATTCGTGAACGGAATAAGGCGGTCTTGTAATCATCAGGGCAGAATGAACTGCGGAGCATCAGGTTGGGAACGGAGGTGGGTTTATAATAGACTTCCGTATGAAAGCGGTTGTCATGCGATTTGCCCGCTGAGACGTCGAGATAAGGTAAGGTACCATTGTGTTCAAGCTCCATGGTGAAATTGATTGTAGGGTGTATGCAATTTATTTTATCGAGGAAAAACGAGAGAGTCTCCTTTCCGTGTGGCCATATGAAAAATACGTCGTCTGCATATCGTAGTCAGGTGGTAGGTCTTGGGGTGATGTTGGTGAATATATGTTGCTCAATGGGGCGAAGTATTGCTTACGCAAGGACGGCTGAGAGCGAAGATCGCATCGGAGCGCTATTTACTTGCTTATAAATTTGCCCTCGGAAACTGAAGTAGCTGGAATTTGAGACCAAGTCCATTAATTTGAAGATGTTGAGGCAAGACTCTTGAGAATAAACCGATGAATTAGATATAGCCTCTTTCAATGTTCTGATGGCTTCCGGAACGGGGATCGATGGATAAAGAGAAACTACGTCGAAACTGCCGATAATGTCGCGTTATTCAACGGTGAGCTGCTTGATTTTCGTGATAAAATCTAAAGTGGAGGTTATTATAAAGTCCGACTCCGGTAGATGATTAGTTAAGAATTTGGTTAACGCTTTTTCTAAGTGGTACGTCGGTGCGGATGTTCTGGACACGATCGGTCTCAATGGATTGCCGGGTTTGTGGTGTTTAAGTCTGCCGAAGAGTTTTGGGATCTGAGGGCCAGGAGGTAATTTGGCGGATTTCTTGAGATCATCTGGAATATCAGTTGACACTTAGAACCACGACGTACCACTTAGAAAAAGCGTTAACCAAATTCTTAACTAATCATCTACCGGAGTCGGACTTTATAATAACCTCCACTTTAGATTTTATCACGAAAATCAAGCAGCTCACCGTTGAATAACGCGACATTATCGGCAGTTTCGACGTAGTTTCTCTTTATCCATCGATCCCCGTACCGGAAGCCATCAGAACATTGAAAGAGGCTATATCTAATTCATCGGTTTATTCTCAGGAGTCTTGCTTCAACATCTTCAAATTAATGGACTTGGTCTCAAATTCCAGTTACTTCAGTTTCCGAAGGCAAATTTATAAGCAAGTAAATGGCGCTCCGATGCGATCTTCGCTCTCAGCCATCCTTGCGGAAGCAATACTTCGCCCCTTGAGCAACATATATTCACCAACATCACCCCAAGACCTACCACCTGGCTACGATATGCAGACGACGTATTTTTCATATGGTGTCACGTCAATTCGTCGCGTGCGTCAATTCGTCGACTACGTCAATTCGTCGCCTGCGTCAATTCGTCGCGCGTCAATTCGTCGACTACGACAATTCGTCGCGCGTCAATTCGTCGACCACGACGATTCGTCGCGCGTCAATTCGTCGCGGACAAATTCGTCGACTACGTCAATTCGTCGAATACGTCAATTCGTCGCGTTTACAGATTTTGGTTACATACAAAACGAATGCAGGAAAACGTACGATTTCGAATGTCTTGCTCCCTGATCAAATTTATAAAGTTTGGACAAGCAGACAGGATAGGAATATTACGTTTTTCTTTGGCACTAAAAAATATTAGAGGGTAAACGGTTTTTGGAACGGGTCAGGGGCCCGGTTGGTCAGAGCCCCCCATACACAAAATATTCGTAAGATCTACAGTTTTCAATTCAGAACCACCAAATCAGGTATCCTATCTCATAGTACTCTAACTTAGACGGTTGTCAGTTTTTGGAACGGGTCAAGGCCCGGGGAGTCACAGCCTCCCCCCCCTCATACAAAATTTTTGTAAAATCTAGTTTTCATTTCAGAACCATCAAATTTGGTATCATGAAACTCTAACTTAGACGCTAGACGGTTTTTGGTAGGGGTTGGTGCCCGCGGGTTCGGAGCCCCCCTCATAAAAAATTCCGTAAAATCTACAGTTTTCATCTTAGAACCACCAAATTTGGTATACTATCTTATGGTACTCTAACTTAGTCGGCAGACCGTTTTTGGAACGGTAAAAACTACAGTTTTCAATTCAGAACCACCTAATCTAGTATACTATCTCATGGTACTCTAACTTAGACGCTAGACGGTTTTTGGAAGGGGTTGGAGCCAGGGGGTCAGACCCCCACCCGAATAAAAACTTTTTCGTAAAATCTACAGTATTCAATTTAGAACCACCAAATTTGGTATACTATCTCATGGTACTCTAACTTAGACGCTAGACGGGTTTTTTTTTATGAAGGGCGGTGTCGGCCCCCCTTCATAAAAAATTTCGTAAAATCTACAGTTTTTATCTTAAAACCACCAAATTCGGTATACTATCTAATGGTACTCTAACTTAGTCAGCAGACCGTTTTTAGAACGGGTCAAGGCACGGGGGGGGGGTCAGAGCCCCCACATACAAAATTTTCTTAAAAACTACAGTTTTCAATTCAGAACCACCTAATCTGGTATACTATCTCATGGCACTCTAACTTAGACGCTAGACGGTTTTTGGAAGGGGTGGAGCCCGGGGGTCAGACCCCCCCGAATAAAAACGTTTTCGTAAAATCTACAGTTTTCATCTTAGAACCACCAAATTTGGTATACTATGTTATGGTACTCTAACTTAGTCGGCAGACCGTTTTTGGAACGGGTCAAGGCACGGGAGGGGGTCAGAGCCCCCCACATACAAAATTTTCTTAAAAACTACAGTTTTCAATTCAGAACCACCTAATCTGGTATACTATCTCATGGTACTCTAACTTAGACGCTAGACGGTTTTTGGAAGGGGTTGGAGCCCGGGGGGTCAGACCCCCCCCCCCGAATAAAAACGTTTTCGTAAAATCTACAGTTTTCAATTTAGAACCACCAAATTTGGCATACTCTCTCATGGTACTCTAACTTAGACAGTAGACGGTTTTTGGAACTGGTTGGGCACGGGGTCAGAGTCCCTCCGCCCATAAATATTTTTCGTAAAAATTAAAGTTTTCAATTTAGAGCTACCAAATTTGGTATACTATATAATGGTGTTCTAAATTAAACGGTAGACGGTTTTCAGAACGGGTCGGGGCAAGGGTGGTTACCCCCCTCCCCTACACACAAACTTTCGTAAAATCTATCGTTTTCAATTTAGAACCACCAAATTTTGTATATTATCTCATGGTACTCTAACTTAGACGGTAGAAGGTTTTTGGAACGGATCAAGGCCCGGGGGTAAGACCCCCCCCCCACATACAAAATTTTCTTAAAATCTTAATTTTCAATTCAGAACCACCAAATTTTGTGTCATGAAACTTTAACTTAGCGGGAGACGGTAAGTGAAAGCGCAACATTATTAACTTGATTTGTTATGCAAACCTTATAAATACGACCACAGCGATTAAAAGTTACTAAAGAGTCCTTGTAAGTAATATTTTTTGACCGAGTGCAAGTACAATTTACGAAATGTCAACAGGTCAAAATATCTAAAGTAACAATGAAATTTGGAATATTTCTTTTTTTCTTTCTTTTTATTTCAGTTTTGACACTTGTATTAAGTTTTAAAAACATATATTTCTCCTATCGTATACCTTCATTGTGCTTTAAACAGAATTTCTTACCATGTTTTGGGTATTTTGTTTCGTGTGGTTGCAGTTTTTTAATGTTTTGGGCATTTCATTTTGTGTGGTTACTTCTTTTTATGTTTTGGGCATTTTACTTTGTATGGGTGTTTTTGTTATGTTTTTGTTCTTTTCTTTTCTGTGGTGGTTGTAATGTCGACAGGATGAAAAGGGAAAACTGTGGACAGTCACGATGCCTACTTGCTTCTAATTTTTTTTCAAATACAGCACATGATTTTGTATTGAGTTATACCACTTACTCATTAAGCGACTACAGGTTTCTTTAAATATGAACGTTTTCTTAGAGCCTTTTGTTTCCTCTACCTAGCTTTTTCGGTTCCGCAATTTCTTTTTTTGGTTTTAGAATATTTTCCTTATTATTAATCTATTTTCTCATGCAAACTCTTTATGTAAGGTATGTTTATTCTATCGAAGTATTTTGCAATTATACGTGAAGCCCTGTTGCTGAAGTAAAAAAAAATTTCCAACTGAAACAACGCAGTTCAGATATTTTCCCGCTGTTAACTCAAAGAATGAAAACAAAAACAACAAATCTGCGCAAGTGTTGAGGCATGAGACAGTACTTACTGGTAACCAGGCAAAGTTTTAAGGAAGAATGAGCTTAAGAATTTCTAACTGCAACAAAAAAGAGCATCCGCACTGTATCCCTCCCCATCCCCTAGTGCCGGCCTTTGGACGTCTTGAAAGAGAAGTCTTAAGGACACATCTGTATCGTAATTGCCTGAGCATTCGCGACAATCTCCTGGTGTCGTAGAAGAAAAACACACTTTCTACTTCGCCTAAATTGCTTGGATGTAATGCCAACGAACAAAGTTTTGCTCTTGCATTGGATTTCTGTTGCTTTTGATGGAATACTTTTCCCCTGGGGTTCACCGCTTTCACTATAGTCTTCAGGACAGGCGGCAATACACCCCAACGTAAAACACCAATTTCACGGCAATTAACTGCAATTAGCGAAAGAGAGGGGCGGTACAGGAAATAAGTCGAACGAGACAGATCTGAACTTAGACAGTCGGGGGAAGGTGTTGCATGAAAAACTGTGTTTGGCTTACAGATCATTTGGCACGTAGGGACGTAGGTTTCGTTTAATATGTTACGGGGTAAACAAATTGTCTTTTAAGTATAACAATTTTCTTTCATACGCATGGTGCAACACAAAAAATTTGAATTTATTTTTGAGAATTAGCATGACGCCTACCGGCCCAGGGTACAGCTGCCCAGTCCGCGCCTGCTGCCGCCTCCGGAACCTGGCTCCCTGGTTCTTCGCATCTGTTGATCCCCCGCCTAGAGCGTCCCAGCTGTGAAATACATGTACCTCTGCGTTTTGGAAAAACAAAAGATAAGATGTCGATCCTTAAAATTAACCACTTCTTGTGACCGCAGGTACGAAAATCTTGAACTTCGCTTAAACCCTAACTGGAGGAACAAGCTTCACGTGATTGTCTGTATTCTGAGTGTTTTATTGAATGGTTGCTCATTAGTTCGTAGTTGACTGGAGAACAGAGAACGTGCTTGTTGAAACCTTTGTTATGCGTTGTCAAGTGATAATAGTGGAAATATATCATTCTAAATATTTTGGAAAGAGAAAGTGCATTGTTTTCCGAAGGCACTATGCAGATGAAGAATGCAACATAAATAGTTAACTCACAAAAAGAAAATGATTTGCTGAAATGGAAAGGATATTTATTTTGCCATAACAGAGTGCGAGGTGATTTACGGTATTGTCACTGTATTGAAAGAAATTATGGAAATTGTACTGGCTTTGCTAGTACTATTCTTATTGGAGATGAACACAGGATGCGCAATGAGAAACCACATAATCATGCTCCAAGACCGGAGAAAAGTGATGTCGCTGTTGCAAGAGCGCAAATAAAAGAACGAGCGAGAAATACGGACGAAGCCCCTGCACAAATTATTCAAACCGTGACAACGTCAATGGCTACAGTAAATGCAGCTTACATGCCTAATATGGATGCACTAAGGCAAGTTGTAAAAAAGAGAAGACATGCCAAGACATGCCTGCGGAGCCTACGACTTCAGAACGGATCGACGCCCCAATAAATTTACAGGAGAAGATGGTGCAAAATTTCTTGGCAGAGATAGCGCATTTGGACATCAAAGAATTATTTTATTTTTAACAGAGAATAATTTACGAAAGCTTAAAGAAGCACCCCTCTGGATTATGGATGGGACATTTGAAACTTGTCCAACCCTTTTTAGGCAATTATGTTCCATTCATGCTATGGTTGAAACGAATCCAGAGATGCACAGACTTGTCCCACTAGTTTATGGGTTACTTTCCAGCAAGTATAAATAATATAATACTATTATAAAGTATTTTTGTAGGATTTACAAGACTATGCATCAGACTCTGATATTCAGCTTGCACCACAATATACGCATAATAATAGATTTTGAAATAGCTACCGTTATAATGCTGCTAAAAAGGAATTTGGAAGCAGCACAAACAAATGTTGTTGGTTTCATCTCGGAAAAAAATGTGCTGAGGAATATCCATCCTCTGGCATAGCCTTGGAATATAAGGAAAACAGTGAGTTTGCTCTCAAAGTCAGACATTTGCAAGCACTCGCATTTTTTTCATCTGATGAAATTCCAGCTGCTTTTGAAGAAGTGAAATCAATTTTACTAGAATATGCAGATTCTGTAGTTCAGTGGTTTGAGGAAAATTATGTTCTTGGAAAATTTCGTGGAAGCAGAAGAAACAATCCAAGCAGAAGCCCTCCGCTGTTCCCGCCAACAATTTGGTCAGTTAGTGAAAACAATTTATTTGGCTTTCCCAGAACACAAAACGAACTTGAAATATTAGACAGACGCTGGAATACAATTCTGGGAGAGAAAAAACTGTGACTGTACGAAATAATCAGTGAAATTGCGAAAGAGCAGAGAACAACTATGGCTAAAATCGAAAGAGTGATAGCACAGATTCCAACAAATCCACCCAGAAGAGAAACGCTGGCAAGATAAAAAGGAATTCGAACTTCTTTGGTGAACAGAGACAATGTTGACATGCTGGACATTTTAAGAGGAATTTCATATAATTCTACCCTTTACTAAAATGTGCTGGTATTTCTCACTAATTGAATTATACCTTTTACTAACTTGTACTTGAATTTTTCAAGAATGTAATTCCGCCGAAGATGCAAGAATGTAAAACACAACGCAAAATTAAAAAAGTCAAAATTTTCAAAATAGCATGTCAAAAACATAAAATGTCAAAAAGTAATCCAAAATGTGAAACATATAAAAATTCAAAATGCAATCCAAAATGTGAAACAAATAAAAATTCAAAATGCAATCACAAGTCACAAGCATTACAAAAATGCGAAACGCTATGTAACAAGTACAACACAAAATAAAACAAATGCCAAAAAAAAAAATGCATACGCTTTGTAAAATGTACAAAATAAAATAAATGCCATATTCACATGGATTTTATGACGAGTCAAGTTAAAAATGAGCTTTTACTTAGACTTCAAATAATAATTACTAGCCTCTACACCTTTTTAAGTCTTTAATAAGTGCAACATCATTAACCTGACTTGTCATCAAACATTATCAATATGACCATAGCATACAATCACTTAAAAGACTTGTTAATAGATGAATTGAGGAATCACCAAGTTCAGCGGGTGAAAGTTAATGGCTGTTTATAGTTTTGTACTCGAGTAAATGCGCAACACAGTAAACTTGACTTTCACTGAAAATTTTATGTATATGAGCACGGTTGATTGAAAACTGATAAAAAGGCTTAAGGCCTGTTTATTATTTTTTGTGCCTCAGTCAAAACGCAGTACCATAACCTTGGCATGTTATCGAAACCTTATGAATACGTCGGACTAAAAATTCCTAAAAAAAGTTTACGCCTAAGGTCTTGTAACTAAAGTTTTGTGACAGGGTAAAACTGCAACATTAATAACTTGACATGTTATGTTAACGTTGTGAATATGAGCACGGCGGATTAAAGATTTCAACAAATAGCCTTTGGGATTAATGTGTTGTAGCTGAGTAAAAATGTAACATTATCTTGATTTTCTATATAAACCAAACTACGTGCTGAAATGGCCCAACTATATATACGTATACTTCAACCATATACCGAAGCGCTGACAAGGTGGAAGCAAAAGTGCAATTTTGTACTGTCCCCTAACATTTTATGGCCAGCCTGCATGGAAGTGGACACCTTGATATCAAAAACATACTTCTTGTACGGTCCACAACAATTAGCAATGGACACGTCGCAATCATTTGGGGAGGGGGGGCTTAACGACCACCGTGATCAATTCAGTGGGCTATAAGCAGTCGGACATTCCCAATTTTGGGCCACTGGTTCCTGGGAAAGGGGACAGCCAGTGCCAGAAGTCCAACACAACGTCCATGATTCACCGGGTTTGAACCAGGATCCCTCTCGACAAGTGGTCAGAAGCCAGCGCCTAGATCACTCCGCCGCCGTAGCGGCACACGTTGAAATGTATTTTTCATACGGCCCCAAACGCTCTTATGGACATACTAGATTGAACTGGACGCAAATAAATCATTAATATAATTTGTACTAGCAGGGATACCAGTTATTTGCCAGGTACATATTACTATTTGTGGAATCACCAAGTTCAGCGGGTGAAAGTTAATGAATGAAAAAGATATTCCTGCAATTTTCCAGTAAACTTATTTTAAATTTTTTGATTTAGTTAATTTAATTTTGCGAAACAAAAAAGAAAGAAAAAGGAATGGGAATACTTACCTTCTAGGAGACATCTATAGAACTGCCGTACATCTGGCGTGTGCTTCTGTGAATCCCGCGACACAGAAATGCAATGTACGTATGTGATGTCGCATGCATACGACTTCACATTGGCATTGATAATCTTTTTCTTACCGTTTTGAATTTTGAATATCTGGAACTCTCTGTTTACATTACATTATATTTCTTTCTGATAAGCCGTTCGTTGGTAGTGAAAGCTAAACTATATAGATTTGTGTTTTTAATACACCATTAAACGCATATTTTTGCACTTTATTGTTATCTACAGTCCCTAACTTAGACCGTAGGTTGGTTAGTTGGTTGGTTGGTTGATGGTGCAAGGCCCTCAAAGGGCCAAAGAGCGCCTTAGAACGTAAATAGGGTATTTTTAAGAGTAAAAAACGGAACTTTTTACGAAAATTTTGCATGGGGCTACCTTGACCCGGGCCCCGACCCCTTCCAAAAACCGTCTACCGTCTAAGTTAGATAACCATAAGTAGTATACCAAATCTGGTTGTCCTAAATTGAAAACTGTAGATTTTACGAAATTTTTATGAGGAGGGGGAGAGGCTCTCACACCGGGGTTCCAGCCCCTTCCAAAAACCGTCTAGCGTCTAAGTTAGAGTTTCATGATACCAAATTTGGTGGTTCTGAATTGAAAACTGTAGTTTTTAAGAAAATGTTGTATGTCTGTGTGTGTGTGCGGGGCGAAGGGGGGGGTCCGAACCCCAGGGCCTTGACCGGTCCCAAAAACCATCAACCGTCTAAGTTAAAGTACCATGAGACAGTATACCAAATTTGGTGGTTCTAAATTGAAAACTGTAGATTTTACGCGGCATTTTTATGGGGGGGGGGGCTCTTACCCCTTCCAAAAACCGTCTAGCGTCTAAGTTAGAGTACCATGAGATAGTATACCAAATTTGGTGGTTCTAAGATGAAAACTGTCGGTTTTACGAAATTTTTATGAGGGGGGACTCCGACCCCGCGGGCTCCAACCATTTCCAAAAACCGTCTAGCGTCTAAGTTAGAGTTTCATGATACCAAATTTGATGGTTCTGAAATGAAAACTAGATTTTACGAAAATTTTGTATGTAGGGGCGGGGGGACTCTGACTCCCCGGGCCTTGACCCGTTCCAAAAACCGACAACCGTCTAAGTTAGAGTACCATGAGATAGCATACCAAATTTGGTGGTTCTAAATTGAAAACTGTAAATTTTACGAAAAAGTGTTTATTCGGGAAGGGTCTGACCCCCGAGCTCCAACATCTTCCAAAAACCGTCTAGCGTCTAAGTTAGAGTACCATGAGATAGTATACCAAATTAGGTGGTTCTGAATTGAAAACTGTAGTTTTAAAGAAAATTTTGTATGTGGGGGGCTCTCACCCCCGGGCCTTGACCCGTTCCAAAAACGGTCTGCCGTCTAAGTTAGAGTACCATAAGATAGTATACCAAATTTGGTGGTTCTAAGATGAAAACTGTCGATTTTATGAATTTTTTTTTGAGGGGTGGGGGCTCCGACCCCGCGGGCACCAACCCCTACCAAAAACCGTCTAGCGTCTAAGTTAGAGTTTCATGATACCAAATTTGATGGTTCTGAAATGAAAACTAGATTTTACGAAAATTTTGTATGTACGGGGGGGGGAGTCCTGACTCCCCGGGCCTTGACCCGTTCCAAAAACCGACAACCGTCTAAGTTAGAGTACTATGAGATAGGATACCTGATTTGGTGGTTCTGAATTGAAAACTGTATATCTTACGAATATTTTGTGTATGGGGGGCTCTGACCAACCGGGCCCCTGACCCGTTCCCTAAACTGTCTAAGTTAGAGTACCATGAGATAATATACCTAATTTGGTAGTTCTAAATTGAAAACTATATCTTACGGCAATTCTGTAGGGGGTCTAACCCCCCTCTCTGCAACCGCTTCCCAAAACCGTCCACAGTCTAAGTTAGAATACCACGAGATAATATACCAGATTTGGGGTGGTTCTGAATTGAAAACTGTAGATTTTACGAAAATTTTGTATATGGGGGGCTCTGACCAACCGGGCCCTGCCCCTTTCCAAAAACCGTTTACCGTCTAATATTTTTAGTGCCAAAGAAAAACGTAATATTCCTATCCTGTCTGCGTGTCCGAACTTTATAAATTTGATCAGGGAGCAAGACGTTCAAAATCGTACGTTTTCCTGCATTCGTTTTGTATGTAACCAAAATCTGTAAACGCGACGAATTGACGTAGTCGACGAATTTGTCCGCGACGAATTGACGTAGTGGACGAATTTGTCCGCGACGAATTGACGCAGTCGACGAATTGACGCAGTCGACGAATTAACGCGCGACGAATTGACGCAGTCGACGAATTGACGCAGTCGACGAATTGACGCGTCGACGAATTGACGCAGTCGACGAATTGACGCGCGACGAATTGACGTAGGCGACGAATTGACGCGCGACGAATCGTCGCAGTCGACGAATTGACGTAGAACCTTTTCATATGGCCACACGGAAAGGAGACTCTCCCGTTTTTCCTCGATAAAATAAATTGCATACACCCTACAATCAATTTTACCATGGAGCTTGAACACAGTGGCACCTTACCTCATCTGGGCGTCTCAGTGAGCAAATCGCATGACAACCGACTTCATACGGAAGTCTATTATAAACCCACCTCCGTTGCCAACCTGATTACTCCGCAGTTCATCCTGCCGTGATGATTACAGGACCGCCTTATTCCGTTCACGAATTAGAAGAGCCTTCGCTGTCACATCCGATGTCCGTTCTAGACAATCCGAACTAAGAAACATCGTCGAATTCGCCACTGAGTTAGGATATACTTCGAACCAGATGCATAACTTTATCGAGAAAGCCAGAACCAGCAGTGATAATAATATTTCTATGCCGCAACTTCGCTACCTGGGCTCTATTCCCTACATACCAAATATTTCCTATCAACTCAAAAATGCGCTCAGAAGGATGAACTTCGGTGTCGGCATAAGGTCTCCGGCATCTTTATACACGATGCTTAAGAGAAATATTGACAAGCCACCTATTCTCAATGAGGCAGGTATTTATGCCATCCCATTAAAATATCCGGACGGCTCCAGGCGATACTACATCGGAATGACCAAACGTTCGTTTGGAATTAGAATCAGCGAACATAAAAGGGATACAAGAGACGGGAAAATAACCACTGCCCTATCAAGAGAAGTCAAGTTCAAGTCCGCCGATCCTATATGGAGTGATGTAAATAAATTAGCCTTATACTCCACACCCAAATCTTCTGCCATTCGTGAAACCTTGGAAATCTTGACCAGCTGCGAGGCTTGCAGGGATAGCGTCTCTCTGGAGTTACCACGTATTTGGAATCAATTCTTCAAATAATGCTGAGATTTCTACCATAGTCCCGCTTGCCCAACCAACGTGACCTCGTTTCTTCGAAATATCACGTTTGCTCCTAATCATTTATTGTCTAGTCAAGTCACCGCGTTTAAAGTGTTGAAACGTTCTATTCATAAAGGAAGGATCAACGAGATAGAAGTACATATATCAGTAAAAAGAAGTAAAGCACACTCATGTAGTAATTAGACCACATCAACACTGCACCTTTGCTGCAGGAATCAGACGTAGTAGAAATAAACATAGAATTAACCAGAAGTAACCCACTTTCATGGTTCTAAACAAAAATGACATGGAATAAAACCACTCAGGAATCCCAAACCACTTTTCAGGGAAAGACTTCTGGAGCCCCGAAGTTAAATCATAGCTTAGGTGTTACCGAAAAACCCAGAAGACCCCATGGGAGATGGGTGGATGAAATTCGAAAGCATGTCGGAGTAACATGGAGGAGATAGGCTCAAGACATACGATTGCAGAAGAAACTTGGGGAGACCTTCATCCAGTAGTGGATTGATAATGGTTGACAATGATGATAATGATATATATATATATTGATTATATACAGTATACATGTATTGTAATGATAATAGTTGTCAATGATGATGATATATATATCATCATTGTCAACCATATATATATATATGGTTTAATGATGATATATATGGTTGACAATGATGATATATATATATATACCATTATCAATCCACTGCTGAATGAAGGTCTCCCCAAGTTTCTTCCACAATTGTCTGTCTTGGGCCTGTCTCCTCCATGTCACTCCAGCATGCTTCCTAATTTCAGTCATTCATCTCCCATGTGGTCTTCTTGTGAGTCTTTTCCTGTCCCTCGGAATCCAGTCTAAAATTTCGGTCGTCCATCGGTGGTCTGTTCTTCTGGCAACATGTCCAGCCCGTTGCCATTTCAGTGATTTCACTCTATCTCTCTCTGTATATCTATTCTTTGAGTTGTCTGCATTTTTTGCATGTCTTTTTTTTGGTATCAAAAGAAAAATCTTTCTATACATCCTGCTTTTTTTTTTTTAGTTAAGGTCATACATACAGTATATATATATGGGATGTAAGGTCAGGTGATGCGTAACATCACAGCCTCTCCTTGACAAATGTCAACCCCGCCTTCTCGTGGTGCATCCTGTTCCTACTAAAGGGGCTCTGACGACCGCCAATAGCGGTATAACTATACCATCGGGATTAGAGGAAATTCTATCCCACACTCGCCAACCCGCTTGGCCAGCGTGGTGAGTTATGGCCAAACCCCTCCAAAATGACTCCACAACTTAAATCTTGGCCCTCAGTCTCCGGCAGCTGGAATGTACCTGGCCAAGGCAGCGGCCAGTGCGACATGAAGGCAGAGGGTGCTAAGAATCCCCGGAGGACCGGACTAGGCTGCCATCTGATGCTGACCTTGGCAACGTACAATGGACGCTCCCTATCTTCTGATTCAAGGCTTCTTGAATTGGAAGAAGAACTACAAAGGATCAAGTGGGACATCGTGGGGCTAAGTGAGGTAAGGAGAAAAGGAGAAGATCTCATCGAACTGAAAAGTGGACATCTCTTCTACTATCGTGGGACAGATACTGGCAGAACTAGTGGTGTTGGATTTATAATAAACAAGAAACTGAAGGATAAAGTTGTAGAAGTTGAAAGTTCCTCTGACAGAGCTGCACGACTCGTTATCCAACTCTCGAAAAGATACCAGGCTCAGATTATTCAAACTTATGCACCCACCACAAGCCATCCTGAAGAAGAAATTGAAGAATTTTATGAGGAAATTTGTCATCTAAATAATAAAGGTAAGCAGCACTTGAAAATAATTATGGGAGATTTCAATGCAAAAATTGGGCAACGGCAACAGAATGAAACTTCAGTAGGTAAATTCGGTCACGGCAACAGAAACCAGCGTGGAAATACTCTCGTTGAGTTTGCAGAGGCAGAAGGGTTTTTCATCTTGAACTCCTTCTTCAAGAAAAAGCCACACAGGAAATGGACATGGAGACATCCAAATGGGACGACAAGTGAAATTGATTTTATTATGTGTAACAAAAAAATCGTCATAGAAGACTGCAGTGTGCTAAACAAGTTCAACACAGGTAGTGACCATAGATTGGTGAGATGTAAGATGCACCTCAACACTAAACTTGAACGTGGCAAGCTCATAAGACAAACAAAATCTATTGACATAACCAACCTTAAAAAACACCATAATACCTTCAAGTTGGAACTGAAGAACAGGTTCTCTGCTTTAGAAGGCCTAACATCGGAAGAAGTGGACATCTCTGAAGTTAACAGAAAAGTAACCAAAGCTCTTATGGAAACAGCAACAAAATTAGCTGGGTCTAAGAACAAGTTGCATGTAAATAAATTATCAGGAAAGACGAAAATGTTGATGCAAAAAAGAAGAGAGATGAGGACAACTAAAGAAGATGTGACTTCCAAAGTGGAATATATAGAGCTATGCAAGACAGTACGAAAAAGTATCACTGAAGACGTAAGAAAATTCAACTGTGAACTAGTGAGGAAAGCAATTGAAAACAACCAAAGCCTAAAGATAGCAAAGGGACATCTCAGTAAGGGAAGAAAACAGATTATGGCACTGAGAAAAGAAGATGGTTCTGTAACAAGAAATAGAGGCGAAATTTTGACAAGAGTGAAAGATTTCTACTCCAAATTATATGAAAGGGATGATATATGCACTCCAGACATCATGAAAGATACCAGTACCAGAGTTCCTCCAGTCCTTCCAGCAGAAGTTGCACATGCAATCAAGAACATGAAGCGGGGAAAAGCTCCAGGAGAAGATGGAATTACTGTAGACATCATACAAGAAGCAAGTGGAGAAATCGAAACAGTACTCGCCCAAATTTTCACTCGATGCCTTAATGAAGGAAAGATTCCTGAGGATTGGAACACCGCTACAATGATCCTGCTACATAAGAAAGGTGACATTGAGGATCTCGGAAACTACAGACCTATCAGTCTCCTATCAGTAGTTTATAAAATCTTCACTAAAGTTCTTTCACACCGCTTGAAGGTAACACTGGACATGGCTCAACCGAGAGAACAAGCTGGATTCAGGAGTGGCTACAGCACAATAGATCATATCCATGTGCTGAGAGAACTAATTGAAAGAGCGAGGGAATATGAACTTCCATTGTGCATGGCTTTTATCGATTATGAAAAAGCCTTTGATTCGGTGAAACCATCAGCAGTTACAATGGCTCTGAAAACCTGCGGTATTGAAGATGCATACATTAATATTATTAATAACATCTATGAAAATGCAAGTGCAAAGATTAGGCTGTTTGAAAATACAACACACATAAAAATTGGAAAGGGAGTGAGACAAGGTGACACCATATCTCCGAAGCTCTTTAATGCCACATTGGAGGGTGTTTTTCAGTCACTGAGCTGGGAAAACAAGGGGATAAAGATTAATGGAGATTATCTAACCCACCTTCGTTTTGCTGATGACGTAGTCATTTTTGCAACTAGCCCATCAGAGCTGCAGAGTATGATCCAGGAACTTGCTGACAAGAGTAAAGAAGTGGGATTAAAAATGAACTTTCAGAAGACAAAAGTGATGTTCAATGCTTTTACAAGAAATGAAGATTTATCGATTGATGGAGAAAAGCTGGAGATAACAGACACGTACGTTTATCTTGGACAGCAGATATCAAGTGAGGGTCACATTGATGAAGAAATTAATCGGCGTACAAAACTTGCCTGGAGAGCTTTTGGAAGAAACAGCATAATTTTCAAGAGCAATATGCCATTATGTCTTAAAAGAAAAGTGTTTGATCAATGCATCCTTCCAGTGCTTACGTATGGTGCAGAGACGTGGACCTTAACTAAAAGAGACATACAAAGGCTGCAGACAACTCAAAGAAGCATGGAGAGGTGCATACTTGGTGTAACCAGGAGAGATAAGAAGAGGAACTCGTGGATCCGAAAAATGACAAGAGTGGAAGACATCATGATCAGAATTAAATCCCTGAAATGGCAATGGGCTGGACATACTGCCAGAAGGACAGATCATCGATGGACAGCCGAAATTTTAGATTGGATTCCAAGGGACAGGAAAAGACCCAGAAGAAGACCACATGGGAGATGGGTGGATGAAATTCGAAAGTATGCAGGGGTGACATGGAGGAGACTGGCACAAGACAGACCGTTGTGGAGGAAACTTGGGAGACCTTCGTCCAGCAGTGGATTGATAATGGTTGACAATGATGATGATGATGATGATATATATATATATATATATATACACACACACCTGGTTATGATGTCGCCCACCCTCTCTTTTTCTCTCTCTCTATATATAAAACATTACGTATAAACATTACTTACCTTTTTCCTGTATTTTTTATTCTGTCAGTTTACTTTTTGATGTATTTTAACAGCAGGAATAGTGACCTTTTTTTGATGAAAATTATTTTATTTATGTATCTACATATGTTTATTTGCTATGTATTATTTAACTATCTTCCAAGGCTTATCCGTAAGAAAAAGAATTGAAAATAATTATTCTTAAGCGTAGTTTAAATAAACTTGGTGACCTAATATATGTTGTACTCAGAGATATATATGTATATATCACTTCTGTAACAGCCCTGTGACCTAGGTATAGACAGGCATTGGGGCAATATGATGCTCTAAATGGTATTTACTGTTAGCAACACCAGTACCGAGTAGCTAAAAATAGTTATATGTACTTTTTCAACCTAAAAAAAACTTATAATTTCTGGTATCAAAAGAAAAATCTTTCTACAAATCCTGCTTTTAATATCTGGGCAAGTAAATTTTCTCTGGGCATGTATTATTTTAGATATTTTTCAAGCCCTGGGCTGAGTGACCAAAAAATTCAGATTATGGACTTTAATTTTTTTACGGGACAAAAAATTGTCTTTTTTTTGTTTCAGTATTCAGTATTTAATATTTTTTATTTGTACTTTCATATTTTACTTTTATTTAAGAAGCCTAGTTTTTTGTTGTCCCAAAGCTGAAATTTTGTAGTTTTCACCTGATATTTGTACACATTTTGGCAATTGTTAAGATGTACTGCACAGTTTGTTTGTTTTTTTCAATTTTAAGAGCGCAGCCTCTTATTAATATGAAGTGAGAAATTAACAACTACTGATTTGCATTCATGGTGTGCAAAAAGTTTAGCGAGCAAATGTTTATGTTTTGTGTTGTTATTTTGTGGGTTCTTTCAGCAGTCTTGCTGGAAATACAACAAGTGTGTCTGATTTGTATTTTAGAAAAATACAGGCACAACTTGTTCAATTCAAAGAAAGATTGATTTACGTGAGTGATATTTGTTCAATACTAACCTCTCACATATATGGTTGATGCAAAAGGAATAACTGGCAATTTACACATGGACATACTGACTGTACATTCATCATGAATCAGAGGTCACATTCTTAAAAAAAAAACAAAAAAAAACACCACCTATCACGCAAAAATCAAATGCAAGTAGTTATTACAAAATGCTGCTAGTCCCTTTCTTTTGTATTATTCCATAATTTTTTTTCAATTGTCATTTCATAATCGTTTGTGCCAGTTTTCATAAATATTTTATTTTGTTTGCATGTTTGAGGTACCATTGTACTCCCTGTTTCCTATTTTCAGTTTTAAATCAATATTGCCTGTATTTTTGCTACCCAAAAACCACACACATTGTACTAACACATTCACAAATAAAGAGTATTCTGTCCAGAAATTTTCAGGCTCCCCACTCTCACTTTGTTGCAGTAATACTACAGATTAATCACTAATCAGAGACAAATGCCTAGAACACAAGCTGGGTGACCCTGTGCTTTCAGATAAAATACTAGATTGTTTCCTGACAGGTGTCAGCAAGCAATAAATTTATATTACCAATCACAATTATTACTTCTGCAATTTAAGTATCTATAAATTGACTGCTTTACCAGTATTTGCTATCTAATGGGCATTAGCCATGGGTACATGATCTTTATCACATAAAAAGAAATTGCTGCTTCCTAAGATTTTGAAATATTTGTTGTCTTGTCTGACAAGTTGCATGTACACTGTTCAGATTCTAGTATATGCAAATGCCATTTGCAAAACATCCTCAGTATATGTACAAAAAAAGACACTTACATAAGTAAAACTTGTTCCCAAAAAGCCTCAAAGTTGGTAACTCAAAATTAACCTCATCTTCCTATAAACATGATTCAGTGTTCACATTGAGTACGACTGTTTGCAAAATATAAGGAATAAAAGTCTTAAGATAACACAGATATTGAAATGGTTCATCTGCTGGTTTAATCGCCAGCTACACGGATTAGATGTCATATTTTCTGTGTTTGATTAACTGAGCATTTACAGCTCAACCTTATTTAAAAATGCTTACTTATGAAATGTAGGGCTATCCTTCCAATAAGTGGAGTAAATGGCATTTTATTGTTGATTTAATTATCCAAAAGGTGCTGATAATTGTGAATATTCACAAAACTGTAGCCTAAAGTTTGTCAGCTGCTTGGCGATCGTGTTGACTCCTTGACACACGCAGAATTTGTACCTCATCAAAGATGGCGGGCTCTCCCCACGTTGGCTTCAGCTGCTTCAGCAGAGAACAAATCACAGAAGCACTCTATGTATTTTTATCTCGTTGGGAAGGATATATAGAGAAGACACTGGCTGTATTAAGCTGAAACTCATGACGTCATGAAGTCAACTGCAGCGCACCAGTGACCTAAAACAGAACTACAGTTGATTGTCAGCTGATTTCCCAGGTAACACCCACGAACCACGTGATTTTTGTCCGTTAATGTCGTGTTTTTTACTTTGACTGTTGACTTTGGCTTAATATCCGGCAGTATTGAAGATTCTTTTTGGTTTTCATTTCCTCTAGCGTTCTAATAAGTGGTATTATTTTGCTTATTACTTACTGATCGTATACTTTTCGTTACAGAATTCATAACTTTTGGATTTTTACGTGTCTGTTCATTTGATTGTTTCTTCCATACCCACTCTGCTTCACTTTCAATTCTAATTTGTATTCAATTGTCGTCTGCTTCGACATCTACGTTATTGGCTTCGTTAGCTTTTTGGCTTATTTTTTTACTCGGCATTTGGGTAGCCTGTATTTCCATAATTGGCCAACATTTGTGAAAATTGTTTTCCGTCTTCGTAATTTTTTGTTATTTCTAAAGTAAAGGCATGTCTTCCAAGATGGTGCGGTGGCGCTGCTGTCGCCTGCGCTGGGTTGCCGTAGCAACTATTGCCGTCGTCACGGGTTACGTCACATTTTGCTTCTGTTTTAGGTCCGTGGGGGCCACTTTCTATGGGAGGAGTTTCCATGGGCTCCTATGTCTGTTTCCACTCTATAGATCCTTCCTTCATGGTTCTATTATCCTGTTTGCAGTTAGCTGTCTACCTTCCTTGAGAAAGCCATCTGGTTGATGTGCGAAAGCTTGGAAATTTTGATTATTTATTCTACGCCAAGAAATTTTCGGATTTTTAGTATATAGTTATACTATTTTGAGTTTAATTTGGTGTACAGTTCCTACTTTTTGAACAGTTTGTTTACATGCGTTTTCCCATTGCTTAACATGGCGTTTCGTTGCAAGGGTTCAGGAAAATCGTGATTTTTGTAAATTTATTAACGACATGTCTAACTTTTGCTCATCGTATAATTTTGCTAATAAATCCTGCAATCTAAATTGTGTACACGAAAGAACAACATTCCTTAATTTTCCTCTGAAAAAGACGAAATTGTTAAAGGAATGTCTGTGTGAAATGAAGCGCGGTGACTTCCATCCCAATGTGCACTCTCCAATATGTTTTCTTCACTTTAACGAAAAAGAGTTCGGATATTATGACGCTATGAATCAAAGGCAGTTGAAACCTCGTAGTATTCCTTCGAATTTCAATTTCAAAGAAGAAAAAAAAAAGGAAAAAAAGGTAGGAGAAAATGGATGGAACATTGGGATCGGTAAATTACGAATTAAGTTCTACTTTCCTCAAATAATAAAACAAAGCAGGGGTGGTTCGTCATTAGGGGCCAGAAGGGCCGGGCCCCACCTAAAAAATTTTATTTTTAGAAATAATTTTTTTTTGCTCTGATTCGTATTCTCCCTCTTACCTACATGGTGATATAAACCTTTCCCTTCAAAAACCTAAGGGAAAAGTTTCCTTCAAAAACGGAAAACTATTCCCTGAGGAAAGAGATCACGTTCAGGGTGTAAGGGTATTGGGGCCAGCTCCAACAGGCCCCAGTAACATCACTACGCAAGCGAAGAGGAGACGATTTCCTCCCAGTCTCTTTCAGTATGATGACCTACATACAACACTGCCTTAACGCGTGTGCAAAAAAAGCTGTGGGACCAGATCTATCTGGCCCCGCGCTAATTTGATTGGCCAGGAGAGTATCCATTTCCTTAACGCCGTGGGTTGACAGAGAAGCTTACCCCGACCAAGCTCAAAGTTCAGTTAGTTGTTTTTTCTGTCTCTCTCTCGGTGATGTGTTGTTCCTTTGTGTCGTGACTTTTTTGCTTGTCGAGTACAATGAATGGAGTGGATATTTTGTTAAAATCTCCGTTCTTTGCTTTAAATCTGGAAGAAAAGCTTCACTTAAAAAACTCAGTGCTTATCACCCCAAGAATTTTTAGTTTGAGCTTCACTTAAAAAAACCCAGTGCTCATCAGTCCAAGAATTTGAGTCGAAAAGCTTCACTTAAAAAAACTCGGTGCTTATCAGCCCAAGAATTTGAGTTTCCAAGAGTATGAAGTTTACTAAGCTTTTTGCAGAACTAATTTCAGTTTTAACTGAGAGGATTTTCTATGTTAAAAATAAATAAATAAATGAGAAAACCTGTAAGTATAATTTGCACATGAGTACATATATGTTTTTAGGTTTCACAAGTTCTTTAAAAAGAAGGTTAAACCTTTCAAATAATGCAAATGGTAGTATGGTACTCATTCTATATGGGACAGAAATTCATGAAACGTTCCCTCCCTGCATGTATTTGGAGTTATTACTTTTTCACTGCATTTTTTAATTCTGTGAATCCTGTGATTATTCCTCAATTGAGAAATCTGAAGAAACACAAAGCACAACTAACATGAATTAATGCTCATATATTTTAAGGTAAAAATTTTATTTAAGGAGTTTTAACATTTTTCTGTTAATAGTTATGCATTGTATTCTGAGGATTTTTTTTCGTGTGTAATGCAATAGTTGACACATTCCTGCCTGATTTGGGCATGATTGAATCAAGGGGGCAAACAGAGGCAAAGTAAAGAAATCTTGGGGGGGGGATATGAATAGTTGGCCCAATAATGACAGTGTTTTTTATTTCATTGTTTGACTTCGGCTACTGGCCCCACCTGTTTCAGTTGCCACGAGCCGCCACTGCACAACAGTTTTTGTAAATGTTGTTGGAATGAGATTCGCGTTGCGAATACTCTTCACCCGTCAGAATCGACGGTTAGTTTTCTTTTCTTTCTTTTTTTTTAAAGAATAGGCTCATGTGAAACAGCAAGTGTAAACTTTATTTGATTGACAAATTCATTCAGCCACTTCAGTAAGCCGCCCCGGTGGCGCAGTGGTCTAAGGCACTGGCCTCTGATCATTTGTCCGTAAGGGGTCTGGGTTCGAATCCCGGTCAGGCATGGATGTTGTGTTTGTCTTACGGCACTGGCTCTCTCCCTTCCCTGGAACCAGTGACCCTAAATTAGGGACGGGCGACTGCTTATAGCCCTTTGAGTTGCTCACGGTGGTCGTTAAACCTCCAATCAAAAAAAAAAAAAAAAAAAAAAAAAAAACTTCAGTAAAGACAATAGTCCAAGTTCTTCTTTTTTTTTTTTTTTTACCCGAATGTTTAAGGACCACCGTAAGCAACTCAATGGGCTATAAGCAGGCGCCCGTAATATTTTTACTATAAACAATGGTCAACGGAATGTTTATTTACATCTTTACATAATGGGAAACGTCTTATCTACGTGAATAAAGTGGATTGAATGAATATTAAATTGTATATATACATCACGCAGTCCAACGGCATAACGCAATCAGGTCTTCGAGAGTGCTCGCTATTCCGTGTTCCGATGATAACTTTGATAGCAATGACTCCTAGCGTTGTTTTGCGCAACGGTTTGCTTAGAAAAGATAAGACTTCCGACTATCTCAGTCCCTCCATGCTTCGCCTTCAGCAGCGCGTGAGTCAACAACAGGCGATCGAATGTCAACCGCACGCTTCTCCCATACACTTTACATGGAAACTTTGTCGCCCGCAACGCCCGAACGGTTGCCCCAATCTCATTTTTCTTTTCGACTGGCACATCTACATTGTAAGACCTTTGTGCCGCCCCGGTGGCGCAGTGGTCTAAGTTATGGCCTATGATCATTCGTCCGAACGGGGTCTGGGTTCGAATCCCGGTGAGGCATGGATGTTGTGTTTGTCTTACGGCACTGGTTCTCTCCCTTCCCTGGAACCAGTGACCCTAAATTAGGGACGGGCGACTGCTTATAGCCCATTGAGTTGCTCACGGTGGTCGTTAAACCTCCAATAAAAAAAAAAAAAATAAGACCTTTGTTTGGATGCCTTAACCATATCTTTACGTTTAGCCGTTCTCTCAAAATAGGACTCACCGTAAAAAATCTTGTAGAATTAATATATAAATGAAATGAAAGTATAATAGCGTCATATTTTGTGTCTGATTTTTTAAAATTTCTTCCAACAAGCTCGCAGGTTCCTCATTTTTTCTATAAAGGCTTGGAAATAAAATCTAGATATATCACAAACGTTTTTTTTTTAAATAATAATGTTCAATGAGAATATTCCCCCCTCCCTTTGTTTATTTGCTTAAGAACAATCGCAATTGCTCCGCAAGTAAAACATTCGTGGAATGTCGTTGTTTACTTTAATTTTTCTCCTAACAATAGGGAAGAAGTGTTACCTCTCTTTAAAGCCCGAGCTTTTTAAGCCTGACTAACCAATAAGCCGGCTCCACCGCTTGGAAAAATTCACTCATAATACAAATTCTCTAAAGTTCGACCGTTATTATTTCTATGATAAACAATATTTCACAATAATCCACTAAGACAGAGAAAGATCTTAAACGCTTTATAAAATTGCGTGTAGTCTAAAACCCTTTTTAAACGTCTGTTCATATACACTGGCGGAAAGTGAAAAAAGAACACCAAGAAGGAATTGGCGGACGATCATGAAATTTACATATGTTAATGGGGTCGAGTTTACGTAGGTGTGATGTTAATTTCGGGACCAACCGGTGAGCGCTTACTCCACAGCACGGCATAATATGCAAATTATCGTCGGTGGTATTTAAGGAGTACGGCGAAGTGAATGTAATCAGTCGTCGGCGTACGGACACGTGCGAAGACCCTGAAGAACCTGCAATGTCTGGACATGGAAGACGTGTACGATTTCAGAAGTTATGGGACTTTGAGCGAGGTCGTCTAGTCGGACTCCGCGAGGCCGGGTGGTCGTATCGTCGTATTGCGGAGAGAATTGGACGGGAAGTATCAGTGGTGGTACGATGGTGGCGTAGATGATCCGAGGAACATTCCCACACGAGAAGACGTGGAACCGGGAGTCACAGACGGACTGATGAGCGGACCAATCGACGCATAAGAGGAGCGGCGTTGTCAAGCAGAACATCCACTGCGACGCAAATCCAAGCTGCCGTTGCACCTGAGGTGACTGTGCGAACAATCTGCAACCACTGGATGCAGGATTACGTGCACGTGTGCCTCTGACTCCAGCCCACCGTCAGGAACGGCTGCAGTGGTGTCGCCAACGTCTGCACTGTAGAACGCAATGGCAATCTGTCGTGTTCAGCGATGAAAGTAGATTCTGCTTGGGAGCCTCCGATGGCCGTATGCATGTTCGCAGACGCACAGGGGAGGGTCTCCACCTTTATTGCATCCGCCAGCGACACACAGGGCCTACACCTGGTCTCCTGGTGTATGGAGCAATCAGCTATCACTCCCGTACACAACTAGTGTTTGTACCGGGTACGTTAAACAGCACCTTCTACATCAACAACATCATTCAGCCCGTTGTTGTGCCATTTGTAAGGTCGGTCCATCGTGGTGTTTTCCAGCAAGATAACGCACGCCCACACACGGCACGTGCAACGCAACATGCACTTCAGGGTGTGAGACAACTTCCATGGCATGCACGTTCACCGGATTTGTCCCCCATTGAGCACGTGTGGAATTTTATGGGACAACGACTTATCCGGTCTCCACGGCCAGCCACGACCTATAACGAAGTGAATTTCTCCGTCATTTCTATCCGCGCCAAGATTCGAACCCGGGTCCACTCATTCCGGAATAAGTTGCTCTACCAATTAAGCTACGCGGACGATTATTCTGATTCCTATCTGCCTTTATGTCGTGTGCGTCCTTCTGGCAGGTACGTCACATCTCCTGGTACGTTACATCATCTACCCCTTATTTTTTTTTTTTTTCGAAGTGCTGGAGAAGGGATTCTCTTATTTTTCCTATCTCGCAGTGTGGAACTAACATCACACCAATGCGAGATTTTGAACGGTCGGGTCATCCGGATAGTTCGGGCGCCATTATAACGAAGTAAATTTCTGCATCATCTTTATCCGCGCCGGGTTTCGAACCCGGGTCCACTCATTCCGGAATAAGTTGCTCTACCAATTAAGCTACGCGGACGATTATTCTGATTCCTATCTGCCTTTATGTCGTGTGCGTCCTTCTGGCAGGTACGTCACATCTCCTGGTACGTTACAGACCATCCCCGATTTACGCGTCCAGGTTGAGGATGCTTGGAACTCAACACCCCAAACTTTCATCCAACATCTGTACGACAGACTCCATGCCAGAATTGCACAGTGTGATGTAGTTCATGGCGGTTCAACCTCGTACTAACCATGTTACATGGAAATGTTATTTTTCAGTTTACCAGCAAATACAGCTGTATTTTGCTATAATGTTTTGATCACGTTATCCTCTGTATTCCGTTATTATGCTGTATAAGTTTCATTGGTATCAGACGTGTCCTTCTTGGTGTTCTTTTTTGTCTCAGTCGTTATGAAGACGCTTTTTTTAGATCTCTTTTCCTCCATGAAAATTTAAGCTCTTGTACTAAAATTCCTTTCCTGTAAGACTAAGAGCTTATTAAACCTATTGCATTGCTCTTTCATTTCGTTTATTATGTAAGGCAATGTAAAATCTAAAAAAAAAAAAAAAAAAAAACCGAACATGGTCCCACTAATGTTTTCCTACGAAATATTGTCTGCTTTTGCATCTTGAAGGTAACGCAAGGAGGCCAGAATAATAAGATATCTGGAGATGCCCTTGTTAACGGAGCTGTGCCACTTTTTTTTTTTTTTTTTATTGGAGGTTTAACGACCGCCGTGAGCAACTGAATGGGCTATAAGCAGTCGCCCGTCCCTAATTTAGGGTCACTGGTTCCAGGGAAGGGAGAGAGCCAGTGCCGTAAGACAAACACAACATCCATGCCTCACCGGGATTCGAACCCGGACCCCGTTCGGACGAATGATCAGAGGCCAACGCCTTAGACCACTGCGCCACCGGGGCGGCCTGTACCACTTTGCGTGAAGCCAATAGACCGTGTGCATTGACGTCACGAAATCGCGGTTCGCGTCACTTTTTCGTCTGCTGCTTTCTTGCAGAACAACTGGTGTACAAGTGAGATCAAAGATGCATTGCATGGGCTACGTAAGTGGGTTATCTGGTGATCAAAAACACCTTTATTCTGATAAATTAAAATTATTGGGCAATTGTGGTGACCCATATGATATTCCATATTCAATTATCCTGAACAATATTGTAGAAAGGGGAATGTTTTTGCTTGAAAGGAACTCGAAATTCTGCATTCTAGCACAGCCACCAGCTTCTGTGCTAACAGCATATTCACACAGATAATTAAGATAAAAACGTCCTGTCATCTTGTGACGTACCTGCCAGCAGGACACACACGACATAAAGGCAGATAGGAATCAGAATAAAACGTCTGCGTAGCTCAGTTGGTAGAGCGACTTGTTCCGGAATAAGCGGCCTCGGGTTCGAATCCCGGCGTAGACCAAAAATGACGGAGAAATTTACTTCGTTATAATCTTTGGCTAATTATTTAATTTAAAAGTTTAACTTTCAATAATTTAGATATTCCCGAACCTAAAACTTAAGCCAAGGTAAAAATCATCAGCTTTACACAGGTAAATCTACATTAATAATAATAATAATTCTGGCGAGTAGCACTAAGTCTCTCTACCTTATTTATATTAATGACAATAATAATAAACTGGTGAATGTTATCATGGGATCATATTTCCAATATCTGCCTGGGAGCCGAACATATGAAGGCTCTATATGATATTCATTCCCTTATAGCAGTGGATACATTCACGATAAAGAACAGCGTAATCTTACTTATAAGAAAGGTTAATTCTAGTCTAAAGATCTTCATAGAGTTTTTGTAGATAATGCATCAGTGAATTTATGAAAATACCTGTTACAAAATATAAATTACACACTCTAATGTTCCTTCGTTTCCGCTCATCAATGTCAACTCTACTGATACGTGATAACCACAAATTTTGGCGCTTCTGAATTAAATTTTTATAATTCCGATCCCACTTCTTTCGTTCAGATGGTAATCTATAATGGGATACTCTCACTTTGGTTACTGCAGCCGTAACACCATCTTCCTTAATATTCCACAATGCAAATCCAAGCAGTGCGTGTACATCTGTTGATCACCAGGACGTCTGCTAGGATGGTTTACCTTGCTGTGGCCGTGACGTCATATTCATACGGTCTATAACCACGAGCGACAGCCGTCAAAGTGTGGGAAAATTAATGATTTTCAAGGCTATAGCAATGCATTTTGTGTTGGTCAAATCCCCCTTCTTTCTTCGCCAATGTTTCCAGTGGACCTTATTCACCTCGCATTGCATCACGGGAAAGCTTTTCCGTGACCGCGGACCAACAACAGTTTGTTTACATGTGTTTCCCCGCGTTGCTTAACATGGCATTACGTTGCAGGGGTTCAGGAAAATCGTGATTTTCGTAAATTTATTAGCGACATGTCTAACTTTTGCTCATCGTATGGTTGTGCTAATAAATCCTGCAACCTAAATTGTGTAGAACAATATTCCTAAATTTTCCTCTGAAAAAGACGAAATTGTTAAAGGAATGGCTGTGTGAAATGAAACGCGGTGACTTGCATCCCAATGTGCACTCTCCAATATGTTTTCTCCACTTTAACGAAAAAGAGTTCGGATATTATGACACTACGAATCAAAGGCAGTTGGAAACTCGTACTATTCCTTCGAATTTAAATTTCAAAAAAGAAAAAAACAACAACGAAAAAATGGTAGGAGAAAAATTGATGGAATATTTGGATCGGTAAATTACGAATTAAGTTCTACTTTCCTCAAACATTGAAACAAACATATCTATAATTTTTCTTTTCATATCTATAATTTCTCTCTTATCTAATATTTTTTATTGTAGGTTTAGTGAACACCATAAGCAACTCAATGAGCTATAAGCAGTCGCTGTCCCTAATTTAGGGTCACCTATTCCAGGGAACGGAGAGAGGTGCCGTAAGACAAACACAACATCCACGCCTCACTGGGATTCGAACCCGGACCTTTTTCAGACGAATGATCAGAGGTCATCACTTAAGCCACTGAGCCACCGAAGCGGCTCACATTTACACTGCTGGCCACCCAAAATGCAACACCAAGAAGGAAGCATCCGATTGGCCTGAAATTCGCAGCCTACGTCGCCCGCGAGAGGGCATGCAAACGATTAGGATTGCAGGGCATATGCAAATCATGTGCGCCAGGCACGCCACAGAGATGCACTATAAGAAAGGATGCACAGAAGGCGGGCTGTAAGTAGTGGAAGTGTGTTGTGCTGCCGGACCTGTGCTTGGGAAGCTTCCTGATGCCTCGTGGCAGAATACGGCAGTCATTCCAGCACGTTTTGGAGTTCGACAGAGGGCGAATAGTGGCTTATCGCGACAGCGGTTTATCGTACCGAGACATCGGCTCCCGTGTGGGACGACATCCAGCCACAGTGAGGCGAGTATGGAATTCGGTGGGTTCAGGAGGAACGGACAAACCGACGTGAACGATTGCCACAGCTCAGGCACACCGCCGAACTAGAGGACCGCCATGTTGTGCGGCTGGCATTGACGGCTCGCACCGCCACATTACGAGCGTTAGCGCAGGAATTAAGGTGTGTTGCGCAACAACCTGGGTCAGCACGTACCGTTCGACATCGTCTGCAGGAGCGGGGACTTGTCGCACGGCGCCCATTGCTCCGATTACCATTGACGTTACGCCACAGGCGAGTGCGGCGGCAGTGAGCCGTTTAACGCCGCACCTGGACGCAATGGCACGACATTGTCTTATCCGACGAATCCCGCTTCTGCCTGCAACACCACGATGGTCGGATCCGCGTGTGGCGGCACCATGGCGAGAGACTGTATGACGTCTGCATTACGCAACGCCATACCGGTCCGTCGCCTGGCGTTATGGTTTGGAGCGCAATGGGATATGACACTCGCACCCCTCTGGTACGCATCGCCGGTACACTCAACAGCCACCGCTACATCCCCGACGTTTCGGAGCCTGCAGTCCTCCTTTACCTGCAGGACCTGCCATCGGCCACGTTTCAACAGGACAATGCGCGTCCGCACGTGGTACGCATTGTGCAACAATTCTTCACGGTCCACCAGGTGTCACTGCTGCCGTGGCCCGCCTGTTCTCCCGATATGTCGCCCATCGAACACGTCTGGTCGCTGATCGGCAGTCGAGTGCCCGGGCATGCACCACCCGCGGCTACGCCTGATGAACTGTGGCAACGTGTGGAAGCAGCATGGACCGACATACCCCAAGCCCACATCCAAAGTCTCTTTCCTTTGATGCCGCGGCGTGTAGAGGCCGTTATTGCCAGCCATGGGGACCACACGAACTATTGATGTCAGCGTGTTTCCGCAAGTCGCACGGGCCTGTAAGCTCAATCGTTTCATCTTTGTATATGTTGTTATGTGTCCAGTAAATCTGGCTTTGCTATCTCGTGTCCTTCTTGGTGTTGCATTTTGGGTGGCCAGCAGTGTAATATTACGCATTCATTTAATTTTCAAGAAAATTGCCTAGTGTGCGAACCCTAGTTTGTTTCCTTATTACGTATTTGTCCGAGCTTCTAAATGTTTTTGCTTTGCAAAATAGATTCCCAAGTTTATGTTTCAGATATTTCGCCAATGTCTGACAATAAGGATGTAGCAGACACTGTGACTCTCAGCATGGCAACGAGCCTTAGTAACGTAAGTGAAGAACAACCAACCTCGTTGAAATGATGGCGTCTTACATTGAAACTTTAACTTCCGAGTACAAAATGCGGTATTTCGAAAAAATTAAAGAGATTGAAGGAAGGGATCCTTATGTGCGTATCTTCGAAGGTGATGCGAAAAGTTTTCCGAAAGTGCAAATAGTAAATATTTTCGATTACTTTGTCTTTGGTCGAAGTGCCTTTGCCGCAGAACAGTTCGAGGCATATAAAAAGTTTCGAAGCATACAACAATTTCTTGTCGTGGGTATTCTTTCACAGGGTAATTTAGTACGATCACAAATTCGTGAGTAACCAGTAATTTATGGAGTAAATAGGTACCTGCCTTAATAAGTATGGTTCTCTTCCCTCCCAGGTGCGGAGATCTGAGTAAAAAAAGATTGGTATTCTTTCTTTCCAGGAATTAATGATTTTCGATAAAAAATCACCTTTGAGAGGTTTATGCCTTTTTGAGAGTTTACTCTTCAACAAAAAAATGTCTTTCTAAGGTATGGGAAGCGATTTCCAAGCCTTAGAAAAATGAGCAAATTTTTTTTTTTTTTTTTTTGTTGTTAAATTGTGGTGAAAAAACACAATAATTTTGCTGGGATTTGTTCCTTATAATCTATTTATCCGTAAATAAATTTAACAGCATCACACCGCCCTGTAAACAGACGTAGAAACCAAAAAGGATTTTTTTTTGGACAATAATATTAGCCATTATTTGCATTTTCCCGCAAAAGTGTGCTTCAGCTACAGGTAAAAACGCAGGTGTACTAAAAATAAAATCAACGGTAGTTTGGGGACGAAATATATATAGATCAAAGTAGTAAAAAAAACCCTAACACCGACAGCCAAATAACCTTAAAAGTGAAAAGCGGAAAACTCGCAAGAAAAAGTGAGTCAGGGGAACGGTGTGATCGAGATCTAAAAAATACCGAAGAGTCAGAGATTTGATTCTGAGATTCTGACTAAAAGTTAGGTTTGCTAACATATTAATTTTTAGCCCTATTAAAAGTTTCAACACCCCCTAGATCATCCAGGAACCTTCTGAAAATGAGTCGCTGGAGAAAAACAAAAACAAAAAAAGCATTTGCACAGAGGTGCCGATTGGGGACCGAAGCGTTTAAGAAATATTTTGACAAAGAGACAAACTCTAAAACGTGTTCTATAAGAAAATAGTCAGTAGCAATAAAACCTACGCAAAAAAACAGCCAACACTTTTTTAAATTCAACTTGAAAACTTTGAATCAACGAACGAAACGCCTGGTCCAAAAAGTGCAAGCACGGCAGCGTTTGAACAAGTAAAAGATAGATTCTCTGCTTTGCCAGAAATCACTGATTTCTGGATAAAACTAACATTTAAAAGGTTCTCTGCCTTTGAAGAGTCTAACTGTTCAATAAAAAGTGATTTCTAAGCTCTGGGAATCGATCTCCCTTCGTTTGGCATATATGCGATTTCTTCGATATTGCCTTTACAAACAGCCGCTAGTAGCCTGAAAAAACTTACGGTCTCGATTTACTCTATTACCGCAATTCATAATGCCACAAAATCTAGGCATTTTGGCTTCAAATTTTTATAAACGCAGTGCGCTAAAGATTGCACGTTCGTTACACTTTACACACTAAGTGCAGGGCAGCCAGCTATGCTTGTCCTTCAGGAACTTGCAGGGGCTGTTGCCACTTCACTGAAACTTCCCGATGAAGTCCCGTGCTACATCCTCATAAGGACATGAAAATTGAATGGCTATTCTTCCACAAACGGGCGGCCTCCGAGCACTAGAACAGCTCTGGCGACCGCGGAGCACTAGAACAGCTCTGCAAACAATCTACTGTTCTTGATCTGGCAACGCAGCCGTTGTTGTTTACATTCGAATGCAAACATTATGGAAAATGACAAAGTGGCTATCTTTGCATTCTCTTCTTATTTTTATTAATTCATCTCGATGACTAACTTTGGTTTCATCAAAAAAATATTTCATGTACTAAATGAAAACAATAACTGAGATGTTGAAAACGAACTAAAAAAATAAAAAAGAACGATCTTACCACTATATACGTTGGGAGACTGATAAAAAATTATACTGCCGTATTTACAGTATTTTAATTCGTACTGAGAAATATATATCAAAAGACAGTTTAAAAAGAAAGCATCGATATTTATTGCCATTTGTGACTCCTTATTATTTCAATGGTGGGTAGCAAACCATGTCTTTCAGACTATGATATGCATGTTTTTCTATCTCGTACGACATCGTTAACGAGACGATACAAATTCCATTGAGGCATTATAAGATACAACAGACCAATTCAACAACTCTGGAATTTTAATGCTATGGAAGGTTAATATGGACAACTTAATATTTACTGAGCGTTGCCAGATCGAAAACAGTAGTTTGCTCGCGGAGCTGTTCTAGCGCTCTGCTGTCTTAGCTGTGAGAAATGAGGAGTGCGCCCGTTTGTGGAAGAATAGCCAATTTAATATACAGTGTACGAGAAATGTTGCATTAAAAACTTCATGATGAGTAATGGCAATGTTCTCCTGCATCATATGACATAAACATCGAATACAAAATTTTCTTGGTACACTTTTACAACCTTGATTTGCTCTTCTAAGAAATTAATTTCTTCTTCTTCGCCCTGTAGCTATATTAATTCGTCGGCAGACTCCATGACGTTAGGACTGTAAAAATTAACCAACAGCAAGGGATAATCAAATAACGAAAACACTGAATCCCTTTCTCATAACAGGAGCCTTCTTCACATTTTTATCTTAAATTGAAATACACGCACGTAATTGAGAATTCTAAAAAAAAAAACATAACGTGAACATTGAAAACTTCACTCGTGTATATATAATTCAGTCTGGTTTGATATTAATACTATTTCTGCAGCCAACAACCACGCAATTCCAAAATACACACAGTTAAAATTACATAGGTGTCATGTAAACAACGTCAAATTCCTACACCTGGTGGATTCATGGTTAGGAGACTCAGGGCGTCTCCAGAAGTATTGTTCTAACCTTTTTGGGGTAACGACACCAAAGCTGGCAGTACTACTTTCACCGCGGTAGCGAATAAACCCCGCTTTACTTTGCTAGGATGGGAAGAGTTGGCAACAGCGACTCCTTTTATTCCTACCTCCATGGTTAAAGCCATCGAGCTTATATTGTAAAGTGGATGGTTAAAACTGTGTAGCAACCAAGAAGGTTAGAATAAGATATCTGGAGATGCCCTTGTTAACGGAGTAATACCACTCTGCGTGAAGCCTATAACCGCGAGGCACGGCCTTCAAAGTGTGGGAAAGCTGACAGTTTTCAAAGCTATTGCAATGCATTTTGTGTTGGTCGAATCGTATTCTTTCATCGCAAATATTTCCAATTTCGCATCGTAACTTGCTGCCGATGTGTGAGAAAATGCTGGATTTATGAAATTCTTAAGTATTTTGAGTTTTCTTTCCTATTTTTATTTTAAATTGAAACACACGAACGTTAGTGCGAATTCTAAACAAAACATAACGTTAAAATTTAAAACTTCACGCGTATAAGAAGCATAATTCATTCCGGTTTTATATTAACACGGTTTCTCCAACCCAAAACCATGCTGTTCCAAAATACACGCAGTAGAAATTGCATAGGTATCATGTAAACAACGACAAATTCCCACAGTTTGCGGCTTCACGTTTAAGAGACTCAGGGCATCTCAAGAAAGCCCCCGAACAGGTCTGTGACGCCGCCCCGGTGGCGCAGTGGTCTAAGCGATGACTTCTGATCATTCGTCCGAGAAGGGTCCGGGTTCGAATCCCGGTGAGGCATGCATGTTGTGTTTGTCTTATGGCACTGGCTCTCTCCCTTCCCTGGAACCAGTGACCCTAAATTAGGGACGGGCGACTGCTTATAGCCCATTGAGTTGCTCACGGTGGTCGTTAAACCTGCAACCAAAAAAAAAAAAAAAGAAATTCCTACATACTTTGCTGAAATTTACTTTTTTATCTCGTAAATTACATACGTCGACAGCTGCTGCCTACACTGTTTTTTTTTTTCGTTTTGAGTGGAGGTTTGTTGTTGTTGTTGTTGTTGTTGATTGGAATTTTAACGACCACCGTGAGCAACTCAATGGTCTATAAGCAGTCGCCCGTCCCTAATTTAGGGTCACTGGTTCCAGGGAAGGGAGAGAGCCAGTGCCGTAAGACAAACACAACATCCATGCCTCACCGGGATTCGAACCCGGACCCCTTACGGACGAATGATCAGAGGCCATCGCTTAGACCACTGCGCCACCGGGGCGGCAGTGGAGGTTTGACGACCACCGTGAGCAACGCAATGGGCTATAACAAAAACCCTTGAAAAGGAAGCTCCAGCGGGCGAACTGAGAAGGGTGTTACGTCACGGTCAGAGGGCCATCGCATTCCCTCTCTTTTATCTGTACTTATAATTGACGCCATGTGTACTTTTTTTGTACGGGAAAAAGAAGTGCATGTGTCACAAGTGTTTGGTCAGAGTAATGTGTTGGAAAATACATAATTTACCTACCAGCAGCTGATTTTTTTTTTATTTCATTTTGTGATGTATGTATTATCTGGAATTATAATTGATGCCATGTATACTTTATTTGTATGGGAAAAAGAAGCGCATGTGTCACAAGCGTTTAGTCAGAGTAATGTGTTGGAAAATGCATAATTTACCTACCAGCAGCTGATTTTTTTTTAATTTCATTTTGTGATGTATGTATTATCTGGACTTATAATTGATGCCATGTATACTTTATTTGTATGGGAAAAAGAAGCGCATGTGTCACAAGTGTTTAGTCAGAGTAATGTGTTGGAAAATGCATAATTTACCTACCAGCAGCTGATTTTTTTAATTTCATTTTGTGATGTATGTATTATCTGGACTTATAATTGATGCCATGTATACTTTATTTGTATGGGAAAAAGAAGCGCATGTGTCACAAGTGTTTAGTCAGAGTAATGTGCTGGAAAATGCATAATTTATCTACCAGCAGCTGATTTTTTTTTAATTTCATTTTGTGATGTATCTATTATCTGTACTTATAATTGACGCCATGTATACTTTATTTGTACGGGAAAAAGAAGTGCATGTGTCACAAGTGTTTAGTCAGAGTAATGTGTTGGAAAATGCATAATTTACCTACCAGCAGCTGATTTTTTTATTTCATTTTGTGATGTATGTATTATCTGTACTTATAATTGATGCCATGTATACTTTATTTGTATGGGAAGAAAGAAGCTCATGTGTCACAAGTGTTTAGTCAGAGTAATGTGTTGGAAAATGCATAATTTACCTACCAGCAGCTGAATTTTTTTTTTATTTCATTTTGTGATGTATGTATTATCTGGACTTATAATTGATGCCATGTATACTTTATTTGTATGGAAGAAAGAAGCTCATGTGTCACAAGATTTTAGTCAGAGTAATGTGTTGGAAAATGCATAATTTAAATACCAGCAGCTGATTTTTTTTTTTTTTTTTCATTTTGTGATGTATGTATTATCTGGACTTATAATTGATGCCATGTATACTTTATTTGTATGGAAGAAAGAAGCTCATGTGTCACAAGATTTTAGTCAGAGTAATGTGTTGGAAAATGCATAATTTAAATACCAGCAGCTGATTTTTTTTTTTTTTCATTTTGTGATGTATGTATTATCTGGACTTATAATTCATGCCATGTATACTTTATTTGTATGGGAAAAAGAAGCGCATGTGTCACAAGTGTTTGGTCAGAGTAATGTGTTGGAAAATGCATAATTTACCTACCAGCAGCTGATTTTTTTTTAATTTCATTTTACGATGTATCTATTATCTGTACTTATAATTGACGCCATGTATACTTTTTTTGTACGGGAAAAAGAAGTGCATGTGTCACAAGTGTTTTGTCAGAGTAATGTGTTGGAAAATGCATAATTTACCTACCAGCAGCTGATTTTTTTTTTTTTCATTTTGCGATGTATGTATTATCTGGACTTATAATTGATGCCATGTATACTTTATTTGTATGGAAGAAAGAAGCTCATGTGTCACAAGTTTTTAGTCAGAGTAATGTGTTGGAAAATGCATAATTTACCTACCAGCAGCTGATTTTTTTTTTTATTTCATTTTGTGATGTATGTATTATCTAGACTTATAATTGACGCCATGTATACTTTATTTGTATGGGAAAAAGAAGCGCATGTGTCACAAGTGTTTTGTCAGAGTAATGTGTTGGAAAATGCATAATTTACCTACCAGCAGCTGATTTTTTTTTTCATTTTGCGATGTATGTATTATCTGGACTTATAATTGATGCCATGTATACTTTATTTGTATGGAAGAAAGAAGCTCATGTGTCACAAGTTTTTAGTCAGAGTAATGTGTTGGAAAATGCATAATTTACCTACCAGCAGCTGATTTTTTTTTAATTTCATTTTGTGATGTATGTATTATCTGGACTTATAATTGATGCCATGTATACTTTATTTGTATGGGAAAAAGAAGCACATGTGTCACAAGTGTTTTGTCAGAGTAATGTGTTGGAAAATGCATAATTTACCTACCAGCAGCTGATTTTTTTTTAATTTCACTTTACGATGTATCTATTATCTGTACTTATAATTGACGCCATGTGTACTTTTTGTACGGGAAAAAGAAGTGCATGTGTCACAAGTGTTTTGTCAGAGTAATGTGTTGGAAAAGGCATAATTTACCTACCAGCAGCTGATTTTTTTTTAAATTTCATTTTGCAGTGCATGTATTGTGTGTACTTATTATTGAACACATGTATACTTTATTTGTATGGCGAAAAGAAGCGCATGTGTCACAAGTGTTTAGTCAGAGTTTGGTCAGAGTAATGTGTTTGGTAAATGCATAATTTACCTACCAGCAGCTGATTTTTTTAAATTTCATTTTGCAGTGCATGTATTGTGTGTACTTATTATTGAACACATGTGTACTTTATTTGTATGGGGAAAAGAAGTGCATGTGTCACAAGTGTTTAGTCAGAGTAATGTGTTGGAAAATGCATAATTTACCTACCAGCAGCTGATTTTTTTTTTATTTCACTTTACGATGTATCTATTATCTGTACTTATAATTGACGCCATGTATACTTTATTTGTACGGGAAAAAGAAGTGCATGTGTCACAAGTGTTTAGTCAGAGTAATCATAAAATTATTTCATGGTTTTGCATTACTAGTTGTGTTGAAAGATGCATAATTTAACACCAGCTGATTCTCGAAAAATGTTATTTTGCAGTGTATCTATTATCGATACTTATTGTTGACGCCCTGTATTCTTTATTGGTGTGTAAAATTGCAGCACATGTAACATCTATGATCAATGAAGTAATAAAATTATTTAATAGTAAATATGCATCCATTTTATTTTAGAAATAATTTAAGAGCATTGTCTTTTTTTTTTCGATCTTCTTTTCTGACTTAACCTTTTTTCTTTACCAATAATTGAAAAATATTCACAAGATGATCGAAAATGCAAGGTAAGTTATTGCATCACTTTACTTTGGGATCTAAAGCCTAATGGTGTATGTGCAGAATAAATAGAAACTGGGTACCGGATGAAATTGAAATCGCCTGACATCATTGGAGCCTCAAGCTGTATTTCTGAAGTCTGTTTTAAATCATTTTTGATAAGTAAAAAGTTGTTTGCAGCTTAAAAAAAAAATCTTCCCAAAAAAGTGGATTTTTTATTTAAAATCGTTCGGACAGGGGCGTTTTATGCGTCACTTTATTACAATTTTTTTTTTCGCTAATATGTTAAGCTGCAGCTACATTTCGTTTTGCATGTTTTACGTGAAGTTGTGAAGTTCGTGTCATTTTATTTTTTAGAGTTAGTATGATTTCTTGATTTTCACAAAAATACAATATGTTTCTTTGTTTAAAACAGCTTCCAGTTCGGAATTTAAGAGTATTAAAAAATTGTAAGCAATTTTATTTTCCCATGACATTAATTTTGAGGCATTTTGGTACCTATGTATTCAATATCAAGACTGAAAAAGTTGGTGCTTAGAGTGAGAATAAAACTGCTAATATTTCGTTAAAGTAATATTAATTGCTATTGCATATATTTGTTTCACCAAAAGAAGGGACGGAAGGGATACTCAGGAAAAAAGAACTGCTTTAGTCTCAGACCCAAGGAAACGATCGCCGATCAAAGCTTCGCTTCCGTTCTGTCTAAAGAATAGGCTTCGCTTCCCGTCGTCCCCTGCGCTTTTTGCGCCTGAATGTTAGCTTTCCCGCAGAGCATGTCTTCCCTCGTGGTGCGGCGGCGCTGTTGTTGCCTGTCTTACATTATCTCTACGAGAGCTGGGCTTCTTCACGCGAAGCGTTTATATTCTTTGTTGTAACCGTGCAATTGAATGAAAATCCGTTTTTCGAAGAAACAGAATGATCTGGAATGTAAGTGTTACACCATGTGTCACCTTCTGTGCATGGATTGATATTGCTGTTCGCTTTGAAAAAATAATGTTTTTATAATTATGGCATTACAGAATAAAAGTTATATTGCGTATGTGAAGAATGAATGTCACGTAAGCCTCACTTGGACTATTATCGGTGGGCGGCTAACTATCAAATCTTAAGTAGCGATTTTAAACAAAAAGCTTATTAAATACAATTTATACAGTGAACCAAGAAGTTTTGTACGTTTCGGAAGTATAAAATCAAGATAGACTGACATTTACATGCCTTATTTTTTCAAATTATCTGTGGAACACTTCATTACTGAAAATACCTCCCTTTTGAACTTATTCATAGAAATATTCATTTTTACATCATGTGGTAACCAAATTCTGTGAAACCTGTAAAGTGGTGAAAGATAAAATTATTTGGGAAGGTGACAATTACTGAAGATAACGTACCCACAACTTAAGTGTGTGAGCTAAACTGACTTCTAAATTTCAATGTAAGGATAATGCTTCCTCTCGTTTTGATGCAGAGGTCTAAGTGCTAACCGTTTGCCACAGTGGGACATCCATTCCGTCTCACATAAAGCTTGGGTGGAGAGCCGGTCCTCTACCTCACCTGCAAGCAGTGACCCAAAATTAGGGACAGCTAACTGCTCATGGAGATTCCTAAATTCCCAGGTCAAACTGAAAAAATTCTATCATTTTTTTTTTTTCTTTATTGAACCACTTCTTGGGTTGCAGACAAAATGTTCTTAAAAAAAATGAGTAATGTGGACCAACAGAAGTTTACATGCACATTTTATTTTTCTGCAAATGTAATTCCCAGCACTCAGCATTTTACAGGAATTCTAAATTTTTTTGAAAACTCTCAGCCATTCAGATATACCTTCAAAATCTGTATGTTTTTTTTTTTTTTTTTTTTTGTGCTATACATTTGAATTAATGACATACTTTAAAGCATTCCTACTGTTGCTTCAGATATCAGAACATTTTTTATATTTGCAGACAATACACTTTAGGATTAGTGTATGAACTAATGTAAGTTTATCAGTATGGAGTCAGCACCAAAACATTCTTTAGAAGAAGTTAATCAAGAATTGATTATCAAGGAAGTTAAAAAAGAACCTGAGAGTTCAAAACATTTTGTTGTAGATATAAATAAAGATCTTTTTGAATGTGGAATATGCTTCCAGAAATTCAAAGCAGAATGCAACCTTGCAAGACACGTGAAACTTCATAAAAGGGAAAAAAGTTTCGAGTGTGATATCTGTCACAAGAAATTTCCACAGAAAAGTAGTCTCGTAAGACATGTAAAGGTCCATGATGGGGAACAACTTAGCAATTCTGCTATATCATCCAAACAATTCAGTGAGGAATGCACCATTGTCCGTCATAGACTACTTCATTCAGGTGAGATATCTTACCAATGTGTTCAATGCACCAAACACTTCAGAGGAAAGGCTGATCTCTCAAAACATATGTTGCTTCATGCAGATGAAAAACGCTACCACTGTGATGTGTGCTCCAAATTATTTGCTCGGAAAGGTAGACTCTCAGAGCACATGCTTACCCATACTGATGAAAAGTCTCACCAGTGTGGTGTATGCTGCAAACAATTTACTTGTAGAAGTCAGCTTTCAAAGCATATGCTCCTTCACACAGGTGAAAAGCCTCACAGATGTAATGTGTGTTGTAAAGAATTTACTCAGAAAAGTAGTCTTTCAAATCATATGCGCCTTCACACAGGTGAGAAGCCTCACCAATGTGATGTATGCTCCAAACGGTTTGCTCAGAAAAGTAATCTTTTAAAGCATATGCTTCTTCACACAGGTGAAAAGCCCCATGCGTGTAATGTGTGCTCTAAACAATTTACTCACAAAAGTAGTTTTTCCAATCATATGCTTCTTCACACAGGTGAAAAGCCTCACAGATGTGATGTGTGTTGTAAAGAATTTACTCTGAAAAGTAGTCTTTCAAAACATATGCGCCTTCACACAGGTGAGAAGCCTCACCAATGTGATGTATGCTCCAAACGGTTTGCTCAGAATAGTAATCTTTTAAAGCATATGGTTATTCACACAGGTGAAAAGCCCCATGCGTGTAATGTGTGCTCTAAACAATTTGCTCAGAAAAGTACTCTTTCCAATCATAAGCTTCTTCACACAGGTGAGAAGCCTCACAGATGTGATGTCTGCTCTAAACAATTTACTCAGAAAATTAATCTTTCTAATCATATGCGCCTTCACACAGGTGAGAAGCCTCACCAATGTAATGTGTGCTCTAAACAATTTATTCATAAAAACAGTTTTTCAAGTCATATGCTCCTTCACACAGGTGAGAAGTCTCACCAATGTGATGTGTGCTCAAAACAATTTACTCACAAAAAAAGTCTTTCCAATCATATGCTTCTTCACACAGGTGAGAAGCCTCACAAATGTGATGTGTGCCATAAACAATTTACTCACAAAAGTAGTCTTTCCAATCATATGCTTCTTCACACAGGTGAGAAGCCTCACAAATGTAATGTGTGTTTTAAAGAATTCACTCAGAAAAGTAGTCTTTCAAATCATATGCGCCTTCACACAGGTGAGAAGCCTCACCAATGTGATGTGTGCTCAAAACAATTTACTCACAAAAGTAGTCTTTCCAATCATATGCTTCTTCACACAGGTGAGATGCCCCACTAATGTGATGTGTGCTGTAAACAATTTATCCACAAAAGTAATCTTTCAAATCATATGCTCCTTCACACAAGTAAGAAGCCTCATAAGTGTGATGCATGCTTTAAACAATTTGCACGGAAGCATGCACTTTTGCAGCATATGTTCATTCACACAGGTGAAAAGCCTCACAAATGCAATGTGTGCTCCAAACAATTTACACAGAAGCAGGTACTTTGCAAACATATGTGTCTTCACACAGGTGAAAAGTCTTTGCAAATATGATGTGTGCTGCAAACAGTATTCTCAATTAAATGAAATTTCACAGAATGGTCTCTTTCACATAGGTAAAATACCTTATCAATGTAATGTATTCTCCCAACAGGTTAATCAAATCCCTAAGCACATGCTCATTCGTGTAGATGAATAAGCGCAGCCGCGCAATATATGATTGAAAAAGAAAAGAAAACTATACCAAATTGCAAATATAACAAGCCCATTGAACAATATTGAAATTTTGTTTTCAGATACCTTAAGAAACTTCAGTGTGAGGTCTTGTATTTCATTATTGCAAATACAGTGTAACTTGGATAATTCGAAGCTGAAGGGACCACAAAAATAATTTGAATTATTGACAAATTTGAATTAGGCAAGTTTGAATTTGGGCACATTCAAGTACTGTAAAAAACAACATATTTATTCATAACATACAAAATAAAGTACAGTACAGTAAATTTACAAATTTTTTGTAAAAAAAAAATGTGAAATTTTGGCCTAATTCTTAGAATTTATGTAATGGGTAAGTGTAAATTCCTCAAGTTTATCGAGTGAATGAAATAGAAAGTCACTTACATTCTGCTGTCCCACAACAAACTTCCTTAACTGTTGGAGGTGAACCAAGGCTTCTACCGAATTTGGAAGGCGCTCTTCAGGAAATTCTGGCCGTTCCAGTTCTTCATCTGAAGATACACAGCAGGTGTTCTTATTCATAACATCAGCCAAGATCTCGTCATCTTGAAATCACCACAAACAGCTAAATTGCCATCAACTCTTACAAAAGCCTCATATGGTGGTACATCATGGCCTACATATTCCCAGTACACCACAGTGGGTATGATCTCCTTGCCATCATTACCTTGATGTAGTTGAGACTCATCATCCAGGTGCTGGAAGCCTGCTTTTCCGAAGCAGTTGGTTATAGTTTCAGATTTAACTTGTTGCTTCATCCAGAATTCGGAACTTCATCCAGAACAGTATGTACCTATTTTAAAAGGTAATTGTTGAAAATACGAGATTACGAAAATGGGGTTTTCTTTGAATTAAACAAAAAAAAAGTTGGAATTAAAGGGGTTTTTTTTTTTACATATTTATATAAAAAATTCAAGGGGCCAAATAAAAAATTCAAATTAACCAAGGATTTTAATTAAAAATGTTCAAATTAGACAAGTTACACTGTATGTAGTAAGGTAATTTTCCTTTTACAAGGGTTATGCTGTTGTTATTCCTACTCCCCAGGCAAAGCTTCCAAATCTCAGTGCATTGTATAATTCTGTGTATAATCCACTTTGTTTAGATCATGGAACAAAGAAACTAGGTACAGAAATATTCTTAGTTTTCATGAAAAAGTAATTTTGATGATGCAGTAACATGGATTTTGTATACATGAAGATATAGGCTTTTTCACATGAAGAAAATGCATAGTGGGAGTGCACTTGCCTTTTTTTTTTTTTTTTTTTTTTTCAGCTGTTAGCCTGTGTGTCACAATTTTTCCGGAACAAAAGGAACACATTTCAATAAATTATACTTGGTTTGCTGAGTTTACTCATAAATTATTCCAGGTACTTATCTTATGGGTATGTGCCACTTATTACCCATAGGTGTGCTCTTCCTGACAGATTGGGGGCACAGCTCAGGACATAATCAGAGTGCAGCCCCGGTGGCGCAGTGGTCTAAGCGATGGCCTCTGATCATTCGTCCGAACGGGGTCAGGGTTCGAATCCCGGTGAGGGGTGGATGTTGTGTTTGTCTTACGGCACTCGCTCTCTCCCTTCCCTAAGACCAGTGACCCCAAATTAGGGACAGACGACTGCTTATAGCCCATTGAGTTGCTCACGGTGGTCGTTAAACCTCCAATCAAAAAAAAAAAAAAAAAAAAAAATCAGAGTTGTATAAAAATAAAATGTATCTGCATACACAACCAATGAAACAGAAAACTTGCTGCTAACCCCGAAGCATGAACCACTATAAAAATAGAATAAGATAATTTATGGAAAATAAATAAAACAATGAATAATTATTTAAACATTACAGATTCCAGTGAGGACAAAAGTTCATTGCAACTGAATGTGCAGCAATGTGTGTGAAATGAACCTTTAGGACAATATATTAAAATATTGGATTATGAACCTCGTAATAATAAGATATAAGATAATGATAAATATATCAGATAATAAAGAAAAATTAATAATAATAATTATTAGAACATTACAGATTCCAGTGAGGACAAAAGTCCATTACAACTGAATGTGCAGCAATGTGCAATGTGTGTGAAATGGGCCTTTCGGGCAAAATGTTAAAATAATGGACTATGAACCTCATAAAGACAAGATACTAATTAAAGACAGTTTTTATATCCAGAAAAAACAGTTCCATTTATGAACCTTTAAAATTTATAAATAGCGTTTTCAATAGCTTAATGAAAAAATAGTAGACTTACAAATACATAAGACTTTAATTTAATAACTGACAACTACAGGAGAAACCTTGCAATTAAATTTAAATTCTTTCTGTGTAAATGAAACTTTTGATGCTGCCCCGGTGGCGCAGTGGTCTAAGCGATGGCCTCTGATCATTCGTCCGAAAGGGGTCCGGGTTCGAATCCCGGTGAGGCATGGATGTTGTGTTTGTCTTACGGCACTGGTTCTCTCCCTTCCCTGGAAACAGTGACACTAAATTAGAGACGAGCGACTGCTTATAGCCCATTGAGTTGCTCACGGTGGTTGTTAAACCTCCAATCAAAAAAAAAAGAAAAAACTTTTGGTATAATTCCTATACATTGAGAATAGGCCTTCATAAAATCTAGAGGCCAGAAACACCTGTAAAAACAAAAAGAACCACACATGAGATTCTTCCGTGAATTCACGGAATTCCGCTTCGTCATCATTTGGGTCATGCTCGAGATTGATGCAGAACTGAAGATACATTGGGAGGGGGGGGGCTAGGGGGGGTCGTTTTCCATCTGGGATCATTTTGGGTATTCTCGAAATGAATGCACAACTGAACGGCAATTTTTGAGAATAGTGGGGGAGGGGATTCGTTTTCCATTTGAGGACGGAATTCCGCCCTTTGAAATTCTTGAAAAAGGAAGTTAGAGTGAAGATTCCTCCCGTAATCATCATTTTTTTTAATTTTTTTTTCTGCGATGTTTCTTCAGCCACACAGTGCTTGTCATTTTCTTGTAGGACTTCCGTCCACAGTGAGTAGAGTTTAGGTCCCAGTCACCTACAGCGAGATCGCCTTTCAGGCAGGACACAGAAAAACGGAAGGAGTGAGAGCAAGTCTAGCGACTTTGACAGAACAGTGAGATTAGAGTACAATAGATGGTGACACCGTACAAGTACGATGTTGCACACAGTAGCGTCTGCCGGCAGAGATATGATCAGCTCACGAACACTCATTCCGTTATCTCATTGGTGGGTGCCGTCACGGCACCGAGACGGCACCCACCAATTGGAGACCGCAATTGTGGTGAGCTCGGGTATTTGGCGGGAACACGGCGGGAACAGTGGATTGGCTATTGCGCCCTTGACTGCGCCGAGGCAAAGTCAAGTTTGGATTTTGTAAGATAAACAGAGTAGATGGTGAGCCGAATAAGGTAAGTTGTGGTTTTTTTTATCTGCTTCATTTTTGTATTATTGTTTTGCTTCATTTTTATATTTGGCTCTATGGATACTGCGAACCCGGTGTAACTTGAAGGAAGACAGCTGCATCACAGGGGTCTCATCTTTAGAAAGTCCTACTGCTGCGGATGTTTCTGTGATTCAGGTTCGATTCCCACTCCACGGCTACGAAATTTTCAAGTTTTCTGATGTGGTTTAATTCATGTGTGAAACAGTAATTACAGTCGAATCGGCGATGGCAGATTGCTGTGTTAATTATTCTGATGTATTTATAACGTATTATGAGAAGAATACTTCAATTCTGAATTTTTTAACCTTTAGGATTCGGATTTTAAAGATTTTTTGTTTATTCATTGTACCTATCAAGAGGACAAAAATTCAGAATTCCAGATTTTTTGGGCTCTTAGTTTTTGAGCTATTGACTGTAAAAAAAGCAAAAATTGCACAAATTTGACAATGTTTTGAAAGCTTTAAAACGTTGTAGGTCAAAAACTATTTGACCTAGAGAGCTCGACTTGGTGCCATTCTCTTCTGTTTCTAATGAGCTTTAATTTGATATGCAACATGACTATGGTATTTAAATTTTGTAATTTTTAAAAATCAAAAAAAAAAATTGAAAATCTTAAACACCCCTTTCAATTTTTTGGAAAAATGTATGTCTAAAAGACATTAATTGTCTGTTTGTGTGCCAAATTTCATAATGGTACACCAATGGTTTCCTATAAAAATTAAATTTCTTGTATTTTAATGTATGTGAAATTAGCTAAATTTGTTGACTTCCTTGTCAGTACCATAACTATGAACTGTGTGGTTGCAGTTTGAAAGTTGCTAATAATCTATTTTATAATTCTGTACCACAAATGATATGAAAATGCCTAATATTTATCAATTTTAATGCAAATTGAAGTCATGTTTGTTATCACATTTTTTTTACTATAGAGTATACACATACAAATACAAGGTCTATTTCGAAATTAGCCAAAACAATGAAGAGATTTGCAAAAAGAAATTAACCTATAGTCTCTGTGTAAAATTAGCTTACCATAATCAACTTCAAGTTGTCCTCAGTGAAGATCAGGTGTTAGTAATGAGCAGTTCAGTAAATTAGCTTGACATAAGATATAAATATTCTATTGGCTGGCTTCTATTTAATTTGAAGCTTCAGGTTGTAGTTGTCAAGAGAAAAGAACACTTCAGAAGAGCGAAAAATGCTGACGCCGATAACTTAGTTTGTCTGAGAGAATAGTATTCCGTGTTAGCTGCAGATATAAGTTGTATTTAGTAATGGATATGTTTTTATATTTGGAAAAAAATTCAGCAATGAGAGTATATCTCATAGTAAGCAATTATGTGAAATTCCCTATATGTCAGCGGTTGCTACAAATTTGTCTTCTGCATTGTTGTTGAGTGATATAATTTCAGAATTGGAATCTGCGCCGTTGGCAAAATTGAAACTTACGCAAGCGAACTATGAATAAAGTGTACGAAAAACACTCTCCATTGCACAGTTCAGGAATCTTGGATAATGCCGCCCGGTGGCGCAGTGGTCTAAGGCGTTGGCCTCTGATCATTCGTCCGTAAGGGGTCCGGGTTCGAATCCCGGTCAGGCATAGATGTTGTGTTTGTCTTATGGCACTGGCTCTCTCCCTTCCCTGGAACCAGTGACCCTAAATTAGGGACGGACGACTGCTTATAGCCCATTGAATTGCTCACGGTGGTCGTTAAACCTCCAATCAAAAAAAAAAAATCTTGGATAAAAACACTTAATTGTGTAAAGGCAAATGATGACAAGACTATTATGTGTTGCACTGCTTGCCAAAACTTTCCTGAAATTGCCAATACCACCAGCAATTTTTTCAAAGAATGTGGGGGTTAGGTGATAATATAGTTTAATAACTTATAAGTGCACACAACAGTAGTCGAAAACATAAAGATTGTCTTTGTTTCTAAACAACAATTATTGGGATGATGAAAATCACTTCTGTTTGCGCAAGAGAAAAAGGTAAATATTTTTTACATTCAAAATTGTTGTTGAAAACTATTTAAACTACTGTACAGTTAACTATGATTATTTAATTTTTTTCAAAACACAGGATGTATATTAAAAATTCTTGAACATGGCATCACTAAATTTCTCAAATGCCATCAATTACCTTTCTTAAAACTTGAGATATATGCTTTTGTGCACTTTGAATGCAGTCACTTTAAAATGGCAATGCAAAAGATGTATAAAAAGTTTATCATAATTTTTAACTTTAAAAAAATGAGGCTTCTGTTTTGTTATCTTAAAAGATAAATTTTTCTGGGCATGTAGATTTTACTTCTGGGCAAGTAAATATTTTATGCACATGACCAGCTGGGCGTGTAACTTTTCTGGTATTTTTCAAGCCCTGATCTGTGTAAAGATTATTTTCGTATTTTCAAGATGTTTTGATTGAAAAAAAAAAAACGGGAAAAAGTCTGTGAATCTTGCAAATGTTCGTAATCACACAAAAAATGACAGCAATTGAATTTCAAATATCTGGAATTCTCTATTTACCTTAGATTGTATTTCTTCCTGATGAAGCTGCCTGTTAATGGTGAAAGCTAACATTTATTCATTTGTTTTTTTTAAATACTCCATTAAATGGATATTTTTGCACTTTATTGTTATCTACGGTCTCTAAGTTAGACTGTAGATTTGGTGTTGCAGTTCTTAAAAATAAAAAATGGAAATTTTTATGAAAATTTTGTATGGGGGTCCCTTGACCCTGGCCCCTCCCAAAAACCATCTACGGTCTAACTAAGAGTACCATACGATGGCATACCAAATTTGGTGGTTCTAAATTGAAAACTTAGAATACAGACATTCAATTATGTACATATATATTTGTATATGACAACTACTAGCACAGGTCCTAAGGGGTGAGAATACTGGTTTTGCTTGTGCTTTCAGCTTTTTATGCTGGTCTTGGTTCCCATTATCTGACCAATCAGAGCCAAGATTTTATGCAATTGGTTGGTTTAGCAGTGCTTTGTTGTTCTGTATACTGTTGTGTTTTTGCTTATTTTGTAGCTTATTTCTTTTATTGATTTTATCTTTAAGAATTTTTATAATGGGTTTGTATATTTTTGTTGTATGACAGCAGAATAATTTACTGCTTTATGTTATTGATTCATTACTGTGTATTTTTAGTTTTTCATAATTTATGTCAAGATTCAATATAACTTCAATGGTTGTTTTGATATTGATAATTATTGCCAAAAAAGATGCAAATAATGTGATTGTTTTGATATGCTTTTAATAATTTCAAATAATGTGGTCCTTTGCTTTGGAAGATTATGTTAATTACTCTATTATGAAAAGTTTTAGAAGGTGTTTGTGTCTTTCAGTGCAGTTGGCCGGTATAACTGCTCTGTATGTAGTAACCGGAACTAAATAGGCATTTTGTATTTTAACTGTATTTACTGTCTTTCTAAGAAGTAGTCGCTGCATTTTTAACACAGTTTTTCAGTATTAAAACTTTCTTGATATGTTTGTCCCAAATATTTTTTTTTTTTGTCAACAGTGAGTCCTAGGTATTTAATATAATTTCTCAATGGTAAATTTGCTTAGCAAATTTTTGGCCTTGTTTTTGGAATAATGTTTGTGTAGCTTTTAGTAAATAATATTGCTTGCTTGCTTTTTATACATAGACTTTGATGTTCCATTCTGTGAAGTATTTTCCAGTTTTTGTTGAAAGTTTCTGTAGTTTTAGTTACTGCTTGTTTGTAATTTATAATAGAGATACTTAATGCTTTCATCAGCATATGAAGTACCTTAGCATTTGTTGTTTTCATGAGTATCTGAGTTATTTCACTGAGGTAGTTGTACAAAAAGCAATAAATTAGAACTGCATGGCATTCATGATATCTACAGAAAGGGTTAGTTACCAGTTACCACTGTGAAAAGCTCAACCTAGTTTTTAATTGTCATATTGAGCAGAAAAGTCAAAACTGTTTATAATGTTGATTTTATGTCAAGAATATGCCTGTAATACTGACTTGTAGAATAGCCATGAAGTTTGTAATACTGATTTCCTGTGAAGCCTTTAGATACTTCATAAAGCTTGATTTTTTTTTTCCTGTTCAAAAATGTTGTTAAAGTTCTTTCAATTGAAATTTTTTTTCTGCACACTGATGCCACCAAGTGTGCTGTCTAGACAATGTCATAATTGTTCATATATTCATACCAACGAGATAGTAGTACGTAGAGCGCTTACGTCGGGGAACGGGTGAAGCCACCGTAAACAAGTGGCAGCCATGTTTGATGAGGTACAGAAAGATTTCCGTTCAGTGTTAAGAAAGGGAGTTTTCGTAATATATGGTTTGACGTTAAATGAGGATATAACTCAGAAATGTTGTTATAAACACCTAGGGGTGAGACTAAAACTTTAGCGTATCAAATAACGCTTTTCATTGTTAGTTGGCGGCAATAGTGTTTTAAAAAGAAAATGATATTTTAATGGATGCAGCTTGCTCTCGTTGAATAAAATCTCATGCCGTAATTTTTTGACATTTCACAAATTTTTTGGAACAAATTTTCAGTGAAATATAAGTCAGCGGTAATAGAGTAAATAAAAAAAAAAGAAAAAAAAGAAACTACAGTTGCAGTCAATCCGCAATTTCGGTAAAAATCTTAGATATTCGTGGGTCATCACCATGAGAATGCTGAATCATCCCACAGCTTATCACTCCAAATACATAGACGCCAAATATTTTATGAGAGTTTTAAATGAAAAATTAAAAAAATGTTCGAAGAAAAACGGAAAACAAACAATGAGTTTACACAGCCAAGAGGTACCAATATTAAAATACTTTTACCAACTGCCCCTATCTTATATAATCAGAAGAAAACTACTACTTACCTGGTTTTTATTTAATAAAATTAAAAGTCCTTAGCACTGGGCATGTTTCTAATCTGTTTGTTAGCCTTGACATTTGACAACACAGATCTGTAAGCCTTATTCGTGGGTAGGCAAGGCAATTGTGGGAACTTGACCATAATAAAGGTATCTCCCAGCACATACACTAAATACTTCACACAATATAATTCTCTCTCTATGTATATATATGTATAAGACCCAGAAGAAGACCCCATGGGAGATGAATGGATGAAATTCGAAATCATGCAGGAGTGACACGGAGACAGGCTCAAGACAGACAAATGTGGAAGAAACTTGGGGAAGCCTTCATCCAGCAGTGGATTGATAATGGTTGATGTTATACATATATCAGTAAAAAGAAGTAAAGCACACTCATGTAGTAATTAGACCACATCAACACTGCACCTTACTGCAGGAATCAGACGTAGTAGAAATAAACATAGAATTAACCAGAAGTAACCCACTTTCATGGTTCTAAACAAAAATTACATGGAATAAAACAACTCAGGAACCCCAAACCACTCTTCAGGGAAAGACATCTGGAGCCCCGAAGTTAAATCATAGCTTAGGTGTTACCGAAAAAACCCCAGAAGACCCCATGGGAGATGGGTGGATGAAATTCGAAAGCATGTCGGAGTAACATGGAGGAGATAGGCTCAAGACATACAATTGCGGAAGAAACTTGGGGAGACCTTCATCCAGTAGTGGATTGATAATGGTTGACAATGATGATAATGAGATATATATATATATTTTTTTATTATATACAGTATACATATATTGTAATGATAATAGTTGTCAATGATGATATATATATATATCATCGTCAACCATATATATATATATATATATATATATGGTTTAATGATGATATATATGGTTGACAATGATATATATACCATTATCAATCCACTGCTGAATGAAGGTCTCCCCAAGTTTCTTCCACAATTGTCTGTGTTGAGCCTGTCTCCTCCATATTACTCTGGCATGCTTTCGAATTCCATCCATCCATCTCCCATGGGGTCTTCTGTCCCTCGAAATCCAGTTCAAAATTTTAGTCGTCCATCGGTGATCTGTTTTTCTGGCAACATGTCCAGCCCATTGCCATTTCAGTGATTTCACTCTATCTCTCTGTGTGTGTGTATATATATATATATATTCTTTGAGTTTTTTGCATGTCTTTTTTTTGGTATCAAAAGAAAAATCTTTCTATACATCCTGCTTTTCTTTTTTAGTTAAGGTAATACATACAGTATATATATATACACACACACCTGGTTATGATGTTGCCCACCCTCTCTTTTTCTCTCTCTCTATATATAAAACATTAAGAATAAACATTACTTACCTTTTTCCTGTATTTTTTATTCTGTCAGTTTACTTTTTGATGTATTTTAACAGCAGGAATAGTGACCTTTTTTTGATGAAAATTATTTTATTTATGTATCTACATATGTTTATTTGCTATGTATTATTTAACTATCTTCCAATGCTTATCCATAAGAAAAAGAATTGAAAATAATTATTCTTAAGTGCAGCTTAAATAAACTTGGTGACCTAATATATGTTGTAGTCAGATATATATTTTTTCCTTAGTCTTCAGTTTTGCTCTTAAGTATATATATATATATATATATCACTTCTGTAACTACCCTGTGACCTAGGTATAGACAGACATTGGGGCAATATGATGCTCCAAATGGTATTTACAGTTAGCAACACCAGTACCGAGTAGCTAAAAATAGTTTTATGTACTTTTTCAACCTAAAAAGACTTATAATGTTTGGTATCAAAAGAAAAATCTTTCTACGCATCCTGCTTTTAATATCTGGGCAAGTAAATTTTCTCTGGGCATGTATTATTTTAGATATTTTTCAAGCCCTGGGCTGAGTGACCAAAAAATTCAGATTATGGACTTTAATTTTTTTATGGGACAAAAAATTGTCATTTTTTTGTTTCAGTATTAAGTATTTAATATTTTTTATTTGCACTTTCATATTTTACTTTTTTTTAAGAAGCCTAGTTTTTTGTTGTCCCAAAGCTGAAATTTTGTAGTTTTCACCTGATATTTGTACACATTTTGGCAATTGTTAAGATGTACTGCACATAGTTTTTTTTTTTTCAATTTTAAGAGCAGAGCCTCTTATTAATATGAAGTGAGAAATTAACAACTACTGATTTGCATTCATGGTGTGCAAAAAGTTTGGCGAGCAAATGTTTATGTTTTGTGTTGTTATTTTGTGGGTTCCTTCAGCAGTCTTGCTGGAAATACAACAAGTGTGTCTGATTTGTATTTTAGAGAAATACAGGCACAACTTGTTCAATTCAAAGAAAGATTGATTTACGTGAGTGATATTTGTTCAATACTAACCCCTCATATATATGGTTGATGCAAAAGGAATAACTGGCAATTTACACATGGACATCATCATCATCATCATTGTCAACCATTATCAATTCACTGCTGGACGAAGGTCTCCCCAAGTTTCCTCCACAACGGTCTGTCTTGTGCCAGTCTCCTCCATGTCAGTCCCGCATACTGACTGTATATTCATCATGAATCAGAGGTCACATTCTTAAAAAACAACAACAACAACAACAAATAAACACCTATCACGCAAAAATCAAATGCAAGTAGTTATTACAAAATGCTGCTAGTTCCTTTCTTTTGTATTATTCCATAATTTTTTTTTCAATTGTCATTTCATAATTGTTTGTGCCGGTTTTCATAAATATTTTATGTTGTTTGCATTTTTGAGGTACCATTGTACTCCCTGTTTCCTATTTTCAGTTTTAAATCAATATTGCCTGTATTTTTGCTACCCAAAAACCACACACATTGTACTAACACATTCACAAATGAAGAGTATTCTGTCCAGAAATTTTCAGGCTCCCCACTCTCACTTTGTTGAAGTAATACTACAGATTAATCACTAATCAGAGACAAATGCCTAGAACACAAGCTGGGTGACCCTATGCTTTCAGATAAAATACTAGATTGTTTCCTGACAGGTGTCAGCAAGCAATAAATTTATATTACCAATCACAATTATTACTTCTGCAATTTAAGTAACTATAAATTGACTGCTTTACCAGTATTTGCTATCTAATGGGCATTAGCCATGGGTACATGATCTTTATCACATAAAAAGAAATTGCTGCTTCCTAAGATTTCGAAATATTTGTTGTCTTGTCAGATAAGTTGCATGTACACTGTACAGATTCTAGTATATGCAAATGCCATTTGCAAAACATCCTCGGTATATGTACAAAAAAGACACATAAGTAAAACTTGTTCCCAAAAAGCCTTTAAGTTGGTAACTCACAATTAACCTCATCTTCCCATAAACATGATTCAGTGTTCACATTGAGTACGACTGTTTACAAAATATAAGGAATAAAAAGTCTTAATTGTAAATGTATTTATGGCACCTCTATTCATAGTGATTGTGGAATAACTTTTTTACGGGTCTTATAGAGGTTATTTTTCATGAAAGTTGGTTGTCAAATTTTCAAACTAAAGCCTAGTTCGTCATCAGGACTATGTCACTGGAGTAGTTGCTGCCACTCAATTGGAAGAGTCCATCCGCAATTATCGTTAATTGTGGTACTTCTTCTTCTTGCTATTTCGATCCCTTCTTCTAGTTTCCTCTTTACTAAGTTTGACTGGTGGGCGATTATTCTCACTGAGTCCCAATTTATGGAGTGTCCACTTGCTTGTATATGTCTGTCTAGCCCTGTTTTGTTCCAAAGTATTGAGGTCCGATTGAAAGAACACCAAGCAGCTATTAGGAACATTGGGAACAAAACAGGGCTAGACAGACATATACAAGCAAGTGGACACTCCATAAATTGGGACTCGGTGAGAATAATCGCCCACCAGTCAAACTTAGTAAAGAGGAAACTAGAAGAAGGGATCAAAATAGCAAGAAGAAGAAGTACCACAATTAACGATAATTGCGGATGGACTCTTCCAATTGAGTGGCAGCAACTACTCCAGTGACATAGTCCTGATGACGAACTAGGCTTTAGTTCGAAAATTTGACAACCAACTTTCATGAAAAATAACCTCTATAAGACCCGTAAAAAAGTTATTCCACAAAAGTCTTAAGATAACACAGATATTGAAATGGTTCATCTGCTGGTTTAATCGCCAGCTACACGGATTAGATGTCCTATTTTCTGTGTTTGATTAACTGAGCATTTACAGCTCAACCTTATTTAAAAATGCTTACTTGAGAAATGTAGGGCTAACCTTCCAAAAGTGGAGTAAATGGCATTTTATTGTTGATTTAATTATCCAAAAGGTGCTGATAATTGTGAATATTCACAAAACTGTAGCCTAAAGTTTGTCAGCTGCTTGGCGATCGTGTTGACTCCTTGACACACGCAGAATTTGTACCTCATCAAAGATGGCGGGCTCTCCCCACGTTGGCTTCAGCTGCCTCAGCAGAGAACCAATCACAGAAGCACTCTATGTATTTCTATCTCGTTGATTCATACAGCATTGCAAATGTCATCTAGCTGCTTAATTATTCACATGCTATTTAGACAATCTAATTTTGAGGATTAGATGTCATAATTGTTATTACAGAGTGCTCATGAAAGCTGAATACCTCTTTTTTTTGTAGGGAGCTAGATATGATAAGTGCTGAAGAGGAGGAAATATTGTGACACCTCCTCACATGCTCAATATTCTCAGAAGGCAGACTACTTTCTGTGCAGCTGTGGCATCCCTTAACTAACTTTTACTGAAATAACTGCTAAAATTTTGTGAGGAAATCCTTTTGCTTATATTGAGCAGTGAAATATGTTGACAAAAAATTTTGTATGTATTGGAAACATGTAGTCAGAATGTGGGTAGAAAAATTCTTAGAACAGAACAATGTATTAATAGCTGAGTATTTTAATAAGTGGCATGGAACTACATTAGTTTTGTAATGGACCTAAATTTTTATAAAAGATCCGTCAAGCAAAAATATTGAAAAACAAATCATTTAATAAAATAATCTATTGTATAGATGAAAAAAAAAAAACTTTCTATTTTGTGAACTGTATATTTATGAAATCCTACCAATATTGCAGTTAACCATGTTACATGTATTTTTTTTTCCCTGGCATAACTCTTGTGAAACTCATTTTCTTCTAAAGCAAATCTTAAGATCATGTACTTCACTTCAATGTACAAATAAATTCTGTATAGGAAAAGCACCTCATTCCTGTTGTGTAGAGAAATTGGTGCATATTTATACACATGATGTATCAAAGTTCTTCATGTATATTGTCATCAACTTGTAAGACTGATGAGATACTTTTTTTTTTTTTGCACAGAAAACTTTGTATTTACAATACTTAATGCTCTTATAACACTAGCATGGTAAATAAATCTCTGATGTATGGAAATATTTGTAGATGTAGGCTAAGTAAAACAGTATAGAAGGCGGAGATGTTTTCCACCGCTAGTTTGTAAACTTATAACATGCTACTGGCAATTTCTGCCACTTTTCATGTATTCCTTTGTTTCAAAGATGTTTGTTGATTTTCTGCAACTTGTATGAATTTCATATGTGTGTGTTTGTGTATAGTAACATATGCACAGGTGAAACTAAAGCGAAACCATGAATTCTTGTTTAATTACCTACATTTAATTTGTCTATCAGTAGCCCAGCTGTTTGTAAAAGATCATAAGGTAGGTTCAAAAGTTCCTGAAATAGTCCCAAACTGTGGGGATAAAAAATGTAGGATGAATTTCCATTTCAGACATTCGCAACAATCATCGTACAGTGCTAACAATTGCTGCCATTGCATTTCCTGTCTGTTGAGCACCAGCAGTCTTTTTGTTGTGTATTGTGTATTATTAGTTTTGAGAAGTGCCTAATGTAATAACCATATATGTATTGCAAACCAATATCAGCATGTCAGTTTTTATTTTATTCTTCCCTTTATTTTTATTGCATATGTACTGTATCTTTGCCCTAAGAATGAATAAATAATTTTAAAAATGCAATTTGCGGTGCATTCCTTTATCACGGATTTAACATTCAGTTTTGAAGCATTTCCATGTCATTATCAGAATTGCAGAATACAAACGTATGCTGTACGCAGATAGTTTACAGATTATTAGCAGATTTCACAGCTTTTGCTTGTAGATTTAAAAAAAAAGTTACTCTCAATTTTCTTTTTGTTTTAGACAAAATTTCCTTTTTACTTTAAATTTTCTGTTTACCCACTTTTGGCCACTACTTCAAGATATTACACAGTAAATAAATATGTAAAACTAATAAAAAGCCCATGGAAATGTGATACCTGCACCCAATAACATAAATGTGATGGAAGTTGAAATCGTGAATTCTAACCACCTCATTTCTGGTTGAAGGTAAAAATTGAATCTAGCCATTTCACACACATTGATGCACATTCAATCCTAATGTACTTTTGTTCTCATTGGAATCTGGAATGTTCTAAAAATTATCTATTGTCTTATTCATTTTTCTTTAAATTATCTTATTCTATTGTTATCTTGGTTAGCACTTCACATTAAGTAGAATCATTGTTATTAGTGACATTTTAAAGATACATGTTCCAGGATGGGGAAAAAAAACAAACAAACGTATTCAGTATGCAAAGTTTATTTAAAAAGTTTTTTATTATGTCAGTGATACATAACTAATTCCTTTAATTCTGCATGTGCAAGTTTATGCAGAGAAATAAAGATGCTGCTTACATGTCTCAGACGTTGCAATCATAATTATACACTGCAGTGTGTATGTTGGTATACAAACTAAATGTACCGATGAGCCATTACATTATGGCCATGTACCTAATAAGCTGTAGGACCGGGACCCCCTTTAGCACGCAAAACAGCAGCCACTCGGCAAGGCATCACAATTCGATGAGGTGGCAATAGGTATCATGGGGTCTCTGATAGCTTTGTTCCAGTTAGATTAATGCTGGGGGTTTTTTTGTTTACAAAATCCATATTTGTTAAGTGTTTGCAACATTCCCTTCAGTTTCCGCAGCCATGCAGCATTTTGGAAGTTAACGGTCGCATTTTATTTTATCTATTTTTTTACTTCCAGATAGCTTTACTCAGATATTTTTTTTACTAAAACCATATGATCACAAGTTTTTAAGTCCCCTGCTTCGTTTCCAAGGCCATATTATGTGGTATTCCGGAAGCTGACTGTCGCAAACTGTCTTTCAATGATCTTCAAGATTGTTTAATTTCAGATTGACGAGGTGAAAAGTTTTTTGCTTTACAAGAACCATTGCTGTTTTGCTCACTTCAGTTTTATGGAATTTCAACAATTATATCAATGAAAATTCTCCCATCACATTTTCACCAAATTTTTCTTAAAACTGTGGTCAATGCACAAACTGGATTTCAAAGAAAAATCTTATATGGACCCCTGTTTTACAAATTAAGTTAAATGTGGCAAAATTACTGGTATTTCCGAAGTTGACATGATCCTTACCTTCTCACACAATCACCTGGTGAGGTCCCTAGTACAACATACTGTAATTGCTGCAGGAATAGTAAGAACAACGTCTATCAGGAAAAACATCCTTCAAAGAGAGGAAGTTAAAGTTTGATCATTTAACTAAATGCAAATTAAAACTATGGATTTCAAATAATTCCTTTTACTTTTTGACCATTTTTAAAATTCCAAAAGCATTTAAAGAATGATATTTAAGTTCTGAATGTATTAAAATACTTTGTTTCTTCTGCATTTTTATCAGGAAAAAGCAAGTTTGACTATTGCAACTAAATATGAATGTGCACTATTATCAATATCTCAAATTGACTCAGTACAGAACAATAAATTTTATGGCAAAATTAACATTTAGGTATCCCTTTACCTTGCAGACAGTTAAGTGTTTCTGTGTTGCAGACTTGTGAAAAAGATTTTGCAAGTGAGAAGTGTCCCAAAAACATCGGCCACAGCATAGTGCAGCTGCCAGCCTGTTTCTGTCTAACAGTGCATCCAGGTGCTATAGCCTCATTTGGTAATTGGCGTATCCATGCTCGGCTGTCTGCATGATGCACCAGAAATCTTGAAGTCTGCAGTGAACGGTGTGCTGTGACACATTGCCCTGATCACCACTGTTGTATATATGTGTGCAATTTGTTGCACTGTGGTTGCTGTGAACAATGTGCGACAGTCTCCGCTCCCCTCTGGCATCGGTGAAGTGCAGACGACGATTCATCATTTGGCCATCTCTGCACCACTTTTGATACCTACTCACTACAGTGGCACGTGAACAATCCATAAGCCACACTGTGCCATCACAATTTGTCCTTTATCAAACTCCTATAAATCGGCAGCTTTTCCCATTCTGACTCTTAACACTCTACTAACCGAAAGCTGGTCTGGTTGTTTATATACTGCTCTGTGAACTTCACCTGCTCCACCGTTTGGTCTCCAGGCGCACTCATTTTAAAACTTAATTTTTTTGCCAGTGAGTAGCAACAGTTTGATTATGAGTAAGTTTCAGCATTTAACATTATAATTCATTCATAAATAAATTTTATGCTGTTATATTTTTCTCAGCCGAGTCCAGTTTTTTTCCCATTTCTGTCATTGAAAAGCCTGAAAGTGAGCTGCGTTTCATACTATCGTAATCTGTGTAAAAATATATCAAAGCTACCATGTCGCGATGGGGGTTCAGTTGCACAAGACAAAAGAGAATAAATGAGCTAATTACAATGTGAAGAAAAAATTCAGACAAGTTGATGCCTACACAAATGTAATTTAAAATATTACCAGAAAAGAAACTTACCCACAGTATCTCTAGCCTGAACTTCAGATCTGCTGTAACTGAGACCATCAGAAAGAAGTGTTTTAGTGGACATTTTTTTACATAAATCCACTATGAAACACTTATCTCAAATAGTCAATGTCATCTCCAGGTGACATCTCTCATTAGCTGCAGGAAAATGCTTTCAAACATGCACTGTGTTCTACAATAAGTACATGTGTTTGTCCTCTCAAAAAGTTTAGTCCTCTTAACTGTTCTAATGGAAAAACAAAAAAAAAAAGAGAGGATGGGGTGCATGGATATACAAAAACCAGAATACCCAAAGGTTTCAGAAATTAAAACAAAAAAAAAAAAGCTGTAAAAAAATACCAAAGTGTTAGGTAGGTACAAGAGATTATATTGAAGTGTAAAATAATATAAGCTCATGACATTGTAAGCTGTTGAAAAATGTATTAAAAGATCAGCATAGGCGCGGGAATATTGCCAGTGGACCCTAGACATGTGGGAAAATGTTGCCTGGACTGATGAGTCGAGATTCACGTTGGTACTTGCGGATGGCAGGATACGAGTACGGCGCAAACCACATGAAGCGATGGATCCTTCTTGCCAGCAGGGTACTCTTCAAGCTGGTGGGGGTGGCATTCTCGTCTGGGGACTGTTTACGTTGACTGAAATGGGACTCCTGATATGCTGCAGATTATTCTATCGGATATCTTTAGCAGCTATATAGCGCTTTTATTTTAAATGAGACTTATTAATCAATATTGTTCATGTCTGAGATTATTATGGCTTTGCACGCATCATTATCCTATGTATACATTACCAGAGGCTTGTTTACGATTTACAAGGTGTCTTACCAAATTTGGGAAATGCAATTTCATGACCACTTTTAAAAGCTCTCTCTCTATATATATATACACTGAAGAGCAATTGAATTAGAGATACCTGTCTAGTAACGTGTAGCACCACCTTTCACCCTGATGACGGCAGCGATTCGTTTCGGCACGGACTCGACAAGATACCGTAAGCGTTGGGAAGCCAAACGGATCCACGACCCCTGAACAAGTTCCCACAGTTCACAAAGATTTCTTCATGGAGGGGGATCAGAGCCTCGAATATCACTCTCGATGGCATCCCAGATGTGCTTGATGGGATTAAGGTAAGGTGACCTAGCTGGCCAAGGAAGCGAGGTCACCTTGGTGGACTGTTCACCCAACCATTCGGATACAATTCGGGAGCGATGGCACGGTGCATTGTCTTGTTGCAGGATGAGGTCCTCTGTGGGATGTTGAAGACGCATAAACGGGAGCAAATGGTCATCCAGGATATCCCGGTAACATTGACCTGTGAGGCACAATGTCACACCAGCTCCTACAGGACAGCAACAAAACTCTGAATTCTAGAAGGGGGATGGGTGTTGTTGAATCGTCTATATATTAATTCTATAAGGTTTTTTACTGTAAAACCAGTTGTAATGGAACGGCTGAACGTAAAAATATGGTTGAGGTATCAAAATAAAGGTCTTACCATATAGATGTGACAGTCGAAGAGAAAAATGAGATTGGGGCAACGGTCCGGGTGTTGTAGGGTGGCAAATTTCCCACGTAAAATCTATGGGAGAAGCTTGCAGTTCATATCTGATCATCTGCGGTTGACTCGCACGCTGCTGAAGGCAGAGGCATGGAGGGACTGAGACAGTCCAAAGTCTCTATTCTAAGTGAACCATTATGCAAAACAATACTAGCAGGAATTTGTATGAAAGTTCTTAACGGAACAGCGAATACCTGATTGCATTGTGCCGTGTGATGTATACATACAATTTAACTTTCATTTGATCCAGTTTATTCACGTAGGTAAGATGTTTCCCATTATGTAAATAAACATATCATTTGAGTTTATTCTTTACAAAAAAAAAAAAAAAACATCCTGGAATTTAACGGATTTAGTCTACCGGGTTCGAATCTCGGTGAGGCATGGACGCTGTGTTTGTCTTACGGCACTGGCTCTCTCCCTTCCCTGGAACCAGTGACGCTAAATTAAGGACAGTCTACTGCTTACAGCCCATGGAGTTGCTCATGGTGGTGGTCCTTAAATCTTCAGTCACAAAAAAATCACGAACCTAGGCTATTGTCTCAACTAAATTGGTTGAATGAATTTGTCAATCAAATAAAGTTTACATTTGTTGTTTCACATTAGTTTATTATTTTTAAAAAGAAAAAATCACGAACCAGGGTTAATTGTCTGTACTGAATTGGTTGAATGAATTTGTAAATCAGATAAATTTCACATTTGTTGTTTCATATAAGTTCATTCTTTTCAAAAACAAAAAAACTAACCCATCGATTTCGAGGGGTTTCCGCTAGTTCTACCAATACCTGTTACTAACGATTTTATATAACATTAGCCAATCTCCAGTTCATAAAGGACTGCCAGTGCTGTAATTTTTTTTTTTTTAATTTCTGGTTGAAAACACCCAATTCAAAACATTATGTTTACCTTTTCCGATACCTTTGACCACAAACAGGGTGGCGATTGTTTAGTTTTCACGAAAGGGCAAACAGAAATTGTAACTACGAATGGCATATTACAAACATCATATAAAAATTTCGGCTGTGGACCCCATGCAATACGGCCCAGAAATACATAGGTTTATTCTTGTATTCTTTCAAAAGGCTTAATCCTCCACTGTTTCGATGGGAAGGGCGGGAAAAAATCGAGACAGCACGAAATGACAATCACGATACAAACCGAATGCATCAATGTGCTCCACAAATACACGTTTATTCCTTCAAAAGGCTTAGCCCTCCACTGTTCCGATGTGAAAGCAAAAAGAAATGCGGATTGCGTAATGTGTATTCTGCAGATTTTCAAAAAAGCACGAGATAAAATCTCACCTCTTCGAAGCAGCCATGATTGTTCCCATATCAAAACATCAACACAACACAATGACCGCGCACCGCGGTCTCCAATTGGTAGGTGCCATCTCGGTGCCGTGACGGCACCTACCAATCAGATAACGGAATGAGTGTTCGTGAGCTGATCATATCTCTGTCGGCAGACGCTAGTGGCTTCTTCACGCGAAGCGTTTATAGTCTTTGTTGTAACCGTGCAATTGAATGAAAATCCGTTTTTCGAAGAAACAGAATGATCTGGAATGTAAGTGTTACACCATGTGTCACCTTCTGTGCATGGATTGATATTGCTGGTTCGCTTTGAAAAATAATGTTTTTATAATTATGGCATTACAAAAGTTATATTGCGTATGTGAAGAATGAATGTCAAGTAAGCCTCACTTGGACTATTATCGGTGGGCGGCTAACTATCAAATCTTAAGTAGCGATTTTAAACAAAAAGCTTATTAAATACAATTTATACAGTGAACCAAGAAGTTTTGTACGTTTCGGAAGTATAAAATCAAGATAGACTGACATTTACATGCCTTATTTTTTCAAATTATCTGTGGAACACTTCATTACTGAAAATACCTCCCTTTTGAACTTATTCATAGAAATATTCATTTTTACATCATGTGGTAACCAAATTCTGTGAAACCTGTAAAGTGGTGAAAGATAAAATTATTTGGGAAGGTGACAATTACTGAAGATAACGTACCCACAACTTAAGCGTGTGAGCTAAACTGACTTCTAAATTTCAATGTAAGGATAATGCTTCCTCTCGTTTTGATGCAGAGGTCTAAGTGCTAACCGTTTGCCACAGTGGGACATCCATTCCGTCTCACATAAAGCTTGGGTGGAGAGCCGGTCCTCTACCTCACCTGCAAGCAGTGACCCAAAATTAGGGACAGCTAACTGCTCATGGAGATTCCTAAATTCCCAGGTCAAACTGAAAAAATTCTATCATTTTTTTTTTCTTTATTGAACCACTTCTTGGGTTGCAGACAAAATGTTCTTAAAAAAAATGAGTAATGTGGACCAACAGAAGTTTACATGCACATTTTATTTTTCTGCAAATGTAATTCCCAGCACTCAGCATTTTACAGGAATTCTAAATTTTTTTGAAAACTCTCAGCCATTCAGATATACCTTCAAAATCTGTATGTTTTTTTTTTTTTTTTTTTTGTGCTATACATTTGAATTAATGACATACTTTTTTAAAGCATTCCTACTGTTGCTTCAGATATCAGAACATTTTTTATATTTGCAGACAATACACTTTAGGATTAGTGTATGAACTAATGTAAGTTTATCAGTATGGAGTCAGCACCAAAACATTCTTTAGAAGAAGTTAATCAAGAATTGATTATCAAGGAAGTTAAAAAAGAACCTGAGAGTTCAAAACATTTTGTTGTAGATATAAATAAAGATCTTTTTGAATGTGGAATATGCTTCCAGAAATTCAAAGCAGAATGCAACCTTGCAAGACACATGAAACTTCATAAAAGGGAAAAAAGTTTCGAGTGTGATATCTGTCACAAGAAATTTCCACAGAAAAGTAGTCTCGTAAGACATGTAAAGGTCCATGATGGGGAACAACTTAGCAATTCTGCTATATCATCCAAACAATTCAGTGAGGAATGCACCATTGTCCGTCATAGACTACTTCATTCAGGTGAGATATCTTACCAATGTGTTCAATGCACCAAACACTTCAGAGGAAAGGCTGATCTCTCAAAACATATGTTGCTTCATGCAGATGAAAAACGCTACCACTGTGATGTGTGCTCCAAATTATTTGCTCGGAAAGGTAGACTCTCAGAGCACATGCTTACCCATACTGATGAAAAGTCTCACCAGTGTGGTGTATGCTGCAAACAATTTACTTGTAGAAGTCAGCTTTCAAAGCATATGCTCCTTCACACAGGTGAAAAGCCTCACAGATGTAATGTGTGTTGTAAAGAATTTACTCAGAAAAGTAGTCTTTCAAATCATATGCGCCTTCACACAGGTGAGAAGCCCCACCAATGTGATGTATGCTCCAAACGGTTTGCTCAGAAAAGTAATCTTTTAAAGCATATGCTTCTTCACACAGGTGAAAAGCCCCATGCGTGTAATGTGTGCTCTAAACAATTTACTCACAAAAGTAGTTTTTCCAATCATATGCTTCTTCACACAGGTGAAAAGCCTCACAGATGTGATGTGTGTTGTAAAGAATTTACTCTGAAAAGTAGTCTTTCAAAACATATGCGCCTTCACACAGGTGAGAAGCCTCACCAATGTGATGTATGCTCCAAACGGTTTGCTCAGAATAGTAATCTTTTAAAGCATATGGTTATTCACACAGGTGAAAAGCCCCATGCGTGTAATGTGTGCTCTAAACAATTTGCTCAGAAAAGTACTCTTTCCAATCATAAGCTTCTTCACACAGGTGAGAAGCCTCACAGATGTGATGTCTGCTCTAAACAATTTACTCAGAAAATTAATCTTTCCAATCATATGCGCCTTCACACAGGTGAGAAGCCTCACCAATGTAATGTGTGCTCTAAACAATTTATTCATAAAAACAGTTTTTCAAATCATATGCTCCTTCACACAGGTGAGAAGTCTCACCAATGTGATGTGTGCTCAAAACAATTTACTCACAAAAAAGTCTTTCCAATCATATGCTTCTTCACACAGGTGAGAAGCCTCACAAATGTGATGTGTGCCATAAACAATTTACTCACAAAAGTAGTCTTTCCAATCATATGCTTCTTCACACAGGTGAGAAGCCTCACAAATGTAATGTGTGTTTTAAAGAATTCACTCAGAAAAGTAGTCTTTCAAATCATATGCGCCTTCACACAGGTGAGAAGCCTCACCAATGTGATGTGTGCTCAAAACAATTTACTCACAAAAGTAGTCTTTCCAATCATATGCTTCTTCACACAGGTGAGATGCCCCACTAATGTGATGTGTGCTGTAAACAATTTATCCACAAAAGTAATCTTTCAAATCATATGCTCCTTCACACAAGTAAGAAGCCTCATAAGTGTGATGCATGCTTTAAACAATTTGCACGGAAGCATGCACTTTTGCAGCATATGTTCATTCACACAGGTGAAAAGCCTCACAAATGCAATGTGTGCTCCAAACAATTTACACAGAAGCAGGTACTTTGCAAACATATGTGTCTTCACACAGGTGAAAAGTCTTTGCAAATATGATGTGTGCTGCAAACAGTATTCTCAATTAAATGAAATTTCACAGAATGGTCTCTTTCACATAGGTAAAATACCTTATCAATGTAATGTATTCTCCCAACAGGTTAATCAAATCCCTAAGCACATGCTCATTCGTGTAGATGAATAAGCGCAGCCGCGCAATATATGATTGAAAAGAAAAGAAAACTATACCAAATTGCAAATATAACAAGCCCATTGAACAATATTGAAATTTTGTTTTCAGATACCTTAAGAAACTTCAGTGTGAGGTCTTGTATTTCATTATTGCAAATACAGTGTAACTTGGATAATTCGAAGCTGAAGGGACCACAAAAATAATTTGAATTATTGACAAATTTGAATTAGGCAAGTTTGAATTTGGGCACATTCAAGTACTGTAAAAAACAACATATTTATTCATAACATACAAAATAAAGTACAGTACAGTAAATTTACAAATTTTTTGTAAAAAAAAAATGTGAAATTTTGGCCTAATTCTTAGAATTTATGTAATGGGTAAGTGTAAATTCCTCAAGTTTATCGAGTGAATGAAATAGAAAGTCACTTACATTCTGCTGTCCCACAGCAAACTTCCTTAACTGTTGGAGGTGAACCAAGGCTTCTACCGAATTTGGAAGGCGCTCTTCAGGAAATTCTGGCCGTTCCAGTTCTTCATCTGAAGATACACAGCAGGTGTTCTTATTCATAACATCAGCCAAGATCTCGTCATCTTGAAATCACCACAAACAGCTAAATTGCCATCAACTCTTACAAAAGCCTCATATGGTGGTACATCATGGCCTACATATTCCCAGTACACCACAGTGGGTATGATCTCCTTGCCATCATTACCTTGATGTAGTTGAGACTCATCATCCAGGTGCTGGAAGCCTGCTTTTCCGAAGCAGTTGGTTATAGTTTCAGATTTAACTTGTTGCTTCATCCAGAATTCGGAACTTCATCCAGAACAGTATGTACCTATTTTAAAAGGTAATTGTTGAAAATACGAGATTACGAAAATGGGGTTTTCTTCGAATTAAACAAAAAAAAAAAGTTGGAATTAAAGGGGTTTTTTTTTTACATATTTATATAAAAAATTCAAGGGGCCAAATAAAAAATTCAAATTAACCAAGGATTTTAATTAAAAATGTTCAAATTAGACAAGTTACACTGTATGTAGTAAGGTAATTTTCCTTTTACAAGGGTTATGCTGTTGTTATTCCTACTCCCCAGGCAAAGCTTCCAAATCTCAGTGCATTGTATAATTCTGTGTATAATCCACTTTGTTTAGATCATGGAACAAAGAAACTAGGTACAGAAATATTGTATGTGAAGTGTTTTCATGAAAAAGTAATTTTGATGATGCAGTAACATGGATTTTGTATACATGAAGATATAGGCTTTTTCACATGAAGAAAATGCATAGTGGGAGTGCACTTGCCTTTTTTTTTTTTTTTTTTCAGCTGTTAGCCTGTGTGTCACAATTTTTCCGGAACAAAAGGAACACATTTCAATAAATTATACTTGGTTTGCTGAGTTTACTCATAAATTATTCCAGGTACTTATCTTATGGGTATGTGCCACTTATTACCCATAGGTGTGCTCTTCCTGACAGATTGGGGGCACAGCTGAGGACATAATCAGAGTGCAGCCCCGGTGGCGCAGTGGTCTAAGCGATGGCCTCTGATCATTCGTCCGAACGGGGTCAGGGTTCGAATCCCGGTGAGGGGTGGATGTTGTGTTTGTCTTACGGCACTCGCTCTCTCCCTTCCCTAAGACCAGTGACCCCAAATTAGGGACAGACGACTGCTTATAGCCCATTGAGTTGCTCACGGTGGTCGTTAAACCTCCAATCAAAAAAAAAAAAAAAAAAAAATCAGAGTTGTATAAAAATAAAATGTATCTGCATACACAACCAATGAAACAGAAAACTTGCTGCTAACCCCGAAGCATGAACCACTATAAAAATAGAATAAGATAATTTATGGAAAATAAATAAAACAATGAATAATTATTTAAACATTACAGATTCCAGTGAGGACAAAAGTTCATTGCAACTGAATGTGCAGCAATGTGTGTGAAATGAACCTTTAGGACAATATATTAAAATATTGGATTATGAACCTCGTAATAATAAGATATAAGATAATGATAAATATATCAGATAATAAAGAAAAATTAATAATAATAATTATTAGAACATTACAGATTCCAGTGAGGACAAAAGTCCATTACAACTGAATGTGCAGCAATGTGTGTGAAATGGACCTTTCGGGCAAAATGTTAAAATAATGGACTATGAACCTCATAAAGACAAGATACTAATTAAAGACAGTTTTTATATCCAGAAAAACAGTTCCATTAATGAACCTTTAAAATTTATAAATAGCATTTTCAATAGCTTAATGAAAAAATAGTGGACTTTCAAATGCATAAGACTTTAATTTAATAACTGACAACTACAGGAGAAACCTTGCAATTAAATTTAAATTCTTTCTGTGTAAATGAAACTTTTGATGCTGCCCCGGTGGCGCAGTGGTCTAAGCGATGGCCTCTGATCATTCGTCGGAAAGGGGTCCAGGTTCGAATCCCGGTGAGGCATGGATGTTGTGTTTGTCTTACGGCACTGGCTCTCTCCCTTCCCTGGAAACAGTGACACTAAATTAGGGACGAGCGACTGCTTATAGCCCATTGAGTTGCTCACGGTGGTTGTTAAACCTCCAATCAAAAAAAAGAAAAAACTTTTGGTATAATTCCTATACATTGAGAATAGGCCTTCATAAAATCTAGAGGCCAGAAACACCTGTAAAAACAAAAAGAACCACACATGAGATTCTTCCGTGAATTCACGGAATTCCGCTTCGTCATCATTTGGGTCATGCTCGAGATTGATGCAGAACTGAAGATACATTGGGGGGGGGGGGGGGTCGTTTTCCATCTGGGATCATTTTGGGTATTCTCAAAATGAATGCACAACTGAACGGCAATTTTTGGGGGAGGGAGAATAGTGGGGGAGGGGATTCGTTTTCCATTTGAGGACGGAATTCCGCCCTTTGAAATTCTTGAAAAAGGAAGTTAGAGTGAAGATTCCTCCCGTAATCATCATTTTTTTTAATTTTTTTTTCTGCGATGTTTCTTCAGCCACACAGTGCTTGTCATTTTCTTGTAGGACTTCCGTCCACAGTGAGTAGAGTTTAGGTCCCAGTCACCTACAGCGAGATCGCCTTTCAGGCAGGACACAGAAAAACGGAAGGAGTGAGAGCAAGTCTAGCGACTTTGACAGAACAGTGAGATTAGAGTACAATAGATGGTGACACCGTACAAGTACGATGTTGCACACAGTAGCGTCTGCCGGCAGAGATATGATCAGCTCACGAACACTCATTCCGTTATCTCATTGGTGGGTGCCGTCACGGCACCGAGACGGCACCCACCAATTGGAGACCGCAATTGTGGTGAGCTCGGGTATTTGGCGGGAACACGGCGGGAACAGTGGATTGGCTATTGCGCCCTTGACTGCGCCGAGGCAAAGTCAAGTTTGGATTTTGTAAGATAAACAGAGTAGATGGTGAGCCGAATAAGGTAAGTTGTGGTTTTTTTTATCTGCTTCATTTTTGTATTATTGTTTTGCTTCATTTTTATATTTGGCTCTATGGATACTGCGAACCCGGTGTAACTTGAAGGAAGACAGCTGCATCACAGGGGTCTCATCTTTAGAAAGTCCTACTGCTGCGGATGTTTCTGTGATTCAGGTTCGATTCCCACTCCACGGCTACGAAATTTTCAAGTTTTCTGATGTGGTTTAATTCATGTGTGAAACAGTAATTACAGTCGAATCGGCGATGGCAGATTGCTGTGTTAATTATTCTGATGTATTTATAACGTATTATGAGAAGAATACTTCAATTCTGAATTTTTTAACCTTTAGGATTCGGATTTTAAAGATTTTTTGTTTATTCATTGTACCTATCAAGAGGACAAAAAATTCAGAATTCCAGATTTTTTGGGCTCTTAGTTTTTGAGCTATTGACTGTAAAAAAAGCAAAAATTGCACAAATTTGACAATGTTTTGAAAGCTTTAAAACGTTGTAGGTCAAAAACTATTTGACCTAGAGAGCTCGACTTGGTGCCATTCTCTTCTGTTTCTAATGAGCTTTAATTTGATATGCAACATGACTATGGTATTTAAATTTTGTAATTTTTAAAAATCAAAAAAAAAAAAATTGAAAATCTTAAACACCCCTTTCAATTTTTGGAAAAATGTATGTCTAAAAGACATTAATTGTCTGTTTGTGTGCCAAATTTCATAATGGTACACCAATGGTTTCCTATAAAAATTAAATTTCTTGTATTTTAATGTATGTGAAATTAGCTAAATTTGTTGACTTCCTTGTCAGTACCATAACTATGAACTGTGTGGTTGCAGTTTGAAAGTTGCTAATAATCTATTTTATAATTCTGTACCACAAATGATATGAAAATGCCTAATATTTATCAATTTTAATGCAAATTGAAGTCATGTTTGTTATCACATTTTTTTTACTATAGAGTATACACATACAAATACAAGGTCTATTTCGAAATTAGCCAAAACAATGAAGAGATTTGCAAAAAGAAATTAACCTATAGTCTCTGTGTAAAATTAGCTTACCATAATCAACTTCAAGTTGTCCTCAGTGAAGATCAGGTGTTAGTAATGAGCAGTTCAGTAAATTAGCTTGACATAAGATATAAATATTCTATTGGCTGGCTTCTATTTAATTTGAAGCTTCAGGTTGTAGTTGTCAAGAGAAAAGAACACTTCAGAAGAGCGAAAAATGCTGACGCCGATAACTTAGTTTGTCTGAGAGAATAGTATTCCGTGTTAGCTGCAGATATAAGTTGTATTTAGTAATGGATATGTTTTTATATTTGGAAAAAAATTCAGCAATGAGAGTATATCTCATAGTAAGCAATTATGTGAAATTCCCTATATGTCAGCGGTTGCTACAAATTTGTCTTCTGCATTGTTGTTGAGTGATATAATTTCAGAATTGGAATCTGCGCCGTTGGCAAAATTGAAACTTACGCAAGCGAACTATGAATAAAGTGTACGAAAAAACACTCTCCATTGCACAGTTCAGGAATCTTGGATAATGCCGCCCCGGTGGCGCAGTGGTCTAAGGCGTTGGCCTCTGATCATTCGTCCGTAAGGGGTCCGGGTTCGAATCCCGGTCAGGCATAGATGTTGTGTTTGTCTTATGGCACTGGCTCTCTCCCTTCCCTGGAACCAGTGACCCTAAATTAGGGACGGACGACTGCTTATAGCCCATTGAATTGCTCACGGTGGTCGTTAAACCTCCAATCAAAAAAAAAAAAAATCTTGGATAAAAACACTTAATTGTGTAAAGGCAAATGATGACAAGACTATTATGTGTTGCACTGCTTGCCAAAACTTTCCTGAAATTGCCAATACCACCAGCAATTTTTTCAAAGAATGTGGGGGTTAGGTGATAATATAGTTTAATAACTTATAAGTGCACACAACAGTAGTCGAAAACATAAAGATTGTCTTTGTTTCTAAACAACAATTATTGGGATGATGAAAATCACTTCTGTTTGCGCAAGAGAAAAAGGTAAATATTTTTTACATTCAAAATTGTTGTTGAAAACTATTTAAACTACTGTACAGTTAACTATGATTATTTAATTTTTTTCAAAACACAGGATGTATATTAAAAATTCTTGAACATGGCATCACTAAATTTCTCAAATGCCATCAATTACCTTTCTTAAAACTTGAGATATATGCTTTTGTGCACTTTGAATGCAGTCACTTTAAAATGGCAATGCAAAAGATGTATAAAAAGTTTATCATAATTTTTAACTTTAAAAAAATGAGGCTTCTGTTTTGTTATCTTAAAAGATAAATTTTTCTGGGCATGTAGATTTTACTTCTGGGCAAGTAAATATTTTATGCACATGACCAGCTGGGCGTGTAACTTTTCTGGTATTTTTCAAGCCCTGATCTGTGTAAAGATTATTTTCGTATTTTCAAGATGTTTTGATTGAAAAAAAAAAAAACGGGAAAAAGTCTGTGAATCTTGCAAATGTTCGTAATCACACAAAAAATGACAGCAATTGAATTTCAAATATCTGGAATTCTCTATTTACCTTAGATTGTATTTCTTCCTGATGAAGCTGCCTGTTAATGGTGAAAGCTAACATTTATTCATTTGTTTTTTTTAAATACTCCATTAAATGGATATTTTTGCACTTTATTGTTATCTACGGTCTCTAAGTTAGACTGTAGATTTGGTGTTGCAGTTCTTAAAAATAAAAAATGGAAATTTTTATGAAAATTTTGTATGGGGGTCCCTTGACCCTGGCCCCTCCCAAAAACCATCTACGGTCTAACTAAGAGTACCATACGATGGCATACCAAATTTGGTGGTTCTAAATTGAAAACTTAGAATACAGACATTCAATTATGTACATATATATTTGTATATGACAACTACTAGCACAGGTCCTAAGGGGTGAGAATACTGGTTTTGCTTGTGCTTTCAGCTTTTTATGCTGGTCTTGGTTCCCATTATCTGACCAATCAGAGCCAAGATTTTATGCAATTGGTTGGTTTAGCAGTGCTTTGTTGTTCTGTATACTGTTGTGTTTTTGCTTATTTTGTAGCTTATTTCTTTTATTGATTTTATCTTTAAGAATTTTTATAATGGGTTTGTATATTTTTGTTGTATGACAGCAGAATAATTTACTGCTTTATGTTATTGATTCATTACTGTGTATTTTTAGTTTTTCATAATTTATGTCAAGATTCAATATAACTTCAATGGTTGTTTTGATATTGATAATTATTGCCAAAAAAGATGCAAATAATGTGATTGTTTTGATATGCTTTTAATAATTTCAAATAATGTGGTCCTTTGCTTTGGAAGATTATGTTAATTACTCTATTATGAAAAGTTTTAGAAGGTGTTTGTGTCTTTCAGTGCAGTTGGCCGGTATAACTGCTCTGTATGTAGTAACCGGAACTAAATAGGCATTTTGTATTTTAACTGTATTTACTGTCTTTCTAAGAAGTAGTCGCTGCATTTTTAACACAGTTTTTCAGTATTAAAACTTTCTTGATATGTTTGTCCCAAATATTTTTTTTTTTTTTGTCAACAGTGAGTCCTAGGTATTTAATATAATTTCTCAATGGTAAATTTGCTTAGCAAATTTTTGGCCTTGTTTTTGGAATAATGTTTGTGTAGCTTTTAGTAAATAATATTGCTTGCTTGCTTTTTATACATAGACTTTGATGTTCCATTCTGTGAAGTATTTTCCAGTTTTTGTTGAAAGTTTCTGTAGTTTTAGTTACTGCTTGTTTGTAATTTATAATAGAGATACTTAATGCTTTCATCAGCATATGAAGTACCTTAGCATTTGTTGTTTTCATGAGTATCTGAGTTATTTCACTGAGGTAGTTGTACAAAAAGCAATAAATTAGAACTGCATGGCATTCATGATATCTACAGAAAGGGTTAGTTACCAGTTACCACTGTGAAAAGCTCAACCTAGTTTTTAATTGTCATATTGAGCAGAAAAGTCAAAACTGTTTATAATGTTGATTTTATGTCAAGAATATGCCTGTAATACTGACTTGTAGAATAGCCATGAAGTTTGTAATACTGATTTCCTGTGAAGCCTTTAGATACTTCATAAAGCTTGATTTTTTTTTTTTCCTGTTCAAAAATGTTGTTAAAGTTCTTTCAATTGAAATTTTTTTTCTGCACACTGATGCCACCAAGTGTGCTGTCTAGACAATGTCATAATTGTTCATATATTCATACCAACGAGATAGTAGTACGTAGAGCGCTTACGTCGGGGAACGGGTGAAGCCACCGTAAACAAGTGGCAGCCATGTTTGATGAGGTACAGAAAGATTTCCGTTCAGTGTTAAGAAAGGGAGTTTTCGTAATATATGGTTTGACGTTAAATGAGGATATAACTCAGAAATGTTGTTATAAACACCTAGGGGTGAGACTAAAACTTTAGCGTATCAAATAACGCTTTTCATTGTTAGTTGGCGGCAATAGTGTTTTAAAAAGAAAATGATATTTTAATGGATGCAGCTTGCTCTCGTTGAATAAAATCTCATGCCGTAATTTTTTGACATTTCACAAATTTTTTGGAACAAATTTTCAGTGAAATATAAGTCAGCGGTAATAGAGTAAATAAAAAAAAAAAGAAAAAAAAGAAACTACAGTTGCAGTCAATCCGCAATTTCGGTAAAAATCTTAGATATTCGTGGGTTATCACCATGAGAATGCTGAATCATCCCACAGCTTATCACTCCAAATACATAGACGCCAAATATTTTATGAGAGTTTTAAATGAAAAATTAAAAAAAAATGTTCGAAGAAAAACGGAAAACAAACAATGAGTTTACACAGCCAAGAGGTACCAATATTAAAATACTTTTACCAACTGCCCCTATCTTATATAATCAGAAGAAAACTACTACTTACCTGGTTTTTATTTAATAAAATTAAAAGTCCTTAGCACTGGGCATGTTTCTAATCTGTTTGTTAGCCTTGACATTTGACAACACAGATCTGTAAGCCTTATTCGTGGGTAGGCAAGGCAATTGTGGGAACTTGACCATAATAAAGGTATCTCCCAGCACATACACTAAATACTTCACACAATATAATTCTCTCTCTATGTATATATATGTATAAGACCCAGAAGAAGACCCCATGGGAGATGAATGGATGAAATTCGAAATCATGCAGGAGTGACACGGAGACAGGCTCAAGACAGACAAATGTGGAAGAAACTTGGGGAAGCCTTCATCCAGCAGTGGATTGATAATGGTTGATGTTATACATATATCAGTAAAAAGAAGTAAAGCACACTCATGTAGTAATTAGACCACATCAACACTGCACCTTACTGCAGGAATCAGACGTAGTAGAAATAAACATAGAATTAACCAGAAGTAACCCACTTTCATGGTTCTAAACAAAAATTACATGGAATAAAACAACTCAGGAACCCCAAACCACTCTTCAGGGAAAGACATCTGGAGCCCCGAAGTTAAATCATAGCTTAGGTGTTACCGAAAAAACCCCAGAAGACCCCATGGGAGATGGGTGGATGAAATTCGAAAGCATGTCGGAGTAACATGGAGGAGATAGGCTCAAGACATACAATTGCGGAAGAAACTTGGGGAGACCTTCATCCAGTAGTGGATTGATAATGGTTGACAATGATGATAATGAGATATATATATATATATTTTTTTATTATATACAGTATACATATATTGTAATGATAATAGTTGTCAATGATGATATATATATATATCATCGTCAACCATATATATATATATATATATATATGGTTTAATGATGATATATATGGTTGACAATGATATATATACCATTATCAATCCACTGCTGAATGAAGGTCTCCCCAAGTTTCTTCCACAATTGTCTGTGTTGAGCCTGTCTCCTCCATATTACTCTGGCATGCTTTCGAATTCCATCCATCCATCTCCCATGGGGTCTTCTGTCCCTCGAAATCCAGTTCAAAATTTTAGTCGTCCATCGGTGATCTGTTTTTCTGGCAACATGTCCAGCCCATTGCCATTTCAGTGATTTCACTCTATCTCTCTGTGTGTGTGTATATATATATATATATTCTTTGAGTTTTTTGCATGTCTTTTTTTTTGGTATCAAAAGAAAAATCTTTCTATACATCCTGCTTTTCTTTTTTAGTTAAGGTAATACATACAGTATATATATATACACACACACCTGGTTATGATGTTGCCCACCCTCTCTTTTTCTCTCTCTCTATATATAAAACATTAAGAATAAACATTACTTACCTTTTTCCTGTATTTTTTATTCTGTCAGTTTACTTTTTGATGTATTTTAACAGCAGGAATAGTGACCTTTTTTTGATGAAAATTATTTTATTTATGTATCTACATATGTTTATTTGCTATGTATTATTTAACTATCTTCCAATGCTTATCCATAAGAAAAAGAATTGAAAATAATTATTCTTAAGTGCAGCTTAAATAAACTTGGTGACCTAATATATGTTGTAGTCAGATATATATATATATATATATATATATCACTTCTGTAACTACCCTGTGACCTAGGTATAGACAGACATTGGGGCAATATGATGCTCCAAATGGTATTTACAGTTAGCAACACCAGTACCGAGTAGCTAAAAATAGTTTTATGTACTTTTTCAACCTAAAAAGACTTATAATGTTTGGTATCAAAAGAAAAAATCTTTCTACGCATCCTGCTTTTAATATCTGGGCAAGTAAATTTTCTCTGGGCATGTATTATTTTAGATATTTTTCAAGCCCTGGGCTGAGTGACCAAAAAATTCAGATTATGGACTTTAATTTTTTTATGGGACAAAAAATTGTCATTTTTTTGTTTCAGTATTAAGTATTTAATATTTTTTATTTGCACTTTCATATTTTACTTTTTTTTAAGAAGCCTAGTTTTTTGTTGTCCCAAAGCTGAAATTTTGTAGTTTTCACCTGATATTTGTACACATTTTGGCAATTGTTAAGATGTACTGCACATAGTTTTTTTTTTTTTTCAATTTTAAGAGCAGAGCCTCTTATTAATATGAAGTGAGAAATTAACAACTACTGATTTGCATTCATGGTGTGCAAAAAGTTTGGCGAGCAAATGTTTATGTTTTGTGTTGTTATTTTGTGGGTTCCTTCAGCAGTCTTGCTGGAAATACAACAAGTGTGTCTGATTTGTATTTTAGAGAAATACAGGCACAACTTGTTCAATTCAAAGAAAGATTGATTTACGTGAGTGATATTTGTTCAATACTAACCCCTCATATATATGGTTGATGCAAAAGGAATAACTGGCAATTTACACATGGACATCATCATCATCATCATTGTCAACCATTATCAATTCACTGCTGGACGAAGGTCTCCCCAAGTTTCCTCCACAACGGTCTGTCTTGTGCCAGTCTCCTCCATGTCAGTCCCGCATACTGACTGTATATTCATCATGAATCAGAGGTCACATTCTTAAAAAACAACAACAACAACAACAAATAAACACCTATCACGCAAAAATCAAATGCAAGTAGTTATTACAAAATGCTGCTAGTTCCTTTCTTTTGTATTATTCCATAATTTTTTTTTCAATTGTCATTTCATAATTGTTTGTGCCGGTTTTCATAAATATTTTATGTTGTTTGCATTTTTGAGGTACCATTGTACTCCCTGTTTCCTATTTTCAGTTTTAAATCAATATTGCCTGTATTTTTGCTACCCAAAAACCACACACATTGTACTAACACATTCACAAATGAAGAGTATTCTGTCCAGAAATTTTCAGGCTCCCCACTCTCATTTTGTTGAAGTAATACTACAGATTAATCACTAATCAGAGACAAATGCCTAGAACACAAGCTGGGTGACCCTATGCTTTCAGATAAAATACTAGATTGTTTCCTGACAGGTGTCAGCAAGCAATAAATTTATATTACCAATCACAATTATTACTTCTGCAATTTAAGTAACTATAAATTGACTGCTTTACCAGTATTTGCTATCTAATGGGCATTAGCCATGGGTACATGATCTTTATCACATAAAAAGAAATTGCTGCTTCCTAAGATTTCGAAATATTTGTTGTCTTGTCAGATAAGTTGCATGTACACTGTACAGATTCTAGTATATGCAAATGCCATTTGCAAAACATCCTCGGTATATGTACAAAAAAAAGACACATAAGTAAAACTTGTTCCCAAAAAGCCTCAAAGTTGGTAACTCACAATTAACCTCATCTTCCCATAAACATGATTCAGTGTTCACATTGAGTACGACTGTTTACAAAATATAAGGAATAAAAAGTCTTAATTGTAAATGTATTTATGGCACCTCTATTCATAGTGATTGTGGAATAACTTTTTTACGGGTCTTATAGAGGTTATTTTTCATGAAAGTTGGTTGTCAAATTTTCAAACTAAAGCCTAGTTCGTCATCAGGACTATGTCACTGGAGTAGTTGCTGCCACTCAATTGGAAGAGTCCATCCGCAATTATCGTTAATTGTGGTACTTCTTCTTCTTGCTATTTCGATCCCTTCTTCTAGTTTCCTCTTTACTAAGTTTGACTGGTGGGCGATTATTCTCACTGAGTCCCAATTTATGGAGTGTCCACTTGCTTGTATATGTCTGTCTAGCCCTGTTTTGTTCCAAAGTATTGAGGTCCGATTGAAAGAACACCAAGCAGCTATTAGGAACATTGGGAACAAAACAGGGCTAGACAGACATATACAAGCAAGTGGACACTCCATAAATTGGGACTCAGTGAGAATAATCGCCCACCAGTCAAACTTAGTAAAGAGGAAACTAGAAGAAGGGATCAAAATAGCAAGAAGAAGAAGTACCACAATTAACGATAATTGCGGATGGACTCTTCCAATTGAGTGGCAGCAACTACTCCAGTGACATAGTCCTGATGACGAACTAGGCTTTAGTTCGAAAATTTGACAACCAACTTTCATGAAAAATAACCTCTATAAGACCCGTAAAAAAGTTATTCCACAAAAGTCTTAAGATAACACAGATATTGAAATGGTTCATCTGCTGGTTTAATCGCCAGCTACACGGATTAGATGTCCTATTTTCTGTGTTTGATTAACTGAGCATTTACAGCTCAACCTTATTTAAAAATGCTTACTTGAGAAATGTAGGGCTAACCTTCCAAAAGTGGAGTAAATGGCATTTTATTGTTGATTTAATTATCCAAAAGGTGCTGATAATTGTGAATATTCACAAAACTGTAGCCTAAAGTTTGTCAGCTGCTTGGCGATCGTGTTGACTCCTTGACACACGCAGAATTTGTACCTCATCAAAGATGGCGGGCTCTCCCCACGTTGGCTTCAGCTGCCTCAGCAGAGAACCAATCACAGAAGCACTCTATGTATTTCTATCTCGTTGATTCATACAGCATTGCAAATGTCATCTAGCTGCTTAATTATTCACATGCTATTTAGACAATCTAATTTTGAGGATTAGATGTCATAATTGTTATTACAGAGTGCTCATGAAAGCTGAATACCTCTTTTTTTTGTAGGGAGCTAGATATGATAAGTGCTGAAGAGGAGGAAATATTGTGACACCTCCTCACATGCTCAATATTCTCAGAAGGCAGACTACTTTCTGTGCAGCTGTGGCATCCCTTAACTAACTTTTACTGAAATAACTGCTAAAATTTTGTGAGGAAATCCTTTTGCTTATATTGAGCAGTGAAATATGTTGACAAAAAATTTTGTATGTATTGGAAACATGTAGTCAGAATGTGGGTAGAAAAATTCTTAGAACAGAACAATGTATTAATAGCTGAGTATTTTAATAAGTGGCATGGAACTACATTAGTTTTGTAATGGACCTAAATTTTTATAAAAGATCCGTCAAGCAAAAATATTGAAAAACAAATCATTTAATAAAATAATCTATTGTATAGATGAAAAAAAAAACTTTCTATTTTGTGAACTGTATATTTATGAAATCCTACCAATATTGCAGTTAACCATGTTACATGTATTTTTTTTTCCCTGGCATAACTCTTGTGAAACTCATTTTCTTCTAAAGCAAATCTTAAGATCATGTACTTCACTTCAATGTACAAATAAATTCTGTATAGGAAAAGCACCTCATTCCTGTTGTGTAGAGAAATTGGTGCATATTTATACACATGATGTATCAAAGTTCTTCATGTATATTGTCATCAACTTGTAAGACTGATGAGATACTTTTTTTTTTTTTTTTGCACAGAAAACTTTGTATTTACAATACTTAATGCTCTTATAACACTAGCATGGTAAATAAATCTCTGATGTATGGAAATATTTGTAGATGTAGGCTAAGTAAAACAGTATAGAAGGCGGAGATGTTTTCCACCGCTAGTTTGTAAACTTATAACATGCTACTGGCAATTTCTGCCACTTTTCATGTATTCCTTTGTTTCAAAGATGTTTGTTGATTTTCTGCAACTTGTATGAATTTCATATGTGTGTGTTTGTGTATAGTAACATATGCACAGGTGAAACTAAAGCGAAACCATGAATTCTTGTTTAATTACCTACATTTAATTTGTCTATCAGTAGCCCAGCTGTTTGTAAAAGATCATAAGGTAGGTTCAAAAGTTCCTGAAATAGTCCCAAACTGTGGGGATAAAAAAAATGTAGGATGAATTTCCATTTCAGACATTCGCAACAATCATCGTACAGTGCTAACAATTGCTGCCATTGCATTTCCTGTCTGTTGAGCACCAGCAGTCTTTTTGTTGTGTATTGTGTATTATTAGTTTTGAGAAGTGCCTAATGTAATAACCATATATGTATTGCAAACCAATATCAGCATGTCAGTTTTTATTTTATTCTTCCCTTTATTTTTATTGCATATGTACTGTATCTTTGCCCTAAGAATGAATAAATAATTTTAAAAATGCAATTTGCGGTGCATTCCTTTATCACGGATTTAACATTCAGTTTTGAAGCATTTCCATGTCATTATCAGAATTGCAGAATACAAACGTATGCTGTACGCAGATAGTTTACAGATTATTAGCAGATTTCACAGCTTTTGCTTGTAGATTTAAAAAAAAAAAGTTACTCTCAATTTTCTTTTTGTTTTAGACAAAATTTCCTTTTTACTTTAAATTTTCTGTTTACCCACTTTTGGCCACTACTTCAAGATATTACACAGTAAATAAATATGTAAAACTAATAAAAAAGCCCATGGAAATGTGATACCTGCACCCAATAACATAAATGTGATGGAAGTTGAAATCGTGAATTCTAACCACCTCATTTCTGGTTGAAGGTAAAAATTGAATCTAGCCATTTCACACACATTGATGCACATTCAATCCTAATGTACTTTTGTTCTCATTGGAATCTGGAATGTTCTAAAAATTATCTATTGTCTTATTCATTTTTCTTTAAATTATCTTATTCTATTGTTATCTTGGTTAGCACTTCACATTAAGTAGAATCATTGTTATTAGTGACATTTTAAAGATACATGTTCCAGGATGGGGAAAAAAACAAACAAACGTATTCAGTATGCAAAGTTTATTTAAAAAAGTTTTTTATTATGTCAGTGATACATAACTAATTCCTTTAATTCTGCATGTGCAAGTTTATGCAGAGAAATAAAGATGCTGCTTACATGTCTCAGACGTTGCAATCATAATTATACACTGCAGTGTGTATGTTGGTATACAAACTAAATGTACCGATGAGCCATTACATTATGGCCATGTACCTAATAAGCTGTAGGACCGGGACCCCCTTTAGCACGCAAAACAGCAGCCACTCGGCAAGGCATCACAATTCGATGAGGTGGCAATAGGTATCATGGGGTCTCTGATAGCTTTGTTCCAGTTAGATTAATGCTGGGGGTTTTTTTGTTTACAAAATCCATATTTGTTAAGTGTTTGCAACATTCCCTTCAGTTTCCGCAGCCATGCAGCATTTTGGAAGTTAACGGTCGCATTTTATTTTATCTATTTTTTTACTTCCAGATAGCTTTACTCAGATATTTTTTTTACTAAAACCATATGATCACAAGTTTTTAAGTCCCCTGCTTCGTTTCCAAGGCCATATTATGTGGTATTCCGGAAGCTGACTGTCGCAAACTGTCTTTCAATGATCTTCAAGATTGTTTAATTTCAGATTGACGAGGTGAAAAGTTTTTTGCTTTACAAGAACCATTGCTGTTTTGCTCACTTCAGTTTTATGGAATTTCAACAATTATATCAATGAAAATTCTCCCATCACATTTTCACCAAATTTTTCTTAAAACTGTGGTCAATGCACAAACTGGATTTCAAAGAAAAAATCTTATATGGACCCCTGTTTTACAAATTAAGTTAAATGTGGCAAAATTACTGGTATTTCCGAAGTTGACATGATCCTTACCTTCTCACACAATCACCTGGTGAGGTCCCTAGTACAACATACTGTAATTGCTGCAGGAATAGTAAGAACAACGTCTATCAGGAAAAACATCCTTCAAAGAGAGGAAGTTAAAGTTTGATCATTTAACTAAATGCAAATTAAAAATATGGATTTCAAATAATTCCTTTTACTTTTTGACCATTTTTAAAATTCCAAAAGCATTTAAAGAATGATATTTAAGTTCTGAATGTATTAAAATACTTTGTTTCTTCTGCATTTTTATCAGGAAAAAGCAAGTTTGACTATTGCAACTAAATATGAATGTGCACTATTATCAATATCTCAAATTGACTCAGTACAGAACAATAAATTTTATGGCAAAATTAACATTTAGGTATCCCTTTACCTTGCAGACAGTTAAGTGTTTCTGTGTTGCAGACTTGTGAAAAAGATTTTGCAAGTGAGAAGTGTCCCAAAAAACATCGGCCACAGCATAGTGCAGCTGCCAGCCTGTTTCTGTCTAACAGTTCATCCAGGTGCTATAGCCTCATTTGGTAATTGGCGTATCCATGCTCGGCTGTCTGCATGATGCACCAGAAATCTTGAAGTCTGCAGTGAACGGTGTGCTGTGACACATTGCCCTGATCACCACTGTTGTATATATGTGTGCAATTTGTTGCACTGTGGTTGCTGTGAACAATGTGCGACAGTCTCCGCTCCCCTCTGGCATCGGTGAAGTGCAGACGACGATTCATCATTTGGCCATCTCTGCACCACTTTTGATACCTACTCACTACAGTGGCACGTGAACAATCCATAAGCCACACTGTGCCATCACAATTTGTCCTTTATCAAACTCCTATAAATCGGCAGCTTTTCCCATTCTGACTCTTAACACTCTACTAACCGAAAGCTGGTCTGGTTGTTTATATACTGCTCTGTGAACTTCACCTGCTCCACCGTTTGGTCTCCAGGCGCACTCATTTTAAAACTTAATTTTTTTGCCAGTGAGTAGCAACAGTTTGATTATGAGTAAGTTTCAGCATTTAACATTATAATTCATTCATAAATAAATTTTATGCTGTTATATTTTTCTCAGCCGAGTCCAGTTTTTTTCCCATTTCTGTCATTGAAAAGCCTGAAAGTGAGCTGCGTTTCATACTATCGTAATCTGTGTAAAAATATATCAAAGCTACCATGTCGCGATGGGGGTTCAGTTGCACAAGACAAAAGAGAATAAATGAGCTAATTACAATGTGAAGAAAAAATTCAGACAAGTTGATGCCTACACAAATGTAATTTAAAATATTACCAGAAAAGAAACTTACCCACAGTATCTCTAGCCTGAACTTCAGATCTGCTGTAACTGAGACCATCAGAAAGAAGTGTTTTAGTGGACATTTTTTTACATAAATCCACTATGAAACACTTATCTCAAATAGTCAATGTCATCTCCAGGTGACATCTCTCATTAGCTGCAGGAAAATGCTTTCAAACATGCACTGTGTTCTACAATAAGTACATGTGTTTGTCCTCTCAAAAAGTTTAGTCCTCTTAACTGTTCTAATGGAAAAACAAAAAAAAAAAAGAGAGGATGGGGTGCATGGATATACAAAAACCAGAATACCCAAAGGTTTCAGAAATTAAAACAAAAAAAAAAAAAGCTGTAAAAAAATACCAAAGTGTTAGGTAGGTACAAGAGATTATATTGAAGTGTAAAATAATATAAGCTCATGACATTGTAAGCTGTTGAAAAATGTATTAAAAGATCAGCATAGGCGCGGGAATATTGCCAGTGGACCCTAGACATGTGGGAAAATGTTGCCTGGACTGATGAGTCGAGATTCACGTTGGTACTTGCGGATGGCAGGATACGAGTACGGCGCAAACCACATGAAGCGATGGATCCTTCTTGCCAGCAGGGTACTCTTCAAGCTGGTGGGGGTGGCATTCTCGTCTGGGGACTGTTTACGTTGACTGAAATGGGACTCCTGATATGCTGCAGATTATTCTATCGGATATCTTTAGCAGCTATATAGCGCTTTTATTTTAAATGAGACTTATTAATCAATATTGTTCATGTCTGAGATTATTATGGCTTTGCACGCATCATTATCCTATGTATACATTACCAGAGGCTTGTTTACGATTTACAAGGTGTCTTACCAAATTTGGGAAATGCAATTTCATGACCACTTTTAAAAGCTCTCTCTCTATATATATATACACTGAAGAGCAATTGAATTAGAGATACCTGTCTAGTAACGTGTAGCACCACCTTTCACCCTGATGACGGCAGCGATTCGTTTCGGCACGGACTCGACAAGATACCGTAAGCGTTGGGAAGCCAAACGGATCCACGACCCCTGAACAAGTTCCCACAGTTCACAAAGATTTCTTCATGGAGGGGGATCAGAGCCTCGAATATCACTCTCGATGGCATCCCAGATGTGCTTGATGGGATTAAGGTAAGGTGACCTAGCTGGCCAAGGAAGCGAGGTCACCTTGGTGGACTGTTCACCCAACCATTCGGATACAATTCGGGAGCGATGGCACGGTGCATTGTCTTGTTGCAGGATGAGGTCCTCTGTGGGATGTTGAAGACGCATAAACGGGAGCAAATGGTCATCCAGGATATCCCGGTAACATTGACCTGTGAGGCACAATGTCACACCAGCTCCTACAGGACAGCAACAAAACTCTGAATTCTAGAAGGGGGATGGGTGTTGTTGAATCGTCTATATATTAATTCTATAAGGTTTTTTACTGTAAAACCAGTTGTAATGGAACGGCTGAACGTAAAAATATGGTTGAGGTATCAAAATAAAGGTCTTACCATATAGATGTGACAGTCGAAGAGAAAAATTAGATTGGGGCAACGGTCCGGGTGTTGTAGGGTGGCAAATTTCCCACGTAAAATCTATGGGAGAAGCCTGCAGTTCATATCTGATCATCTGCGGTTGACTCGCACGCTGCTGAAGGCAGAGGCATGGAGGGACTGAGACAGTCCAAAGTCTCTATTCTAAGTGAACCATTATGCAAAACAATACTAGCAGGAATTTGTATGAAAGTTCTTAACGGAACAGCGAATACCTGATTGCATTGTGCCGTGTGATGTATACATACAATTTAACTTTCATTTGATCCAGTTTATTCACGTAGGTAAGATGTTTCCCATTATGTAAATAAACATATCATTTGAGTTTATTCTTTACAAAAAAAAAAAAAACATCCTGGAATTTAACGGATTTAGTCTACCGGGTTCGAATCTCGGTGAGGCATGGACGCTGTGTTTGTCTTACGGCACTGGCTCTCTCCCTTCCCTGGAACCAGTGACGCTAAATTAAGGACAGTCTACTGCTTACAGCCCATGGAGTTGCTCATGGTGGTGGTCCTTAAATCTTCAGTCACAAAAAAAAAATCACGAACCTAGGCTATTGTCTCAACTAAATTGGTTGAATGAATTTGTCAATCAAATAAAGTTTACATTTGTTGTTTCACATTAGTTTATTATTTTTAAAAAGAAAAAATCACGAACCAGGGTTAATTGTCTGTACTGAATTGGTTGAATGAATTTGTAAATCAGATAAATTTCACATTTGTTGTTTCATATAAGTTCATTCTTTTCAAAAACAAAAAAACTAACCCATCGATTTCGAGGGGTTTCCGCTAGTTCTACCAATACCTGTTACTAACGATTTTATATAACATTAGCCAATCTCCAGTTCATAAAGGACTGCCAGTGCTGTAATTTTTTTTTTTTTTTTTAATTTCTGGTTGAAAACACCCAATTCAAAACATTATGTTTACCTTTTCCGATACCTTTGACCACAAACAGGGTGGCGATTGTTTAGTTTTCACGAAAGGGCAAACAGAAATTGTAACTACGAATGGCATATTACAAACATCATATAAAAATTTCGGCTGTGGACCCCATGCAATACGGCCCAGAAATACATAGGTTTATTCTTGTATTCTTTCAAAAGGCTTAATCCTCCACTGTTTCGATGGGAAGGGCGGGAAAAAATCGAGACAGCACGAAATGACAATCACGATACAAACCGAATGCATCAATGTGCTCCACAAATACACGTTTATTCCTTCAAAAGGCTTAGCCCTCCACTGTTCCGATGTGAAAGCAAAAAAGAAATGCGGATTGCGTAATGTGTATTCTGCAGATTTTCAAAAAAAGCACGAGATAAAATCTCACCTCTTCGAAGCAGCCATGATTGTTCCCATATCAAAACATCAACACAACACAATGACCGCGCACCGCGGTCTCCAATTGGTAGGTGCCATCTCGGTGCCGTGACGGCACCTACCAATGAGATAACGGAATGAGTGTTCGTGAGCTGATCATATCTCTGTCGGCAGACGCTAGTGGCTTCTTCACGCGAAGCGTTTATAGTCTTTGTTGTAACCGTGCAATTGAATGAAAATCCGTTTTTCGAAGAAACAGAATGATCTGGAATGTAAGTGTTACACCATGTGTCACCTTCTGTGCATGGATTGATATTGCTGGTTCGCTTTGAAAAATAATGTTTTTATAATTATGGCATTACAAAAGTTATATTGCGTATGTGAAGAATGAATGTCAAGTAAGCCTCACTTGGACTATTATCGGTGGGCGGCTAACTATCAAATCTTAAGTAGCGATTTTAAACAAAAAGCTTATTAAATACAATTTATACAGTGAACCAAGAAGTTTTGTACGTTTCGGAAGTATAAAATCAAGATAGACTGACATTTACATGCCTTATTTTTTCAAATTATCTGTGGAACACTTCATTACTGAAAATACCTCCCTTTTGAACTTATTCATAGAAATATTCATTTTTACATCATGTGGTAACCAAATTCTGTGAAACCTGTAAAGTGGTGAAAGATAAAATTATTTGGGAAGGTGACAATTACTGAAGATAACGTACCCACAACTTAAGCGTGTGAGCTAAACTGACTTCTAAATTTCAATGTAAGGATAATGCTTCCTCTCGTTTTGATGCAGAGGTCTAAGTGCTAACCGTTTGCCACAGTGGGACATCCATTCCGTCTCACATAAAGCTTGGGTGGAGAGCCGGTCCTCTACCTCACCTGCAAGCAGTGACCCAAAATTAGGGACAGCTAACTGCTCATGGAGATTCCTAAATTCCCAGGTCAAACTGAAAAAATTCTATCATTTTTTTTTTCTTTATTGAACCACTTCTTGGGTTGCAGACAAAATGTTCTTAAAAAAAATGAGTAATGTGGACCAACAGAAGTTTACATGCATATTTTATTTTTCTGCAAATGTAATTCCCAGCACTCAGCATTTTACAGGAATTCTAAATTTTTTTGAAAACTCTCAGCCATTCAGATATATACCTTCAAAATCTGTATGTTTTTTTTTTTTTTTTTTTTTTGTGCTATACATTTGAATTAATGACATACTTTAAAGCATTCCTACTGTTGCTTCAGATATCAGAACATTTTTTATATTTGCAGACAATACACTTTAGGATTAGTGTATGAACTAATGTAAGTTTATCAGTATGGAGTCAGCACCAAAACATTCTTTAGAAGAAGTTAATCAAGAATTGATTATCAAGGAAGTTAAAAAAGAACCTGAGAGTTCAAAACATTTTGTTGTAGATATAAATAAAGATCTTTTTGAATGTGGAATATGCTTCCAGAAATTCAAAGCAGAATGCAACCTTGCAAGACACGTGAAACTTCATAAAAGGGAAAAAAGTTTCGAGTGTGATATCTGTCACAAGAAATTTCCACAGAAAAGTAGTCTCGTAAGACATGTAAAGGTCCATGATGGGGAACAACTTAGCAATTCTGCTATATCATCCAAACAATTCAGTGAGGAATGCACCATTGTCCGTCATAGACTACTTCATTCAGGTGAGATATCTTACCAATGTGTTCAATGCACCAAACACTTCAGAGGAAAGGCTGATCTCTCAAAACATATGTTGCTTCATGCAGATGAAAAACGCTACCACTGTGATGTGTGCTCCAAATTATTTGCTCGGAAAGGTAGACTCTCAGAGCACATGCTTACCCATACTGATGAAAAGTCTCACCAGTGTGGTGTATGCTGCAAACAATTTACTTGTAGAAGTCAGCTTTCAAAGCATATGCTCCTTCACACAGGTGAAAAGCCTCACAGATGTAATGTGTGTTGTAAAGAATTTACTCAGAAAAGTAGTCTTTCAAATCATATGCGCCTTCACACAGGTGAGAAGCCTCACCAATGTGATGTATGCTCCAAACGGTTTGCTCAGAAAAGTAATCTTTTAAAGCATATGCTTCTTCACACAGGTGAAAAGCCCCATGCGTGTAATGTGTGCTCTAAACAATTTACTCACAAAAGTAGTTTTTCCAATCATATGCTTCTTCACACAGGTGAAAAGCCTCACAGATGTGATGTGTGTTGTAAAGAATTTACTCTGAAAAGTAGTCTTTCAAAACATATGCGCCTTCACACAGGTGAGAAGCCTCACCAATGTGATGTATGCTCCAAACGGTTTGCTCAGAATAGTAATCTTTTAAAGCATATGGTTCTTCACACAGGTGAAAAGCCCCATGCGTGTAATGTGTGCTCTAAACAATTTGCTCAGAAAAGTAGTCTTTCCAATCATAAGCTTCTTCACACAGGTGAGAAGCCTCACAGATGTGATGTCTGCTCTAAACAATTTACTCAGAAAATTACTCTTTCCAATCATATGCGCCTTCACACAGGTGAGAAGCCTCACCAATGTAATGTGTGCTCTAAACAATTTATTCATAAAAACAGTTTTTCAAATCATATGCTCCTTCACACAGGTGAGAAGTCTCACCAATGTGATGTGTGCTCAAAACAATTTACTCACAAAAAAAGTCTTTCCAATCATATGCTTCTTCACACAGGTGAGAAGCCTCACAAATGTGATGTGTGCCATAAACAATTTACTCACAAAAGTAGTCTTTCCAATCATATGCTTCTTCACACAGGTGAGAAGCCTCACAAATGTAATGTGTGTTTTAAAGAATTCACTCAGAAAAGTAGTCTTTCAAATCATATGCGCCTTCACACAGGTGAGAAGCCTCACCAATGTGATGTGTGCTCAAAACAATTTACTCACAAAAGTAGTCTTTCCAATCATATGCTTCTTCACACAGGTGAGATGCCCCACTAATGTGATGTGTGCTGTAAACAATTTATCCACAAAAGTAATCTTTCAAATCATATGCTCCTTCACACAAGTAAGAAGCCTCATAAGTGTGATGCATGCTTTAAACAATTTGCACGGAAGCATGCACTTTTGCAGCATATGTTCATTCACACAGGTGAAAAGCCTCACAAATGCAATGTGTGCTCCAAACAATTTACACAGAAGCAGGTACTTTGCAAACATATGTGTCTTCACACAGGTGAAAAGTCTTTGCAAATATGATGTGTGCTGCAAACAGTATTCTCAATTAAATGAAATTTCACAGAATAGTCTCTTTCACATAGGTAAAATACCTTATCAATGTAATGTATTCTCCCAACAGGTTAATCAAATCCCTAAGCACATGCTCATTCGTGTAGATGAATAAGCGCAGCCGCGCAATATATGATTGAAAAGAAAAGAAAACTATACCAAATTGCAAATATAACAAGCCCATTGAACAATATTGAAATTTTGTTTTCAGATACCTTAAGAAACTTCAGTGTGAGGTCTTGTATTTCATTATTGCAAATACAGTGTAACTTGGATAATTCGAAGCTGAAGGGACCACAAAAATAATTTGAATTATTGACAAATTTGAATTAGGCAAGTTTGAATTTGGGCACATTCAAGTACTGTAAAAAACAACATATTTATTCATAACATACAAAATAAAGTACAGTACAGTAAATTTAATAATTTTTTGTAAAAAAAAAATGTGAAATTTTGGCCTAATTCTTAGAATTTATGTAATGGGTAAGTGTAAATTCCTCAAGTTTATCGAGTGAATGAAATAGAAAGTCACTTACATTCTGCTGTCCCACAACAAACTTCCTTAACTGTTGGAGGTGAACCAAGGCTTCTACCGAATTTGGAAGGCGCTCTTCAGGAAATTCTGGCCGTTCCAGTTCTTCATCTGAAGATACACAGCAGGTGTTCTTATTCATAACATCAGCCAAGATCTCGTCATCTTGAAATCACCACAAACAGCTAAATTGCCATCAACTCTTACAAAAGCCTCATATGGTGGTACATCATGGCCTACATATTCCCAGTACACCACAGTGGGTATGATCTCCTTGCCATCATTACCTTGATGTAGTTGAGACTCATCATCCAGGTGCTGGAAGCCTGCTTTTCCGAAGCAGTTGGTTATAGTTTCAGATTTAACTTGTTGCTTCATCCAGAATTCGGAACTTCATCCAGAACAGTATGTACCTATTTTAAAAGGTAATTGTTGAAAATACGAGATTACGAAAATGGGGTTTTCTTTGAATTAAACAAAAAAAAAGTTGGAATTAAAGGGGTTTTTTTTTACATATTTATATAAAAAATTCAAGGGGCCAAATAAAAAATTCAAATTAACCAAGGATTTTAATTAAAAATGTTCAAATTAGACAAGTTACACTGTATGTAGTAAGGTAATTTTCCTTTTACAAGGGTTATGCTGTTGTTATTCCTACTCCCCAGGCAAAGCTTCCAAATCTCAGTGCATTGTATAATTCTGTGTATAATCCACTTTGTTTAGATCATGGAACAAAGAAACTAGGTACAGAAATATTGTATGTGAAGTGTTTTCATGAAAAAGTAATTTTGATGATGCAGTAACATGGATTTTGTATACATGAAGATATAGGCTTTTTCACATGAAGAAAATGCATAGTGGGAGTGCACTTGCCTTTTTTTTTTTTTTCAGCTGTTAGCCTGTGTGTCACAATTTTTCCGGAACAAAAGGAACACATTTCAATAAATTATACTTGGTTTGCTGAGTTTACTCATAAATTATTCCAGGTACTTATCTTATGGGTATGTGCCACTTATTACCCATAGGTGTGCTCTTCCTGACAGATTGGGGGCACAGCTGAGGACATAATCAGAGTGCAGCCCCGGTGGCGCAGTGGTCTAAGCGATGGCCTCTGATCATTCGTCCGAACGGGGTCAGGGTTCGAATCCCGGTGAGGGGTGGATGTTGTGTTTGTCTTACGGCACTCGCTCTCTCCCTTCCCTAAGACCAGTGACCCCAAATTAGGGACAGACGACTGCTTATAGCCCATTGAGTTGCTCACGGTGGTCGTTAAACCTCCAATCAAAAAAAAAAAAAAAAAATCAGAGTTGTATAAAAATAAAATGTATCTGCATACACAACCAATGAAACAGAAAACTTGCTGCTAACCCCGAAGCATGAACCACTATAAAAATAGAATAAGATAATTTATGGAAAATAAATAAAACAATGAATAATTATTTAAACATTACAGATTCCAGTGAGGACAAAAGTTCATTGCAACTGAATGTGCAGCAATGTGTGTGAAATGAACCTTTAGGACAAAATATTAAAATATCGGATTATGAACCTCGTAATAATAAGATATAAGATAATGATAAATATATCAGATAATAAAGAAAAATTAATAAAAATAATTATTAGAACATTACAGATTCCAGTGAGGACAAAAGTCCATTACAACTGAATGTGCAGCAATGTGCAATGTGTGTGAAATGGGCCTTTCGGGCAAAATGTTAAAATAATGGACTATGAACCTCATAAAGACAAGATACTAATTAAAGACAGTTTTTATATCCAGAAAAAACAGTTCCATTTATGAACCTTTAAAATTTATAAATAGCGTTTTCAATAGCTTAATGAAAAAATAGTGGACTTTCAAATGCATAAGACTTTAATTTAATAACTGACAACTACAGGAGAAACCTTGCAATTAAATTTAAATTCTTTCTGTGTAAATGAAACTTTTGATGCTGCCCCGGTGGCGCAGTGGTCTAAGCGATGGCCTCTGATCATTCGTCGGAAAGGGGTCCAGGTTCGAATCCCGGTGAGGCATGGATGTTGTGTTTGTCTTACGGCACTGGCTCTCTCCCTTCCCTGGAAACAGTGACACTAAATTAGGGACGAGCGACTGCTTATAGCCCATTGAGTTGCTCACGGTGGTTGTTAAACCTCCAATCAAAAAAAAAAAGAAAAAACTTTTGGTATAATTCCTATACATTGAGAATAGGCCTTCATAAAATCTAGAGGCCAGAAACACCTGTAAAAACAAAAGAACCACACATGAGATTCTTCCGTGAATTCACGGAATTCCGCTTTTCGTCATCATTTGGGTCATGCTCGAGATTGATGCAGAACTGAAGAGACATTGGGGGGGGGGGGAGCTAGGGAGGGTCGTTTTCCATCTGGGATCATTTTGGGTATTCTCAAAATGAATGCACAACTGAACGGCAATTTTGGGGGGAGGGAGAATAGTGGGGGAGGGGATTCGTTTTCCATTTGAGGACGGATTCCGCCCTTTGAAATTCTTGAAAAAGGAAGTTAGAGTGAAGATTCCTCCCGTAATCATCTTTTTTTTTTTTTTTTTTCTGCGATGTTTCTTTAGCCACACAGTACTTGTCATTTTCTTGTAGGACTTCTGTCCACAGTGAGTAGAGTTTAGGTCCCAGTAGGTCCCAGTCACCTACAGTGAGATCGCCTTTCGGGCAGGACACAGAAAAACGGAAGGAGTGAGAGCAAGTCTAGCGACTTTGACAGAACAGTGAGATTAGAGTGCAATAGATGGTGACACCGTACAAGTACGATGCTGCACACAGAGGGGTGAGAGAATTTCAGGTGGGGGGGCATAGGAAAGGATACCCATTTAACCAGTGGGTCCAGCTTGGGGGCCGTCACTTTACGTGCTCGTCCGATGCACGGCGGATATTCAGCGATTGTTAGTAAATCACAACATCTCTGAAAGATCAGCCCAGGTTCAAACGTGAGGACCTTACTTTGATAGTCTGACTCGCTAACCACTAAGCTATTTGCGGCTCTCTGTTCCTTCAGCCCAGTATTGTTCTTATATTAATATATGGTTTTATTCCAAAAAATACTGCATTTCAGCTAAAAAATGGAGGAAAGAGTTTCCGAAAATGGAAGTCGATCGAAGGGAAGATTTCTCCCCGTAATCATATTTTTTTCTTCCACCAATGTTTCCACTATCCAGTGTTGTTTTTAGTGTTACTTTCTCCCATAAAAGTTTGCACTTAACCTTGATAAGGGAGGGGAAATTTTCCAAAAACGGAAATGACGAAAATTTGTTAGAATCAATAAATGGTGTTTTTTTTTTTTTTGATTGGAGGTTTAACGACCACTGTGAGCAACTCAATGGGCTATAAGCAGTTGCCCGTCCCTAATTTAGGGCCACTGGTTCCAGGGAAGGGAGAGAGCCAGTGCCGTAAGATAAGACTAACACAACATCCGTGCTTCACCGGGATTTGAACCCGGACCCCTTTTGGACAAATGATCAGAGGCCATCACTTAGACCACTGCGCCACCGGGGTGGCAATGAATGGTGTTCGAATGTATTCATATTCTGTAAGTTACACCGTTTATTTAAAGTAGTGAAAGCTTTGATATCGTGCATTCATGGTCCTCAGGCTAAAGGTTTTTTCATCATGATGGCTTAAAAGGAAATAAGTAATAAGAAAGGTGGTGAAGAAATGGGAAGGGAATGATATCAGCAGAAAGGAAAACTAAGCAAAGATTGCAATGCATCCTCAGAGTCAACAAAAGACAAATATAGCCATGAAACTTGCTGAGAAGAAAGCAACACAAGAGAAAAATCGAGCTGATGTTCTAGCAAGTACAAATAAAAAGAAAAAAAAAATAGTGGTGTGCTGTAAATATCTACATAAATAAATTAGAGTGAACACTTCCATCTTGGTCATGTAGTGTTATATACACACTTTCTCATCGCATGTTCTGATTTTTCACCCAGTTAAAAAGTTCAGCTTTTTTGTCCCTTGGTCGGTCTCATGTATGAAGAACTCAAGATAAGAAAAATAATTGAAAGTTCTTCAAGTTAAAATTGAATTAAATATAGTGACCTGAGTAAAGCCTTGAGTAAGTGCTATAATTGCTGTAAATAACATTTTTATTTTTTTAATCTACAAGCAAAAACTGTGCAAAATCTGCTAATAATTTGGAAAGTATATGCGTGTACGTCTACATTCTGCTACTCTGGACATAACCTTTTACCATATACTGAATACGGTACGCAGACTGCACGCCAGAGGTGAGTTTGGGCTTAATTTTAAGAGCCTGAGCCCGAGCCTAAATTTTATATTGCAAGAGAGAGCCCGGGCCCAAACGAACCCAAAAAACTATGATTAACCCGTTTAGGCATTAAAGAAAAAAATCTCTCCCAAACTTCCACTCTTCCCTCCCTTTGCAATTAACCGATGTCTTTCTTAACTGCTGAGTGGTGAAGGGATGTCTATCTACTTTTATAGTTTATTTGACTCATCATTTCTTCCTGAAACGTTTCCGGGAGCCAGGTATCAGGAAAAATAAGGATTCGCAATCTACGTCGTACATTGCTCAATAGAATTAGCAGGGAGCTACCCCATTGAGGTAGGGAGCAAAATTTCATCATATATCTATAGTTCTTAGAGAAACTTTTTCTCTGCAAAAATACAGTTATTATGGCCTATGGTATTTGTTACCCAAGACCTGAATGAATAGCCCTCCCGAGTTCCCACTCCCCATCTAGAACCAGTTGTTGAAGAATTCTATTTAACAACTAGAAAGTGTAAAAAAGTCTTGTGTGTTAAATCATACAAACTCACGTTTAGAAAAAAAAATTCTTTCCCTCTCTCAGATCCTGAGCCGGAACTACAGTAAGTTTTATGCAGCACGAGCCCAGTACGGGCTGGGCTCTGCCCATGTCAGCGCTGCTGCACACTATGTAACAACTTCTGGCTCTAACATCAAAAGTTGGTATAGTCACATGTCACTATGCAAGAAAGTTTCTTTTGAGTTGTGTGTGGCTACTTTAAAGAGAATTCCACTTTTTACAGGTGAAAGTGATTGATAGGGAATGAATTTTTAGGTGCTTAAAAAAATAAAAATACATTTTCTTTAACAATAATACACTGAAATGCCAAGAGTTATGGGATAGCAGTATTAAAATTTTTAACTGGCGCTGCTATCGTAGAAAGGCTTCTCCACGTGCCACGATTTTTTAAAGCTGTGAAGTGTCATCTCCTGGGTAAGGTTGCACAACCACCAGTAGGATTATGCAAGCCGACGAGAATTATTGGTACTTTGTGTATATCTTCCGTATAAGGAAGTCACAAGTTATACGTGGTTAAAATACATAATACATGAGATTCAGTATCTCTTTTAGAATTGCTATTACGCACGTTAAAATATGGACATGTGATTATGGTGGTGCAGCTAATTATGATGTTTATTATTTAAAAAATAAAGACTAAAAGAAAGCAAGAGCAATTACTCACATATATTCGTCCAGAGGTCGTTTTTGTTCACATACCACCGTAGTTCGCAAGTTGTTTGGTCTCAGGTGTTCAGCGGCTATGCATTGCAGAGTCCGATGGTGACTATAATATGGTGTTTAGCAATGTCAAAGTAGTAGTCGACCCAAAGAATCTTGCTATATATTGTATCGTAAGCTCAAAAGAATAATACAACTGAGAATGAAAACCCTGTAATTACCTATGCCACAGGCAGGTTAAAAGGCTAACAATTTGTTCATTGTTAGACGTTGACATTGCTAAACACTATATAATAGTCACTATCGGACTCTGCAATGCATAGCCGCAGAACACCTGAGACCAAACAACTTGCCGAACTACGGTGGTATGCGAACAAAAACGACCTCTGGACGAATATATGTAAGTAATTGCTCTTGCTTTCCTTTTGTCTTTATTTTTTCAATAATAAACGTCATAATTAACTGCGCCACCATAATCACATGTCCGGATTTTAACGTGCGTAATAGCAATTCTAAAAGAGATACTGAATCTCTATGTATTATGAGAATTATTGGAGTTTGAACGAGACATGGTAGTGGGCGCCAGACAGATGGGACATTCAATTTCTGAAGTTGTGCCAACATTCAACATTCCTCGATTCGTGGTGTCACGTGTGTACCGAGAATATCTCTTGGAATGCATTACCACCCACAGTGGAGAGCGCAGTGGCCGACCTCAGGTGCTGAGTGACCGTGGCCAGTGGCGTCTGAGCAGGACTGTCTCTGCTAACAGACAAGCAACACTAGCTCAAATAGCATCCACATTCAATGCAGGAGGGACCAGAGACATAACCATCAGGTCAGTGCAGCACGTAGGTGCCGACTATAAAAAGTATTGGGGGTTCCGGAAATTTTTAAAGTATTTAAGTCTAATTTAAATTTCATTCAGTCAGATTATCTGACACAATAAAACACTTAAAATGCTAAAATGAAGCAAATTATACACTGCTGGCCACCCAAAATGCAACACCAAGAAGGAAGCATCCGATTGGCCTGAAATTCGCAGTATGCGTCGCCCGCGAGAGGACATGCAAATGATTAGCATTGCAGGGCATACGCAAATCATATGCGGCCGGCACACCACCGAGAAGCACTAAAAGAAGGGTGCACAGAAGGCGGGGTGTAAGTAGTGGTGTGTTGTGCTGCCGGACCTGTGCGTGGCAAGCTTCCTGATGCCTCGTCGCAGAATACGGCAGTCTTTCCAGCGCGTTTCGGAGTTTGACAGAGGACGAATAGTGGCTTTTCACGACAGCGGTTTTTCGTACCGAGACATCGGCACCCGTGTGGGACGACACCTAACCACAGTGAGGCGAGTATGGATTCAGTATGTGCAGGAGGAACGGACGGACCGACGTCAGCCATTGCCGCAGCCGCGGCACAACACCTGACAATAGGCACACCACCTGACAATAGGACCGGCATTGACTGCTCGCACCGCCACATCACGAACGTTAGCGCAGAAATTAGGGTGTGTTGCGCAACAAGCTGTGTTAGCACACCGTTCGACGTCGTCTGCAGGAGCGGGGACTTGTCGCACGGCGCCCATTGCTTCGATTACCATTGACGTTACACCACCGGCGAGTGCGGCGACAGTGAGCCGTTGAACGCCGCACCTGGACTACGGAATTCCACGACATTGTCTTCTCCGACGAATCGCACTTCTGCCGGCAACACCACGAAGGTCGGATCCGCGTGTGGCGGCACCGCGGCGAGAGACTGTATGACGCCTGCATTATGCATCGCCATACCGGTCCGTCGCCTGGCGTTATGGTTTGGGGCGCAAATGGATATGGCACCCCTCTGGTACGCATCGCCGGTACACTCAACAGCCACCGCTACATCTCCGACGTTTTGGAGCCTGCAGTCCTCCCTTACCTGCAGGACCTGCCAGCGGCCACGTTTCAACAGGACAATGCGCGCCCGCACGTGGCACGCATTGTGCAACAATTCTTCACGGCCCACCAGGTGTCACTGCTGCCGTGACCCGCCTGTTCTCCCGATATGTCCCCATCGAACACGTCTGGTCGCTGATCGGCAAGCACCATCCGCGGCTACGCGTGATGAACTGTGGCAACGTGTGGAAGCAACCTGGACCGATATACCCCAAGCCCACATCCAAAGCCTCTTTCGTTCGATGTAGCGGCCGTTATTGCCAGCCATGGGGGCCACACGAACTATTGATGTCTGCGTGTTCCGCAAGTCGCATGGGCCTGTAAGCTCAATCGTTTCATCTTTGTATCTGTTGTTATGTGTCCAGTAAATCTGGCGTTGCTATCTCGCGTCCTTCTTGGTGTTGTATTTTGGGTGGCCAGCAGTGTATAGTTGATTACGTGATTTTTTTTCTTTAGATAATTATTTATTTCATTTATTTTGCTTTTGTAGGCGCGACATTATTATACAGGGTAATTCAGAACTCATGGGACAAACTTTAAGGGGTGGTAGAGCACACTGCAACAAAAAATTTTTTGTATAGGAATGAATGGACGCAAGTGACGCGTTGAGGCACAAACACAAAAATTCCTAGCTCGTGCTATTCACAGATGAGGCGATTTTTACACGAAGGTGTTTTCAATGTGCACAGTTGCCATGTGTGGGCAACCTCTTACCCACACGCAACACGTCCATATGCGTACCAAGAACGATTCTCTATGAATGTGTGGGCGGGTATTGTGAACGACTTCCTGATTGGCCCATATCTACTACCAACGCGACTCGATGGCAGATGTTATCGTATTTTTCAGGAAGAGGTTTTACCGGAATTGCTTCAAGATGCACCACTAGCCGTCCGACAAGGACTGGTTTCAGCATGATGGGACGCCAGCCCATTTCAGCATTAATGTGCGCAATTACCTGGATGCTACTTTTGGAGCGTGATGGATTGGCCGTGGTGGACCAGTCCGTTAGCCACCCCGATCGCCCGATTTATTGAGCTTCGATTACTTCTTACGGGGACATGTGAAGGCCCTCGTTTACGAGACTCCAGTTGACTCTGTTGTGGACCTCGTCACTCGAATGTCCGTTGCGGCTGCACGTGTGCGAGAAATACCTGGCATCTTTGAAACTGTACGCAATCACTCCGTCGACGCTGCCACGCATGTATTACTGTTAGTGGACGCAATTATTGTAAACATTGCTGTAAACAAGCACTTGGCCTCCCCGGTGGCGCAGTGGTCTAAGGCACTGGCCTCTGATCATTCGTCCGTAAGGGGTCCGGGTTCGAATCCCGGTGAGGCATGGATGTTGTGTTTGTCTTACGGCACTGGCTCTCTCCCTTCCCTGGAACCAGTGACCCTAAATTAGGGACGGGCGACTGCTTATAGCCCCTTGAGTTGCTCACAGTGGTCGTTAAACCTCCAATAAAAAAAAAAAAAAAAAAACAAGCACTTGTCAACGATGCTGTAAGTAAACAATTTATGTTTCCTTTCATGTCTATTTCTTCTGTTTGTGCGTCATTTGCGACCATACATTCTTATACTAAAAAATGTTTGTTGCAGTGTGCTCTACCACCCCTTAAAGTCTGTCCCATGAGTTCTGAATCACCCTGTATACAATACACAGATACTTTGTGAATTTCCAACTCAATTGTCTTATAAAAGTAAAAAAACCTGTAAAATTTATTTTAAGGTTTTTTTTTTTACCAATTTTAAAAATGCCAACAATTTTTTTCTTCAAATGATTTCTGAGTTAAAATAGGAGGTTAGAATGGAGAGGACATGGCATCAGCTGCACACTCTGCGTTTTCCGTTGGTTCTACTTCGTATCAGCTGTGTATGCCCAACTTGGGCTGCTTCTGTACTTTTCTATGGGGAAATCGTTGACTTTGAAGAGGTTTTAGAGGCACTTGTGCAGCATGTACAGTCAGGAAAAAAATGAGACCGAAATATACATGCACATAACTAAAAATTTGCAAAAAGTTACAAAAATACTGTTTAATATTTTCTAAAAATATTAAACAAAATTATGCTTCGTCGAGCGGAAGTGCATATGCGTATTAACCAATCACGGCCTTGCTAAAGCTGTGAGAGCCTTATTGACCTTCAGGAATACTGCAGAGAGTAAGAGACGGCCGCTATCAACCTGTGCTCCTGCACAGGTCTACAGTTAGTGACGTCACGTCACTGAACTCACCCACCCGGAGGGCGCAAGAAATCAGATTTGGCTTCACCAGCGGCTGTTGATGCCAACTCCTCTCTCTTCTAACCTCCTTGGTCCCCGACTGTCCGAAGATAGGGTGGGTCAACTGACTGTACCACATATTTCCGCCTTTATCACTATGACCGCGAATAGGTTCTCGTCTCTGAATGTAGAGCTAGACTTGTATTTTGTGGAACCCAGACAAACCGAATAATTTCCTTTTATAAAAAAAAATGCAGTTTTAAATGCTCTTAAACAATGATACTTGAGGTATTGTCTGTGGTGTCAAATTTAATGAGCACGAGCAGACACTAATTCTTTTTTCAGGCACATTAAACAGTCAGGGGGAAATTTCTATATATGGTAAACAGGGAATTAATAATAAAAAGCTTTAAGAATTGATAACGAAAAAAAAAATTTATGCACATTAGCGTACGTGTATTTTTCCCAAGAAATACGCGCAAAAACACTAGGGGTTCGAGGAACACACAAAAAAAATCATTGGGGGTTGAAAAAGTGTCTGGAACCTACCAAGTCGGCGCCTATGGTGCAGCATAATTTAGCATCCATGGGGTATGGGAGCAGAAGACCCACCAGAGTGCTTTTGTTAACAGCACGACCTCGGACACAGTGCCTCATCTGGGCTTTTGAACATGGTAATTTGACCCTGGAAGACTGGCCACATGTGGTGTGGTCCGACGTGTCACTCTACCAGATGTTACGAGCTGATGGTAGGGTTTGGGTGTGGCACAGACCCCATGCGGCCATGGACCTAAGCTGTCAACAAAGCAGTGCAAACTGGTGGGCCGCCCCAATGGCGCAGTGGTCTAAGCGATGGCTTCTGACCATTCGTCCGAGATGGGTCCGGGTTCGGATCCCGATGATGCATGGATGTTGTGTTTGTCTTACAGCAGTGGCTCTCTCCCTTCCCTGGAACCAGTGGCCCTAAATTATTTTTTTGATTGGAGGTTTAACGACCACCGTGAGCAACTCAATGGGCTATAAGCAGTCGCCCGTCCCTAATTTAGGGTCACTGGTTCCAGGGAAGGGAGAGAACCAGTGCCGTAAGACAAACACAACATCCATGCCTCACCGGGATTCGAACCCATACCCTGTTCGGACGAATGATCAGAGGCCATCGCTTGGACCACTGCGCCACCGGGGCGGAGGCCCTAAATTAGGGATGGGCGACTGCTAATAGCCCGCTGAGTTGCTCACAGTGGTCATTAAACCCCCAATCAATGAAAAAAAAACTTCCCCGGTGGCGCAGTGGTCTAAGCGATGGCTACTGACCATTCGTCCGAAAGGGATCCGGGTTCGAATCCCGGTGAGGCATGGATGTTGTGTTTGTCTTACGGCACTGGCTCTCTCCTTTTCCTGGAACCAGTGACCTTAAATTAGGGACGGGCGACTGCTTATAGCCCATTGAGTTGTTCACGGTGGTCGTTAAACCTCCAATAAAAAAAAAGTTGGTGGTGGTTCCATTCATGTGTGGGATGTCCTTGCGCAGAACGGTTTGGGTCCTCTTAAACATGTCATTAACCTTGATATATGAGGCATCTTACCTTTTTGAGGCTTGCCTCCCTTTTTTAACATTTCTTGCATGTTAATAGCATAACGTGCAAGAAATGTTACAAAAGGGTGGCAAGCCTCAAAAAGTTAAGTTTTCTTATATATCAATGTTTGCTATGCACGTGAATTAAGAGATTGCATGGACCTTAAGCGTTCCATTGAGCTATTATGACATGCAATTAACCAGTAATCGCTTTGTTGCTCTGCTGGTTGACCATTTGCAGCCCTTCGTGGACTTCATGTACTCCAACAACGATGGGATTTCCCAGGCGGACAATGCACTATGTCATCGTGCCCAAGTTGTCCAAACTTGGTTCAACGAGCATTCTGGAGAGTTCTGACAGATGGTGTGGCCACCATGTTCGTCCGACATGAACCCACTAGAGCACTAATGGGCCGTGCTGGAAAGGTCCATTCGCACCCAAAATCCTGCACCTAGAAATACCAGAAAGCTGTGAACGGCTGTTCAGACGGCATGGTTCGATATCTCTGCACGTGACTTACTGATCACATCTATACATTTTTTGGAAAAAGTTCTTCGGAGTTGCAATGGACAACAAACAACACCTAGATTTTCCATTGTAAATCTATGTCTATTGTCATGCAATAATGACAAACGAATGAAACTTCTGAGTACTGAAACTAAAGGAATGATATGGCCGGACCAAATCATAACTTGCGATTGGTGAAAATCTTCACTTGGAAACCTTGCAATCAGCAGAATCTGCTAATACGTCTCAGAAATATGAAATAAAACTGCAAAGTCTGCAAGATGTTCTTGCTTTGAGTTTGCTCTTTACTTATTTTCCCTGTGAACAATAATGCCGTACGATGTCACACACACCTGGAGTTATTTTTAAATAAGATTCTGTTACATTTTTGTTTATTTTGGGCTTTGGATTCAAAGGATCATTTTTCACTTCCAAACTCGCAATGAAGAGGCAGAATGCTCATTAAAACTCGACACAGGAATTTATTTGAGACAGTTATACAGCTCTTAAAAATAATTACCTCAGTGCACTTTACAACTGCACTTTAACACGTAATATAGGAGTAGAATAATATTGCAGAAAGAGCATGCTGGCTGCAACAGAACTGCATCAACAACCAAGTCCATAATTAAAGCGGGGTACATATATACGCTTTGTGTTGGACTTTGAGGGCACCCAGGCAGGTACGAAAGCTCGAACCACTAAACATCCGCCGTGCGTTAGATGGGCAAGTAAAGCCGTCGAACCCCGGCTACTGGCCCCCTGCTAATAAATAAGGGTGTCTTTCTACCTCGCTTCCGTGTCGCTTTCCTATCGGGCACTCTAGCCCAAATCACCTAGATTCTTATTTTTAAGGGTTGTTTAAGACCTGTGGCTGAACACTCCCTACCTTAAATCCTCTAGATATGATCTGATCTCATCTGACTTTGAGACCTATCCATGTGTCATTAAGCCTTACTGGGTACGGGAGAACTTCTGGTTTTGCTTCCCTGAATGGGAAGAGAAGATACCATTTGTCAATGCTCTATCAATGAAATGAGTTCTCATCAGAGGCGTAATTAGGGTGGGGTGGCTGCTCCGGGCGCAGCTCTAGAGATAGCAAAAATCATTGCTTGCAATCTGATTAAAACTGGAATTGAAAGTTTTGCACCCGTTTTCGGTACAGTTTTTTTAGCGCCATACTGCGTCATATTTTTGTTTACAGGATTTGCTTTCAATACATTTCAGTAACCATGCAGCTCAAAAATTCGCACGTCTTTCTCAAAATAATCGGAGGTGTGAGTTGCTCATATTCAGATGTGATGTCGCAGTTGTGTATACCAAACAACTAAAGAAGAACAATTGCTTTCATCGACGGCAATGGGGCCTGCGGTTTTTTTCTTAGTTGGGAGGACAGCACTTCTTTTGCAAAATAATGTCTTTCACATTGTTAAAGATCATCAGGAAGGGGGGTCTAAGTGCTGGCTTCTGACCATTCCCCTGAGATGGGTCCAAGTTCGAATCCTTTGAGTCATGGATGTCGGGTTTGTCTTATGGCACTGGCTCTCTCGCTTCTCTGGAACAAGTGACCCTAAATTAGGGAAGGGGCACTGCTTATAGCCTATCTAGTAGCTCACGGTGGTCGTCAAGCCCCCAAACAAGCAATTCTCTGAGGACCGTTCCATTTCTTTGTTCATCGAGGCTATTCGATCATTATCTCCTTCTATTCTATAATATTGGGTTGATGCATGAGTTCATGCTGTTTTTTTCACCGCACTACAGGAATGTATTACATCAGAAGGGAAAACGGAATCAACTAACTATGTACTCCCCATTGTTTACGATGGTGTCCCAACGTCTGCAATGCCATTCTCGAAAAAACGTACAGGTTTTTCTGCGAAGAAATCATCAAGGAAATTCTGGAGATCAACATAATTGCTGAACGATCTGTTATAGAGTGCATTCGACAGAGATCGTAACAGGTGATAGTCTGAAGGGGCGACAACTGGGGAATTGGCCGGATGTGGAAGGATCTCTCATTTCATGTCCTGAATGGCTATGTTTGCACTGTGAGGGCGTGTGTTATGTTGAAGAAGGACACCATGGCACCGATCTGGCCGTTTCTGCTGAATTGCTCCCTCTACATGGCAGAGTAGCTCACAGTACAGTGCAGCATTGATGGTCGAATTCCTTTTCAGCATTTTCCAGTGAATAATGCCTTCCATGTCCCACTAGGCAAACAACATAACCTTTGCAGGATGAAGATAATGCTTTTGGACGTGGTATGGGCATCTTGTTTGGGCTTAACCATTCCCTTCCATGCCTGAAATTCACGTACAGGCATCACTTTTCAACTCCAGTAACAATACGAGACAAAAAGTGTTTGTATTGCTGAGAACATTCAAGATGAGGGTGAGCAAGGAACCACATATGGCAACACGCTGATTGTTGTTGTCCGCGGTAAGAGTGTGAGGCACCTAAGACCCCAATTTCTGGACCTTTCCCATACATTCCAGGTGTCGCACCACTGTGGACTGATCACAATCTATCTCAGTGGCCCATTCGCGTGTGGTTTGACGCGGATCCAAGTGGATAAGATAGTTCAAACGGCCCTCATCAAACTGAAATGGACGACCCGAGCATGGGGAGTCATTGAGGTCAAAATTGCCAGCTCGGAACCCCTCAAACCATTTGCAGGCTGTCCTCGGAGCAATAGCATCCTCCCCATACGCAGTACAAATTTGTCGAGTGGCCTCGCCAGCTATGGATTCCTTGTTGAACTCATAGAGGAGCAGATGTGGGAAATGTTGATTCCTCTTGTGACGTACCTGCCCAGCAGGACGCACACGACATAAAGGCAGATAGCAGTCAGAACGAACGTCCGCGTAGCTCAATTGGTAGAGTGACTTATTCCGGAATGAGGGGACCTGGATTCGAGTCCCGGCGTGGACAAAAATGACGGAGAAATTTACTTCGTTATAGTCCATACTTCCGGACCTGAAAACCAAAAAAACATTAGCCATGATCACATAACGCAATATGATTTAGATACACGATATTTCTGGCTGAAATTTGATGTACAACTGATATTGCGGGCTACAATTTCATATACATATATAAAATTCTTAGTTCCTTTACATCATGCGTGTATGATAAAGGAACTAAAAATGTTTGTTCCTTTACATCGTGTATGTATGATGTAAAGGAACTAAGAATTTTAGGGATAAAAGTAATTCATGTTATTAGTGCATTGAAATTCATTTCTTATAAAAATTCTCGTTATGAAATTAATACAGTGCTAGCATATTTGCCCCTTCATGGTGGGTGTAATCCATCTGTATGCAAATATTGTATAGCAATTAGGGCTTGAAAATTATATTGACCGACATGCCAGAGTATGTACCCCCCCTCCCTCCACATGCCCAATCAGGTATGTAAAATTCTAGCTTTATATATAAAAGGTAAAAAAAGGAGTAATTTCAACACATTTTAAAAAACTATAATGCAGAAAAAGAGATACAGTTCATTCATAATTTTATTTCAAGAAATAATTATGTCCTGAGCGGGCTGGTGTCTGACAATTCATCTGAGACGTGTGAAGTACAGTTTTTGTAGTTTAATTCTTACTTCATCAGAAGCCTCAAACCTAAATGATTTAGCAAAAAACAGGGATTTTCACAAAACGGTATCAAAAAAGTTGAAAGCATTGTACGCAAAGTATCCCAAATACTCTCGTGTGCACTTAAGTTCCTGCATAAAATTCATCAGTGATCATTTGTCCGAGATGGATCCGGGTTAGAATCCCGGTGAGGCATGGATGTTGTGATTGTCTTACGGCACTGACTCTCCCCCTTCCCTGGAGCCAGTGACCCTAAATTAGGGACGGGCGACTGCTTATATAGCCCATTGAGTTGCTCACGGTGGTCGTTAAACCTCCAACCAAAAAAAAGAAAAAAGTCATCAATGCTTTTCTTTACTTTTTTTAATATTTTCTGTTTTGTTTTTTTTAGTTGTCGCTAGAGTAAAACCAACTAAGGGTCATTACTCAGTCTGGGAAAATGTGGCAATTGTTGCGAGCTGGCAGTTGTTCGAAGTTTATACCTAACTTAGCATTGTTCGTTAGTTGCATTTGGGCTAAACAAATCTTGGAATTCAATGCGGAATTTGATACAGATGTCGTCAGCGACTGTAGCAGTACGCAGATCAGAATGCATAATGTTATCTTATAGAAAATTGAGCTTTATTCAAGACTGACATATTTTTTTGACTGAAGGTCTAACGACCACTGTGAGCAACTCAATGGGCTATAAGCAGTCCCCCATCCCTGATTTAGGGCCACTGGTTCCAGGGAAGGGAGAGGGCCAGTACCGTAAGACAAACACAACATCCATGCCTCACCGGGATTCGAACCCGGATCCATCTCGGGCGAAAGATCAGAAGCAAACGCTTATACTACTACTCCACTGGGCCGTCACTGATATTATTGAGATTTAAAGCAATGAATACAACTGATTGTTTGAAGCTGAATTTTTTAACTAGAAATAGTTTAAATGCAAGAGTATTCATTGCTATTTTCACCTGTTGATCACTAGAATTGGACAACCTACAGTTAAACTTTTACAATTACTCATAGTGTAGAGCATATTAGAAAGTCAGTGTCTGAACCCTAGTTTTAAAGATCCCTTCGAAATAGCAATGCTAGGAGATTAGGTGTAAGGAACCCTACCGGAAAGAAAAAAACAAGTGTTTTGAGACGGTGAAGTGTAACTGCACAGTTAGGCAGCTGTGCTTGGAAAAGCAGGAAGAGAACCCACAGGAACCAAACCTAAAGACACAGCCAAGCAATATTCCAGTACCCACCCCTGCCTGATGCGATAGGGGACTGACATATAGAAAGGAAATGGTGCTCATTTCAAGTGATTAGCGTCACTCATTGAACTAAACTGGACTCCTCACTGCCGCCTCGGTAGCGCAGTTGTCAATGTGATGTCTTCTGATCATTCGTCCGAAAGGGGTACGGGTTCGAATCCCGGTGTCGCATGGACGTTGTGTTTGTCTTACGGCACTTGAAAATCAGTTATTTTAGTACTGCAGTACAAAATGTCAACTTCGTGGACTGCAGTGTACTGAATAATACATCTGAAAAGGCAAGCAAGTTAGATAGAACCTTTATAAAAAAATATGTTTCTGAAGCTCTTTAAAAAGCTAACAAATCCTCTTGCTGTCGTTGCAGTCAAATGGTCGAAGTCTCCACTTTCACCGACATGTTAAAAAAAACATTATCAATGCTTCTCTATTGTCATTGACTGTATGAACAAGTATTGAGGTAAAATTCCATCGGGTAGAAGCTAATGATGGTAGCTTTCTGGGCATGAAAGCAGAAAGTTGGTGTAATCTTTCAGAGGAATAAAAGAAAAAGTAGGTAATGATTTAAGACCGCTAAAGAAGACGTTAAGCTCTTTGTTGCACTCTAGGGACTATTAAAGTTGATTACATGAGCATAGCAATGCGTGAAGAGAGATTTAGGGTACTTTCTCTAAACGTTGCCTTGAAGTCCATTGATATGGCCACTCATCACCACCGCTCCATCGTACGTCTGGGCAATTAATTTATCTCCACACTTATATCTGTCCACGATTTCATCCACATGATTAAACAGAGGTTCTGCAGTTTTATCAGCGATTACGTCAAGAAATCCCAGAAATCGTTCTACCATTTTTTTTCTGTGAGACTGAAAAATACCGTAACACAGTTGAGAGCTGAGATTTATTACTTACATCTGATGTTTCATCAAGCATGATGGCCACAAAAGCTGTGTTCTGAATTTCGTCGTAAATTTTATCTCTCAGAACATTAGCAACTAATTTATTAACCCTTTAGCGACCATGGCGCCCAAAACGCCATTACGTACAAACGGCCATAGCCACCCTAAAAGCAATTACGTACAAACGGTCATAACCAGCCTAAACGTCTTTCTAGAGTGAGTCAGATTGCCTACCCTTGCTTGTTCTTCAAAAAATTTCGACCTATGAGAGACCAGCAAGAGTCACCTCAGTCACTATTGTTGTTATTAAACAAAGAAGTTAACCAACAGACAGTTTCGGACGTTATAATATTTAGAGCTACATAAGATTTTGGGTCATGGTCGTTAAAGGGTTAAACCATTTTGAATGCCTGCCGAAGTTCCGCGGAAAACTGTAGGAAATGCTAAATGTTCTTTCAATGGGGAATCACACTCGGCACTTGCAATAAGCAACTCTACATAATTCCCCCTATTGAAAGATTCTTCATTTTCCTCGGGACCTCGGAATGGTAGTTCCTGTTTCGGTGAATAGCACACGGCATTAATCAACCTCTTCAATATTTCCCTGTTCTTTTTAACTATTTCGTTGTGCAACTCGATTTCAACCCTTCTTTGGGAATCGAAAACAATGTCAATTCTATTAGGAAATGCAATAAAGCTGTTGAATTTAAAATAAAAAACAGAAAGATGAATTTCAGACTCACTGTGTTTGCCGCCCCGGTGGCGAAGTGGCCTAAGGCGCTGGCCTCTGATCATTCGTCCGTAAGGGATCCGGGTTCGAATCCCGGTCAGGCATGGATGTTGTGTTTGCCTTACGGCACTGGCTCCCTCCCTTCCCTGGAACCAGTGACCCTAAATTAGGGACGGGCGACTGCTTATAGCCCATTGAGTTGCTCACGGTGGTAGTTAAACCTCCAATCAAAAAAAAAAAAAAAAAGACTCACTGTGTTTCTTCACTGCAGTTATTAAATGATTCAAGTCCTCTTACCCTAGATGATTCCAAACAATTTTATTTGAGAATAACAAACATGTCCATCAGTAAAACTTGTTATCCACATCACATCCGAACAGCCAGTCTGAAATTTTGTAGAGCTCTTTACGAAAATATCTCTCAAAACCTCTTCCCGCGCCAATTTTCCTTTTACACGTGTTGATATTGTAAGACTAGGACATGATCGGCCTCAATCACTTCTTTCTTTTCTGCGTATGAGAGCGATGAAAAACTATTGTTTAATAGTTTTTTTTTTGAAAGTTTAAAGACCACCGTGAGCAACTCAGTGGGGCTGTCGCCCATCCCTAATTTAGGGCCACTAGTTCCAGGGAAAGGGAGATAGCCAGGGCCGTAAGACAAACACAACAACCATGCCTCACCAGGATTCGAACCCGGACCCAACTCGGACTAATGATCAGAAGCCATCGCTTAGACCACTGCGGTTGTTTATTTTATTTTCACTATCCATCTTAAATATTAAAGTAACCGAACCGCCAACTTCATTGCACAAGCAACAATACCATCGCTCGGAGCACAGAGACAAATTGAACGCAAACAAAGCTTGTAAGCGTTGAAACTGAGTACAACGTTTTCGCTGGCTTTCGCACTGACGTAGAGCGGGGTTGAAGACATGGGGCGCATGCGTGATCTGAGTCTCCAAGCAGCGGAGATTGCGCGGAGTCGTTGCAACGCTTGACCTTATCTGGTTGTTTCTTCCGGTCCGGATCCCACAGCTACATGTCATTCGAAACGGAGAGCGCGTCAGCGCGATGAACATCTCATAAAAATAAAAGAAAAAAATCATTATACTGTGATAAATAAATTATAAATAAATCCTTCTTTTCTGTAATTTTCTTTGGCCGTTGACACACAACTTGCATACCCAGAGAAAACGCCACTGTAAGAGAGCACTATAATTGGATGGGGATGTAGCAGACACGTGACTTTCACCATAGCAAAGAGTCTTAGTAACGTAAGTGAAGGACAACCAGTCCCTGTTGAAATGATGGCGTCTTGCTTTGAAACTTTAACTTTCAAGTACAAAATGCGGTATTTGGAAAAAAATTAAAGTGATTGAAGGAAAAGATCCGTATGTCTTGAAGGCACGTCTCTTCAAAGGTGACGCGAAAAGTTTTCCGAAAATGCAAATAGTAAATATTTTCAATTACTTCGTCTTTGGTCGAAGCGCCTTTACCGCAGAACAGTTCCGAGCATATGATAATTTCTCATCGTGGATATTCTTTCACATGGTAATTTAATGAGATCACTAATTAGTGAGTAATTAGTAATTTATTGAGGAGATAGGTGCACTGCCTTAATAAGTAAGGTCTCTTCCTTCCCAGGTGCGGAGCCATGGGTAAGAAAGATAGGTTATTTGCCTTTCCAGGAATCACTGTTTTCTAGACAAAACTGACCCCTGAAAGATTCTCTGCCTTTTTGAGAGTTTAACTCTTCAATAAAAAGTGTTTTTGTAAGCTCCGGGGAGCGATTTACTCGACTTAGAAAACTTTAGAGCAAAAGCTGGGTTTTTTACGAAAAATAGTGGTGAAAAAACACAGTAACTTTACTGGGATTTGCGCCCAAATTTATTTATCCGTAAATAAACTTAGAAGCATAATCCTTGTCTGCAAACAGACCTAACACCAAAAGGAATTTTATATGTACAATAATGTTAGCCATTATTTGCATTTCTTTCCGCAAAAGTGTTCTTCAGCTCCAAATAAAAATTCAGGTATACTACAAATGAAATCAACAGTGGTTTATGGAGGAAATATCATACAGAACAAACTAATAAAGTAAAACCTCCAACACAGACATCCAAATAACTTAGAAGTGAAAATACTAAATGAAAAGCCGAAAACTCGCAAAAAACGTGAGTCAGGGAGATCGGTGCTCGAGCTCTCCTAAAAAATCCAGCAACCAGAGATTTTCTTCTTATTAAACGTCAGGTTGGCTAACAAATTAACTTTTAGCTCTATAAGAAGTTTCACCCCCCTCCCCTTTCCCTAGATCGGTCAGGAACCTTCTGAATAGAAGCCCATGGAGTTAAAAAACCCAAGTGCCCAGAAGTGCCGATTGGGTACCAAGGAGTTGATTTAAGAAAAACTTTGACTAAGAGACAAACTCTGAAAGGTGTTCTATGAGAAAATAGACAGTAGCAATAAAACCTACGCAAAAAAACTGCCGGAACCTTTTAAATTCAACTTGAAAACTTGGAATCAACGAGTGAAACGCCTGGCCCGATAAGTGAAGCACAGCACGCCAACAGCATTTGAGCAAGTAAAAAAATATTCTATGCCACACCAGAAATAACTGATTTCTGGATAAAACTAAACATTAAAAGGTCTTTGCCTTTGAAGAGTCTAACTCTTCAATAAAAAGTGTTTTATAAGCTTTGGAAACCGATCTTCCTTCGTTTGGCAGATAAATAATTTTTTTTTCCGGTATAATGCCTTTAGACAGCAGCTGGCAGCCTAAAAAAAAATAACTCCTCTACTACCGCAATTAATAATGTCACAAAATCTAGGCCTTTTGGCTTCACATTTTTATAAACACCGACCGCTAATGATCGCACTTTACACACTAACTGCAGGACAGACAGCTATGCGTGTCCTTCAGGAACTGTTGCCACTAATGGCGTCTGGCGAGAGAGACATCTACGCGTATTCCGTTATCTTTTTTTTTATTGGAGGTTTAACGACCACCGTGAGCAACTCAATGGGCTATAAGCAGTCGCCCGTCCTTAATTTAGGGTCACTGGTTCAGGGGAAGGGAGAGAGCCAGTGCCGTAAGACAAACACAACATCCATGCCTCACCGGGATTCGAACCCGGACCCCGTTCGGACGAATGATCAGAGGCCATCGCTTAGACCACTGCGCCACCGTGGGGCTTTTTTGGTCGTCAGAATACACCGTCCCGATTGAAACGCTGTCTCGATTTTTTTTTTCTTCCCTTCCCATCGAAACAGTGGGGGACTAAGCCCATGTATCTCAAATGACTGTACGCCGCCCCGGTGGCGCAGTGGTCTAAGGCGCTGGCCTCTGATCATTCGTCCGTAAGGGGTCCGGGTTCGAATCCCGTGAGGCATGGATGTTGTGTTTGTCTTACGCCACTGGCTCTCTCCCTTCCCTGGAACCAGTGACCCTAAATTAGGGACGGGCGACTGCTTATAGCCCATTGAGTTGCTCACGGTGGTCGTTAAACCTCCAATCAAAAAAAAATCAAATGACTGTACAGACTTTTTTTACTCTAAATGTTAGTTGAGAGAAGTAAGTTGTGCATTTTTTTCTCTGGTTAAATTTTATATTTGGATGGATGCTGCGAACAGGTTAAGTTGTTCGATTTGTGCTGTTTCATTCGGACAGAAAAAGAATTTGAACCAGAATGTTAAAAAATTTCATCCGGATGTTTCCGTGATACATGAACTTCGTATAGCAAAGAGATTGACATGCAACCACTGTGAACTGATATTTGGAGTAAAAAAAGTTTGTACAGTCATTTGAGATACATAGGCTTAGTCCCCCCTCCCCTGTTTCGATGGGAAGGGGAAAAATTCGAGACAGCGTTTCAATCGGGACGGTGTATTCTGGAGACTATAAAATCCCGAAATGACTATACAAACCGAATGCATATAGTGTGGTCCACAAATACATGTTTATTCCTTCAAAAGGCTTAGTCCTACAGTGTTCCGATGGGAAGGTAAAAAAAAATCGAGATTGTACTAAATTTAAATTTTTTTGGTGGTGTGGTCCATAGATACGTTTATTCCTTACTCCTCCACTGTTTCGATGGCAGGGGGGGGGGTCGAGACAGCGTATTCTGAAGACCAAAAAAGAAGCACGAAATGACGATACAAACTGAATGTGGTCCACAAATACATGTTTATTCCTTCAAAAGGCTTAGTCCTCCGGTTTTCCGATGAGAAGGCAAAAAAAAAAAAATCGTGATTGTACTAAATTTAAAAAAACCACAAGATACACATGAAACAACTTACCTCTTCACCGTAGCCATTGTTCCGGCAAAAAATCAAAACACTTCCAAATCCCACACTAAATTGTTTTCCGGTCAAAATAAACACGAGATACACATGAAACAACTTACCTCTTCGCTGTAGCCATTGTCCCCGCCAAATACCCTAAGCCAAGTGCCGTTTCGCTGCCGATCGCCAATATTAGTGGGTGCCGGTTTTGCTGCTGCCAATGAGATCTCTCGCGACTCGCGAGACGCTAGTGTTGCCACTTCACCTAAACTTCTCGATGACGTTACGTGCTACATCCTCATAGCGCGAAATCATTTCTGCCTGATGTGTGACGTATTACAGAAGTGAAAACATGTGTCAAGACGACAAATCTGCAGCAAGACTGTCTGTCCGCGTAGCTCAGTTGTTTAAGCGACTTACTTCAGAGTGAGGGGGCGCAAATTCGATGTTCGTCACGGACACACTTGTGTTTTCACATTGGTGCCCGAATGTGGAAAGTGGATCTACTGGCTGTTGGGTTCTTCGGAAAATGTGTCATTTTTGTTCCATACATTGTCTAGAATTAATGAAAAATTCCTACTTCGCTTCAAAAAATAATAATAAGAGGGAGATGATGTGACGTATTACAGAGGTGAAAAACGTTTCAAGACGATAAATTTGCAGCGAGATAGGAATTTTTCATTAATTCCAGACAATGTGTGGAACAAAAATCGCATATGTTTAGTGAAAAACATCACAAAAATGGAGTGTATGATATCAAAAGAGGTCATACACTACATTTTTGGTCCAAAAAAGTTTCAACACCCCCAAAAATACCCCCGACATAGGGCATTGGGCGGGAAAAGCCTAGGTGCACCAAAGTGCTGACTGACATTAAACAGTAAGCATAATAAATTTTGCCAAACCTGAACTGAGAAATGAAGATCATTCGTGTGATAACGGTCAGTAGGAATAATAAATGCCAAAAACGGCAATAAATATTGAATAGTTTAAGCCAGCCGAAATTTTTTTTTTTTTTTTTTTTGATTGGAGGTTTAACGACCACCGTGAGCAACTCAAATGGGCTATAAGTAGTCGCCCGTCCCTAATTTAGGGTCACTGGTTCCAGGGAAGGGAAAGAGCCAGTGCCGTAAGACAAACACAACATCCATGCCTGACCGGGATTCGAACCCGGACCCCTTACGGACGAATGATCATAGGCCAACGCCTTAGACCACTGCGCCACCGGGGCGGCCAGCCGAAATGTTTCCTAAATTCTGAATACCTGGAAGTAGCCGTAAAGCCCTAAACATTGATCAATCAACTAATAATATTTTTAAGAACAACATATCAATGATTAATATAATAAATAAGGCCAAATTTATTAATATTAAAAGAAATTGCTAACTTCATGACTCGCACAGCGTTAACAGCTATTGCATATATTTCTCCCCGATTTCTAATCTCCTTGCTGTAAGCGCTGTTCTGTAACCGTTGATCGTATTGTGATTGTTCCATGGAGATGGAGTCCTACTTCATGGATTGTTCTCCCTTCTCAGATGACCTTTAGCTGGAGAGTTCGCTAGATCGAATCTGCCATACCTGTACCTGATAGTCATTGCAAATTGAGTAACGGTGGAATTAAAGGAGTTTACTTACATATCGTATTTTATTTTTCTGCAAACAATTTCCAGCACGCGGCGTTTTACAGGAATTCTAAAATCACTTAAAAACTTGCTCAGTCATTCAGATGATATGCATTCAAAATCTGTATCGTTTTTTTGTACTCTATACTTGAATTAATGAGATATTTTAAAACATTGCTAATGTTAAAACATTTTTCTTTATATGTGCAGACAACACAGTTTATGATAGGTCTATAAATTAGCATACGTTTATCAGTATGGAATCTGCACCAAAACATTCCTTAGAGGAAGTCAATCAAAAATTGATTACGAAGGAAGTGGAAAAAGAAGCTGAGGTTTCAACACATGATGCTGCAAATATAAATGAAGATCTTTTTGAATGTGAAATATGCTTTCAGAAATTCAAATCAGAATACAGCCTTGCAAGACATGTACAACTTCATAGAAGTGAAAAAAGTTTCCGGTGTGATGTGTGTCACAAGAAATTCCCACAGAAAAGTGGTCTCTTAAAGCATGCAAAGGTCCATGATGGGGAACAAAATAATGATTCTGATATATCTTCCAAGCAGTTCAATAACGAATGCAATAACTCCATTCGTACACAACTTCATTCAGGTGAGAAATCTTGCCAGTGTGTCCAATGTTCCAAACACTTCAGAGAAGAGGCTGATCTTTCAGAACATATGCTGGTTCATACAGATGAAAAACACTACCAGTGTGATGTATGTTCTAAGAAATTCACCAAGAAATACCTTTTGGACCATATGCGCCTTCACACAGGTGATACTCCTCATCAATGTGATATATGCTTGAAACAATTTGTTCAGAAAAGTAATCTTTTGCAGCATCTGCTGCTTCACACAGGGGAAAAGCCTCACCAATGTGATGTATGCTACAAAAAATTTGCGCAGAAAAGTAATCTTTTACGGCACGTGCTTCTTCACACAGGTGAAAAGCATCACCAGTGTGATATATGCTCAAAAAAATTCACTCGAAAAAATAAGCTTTCAGAACATTTGCTCCTCCACACAGGTGAAAAGCCTCATCAGTGTGAAGTGTGCTCCAAGCAATTTCCTCGGAAAAGAAGTCTTTCAATGCATATGCTTGTCCACACAGGTGAAAAGCCTCACCAATGTGATGTGTGCTGCAAATCATTTGCTCGGAAAACTAATCTTTCAAAGCATATGTTTCGTCACACAGGTAAGAAGCCACACTAGTGTGATATATGCTCTAAACAATTTTCTCACAAAAATAACCTTTCAAAGCATATGCTCCTTCACACAGGAGGAAAGCCTTGTTAATGTAATGGGTGTTCTAAACAATTTGTTCAGAAAGGGGTAATCAAACATGTGTTCCTCTACACAAGTGAAGAGCCACACCGATGTGATGTAAGTTCTGAACAGTTTGCTCAGAAAAGTTATTTTTGAATCAGTGGCATAACTTGGGACCAAGACATGGACTATCTAACCCACCCCCAGTACTGGTTTTTTTTTAATCAGTTGTTAACTAATAAAAGTAACATTTTTACTTAATTTTAGGTACATGCTATTGCTATCATAATACCAAATTATTACGAGGATTATGATTTTAATACTTATTTATACATGAACTCCATTCTTCTGTACACTTTCTTTGCACATGCACTCCACTTTTCTTTCCTTTTGGTGAAGTTGAGTGTTATGCTTCCATAAAAAGTTTCTTCCCAGTGCTTTGTCACATTTAAAAAGAATGTTTTTCTCTATTGACAAAACAGCCAATTTGCACAAGTGTACATGCCCTTGTGTTTCCCTAAAGTATAGTATGTCTTGATTATTTTTAATGCAGAAAAACTTATTTAGGCAGTTGCAGTTGTTGATGGAAATTTTAATATTAGGTCTGCTAATTTTTACACCTCAATAAACACAATGTCCAATTTATTCAATTTCATATAACTATAGTAATGTTTTTTACTCATTTCTTTTGTATTCATTAAAAGAATAATAAGAAACACCACACACACACACAGTTCGTTTTTGAGTCAAACTGTGCCAAAATTTGAAGTATAGGGTTCTTTAAGTTCTGACAGTAGATGATCAGGAAAGCTTTCACAAAATTTTTTAAACACAATGTTCAATTTCATGTAATTAGTAATGTCTCTTACTTATTTCTTTTTGTATTCATCAAGAGAATAAGAAGTGCCACACACACACACAGTTCATTTTTGAGTCAAACTGTGTCAAAATTTGAAGTATAGGGTTCTTTAAGTTCTGAGAGTAGATGATCAGGAAAGGTTTCACACATTTTTTTCAAAACAGTTTGAATCCAACAAAAGCCACAAATTTGAAGATATAATATCGCTAATTTTAATTCATTGACACTTCATGCAGCTGAAACAACTGTCACGAAACACTGGTATTTACAGGCAGGAGCAAGCAAAGGTATTCAAAGTCTTCTCTTTTCTGAGTGAACTGTATGGCCCATTTTTTTTTTATTGGATGTTAACAACCACCGTGAGCAACTCAATGGACTATAAGCAGTCGCCCATCCCTAATTTAGGGTCACTGGTTCCAGGGAAGGGAGGGAGCCAGTGCCATAAGACAAACACAACATCCATGCCTCACCGGGATTCGAACCCGGACCCTCTTCGGACGAATGATTAGAAGCCATTGCTTAGACCACTGCGCCACCGGTGTATGGCCCATTCACACTTCATCTGCTCCTCCATGTTGTCATGGAAACCCTAGCCGGTGAACGTATCCAAAGTCTTCTAATCTCGCAGTGAAGACTGGTAGAGCAACTGGTTGCATCATGATGACACCATCCCTCCACTAGGAGGCGTCCCATTGGTCTTTGATTGCCAAACTGATTCTCTTAGTCAAAAAAAGTGAATCAGCAAATGTTTTTTTTTTCGCAGCGAAACATCGACATAGCTTAATACCGTTGATAATTGACTTATTTGTGTATATCTGGTTGACTTTTATTTGTGCATTCTCCGGGCTTCACAGCTAGCCTAGCTAACCTCGAATATACACCACTGCTTTGAATGCATATGTTTCCGTCTCACAAATGAAAAGCTTCGTAATATGATGTGTGCTCCAAACAATTCACTCGCCGTCCCGGTGGCGCAGTGGTCTAAGGCGCTGACCTCTGATCATTCGTCCGTAAGGGGTCCGGGTTCGAATCCCGGTCAGGCATGGATGTTGTGTTTGTCTTACGGCACTGGCTCTCTCCCTTCCCTGGAACCAGTGACCCTAAATTATGGACGGGCGACTGCTTATAGCCCATTGAGTTGCTCACGGTGGTCGTTAAACCTCCAATCAAAAAAAAAAACAAAAAACAATTCACTCAGAAAAGTCATCTTTCATGGCATATGCTTCTTTACATGAATGAAAAGCCTCATAATATCATGTGTGCTCCAAACAATTCATTCAGAAAAGTAATCTTTCTTGTCATATGCTTCTTCACATGAACGAAAAGCCCCACCGATGTGATGTATGTTCTTAACAGTTTACTTGGATTTTAAATGTCTTTGAATGCATATGCTCAACACAAATGAAAAGCCTTATAATGTGATATGTGCTCTAAATGATTTACTCGGCAAAGTCATCTTTGACTGTATACGCTTCATATGAATGAAAAAGTTCCAACGTGATGTATGCTACGCTCCAAACAATTTGCATGGATGCATGCATTTCCAGAGTATATCCCTGTTAGCACAGTAATGTCGAATCAACATCAATTTTTGGTTACCAAGTTGATATTACATTGAGGTGTAGTTTTTGATGTAAAATCAATGAGATGAACCGTCAAGAAAAATCATTACATTGAATTTCAGTATACATGTGTGCAGTTTTACTCAGTTTATCCCTTTAGCTCCATTAGGTCGAATAATCGATGTTTTTTTTATGCAATCTGTAAGCATTGCTCGCATACACCTTTGCAACCATTACGCCAAACAAACTTTTTGGATGCTGGGGTGTTGGTCAGTTGTATCATTTCTGTTGTAAGATGAAATTCTTACCTGTCTCCTTTTTTGCCGGTAAGTCAAAAGTTTGAGGGGTTTTTTTACTTAAGTATGTTGATAAGAATCATGAATGGAATATGGGATTACACCATACAATACAAATTTTGAAGATGAGAATCCATTTTTCGGTGTAAATATGACAAGGATGGTAAGTCAGATAACATCCGAAAACTTGAAAATTTTCAAGTTTTCGGATATCATCTGACTTGCCATCCTTGTCATGTTTCCACCAAAAAACAGACTGTCATCTTCAAAATTGTTATGTTTATAAGAAGTTGAGTCTTGTTCCTTTAAGTAGAATTACTTTTTAAGATATATAATTTGTATGTACACATACCCCAATTACGGATAGGCTTAGCGCAATGCTGATAGATCACCAAGAATTCTGTACAATTTTTGAGATTTATGTGTCTTTTCGAATGCGTCCGAAAAGACTTGGGTGTTGAAACAATGGAAGAAAAGTTATACGATCCTTTAATGGTAGACAATGTTGTAGAATTGTACTACAAATATGAATACATTCTACAGGGCGCGAAATTTCAGGGCGCCAGCTCGCCATCGGCGAGTGAAAATTTGTCATTGGTGAATAAACTTTTTCTCATTGAATTACCGTAATTTCTTTGTTAACAGCTGCAGCTGTTATGATGATAAGTCATTTTTTTTTCGATATATGTGGAGCATAATGTGCTTCTGCTATGCTGAATTTTTTTCTCTAATTACTTTTTTTTCCCCACTGAAGCTTCCACACAGATGATAAGTAAACCTTTTCAAAGCAATTTTTTTCTCTCTTCCATAAACAACTGGGTTCTCCGGGTGCTCATATTGCTTGTTTGGAGGCTCTAAAGATCACTCTGCAAGTTTGTTTATCTGCACTGCTATGAAGGGAACTGACTCACACAAATAAACTTCAACCAGCAGGGGGCTGATCCCCCCAAGTGACCTACGCAGACCAGCTGGAGGCCACAGGCCAAACCGGTGCCACAGCAGCGGCAATCTCTTAAACAAAGAAAGAAAAACAAAAAAATAAACAAACTTCCCTCAGATTTATGACACGCACAATTGAGCTACTAGAACGAACTTCTGAACAGTGCGCGAAAACACAAAACACTGGGTCTTCAGAGCTGCATTTTTAGCAAGTCTTTTGTAAAAAAGAAGATCGTTCTTTTATCGGTTTGTCTTTGAAGTTCCGTCTGTGGACAAGGTATCCCTGCATCTATTAATCCAATTTGAAAAGTTATTTTTGCATTGAGAAGCTTGAAATATGCAAATGATGATCCTTCATTTCGTTTCTTTTTATGATGTATTTCGCCGCTAGAAGGCGCGTAAAGGCAGATGATATCGAATTCAAAACACATTTTATTCTGTATATTTGTTTCTAAGCATCCGATTGAAAAAATTGTTTTACGTTTTGATTCCATTTATGTCGAAGAGTATTTTAGATATAGTCACTTTTCAAGTTACGTATAGATTTTCCACTAGGAGACATAAAAGTAAAGTGCGTTTTCAGCGATATCACTACGTCTAAAACTCCGATTTGAAAATTATTTTCTTCTGCGAATACAGCTCCTGATGGAACATCTTTTGCATATAATTTCTAATTTTTGGTAAAGGATGGTTTGGCCACCAGGGTGTGTAACCGTTAATTTCTGCTTCTGATGTATTTGCCACCAAATCTGAGCTTCTAAAATCTCAATTGAAAAGATTTGTTCATCGACCGATGCCACTCACATTGATAAACATTTTCGGAATATTTTCTTCTTAAAATATTGCAAGATTTTTCCACCAGGGGCGAGGTGTATATCTTATTTTTGTCAATGTACCTGCTTCTAATGGCTGGATTTGAGGAATTCTTTCTTTATTGGATAGAGTTTCCGGTGCAACACATTTTTTGATATACCGTATATACTCGCATATAAGTCGACCCCCCACTTTCAGAGGAAAAAATCGTAAGAAATCGGAAACTCGCGTATAAGTCGATCCCGGAATGAGAAAAAAAAAATTTCAATGAATTTATTCAAAAACATTTGAAAACAAAAATATATATATATATAATACTAAATTTCATTTGCATACCCAAATATCAGTTATATATCAGTTGCTGGTTCAACTGATAGGACTTCAATTGAACATGCAGTTGTTTATGTCAGATATTCGGACAATGATATTATAAAAGAGGAATTTTTAGGAGTCATTAACCTGCAACTCCGGATGGCTATTTCACTGCTTTAATAGCACTATTAAACAGTTGTCTTGGCATGGATAATTATAAGGAAAAAATCTATATTGCAGGCTTAGGAACAGCTAGAGCTGCTAGTATGGTTGGCCATAAATCTGGGCTTTCAGTAAAAATGAAAGAAATATGCCCTAAACTTGTTAGTATTCATTGTGTTGCTCATGGACTGCAGCTTGTAGTTTTACATGCCTGTAAAAACATCAAATACATTCTAACATTTGAGAGTAATGTAAAAAGCATTTTTAAATTTCACAATGGTTCTGCAAAAAGGTTGCGCAGATTACAAGAGACATCACAAGCACTTGGTGAAAATATTCTGAAACTGGGTGATATTCATGCTGTCAGGTGGATATCAAGCAGATCAAATGTACTTCATGCTCTGTTTCAGTCTTGGAAAACTATTGTTACTGATCTTAACAGTCCATTGCAATTAATGATTCTGACTCTGCAAAAGCTAGACGGCTACTTAAACCCCATAAAACAATTCCTTTTTGTGAAATTAATTCATTTCCTAGTGGATTTTTATGAATAGTTGAGACCTTTAAGCCTGGCCTTACAGAGTAAGTGTTTAATGATTTCTTCATTAAAAGGTAAAACTGGATATGCTGTGAATTCATTAGACGAATTAAAGAATAGTGTTGGTCTTATGGAGCAAGCATTCTTGGATAGAGTTTCACTTGTTGGAAGTTACAAGGAAGTGCAACTAATGAATGTAAATGCACGTGAAAAGCAGTTCCAAACAATCTGAGAAAAATTGATTTCCAATACAAACGACTATTTGCTAGACAGGCTAGAATCCCTTTCGTCAGATATAGTGTCATCTTTTCAGATATTTGATGTGTTAAAGTGTCCTCCTCAGTCTCATGTTTCAGACCAGTGTACCCCCACTAGGTGAAAGGTGTGACATGAACTTTTACCTATTATCCTATTGTAAGAAATTAATTGTCCAGTTTTATTTTTTAATTTATCCCAGTTACTGTGTTTCATATGCTTGTATTTCATTCTCTGCTGCTGCACTGGTTACATAAGGTGATGTTTGTTTATTCTTTATTACATGTCGCGAATTTTTATGTATTCTAAGAAATTAAATGTAAATTATTTACTCACAGTTGTTATATCGTAGTTTTGCTTATTGATATATTTGTATTTCTCGGCCCTGCCATTGCGCTATGCAGCTTCTTTGTTACATTTGCAGCGTGTTCTGTGTACGCTTTTCCCTAAAAGTGCGGAGATTAGCAAAACTTTCCCTGTCTTTTATTATTTTATTATATTGTTTTGGTATTTGTCCCTGTTTGTTAGTGCTTCTTCAACTTTATTACTTTTTTCCTGTACTGATTGATGCACCCACCCATTGTTAGCCTTTACTTTAAATAAGACAGTATATGTGTCCCTTCTTCCCTTTGAAGAGTATAGGTCCTGCATCTTACAGTTATTTCAGTTCTATCACAGCTGTGCTCTGAACTAGTCCGAAAGTTGTGATTGTTAGTCAATCTTGCTATTCTCTATTACTATTAAACTATTTTATTTTTTCAAGATGGACAAGTTCCTTGTACGGAGTGTTCCGTCCTAATATTAATAGGTTGATTACATTACGTATTTATATTAATAGTGTCATATCATGCGTTTTTGAGGGGATTAACATTTTGGTGTGCCATGCTGAGTCATGGATAATTTATGGTGTGCTGCGAGTAGAAAAAAGGTTGCGAAACACTGTTTTAGACTATGGTGTAGAAGAGATCAAAACACTATATAAATATCTCTACCCAAAAGATTATTACAAGAAAATGAACCTGTTGCTGGCTGAATATAAACTTTCATTGTCATCTTTGACTTTTGAGGAAGCCCTACAAAGAATAAGTAAACATTCTGAAAGGTTTCCCAGTTTATTGCCTATTGCAAACTTCTGTGCTGTACTCCCACTAAGTACAGCCTCTTGCGAACACGGTTTTAGCTGTTTCAATGGGATAAAAACGTCTTATAGAAACTCACAATAATGAATGATCTCCTCACAGTTGCTGTGGTCCAAACAATAAATGAATTTAATCCAACAGCAGCTATTGACAAGTGGTATTTCAGTGCAGAAAAGCAAAGGTATACCAACCTTCATTAATGGGTATGTGTGAAACTTTTTTATTAAATTGTTTTGGTTTATAATTTTGGCCAGTGTGGAGTGGGAACTTAAAAAAATTTAACATGTGCAGTATTATTTGTATGCATGACAATGATATTATTTTCTTTAGCAGCTAAAGAATATAGTAATATATGGAGGCTAATCAACAACGAATGTTATGCATTCCATTCCTATTGGGGATCCTAACAAATTTTGGCTGAGATTTAAATTTTCAGTAAAACTGCCTAAGCCTGAAATTTTGATGCTTGTTATAATGGGCATTTTCCCATTGCTTCAGCATTTGTTTAAAGTTTTTGGCTAGCTTTTCTGTTAACTTCATCAAGGGAATTAGTTTCAAAACTGTGAAAGAAACATCTTTTTTTAAAAGAAAGTATGCATTCACATTTATGCTTTTATGTAAAAAATTGTGGTTGCAAGTTATAAAAATATGCAACATTCTGGAAATACACCTGCACGTTTCCCACCATCAGTCAGTGTTTCACTCCCATATGTGCATCCCAGCCAATTAGACGAAAGCCACCAATTTTGTTTTCAATTCAAGCCCACCCCCATTAGCAAAATAATGAATGGGGTGGGGTAGATATTGGCAAGTTGAAAAATTTCTTCCCCTGCGTTCTATGTTTTATGCCACGATTAACAGTTTAGAATTTCAAGTTTCATCAACTAAATTGTAGAGTAAACAGAGTCTTGACATTGCAACAGTACTAGAATCGATGACTAAACTGCGTAGAATCAATGTCTACACTACGTAGTAGCAAAGATGTATATGTTCCTCTCGAAAGGTCGAATCTTCGTCTATTGTTGACTTGATATCGACTTAATAGCTTTAAAATTCGATGTCGAAAAGACGCAACAAAAGTGGACACGGATATCTATATTCGACGCTTCATATCGAACAGAAATCGATCAAAAATTTGATGTCAAATCAATGTAATGTGCATCAGGATGTGCACGATTTAAATCGTGATTTAAATCAAGTGATTTTTTTAAAAAGATCACTGATTAATCATTTTTTTTTATTTCTATAATTTAATCAAATTATTATTTTTTTTATTTTTTATATCATCATTTAAAACTCTGAACAAAACTGGATTTAAGCATTAGTTTTAACCTGATCAGTCAAAGTGGCTGAAGTGAAAAAATAAGTTTTAAATCCTTGTGGAAGAACTTTCATGCTGGTAAACAAAACTCAAAACATGCTACATGTTGACAGATTACAGAGGGCATATGTATCTTATTCTAGAGTCTAGAAGTAGGGATTTGCCATGTATGGCTCTTTGAATAGGGATTTGCCATGTATGGCTCTTTGAATAGGGATTAGCCATGCAAAGCTCTTTGAATAGGGATTAGCCATGCAAAGCCCTTTGAATAGGGATTAGCCATGTATGGCTCTTTGAATAGAGATTAGCCATGTGTGGGTCTTTGAATAGGAATTAGCCATGTATGGCTCTTTGAATAGGGATTAGGGAGTGGTCTCTTCAGCTTCAGGGCAAAAGGGGTAACTGCAATACAAGTTGTAGGGGTAGAAGAAGGAGGAACAGTCCCTTTAGTTTGGGAACAGGTTTTTATCTTTTGCTCAATGACCTGTCAGATCATAAGGTTGTTGTTGTTCTACACTAGTACAAGGGTATCTTACTGTTCATTGTTTGCCTGTTTGCTTTTGTTCCTCTGCACTCAGCTTTATACAGAGTATTTTCTACTTAATAATAGCCAGTGCCTTGTATGTTCTCAGAAACTTTAGAAATATGTCTGCTGGAAGAAAGAAAGATCCAATTTGCTGCTATTTCACTGAAAAGATTGAGCTTGAAAGAAAATGATGTAGGGCACACATTGAACTTGTGGAGGTCAGTAGAAATGTTACTGCAACTGGAAAAATGCATGAATAATTTTTATTATTTTGTTGTTATTAATTTCCAGTTAGTAACTCAAAAACAATGCGAAATAAAAATATGAGAACAGAGAATACATACGTACTGTGATTGGCTGAGACTTAGGCCCCCTCCAAGGAGATTAAGAACGACGCACGTCACAAATTAAACATTTAAAAATATTATTTTATATGTTCAAAGAAATACATAGTGTCTGACATAGTATATTCTATTACATGGTGTCTTTTTCCCAAAGCCCCAAAGAGATTAAGAGCGACGTACATCACAAATTCAACATTCAAAAATATTATTTTACATGTTCAAAAAATTACATAGTGCTTTCTATTACATGGTGTCTTCTTCCCAAAGAGATTAAAACCGACGTACGTCACAACCGTATGTCATCATCATCATCATTGTCAACCATTACCAATCCACTGCTGGACAAAGGTCTCCCCAAGTTTCCTCCACAACGGTCTGTCTTGTGCCAGTCTCCTCCATGTCACTCCCGCATACTTTCAAATTTCATCCACCCATCTCCCATGTGGTCTTCTTCTGGGTCTTTTCCTGTCCCTTGGAATCCAATCTAAAATTTCGGCTGTCCATCGATGATCTGTCCTTCTGGCAGTATGTCCAGCCCATTGCCATTTCAGGGATTTAACTCTGATCATGATGTCTTCCACTCTTGTCATTTTTCGGATCCACGAGTTCCTCTTCTTATCTCTCCTGGTCACACCAAGTATGCACCTCTCCATGCTGCTTTGAGTTGTCTGCAGCCTTTGTATGTCTCTTTTAGTTAAGGTCCACGTCTCTGCACCATACGTAAGCACTGGAAGGATGCATTGATCAAACACTTTTCTTTTAAGACATAATGGCATATTGCTCTTGAAAATTATGCTGTTTCTTCCAAAAGCTCTCCAGGCAAGTTTTGTACGCCGATTAATTTCTTCATCAATGTGACCCTCACTTGATATCTGCTGTCCAAGATAAACGTACGTGTCGGTTATCTCCAGCTTTTCTCCATCAATCGATAAATCTTCATTTCTTGTAAAAGCATTGAACATCACTTTTGTCTTCTGAAAGTTCATTTTTAATCCCACTTCTTTACTCTTGTCAGCAAGTTCCTGGATCATACTCTGCAGCTCTGATGGGCTAGTTGCAAAAATGACTACGTCATCAGCAAAACGAAGGTGGGTTAGATAATCTCCATTAATCTTTATCCCCTTGTTTTCCCAGCTCAGTGACTGAAAAACACCCTCCAATGTGGCATTAAAGAGCTTCGGAGATATGGTGTCACCTTGTCTCACTCCCTTTCCAATTTTTATGTGTGTTGTATTTTCAAACAGCCGAATCTTTGCACTTGCATTTCATCGATGTTATTAATAATATTAATGTACGCATCTTCAATACCGCAGGATTTCAGAGCCATTGTAACTGCTGATGGTTTCACCGAATCAAAGGCTTTTTCATAATCGATAAAAGCCATGCACAATGGAAGTTCATATTCCCTCGCTTTTTCAATTAGTTCTCTCAGTACGTGGATATGATCTATTGTGCTGTAGCCACTCCTGAATCCAGCTTGTTCTCTCGGTTGAGCCATGTCCAGTGTTACCTTCAAGCGGTGTGAAAGAACTTTAGTGAAGATTTTATAAACTACTGATAGGAGGCTGATAGGTCTGTAGTTTCCGAGATCCTCAATGTCACCTTTCTTATGTAGCAGGATCATTGTAGCGGTGTTCCAATCCTCAGGAATCTTTCCTTCATTAAGGCATCGAGTGAAAATTTGGGCGAGTACTGTTTCGATTTCTCCACTTGCTTCTTGTATGATGTCTACAGTAATTCCATCTTCTCCTGGAGCTTTTCCCTGCTTCATGTTCTTGATTGCATGTGCAACTTCTGCTGGAAGGACTGGAGGAACTCTGGTACTGGTATCTTTCATGATGTCTGGAGTGCATGTATCATCCCTTTCATATAATTTGGAGTAGAAATCTTTCACTCTTGTCAAAATTTCGCCTCTATTTCTTGTTACAGAACCATCTTCTTTTCTCAGTGCCATAATCTGTTTTCTTCCCTTACTGAGATGTCCCTTTGCTATCTTTAGGCTTTGGTTGTTTTCAATTGCTTTCCTCACTAGTTCACAGTTGAATTTTCTTACGTCTTCAGTGATACTTTTTCTTACTGTCTTGCATAGCTCTATATATTCCACTTTGGAAGTCACATCTTCTTTAGTTGTCCTCATCTCTCTTCTTTTTTGCATCAACATTTTCGTTTTTCCTGATAATTTATTTACATGCAACTTGTTCTTAGACCCAGCTAATTTTGTTGCTGTTTCCATAAGAGCTTTGGTTACTTTTCTGTTAACTTCAGAGATGTCCACTTCTTCCGATGTTAGGCCTTCTAAAGCAGAGAACCTGTTCTTCAGTTCCAACTTGAAGGCATTATGGTGTTTTTTAAGGTTGGTTATGTCAATAGATTTTGTTTGTCTTATGAGCTTGCCACGTTCAAGTTTAGTGTTGAGGTGCATCTTACATCTCACCAATCTATGGTCACTACCTGTGTTGAACTTGTTTAGCACACTGCAGTCTTCTATGACGAATTTTTTTGTTACACATAATAAAATCAATTTCACTTGTCGTCCCATTTGGATGTCTCCATGTCCATTTCCTGTGTGGCTTTTTCTTGAAGAAGGAGTTCAAGATGAAAAACCCTTCTGCCTCTGCAAACTCAACGAGAGTATTTCCACGCTGGTTTCTGTTGCCATGACGGAATTTACCTACTGAAGTTTCATTCTGTTGCCGTTGCCCAATTTTTGCATTGAAATCTCCCATAATTATGTTCAGGTGCTGCTTACCTTTATTATTTAGATGACAAATTTCCTCATAAAATTCTTCAATTTCTTCTTCAGGATGACTTGTGGTGGGTGCATAAGTTTGAATAATCTGAGCCTGGTATCTTTTCGAGAGTTGGATAACAAGCCATGCAGCTCTGTCAGAGGAACTTTCAACTTCTACAACTTTATCCTTCAGTTTCTTGTTTATTATAAATCCAACACCACTAGTTCTGCCAGTATCTGGCCCACGATAGTAGAAGAGATGTCCACTTTTCAGTTCGATGAGATCTTCTCCTTTTCTCCTTACCTCACTTAGCCCCACGATGTCCCACTTGATCCTTTGTAGTTCCTCTTCCAATTCAAGAAGCCTTGAATCAGAAGATAGGGAGCGTCCATTGTACGTTGCCAAGGTCAGCATCAGATGGCAGCCTAGTCCGGTCCTCCGGGGATTCTTAGCACCCTCTGCCTTCATGTCGCACTGGCCGCTGCCTTGGCCAGGTACATTCCAGCTGCCGGAGACTGAGGGCCAAGATTTAAGTTGTGGAGTCATTTTGGAGGGGTTTGGCCATAACTCACCAGGCTGGCCAAGCGGGTTGGTGAGTGTGGGATAGAATTTCCTCTAATCCCGATGGTATAGTTATACCGCTATTGGCGGTCGTCAGAGCCCCTTTAGTAGGAACAGGATGCACCACGAGAAGGCGGGGTTGACATTTGTCAAGGAGAGGCTGTGATGTTACGCATCACCTGACCTTACATCCCACAACCGTATGTAAGAGATCATATGTAGAGGATTTTAGGAAGAGAGTGTCTGACCCCAGGTCTTAAACAACCTTTAGAAATAGGAAGCTAGGAGATTTGGGTCAGAGTGCCCGATAGGAAAGTGACACAGAAGCGAGGTAGGGGGGGGGAGATGCCCTTATTTATTACGGGCGGGGGGGGGGGCAGTACCCGGGGTCCGACGGCTTAACGTGACCATCCGACGAATGATAATATCTCAACCGGATATTTAGTGGTTCGTACCTGCCCAGGATCGAACCTGAGGTTATCTCCATGGCGGTCACGAACGTTGACCAGTAGACCACCCGCGGCCCCACAACCTATAGGCGTGTACTAGATATATGTAGGCCTACACACATTAAAAAAAACCTATAGGCGTGTACTAGATATATGTAGGCCTACACACATTGTGTACGCATACTATATATATACAACCCCTAATCCCTATTCAAAGATGAAGATCGGTACATTGCTATATACAGAAGATTATGTAGATCGGTACATTGCTACATACAGAAGATTTTGTAGATCGGTGCATTGCTGCTGTATGTAGCAATGTACCGATCTTCATCTATGAACGCGCATGTGATGACCTAGAATTCTAGGAAGGGGTAAGTCAGAAGGGGATTTACTCGTTCCAAGAAAACGTTTATCATGCATGGTAGGAAGAGGTGAAAGGCAAAAAAACGACATGCATTATCCGGTGGAAATCGCTCCAAAAACGGCCTTGAAATTCCGTGGGAGATAAAGAAAAGAAACATTGCAATACAGGTGTAAAAAATTTTTATTTTGGAAATGAATTTTTTTGACTTTCTTATAACCGAAATTTGACTTTTATCGCTTTCTTATAAACATGAAACGTTCCTATACTTTAACATTGGGCCAACCAAAGTTATAAATTTCTTTCTCATAACCGTAAATTTCTTATATCCGAGTTTCTTATAACGGGAGTGTACTATGTATATATCCACTCTGCTAGTGTCTGTAACCTGTTTTTGTTCTATAAAGAATATAAATTTATAAAATATAGGTCCTCGAACTCTGATAGCTACTTATACACTTACAGATATATTGATTATTTGCTATGTATTAATAAATCTGAAATACGTAATAGAGAATGATTTTACCGATATCTACCCTAGCTATCTTAAATTAAGTAAAACAAACCAAAATAACCAGGACCTTGAATTCTTAGATTTAAGCATTAAGCTTAACAACGGTAACCCTACCATTAGCCTATTCGATAAAAGAAAGAATTTTCCTTTCAAAGTAATTAAATATTTGCACTGGAATGATAATATTTCAACCAAAGTAATAGAGAATGTACTTATTTCACGCAGGTACTTAGAATTTGCAGCAATAATTCGGATTTCCTTGAACATATCAGTATCCTATTAAATAGTTTTATAGACAACCAAATTCCAGCTCATTTTATTAAAACAGTCTTAAGTAAAATAGTTTTTGCCGCCCCGGTGGCGCAGTGGTCTAAGGCGTTGGCCTCTGATCATTCGTCCGTAAGGGGTCCGGGTTCGAATCCCGGTCAGGCATGGATGTTGTGTTTGTCTTACGACACTGGTTCTCTCCCTTCCCTGGAACCAGTGACCCTAAATTAGGGACGGGCGACTGCTTATAGCCCATTGAGTTGCTCACGGTGGTCGTTAAACCTCCAATTAAAAAAACAAAAAACAAACTCAAGAATAACTAACATAAAAATGGTAAAACTTATGTAAAACTAAATAAGAAACTGTTTTTGTCCGTAGATGCACACTATGGTACTGTATTTTAAAACAGCTGAAAATTATTAAATACACATTAGGGATGGTATTCATCGAAAGAACACTCGCGCATGCCTGTTGAAACTCCTCGCGGATGTGGCCCATCGATTTGGTGCGGTTCTTCCGAATTTCTCTGGCCAGCACCCGTCGGTCTCTTAACTCCCAGTTTTGTAGGTCTGCCGGGTCGGGGCACATTCCGACAGTCAGCTCTCATCTTCCACTTACCAATCACGTAGGGCACTGTCGATTTCGGGTACTTCAATTCGCTGGATATGTAACGTATGGATCGGCCATTTCTGTGATACCCGACGATTACACCTTTCTCGAAATTAGAGAGCTCCGAACTGCGTGGCATCTTGCATGCGACTGGTTGCGTTGTTGTTTCCCACACGATATTTCACGGCGGCGGCCGTGACGTGTATCAGGTCAGGACAGCAGATATCGTCGATTGCAGGGGTGTCCAATTACTTGTTGGTAGGTAGTATATACTGCATACAGGGTTCAAAGGAAAGTCCTTATTCAGGGCAATAACTGCGGAAGAAAGGGTCCGAGTGGTACACAAGTTAGGTCTATGTATAGGAAAGGGACGATGACCAATGGAATGAAAACGATTGGAGCGCCTCTAGCGGCAAAGGTAAGAAGTTAAGAAACCTAACGCGCGAAAAACGCAAGATAGAAACAAATTTCCAATTACAAAGTTGTAGCGCATCGTCTAATTAATAGGAAACGGCATATGGTGCGCACAAATTATGTGCATAGACTGGTCAAAATGCTGTTAATTCGAAAGCGGGTGAAACAGACAAAAATAATGACACGATGCAGAAGCTGCGCAGGCTTATTTATAATACTGAAAAATGTTTACAGGAGATATGCCTACTTGCAGACACAACGCACATCTGCGCGAAGTTAATGTACAGCCGGTTCGAAGTGGCCACCATCGGCTACAACGCACATTCCAAGGCGTGTAAGAAGAGCTTCTAGTGCACTATGTAGCATGGCAGGTGTCACTGTGTTACAGGTGCACGCAATGCGGTGTCGTAAATCTTCCAGACTAGTAGGTACTGTAGCATTCACCTGTTCCTTCAAATAACCCCACAGGAAGAATTCCAAAGGTGTTAAGTCCGGTGACCGCGGAGGCCATTTCACAGTATCCCCCATAACCAATTATCTGGTGTCTGAGTGCTTCAGCCAGGAAACTCCGTACGTTGGCTGCCATGTGAGGTGGTGCACCATCATGTTGGTACCACATGCGCAGCAGAACTCTGCGGGAAAGATCATCCAGAAAGTCAGATATCGGGCTCCGTAAGAGCTGAAGATACCGCTTACCTGTTAATGTCCCATCATATAAAATGGGTCCAACTAGTGTATTTCGCCAACTGCCGCACCAAACGTTAATTGCACAACGTGGTGGACGTCGAGCAGCTCGTCCCATAGATGGGTTGATCAGAGCCCAGTAATGGTTATGCTGATTGACTCTCCCGTCCCGTGTAAAACGGGACTCATCTGTCCACAAGGTATCGGCCAAGAAGTTTGGATTAACCTCCAACGTGTTATGTACAAAGTTGCATAAATCAAAACGCCTTCCCTTGTCCCCATCCATCAAACCTTGCACTAGCTTAACATGGTACGGGTGAGCTCCATGCTCGTTCAGGATTTGCCAAACACGTCCCATTAATCCGCATGCTTCGATGACTGCAATGGTACTAATGTTGGGATTGGCAAGGACATATCCCAGGACAACCTGAGGATGCACTGTAACACCCGAACCCGTAGGTCTGCCCGATCGGTCTTTCGAGGGCGGCGAACACAGTTGTTAATAGTCGCTGTAATTGGATGTTGACCAGTCGGAAATCGCTCCTCATACCGCCTTGCAGCTCCGTGGGCATTGCGATGACATTCGCCACAAAGCACGACCATTTCACAGCACTCAGCGTTCGAGTAGCGCGCCATCAGTGTTTGCAACGTGTATGTTGACTGACATTCAAATCCCCAGCCTCGGTATTTATCTCATCGACCGGCTTCTACGTCACTATCAATATTTACATACGCATTTGAATCGTTCTCCACCGTGGGCCGGTATTTTGCATTGCCTAACCATTCAGCGACCGCGTGCACTTTATCAGCATTTTGACCAGCCCATGTACATAATTCGTGCGCACCATATGTCGTTTCCTTCTAATTACACGATGCGCTACAACTTTGTAATTGGAATTTTGTTTCTATCTGACGTTGTTCACGAGTTCAGTTTCCTAACTTCTTACCTTTGCCGCTATAGGGGCACTCCAATCGCTTTCATTCCATCGGTCATCATCCCTTTCCTATACATAGACCTAACTTGTGTACCATTCGGACCCTTTCTTCCGCAGTTATTGCCCTGAATAAAGACTTTCCTTTGAACCCTGTATATCATCATCATCATTATCAATCCACTGCTAGATGAAGGTCTCCCCAAGTTTCTTCCACAATTGTCTGTCTTGTGCCTGTCTCCTCCATGTCACTCCAGCATGGCTTCGAATTTCATCCATCCATTCCTCACGGGGTCTTCATCTGGGTCTTTTTTCTGTCCCTTGAAATCCAGTCTAAAATTTCAGTTGTCCATCGGTGGTCTGTTCTTCTGGCAACATGTCCAGCCCATTGCCATTTCAGTGATTTCACTCTGGTTATGATGTCCACTCTTGTCATTTTCCTTATCCACAAGTTACTCTTCTTATCCTTCGTAGTTACACCAAGCATGCATCTCTCCATGCTCCATTGAATTGCCTGCAGTCTGTATATATTTTTTAGTTAAGGTTCATGTCTCTGCTCCATACATAAGCACTGGCAGGATGCATTGATAAAACACTTTTCTTTTAAGACATAATGGCATACTGCTCTTGAAAATTGTACTGTTTCATCCAAAATCTCTCCATCCAAGTTTTAGACGCCGATTAATTTCTTCATCAATGTGACCCTCACTTGATATCTGCTGTCCAAGATAAATGTAGGTATCGGTTGTCTCAAGCTTTTCTCCATCAATCAATAAATCTTCTTCTGTAAAAGCATTGTACATCACTTTTGTCTTCTGAAAGTTCATTTTTAATCCGACTTCTTTACTCTTGTCAGCAAGTTCTTGGATCATATTCTGCAGCTCCGAAGGAGTAGTTGCAAAACTGACTACGTCATCAGCAAAACGAAGGTGAGTTAAATAATCTCCATTAATCTTTATCGCTTTGTTTTCCCAGTTCAGTGATTGAAAGACATTTTGCAATGTGGCATTAAAGAGCTTGGGAGATATGGTGTCACCTTGTCTCACTCCCTTTCCAATTTTTATTAGTGCTGTATCCTCAAATATCCTAACCTTTGCATTTTCATAGATGTTATTAATAATGTGAATGTACGCATCTTCAATACCGCAGAATTTCAAAGCCATTGTAATTGCTGATGGTTTCACGGAATCGAAGGCCTTTTCATAATCAATAAAAGCCATGCACAATGGGAGTTCATATTCTCTTGTTCTTTCAATTAGTTCTCTCAGTACATGGATATGATCCACAGTGCTGTAGCCAGAGGCGGATTAGGTCGACGAAACCAGGCCTGGAATTTTAGTCTTGTGATCCACTACAGAAACAAACGTACTCACAGGATTACACCTCGAAATTCCATTATGAAAAAAATTCTGTTAACTCCTGGATAAAAGAGAACTGTTGCATTGTAAAACTAATTCTGACGTAAACAATTTCTAATAGCAATTTAAGGATGAATTTTTTTTTAAAATCTATTCACGATTTAATGTATAAGCATTAAACAGTGCTCAGAGCAGGTGCTGTACCAGATAATTATAATTATTTGGTAATTGATCGTCTATTGTGCAACAGTAGTCGTACCACTCCTAGAATAGACGCCTTTTTCAAGTCTACCTATTATTTTGACTTATGAACTACCATTTTGTTCCATGAACCAGTACCGATAAATTGTTTCTTTTAAGATAGATGTGGGTGAGACACGGATTTCAGAACAACTCCGCCGGAAAATCGCTTTGTGCTCTATATCTGTAAGTGGATAAAGATATGAGCATAATGGATTATCGAAATGGTTAGTAGTGCATTCTTTGAGATTGCAAAAGGAGGGTAGGGCCTACAAATGACCTATTGGCTCCAAGTCCAACGAACTACGCTTAACAGTAGTTAGCTTAAGGCTGTCTTTGAATGAGTGTAACAGAAATTCTGTCCTATATCTGTAATGCAAATTATTTTGTACACATTTTCTCGAAAACTATTACTTTGTAGAGTTTGAAATTTTGAGCACAAATAAAAACGACCCATATCTAATACGTGTCGCAGTTACTTTTCCGAAAAATGTGTTAGAATTTTTAAAAAAATTCAATTTATCTGACTCGAAAGTATTCCTATCTGGCGCTAGATGGCGCCAGAAGTTAACTTGGCAGTGTTTCTGTGTGGAAGAAACGAAATCTCTCATTTCTGTCTGATTTTTTTAATTATCTAGGCCAAATAGGAAGCAAAGAATGGGCACTGAAGTGCGATTGGAATCTTGTCTTCTATAGATCATCTTAAATTCTACTGTACGTTCACTTTTTGAAGAGAAAATGTGTACATTACCAGAAAACACTTGAATGTGAGACAGAAACTACGCTCCACCCCAAACAATGTCATTGGTTAAAACGCAACAGCGCGTATTTTGTCTTTTCATTGTGGAGCCAACGAGAGACCGCTTCCATTCTGAATATGGTAAGGTCTTCAGTCATTCGCTGACGCCAACTTCTGGAACAATCCCTCAAGACGTATAAGCCATGTCCAAAGAGTGATAATTTGCGCCATCTGTCGCATAAGATGAAGCCTAACACTCATTCAAAGACAGCCTAAATTTATTTATAACAGAGTGCTTGGTCTGGCGGCAAATTTTTCGCTAAATTAAAGAGACTTTTCCATTGTCATTTTAGAGCAAACGCCGTAGACATAGATAGATAGATAGATAGATAGATAGATAGATAGATAGATAGAAGGAAACGCCAACTTTTAAAAAAAAACATTTTGGACAGATAATATGAAGCTAAATGAAGTTAACGATCCTTATTCATAAGTACCAAAATAATTATGCTTTGTTTCCAAACAATTCAGACAAAGAGGATACGAGAAAGTGGGCCATTTTTCGAATGGTTCACAGGGAAATGTCCAGGTGGGCCAATTCGCCCCTGGCAGTAGCCACTCCTGAATCCAGCTTGTTCTCTTGATTGAGCCATGTCTAGTGTTACCTTCAAGCGATGTGAAAGAACTTTAGGGAAGACTTTATAAGCCACTGATAGGAGGCTGACGGGCCTGTAGTTCCTGAGATCGTCAACGTCACGTTTTGTTATGTAGCAGGAACATTGTAGAATTTTTCCGGTCCTCCGGAGTCTTCCCTTCATTGAGATATCTGGTGAAAACTTGGGTGAGTACTGATTCAATTTCTCCACTTGTTTCTTGTATAATGTCCATGGTAATTCCATCTTCTCCTAGAGCTTTTTCCCGTTTCATGTTCTTAATTGCATGTGTAACTTCTGCAGGAGGGACTTTGGTACTGGTACCTTTCGTAACGTCTGGAATACATGTATCATCCCTCTCATACAGTTTTGAGTAGAAATCTTTTATCCTTCTCAAAATTTCAATTTTTTGTTACAGTACCATCTTTTCTCAGTGCCATAATCTGTTTTTTCCCCTTACGGAGATATCTCTGTGCTCTCTTCAGGCTTTGGTTGTTTTTAACTGCTCTTCTCACTAGTTCACAGTTGAATTTCCTTATGTCTTCAGTGACACTTTTTCTTACTGTCTTGCATAGCTTTATATATTCCACTTTGGAAGTCACATCTCCTTTAGTTGTCCTCATCTCCCTTCTCTTTTACATCAACATTTTTGTTTTTCCTAAAATTTTCTTCGTATGTAACTTGTTCTTAGAACTACCTATTTTTGGTGCTATTTCCATCAGAACCTTGGTGAGTTCTCTGTTAACTTCAGAAATATCCAAGCCATGAGATTTGGGCTAGAGTGCCGGATAGGAAAGTGACACGGAGGCGAGGTAGAAAGCGGAACAAAGATGTCCTTACTTATTGCCGGGGTGCCAGTACACGGGGTCCGACGGCTTGACGTGCCCATCCGACACACTGCGGATATTTAGTGGTTTGAGCGTTCGTACCTTCCTGGATCGAACCTGTAGTTCCTCCGGTAGTAGGCACGAACGTTGACCACTACGTCATTCGCGGCCTATGAAAAGAACAGCTTGATCTGTTTCTATATCAGTATAGTGTTTTTCAAACCTCCATCCACTGTTTTGGACAGTTTCATGCATCCATATGAAACCTTCCACAGCCGCCCGGTGGCGCAGTGGTCTAAGCGATGGCCTCTAATCATTCGTCCGAAAGGGGTCCGGGTTCGAATCCCGGTGAGGCATGGATGTTGTGTTTGTCTTACGGCACTGACTCTCTCGTCGATTTTCTGTACAGCCAAATTCAAGCTAGACAGACAGACATAGTGAAAGTGAAAAATTGCGTTGGTGCTTTTGTGAGGGCTATAAACAGAATTCGTAGCGAAGTAGAAAATGTTCCAACAGAAATGGAAGCGGCCTTTCTCGTTCAACAGGGGAATAAGAGACGACGCAACGAATCACACAGAATTTCGGATGCTAAAGAAGTCTGATCGTATTATTACAGAAGCTCTCAATCGATTTGAGTCTTCCGATCACATCGATGCTGCCAAACTCCTGGATTCCGCCCATTTTCTTGCATATGCAAAAGTATTTCCAGAAAAAGAGCTTGAATTGGCTGTTGAAAACTACCCAATGCTAAACAGAAACAGACTTCGAACGGAATTGACTGTTTTGTACGAAAGGCAAGACTTCCGCCAAATTGATGGAGCAATTTCTCTTCTGCAGTTGATTTTGAAGAACAACTTAGAGGACACATTTTGCGAAACTGCAACTCTACTCAGGATATTTATAACAATACCAGTGACGTCAAACTGTAGAGCCTCAGAGGTGATTTTTATCACTCAAACGAATTAAGATGTTTCTCAGGAACACGATGACCCAGGATCGGTTAAACACTTTGGCTATGCTTTCCATCGAAAAGAGATTGGTGACAACCATCAAAGACTTCAATGCAAGGGTAATAGAGAAATTTGCAAATAAGAAAAACAGGAGAATGAAATTCATTTCTCGGCTTTAGGTAAGCTGATTCCATATTACTCCAGTGCAATTTTTGCTTGTCAACCCATCCCCATCTCCCCGTCACGTAGGGATACGGAGCAGAGTCATGGCGATTCGTGATTTTTTGGGAGGGGCTGAAACTGAAGCTTGATTCATGTGCAATCATTATCTACGTTCCTTTTTATTTTTTTTTATTTTTCATTTCATAAACACTTAACTTGCGCAATGCGTTGAGTAATTTCGTTAATTCATATATAATTAATTCATATTTAAGCTCTTCAAAATACATTAAAAATCGAAATAATAAAGTTGCAAGAGTAATTGACTAAATTACACTGACGGAAAGTGAAAAAAGAACACCAAAAAGGAATTGGCGGACTATCATGAAATTTACGTATGTTAATGGGGTATAGGTGTGATGCTAATTTCGGAACCGACCGGTGAGCGCTTACGCCACAGCACGGCATAATATGCAAATTATTGTTGGTGGTATTTAAGGAGTATGGCGAAGTGAATGTAATCAGTCGTCGGCGTACGGACACGTGCAAAGACCCTGAAGAAGCTGCAATGCCTGGACATGGAGACGTGTACGATTTCAGCAGTTATCGGACTTTGAGCGAGGTCGTGTAGTCGGACTGCACGAGGCCGGGTGGTCGTATTGCCGAGCGAATTGGACGGGAAGTTTCGGTGGTGGTGCAGATGGTCCGAGGAACATTCCCACACGAGAAGACGTGGAACCGGGAGTCACAGACGGACTGATGAGCAGACCGATCGACGCATAAGAAGAGCGGCGTTGTCAAGCAGAACATCCACTGCGACGCAAATCCGAGCAGCCGTTGCACCTGAGGTGACTGTGCGAACAATCCACAACCGTCTACTGGATGTAGGACTACGTGCACGTGTGCCTCTGACTCCATCCCACCGTCAGGAACGGCTGCAGTGGTGTCGCCAACGTCTGCACTGTAGAACGCAATGGCAATCTGTCGTGTTCAGCGATGTAAGCAGATTCTGCTTGGGAGCCTCCGATGGCCGTATGCGTGTTCGCAGACGCACAGGGGAGCGTCTCCACCTTTATTGCATCCGCCAGCGACACACAGGGCCTACACCTGGTCTCCTGGTGTGGGGAGCGATCAGCTGTTATTCCCGTACACAACCAGTGCTTGTACCGGGTACGTTAAACAGCACCTCCTACATCAACAACATCATTCAGCCCGTTGTTGTGCCATTTGTAAGGTCGGTCCATCGTGGTGTTTTCTAGCAAGATAACGCACGCACACACACGGCACGTGCAACACAACATGCACTTCAGGGTGTGAGACAATTTCCATGGCTTGCACGTTCACCGGATTTGTCCCCCATTGAGCACGTGTGGGATTTTATGGGACAACGACTTATCCGGTCTCCACGGCCAGCCACGTCCATCCACGATTTACGCGTCCAGGTTGAGGATGCTTGGAACTCAATACCCCAAACTTACATCCAACATCTGTACGACAGACTCCATGCCAGAATTGCACAGTGTGACGCAGTTCATGGCGGTTCAACCTCGTACTAACCATGTTACATGGAAATGTTATTTTTCAGTTTACTAGCAAATACAGCTGTATTTTGCCATAATGTTTTGGTTACGTTATCCACTGTATTCCGTTATTATGCTGTATAAATTTCGTTGGTATCGGACGTCTCCTTCTTGGTGTTCTTTTTTCACTTTCCGCCAGTGTATATATTGAAGCACACTGTAAAAAAGTTTCGTATTAAAAATATCAAACTGAATAAAAATTTACTTTCAAAAAAAAATAATAAAAATAAATGAGTAAATAAATAAACTTTCGTTCTTTTTACAGAACTTTGATTTTGTTCTCGGCTATTTTCCACGATAATCCGGATCTGATAATGTTTTCTAGGCAACTAAAGTCGGGGCAGACTAATCAAGCCGTATATTCCGCAAAATATTAGACTTAATACTCTCTCGAATATACGATTACAAATTTAACCATTAACGCCAAAGAAGTGAACAAAATGAATAATCATATTAATGTATATGTAATTACGAAAATTTGCTCTCGGTTATTTTTACTGATGATCAAGTGATCCCATTGCCCAGTTCCTAAGACATTTAGTGGTAGTGGGGGCGGGGAGGGGGTCGCAGACCGCGTGTAAATCAGTAAGTCGCCGCACGGACACTCTCAGGAGCACGATGCGCTACTGGGTATACTGAACCGGTTCTGTTGAATAACATCGAAATGGGGTCAAATATCAGGGTACAGCAGCGAGATTAATTCCACAGTCATTATCCTCATAACTTGATTAAAAATGTTTCTATTGCGACCAAACTTTAGCATGTTGTTCCGGAGGTATACTGAACCAAACCTGTTAAATATCATCGAAATGGGGTCAAAGGTCAGGACACAAGAGCGAGATTTATTCCACAGCCATTATCCTCATAACTTGAGTAACGCTTTCTGGTTTGTTGGAAAGCGTATCATAATCAATGCATTGCATGATTTTACTAACTTGTATTTTTTTTTCAAACCTTGCTCGTAGCTTCGATTTCCCGAGGAGGCAGGAGGAAAGTTAAGTGTTAGGATGGATATTTTGTGACAAAATAAGAAACAAAGAAAGCCGATCTTCCTTCCGATCCCGAGTGTGGGTAAGGCTTCAGCCTCGAGGGGCACAAGGGCCACGCACAAATCGCATTTTTTCCTTTTAAACAGTCATTTGTGTTGTCCACACGAAGAAAAGCACGTATGTTTATCACTGGGGTTTACCCACCTTGGCTACTTATTTATAAATTCTTTCAATCGTCGCTGTTTAAACAAATAACAATGACGGGGTCCCCATATCGGCATTTCTGTCCAATGCGTCATATGGTCTGGAAACGGCGCTGGTTGGTTTCTTTCTTTTTTTTCTTCTGTTTTAATTTAATTTTCGCTGAATAATTTGAAGAATGGGAAAGAAACATTAAATCTTTCAGCACCCATTTTCTTGTACAGTAATTTGCTAAGCAACAAAATGTGAATGCATTTCCTACACTTCATGGAGTTCTACAATTTCTGTCATGTACCATTTTTCATTCAAATGGTATTTAAAAATTTACTGGATATTGAATGTTTCTTCTCATAAGGATAACATGGTGATGGTGGTGTATATAATAATTATCATACGTTTTATATAACGTAATAATGCCATATGTGAACAAAAAGAATAACCACATATCGTAATAATACCATATGTTGTATATGTTCTGTTACAGTGGCGGTTTTAGACAAAACAATTGGGGGAGGGGGCACAATTCCTGCATGTGCCCGTAATTAATCAAAATTCATATATAATTCCCAAAAAACGGATATATTTGGGGGGGGCTAGAACCACCACTGGTTCTGTATATAAATAAGATCAGGGGCCCTGAAAAATATGACGGCGTATGGCCCCCAAAGTGTTAAAAATTTTGTATTCATTCTGGAATTACAGAATAGTATAATGGAGAATTCCGTGAAAAAGAACAATTCATATTGTTACGTCCCGCAGTGTCGTTCACAAGGTACCAGGTATGTTTTTCACAAGTCAGTATAAACGCTAGTGGCTTGCACTTAAATCCTTCCAGTGAAATACTACTAACCTAGTAACGTGTTTGAATGAATAATAAACAAGACATGATTTTATTGCATAGTAATAATTTAAAATTCCGTATTTCTACATACTCTTGAAAACAAGTAATTGGTGTTATCGACATACATTTAAACTCCATTAAGGAACAAGATTTGCAATGTTCTGTCACCAGTTCAAAAACACTGAGAACAGAATGAAGATCAACAATTACCAATTCAAAAACACTGTTTTAGGAACAGAATGTTCAAAAATTACAAATTTGTTATTGTTGACAGAGTATTGAAAATGGATCATGGAAATCGTTCAGTGAAACGAAATGTCGATAAATGTGTAGATTAGCGTTCTAAATTATTTCGTCGGAAAGATGTTAGTACCTGGAAGAAGTGCGACGTACAGATTTTAGAGTATGAAAAATAATGGCAAATGATGCTGAAATTTCATATTTTAAATGTGTTTTAAAGAGTTTTTCGTAATATTTACCTGTAAGTGCGATGGTGTTAAGACACGCCACGGTAGGCCTAACGCATCGCTACCGCACGATGTCATGCGTTCGTTGCTGCACCGAAATGACGAGCGGAAGAGTACAAGAGAAAACGGTTACGCTGTTGGCAGGTGAGCGATAAATGTTGTAGTGATACGCTACGGAAAATAGGTTCAGACTATTCACCCTTTATTTTGTTGTGTCTTGTACGTTGTTGGCAGGAAAAAACCTCTTTGATTTGCGAAAGATACGTATCAGTGAGATGGAAACAGACCTGCGAAGAAAGTATTGACAGGAGAACCAAAAGTACAGTGGCACAGCAAACGCTTGACATTGTCGGGGTAGAGATGCGTTAGGCCACCGCAGCGTCTCTTCACAGCATCGCACCTACAGGTAAATATTACGATAAAAATCTTTAAAAGACATTTAAAACATAAAATTTCTGCATCATTTACCATTAATTTCCATAATCTCAAATCTGTACGTCGCACTTTTTCCAGGTACTAACGTTATTCCGACGAAACAATTGAGAACGCTAATCTGCACATTTACCGAAATGTCATCCGTGTCGGTATTACTACACTGCTGGACAATTGGTGAGGACGGATCATAAACGGCTATATAGCGCATAAAAAAGTAAGTGTGGTTGGATGCCAAGTGAAATAAAATAATGTCAGAATACCAGGACATTACAAGAAAGACAATTTATTGTGCTCTGAAATCCAGAAGGCTTTGGAACGTGTTCAAGGGACAAACAGGCCATTTTGTGCAGAATACGTAAACGTGAAAAAAATGCAATTACCGTCCGCAGGCGTTCCGGTGTAAGATGTCAATACGGGATATGGCCACCATGGAGGGCGATGCAAGATTCCACACGTCGTGTCATGCTTTGCACAACATTATCAAGCAGCTGTTGGGGTAATTTATCCCATTCCTCTGTCAGTGCACGGATGAGGGTGTCCTTGTTTATTGGAGGGCATTGGCGACCAGCAAGACTCCTCCCCAAAGCATCCCACACATTTTCAATGGGATTCGGATTTGGAGAACGTGCTGGCCATACGAGGCGTTGAATATCCTCGCTCTCAAGACACTCCTGGACAACGACTGCTCGATGACATGTTGCGTTGTCGTCCATGAAAATGAATCTATCACCGACAGCACCACGGAACATGCGAACATGAGGTAGCAGAACATCAATAATGTATCGTTGGCCAGTCATAGTCTCAGTTGGAAGCACATAGAGGGACGTATGGCCATTGTTCATGATGCCAGCCCATACCATGACACTACATGTCGGATATCGGTCCCTTTCCTGTATGTTTGCTGGACAATATGCAGTACCACTATCACGCCAGATCAGTTGTCGTCGACAATAAGACGATAGACTGTATCTACTCTCATCTGAGAAGAGGACAGCAGACCAGTCGTTATCAGTCCAATTGCGATGTTGATGGCACCATTGCAAACGGGCGGTACGGTGTCGTCTGGACAATGGGATGCACACAACAGGACGGCGGGCGTATAGTCCTCCTTCATGCTAACGTCTGGCGACAGTTTTTCGGGAGATCCGCTTGCCAGTAGCAGCCATAAACTGATTTGCTACCTCACTAGCTGTGCTGCGCCGGTGTCTTTTTGTTGATAGCACTATGTACCGATCTTCTGCAGGTGTCGCACTGCGAACACGACCTCCCCCGTGACGTTTGCTACACTCTCCATTTGTTTGAAATGATTTCCAAAGCCTTGAAACAACACGGTGGCTGACGTCGAACTCCCTGGCAACATCTGTTATTTTTCGCCCTTCTTCAATCTTGCCAATAATACGGCCACGCGTAAAATTATCTAGGTGATGTCGGGAAGACATACTGAAAATTGCAAGTTCGTCAATTGATTCTTTCATTTTCAACTTTGCGTTTGAACAACAACGATCAATATGCGTCAAATCCTTTATATCTCTTATCAGCGCTATGACGTCACGAACAAGTTCGGCAATCCAAAATTTGCATACGCACAACACGTCCTACTGTATCCCGCACTTATGCTAATTTCCACATTTTCCTGCCTTCCATTTTATGGTTACTATCGTTGCTATTGTCATCCGTCCTTAGCAATTGTCCGGCAGTGTATATCACTTGTCTGAAAATGTAAAAATAAAAATTACCTGTTACAGTAAAGCATTACTGCTACACAGTGCTTACGCGTTCCACTTCTGCCTGCTTTACAAAAGCACTCAAAAGACTACAGAAATTTCACAATTATTTCTGTCTGAAACACCGTTGATTGAATGAGGTGACTACGTTATTGCTATAGATTGAATGCAATGCGAAACTATGTGGATTCCTTTCCTATCTTCTTTTTTAATTACACATGAAATTATATACCTACATTAAGAATCCCTTCATCTACTTTGATGCATCGTAAATTTTGTAGCGTACACAATTTTCATTATCTCAAGGACAGTGTTAAACCAGCCAGTCCTACACACACCACGGGAACACGTGCGACGTTATCCGTACTTAAAGAAGTTTGTTTACGTTTGCGCAGGGTCCCCTATAGTTCATTGAGGTTGCCAATTGCAATGTCCGTCAAAATGCCAACATTCATAATGTGATTCCTGTGCGCATTAAACTCTATCAGTATTTTTTTTTGATTGGAGGTTTAACGACCACCGTGAGCAATTCAATGGGCTATAAGCGGCCGCCCGTCCCTAATTTAGGGTCACTGGTTCCAGAGAAGGGAGAGAGCCAGTGCCGTAAGGCAAACACAACATCCATGCCTCACCGGGATTCGAACCCGGACCCCTTTCGGACGAATGATCAGAGGTCATCGCTTAGACCACTGCGCCACCGGGGCGGCGGATTGGAGGTTTAACGACCTCCGCGAGCAACTCAGTCGGCTGTAAGCAATTTCTCATCCCTAATTTAGGACAACTGGTTCCAGGGAAGGGAGAGAGCCAGTGTCATAAGATAAACACAACATCCATGCCACACCGGGATTCGAACCCGGACCTATCTCGGAGGAATGATCAGAAGCCATCGCTTAGGCCACCGGGGCACGACTATCAGTATTTTTGCAGTGTTAAATGTCAATTAATAAGAGACCGCTACTATCGATAGTAGGAATCGTATCGCCATCTTTAGTTCATTGTGTTTTCAGAATTGTGTTTTATCTTTTGTGCTTCTTGTCTGGCAATGCTTTGATCCTGGCCGAGCCTACACTACAGTGCCTAGAAGAATTAGTGTGACGTGCTCCATAAGATGTCCCTCACGGTTTTGTGACCAATCGTCATGAAATGACAGAGGGCGCTGGCATCGGAAGTTACGTTAGGATGCTTCATCGGCTTCATGCTATTCAATGGTGGGAAGTTTGCTTGCCAAGGATTTGCTGCCTTACGAAACTTAAAATTTTCACAAAACAAAGGTTAGTGGAGGGAAATTTTTTTGTAAGTATCTTTGCTAATTCGTTGTAGCTCGATCATAACAGTAATACACTAGGTAATTCAACAGTTGATCACTAAAACGCAATAGGCTTTTAGGATGTTAGTGTGCTAGTTTTATTCAACTGTGGATTGTTTATAACGAAATTTATTTCTGAAATTAGTAACTTTTTATTCGTGAAGATGTAGAAGTTGATCAAGTATTGGCTGTCACGCGTTAAACCTACTGTGTGGTTAAACTTAAGTGCCGTACTGAAATCGACTGCAACAGTTATAAGATCATAGGGAAATAATGTCAGCTATGAAAGGACGGAAATTCTGCATTAGCAAATAATAAAAGAAACATAGAAAACGGAAAAGGCAAAGCAGCTGTTTTGTGCCAGGATGTAATACTGGCTATAAATCATGCAAAAATAAAGTATTGCTCTTTGCTGTCCCCAAAATTCCTGATATGTTGAGCAAATGGGATAAGGCAATTCCCAGAGCTGATAAGAAACTTGATGAAAGTTGTGTTGTATGTGCCTTGCACTTTGAATCTAAATTCATGGAGATGCATTATCGTTCCACTATTCATGGTAAGGAAGTTCTAACATGCCGAGACAACCCATTACTCAAGCCTGACGCCATACCTACTATTTTCCCAAATTTAAAATACATTTAAAAAGCGAACGACTAATTAGCTTCTCCAATTTTTAAGTGGGGGGGGGGGAACTTGCCCCTACTGTGCCTTCCCCACGTTACGCCTGTGTGTATGCTACATTAATAATTTCCTTTTTTTAAGGGTAAAAATAGTTTACAGGAACTCCATAGAATTATCCCATTTAGACAGACTCCATGAACACCCACTTCTTAATTTTTACCTTATTAAACTTTTTACTAAAGGTGCAAAAGAATTTTCCTCTCTTCACTGCAAACCCATTTGAATAGCAAATTTAATCACATAATTATTATAAGGTGAAGAAAAGTAAAGAAAAATGTTATAATTATTTTTATTTAAAATAATGTCACCATATACATTCAGTTTTTGTATATTTACTTCTGTCCAGTATGATTCATTTTGTTTATCGTATCACAGGCAAAGTTTTTTTAGGAATCATTTTTATAAATGGATTACAGTTAGTATATTATTAGAAAATAGACAAATTTAAAAAATAGTAATCGCATTTTTTGTATTCTATTTTCAACTCATTAAAAAGCTTCTTTTTAAAGCCAACTAAATGGAAAGTTTCAATATTTATTTTGATCCCATGTTCTTCCCAAGAAATTTAGTCACTCATTGCTGAAAAATGAAGTACATTATTAAATAATTTATAAAGTTTTTAGGTTACTGAATTTTAAGACATTATTGGAATGCAAATTATAAAGCCCATGTCTCATTGAGAAAATATTTCCCCCTTTTTTTTCCGGTAAGGTTTTGAGGGGCAAAACATTTTCTTTTTTAAAAATTTTTACTTTATTCTGTAAATTGATGTTTCAGTGATTAACTGCATATTGGTCTCCAGTGTTTTTGCATAATGTAACCCATGTATGACTCTAAAACTTCCGAAATATCTAACATCAATGTTGACGTTAGCACAATGCAAAGCTTAACTTAAACTACGATACCCCTTATTAATGAATGTTGAGCACCCCGTTCGTTCTTTTTTTAGGGGGGGTGAAAGAGGTGTATCGATTATTTCGTATATACTTAAGTTATCTGCTTGTAAAATATCGTTCAAGGAGTACCCATAATACTGACGAGCTGGGTGTGTGTCATAGAAAGATGTGCGTTTTCGGCGTCCTTCCTCCCTGAAAAGCGACGTGACATCCGATGGCAGCGCCATCTACCGCTTTCATGATTGCGGGCAGCAAGTTTTTCTGCGAGCACGACACACTAATTCTTCTAGGCACTGTACCTACACCAAGGAGGATACAATAAGGGGAAGGAGCATAACAAGCAAGCCCTACGTAAAGCTCTGAAGCCGACGCTCTGAGCGGTAGCCATCTTATGTTGCCCTTCTGGTTGCGTTCCCATCGAATTACGTACCTAACAATATAGGCAGGCTAACACTTTAAAAGCCTTCTTGCGAAAAGAAAAAATATCATGTACATTTATGGATGTAGTCTATATCTCCACTATTTTCCATTCTTTCCTTTCAAAGCACTGCTAAGTAACGTTTTACTGCTGCGTACTACAAAAATCCCTTTAACTCGTCACACAAAAAGTACATGCTGTTTAAAGTAATGCATGAACCGATTCACAAACTCTAAAGTGAAGAAGAAAACCTTGATTTATTTCGTGTGATCGAGCGAATGTTTCTGAAGACAGAAACGCAACAAAATGTTACCTTTTTCTCCTGCTAAACTTTGATAATTTACAAAATTTTAACGAAGAGTACACGGAATATGCAAATTGAAAAACCTTTTTTTTTTTTTTTTTTTGGAATGGAGGTTTAACGACCACCGTGAGCAACTCAATGGGCTATAAGCAGTCGCCCGTCCCTAATTTAGGGTCACTGGTTCCAGGGAAGGGAGAGAGCCAGTGCCGTAAGACAAACACAACATCCATGCCCGACCGGGATTCGAACCCGGACCCCTTACGGACGAATGATCAGAGGCCAGCGCCTTAGACCACTGCGCCACCGGGGCGGCTGAAAAACCTTTGTAGCGCACAATGAAATCCATTAGCGGTGATAGATTACTATGTACTAATAAGAAATACGATAATTGCCGCCCCGGTGGCGCAGTGGTCTAAGGCGTTGGCATCTGATCATTCGTCCGTAAGGGATCCGGGTTCGAATCCCGTCAGGCATGAATGTTGTGTTTGTCTTACGGCACTGGCTCTCTCCTTCCTGGGAACCAGTGACCCTAAATTAGGGACGGGCGACTGCTTGTAGCCCATTGAGTTGCTCATGGTGGTCGTTAAACCTCCAACCAAAAAAAAAAAAAAAAAAAACCCTCAAAAAACAACAACGATAATTTACGAATTTAAAATAATAAAAAAAAACGGATTTTATTGTGCGCGAGAAACGAATGCTTACAAAGTTTTAATAAAACGTTTTCGGGAATGTGATCTTTGACCAGGAGTTATTGAAAACTGGACAAATTTCTAATTCGTACTAGAAATGTTTAGCTATTCCATCATAAGTTTTTGATCCGCAAATACAATAGATCTCTCTTCAGCTTTTAATGTTAGTTGAACTTCAAATGAACAATTCCGTAAATCAGTCATAAGCAAACGCCCTTCTCACACGAAATAAAAAACTAAAATCTTCCTTAACTTACAAAGCAAAAATGAGCAACTGAGGGTAATGTAACATGGCGGCCACGCAACTTAGTTAAAATACTCTTAATCCAGTATAGGGAATTGTTCTGTAGCTCAAGTGTTTGCTTCCTTGTCCACTGCATTCGTTTTCGGAAAAATGAAACAATCTTCTGCAATGTAAGTGATACACCTCTTGTTACCTTCTATGCACATGGTGATATTGATGGTTCGCCATGACAAAATTCTGTCTTTAAAATCATAAAGTTGTAGAATAAGGATTACATATGAAGAATGTAATCTGAGCGTAACTTGGATTATTCTCCCGTGAGAAACTATCATCTCTTTAAGTAAGGATTTTGTTAAACTAGAAGCAATTTATTAAATATAATTTCTACAGTGAACCAAGAAATTTTGTACCTTTTGAAAATATAAAAATCAAGATAAACTAAAATTTACATGTCTTAGTTTGGAAAATTATCTTTGAAACAATTATTGAAATCCCCTCTCTTTTGAACTTATTCATAAAAATATTCATTTTTATATCATGTGGTAAACAAATTCCTTGAAACCTGTATAGTTAAAATATAATTATTTTGGAAGCTGATAATTGCTGAAGATAACATACCACAACTTAAGCAAGCTTCTGATGCTCACTGTGACTGAAAATTCATCGTATGGATAATGTCGCCTCCGTTGTCATGCAGTGGTCTAAGAGATGTACTTTGATAATTAGTCGAAGTGGGACTGGTCTCAGATGAGCTACGAGTGGAGAGATGGTCCTCTACCCCACCTAGTACCAGAGATCCGAAATTAGGAACTACACTGCCTTTACATGCATATTTTATTTTTCTGCAAACATAATTTCCAGCCCTCAGCCTCTTACAGGAATTCTAAAATATCTCTAAAATTTGCTCAGGCATTCAGACGATATGCATTCCAAATGTGTATGGCCTTCTGTGCTATATGCTTGAATTAATGAAATACTTTAAAACATCTACTGTTCCTTGAGATATTAGAACACTTTCTTTATGTATGCAGACAACACATGTTATGACAGGTGTATAAGTTAATATAAGTTTATCAGCATGGAATCGGCATCAAAACATTCTTTAGAGGAAATCAATCAAGAGTTGATTACGAAGGAAGTTAAAAAAGAAGCTGAGATTTCTTCACATCTTGCTGCTAATATAAATGAAGATCTTTTCGAATGTGAAACATGTTTCCAGAAATTCAAAGCAGAATGCAACCTTGCAAGACATGTGCAACTTCATAGAAGTGAAAAATGTTTCCAGGGTGATGCGTGTCACAAGAAATTCTCACAGGACAGTAATCTCTTAAAGCATGTAAAGGTCCATGATGGGGAACAACATAATGGTTCTAATATATCTTCCAAGCAGTTCAGTGAAGATTGCAACACCTCAAGTCATAAGCTGCTTCATTCAGGTGAGAAATCTCACCAGTGTGACCAATGCTACAAACACTTTAAAGAAAAGGCTCATCTTTCAAAACATATGCTGGATCACGAAGATGGAAAATGCTGCCAATGTGATGTATGTTCTAAGAAATTCACCAAGAATGCAACCCTCTTGGCCCATTTGCACCTTCACACAGGTGATACTCCTCACCAATGTGATATATGCTTGAAACAATTTGTTAAGAAAAGTGATCTTTCACAGCATGTGCTCCTTCACACAGGAGAAAAGCCTCATCAATGTGATGTATGTTCAAAAAAATTCACGCAAAGAAATTCACTTTTAAGGCATTTGCTCCTCCACACAGGTGAAAAGCCTTACCAGTGTGATATATGCTCCAAACAATTTGCTCGGAAAAGTGATCTTTCAAAGCATATGCTCCTTCACACAGGTGAAAAGCCTTACCAATGTGATGTGTGCTCCAAACAATTCGCTCGTAAAAGTTATCTTTCAGAGCATATGATCCTTCATACAGGTGAAAAGCCTCACCAATGTGATGTGTGCTCCAAACAATTTGCTCGTAAAAGTTATTTCTCAGAACATATGCTCCTTCATACAGGTGAAAAGCCTCACCAATGTAATGTGTGCTCTAAACAATTTTCTGATAAGAGTAATCTTTCACGGCATTTACGCTTTCACACAGGTGAAAAGTCACACCAGTGTGATGTATGCTCTAAACAATTTGCTCAGAGAAGTCACCTTTTAGAACATATGCTCCTTCACACCGGAGAAAAGCCTCACCAATGTGCTGTGTGCTGCAGAACTTTTGCTCGGAAAAGTAATCTTTCGAAGCATATGATCCTTCACACAGATCAGAAGCCTCACCAGTGTGATATATGCTCCAAACAGTTTACTCAAAAAAGTCATCTTTCACAGCATGTGCTCCTTCACATGGTGGAAAAGCCTCACTAAAGTAAACTGAAACAATTGACTCAGAAAAGGCATCTTTCATGGCATTTGCTCCTTCACATGGGTGAAAAGCCTAACCAATTTGATATATGTTCTAAACAACTGGCACAGAAGCATGCACTTTCAGAGCATACCTTCACACGATTGAAAGGCTTTATAAAAGTGATGTTTTTTCCAAACAATATTACTTGGGTAATTAAACTTTCATACCGCACAGGTAAAATGTCTGATTAATGTAATGTATTTTTAAAATAGTTTAATCTAAAATGGGATCTTTGTAAGCACATTCTCATTCATTTACATGCATAACTGCAGCTGCACAATATCATCATCATCATCATTGTCAACCATTATCAATCCACTGCTGGACGAAGGTCTCCCCAAGTTTCCTCCACAACGGTCTGTCTTGTGCCAGTCTCCTCCATGTCACCCCTGCATACTTTCGAATTTCATCCACCCATCTCCCATGTGGTCTTCTTCTGGGTCTTTTCCTGTCCCTTGGAATCCAATCTAAAATTTCGGCTGTCCATCGATGATCTGTCCTTCTGGCAGAGTGTCCAGCCCATTGCCATTTCAGGGATTTAACTCTGATCATGATGTCTTTCACTCTTGTCATTTTTCGGATCCACGAGTTCCTCTTCTTATCTCTCCTGGTTACACCAAGTATGCACCTCTCCATGCTTTTTTGAGTTGTCTGCAGCCTTTGTATGTCTCTTTTAGTTAAGGTCCACGTCTCTGCACCATACGTAAGCACTGGAAGGATGCATTGATCAAACACTTTTCTTTTAAGACATAATGGCATATTGCTCTTGAAAATTATGCTGTTTCTTCCAAAAGCTCTCCAGGCAAGTTTTTTACGCCGATTAATTTCTTCATCAATGTGACCCTCACTTGATATCTGCTGTCCAAGATAAACGTACGTATCTGTTATCTCCAGCTTTTCTCCATCAATCGATAAATCTTCATTTCTTGTAAAAGCATTGAACATCACTTTTGTCTTCTGAAAGTTCATTTTTAATCCCACTTCTTTACTCTTGTCAGCAAGTTCCTGGATCATACTCTGCAGCTCTGATGGGCTAGTTGCAAAAATGACTACGTCATCAGCAAAACGAAGGTGGGTTAGATAATCTCCATTAATCTTTATCCCCTTGTTTTCCCAGCTCAGTGACTGAAAAACACCCTCCAATGTGGCATTAAAGAGCTTCGGAGATATGGTGTCACCTTGTCTCACTCCCTTTCCAATTTTTATGTGTGTTGTATTTTCAAACAGCCTAATCTTTGCACTTGCATTTTCATAGATGTTATTAATAATATTAATGTATGCATCTTCAATACCGCAGGTTTTCAGAGCCATTGTAACTGCTGATGGTTTCACCGAATCAAAGGCTTTTTCATAATCGATAAAAGCCATGCACAATGGAAGTTCATATTCCCTCGCTCTTTCAATTAGTTCTGTCAGCACATGGATATGATCTATTGTGCTGTAGCCACTCCTGAATCCAGCTTGTTCTCTCGGTTGAGCCATGTCCAGTGTTACCTTCAAGCGGTGTGAAAGAACTTTAGTGAAGATTTTATAAACTACTGATAGGAGGCTGATAGGTCTGTAGTTTCCGAGATCCTCAATGTCACCTTTCTTATGTAGCAGGATCATTGTAGCGGTGTTCCAATCCTCAGGAATCTTTCCTTCATTAAGGCATCGAGTGAAATTTGGGCGAGTACTGTTTCGATTTCTCCACTTGCTTCTTGTATGATGTCTACAGTAATTCCATCTTCTCCTGGAGCTTTTCCCCGCTTCATGTTCTTGATTGCATGTGCAACTTCTGCTGGAAGGACTGGAGGAACTCTGGTACTGGTATCTTTCATGATGTCTGGAGTGCATGTATCATCCCTTTCATATAATTTGGAGTAGAAATCTTTCACTCTTGTCAAAATTTCGCCTCTATTTCTTGTTACAGAACCATCTTCTTTTCTCAGTACCATAATCTGTTTTCTTCCCTTACTGAGATGTCCCTTTGCTATCTTTAGGCTTTGGTTGTTTTCAATTGCTTTCCTCACTAGTTCACAGTTGAATTTTCTTACGTCTTCAGTGATACTTTTTCGTACTGTCTTGCATAGCTCTATATATTCCACTTTGGAAGTCACATCTTCTTTAGTTGTCCTCATCTCTCTTCTTTTTTGCATCAACATTTTCGTTTTTCCTGATAATTTATTTACATGCAACTTGTTCTTAGACCCAGCTAATTTTGTTGCTGTTTCCATAAGAGCTTTGGTTACTTTTCTGTTAACTTCAGAGATGTCCACTTCTTCCGATGTTAGGCCTTCTAAAGCAGAGAACCTGTTCTTCAGTTCCAACTTGAAGGCATTATGGTGTTTTTTAAGGTTGGTTATGTCAATAGATTTTGTTTGTCTTATGAGCTTGCCACGTTCATCTTACATCTCACCAATCTATGGTCACTACCTGTGTTGAACTTGTTTAGCACACTGCAGTCTTCTATGACGAATTTTTTGTTACACATAATAAAATCAATTTCACTTGTCGTCCCATTTGGATGTCTCCATGTCCATTTCCTGTGTGGCTTTTTCTTGAAGAAGGAGTTCAAGATGAAAAACCCTTCTGCCTCTGCAAACTCAACGAGAGTATTTCCACGCTGGTTTCTGTTGCCGTGACCGAATTTACCTACTGAAGTTTCATTCTGTTGCCGTGACCGAATTTACCTACTGAAGTTTCATTCTGTTGCCGTTGCCCTATTTTTGCATTGAAATCTCCCATAATTATTTTCAAGTGCTGCTTACCTTTATTATTTAGATGACAAATTTCCTCATAAAATTCTTCAATTTCTTCTTCAGGATGACTTGTGGTGGGTGCATAAGTTTGAATAATCTGAGCCTGGTATCTTCTCGATAGTTGGATAACGAGTCGTGCAGCTCTGTCAGAGGAACTTTCAACTTCTCCACTTTATCCTTCAGTTTCTTGTTTATTATAAATCCAACACCACTAGTTCTGCCAGTATCTGTCCCACGATAGTAGAAGAGATGTCCACTTTTCAGTTCGATGAGATCTTCTCCTTTTCTCCTTACCTCACTTAGCCCCACAATGTCCCACTTGATCCTTTGTAGTTCCTCTTCCAATTCAAGAAGCCTTGAATCAGAAGATAGGAAGCGTCCATTGTACGTTGCCAAGGTCAGCACAATATATATGATTGTAAAAAAAGAAACTACACCTAGTTGGAAATATAACAACTTGAAACTTCATTTTTAAGTACTTGGTGACACTTCATTTTTAAGTACTTGGAGAAAATCCAATGTCAGGTCTTGCATTTTGTTATTGAAAATACATATTGTTTTAAGGAAATTTTCCTTTTACAGTGGTTGTCCTACTCACTGGTCTACAAAAAAAAAAAAAACTTTTTTGTGGCCCGAAGATGATATTGGCCAATCTTTATAGTATTTGTCGTGCTGAATTCAATAATGAAAACCATTTTTCTCTATCACATAAAGTTTTTGTGTGACAGCTATGTAAATATTTTACATTAATAACATGTACACTAAGGAAATTAATTAATGTTTAACCTACCTAAAAGGTCTTAGTTGAAGATTTCCTGAAATACTTTGCCTCAGGTAGATCCCTTTTGAGAGTCCAGCAGTAATCTGTTAACATACTTCTCCACTTTCCTTTGTATCTTTTTTCAATGCTTGAAATGTCCTGATGAAAGCGTTCACCAGTTACAGCGCCCAGGTTTTTGGGAAAGAAATCTAAGTGAGAGTGAAGAAAGTGGATCTTCAGAGACATATTGCAGCCTAAGTCTTCATATGCTTTCAGCATCTCATGTATTACATCTGTATAGTTGTCAGGCTTTTTGTTGCCTAAAAAGTTTTTCACTAAATTCAAGAAACCCATGCGCGTTTTTCTAAGTCATTCAAACGTCTTTCAAAAGTTTCATCTTTCACTAGTTCTCTAATTTGTGGTCCTATGAAAATTCCTTCTTTAATTTTTGCATCGCTAATTTTGGGGAACTTCAAGTACAGAAAACCACTTCCATTTCTGTCCACGGCTTTCAAAAAATTTTTCATCAAACCTAATTTGATATAAAGAGGTGGGAGATAGATGTTTTTGGGGTCAACTAAAGGAGCATTCATTACATTTTTTTCACCAGATGTAAGAGATTTATGTGAAGGTCATGTCTTCCTTCTGAAATGACTTTTATGATCCCGGCTGTCCCACTCGCACAAAAAACGGAAAAATTTTGTGTATCCAGACTGTAACCCCAGCAGCATAGCGATCAACTTGAGGTCTCCACATATGTTCCAAATGAAGTTTTCATACTGTATCTTGTTTAGAATAATCTTCATATTTTCATAGGTTTCTTTCATATTAATAGCATGTGCTAGTGGAACTGATGGAAATTTGTTTCCATTGTGCAAAAGGACAGCTTTTAAGCTAACTTTTGATGAATCTATAAACAAACGTCATTCCTGTGCGTTATGAGCATGTCCAATAGTGTCCGTCACTAATGAAATATTACAGTACACTATATCTCCTTCTTGCGAGAAAAACTCCTTAAAATCTTCTTGTCGATTTCGAAAGTAGCATACCCTAGTTCCACGATCAAGGAGATTCCACCCTTTTAGTCGTGATCCCAAAAGTTCTGCCTGTTTTTTAGATAAATTTAAATCACGCACTAAATCATTTAGGTCTCCTTGTGTCAATAAATGAGGTTCATTAGAAATGTCGAAACATGCATCATGTCGATCAGCGTGATCTTCATTCTGATCCTCTTCAGAGCTTGAATTTTCATTTATATCAGTTGATACTGGGTGAGGTGGTATTGGCATATCATCATTGTGCGGAATAGGTCGCATTGCTGAAGGTAAGTTGGGATAATTTATACTGTGTTTCAACTTACTTGTGATTCCCTTTGTATTTGTTATACAAAAATAACAGTCCAAAGAATGATCTTTCAGCTCTCTTGACACCATGGGAACTGCAAATGGCATATGGCGAGAACTGTTTGCCCACCCCATTAAAAGTCTTGAACATGTAACACAACAAATATGTGGGGCCCAACTCTTGTCCTTATCTACTTTGTAACCAAAGTAAAGCTGATGACACTTTCGTATCAACAGGGTAAAGTTCCGCCTTTGAGGTTTGAATGTCAATTCACCGCACACATAACAAAACATATCCGGATGGTTGAGGCACTTGTGTGGCATTTTTCAGTTTTCACACACAAACAAGAGCTACTAATAAAGAGCAATAGCACAGCATTTACTTTAGCTGTCTACAGAGAACTGAGACATAAGACATAGTTGAGCAGTCGAGTGAGCAGCCAGGAAGGGTGCAGGTGGCGCCATGTCTATGACTCATTCGCACGTTCAGACAGGACCCCCACCCCACCCTTGATAAAACACGAATGCAACAGAGTCTGTATGTCACCTGCAGCTTTTTTTCTTTTATTTTATAATATGAATAAACGATTCTAATTGCTCCAAGTCAATAATAAAATTATATATCGCAAAAAAACTATTTTTAACGTAAAAAATTAAAAAAAAATATTCTTATATCTCTAAAACTATGCGTGGTAGCAAAATTTGGGTAGCAAATCTGGATTCCTCGTATGAAAACACTAAAGAATAAAAAAATTATGTCTGGGACAAAACATGTATTATTATTCCTATCTCCCCAGGCTAGGCTTCTGAAATCTCAGTTCATTGTGTAATTCTGGGTATCAATCTGCTTTGTTTACATCATAGGACAAGGAAACTAGGTCCACAAATATTTTATGTTGTGTGTTTTTATGGGAAAATTTTTGATGTCTCTCTCTCTCTCTCTCTCTCAGTCCATTGGACCAATCATCATTGGAAAACAATTCGTCCAATGATGATTGGTCCAATCGACTGTTCATCCAAAGGGACAATTGATCCAATGGACTATTTGCAATTTGTCCAATGCTCATTCGTCCAATGGCACGATTGGTCCAGTACCGATTCATCCAATGGTACGACTCGTCCAATGCCGATTTGTCCAATGATATCCTACCAACGGCCTTTTTTTTTTTTTTTTTTTTTTTAAGAGAAAAAAAAAATAACTTAAGTTATTCTCCTCTTTATATCCTTTTGAAAAATGATTTCCATATATTTGAGATTTCTAAAAATTTTATATATAAATATAAGTAAGAGATAAATGATAAACATTTATAAACATGTATTATTTGTATATGTAAATTTATAATAATAAACATTTTATAAACCTGTAAACATTTTAAAAACCTGGCACTTAACGGACCATTTCTTAACTCTTTAGAAGGCACCTAGACCGCCGGGTTTTTTAGAAGATTTTAAGTTACAACGTAGATAGTTGGTATTTGTAAACATGTTATAAATTCTAATAAAAGACACTCAACGAGTCATTTCTCAGCTCTTTGCAAGTCACTTAGGCCATGGGCATTTCTAGGAGATTTTAAGTTACAACTTAAGACTTAATAGATTTTAAGTTATACAAATAAATAAATTGGTATTTGTAAACATTTTATGAAACCTAATAAAAGGTATGGAATATATAATTTCTTAGCTCTTTACAAGTAATCTAGGCCTAGGGTTTATGAATTAGTATTTAGTTCCTAAGCAAAAGCGCAATATTAATATTATTAACTTGACTTGATGTGCAACCTTTGTGAATATGATATCTGTAGACAACAAAAAAAAAGTTAAAAGGACCTAGGCCTAAGGCTTATGAATTAATATTCGTTAACTAAGTAAAAGCACAATATTATTAACTTGATCTGATATGAAGTTGATTGAACGGCTCGTACGTCAGTAATTTCATACGGTAGCGAGGACAGTATAACAAGAAAAAAATCTATAAATGCAATGTTACACATGAAATGTAACATAATTTTATATTCTTTAGACTACTGGTGCTTTCATACAGCATCCAAGACAGAATTGGAACGGGCGAGATTTGTTTTGCATGAATAGCACTTCGGGCAGATCATACGAAATTCGACTAATCGTACCATTGAGCCAATTGTCCCATTGAACAAATCAGCATTGGACCAATTATAGTGTACCATTGGATGAATTGTCGCTTTGGGCGAATCAGCATGGGACTAATCCACATTGGACCAATCGTAGTTGGACAAATCATACTAGACTCGTACTTGCCAGTTTGCAGTGTGTCAGACTCCAAATAAATCACTTGGCATTTGGAGAGGTGCATAACCAATCAAACATCTCTCATCTCCTGAGCTTTCACAGCAGGCGTGGGCCTCTGCAGAACTTGCTGCTATGAGTTGTGTCAGCACTATGGAAAATGAAAGACAAAAGGTTTTACAAAAGGTTATAACTTGGAAAAATCTGACATAGGCTGCATTACTTCTCGGGCAAAATAACTGTGGGATGCGATTTCTCCAGAAATAGTTATAGAGCTTTTCAAAAAATGCTGCATACGTAATTCTATAAGCATTACAACAATTTGAAACTCTGATACTGAATTGTATTTTGAAAGTCTTTACAGAAGATAGTCTCAGAAATGTGCATAATTCATTTCAATAAACAGTGTTAGAATAAAAAGTAAATCTACAGGCCCAGTGAACCACTTGAATTTCCAAATCACTGGTCTGCAAAAATGCCCATTGGTCCTTCCAAAAAATAAAAACAAAAACAAAAAACACATTTACAGTGTATCTAGAAAATAACGTATCATTCAGGCCTGTTTGTCCTCTGGGTGTAGCCCGGAATTCCGGGTTTTTGTAATATTTTAAACCTGGAAATCTGGGTCTTCAAGTTTCGTGTAGGAATTTTTGAATCCTCAATATCATATCATTTCTGAAAATGATATGAAGTGGTAATTAAAAGTGTTTTTCGAGATTCAAAACCATTGTGCATGCTGAAAGGAAGGCTATTTCTATATATCTGGGAGCTATATATTTATACCAAGTAGTTTCTTTACCTAAGTCAAAGAGTAATTTTGTTAGCTAGTCAAAGAGCTAATGGCAGAATTGACAAAAATCGCTGTAGAATGTCATAGTGGAGGAATTAATATATAAACAGGGTGCCATTGTATTGCACATTACATAACTTATATATAATATAATATATAAATATGCAACAGAAACCAGCGTGGAAATACTCTCGTTGAGTTTGCAGAGGCAGAAGGGTTTTTCATCTTGAACTCCTTCTTCAAGAAAAAGCCACACAGGAAATGGACATGGAGACATCCAAATGGGACGACAAGTGAAATTGATTTTATTATGTGTAACAAAAAATTCGTCATAGAAGACTGCAGTGTGCTAAACAAGTTCAACACAGGTAGTGACCATAGATTGGTGAGATGTAAGATGCACCTCAACACTAAACTTGAACGCGGCAAGCTCATAAGACAAACAAAATCTATTGACATAACCAACCTTAAAAAACACCATAATACCTTCAAGTTGGAACTGAAGAACAGGTTCTCTGCTTTAGAAGGCCTAACATCGGAAGAAGTGGACATCTCTGAAGTTAACAGAAAAGTAACCAAAGCTCTTATGGAAACAGCAACAAAATTAGCTGGGTCTAAGAACAAGTTGCATGTGAACAAATTATCAGGAAAAACCAAAATGTTGATGCAAAAAGAAGAGAGATGAGGACAACTAAAGAAGATGTGACTTCCAAAGTGGAATATATAGAGCTATGCAAGACAGTAAGAAAAAGTATCACTGAAGACGTAAGGAAATTCAACTGTGAACTAGTGAGGAAAGCAATTGAAAACAACCAAAGCCTAAAGATAGCAAAAGGGACATCTCAGTAAGGGAAGAAAACAGATTATGGCACTGAGAAAAGAAGATGGTTCTGTAACAAGAAATAGAGGCGAAATTTTGACAAGAGTGAAAGATTTCTACTCCAAATTATATGAAAGGGATGATATATGCACTCCAGACATCATGAAAGATACCAGTACCAGAGTTCCTCCAGTCCTTCCAGCAGAAGTTGCACATGCAATCAAGAACATGAAGCGAGGAAAAGCTCCAGGAGAAGATGGAATTACTGTAGACATCATACAAGAAGCAAGTGGAGAAATCGAAACAGTACTCGCCCAAATTTTCACTCGATGCCTTAATGAAGGAAAGATTCCTGAGGATTGGAACACCGCTACAATGATCCTGCTACATAAGAAAGGTGACATTGAGGATCTCGGAAACTACAGGCCTATCAGCCTCCTATCAGTAGTTTATAAAATCTTCACTAAAGTTCTTTCACACCGCTTGAAGGTAACACTGGACATGGCTCAACCGAGAGAACAAGCTGGATTCAGGAGTGGCTACAGCACAATAGATCATATCCACGTGCTGAGAGAACTAATTGAAAGAGCGAGGGAATATGAACTTCCATTATGCATGGCTTTTATCGATTATGAAAAAGCCTTTGATTCGGTGAAACCATCAGCAGTTACAATGGCTCTGAAAACCTGCGGTATTGAAGATGCATACATTAATATTATTAATAACATCTATGAAAATGCAAGTGCAAAGATTAGGCTGTTTGAAAATACAACACACGTAAAAATTGGAAAGGGAGTGAGACAAGGTGACACCATATCTCCGAAGCTCTTTAATGCCACATTGGAGGGTGTTTTTCAGTCGCTGAGCTGGGAAAACAAGGGGATAAAGATTAATGGAGATTATCTAACCCACCTTCGTTTTGCTGATGACGTAGTCATTTTTGCAACTAGCCCATCAGAGCTGCAGAGTATGATCCAGGAACTTGCTGACAAGAGTAAAGAAGTGGGAATAAAAATGAACTTTCAGAAGACAAAAGTGATGTTCAATGCTTTTACAAGAAATGAAGATTTATCGATTGATGGAGAAAAGCTGGAGATAACAGACATGTACGTTTATCTTGGACAGCAGATATCAAGTGAGGGTCACATTGGTGAAGAAATTAATCGGCGTACAAAACTTGCCTGGAGAGCTTTTGGAAGAAACAGCATAATTTTCAAGAGCAATATGCCATTATGTCTTAAAAGAAAAGTGTTTGATCAATGCATCCTTCCAGTGCTTACGTATGGTGCAGAGACGTGGACCTTAACTAAAAGAGACATACAAAGGCTGCAGACAACTCAAAGTAGCATGGAGAGGTGCATGCTTGGTGTAACCAGGAGAGATAAGAAGAGGAACTCGTGGATCCGAAAAATGACAAGAGTGGAAGACATCATGATCAGAGTTAAATCCCTGAAATGGCAATGGGCTGGACATACTGCCAGAAGGACAGATCATCGATGGACAGCCGAAATTTTAGATTGGATTCCAAGGGACAGGAAAAGACCCAGAAGAAGACCACATGGGAGATGGGTGGATGAAATTCGAAAGTATGCAGGGGTGACATGGAGGAGACTGGCACAAGGCAGACCGTTGTGGAGGAAACTTGGGGAGACCTTTGTCCAGCAGTGGATTGATAATGGTTGACAATGATGATGATGATGATGATATAAATATGCATTATTTATATATGGATCACTAAGATCAGGGTTCATGGTTTTTTGCTGCATCTCACAATCACCCCTGATCATTTTCATTGAAGTAGCGTATTGCAAATTTAGAATATAATGTGTGTATGTACACATGAAAATAGAACAAATAAATAAAATGCAAAACATGCTATGCAGTGGTAAGTGGTAGAAATTTGAAAAAAAAAACCTAACCAGTGAATACCAAAAGTTGGGTAGTTCACTCATTTTTACTGGTCCAGGAATGGCACAAATATTAATACATTTTGTATGCACATGGTGCTGGTATCCAGGATGGTACTTTAATTATAAGGGTACCAATATGATGCACTATCAGTGCACTTCATACAGTGCATTGATTACGAAACACTTTGCAATGTACCAAAAGCCACGTTCATGGAATACCTTGCTTCAGTGTGAAAGACAGGAGGTTCTCCAATGTGGACAGAAATACAGTAAATGCAAAAGAATATTAACACACAAGCAACCAACTTTCATAAACAAATAACTAGGGCCTTATGATTTCCAGATGGAAAAAAGCACAGTAATAAGAATAATAAAATGACCAAATAATGTTAAGTAAATTATTATAAATACACACTCAAAACCCCTGGACCATTCTTCAGGGGAAAACATCCAGTGGCCCTAAGCGTACAAATTCAGTTCAGGTTTCATGAGAATGCACAATATCTCGAAAAAAAGCAATACCAGAAGTCTGTTATTCCATGTTATTCAGGCCTCAACCTTGTCACCATTTTGACTAAACATCAATTAGAGTGAAACCGTGTAACCGACAAAGCCTTAAATTGCAACCATCCTCAATGAACAGTAAACAAATAAGGCAGAAGAGTAAAGACCTGAGAAATAAAAACACATATATACAAAACTCCTGGTTACACCAAGCATGCACCTCTCCATGCTGCTTTGAGTTGTCTGCAGCCTTTGTATGTCTCTTTTAGTTAAGGTCCACGTCTCTGCACCATACGCAAACACTTTTCTGTTAAGACATAATTGGCATATTGCTCTTGAAAATTATGCTGTTTCTTTCAAAAGCTCTCCAGGCAAGTTTTATACGCCGATTAATTTCTTCATCAATGTGACCCTCACTTAATTTCTGCTGTCCAAGATATTATCTCCAGCTTTTCTCCATCAATCAATAAATTTTAATTTTTTGTAAAAGCATTGTACATCACTTTTGTCTTCTAAAAGTTCATTTTTGATCCCATTTCTTTACTCTTGTCAGCAAGTTCTTGGATTATACTCTGCAGCTCTGATGGGGTGGTTGCAAAAATGACTACGTCATCAGCAAAACGAAGGTGTGTTAGATAATCTCCATTAATCTTTATCCCTTTGTTTTCCAGTTCAGTGATTGAAAGACATTTTCCAATGTGGCATTAAAGAGCCTGGGAGATATGGTGTCACCTTGTCTCACTCCCTTTCCAATTTTTATGTGTGTTCTATTTTCAAACACCCGAATCTTTGCACTTGCATTTTCATAGATGTTATTAATAATATTAATGTATGCATCTTCAATACCACAGGATTTAAAAGCCATTGTAACTGCTGATGGTTTCACCGAATCAAAGGCCTTTTCATAATCGATAAAGGCCATGCATAATGGAAGTTCATATTCCCTTGCTCTTTCAGTTAGTTCTCTCAGTACGTGGATATGATCTATTGTGCTGTAGCCACTCCTGAATCCAGCTTGTTCTCTCGGTTGAGCCATGTCCAGTGTCACCTTCAAGCGGTGTGAAAGAACTTTAGTGAAGATTTTATAAACCACTGATAGGAGGCTGATAGGTCTGTAGTTCCTGAGATCCTTAATGTCACCTTTTCTTATGTAGCAAGATCATTGTAGCGTTGTTCCAATCCTCAGGAATTTTTCTTTCATTAAGGCATCGAGTGAAAACTTGGGCGAGTACTGTTTCGATTTCTCCACTTGCTTCTTGTATGATGTCTACAGTAATTCCGTCTTAAATGACAAGAGTGGAAGACATCATGATCAGAGTAAAATCCCTGAATTGGAAATGGGCTGGACATACTGCCAAAAGGACAGACCATCGATGGACAGCCGAAATTTTAGATTGGATTCCAAGGGACAGGAAAAGACCCAGAAGATGATCACGTGGGAGATGGGTGGATGGAAATTCGAAAGTATGCAGGAGTAACATGGAGTAGACTGGCACAAAACAGACAGCTGTGGAAGAGGCTTGGTGAGACCTTCGTCCTGCAGTGGATTGATAATGGTTGATAATGATGATATAAAAAACTAGCAAAGGTGCCAGGTATTTCGCGGGGAAATATTCGTGGAATCCCCAAGTTCAGCTGTTGAAATTTTATGAATGAAAAATATAGTCCTGTAATTTTCCAGTAATTTGTTTTTAATTCATTTAGCTTATTGCTTTTTGGTAAACAATATTTTTGGTTTTTCCATTGGGAGCAAAAATGAAGAGATTTTTAGGATTGCCAACACTTCAGCAGGCGACATAGAGTTTTCCGTGTGAAAAGCAAATTAATGCCAGCTACTGCCAATGACTGGCCGTGCGCTTTGTTGATGGACATGGCAAAGGCCAGACGAATCGGGAATCGCAGACGCTTGAAGTCAAACGGCATAAGCCGCCCCGGTGGCGCAGTGGTCTACGGCGCTGGCCTCTGATCATTGGTCCGTAAGGGGTCCGGGTTTGAATCCCGGTCAGGCATGGGTGTTGTGTTTGTCTTACGGCACTGGCTCTCTCCCTTCCCTGGAACCAGTGACCCTAAATTAGGGACGGGCGACTGCTTATAGCCCATTGAGTTGCTCACGGTGGTCGTTAAACCTCCAATAAAAAAAAACGGCATATCTTTGCTTCGATGATGTGCGTGAACAAATTCGTGATGCAAAGCGTGGTTCCATTGCAAAGTCTTGGTGGGTCTAAGTTCCTCAGCAGCAAGATTGGCGCCCCCTCCCCCCAACCCTTTTTGAGAAGCAAATTGTGGGGAGGCATACCTGGTGGTTCCAGTGAGTTGAGGAACTCTGTCTGGTAGAGAACTGTCTGTGCTGCTTCTGTGACAGTGTCAATTGATTTGTAGGACGTGGTGGCTCCAGGAAGTAAATTTTGATTGTGAGCATTGATATTGTTGATGCTGTCATTTTTTGGATTGCTCTTTCACACAGCCACTCATGATTCAAGTAACTGAGTTTAATGTTTGGAAAAATATTTCCCGCAAGTTCTTAGACACTCTTTAAAACATTGCAAAATCCATTTGGGAATACAATCAGTCCAGTTTCTGGCTCAGCTGGAATTTTACCATTACCAAATTAAAGCAGCTGGAGTGAAAACTCTCCTAGTGAAGCGTCCCTTTGCAGGTGAACTTGCATGTTGGTAGTCAATGATATTTTTTGACATGCCTCCAAAGTTGAGATGCTTTCAGGCATGCATTGAGTTCGTCAGCTGGAGTTGACCTCGGAATAACTGGCAGAGTCTGGCGAAAGTGTGCAGCCAACACAACAACAGTTCCTCCCATGAGCAACTGGTTTGCTCGCAGGTCTTGGAGTGTCCTGTTTAGAGCTTCCAGGGCTCGTTTGTGAGACATCGTACGGTCATTCCAAACTATGATACTGCAGTCTTGCAGGACGTTTACCTGTCCAGATCCTTTGGTAATGTTGCAACCTGTATATTAATCATGGGCCAAGTTCAAAGGCAATTTGAAGGAAGAATGTGCTGTCCGACCACCTTCCAGCAGTGTTGAGCCGATGCCACTGCCATCTTCTTTTGTAGGGAAACTGTTGCCAAGAATAAGTTGATGACAAATGTTTTGCCTGTCCTACCTGTTGCATCGAGGAAGCAGATGCCTCCATTCGCATTGCTTACCATGTCCAGAACTTTATTGTAAGCCTGTCTTTGGTTTGTAATTAAGAGCGGTTCATTGGCAGCAACATATGCTTCCAAATCATTGACATTGTAATTCATCTCTCGCAAAATTTCATTGCAAAGATTGTTCGTGTTGTTTCTTTGGGAAGATGGCTGTCCGCATTGTCTGAGGCCACGTTCAGCCATCGACAAACACAGGTTCTCTAGAAGGATGAGAGCCTTGTTGAAGATGTCTGGTGAAAAGTCAATTTGCAAAGTTGGATTTTCCCGACTGACTCTCAAAAGAATGTCTTCGCTCAGATCCTGTTTGTATTTTCCCCACGATTGAAATAGATTTGAGCCAGCGCAGGTGGTCAGCAAAATGCAAAAGAGATGTCTCCGGCGCGTTGGTGATTGGGTGGCAGTTGCTTCAGTCATTGATAAGTCTCAGTGGTCATCATTCTCCAACAATCCTCCTTTTTGGCATGCTTCTCTGAAGGTTTCACAAACTTTGATTGTTCACAATTTTCAAGTCACCAAAAGATGTTGGTCCTTTGATAAACTGAAGCAGCATTCTCAAAATGAAGCACTCGGCAGTTGATGGATGAACTGTGTAAACTCGGCCAAGAGCATCCGTGGATTTTACTCCAGGATGTCCTTCAACATCAACTCCTTGTTTGCGTCGCTGGAAATTTTTCTGGATGCATTCCAAGTGTAGTAGTGCGAAAAATCACCATAAAGAATGATTTTAGAAAACAGATCATGCTTTCAAATTTCAAAGAAAGCTGTCAGTGTTGTGTTCGGTGGCCCTTGAAGTTGCTGCTTCTGACTGTTGTTTGGATTGAAGTAGACTCTTTGACCATTTTCAAGGTGGACACCGAGATAAACAACAGTCGGATAGCATTAATGAATTGGGAAACTGAGTATTCGCCAAACTGCCTCGTTGCTGCTCATGCATCTTCCCAATTGAAAACTCTCAACTTCATCAACAGTTGCTGTTCGTTGTTCAAGCCCAAAAACTGCTTGATCTCTTCCTTTTTTACATACTTGCAGATGTACTTGATGGCTTTGACAGTCTGGCAAATTCAACATTTATGTGCGCCTGGAACATTTCGGACAACAGTGGAGAGTGTGGAACCACCCATCTGTTGTCTATGCCCATCTCCTGGTAGGTTTGGCCAATGTGCATTTTGATTTTTGTTGAGAATCCACCATCTCCAGGCTTTCTTCTCCTGTACAAAGGATACCCATCTTGGCCTGTTTGAGTTTCCTGGTGCAGTTCCCGTGGATACTTCGTGGAGCATTTGCCATCCACCATGCAAGGAACTTTCATGTTGAGTGCACTACATGAGCTGTGGAGCATGTTTTTTGTAATAACTTCAAACAGCAAAGGGTCTTGTAGGGGATATGGCAATTCTGCTGATATTACCGTGTCAATTTCAGTAGGTCAGATTTTTTCTCGTAGCCAGATGAGGATGTGAGCATGCGGATGGCTTCTATCCCATCCGATGCAGTGTACGGCGAACAGCGCGTGCAGCTATCATTTGAGAGGATCCTTGATTAAGATGTTCTGTAATTTGCTGCACTGTTGCCCTTCTGTTGTATGTTACCAGTCTGGACACTCTCCGTTCCGCCCGAGGAGTCACTAGTAGATGACGACCACACGTTGCACGTAGAGACCCAGTTTTTTGGCTGACAGTCCAGCCTTTAAACACTTTAACAACAGCTGCTCTGGAACATTTCACGAATGCGGCGGTTTCGGTGATACTCGCTCCATGGTTCCGAGCTCCTACTATCATCCCACGTTGAAAGTCCGTCAAATCGCATTTTTTTACCCATCTCGTCACCAAAAAATCACTTCTACTACTGTCCCAAGCACTAATGTTTCCCTTTTTATATTAGCCTCTCCTCTGGCGGCAACAGCGTGCATCCATAGCTCATTTGCTTAAAACTGTCAGGTGGTCATAATAAATTGGCCACTCAGTGTATGTAGATGAACTGGAGTTATTCAGGAGCAAATGCCTAGACTACATGCAAACATAACTGTGGCTGATCCTGTACTTTGGGATAGAATACTAGATTGTTTCCTGGCAGGTGACAGCAAACAATAAATTTATATTACAAATTATAACTATTACTTCCACAAATTAAATGACAATAAACTGACTTTTTTTATGAATATATGGATAATGGTACTTGCCATGGAAACATGATTTTTGTCACATAAAAAGAAATAGCTGGTTCCTAAGGTATTGAAATATTTGAGACACAATGCCCTTGAAAATTGTACAGTTTCTTCCATAAGCATCGTTTGGTTGTTATCATTCCCTTCCATCACCCACCCATTTGTGCATCCACTCCAATGTTGCCATCTCTCGGAATAAAAATAATAAAATTCCATCGTTCAACACTAGGGCAGCACATAAGCATCGACATATCCAACACCTATGCAACCCCCTTCCCACACATCCACTCAGATCTTGCCATCGGTCGGAACAAATATTAATGCAGTTCCATCGTTCACCGCTAGAGGCAACACATAAGCATCGACATGTCAAACATCTATGCATTGTCCTTCCCACTCATCCACTCCGATGTTGCCATCGCTCGGAATAAAAATATGTTGCCTTCGCTTGGAATGAAACTTCATAAGTTTGTCATTCAACACTAGGGACAGCACATAAGCACCGTTTGGTTGTTGTCATCCCCTTCTATCACACACATTTGTGCATCCACTACGATGTTGCCATTCTTGGAATAAAAATAATAAAGTTCCATCGTTCACCTCTAGGGGCAGCACATAAGAATCGACATGTCCAACACCTATGCATCCCCCTTCCTACCCATGCACTCAAATGTTGCCATCACTCGGAATAACAATTTATAAAGTTCCGTCGTTCACCGCTTGGGGCAGAACGTAAGCCTCGTTTGGTTGTTGTCATCCCCTTCTATCACCCACCTATTTGTGCATCCACTCCGATGTTGCCATCTCTCGGAATAAAAATAATAAAGTTTCATCGTTCACCGCTAGGGCCAGCACATAGGCATCGACATATCCAACACCGCATCCCCCTTCCCAATCATCCACTCAGATGTTGCCTTCGCTCGGAATTAAAACATGGTTCCATCGGTCGGAAAATTTTTTTATGCAGTTGCATCGTTCACCACTAGGGGCAGCACATAAGCATCGTTTCGTTGTTGTTATCCCCTTCAATCACCCAGCCTTTTGTGCATCCACTCCCATTTTGACATTTCTCATAATAAAAATAATAAAGTTCCATCGTTCACCGCTAGAGGCAGCACATAAGCATCGACATATACAACACCTATGCATCCCCCCTTCCCACTCATCCACTCCGATGTTGCCATCACTCGGAAAAAAATAAGTTGCCATCGGTCAGAATAAAAACGTTTGAAGTTCCGTCGTTTACCGCTAGGGGTAACCACATCCATCGATTGGGTGTTACCATCCCCTTTCCCACCCACTCTGTTGTTGCATCGCTCGGAATAAAGTTCTTCTACTCGCCGGACAATTATATTAATCCATATAATTGTCGGTGTCATTTATGGTTGTCTCGGTTAGGATTTGTCGGTGTTTTGAACTGTCGGTTTTATGATTGTCGGTGTTTTGAACTGTCAGTGTTATGATTGTCGGAGTTATGATTTGTCGGTGTTTCCACCTATCGGCGTTTTGAACTGTCGGTATTTTGATGTGTCGGTAATTTGATTGTCGGTGTTTTGATTGTCGGTGTTTTGTGCTAGAACCCAGTCCCTCCTGTTCCCATAACCTTTTCCAGGAAATTTCTCCATGGCTCGGGCCTCAGTCACATATGGGGTGCTAATGGGCGTTCCTCCTCTGAGGGGAGGGGGATACACAAGATAAAGGCCTGGGTGTAAACACACTATTTTCTGAGAAGGTCTGCGTCTGTGCTTGATATTGATATCTGTTGATTTCCATCCGTTTAGGACATGAGAGACTAACTTCCTGAATTTGTCATTTTTCGAGAGGAGCAGCAGCTTGCTTAAGAATTACTTTTTCTAACCGAACTGTGAATAACTATTTCTACTCAGAAGTATGCTTCATTGTAAACTCATGGATTATTCAGTTTTAGATTTATTCAGTTCCCTATCTGAAAAGGTATTTCGACGACTGTAATAGTTTTCAAAGTTCGATGAGGAATACTTAGGTGAGTTAAATATTATTGTTTACTTAACTTTTTCGTTTTCCATTGATAATGTGTCTACTCTTTAACAGTGTAATTAACAGTGCTGTCAGGGCAAGCATATAATTTATATATATTTTTTAAAGTGAGCTTAGATGAAAATGTTTCTGCATTACAGTAAGAGAAGCGATTTAAACTTTATTTTTCTGTACGTCTTAAGGCTCTACAAAACCCGCCATCTTGTATTGCTGCCTTCTCTCATTAACCAACTGACAAGCGTATTTCACAAATTGCTCGGGCATATTTGCACATTTTGGAACACCGTTTGTGTCTAACGCAAGATATATAATAAATAAAGAGTTCCCTGGTTTCAGAATTTTTATTGACCTTTCCCTTCATTTTTTATCTGCAGCGAAAGTCGTACCAAGGCGTCTTCCATAGTTTTATTAATTAATAAAAAGTACTTGAAGAGTCCAAAATGAAAATCTGAAACCAGGGAACTCTTTATTTATTTATTTATTTTTTTATTGGAGGTTTAACGACCACCGTGAGCAACTCAATGGGCTATAAGTAGTCGCCCGTCCCTAATTTAGGGTCACTGGTTCCAGGGAAGGGAGAGAGCCAGTGCCGTAAGACAAACACAACATCCATGCCTCACCGGGATTCGAACCCGGACCCCGTTCGGACGAATGATCAGAGGCCATCGCTCAGACCACTGCGCCACCGGGGCGGCAACTCTTTATTTATCATATATCTTGCGTTAGCATCAAACGGTGTTCCAAAATGTGCAAAATTACCCGAGCAATTTGTGAAATACGCTTGCCCTTTGGTTAACAAGAGAAGGCACAATACAAGATGGCGGGTTTGGCCGCCCCGGTGGCGCAGTAGTCTTAGGCGCTGGCCTCTGATCATTCGTCCATAAGGGGTCCGGGTTCGAATCCCGTCAGGCATGGATGTTGTGTTTGTCTTACGGCACTGGCTCTCTCCCTTTCATGGAACCAGTGACCCTAAATTAGGGACGGGCGACTGCTTATAGCCCATTGAGTTGCTCACGGTGGTCGTTAAACCTCCAATCAAAAAAAAAAAAAAAATGGATGTTGTGTTTGTCTTACGGCGCTGGCTCTCTCCCTTCCCTGGAACCAGTGACCCTAAATTAGGGACGGGCGACTGCTTATAGCCCATTGAGTTGCTCACGGTGGTCGTTAAACCTCCAATCAAAAAAAAAAAAATGGATGTTGTGTTTGTCTTACGGCACTGGCTCTCTCCCTTCCCTAGAACCAGTGACCCTAAATTAGGGACGGGCGACTGCTTATAGCCCATTGAGTTGCTCACGGTGGTCGTTAAACCTCCAATCAAAAAAAAAAAAAAAAATGGATGTTGTGTTTGTCTTACGGCACTGGCTCTCTATCTTCCCTAGAACCAGTGACCCTAAATTAGGGATGGGCGACTGCTTATAGCCCATTGAGTTGCTCACGGTGGTCGTTAAACCTCCAATCAAAAAAAAAATCAAGATGGCGGGTCTCGTAGAGCCTTAAGGTCTTACATAAATATTAATGGATATATTAATGCACATTTAATTTAGCAGACTTATTCAAAAGAGTAAGTTTTTTTAACCTGTGAACACATCAGGGCTGATTATGCTAACAAAAAAATACACACACACACACACACACATACATATATATAATCCATATGTGTGTGTGTGTGTGTGTGTGTGTGTGTACGCCCAATTTCTAGTTTCATTTGTCCCGTGCATTTTTTTGTCGGACCCCCCCCCCCTGTGGAAATTCTGTGGGCGCCTCTGCGTACACGGTATATTAAATTTTCATGTTCTTATTATCAGACGTTGGCGCCATATCTGAAACATAAAATTGAGTACCTTGTTTTGTAAAACAAAAACATTTAGAAGCCCAGACAAATACGTAATACGGAAACAAACTTAGGTTCGCACGCTATGCAATCTGCTTAAAAATTAAATGAACGCGTAAGATTAAATAAAAGAGAAATTAAAGATATGCTTGTTTTTTTCTTTGAAGAAAGTAGAACTTAATTCTTAATTTACAGATCCAAATATTCCATCAATTTGTCAATTTGCTCCTACCTTTTTTTCGTTTTTTTTTTAAATTGAAATTCGAAGGAATACTACGAGGTTTCAACTGCTTTTGATTCGTAGTGTCATAATATCCAAAAACAATTTTTTTTTTTGTTAAAGTGGACAGAACATATTGGAGAGTGCACATGCGAATGGAAATCACAGCGTTTCATTTTACACAGCCCTTCCTTTAATATTTTCGTATTTTTCAGAGGAAAATTAAGGAGTGTTTTTCGTTTGTCTACATAATTTGGGTTGCAGGATTTATTAGCACAACCATACGATGAGCAAAAGTTAGTCATGTCGTTAATAAATTTACGAAAATCGCGATTTTACTTAACCCTTGCAATGTAACGCCATGTTAAGCAATGGAAAAACGCATGTAAACAAACTGGGTGAGCCCCGTAGGATACCGTGCGTTTTGGGTGTGTCGTCGTTGGCGAAAGCGTTCGTGTTTCGTTGCATTTCTGAGACAGCGGCTTGCAGTTTCCTATTTTATTTTCGTTTCTTTGCCTGCTAAGGTTTTGCGGGAGGTTGGTTCTTCCCATATCCAAGTTAGGATATTTTACTTTGCATGCTCTTGTTTGTTGTGGTCAGTTGATTCCGTGTGGGCCCCAGCTACCACCGGTGGGTCCGGCGGGGATGGGGGACTCTGATTCCTCTACTCTGGCTAAAAGGATGCGTTCTTCACCGGGGGATGAGCTTCGTCAGCTGGGTGGTTTGCTAGTACCAGCTAATGATTTTGTTTGTTCGGTTCAATGTTCTCGTCAGGAATTGCTGCGTAGGGCATTTGCGAGTGCAGTAACTCGTGGGGAAATACTTCTTTCCGCGACTTCTGGGAAGCTACATAGAGTCCGTCCCATGTTGTTGAAGAGGTTCTTTATGGACAATATTTCAATGCATGACTCGATTTCAGACGTTCAGTTTTTACGTTCGGGTGACTTATTGGTGCGCTCCTCGAATCTCATTTGCTTGCTGGAAATTTGTCAACTTTTTCATTTTCTTCAGGTCTCTGTCAAAACTCAGGTCCTCACTAAGCTTATGACTACGAAGTTTTTAGTTCGAGATGTAGACATTGAAGTCCCTGTAGATGAGATTGCTATGGAATTGTTGGACCGTGGTGTGAACTGTCTTCGTGTTGTTCGGTTCCGACGTTCAGTAAATTCCTCGAGGGTCCCTTCTTCTTCGGTCCTAGGGGAGGAACTGGGCTTTACTAACCGGGACACTATATATCTGTGGTATTCGAGATGTGCGGTCAGACCCTTCTTGGATTCGCCTAGGCAGTGTAAAAATTGTCAGCTATTAGACATCTGCTGTCAACCTGTCGTAGGCCGCCCCGGTGGCGCAGTGGTCTAAGCGATGGCCTCTGATCATTCGTCCGAAGGGGTCCGGGTTCGAATCCCGGTGAGGCATGGGGGTTGTGTTTGTCTTTCGGCACCGGCTCTCTCCCTTCCCTGGAACCAGTGACCCTAAATTAGGGACGGGCGACTGCTTATAGCCCATTTGAGTTGCTCACGGTGGTCGTTAAACCTCCAATAAAAAAAAAACCTGTCGTAGTACCGCTCGCTGTTCTCGTTGTGGGGAAGGACACGACTCTTTGGTATGCTCGGCGTCAAACTTCAAGTGCGTCTTGTGCGAGGGCTCTCATCTTGCTTCTGACACGAACTGCCCAATTTACCTCCAAGAAAAGATGATACTAGATATTATGGCTACGAAGCATCTAAGTTATCCAGAAGCTCGGGACTCTGTGCGTGAAGTCCACCAGGCCTCATATGCGGCGGCGGCACAGGCTCACACTCCGTGTGCTTGCTCTTCTGCCTTCCCTCAGCTTCTGGACATTATCTCCAAACTCACCAGTAGATTGGACTCATTGGCGAATCTTCTTTCACCTCCTTCTTCTTCCCTACATGCCGGTCCCACCTCAACCGCTGCACAGGTGCCACAGGCTGAAATTTTGCATAATCCTCCCACTAAAGTTGCAGCGAGTCCAGCTTCTTCAGTGCCTGATGAGCAACCTCCTGACACTCGTCAAAACGTCGATGAATTCCTGTTATGCGAAGAATCTGTTTATCCGTATGTGGAGTCGGCTGCGGACTCCGTCAAACTTTCTCACTCCAAAACCTTCTTTGCCCTTCGTGCGACCTTCTCTTCTCTTCTCGTCCAGCCTTGCTGTCTCACCTGAAAGCTCATCGTGACGACAGTAAGTTTCTTTGTAGTCTCTGTTCCAAGCGGTTCAAGACGGCATCCGGCCTAGCGGAGCTCTTCCCCCTTCATGAATAGTTGGTCGCTGGTCCAATAGAATGCGTAGTCCCTTCGCTCGAAGAGACCTTATTTCACCGACTGTTCCATTTTTGCTACAGCCACGATCTTAACTATCAAAGAATCCTGGCTATATCCTGGTATCTCTTTTTCCCTCCCAGACCGAACGGTGTATAGAAGTGATTTGGGGGGAAGGGTCGGGGGTGGCCTCCTTACTGCAATTAGGTCGGATATCTCTTCCAGATTGGTAGACCTCTTCAGCTCGGATTCGAACGAACAGCTTCTTGCTACGGATATCTTCTCGGGCGAAACCACGCTCAGGGTTATTAATCTATACATTACCTCTCATTCCCTCTCAGCGCTCTTGCTTGGACGGATCGAATCATTCGACTGCTCACTGGATTTCAACATTCATCACCCTAGCTGGGGTTCTGCCTTTCCGAGCCGGGGAGGTAATGAGATCGTGGACTGGCTTTGCTCACAAGATCTTTGTCTCCTAAATTCGGGGGCCTCTACTTTTCGCAGGGGGTCAAGTTGCTCGGTTTTGGACCTCACCGTGTGCTCTCCTCTGCTGGTCCCTTACTGCTCCTGGTCAGTGGATATCGATCTTTATGGTAGCAACCATCATCTTGTCATTACAACATTGGCGGCAGGGATGTTTGACTCCCCCTTCCCCCTCCTTCACCGGGTTTACAGCCAGTTGCGTGGTCAGTGGCTTGGCCTTCCACCCAGAAGTTTATCCAAGATGAACTTAATTCCAGTCCTGACGGTGCTGCTCTGATCCTGGACCGGATTTCCCAGATTCTCCATGCTTCTCGTCAGCCCAGCGGTCAGCGTTGACGTTGGTCTTCCTGGTGGGACTTTGAGTGTGCTCAGCGGCTTCGCAAGAAACGTCGCCTCCATTGCTGTGCCAAGTCTTCAGGCTGCCTCTTCGCTTGGACGTTATATCGGCAGGAAGAACGGAATCTTCGCCACCTCCTCACACTTAAGAGACGTGCCTACTGGAAGGCACAATGCAACGACACCTCGAGGACACGATTTGTTTTCTCACTCCTGCGCCGCCTGAAATCTCGTGTTGGTTCGAGCCCGGATCACCTGCTTCTTCGGATTGACGATTCCCTTGTTGCTGATCCGGTGGAGCAGGCTTCGGCGTTTGGTGATCTCTTTTCCACAGCCTCCTGCTGTCCGGTGCACTCCTTTTCTATTGACCATGATGACTCTTTCCTAGCGATGAATGCGTTACTTACAGCCGGTGAAGTTGCCTGGGCTATTAATGGATCGCCCCGATGCTGTGCACTGGGTCCTGATGGGTGTACTTACGAAATGGTGAGACGTATATGTAGGTGGAGATCGTCATGGCGGGTTGACCTTAACCTCTTTTGGTCTGCCGGTGTTCACCCTTCATGCTGGAAGGAGTCCTGAGTGATCCCAATAAAGAAGCCTAACAAATCTGCTCTTGACTTATCATCGTACCGGATGATCACCCTCACATCGGTCTTTTCGAAGATCTTGGAGAAAGTCCTGGTCTCTCACCTAACGGACTTTATTCTCTCTCATCAAAGGATCAGCAAGCTGCAGTTCGCATTTTTGCCGGGACGTTCAACATCGGTGTGCCTTCTGTCGATCCAACGTCATCTTCTGGTGGCTCGAGCTCGACATAATTATGTTTTTCTGGTGTCTTTGGACCTTCAGGTGGCATATGATTCGGTCTGTCATCCTGTCTCCTGGGTAAATTGACGTCTCTGGGTGTTCGTGGACGTCTTCTCAGTTGGTTGGCTGACTTTCTTGCTCTGCGCAGATTTCGCGTTCGTTGGCGGGGAACGGTGTCATCCTCCTTTCCGCAGTGTCGAGGTGTTCCTCAGGGTAGCTCCATTTCGCCTATCTTTTTTAACTTATAAATTGATGATGTAGTTGATTACTGTCATCCGAATGCTCATATGCTCTTATTTGCAGACGACATTTTTATTGTTTCCTATAGTCACAACCGGGTGGTGGCACTTAGGTATATGCAATCCACTTTGGAATCCATTGTTCAGTGGGCATCTTCCTGGGCCTGGCAGTCCTCCATCAAGATTTTAGGGGTCTGGTTTAACTCCTCCCTGACTTGGTCTTCCCACCTCACGCACGTTAAGAAGTCAGTCTTCCGAGCCTTGTCTGCTGTTAAAGTTGTTTGTCATCGCCGGTGGGGTCTAGGCTTCCCCAACGCTCTTGCCTTTGTCGTTGCTGTGATTCGGCCAATTCTGGAATGTGCGGCTCCAGTCCTGTTCGCATCCCCCACCTATCTCTACCACGCTCTAGAGGTTCTACTCAACCATGCACTCCGTGCAGCCATTCACCTCCCTCGCTCGAAGCTTGTTGCGGTCTTGCGTGCTGAATGTGGAATCGCTAGCGTTCGTTCTCGAATCACCCTCCTGACAGTCCGATTTTTGCACCGCCACCTGTCGATGGGTCAGCGTTCGCCTATCGCTAATCTTCTTCTGGAAGATGACGGCCGCCCCGGTGGTGCAGTGGTCTAAGCGATGGCCTCTAATCATTCGTCCGAACGGGGTCCGGGTTCGAATCCCGTGAGGCAGGGATGTTGTGTTTGTCTTACGGCACTGGCTCTCTCCCTTCCCTGGAACCAGTGACCCTAAATTAGGGACGGGCGACTGCTTATATCCCATTGAGTTGCTTACGGTGGTTGTTAAACCTCCAATCAAAAAAAAAAAGATGACGCTTTGTTATTCTACGCTTGGAGATCCCATGACTTTCCCCTTGGAATCGTGGTCAGGAGCCGCTTTTCGTCAACAGCGATCTTTTTCAGGCTCTGCCGGCCCCTCCTGTTTCGCATGCACCCTGCTACTCGATTATCTGCTCGGGTCTCCCTTTTCAGCACCGATATCTGCATCCGATGCTTCTCAGACATCGCTTTGGTGTGTTCTTGGCCCAGTATTCAGCGTCGCACCACATCATTGCAACTCACGCTTCGAAGATTAACTCCTCGGTGGCGATCGGGCATTTTTTTCCACGGAACAATTCCAGCCTTTCGTTCTCCTTTTCGACTATTTCCTCCGCCCTAATAGCAGCGCTTGAATTTGCTCCCGGCCCGTGCGGTGACCTCTTGCTGCTAGCTGATAATCGTTCTGTACTACAGGCATTGCTGACATTAAATTGCAAATCTCAAGACATTATCGTTCTTCTACATGATTCTCTCCAACGCCTCCGCTCTTTCTACGAGGACATGTGCTCGTTTGGTGCCCGCTCATGTAGGTCTACCAGCGAATGAGGCTGCTGACGCTGCCGCTCGACAGGGCCATGCCAAAACCCCCTCCAGAGAAAGCCCCAGCGCGATAACTGCGAATTGGTGTGACGTCAGAGCCAGAGGGCCATCGCAATCCCTCTCTGCTGAAGCTCAAGGGTCAGAGGGCGAACGTAAAGCGAGTGCCAGGCTTCGAATATCTCTTACGTTGCTCCCCTTTCATGGTTGGTGTTGAGCTTTCGGTTGTCGTGTACGTGTGTGTGTAGTGCTTTTATTCAACATGCCTGGAAAATGCTGTGTGCCTTTATGTAGATCAAATTACAAAGGTGGCCGAAAGGCATCCGTATTCAACTTTCCTGAAGATGAAAGCCTTAGAACAAGATGGATAGCTTCAATACCAAGAAAGGATTTTTCACCCACTGTGAATTCAAAGGTAAGTTAATTTTTTTTGTGGGGTAGTTAGCACAAATATTCGCTGAAAGAGCTTTCGCACTCCACTCCACTTAATTTTTGTGTCTACCATTGCCTTGAAAAAGCCTCTCAGTGGAGTGCAAAAGCTTGACGAATATTTGTGCTGACTGCACCACCAAAAAATTAACTGATTTCATACGCTATATGCGTTTCATTATTAGTCTGTTAATGTGTTAATTGATATTTTCAATATCTGTTTCTGTTGAAAAATGAATAAAAAGTTTGCTTTACAATATACTTCTGGAAAAAATTGAACCTTTTGTGCACTATGTTTTTTTTTACAAAATTGGAAAGAAAAAAAGAGGTGACATTTAGATTTGCAGCATAAAATTTGCGATAAATTCAAAGATATCCAAATTAATACTTTCCATGAACATTTACCAAAAAATTTTTTGCTAAGTGATTTTTATTTATTTATTTTTTAACCTCTAGAAGTAGTTGCAAGATTTCAGCACACTTCCACACTTCTTACCGTAATTTTAGGAAATATACGTACTCACCAAATCGGAAAATTTTGCTTTCGCGTTAGTCACGTAATTAGGTAAGTTTGTTTTTAATAAATCGAACGCGAAGGGAAAAATCGAAAATTTTGCTTTCGCGTTCGTTATGTAATTAGATACGTTTTTTTTTATAAATTGAACGCGAAGGGAAAAATCGAAAATTTTGCTTTCACGTTCGTTACGTAATTAGATAAGTTTTTTTTAATAATTTAATAAATCGAACGCTAAGGAAAAAATCGGAAATTTTGCTATCGCGTTCGTTACGTAATTAGATAAGGTTTTTTTTAATGAATCGAACGCGAAGGGTATTTCTAAAAGTTTTAAGTGAAGTGATGTTCATACAGTCCTACCAATTTGACATACACGCACATAAAAAAATCGTTTTTGAAAAAAATATGCTTGAACATTTTTATGGGCTTTTGATGTTATACGTGAAAAAACTATTATGTTTGTGTGTCTTTAGCTAAATTGAAGATTAAAGGGAAAACTTCCTGGAACATTTATTTTTAGGACCGATACCTGAAACCCTTTCGCAGCACAAGAGCAAAGCTTTGGAATTCCCCGATTTGTAGATATCATTGTAGGAAACATAAAAAAATGAAAGCTAAGGATGTAATCTTTTGACGTTATTTAAAGATAAAAAATACAGCAAAAAAAAAAAAAAACTAAAAAACCCCGGTCGATTTATTGTGGTGTGCGCGAATTTTTCAGTATCGCACTCGCGAAAATATTTCTCTGCGTAAACACCGCGTGTTCAACGGCGTTTTTAGGAGCTTCGAGTCGTGTCAGCCAGTCGGTCGGCCCGCAGGCTCTGACGTCACAGACCTGTTGGGAGGCTTTCTTACTCTCCAGGGGGTATTGGCCATGATGAGGGCCTGGCTCTGTCCCTCCCTGTTACAGCCTCCGACGCTGCTCGGCACAGTGGTAACATGATAATCTCCGCTTCTGATTCAGCCGGGCTTTCGTCCGGGTGGGCAGATCGATATCCATTCATCAGCTTTCGTCACAGATGGCCTAGCGAACATTGCTACCGAAGTTCCTCAGCGGTCATCTATCAGCAATTACGCACGGACATGGCACCTCAAAATAGCTCTTTCTTATTCGGAAACGTCCTTCCTCGATGTGCTTCTGTGGCTCTGGTCCTGATACTGTTACTCACTTCCTTCTCTCCTGCCCTGCCTACAGCGCATATCGGAGGGTTTGTTTCGGTGTGACAACCTCTTCTTCCACAACTTCCGTCTCTTCTCAAACGCATTCCTTGTTGGACTTTTGGGAACCTCAACGAACTATAGGGGGCCCTGCGCAAACGTAAACAAACTTCTCTAGTACGGGTAACGTCGCACGTGTTTCCATAAAGTCGAATGTTAGAATGGCTGGTTTGTCGCTTTCAATCCTTGAAATAATGAAATTTGTGGACGCTTCCAAAAATTCAAGATGCATTAAAGAAGGGGAAGTGATTGTTAATGTAGGCCATATAATTTCTTGTGGAATTAAGAAGGAAGATGGAAGAGAAATTCTCATAGTTTCGCACTGCATTCAGTCCACGGCAATAACATCGTCGCCTCCCTCCATCAACGGTGTTTTAGATACAAGTAACAGTGAAATTTCTATAAAGTAATTTGAGTGCTCTTGTAAAGCGGGCAGAAGTGGAACGTGTAAGCACTGTGTAGCAGTAATGCTTTACTGTAACAGGTAATTTTTATTTTTACATTTTCAGGCAAGTGATATAGTAATACCGACAGGGGTGTTCTAATCCGGATTACTATTAAAAGCTGACATTTCGTTTCACTTGACGTTTCCCAGGACCCATTTTTAATACTGTCAACAATAACATTTGTAATTTTTGAACATTCTATTCCTAAAAGTGTTTGTGAATTGGTAATTGTTGATCATTATTGGGTTCTGCGTTTTTGACCCGATGACTGTTGACAGAACATTGCAAATCTTGTTCCATAATGAAGTTTAAATTTATACAGATAACAGCAATTATTTGTTTTCAAGATTATGTAGAAATGCGGATTTTTTAATTACTACTATGCAATAAAAACATGCCTTGTTTATTATTCATTCAAAGACGTTACTAGGTTAGTAGCATTTCACTGGAAGGATTTCAAACGCAAGGCACAAACGTTTATACTAACTTGTGAAAAACATAGCCGAAACCTTGGGAACGACATTGCGGGACACAACAATATGATTTGTTCTTCTTCACGGAATTCTCCATTATACAATTCTTTAATTTCAGAATGAATGCAAAAATACACCAAACTACGACAACTGAACGTAATGAGTGATCTACCAACCGCCAAGCATTGAGCCAAAAACGTTACCCGTACTACAGTAATTCTTCCTTTTGCCGCTAGAGGGAGAGCGGACCGCTGAGATAGCCATTCGGGACGCTTCCGTGGCAAAAAGAAAAGTTCGGGCCTTGGAGAAATTTATAGTTCTCTCCAGACGCTTCTCATTTTTATCACTCCATTTCTAACCATCCTTCTTATGAGGGTGTCCCATGATGGACTTTTGTGATGCTGCCGTGGCTTCATGTGCTGTTCGGACCAAGGAGGTTATATTACTGGATACATCACTCCTATCCACGCAGTACTGGCCGCCATAAGTCCCGTCCGTACTGCAAATGACGTCATGAGCAGGCCCGACCCAGCCGCAGTAAAGAAGCTGCTTTGAAACCAATGGAACAAAAGCTTCTAAGCGTATAAACAGACAAAATGAGCAATTCAATAATCTTTATCAATGATACACAAGCTTACTTTTTCATCAACGGTATAATTTATTTCGTTTTTGTCTGCTTGTGACGTCACACCACAGATTAGCTGTAACCAATGGCGGCAGAGCTAGTGGTGTATTTATAACACCACTAGCTCTTGCTCCAGTAATATAACCTCCGTGTATTGCCGCCCCGGTTACGCAGTGGTCTAAGGCGCTGGCTTCTGATCATTTGTCCGTAAGGGGTCCGGGTTTGTATCCCGGTCAGGCATGGATGTTGTGTTTGTCTTACGGCACTGGCTCTCTCCCTTCCCTGGAACCAGTGACCCTAAATTAGGGACGGGCGACTGCTTATAGCCCATTGAGTTGCTCACGGTGGTCGTTAAACCTCCAATAAAAAAAACAAACCTCCGTGTTTCGTAGATCTTAGATATTCATCGTGATCAGGAGACATTTTCGCTAATACAGCTTCGCCGACTAGTTGCTGTGAGGCATAAACCTCAGTTTATAGGCCTCACCGTCTTCAAAAAAAAAAAAAAAAAAAACAGATGATGCAGTGCGAGGTGAAATGGTGAATAAGGTTCATTCCTTAGTTCATTGTGTTGTCAGAATTCTGTTTTGTCTTTTCTGCTACTCGTGTGGCGATGCTTTGAGCAAAATTTACTGTGGTAAAGAATCTTAAGAGAGAACCAAGGTTATTTACCTTTCATTCTGGTACAACTAACTTTTAAATTACATAATCCGACATAGATACTTGTACTGCAGTTGCATGGGATCAACCGTTTGTTTCCTTGTCCAATCCAATGAAAAAAATTCGTTTAAGGAGAAATAAAACAATCTGCAATGTAAGTGATACACCGCTTGTTACCTTCTATGTACATAGTAAATGTTGATGGTTCGGCATGACAAAATTCTGTCGTTAAAATATTTAAGTTATTGAATAAGGATTACATGTGAAGAATGGAACCTAAGCTTAACTTTTGGATTATTCTCCCTGGGCAAACTATCAAACCTTAAGCAACAATTTTATTAAACAAAAAGCTTATTAAATACAATTTCTACGGTGAACCAAGAAATTTTGAACCTTTTGTAAAGATAAAAATCAAGGTAGACTAAAAGTTACATGCCTTATTTTGACAAATTATCTTTGAAACACGACCTCTGTTTTGAACTCATTCACAAAAATATTCATTTTTACATCATGTGACAAACTAATTGCTTGAAACTTGCAAAGTAGTAAAAATATAATTATTTTGGAAGCTGATAATTGCTGAAGATAACGTACCACAGCTTAAGCAAGCTTCTGATGCTCACTTTGACTTAAAATTCATCGTTTGGATAATGTCGCCTCCGTTGTCATGCAGTGGTCTAAGAGATGTCCACTGACCATTAGTCGAAGTGGGACTTGTCTCAGATGAGGTACGAGTGGAGAGATGGTCCTCTACCCCACCTAGTACCAGAGATCCGAAATTAGGAACTACACAGCCTTTACATGAATATTTTATTTTTCTGCTAACATAATTTCCAGCACTTAGCATTTTACAGGAATTCTAAAATTTCTTGAAAACTTGCTCAGGCATTCAGATGATATGCATTCCAAATCTGTATGGCGTTTTGTGCTGTATGCTTGAATTAATGAAATACTTTAAACCATCTCCTACTGTTCCTGGACATGTCAGAACATTTTCTTTATATGTGCAAACAACACATATTATGATAGGTGTATAAGTTAATGTAAGTTTATCAGTATGGAATCAGCATCAAAACATTGTTTTGAGGAAGTTAATCAAGAATTTATTCCGAAGGAAGTGAAAAAAGAAGCTGAGATTTTTTCACATCATGCTGCAAATATATGAAGATCTTTTCGAATGTGAAACATGTTTCCAGAAATTCGAAGCAGAATGCAGCCTTGCAAGACATGTGCAACTTCATGGAAGTGAAACATGTTTCCAATTCCAGTGTGATGTGTGTCACAAGAAATTCCCAGAGAAAAATAGTCTCTTAAATCATGTAAAGGTCCATGATGGGGAACAACATGATGGTTCTAATATATCTTCTAAGCAGTTCATTGAAGAATGCAACACCTCAAGTCATAAGCTGCTTCATTCAGGTGAGAAATCTCGCCAACGTGTCCAATGCTCAAAACTCTTCAAAGAAAAGGCTCATCTTTCAAAATATATGCTGGATCATGAAGATGGAAAATGCTACCAATGTGATGTATGTTCTATGAAATTTACAAAGAATGATAACCTCTTGGCCCATTTGCACCTTCACACAGGTGATACTCCTCACCAATGTGATATATGCTTGAAACAATTTGTTAAGAAAAGTGATCTTTCACAGCATGTGCTCCTTCACACAGGAGAAAAGCCTCATCAATGTGATGTATGCTTGAAACGATTTACTAGGAAAAGTAGTCTTTCACAGCATCTGCTGCTTCACACTGGGGAAAAGCCTCATCAATGTGATGTATGCTTGAAGCGATTTGCTAAGAAAAGTAGTCTTTCACGGCATCTCTTGCTTCACACAGGTGAAAAAGTTCACCAATGTGATGTATGCTGCAAAACATTTCCTTCCAAAAGTAGTCTTGTACTTCACATGTTTGTTCACACAGGTGGAAATCCACACCATTGTGATGTATGCTCAAAAAGATTCACTCACAAAAATGCACTTTTACAGCATTTGCTCCTCCACACAGGTGAAAAGCCTCACCACTGTGATGTATGCTACAAACAATTTGCTCGGAAAAGTGATTTTTCAAAGCATATGCTCCTTCATACAGGTGAAAAACCTTACCAATGTGATGTGTGCTCTAAGCAATTTGCTGACAAGAGCAATCTTTCACGGCATTTGCACCTTCACACAGGTAAAAAGCCTCATCAATGTGACGTATGCTTGAAACAATATACTGAGAAAAGTAGTCTTTCACGGCATCTTTTGCTTCACACAGACGAAAAGGTTCACCAATGTGATGTATGCTGCAAAAAGTTTCCTTCCAAAAGTAAACTTGTACTTCACATGTCTGTTCACACAGGTGGAAAGCCACACCACTGTGATGTATGCTCAAAAAGATTCACTCACAAAAATGTACTTTTAAAGCATTTGCTCCTCCACACAGGTGAAAAGCCTCACCATTGTGATGTATGCTCGAAACAATTTGCTCGGAAAAGTGATCTTTCAAGGCATGTGCTCCTTCACACTGGTGAAAAACCTAACCAATGTGACGTGTGTCCCAAACAGTTTGCTCGGAAAAGTGCTCTTTTACAGCATATGATCCTTCATACTGGTGAAAAGCCTTACCAATGTGATGTGTGCTCTAAAAAATTTGCTGACAAGAGCAATCTTTCACGGCATTTGCACCTTCACACCAGCCCTTGTGGAACTGCTGAAATTATTGGCTAGTGGAATAAAATTTTTACTAGCCAAATGACAAAATCTACTGGAATAAAATTTTTACTAGCCAAATGACAAAATCTAAGTTAAAAAAAAAAAAAAAAGTAATAAGTCAGTGACTTTTGTACTTAGGTTTCTATGAAATCAAATGCTTTTTTTTTTTTTTTTGTTCTAATGAGAGACTCCTCCCCCATTAACGTCATAAAAACAAATGCACAAAAGTTACTGCATAGGATCATGAGATTGACTACAAAGATTGATATGCTGTTGTTTCAAAATGATTGATTTTTTGACAATTTATTTTCAGTGCTGTAATATCATTATTCTTACTACCTTATTTACACATACATAATTTATTTTCGAGAGGCCATTGAAGTTAGATGTCTCATTTTTTTTATAATACTTAAAGGGAAAAAACTAGGATATATGTACAGTCAAACCTCGATTTAAGGAACCTCAAGGAACCAACAATGCCACCCCGGTGGCGCAGTGGTCTAAGCGATGGCCTCTGATCATTCGTCCGAACGGGGTCGAATCCCGGTGAGGCATGGATGTTGTGTTTGTCTTACGGCACTGGCTCTCCCCTTCCCTGGAACCAGTGACCCTAAATTAGGGACGGGCGACTGCTTATAGCCCATTGAGTTGCTCACGGTGGTCGTTAAACCTCCATTCAAAAAAAAAAAAAAAAAAAAAAAACAACAATCTTGTACATAAAATCGCGGAATTCGCTAGATCAAGGAAGCCTTTCGAATGAAACATTCAAATTAAGCTAGTGTTCATGATGGAATACATAAGCAGCTATAATCTCTTTCTTTCAGTGACTAACTTTTCTAGTGCTATCTGTGTTCATCCAAACTTTGTCCGTAAACGAAATGTGTTGTTTAGTTTGAGCTGTAGATTCAACACTGAGAAGAAAAGAAAAAAACAACAACGTGATTTGGCGAAGATTTCCAGAGGTTCAGGAATGGGTATGTACCATGTGTGTCCCGTGACTTCACAGAGTGCTCTTGTTCTGTTTAGCTGAAAACAAGAATCCCTGAGGTACTCTAGACTTCCTCCCCCATACCATCTTTCATTTTCCAGCTTCCCACCCATGCAAGAAAACGTTTTGCTCCTTTGAAACTTCTAGGTCATTTGCCCCCTCCTGTAAGAAGCTTTTGCTTGATAGTCAAAGGAAAAGCGAACTGATTTATGATTCCGTCAAGCTGTGTCGCAGATATTGTTCTTTGAAACGTTGGTTAACTGCATGTGTAAAATTTTCCTATTATGCGAAGCTTTCTTTCTAGCTGACTTTTAACGTGAAAATGCTAGTTAACATAGTTTGGTAGTTTAAAGAAGAAAAATTTTTTTCGCTATAATTGAAGAAATGTTGTTCCGTAAATCAGGAAATGACAAGCATTAATTTCAAAATTTTAAATTGAAGAAAGTGGTTCTCTCCGAGCCACAAAAAATGTACGTAAAATAGAATTCGTTAAATCGCAGTCCGTTAAATAGGGGTTTGACTGTATATGCATAAAGTGGCACTAATAATGTTGATACAGTTTACCACTGATATGTACACATGAGACTAACCAAGGAACAAAAAAGCTGAACTTTTCAATCAGGCAAAAAAAATTAGAACATGCGACAAGAAAGTGTGAATATAAAGCAGTGCGAGCAAGATGGAATTGTTCACCATATTCACAATATAAAATTACTGAATTAAAAACAATATAAAGTGATTTTAAAAGACACTGCTTCAAACACCTTCCCATTTTTTTTTATTTATTTTTTTTTTTTGTACTTTCTAGAATATCAGCTCAATTTTCCTCTTGTGTTGCTGTTTTCTTCTCAGCAAGTTTCATGGCCATATTTGTCTTTTGTTGGCTCAGCAGCTGCACAGCAATCTTTGCTTAGTTTTTCTTGCTGTTGATACCATTCCCTTCCTATTTCTTTACCACTTTTCTTTCGTCCTCCCCTTTTATTCCCTCAGATGACAATAATTTATCAATCTTGCTGAAAGAACTTTCAGCCTGAGGACCACGAACGCATGATATCAAAGCTTTCACTACTTTAGATAAATGGAGTGACTAACAAATTTTCAAACACCGTCACTTCTGTTTTTGAAAAATTTCCCCTCCCTTATCAAGCTTAAGTGCGGACATTTATGGGGGTGCAATAACACTTAACAATAACACAGGATAGTGAGAACATCGCGGGAAGAACAGAAAATGCAATTTCGGGAGAAATCTTCGCTCCGACGGACTTCTGTTTTCGGAAACTTCTTCCTCCATTTTTTGGTTGAAATGCAGTACTCGTGGAATAAAAGGATATTTAGAAACAATACTGTACAGAAGGAACATTGCGAGATTAGAAAAAAAAAATAAGATTAAGGAAGAAATCTTCGCTGTATCTAACTTACGTTTTCAAAAGACGGAATCCAGTCTTCAAACGAAAAACGATCCCCCCCCCCCCCCCCACCACCATTACCTCCCAAAATTTCTGTTCAGTTGTGCATTGATCTTCTCGAGAATGCCCAAAATGATAACAGAAATGGCAGAATTTTTTAAATCCATAAAAGAATATCATGCCGGAAGACTACAGGGAAATCTTTGCAGCATCTTAAATTCCATTTTTAGAGATTGTTGCCCACAGTTTCATGCTGAATTACAAACATTTATGCAATAAAATGATATTTAACAACTCTAGACACAGGCAACAACACGAGAAAAAAGAAATTACGATTACGGAAAAAATCATCACTCCGTTTAGTTTCAGTTTTCGAAAGTTTTGAAAGACGAAATACCATCCCCGAACGGAATCCCCCTCCCTACCCCCCTCTCTTCAGTTCTGTGTCGATCTCAAGAATGACCCAAATGATGCCAAAAAAGGCGGAATTCCGCGAATCCGCGGAAGAAACTTGTTTATGGATAAGCAACAGTTTGCGAAAATGGAAATTAGACGGCGCAAAAATTTCCCCGTATTATTCAGGTATAAGATTCTTCCTCAAATTTAAGGAATTCCACCATTTTCATTATTATTTTGGTCATTACAAGACTGATGCACAAGCGAACAGAAATACAGGGGGTGGGGTGGGGGCAGTTCATCAGATGATGGAACTTTCTGAAATGGAAGGTCGAAAAAGTTCAGATTTTTTTCTGTAATCGTAATCAAAGTAGCAGAATGTAGCCGGACACGTGTATGCCGTACGCGAATAGTTTCCAAATTATTAGCAAATTTTGCAGCTAATTTTTGCTTGTAGATTAAAAACAATAAAATGTTATTTACAGCAATTAAACACTTACTCAGATAACTATACTTACTTCTACTTGAATAATGTTCAATTATTTTTCACAGCTCAGTTCTTTTGCTTTTACAGACATTTCTGGCCTGTAGATTTTATCAAGGCCCATTCTCAATGTATTGGAACTATATCAAAAGTTTCATTTACACAGAAAGAATTTAAATTTTATTTGCCAGGTTCCTCTTGCAGTTGCCAGTTATTAAATTAAAATCTTTTCCTTATGTATTTTGTAAGATTGCTATTTTTAATTAAATTGTTGAAAATACATACACATATCATCATCATCATTGTCAACCATTATCGATCCACTGCTGGACGAAGGTCTCCCCAAGTTTCATCCACAACGGTCTGTCTTGTGCCAGTCTCCTCCATGTCCCTCCCACATACTTTCAAATTTCATCCACCCATCTCCCATGTGGTCTTCTTCTGAGTCTTTTCCTGTCCCTTGGAATCCAATCTAAAATTTCGGCTGTCCATCGATGGTCTGTTCTTCTGGCAGTATGTCCAGCCCATTGCCATTTCAGGGATTTAACTCTGACCATGATGTCTTCCACTCTTGTCATTTTTCGGATCCACGAGTTCCTCTTCTTATCTCTCCTGGTTACACCAAGCATGCACCTCTCCATGCTGCTTTGAGTTGTCTGCAGCCTTTGTATGTCTCTTTTAGTTAAGGTCCACGTCTCTGCACCATACGTAAGCACTGGAAGGATGCATTGATTAAACACTTTTCTTTTAAGACATAATGGCATATTGCTCTTGAAAATTATGCTGTTTCTTCCAAAAGATCTCCAGGCAAGTTTCGTACGCCGATTAATTTCTTCATCAATGTGACCCTCACTTGATATCTGCTGTCCAAGATAAACGTACGTGTCTGTTATCTCCAGCATTTCTCCATCAATCGATAAATCATTTATTGTAAAAGCATTGTACATCACTTTTGTCCTCTGAAAGTTAATTTTTAATCCCACTTCTTTACTCTTGTCAGCAAGTTCCTGGATCATACTCTGCAGCTCTGATGGGGTAGTTGCAAAAATGACTATGTCATCAACAAAACGAAGGTGGGTTAGATAATCTCCATTAATATTTATCCCTTTGTTTTCCCAGTTCAGTGATTGAAAGACATTTACCAATGTGGCATTAAAGAGCTTGGCAGATATGGTGTCACCTTGTCTCACTCCTTTTCCAATTTTTATGTGTGTTGTATTTTCAAACAGCCGAATCTTTGCACTCACCCCAGTTCTGAGATGCTAGCGTTGCCACTGGTTTTCCGAGGAAAAGCACTCTGCAAGTGTCGGAGTTTTCTACAAAACGTCATCAGTACTAAAGGTAGCATAGCTATCAACACAATAAAACGCGATAACCAAACCAAATCAGTCAAAAGCAAACTACATTGCAGTTGGTTTCTGGCCTTTGACAAGTTACATCATAGCTGCACTTTGCCCATTAAGGGAATCGTAACTATGAATGATAACTGTCATGTATGATAATCAGTGGTTTTGAAATGCATACAAATGCAAGCAAATTGGATGCTAGTTCCACTATAAGCATGTTGTTGACTTGTGAATGTATTCATAACCAGTGCAACTGAACGAAAAAAATACAACAACAAGAAAGCACCTGAAATATTTCCATCATCAGAAATGGACGGAAAACATGATTTGTGGTCACTAAAAATCAGAGCCTTGTATAAATTGAAATCCACCAGAACAAAAGTTAATGAAAAAAATAGAAGAAAAACCTAAAGCATTTTCTTTTAATCTAAGCTGTGTAACGTATACTCTATATTCACTTTCCTTTTGATTTTACTATCTCTGGTTATTTTATTTTTCTATGTAAATTATCTTCTTACTGAACGAGATATTATTTCACCCGCTGAATGAGATCTGGCAGTGAGTGTAAGTCATGACGTGTGGTAGCCAGTATAAATAGGCGCGTTCAATGATACCCAAGGAGAGCGTTTGTTGTTATAAGGAGAGCGTTTGTTGTTGAAGGGAGAGCGTTTGTTATTTGTACGGAGAGCGTTTATTGTTGTACGGAGAGTGTTGGTTTATGTGAAAGAGAGCGTTTGTTTATGAGCATAGAGCTCCGTTTATGTGCAAGGAGCTACGTGTTATTTGAGTAGCTGTGTGTGATGATACCAGTAGAAGGTCATAATAAAAGGTTTATGTAAGTACGTCTTTCTCAGTTCATAGTACTGTCAGACCTCTGTCTGGCTGTTAGGTTTATTTCAATTAATATTACTAGTAACAACCAGCATAAGACTTTATTCATCTTAATTACTGCTACAACATTACTACCAGTTATAAGTTTGTTCATTACTATTACTACATTACTAGCAGGTGACTTTATTCATGATATTAATTAACTAGTAACAAGAACCATTTGAATTCACTATTTGAAGCTTAGTACAAGCATATAATTCAGTAGCAGAAGCATTATACTTAGCTTAGTTAGGTAGAAAAAAGGTTATTCCTTATAGCTGATGCATTTTTATTAAATTAAAGGATTTTTTTTTCTAAAGTAAGTTGCATTTTAACCAAAAACATAAAAAATGAATTGCTTTCGGGGGGGGGACAAGGCCCCCTAAATACGCCCCGCTAAAAATAATTCTAATGAAATAAAAATATGTCTAACTTGTGAGCTCTTACTAAGGTTGGACACATGGAGTTTGAAAGAAATTTTCCATTGAGTAGAACTTTCATTCAGTTACAAATGTAGCTCATTGGATTCAGTAATCTGTTATACCCAATTTATTTGATACATATGCAGCCGACAAAATGATAAAAAAACAAAAAAAAAAACGGATCACTATTGGAGCCGGAGCCACGGTGTATTTTAAAACACCTGTATTTCCCAGGCAAACAGAACGTGAAGGACGCTTTTAATTATAAGTTTAGCCGGCTCAGTGGTCTAAGCGATGGCTTCTGATCATTCGTCCGAAAGGAGTACGGGTTCGAATCCCGGTGAGGCATGGATATTTGTGTTTGTTTTACGGCACCGTCTCTCTCCCTTCCCTGGAATTAGTGGCCCTAAATTAGGGACGAGCGACTGCTTATAGCCCATTGAGTTGCTCACGGTGGTCGTAGGCAGCGGGTGGCCTAGTGGGCAACGTTCGTAACTGCCACGGAAAGGGCCTCAGGTTTGATCCCAAGCAGGTACGAACGCTCGATCCACTAAATATTCGCCGTGCGTCGGATGGGCACGTTAAGACGTCGGACCCCGGGCACTGGCCCCCTCCCAGGTAATAAATAAGGGCGTCTTCCTCCCCCTTTCTACTTCGCTTCCGTATCACTTTCCTATCGGCCGCTCTAGCCCAAATCTCCTAGTTTCTTATTTGTAAGGGTTGTTTCAGACCTGGGGTCAGACACTCCCTTCCTAAAATCTTCTACTTATGATCACGATCACGGTGGTTGTTAAACCTCCAATCCCCGAAAAAATTCTAATTTTGTAGCATTTTAAGAAATATAATGACTGAAACGTCCCAAATCCGCCCCAAAATTTAAAATCCAGAGAACAAAGGTGCCCTGCTAATAATGTCCGTTTCTGTGGTACCCGTTGTAATAGATTTGGTATAAGAGGCTAACATGAAATCACAAATCACAGTTTCAGTGATACATGGGATTGGCGTTACTTTACATCTTTAGCACTGGAGAATTTCCCACATCTGCAAATATTGTAGATTATTTGCAAATGGCAACTGTTCAATTTAACTTAGGAAGGAAGTTTGCTACAAGACTTTTATGCGCTAAATGATATTGAAGAAAAACTTGAGGCATAAAAAGAACAGATCAGATCATGGTCGTTTTAAGCTAATCTAGTCGAGAGCAAAAAGAACAGAAAAAAACGTCCTATTTATTCCATTCAAGCAAAACTTATTCCGTGAAGGAAAGAACACCAACCCGTTGACAAGGGTCCGCTGATAATTCAAGAAGGTATCACAGCGCAGGAAATGTTTTGAAAACTAAATTTGTAAAAATTGTGTGTTTGGGTGTTTTTTTGTTTTATTGGAGGTTTAGCGACCAACGTGAGCAACTCAATGGGCTATAAGCAGGCGTATTTAGGGCCACTGGTTCCAGAAAAGGGAGAGATCCAGTGCCGTAAGACAAACACAACATCCATGCATTACCGTGAAACGCAGCATTAGGTTTGCCAGTCTGTTCTCTCTAAGGTCTTTGGAAAATACCAACTTATCACATCCCGAAAAACGGACTATTTTTTCACCAAAAAAAAAAAAAAAAAAACAGATCCGGGAAAACGGACGACAGAATAATGTATGATAGCATCTTCTAATTCTATGTGGACGTATATCCTTAAATTTCGGTTCGGAAAAAAAGGAATCTGTTTCAGTAATTAGAAATCAGTAACAGTACAAAATCTTGAAAGTTCTCAAGAGCTTAGCAATTTCCGATTCGACAACAAAGTTAATCTATCATGCATTCAGAGCATTTTAAACAGAATAACAAAGATTTACGTAAAAACTTCAAAATAATACATAAGAGTGAGTAAGAAGTTGTACCGATATAAGTTCGACTATTAACGTAGTAAGATATGCTGATTTACGATACCTGAAATGAAGTGTTTACTGCAGATCCTGTCGTACGGCCCGGGCGATCATGCCTTCCGATTTACGGCTGTTTCCACATAATCAGGCATTTTTCTGCAGTTGAAAAGCGATAAAAGGAAATTCCGCAACCTTACTCGTACTTCGAGAAGCACCCATACGCCACACAACTTTTAACCATTTCTAAAACTTCAAACAGTCGAGTGACAGAGGGTCCAGAAATCGCTTCCCCATGTTAATCCTATGGGAACCCTTAGCACCCGGAAGTAACCGTGACGTCAAAAATGACGTCGCTGCAAAGACACTATAGAAGATATCGAGACCGTTAGTCTTTTTCAGGTTACTAGCTGCTGTCTCTAAAGGCAGTACCGAAAAAAATCGCTTATATGCCGACTGAAGGGAAATCACTTCCCAGAGCTTAGAAAACACTTTTTATTGAAGAGTTAGGCGCTTCAAAGGTAGAAAACCTCTTAAATGTTAGTTTTATCCAGAAATCAGGGATTTCTGGTAAAGCAGAGAATCTATGTTTTACTTGTTCAAATGTTATCAAAAGGTATAACACTTATTGGGCCAGGCGTTTCATTCGTTGATTCAAAGCTTTCAAGTTGAATTTAAAAGGTATTGGCTGTTTTCTTTTTTTTTTTTGCGTAGGTTTTATTACTACTGATTATTTTCTTATAGAACACCTTTTAGAGTTTGTCTCTTGGTCAAAATATTCCTTAAATAAACGTTTCGGTTCCCAATCGGAACTTCTGTGTACGTGTTTTTTTTTCTCCAGAGACTTTTTTTCAGAAGGTTCCTGGTTGATCTAGGGGGTGTTGCAGCTTTTTATAGGGCTAAAAGTTCATTTGTTAAAAAACCTGACTTTTAGTCTGAATCAAATCTCTGGCTCTTCTGCCTTTTTTAGATATCGATCACACCGTTACCCTGACTCACTTTTTTTTTTTGCGAGTTTTCGGCTTTTCACTTCTAAGGTTATTTGGCTGTCGGCGTTGGGGTTTTTTAGTTTACTACTTTGTTCAATATGATATTTCCTCCCCAAACTACCGTTGATTTTTTTTTAGTACACCTGGATTTTTACCTGGAACTGAAGCACACTTTTGCAGAAAAATACAAATATGGCTAAAATTATTGTCCAAATAAAATCCTGTTTGGTGTCTAGGTCTGTTTACAGGTCGGTGATATGCTGCTAAATTTATTTACGGGCACAAATCCCAGAAAAATTATTTTGTTTTTTCACTACAATTTTACGAAAAAAAAAATTGCTCATTTTTCTAAGGCTCGGAAATCGCTTAGAAAGACACTTTTTGTTGAAGAGTTAAACTCTCAAAAAGACATAGAACCAAATACCTTTAAGATACATAGACTGGAAAACCGTAAGTTAACCGGGCAACATTTGAAGTTCAGCGTTGTACGGAGCACGGTGTACGAAGAGAATCTGTCACATCTCGTTCTTTACTATAGGCGTTCGTGTGTTTATATCAATTACATCCATTTTTTCAATGTATAACCAGTAAGATTTAATTTTTTGTTTTTATAAATAGTGTGTATATTTGTAAAGTATTTCACAAAGTAATAGTAACAAATTTAATGAACTAAACAGATTTTGAAAACTGTTATGCCGCCCCGGTGGCGCAGTGGTCTAAGGCGATGGCCTCTGATCATTCGTCCGAAAGGGGTCCGGGTTCGAATCCCGGTGAGGCATGGATGTTGTTTTTGTCTTACGGCACTGGCTCTCTCCTTCCCTGGAACCAGTGACCCTAAATTAGGGACGGGCGACTGCTTATAGCCCATTGAGTTGCTCACGGTGGTCGTTAAACCTCAAAAAAAAAAAAAAAAAAAAAAAAAAAAAACTGTTATATCTTGCGTAGCGTACGGATGTACCAATAAACAAACAACTGGCCAACAGATACTTTCATTTCGTAGGTTTCCTCATAATAATTGTGATACTTTGGGGAAGTGGGTAAATGCTCTAAGTCGTGCTAACTGGAAACGAAGCTAAACCAAGCCAAAATCTGACGATTGCCATTTGGCAAGAGGTATCACACACCTTTGCGGTCTCACTATACTGGTATTCCCTGTCTGGAAATAGAAAAGAGAAGTGCGACGACCAAGTTGTCCCCAAGAAAAAATAGCGTGAGAAAAAAAAAGGAAACATATTCATATTTTCATCCGGATTTAAGTGCTAGTCACAGCAATGCTGCAGTGACTTACAGTTTCAATTTAGACTTCTTACCTTATTTTCTAATCTTTCTCTTGAAATAATAGAGGTGTTTTAGTATTTTAAGTGCAAGATAGTAAGCTAGCAACCTTTTTCACTTATTTGATCTCTGTATATTAAATTGAGGGACTTAGTTTTTACTAGACCCTTGTATCATTCACCAGACTGTGTATGTCTCTAAAGGGAAGGTGTGGCCGCCCCGGTGGCGCAGTGGTCTAAGGCGCTGGCCTCTGATCATTTGTCCGTAAGGGGTCCGGGTTCGAATCCCGGTCAGGCATGGATGTTGTGTTTGTCTTACGGCACTGGCTCTCTCCCTTCCCTGGAACCAGTGACCCTAAATTAGGGACGGGCGACTGCTTATAGCCCACTGAGTTGCTCACGGTGGTCGTTAAACCTCCAATCAAAAAAAAAAAAAAAAAAAGAAGGTGTCTGGTTAAACCTACACATGGTTTAACTCGTGTTTCTTTCCCAGACTTTTCATCCTCGAGATTTGTAATTGTCTAAACTCTAAATAATATATAAAGAGGGCATTTCTTTCTATCATATTTAATTTTACTTATTTTTTCCCCCGTTGAGTAGCTATTACGAACTCATAATACTGCAGGAAAAAACTTCCGAAATTAAAAGTTTTGCTCTCGGCAATTTCTCTTAAGAATAAACAAAGGGCCACATTAAAATGATGTTTGACATTACTTAGAGTGTGAAATACGAATTTCATGCAACTAGATCTCGCAGTTTGCTAGCAACTGAAGCCGAAATATATTTTACACGTAGGACAAACGACGCTTACCTTCAGTTATTTCATATCCCCCAAAATTACGATAATGATGTTTTCTTTAATCGTAAGTTAAAATAAAATTTACACAAGAACTTCCAGTCTATGTATCTTAAAAGCCTTTGCGTAGAACCTTTCAAGGGTGAGTTTTATCCAAAATCAGCGATTCCTGTAAAGAAAGAAAACCTATCTTTTTTACTCATGTCTCCGCACCTGCGAGGGAAGAGAACCTTAATAAGGCAGCGTACCTACTTTCTCCATAAATTACTGATTACTCACGAATTTGTGATCGTACTAAATTACCCTGTAAAGGAATACCGACGTTAACAAATTGATCAAAATGATCATGATCATATGTTGAGGATTTTAGGAAGGGAGTGTCTGACCCGAGGTCTTAAACAACCCTTAGAAATAGGAAGCTAGGAGATTTGGGCTAGAGTGCCCTATAGGAAAGTGACACGGAAGCGAAGTAGAAAGGGGGAGAAAGACGCCCTTATTTATTACCGGGGGCCAGTGCCCGGGGTCCGACGTCTTAACGTGCCCATCCGACGCACGACGGATATTTAGTGGATCGAGCATTTGTACCTGCTGGGTTCGAACCTAAGGTCCTTTCTGTGGCAGTCACGAACGTTGCCCACTAGGCCACCCGCGGCCCGACGAGAAATTGTTATATGCTTCGAATCTTTTATATGCCTCGAACTGTTCTTCAGGAAAGGCACTTCGACCAAAGACGAAGTAATCGAAAATATTTAGTATTTGCACTTTCGGAAAACTTTTCGCATTACCTTCGAAGATACTTGCATTCAGCACGTAACTATCTTTTCCTTCAATCTCTTTAATTTTTTCCAAATACCGCATTTTGCACTCGGAAGTTAAAGTTTCAAAGTAAGAAGCCATCATTTCAACGGGGCTGGCTGTCCTTCACTTACGTTACTAAGGCTCGTTGCCATGCTGAGAGTCACTTGTCTGCTACATCCTCATATCTGGTCACCTAAATTAGCGATCGGCAAACGATTCGATAATATTAGCGATTCGGATTGGATTGAATTGAAGGTTTAACGACCACCATGAGCAACTCAGTAGACTATAGGCAGTCGCCCGTCCCTAACTTAGGACCACTGGTTTCAGGGAAGGGAGAGAGCCAGCGCCCTAAGACAAATACAACATCCATGCCTCACCGGGATTCGAACCCGGACCCTTCTCGGACGAATGATCAGAAGCCACCGCTTAGACCACTGTGCCAACGGGTCGGCAATTAGCGATTCGTTGTCGTATTCTAGAGTACAACGACAATTGGAGGAATTGCCATTTACTTCCTCCAATGAGGTAACGTTTGGATGGCACCCTTCTGTACAATGCGATGTTAGTTCGCTTATACACATGAGCCACGCTTTCTTTTTTTTTTTTTTTGGTTTTAGGTTTTAACGACCACCGTGAGCAACTCAATGGGTTATAAGCAGTCGTCCGTCCCTATTTTAGGGTCACTGGTTCCAGGGAAGGGAGAGAGCCAGTGCCGTAAGACAAAAACAACATCCATGCTTCACCGGGATTCGAACCCGCACCCCGTTCGGACGAATGATCAGAGGCCATTGCTTAGACCACTGCGCCACCGGGGCGGCTGAGCCACGCTGCTGTCAGTAGTTTTGAAATGTTAAAAATGTTTTATTTGGTTTTATTGTAAACAGACCGATACTATCGATTGTAGGAATCATATCACCATCTTTAGTTCATCGTGTTGTCAGAATTGTGTTTGGTCTTTCCTGGTTCTCGTGTGGCGATTCTTTGAGCATGATTAACTGTGGTAAAGAATTTTAAGAGAGCACCAAGGTTATTTACCTTTCATTCTGCTACAACTAACTTTTAAAATACATAATCCGATATAGATACTTGTACTGCAGTTGCATGGGATCAACTGTTTGCTTCCTTGTCCCACTACAATCCAATGCAAAAAATTCGTTTTTAGAGAAAAATAATCTGCAATGTAAGTAATACACCACTTGTTGCTTTCTATCTACATAGTGATTTGATGGTTCGGCATGACAAAATTCTGTCTTTAAAATCATAAAGTTATAGAATAAGGATTACATATGAAGAATGTAACCTAAGTTTAACTCTTGGAGTATTTTCCTGGGTAAAGTATCAAATCTTAAGTAACAGTTTTATTAAACAAAAAGTTTATTAAATACAATTTATACAGCGAACCAAGAAATTATGTACCTTTTAAAAATATAAAAATCGAGATCTTAATTGCCGAATTATCTTGAAACACTGGATTATTAAAATGACATCTCTTTTGAACTTATTTGCAGAAATATTCATTTTTATGTTGTGTTGCTAATGAATTCCATGAAACCTGTAAAGTAATAAAAATATAATTATTTGGGAAGCTGATAATTGCTGAAGATAACATACCACAACATAAGCAAGACTGATGCTGATTTTGACTTAAAATTCATTTACAGATAATTTCACTTCCCTTGTCAGGCAGTGGTCTAAAAGATGGCCTCTGGCCATTAGTTGAAGTGGGACTGGTCTCGGATGAGCTATGAGTGTATAGCTGGTCCTCTACCCCACATAGAACCTATAATCCCAAATTATGTATGGTACTAGCAATTGCATAGCATTTAGAGTTTTTTTTTATGGCAATTGCTAAACTTCCAGTTCAATCTGAAAAAAATATATTTACTGAACCACATCTTGGATAGTGAACAAAAGGCTCTGAAAGAAATTGAGTAATGTGGACCTAAAGGAGTTAACATGCATACTGTATTTTATTTTTCTGCAAACAATTCGAGCACTCAGTGTTTTACAGGAATTATAAAACCACTAGAAAACTTGCTCAGCCATTCAGATGATATGCGTTCCAAACCTGTATGTTTTTTTTGTGCTATATATTTGAATTAATGAGATATTTTAAAACATTGCTAATGTTTCTTGAGATGTCAGAACATTTTTCTTTATCTGTGCAGACAACACAGTTTATGATAGGTCTATAAATTAATGTAAGTTTATCAGTATGGAATCTGCACCAAAACATTCTTTAGAAGAAGTCAATCAAGAATTGATTACAAAGGAAGTGGGAAAAGAAGCTGAGATTTCAACACCTGTTGCTGCAGATATAAGTGAAAATCTTTTTGAATGTGAAATATGCTTCCAGAAATTCAAATCAGAATACAGCCTTGCAAGACATGTACAACTTCATACAAGCGAAAAATGTTTCCAGTGTGATGTGTGTCACAAGAAATTCCCACAGCAAAGTAGTCTCTTAATGCATGTAAAGGTCCATGATAGGGAAAAACATGATTCTGATTTATCTTCCAAGCATTTCAGTGAAGAATGTGACATTTCAAGTCATAAGGTACTTATTTCAGGTGATAAACCTTACCAGTTTGCCCCATGTTCCAAACACTCCAAAGAAAAGGCTCATCTTTCAAAACATATGCTGGATTATGAAAATGAAAAATGCTACCAGTGTGATGTATGTTCTAAGAAATTCACTAGGAATGCTAGCCTCTTGGCCCATGTGCACCTTCACATAGGTGAAAAGCCTCACCAATGTGATATATGCTTGAAACAATTTGCTAAGAAAAGTAATCTTTCACGGCACCTGCTGCTTCATACAGGCGAAAAGACTTACCAATGCGATGTATGCTCCAAAAAAATTTCTCGGAAAAGTAATCTTTTACGGCACATGTTTGTTCATACAGGTGAAAAGCCTCACTGTTGTGACATATGCCAAAAAAAGTTTGCGCAAAAAAATGAACTTTTACAGCATTTGCTTTTCCACACAGGTGGAAAACCTCACCAATGTGATGTATGCTGCAAACGATTTTCTCAGAGAAGTCATCTTTCAGAGCATATGCTCCTTCACACTGGTGAAAAGCCTCACCAGTGTGTTATATGCTCCAAACGATTTGTGCGGAAAAGTGATCTTTCAAAGCATATGCTCATTCACACAGGTGAAAAACCTCACCAATGTGATGTGTGCTCCAAACAATTTGTTCGGAAAAGTTGTCTTTCAGAGCATATGCTGATTCACACAGGAGAAAAGCCTCACCAGTGTGTTATGTGCTCCAAACGATTTGCTCGGAAAAGTGATCTTTCAAAGCATATGCTCCTTCACACTGGTGAAAAGCTTTACCATTGTGAGATATGCTCTAAACAATTTGCTCAGAAAAGTTTTCTTTCAAAGCATATGCTCCTTCACACTGATCAAAAATCTCACCAATGATATATGCTCCAAACAATTTATTTGGAAAAGTGATCTTTCAAAGCATATGCTCTTACACACAGGTGAAAAGCCTCACCAATGTGATGTATGCTCCAAACAATTTGCCCAGAAGTCATCTTTCAGAGCATATGTTCAGTCACAAAGGTGAAAAGCCTCACCAGTGTGATATATGCTCCAAACGGTTTACTTGGAAAAGTGATTTTTCAAAGTGCATGCTTCTTCACACAAGTTAAAAAGCCTCACCAATGTGATGGATGCTCTGAACAGTTTACTCAGAAAAAGTAATCTTTTGCAGCATGTGCTCCTTCACTTAGGTGAAAAGCCTCACTAAAGTGAACTGAAACAATTTACACAGAAAAGTCATCTTTCATAGCATTTGCTCCTTCACGTGGGTGAAAAGTAACCAATGTGATGTATTTTCGAAACAATTTATGTGGAGGCATGCACTTTCAGGCCATATATTCCTTCACACAGATGAAAAGCCTTACAAATGTGATGTATGTTCCAAACAGTATACTTGGATAAGTAAACTTTTACAGCATATGCACTTTCACACTGGCAGACTGTGTCACCAATGTAATATATGATTGAAACAGTTTAATCAAACAAGTGATGGCTCTAACACATGCTCATTCATATGGATGAGTAACCGCAGCTGCACAATATATAAAATTGTTAAAAAAACTGTACCTAGTTGGAAATATAGTAAGTCCATTGAACAATTAGTGAAACTTCGTTTTCAATTACCTGGAGAAAATTCAGTGTCAGGTCTTGCATTTTGTTATTGGAAATATGTACTGTAGTGAGGAAATCTTCCTGTTACATAGGTTGTGCTGTTATTATTCCTGTCTTCTCAGGCTAGGCTTCTGAAATCTCTATGCATTGTGTAATTCTGGGTATCAATCTGTTTTGTTTACATCATAGGCAGTTGCATGCCGTGAATGTTATGTGTAGGCATGCAAAGAAACAAACAAAATAAAAAACGTGCAACATTTGTTGCAGAATTTCATTCTGCGATTTTTCATGCTTCTGTTACTTTGTCTTAAAACATAGGTTTTGACATCAAAATCTTCAAAACTTTTTCAATTGTTATTGATTTTTTTTTTTTTTTTTTAGATAATATGTCTTGTCTTTGCATATATTGCGTGAAAAGGTTTCCATTCACACAATTTAATAGCACAATGTATTAGTTCAATCAAGCATTTATCCAAACCAAGTTTATGCAAAGCTCTGAACAATTTTCTCATTGTTTTATCACATAATCCAGGGGTTAGAGGAAAAAACCCTCAATTCGTTTTTGTACCGAACAAAATCAAAACGAGTTGGTTATGTTTCTTTGAGTGTTATTCAGGCTCACTTCGGAAAACCCTATGCTGCTTGTATCAAAATTTTTTGAGCCCATAAGCTTTCCACTATATAGAATAGTTATGGGGATATGATTATGATTTATATATTTTTGTATGTTTAATGTGCATACTTAATGACAATATTAATTACTCAAATTTGAGGTTGATGTTTCATTGTTTTTGCATTTGGATTTTTCTATAAAACTTAGGGAATCAAAAGACTTCTTAATTTTGAATCATCCATTTCTTTATTCCCCTTTTGTTGTTTGCTTAAATTATCTTCATTTCAGTGAAGTGCTTCAGAAAGACAAGGAATATACAAAAATCAAGCCCTACAATTTTCCAGTAAATGTATAGATTAGTGTCTTAAATTATTTCGCCGGGAAAATGTTAGTACCTGGAAAAAGTGTGATGTACAGATTTTAGAGTATGGAAATGAATGGCAAATGGTACACAAATTTCACATTTGAAATGTCTTTTAAAAAGATTTTTATCATAATATTTACCTGTAAGTACGATGCTGTGGTAGGCCTAACATATTGATCAGGCGATGATGTGAAGCTTTGCTCCATTAAGAGGAAGGTTTGTTGCTGAACCGAAATGATGGGCGGAGGAGTACATTAAAAGGGAGGTTTGTTCCTTAATTGAAATGACGAGTGGAAGAGTACAAGAGAAAGCAGTTACATTGTTGGCAGGAGAGCGATAAATGCTGTAGTGTAATGCTACAGAAAATAGGTCCACATTATCCGGTTACCGGAAAAAAAATCCAAGGAAAAAAGATCCACGGAAAAAAAGCCAGGAAAAAAAATCCAACGGAAAAATGATCCAGGGAAAAAAAAGCCAAAGGAAAGAAAAGCCAAGGAAAAAAAGTCCATGGAAATAAAATCCAACGGCTTTTTTCATGTAGGTTAACCAGTAAGAAACTTAGGGGGTCATATAAAAATTTACATAAAAAAAAGTTCTCACTTCTCAAAGATTACAGGACACCATAATTTGTTTCCATGGACGTCCGCACAATAATTGGGGGGGAGGGTATAAAAAATTGCATTTTTGTTTCTTGTGTCCACTTCCATGTTGGTTGACCTTGTAAGAAATGTAGGGGTTGTACAAAAATTGCACTTTTGATTTTCTTGTGTCCACTTCCATGTTGGGTGACCTTGTAGGAAATTTAGGGGTCGTATAAAAATTGCATTTCTCATTTCTTTGTGTCACTTCTATGTAGGAAACTTAAGGGATCATATAAAAATTTCTTTGCGTCACTTCTGTGTAAGAAGCTTAGAGGGTCGTATAAAAATTGTCATTGGATATTTTCCCTGGCTGTTTTTTTCCTGTGGATCTTTTTTCCTAGATTGATGCCACAGGGGCAGGCAGCAGAGTTTGATTAATTAATAACCTACGAATTAATAATAATAAATATTTATAATCTTACAATTGGTAAAGCAAAACTGATTGCGATTTTGAAGTTTTGTAGCAATTTAATAGAAGATTAACATAGGGGTTTTGTGAATATTGAAACTGCTCCTTTTATGAATGCATTGCAGATTGGCCAATAAGAAGGGTACAATAAAACACAACATAAATTAATACCTTCACAGAAATAATAATAATACCCGTTTTGTAATCAGGCCCTGTGATGGGTAAGTTCAGATACAACAGGACCATGGCGATTCATTACTTTTGGGGAGGGTCTAAAAATCGAACTCGATAAACGCTTACTAGTATAATATGTAATTTAATTAATTTATATGTATAAGTAATTCATATTAACACTTTCCAAAAGGGTAATAAAAAGCGTAAATTAAAAAAATCCAAGGCGATTAACTGAGTGTACAATAAAGCAAGACACAGCAAAAATATTTTCCACTGAAGATATGAAACGAAAAGAAAAATATGTTTTAAGTGACTTAAATGAATAAACTTTTGTTCTTTCTTCACAGTTTGGAATTTATTGTCGGGATATTTTTAGATGATCCAAAGCTGAAAATGTTCTCGACAATGCAAAGTGTCGTCGATTAATAAATGAAATTAATATTACAAATTGCAAAATATTATGCTTGATAGCAAAGCGGCCAATTTTTATTTGCAACCAATGTAATCTCGAGATGTTCAGTTTTCATAATTTTAGCACAGCGTTAATACGTATTATTTATACCGCGTTCATTGAGAGATGAACCCTGGCATCGTTCATTATTTGGCCGCCAAGGGGTGAGGAAGTACTCAGTCCACTCCTTCATCTTCATGTGCCAACCCCTACACATCCAACTAATTCAGCTCCCATTTAACAAGATGGCAAAATTTGTCTATTTCTTCCTTCCCATTTTACGACTTAGGGGGGGTGGGGGAGATCTTTTGAGATACAAGCTGTTTCAAGTCGGCTAGTCAGTATGCAGCTAGAGGATGGCTGCAATGGGCTTGCCTTTCTTTTGTTTAGGAGGGTTTATTTGCTTCTTTTTTGGAGAATGAAGCGAATTTGTTGGTTTTATGGCACCAGCAATTGAAACAAGGGGGATTCGAGACTAGGCTTCTTGAATTCAGGCTTCTTATGCGTGTTTTTTTTTTTTTTTTTTTTCGTCGGATGTCTGGGTGGCCGTTGTTTATTGGGATGACAACGCCGTTGAGTGTCAGATTTGTAAGTATAGTTTCCTATCGGAATGGCAATTAAGAGCAATAAAGAGAGAGGGATAATGACAGATCCCCCGCAGTGAAAGAAACCTACCACTATAACACCAGATTGAGACCCATAACATCGTATGCGACCCATCATGTGAGTCGAATTGATAACCATTCGACGACCACGTCTATCAGGGTGAAGTCAGAACTTTACGAAACATACACAGTTGTTGTTTCGTTTGTTTCATAGTAACGTGAGCTTCTGTGCTGCTTTTGGGATAAATTTCAAAAATGGAAATTATCGTATCAAACAAAGGCAAAGATAAGTTATGTTTAAATGGATTTATGTATGTTATGCATGTGCCATGCCAAAGTAGAATACGTTGGCGTTGCGCTAAGGCAACGTCTCTTAAATGTAAAAGGAATACTTAAAACGTCACTGCAAAAAACTGACCCAGTTTTGACGACGGGTCACAATCACCCAGAATATTATTACATTTGCAATACAAGTGCAATATTATTACATTTATTTGTTGTGTAAATGGATTGTGAATATGGCAGTGATAAAGTAAAAACTATTAAAAAGGCCTAGGTCTAGGGCCTATAAATTAATATTTAGTGTCTAAGTAAAAATGCAGCGTTATTAAAAAATCCCACCTTATTGTCCTTTCCTGAACAAAGCAATTTTCGCTAGGCTTACATAGAACGTTTTCTCAAAATTTGTTTGGAGTTCCCAATTCAATTCTCAATATAGGCCAAGAAACGGCAATCTTTATACCCCCCTCTCGAACTTCTGTGGCCAGTTGCTCTAAGTATGAACCGACATGAAAATTCAGACAAACAAAAGAGCTCCTTCCCATCGTTAGGCACCTTGGGAAACTGCCACACATAATTCGGAAACTTGGAAAACTGCCACACATTTATACACATTGATAACCATTCGACGACCACGTCTATCAAAGTGTTCCTCTGAGAAATAGCAATTTGTACCCTGCCCCTTAATAAAAAGCGTGTGGCGGTTTACAGTGAACCTGGAAAAAAAAAAAAAAACCAAAAAAAAAAACAACCGCGGAATGCTCTAAGAAATGCAGCAAATAATTTTTAGTAGCATGGATTAAATATATAACAAGAATGAAATATGCCGATCATGTAATCGAGTACGGTTTCGTTGGATTTGGATTTTATTTCCCTGGCTTTTTTTTTCCCCTGGATTTTTTTCCCTTGGCTTTTCTTTCCTTGGATCTTTTTTCAGTGCTTTCATGAGCTAAGATCTTGTGTTCAACGACGTGATGAAGTTAGCACATGAGCGTGTTGATAGCATAAGACGTAGTCAAAATACTTGCACTAAAAATTAAGCAAGCCTTGCAAATTATGAATTCTCAGGTCTAAGGATAGGCTCTGAGAAGTAGCTACCGAGAAAATCTTATTGGCGTGTACCTTAATAATGGGAAAAAAAATATAAATAAAATCAGCGCGATGTGCATGAGGAAATACAGCAAAGAATATTGTAATAACATGCATTAAATATGTAAGAACAGGAATGAAATATGTCAATCCAGGGCCAGATTAAGGCCTTAGTGGGCCCCTAGGCTGAGACATTTGGGTTAGCCCACACAAAACTTATGACGGAAAATCATAATGAAGTCCGTTAAAACACGAAGCTGTGGCAATATGCTGTGATAATTAATAGTAGTGTACTTCAAACATATAAATTATCTGCAGAGTTTTTATAATATGTCACTATATATCCCATTGTTCTCACAAGAGCACATGTTAAATGCTTAAGATTACTGGATTTTGTCCTGGATTTCCTAATGATTTTGCATTGTATGCTTTTTTTAGTGCATCTTTTTTGTTATGCAATGTGAAACCACACAGAACTTCAACTATTAACGGTTCCAAGTGTAGACTGGGAGGTGTATATGAATTGCAGTGAAAAAGCTGAAACTGCCTCGCCCATTCCCGCTTTACATAGCGACGTAAAACCTTCACTCTTGGTGAGTCACTGCCTTGAAATCTGTTCGTCTTCCAGCCCCTGTTTTTGACCAAGTGGAAATCATACGAGACAAAAGTAAACTATTTTAGAAACCTCTCTTTCTCTCTCTATTATTTGTCCAGACATGCATTCTGAACCATTGTGGGCCCCAAGGCTATAACCCTTATAGATCCCCCCCCTATTAGTAAATGGATGGCTGTTTTGTTGGAATTGGATTTTATTTCCCTGGATTTTTTTTCCCTTGGCTTTTTTTTCCGGTGGCTTTTTTTTCCTGGATTTTTTTTCTTGGATTTTTTTTCCTAGATTCACATTATCCACCCTTTATTTTGTTGTATCCTGTTCGTCGTTGGCAGGAAAATCCAGAAAAAACCTCTTTGATTTGCAAAATATGCGTATCAGTGAGATAGAAACTGACCTGCAAACAAGGTATTACGAGAAGAAGAAAAACTGTAGTGGCATAGCAAATCGGCTACGAATGGAAGCCGTTCAAAGCAGAACAGAAAGTTATGCTTCCCCAGTTTTCTGTACAACATGGAAACACATATTCGTACTTTCTATTTTGAATCAGGGAATCATATGCGAAAGAACGAAAAATTTCTCAACATCTGCTTTAAAAACAATTACAAAACATGAACAAACTATATTCTGTAGTGTATGAGTACAACATGGTTAGCTCTCCTGGTAAGAACACATGCGGTTGCACTTGCAGTAGTCCTCACGTGAATTACACGCCGAAGTGAATCTTCCTTTCAACGGAGCAAAGCTTCACATCGTCACCATAGTGATGCATTAGTCCTACTGCGGCATCTCTTCACAGCATCGCGCTTGCAGGTAAATATTATGATAAAAATCTTTAGAAGACATTTAAAATATGAAATTTCTGCACCATTTGCCATTAATTTCCATACTCTAAAATTTGTATGTCACACTTTTTCCAGGTACTGAAATTTTTCCGACGAAATAATTTAGGATGCTAATCTACACATTTACCAATTTTCCAACTGAATAAGAGGATCCCTCTGCGCACTAGAGAGCAGATGCTCACCGTCAAAGAAAACCAGCTTTACATTGGTTGATGCGACGGCAGTTAACAGAGGGTCTAAATCTAGTGGGAGTACAGAGTGGGAACTGAGGGAATGGACTCCAGTTCTCTGATTGGTTGACTGCCCAAGCCTTGAATGCAACTGCGATTCCACATCAAGCGTTATTTTCCTGGTGGGCATGGCACTATCTCACTTGAGTTCGGAAACGTTGTTACGAAGTTAAGTTTGCATTCACATTTTGTTTCAGTTCCGCCTAAAATACACACAAATATGTGAATGTAATCGTTGGCACAAAATATACTGTATTTTCACTGTTTCATTCCACATCAAGCGTTATTTTCCTAGTGGGCACGGCACTATCTCACATGAGTTCAGAAACGTTGATACAAAGTTAAGTTTGCATTCACGTTTTGTTTCAGTTCTGGCTAAAATACACACAAATATTTGAATGTAATCGTTGGCACAAAATATGCTATATTTTTGCTGTTTCCATGTAGCCACTCCTTCAAAGAACTTGAAAACTACATTACCCTAGGGCGGGAATCGAACCTGCATCTCCTGATTTCCATTCAAGCATGATATCCATTACACCGCCCAGGACAAGGAAGTTCCAAGCAACTGAAGTTAAGCAGATATAGCTTAGAAATCTGAGAACTGTTCAGATTTGCGCTAGTCGAAGAAATTATATGCCTCCTCTTAGCGTCACCACAACCTTTTCCCACATCCGGGGTTCTGATGTTGGTCACAAGTTCGGTTACTTGGAACTTCCTTGTTTTGGGTGGTGTAACGGATAGCATGCGCGGATGGAAATCGGGAGATGCGGGTTCGATTCCCACTCCAGGGCAATGAAATTTTCAAGTTTTCTGAAGGAGTGGCTCAGGGCTCAATTTCGACCAGTAGTTAGTAGCAAATTGCTAGCAAGCAAGGGCATTTTGCTAGTGATCAAAAGTGATTCTAGCAAAAGTTGCTAGTGGAAAAATTTTAAATGTTTTAGTGTGAACTGTAAAGCACCACTGCATTGCACATGTGGAATATTTTAGACACATACAAAAAGGAACAACCGCTTTCTGGAAACAAATTTTTCTTGAAAAGTACGAACATTATAAAAACATTTTGGCACTAGTAGAAATATCCAGTATATTTCCCTTATCTACTTCTACATGTGAGGTTTCATGAAGAGAATCCAGGGTGATTGGAAAGGTAGTTTAAACTTACAAAATCTTGAATGCTGTCATGAGTATTGAGGTTGAAGGTCCGTCCGAAGACAAGTTTGACCCCAGGTGTGCTGTTTTAAAGTGGTATGATGAAAAGACCCAAAACCCAGATTGTAAACCATACAGAAAATAACTTAAGATTTTGAATAGTGTTCTTGAATTTTGTAAATAAAGTTAAATAATTTTTTTTTTATTATTTGCATTTGAATTAAATTGTTAGAATCAATTTGTCAGGTCATGGAAAGGTAGGTGAGTATATCTAAATATTTGTAATATTTTCAGCATCACAATGTGACAGTTACAGCCCTGGTGAAATCAAAATTAATCATGATTGACTAATGGAGGGAGACACGTTAAAGTTTCTTTTGTATAATGTTAATAAGCTTTATCTAGTAGATAATACAATTTGCTAGTAAAAAAATAAGGCCACTAGCAAGTGTTGCTACTGCTAGTAAAAAACGAAATCAAGGCCTGGAGTGGCTACATGGAAACAATGAAAAAATGGCATATTTTGTGCCAACAATTACATTTGTATTGCCTTCCATGTATTTGTAAACAATTATTTCTTCAGAAAAATTCATTTCCCACTTATGTAAAATATGTGAATGGTTTAAAATAAAACTGTTGTAAAACAGATACTTAGTTCAAATTTCCGATAAAAAACGGCAGTACAGAGCTTCCTTTGTGTAATTCTTTTGTTTTCAGAGAGCAAATTTTTGCATTTCATTAGGGCATGCAATGCAAGTGTTGCATACAAAGACCTCAAACCACTGATCTAGGGCAAAGAAGTTAGGTCCTCAAATATTTTATGTTGTGTTTTTCTGTGAAAAGAAATCTCTCTCTCTTTCTTTCTTTCTTTCTTTCTTCCTTTCTCTGAGCACATAGATTTGTTTATATACAAAAAATATTAAAAATATTGGTTCTTTCACATGAAGAAAAATGCAGAATGCACCCCCCCCCCAAACATTAGCAGTCATCCTGCATGCCGTAAATATTTGCTACAAGAAAAGGTAGACATTTTAAGAAACTATACTTGGTTTACTCACAGTTTAATCTTAAATTTATTTCAAGTGATTATTGTACGTTGACAGTTATTACCCATAGCTGTGCCTTCCCTGACATGTTGGGGACGTCACCAAGGACATAACCTTGAACCGTATGTAAGGGTAGATTGCGCACTACATCCACAACCTCTGGCTCCAACATCCAAAGGTGTAAATTCACATGATACTAGGTAAGAAAGGTTATTTTGTACTGCGCTTATGGCTACTTAAGTGTTCTACTTTAAAGGAAATTCTACAACTTTTTACAAGTGAAAGTGATAATTAAGAACTGACCCATAAAAATATTTGCTTAAAATAAAAGTATATTTTGTATAATGATAATACAGTGTAACGGTAAATACCTCATATATTGGAACATGTCCAATATCTAAAGGTTTAGGTTTAATGTGCAGCTATGTAATCAATACATTCAGGACAACTTACCATTTCCTGGTCTTGCTCCGAGTTCAACAGTTCCAGCACGTGAGTTTTGATCAAAATTTCGCATGTTTTAGAGGCAGCATGGGGGCTGTTTACTTTTCATATCTGAAGTCATTCATTTTATTATCTTCTGTTCCTGGTCATGTAGGGTTTTTTTGGAGGTGTCATGTGGTAATCCTCTAGTATTCCTTCAACTTCACACAAAATGCAGTCACACTATATAAAATACTGCTTGGCTGATCATGAATTTCCAAAGTTTGACAAAATTGAGATAATTAAAAGTTGTAAATCTGAGAGACACCTCTGGATTGCAGAATGTGTCTTAATTATAAAAAATAGAGCTAAAGTTTGTAACCATAATGATCCAAATGCTATTAGTAACAACTGGAAGCTTGATAATGGTACAAACAAGTACCGAAATGCATAGCATGTGCACTAATATCGCACAATGTTTGCTTATATATATATATATATATATATATTTTTTTTTTTGAAGAAGCGAGGTTTCCGTCTTTTTTCTGTAGCTAAGTGGGGAGTTAAAAATTTTGTTCACCTTTCATTTGTTATATGCGTTTACACTAAATGTGAGTTTGGATGTGCCTTTTGAACTGTCTATATACTTCAACTTGCAACTGAGTCCTAACCTTTGCAAAGTGATATTTCGATATATAAGACAATGGAGCTGCATGACTAGTATTATACTACATACTTTGACCTGCAACCGAGTCCTAGCCTTTTTGAAGTGTTACTCCGATGTATTGGACAATCAAGCAGAGTTGATTACCATTACATCTATGCAGAACTATGTTGCTTGTCGGACTTAAGGTACCTTTTTTAACATTATATATTATTTTGTGTAAAGTGCTTCAGTTTTGCAACATTCACTTCCATAAATTTGTGTTAATTCTCACGCTTTGCTTATAGCCATTAAAGAATTGGAATTTGCTTCTCACACGAAGAAAAATGTGCATAGAGTTTTACTATTTTGAGTAATGTATGATATACATCTCAATTGATTGGAAGAATTTAATAAAAGTGGAACAGAAAAATAGAAATGTTAGAAAATTGAAATCTAAAACAAACAAGAGAGAGTGCCACAGCGGCCAAGGGAATGAAGCTCTGAGAACGGATATTGCCCCAAGAGTTACTCCCATGCTCTGAGGATACCGAGAGTATAGGTTAGAGTCCCCTCCCCCTCCCCATGATGGTAGTGGCTTGCTACAGAAAGTACTAGGGTTGGTGTGTTGCAGAAGGTACAGTGTGGCATGGAAGAGCTCCTTTTACGAAACCAATTTACAATGGACATGGGTTATATGCAAGCGGAGAGCATGGTTAAAAAACATAGACGTAGTTGACCAAGGTGTAAATGTCTGATGTATATAGTGAGTTCATAGTATATTTTAAATTATATATATTCAATTGTATAGGGAATATTTATATGTATGTTTGGTGTATATGTTTGACAAAAAAAACCCGATGTTTTTTGAGTGTCGATATGTAAAACGGACCGCAGATGTTTCTGGTGAATTTATATGGTGTTACTGCATTTTGTGTGAAAATGAAGGAGTACTAGAGGATTACCACATGACGTCTCCGAAAAAACCCTACACGACCAGGAACAGAAGATAATAAAATGAATGACTTCAGATATGAAAAGTGAATAGCCCCCAATGCTGCCTCTGAAACATCCAACATTTTGATCAAAACTTACATGCTAGAAATTCTGAACTGGGAGCAAGACCAGGAAATGGTAAGTTGCCCTGAATGTATCGATTACATAGCTGCGCATTAAACCTAAACCTTTAGATATTGGACATGTTCCAATGTATGGGGAAATCTTCACTTGGGAACCGTGCAATCCACAGATACTGCTAATAGGTGGGAGAAATTAGTAGTAAAACTGCAAATTCTGCAAAATGTTTTTGCTTTGCATTTGGTCTATTTTCCTTGTGGATGACAATTCCACACGATGTCACATCTACCTTGTTTTTTTTTTTTTTTTGTTTGTTTATAGGTTGCTGTTACATTTTTGTTACTTTGTTTGGGCTTTGAACTCGAAGGATTTTTTTTCACTTAAAAACTCACAATGATGAGGCAAAACACTAGTTAAACTTCAACAAAGGAATTTTAGTTGTAAATGAATTTATGGCACCTCTATTCTAGTTTACTGTAGAAATAACCTTTTTACGGGTTTTATAGAGGTTATTATTCAAAAAAGTTGGTGGTCAAATTTTCAAACTAAAGCCTAGTTCATCATCAGGACTACGTCACTGGAGTAGTTGCTGCCACTCAGTCGGGAGTGGAAATAACTTTTTTATGGGTCTTATAGAGGTTATTATTAAAAAAAGTTGGTGGTCAAATTTTCAAACTAAAGCCTAGTTCATCATCAGGACTACGTCATTGGAGTAGTTGCTGCCACTCAGTCGGGAGTGGAAATAACTTTTTTATGGGTCTTGTAGAGGTTATTATTCAAAAAAGTTGGTGGTCAAATTTTCAAACTAAAGCCTAGTTCATCATCAGGACTACGTCACTGGAGTAGTTTGGAGTAACTAAATGTGACGTCACTGGAGTAACTACTTCACTGATGTAGTCTTGATGATGAACTAGGCTTTAGTTCGAAAATTTGACCACCAACTTTTTTCAATAATAACCTCTATAAGACCAGTAAAAAAGTTATTTTCACAGTAAAGGAAATTTGTTGAAGTTGTCTCTTATAAATATTTAACTCGGTGTGCACTTTACAATTGCACTGTAGCACTTAATATACAAGCAGAAGAATATTGCAAAAGAACCTGCAACAGTTCAACAGAACTGCATCAACAACTACGACTATAACGCCGGGATACCTTCTAATACCGTGTCGGTCCTCCTTGTGTCAGAAAGCTAATATTTTTGCTAATTACATGCATTAAAATACCTAGCATGTGATTGTTATGTTTTTCTTTTCCTTGTTTTTTATTTTAAGTTCAAGAAGTGCTGACTTCTGCCTTTTGCTCTGTACAAATTACAGTTTGTCCTCACATCTAAGCTGAGAAAATGGTATTCTTTCTAACAGCTGTTTAGTGATTTCAACTCATTAACACTTAATACTCATTTACCCACATACCATTCACTTAGATTCGCTCTACACATATTAGTGCTATACTGTATACTTTATACTCTTTGTGTTGGACTTTGAGACCTACTCATATGTTATTAAGCCTTCATGGGTATGGGAGAACTTTTGGTTTTGCTTTCCCGAGCATGAAGAGATGATGTCATTTGTGGTGGCGTCCATGAAACGAGGCCTCATGTATACGAAACGGAGCTTAAATTCTGTCCAATCATTACAATAGTTTTCCTGTTTCCTTTCCACTGATTTTTTACACTAAATTACTAAAAAATGAAAAAAAAAAACATGAAATTTTATATATAGCTTACAGTATTTCTGGGTAAAAATAATATTCATCCTTCCATATTTATTAAAGTGTATACCAGAAACCAGCGTGGAAATACTCTCATCGAGTTTGCAGAGGTAGAAGGGTTTTTCATCTTGAACTCCTTTTTCAAGAAAAAGCGGCACAGGAAATGGACATGGAGACATCCAAATGGGACGACAAGTGAAATTGATTTTATTATGTGTAACAAAAAATTCGTCATAGAAGACTGCAGTGTGCTAAACAAGTTCAACACAGGCAGTGACCATAGATTGGTGAGATGTAAGATGCACCTCAACACTAAACTCGAACGTAGCAAGCTCATAAGACAAACGAAATGTATTGACATAACCAACCTAAAAAACACCATAATACCTTTAAGTTGGAACTGAAGAACAGATTCTCTGCTTTAGAAGGCCTAACATCGGAAGAAGTGGATATTTCTGAAGTTAACAGAAAAGTAATCAAAGCTCTTATGGAAACAGCAACAAAATTAGCTGGGTCTAAGAACAAGTTGCATGTGAACAAATTATCAGGAAAAACCAAAATGTTGATGCAAAAAAGAAGAGAGGTGAGGACAACTAAAGAAGATGTGACTTCCAAAGTGGAATATATAGAGATATGCAAGACAGTACGAAACAGTATCACTGAAGACGTAAGGAAATTCAACTGTGAACTAGTGAGTAAAGCAATTGAAAACAACCAAAGCCTAAAGATAGCAAAGGAACATCTCAGTAAGGGAAGAAAACAGATTATGGCACTGAGAAAAGAAGATGGTTCTGTAACAAGAAACAGAGGCGAAATTTTGACAAGAGTGAAAGATTTCTACTCCAAATTATATGAAAGGGATGACACATGTACTCCAGACATCATGAAAGGTACCAGTACCAGAGTTCCTCCAGTCCTCCCAGCAGAAGTTGCACATGCAATCAAGAACATGAAGCGGGGAAAAGCTCCAGGAGAAGATGGAATTACTGTAGACATCATACAAGAAGCAAGTGGAGAAATCGAAACAGTACTCACCCAAATTTTCACTCGATGCCTTAATGAAAAGATTCTTGAGGATTGGAACAACGTTACAATGATCTTGCTGCATAAAAAAGGTGACATTGAGGATCTCAGGAACTACAGACCTATCAGCCTCCTATCAGTGGTTTATAAAATCTTCACTAAAGTTCTTTCACACCGCTTAAAGGTGACACTGGACATGGCTCAACCCAGAGAACAGGCTGGATTCAGGAGTGGCTACAGCACAATAGATCATATCCACGTACTGAGAGAACTAATTGAAAGAGCGAGGGAATATGAACTTCCATTGTGCATGGCTTTTATCGATTATGAAAAAGCCTTTGATTCGGTGAAACCATTAGCAGTTACAATGGTTCTGAAATCCTGTGGTATTGAAGATGCATACATTAATATTATTAATAACATCTATGAAAATGTAAGTGCAAAGATTCGGCTGTTTGAAAATACAACACACATAAAAATTGGAAAGGGAGTGAGACAAGGTGACACCATATCTCCGAAGCTCTTTAACGCCACATTGGAAAATGTCTTTCAATCACTGAACTGGGAAAACAAAGGGATAAAGATTAATGGAGATTATCTAACCCACCTTCGTTTTGCTGATGACGTAGTCATTTTTGCAACTACCCCATCAGAGCTGCAGAGTATGTTCCAAGAACTTGCTGACAAGAGTAAAGAAGTGGGATTAAAAATGAACTTTCAGAAGACAAAAGTTATGTTCAATGCTTTTACACGAAATGAAGATTTATCGATTGATGGAGAAAAGCTGGAGATAACAGACACGTACGTCTATCTTGGACAGCAGATATCAAGTGAGGGTCACATTGATGAAGAAATTAATCTGCATATAAAACTTGCCTGGAGAGCTTTTGGAAGAAACAGCATAATTTTCAAGAGCAATATGCCATTATGTCTTAAAAGAAAAGTGTTTGATCAATGCATCCTTACAGTGCTTACGTATGGTGCAGAGATGTGGACCTTAACTAAAAGAGACATACAAAGGCTGCAGACAACTCAAGGCAGCATGGAGAGGTGCATGCTTGGTGTAACCAGGAGAGATAAGAAGAGGAACTCGTGGATCCAAAAATGACAAGAGTGGAAGACATCATGATCAGAGTTAAATCCCTGAAATGGCAATGGGCTGGGCATACTGCCAGAAGGACAGACCATCGATGGACAGCCGAAATTTTAGATTGGATTCCAAGGGACAGGAAAAGACCCAGAAGAAGACCACATGGGAGATGGGTGGATGAAATTCGAAAGTATGCGGGAGTGACATGGAGGAGACTGGCACAAGACAGACTGTTGTGGAGGAAATTTGGGGAGACCTTCGTCCAGCAGTGGATTGATAATGGTTGACGATGATGATGATGATACCAGTATCAATATACATCAATAATGCAGAAAATTTCACACGTTTTAGTTTTATTATGTATTCAACTCCAGATTTGTAAGATCTTTGGGTTGCAGCATCAGCCTTGTTCACACTAAAAGCAAGCACTCACATGGTTAACATACTAAACTTAAGGAATAGTCAGATTTGTAATATCTTTGGGCTGCAGCATCAGCTTTGTTCACACTAAAAGCAAGCGCTCACGTGGTTGACATCGTTTCTTTAGCTGTTGCCAGTAGAGATTTTCAAATTATCGGAATACTGAAGGGGTCATCCGAATTGCAAGAGTTTTTACTGAAGAGAATTTCAATGCTTTCTCTGTAGCGTAATGTAAATTTGTTTGAGAAGGATGCAATCCCAGTTTGGAGAGGCAGAAGTATCTTCGATAGTCAGAAGAGAAAGTGCAGAAGACATAAGACTTTTTCTGACATCTCTTTTATGTTCCAAAATTCTGCAGTTTATTGTACGAAAGGTACTACCAATGTAACATTTTTTGCCTGAGGAAGTAGGCACAGGGATGAGGTAAACGTCAGGACGGTCTAAAGGATCAAGAGGATCTATGTCTTTAAATATTGATTGGATGGTAGTGGGAGGAGAATTGATTGCAAGCTTGTAACCAAATCTTTTGAAAAGCTTGTAAGGACAAGAATGATGGTAGTGGATTGAACCAATAAAGGAAAGGGGTGGTTTCTGTAGAGGAGAAAGGTGACAGACAAATTGATTGGCATCAAACTTTTTTGACACTTCCTAGGGGAAACTGAGGGTTTGTGGCAATTTCTTGAATGATTTCATGTTCTTTTTGTAATGAGTGGGGTACATTGCAAATGACATTGGCACAGTGAATGAGTGATTTTATAACAGCAAGTTGAGGGACCATTTGTCCGTTAGTCCCTCCTTCCAGACTGACTGAGGTGCCTGTTGACCGTTGCTAAGAGGTTCCATTGTTCAGTGGTTATTGCTAATGTTATTTGTACTACAACTGTTTCATACCATCCAAAACTTACTGTTGTTGGGAGGTGTCCGTTAATGGGAGTTTTACCAAAAATGTAAGAAAAAGATACTTCATTTACCAGAACAAAATATAAATATGTAGATACTTATATCAACTGAATGGCTTCTCCTAAATTGCCTATTCCTTGATATACTTATTGCTTGTAACATGAGTTTACTGTTTGTGAAAGAGCAAAATTTAATTATAACATCTGTTATTCCAAGATAAAACAATAGTGATATTCTAATATAAGGTGACCAGATTATTGAGAACAAAACTGAGAACAAGATGGCAGTTGTCCTCAATTTCAATGCAAAATTGAGGACAGCATCTGGCACATTATGGTAAAGCCGAAGGTTAGCAAAGAATGTTGTGAACTGTACCCTAATTGTCCAGTTTCATGGGAAACATACGATGAATCTGAAGGATGATATTTATGTGAAATGAGGACTGACACATTATAGTAAAGCCGAAGATTAGGAAAGAATGTTGTGAACTGTACCATAATTGTCCAGTTTCATGGGAAAAGATACGATACGATGAATCTGAAGGATGATATTCATGTGAAATGAGGACTGACACATTATGGTAAAGCCTAAGATTAGCAAAGAATGTTATGAACTGTTACCATAATTGTCCAGTTTCATGGGAAAAGATACGATACGATGAATCTGAAGGATGATATTCATGTGAAATGAGGACTGACACATTATGGTAAAGCCTAAGATTAGCAAAGAATGTTATGAACTGTTACATAATTGTCCAGTTTCATGGGAAACATACGATGAATCTGAAGGATGTTATTCACGTGAAATGAGGACTAACACATTATGGTAAAGCCAATGATTAGCAAAGAATGTTATGAACTGTTACATAATTGTCCAGTTTCATGGGAAACGTACGATGAATCTGAAGGATGTTATTCACGTGAAATGAGGACTAACACATGGTAAAGCCAATGATTAGCAAAGAATGTTATGAACTGTTACATAATTGTCCAGTTTCATGGGAAACATACGATGAATCTGAAGGATGTTATTCACGTGAAATGAGGACTAACACATTATGGTAAAGCCAATGATTAGCAAAGAATGTTATGAACTGTTACATAATTGTCCAGTTTCATGGGGAAACGTACGATGAATCTGAAGGATGTTATTCACGTGAAATGAGGACTAACACATTATGGTAAAGCCAATGATTAGCAAAGAATGTTATGAACTGTTACATAATTGTCCAGTTTCATGGGGAAACATACGATGAATCTGAAGGATGATATTCACGTGAAATGAGGACTAACACATTATGGTAAAGCCAATGATTAGCAAAGAATGTTATGAACTGTTACATAATTGTCCAGTTTCATGGGGAAACATACGATGAATCTGAAGGATGATATTCCTGTGAAATGAGGACTGACACATTATGGTAAAGCCAATGATTAGCAAAGAATGTTATGAACTGTTACATAATTGTCCAGTTTCATGGGAAAAGATACGATACGATGAATCTGAAGGATGTTATTCATGTGAAATGAGGACTAACACATTATGGTAAAGCCAATGATTAGCAAAGAATGTTATGAACTGTTACATAACTGTCCAGTTTCATGGGAAACATACGATGAATCTGAAGGATGTTATTCACGTGAAATGAGGACTAACACATTATGGTAAAGCCAATGATTAGCAAAGAATGTTATGAACTGTTACATAATTGTCCAGTTTCATGGGAAAACGTACGATGAATCTGAAGGATGATATTCCTGTGAAATGAGGACTGACACATTATGGTAAAGCCAATGATTAGCAAAGAATGTTATGAACTGTTACATAATTGTCCAGTTTCATGGGAAACATACGATGAATCTGAAGGATGTTATTCACGTGAAATGAGGACTAACACATTATGGTAAAGCCAATGATTAGCAAAGAATGTTATGAACTGTTACATAACTGTCCAGTTTCGTGGGAAAACATACGATGAATCTGAAGGATGATATTCCTGTGAAATGAGGACTGACACATTATGGTAAACCCGAAGATTGGCAGAGAATGTAATGAACTGTTGCATAATTGTCCAGTTTCGTGAGACACATACGACGAATCTGAAGGATGATATTCATGTGAAATGAGGACTGACACATTATAGTAAAGCCGAAGATTAGGAAAGAATGTTGTGAACTGTACCATAATTGTCCAGTTTCATGGGAAAAGATACGATACGATGAATCTGAAGGATGATATTCATGTGAAATGAGGACTGACACATTATGGTAAAGCCTAAGATTAGCAAAGAATGTTATGAACTGTACCCTAATTGTCCAGTTTCATGGGAAACATACGATGAATCTGAAGGATGTTATTCACGTGAAATGAGGACTAACACATTATGGTAAAGCCAATGATTAGCAAAGAATGTTATGAACTGTTACATAATTGTCCAGTTTCATGGGAAACATACGATGAATCTGAAGGATGTTATTCACGTGAAATGAGGACTAACACATTATGGTAAAGCCAATGATTAGCAAAGAATGTTATGAACTGTTACATAATTGTCCAGTTTCATGGGAAACATACGATGAATCTGAAGGATGTTATTCACGTGAAATGAGGACTAACACATTATGGTAAAGCCAATGATTAGCAAAGAATGTTATGAACTGTTACATAATTGTCCAGTTTCATGGGAAAACGTACAATGAATCTGAAGGATGATATTCCTGTGAAATGAGGACTGACACATTATGGTAAACCCGAAGATTGGCAAAGAATGTAATGAACTGTTGCATAATTGTCCAGTTTCGTGAGACACATACGATGAATCTGAAGGATGTTATTCACGTGAAATGAGGACTAACACATTATGGTAAAGCCAATGATTAGCAAAGAATGTTATGAACTGTTACATAATTGTCCAGTTTCATGGGAAAACATACAATGAATCTGAAGGATGATATTCCTGTGAAATTAGGACTGACACATTATGGTAAACCCGAAGATTGGCAAAGAATGTAATGAACTGTTACATAATTGTCCAGTTTCATGGAAAAACATATGATGAATCTGAAGGATGTGTTTCATGTGAAATAAGTAGAAAGTAACAATAAATACTTTCTTCTGATAAATTTTAAACGTTACTCATAGGGGGAAGCATATGCAAAGAACAATTTATTTGTAGTGAAATTTCATTGTGATTTCTGTACAAGAAAAAATATCTGAAGCCAGAAAAAGACTATACACTGAACAGAAAGAAATCATGGGATACCTGTATGTTATCTCTATGAAAAGGAATATTTCATGGCCAATAACTTCACTTGAAGAAATAGTTTAATGAAAAATGTACTGAACAAAAGTTGTGGAACTCTTAATGGAATCTACCAAATGCAGCCAAATTTAGCATCAATTACTTATTTAGTTATGAGTGATGAGATAGTAATTATGGGACAGTTCACAACATCAATTACTTTTAAGAATGAGTGATGAGATGCTTACTAAGAAAATCTTTTAGCCCAAGTGGCAGGAAGGAAAGGCAGAGGAAGGCAAAGTAAGTCATGGGAGGATCAGATTCAGGAGTGTCTGCATGAGAAAAAGATTATGATTATGAAGATCTTGTGTACGGCATGTAATGGATGTCAGTGAAGCCCGAGTTGTATGTCAAGATCACTGTAAATGGAGAAGTTTCTTACAGCAACAGTAAGTAAAAACTATCTGGTAGTTTGTATTTCTTTTTGGAGCTAACCTCTGAATCGCATAGAGCAGTTTAGTGATATGTATGTATGTAAGTACTTATTTAGTTGCAAGAAAGTGGATGCTGAAAAAGATGAGATTTATTCCCCATGCATTGTATAAATATTTTAATTAAATCCGGTTAAAACAGAAATATTTTTTTGTTTCTGTTTTAACCAGATTTAATTAAAATATTTATACAATGCATGGGGAATAAATCTCATCTTTTTCAGCATCCACTTTCTTGCAACTAAATAAGTACATACATACATATAATTAGTAGGAGAGTGAATTCTTCATTGAAAGTCATAGCTGCCTTGGGAGGATTTCACAGAAGTGATGGGTTCTCAAGAGAGTCCCACATGGCTGTGTATGAAAGTGTAATTGTTCCTACTCTGATGTATGGCAGTGAAACCTGGGTACTACAGAAGAAACATAGGAGTTGTTTGTGTGCTGGAGAAATGTGTTACTTACAGGGGGTTTGTGGCAAGACACGTTCTGATCGTGTGAGGAATGAAGATGTGTTGGAGTTGTGTAATGTGAAGCAAAATGTTGTTAGCAAGGTGGAGACTAATATGTTTGGGTGGTTTCGGCATGTTGAAAGAATGAGTGATGAGATGCTCACTAAGAAATTTTTTTCAGCCCAAGTGGCAGGAACGAAAAGCAGAGGAAGGCCAAGGAAGTCATGGGAGGATCACATTCAGGAGTGTCTACATGAGAAAAAGATCATGAGTATGAAGTAGAGAAGATCTTGTGTGCGTCGTGTGATGGATGTCAGTGAAGCTCAAATTGTGTGCCAAGATCACTGTAAGTGGAGGAGTTTGATATGGCAAACAGTAAGTAAATAATTAGATAAAAATTATTTGGTAGTTTGTCTTTTCTTTGTGGAGCTAACCTCTGAATCTCAGAGAACAGTTTAGTGATATGAATATATGTAAAACAGAAACAAATAACACCACAATTATCAAGATGACTTTTTTTGATGCTTCAGCATGTCTTCCATTAATATTGCATGATTTCTAATTTAATTTAAAGAAAACATCCACTTCAGAAAATAGTTCCATACCTTTGAGTCCATTTTCTTACAATTAAAGAAGTAATTGATGCTAAATTTGGTTGCATTTAGTAGATCTGATTGAGTTCTACAACTTTTGTTGGTGCATTTTTTCATTAAACTGTTTCTTCAAAAGTTATCAAATATTCCTTCTCATAAATAACACATACAGGTATTCATGATGTGTGTGGTAATATTCCACACATCTATTTACATATAATTTCTCTTCCGTGTTTTTAATCAAACATTGTATAAGTAACTAAACACAAGGTCTACATGTAGAACAATGAACATCTTTAGTTTAAGAATTACAAGTTCAGGGGTGTTACGTTACTCCCACTTATTTTAATACTTTTACTTCAAATACTAACTTATGAAGCATGAAACTGTTACATAATACTATTGGGCTGCAAGTTATGATGCTGGTAAAGATTATGTTCCAACTTCCCTGAGCATCCCGGAAGTTTGGATTTTTTTTTCATTGCCACTGTTGTTTCGGGGCGGGAAATTTTAAAAACTGAGTACCAAAAGTAAGAAACTAATGTCCTCGGTCAGTTTTTACAGAATTGAGGACCCAGCACTAAAATTGAAGAGTGTCTCCAGAAAATGAGGATGTATGGTCACCTTATTCTAATGGATCTGGATACGATTTTAGCAATCAGACATGCCTGAACTGCTGGTTTTACTGTTCAGTACATACCACCATATCATAAAACTTGATAATTAGGTTGTCCTGCAGCAGGAATCGAACCCGCATCTCCTGATTTCCGTTTGAGCATGCTATTTGTTACACCAACCACGACGAAGTTCCAAGTATCTGAGTTTCATTGTCCTGGGTGGTGTAATAGATAGCATGCTGAAACGGAAATCGGGAAATGCAGCTTCTATTCCCACTCCAGGAAGATGTATTTTTTAAGTTTTCTGATATGATGCTGGCATGTATTGAACAGTAAAACTACAGTTTCAGGCAAATCTAATTGCTAAAATACTGACCTTCTTCTATGTAATTGGTGAAGAACAGTTCTTCCACTGAATCCTTATTAATAGCTCTTCCTTAACAAAATGTGAAAGACTGTCTGGTGAAATTGTTTGAGCACTTGCATAGTTATAATTCCAAGGGCTTGCCATATCGACAATTTTTGCAGAAGTCATAATGCAACACGTGGAGGAAAGAGCGATTGAAGAACATACCCCGAGACTACTGATGTATTGCAGATATGTGAATGATATATTGGTATTTTGGGAAAATGAACAAACAGAACTAATTGGTTTTAAGGGAAAAATGGCATCTATATTACCATCAACTGACCTAACAATTGAATTGGAAAGAAATAACCAACTACCTTTCTTAGATATCAATCTAATCAGGAACAGAATCGATTATCAGGTCTACAGAAAACCTACATATGTGCCGTCAATAATTCCAAAGAACTCCAACCACCCATGGGCACATAAAACAGCAGAAATTTAATAAAAAGAGCGTTCACCCATTCCAGCACCAATAAATACAAAGAGCGTTCACCCATTCCAGCACCAATAAATACAAAGAGGAAGAGCTAATATGGATTAATAGAATGATAAAAAAAATTTGATATAATAAAACATTATCCCCAAAAATTATATATGACATTAAACACAAGGTACAAAGACCAAAAAAGGAAGAAAATAAATATTGCGGAAGTTTCCCATATATTAAAGGACTATCTCATACCATAGAACGAATTTATAAAAATCACCAAAAAAACATTGGAATATCTGTCAAGACACAAAGAGATATGGTAATAAAAAATAAAGATCAAGTACAAGTATTGGAAAAATCAGGTGTATACTGCATACCAATAAAAATGACTAACAGTAATGATAAAAAAAATAAACTTATAGGAAGTACTAAAAATCAATTAAAAACCAGGTTACACCAACATATAACGAACTGGAATAACAAGGAGGAAAAAACTGCATTTTTACAATATTGCATAGAAAATAATACAGAACCAGAATTTGAAAACATACACCTAAAATCACATAGAATAGAGAAAGAGATCAGAATCTGTAATTATTGAAAAAACTGAAAGTACTAATTGCAACATTAATCAACCTAACGAAATACATGTGCAATGGAAAAAACTTATAACCGACAAAAAAAATAGAAAAAATAGAACAAAGTATAATCCCCAATAATGACACCAACGAATCAACACCGAGAGGGGAGGAGGAGCCAAGTGAATAAAACTCCAAAGAATTGCAGGTGACAGCCATTTGCAATCTTTCCCAACTCTGAAGATGGGCGTATGCCCGAAACACGGGTAAGTACCACCCTAGTGAGAGTGTCCTTTGCGACACAGCACGGAGGACGGCCGGAAGTTTCTAGAAGTACGAGAGTCAGCAGTTCCAAGGTTTTAACTTTTTTAATCTGTTTCATTAAAGTTTTTGGCTAAAGTTCTTTCTTCTCAAGACTTGCATACTCACCTTTGTGGCCTTCCATGAAAAACCTAGAGAATTGCAGGAGGTTTCTCGATGTTTTTACCTAAAAAAGGTTTTTAAAGTCGGTATAAAATCATGGTTTTTTTGAACTTTTTCGTTTGTTCATTAGGTTTTAACCAAGACTTTGTTTTTAAGTCATACTCACCTTAGAAGAACCAAGACTTCGTTTTTTAAGCCATACTCACCAATGGGGTACCTGCAAGCATGAACGTGTCACCAAAATTTCTGGCATGAATGATAATGACATTTTACTTCAACTTCAAAAATTGAAAGCAATTAAAGGAAGAAGACCACCAAAAACATTGTGAGTAAAGCCTTTTTATTCTACTTTACAATATCATGTTTTAAATACAAGGAATTTTTAACTTCCAACGTCCAGAATATAACGTGTTTAAAAGCGAAAGCTAATATTTTTCACTAGTTGAAGATAATCAATATATCCAATGGCCAGTTTTGACAAGCATTCAGCTTTTAATCAACCTAAGTTGGAAAAGAAACTGCTCAAATGAATGTGACTCACCATGAAAATTGAGGAATTTTTAGTGCTTCTTAGTTCTTGTGCTAATGCATGAATTAAAACAAAAAAGGGGAACTGAATAAAAAAAATTTTTACTATGAATTGTTCGTAAGATTTTTGCGAAATCCATGCTTCGTACACTCCTTGAAAACAAAAAGTTCATTTTCAAGTCCTTGAAAAAGTTTAAGACTCAATTGTACCTGAATTTTTTTTTTTTTTTATAAGTAAAGATAAGAAAGAGCATGTGTCAAATAATTTTGTCTGCTAAAAAGTTGTCTAGTTCCACCATGCTGATCAAATAGCACAGAACTTTACGTTCAACTCAAGGTAGCTCGTGGACAGTTGGTACTTTGGCTATGACATCGCTATGGAGTAAAACATCAGCCATGGGAGTAGAATAAGTGAAGTGATGTATGGCCTTCTGTTCACAGGGGTTAGGGACGCGTTCTTGCCAGAGGGTGAATACGAAAATAATGTACCTTTTTAAAATATTGCACAAAGTATGATTTATTTTTTTTATTATTAGAGGGTTTAACGACCACCGCGAGCAACTTAATGGGCTATAAGCAGTCGCCCGCGCCTAATTTAGGGTCACTGTTTCTGGAGAAGGCAGAGAGCCAGTGCCATAAGACAAACACAACATCGATGCCTCACCGGGATTCGAACCCGGACCCCTTTCAGACGAATGATCAGAAGCCATCGCTTAGACCACTGCGCCACTGGGGCAATTCAAAGTTAATAAAATAAACAAACAGGGGGTAACAGGTTGGGCATTGAAGGTGTGCCTATCCCAGCTAAGTTTAATGGTTTGAACTTGTTCAAATACCTACCTTCTGACCGACCAACAGCACACATGTATGATAATTTGGTTTTAAAAAATCCTTGAATTTATTTTGCTTGAAGAGTACAAACTTTGTAATGTAAGCAAATCATGGGTGCCAACTGTGTGTGTGGGGGGGGGCAAGACGATTATCTTGCCACCATTATTTTACTGGGGGGCAGTGCAGTAAAATAAAGGGGGCAAAATAATCGGGTGATAGGCAAGATATTGCGTGTGCAATTTTTTGTCCTGTTCAATTAAATAATTTTTTTGTTTTTGTATATGTACGTCATTTTTGAAATGCAGTTGAAATATTTTTATAGAGAAAAATGTTTTCCTATTCTATTCAGGTACCTATTGTGTGCTGTGCCAATTGCAAAAAAAATGCACATCTTTCCTTTACAGAAATGTATTTCTCTCTGTAAGATGGAGCAAGCTCCACCTTATGAGGCCAAAGCGATTTATTTCCAAAGAATTAATAAATAAAAAAAAATAAGTACAAAAAAGTTTTCCCATATTCAGCATTGTGCATTTGTAAGAAACTTAGTTGCAGCCCCATGTTGTGTTCGGCATATTCTCGTGATATATGGTAAATGTTTAAAATAATTATCAGAAATTAAATAAATAAATAAAAATACAGAAACATATAATTTCTAGCACCTTTATTTATCTATTTATTTTTTGCACTTTGTTCTTTGTCTGAGGAATATTTAAAAACTGAAGCAACTTATACTACGATATGAAATATCCATCTTTGTCTGTAACCTATAGGGTGCTTCAAGTGCCTTGTTACCCCCTGTAGAACAACTTATGAAGTTACCAATCCAAAAGGTCAGAATGACTTCCACCATTTTTGTGTACAAAATTATTTGTCTTCATGTCCTGTGCAAGATTTTACAGAGACAAGCCTTAACAATTTGTGTAAATGCAAAACGAACAGTATCTTGCAACTGATTGGTTGTCTGGTATCTTGTCTTGGACACACAGTCCTTAATAATACCCCATAGGGAATTGTCACAAGAGGAAAGAAATGGACTCTGTGCAGGCCATTTGAGAAATGCAGGCAGGTGAGCAGATCTACTTCCAATCCACCTATCAGGAAACACTTCATCCAAATATTCCTGAACATGGATAGCATAATGAGCTGGTGTGCTGTCTTGTTGGAACCAGCTTTCTGCTAGAAGACCACGTCTTTGCAGCTCGGGAACAAACTAGTCGCTTATCATGGCAAGACAGGAATGCTGATCGGCCAAGTCGTTGAAAAAATAGGGACCTATCAAGTACTTACTGGACAGTGTAGCCCAAATCGTGGTGGATTGTGCTCCAACTCCTCATAAAAATGTGGGTTTTCTTTGCTCCAAAAGTAAACATTCCTAGCACCGCTACTTTGATAGATGGCCATTCATCAGTGAAGAACACTGCCTCACGTTGAGAGGGGGTCACAAACGTCTGCAACAATCTTGTACATGCGACACTGTTTCTCCAAATCAGCATCAGTAAGCTCATTGATGAACACAGGGCCATACGACTTCAATTGCAGATCTGTTTTCATGTGAGTCAGCATGGTGGTCGTTGGAACTCCAAGTTGCTCCGATTGTTTCCTTAGAGACGTTTTGGGAGATCTCAGCACTGATGCCACCACAGCTGCACATTTTTCTTGCCTCCATTGTCATCTTCCATTCCTTTTCTTATCCAGTTGTGAACAGCTTATGTTCCCATCTCAATTTTTTTATTTATTTATTTAGCGGTCATTGAATTGAAAACAAAAAACAGAAGAATGAATTCTAGTTGTAAATGAATTTATGGCACCTCTATTCATATTGTACTGTGGCATTAACTTTTTTACGGGTCTTATAGAGGTTATTATTCAAAAAAGTTGGTGGTCAAATTTTCAAACTAAAGCTTAGTTCATCATCAGGACTACGTCACTGGAGTAGTTGCTGCCACTCAGTTGGAAGAGTCCAACCGCAATTATCGTTAATTGTGGTACTTCTTTTTATTGCTATTTTGATTCCTTCTTCTAGTTTCCTCTTTACTAAGTTTGACTGGTGGGCGATTATTCTTACTGAGTCTCAATTTATGGAGTGTCCACTTGCTTGTATATGTCCGTCTAGCCCTGTTTTGTTACTAATGTTCCTAATAGCTGCTTGGTGTTCTTTCATTTGGACTTTAATGCTTCTCCCTTATAGCTGAGTCCACAGTTACAGTTGACGCAATATATTACCCCTTCTTGCAAATGGATGTCCACTTCTTTCTGCTTTAAAGCTGGCAGGGATTTCTTTAATTTGCTACTTAAATCTGGAGCAAGCCTGATATTATATTTTGCTCTGATCCTCTTTGGTGAATTTGAAGTTGTTTTTTTCCTGCTTCTGTTTTGGCACTTGTCTAAATAATTTCTCAACATAAGGGGAGGGGTACAGTAATTGTTTTCTGCCAATATTTCTTTTAATTCTTCTCTGTGAAGATCTTTTTGAGCATCTGAAAAGACCAGGACTTCAATTTTTTCCAAAAATTGTCTAGCCGTATTCGATTTAATATAATCAGGGTGGAATGAGTAGAAGTCTAACATCTTCCCAGTGTTAGTGGGTTTTCTAAAAAGCTGAGTGAATATTCTCCCCTCTCTTGAGGTCAAGTTTAAATCAAGGAATTTGATGCTATGGTCTTTTTCCAGGTCCAGGGTGTACTGCTAGGTATTTTCTAGCGAGTTAAATTCTGCTAGAATCTGAGAGGGTAGAGATTGGTCCTCAGTATCTACTGTAAATAGGACATCATCCATGTATCTTACATAGAAGAGCAAATATTGAAGGCTGTATAAGGATTTTTGCCTCTAGTTTATTTACATAATAATTTACAAGCAGAGGTGTTAGTGGAAAACCCATTGCAAGTCCTGAAGTTTGCCTGTAATATTTCTTTCCAAACTGGAAGAAATTATTCTTGAAAGAAAACAGCAGTTCATATATGCCAAGTAGTATTCTCTATCGTGATTATGGAAGACTACTTTTTCCGTCAGGTCATCCACAATGAATTCCAGCAGGAGGTTCAGGTTAATGTTGGTATACATAGATACTATATCCAGGCTTGCCATTATTGGATGAATTAATTCTGGCAAGCTGTTTAGTTTTCCTTTCAGCTGCATGGAATTTTTCAGAAGGTATGGAGGAGAAGGGAAAATATCTCTGAGGTGAGTAAGTAAATAATAATTAATGTTGGAGAGTGGTAAATTTCTAGTGTGTATTACAGGTCTTATTGGATGGCCTTCTTTGTGAATTTTTATTGTACCATAGATCTGTGGAACTTTTGACTGGATTTTGGAGAAGCTTTTGAAGAGCTCATTTAGCTGATTTTTACTTTTTAAAGAGCTGATTAATTTCTTAAGATTTTTGACAGTTTGATCAATAGGGTTAGCAGTGAGTTCTTCATAATAAGGCTTGCTCAATTCAGCTTCCATTTTATTGTAATACTTAATTTTTTCTAACAATACCAAAACTTTACCTCTTTTATTGGCTACAACTTTACCCATTTTGGTCTCAATGAATAAAATTTAGTGTACAATCTTTTTCTCAGAGTAATCTTCCCTTATCTGACTATGCTTCTTTCATGGACGGCATAAAACGTTTAACCTTCTTTACCTTTCCCCTATTTTCTACAACTGTTAGTACACCATTTATTGGGACTCTGTCTTGAGCAGTCTCTTCTGTCATCTATGAAATAAGACTCAGATATTTTGATGGTTTTAGTATCTAAAGGATGACCAGTATATAGATCAGGTTTTCCCCAGACCCCCTTTTCTTTTTTTATTTTATGAGATTTATCTACCAACTATTTTGATAATACAAGATTAGATTGAATTTGGCTTTTAGATAAAGAACTTGGCAAAAGTGTAGAAAGTTGAACTTTCTCCTGAAGAGATACTGATGTTGTTACTGTGACTTCCATGTTCCATAGCCATTCTTTACAAGTTGAGCATTCTGTTTTATCCCTAGACTCTGACCTGCACTGCAGACACTTGATAGATATCACCTAATTTTGATGCCACTGCTTCAGATAGACTGTTTTGTAAATCTAGTTTTTTTCTCTTACAATAATTACTTCTTATTTTATACCAGACATCTCGTTTTTTTAAGTGGGGAAATATCAGTTTGCACTGCAACAATGCTTGCGTTTTAGGCTTCAATCACTTCATTGGTCATAACATAAGTTGTGTCAACACTACAGGCTGCACTTTCTCCTTGAACGTCATCTTCCTTTTGTTCATCATAACCTAATGACTTTTTATGTACAGAATAACAGTTTACACCTCATCTCTCTCTCACTCACAGTTTCTTCTGACCCCAAATATTCCTGCAGTAAAGAGGCCAAATTTCCTAAATGAGTGAAATGTTTTTTCAGAGATTTTATAGGTGACTTTTTTATAAGTGTTGAAATAGTCTTTACATTTGACTCTTTTCTCACTGTAGGTCTGAGACATATCTGAATTGAAGTTTACCATAAAACAACACAGTCCTAAGATGAGGTTAAGCTACTGTGTTTTTGCTGATGCTCTGAAACACACAGAAAAATAAAATCATAATTAGCCTTTCAATATTAAATACTGAAAACTTGTACAGACAAATATAACTGCTGCACCTAGATCTTAATGAACTGTACAAAGCCACTGATCAGAGCTTAACTCAGCTGCTTGGAAAAAGGTGACTACTGACTACCCACATGACACGTAGATAGTGATGAGTCATGTGGATGATCTATCCTCATGACTCAAAGGTATGAGTGAGTCATGAGAATGGGAACTGAAGTTTCATGTGTTGACACTTCCATTTAACTTGGAAAAAGGTGACTACTGACTTCCATTTAACTTGGAAAGGTGACTACAGCTTGAAAAAAGGTGACTACTGACTACCCACATGACACATAGTGATGAGTCATGTGGATGATCTATCCTCATGACTCAAAGGTATGAGTGAAAATCCTCCAAATACGTGGCGTCAGTAAATAAATAAATACATTGCTCTTTCCACGTTCCAGAAACACATAGCAACCAAAAAATTGTTTTCAGCTGCCGCCGTGGAATTGAACCACGGAACTCTCAATATCTAGCTGAGCGCGTTAACTTTACACCATGGTGGCCAACAATCCACGGTGCTATGCATATTTTTAAGTCAGCTTCTGACATAAATCCGTAACATGGGCTCAGCTACTGAGACATCTCCATTTGGTGGGCATTAACGGCACTGGCTATATATATATTATAGCAGTTAAATCCAAAGGGCAAGATCCAAGGTGAAAATCCTCCAAATACATGGTGCTCGGCTAGATATCGAGAGTTCCGTGGTTCAATTCCACGGTGGCGGCTGAAAACAATTTTCCGGTTGCTACGTGTTTCTGGAACGTGGAAAGAGTGATGTATTTATTTATTTACTGATGCCACGTATTTGGAGGATTTTCACCTTGGATCTCGCCCTTTGGATTTAACTGCTATAATATATATAGCCAGTGCCGTTAATGCCCACCAGATGGAGACGTCTCAGTAGCTGAGCCCATCTTACGGATTTATGATGTCAGAAGCTGACTTAAAAATACACATAGCACTGTGGATTGTTGGCCACCGTGGTGTAAAGTTAACGTGCTCAGCTAGATATCGAGAGTTCCGTGGTTCAATTCCATGGCGGTGGCTGAAAACAATTTTTCGGTTGCTATGTGTTTCTGGAACGTGGAAAGAGTGAGGTATGAGTGAGTCATGAGAATGGGAACTGAAGTTTCATGTGTTGACACTTCCATTTAACTTTCATTTCCTGCCTTGAGCTCTCTCAACAGTTATTCAGCTTGCTGAGTAAATCGTGTTTTTACAACATACAATAACACTGTAAACTACTAGCTGTTTGAAAGTAATGCCATTATTTACTTCCTTTTGTTACTGTACTTCATCTATCCTAACTACAAAATTTCACATGAAAAAAAAAAAATGTTTTTAGGAATGTGCTGCTAAACTGGTGTTATTAATGTGCATAGCTGAAATGAAAAAAATGTTAAAAAAAAATTATTAAAAAAAATTGCTTAGTCTGATTTCAGGGTTCAATCACGCATCAATTGGACTACTTTTCCACAGATTTTTTTAAATTGGCCTTTTTGAGAAAATTTGCTATAAGTAGGGCTAAATTTGATTTTTTTTTTTTTACTTTAAGGGTTTATAACTAGCCCTAGGTATAACTCAGGGTGAGAAAAAAAAATTGCTTTAAAAACACATTGAAGGCACTTCAGATCAGGCCAAATAGCAAATGTTCAGTACAGGAAATACTAGTGGAAAAAAAAATTGAAATATGCACATGGACAAATAATTTTAACACAATTTTAAAATAGCCCATGGCTACATGTGGTATTTTTCATACACACCAAATTAAAATTTCTTAAAATGTATTCTACACGCATTAGGACCTAAACCAATATACACAGACAAGGGCATATGATCAGTGATTTTCTTGAACATTTCATTGCATTTTTCTTCACCTCAGGAATGAGCACAAATATTTTTAGCAAGAATTCCTGGTCAAACATTTCACATTCCTTAGATTTTTTATCTGTGTCCACTCATATTGCATAACATTACTTCCTGCTGCTGAGATCTAGCAACGTATTTTACACACATGAACATGCAAAAATGTTTTAATGGATCCCTTCTCGATCCCATTTATTGTGACCCATTTATTTCACGTGATTTTTCCTGTACAAGTGAGGAAATGCTTTGAAAGATTTCTTGTTTTGTTATGAATTCTCTATGACACATTTTCGTGAGGTTTTACACTCGCGTGAGTGAGCAAATGTTTTACAAGGGTAGTCCTCATTGCAAATTTCCTGAAGCACAATTCACACTCATGAGGTTTTTCACCAGTATGAATGAGCAAATGCTTTGCGAGGGTACACTTCGTAGCAAATTTCTTGAAACACATTTCACACTCATGAGACTTTTCGCCTGTATGAATTAGCAAATGCTTTGATAGGGTATTCTTATGTGCAAATTTTTTATGACATAATTCACACTCATGAGGTTTTTCACCTGTATGAGTGAGCAAATGCTGTTTCATCTTGCTCCTATTTAAAAATTTCTTACAACACACTTCACATTCATAGGGCTTTTCTCCTGAATGAGTAATCAAGTGTTTTGACAGATCGCACTTACGTGCAAATTTCTTCCAACACATTTGACACTCAAAAAGTTTCGTACCTGTATGAATCAGCATATGATCTGACAGATGACTCTTGTACAAAAATTTCTTGCAACATATTTCGCACTCATAACACTTTCCACCTGTATGAGTAACCAAATGTTTCATTAAATATGTTTTCCTTGTAAATTTCTTGTAACACACATTACATTCATGAGGCTTTTCTCCAGTGTGAGTTAACAAATGCTTTGACAGATAACTCTTCCGTGAAAATTTCTTACGACATATTTCGCACTCATGTAAGCTTTCTCCTGTGTGTGTGAACAAATGCTGTGAGAGTTTACCCTTCTGCGCAAATGTTTTATGACACATTTTGCATTCATGAGGTTTTTCTCCTGAATGAGTAATCAAATGTTTCAGCAGATAATGTTCCTGTGAAAACTTCTTATAACATATATTGCATTCGTAAGTCTTTTTTTCTGAATGAGTATTCAAATGTCTCCGCATATCATTCTTGCGTGCAAATTTCTTGCAACATATTTTACAGTTATAAGGCTTTTCACTTGTATGAGTAACCAGATGCTTAGTCAGATAATTTTTCCGTGCAAATTTCTTACAACACACTTCACACTCATAAGGCTTTCCATCTGAATGAGTAATCAAATGCTTCGTCAGATGATTTTTCCGTGCAAATTTCTTATAACACATTTCGCATTTATATGACTTTTCTTCTGAATGTGTAATGCAAAGTTCTGGCGTATCACACTTATCTGCAAATTTTGTAGAACACATTTTGCACTCGTGAGGCTTTTCACTTGTGTAAGTGAGAAAATGCTTTTGGAGATTTTTTCTGGAAAATTTCGTAACAATGAATTTTACATTCTACCGGGGACCTGCTTATAACATAGCTTCCATTCTGAAGGTTTATATTTCTGCACTACTTTCACAAAATGTTAGCTTGTATTTTTGTGATCTCTCACCTGAACGCTTTAAATCTTGATCGGAAAATTCTGTGGATCATCCTTGAACTGAATTAGAAGTTTCTTTCACAGAAGTTGATAAATAAGCACGGTGTGTTGAAACTTAACTCTACAAAATGTTTGAGGCAAAATTTTAGTGGTGGTCGTTAAACCTCCAATTAAAAAAAAAAAAAAGAAATTTTAGTCCGAGGAGCTAACTATTTGATAGCTATTTCCAACCATTTGATGATTTGACTAAGATCAAATCAGAATCAGATCAAACTCTTGAGGTACCTACAGTCACGGTTCGCTTACGACTTTTCTGCGTGTTGACGTTTAAGAAACTCCATTACATTCGTATCACCTCAGAGCCGCACTGGATTTTTTTATTAGAGGTTTAACGACCACAGTGAGCAAGTATAGGAAAGCTGGGGGTTTTCAAGGCGATTGCAAGCATTTTGTGTCGGCCCCATTGCATCATTTTGTCCCAAATGTTTCTAATTTTGTTTCATAACTTGCTGCCGCCCCGGTGAAGCAGTGGTCTAAGCCCTCTGATCATTCGTCCGAACGGGGTCCAAGTTCGAATCCCGGTGAGGCATAGAAGACCGGATTCCGTCCGGCCACGTGGCACTACTGAGAGGGAAGACCGCCGTGTATGGCGTATGGCCGTGGCGCATCGTACCGCGTCTGAGGCAGCAATTCGAGCTGCAGTTGCCACCACAGAGACACAACGAACTGTTACAAATCGGTTACTTGAAGGACAGCTCCGAGCCAGACGTCCTGTAGCGTGCATTCCACTTACTACAAACCACTGCCGTTTGCGACGTCAGTGGTGTCAAGCTAGAGCTAATTGGAGGACGGAGTGGAGATCTGTTGTGTTTTCTGATGGAAGCCGGTTCTGCCTGGGTGCCAGTGATGGCCGTGTGTTGGTTAGGAGGAGGCTAGGTGAGCGCCTGCAACCAACCTGTCTACGGTCGAGACACACTGGACCTACACCTGGAGTTATGGTCTGGGGAGCAATTTCCTATGACAGCAGGAGCACTCTCGTGGTTATCCCACGCACCCTGACGGCACAGTTGTACGTCGGTCTAGTGGTTCAACCTGTTGTGCTGCCATTCATGAACAGCATTCCAGGGGGTTTTGTCCAACAGGATAACGCTCGCCCGCATACCGCTGTTGTAACCCAACATGCTCTACAGAGGGTCGACATGTTGCCGTGGCCTGCTAAATCACCAGATCTTTCACCAATCAAGCACGTATGGGACATCATTGGACGACAACCCCAGCGTCACCCCCAACCAGCATTAACCGTCCCTGTATTGACCGACCAAGTGCAACAGGCATGGAACTCCATCCCACAAACTGACATCCAGCACCTGTACGACACAATGCATGAACGTTTGCGTGCTTGCATTCAACATTCTGGCGGTTACACCGGTTATTAATGTACCAGCATTTCACATTTAAAATGGCTCTTCTCGCGCTTACAATAAGCTGTGATCTTGAAACCTTAATCGATTAAATATGTTACCTATACAAATGTATTGCCGCCATTTCATTCCTCTACAACTATTTTTTCGTGGTGTTGGGATTTTTTTCCGTCAGTGTATGACCTTAAAATTGAAAACTTCATTTGCGTATGAAGTGTAATTCATTTCGGCTTGACATTAACACGATTTCTCTAACACCGAACCCCGCAATTCCAAAATGCACACTTAGTTGAAACTACAATGGTGCCGCCAAGTTGACGCAGTGGTCTAAGCGCTGCGTATGACCATTCGTCTGTGAAGGGTCCGGGCTCGAATCCCGGTGGAGCATGGATGTTGTTCTTGTTTTACGGCCCTGGCTCTGTCCTTCCCTGCTGCCAGTGACCCTGAATTAGAAACAGGCTACTGCTTACATCCCATCGAGCTGTCCCTAAACAAGCAGACAAGCAAGAAATCCATTCGTTTATGACCAAAGAAAATATTTGCTGAGCTATCTTAAAAACAAAAAAAAAAACTCTGAAAAGGTAATCAAATATTGTAAAATTAATTTGGCCAGAAGTCCCGAATTCTTGAGGACAGTCGTTGAATTTAGTTTAGTGTTCCACCAAAACGTCTGATGTTGGTGTTTGTTCTCAAATATGCTTCCTTATTAGCTCGTTAGATTTCTTGTGAAAAATACTCTTAAAAATAATTTTCACTGTAATAATTTTCCAGCATGATTCTTGTAAAAGCAAATATTGACTGTTCTCCCCCCCCCCCCCGCCGTCTTTCCGAGTTTAATGACCACCGCGAGCAACTCTGAGGAATAGAAGCAGAGTCACCTGTTCCTAATTTGGGGCATTCGTTTTAGGGAAAGGTGAGAGCAAGTGCTGTAAGACAAACATACCACTCAGGCTTTATTTGGGACTTGAATTCTTACTAAGCCGCCCCGGTGGCGCAGTGGTCTAAGGCGTTGGCCTCTGATCATTCGTCCGTAAGGGGTCAGGGTTCGAATCCCGGTCAGGCATGGATGTTGTGTTTGTCTTACGGCACTGGCTCTCTCCCTTCCCTGGAACCAGTGACCCTAAATTAGGGACGGGCGACTGCTTATAGCCCATTGAGTTGCTCACGGTGGTCGTTAAACCTCCAATCAAAAAAAAAAAAAAAATTCTTACTAACTTGTAGGAATGATCAATGGCAACTGGAGCGGCCAAATTTCGACTGTACATGTTCTGAGTTCCTCCAAAAATTAAAAAAAATGACATTCGCCATGCTCTGACTTCATTAGTATGTAGCTTGATTTTTTTATTGGACTTTTAACGGCCACCGTGAGCAACTCAATGGGCTATGAGCAGTCACCCCTCCCAATTTAGGGTCACTGGATCCAGTGAAGGGAGAGAGCCAGTGTCGTGTCATTTACTCATAACATGACATTAGAACGGAAATATAAAAAAAAATAACAAATGACAACAACCATAAAGAAAATTCTACTTCACAAATTGAAGATATCTTTCCGGATAATGAAGTTATATCTAACCTTTCTAGTTTTAACCCGAGCGAAATTCAAAAACAGATTTTACGTTACAATTCGAACTTTGCGATTTCGAAAAAGGTACCAATATCCAATATCATTGCGTCTGTTGAGGAGTCCGTGATAAAAAGCGATCTAAATTCAGATCAAAAAGAAACGATTAGACATTGCGTTAGCCAGACAATAACGGCAAAATTCCTTCAACCATTTAAACCGAATCTCAGCAAGAAAGAATACTATGCTCTAAAAGAATTGCAGTCAAATCGCGATATTATCATCACTAAAGCTGATAAAGGAGGACAAGTTGTTATTCTGGACAAGAAACATTACGAGGCAGAGGTCGAAAAACTTATTACCGAGGGACCCTATAAGGAAATAAAAAATGACCCATCGGAGAAACATTTAAAGGAAATTCGGAAAGTGGTAACAAGTTGTGTAACCCTTGACCAAAGCTCAAAAAATCATCTGAAGCTCTCATATTCCCGTTGTCCACGTTTCTATGCACTCCCGAAGATACACAAGATTGGTGTCCCCTTTCGTCCCATAGTCAGCAATATAGGATCAGCTACACATAAGTTGGCCAAATTTCTATCTTCGAAACTTTCGACTTTAACGACTTCTTCGAACACAACTTCTGTAAAAAATTCCATTGATTTTGTCAATCGGCTGAAGCGACATCGATTCAACGATCAGTTCATGTTATCCTTCGATGTGAAATCCATGTTCACAAGTATCCCAGTTAATGGAGCTCTCCAAGCATTAAAGTCAAGTCTAAAAGAACATCATTTTAGCCAACCGGAAACAGAAGAGTTTTTGAGGCTAGTGGAAATTTGTATAAGACAAAACAGTTTCCTTTTTCGTGGAAGATTTTTCCAACAGACCGAAGGCCTTGCAATGGGTAGCCCACTGTCACCTATTTTATGCGAAGTCTACATGCGTCACTTTGAAGACCAACGATTTCAGCTTGTTACATTTGACCTGTGAATTCGATATGTAGATGATACTTTTGTTCTCTGGAATGGCATGAACTCGGAAATACCTAAATTAGTTGAACTTATCAATTCAATCGATCCTCATATACAGTTCACATATGAGACTGAGAATAATGGCTGCTTACCATTCCTCGATGTCCTTGTGTCACGCTCTCAATGATCCTTTAGTACAACAGTTTATCGAAAACCATTTGCTGTTTCCTTACCCCCTCATACAAAATCAAATCATCCATGGAAACAAAAGATCTCGGCCTTCTTCACATACGTATATCGTGCAATACATATCTGCTCAACTGAGGATTCCTTACAGAAAGAGCTTGATTTTCTTAAACGAATTGCAGCACACAGAGGATACAACCCTTCCGTTCAGGGCCCGATTTACTACATGCGAGGCCCAGGGCACAAAACATTTTCGGAGCCCCCTCCTTATTCTCTATCGACCAAATAATAGTCACTGTGTGCAGAGTAGCAGAATGTAGACGTATATGCGTACGCATGATAGTTTCCAAATCATTAGCAGGTTTGCAGATAGTTTTTTCATGTAGATTAAAAAAATAAAAATGCTAGGCCTATATACAGCAATTAAAACACTTACTCAACGCTTTACTCAGATTAATATAGTTAATTCTATTTTAACTGAAGAAAATTATTTTTCACATCTTCTGAGTTCTTTTGTTTTTACAGACATTTTTTTTTTGATTGGAGGTTTAACGACCACCGTGAGCAACTCAATGGGCTATAAGCAGTCGCCCGTCCCTAATTTAGGGTCACTGGTTCCAGGGAAGGGAGAGAGCCAGTGCCGTAAGACAAACACAACATCCATGCCTGACCGGGATTCGAACCCGGACCCCTTACGGACGAATGATCAGAGGCCAGCGCCTTAGACCACTGCGCCACCGGGGCGGCAGACATTTCTGGCCTCTAGATTTTATCAAGGCCTGTTCTCAATGTATACGAACTGTATTAAAAGTTTTGTTTACACAGAATTTAAATTTTATTGCCAGGTTCCTCTTTCAGTTGCTAATTAAATAAAAATATTTCCTTATGCATTTTGTAAGTCCAGTATTTTTGAATGAACTTGTTGAAAATCATATTTATAATTTTTGAAGGTTCATTGATAGAACTGCTTTTCTGGATATAAAAACTTTCTTTAATTAATCTCTTGTTTTTATGAGGTAGGTAGTCCAATATTTTAATATTTTGCCATAAAAGTCCATTTTACACACATTGCTGCACATTCAATTAGAATGTACTTATTTTGTCCTCATTGGAATCTGTAATGTTCTAATAATTATTTGTTTTATTAATTTTCCTTTAAATTATCTTATTCTATTATCATGGTATGCACGTTGGCAGCGAGTCTTCTGTTTCAATAGCTGTGCACGCAGATGCATTTTATTTTTATACAACTCTGGCTGTGCGGGTACAACTAGTTGATCAGTAGTTTGTGGTGTTAATGACCCCCATAGACTCTAACTATAACAATATATCTATGACAAAATGGATGGACATCTTAATTTTAGTGAATATTGTGGTCTTGCAATGTACTGATTCTTGCGTCTAGAACATGAGAACAATGCATCCAACAAAAAATGTGAACTAAAACAAGAAAAAAAAAAAATACATGGTGACCTCCACTGGACTTCCTCATAAATAGAGATGTGAAACTGCATAAAAAATTGAAAAAATGCTATGGGAACTCCTACTTCCAGCTTCACGGTTTCTGCCAAGATCAAATCAGCGCATCATGATCAATATATCAGAAAACTGCAAAACATAAAATTTTGTGTTGATGAGGAAGAGTCTGAGTTACACACAAAAAAAAAATAATAATAATAACAAAACAAAAAACATAATAATCTGAAAAGCTGAGGGGAACACCTAGTCCAGTTCAATTTTTGGTAAATGTGTTGTACTTCGGCATCCTAAATTATTTGGTCAGAAAAGTTGTAAAATTAAAAAAAAAAAAAAAAGCTTATTAAAGATGTTTACCGAAACACTTACCTCCAAGTAGTCCAAGTAGGATGAGTAAACACACGCTGCGGCGACAACCTGAAGCTTTGCTCCATTGAAAGGAAGGTTTGCTGCGGCTGGGAATTCATGGGCAGAAGAGTACAACAGGAATCAGGTACGCTCTTGTCAGGAAAGAGTAACAGAATATACTGCTACGCTAAAGAATGTAGTTTGTAATTTCTGTCTCACTTTTTAAAAAAACATGCAGAGACTGTCTTCGTTCTTTGGTATGTAATTCCGTGATACGAAATAGTAAGTATGCACAAGCCTTTCTTGTTTCTAGAAAAGCGTTACAGTAGGTGTTGCATTCTCTCTAACGGAAGTTAGATGGCAAGTCTCAAAGTGAAAGTTTGATTACTAAAAAAAAAAGCTTCCACGGAGAAATGAGTTCATACATTCAGCATCAAAGAATAACATGTGAAAAAAACAAGAAACTGTCCGATTGCGATGTCAAGAACTGACACCGAAATTAACTATTTTCTGTAGCGTAGCACTACACTCTTTCCTGACAACAGCGTACCCGGTCCCTGTTGTACTATTCCGCCCGTGAATGTCCTGGCTGCAGCGATCCTTCCTTTCAACGGAGCACGGCTTCATGTCAACGCCTCAGCGTTGTTTAAGGCCTCCCGCAGCGTCTGCTGACTCGTCATACTTGGAGTTCAAGTTTTTCGGTAAACATCTTTAATATTCATTCTAACGATGAAATTTTTTCACCATTTCCCCTTAAATTGCATATTTTAGAATCTGTACGTCACACTTTTTAGAAATTTTGCAACTTTTCCGACCAAATAATTTACCACGCTAAACTACACATTTACCCAATTTTTACCAAAATCTAATGAGCACATAATGCCATGAATGTATAAATTGTCCAATGTCAAACAAAACTGACAATACGATGACAAAGTGCTGTGTTTGGGCACCAGATCTTTTTATTTGTAATAACTCGTTTACTATTCTTTATTTTTAGGAATGAATAAAAACAATTGAAAATTTACCTCCTATATCAGGACGAAACAGTTGGGTTGAATATTTTTCTTCTACATTTCCTAGATGCAAAGTCATGTATCAGAGAATCATAATTTAAAGACTGTGTCACATCACTCTCCAAAGACAGCAGAGCTAATGATGCCAGTTTCGTTTTTTTTAATTGGAGGTTTAACGACCACCGTGAGCAACTCAATGGGCTATAAGCAGTCGCCCGTCCCTAATTTAGGGTCACTGGTTCCAGGGAAGGGAGAGAGCCAGTGCCGTAAGACAAACACAACATCCATGCCTGACCGGGATTCAAACCCGGACCCCTTACAGACAAATGATCAGAGGCCAGCGCCTTAAACCACTGCGCCACCAGGGCGGCCAGTTTCGTTTGTCTCATGGTTGATCGTAAGGGATTTTTCCGTCTTTTCAGCAAAGAAATTGATCTCTCACTTGTACAATTTGAAATCGGTAATGTCATGAACATTCTAAGTGCAGTCTCAGTGTTCGGAAATGTGGCTTCTAAATTGTTTACCTTCAAAGTTTGCAGCATCTGGGGAATGGTTGCATGCTCCCCCATCATTGAGGAGAATTGCAAAAACTCATCTGTAAACTGGTCGTCAAGGTCATTGTTATAGTATTCCTGCAATACTTTTGCACCTTCAAAAATTTCAGATCTTGATTTTTTTGTAAAAAATTCAAATTTTCTCATTATATTTTCATAAGCACTTTTTCTGCTTGAAAGCTGAGTGACTAAAGCATCACAAAGCACATAATGAACTTGAGTTTTAAATATATCCCTTGCACTGAGTTCTATATGTTCAATGTTACATTCATCTTGGTGTTTATTCTGGGGCACCTTCTTTCTTTGGGAATCATGACCATGGTATTGCACATTTTCAGACACTAATGGTTTAGCTTCCGCTTCATAGACTTCAAAAATTTCCCTCGCGAACTGAATGAATTCGATTAACGACTGGAAAATTTTAGGTACTTCAGAAATATTTCCTTTTGGATTCTGGCAAGTTTGATTTGCACAGTTTAATCTCTGAAGTATTGTGTCCCAAACTACTGTGCTGATCGATATTTCCATTGTTCTCATTTTCTTCAGCAGTGATTTTGCTTCATCTCTTGTCTGTGGAGAATCATCAACATTTTCTGACAGAAATACTAAAACTTTCTCTATTTCACGATAATTTTTCCTCACTGATCGTGTAGCTGCAGCATCTGCACACTATCTGGTAACTGACCGACTCTTCAGTGTGAGTGATGAATTTCCATGTGCTTCCTGGACTTTCTCCTGAAGCATCTTCCAACGGTGAGTTGATGCAGAAAAAAAAGTATAGTTTTTTTTGCAAAAATGTGAAAAAAGAGAGAACTTTACCACAACTATCTATGCTATTCACACCAACTAAATTTAAAGTGTGAGCAGAACATGGCACATATTCTGCTAGTGGATTGATTTCCCTAATGCGTGTTTGAACACCAGAATACTTCCCAGACATGTTGCTGGCATTGTCATAGCTTTGGCCTCTGACATTCATAATATCCAAGCCAGCCTCTTGTAGAAAAGATATCATGGTATTTGTAATGTTTTCTGCAGTATGTCCATGGAATGGAATAAATGTCAAAAACCGTTCTTTTGCTTCACAATCTTTGTTGACATACCTTATAATAAAAGCCAGTTGATCTATGTGTGTAATGTCTGGAGTAGAGTAGATTATGACAGAAAAATATTTTGACATTTTTATTTCATCAGTGATGGCATTAAAAACACGTACAGCCATTAATTCAACAAATTCATCCACAGATGTTGAAGATAAGTAACTGGTGTTACCACTTCCTGGATTCCCACATTTTTCCAAGTGTTGAGCTAAGAATGTATCAAATTCTGCAATTAATTCTAAGCAGCCCAGGAAATTTCCATTCTGAACTGATCCAATTGTTTCATCATCACCATACATTGGCAACCCACGAACTGAGAGATACTTAACTGTTGCAACAACTCTATGCAAAACATCTTGCCAGTACTTGGATTCATTCCGATACTGCACAACTATCTCACAGTCAATGCGTGCAGAAGCATTCATGCGTGATGAATAGTCACATACTGCTTGCCTGTGTATGTGTGAATGTTCATGCTCTGTAAGACGTTCACTTGCATGCTTCCAGTCAGAAAAACCTGTGGATCCTAATGCTGTAGTGCTCCTAGCATACAATTTGCATATCCAGCAGAATAGTAAACAAGTTGATGGGGATAAAGGAAGCCAGTCGCGTTTTACCTTCTCATTATTTTTTTTTATTCTGAAAAAATTACCTTCTGTTAGAAAAGGTTTTTTACCACATATATCCTTCCCTGTGAATGCCAGCAACTTCAAATCTTGGACTGGTGGATCGCTCAAAAAGCATTCGCGCATTTCTTCTGTAATTTCTCCCCATAAGGCAAGATCCACTGCATTCATTGTGGAACTTGTGCTCTCTTCATTAGATGAATTCAAAAGATTCCCAAATTAGGAGCACCTGTGATGTTAGATGATTCTGAAGTCAGATTACTGGCTTCCGAAGACAAATTACGCTCAAGAGACTCGCCAGTACTAAAATTAGATGAATTTGTAGAATGTTTGGGACCAAGTGAAATATCCAATTTTTTAATGGCAAAACGTTCAATGCTACCATGCTGCAGGTCATCATCCTTCAGTTTCAATTGTTTGGCTTTCCGTTTAGCGCTGCCTGATAAGTATGTACGTTTTGACATAATTTAACTGTTAAATAATTCAACTTAAATATATTGTTACAACTAACTAAATTTGATTATATATAAATTTAACAAATATTCAACATTCCATCAGACTACAAGAAACGCAACGCAAACTACAACCAAACCTTCGTGGTTACAATTACGACAACGACAAGCCATGTGCAGGAAGTTGAAGGATCAGTTGAGTTTAGGTGCGTTCGGAAACGCAAGAAAAGGCACGTGACTCAATGGAAGCGATCTTGCTTCTCACTGGCCACCTGAAGGCTATTAAACCACTGAAACTCATTAATGGCCACGTGTTTATGTGAAATTCGAAACTCAAACTCACTGTGTGTAAGTACCACATCTATAAACACATGACTCATGAGCATGCAAAAGTAAAAATAATAAATTTTGAATATACACACACAAAATTCCCATTAACTAAGTACACATTTAATTCAAATTTGGGGGGCCCCCAAAATCGGGGGCCCTGGGCACGTTCCCCGTGTGCCCTCCCGTAAATCGGGGCCTGCTTCCGTTATAGACAAAGCTGTCCAAAAATTTAGGAAGCCAAAGCCTGTCTGCATGCTCATGCCTATAGACCTCCAAATCCAAAAGAATTGGGCAGTTATCCCATTTGCTTCTCAGATTTGCTTCGCGATTTCAAAAATCCTTAAAAGTTGTAATTTCAAATTATTTTCAAACCCATAAACAAGATGAATTTTTACGGATCAAAAGACTACATCGAAGACTTAAACTCCTGGGAAATTTATCAGATACCTTGTGAATAAGGACTTTCATATATAGGACAGACCCGCAGGGCTTTAAGCTTCCGTGTGAAGGAACACAAGACATATGTACGGAACTATGAACTGAAGAAGTCGTCTATAGCTCAACATTGTCACGAAAATAACCATAACTTTTTGTTTGGAAAGGCTACGCTTATTGATAAACCGGAATCGACTTTCAAGCTTAATATATTAGAAGCTTTCCACATATACCGGAACTCGTCACGGCTTGTCAACGACATGACGTCGACTCTATTTCTTTCAAGCGCGTGGAAACAACTCGCCAAAACCCGTGACCGTCAGAATTCTGATAATGTCACAGATATCGTATAAGGGACTAGATTGGCTGTCTGCTCTGTTGAGCATGGGCTAACGCTGTGAGAAGCATGGAGCCACATTGAGCGGGTCAAGATGGCGGCGGTGCATGGCACGTTACGCAGGACAGTTTGGACTTGGTTATTGTATAAATCATGGTGAAAGCTACTTCAGATAAAAATCTTACGCAGAGAGACAAAAATATAATTGCTGTTACTTATTTGCCTCTTGCCCAATGCTGAAAACAATATATATATATATATTAAAATTTAAAGCTGGTATTGTATGCAAGTATAGAAAATTATTGGAAAACATTTTTAAGAAGGTAATGCGGCAACGATTTAAAATAATTTAAACGCAAATAATAATTTATTTAAGATCAATAAGTAGCTATTAAATCCAGCAAACTATTGATTTGAACCCGAAAAAAAAAAAAAGGCTTCCACATGCTTTCGATTCGATTGGAGGTTTAACGACAACCGTGAGCAACTCAATGGGCTATAAGCAGTCGCCCGTCCCTAATTTAGGGTCACTGGTTCCAGGGAAGGGCCGTAAGACAAACACAACATCCATGCCTGACCGGGATTCGAACCCGGACCCCGTACGGACGAATGATCAGAAGCCAGCGCCTCAGACCACTGCGCCACCGGGGCGGCTCCATATGCTTTACGTAGAAAAGCTGAAATGTGAATCTTTTTGCTTGTTGCTATTACCTCTGTCATTCTGATTTATTTATTACGTTTGCTCAAAAAGTTTTGAATTTCACCAAAAATGTTGATATTTCGTCTTGTTATGCACTATAAAAATTTCAGTTTTTAACATTTCACATTTATTTGGGCAATATAGCAACGAAATGGCGTATTAAATGTAAGCATTCATTAACAAGGAACGTCAAAATCATATTTCTCAGCAAATTAAAACCAGCGTGATATTTTTTATATCGCAGATACCGGAATGTCTTCTCTGGAATTTAAGACCTGGCCGAATCTGAAATAATTCAATATTTTGCAAGACCCTTGGCATTCTAGTTAGCACTAAGGAATATTACGGGTTTTTACTTAAATTTTATAACTTCCGCCGCTAAATGGGTACTGACTGCTTTGAATCTCAATATAAATAGAAAATCACAGTACCAAACTCGTATTTCTTTGACCTAATGCAAAGTAGCCTTGCTTAAATGGATCGTGATGACCCGCTGAAAATGGCGCCTACCTTCTCACGCCTCATGGACTGGGTGTCCAATCTAGCTTCTTCTATATGATATCTGTGGGGTTTTTTTTTTGATTGGAGGTTTAACGACCACCGTCAGCAACTCAATGGGCCATAAGCAGTCGCCCGTCCCTAATTTAGGGTCACTGGTTCCAGGGAAGGGCCGTAAGACAAACACAACACCCATGCCTGACCGGGATTCGAACCCGGACCCCTTACGGACGAATGATCAGAGGCCAGCGCCTTAGACCACTGCGCCACCGGGGCGGCGATATCTGTGGATGATGTCACAATGATTTGAATGTTTACGATATATTCGTCCCGAGGAAGCCGAGCCAAACGCTCTGCGAAACTATAGTCGATGTATAATAAACACTTTATTGTGCGAAACGTTGTTATTATTATTCTATCTTAACACCGCAAGCTTCGTAGTCATAAATTATACATATCTATATTTCTTCTTTTATTTAATGTTACGCATTCATTTTATTTTTAAGTAGATTGCCTAGAGAGCAACAATGAGAAGTTTCCTGTTATTGTATTTTTTTTTGATTGGAGGTTTAACGACCACCGTGAGCAACACAATGGGCTATAAGCAGTCGTCCGTCCCTAATTTAGGGTCACTGGTTCCAAGGAAGGGAGAGAGCCAGTGCCGTAAGACAAACACAACATCCATGCCTGAACGGGATTCGAATCCGGACCCCTTACAGACGAATGATCAGAGGCCAGCGCCTTAGACCTGGCGTTACCGGGGCGGCATTGTTGTTTTAACCCCAGTTTGTTTCCATATAACGCATATTTTTTTGTTTTGTTTTTTAGATTAGAGGTACAACGAGCACAGTGAGCAACTCAATGGGCTACAAGCAGTAGCCTGTCTCTAATTTAGGGCCACCGGTTCCAGGAAAGGAAGAGAGCCAGTGCCGTAAGACGAACACAACATCCATGCCTTACCGAGATTCGAACCCAGACCCCTTTCGGACGAAAGATCAGAAGCCATCGCTTGGACCACTGTACCACCGGGGCGGCACCCATATTTCTGTGCTTTTAAATGTTTTGTTTTGCAAAGCAGATTTAGCGGGTCTACGTTTCAGATATTTCACCGTCTGACAATAAGAACGTGAAAATTTAATGTACCGTGTACGAGAAATGCTTCATTAAAAACTTCATGAACACTAATGACGATGTTCTTCTGCATCATGCGAAAGAAACAGCGAACACAAAATTGTCGTGGTATATTTTTTCAACCGTGATTTGTTCTTCTAAGAAATTAAATTCTTCTTTATCAACTTGTAGTTCTACTAGTCTGTTTGTACACTCCATGACGTTAAGATTGTAAAAATTGCGCAATAGTAAGGGGTAATTAAACAGCAACAGCATTGAATCAGCAACCATTTCGGTCCGCAGAAATGCACTTCTGACGTCACATGAATAAGGTCCGTTCTAAGCAGTTTTGTAGCTCCTCTGGCGCAGTGGTCTAAGCATTGGCTTTAACCCATTTGTCCGGGATGGGTTAGGGTTAGATTCCCTGTGAGGAACGGGTGATATATTTGTTTTGCGGCACTAGCTTTCTCCCTTCCTTGAAACCGAGCTTCATTCCCCCTCCTCCCCCTAAAAAAGAATCACAGTGAGCCATGGTATGTTTTTCTAAAGGCCCTGGCTCTGAAAGTTTCATGAAACCAGCGATCCGAAATCAGGCACAGGATACAAATCGTTGCGATCGTTCAACTCCCAAGCAGAACAATAACAGCAAACAAAGCAGTTTAGCATAAATATTCAATATTTTCTCAATTTTAGTGGTTTCGATAACGCCAATGTATTGTACAGTGCAATAGCGTAGCCAGAAATTTCTCAAGGGTGAGGGTCGGTGGATTTAGTTCATTGGTGAAAACCTCATATCATCATCATCGTCAACCATTATCAATCCACTGCTGGACGAAGGTCTCGTCAAGCCTCTTCCACAACGGTCTGATTTCTGCCTGTCTACTCCATGTTACTCCCGCATACTTTCTAATTTCATTTACCCATATCCCATGTGGTCTTTTTCTGTGCCTTGGAATCCAATCTAAAATTTCGACTGTCCATCGATGGTCTGTTCTTCTGGCAGTATGTCCATTTCAGGGAATTTACTCTGAACATGATGCCTTCCACTCTTGTCATTTTTCTGATCCACGAGTTCCTCTTCTTATCTCTCCTGGTTACACCAAGCATGCATCTCTCCATGCATATTTGAGTTGTCTGCAGCCTTTGTATGTCTCTTTCAATTAAGGTCCACATCTCTGCACCATACGTATGCACTAGAAGGATGCATTGATCAAAAACTTTTCTTTTAAGACATAATGGCATATTTCTGTTAAAAATTATACTGTTTCTTCCAAAAGCTCTCCAGGCAAGTTCTATAAGCCGATTAATTTCTTCATCAATGTGACCCTCACTTGATATCTGCTGCCCAAGATAAACGTACGCTTCTGTTATCTCCAGCATTTCACCATTAATCGATAAATCATTTATTGTAAAAGCATTGTACATCACTTTTGTCTTCTGAAAGTTCATTTTTAATCTCATTTCTTTACTCTTGGGGGGGGGATTGGAGATTGGAGGTTTAACGACCACCGTGAGCAACTCAATGGGCTATAAGCAGTCGCCCGTCCCTAATTTAGGGTAACTGGTTCCAGGGAAGGGAGAGAGCCAGTGCCGTAAGACAAACACAACATCCATGCCTGACCGGGATTCGAACCCGGACCCCTTACGGACGAATGATCAGAGGCCAACGCCTTAGACCACTGCGCCACCGGGCGGCTCTTTACTCTTGTTAGCAAGTTCCTGGATCATACTCTGCAGCTCTGATGGGGTAGTTGCAAAAATGACTGCGTCATCAGCAAAACAAAGGTGAGTTAGATAATCTCCAATAATCTTTATCCCTTTGTTTTCCCAGTTCAGTGATTGAAAGACATTTTCCAATGTGGCATTAAAGAGCTTCGGATATATGGTGTCACCTTGTCTCACTCCCTTTCCAATTTTTATGTGCGTTGTATTCTTAAACAGCCGAATCTTTGCACTTGCATTTCATAGATGTTATTAATAATATTAATGTATGCATCTTCAATACCGCAGGATTTCAAAGCCATTGTAACTGCTGATGGTTTCACCGAATCAAAGGCCTTTTCATAATCGATAAAATAAAAACCATGCACAATGGAAGTTCATATTCCCTCGCTCTTTCAATTAGTTCTCTCAGTACGTGGATATGATCTATGGTACTGTAGCCACTCCTGAATCCAGCTTGTTCTCTCGGTTGAGCCATGCCCAGTGTTGCCTTCAAGCGGCGTGAAAGAACTTTAGTGAAGATTTTATGAACCACTGATAGGAGGCTGATAGGTCTGTAGTTCCTGAGATCCACAGTGTCACCTTTTTTATGTAGCAGGATCATTGTAGCATTGTTCCAATCCTCAGGAATCTTCCCTTCATTAAGGCATCGAGTGAAAACTTGGGCGAGTACTGTTTTAATTTCTCCACTTGCTTCTTGTATGATGTTTACAGTAATTCCATCTTCTCCTTTAGTTTTTACCCGTTTCATGTTCTTGATTGCATGTGCAACTTCTGCTGTGAGGACTAGAAAAACTCTGATACTGGTACCTTTCATTATGTCTGGAGTACATGTATCATCCGTTTCATGTAATTTGGAGCAGAAATTTTTCACTCTTGTCAAAATTTCGCCTCTATTTCTTGTTACAGAACCATCTCCTTTTCTCAGTGTCATAATCTGTTTTCTTCCCTTACTGCGATGTCCCTTTGCTATCTTTAGGCTTTGGTTATTTTCAATTGCTTTCCTCACTAGTTCACAGTTCAATTTCCTTACGTCTTCAGTAATACTTTTTCGTACAATCTTGCATAGCGCTATATATTCCACTTTGGAAGTCACATCTTCTTTAGTTGTCCTCATCTCTCTTCTTTTTTGCATCAACATTTTGGTTTTTCCTGATAATTTGTTCACATGCAACTTGTTCTTAGACCCAGCTAATTTTGTTGCTGTTTCCATGAGAGCTTTGGTTACTTTTCTGTTAACTTCAGAAATATCCACTTCTTCCGATGTTAGATTTTCTAGAATAGAGAATCTGTTCCTTAGTTTTAATTTGAAGGTATTATGACGCTTTTTAAGGTTGGTCACGTCAATACACTTTGTTTGTTTTATGAACTTGCCACGCTGGAGTTTAGCATTCAGTTGCATCTTACGATTCTATGGTCACTACCTGTGTTGAACTTGTTTAGCACACTTCAGTCTTCCATGACAAATTTCTTGTTACACATAATAAAATCAATTTCACTTGTCAATCCATTGGGATGTCTCCATGTCCATTTCCTGTGCGGCTTTTTCTTGAGAAAGGAGTTCATGAAGAAAAACTTTTCTGCCTCTGGAAACTCTACGAGATTATTTCCACGCTGGTTTCTGTTGCCGTGACCGAATTTACCTACTGAAGTTTCATTCTGTTGCTGTTGCCCCAATTTTGCATTGAAATATCCCATAATTATCTTCAAGTGCTGCTTGCCTTTATTATTTAGATGACGAATTTCCTCGAAAAGTTCTTCAATTTCTTCTTCAGGATGACTTGTGGTGGGTGCATAAGCTTGGAATAACCTGGGCCTGGTATCTTCTCGAGAGTTGGATAACGAGTCGTGCATCTCTGTCAAAAGGACTTTCAACTTCTACAACTTTATCCGCCGCCCCGGTGGCGCAGTGGTCTAAGCGATGGCCTCTGATCATTCGTCCGAACGGGGTCCGGGTTCGAATCCCGGTCAGGCATGGATGTTGTGTTTGTCTTACGGCACTGGCTCTCTCCCTTCCCTGGAACCAGTGACCCTAAATTAGGGACGGGCGACTGCTTATAGCCAATTGAGTTGCTCACGGTGGTCGTTAAACCTCCAATAAAAAAAAACAAAAAAAAAAAACTTTATCCTTCACTTTCTTGTTTATTATTAATCCTACACCACTAGTTCCGCCAGTATCTGTCCTACGATAGTAGAAGAGATGGCCACTTTTCAGTTTAATAAGATCTTCTCCTCACCTCACTTAGCCCGACGATGTCCCACTTGATCCTTTGTAGTTCCTCTTCCAATTTAAGAAGCCTTGAATCAGAAGATAGAAAGCGTCTATTGTAAGTAGCCAAGATCAGCCTCAAATAGCTGCCTAGACTAGTCCTCCGGGGATTCTTAGCAACCTCTGCCTTCATGTAGCACTGATCGCTGCCTTGGCCAGGTACATTCCTGCTGCCGGAGACTGAGGGACAAGATTTAAGTTGTGGAGTCATTGGGGGGTGGGGGTGGGGTGGGGGTTGGGCCATAACTCACCACGCTGGCCAAGCGGGTGTTGGTGAGTGTGGGATAGCATTTCCTTTAATCACGATGGTATAGTTATACCGCTATTGGCGGTCAGCAGAGACCCTTTAGTGGGAACAGGATGCACCACGAGAAATCGGGGTTGACATTTTTCAAGGAGAGGCCGAAGCCTCGTATCATCATCATCATCATCATCATCATCATTGTCAACCATTATCAATCCACTTCTGGACGAAGGTCTCCCCAAGTTTCCTCCACAACGGTCTGTCTTGTGCCAGTCTCCTCCATGTCACTCCCGCATACTTTCGAATTTCATCCACCCATCTTCCATGTGGTCTTCTTCTGGGTCTTTTCCTGTCCCTTGGAATCCAATCTAAAATTTCGGCTGTCCATCGATGGTCTGCTCTTCTGGCAGTATGTCCAGCCCATTGCCATTTCAGGGATTTAACTCTGATCATGATGTCTTCCACTCTTGTCATTTTTCGGATCCACGAGTTCCTCTTCTTATCTCTCCTGGTTACACCAAGCATGCACCTCTCCAAGCTTTTTTTGAGTTGTCTGCAGCCTTTGTATGTCTCTTTTAGCTAAGGTCCACGTCTCTGCACCATACGTAAGCACTGGAAGGATGCATTGATCAAACACTTTTCTTTTAAGACATAATGGCATATTGCTCTTGAAAATTATGCTGTTTCTTCCAAAAGCTCTCCAGGCAAGTTTTGTACACCGATTAATTTCTTCACCAATGTGACCCTCACTTGATATCTGCTGTCCAAGATAAACGTACGTGTCTATTATCTCCAGCTTTTCTCCATCAATCGATAAATCTTCATTTCTTGTAAAAGCATTGTACAACAGTTTTGTCTTCTGAAAGTTCATTTTTAATCCCACTTCTTTACTCTTGTCAGCAAGTTCCTGGATCATACTCTGTAGCTCTGATGGGGTAGTTGCAAAAATGACTATGTCATCAGCAAAACGAAGGTGGGTTAGATAATCTCCATTAATCTTTATCCCTTTGTTTTCCTTGTTCAGTGATTGAAAGACATTTTCCAATGTGGCATTAAAGAGCTTCGGAGATATGGTGTCACCTTGTCTCACTCCTTTTCCAATTTTTATGTGTGTTGTATTTTCAAACAGCCGAATCTTTGCACTTGCATTTTCATAGATGTTATTAATAATATTAATGTACGCATCTTCAATACCGCAGGATTTCAGGGCCATTGTAACTGCTGATGGTTTCACCAAATCAAAGGCTTTTTCATAATCGATAAAAGCCATGCACAATGGAAGTTCATATTTCCTCGCTCTTTCAATTAGTTCTCTCAGTACGTGGATATGATCTATTGTGCTGTAGCCACTCGTGAATCCAGCTTGTTTTCTCGGTTGAGCCATGTCCAGTGTCACCTTCAAGCGGTGTGAAAGAACTTTCGGGAAGATTTTATAAACCACTGATAGGAGGCTGATAGGTCTGTAGTTCCTGAGATCCTCAATGTTACCTTTTTTATGTAGCAAGATCATTATAGCGTTGTTCCAATCCTTAGGAATTTTCCCTTCATTAACGCATCGAGTGAAAATTTGGGCGATTACTGTTTTACTGTTTCGATTTCTCCACTTGCTTCTTGTATGATGTCTACAGTAATTCCATCTTCTCCTGGAGCTTTTCCCCGCTTCATGTTCTTGATTGCATGTGCAACTTCTGCTGGAAAGACTGGAAGAACTCTGGTACTGGTACCTTTCATGATGTCTGGAGTACATGTATCATCCCTTTCATATAATTTGGAGTAGAAATCTTTCACTCATGTCAAAATTTCGCCTCTATTTCTTGTTACAGAACCATCTTCTTTTCTCAGTGCCATAATCTGTTTTTTCCCCTTACTGAGATGTCCCTTTGCTATCTTTAGGCTTTGGCTGTTCTCAATTGCTTTCCTTACTAGTTCACAGTTCAATTTCCTTACGTCTTTAGTGATACTTTTTCGTACTGTCTAGCATAGCTCTATATATTCCACTTTGGAAGTCACATCTTCTTTAGTTGTCCTCATCACTCTTCTTTTTTGCATCAACATTTTGGTTTTTCCTGATAATTTGTTCACATGCAATTTGTTCTTAGACCCAGCTAATTTTGTTGCTGTTTCCATAAGAGCTTTGGTTATTTTTCTGTTAACTTCAGAAATATTCACTTCTTCCGATGTTAGGCCTTCTAAAGCAGAGAATCTGTTCTTCAGTTCCAATTTGAAGGTATTATGGTGTTTTTTAAGGTTGGTATATCAATACATTTTGTTTGTCTTATGAGCTTTCTACGTTCGAGTTTAGTGTTGAGGTGCATCTTACATCTCACCAATCTATGATCACTACCTGTGTTGAACTTGTTTAGCACACTGCAGTCTTCTATGACGAATTTTTTGTTACACATAATAAAATCAATTTCACTTGTCGTCCCATTTGGATGTCTCCATGTCCATTTCCTGTGCGGCTTTTTCTTGAGAAAGGAGTTCATGAAGAAAAACTTTTCTGCCTCTGGAAACTCTACGAGGGTATTTCCACGCTGGTTTCTGTTGCCGTGATCGAATTTACCTACTGAAGTTTCATTCTGTTGCCGTTGCCCTATTTTTGCATTGAATTCTTCCATAATTATATTCAAGTGCTGCTTACCTTTATTATTTAGATCACGAATTTCCTCATAAAATTCTTCAATTTCTTCTTCAGCATGACTTGTGGTGGGTGCAGAAGTTTGAATAATCTGAGCCTGGTATCTTCTCGAGAGTTAGATAATGAGTCGTGCAGCTCTGTCAGAGGAACTTTCAACTTCTACAACTTTATCCTTCAGTTTCTTGTTTATTATAAATCCAACACCACTAGTTCTGCCAGTATCTGTCCCACGATAGTAGAAGAGATGTCCACTTTTCAGTTTAATAAGATCTTCTCCTTACCTCACTTAGCCCCACTTGATCCTTTGTAGTTCCTCTTCCAATTCAAGAAGCCTTGAATCAGAAGATAGGGAGCGTCCGTTGTACGTAGCCAAGGTCAGCATCAGATGGCAGCCTAGTCCGGTCCTCCGGGGATTCTTAGCACCCTCTGCCTTCTCGTCGCACTGGCCGCTGCCTTGGCCAGGTACATTCCAGCTGCCGGAGACTGAGCGTGAGCAACTCAATGGGCTATAAGCAATCGGCAGTCAGTCGTCCCTAATTTAGGGCCACTGACTCCAGGGAAGGGAGAGATCCAGTGCCGTAGACAAACAAAACGTCCATGCCCCACCGGGATTTGAACCCGAGCTCAGCTCGGACGAGTGATCAGAAGCCAGCGCTTAGACCACTGTGCCACTGGTGAGGCTGTTTTTTAAAAAAGAGAATGATTCTTTTGAGCCGCCCGGTGGCGCAGTGGTCTAAGCGATGGCCTATGATCATTCTTCCGAAAGGGGTTCGGGCTCGAACTCCTGTGAGGCATAGATGTTGTGTTTGTTTATGACAGTGGCTCTCTCCCTTCCCTGGAACCTGTGACCCTAAATTAGGGACGGGCGACTGCTTATAGCCGATTGAGTTGCTCACTGTGGTAGTAAAACCTTCAATTAAAAAAAAAAATTCTTTAGAAATATCTGTTAGTGTTGAACAGCTTACGAAATTTTTCGGCAAATATTATATAAAACTGCCTGCCTGAGTAACTTTTTTGGAGATACTGTTTTAACTATTAATTTTGTAAATGACAATCCAGTCCCCCCCCCCCCTTTGTTTTTTCGATTGGAGGTTTAACGACCACATGAGCAACTCAATGGGCTGTAAGAAGTCGCCCGCCCCTAATTTAGGGTCACTGGTTCCAGGTAATGGAGAGAGAGCCAGTGCCGTAAGACACACACAACATCCATGCCTCACCGAGATTCGAACCCGGACCTCTTTCGGAAGAATGATCAAAAGTCATCGCTTAGACCTCTGCGCCACCGGACGGCCTGTCCTTTTTGGGCCACCTGTTTGGGAAAACCGTAGCCGCGGGAAATGCAGAGAATGCTGTTGTAATTGGTAGAATCCGAAGTGAATAATCACATGTGTCTTAGTTAGTTGGCTTTTTTTGGATAACTGAAAAGTAAGTCATATTTAAATTGCTAGGGTTGAAACTGAGTTATGTTTTTTCTTACTGTTCTTGAAGAGTGGCGGCGGTAGGAACTCATTGGGAAGCGAGCTGAGTATAGTAAGGCATGGCACAAATTTTGAAGTGATTAGCGGAAATTTTGCCAAAAAATTTCGTTCATGTAGATTTTAACCGACACTGTCAATGTTAACCGCAGTAAAAAATAAAGCTTTTACGTATATAATGTATACCCAAAAACAGAGGCGTAACTACGCATTTTTACGCCCGGGCAAGTTACAAATATTTTATTTTTTATTTTTTTTTTTTGGTTTGGAGGTTTAACGACCACCGTGAGTAACTCAATGGGCTATAAGCAGTCGCCCGTTCCCAATTTAGGGTCGCCGCCCCGGTGGCGCAGTGGTCTAAGCGATGGCCTCTGATCATTCGTCCGAACGGGGTCCGGGTTCCAATCCCGGTCAGGCATGGATGTTGTGTTTGTCTTACGGCACTGGCTCTCTCCCTTCCCTGGAACCAGTGACCCTAAATTAGGGACGGGCGACTGCTTATAGCCCATTGAGTTGCTCACGGTGGTCGTTAAACCTCCAATAAAAAAATAAAAAAAAAATAAAAAAATTTTTTAGGGTCACTGGTTCCAGGGAAGGGAGAGAGCCAGTGCCGTAAGACAAACACAGCATCCATGCCTCACCGGGATTCGAACCCGGGCCCCTTTCGGACGAATGATCAGAGGCCATCGCTTAGACCACTGCGCCACTGGGGCGGCTTACAAATATTGCACCCCCATCCTCATCGAAGTCGTTACGTCAAAAAGAGGTTTGGTGCTTGAAATATGACCATGCTTGTTACATGAATTTTCAGAACAGTGTATTTTACAGCCCTGAATGGGCTGCAAAATAAAAAGGAAAATCAGATTGTGCACAGTGATTTTTGCTCCCTTTCTTGAGCTGCTCATGGGGCAGCTGCCTCACCCTAGTTACGCCTCTGCCTAAAAACTATCCGGCACTCATCAACCTGCTTAGGTAGCGTTGTGGGTTATGGCCGAACCCCAGAAAAGATGACTTCACAATGTGACATTTTTTCATGAAAACACTCACCAGAGCTTTAAAAATGCAAACCTCCATGGCCTTTCTTTGCAATGTTACTCTTTCTTTGCAATGTTAATTTATGTATTTTTTTTATCTTTTTTTTTGTAGTTGCTGGTATAAAGCTGTTAATGAATTTTAGTTTTAAACATAACAAGGAATATCTTTTTCATGTATTAAATCAAGTTACTCAAGGCTTTACCCAGATATATTTATTTGGTTCTAGTTCCAGTTGAAGAAATATTAATTTAATCTTCCTTCCCTCTGAGTTCTTTTGGAGTTTTACAGACTTTTCTGGCCTCTTGATTTTAGTCAAGGCCTGTTCTCAATGTATAGAAGGATTAACAAAAGTTTTGTTTACTTCTGAAGAATTTAAATATTTCCAGATTCCTCATACTGTTGCCAGTTACTAAATTGAAAGTTTTCATTCTGTAATTTGTAATTCTGTTGTAATTAAGATGTTTAAAACACCATTTTGAAGGCTCAGAGCACTGTTTTTTTGGATGTAATAATTTTCTTTAATTACTCTTTGTTTTTATGAGATACATAGTCCAATATGTTATATTTATATATATTTTCCAATATTTTTGATCCTTCAAAACTTACAAGTGGTGTGTTAAACAACTTAATTACAACAACAGAATTACAAAATACACAATGAAAACATTTCAGTTTAATAACTGGCAACAGTATGAGGAACCTGGCAACAACATTTAAATTCTTCAGAAGTAAACAAAACTTTTGTTAATCCTTCTGTACTGAGACCTTCATACATAGGATATGACCTGCCCATTTCACGCAGTTCCATGACCGCCCTTGCAAATAAATTTGTCCCTAGATGGCACTGCATTTCGAGTTTTTTTATTTGATTTTCAGTGCCATTCTGTAAATCAAATAAAAAGAAGAATAGTAAGGCATTCAAATTTCTTTTCACGAGTTCCCCTGCAATCATGACCAGCTTAATTTCCCATTTTTCCATTTTGATTGCGAGAATGGCACTGAACAGTATATTTTGTTGAAACTCGGAAAAGTCATCTTTCAGAACATGTGCTGATGCACACAGGTGAAAAGCCTTACCAATTTGATGCATGTTCCAAGGAATTTGCTCGAAAAAGTCATTTTTCACAAAAAAGTCCTTCTGCACACAGGTGAAAAGCCGGTAAACGTGTAGATTAGCGTCCTAAATTGTTTTGTTGGTAAAATGTTAGTACCTTAAAAAAGTGTGACAAACAGTTTTAAGATTATGGAAATTAATGGCAAATGGTGTAGAAATTTCATATTTAAAATTTTTTTTAAAGATTTTTTTCATAATATTTACCTGTAAGTGCGATGCTGTGAAGAGATGCTCAGGTAGGCCTAACGCATTGCTACCGCGACGACGTCAAGTATAAGTCCATTCAAAGGAATATTCACTGCAGTGTGTAATTCACATGCGGATGACTACAAGTGCAGCTGGCCGCCCCGGTGGCGCAGTGGTCTAAGGCGCTGGCCTCTGATCATTCGTCCGTAAGGGGTCCGGGTTCGAATCCCGGTCAGGCATGGATGTTGTGTTTGTCGTACGGCACTGGCTCTCTCCCTTCCCTGGAACCAGTGACCCTAAATTAGGGACGGGCGACTGCTTATAGCCCATTGAGTTGCTCACGGTGGTCGTTAAACCTCCAATCAAAAAAAAAAAAAAAACATTCGTAGTCGCACTGATGAAGGCCATAGTAATGGCTGAAATATATTTGCATTAAACTTTTATACGTAACTTAGCGTGTTCTACACTACCTTCTTAATTTGTGATAATTACTATACTGTGCAAATTAATCGGGACGAAGTAAAAATTTACTCTTTTTTCCAAAACTATGCCTTTATATCATTCTATGCCTTGATATACACTGATGAATACCCGTATTAGTATGAAGTATGTTCTCCTTTAGCAGAAATGACCTCTTGAATTCGTTTTGGCATTGACTCCACTAATTGAGTGCACATATTTTTGACTTCATAATCGTGGAACCACACTTTTATAGCATTCGTTATCATGCATTCTTTGGTTGTACAGTCCATTTTACCTAAACGTCTCTTCAAAATATTCCACAAGTTTTCTATGGGATTTAAGTCTGGTGAATTTCCAGGCCAATCTAGCAAATGAATTTGATTTTCCAGCATGGAATTCTTGACCAATTTCGAATTGTGACATGGGGCCAAGTCATGTTGAAATGTCCCGTCAAAAGTTTGCAAGAATGGAACAATCCTACGTTGTAATATTTCTACGTACTTGGCTGAATTCATCATACATTGAACAGGAACTAAGCTTCCAGTGCCATTTGATATGAAAAAATCCCAAAACATCTGTTTCAGAGGGTGTTTTACAGTTTGCTTGACATGCTCAGGTCTTAAGGGTTCACAGTTGCTTCGTCTAACAACATTTGCATAGTAACCCTGCACAAATAAATGAGTTTCATCACTGAAAATTACCCTTTTCCAGTCGTCAGCAGTCCATGATTTATATTGTTTGTCCCATGCTTAACGTTTTATCTTCATTTTTGCATTCAAATATTGTTTTTCGTTGGTCTTCTTGCCTTCCGACTAACTTCCAGAAGCCTACGGCATACAGTTCAATCACTAACATCACGACCACTAGCAAATAACTCTCTTTGAAGGTTGGTGCTTGTTTTTTTTTTAATTCATTTTACTATTTCTGGTTAGATATTTATCGGTTTGTGAAGTTGTTTTTCGTTTTCTTCCACATTTACCTCTCCTTTTTGGAGACTATGATCCAGATGTATTGTATCGCGTAAGCAGTCTTGATACACTTGATTTGCCTACACCAACTGCAGAAGTGATATCTCTCACTGTCATAGAAGTGTGATCCTTCAGAGCAATTATTTTTGCACGCTTCCTTGAGGAAATATCCATTTTTCAATACACGGAAGCAACATGTACTCACAGAGAGCAGAAACTAACATCCACCTGTCACACACGAAAGCTCACAACTGAAGCTGAAGTGCCTATTTCCTGTTTAAAACCGGTCAAACCACATTCTTATTATCAAGTTCTAACAGTCACACCACCTCAACAGCTGATAAAGCCGGTTTACGTGGGTTTCCGACATCAACTGGCGATCACATTACAATTCTGAGAATAAAATAGCTTGTCCCAATTAATTTGCATGGTATAGTAGAGGAAGCAAGATCAGGGCTATATGGGAAATGCCTGTAAGATCTGAAATCTGAATCTCCGAATGATGTCAAGAGTTGTAGCGGCCATGTGAGGATTGATTTTGACTATACAATTAGCTAAAATTAGTCTACATGTTGTAAGAAAAAAGATCGAGCAACAGTACAATTTCATACACCAGATCATACATTTGACAGAAGTTTCAATTTTACTAAATATGAATATGCTTTTTTTGGTGATGTTTGTTACTAAAATTTGTATTTTATATTGTGTGCTAAAATAATAATAGAGGAATGAAGATAAGAACTAAATTCCTTTATTCCTTCATTTAGATGGATTTTGCAAGTAAGCCATTTAAAACACTGAGCAAGATACAAGAGTTACACCTTTTGTCAAAAGCTGTCGAAAACCAGTGCCGTGAAATAGATCTTGAAAGCAACTGTTCCAAGATTTCAGGTGCATAGTTTTACATCTAATAATAGTTGAAAATCAGATGCATATTTTCAGGTTCGAGCACAGTGCAGTCCGCTGGAAACAAATGACAACGCCGTTCGTAGTTGAATAGTGAATCAGGTGACATGTTGACCTGGAATGTTCTTCACGTAATGTGAAATTAAATAGCATGTGTACTAATAAAGGTTGCACAGATAATACATCTAACTGCATAAAAATGACTTTAGAGCTTGGTGTGCAGAAAATGGTCACACACTAAGTAATTAATGGTTTGTTGTAGTAGTCATCACCCATTATTTGCCAAAAGATGCAAGGACGTTGCTGTGTACTTCAAGAGTTATGGAACTAAGAATTTAAGTGTTGACCAACACTGTTACATAAGTATGCATGAAGGTCTGAGGTCATGTCTTTTGAGAGTTGTACAAGAGTGTCAGGCATTTCTATTGGTGGTTTTCCTTTATTTAAAAGCTCTAGCACTTGCTTCTGGCCTATTCTGGGGTATCTCTCATGCTCTGTTTAATTGGTGTCTTTTGTGGTACAGGAAAACCACCAGTTGGGAAATATTTGGAAGATTTTAATGGAATCAATGACCTTTGCTTCACTGGCATTGTGTACAATGTTGAAGTGAAGTCCTTCATGTGTGATTCAGCTGCAAGAACAGATATAAAATGTGTAAAGGTGCACTTGGGTGATAACGGATGTGAGAGTTCTATTGAGGAAGAAACTTGGATAGAGGACAAGGTTATTTTTTTCCATCCTGTGATGCAGATTTAAGAACAAGTGATGCATTTCAAGGTTAGGTATACAAAGATTGCCATATTGGAACTTCACCCCTAACAAGAATACTTGTTAATTTTATATCACAATTTCATCTTTATTATATGAACCTTATATGTCTGGGTGTGAAAACTTTGTGCTATTGCACAGTACAATCTTTATTCTAGTAGAGCCAGAAGTCTCTACAGTTGGACATTTTACCTTAGTGAAAAAAATGTTTGAAAAACTTTGTTTCTCACTGCACTCAAATCTGTGAAAAGTATTTTATTTCCTGTGTTTGTGTGAATGTAATACGTTTTTCAACCACAAGTATATCCACACATATACTTAGGAAAATCATATGTAATGTGTATAGTAGAAGATTTAGGACTTGATAACTTCAGCTGCTTTCCTTTTGAGAATTTCTTGGGCAGTTAATAGAGTTATTAAATTGTGCTCCCTAATTCTTATAAGAATAGGTGCAGAGTATACGTGGGTGCTTTGTGGTCCATTCACATTAATCCATTGGTTACAGAAAAAGACCCCCACCATCCCAGTGAAAAACATTTTAGCTGGCCATTTTTAACTTTTAAAAGGATAACATAATTTCCTTTTTTTCAGTACTTTTATATATGTACAGATATATTACAATGACAGTGTATTTTTGTGTACAAAGCTTGCATTAAAATCTCTTTATTTATGTGAGAGAGGCGAAAGGTTATATGGTTTATGCAGTTATGAAAATATAAATTATCAGAAACTTGGTGTACATACACTTTTTGCTAAAAAAAAAAAAATGAAGCACCTATTGAGATGAAAATTGGTACGTGCAATGTACATGCATAGGGAAGGAAATTGCTGCAATTCCAGAGCAATTGGGCCATTTATTCAGATAAAAACAGCTACACAAATGGAACAAGTCAGTATGTATGCTGTAGCACCACCTGTGGCTCGGATTCAAGATTTTACCTTGCGTGGCACAGGCGCATGCAGTTCAGGATATTGTCCTGAGGTATATAGCGTGCCAGTTAGTGTCCAAATTGCGGACTACTTTGTCGACATACACCCGTCACAGAATGTAGGTGGCATTCCATCATTTTCCAAACACGTTCGATCGGGCTGGTCATCAAAGGGTGTCGACATTATGGAGGTAGACCTGCCCATGTGTGGCCAGTCATTATCCTGTTGAAAAATTGCTCAGTGATGTTGCGACAGGAATTGGCAACACAACAATGGACAATTTTTTAAGGAAAAATTAGCTGTTTTATGAATTTACACTGTTGCCTTGCTGCTCTGGCAAATTGTTTTTTTTACAGTGTATGTAATACAATATTATTCATTACTGCTGAAAAATGTGGGAAAATACGGATTTTTGTAGTTTTCACTACTAAAAAAGTTAAAAACTACAGATTTTTTGTAGTGTTTACTACTGAAAATTTCCAGTCAGGATCGGAGTCTGTGTATTATCATCAGGGATCGCATTCCTCCTAAAATTCCTAATATTTTGTGACCCTCCTTAAATTCCTAAAATTATACCTAAAATTTGCTATTCTTCCTAAAATTTTCGTAAGCTTATTTATTAAAAATACAACCGTTATTAACGCCAATAAATTTACCATTACGGCAAGGTAAAAAGACCTGTTATTGTAGAAACACAGCCTATATGCTGTGCTGCTGAAGGGAGGGAAAATGACGCCATCGAGATGCACTTGCTTCGGGGCGGGCGCTCCACTTTTTGCCTTCGGACAGTTTTCGAGAGTAACAAGAGATCTAAGGGAAAAGGGGACGGGTCATTTTCACCCCTGGTTTGCACTTTGCAGACGAACTCCATGGCACGCAGAAGATCGTACTTTATTTTTGTACATGCCTTGTGGAACCTCCTCTTTCTGCTGATGTTTTGTTATTGTAAACCGCAGGTGGGTGGAAGCAAAGAGGAAACATGTGGTCTCCTTCCGTAACCTCCGGTAATGACGATGGGATGGTAGCTGAGTGTTATCGTGGCAGGCAGTAGAGCACGTGATCATTGACCTTCGATCGTGCGTCTGCGACAGCGACCTTCGATGCGCAATATATCTCGGCTCTGATTCGCTTTGACTGAACTTGCGTGAGATACGTATGATAGTTTCTGGTTTTGCGTCTTTTATGGTGTTCTCTGTGCTGTGTGCAGGTTCAATTCTCTAGCGGTGACCTGCTTTTTTTTTCTTTTTTTTTTTTTTTTTTTCTACTGACATCCTTGCAGCCAAATTTCGGGAAGTTGTCTGGTTTTGCAATATTGGAACGTGTTTTTGTACTTCCCTTTCATTTTCTGGTTAGTAATACAAGTGTTTAAGATGCCTAAATCCAAAACGAAATTTCAAGATGCGTGGCTCGCCAAAGAATTGGACGGAGTGAAGTTGAAAGAATGGTGTTCTGCAACTGAAACAATATTTTCTGCTAAGTGTATATTGTGTTCAGAAATTTTCAACATTTCTAATAGTGGCTTTTCACAAGTAAAAGCACATCATAAAGGAAAAAAACATTTGCAGAAATTTCAAAGTAAATTTCAAAATAAGTCCATCCTGAAAGCCTTTGGAGGACGGGATCTTCAGCTCAAAACAAATATTAGTGAAGTATTGAGTCATGATTTACAGTTGGCTAAAGCTGAAGCATTATGGGCCATGAAAGTTGCTAAGGACAATATGCCTTTTGTTTCATGCACTGAAACAGTTTAACTTTTCAAAGAAATGTTTCCTGATTCTGCTATTGCAGCCAAAATGCAACTTAAAGAAAAAAAAGTTGCTTATGTGATATCACATGGATTGTCAAAATATTTTGAAGAGGATTTGAAAAAAGACATTGCATCTAGTAGCCCAGGAAAGGTTACTATAGCATTTGATGAAACTACAAATACACAAGTGAAACGGCAGTTGGATGTGTATCTCAGGTACTGGTCTTCAGAAATAAATTCAGTTTCTTGCCGATACCTAACAAGCGTTTTTCTGGGTCATGCAACAGCAGATATTTTGCTAAAAGAAATTCTTGATGTGTTATCATCCTTCAATATTTCGTTGAACAGAATTATTTGTGTATCCATGGACAGCCCAAATGTAAATAAGTGCTTTTTATGCAAATTCAATGAAGTTGTAAAACAAGAAACAGGCCAGAAATCTTTGGAACTAGGTTTTTGCAACCTGCATGTTGTTAGTAATGCATTTAAAATTTTTTTGACAAGCTTAAATATAGATTTTGACGAATTTGCTACTGATATACATTACTTTTTAAAGAGTAGTGCTGCAAGATGAGAGGATTATAAATCTGTCGAGGATATAACATTGGTCACAGCCAAATTTCTTTTGCGTCATGTCAGCAACAGATGGTTAACCGTTGGTTCTGTAGCCCAGAGGCTCTTGGATCAATGGCTAAATATTACAGAATATTTTTTAAACTTCTTGCCATCTCAAAAAATATTTGAAAAAAAACTATGCAATTCGGCAAGATATAAAAGAATTCACTGTTTCCTGAAAAATGAGCTAACTCCTTGCTATTTAGCATTAATTTCATTTTCACACCAAAATTTTGAAAAGCTTTCATTATGTTATCAGAGTGAAGAACCAAAAATACACCAGTTATATTCTGATTTAAATACTTTAATGAGGAATGTTATGGCTCAGTTTATCCAAGATGATGTTATTGCAGGGAAATTTGGAGAGACCTAAAAGAATGTAGATTTTGAAAACAAAAATTCATGGAAAAAACTAGGGGAGTTAGAAGTTGGTATGAAGACAAAAAATCTCCTCAGGAATGTTCAGGAGACCAGGCAGAAATTATTTCTCTTAGATGTAAGATCATCACTAATTGCAACCACAAAATATTTAAAGTCAAATTTGCCATTCTGCAATCAAAAGCTAAGAGACATAGAAGTTTTAAAGGTAAAAGAACCAAAGAAAGAGTCAACTCAACTTTCAGTCACTAAAGGACTTTCGGAAATAACCAGAATTTCAAGTGTTTTGCATCTTTCTGAGGAACAAATTGATAGAGTAAGAGAAGAGTGGAAACTTTTAAATTGCGATAAGCCAACTCTAGATGAACTAGTGAAATTTTCAGAGGAAGTGCATATTCCAGTGCGGATTGAACATTACTGGCGTAATATATTTAGTATTAAAGACTCTAGTGGAAAAGAAAAATACTCAAATCTTGCTAAACTCATCAAGTCAATTTTAGTTTTACCTCATGGTAATGCTGATGCAGAAAGGGGATTTTCGGTTAAGACTGCTCTGTTAAGGAAGGACAAGGCTAACTTAAAAGACTCGACTATAACATCATTAAGAATAGTTAAAGGGGCCATTAAACACTATGGATGTGTAAGTAAAGTTCCCATAACAAGAAATTTGTTAAATAGTGTTAGTGATTCACATAAATTTTATAAAGAGTATGTTGATAAGCTGAAGGAAGAAGAATCAAAAAAGGTAAAAGAAAGGAAGCAGAAAGAGAAGGAAAATAAGGAAAAGCAGCTAGAGAAAAAAAGAAAAGCTGAGTTTGATGACAAAATAAAAGAAAATGATGCAGAAATAAATAGGCTTAAAAAAGATAAAGAAGCCTCCCTAGCAGTAATTCAAGAGGGAACAGAAAGAATGAGAAAAGCTGTAGAAAAACAAAATACTGTTGAAATAGCAGTTGCCTCTAACTTGATCATACAAGGTTCAGCTGAAATAAAGAAAACTGAAAGTAAATTAGTTGTGGTGGAAGCTGAAAAAGATAGGCTAATCAGGAAAAGGTTAAAACAATAATATGAAAAAAGTAATTCAGTGAACAATTGTACATAGTTCTTGGTTTTCAATTACCTTTTTAGGATATTATAATTTAATGTGAAACCTGAAAACTTTACTGTGAAAATTGTGAATTGCTTCTGGTTCAACAGCATATTAATGTTCAAAGTGAAACTTGAATGTGGTAAATATACTTGAATATGATAATAACACGTGAAAAGATAAGAACTGAACATTAGAAGTAAATCATACTTAAACTTTAGACATTAGACGTTATGCAAAAAATTTGGGTGTGAACTTCGACCATATATACTAATGGACTGCGCATTGGCAATAGCTGCATCAAAGCCGCCATGGCTCAAACATTGGGCACGTCATCAGCAGACTCCAAATTTCGTGTAAAAATGCTGTTATGATTACTAATTTACGCTGCAGAACTTCAGTGTTTTCGGTGTATTATGTGAATACGCCTCATATATAATGAAAACTCTTCAGGTAAGTTTACTTATGAGCTATATACATGCATGATCGGGTTGTTTACATTTTGTGATTTATAATGTGATGAACATTTGCAAAGAATTTGGAACATGCATTCCATTTTTTTTTTCTTAAGTTACTATATTTTTATATCAATAGCTGCAAGTTTCTGGTTAAGTAATTGAACTTTATTGACTTAGGTATTTAATTCATTTCTTACCCATGAAAAATCATAGAACTTTCTTTACTATATCGCTCAGAGCAACCATAAGCACAGCAGGTGTAACCCATCTTTTTGACTGTTGTCATGTGATTTTATGTTGGAGCCAGAAAATTTGATGTCATGCGCAGTCTATCAGTGTATATGGTTGAAGGGTGTGAAGCAAACTCTTTACAATGTATACAAAGTTCTTTTACTAGATGTATACAAATATACATCTAGTTTTTATTGAAATACACTCCTAAAATTTTTCTAAAAAGTCCTAAAATTCCTACCTAAAATTTTCCAGAAGTATGCTATGATCCCTGCATCATATAACAGGGTTTGAACAACTCCTGGAGTCCTGGAACGTAATTTTCGTTTTTTCCAGGCCTGGAAAATTCTTGCATAGCTTAATGAAAGGTCCCTCTAATTGTTTCTTGGAATGAAAAAAAATATATTAATTAAAATGTTTGATGATTGATTACATCATTTTGCTTTAACTCTCTGTGATGTATGCTCATGAGGACATCATTTCCTTCTACGGAATATGGAGACCTGATGTAATCTCTTTCATCTTATGTGATGCTGCAGTGCAAGATGTTTGAGTGTCATTTCCAGTGACATTGGTTTGTGACATGGGAGTTGTTTGCAGTTGTAGTCATAACAGCATGTGGAAACTTTCCCACATGTCCAAGATAACCTTTCCTTCTAGCCCATGATTTCGTCAGCAGGGGAGATTAATATTTGGCCTCCTGCCACTGTGCATGTGAATAAGATTACTATAAAATAGAGAATAATGCTATGGCAAAATTGTTATATCATTATGCTAAGTTCCATATTGCTTCGTATAAATTTTACATGGATAAATTTTGCCTCTTCATTGAAGATGTGACACACACTGAGAAACACTCTGTAAAAGCAGAACCCATAGGATTTCACAAGAATTCTAAATGCATAGTGAATTTCACCCGAAATTGCAAAATATAAAAAACAAAGCACTACAATTCTAGCAAAAATTTAAACTCCTGGATTTTTTGATGAACTGGAAAATCCCTGGAGAAGTTCTGGAATGTGTTTCCTGCAAATGTATACTAACCCTGAGATCATCCCTGATACAAATGTCACTTCATAGATGCCCCTGTCGGGACATGATCATCAGTAACCGGCACATGAACTCAACTTGAGTACAATAAATTTCAGTCCATCTCAATATTGCAATAACAATTTAACTGCAAGTGTTTGGCCTTCTTTTCTACTGGGGAATATTTCTGGCTGAAGAATACATTATATGCAGTGCCGTTTATTTCTGTATTTATTTTCACGATTGATCATCTGGTTTATAGTAACATTGATTTTTGGCAATATGAAGGTGTTAAGAAGAGAAATATATTTAAAATAAAAGGGAGCCTTAGACACACAGCTACCTCATGCTCAATAATAAGGCCATCTAAACTGTAGTTTCCAGTGATAGAGCATGTCTCTATTATAATTTCTAATGGCGATAACATGAAATATTTCTAAAGAAAAACATGTGGCCCAATCACAGAATAAAACTAAAAATGGATTATTTTGTTAGTACTTCTGTAGACTGTGGACCAGGGTTTTTTTTCTGTTTTTTACATGAAAATCTGGTGTATGAAATACTGTTACTTTGTGATCACGAAAAAAAAAAAAAAAAAAAAAAAAGATATGCTTCTTAAACATTGATTTTAAACTGGCATCATTTCTAAATTTTACTGTTTCACATTTCCAGCTTATTCATCATGGGTGAAATTCAACATAATCCAGTAAATCAGGGGTCATCAGATTTTTTGAGAGAAGGGCCAAATAGTAAATTGGCTAAAGCTTAGGAGGCCCAGATTAAAAAAAATTGGTAAACCAAAGATCAATCAATGCAGATATTGTAAATTTCCAATGAGCTAATATTTTTTTCAAGATCTAAGTTTATATAGTCTGTAATTCAATGTAAATCTTCAAATAAATATTGTAATGGGCCCCGGTGTGGGTACTATTCCCACCTCAGATACAAAAATGGAGATGTGGGCCCCAGACCACTGGATGAACTTTCTGGGCACAGATTTGAACGCTGAACCCATAGGTATCTAAGTAGTCAGAGCCCTCAAACACTGTAAAAATTCAGATACACAGTAGGTAACAGATACTTTTTAATAATTAAAACTCAAGTTATACTTGCAGAGCAATATTTGTTAAGCTTTGCTAGGGCCACTTAAACCGCAGGGCTTGTTACGAGACCTTCTAGGGACAAGAGTTTCTAAGCAGAAAGCATGAGCATTTCTAAGCAGAAAGCATCAGTTCTCATCAGTACAGTTCTGATGTTTGACTTGGGGCTGCACGTCTCACATAAATAAAGATCGGACATAAAAATGTGCTTACAGTGGCCGAGGCATTTTAATCCTCACGATGGATAGATGATGGTGCAATCACGTGGTTCTGTGCCCTGAAGGATTTCACCTGTGTGTGGAGCGTTCTCTCACCTTCGGACGGTTGCACACACACGCACGCACACGTCGGTGGCTTTACTGTAAGGATCTTGTCTTAGCTGGCTTTCGTTTAGCATTTCAAGGCAGGAGCTTTTCCGACTTAGTTCCCTTCGGGTGTTCAGCTTCGCCTTTGTGAATACTCATTCCTTATTTCTCGGATGTTAAACTTGGTGTAGTGTGACAGCAGGTTATTACGTAGCTGACTGGAGCTCAGTTTGGATCCTAGACCTCGCGATTTCTTTTACGGGGAATCCTTTTTGCACACTGTTTATTTAAGCAAGCTCCAACCAATTTTTGGTTGCCATTTAGCAGTAACCAGAACCCTGGCATAGTTGCGATTCCCTTAGGGAGCGTATCCCCAATTTCATCACATCCCTCTCGTATGATGCTGGCCATGCAATTAACTAACACATCTTCTCCCTTCCCCTTCTCTCTTGCTTGTCAATAACAAACCTCTTGAGACTTTAAACTTATGACCGTCTGGCCAAATCATGTGCTGTCTCCGACACTCAGACCGCATTCCAGACACAGACTTGTCTGGGTGAAGAGGCAAAAAATGGGGACTTCGTTCACTGGATACGATTTCTTGCGGTCCTTAAGTATTCTTACGAACATCAACCCAAAAATACCGCTTCAGCCAATAATTTTCGTAACAATATTTAAAGATAACTTCACGACATGTAAAACTGTAAAAAATTCAATGAGAAGAATTTTTTTAACATTTGCAAGTAAATTAATGTGTGAAATGCACCTATATTCACACTACAGTCATTATAGGACTAACACTATATTTTTATAGCATGCTTTTTTTTGTTTTGCCGATCCTCGACATGAACCATGTGTACTTCGCCTTTGTTTGATATTAAAAAATAAATATTTAGAAGGATCGAATAGTAATGTTTTATTATATTGTAATCCAAAGTAAGTAACTGGTTTAAGGAAAATAGTGTTGTTATTGATAAAAATTTAAATTTAACTTACCTTAAAACCATGTGGTTTTATGATACTTACTTGGTTAGTTGTGTTATCAATGCTCAAAGACATTTTTTGTTACATATACATGCTTTTTTCCCTATATTTGTTGTTTTTTTAATAAATTTTAACCTAAAATATGGGTAGATGAGGTACACAGTAAGTTCAATCACAAATGCAGCTTATATTCTCCTAACCCGGGTTTTTGGTGCTTCTCTTGACACCATCTTCAGTGTTGTTGTTACGTGTTCATACACATGTCAAGGAATGGTGAGTATTTGTCCTCATCTTGATTTTGTTGTTTCTGGAATGATTTAGCTACATTTTTGATATTTGGTTTCAGGTTGGACAAACCAATTTTTAAAAAGTCTGACATGTAGTTGTCGGTTAATTGTCAATGAAGCTCTGATTTCTCATATTTAATTTTGAGGAAGCTTGTTCAATCACAAACATATCTGCTACCAAATGCTGAAAGCATTTTAATGGCAAAAATTTTCAGATTTGCAAACTATGTGCAGGCAAACAAGAATAAAAGGTTACCAAACTTTCACTCTTAAACAATGACTTCAAATTATTATTATTATTAGATTGCAAATTAACAGTTCCAAGTGTAAAGTGTAAATTCTCCTCATCATCAACTATAAAAGTAAACTTCCTGCAATAGATGGAATGGCTTTTCATGCTTGTAAAAGTCACCAAAAATGTCTTCGAAATTCAGCTTTCAACAAATTAATATTTGTGACCCAATGCTCAACATCCAAAACAAACTTATCAGACATGACCCATATATAGCCTACACTCATCATCAAAAAAATAGTTGAACCCAGAAGGAAGCAACCGACAGGAATGAAACTTGGAGGGTAGGTTTGACGTTGTGAGACATGCAAATGATTCAGGCATCACGCTCGGCCGCACTTGTGACTCCAGCAAGGAGGGGTCATAGCGCTGTGCCTGACCGGCTATATAAGGTCGTCCCGTTGCTCTCGCTTGCCATTCTGACTTGTACTGTTGTGTTGGTTGTATCCTTTGCAAGTGAAGTATGCCTCAGATAAAAGTTTGAAAGCAATTTGAGCAGCTGGAGAAGTTCAAGAGTGGCCACATTGTTGGGCTCTGGGAAGCCGGATGGTCTTATTGCCGTATTGTGCGCCATACTGGTTGTGTGGATTCCACCATAGCACACTGTTGGCGGCAGTGGATGGGACAAGGCACGCAGCAGCAACTGGAAGGGTCTGGAGACCTAGATGAACCACGGAGAAGGAGGACCAACAGGTTGTCCAACATTCATAGTGACCCAACAGCCACGATTGTGGATATTCAGCGAGCAGTGGTGTCCTCCATGCATCATCGGATTAGTGCCAGCTCCATTGGCAGACGGCTGCACAATATAGTACTATACACACGCAGACCGTTGCAACGACTGCCCTTAACGCCATTGCACCATCACCAAAGATTGCAATGGTGTTGTGCCAGATTGCCAAGGAGCCACTCAGAATGGCAGCGGGTGATCTTCAGTTATGAGTTCGGCTTTTGTCTTGGAGATGACGACCAACGAATCAGTGTGTAGAGGCACTGTGGTCAGTGCCAAGATGAATGGTTTCTGGTCGAGCGTTACACATCCAGAAGGTCTGGTGTCATGGTGTGGGGTGCAATTGCCTCTGAAGCCAGATCACCTTTGGTGTTCATTACAGGCACTTTGACAGCCCAAAGTTACTTTAATGAGGTCCTTCAACCTGTGGCCGTACCTCTTTTGAATGCTCACTCGCGTGCGATTTTCCAACAGAACAATGCTCGACCACATACTGCAGCTGTCTCGAGAGCTTGCCTTCAAGGCACTGACACTCTGCCATGGCCAGCCACATCGGCAATTGGAAATATGTGGGACGCTATTGGATGCGCTATCCACACTCCCTCCTACCGCACAATCTGCAGGAACTGCGCGAGAAGATACAAGCTGCATGGGATGGCTTATCGCAGGACACCATTAGGATCCTGTACAACTCCATGCCGAGACGTCTGGCATACTGTGTGAGCAAACATGGTAGCCCAATGCCATACTGAGAGACTACTTGTCGGCATGCAGTTCAATAAATAGTTTCCATATCAGTCTCAATGTTTTATCATTTATTATTCCTGGTAACCTTTACGTTCCTCCCGATTAGCATTGCAATCCTACACGTCCTTCTGGGTGCAACTATTTTTTTTTATGATGAGTGTATTTACAAGATGGAAAGTGCAAAAAGTTTTGCTCTGCTAACTGTCGCTTGAACAGTTCCAACTTCGATTGGAAAGACTTCAGATCAAAATACAACTCATGTGCGAATTTATCTTTCCCTTGCAAATTCAAATTGAGTTGACTGAGATGGTCAGTATTGTGTATTAAGAATGCAAAGTCCCACAAACAGGAGGCATTACCATGTTCCAAATCACAGCTTCCTACAGGTCATAGTTTGGTGATACCTGCAGTAAATTAATTTAACAAAATTTGTTTGAAAACTTAACCCAATCAAAGTTAGTAGGTGGCGAATTTCTGTTTCAGTTGTGCTTTAGTAAGCATGGAGCAGCCCATTGAACTGTTTAGCGGAAAGAGAAAATGAAAAGGACGGAAGATGACTGTCAAAGATATAGTTATACAAGGAGACTAAAGAGACTCAAGACAGTTGGAGACTCAAGACAGTTGGTATTCAAGAAAATCTCATTTTCAACCTAGCTTGTGAATTAGTCTGTCTGGCTGACAATGTTATCCAGAGTTGTATCAAAAAATGTATCTGTGTACACAACCAGTGAAACAGAAAATTCGTTGCAAGCCCATGAAGCGCGAACCACAATAACAATAGAATAAGATAAAAAAAATTGATAAAACAATAGTTATTATAACATTACAGATTTCTTTTAGGACAAAATAAATACATCATAATTGAATTTGCATCAATGAGTGTGAAATGGTCCTTTATGGCAAAATATTGGACAATGAACCTTCAAAAATTATAAATAGCATTTTTGATAAATTAGTTAAAAATATTAACTTACAAAATACATAAAAAAAAGATTTTAATTAAAAATAACTGGCATTGCAAGAGGAGCCTGGCAAAAAAAAAATATTTAAATTCTTTCTATGCAAACAAAATTTTTGATACATTTCTTATACGTTGAGAACAGACCTTGATTAAAACTCTAGAGGCCCAAAATGTCTGTAAAAACAAAAGAACTCTGAAGATGTGAAAAATATTTGAAAGTTCTTCAAGTTAAAATAGAATTAAATATATTAATATGAATAAAGCCTTGAGTAAGTGTTTTAACTCCTGTAAATAAAATTTTTTTAATCTATCTGCAAAATCTGTTAATAATTTGGAAACTCCACATACATGCATACGCCTGCAATCTTCAACTCTAATGTTATCATATAAGTTCAAAACAAATGCATTGACTGTTGAATTAAAATTCTGTTTACAAAACTAAGCTGTACACAGTAACTGTGCTCATATCTTTTTTTTTTTTTTTTTTCAATCTACATACACTAAATGAACAAATTATTACATACACCCAGTAGCAATATGCAAAACAGAAGTATTATGTCCAGTCATCATGTGGGATGCTGAAACTGGCAATGCCTATAAATAAAGCAGGTCTCTACGCGTTGGAAACCTGTCACAGAAGGGTAATCATAGGTAGATGCCATGACGTGAGTTTGATCAATGCCAGATAGTAGTGCAAGACCAGTTCTTCAATTATTGCTGAACTGTTGGTATTTCTGTGTCAGACCATCACATGTATATATGAAGACCAAGGCTCAACAAATATGTTCCAGACCTTGGAACCAAGTGAAATGAAGTCAAATTTCAAAGAATAATGCATGACAAATTTCAAAGAATAATGCATGTCTGGTGATGGTGCTAGAACAAAAAGTGAGAAATTATATTTGTTGTCATTTTTTTTCTTTTCTCATTATCCAAGTTGCTGCTCTCAACAGATTAAAACTTAAGATTTTGATTTTATTAAAACACTATTTGCGAAAGTCATATTAGGGGCGAAAGAGTTCCGCCAAAAGGCGGAATTCCGTCTTTTTTGGAAGTCATCTGAGGTGTTCCTGAGGTCAATGTAATAATTCCAGTAAAACAAATTAGATCAGTATAAATATGAGATTGACATTATTGGTTTGATGTAAGCACATTGACTAAAATAAAATTCTTATTCGTTCCTAAAGAAATGTTAGACAATTTTATGGCTTTTATACAGTATACACTGAAGAGCAATTGAATTAGAGACAGCTGGCATTATGCAAATGTGGTGCTGTGGGCAGCCCTGTAAACGGAAACGACATGATGTATGCAGCGATCGGACAACATAAGGAGTGATGCGACGGGAATCAGTAAGAGTCTGATACAATATGGGTAAGATGAAGGATCTAAGTGCATTTGATCGTGGGCAAATTGTCGGGGCCCGACGAATGGGTCACTCCATCTCAGAAATTGTGTAGGCACTGGGATTTTCATGAGCCATTGTGTCACGGGTGCACCGTGAGTACACCGAATCCGGTAAAACTATCCCTACAAGAGCCAACTGCAGTGGACAACAGCGTGAGGATGAGCGGGATCACCATCGGCTAGCTTGCATTGTAACAGCAGATAGACGGGCCACAGTTCAAGAAATCACTTGGCAATTTAACGCTGGTGCACAAAAACGTGTAAGCAGCCACACCATCCAGAACCATCTCCTCGCTATGGGGTACAGAAGCCATCGTCCCACGAGGATACCGCTGCTGACTGCACGTCACAGGGTGCAAAGATTAACATGGGTGCGGGAACATCGCCACTGGACCCTAGACATGTGGAAAAATGTTGCCTGGACTGATGAGTCGAGATTCACGTTGGTACATGCAGATGGCAGGATACGAGTACAGTGCAAACCACATGAAGCGACGGATCCTTCTTGCCAGCAGGGTACTCTTCAAGTTAGTGGGGGTGGCATTCTCGTCTGGGGACTGTTTATGTGGACTGAAATGGGACCCCTGGTACGTGTGACATCGTCCCTCACAGGTCAACGTTACTTGGATATCCTGGACGACCATTTGCTCCCGTTTGTGCATCTTCAACATCCCACTGGGGACCTCATCCTGCAAAAAGACAATGCACCATGCCATCGCTCCCAAACTGTATCCAAATGGTTTGATGAACACTCTACCAACGTGACCTCGCTTCCTTGGCCAGCTAAGTCACCTGACTTCAATCCCATCGAGCGAGATGTTCGAGGCTCCGATTCCCCATCCATCAAATCTTCATGAACTGTGGGAGCTTGTTCAGGGGTTGTGTATCTGTATGGCTTCCCAACGCTTCCGGTGCCTTGTTGAGTCCATGCCGAGACAAATCGCCGCCGTCATCAGGGCGAAAGGTGGTGCTACACGTTACTAGACAGGTATCTCTAATTCAGTTGCTCTTCAGTGTATTCATATATGGTGCTTAGGGTAGTTAATACATGCTGAAAGATTAATTATTTTTGCATATTCCTATGTGAGAAAATTTCAGCCTTTTTGTGCCATGCTATCACTTTCATCCCTGCATATTTTGTGCACATTAATTCAAAGTACTGTGTTTGCCTTCGTATAATCTACAGACTATAAAATTCAGGGGGAAAAAAAGATTCTAAGATCTGGGACAGTGTACAATCCACAGACCGTGAAAAAAAAAAAATAATCCGAGATATGATCTGCAGTAGCATATAATCCATAGATCCTGAAATTCTAACAAAAACATTTTTTTTTCCTTTGAATAATCTGCAGTAGCATTGAATACTTCATGTTTGTGCCAAATACGTACACAACCATCCACAGAGTGGAGTAGAAAAAAACGACTCATCAGACCGGCCTGCTTTTTTCTAGTCATCCGACGTCCAACTTGCATGCTTTTTCCTAGTCATCTGACGTCCAACTTGCATGATTTTTTCTAGTCATCTGACGTCCAACTTGCATGCTTCTTTCTAGTCATCTGACGTCCAACTTGCATGCTTTTTTCTAGTCATCTGACGTCCAACTTGCATGCTTCTTTCTAGTCATCTGACATCCAACTTGCATGCTTTTTTCTAGTAATCTGACGTCCAACTTGCATTCGTTTTTCTAGTCACCTGACGTCCAACTTGCATTCGTTTTTCTAGTCACCTGACGTCCAACTTGCATGCTTTTTTCTAGTAATCTGACGTCCAACTTGCATGCTTTTTTCTAGTAATCTGACGTCCAACTTGCATTCTTTTTCTAGTCACCCGACATCCAACTTGGTTGCTTTTTTCTAGTAATCTGACGTCCAACTTGGTCGCTTTTTTCTAGTAATCTGACGTCCAACTTGCATTCGTTTTTCTAGTCACCTGACGTCCAACTTGCATGCTTTTTTCTAGTCATCTGACATCCAACTTGCATGCTTTTTTGTGACTCACTTATAAACGTGGAAAAAGCTATTACTTCTATTTGATGTTCCTAATCCACGTCAACTGTGTATTTATTATTCATTTGCCTTCTAGTTATTTGTTCAGTTGCTGCTGTTCATGTTTGGTGAATTCCCAGCATTGTGCGGGTCTCCAAAGAAGCAACCTTCCAGGTGGTTTGGCAGTTTGTCGTATGTGAGTCTGGAGAATTTTGAGGCCGCTGCATGTCCGGCACATAACTGGAAGACCCGGGGTTCGATTCCCAGTGGCGGCCGACGAGAATTTCTTCCGTGACTCACTTATAAACGTGGAAAGAGCAACGACTTCTAGACGACGCACCCCCGTAAGTAACGCATTTCTCCAGCATACAAACAACTCCTATGTGTCTTCTGTAGTACCCAGGTTTCACTGCCATACATCAAAGTAAGAACAATTGCACTTTCATACACAACCATTCAGGACTCTTGAGAATCCATCATTCCTGTGAAAACCTCCCAAAGCATCCACGACTTTAAATGAAGAATTCATTCGTCTACAAATTTCGCCATCTAATCTGTTCTCTCTGTCAAACATGCTTTCCAAATACACAAACTCATTCACCTGGTCAATCACTGTGCTATTTAGACATATATTACATTCAGTACTACCAGTTCCTCACTCAAAAACCCTAACTTTGGGTTTTCCCTTATTTATATTCAGTTTGAATTTCATGCAAACTTCGTACATCTGGGACTACAAACGCTGCAACTCACTTTTGCTCTCTGCCAACAGGACTATGTCATCAGCATACAGCAATCTGCACACACAGATATTACCAAGACATGATACCTCAGTCAACTGTTGAACAGTGCTGCGTCTGTTGGCCTGTGCGAGTTATCTGATCCAGTGCTTAAACCTCTCATCAGCTTCTCATTGTCCTGTGCAGTTTTGCCTCCGGGATCACTGTTTTACCATTTTCACGCCAGTCCTGATACACTTTAACAACCTTGCACGACCCACCAGTTTAGCTGTTTGGGAAATCAAGGCAGTCGCTTTCTGAGCTCCCACAATCTGTAATTTTTCGAAGTCCGATAAATCCTTCTGTTTACCCATCATGCTCAAAATTTTAGTACCTACTGCTCCGCTCACAGGTTATATGCTGCGTAGGTCGACCACTCATGCCCTCTCAGAAATCACGTGATCAGCATGTCTCCACTTTTGATAGGGGTGGTCATTAATCAGTCGTCATTCGGTGTAGTTTGTAAGTATCTCATTTCCACATACTGATGTCATATTTTAACAGGAGAACACCTCTCTACATACCAGTACTTCTTAAGTGGCAACATATCAGCTCCAGGAGCATTCAAGCTAGTTTGCCCCACTCAAATGGCACGTACACTCAGTGGACCTCAACCCCATTGAGAATTTGTGGGACAAATCAGAAAGATCTGTTCAATCCAGGGTTGGGTTTTGATATTGAAAACTGCTTTTTGACGTGACAAGCATCTAAAACTGGTTTAAACTGGCAAAAACTGTCAAAAACTCAATGCTTTGAACAATCGTATTTCAAAAACTAATGCTTTTAAACAATTTGTAAGCATTAATAAATATACTAAATACTAAGAGACTTACCTTCAAGCAAACTGCAATGTTAGTCTTTATTTTTAATTAATATTTTATTACAGTCATTCAAAGCAGAAAAGTGGCAAATTTTTATTCTTCAAAATTTTTGATCTGTACAGAATCGATTTCATCAATCTAAAATTATGCAACTGCCAATGAATTGTATAACTAGAAGTCTGGTTCATTTATACCTCATAGCTTCCAATAGCACATAATTAATTTTGCACATTTGTTGACTTGTTGACACCTAAACAGTTCCTGAGCTTAGAGTGTATAAATCCATAATTAGAAAATACTCTTTCAACTGAAACTGAGCTAGCAAGTCCTGCCAGGACTTGCTAGCAAAAGCATTGCTAGTTTAGCACATTTAGAGGCAGGCTTAGTTATAAAGCCATTACACTTAAAAATTCCTTTTCACCAAATCATGAGATTTGTATTCCTTCCAGTAGCACTGAAATAAGAAGGGGGAGGTGTTTTGTCAGCTTCGTATGCAATCAGAACAGGCAAACGCCCGTATGGATAAATAAAGTCTGGATCTCTTCTCGGGATGCTAGAACTTCTGTTTTATTTTCAAATTGACAGTCTGTTTCCACATTAGTGTGTTACAGTGACAACCTAATCCTAGAATTGTTGTGGAGACAAACTTGAAATGATTTTTTGTTTGGTTAACAAAATACATTCCATGTCAAAACAAACACAAACACAAATTTTGATCCAAAAAATACGGCTTGACTCATAATATTCTTGAATTTACTGTATAGTTTAACAAGAGAAATTTTACTATATTGCGTATTTGTTGTATACGCAGTTGAGGTTCTGGAAGGTGTTCACAGGTATGTGGATCGATGCTGACTGTAGTGTATCTGACAGCTGCTAGAGGGTGCGTGGTGGAGGATCCATAGAGCAAACAACACGATTGAGGTGGTTCAAAATATTTTAGTATAAAAGGCATTGAATATTATGTATAACTAATGTGCATTTTTTAGCATCATTATGAATTACCGTTTTCAGTAAAACAGTCTCTGACCGATGCCTGACAATCACTGTAACATTACTACAAGCAGCTGAGATAACACCTGATGAAAGAAATCCTAAAGGATTATGGGAGCAACCCCCTCACCTCTCTGTTGGGGGCGTCACTTTGTATGCTTTTTCTTTCTTTACTCAATACTGCGTGGGAGCAACGGCTGCTCATTTCACTTGCAGAGACCCTTCCTGCAGGGTCACAGCCAGGGGCGGTTTTGAGGGTTTAAACTCTCCCCAAAATTTTTAAATGTCTCAAAAACAAAATAACTATTTCATAAATCTTTGATAGCAAATCAACAAAGTTCTTTATTTTACATGCACATGTCCAATCACCAAAACCACCAGCGTCCTCGAAAAATGATTCTGTCACATCACAGATAAATTTGTGGAAAAGAAAACAGAACACCATACCGAGAAACGAACGTCCTAGTATAGCCATTGAAGCATTGTCTCATTGTAACAAAAATCTTTTCCCGAATGTTCATTTCCTGTTAAAGGTGCTCGTTACCCTTCTTGTTACAACTAGTACTCCGGAACGAACCTCTTCATCCCTGAGGTGTTTAAAAACATACCAAACTGTACAGGGCAAGAGCTGTTATGAGCATCCATAGGGATATGTACATCAGTCCTGAAGATGCTGTCAGTAGTTTTGTTGAAGAAAAAAAAGCCGGTTAGCTTTTGTACTATAGACGGACAGGCATGTACAACTTTCTACTACAGCACTTCATGACAAGCAGCTGTATTATGTGTAAGTAAAGAAAACAAAAGAATTTGATTTACACTCATCGTCAAAAAACTAGTTGCGCCCAGAAAGAAGCAACCAACAGGAATAAATGTGTGTAGGTGTGACATCGGGAGACATACAAATGATTCAAGTGTCACCCTTGGCTATGCGTGTGACGTCAACAGAAGGGGTCGTAGTGCTGTGCCTGACCAGCTATATAAGGTTGTCCTGTTGTGCATGCTTGCCATTCTGACTTGTGCTGTTGTGTTGGTTGCATCCTTTGCAAAATTTCTCCACGCTTTGAAAAGTCTCCTCTCTCCTGGCTTTGCATATCCACAGCGCATTCACAGCCGCGCATAGAAAGCTCCGCCCTTCCGACTACCAGTTGATTGCGCTGACCTTCGACGTAACGGAGCCATGCGACAGCCAGTGTTAGGTGTTGCTTGTTCTTAATCGCACGTCTCGCTTTTCCTATTATGGGTGACACGGATTGTGTAAAGAAACGGATGTCCTATAACGCAGGATTCAAGTTGAAAGTGGTTTCTTTTGCAGAAAATACTAACAACTGTGCTGCTTCACGTCAATTTGGTATTAACGAAAAACTGATTCAAGATTGGCGTAAAAAAAAACCAGACGGTGAAAATCCCAAAATTCCAAAAGGCGCTGCGCCGTGGAACGACATCTTTCCCAGAGCTGGAAAGTGTTTTGAATGATTGGATTGTGGGCAGACAAAATGGTTACATTGTAACACGAAATGGTATACGTTTGCGAGCAATGAAGCTCGCAAAAGATGAAAAGTTTGCAGCCCCAAATAACACTTTTCGTGCCTCACCAGGTTGGTGCACAAGGTTCATGAACCGCTATGGGTTGTGTCTACGCCAGCGCACCAAAATTGCACAAAAGTTACCTCGTGACCTTGAAGCAAAGATAATGGAATTCAAAAGTATGTAATTCAAAAGAGAAAAGAGACTGCTTTTGAACTTTCCCAAATAGGGAACATGGACGAAACCGCCATGTGTTTCGACCTTCCTGGAAATAAGACGGTGAACCAAAAGGGCAAAAAAAATATCTTGATCAAAATGACTGGCCACGAAAAATCCAGTTTCACGGTTGTTCTTTCCTGTTTGGCCGACGGCAGTAAGCTACCTCCGGTAATTACTTTCAAACGCAAAACTCTGCCGAAAAGCGTTGTCTTTCCGTTTGGTGTGCTCGTTCGTGCCCATGAAAGAGGATGGATGAACGAATCCGGAACAATTGACTGGTTAAAGAATGTGCGGAACAAAAGGCCAGGTATACTTTTGAGGAAACCTTCTCTTTTGGTGTGGGATATGTTTGTTGCACAATCACAGTTGTGCAGAAGTGAAAAAAAACTGCAGAAAATTCAAAAACAACTCTTGCTGTCATCCCAGGTGGTTTGACATCTCTTCTTCAACCACTAGATGTCTGCCTTAATAAGCCCTTCAAGGACAATGTGCGGAGGTATTGGGTAGATTGGATAAGTTTCGATTTGCGGACTGAAACCAAGGGCGGAAATCTAAAGAAGCTGGATGTCGTTTTGATTGTGCGATGGGTCAAGGATGCTTGGGATGCGATACCTGCGGAAATGGTCGTGAAATCATTCAAGAAATGTTGCATTAGTAACAAACTTGATAGCACAGAGGATGATGAGATTTTTATGAGTGATGATGACAGTGATTCTGATGACACAGGCATAGGTGGGAATACTTATGTTTATGATAACGCGCCGATGACGGAGAAAGACTTTTTTAACTGTTTGGCGAGTCTGACTCAGAATCGGATTTTGAAGGGTTCCGATGAAGTTTGTGGGTATGCAAATTCAATTTAGTATTATATATATAATTTTTTTCGTTTTCAAATGTTTTTGAATAAATTCATTGAATTTTTTTTTTCTCATTCCGGGATCGACTTATACGCGAGTTTCCGATTTCTTACGATTTTTTCCCTCTGAAAGTGGGGGGGTCGACTTATACGCGAGTATATACGGTATTCCTTGGACAAAAGTTCAGAAGCAATTCGAGCAGTTGGAAAAGTTTGAGAGGGGCCGCGTCGTCAGACTCGGGGAAGCAGTGGGGTCTTATTGCCGTATTGTGCGCCCTACTGGTCGTGCGGATATCACCACAGCACACTGTTGGCAGCAGTGGATAGAACAAGGCATGCAGCAGCGACAGGAGGAGGGTCTGAGAGACCTAGACAAACCATGGAGAGAGAGGACCAATAGGTTGTCCGACATGCGCTGAGTCACCCAACTACAATTGCAAATATTCAGCGAGCAGTGGTGCCCTCCATGCATTGTCCGATTAGTGCCAGCACCATTTGCAGATGGCTGCACGACGTAAGACTATACACACGCAGACCATTGCGACGACTGCCCTTAACACCATTGCATCGTCACCAAAAACTGCAATGGTGTCGTGCCAGACTGTCAAGGAGCCACTTGGAATGGTAGCAGGTGATTTTCAGTGACGAGTCCCGCTCTTATCTTAGAGGAGACGACCACCGAATCCATGTGCGGAGACACCATGTTCAGCGCCAAGATGAATGGTTTGTTGTCAAGTGTCACACGTCCAGAAAGCCTGGTGTCATGGTGTGGGGTGCAATTGCCTATGTTGCTAGATCACCTTTAGTGTTTATTACAGGCACTTTGACAGCCCAATGTTATGTTAATGAGGTCATACAACCAGTGGCCCTACCTTTTCTGAACGCTCACTCCCGTGTGATTTTTCAACAAAACAACGCTCATCCGTATACTGCTGCTGTCTCGAGAGCCTGCCTTCAAGGCACTGACTCTGCCATGGCCAGCCACATTGCCTGACCAATCACTGACTGAAAATGAATGTGTGGGGTGTTATTGAATGCACTATCCACACTCCACCCCTACCGTAAAATCTGCAGGAACTGCGTGAGAAGATTCAAGTTGCATGGGATGACTAGGTTTCTGTTGAACTCCATGCCGAGACACTTGGCATGCTGTTTGAGTAAACATGGTGGCCCGACGCCATACTGAGACACTACTTATTGGCATGTAAGTCAATTAATATTACCCATATCAGTCTCAATTTTTAATTATGTATTGTTCCTAGTAACGTTTACCTTCCTCCCAAACAGCACTGCAATCTGATATGTCCTTCTGGGTGCAACTATTGTTTTGACGATGAGTGCATGTAATCCCATAACACTTTACTTAGTCTATATGCATGTCAATTTAATAAAAAAAAAGGGGGGGGGATATTGGGGCATACTCCATACTTAAATAGAGGGTAGATAAATTTATATATTTTTATAAGTAGTATAGCATAAGACAGTATTTGAAAAGTAGGGAGTACTAAATAGAAGAATTTTTCATGTCCAAAAAAAAAAAAAAGAAGACTGACAGAGAAAACAACTTGACATATGCATAGCGTAGAGTGAAAATTAATTTTCAAATTCAGAAACCCTCACCCAAATTTCTTTCTGGCTACAGTCCTGCCTCCCGGTAATGTGGTTTCATCGGATGTGAGAACATGATTAGTTGTTTATCCTTCCTCCCTCGTAACTGTTAATCTTTGCCATACCTGCAGGGATGTCCGGAACCATATTTACTGTTATGAGTAGAAGTGCATGGTGGGGAGGGGCCAACTGCTCACTTTATGGGGGATCAGGTTAACATCAGAGAAACTTTTTTTCTAATGTTATTTTACTTACCAAGTTATTTCTTTTCCATCAGCAGTTAATTTGATAATTGATAACTTTCCTTGTTTAATACAACCTGGGGTGTTTTTGCTCTCATCTCCCTTGCTAAATCAGCTCAAGTATAATACCAAATGTTATTAAAAAAAAAAAAACTGTGCACACACCAGAGCTGAAAAAAATACTGGTCTCCCTGGTGCCCAATTTTTTTCTTCAAGTTTTGTAATGTGCAGTAAATACTGTAATTTCCATCATATAATCCATGAATTATCTATTAAAATGTTATAAATTTAGGTTCTGTAGGCAATGCACCACTTAAAATTTCTTTTGTGGTACTTTATTTTTTTTAAAATCTGCTTGGTGTTAGGAGAGCTGGTAATGTAAAACATGTGTTGACAACAGAAAAAGTGCAACAAAGTTGGAGAGCCTCAAACAGATGGTAATAAGTTTTTTTTTCTTTTTCTTCTTAGCATTTCAAAGGCAGTACCATTTGCATTAGTGGAAGGCTAAGTGCTCTGGGAATCCCGCTGAGCTGTTCCACACCACATAATTGTTGCCGTCTCGATAGCATACTCACTTTTCGAATTGCATTTGTTAGTTTTGTTGCAGTAATCATTTGTTAAGTCACTTACTTAAGGCTTTACCCAGATATATTCCTTTGGTTCTAGTTCCACTTGAAGAAATATTAATTTAATCTTCCTTCCCTCTGAGTTCTTTTGGAGTTTTACAGATGTTTCTGGCCTCTTGATGTTGGTCAGGCCTGTTCTCAATGTGTAGAAGAATTAACAAAAGTTTTGTTTACTTCTGAATAATTTGAATGTTGTTGCCAGGTTCCTCATACTAAGGTTTTTTCAGCCTTCAGTTTTCCAGAAATGCCAAATACTACAGATAGTCTGCAGTTTCTATGCATTTTTAGGTCTAACTAATGAGCAATTGTAATGCTGAAAAAACTAGGGATGTTTTGTTATTCTTTCACTTGAAAATAACACAGATGTGTTATTAAAATGACAGCTTATAGTGCAAAATTTAGCTTCTACAAATTGTACTCTAATAATTTTTTTTTTTTTTTTTTTTTAAGAGCAGCGACTGGAAAAACAGGGTGCAAACATGGACCAAATTGAAATTTTATATAACAGGAAGTGTTTTGCATAAAGATAAAATGGCAGTAAATACGCTAAATTACTTTTTGTTACATCACCACACATAACACTTTTGCATTTTTCTTTGAAATTTGAGTTAATCTCTCCTGGCTTTTAGATCTGCAACATATTCTTCCGGCCCTAGTGTACACAATTGTCAAAACAGAAAACTTGCTGCAAACATGGGAAACACAATTAGAAATAGAATCAGATTGAAGAAAAATAATAATAAAAAAATAAATAAAAAAAAAGACATTTTTAAACAATATTCAGAATAACCATTATAGAGGATTAAAGTTTCTCTAAACACAAAAATAGGGAAATTTTACAAAAATGAGTATCATTTTTAAAAACCTAGATTGATCCCTAGTGTAGAGTGATCCCCCTCCTCTACTTCTAATAATAATCCATGAGGTTTTCTTGCTTCACTTCCATGTCTTAGACATTTTGCATATTTAGTGAGTCATGTTCTTAACCAAGAGTTTGTGGATTGCAAGTATATACCTACTTGAGAAAAATGTTTTTCTGAACTGTGAAATTCATGTGATTATTCTCTTTTATAGGAAGAAGTATTATGTATCTGGTCGTAAGATTCCCAGAGACAGAAGAAGTTGGCATAATTTGTGAACACTGGCAATCTGTAAATGAGGGAAAGTGTCTCTGGCCACCGTTCAAAAATCCAGCTAATGTTGAAAAAGCACTACTCGAAGGAGCTTTCCCAGAACGAACTTGGAGAGAGTGTGATGTGGTGCCATTGGGAGAGTATGGTATGGTTACATTAATGATTAACATTTTTTTTAAAAAATTGCTATATGAAGTGCACACACACAGACACACATAAAGGGTGTTCTACAGGGTGTCTACTGGTCATGATTTTTTTTTTTTTGTCAGCACCTAAATGAAGACAAGTTTGCACACCAAGAAGAAAACACGAACCGGCATCCTTATAAACCGCCGTGTAGCCGATGCCCCGGGACATATATATAAAAAAACATATGTCTTCATCAAAAGCTGATGTTGTGAAAAGGGAATATTTATAATTTTGTAAATCTTCTAAAAAACAACTGAAACAGTTCAATCCTAAGGAGGACAAACTGGATCACTTCCCGGTGAATTTACTACTAAGTGCAAACCATGACTTTATCAATTTCTTACAGAAGCTGCTATGCATGTTTCATGGCAATGCTGCAGTTGAAAGAGGCTTTTCCACTAACAAAGAACTTTTAATTGAAAACTTAGAAGAAGATGCAGTTGTTGCAAGTGTTTACAGTGCAATACAATCGTTCGGTGGTTTAGCTAATAGTGAGAAAGAACTGAATGTGAACATCACAAAATCAATGATGTTAGCTGTCAAAAATGCTTCATCAAAAAGAATAGAAGCCTTGAAGAAGCAGAAATCTGACAAAGATAAAGTGGCCAATCGTAAAAGAAGAGCAGTCCGAGAACTAAAACAACTCAAAGATAAGAAAAGAAAGTTTATAGAAAAGGCAAAAGAAGAAGCTGAAGTTCTAGATTCTGAGATAACAAGTTTAGCTAAGATACTTAAACACTGAGTCTTTCACTGTGAAATTTCAGTCTCTATAAATTTTGTACATTCATAGTTTTTATATTGCCTTAACAAAAACTTGTAAGTTTTTACAGCATTGCCATGTTAAAAGAATTTGTGTATTAATAGATGTAATGATAAATATTTCTGAAAATAGCCATACCCCATCCTAGATGAGAGTTGAATGTTTTTATTTCTTTAAACACATAGAATTTAGTGAATGGCATAGTGCAAGCCATACATAAATACATTATTCGTGTTAAGCAATTTTAGTGACATAAGAATTACATTCAGCTTTCATCTCAACTGGCTTTCAAGTAGGGCTTCATTAAAATGCATCCCCTTCCCCGCATAGCCATTTTAGCAGCAATATTATAGACACATCAGTTTTGCCTAAATTATTGTTGCATGGAATTAATTTCAGTGTTTGTAAAAATAAAAAAAACCTGGGATCTCAAGCCAAGGGTACTAGATTATGAGTCTAGAATGGTTGTCATTGTGCCATGCATTGTCAAGAAGTCATGAATTTAACTGAAGATGTCATGAAAAAGTCATGAATTTGGTTCGTTGGAAATCAGTAGACACTCTGTTCTAGACCAGAGGTGGGAAACCTTTTCATGTTGCAAAGCTGCATTAAGTTAGCTGTAATCTAACAAGGCCACATTAAAAAAGTTCTGGAACTTTTTATATTAAAAAAGAATGAGTACAGATAATATCTGTTTATGCGGTGTTTCCTTCAAAGTAGTTACCCTGTGCAACTATGCATTTTTGTCAGCGCTCATACAAAAATTTGAATGCAGAGTGCAAGTTTTCTTTTACCACATCCTCCAGTGCCTTCGTTGCAGCTCGTTGCACTTCTTCAGAACTTGAGAAGCGTCGTCCCTTAAGCAAATTCTTCATCCGGGGAAAAAGGAAAAAGTCACATGGGGCAAGATCAGGGGAATAAGCTGGTTGTCGAAGAATGGGAATGTGATGTTTGGACAGGTAATCAGACACCAGGAGGGATCTGTGAGCCAGCGCATTATCACGATTGGAGCACCCACAAGTTGGTCTTCCAAAGATCAGGTCGCTTGCGTCTCACTGATTTTCGGAGAAATTTCAGGACGTTGACGTACCCTTCTTTAGTGACTGTACGACCATGTTGAAGGAATTCCTTGTGTATGACCCCCTTGCAATCAAAGAAAACTGTTAACAAGACCTTTCCTTTTGAACTGTCAGTTTTGAACTTTTTTGGTCGTGGTGGCGACTGTGATTTGCACACTTTTGACTGTCGGTTGGATTGGGGGTCTTACAGAAAGCACCAAGTCTCATCGGCAGTGATCAATCGATTCCAGAGATCAGGATTTGATTCCACTGCATCAATGTTATCCCCACAAACTTGCATGCGCTCATCCATTTTTTCTAGTGTCAGGTTTTTGGCAACAATTTGTTTTCACACATGATGCATGCCCACTTTCTCTGTTAAAATGGCATGGCAACTTCCAACTGAGATGCCGGCAACTTCTGCAATTGCTGCAACAGTTTTTCGACAATCATTTTTCACAATTTCTTTGGCAAGATCGATTTGTTCCTCCGTTGTGGATGTTGAATGTCATCCTGACCTGCCCATTTTCGAATTGTGGATGCCACTCATAAACTCTAGTATGACTCATTGCACTCTCACCGTACACAGACTTAATCACTTGAAAAGTCTCAGCGAAAGAATTTCCAAGCAGAACACACAATTTTACACTTGAACGCTGTTCAAAATTTGACATTGTTGTCCTCCCGATGGAGAGCCTCGAATGCCTGTAATCACGAACTATGCACATATGCTGTACGTGTTGGATTTGGATCAAACCGGTTCTGGCTGGTTGTCACACGATGCTCTTCGCTTGCTCAACGGGGAATGACATAATTCTCTGACATTTGGCAATTATTCAAAAAGTCCGTAGTAGTACTTTGAAATATACATTATTTTGTAAAAATCTTACTGTGTACTAACTTCAAAAAACGAAAAAAAAAAATGTTAATTCTAAAGTTAACTAACCTTTTAAGGACTTTGTTGTGACTGCCTTTTTTTTTTTTTTTTTTTTTTTTTTTTGGAAAGCATTTGAATATTTGGTTGCAACATGGAGGTCCGCACTTTAGCTGATTATCTGGATGGGGATCCGTAATTTGTGACCTTGAAGGCAGCTTGATTTGGGTTAGGTAACAAAATGTTGATTCGCAGCAATAAGAGATTGAAAAGAAAGAAACCATTTTTCGTGTGCGTTGCCGAAGGCATGGGTATTCTATCTCATTTTTCCATATTTTAATTGGATCTTTCTTAGTGTCTGTCAAATAAGGATTTTAAAATGTCATCTTCTGAGAGCTCAGTCAATTCCATCTGTAGTTCTTTAGGAGGCATGGAACAAAATCATGAGCGTAGCAAGTGTCAAAATAGCCCTTATGAGTTACTGTTTTGATTGTGACTGTCAGTCTAGGAGCATCATTTTGTTGAATCTTCTTTTGCTCTTTGGTACTTTAAATACAGTCATTTTGAGATTAAAATAGAAATAATAAAAGACAAACAAAAACATATTAATAAAAATAAAAGGATTTGTTCTGCAAAATTTAGAATCACTCAAAAGGCCACACTTAATGATCGTGACATTGCTCAAGTAAAAATTGCTCGTCACCTTGCCAACAAGAATTACTGTTCATTGCCATCAAATGATGATTTTGGTAATGATAAATTGCATTTATATCAATTAATGACTCTAATGTTTCTATACTGTCTGCAGATAAACCCTCACAGGTCGTGATATTGAACAGTTTAACGTACTCAAAAATGCAATATGTTATTGGCACTATTCCGCATAAGATTATAAGAAGTGATCCCTCAAGGGCAACTGTGGCGGCACTTGGTAGGCTAAAGAGGTCCCACCTATTTCCTGAATGTTTTACATAGGCTTTCACCCCTCCACCTAGCTACCGTGTCCCCGATATGTTTGGCCGCATTAAACTACACAAAGAGGGATACCCACTTTGCCCTTTGGTATCTGGCTACGTGAGCCCTACTAGACCTCTTGAAAAAGCCCTGGCAATGTACCTTGCTAAGTTTATAGTGGACTCTCCTTACTCAGTTACGAGTTCCACTAGGGCTTTTAGAAAGGCTAAAAGTGTTTCAGCCGCACAATGTACCTTTCTTTTTGGCTTCCTTCGATGTGGTAGCTTTGTACCCTACTGTACCTGTTGATGCTACCCATCAAATTATCGAGGCCCTACTTGCTGATTCTAATGCCCCTGATTTTGATAGCAGTGCAATTCTTAATGCGTTACATTTTGTCAAACAGTGTTTGTATTTTAAATTTCAGAATTGCATTTATTAACAGTTAGAGGGTTCACCGATGGGTTCCCCCTGTCCGCAGTGTTGGCAGAAATTCTGCTTCAATATATTGAGAATAAAGTTCTCAATGAATTTCGACCCGCATCCAGTTTATACTTAAGGTATCTTGAAGACATCTTGGTAATCTGGCCTCACGCTCAAGATGAATTAAATAGTTTCACCAACGCACTATCTTCAGTTTTTCCTACTATCAGGCTCACGGTGGAGCAGGAATCTGACTTTAAATTTCCTTACTTAAGTTTTTGCATTCATAGGAACCCCCATTCTAATTTCTTAAGTTTTTCAGTTTGCTGTAAACCCTCAGCTATTGGTTCATTAATTCCATTTAATTCTTCACATCCATTTTAGTATAAAACTTCCACTATTCATTTTCCTTCAGGGCTTACACGCATACTACTACCAGGATCTTCTTTGATCACGAGATTAATTACATCTTTAATCTTGCTGGTTGTTTTGGCTACGCTACCTACAAAACCAAATGCATTTATGCTATTGTTAGGGTGAGTCGTTCTACTACTCTGGCGAGACATAGAGCAGTTCTAGTAGTAGAACAACTCTGGGCAATAGAGCAGTTCTAGTAGTAGAACGACTCTGGCAAGACATTGAGCAGTTCTACTATTCTGGCGAGACATAAAGTGGAGGATAGTTGGAAATTCGTAGGAACGCTTGAACACATTAATAATGTGCTATCTCACCTGTGCTCCAGACATAAATTACATATTGGCATAAGCACTAAAAATTTGTCAACATTACGATTGTAATAAAGCTGACATGTTGCTAAAATGGGGTGTTTACAATATCCCTATGCTGTACCCATGCTCAGGCGAGATTATCAGCAACTACATAGGATCTACTAGACGGAAGATAGGTTTGCGCTTGCAGGAGCACAAATATATTAGGTGTGCAACTTAATTCTCAGCCACAGGCACAACACGTTGACAGCAAATTATAGCAAATCGAATACGTACCTAATCAGGGAAATAATCCCCGTCGTGTTGGACACATTTGAGCCATCGGTCCTGGAGCTGCCGAATGCCACTGCAGAAAAAAGAGGGCTGTTTCGAGTTGATAAAGTCATCAATACTTGTCTAGATCTCCTCGACAGAAGTGAAGTGCGTATAACTCAGGTTATATTGCACGGAGCGAAAAGGGAGATAATCCGACGTGGTGAAGTCTGCAGAATATTCCGGGTGGGACAAAGTCTCCCATTGCAGGTCGGTGATCGTGTTTAAAGTAGTTTTTGTGGTGTGAGGACACGTGTTATCCTGAAGCAACAGGGCCGACCTTCTGCCCTTGCTGGTGTATGGCCTTTTCGCCTCCAGTGCGTCACTCACACGAATGTGTTGCTGACAATAACGCTCAGCATTGACCGTTTCACCAGATTTGAGCAACTCATAGGGTACGGCACTGTGCTGATCCCACCATATGCACAACAACAACTTCCTGTCATGGATATTCGGTTTGGCAGTGCTGGTGGTAGGCTGACCTGGATAAACCCATAATTTGCGCCGCTTAGGATTGTCGTAGAGGATCCACTTCTCATCACAGGTCAAAATCTTGTGGAGGAAATCCTTCTTCTTGAATCTGGATAGCAAGGACACAGCAACATTGTAGCGCCTAGACTTGTTCGCAGCTGTGGTTGGTGGGGCACCCAACGACCCTCTTTGTGAATCTGTCTAAGCTTGAGCAGGCGCTTTGCAATGGCTTGCCGTGTTACTCCTAGTTCGTGGGCGAGCTCTGACTGTGTGCGACAGGGATCCGCGTTCAGCAGCTGTTCCAGTTCCTCATTGTCAACTTTCTGTGGCTGTCCAGGACGTTCTGCATCACAGAGATTGAAATTTCCCTGCTTAAACCGCTGGAATTACTTCTTACACATACTGTAGGTCACAGCAGCCTCACCCAAAGCAAGCAGCACAGATCATTTGCTGGGCTTCCGCAGCACTTTTTCCAGCTGAAACGCAAACAGGAGGCAGTGCCTCAAATGTTGCTTCTCGAAGGACATTGCTTTCACCGTCAACTTTTGTCCCATCTGTCACTACAGCTGTGAGCAGTTATGGTTGCCTGGAAAGCTGTTGGATGGTATTGCAATCGGCCATTATTGCACACAGCTATTTGCGTTTGCCGGCGTTCCATGATCGCTTGCGGTTAGGGGCTGAGAATTAAGTTGCACATCTAATAGCTTAAAAGCTTACCTAAATAGCACAACCCTAGCAAGGAATGTCAACTCTGGAATTATGTACCCAAACTGGCAGAACACTAAATTATTAGCAGCCCCCTCCTCTGTCCACTCACTGCTGTGCATGGAAAGTATTTATATTACAGCTTTTGGTGACCAGTGTTGCAACGATTACAGCCCTTATGAACTGTCTGGAACTTGGAAGCACCTCATTAATATGTTTCGTAACAAACTGTTGTTTCAAGTGGTATAATACTTGTTCTCACAGCTTATCTTCTTCATCATGATTTGCATAAGTTGTTTCCAAAAAATCCTGTTTTTGTCACGTGTCTCTGGAGTAGTGCACCCATGGTGCACATGGACAGTGTATATAAGATGTTATGTTGGTGTGTCTGATACATCTGAAGATGAGGAGAATGTCACCTTGAAAGTTCTAATGGTTTTAATTTGTACATATTTTTCATCCTTTGATAAATCGTACTCAGACGGTATTGTTTATAATTAGTTTGATCCTTTGCACGAAGTTTTTCGTCTTGCATAAGTGATGAGGTCTTTCACTCGTTGCCTGTTGGCATCTGTCACTGCAGTTGTGGGCCTTCAACTCCGTTGTTTGTCTAACACTGAGCTTTCTCCCTCACGAAACCTCTTCATCCATCTTCAGACATTACTGATTTCGATTGTGGCAGCTCCAGGAGTTTTCCGTAGATTTCTGGAGCCTCACATCCCTCTTTTTTCAAGAATTCACTTATGGCTCGCTGCTCTTCTCTGTCATTCATGATCTTCATTTCCGATTCTGAAAAACATTTCATCCCACATTGGTAACATATCATAGCACACATGTCGGGGCACTTTCATTAAAACCACTTCAAAATTTCAAAAGTTATTATGGAGGAGGCATTACTTTCAGGATGCCACTTGTACTTTCGCTTGTGGAAGAACAGCCATCCATCAGCACATGTGTCATCGCTCATCACGTAAGAATTTCACAAAGCACTGTGTGTTGAGTCTTGCATGATAACCAGCTGCACTGCTATCATCCACAGAAAGTGCATGGATTGGCTGTGGAGGATTTCCAACGACAGGAGCAATTTTCCTGTGACAGGTGTATTTGAGAGAGTGCATCAGAGCTTCTTTGAATGATGCAATGCGTGTGGTGGGTGCCAATTCCAGTGTCTTTTGTAATTAATGAGTCCATGTAATCTTAAAGATTTTTTGAATAAAGCTCATGTTGAGAAATGGCTTCCTAGTTTAATTGAATTAATAATCTAAAGCAACTTATGGGATTTTACTAGGAAATTTTTTCATTAATAGCAAATTTACAACAACAAGACAGCCTGAAGAAGGAGAAGAGTTTTCTCCGAAAATTTGCTATTAATGAAAAAATTTCCTAGTAAAATCCCATAAGTTGCTTTAGATTATTAATCTTAAAGATGTTTACTTATTAAATTTTGTGCAAATAAAAGATTATTTCATTTATGTTGTCCACAATGTTGTTCCGTACATTCTAAGGCAGAGTTTGCCAAAAAAATACTCTAAAGGAGTATTTTTACTCTTTTGGAAAAAATAAGGGAGTAATTTTCAAAAGTCGGGAGTATTTTAGAAAAATTAACAGATGAAATAAAATACTTACGAAAATGCTAGGCAATTATGAAAAATCAATCACTACTGCTGAATGTATTTAGAATTTGGATCCATTTTGTTTCTTGTTTTAGAAATAAATATAATATTCGTATTTTAAAACAATAACATTCCATTTATTATTACATACATAAAAACAACGACACTACCTACAAAAGTAACACAGCCCATTGTTCAACTTCTTACCTAACATTTCAGGCACATATAATATTCTTTATTATCTTCTTGTTGGACGAGAGTATAGATGTCTCTTTATAATTCTTAAGCAGCGATATTAAGCTGAAGAACACTTGCGGTCCCACATTTTACTATCGTAATTCTACTCGGCTCCAATATGTGATGAATTCAACTTTAAAAACGTATGTACAACAATGGAATTCATGATCATTTGAACCTCCTTGACATCCGCCACAACTGCGTATCACCAACATCGTCGAAAGAAACATTCGAAAAGCAACAGAAACCCCCAATAACTCCAATGCAACTTTGAAATATCAAAACACATTAAATCCCACCAATCAAAAAGAAACAACTATCACACTTTAAAATAGTATAAAAACCGTATGCATAATTTAAAAACCAATTAATGAAAGCCTTGTGAAATCAACCTAAAACTTTTACACTGTTAGATAATCTGTCTTCATTGACACTTGAAAATTTACATAAATCATATTCCTCAAAAGCGCCACATACTACGAAGACCTTAACATTCACACTTATTAATAGCACATGAAAAACCAATTAGAAACTGCATCTGCATCTATCCTTGAAATATTAACACAATACACCAAAACTAAACAAGTCTATGTACAAAAACGATGAAATAATATCAACAACAACCAAAAAAACTTTTGTAACCCAAAAAAAGACATTAACTTCAATTGCACATACGCTTAGAATAACCATGCCCTATTGCCCAGACACACTTAAAGTACAAACTACATGATAAATGCAAACATCCACCCCTCCCAGCCAGCAAGTCTACCTTAGAATGCTTTCGTCCAATCGCCATGGACATCCTCAGCTATCCGTTGTTACCTGCTGGTTGACTACCAGCGTTATGTGTCAGCATAAGTGAATTCACGATCCCGCCTCAGATCAAGCATCTGAAGCAAAAATGGAGGTGGCGCCATCCATAAATAAAAGCCGTAAGTATCCAAAAATTTGTAATTTTAAACTATTTTCTAGAAAAACTGCATTTAAAAAAAAAAAAAAATTCTAGTATCCAAAAATTTTTAATTTTAAACTATTTTCTAGGAAAACTGATTTTTTTTTCTCAAAAGATAAATGCAATTTTTGTAGAAAATAAGATTTAAAATTACAAATTTTTGGATACTTACGGCTGCTATTATGGATGGCGAGCCCGCAGTAGGGTGTCCCAAAAAAAAAATTTTTTTTTCATATTTTGTCTCTCACCCCTTAAAAGTTTTGTTTGGTGTACTTAAGATCTTGTGTAAAATTTCAGCTTAAAAAAAATAATATTCAGAGGTCCCTCAAGGTCGCCAAAAAGTTTAAAAACTAGTTTGAATTCGATAATTTTTTACAGTTACTTACGAAATTATTATTTTTTAAATATATTTTTTATTTAAAATGTTACATGCTTTTAATATGTAGTTTCTAAAAAAATGTACTCTATTGGTAAAATCAGCTTAAAAAAAATAATATTTAGAGGTCCCTCAAGGTCGCCAAAAAGTTTAAAAACTAGTTTGAATTCGATAATTTTTTACAGTTACTTACGAAATTATTATTTTTTAAATATATTTTTTATTTAAAATGTTACATGCTTTTAATATGTCGTTTCTAAAAAAATGTACTCTATTGGCAATATTTAGTGTAGAAAATATAAGAAAAATTATTAAGAAAATGACAAAAAAAGAACTTTATTAAACATTGCAAAATGCAATGTAAAAAGAATGTTTTACAGCAAAATTCACCTGTCAAGTTTAACAAAGATAATAAAGAGGAAAATATTGCCTAACATTCTATAAATAACATAATTAATAATTTTTACATATCTTGAAGATATTTACGGTTGCACTTCGCGAAGTTCTTTCTATGCATTTCAACTACCTGCAATAAATACTGTTTTTGTTCTTCATCTTTTGTTGCATCACTAAAACTTTCGATTAATGCTATGCCTCGCTCAGCACAGTCATTAACACATGGCAAATGTTTAACAATTTCTCAGCTTCTTTAAAAGATTGTGTTTCTGGCCATTTCTCAACAGGCACGCTTAGGAAGCTGTCGTCTATTTGTGCGGTGTGAAGGAAGCTGCGAAAGATACTTAAGTCATCAAATTTTAAAAGAAGTTTCTTTAATAGGTGCAAATTCTTTTTTCACGGATTTTACTAACTAACATATATTTCTCCTTGGCACTAAGAAGTGTTGAAAACAAACAAAGAGTGGCAAGCTCTTCACTTAAATACCAGGAGTGACGTAAAATCATCTTTAATCCTGTTTTGCATAGTTGTATATCCTCATATTCGTGCAATCTTTGTATCAGTAAAACGTCGTTCACTGGTGCATCTGCAATAGACTGACATGTGTAACTTGATTGAATGTATAAGCATACAACAAACCGATTGAACCTTTGAAGGCCTTGAAATTGTTGAGGTGTCAATTGTATGATAGATTCATTTCCATCAAACAGTAGTTCAATTTTTAATGAATAAAAGGCTTTTGCCATCCATCTAGCTCTGTGAAGAGCACCTGGTTTCCAAATAATATTGTTCGCATCTATTCCAATCATAAGAGCGGAAAGATTTAATAGTTCTCTGTAATCATCTCTAGGAAAGTGTTTAGCAGCTGTCTGAAGTTGATTAGTAATAAAAAATTCAAAGTGTCGAATGCTGCTATCAATGGCGTTGTTTGACATTTGGGGTTGCGGTGGTTAAGTTCAATCCATTTTTCTTGAAATCTTTTAAACATAATAATTTTGGGTCCACTCAACGGTCCAAGACATACATGAAATATATCTGAAAGTAACACTTCAAACATGTGGTGTCTACAGGCTAACCACAGAAGGCTTCTTCCTATTTTATTTTCAAGAAGAACACATGTTCCTTTGAACTTTCCAGTATTTGAGGAGGATGTGTCGAAGCACATACCAATAACCTGAGAATCACATTTCCATGACTGTAAAAGTTCAAAAACCGCATTAGCTGCTGCTTCCCCTGTACCAGATAACAGCTTAGGAATTCCAAGAAGTTTTGTACTACTATCTTTTAGAGAGGAAACTAACACTGGTAAATGGTCTACCTTTCTTGTTTCATTTAATGATAAATCAGGTAATAACTTTCCATCCCAATGAACTACTGATTTCGAGGCATTAAACTCCATTTTTATCTGTTGCGCAGTTTCACTACATAAGCGGTGACGTTCACGATGAACAGTACTTTTTGAAATAATTACAGATTTTAAAGTTTCATTACTCTTTGAACAGTCTGCTTCACCACCACCACTGCCACCAGCCATGTTTAAGACAGATGCAAGTAACATTGTTGACTTTCTTATACTTGTATTATTTCTATCAAAAGCAGCAGCAACTTTTGGTGTTATGACAGACCTTCAACTTCGTTCATCTTTACCTATATGCTTCTCACGTAATAATTTTTTTTGTGGTGTAATTTCTGCAGCATATTCATCATCAGAGTCTTCTTTAGAGTTTTCACTTTCAGTCTCATCCATTGTTGACGTAGAAAATGCAGTTCATAAAGCAAAGGAATTCTGAGATGAAGCAGCTTCTTTTAATCGCTTTGCAAATTTTTTCTGTCGTTCAGCTGATCTTTTCTCACGTGTACAAAGCTTTCTGTCCAGAGATCCAATAAAACCTGTCCTAGATTGCCTTTGTAATCCTCTTCATTTTTAATAAGCTGTTCCGAATTAGTGTGACTTATGTCAAATAACATATCCAGATTTTCACTATACATTATTTGATTCTCTTGGTCTTTTGCATTATTCCTTTTCCGATTTCTCATTAAGCCTACTTGTTTGCCATATAAATCTTTAATCTTTTTTAAGATATGCTGCTTATGCCTTATTGGCAACCTTAATTTTTCCCAAAATGGTACAATGTTATTGTTTACAAGAACAGCACTATCACTGATCGAAAGCTTCTTAGTACGGTGAAAGTACATAAAATTGGTCATAACATCTCTTCCAGATGGCAGACGTGAACCTGTTATTGATTCAGTAGGATATCCAATAAGCCATACATAATTACTACTCCTAGTTTGTTTTGCCATTATATTAAAAAGAAACACTAAAACAAATTTCTCTTCTGGACAAAACAGCAAAAAGGCAAGACATACAATAGAAATATCTCAACAAACAGCAAAAATACCCATCTCAACAAATAGCAAAAGTCAACACATACAATAGAACAAACAACAACACATGTGCATTAAGTGATGTTAGTGGTTACGGTTAAAGTTTAAAGCTACAGTTAAGGTGCAATAAGTGATGCTAGTGGTTAAGGTTAAAGTTTAAAGTTACAGTTAAGGTGCAATAAGTGATGCTAGTGGTTACAGTTAAGGTTTAGAAATCATATATAGATATATAATTGCACTCCAGAAGCAGGTGCAGCTTTTAATTATGTTTTTATATTTAATTATGCTTTTTATTTTATTTTTTGTTATATAGATACTAAAAATTTATTAATAATGAAAATAAAATATATAATTGATCATCACTTATGCTTTTGATTAAAATTCCCGATTTTCACATAAATCAGTGTAGCTTGTGTGACCTTGAGGGACCTCTTAATCTTTTCCAAATGAGCTCTAACTTCATATATTTTAATAATAGGAGTAGAAGAAACTTTTTAGAGGGTGAGACCCACCTTTTTTAAGAAAACAATTTTTTACATTGAATTTTGGGACACTCTTGGCGCCACCTCCATTTTTGCTTCAGATGTTTGATCTGAGGCGGGATCGTGAATTCACTTATGCTGACACATAATGCTGGTAGTCGACTAGCAGGTAACAATGGATTGCTGAGGATGTCCATGGCAATTGGACGTAAGCATTCCAAGGTCGACTTGCTGGCTGGGAGGGGTGGATGTTTGTGTTTCTCACGTAGTTTGTACATTAAGTGTGTCTGGGCAATAGGGCGTGGTTATTCTAAGCATATGTGCAGTTGAAGTTAATGTCGTTTTTTGGGTTACAAAAGTTTTTTGGTTGTAGTTCAATTTTCATTGTTTTTGTTTTGGTGTATTGTGTTAATATTTCAAGGATAGATGCAGTTTCTAATTGGTTTTTCATGTGCTTTTAATAGTGTGAATGTTAAGGTCTTCATAGTATGTGGCACTTTTGAGGAACATGATTTATGTAAATTTTCAAGTGTCAATGAAGACAGGTTATCTAACAGTGTGAAAGTTTTAGGTTGATTTCACAAGGATTTCATTAATTGGTTTTTAAATTGTGCACACAGTTTTTATACTATTTTAAAGTGTGATAGTTGTTTCTTTTTGGTTGTTGGGATTTAATGTGTTTTGATAGTTCAAAGTCACATTGGAGTTATTGGGGTTTTCAGTTGCTTTTTGAATGTGTCTTTCGTTTCTGTAATTACGACGTTGGTGGTATGCAGTTGTGGTGGATGTCAAGGATGTTCAAATGATCATTTATTCCATTGTTGTACATACGTTTTTAAAGTTGAATTCATCACGTAGTAATGCATATTCGAGCCGAGTAGAATTATGATAGTAAAATGTGGGACCGCAAGTGTTCTTCTGCTTAATATCGCTGCATAAGAATTATAAAGAGACATCTATCCTCTCGTCCTGCAAGAAGATAATAAAGAATATTATATGTGCCTGAAATGTTAGGTAAGAAGTTGAACAATGGGCTGTGTTACTTTTGTAAGTAGTGTCGCTGTTTGTATGTATGTAACTATATTGAGCACGTTGCTATCGAAGTATTTGCATGAGTTTTCGAGCTCAAGCTGTACATTGAACTTTGTAAATTTATTATGTTTTGTAATGATCACATGGAACAGCAATGTGTTCAAGAAGTTAAAACATTGCACTTTTGAGGTTCTTATAGGCATCTAAAAATATCTAATAAACTTCTCAGAAAGTTCCACATTCACATTTGTTTTTCTGCAGCTGCACAACATCCAGTGCTTAAATTTTCATTTTGCTGATATCTTTGTTTCCCTTCCCATTTCTTTATTGTCATTTTTTTAATGCCTTGTATGACAATTTTATCCATCATGAATATGCATAATAGCTTTCATTATTTTAGATAAAAGATGAATAGTGTAACTTTGAAAATATAAATACTTTTGGACACCATGCATCAGTTTTTAAAAAAATTTCGGCTTCATCACTTTTGTTTTCCTATACTTTCTCCCCGTGCCCCTTATCAAGCTGAAATGCAAAACTTTTTTGGATGGAATATTTAAGAATACGTGTTCTGGTCATCGTTGGGAAAAAAAAATATACAACAATGAAAATTGAACTTTCCATTTTTGTACATTTTCCCTCTATTTTCAAGTTGAAATACAAATATTTATGAAATAAAATGATATTTAACAACAATACTAGGCAGAAGAAACATCACACGAAAAATAAAATTACGATTACGGGAGAAATCTTCACAGCGTCTAACTTCCGTTTTCGAAAGTTTTGAAAGACAAAACTTCCGCTTTTGAAAGTTTTGAAAGTTTCACGCGGGCAACATCCTCCACCACTACTAATTGCCCCAAAATTTCTGTTCAGTTATGCATCGATCTCAAGGATAACCCAAATTATGACGGAAGAGGAGAAATTCCTCAAAGTCGTCGCACCCTCATGCTTAAAATTACAGCAAAATTTTTTTGCTGTCAAATTTTCATTTTAGGAAATTTTTCCTCCATTTTCAAACTGAAATGCAAATATTTATGGAATAAAACGATATATAACAACAATACTGGACTGAGGCAACATCACAGGAAAAAGAAATTATGATTATGGAAAAAATCTTTATTTCGTTTACTTCCATTTCTGAAAGATGAAATACCGTCCCGATACATAATTTTACGAATTGGGGAAATTATTCAATGCGTAGTTTTACACTCTGAAAAAAAAATAATTCCCGATGCATATTTTTACACATAGAGAAAAATTCTCTATGCATATTTTTACGTGCTGAGATAAATATTTTTCCCGTAATGTAATTTCTTTTTTCTGTGATGTTGCCTCTGTTTGTATGTGTCGAGAAAAATTCCTGATGCATATTTTTACTCGGTAAAATTTCAATACGTACTAGACGCGTAATTACGCATTTCGGCGAACTCTGTTCTAAGGCTTATACTGACACGGAAATACTTTGGAGGACATGGGTTCACATTCAAAAGTTGCTGTATTTTGACCCCTCTATATGCTCCTTAAGTTTGTCAGTAACTTTTTGGAACACCCTGTGCTTGCTCTGCTCTCCTTTCTGAAAGAACATTTTTTAATATTTTGTTATGATATAGAATGCATTCATCCTTTTCTTCCTGCTGAGGACAGTTTAATTGTGCAAGATTCTAACAGAATTATTTTTTTTATTAATTGATGTTGGGGTTTGCTTTCTATGAATTGAATTTTACCTCTGAAAGATGGCCACCTTTTCCTGCGTTGTATTTTTAGCACTGAAGTAAAAACTTTCCTTGTTGTTGCTTCCAAAATAAGCATACTTTAAAAAAAATGAGTATAGATACGTATGTAATTTGTTTTAATGCTAATATCACTTTGTAGATCTGAAACTATTTAACTTTGTTGCAGATACATATGAAAAGGCCTGGCAGAAATTATATCTTGCCAAGGACACCAAAGTTTCTGTTGTGGAAAAAACAAAGTCTTTGAAAAAAAGGAAGATGCAATTTACAGATGAAGAGAGTGATGAATCTTCCTCTGAAGGATGTGATTCTCTGTCACCACCTCATATTTCTTTTATTAATAGCCCATCATCATTGCTTCAGAAACGCAAGAATCGGAAAATTTGCAGTGGTGGGGAGAATTCGGCATCAGCTACTGGTGTGTTTCATTTTTAATTGTACTGCTGTATTTCTGGATTTCCTTCTAATGTTGATGTATTTGTGCGATTTTATTTTTACAAGTCCTGGATTATCCAAAAGTAGCCTCAGTTTATTTATCATCATGGAACTGATTTAGAGGTAGTTATTAGTAGCATTAGTTTTCTGTGTACTACTTAATGTCATGTGATAACTGTCCCTGCATAGAACATCAGATTCTGGGGTGTAATAATTAATATACATTTATTTTTTTTGTTTGAGTTTTACGTACTGTAGAAAGTGGGATAATTTTTTAAATGCCATTGTGGCCAATGTTCCACATGTATTTTTAAAGATTGTGAGTATCGATATTTGATTTGAGATGGTCTTGCACAACCAAAACGCTGATCACGCTCTTCATAATTGAGATTTTCTGTGGATTTGTGGAATTCTGTTTTTTTTTTTTTTTTGTTGTTTTTTTTGTTATGGTTGTTGTCATTTGAGCCATTCTTGATATTGAGGCAAAACTGAGGAGAATTTTTTCCCCCCCTTAGACTGTAGATGGTGTTTGGAAGAGGTCAGGGTTAAGGGTCCCCATACAAAATTTCCATAAAATCTACAGCTTTCAAAAATAATCTTTTTCACATGCAGACACTCCTGAATCTGTTCCTCCCATGACTTCCTTGGCCTTCCTCTGCCTTTCCTTCCTGCCACTTGGTCTAAAAAGATTTTCTTAGTAAGCATCTCATCACTCATTCTTTTAACATGGCCAAACCACTGAAGCATGTTAGTCTCCACCTTGCTAACAACATTTTGCTTCACATTACACAACTGCAACACATCTTCATTCCTCACATGATCAGAACGTATCTTGCCACAAATCTCCCATAAGTAATGCATTTCTCCAGCACACAAATGACTTCTATGTTTCTTCTGTAGTACCCAGGTTTCACTGCCATACATCAGAGTAGGAACAATTACACTTTCATACACAGTCATGCGGGACTCTCTGGAGAACCCACATCTAGGATAAAAAGATATAATCAAGCATTGCAAAATATTCAGGATATTCAAGATTTTGCACTTCATGGTGACTCTGAATCCAGTTAATGAGCAGCGCACATGCTCTAACTGAGCATCACATTGTAAGTGTTAGAGAAATAAGTGTGGACTATTTAAAAAACTTGAATGTGTTTTTTAGTTGATTAAGGTACGTACAAACAATACATGCTCTGAAGTAATTACTAACGTGGAAAAGCATTTTTCATTTGTTTAAAGCAAAATCACATTGAAAAACAGTGCTGTGTGCTGACTGTGCAAAGAAAACAACTTTATGAAGAAAGGAAGATGAGGCAGAGAGTTGGGAAGTTCTGATGTTGGACTTTAATGCAGGCTCTTAGCAACAAAGGCCTCTGTGAATCTTGAAGAGGTGCCAGCTAATTCTGTGTGACATTGGCGAAAACTCCCCAACTCACTGGGTTTTGTTCCAGAATCCTCAGGTTGAATGACCAACTGGGACTGTCAGCTGTGGGCTAATTCCCCCACCCTGATGTACTTACCTGATTAAAAAGACAAAGAAATATTAAAAATGACACAAGTGTGGGATATGGTGGATCTACCACACTTGAGAAGGACGGACCACCACAGAATCGAAGTGTACTTTCTAAACGGCATATGAGAAAAAGATCTCTGCTGAGTGAGTGTAAGATTGGTATATGGAATACTAGAGGTATAAATGGCAAGAGGAATGAGGTGATTGAAGAGATGAATAAGTATAGATTGGATGTGCTGTGTGTAAGTGAAACCAAAAAGAAGGAAATTGGGATAGAAGTGAATGGAATGGTGAGTGTGTGGTCTTATGTATTGGATAATGTGAGAGGAGAGTCTGGTGTAGGTGTGATTTTAAGTGAAAAGATGAAGAACAACTTGATTCACTATAGCTGCATAAGTGAGAGAATTCTTTTGATTCATTTGAAAGTGGAACTTCAGAGAATAGTAATTATTGTAGTGTATGATCCCTGTGACCCAGAACCTTCTGATAGGAAGGAAGATTTCTGGAGTAGCTAAAATCTGTTTTGAGCCAGTTTGGTACTAAAGAGAAAGTTATAACAGCAGGGGACTTCAATGCTAGAGTAGGTGTGCAGAATGCAATTTCTGACAATGTTCTGGGTAAGTTTAATTATCCTTGTGTGAATGATAATGGTGAAAGATTAATTGAACTCTGCATTGAGAATGGTTTGAATGTATCTAATACGTTTTTCAACCACAAGTATATCCACACATATACTTGGGAAAATCATACTCTTGGTCAAAAGAGTGTGATAGATTTTGTTGTGTATGATCAGTGTCTGAAATACTTAGTTGATGACAATCGTATGATGAGAGGTGCAGATGTTAGTTCTGATCATTACTTGGTAGTGTCACGAGTGAAACTGAATGTTGGTTGGAGAAAAGGAATAGGAAAAGGCCCAGGATGGAAATAATAAAAGTTGAAAGGCTCCCTAAATATCATCAGCGTTATTCTGACTTACTCAGAGAATGACTGAAGGAGCTGAAGTCTTCTGAGAGGGATGTAGAAAAGAAATGGGAATATTTTAATAACTGTGTTGTCACTGCTGCTGAAGAGGTCTGTGACACCACAAAAGTGGGTTACAATAGAGGTAATGCTTGGTGGAATAGTGAGATTGAAGAGGCAGTAAAGAGAAAGAAGGAAGCCTATTTGGGGATGCTGCAAGGTAGAGTTTCTGTGGATGAATATTGCTGTTAGAAGTGTGAAGCCGCTAAGCTGGTTCACCAGAGTAAGGTAAAAGATAGGAAGGAGAAGGTGGAAAGGCATGAATTGGCTTTTTGAAAAGATAGCAAGACTTTCTGGAAGTACATGAGAATCAAGAAAAATAGGGGAAACAAAGTTGTAAGCAGTGTAAAGAATAGGATCGGGGAAATGATATGGGAGCCCAATGAGTTAAGTGAAAGATGGGGTTAATACTTCTGTGAGTTATTAGATCAGGAAAGCAAAGATGATTCTGAGACAGACGCAGAGGATGTCACAGTGAGGGATGGAAGCACAGGAGGTATCTCAAGAGAAGAAGTATGTAAAGCTCTAAAATCTCTTCCGAATGGTAAGGCTCTAAAATCTCTTCCGAATGGTAAGGCTCTGGGAGTTGATGGCATAACTGCCGAGATGTTGAAATATGATGGTGACCCTGTAATTGACTGGTTAACTGAAATTTGCCAGTTGTGCTGAGAGTTAGGAATGGTCCCTCGGGGTTGGTAGGATGCTATCATTGTTCCCTTGTATAAGGGAAAAGGTGATCAGACTGACTGCAAGAACTGCCGTGGTATTAGCCTACTGAGTGTGCCAGGGAAAGTGTTTGGTAAAGTCGTTATTGAAAAAGTGTGGGGTTTTATGTCAGAGAAAGTGTGGGATGTACAGAGTGGTTTTATGCCTGGTAAAGGCTGCACTAACCAAATTTTTGCATTACGCATAATGATTGAAAAGTATCTGGCTGTTGGTAAGAAAGTTTTTGCTGCCTTCATAGATTTAGAGAAAGCTTATGACAGAGTAAATAGGACACTTTTGTGGAAGGTATTGAATGAATATGGTGTTACTGGAAATTTACTTAACAGTGTAAAAGCCGTGTATGCTGGCAGTAGAGCCTGTGTACGAGTAAATGGTGTTTTATAAAAATGGGTTTCTATTGGTGCAGGAGTCAGACAAGGCTGTGGGATGTCACCATGGCTGTTTGATATATTTATGGATGTGTGCATGCGTGATGCCAAAATAGATAACTTTGGTTTATGTCTTGGTGATATCCGTGTGTGCAGATTGCTGTATGCTGATGACACTCTCCTGTTGCCAGAGAGCAAAAGTGAGTTGCAGAGTATGTTGTCTTGAATGTATGAAGTTTGCATGAAATTCAAACTGAGTATAAATAAGGGAAAAACCAAAGTTGTGGTTTTTGAGAGAGGAACTAGTAGTACTGAATGTAATGTCAATCTAAATGACACAGTGGTTGACCAGATGAGTGAGTTTGTGTATTTAGGAAGCATGTTTGACAGAGAGAACAAGTTGGATGGTGAAATCAGTAGGAGAGTGAATTCTTCATTGAAATTCATAGCTGCTCTGGGAGGTTTTCACAGGAATGACGGGTTCTCTAGAGAGTCCTGCATGGCTGTATATGAAAGTGTAATTGTTCCTACTCTGATGTATGGCAGTGAAACCTGGGTACTACAAAAGAAACATAGAAGTCGTTTGTGTGCTGGAGAAATACATTACTTAAGGGGGGGGAAGACATGTTCTAGTTGTGTGAGGAATGAAGATGTGTTGCAGTTGTGTAATGTGAAGCAAAATGTTGTTAGCAAGGTGAAGACTAATATGCTTCGGTGGTTTGGCCATGTTGAAAGAATGAGTGATGAGATGCTTACTAAGAAAATCTTTTTAGCCCAAGTGGCAGGAAAGAAAGGTAGAGGAAGGCCAAGGAAGTCATGGGAGGATCAGATTCAGGAGTGTCTGCATGAGAAAAAGTTTGAGTATGAAGAATAGAAGGTCTTCTGTTCATCGTGTGATGGATGTGAGTGAAGCCCGAGTTGTATGTCAAGATCGCTGTAAATGGAGAAGTCTGATACAGCAACAGTAAGTAAAAATTATCTGGTAGTTTATATTTCTTTGTGGAGCTAACATCTGAATATCAGAGAACAGGTTAGTGATATGTACGTATGTATGAATGTATGCATGAAAAAGGTAAAAAAAAGAAGAAGAAAGACAATGAAGAAGTAGGGAGAGAAAGATATCAACAGAAAGAAAAATTAAGCGATGGATGCTGTGCAACTGCAGAGTCATCAAAAGGCAAATGGAAAGTAGTGTGCACTCTCGTCGTGCCTTTTTATTTTTTCACCGACTTAAAAATTTCAGTTTGTTTTTCTGCTACGTCATTCTCATGTATGCTAACAACATTTGGTTCTGATTTCCGGACCCAGAAGAACATCCCTTCTTTATAATTAAAGAAGGGATGTTCTTCTGTCATTGGCACTCTATAGCAGTACTCAGAGTAAAAACTCAGAATCTTTTCAGAGTAAAAACTCAGAATCATGTAGCAATATTCAGAGTTATGTAGCAATACTCAGAGTGAATACTCAGAGTAAAAACTCAGAATCATGTAGCAATACTCAGAGTAAAAGCTCAGAATCTTTTACAGTTTTGTATATCACACGATACATATATGTTCAGATAAAAACAGTTTGGGAAAAGAATATTTCCTTAAATGTGTTGCAGTACAGTGAGGATACAACCCTTCCATTATAGACAAGGCTCTAACAAAATTTCGGAAACCAAAGTCTATTTCCATGTAAACTCCTGTGATGCGCCCATTGCGAGAGAATTTTGCCATTATTCCATTTTTCCGTGACATTGCCTTCAAAATTTCAAAAATTCTCAAAACTTTTAATTTTAAGGGGATTTTTAAACCCATAAACAAAATGAGATTTTTAGGGTCAAAGGACTGTGTTGAAAACAAAAACTCTTGGGGAATTTATCAAATTCCATGTGAATGTGGCGCTTCGTATAGAGGACAGACCCGTAGAGCCTTGCATTTTCGATTGAAGGAGCACAAGTCCTACATTCGGAATTGTCACCTAAAGAAGTCATCGATGGCTAAACACTGTTACGAAAAGGACCATAAATTTCTCTTTGAAGAAGCAAAACTAATTGACAAGCTAGATTCAACCACCAAACTTGATATTTTGAAAGCTTTCCATATATATCAGAAGTCTTCACAACTTGTTAATGACATGGCGTCTGCCCCATTTCTATCAAGCGCATTGAAGCATTTAACCAAAACATGTGACACCATTTATGATATCATATAAAATTTCAATATTTACGTGCCGTTCGTCCTGATGAAGCTAGGTCAATACCCAGCGAAACCATGGTCGGCTTGAAAAAAATAAATATTTGTGACAAACTATGTTGTATTATCTTAATATATATATAATCGTCACAAGACTGTAGTCTTCAAGATCAAGAAACAACTTCCAGCGATTAGCAGTGAAATGAAACATGGCGTGCACCGACTGTCTTTTTTCGTGTAGTAAGAAATTCTATTCCAAACTTTTTTATTTTTTAAATTTAGTTGCACGCACCGGGCAACTGGATTTTTTTACATGCCCCGAGCATCTTGGGCATGGTATTTTTCAAGCTCTGAGATGGCAGTATCAAATTCAGTGAACATGGGCACTATACAAAGTAATACAAAAATTTAGAAATGAAAAATAAATTATTACCGAAAAGTTGTATCAATTCTCATTTGAGCTTAAGAAAAATGCAAAGTTCATTTAGCTATTCTGTGCATTAAGGGGGATCCACCTAAAAACTCTGCCCTAGGCTTCCAATGGTAAAACTGTAGATATTTTCTTCACAATTTATGCCCAAGGATGAAAATTTGGGCTATACTTCGGTTTGCGGCCCCCGTCGTCTGCTACAAGAGACGCAGTGTGGGTTATTTCTGTAACGAATGTGCTTCTGCAGTATTTTGGCTGGCCCTTAAAAGGGCCTTTATTGAATGTCCATTGTGTACCTATTCTGAAACATTTACTGGGATGGAAAATGTGTGTTTCCACCAGAATGAAAACCTGTCTTTCTGGTACAATAATTAAATTACATTTATTAGGTACCACGGAAGAACTGTTTCATGATGCGAATTATCACCTCAAAGCAGTGTTCTGAGGAAAGACCACACTTCCGTCAGAACAAATATTCCAGAATGTGGTCTGCCAAATGATTTTTATGAGTCCCTTCTGATGATTCATGTCCACTCTCAGAGGTCTGCCAAATTATTTTTGTGAGGCCCAAACGATGATACATGTCCACTCTCATGAGTTGCTATACGTATGAAGCAATTCAGGATGTCCTGCTGAACCTCTTCATACAGTTGGAAGCAATCACTTGCGCTCACACCAAGCAATGTACGTATCCTACTTCTTTGCAACTTCCTCGAAAACACGCTTGCTTAAAAACAAAACGGCAGCAACAGCAGAAACAGGGCAAAGCAAGTAAGGTGTGCGGAGAGAAGAGTGATCACCAATTACATAACGGAGGCAGCACAGCCCCCTGGGCAGCAGCGATGGGAGGAAGGAGCGGAAGCGCCACCTATTGGGAATCTTGTAATTTCCCGTGATTACACGTTACTTTCTTCTAGCAGACGACGGGGGCCACAAACCAAAGTGCATCCAAAATTTTTACATCAATAAAAATAACTTTATATTATATACAGGGTGTTCATAAACTGTTTTGACAAAAGAAGACAGGTGATAGTACCCATCAAGACGAACAATATTTACAATGGAGCCTAGGGTCGCATTCCACTCTGAGTGTCAGAAAAGAGTAAAGTTAGTTGTCCAAGTTGAACTTTCAACAGTGCAAAGAAAGAGAATTAACGACATCATAAGTTGCACAATCCCATTTATGGAGATCAGAGACAGACTCAAAGTGGCGACCACGGGTGCCGTTGCACAATTCACACCGGCGAATGAAAGACTGGCGCACCCTCTCGAAGACTCCTGGTGTTGTATTTATCCTGTCCGCTGCAACAGCGATTCTCGCGACGAGATCTTCCACGGAGTCCGCAGGTGTCTTGTACACCAATGATTTCATGTGCCCCCAGAAGAAGAAGTCCAGTGGGTTTAAGTCCGGTGAGCGTGAAGGCCATGCCACAGGTCCGCCACGTCCAATCCATCGTGCGGGATATGTGGCATTCAGGAAGTGTCTACTGCACCTTGATAAGCCAATCAGCTGCAACTGTCGATGCTGTGTCTTTTCTCTGGCAATTTGCATATGGTAAATGCTTGACGGGGATGTTATGGCGATGTGCTACTTCTCCGGCATGAAAGAATGACATCTGAGGTGACGGTGCTTGTTGGACGCATTTCAAAGTTACTCTTTTCTGACACTCAGAGTGGAATGCGACCCAAGGTTCCATTGTAAATATTGTTGATCTAAATGGGTACTATCACCCCTCTTCTTTTGTCAAAACAGTTTACAAACACCATGTATAGTCTGGTATACTCAGTATTTTCTAAAACCTAACCATAATTACATTAAAAATCAAGAACTTTTCTTTTGGTAGTGTTGAGACTTGCAAATAGGTGGCACCACATGTACATATGACTTGCTAATTGCAAACACATCTCATTTGTTTTTCAGTAATTTTATTAATTTTCGGAAGGGTATAAAAATTTGATTCTATATCAGTGCTATAATCTGGAATATTTAAAATGACATGAGCTATTTAGATTAGATGTTCAGATAATTTTGATGGAAATGTTGCAGAGTATATTTGCTGGCTTATTTCACAATTAGAAAATAACAGTACCTGCAGTTCTTTTGACATTTTCAGCTAAATTATTGTTGGAACATTGAATCTAAATGGCTCTAATAATTCTAAATATTCCAGAATACCACACAGATAGTGATATATATGTGTGTGTGTGTGATCTATGGGAGAATATATTCACTTTGAACATATGAAATAAAAAAAAATATTATTTTGTAGCCACATCAAATGGCACCATGTAAAGCAAAATGCAAGTGTCATATATGTCAGACACTGTGTCATTTCTGTTATACACTAATAATAATAGTTTTCTTTGTACACTTCGTACTTGTGGCACATGTGTATTTGAACAGAACAATGGAAAACACTAAAATAAATTCTCCCAGAAAATTAGCCAATTATGATCATTTGATGGTTAGTTGTGAAATCTGCTATTTACCCCAAGTTTGATCCAGCCTTAGGCAGTGCTAAGGTGGAACACATACCAGTGATAACAATGAGAAATGATCAACCTTCAACATGATTCACTGCACACACAAAGGAATAAATTTCGTGAAAGGTAGCTTTGCCTGTATTTATTTGATCACATAAAAATTTACAGAGAACACTATTAATATTTTGAAGATCATGATGAATTTACCATTCAAAATATTTTATGCTAACTAATAGCTATCGCAAATCATATCGGTTTAAGATAACATCTATGAAAACATTGTGTGAATTAATTGTAATTTACAACAATCGCTAATTTATAATTTGTCTTTCTTTCTTTTCACAATGAAATTTGATTACACCAAAAATCTTAAAGAAACTTTCTTTTGTTTCTTTTCAGCCACAGGGCTGTGGTAATTTCTTAGTTTGAATGACATAAGTTATTATAATGACACTTCTTGAGATAAAATATATGTATACTAAATGAGTTCTAAATTTTCAATACGCCACGTGCAAGCAATAATTGGAATACCATTCTAGTCGACCTTTATTCTGTCCAATTCCTATTAATCATACTGTCTTTCTTTGTATTAAATGTTGTTAAAATCTCATCAGCTGCTTAGTTTATTTTTTATTTTTGATCTCGCTATTGACGTATAGTTCAGTTCTAAATCTTGTTTCATTCCAAAATTTTCTCCTTTACTTTCATCGTAATGATAGCACGTGTTCTGACATTAACATCTGCTCAGAACAATCGTAGAAATGATTTTTCTTACCTCGTCTTCAATGGCGGATCTAACTTTCCAGGCTACACTTTCACACTTACTGCATTTGCCGAGGAAGCGTTGTTTTGATCAGCTCAACATCTTTGGCAGACTTGACCATTATCCTTCCGTTTTTGACACTACACGGTACTTAGGAACAATACTTCCCACTTTAAGAATCTTGAACGGTACTTTTTCCAATAGCTCATAACTTTCCCATGGCAAGGTTTTTCCTTCACGGCTTCCCAAGCATTGGCCTCCTAAGGTTGTTCTTCTTTCGTTAACATAGCGTGCAACAAACACAGCAGATTTTGCCAACACGTGCGTTTCCAACTGGAGTAGCAACCACGAGAGAGAGGGGGGAGGCATGGGCAACACCAAGCACTAAGTGTAGAGAGCAAAACATGGCTTCTCTTCCTTTTAAGGTGTTCAGGTCAATCCTCTGGGCATTGAACTCTGATTGGCCCATAGCCTTCCTGAGTCCATGTGAGCAAAGTATGGGCTTCCATTCCACATAACGCAGAAGAACAGCTCAGCTAAGGAATGTGACCGCCTGCAGCAGATAAAAACTTGCTTTCTGGTTAACAATTGCTAGGGGTTTTCGAAAGGAAATACGTGCTTTTACCAATTTTGAAGAACTGTAATTTTGGCTATTTTATTCCGCATTTCATTTATCGCTGCACGTAATTTACACACATGATATATATTGCATAATTCAACATTTTTTTTTATACAGGTATATGTTTCACAAACTTCTAATATTATTACACGACGATATAATTTAGGACCAGATTGAGAGCAAATCAGCTAGCTGACGTGAAAGTTAAAATTAGCTATTAATTCTGATTCTCAGGTTTTTAAGTTATATGAATTTGTTAATTTAGAATAAGTACCATATAAACTCGTGTATAGGTCGACCCCCCGATTTTTATCTGAATATTTGCAGTTTTTGTATATCCTGTGTATAAGCCGAACCCCAATTTTTATGTGAATATCTGCAGTTTTTGTATGCCTACCTATCTTGTGCATAAATTAAAAAAAAAAAAAGTTTTCTTTTCCGAGGATGCGCCAGCATGCAGAAATGTGAACCTACTATTTATTGTTGTAGCCGGCTCTTGCAATGTTGCTTGCGGCAGTTTCCCACAAAATGTGGGTGGAATTGAAGCACAATTCTGGGAAGATGATAGGGCTCACCATCCTGGTTAGAGTTTTCAGGGGAAGGTTACACATTCTAACAATATATGAACCCACTTTTGCAGAGTCTCCCCCCCCTTCTCCCACTTTTTGCGAGCCAGTTTTCTGAAGTTACTTCATTCATGGAAAGTAAATCATTTGCTCCCGCAGCTAACAAATCGTGATGCATTTAACAAATGTCGTAAGGCAGGCACATCGTTACTTAAAAAAAAAAAAAAAAAAAAAAAAAAAAACTTTCTGAAACATATTTGGAAAGCGTAAATTGAAAACTTCAAAGTTACACATTTATTTTTTACGGCATGCATATTCTTTATGGGATAAAAAAATACAAAACCTGATAGTTTTTGTATTTTTTTTTTATCCCATGAAGAATATGCATGCCGTAAAAAATAAATGTGTAAAAAATAAATCCCATAAAGAATATGCGTGCCGTAAAAAATAAATGTGTAACTTTTGAAGTCTTCAATGAATTTCTTCAAAATTTAAAATGAATCTTTATTTTGATGTATTGCGGACACTGTGAAATTTGCACGCAACTATTTCAAAAATTGAAAAAAAAATTGTTCAATAAAATTTTCTCCCACTACCCTCTGCAGCGTAGCAACTGTCGGTTAACTGCTGAGTTGTACCAGTGTGTGATTGACAGAGAGGTCGTTTATCTACTCCCGAGTTTCATCCCCCCTCTTCTCCACCGTGTTTGTGACAAACAATCGGCTTTAGTGACAAAACCAAACATCGCCCCATTCAGTAAAGATGCAATCCATTTTTGCTCGCTCTTAGTCTTCAGAAAAGGTTACTGTTTGTTTGATTTTTAGAGCCAGGGCACACACAATTTAATAACAAACTAAGTAGGTTGTTAAACTACTGCACTTTTTTACTATCAGTGGCAGTGTTATTCAGAGCGATCAACCAAGTTTAAACACTTTCGTTTTTGGGATGCGTTGATCAAGTTACCGCTCTTCTGTAGATTGTCATGCCTCTCCCCTTCTTCTGCACCCTGTTTGTGACAAACAATCGGCTTTAGTGACAAAACCAAATATCGCCCCATTCTGTAAAGATGCAATCCATTTTTGCTCGCTCTTAGTCTTCAGAAAAGGTTACTGTTTGTTTGATTTTTAGAGCCAGGGCACACACAATTTAATAACAAACTAAGTAGGTTGTTAAACTACTGCACTTTTTTACTATCAGTGGCAGTGTTATTCAGAGCGATCGGCCAAGTTTAAACACTTTCGTTTTCGGGATGCGTTGATCAAGTTACCGCTCTTCTGTAGATTGTCATGCCTCTCTTCTCCGCTGTCGCTGAGCAGGGGCAGTGGTCTCCTTTTGCATTAGTCTGTTCTTTTCCCTCTTCATCCCCCCGTCAAGAATTGAGCACAGTCATAGGTTACGGCACACAGCACGATGCAACTTAAACTACTGGCTGACGCGTTCACCTCTTTCCTCTGGGTGATTTACCAGCGGGGCAGTCAAGGCCATATCGACAGATCTAAAATGGGCTTCGAGACATCCTTGTAAATGAGTTTTTCTATTAGTGAATAAAAAAACTCGTACATATAAAATCAAGAAAATTCTTAGCAATAATTTTCTTCTGTACCAGTAACACCCGGAAAATGACTAAATATACAACTGCAAATGAACTGATGGCGCAAAGGGCTAAGTATGCACATTTCCATAAGGCATCAAAATTTTTGTTTTCAACCTATCAGAAATAATTTTCCATGTATAGTTCAACCCCCTAATTTCGACCTAAATATTTTATTAAAAAAAGTCGACATATACACGAGTATGTACGGTATACTTTATTTTCCTGGCTATCTATCGATTAATTATGAAGCTTTCATAAACACACAAAAATATATAAAAGTTGCAACAACTCATTAATTATTCACATTACACTTTCTTAGCATTTCTTTTGAAAATTATGCATTCTTTTTATTTTTACTTCTGGGTCATTCCACGCCAAATCATCAGATTTTATCCACCACACCATCTCTGATTCTTACGAATTTTTTTTCATTAATAGATCACCCCAAGGTATGAAAATCCTGAAAGTTTCATTTTTTTTATTTCCCGTAGATTAGAAGATATTAATTTTCGAATTCTGGTGCATGGCGGGCCTTAATCGCGTAAAAACGCAAATATCTCCATTGTTTGGATAAAACAAAAATACCAAAATCACCACATCTTTGTAATTTCCCCCAAGGAATCGATTGGTGCAATGCACAAATTTCTATCTTCTTTAGTTTTTGAGTTACGCGCAACGGGAGAGCTTTTTCTTCAAAACATAAAAAAGCAATGTAGTACAGCACTTAGAAGATCGCAATTGTTTTTCGTTTTTAAAGAAAAGTTAAGTCTAATAAATGAAGAAAAAAAAACACCTTGGTCTTTCGCGTGCGCGCTGAGAAAATAATTTTTAAATATGGTGCACGGCTCGTATTTTGCCACTGTGAAAAGGCGCGCGGCCAATAGCGTTGGCAGCCAGCCAACGGCAGCAGGAGTGGATGTTTGCCTTCAGACGGGCTGGAGATCAAGATACTATTGCACGCGTTGGTAAGATCGCACGATAATTTGATGTGATGCTTGAAGGAGGAAGGATAGTGAATTCATGTTATGTTTAAAAGGCATTTCAAATAATATAACTGTAAAATATTACTAAAGGGTCATTTCACGCCAAATCGTCAGATGCTATCCACGACATTCTTAGCCATTCGACGATGAGGAAAACTAATATAAACCATTTTCTCCGTACAGCTTACCAATATAAGCATACCGTGAAAAAGGTTACACACAAATAATGCATAAAAATTATGCGACAAATTATGCGACAGACGTCAGAAATATATTGGTATTCTTACCAATCAAAGACGAGAAGAACTAATATAAACTTTTTTCTCCCCGTATAGCTTAACGATATACAGTACTGACACTTATAAATTATGCAATTGATGTTGTAAACAGTTTTTGGAATATAGATTAATGATTTCTACAGCTCATGCAATATCCGACAGAATTTTTAGACATGAAATAGTTCTATATCAGGAATTAATAAATTGTCTAGTTGTCCATGCCTGCCGTAAGAGAAAATGATCAAGGAATGACAGCTTGAGAAATAAAGTAATCGGGGATATTCTTAAAGATCTTGGTGCCTATTCTTGCGAGGTAGAGGAGATATATACTGCGCCGCCCCGGTGGCGCAGTGGTCTAAGGCGTTGGCCTCTGATCATTCGTCCGAAAGGGGTCCGGGTTCGAATCCCGGTGAGGCATGGATGTTGTGTTTGTCTTACGGCACTGGCTCTCTCCCTTCCCTGGAACCAGTGACCCTAAATTAGGGACGGGCGACTGCTTATAGCCCATTGAGTTGCTCACGGTGGTCGTTAAACCTCCAATCAAAAAAAAAAAAAAAAAAGATATATACTGCGTTGTAGTTAACGTCAGATACTTGACTATCACAGATGATGACCTTAGCAAGGCTCAGCGTCGGGTTAGAAAAAATGTTATCCATTATTTTCTGGTAGATCTGGTATTTAAATGAACGAGTATATTTTGCAGTTGTCATCTTGACTGGGTTTTTTTAATTTATTTATTTTTTATTTCAGTTGCTTATTTAAAGATTACGCGTCAGGTGGGAGCTCACGAAACTCTCAAAAGCTCATATGAAACAGAACGTACCACAGCACCCTAAAATAAAAAAAAACACAGTTTGACGGTTACACTCAACGAAAATGTTTGTCTCCTATTACATCCCGATGTCAGAGTTTTATTTGCGTTATTGTTATTATTTTTTTATTTCCGTTATTGTTATTATTTTTTTTATTAATCATGCCAATAAATTTAGATATAATGAGAAACATTAACAGACCTCAAACGTATGAATACGTTTTCGTTAATGTAATACCCAATGTATTGCAAATTGCAATTATTGATTACTAATTTGTGAAAAACAAGTATGGAACTCGTGTTACTATTTAGCGATCGTAATTTGTCCACTCTGTTTTGAGCTTCTGTTTCTCTTTATCAGTAGCAACGCAGTTATCATCCTCATATTGACAAGTTACTTTAACTATCTCTTAAATTAGGAATTTTTTTTTTGTTTAACGCATTACGCCACAATAACAATGCACAAAGACGCTGAAAAACTAGGCAGCAACCTTCAAATCAGAAGAGAATAAGAGATCTGAGAAAATACACTACGGAGCTTTTCTACTTGCGGTGCTCACTCTTAGAAATTCGTTCTCTGTTTCACAGAGGTCGTAAATTAGGATCTGAGGGATTCGAGGTCTCGGGCTATCATGTCTTTAAAAGGGAGAGATAGGGGGAAAAAAAACTAGAAGCAAGAGTGTCGGCCATAGCACGGATAAAAAGAATAAATCGTCTCTAAGAAAAATAAACAGTTCTACATCTGTGGCGAACAGAAAACGTCATACCATAATGGCAAATAAGTTAACAAATGCAGGGCAGTGGCGACGCTAGCTGCTCAGAACTGGGTGGGCCATTAAGGAAGGGGGAGGGGGCTAAACGTGATGGGAGAAGAGGCACACACTTTGAAGTGTTTGGCAGAAATTTTGGCAAAAAATTCCGTTCATGTGCACTTTACTTGACGCTGATAATGTTATCCCTAGTCAAAAAAGTTTTCTAGTGAATACTGTACGTAGTATTTATTCAACGTATGTAGTATGGGAACCACGGATACAAATCTCTATGGCAAGTTACTATTCACAATTTTAGCTTACTTAGGTCTTTTTCTCTCTCTCTCTCTCTCTCTCTCTCTCTCTCTCTCTCTCTCTCTCTCTCATAAGGCTATTTATGAAGTACAGTTTGTAACCTGACAAGGAATCTCTCTCTCTGATCGTTTTCAACTATAATTCCAAAACGCGCGTTTCTGCTGCTCTCTTAGAAATTGGTTTAGAGGACTCCCCCCCCCCCCATTTCCCTCCCACAAGTACAAAAACTAACAGCCATGTGGAATGCCATTTTGCTTTTTTATTTAAGAGGCTACAATTCATAAACTTCCAAAAGCTGAAAGTTTAGAACTGATTGGTTTACATTGGTGACACGAACATTAAATTTTCTCGCGGGTCATATTTAGTTTCCACGCTACAGAAAAAGTATATTACCTTCACAGAAAATAATCGAAGATTTTGCGTGCGCATATAAAATTTTCCTAACACTTTTTTGTCAACATCATTTTTCATCCTGCGGCAAATGGCAAGTTTATACTTTTTTATTATTATTATTATTATTATTATTATTATTGTTGTTGTTATTGGAGGTTTAAAGACCACCATGGGAGCAACTCAGTGGGCTATAAGCAGTCGCCCATCCCTAATTTGGGGCCACTGGTTCCAGGGAAGGGAGAGAGCCAGCGCCGTAAGACAAACACAGCATCCATGCCTCGCCCAATTTGGACGAATGATCATATTCATAAGCCACCACTTAGACCTCTGCGCCACCAGGGCAGCAAGTGTATACTTAAAGATATCTTTACGAGGAGCAATAAATTTGCGGGATGTGGATCAGACAAAGTGCGCAAAAGGTCTGGAGCGTCAGGTCACTTGACGTTCCAGACCTTTGCGCACCCTCTACAAACATCAAAAAAGGAGAGAGGCTTCATTTCATCGTCGGCATGATAAATCTGTAAACTAAGCACGACGGAACTTTTTATCCATGTATGCATACATACATACATAACATACATACATACTCGCCAGAATTAAAATAAAAAGCTGATTAAAAAAATACATGACGATTCCAAAAATTAGCCAAAGAAATTTCACCACGATCTCTCATCTAGAGCGAAAGCATTGGCAGCAATCATCCCCCCCCCCCCCCAATAATAATTTTGGTTTTGCATCAATTTCATGAAATGATTCAGATGATGACACAAAACACAAAATGCTGGGAAAATCTCACGAACCCTGTAAAACAACCTGTAGATGTTAAATTTTTATGATAATCGCCGAATTCGTTATCGGATGAAAAAAAAAAAAAATGCGTTCCAAGGAAGCTCAACTTCCTCTTGTCTGATTTGATTAAATTTAATCAAAAACTGACATGGAAGTTGATCACAGTGTTGTGAGACATCGAAATATAAACATCATTCATGAACTAATCATGATTTTTTTTAAATAAAGAATTCCTTCAAAACATGAGTTCAACAATACATGCGTCCGCTTCTTGCGTGCAGGAGGAATGCCGTTCTTCTTCTGGTACCAAGTCTCCGCACAGCCGTGGCCACGAGGCAGCGTGCTTCGCCGATTGCGCTGTCATCGTGACAATTTACTGGCCATGCACCATGTTTAAAAAATTATTTTCTCGGCGCTCAGGCAAAAGCCCAAGGTTTCTTTTTCTTCATTTGATAGATAAAACCTTTCTTTGCAAAGAATAATAACTGCAGCTTTCTAAGTGCTGTACTACATTGCCTTTTTAAGCATTGAAGAAAGGCTCTCTCATTGCTCATAACTCAAAAACTAAAGGAGATGGAAACACGTGCATTGCACCAATGGATTCCTTGGTAAAAATTAATAAAGAATGATGATTTATGTATTTATTTTTATTCTAAATAACGGAGATATTTGCGTTTTTACGCAAAATATGTCCGCCGTGCACCGAAATTCAAAAAAGTATATCTTCTAACCTATCGGAAATAACAAATTGAAACTTTCAGGGTTTTTATAAGTTGGGAGTAGCTACCCATTAAAATAAAATCGTGTGAATCGGAGATGTGTTGGTGGAAAATTAATTCAAAATCTGACGATTTCGCGTGGAATGACCCTTCTGAGCTTTTCAAGTGTGCAATCATTCATTCCACACAGAGAAAAGAAAATAATTACGTCATGAAAATGAATGGAAGAATAAAAGAAACAAATAGAACCAATGAGAATAACTCCTTCAAACTTTTCTCAGCTTTTTTTTACTGAATTAATTTCAGAGATGGAATTAATTTAAGATGCTGAATTTCAAGGATGATAAATAAGAGAATTTGCACAATATTCCCCATTCATCATTCCTGAAGGGAATGCCTGGATCTGTTGCACCAATTTTCCAGTCATCTGGGAGAAGTGGACAGTTCCTCCCAAACTCAGGAAAATTAGCGACAGAACAATAGATTCAAGTTTTGATTCCATCCAAAAATTATAAAATCATTGGAAAAAAAACACATGATTGCATTTAACAAGTTACAAAATAACAAACTAAATAGGTTGTTCTATTTGCAAGTCTCAACACTATCAGAAAAAACATTTATTGATTTTTAATATAATTATGGTTAGGTTTTAGAAAATTTTAAGTATAGTAGGCTATAATATAAATTTATTTTTATTGATGTGCAAATTTTCATCCTTGTGAGTACATTAATTCCAAAACAAGCATCTACAGAAATTTTTACTGTTGGAAACATAGGACAGGGTTTTTAGGTGGGTCCACTTTAAATGCATAATCGACGTGGACTGCAGAGAGAATGGACGACCAGAGATCCCAGAAGATAGCAGGCAGATCTGCCGAAATGCATCGGACAGTACAACTAAGAGGTCCGACGATGTTTTTAGTGACTGCATTTTCTCATGCGAAGAATTTTTCGAGTAATCCACACTTACGTTTTTCAAGGTATTTAACATTTTTGTATTTCCTTTGATCCTGGGTCATGGCGTCTTGTACATCTTAATCCAAGGTAGTTCAACATTGTTATAGTTTTTAATCTCTTTTGTCAAGATTTTAAAGTTTTCATAATTCTCCTAGTCTTTTATTATGATATTTTAAATTTTCATAATCCTTTTAGTCTTTCGACGAAGCATTCCAGCGTATTTTATAACTCCTTTGTCTTCATGTGCCTCTTGTATTTCAACTAAAATATACTCTAGTCAAAGAGTAGTCTTGAAAATTCCGCCAATACATTAATTTGTCTTTTCAATTTCGGGGCCCCGTGAAGAAAATGTGGCAGCTAATTTCTTAAAAGTCTAAACTCAAGAGCCTGATGGGAACAAACATACAAATGATTCGAACATCGACCACTTGCAACTGAGAGGCATGTGAAAAGTTTTTCTTGAATTATATTTGATTACCGAGATATTTGTTCGCAGTAAATACTAATAACTTCCAATTGAGAAATTGCATTTCACACAAAAGAACTATAACATGTAAAAAGTTCCAAGAGTTGAACCAGTTTTGAATGGATTTGACTAAACAAGAATGACTTGACACTATTTTTGGTTTTTCACTGCGTGCAATATGTACAGTAGCCTATAATCTTTTATTTTTACTGTTTTTCAGCTGTGGACAAAAAAATTTTGCATCTCCTGGAAGATATCAAGTGTACTCTAAATCACACAGTAAAATTGCTCACAAATATGAAACCAAAACCAAAATTTTCTACCCAAGGGATTTCCTCTATGTTGCCAGTTAAAACAGAAGAAAATCTAGTAGAATGGGAAAAATTCCTTTACAAGGAAGACAATTTTGATGCCACTGTAAGTTCCATTTTTGTTGTTGATTTTTAATCTACTTTATAATGCTTTCCTTGTTTCCTATAGAAGGTTGTGTGTGGCTGAACACACACACACATCACCAGTTTTAATCACCAGACTTCTGCTTAGGTTTGAGTTTTAGTTCAGGATCCGGCATGGGTAATGTGTGTATGCAGATCTGTCCATTCTCTGAAACCAATGGCCCTACATTGATGATGCACTACTCCTTGTGGCATTGAAAGCACATGCAGGTAGTAAATTGCAAAACAAATTGAGTAAATAATTAATAAAAATGCCAGCTTGGTAATAACTGATGACATAGCTAGCTGTTCCTAGATTTAACAAACTGCAAATTTCACAAAAGTATAGGTCTTTACTAAGGAATAAAAGGATATTACTTAGTACTTAAATTTTTGGGTAGTATTCCTATTCTTTCTCAGGAGTACAGTAGGTGTTGCCATTCATGACACAAATTCTGATGCCGCCCCGATGGCGCAGTGGTCTTAGCGATGGCGTCTGGTCATTCGTCCGAGCGGGGTCCGGGTTCATATCCCGGTGAGGCATGGATGTTGTGTTTGTCTTACGGCACTGGTTCTCTCCCTTCCCTGGAACCAGTGACTCTAAATTAGGGACGGGCGACTGCTTATAGCCCATTGAGTTGCTCACGGTGGTCGTTAAACCTCCAATTAAAAAAAATCAAAAAAAAATCTGATCTTTCAAATCATTTAATGCTGTACCTCCTCTTCTCTCAATTTCCAGTCCTTCTGCTAATTTTCTTTTGAAAAAGTGCTGTCGATGCATCAGTACCAAAGACCTTTAATATACATAGACTGGAAAACTGTAAGTTAACTGTGCGGCATTTGAAGTTCGGCAAGAATCTGTCACATCTCATTGTTTACTAAAGACGTTCACGTGTTATATCAGCTACATCCATTTTTTTATATATATATAATCAGTAAGATTTATTATTTTTTGTTTTTATAATAGTATCATCATCGTCAACCATTATCAATCCACTGCTGGACGAAGGTCTCCCCAAGTTTCCTCCACAACGGTCTGTCTTGTGCCTGTCTCCTCCATGTCACTCCCGCATACTTTCGAATTTCATCCACCCATCTTCCATGTGATCTTCTTCTGGGTCTCTTCCTGTCCCTTGAAATCCAATCTAAAATTTCGGCTGTCCATCGATTGTCTGTCCTTCTGGCAGTATGTCCAGCCCATTGCCATTTCAGGGATTTAACTCTGATCATGATGTCTTCCACTCTTGTCATTTTTCGGATCCACGAGTTCCTCTTCTTATCTCTCCTGGTTACACCAAGCATGCACCTCTCCAAGCTTTTTTGAGTTGTCTGCAGCCTTTGTATGTCTCTTTTAGTTAAGGTCCACGTATCTGCACCATACGTAAGCACTGGAAGGATGCATTGATCAAACACTTTTCTTTTAAGACATAATGGCATATTGCTCTTAAAAATTATGCTGTTTCTTCCAAAAGTTCTCCAGGCAAGTTTTGTACACCGATTAATTTCTTCATCAATGTGACCCTCACTTGATATCTGCTGTCCAAGATAAATGTACGTGTCTGTTATCTCCAGCTTTTCTCCATCAATGGATAAATCTTCATTTCTTGTAAAAGCATTGAACATCACATTTGTCTTCTGAAAGTTCATTTTTAATCCCACTTCTTTACTCTTGTCAGCAAGTTTCTGGATCATACTCTGCAGCTCTGATGGGGTAGTTGCAAAAATGACTATGTCATCAGCAAAACAAAGGTGGGTTAGATAATCTCCATTAATCTTTATCCCTTTGTTTTCCCAGTTCAGTGATTGAAAGACATTTTCCAATGTGGCATTAAAGAGCTTCGGAGATATGGTGTCACCTTGTCTCACTCCTTTTCCAATTTTTATGTGTGTTGTATTTTCAAACAGCCGAATCTTTGCACTTGCATTTTCATAGATGTTATTAATGATATAAATGTACGCATCTTCAATACCGCAGGATTTCAGGGCCATTGTAACTGCTGATGGTTTCACCGAATCAAAGGCTTTTTCATAATCGATAAAAGCCATGCACAATGGAAGTTCATATTCCCTCGCTCTTTCAATTAGTTCTCTCAGTACGTGGATATGATCTATTGTGCTGTAGCCACTCCTGAATCCAGCTTGTTCTCTCGGTTGAGCCATGTCCAATGTCACCTTTAAACGGTGTGAAAGAACTTTAGTGAAGATTTTATAAACCACTGATAGGAGGCTGATAGGTCTGTAGTTCCTGAGATCCTCAATGTCACCTTTTTTATGTAGCAAGATCATTGTAGCGTTGTTCCAATCCTCAGGAATCTTCCCTTCATTAAGGCATCGAGTGAACATTTGGGCGAGTACTGTTTCAATTTCTCCACTTGCTTCTTGTATGATGTGTACAGTAATTCCATCTTCTCCTGGAGCTTTTCCCCTCTTCATGTTCTTGATTGCATATGCAACTTCTGCTGGGAGGACTGGAAGAACTCTGGTACCTTTCATGATGTCTGGAGTACATGTATCATCCCTTTCATATAATTTGGAGTAGAAATCTTTCACTCTTGTCAAAATTTCGCCTCTATTTCTTGTTACAGAACCATCTTCTTTTCTCAGTGCCATAATCTGTTTTCTTCCCTTACTGAGATGTCCCTTTGCTATCTTTAGGCTTTGGTTGTTCTCAATTGCTTTCCTTACTAGTTCACAGTTCAATTTCCTTACGTCTTCAGTGATACTTTTTCGTACTGTCTTGCATAGCTCTATATATTCCACTTTGGAAGTCACATCTTCTTTAGTTGTCTTCATCTCTCTTCTTTTTGCATCAACATTTTGGATTTTCCTGATAATTTGTTCACATGCAACTTGTTCTTAGACCCAGCTAATTTTGTTGCTGTTTCCATAAGAGCTTTGGTTACTTTTTTGTTACCTTCAGAAATATCCACTTCTTCCAATGTTCGGCCTTCTAAAGCAGAGAATCTGTTCTTCAGTTCCAACTTGAAGGTATTATGGTGTTTTTTAAGGTTGGTTATGTCAATACATTTTGTTTGTCTTATGAGCTTGCTACGTTCGAGTTTAGTGTTGAGGTGCATCTTACATCTCACCAATCTATGGTCACTACCTGTGTTGAACTTGTTTAGCACACCGCAGTCTTGTATGACGAATTTTTCGTTACACATAATAAAATCAATTTCACTTGTCGTCCCATTTGGATGTCTCCATGTCCATTTCCTGTGTGGCTTTTTCTTGAAAAAGGAGTTCAAGATGAAAATCCCTTCAGCCTCTGCAAACTCAACGAGAGTATTTCCACGCTGGTTTCTGTTGCCGTGACCGAATTTACCTACCGAAGTTTCATTCTGTTGCCGTTGCCCTATTTTTGCATTGAAATCTCCCATAATTATCTTCAAGTGCTGCTTACCTTTATTATTTAGATGACAAATTTCCTCATAAAATTCTTCAATTTCTTCTTCAGGATGACTTGTGGTGGGTGCATAAGTTTGAATAATCTGAGCCTGGTATCTTCTCGAGAGTTGGATAACGAGTCGTGCAGCTCTGTGAGAGGAACTTTCAACTTCTGCAACTTTATCCTTCAGTTTCTTGTTTATTATAAATCCAACACCACTAGTTCTGCCAGTATCTGCCCCACGATAGTAGAAGAGATGTCCACTTTTCAGTTCAATGAGATCTTCTCCTTTTCTCCTTACCTCACTTAGCCCCGACGATGTCCCACTTGATCCTTTGTAGTTCCTCTTCCAATTCAAGAAGCCTTGAATCAGAAGATAGGGAGCGTCCATTATACGTAGCCAAGGTCAGCATCAGATGGCAGCCTAGTCCGGTTCTCCGGGGATTCTTAGCACTCTCTGCTTTCATGTTGCACTGGCCGCTGCCTTGGCCAGGTACATTCCAGCTGCCGGAGACTGAGGGCCAAGATTTAAGTTGTGGTGTATATATATACATACATATATATATTGTAAAATATTTCAGAAAATAATATAGCCAGATTTAATGAGCTATAGGAATTTTCAATTAAATGAAATTTTGTAATGAGCTGCAATTTCAATTTTAACAATTCTCTTTTCGGAGACTTTCAGTCCCTGAGATTTGAAATTGTCCAAACTCTAAATCATGTGAACAGGGCATTTTTTTCTATCATATTTTTTGAAAATTTTTTTCTCTTGTTGAGTAGCTATTATACGAACTTACAATACTGCGGAAAAAACGTCCAATTAAAAGTTTTGTTCTCGGCAATTTCTCTTAAGAATAAACATTTTGTTCTCGGCAATTTCTCTTAAGAATAAACATTTTGTTCTCGGCAATTTCTCTTAAGGCCACATTAAAATTATTTTTGACATTACTTAGTAGAGCAGACCTGCCAACTCTCTGGGTTTAGGCCGGCAATGCCGGATTTTATTACACTTCCCAGAATTCCGGATTAGAAAATAATATTGCCGGATTCCATCATAATTTGCGTAGCGTAAATTAAAAAGTAATGAGAAAAGCTTCGAAGTTCTCCAAGGCATCGGTTAACTTCGATGATTACCGTAGCGTAAAAAGTAACGAGGGGAAAAGTTCAAAGTTCTCCGAGGCATCGGTTCATTAGCGGAGAAGTGACCTTTCCCTCTGAGTCAGCAGCCAGCAGTTTAGCTCTGCCGCTGGCAGCGATGTTTACTCCTCTGTCCGCTAATGATCTCTGGCGCTGCACGCACGGAGTAGGAGCGGGCGAGCGGCCTTGGCCTTGGCCTTGGCGCGCACCGTACGTACCGACGCAGATTTCTATCGTAAGCACGCGGTAGTGTTTTGGTTTGTTTTATGTACTTCGTCTGTCTTAACAGGAATTTCGGAGAATGTTTTGTCCACGCGTTTAATCAAGCGATGGCTGGTAGAAAATATCAGTCTGTTTTTAAGAAGTATACGACAGATTATCCGTGTATAATCGAATCAAGGAACCGCCAACGATTTGCCTTTTGTTCTATTTGTGGGTGTGATTTTTCCGTTGTCCACAAGGGCAAAGGAGATATTGTTAATCACATTCGTAGGCAAAAACACGTGGCCAATTCTAAGTGCGTGGAAAATAACAAAACATTAAATTTTGCTCGAGATAGTTCCTCTTCTGATGCGATTATCCATGCTGAGTGCTTGGTTACTTCATTCCTCGTGTAACATAACTTACTTTTAAGCTGTCCTGACCATGCAAGTGTGCTTCTTAAGAAAATGTTCCCAGATAGTAACATTGCAAAAACATATGCATGTGTGACAGGACAAAAACATCGTGCGTTGTTTGCCAAAATAGGGAAATCTTCAAAAATAGACTTGCATACTTGCCAACTTTTACGGATTTCTGCTTAATTTTACTGATTTATGGATAGAGGTCTTTTTTTAACAGATTTTTTAATATTTAGATTGCTCAATCGAAATATTTCAACCCCCTGCAACCATCCACTTAGATTTTCTAACAGACCTCACGAGCGCTGTGTCACGCGATGTCATCTTTGACTCGCTGGCTTTGTGACATCGTGCGGTAGCTCTCTTTCTCCACGGGAGTCTGCTCAAGTGATGTGCCGACCAGAGTTCGCCAAAATGCGTAATTGCGCGTTTAGTATGCATCGAAATTTTACCAACGCGTAAAAATACGCATCCGGAATTTTTCTCGATGCATAAAAATATGCATCGGGGAACTTTTTTCTTGCGCATAAAACTACGCATCGAATAATTTTACCAATTCATTAAAATGCGCATCGGGACGGTACAGAAATGGAAGTAAACGAAATAAAGGTTTTCTTTGTAATCAATAATGTTTTTCTCCTGTGATGCTGCCTTTGTCCAGTATTGTTGTTATACATCATTTTATTCCATAAATATTTGTATTTGAGTTTAAAAATGGAGGAAAAATTTCCGAAATTGGAAATTCGACGGCAAAAAAATTTCGCTTTAGGCATGTGAGCCCGACGGCTTCGAGGAATTTCTCCTTTTCCGTCTTAATTTATTTGAGTTATCCTCCAGATCGATACATAACTTAGCATAATTATTTTAAATATTTGTTAACAGAAATTGTTTTACATTTTTTATATACCTTAACGTAACATTAGTGCTTCAAATTATGTCCATTGATATTTCAAACATACAAAAATAAGCTTGCAGGATTTTCGTAGAAAATTGCAGGATTTTTCTCTTCTTAAGGTTGGCAAGTCTGATAGAGGGCGAAATACAAATTTCATGCAACTAGATCACGCAGTTTGCAAGCAGTGAAGCCAAAATATATTTTACACGTAGGACAGACAACATTTCCCTTTAGTTATTTCATATCCCCCAAAATTATGATAATGATGTTTTCTTTAATCGCAAGTTAAAAGGTGCAATGTACAATTTACCTCCCATTGAAAAAAAAATTAATATTCAGTATTCATCATCATTGTCAACCATTATCAATCCACTGCTGGACGAAGGTCTCCCCAAGTTTCTTCCACAACGATTTGTCTTGTGCCAGTTTCCTTTACAACGATTTGTCTTGTGCCAGTTTCCTCCAGGTTACTCCCACATACTTTCAAATTTCATCCACCCATCTCCCATGTGATCTTCTGGGTCTTTTCCTGTTCCTTGGAATCCAATCTAAAATTTTGGCTGTCCATCGATGATGGTCTGTCCTGGCAGTATGTCCAGCCCACTGCCATTTCAGGGATTTTACTCTGATCATGATGTCTTCCACTCTTGTCATTTTTCGGATCCACGAGTTCCTCTTCTTATCTCTCCTAGTTACACCAAGCATGCGCCGCCTCGGTGGCGCAGTTGCCTAAGCGATGGCCTCTGATCATTCGTCCGTAAGAGGTCCGGGTTCGAATCCCGGTGAGGCATGGATGTTGTGTTTGTCTTACGGCACTGGCTCTCTCCCTTCCCTAGAATCAGTGACCTTAAATTAGGGACAGGCGACTGCTTATAGCCCATTGAGTTGCTCACGGTGGTCGTCAAACCTCCAACAACAAGAAAAAAAAAAAAAAACCACCAAGCATGCACCTCTCCATACCGCTTTGAGTTGTCTGCAGCCTTTGTATGTCTCTTTTAGTTAAGGTCCACCTTTCTGCACCATACGTAAGCACTGGAAGGATGCATTGATCAAACGCTTTTCTTTTAAGACATAATGGCATATTGCTCTTGAAAATCATACTGTTTCTTCCAAAAGCTCTCCAGGCAAGTTCTATACAACGCTTAATTTCTTCATCAATGTGACCCTTACTTGATATCTGCTGTCCAAGATAAACGTATGTATCTGTTATCTCCAGCTTTTCTCCATCAAACGATAAATCTTCATTTCTTGTAAAAGCATTGTACATCACTTTTGTCTTCTGAAAGTTCATTTTTAATCCCACTTCTTTACTCTTGTCAGCAAGTTCCTGGATCATACTCTGCAGCTCTGATGGGGTAGTTGCAAAAATTACTACGTCATCAGCAAAACGAAGGTGAGTTAAATAATCTCCATTAATCTTTATCCCTTTGTTTTCCCAGCTTGTACACAGATTAGCAAAACATTTCAGTTAATGTTTCCTGACAGTGCGATAGCTTCAAAATTTACTTTAGGCAAAAGCAAAGCATCTCATGTGATAAACCATGAATTGGCACCACATTTCAAAGAGTGTTTAATGGATGATCTGAAGCAGTGCACTGACTTTGTAATTTGTTTTGATGAATCACTAAACAAAATTGCTCAGCATGGGCAAATGGATCAGTTTGTTTGTTATCGGGATGCAATCTGCAAAAAGTTTCCACTAGATACTTAAGTAGTGTATTTTTAGGACAGGCAACAGCTAATGACCTTTTAGAGAAATTCATTAAAGGTGCACCTCTTCCCTTGGATAACATGCTACAAGTGTCAATGGATGGACCTAACGTTAATCTCAGCTTTCTTCAAAAGCTGAAAGATAAACTTAGAACTGAAAATCCAGATGGTAAATTATTAGTTGACATTGGAGTATGTGGTCTTCACATGGTCAATGGAGCTATGAAAACTGGACTTGAAGCAGTGAAATGGGATACACATCACTTTCTGCGTAACTTGTACTACTACCTTTTAAAAGATAGTCCTGCTCGCCATGCAAGTTATACTATGATTACTGGATGTAAAGATTTCCCTTTGAAATTTTGCACTGTAAGGTGGTTGGAAAACGTTAATTGTTTCACTAGGGTCTATGATCATATCAAGAAATATGTTCAAGAATCATCGGTTTCCAGCAAACAGCACAGTTTTTTGCAGAATTCGTGGAAAGTCCACTGTTGAAATGCAAATTGGCTACATTTAGGACTATAGCTTCAGAGTGTGAATCTTTTTGAGAAGGTTCCAGAGCCCAAAGCCTTTAGTTCCTTTCTTACACACTGATTTGCTGGATCTTATGAAACATTTGATGGCACGAAACTTGAAGCCTGACAAATTAAGTGAAGCTGATAGTGTCTCAAAACTGTTAAATTTAGATGTATCAAAAAGTGAAAATCTTCTCTCAATTGAGAAAGTTGACATTGGATTTAGTGCTAAAATGTTATTAAAAGAAGTGAAGTGCTCAGAAAGGGAGAAATTAGAGTTTAAGCTTGAATTTAGGAAGCTTGTGACCAGTATGATTGAAAAACTTCATGAGAAAAGCCCACTAAAATTTAAGTTTGTCCATGGGGTAACTTGTTTGGACCCTAATATTATAGTACAGCAGCCGAGTCTAGGCAAGAAGGGAGTGGAAATTGTGCTCGAAGTTTTACTTAGTGCAAACAGGATTTCAGATGACTGCTGAAAAAGCTAATAAACAGTACACTTTATTGTGTGTTGAAGCTCAATCTGCTTTAAAGTTTCAGTTTGATGGATTTTTAGACAGTCATGATGATTCCATTGGATTAGACAAATTTTACAGTGCTCTACTTGACAACCAAAAACAATTCGGTGAACTTTGGGATGTAATAAAAATTTGTCTCATTATTTTTCTCATGGAAATGCTTCAGTGGAAGGTGGATTTTCTGTCAATAAGTCTCTTCTTGTGGAAAATCTCCTGGAAGAATCCCTGATTTGTCAGAGAACAGTTTTTGATGCCATTAAAAATGTGGGAGGAGTAGAACACATTGCCATTAATAGAAGGCTTCTTCTTTCTGTAAGAGCCTCCAGACGAAGATATCAGGATTATCTTGAGAAAAAAAAAAGTGTTCTTCAAAACGAAGAAGAAAGAAAACTGAAGTGGAAAAAAAATTGATCATGAAATAAAGGAATTGAAGGAAAAAGACAAAGAGTAGGGAAAGAACTAGAGTTGGAAGAAGCAGCATTGCAGGCGAAGATTTCAGATTGGGAAAAGAAGAAAAGTGGTGTGTAATATAAAAACAGTGACTGTGTTCCTACTGTAATATTTTTATAGTAACTGTTCTGAATATTGTGTATGGGTTTGTTTGAGTGTTTCTTCAATAAATGTAAAACCATGAAAAAAAGTGTAAACTTAAAATTAAAAAGGTGTGAGTTGGACGGCTATGGGTAAGGTAGAGGCCGATTAAAAAAAAAAAAAAAAATGAGTCAGTTATTTGGGAAACTTTATACATCAAACAGAAACACTTTTAAATAATATAAGTTTCTCAATTATCCAATTCAATTTTATTTATTATCATGGCTGAAGATGTTTGTGTAAACTTTTGTGAACCGTGGCACAAGGAATCCCAGTTTCCAGTGAAGCACGACGAATGGTTTTCCTGGGGCTTTGCAGAAATGTCTCCTAAACAGCTGCAGCTGTCTCTTGTGAAACTGGTGGTCGGTCCACTCGTGGGAGATCCCCAACACTATCCGTCGCTTTAAACTTTTCATACCAAACTTTTGTGCTTTTTTGTTCTGGTGGTGATTGTCTGTACTGTTTTCTGAAATGACGCTGGACAGTAACCACCGATTTGGTCTCATGGAACCATAACATGCATGGAAGCCATTATCGGTGAAATGCTCCTCTTATTCAGCAGTAGCGCTCACCTAAAGAACAGAAAAAAATCTTTGACTGCTGCTATATTATGTTGCCAACCATTTTGTTTTATCTTACATAGAATTTTTTATGAGGAGTCACAATACACTAGCTCTGCCACTTCTCACTGACCATGCCCACGACGCCATTGCTATATGCCGACACATCGCTTCCGTTTGCTTTCTCACAGCCTAAGGTAAGTCCAGTTAAATTTCATTATGATATCTTCATTCCTCTTACAGTTATTGCAAAAATGCCGGGTAAAGTAGCAAGTGAAACGCCCTGTAGTATTCTGTATGGTACTTAAGCATTTGTTTACAGCATTTATGGATTGGAAATTTTTTGATATTTTGCTGTGCCATGGAGTTTTTAATGTGTGTGATAACCAGCATAAAAAACCTTTTGGTTTTGATACCTGGAAGTTAAAAATTTTCTATCGTGTGCGTGATAAGGAATCTCAAACCTGTGGTCCTCAAGCAGTATGTTCTGTCATAATCATTGTAATCAAGCCTTTGACTTGAGTGTAATGATCTCATGCATGTGTGTTTCTCACTTCCTTTTAGCCACACTGGAATGATGGAAGTATGTTATGCTGATGCTGTGTCTGGTGTATTCCCGATAGTAAGCTATTAAAGGCATGTGTTGAGCTCAACCACATTAACTCCTGGACAGGTGTATTTCACGCATCAAAAACAAAAGGTGCTTCCTGAAAAAATTGGGGTGTGTTTTTACTGTTCCAAAAATTATCCATCCTGATTTAAAAACCAATCTAGGTTTGTTTGTTTTTTGTTTTTTTTTTAAATTATCATTTCCTCGGTTCAACACAGCAGTTGCGCCATCGATAACGTAATTACTCTCTCGTCCCCCATATCTTGGGCTGCAGGAAAACATGACCCCAAAAGCCCATGTGTGGAAAAAAAAAATGCTTTATATATTTCACAACTTGAGAGTAGAATGCCCGTCAAACAACAGAGCTACAAAAGGGCTACTGTAGGGTGCGTGTGCCTGCAAGCCCAAATGAAATGGGGTGCAACATTTTTTCCTAATGTTCCAAAGGTTTGTGGACAGCATTGTTGAAAAAGCCGTTCTGCATCTAAAAACAAAAGTTGGGAGTGGGGCATATTCCATATTGCCGTTATTCACAACTTTCTTTTTGTACTTCAATGTTTTGGAGAAACATCAAGATGTGAGTAAGCGTGGTATTTGCGAATGCAAAGAAAAATCGGAGACAGTAAAAAAATATTTATATTTTCCTCTCACATGAAAATATCACAAATGGATGGTCAGATAGATTAGCTTTGATCTTCTTCTGTTTCACTGTTAAATGAGCTTCTAATCTTTTCTCCATTCAACAAAGATTGTTTGACATTACGGTATCTGTTTGATTTTTAAGGCAGACGTATGAAAACTGGGGTGTGTGAGGGGTGCTATTTCTATAAACCACAAGATACTTCTTGAGAATCATGTGAGAAGTACTTTTACTCCGTGTCCAAAAAAAGGGTGCCTCTGCCGATCGCATTCTTTGCAATTTCCAAAAAAAAAAAAAAAAAAAAAAAAAAAATCGCTTTAACGATGGATAAAAAGCTTTGACAAAAATATTAGCGATTACCGTATTATTATTTTTAATGACATCCAAGCAGAAACAATTGTAAAAAAAATTCTTTTGCTTGGACGTCATGTCAAATTTTGCTAGAAACAATCTTTAAAAAATTGTTTTTGCTTGGACGTCATGTTGAATTTTGCTAAGAACAATCTTTAAAAAATTGTTTTTGATTGGAAGTCATGTCGAATTTTGCTAAAAACTATCTTAAAAAATTGTTTTTGATTGGATGTCATGTCGAATGTCATTGCCAAGGATATTTAAAAAATTAATGTACAATCTTTTAAATGCGATCATATTTGTGGATTTCTTTTTTTTTTTTTTTTATGTGAACCATCAACCAATATTGCACAACTTATATGAAAATAATTAGAATGGAAATTCTACAAGTAATAAATTGCAATTCTTCAACAACATATGTATTTTTTTCTTTCACATTGGCCCTTTCAGAACCAAGCCACAGAATAAATGTAACATCCAAGTTAGACAGGGCTGTCTTAGATTTTGACTTATAGTGCACGTCATACTAACAATGCCCATATATGTGAGAAAAATAGAATATTGCACCCACCCCTAAAAGAATGTTGTGCTTACCAACATGAATATTAGGCTCCCCAACATAAATGCAAACAATGAACATCGAGCCTAGAAACATTGTGACTTCGTTAATAAAGAACGACAGGCATTTTATTGCAATGTTTTATCTAATGGTTAGAACAAAACAAAGAAATGAATATTTTTTTAAGAAATTTTATGAAAACTGTTTTTATGATGTACCATGTGAAGTTATTCAATGATTTTGTATGGAACTGAATATAACGTGATGAAAAGAAAGGCATGGTGATTTATACCATAAAATATATAGACAGGGCTGTGTAATGTCACCATGGCTGTTTAATATATTTATGGATGCATGCATGCGTGATGCCAAAATAGATAATATTGGTTTATGTCTTGGTGATATCAGTGTGTACATTGCTACATGCTGATGACACAGTCCTGTTGGCAGAGAACGAAAGCGAGTTGCAAAGTATGCTGGCCCGGATGTACGAAATTTGTATGAATTTCAAACTGATTATAAATAAGGGAAAAACCAAAGTTATGCTTTTTGAGAGAGGAACTGTTAGTACTGAATGCAGGATAAGTCTAAATAACACCTTTATTGGTCAGCTAAATGAGTTTGTATATTTGGGAAGCACATTTGACAGAGAGAACAAATTAAATGATGAAATTAATGGGCGAGTGAACTCTTCAGTAAAAGTCATAGCTGCTTTAGGAGGAGTTTACAGGAATGATGGATTCTCAAGAAAGTTCCAAATGGCTGTATGTGAAAGTATAATTGTTCCTACTCTGATGTATGGCAGTGAAACCTGGGTTCTGCAGAAAAGACATAGGAGTCGTTTGTGTGCTCGGGAGATGTGTTACTTACAGGGGGTTTGTGGTAAGACACGCTGTGATCATGTGAGGAATGAAGATGTGTTTCAGATGTGTAATGTGAGGCAAAATGTTGTTAGTAAGGTGGAGACTAATATTCTTAGGTGATTCGGCCATGTTGAAAGAATGAGTGATGAGATGCTTACTAAGAGAATTTATTCAGCCTAAGTGGTAGGAAAGAAAGGTAGAGGAAAACAAAAGAAATCATGGGAGGACCAGATTCAGGAATATCTGCATGAGAAAAAGGATAAGTATTAACAGGGTTTCTACTAATCAGGAAAGTTGTAAAAAAGTCATGATTTTTTTTTATTTTTACTAATTTTCCTCTTTCTGGCGACAATCGTAAGTAATTCTCCATGCATCAACCACAAAAGACGTGAATGTGGTTTCCATATAATGATCCAAGTTTTTTTAAAAAGAGCACTTCTGCTGTCCTCCACAAAGAAAACTTTTAAAGCAAAAACTATTTTAGTATAGAAATACATTTGCAAAAAGTTGTTTACAAAGTTTTGTGATCAATTTAGCAATTTAAGGTGGTTTCACCTAAAATCTCTGCCTTATGTTTCCAATAGTAAAACTTCTTTACATGTTTTCTTCACAATTAATGTATTCCCAAGAAAGAAAATTTGCACATCAATAAAACAAACTATTAAGTTATAGCATGGGATACTTAATACTTGCTAAAACATAACCATACTTAAGCAATCCAACATTTTTTTGTCTACTAACATCATCAATGTACAGGTGGCACCATCTATTAACAGGTCTGAAAGAAAAATGATTGATTTTTAATATAATTATAGTTATGTTTTAGCAACTATTAAGTATCCCATGCTATAACTTAAAGTTAGTTTTATCAATGTTAGTATTCTCATTCTTGGGAATACATTAATTGTAAAGAAAATATGTAAAGAAGTTTTACCATTGGAAACATAAGGCAGAGATTTTAAGTGGAACCACCTTAAAATGTACTGCTTATGGAGTCATGACATTTTTTAAATGTAAATGTTGAAAAATGGGTAATGAAATCACTTAGCACAATGTAGTGTTTCAACTGACTTCAGGTGTAACGTATGATAAGTTAGATTTTTGTTACTAGTAGAAGGGCAGGGGACACTTTTTCCATAGCAAGGGGAAGCAAATCCCCCAACCATATTTAATATGTGTGTGTGCACTCACCGTGTGCATACCACTGCCTTTCAAGGAATATATGTTTGTACGTATGTATACACACGCAGAAGACTTAGATCATGAAATTGTATTTCCCAAATTTGGTAGACACTCTGATAAAGTACAAAAAAGGTCTTGTGTGCGCCATGTGATTGATGTTAATGAAGCTCAAGTTGTGTGCCAAGATTGCTGTAATTGGAGACTCCTGATACAGCAACAGTGAGTTCTTTCTGTGAGGAGCTAACCTCTGAATATCAGGGAACAGCTTAGTGATATGTATGCATGTAATAATCCTTTGTTTAGAAATTTTATAGGTGGTAATAAATTAAAAATAAGTGTCTATATTTCATTCTGTTAGGATTCTGGATCTATAACATAATATTTTGCTGCTTAACATGGAAAATTGACAGAATATTCAAAGCAAACTGCATTTGCTTGTTCCACTTACTGGTCATTCATGTAACATTTCTCAGAAAACTTGAAAATCTCATCGTCCTGAAGCGGGAATCGAACCCCGCATCTCTGGATTACCAGTCCAGTATGCTAGCCATTACACAACCCAGGACAGTGAAGTTTCCAAGCAACTGAGACATACGAATCTGAAAGTCCTTAGATTTTCGCTAGTCAAAGCATCCATGCTTCCTCGTAGCGCTTTGACCCAATACCCATCCGAAAAAAAAATTATTTAATTTTTCTCATAGCGCTTTGACCTAATACCATTAAAAAAATTAATTTGGGGAATTGGTTGGCAAAAGCTTTAAAAAAGCCAGAGCAATCGCTGTGGGTAGGTGTCCAGATCTTTCACCTTGTGATTTCCATGTGTGTGTGTTTTGGGGTGGGGGGTAGGGGGGTGAAGGTTTGACAACCACTATGAACAACTTAATGGGACATAAGCAGTCACCACTAGCTCAAGGGAAGGGAGAGAACCAGTGCCGTAAGACAAACTCAACATCCATGCCTCTCTAGGATTCGAACCCAGCCCACTTAGATGAATGGTCATAAGCTAGTTCTTAGACCACTGTGCCACCCATGTGTTCGGCCCCATGAAAAATGACCTTGCGAAGTACCGATATCACTCCGATGACGATGAAAATGCAACGCAAGAATGGTTATCGCAGGTTGGATGACAGTGTTTTCAAGAAGGGATAGACAAACTCATACCACGCTACAATAAATGTTTAAATAAACCAGCGATTACATTTAAAAATAGCTCTGCTATTGTATTTCCTATGTAAGTATACACCGATGTGCCATTACATTATGACCACCCTCAGCCTAGAGAAATGAGCACACCTGGAGATCGAACAGTGGCGCGGATGAAGTTTAGAGGGCAGTATGTATACAATCCAAGGACTGGCTTTTGGTTAGTAGAGTGTTCAGAGTCAGAATGGGAAAAGCTTCTGATTTATCGGAGTTTGATAAAGGACAAATTGTGATGGCATCGCGCCTCGGAACTATGATCTCAAAAATGGTGCTGCTTGTTCACATGCTGCTGTAGTGAGTACCTATCAAAAGAGGTGCACAGATGGCCTTAGGACAAACCGTTGTCAGCTGCTCACTGATGCCAGAGGGGAGCAGAGACTGTCGCGCTTTGTTCAGAGCGATCACAGGACCACAGTGTGACAAATCACCTGCAGCTACAACAGTGGTGATCAGGGCAAAGTGTCACAGCACACAGTTCATTGCAGCCTTCTGCACATGGGTCTGTGTAGCCAAAGACCCAGCCGGGTCCCCATGCTCACTGCAAGTCATCGCCAACAACGCATGAAATGAGGCCAAAATCATCGATATTGGACGGTGGATGATTGGAAGTGTCCTGGTCTGATGAATCAAGATTCCTGGAGCATCACGTAGAGTACCGAGCGCAGATACGCCGATTACCAACAGTGGCTACGGTACCTGATGCACTTTTGGGTGGAAACAGGCCGGCGGCGTTGGTGTTATGCTGTGGGCAATGGTTTCTTGGGACACTTTAGGCACCATTATCCCAATAGCACAATCCCTGACAGCTGTCAGGTATCTGAGCATCATTGTGGACCAAGTTCACCCATTCAAGGCAAATGTGTTCCATTCTGGTGATCTTTCGGTTAATGCCCTGGCCTCCAAATTCAAATTTACCTGACATGAACCCAAACATTTGTAGTTCAACTTGGAGAAGCGGGTTCGTGCCCCCCTCTTCCCCCGAAGTTTACGGGAACTGAAGGACCTGCTGTTGACATTATGGTACCAGATACCCTAGGATACCTATCGCCACCTCATCGAATCGATGCCTCGCCAAGTGGCCGCTGTTTTGCAGATTAAAATGGGTACTACAGCTTATTAGGCAGGTGGTCATAATGTAAAGGCTCATAGGTGTAAACATTTCCCAAAATGTTTGGGGTTTTTTTGGGTTTTTTTTTTTTTTTTTACAAGCGAGTGCAACTACCTTTTTGACTGCCCCACACATTCAGTGCTCTGGAGACTACAGTCTGCGAGTGTCCTGATTCCAGCCTTCCAATTTTTCTACGCTGCAAAAATTGGTAAACCTGACATCTTTGTTCCATATTACATTCCTGATCAACAATAATAACTCTTTTTATGAAGAGTGTAAGAAAATGGAATGAGACACTCAGGGTAGGGTAAGCTGTTTATTGAGCGGAACTCTCTTTACGAGACTCGAGACAATTAGTTGTTCGGGCATAGGTATGAGATGATACATCCGATCACCATGATTTTTTGCATGTGATTGAACATTGTCCATGGTCAGGTTTTGACGCCTTCTGATTCCCAAAATTCTATGTCATTGAGGAATAATCGTCCAAAAACTTGCATTTTTACGGGGTTTTCTGGGTTTTGAGAAGGGATCGTTTGTTACCTATCTCCTCCAAAGATCTTCAGCCGATCGCTGTGACACTTGCCACAGAGAAAGGGAAGGACATGGTGAGTGACATGGGTTTGGTATCATGGTGATTGCTCATATCGTATAAAAATAATGGCCATTAAAAATATGACCAATTTTAATAATAATTGAAAAATCTGCTCTCTATACGAGATTCAGGACAATTAGTTGTTCGGGCATAGCTGCGACATGACACATCCGTGATTATTGGACATCACCCATGGTCAGGTTTTGACGCCATCCGATTCCCGAAATTCTGTGTCACTGAGGAATTTCAATTAAAACTAGATGGCTTCTTACTTGAACCGTTTCACAAAAGTCGACTCACTAACATTAATTAAAAAAATCATTTGAATTAAAAAATGAAGAAATGGAAAGACTGCATCTGTTAGCTCAATACTTGCTTAATCCATAATAATAAAAGGAAGTGTGTGTGTGTCTGTCTGTCTGTCTTTTGCGATACAAAATGAAAAACGTGTTTCCCAATCCGAATGTGTATTTCCATTTCGTTTACATGCAGCCTGATCACAACCAGCGTGAAGGAAAGTAGTTCATAATAAATTTTAGGCATTTTTCTTTTAGAATGTTTCGTACTTTTGTTCTGGAAGTCATAAATATTATGCATTCGTTTTTCAGAATTTGTTATAACAGATGCCTTATTGAGCTTAGATTTTGCAATGGCTTCGCCCAAAATTTGCCAACTGTACCCGAGTTATTGTTTACCGTTGGCGGCTTGTCCTAGTATGGAACTGCGAGATATTTGCCCATTGAACGTCAGTGGGTGTTATTTGATCGTGCAATTTGATTGATTTAAGTGTGTGACTATTCTACATACCAGCGTCCGCTGTTCTATTGACTTTAACCCTTTACTTTGTATATTTTACCGATTATGCTTTGCACCAGTATAGTAGGTGTGCAGTCCATGTGCTCATGTAACCTTCAGTACTGGTTTTGTTGGGTAATGCTCTCATGAATTCTCCTTGAAGGCAAGTCAGAAGACAAAGCTAAACTTTCTGAAATGAAAACCTGTTTCAAAATGCAACTATTAATTTAAGTGCACAATATTTCCCCCAGTTTTAACCATCAGGGTGCGCACAGTTGCTTGAAAACCTGGAAAGTTCTTGAAAATCGTGATCATGTTTTCAAGGCCTGGAATATCCTGGAAAAACAGTGTTTTTTTTTAAAAGCTGTCTTGAAAAGCCTTGAAATTAGTGCTTAAAAAAATATTTGAATTTCTTTCAGGAAATTAGTGTTACCTTATTTTAGCACGTCTTTTGTAAAAAAAGATTGTTCTTATGTTACCAGTTTGCCCGTCCGTCCTTCTGTGGACACCATATTTCTGCAACTATTAGTCCGATTTGAAAATTTTGGGGGAAGATTGGAATGATTGAAATATGTGAATAATGATGTTTGCATTCCATTTTTTTCTTTTATATGATGCACAATTTCGCCACTAGAGGGTGTAAATGCAAAAGATATCGTCGAATTCAAAATAAACTTTATTCCATGTAGTTGCTTCCAAACATCCGATTGAAAAAATTATTTTACCTTTCGATTCCATTTATGTCGAAAACTATTTTAGGTATAGTCACTTTTTCAAGTTACGCATAGATTTTCTGCTACGGGGTGTAAAAGTAAATAGTTTTTTGCCCTATATCTCTGCTTCTAAAACTCTGATTTGAAAAATTCTTCCTGTATGGGATACAACTCCTGATGGGAAGTGCTTTGCATATAATTACTAATAGTTGGTAAGGAATGGTTTAGCCACCAGGAGGCATAAGTGTTTATTACTGTTTCAATATATTTGCAGCAAAATCTGAGTTCCTGAAAACTCAACTGAAAAAATTCTTTCATGGACCGATACCGCTCACTTCGAAAAATCTTTTTTTTTTTTTTTTCACTTATTCGCCATCTCTGTTTATATTGGAAAAATTCTTTTTCCTTAGCATAACTTTTTCCATGAAGGATATTTTTCGCCTATTTTCAACTTTTTCATTATTCTCAATTCTTCCGCTGACAGGTGTAGACTTGTATCATGTTTCCTTCTATATTTCTTCTTTTAAACTGATTAGACATGTGAACTCCCCATTCTTAAATTCTGGATCTGTCTTTGCTTTGTTATCAATAATAGACTGATTACAATGGATATCAATAATAGACTGATTACATGGGAAGAAAGTGCGGAGCAGTGATGCTGCTAAAATGACTGATTGAATTAATCATTTTCAGATTGAGAGAAAGGATTTTCTGATAAGCCTTATAGTAATTGCACCACCATGATTCAGTTTTGCATTATTGGGTAATTCACCATTGAAAAGGTTAAAAAGAAATGTAATGAGTATAAAAGCACACTCATCCATTTACATCTTTCATCATTTTTGTAACTGAAAACCAAAATTACACTTTTACAGTATCATGGTCATTTTGACCATGACACTGTAAAAGTGTAATATTTAATCATCCTGGAATTTTTTTGTTGTATATGTCCTGGAAAGTCCTTGAATCACCCCACCCCCAACCCCCAAGTGTTTGAACCCTGCATCATGGATTTTACTGGAGTTATTGAACAATATCTGAGAAATACAAGTGATTCATTAATTCTGTGTTGAAGGTCACAGTTTGACATGTGTAGTCTATGTTCAAATCAGTCATGTTTTCTCCTCATATCTTTTGGCATTCGCAACTGAAAATTTTGGGATTTTGTCTATTCCTGTATAATAAACAATGTTGTTGCTAACAAAGAATCACTTTGCCAGCTTAACCATAAATGTAACAATCTCTTGCAGGTTTAGAGATTACTAGAGCATGATGTATTTGTGTGTATTCAATTTTACTTTACTTTCAGGTTAAATTCTTAAGTTGTAAAGGTGGCACCAGTGTTGGCGAAACAACACGTCGTATCATGAGGGAAATAATGTCCAATAGTTTAGCCAACCGATATAATTGGGCTGGAAGAGGTAAAAAGAAAGCTTTCAAGGATCTGAGAACTTCATCAATGGTTATATGTAAGTACATATTTTTTATTTCCAACCAGCAAAGTGGCACATTGGCTTTACCCTTTCTTGATCTTACTGTTCTTTTTTTATAATAATTACAGTAGCCGTTTATATGTTAAAGTTAATAAAAACTTTATGTGCCATTAAACTCATGTTAAAGCTCTTCTGATATTCAGCATTGCTTAAATACTTTAGCATCATAACATTAAACTGTAGCTCTTGGTAATATATATACAGGGCTTGAAAAATACCATACCCAAGATGTCCAGGGCATGTAAATAAAAAATCTTGTTACCTGGACCAAGCAACTGAATTTTAAAATAAAATTTGGAATAGAATTTCCTACTACAAAAAAAAGACAGTTGCTTGCTGCATATCGTGTTTCAATTCACTGCTAATCACCAGAAGTTGTATTATTGTTACAAAGTGCCAAGGACGGAAGAATATCAGTTCTTGAATTATATTATGCCCTAGATTCAGAAATCGGAACCGAATGTTGTTAGTCAGCAATGGGATGCATGCCTCTGGTGTTTAGTGACAAAGGGCAAAGACTTAAACGAAAGTAACATGAAAGAATAACTAAATTTCTCAAATACCAATTTCATCATCATGCCATTTCATACCCATTTCAGCATCATCATCTTAAAACTTTAAGATATACACTGAAGAGCAATTGAATTAGAAACAGCTGGTGTCATGCAAATGTGGCGCTGTGGGCGGCCCTGTAAACTGAAACGACATGACGTGTGCAGCGATCCGACAATATAAGGAGTGATGCGACGGGAATCTGTAAGAGTCTGACGCAGTACGGGTAAGACGAAGGATCTAAGCGCATTTGATCGTGGGCAAATTGTTGGGGCCCGACAAATGGATCACTCCATCTCGGAAGTCGTGCAGGCACTGGGATTTTCACGAGCCACTGTGTCACGGACGCACCGTGAGTACATCGAATCCGGTAAAACCATCCCTGCAAGGGCCAACTGCCGTGGACAACAGCGTGTGGATGAGCGGGGTCATCATCAGCTAGCTCGTATTGTAACAGCGGATAGACAGGCCACAGTGCAGGAAATCACTTGGCAATTTAACGCTGGTGCACAAAAACGTGTAAGCAGCCACACCATCCAGAACCATCTCCTCGCTATGGGGTACGGAAGCCATCGTCCCACTAGGGTACCGCTGCTAACCACACATCACAGGGTGAAAAGATTAGCATGGGCGCGGGAACATCGCCACTGGACCCTAGACATGTGGGAAAATGTTGCCTGGACTGATGAGTCGAGATTCACGTTGGTACATCCAGATGGCAGGATACGAGTATGGCGCAAACCACATGAAGCGATGGATCCTTCTTGCCAGCAGGGTATTCTTCAAGCTGGTGGGGGTTGCATTCTCATCTGGGGACTGTTTACATGGACTGAAATGGGACCCCCTAGTACGTGTGACATCGTCCCTCCCAGGTCAACGTTACCGGAATATCCTGGACGACCATTTGCTCCCATTTGTACGGCTTCAATAGCCCACTGGGGACCTCATCCTGCAAAAAGACAATGCACCGTGCCATCGCTCCCGAATTGTATTCGAATGGTTGGATTAACACTCCACGGACGTGACCTTGCTTCCTTGGCCAGCTAGGTCACCTGACCACAATCCCATCGAGCACATCTGGGATGCCATCGAGAGATATGTTCGAGGCTCTGGCTCCCCTCCATCAAATCTTTGTGAACTGTGGGAGCTTGTTCAGAGGTCGTGGATCCGTATGGCTTCCCAACGCTTCCGGTGTCTTGTCGAGTCCATGCCGAGACGAATCGCCGCCGTCATCAGGGCGAAAGGTGGTGCTACACGTTACTAGACAGGTATCTCTAATTCAATTGCTCTTCAGTGTATGGTAACAATTGATAACGTGGCTATTCTTAGATGTAATGCACTATAAATATCTCAAAATTATGGGGTTTTACTAAAGAATTAAGGGGAAATTTATATGTCAAATTTTTGGATATTATCTGTACCCTTCTTCAGAATTAAACAGCTATAGTAGGTGTTGCCATTCATAAGGTAAATTCCACCCTTTCAAATCATTTAATGTGGTACCTCTTCTTCTGTTTTCAGTTTTTATCATAGCTACAGTCCCGAGGAAGAATAGGTGTACTACCCAAAAATTTGACTTATAATTTTTTGAAATATATTAGAGTTCTGATTTCGCCCATTTACGAAGAACATATCTTTATGCGGCTAAGAAATCTAAAAATAATCAACTCATTAAATGTTGTTTATTACCGTTTCACATGTTAGATAGGTTTGGCAATCAGGAGACCATAGAGCACAATATCTGTAATTAAAACCAGGAAATAATGAACATTATTTCTACTTTCTATATCAGTAGTAGCTGAAGCATCTTCACATGCATGCATGTAATGAATTCATTCATAAGACATTGCCGTAAGTGTCCGACTCATTCAGAGAGTGTGAGCTCTGTACATTGTGAAGTTCGGAAATAAAATTCATGATACTGTAAAATCTGAACCAGACCAATAAATCCAATAAATCCACGATACAAGTGGAACGTGGATTTATGGAACGGAACAAAATATTTAAATATTTTGCATAATGAGATTTCATTTCCACCAGCACTTATTTTTTTTTTACCTTTGATGACTTTCTTTTTTTAATACAACCTGGTGTGTGTGTGTTGTTGTTGTTGTTCTCCCCTCCCCAGATCAGCTTGAACGTAATCTTGTGAAAGAAATAATAATGATAACTGTATCCTCATACACCATGGCTGAAAAAATTCCGGGCGCCTGAAAATGTGTCGCAGACATCCCAATTTTGTTTTTTGATTTAAGTTGCATAATTTGCAGTAAATGCCGTGCTTTCTTTGTATAATCCATGAATTATCAATTAAAAAGTTTAAATGTTAGGTTCTGCAGATAATAAGATTTTATGGTACTTTAATTTTTAAAAATTCCACTTGGCATCAGGACAGCTAGCTAGTGGATGTTGCAAAATGCGTTAACAGTAGCAAAAAATATGTGTGTGTGTGTGTGTGTGTGTGTGTGTGTGTGTGTGTGTGTATATAATGCAGTTCCAAGTTAGAAAGCTGCAAAGAGGTGGAAATGTGGCTTTTTCATTTATGTATTTTTTTACGAGCATTTTGACAGAAAAGAAAATATTTTGCTCTCAATTAGTAGTGTGGAATAGCTCGGCGGGCCAGGCTAAGTGCTCTGGAAAGCTCGCAGAGCTATTCCACACCACGTAATTGTTGCCATCGCTGTAGCATAATCACTTTCCGAATCGCTTTCATTAATTTGTGGCATTAATCACATTAGTGTTAAGGCTTTTGTTCATCCTTCAGTTTTTGAGAAATATTTTCAGAAATGCAAAATACTACGAATTTTTAGGTCTAACGAATAAACAATGGTAATGCTGAAAAACTGGGAATTTGGGGGGGGGGTCATGTGAAAATAACATAAAAATACTTAAAAATGACAGTTACTTTTTTTTTTTTTAATAAGATAATTTCTTTCTTATATTTTTGGACTTTTGGTCATCATATGAATCATGACTTTTCTGTTGGAAATTATGCTACAGGTTCAACATGACAGTGCTGATATTTTATTTCTGAATTTCATGGTCTGCAGATAAGTCAACGTGGATTTGATGATCGAAAAATTACGTTTTTCTGAATTTTACACGATACGGCACTGAAAATGATGCGTGAAAATTTTTTATTCTCACCGCGGATTACGCGTAATAATAATTTTTTTTTTTATTTAAATTTCATAGCCCATGAGTTATAATGCCACTCCGGATTATAGGAAGGAAAACACGATACTTTGGGCTTATACGTGCAAAATTTAATTTCAATAAAATATACTTAAATAAAATGAAAACCTAAAATTTTAATTTTTTGAGAGCACCAATTAGAGAAATGCGGCGGAGGGGAGGAATGGGGGGGGGGGTATGGACCAAATAAAAATTTTATTTAGCAGTAAGTGATTTGGGTTTTTTAAAAATGACAAGAAAAAATACACTATAACTTTTTGTTCCATCATCTGAACACATTACTTTTGAGTGTGATTCTTTAAAATTTGAATTTGCTTTAGCTGGCACCTAAATTTTGGGAACTGTCTCCTTGATGTGGAATCTATTTTTCCAGCTCTGGCATGCACAATCATTGAAACAGAAAACTTTCTACAAACCCAGGAAGTGTGTAACATAATTAGAAATAAAATAAAATGAAATTCTTAATTTCATCTTATTTTAATGAAGATCTGATTGTGTGAGGAATGAAGATGTGCTGCAGTTGTGTAATGTGAAGCAAAATGTTGTTAGCAAGGTGGAGACTAATATGATTCAGTGGTTTGGCCATGTTGAAAGAATGAGTGATCAGATGCTTACTAAGAAAAATTTTTTAGCCCAAGTGGCAGGAAGGATAGGTAAAGGAAGGCCAAGGAAGTCATGGAGGATCAGATTCAGGAGTGTGTGCATGAGAAAAAGATTATGAGTATGAAGTATAAAAGATCTTGTGTATGGTGTATAATGGATGTCAGTGAAGCTCGAGTTGTATGTCAAGATCGCTGTAAATGGAGAAGTTTGATGCGGCAACAGTAAGTAAAAATTATCTGGTAGTTTGTATTTCTTTTTATAGCTAATCTCAGAGAACAGCTTAGTGATATGTATGTATGTATAATTAAAAAATAACTGAAATAAGACAATTTTTATTTTCAGAATAATAGTTATAGAAGATTAAAATTGCTCTAAACACAAAACCGGGCAAATTTCTCAAAGCCGCCCCGGTGGCGCAATGGTCTAAGCGACGGCTTCTGATGATTCGTCCTAGAACGGTCCGGGTTTGAACCCGGTGAGGCATGGATGTTGTGTTTGTCTTACGGCACTGGCTCTCTCTTCGTTTCCTGGAACCACTAACCCTAAATTAGGGATGGGCGACTGCTTATAGCCCATTGAGTTGCTCACGGTGGTCGTTAAACCTCCAATCAATCAATGGATGTTGTGTTTGTCTTATGGCACTGACTCTAAATTAGGGACGGGCGACTGCTTATAGTCCATTGAGTTCGTCACGTTGGTCGTTAAACCTCCAATCAATCAATGGATGTTGTGTTTGTCTTAAGGCACTGGCTCTCTCCCTTCCCTGGAACCAGTGACCGTAAATTAGGGACGGGTGACTGCTTATAGGCCATTGAGTTTCTCATGGTGGTTGTTAAACTTTCAATCAACGGATGTTGTATTTGTCTTACGGCAATGGCTCTCTCCCTTCCCTGGAACCAGTGACCCTAAATTAGGGATGGGCCACTGCTTGCAGCTCATTGAGTTGCTAACGGTGGTCGTTAAACCTCCGATCAATCAATGGATGTTGTGTTTGTCTTACGGCACTGGCTCTTTCTCCGTTCCCTGGAACCAGTGACCCTAAATTAGGGACGAGCTACTGCTTATAGCCCATTGAGTTGCTCACGGTGGTCGTTAAACCTCCAATCAATCAATGGAAGTTGTGTTTGTCTTACTGCACTGGCTCTCTCTGTTCCCTGGAACCAGTGACCCTAAATTAGGGATAGGCCACTGCTCATAACCTATTGAGTTGCTCATGGTGGTCATTAAACCTCCTATAAAAAAAAACTTCTCAAAAATGTGCTAAATTTCACAAAATTGGGTATCATCTTTAAAAACCTGGATCGACCCCTGTGATCACATAATGAACAAAGCAACAAAATTGAATGAAATTAAATGCTTAACAAGACAGAAAACCTGTTGGGTATTGTTCTGGAATGGAGGAATACAAGATAAAACTGCTATAGTTCAGAATAATTTTGCTGTGGTAGTAGAAAGAAGAATGATGATAGAAAAGCAATGGGGAGGGAGTACATAAATGCTCAACAAATGAGTTGTGCAAGGGAGACTCCACCACCTTTCACAGCCTCATTGGTTTAGAATCATTGTTCACTAAGGTCCTGCTTCCTTTTACCGAACAAATGGTAGTCACACGGGGATAAGTTGGGGCTGTACGGTGGATGTTGCCACACCTCCCACTTGAATGACTGCAGCAATTCCTTTGTTTTCTGTGCTGTGTGGCATTGTCGTGGAGCAAAATGACACCTTCGCTCAACTTACCTCAGCATCTGTCCGTAATTGCCTTTCCCAAATTTCGTAGCGTTTGGCAATTGAAGTCAGCATTAGTAGTAATCTTTTTTGACAGAGAAAACAGACGCCATGACACTTTCCCGGCAGACAGTTGGACCTTGCACTTCTTCCTTGTTGGAGAGGTGATATGCTTCCGTTCCATGGACGATTGTTTGGTTTCAGGGGTGAAATGGTGAAACGATGTTTCGTCACCTGTGATGATTCAACGCAAAAAATTGTAACCCTCAGCAGAGTATTATTGCAGAAGAGCCAAAGATGACAGGAAACGGTTTCTGTGCTGATGGTGAGTAAACGTGGCATCCATCTTGCACACAATTTTCAAAATCACAGCTGTTCGTGAATGATGGAACGCACAGTCCTGTATGAAATGTCTAACGTACTAGCAATCTATATATTCATTCTATAAGGTTTTTTTACTGTGAGTCCTATTTTGAGAGAACGGCTGAACATAAAGATATGGTTGAGGTATCAAAATAAAGGTCTTACCATGTACATGTGCCACTCGAAGAGAAAAATAAGATTGTGACAACCGTTCAGGTGTTGCATGGCAGCAAATTTCCCATGTAGAGTCTATGGGAGAAGCGTGCGATTGACTCACGCATGAGTCAACCATCACACAGCATGGAGGGACTGAGATAGTCCAAAGTCTCTTTTCTGAGCCAACCGTTGCACACAACAACGCTAGAATGCATTGGTATCAAAGTTCTACTCATCGGAACAGCGAGCACTTTCGAAAACCTGATTGCGTTATGCCGTTAGACTGTGTGATGTATATATACAATCTAATATTCATTCAATCCAGTTTATTCATGTAGGCAAGACGTTTCCCATTATGTAAAGATGTAAATAAACATTCCGTTGGCCATTGTTAGTGAAAATATTACGGCCGACTGCTTGTAGCCCATTGAGTTGCTCACGGTGGTCCTTAAACACTCAGGCAAAAAAAAAAAAAAGGACCACGAACCTGGAATATTGTCTTTACTGAAGTGTTTGAATGAATTTGTCAATCAAATAAAGTTTACATTTGTTGTTTCATATGAGTTCATTCTTTAAAAAAAAAAAAACTAACCATTAATTCCAACTGGTGAAGAGTACTCGCAACACGAATCTCATTCCAACGATTTACAAACACAGTTGTGACTAAAGATGAGAGTGAAAGTGTGCGCTATCCAGTTGAATTTTTGCACACGATCGAGATGAGTGAACTTCCGCCTCACATTTTATGACTGAAAAAGGGTGCAGTCGTGATGCTCATCACAAACCTGGCCATCCCGGTGGCGCAGTGGTCTAAGCGCTGGCTTATGACGATTTGTTCGTGAAGGGTCCGGGTTTGAATCCCGTAAGGCATGGATGTTGCGTTTGTCTTACGGCACTGGCTCTCTCCCTTCATCGGAACCAGTTACCCTAAATTAGGGACGGGCGACTGCTTATAGCCCATTGAGTTGCTCACGGCGGTTAAACTTTCAGTAAAAAAAATAAATAATAATAATCGCGAACCTGAAGTGGTTGAATTAATTTGTCAATCTATTAAAGTTTACATTTGTTGTTTTATACGAGTTTATTTAAAAAAAAAACGATTAACCGTCGCTCCTGATGGGTTTCGTCCAATTTCCTCGATTTTGATATGCCTATTGTACCGTATCATGTCTTCAACAATGGCAACATGCTCCTGAGTGCTGGATATTGGTGGTCTCCCTTTGCAGTATTCGTCCATCGAATTTGTGCACCACTTTACAATGGCCAGGGAAGACATGGCATTTCCCCAGCACACAGCACAGATCTCACGATGGACGTCAGTGCAATTTAGGAGCTTAACCCACAAAAATCAAATGGTTTCTCGCACTTCCAATTCGTAGTAATAATCCAGTTGACGCGCCGTTGCAAACTGCCTCCTGCACACGCATTACAGTTACTGATCTAAAACACTTCCTGTTGGCAGCTCTGATGTTCTGTCTGCTTTGCTCCTCAGCACACATGATCTGACTGCAATTCCACTCCAGATGGCGCTAAGATTCACCTACACACTATGCCTTGGGAGTTTTGTGTCAGCAGAGATGAACAGGCAACCAACTTCTATACAAAAGAGGTTGGGTTTACACATGTGTTAAGTGGATGTATGGGCAATACTTATACAGAAAGAGGTATAGGAGTAATGTACATGCAGAGATAATAGGGAGTAATGAAAATGTTATTAGGAAAAAATGAAGGGAAATTAAATATAAAGCCAAACATTCCCTTTTAAAAAAATGTTTCCACATGATATCTACCTCTGGATTAATTTCTAACATGTATTCATTTAAGGGCTTAAGCCATTTTATTTTAATTTATATATATATATATATATATATATATATATCACCACAAAAAAATACTGTTGCTGCATCAATCAAATATATACACTGCTGGACAATTGCTAAGGACGGATCATAAACGGCTATATAGCGCATAAAAAAGTAAGTGTGGTTGGATGCCAAGTGAAATAAAATAATGTCAGAATGCCAGGACATTACAAGAAAGACAGTTTATTGTGCTCTGAAATCCAGAAGGCTTTGGAACGTGTTCAAGGGACAAACAGGCCATTTTGTGCAGAATACGTAAACGTGAAAAAAAATGCAATTACCGTCCGCAGGCGTTCCGGCGTAAGATGTCAATACGGGATATGGCCACCATGGAGGGCGATGCAAGATTCCACACGTCGTGTCATGCTTTGCACAACATTATCAAGCAGCCGTTGGGGTAATTTATCCCATTCTTCTGTCGGTGCATGGATGATGGTGTCCTTGTTTATTGGAGGGCATTGGCGACCAGCAAGACTACTTCCCAAAGCATCCCACACATTTTCAATGGGATTCAGATCTGGAGAACGTGCTGGCCATACGAGGCGTTGAATATCCTCGCTCTCAAGACACTCCTGGACAGCGACTGTTCGATGACATGTTGCGTTGTCGTCCATGAAAATGAATCTATCACCGACAGCACCACGGAACATGCAAACATGAGGTAGCAGAACATCATCAATGTATCGTTGGCCAGTCATAGTCCCAGTTGGAAGCACATAGAGGGACGTACGGCCATTGATCATGATGCCAGCCCATACCATGACACTACATGTCGGATATCGGTCCCTTTCCTGTATGTTTGCTGGACAATATGCAGTACCACTATCACGCCAGATCAGTTGTCGTCGACAATCAGGCGATAGACTGTATCTACTCTCATCTGAGAAGAGGACAGCAGACCAGTCGTTATCAGGCCAATTGCAATGTTGATGGCACCATTGCAAACGGGCGGTACGGTGACGTCTGGACAATGGGATGCACACAACAGGACGGCGGGCGTATAATCCTCCTTCATGCAAACATCTGGCGACAGATTTTCGGGAGATCCGCTTGCCAGTAGCAGCCATAAACTGATTTGCTACCTCACTAGCTGTGCTGCGCCGGTGTCTTTTTGTTGATAGCATTATGTGCCGATCTTCTGCAGGTGTTGTACTGCAAACACGACCTCCCCGGTGACGTTTGCTACACTCTCCATTTGTTCGAAATGATTTTGAAAGCCTTGAAACAACGCTGTGGCTGACGTCGAAATCCCTGGCAACATCTGTTATTTTTAAGCGCCCTTCTTTAATCTTGCCAATAATACAGCCACGCGTAAAATCATCTAGGTGATGTCGGGATGACATACTGAAACTTGCAAGTTCGTCAATTGATTCTTTCACTTTCAACTTTGCGTTTGAACAACAACGGTCAATACGCGTCAAATCCTTTATATCTCTTATCAGCGCTATGACGTCACGAACAAGTTCGGCAATCCAAAATTTGCATACGCACAACACGTCTTACTGTATCCCGCACTTATGCTAATTTCCACATTTTCCTGCATTCCATTTTATGGTTGATATCGTTGCTATTGTCATCCGTCCTTAGCAATTGTCTGGCAGTGTATATATCACTCCACAAAGAAATACTGTTGCTGCATCAAACTTCTCCATTTACAGCAATCTTTGCAAACAACTCGGGCTTCACTGACATCCATCACTCAACGTACACAAGACCTTCTATACTTCATAATCGAAGCATATCAGTCTCCACCTTGCTAACAACATTTTGCTTCACATTACACAACTGCAACACGTCTTTATCCCCTCACACAATCAAAACATGTCTTGCCACAACCCCCAAGTAACACATTTCTCCAGCACACAAACGACTCCTGTTTTTTCTGTAGTACCCAGGTTTCACTGCCATACATCAAAGTAGGGACAATTACACTCTCATACACAGCCATGTACTAAAGTTAATTTAATCTAGTATATCAAAATGTTATGCATATACAGTATAAACATACATGCATATTGTCTGTATGCATATTTTTACATGGTGGGGTTTTTCACTCCAAAACGGATTTAGCGAGTGCCTAGATATATCAAAAGATTTTCATTAGTTCCACACTCTTTGTTATAAGCAGATTGTACTGTATTTTTTGTTAGTAGCTCAGACATACATATGTTTTAATAAAATAAAAGTACAACAGTAGGTGTCCAATACATATATTTGTGGTTTTACATTGCATATTACTCTTACATATACTTTAGAAAATTCTTTGTTTCTGTTGTATAGGTGCTGTTCGTAATAATCCATATACAGAAGGTTGTCCAGAGAAAGACATAGAAGATGCTGTAAAGGCGTGGCTTAAATATGCTGCGTTCCGTCAGTGTGGCAGGGTGACAGTAACTTTTCCTGCTGACTGAAGACTAAAAATTAATAAATTGTATGTACAGTATATATATGTGTGTGTAAATAAACATTTTACTTTGTAATCTCATGTTCTTTAATGGCTGCTGTCAAGTAAATTGATTGAGGTCTGACTTTCCACTATTATATCAGTTTTTATTTATTTAATTTACATCTGCAAAAAAAAATATATATTTACACAATTTTTTTTACTGGTTATGGTGGTTACCTTGAGCAAGTCTGAGGGTTATATGCAGTCACCTGTATGTCCCTAATTTAGGACCACAGGTTCTTAGAAAGGAACAGTGCAATTGGACAAACACTTAACCGTAGCCCATCTTCGATGAATGGCCAGATCACTTGGCCATCAATAAAGCTAAGGTATATAAACTGAAAATAATTTATAATAAGTAACTTCATAAGAACATTAAAATTCAAACAGTTTAAAATCTTTTCAAGTCATGTAAAAGTAAATTCAACACTTACCCACACCATGATTTTGTATTGCTACATATTAAACACACTTAAAAAGACAGACATTTGTCACAGGACCCCTAAGTAAAGTACTAACTAATATCTTTTTAAAAAATATTATTACAAACTACCCTTAAGAACATTTGAACTAACTCTGAAAATTATCACTATCTAACCTACGTAAATCTTAAATTCTATCTCAAATACGAAGACTTTACCTCATTTATATATTGGGTTGGTGCATAAGTTCATGCCTCTTTATTTCACAACTTTACCTCATTTACATATTGGGTTGGTGCATAAGTTCATGCCTCTTTATTTCACGACTTTACCTCATTTACATATTGGGTTGGTGCATAAGTTCATGCCTCTTTATTTCACGACTTTACCTCATTTATATATTGGGTTGGTGCATAAGTTCATGCCTCTTTATTTCACGACTTTACCTCATTTACATATTGGGTTGGTGCATAAGTTCATGCCTCTTTATTTCACGACTTTACCTCATTTATATATTGGGTTGGTGCACAAGTTCATGCCTCTTTATTTCACGAGCATTTCCCAGGTCAGTAGTGACGGTGCAGATAGCCAGTTGTAAATCAAAATGTAGCCAGTAATATCAGGTATCTAAATCATATTGCGTTGTATGATTGTGGCTAATGGTTTTTAGGTCTGGAAGTATGGAGTGTCAAGTAGAGAGAAATGAGCATTTCCGACATCTGCTCCTCTACGAGTTTAACAAGGAATCCACAGCCGCCGAGGCTACTCGACGAATTTGTGCTGTGTATGGGGAGGATGCTACTTCTCAGAGTACAGCCCACAAATGGTTTGAGCTGTTCTGAGGTGGCAATTTTGATCTTAACAACTCTTCATACTCAGGTCATCCATCTCACTTTGATGAGAATTGTTTGAACCATCTCGTCCACATCAAACCCACGCAAATTGACCACTGAGATGGACTGTGATCAGGCCACAGTGGTGCGACACCTGGAACATATGGAAAAGGTCCGGAAATTGGGGTCTTGGGTGTCTCACACACTCACTGAGGACAAGAATCAGCGTGTTGCAATATGTGGTGCCTTGCTCACCCGCAACACAAACCCTTTTTGTCATGTATTGTTACTGGAGATGAAAAGTGGTGCCTGTACATGAATTTCAGGCATTGAAGAGAATTGTTAAGCCCAAACAAGATGCCCACACCACGTCCGAAATATGACCATCCTCTGAAGATAATGTGTGTCTGGCAGGACATGGAAGGCATTATTCACTGGAAAATGCTGCCAAGGAATTGGACCATCAACACTGCACTCTATTGTGAGCAACTCTGCCATGTGGAGGAAGCAATTCAGCAGAAACAGCCACATGGTAATGCTTGCCCTCACAGTGCAAACATGGCCATTCAGGACATGAAATGAGAGATTCGGCCTATTCCCTAGATGTTCGACAATCACCTGCACTCTGTAACGGAACGTTCAACAATTATGTTGATCTCCATAATTTCAAGAATGGTATTGCAGACGTTGGGACACCATTGTAAACAATGGGAGGAATACATAGTTGGTTGATTCTGTTTTCCCTTCTGATGTAATACATTCCTGTAGTGCGGTGAAAAAAATGGCATGAACTTATGCATCATTCCAATATACACTATATTGACAAAAATCACCAGACACCTAGAAGAGAAACACAACATAGCATTTATTGACATACATCAATACGGTTTCGGTCCACCTTTGGCCTTAATGCTTGCACTGACCCTTCAAGACATGCTTTCGACAAGGTTTTGGAACACAGCGATAGGTATGTGCCAGAGTTGTATAAAAATAAAATGTATCTGCGTACACAACCATTAAAACAGAAAAATTGCTGCAAACCCGCAAATCACGATAACAATAGAATAAGATAATTTAAAGAAAAATTAATATAACAAATAATTATTAGAACATTACAGATTCCAGAGAGGACAAAAGTACTTTACGACTGAATGTGTAGAAATGTGTGTAAAATAGACCTTAAGGCCAAAACTTTAAAATATTGAACTATGAACCTCATAAAAACAAGATACTAATTAAAGAAAGTTTTTATATCTAGAAAAGCAGTTCCGTTAATGAATCTTCAAAAATTATAAATAGCATTTTCAACAACTTAATTCAAAAATAGTAGACTTATAAAATACAAAAGGAAAAGATTTTAATTTTATAACTGGCAACTGCAAGAGAAACCTGGGAATAAAATTTGAATTATTTCTGTGTAAACGGAACTTTTGTTACAGTTCCTACATATTGAGAACAGGCCTTGATAAAATCAAGAGGCCAGAAACCTCTGTAAAAGCAAAAGAACTCGTAATCGGAAGATGTGAAAAATAGTTGAACATTCTCACATTAAGACAGAATTAAATATATTAATCTGAGTAAAGCCTTGAGTAAGTGTTTTAATTAATGTAAATGACATTTTAATTTTTTAAATCTACAAGTCCAAACTATCTGCTAATAATTTGAAACTATCTGCGTACGCGTTTATGTCTATATTCTGCGACTCTGGTATGTGCTTCCATTCAGTACATAATGCTGCCACTAACTTGCTTAGTAGTAGGCTTTGGTTCCAAACTTCTTATGCTGCACTGTAATTCATCCCATAGGTGCTGTATGGGATTAAGATCAGGGCTCTGTTTTGGCCAGTCCACACACGACATGGAATTTTCATCAAACCACGCCGTAACAGTCCTTGCTTTGTGGCTCGGTGCATTATCCTGCTGGTACCAACAAGGCTCAGTTCCACAGTATTGCCACAGAGTTGGTAGGGCAGAATATTGAGGTAGACGTGCTGGTTAACAGGTTTGTCCACGGTAACCAATAGGCCTGGACCATACCACGAAAAACACACCCACACAAGTACACTGCCAGCTGCAAACATGACCGTAGGAACAGTACACTGTGGTAAATAGCGTTCCCCCAGCTGCCACCATACCCACACACGGCCATTAGACTGATGGATCGTGTATCTGGATTCATCAGTCCATAGGACCCGTTTCCATTGATCTACAGTACATGATAAATGTTCTTTACACCATGCTAAACGACGTTTAGCATTCGGAGTGGAGATGAAAAGCTTATGAGCAGCCCCACGACCACGGTAACCCATGGAATGAAGTTCTCTGCGAATGGTATATATCGAGGTTCCAGCATTTTTACACACCTGTACACTGAGGTCTTGTGCTGTACTCCCTCCATCGATAAGCTGTAACGACTCTCCTGAGGCTTCGACGTCCTCTATCACTGATTTCCTTTGGTCTGCTAGTATGTTTTGCTGCTTCAGGCACGCCATGTGTCTTCCACTTATTCAGTACATCCAAAACAGTTGACTTTGGTACGTTTTCTCAGTTTCTCTTATGGACAACCCACTAATATAACACCCAACAATCTTTCTTTTCTCAAAGTCAGTTCTCTCTTGCCACAACATTTTCACTCAACCTGAGAGTGTGATATGATCACGGTCAGCTGCAGGCTTCTTTTTATACCATTTGCGGTTGTACCGCAATCCCTTCATTTGCTTTTGAAGGGGTGTCCGGTGACTTTTGTCAATATGGTGTATACACAGTTCATGCCTTGCCCCTTTTTATTAAGACTTTTAACTAATAAAAACCCACTAACTGTTTAAAATAAATTACTTAAAAAACAGAATACACCTTTTTTTTTTTTTATTATTTGCAGTTTACTCCTGGTCTCCGACTCACACTGGCATAACCTCATTATTGTTAAAGCCTTTCATTCCTCGCCAGGAGCATTCTCAAAACATCTTCACATTCCAACACACTCGTGGTCTCCGCCATGTTCACCACCTGTGATGATAGTTTTAATTAAACAAAAAAAATCAATAATATTAAAAGCTAATAATTTGTTTATTTTTTTGCTCTGATTACAAAAGGGCAGCACATGCCATTTTTTCATTTTACTGTTAACAATGTGTTGTAAACGCATTATTGGTCATTTTAAAAAATGCACCCCATGCGTTTGAAAGTAAGTCAACTCCATTTTGTCATTATGGATGTTAGCTCAGTGTTTGAATTACCTGGTGGTCCACTGGCCAGCACAAATTCGTTTAGACCACTTAACCATTTGGTACTGGCCCGGATGGCTAGTAATTTTTTTTTTCTAATTTGTCACATGTTAAATCATGAATTTCTATTTTTTTTTTATTATTATTATTGTTGTCCTAAGGTTTTCTTTTTATGCTGGAAACTAGTAATGGATTCATGTGATACTAAATAACAGGAATTTTATTTTTATCTCACTTGCTTAATAAAGAGTGAAGGAAACTTGCTTAGTAAAGAGTGGAGGAAACAGCACACAGACAATGCACAGAAATGCATTTTCCGTCCTTTGTAAGGGTAACAGCCGTTCTTAAGGAGGGGAAGTAAGCTATTCCCCCACCTAACACACCACAGCGGATGTGGCAGTTCTTGGTTACTGCCACCAAACGCAAGCCATCTTTTGTTTCTGCCCCAGGGAGATACTGAGGGGAAGGGAGAGGCAATGGATACATGTAAATAATTTTTGTAAAGAAAAAAACAACAACCTTTGTATGAAACAACATTCTCTGAGACTAAAACTAACTTCATTGGAAAGTGGGAGGGATAAGTAATGAGACTGCAGTAAGGAAAAGGAAGCTAAACACTAACAAGAAGGGGCTGCTAATGTATGTAGATTTTTGTACCTATAGTGACCATCAGTTGACATTCTGGAGTCTCCACTATTTCCTACATTTTTTTTTTTTTTTTTTTTTTTTTTAAGGGCCAGTGATTTGCAAGTTCTAGTGGTTCGCTGGGCTAGTAGAAGATTTATTTCTAATTATAACACTGCAGCTGGCAAACATGGCTGAGTACTTTCAATGTAAAGTGTTTTGAGAATTTTTTTTTTTTTTGTCTTTATATTTGAAGAGTTTTTTTCCAATTTGGAATCTTCCCTGCTAAAGGGTAATTGTTAATACATCGTTTTCTGCTGACTAATAAATGTTGGCGCATATAAAAGATGACGTATCAAAGTGTTCTCAAAAGTAGCTTTGGAATCTTCCCTGCTAAAGGGTAATTGTTAATACATCGTTTTCTGCTGACTAATAAATGTTGGCGCATATAAAAGATGACGTTATAAAAGATGACGTATCAAAGTGTTCTCAAAAGTAGCTAGGGCTGGCCCTGGTGGTGCAGTGGTCTAAGTGCTGGCTTGTGACCATTCGTCCTGAGACAGGTCCGGGTTCGCATCACGGTGAGGCATGGATATTGTGTTTGTTTTACGGCACTGGCTCTCTCCCTTCCCTGGAGTCAGTGGCGACTGCTTATAGCCCATTGAGTTGCTTGCAGTGGTCGTTAAACCTCCAGTTACACATGTAGCCCAGAAAAAAACTGAGCATGCACGTGTATGTAAGAGATGTTTCCATAAGTAGCAAGTCCTTACTTTTAAAAACAAAATCATTGGAGTATGACATTTCACCCCTGGTGATGTTACAGGTCTTGAAATTATTTGGGATAAGTATTTTTGGAGTTTTGCATTTGCTTAATATTTTTCTCAAAGTTGGATATATACAAAAGTTAACATATTTGATTTTCCCACAGCAAATCAGTAGGTGGTTACTCAACTTAATTCTCGAGTAAACAGCATTTTAATGAAATTGCTTCTGAAATGGATTTATCAGTTAAATGTTTATTTGTCACAGATGGTCTTTCTTTGAGGAACTAACCTCTGAATATCAGAGAACAGCTTAATGATATGCATGTGTATTTAGTTATTGATGAAAAGCATGTGATTTACAAATGTGTGTATTGGTGGGGGAAATGCATGGATAGAATGAAATGTAACAATTCAGCACAAAATGATATTGCAACTCTGGTAAAACTTTAAAAACATCCTGGAAAAGTCGGGGAAATTTTTTTATTACTTTTGAGTGGGAACCCTGCTATGATGTGGAGCAATCCAATTCAGTGTTGTTGCTCTGTTTCACCCTTGCCTGCATGTTTACTGATTTGTTTGTGAACAGAAGTTAACAATAATTTCCATTTTATTACCCATATTTATGATGATTTACGGAGCGTCCCATTTCTGCCCGAGCTTTTGCATATTAATGAAGCTACACCACCGTCGAGTCACACTATTGTGACCACTTCCTACTTTTGACGTCAACAGCGCACAGCCAATGAAAGAAGGCATGTGTAGTGAGCTGGCTTGGAGGGTATATAAAGGTGTGATGTAGGCATTCTGAAAACATATCGCTCATTGCTATCATGGATAAAAGAAGCGATTCATCAGATTTGCAAAAAGGGATGATTATCGGCTTTCGGGTCAAAGCTGGCAGTATTTCTGAAACAGCACAGTTTATGAACTGTCTGTGTGTTGCTGTTGTTAAAGTTTATCATGATTGGGGAAATGGTACCATTGCAAATAAGCGACGTGGAAACTACAGAGCACCCTGTGCCATTGATGTGAGAGGTGAATGTCGGTTTCGAAGCTGCGCGAGACCGATTGACACGCTACAGTGGAGCAACTCACCGGCCGAATGAACCAGGGTCTATCGGAAGTGTGTCTAAAACGACAGTTCAGCAAACCCTGCTGTGTATGGGATTCTGATGCAGACGCATGGTCACTGCATCTTTGCTGATGAAGGTGCATCGGCAGACAAGGCTTACATTTGCACGGCAGTATCAGAATTGGACCTTCGCTGATTGGCAAAGTATTGCCTTCTCCGATGAGTCACGTTTTCTGCTTCATTGAACGGATGGACGTTGGTGTATAAGGTGGAAAACGTCGGAGAACAAGTCTTCAACCATTGTTGGAAGAACACAAGCTGGTAGGAGCAGCATTATGGTCTGGGGAATGTTTTCATAGCATTCTCTGGATCCACTCATACCTGTGGAAGACACTATGGACTGAATTTGTTATGAATACATCCTTGCAAACCAAGTACACCCATAGGTGCTGATTGTCTTTCCTGGAGCGGATGGGATCTTCCAGCACTACAATGCAACATATCACACGGCTAGAAATGTCCGAGAGTGGTTGGAAGAGCACAATGAAGACTTCAAAGTACTTCCCTGACCCCCTAATTCCCCAAACTTAAACCCAATTGAGCATCTGTGGGACCACCTCAATCATGTTGTTCGCTCTATGGATCCTCCAGCACGCACCCTGGAGCAGCTGTGAGATGCACTGCAGTCATCATGGCTCCACATACCTGTGAACACCTACCACCTTATTGAGTCACTCGCAGCCCGTCTAGCTGCTGCACACGGTGGTTACTCTGGATATTAGCTGGTGGCACAATAATGTGACTCGACCATGTATATGCAGGGAAACCTTGGTTAAACCTTTTCCTAGGAGTTGGTCTTAAAAAAATGTATAAAGAATTTCAAAATGTTAAATACTGTTTTAAAATTTACGCTTCAAACGAGTATAAATAAATCATTATTAAAAAACAGCTTAAAGTCAAATTGGCAACAAAGAAAAAAAAAAGTGCTACAAGTTATATATTTTTATTCCATTGTGAAAATCATAAAAACCCAAACTTATCTTTCGACAGCTAGAAAAATTGTGATTCTAGATTCAGTAAAATGCTTGCAGCTAAGAATCTGAGACCAAGGCTTCAGTGTGGAGCTCATCAATTCACAGCTTTTATTTTCTGTGGATCCTGAGGGCATCTGTTTGAATATAGAATATTGATGATACATTTAGAATTCTATTCTACATCACGAAATAGTAGTGGAGCCACAAAGTTATGTCCCAGAGATTTATCAATTTTTAAATAATGCATATGTGTGCAAGTCATGAAATGCTATCCCAATTTTTCATCTGAACCAAAAGTAAACGACGTATCCTTCATTGATGGGATCAAGATTCAGCTTTAGCTCCAAGAAGAAGGAACACAACAACGCTGTCTCGGTTCTCTCAAAGTTGTGACATCATCATCATCATCATCATTGTCAACCATTATCAATCCACTGCTGGACGAAGGTCTCCCCAAGTTTCCTCCACAACGGTCTGTCTTGTGCCAGTCTCCTCCATGTTACTTCCGCATATTTTCGAATTTCATCCACCCATCTCCCATGTGGTCTTCTGGGTCTTTTCCTGTCCCTTGGAATCCAATCTAAAATTTCGGCTGTCCATCGATGGTCTGTCCTTCTGGCAGTATGTCCAACCCATTGTCATTTCAGGGATTTAACTCTGATCATGATGTCTTCCACTCTCGTCATTTTTCGGATCCACGAGTTCCTCTTCTTATCTCTCCTGGTTATACCAAGCATGCACCTCTCCATGCCTCTTTAAGTTGTCTGCAGCCTTTGTGTATGTCTCTTTTAGTTATTGATGGGATCAAGATTCAGCTTTAGCTCCAAGAAGAAGGAACACAACAACGCTGTCTCGGTTCTCTCAAAGTTGTGACATACTGGGTTGCATATAAAAGAATCAAAGAACTGTGTGTTTCTTTTAATCTGGAATTCAAATTTTAATGGATCTTTGCAAAAAGCATAAAATAAATTAATTACATATAACTGAGTTAATGAAAGTTATAAAACTGCAGTAAAATATTGAAAGTAATGCTGAATTACATATAAAAGTAAAAAACCGGGGTGTCTACCAAATTGGGAAATGCAATTTCATGACCATTTTTAAAAGCTATCTCATTCTCTCTCAATATACATAGCCCTATCCAAGATAGTGGTATATGCAGGCACACACATATATACAGTATAATTAAAGAGGGGGCACTCTACCCCCTTTTTTTCTACATAAAGAATGCCCCCTGCCCTTCTGCTAGTGAAAAAAAAAAAAAGACTTGCCATGCTTTGTGCCTAAAGTAAGTTGAAATGCTCGCCATTGTGTATATGTGTACACACACTTGTTACCATTGTTGTATAAGCTAAAGGTGGATCAACTAACTACTAGAATATTCAAAGCAAACATTATAAATTCTGAATTTGTTTGTAACATTTGTTTGGTCATCCATGTAACACCTCTCAGAAAACTTGAAAATTTCATTGTCCTGGAGTAGGAAATTTTCAAGTTTTCTGCTCCAGGGCAACGCATTCAGTTTCCCATCCAGGTCGGTGAAATTTTCAAGTTTTCTGAGGAGTGTTACATGGATGAACAGTAAGCGTTACAAGCAAATTCAGAATTTATATTCTGCTTTGAATATTCTATTGACTTCCCATGTAATAAAGAGTATTTCTTCCTTCATTAACTAATTACTAATTGTGTTAACAAAGTCATTTGTCCCAAAACATTGGTTGTGGTGTCTGAATACTCTTGATAATATTGTGTATAAACAGATCCACTTAGGCTGAACATTATACAGGGTAATTCAAAATGATTCATCAGATTTCAAATGACTGTATTTTATGCGTTTCTAAATATACAGCAATTAAATGTACACAGGATAAAGACAAAACTGTCCAAATTTTGTTTTCATACCTTATAAATGTTATATCTGACTTTTGTTGGTCACACTAACTACATCAAGGCGATAATCAAATTCCTGCCACAAATGATCAAGCATGTGTGTTGTCAATGACTGCAGAGATGAATGCAAACTTTGAGTTCATTTAGTGTTGTGAGCAATGGTGGTACATACACAATATCCTTAGCATACCCCATAAGAAAAAATCGCAAGGGTCAGGTCCGCAGACCTGGCGGGCCACCTGTAGAGCGCCTTGTCATCATATCCACAGTGACCAGAATGCTTTCTGTGGAGCTGTTTCCATTTTTCACAATTACAATCTTTCTTCTAGGTGCAGATACATGAATTACATTGCGCCATCTAGTGGTTACGTTTGTAAACTTGGTGCATTTCTTTTTAATGTGTGGCACGCTATTATTACCTTGATTTTTACGAAGCTACAATCTAATGAAATCGGATTAATCATTTTAATCACCCTGTATATAAATTAATAACTTGGTATTCAGCACCCAATGCTTTAGCACAAATATAAAATAACATCACAATGCTTTAGCACAAGCATGAAATAATATGATTCTTCTGCACATGGACAAACCAACATGAAAGTGCTGAAGTATGTACACAGAGTCAGCCGTGTACTTCAGTGACCTGCAAGAGTATTTTTCCTTGAAAAAACTTGCATGGCTCTTAATCGTGAAAGTATGAATTTTTAATCAGAACTGAGTAATTCCTTAAAGACAGGAAACTTAAATTTAAAAAAAGTACGTAAATAGTTATTAAACACATGAACTGTTTACATTTTTAGAAATATTTTTTATTCATATATAACAAAGGTTAAGGTGGATCCACCTAAAATCTTTGCCTTGTATTTCCAATGGGTAAATTTCTGTAGCCATTTTCTTTACAATTAATGCGCTCCATAGGATCAAAATTTTAACATTGATAAAAATAACTTTGTATTATAGCCTAGTATACTTAATATTTTCTAAAACTTACCCATAATTATATTAAAATTCAAAAACTTTTCCTTTTGTGGTGTTGAAATCAGAAAATAGATGGCACCACATCTACATGTGACTTACTAAATGCTATCACGAACATTTAAAATCATTTCCGGTGTCAGCACAGTACTTTCGCTACCTCCTGGTTTATGATTACAAGCCGATGCTTTTAATCTAAAGGAACTTAACCGTACCTTGTAACAGCGCAACCATCTGGCACATTCCCACGACGTCCCACTTTGCGTTGTGTACCAACTATAGAACCGATATTCTTGAAATTGTTTCAACAGTAAAAGCACGATGCTCAGTCGTCCAGCTCACCATGTCAAACAAAAAACAAAGTGGCAGCTCATCGATAAAAGAACGCCGCATCATTGGGCATGCATTGATACACAACTTTATTGTACGGCACGCGGCAAATTACCCTATGGATGCTACCACACCCTGTACTTACTGGCACAGCTTGAGAACCATGTAAACATCTGTTAATCCTAATTTTGAAGAACCAAATACTTAACTCTGTTGAATATTAAGTATTGGGAATTTTATCATACTGATTCTCGCTGGAAGAAGGGCGTGTCAGTCTACTGATTGTACATTCTGATGATATAAATCTTTAAGTCAACATATAAATCTGTAATTTTGTATGTTTTAATAAAATATTTTACTTTTAATATCAAATGTATTTAATCCTATTACAACACTTCTAATGATTTACTATGATCGCCATCTGAATACTCCTCTGATTCAAACTGATGAATACATTTATTACGAAATATGTAATTCATGAGGCAACCTTAAGGGTTTTCTTATGCTATAAACGTGCTATTGATTAATTATACATAATATCTAAGGTATTGTTTACCTGATATTGTCAAAGTATTTTGCAAGTTGTTGCTGTGTGAGGCACGTGCTCCCAGCCCGAGAGGTCTTAATGTTATGGGTTTTTGGTTAGTTATAAAAAAATTTGAAATAAAACAATTAGGTTATATAATTAATAGTAAATTTAAAACGTTGGATTGTACGAATGAATGAATGTAGAACTAAAAATATATAACCTAATTGTTTTATTTCAAATTTTTTTTTATAACTAACCAAAACCCCATAACATTAAGACCTCTCGGGCCGGGAGCACATGCCTCACAGAGCAACAATGTGCAAAATACTTTGACAATATCAAATAAACAATACCTTAGATATTATGTATAAGAATACATTTATGTTCACGATGAAAAATTTAAAAGCTATTTTCAAGAAGTAGTTGTAACAAAACTACTTTTAAGAAAAAGTAGTTTTATCAGTAGCAAACTACTACTTTGAAATTGTAACTATAGTTGTAGGTAACTACTTTTGAAATGTAGTTTCACCAGCACTGCTACAACATATTTTGGACTTGTATTTTGTGTGTGAATATGCAAAAATGTTTTGAAATATCACTCCTCATTCTCAGCTTGTTATGACTCATTTATACCTCATGATGTTTTTTGTATGAGTGAACAAGTGCCTTGAAAGGTTTCGTTTTACTCTGAATTCCCTATGACATATTTCACATTCATGAGGTTTTTCACCTGTATGAGTGAGCAAATGCTCTGAAAGGTAACACTTCCTTCCAAATTTCATGAAGCACACTTCACATTCGTGGGGTTTTTCTCCTGTGTGAGACAGCAAATGCTTTGAGAGAGTACTTTTCATTGTAAATTTCTTGAAACACACTTCACATTCATGAGGTTTTTCACCTGTATGAGTGAGCAAATGCTTTAAAAAATTACTTCTCTCTGTAAAGTTCTTCTGACACATTTCACATGCTTGAGGTTTTTCACCTGTGTGAGTTGGCCGATATTCTGACAAACCAGTCTCACATGTATGAGTGAGTAAATGTTGTGAAAGTTTACACTTCTTTGCAAATTTTTTGTAGCACATTTCACACTCATGAGGTTTTTCACCTGTATGAGTGAGTATGTGATTTACCAGAGCAACTTTACGGGAAAATTTCTTACAACACATTTCACACTGATAAGGCATTTTGCCTGTGTGTGTGAGCAAGTGATCTGATAGCGTACTCTTCTGTGAAAATTTTCTATGACAAACTTCACATGCGTGAGGTTTTTCACCTGTATGGGTGAGCAAATGCTGTGACAAAGCACTTTTCTGTCGAAATCTCTTATGACAAATTTTGCACTCGTGAGGTTTTTCACTGGTATGAGTGCGCAAATGTTCCAACAGCCCACGCTTACGTGCAAATTTCTTACTACATAGTTCACACTCGTGAGGTTTTTCACCTGTATGAGTGAGCAAATGTTCTGATAGTGTGCCCTTTTGGGTAAATTTCTTATGACATATTTCACACACATGTGGTTTTTCACCGGTATGAGTGAGCAAATGTTCTGCCAACCCAGCCTTCTGAGCAAATTTTTTACAACATACTTCACACTCATGCGGCTTTTCTTCTAAATGAGTATTCAAATGTTTCGACAGATCACGCTTACGGGCAAATTTCTTACAACACATTTCACACTGATAAGACTTTTCGCCTGTATGTGTGAACAAATGATCTGATAGACGACTCTTGTACGAAAATTTCTTACAACATACTTCACACTCGTAACCTTTTACGTCTGTATGACTAACCAAATGCTTCACCAGATGAATTTTCCTTGTAAATTTCTGGAAACACATTTTGCATTCATGAGGCTTTTCTCCTGTATGAGTGAGCAAATGATCCAACAGATCACACTTGCGGGCAAATTTCTTGCGACATGTTTCGCATTCGTGAGGTTTTTCGCCCGTGTGGGTGCGCAAATGCCTTTGGAGATTTTTGCTGCTGAATTTCTTACAGCAGATTTTACACTCTACTGGGGAACAGTTGTCTAACATGACTTCACATTCTGAAGGTTTATAATTCTCCAAAATTTTCACTGACGATACCTGGTATTTTTGTGGTGTCGCACTTGGGCATAAAAACAAGTGCTTTACATTTTCATCAGCATATTCTATGGAACATTTTTTACCTGAACGAGTGGAAATATCTTCCACCAGAGTTGACATACTTAATTGCTGGGAGTTGAAAATTAACGCTGTTATTATAAATCTTAAAGACACCGAAGCCAAGGAGCTTACGGTCATGGTTAGGCACAGAGCAGGAAACTCAGAGGTTAATCTTCCATACTAGCGTCTCGAGGTAGAGACATCCACATGTATCGAGTTATCTCATTGGCAGCAATACAACTGGGACCAACCAATTGGCGAACGGCATCGTAACGGCTTTAACAGTTTGGCGGTAATAATGGTTACTGCTACGCTGCGAAGAGGTAAGTTTGAGAGAATAAGTAAGTATTCTTTAAAACTTCTATCTAGTTAATAATTATATTTGGATGGATACTGCGAACAGGTTAAGTTGTTCGATTTGTACTGTTTCATTCAGGTAGAAATACAATTTGAGCCAGATATACGTCGTCGAAGTCGTGACACAGGTTGTTTACATCTTAGTTAACATTAGTTTCTTCGTTGGCGGTTGTCGATAGTCCTGTACAATTGATATTTTAAGGTGAAATTGGATTTATTTGATGTGCTTTTATGTTTGGCAGCTTATTGTAATCACCAATCACCAGACTGAGAAATCAGTGTTCCTTTTATAGATTTCCGAGAAACAAAGTGAAACATGCCCTGTGGACGAAAATGTCGAGGTAAGAATTTGTGGACTGACTGGTATTCTTGTGAACAAGCATATATTTTGTAGTATGTAAAATATGAATTTGGACCACGCATCCCGCCCCCTTTTGTTTGTTTGTTATCGTTTTCAGAACATTAGGTTTTACCTCGAGGCTGTTATATGAAGTTCCGTACCGATTTACTGGTAAACTCGTGCGAAGTTTTTATAACATGCGATGCCTTTAGGAGATGTTAGGTACCCTGAACAAAAATATAAATTTCAATAATAGGTGTTAAAATATATTGACACAGTTGCAGAGTATCCATAAAATTTACATGTTGAAATGTAAGCATGTAAATGGCCAATAATGTATGTCATGCACTTAACATTGCAGTACATCCCTTCTTACTGAATTCATATTTCAATACATTTTTTCAGAAGCTAATTGATTTGGCAGGGGAAATGTTATTTTTTTTGCAGGAGAGAGAGGGCAGTTGGATTTAATGGTGCAAAGACTAGCATAGGGGTTAAAATGAGCTTAACAGAATGTTAAAATAAATAGCAAAAGTGTCGGCCGTATCCAGAAGTTTACTCTAGAGGCATATAAAGGGGGAGATGACATTATGGAAAATTTTTTAGATATACCTTATACATATTGGTGGTGCTGCCCTTACCTGGCGTTCCTTTGCAAGGTCTTCAAAAACACTCACTTGCTCCAGGAATGTTAAATCCCTGAGTTAGAGCAAGCAATAGGTGAAAAATTGCAATTGATTGAGCGTTTCTTGAAGAAATGAACTTTATGCTGTTTTTAATTTGGCACAGACTACGTCTGAATGAAATCCTTCAAAATAAAGCCCAAGACCAAGACCTTATATTCAAAGTTGCTTAATTTAATAAAAAAAAATTTTAGTGGTCTCCACCTGACATTCTCATACATTAAAGTAAATACATGCCTGATTTCACCCAAAACATATGAAGACACAGTTTAGTCATAAAATCACTAAATATAAAACATGCTAACTGAATCCTTCCCTTTTTTTGTTTGTAAAAGCATGGTTTGTACGCGTCCTGGAAATGTCCTAAAATTCTGTTACATGTCCGTGGTTTTTTATCCATTGCAGCCTTTTTGTTCCTGTTTGATGTTTTGTAGTTGAAGATTTTTCTACTGACATAACTTATGTCTGACAAATTTTCCTCCCCCACCCCCTGTGCAAAACGTGTTGGGGGGGGGGGGGGTCTTTTCTGTTAGGAGGACTGAAACTGCGTTATATTAGCATCTTTTTTGGCGTCATGCTTATGTCATCAGTTTGTCTGTTCGACCGTGAAGACCATATCTCTGCAATTATTAGTTCGATTTGTAGAATTCTTTTTGTATTGTGAAGTTTAAAATGTGAGAATACCTCCTGCTTAAATAGTGCATAATTTTCCCTTAGGGACGTATATCTGTTTCTAGGAGTAAGATTTGAAAAATTCTTTGTTGGAGAACATTTTCGGTGCGAAATGTTCCTCATATAATTTATAATATTTCTTAACGCACAAGTGCGCCACTAGAGGGCGTAAGTTTCAGTTAACAGTATTTACAGTAATATCTACGGGACTAGTAACCCGATTGACAAATATTCTCTTTCGACCAGATATTGCTAACTGAAAACTTCTTGTGTGTATTTTCTTCCCAAAATAATGCACAATTTTGCCACTAGGGGGTGCAAATATTTAATCTTTTTTCCTCAATATCTGTACTTCTAAATATCTGATTAAAAAATTATTTTAACAACAGATACCATTTACTTTATGGAGCACTATGTGCATTTGCGGAGGTTTGTGGTTCACAATTCTGCCGCCAGGTGATGTTTATGTACTTCCAGTTGCAGCCTATCTCTGCCTCTAAAAACCCTAATGAGAAATTTCTTTTTTTACTGTATGCCATTCGCCATAATAAAGATGGAGAGTGAATACGAGTTTTCCTACAATAATATCCTCTTCAAATAATATGCACTTTTTTTCCCTAGGGGTTGTAAATGTCAAAACATTTTTCTTGCTATCTCTGCTTTTGTGAGATGTATTTGAAAAGTTTTATTCCTTAGCATAGCTTTTGCTATGAGGAATACTTTGGGCGTGTTTCAACTTTTCCTTTGTGCAAAATTCTTACGCTAAAGGCAGGGGCGGCTCCTGCTGTGGGGCTGCAGCCCCCCTACCCAAAGCAGTTTTTTTTCATGCCGTAGCAAGAAAGCGAATTAAGTTTTGTGAACACCGCTGTAAGTTTTCCCAGCATAATGCCACGACTGCAGTTTTTTTAACTCAACTGAAGTTTTTCCTGCATAACTCCACTGGGAGCGGGAAGACGCCACGGACTGCGCTCCTTGCAGCCCTGACTGCTATTGAAACCAACTCATGTGGGAAACTCTACCTATTCCCACATCAGTTCGTTTCCTTTAAATAAAACTTCCCTGGGGACTGCATTCACGGCAGCTCCCGCTATCAGGGTTGCTCGCGAATGCAGTCTCTCGTTGGGTGGGAATGCATCGCCGGGCCTGTGTGCTTTGTTGATTAATACGGTTCTTGTGCTTCCGAATAAGACATAAAATAGAGGAATGAATTAAAAATAATGACGAATGTTGAAATAAAGTATGTTTGAATATATTACTCAACCTGTTTTGTTTTTTTTTTCCTTCCTTCCAATTTTTGGTTTGTTCCTGCTTTTATTCAACGTAATAATTCTAATAACAATGTTGCTCCCATCTAATAACAAATACTCAGTTGCCGGGACTTTTGCAAAAAAGTTTTACTTATATTTACTCTTCTGGTGAAAATGGGCATGTGAACAAATTGCGATTAAAAATAGAGTTTAGTATTGGATAAATTGAAACAAAAAAAGAGAGAGAGAGTCAGGTACTAATTTCTGCAACGAAATATTTGCACAAAATTGATTTCTTCACTTACCCAGCAGAGCGAAATTTTCGCTCTTAAACTCGCATAAATTTTTATTCACCAAAAAATCATTGAAGTCCCTCCACTGGATACATTTTATTTTATTTTTCTGCTGCATCCCCCTCCCTCCAAAAAATCAGTTGCGCATTTCAATTGAAGTAGTGTACTTAATTACTTTGAAAAGAACATTTAGTCAGATATCATTGTTTAGAAAATTTACGAAGTTGGTAAATTTTGGGAAAAAAATTTCTACACTAAATTGTTATGGTGGCTTCAGAATTAAAACTGGACTGAATATGTTTGCAATCCGTTTTTATTAAAGAGAATGCCGGTGTCTGAGTATCGCAATAACAACTCATCGCAAAATTCTGGCAGACCCTTCAAAATTCCACAAAATGTTTTTCATTGTCATCCAAGTTGCAGTGGTCGGTATCAAGTCGAAGTTTCAAAGGGAGTGTATCAGAAGAAAAAATATCTCATATTTCTAGGGGTCACAACGAGACACTTGTGAACGCGTACATGATCTTGAGTGTGCCTCCGCTACCACTGGCACATGCATTAATTTTTGTCCTTATATATATATATCATCATCATCATTGTCAACCATTATCGATCAACTGCTGGACGAAGGTCGCCCCAAGTTTCCTCCACAACGGTCTGTCTTGTGCCAGTCTCCTCCATGTCACTCCTGCATACTTTCGAATTTCATCCACCCATATGAAACACGTTGACGGAATATATAGTTGGTTGGTATTATCCTGACAGACGTACTAAGTTTTTTTTTTATTTGTTTTATTTTCTACTAGTTGATTTAGCGTTAGTGCCAAGTGAAATATTCACTAATCTTTGCTTGTTTCAGACAACTGTTAACATTGCAACCCCTTCCCATAAAACGCTGTCTCGATTCTCTCAAAGTTGTGATGTACAAGAAAATGTATAACCAAAGTTCCAGTGTAGGTCTATTAAGTGTGCAATAATATTTTGGTAGTTGTTATATGTTAATATGTGTTATCTATTTGGTATTCTCCTTTGTATTTCCTTGCACCCTTATTATTATTTTGCCTTCCCATCTGAACAGTGGAGCCTTTAAAACAATAAACATATGTATTTGTAGACGACATTCCATGTGATGGAAAGAATTTTTCTGAAGCTGATAAAGGATGTCACTTCGAGATGGGATTGACTATTTGAAAGAAGTGTTTTGTGTGGATTGATATAAAAAAAAATTCACTCAAGACATTTAATTTTAATGGTCTGAATTGCAACAGTAAGCAGATCTGAAGTTCAGGCTACAAATACTGTAGGTAAGCTTTGTTTTATTTTCTTGCAGGCATGTTTAGTGACCATAAAAAGTTTTACATTTGTATGGGCATCAATTCCTGTCAAGTTAAACTGTGTTATAAAAATGATTAGATAACAAGAAAACATAGTTGAAATGTGTATATGGTGTTTGCATATGTAGTGTTCTCCATAGATTTTTATTACAGCTGGGTGGCAACAGATTTTAGCTGGATGGTACTTTTAATGACCCCTTCCTCAATCAAGAAAATAAAAGGATATTTTGCTTGACATTATTATACTTGTTAAACATCTTTAGGGTGTGGTAGGCATTAATGTAACACGTGATAAAACAATAGAAAATTGTACCTAAATGAAAAAAAAAAATCAGTATATTATATTCATAGATTTCAGCCAGTTTTCATCAATATTTATGGTGCATGTGGGAATAAGTTTATATTGTGAAAACATTCATTAAAGAAAATTTAGCTGGGTGGGCCACCCAGTAAAAAGGCTCTAGGGAGAACACTACACATGGTATTCATAGTTACAATTCCTGTTTGCTCCCTCCTGAAAACTAAACTATGGGCACCTGTGTTTGTGGTGAAAGGTATTGGAAGGAAAATAATTTTTTGAATTGGGTGTTTTCAGAAAAAAAAAATTGACAGCACTGGCAGTTGTTTTTTTTTACTTCTAGAGACTTGGCTAATGTTATACAAAATCATTAGTAACAGGTATTGGCGAAAGTGATCTCCCTGGTGGCGCAGTGGTCTAAGTGATGGCTTCTGATCACTCTCTAATGATTCTCTAACAGGGATCCTACAGCTTATTAGATACATGGCCATAATGTAATGGTGCAGCGGTGCATTTAGTTTGTATACCAACATACTCATTGTAGTGTATAATTATGATTGTGAAGTCTGAGAAATTTAAATCTGTGTAAACCACAGCAGTTGCAGCATCTTTATTTCTCTGTATAAACTTGAACATGCAGAATTAAAGGAATTAATTTTTTCTCACTAACATATATATTTTTTTTTTTTTTACTCTGGAACATGTATATCTGAAATGTCACTTTATGATTCTACTTAATGTGAAGTGAATGTCACTTTATGATTCTACTTAATGTGAAGTGCTAACCAAGATAACAATAGAATAAGATAATTTAAAGAAAAATAAGACAGTAAATAATTTTTAGAGTATTGCAGATTCCAATGAGGACAAAAGTACATTAGGATTGAATGAATGTGCAGCAATGTGGTGAAATGGCTAGATTCATTTACCTTCAACCAGAAATGAGGTGATTAGAATTAACATGGTTTCAAACTTCCATCAGATTTATGTTATCAGGTGTGGGTACCATATTTTCCCTGGACTTTATTAGTTTTACATATTTATGTATTATCTTGAAGTGGTGGCCAAAAATGGGTAAACAGAAAATTTAAAGCAAAAAAGAAATTGAGAACAATTTATTTTTTAATCAACAAGTAAAAGCTATCTGTGAAAGAAATCACAAAAGCAATAATATACATGTGTGTAATAGTATTAAACTAGAATTCCTGGTGTTGCTTTTATGCACATGGTAATATACACAGACACACACAAATCAAATTAATACAAGTTGCAGAAATCTACAAACATCTTTGAAACCACAGGAATACATGAAAAGCAGCAGAAAATATGCGACCTTTTTCAAACAGGGCCACTGACAAATGAAATATAAGTCATTTTGACTCATTTCACGAAAGAAATCACAAAAGCAGTAATTCATGTGTGCAATAGTATTAAACTAGAATTCCTGGTGTTGCTTTTATGCACATTCTTCACAAAATAGAACATCAATGTCTATGTATAAAAAAAAGCAAGTAATATTTACTAAAAGTTATACAAACATTTTTCCAAAAACAAGGTCAAAAATTTGCTACACAAAATTACCATAGAGAAATTATATGAAATACCTAGGACTCACTGTTGACCAAAAATATTTGGGACAAACATATCAAGAAAGTTTTAATACTGAAAAACTAATTGTGTTAAAAATGCAGTGATTCTACTTCTTAGACAGACAAGTAAATGCAGTTGAAATACAAAATGAGATTATGAAAAATGCCTATTTAGTTCCAGTTATTACATATGGGGCAGTTATAACGGCCAACTGCATTGAAAGGCACAAACACCATCTAAAACTTTTCATAACAGAGTAATTAACATAATCTTCCAAAACAAAGGGACCACATTATTTGAAATTATTAGAAACATATCAAAACAATCGATGAAGTTATCTTGACAAAAATTATGAAAAAATAAAGATGCACACCAATGAATCAATAACAGAAGCAGTAAATTATTCTGCTCTCATACAACAAAAATATAGAAAACTCAAATGTGCATTCAGGCAAAGAAACCTTTTAGCAATATGATTTATTGTCATTTGTTTTGAAATTTTAAATGCAAAATTTTGTAAGCATTGCTTGTAAATAAAAAAAAAGTGATGGTGAAATACAACTTTTAAAATCATGCAACTTTAATTTGCAAGAAAACAATATTTAAAATTTGTCATTTGAATATCCAGTTTTAAAAATATGTGTAGGCCTACTAAAAATTACTGTTTTTTTTTTTTTAGCAAAAAACAAACAAGCTATCAGGTATACACAGTTTAAAGACAAAATTCTAACTGGGAGTGATTTTTTACAGTAAAATATATGTACTTGAGGAACAAAACAAAGCATACATTTCATAGAAGTTTAATTTTGCAATACTTGTGGGTATACAATATTTTTTGTTTTTCCATTCTCTGCGTAGATATAAAGGCTATCTGGTTTGCCGACACGGGAACACGCAACATACAGTTGTCCATGTGAGAAGCAATCCGCATCTAAATCTAAACCACACAATTCTAAAGATTGACCTTGAGCTTTATTGATTGTGATTGCGAACACCAATTGAATTGGGAATTGCAATCTTTTAAATTGAAATGGTGTATCGGTCAGGATCATGGGAATTCGAGGGATGATGACATCTTCACCTTCGAAAGGCCCCGTTAAAATCGTTGCTTCCACTACATTTTTCATCAGTTTTTTAACTGCGAGTCGTGTGCCGTTGCAGAGTTTTGGCTGATTAATATTCCGCAACATGATAATTGGCACACCTATTTTCAATTTTAATATGTGTGGTGGCATCCCTGGCAGATCAAGTGAGTTCAAAAATTCCGTTGGATAATTAACTACTTCATCTGCTTCCACAACTGTATCTATCGACTTGTATGTAATTTCCTCACTTTGAATGCTGGATTGAATAACATTATTAATTTGATAGACATCTTTATTCTTCGCGGCAAGGATAACTCGTTCACTGAGCCAATCGTGATTCTTATAATTAATTTGAATATTAGGAAATACTTTTTCGATCAGTTCTTCTTTCGATGTTACTAAATTACAAAATTATCAGGAAATGATATTCGTCTTGACGTCTCATCGACTGGCAGTTGTCCGTTCCCAATGTCCAGTAACTGTCGTGAGAATACCTCGGCTGATTGATCGTTCTGCAGCTGGACACTCATATTCGTAGTCAACTGCAATGTACGTACGTGTCGCCACAATGTTGAATATTTCAGGCAAGCATTTATTTCGTCCGCTGGTGTCGATCGATAAATTACAGGTAATGTTGTAATGTTTGCCTAAAATCTCCTGCGAGCAATATCAATGCATTCCCGAATGGTTGAAAATTTCCACGCAAATCTTGCAACGATCGATCAAGAGCTTCAAGCGATTTTTTTATGTGCCATCGTGCATTCATCCCAAACAATGAGTTTACATTTTTGTAATACTTTTCCCATACCGGATGCTTTGGAAATATTGCACGTGGGAGTCTCAATGATTCGCATGTTTAATGGCAACTTCAGAGCTGAATGAGCAGTCCTTCCACCTGGTAACAATGTCGCAGCTATTCCAGACGAAGCGAGAGCTAAAGCTATGTCATTTTTTGATCGAACCGTTGCCAGAATCAATCTGATAAGGAATGTTTTCCCAGTTCCTCCTGGCACATCCTAGAAGAAGCCCCCCCCCCCCCAACTCCGTCATTTATCATTTGCATTATGCGATCATAAATCCCCTTCTGTTCACACGTTAATTTGGGAATGTTTGATTGGACATATGACTGGAGATCACCGGTGTTGTAACTCTGTTCACGGCGCAAATCCACATCAAATGAAGCAGTCGTAGTTCGGTTGGGTGCTGGCATTCCCAATTGACTAAGAACTTTATTTGCAATAGCTAAGCACTTGTCTTCAATATTTATCAATGTTTCGTTGTAAACGCCTTCTGTAAATTCCATGGTCATATTGGCATTTTCTAGGCATACTGTATGCAAAATATCCTCAGATATATGTGATCGATATCTTTCCCATAACTCTGTGGGAGATGAAGGGAAGCAAGCGGTCAATATAATTGCGAATAGTGCTCGAATTTGGTTTGGATGTGCAGTGTTGCACGCGTCACTAATACATATATCCCACTGTTGGTCGTTTTCTAATAAATTAAGAGCTTGACACGCACTGCGGAAAGTGGTATATGTGACGCCGTCAACAATTTTCAATTGCTGGAAAGATCTAGGACCAGGCACATTTAACAACAGCATGCGAAGGAAAAACATTCATCTTGATTAGGATGCACTGTATAAAGTCTACCAATTGTATTTTCTCTGAAAATGCCAGGTTGACCGTCGACTGGCTCCCTCGTCTGCGTCATACGAATGCTTTTTTAGTTACATTTTACGTGTAATAAGAGGACACTTCTGTGTACATCAGTGTTCTGGCGAAAGCGTCTTCCTGACATAAGGTGAAGAAAGCAGTCAGAGTTGTACCAGGTGGATTAAGGGCTCTTTGTTGCACATTTGCATCTGTGAAATAAACACGCTGTCCATTCTCTAAATGTACTGCTAAGTGAACCACAGCTGGATTGCGTTCATGCATGGGAAATGAAAAATTCGCCATGCAGCCTCATTGCTGCTTATGTATCTTCCAGCCTGGTATTGTGCAATTTCATTGATAACTCGTTCTGCATTTCTTTCACTATTTTCTGGTTGCACACCAAAAACTGCCGTATCGCTGCCTTTATTCACATACTTACAGATGTATTTAATCGATTTGACAGAATTGCAATATTCTACATTTATGAGCGCTTTGTATGTTTTTGACAACAGAGGCAACTTGTATTAATTTGATTTGTGTGTGTCTGTGTATATTACCATGTGCATAAAAGCAACACCAGGAATTCTAGTTTAATACTATTACACACATGTATTATTGCTTTTGTGATTTCTTTCACAGATAGCTTTTACTTGTTGATTAAAAAATAAATTGTTCTCAATTTCTTTTTTGCTTTAAATTTTCTGTTTACCCATTTTTGGCCACCACTTCAAGATAATACATAAATATGTAAAACTAATAAAGTCCAGGGAAAATATGGTACCCACACCTGATAACATAAATCTGATGGAAGTTTGAAACCATGTTAATTCTAATCACCTCATTTCTGGTTGAAGGTAAATGAATCTAGCCATTTCACCACATTGCTGCACATTCATTCAATCCTAATGTACTTTTGTCCTCATTGAATCTGCAATACTCTAAAAATTATTTACTGTCTTATTTTTCTTTAAATTATCTTATTCTATTGTTATCTTGGTTAGCACTTCACATTAAGTAGAATCATAAAGTGACATTCACTTCACATTAAGTAGAATCATAAAGTGACATTTCAGATATACATGTTCCAGAGTAAAAAAAAAAAAAAAAATATATATATATATGTTAGTGAGAAAATTAATTCCTTTAATTCTGCATGTTCAAGTTTATACAGAGAAATAAAGATGCTGCAACTGCTGTGGTTTACACAGATTTAAATTTCTCAGACTTCACAATCATAATTATACACTACAATGAGTATGTTGGTATACAAACTAAATGCACCGCTGCACCATTACATTATGGCCATGTATCTAATAAGCTGTAGGATCCCTGTTAGAGAATCATTAGAGAGTGATCAGAAGCCATCACTTAGACCACTGGTACACCAGGGGGATCACTTTCGCCAATACCTGTTACTAATGATTTTGTATAACATTAGCCAAGTTCTAGAAGTAAAAAAACAACTGCCAGTGCTGTCAATTTTTTTTTTCTGAAAACACCCAATTCAAAAAATTATTTTTCCTTCCAATACCTTTCACCACAAACACAGGTGCCCATAGTTTAGTTTTCAGGAGGGAGCAAACAGGAATTGTAACTATGAATACCATGTGTAGTGTTCTCCCTAGAGCCTTTTTACTGGGTGGCCCACCCAGCTAAATTTTCTTTAATGAATGTTTTCACAATATAAACTTATTCCCACATGCACCATAAATATTGATGAAAACTGGCTGAAATCTGTGAATATAATATACTGATTTTTTTTTTTTTTCATTTAGGTACAATTTTCTATTGTTTTTATCACGTGTTACATTAATGCCTACCACACCCTAAAGATGTTTAACAAGTATAATAATGTCAAGCAAAATATCCTTTTATTTTCTTGATTGAGGAAGGGGTCATTAAAAGTACCATCCAGCTAAAATCTGTTGCCACCCAGCTGTAATAAAAATCTATGGAGAACACTACATATGCAAACACCATATACACATTTCAACTATGTTTTCTTGTTATCTAATCATTTTTATAACACAGTTTAACTTGACAGGAATTGATGCCCATACAAATGTAAAACTTTTTATGGTCACTAAACATGCCTGCAAGAAAATAAAACAAAGCTTACCTACAGTATTTGTAGCCTGAACTTCAGATCTGCTTACTGTTGCAATTCAGACCATTAAAATTAAATGTCTTGAGTGAATTTTTTTTATATCAATCCACACAAAACACTTCTTTCAAATAGTCAATCCCATCTCGAAGTGACATCCTTTATCAGCTTCAGAAAATTCTTTCCATCACATGGAATGTCGTCTACAAATACATATGTTTATTGTTTTAAAGGCTCCACTGTTCAGATGGGAAGGCAAAATAATAATAAGGGGTGCAAGGAAATACAAGGAGAATACCAAATAGATAACACATATTAACATATAACAACTACCAAAATATTATTGCACACTTAATAGACCTACACTGGAACTTTGGTTATACATTTTCTTGTACATCACAACTTTGAGAGAATCGAGACAGCGTTTTATGGGAAGGGGTTGCAATGTTAACAGTTGTCTGAAACAAGCAAAGATTAGTGAATATTTCACTTGGCACTAACGCTAAATCAACTAGTAGAAAATAAAACAAATAAAAAAAAAAACTTAGTACATCTGTCAGGATAATACCAACAAACTATATATTCCGTCAACGTGTTTCATATGGGTGGATGAAATTCGAAAGTATGCGGGAGTGACATGGAGGAGACTGGCACAAGACAGACCGTTGTGGAGGAAACTTGGGGCGACCTTCGTCCAGCAGTTGATCGATAATGGTTGACAATGATGATGATGATATATATATATAAGGACAAAAATTAATGCATGTGCCAGTGGTAGCGGAGGCACACTCAAGATCATGTACGCGTTCACAAGTGTCTCGTTGTGACCCCTAGAAATATGAGATATTTTTTTCTTCTGATACACTCCCTTTGAAACTTCGACTTGATACCGACCACTGCAACTTGGATGACAATGAAAAACATTTTGTGGAATTTTGAAGGGTCTGCCAGAATTTTGCGATGAGTTGTTATTGCGATACTCAGACACCGGCATTCTCTTTAATAAAAACGGATTGCAAACATATTCAGTCCAGTTTTAATTCTGAAGCCACCATAACAATTTAGTGTAGAAATTTTTTTCCAAAATTTACCAACTTCGTAAATTTTCTAAACAATGATATCTGACTAAATGTTCTTTTCAAAGTAATTAAGTACACTACTTCAATTGAAATGCGCAACTGATTTTTTGGAGGGAGGGGGGATGCAGCAGAAAAATAAAATAAAATGTATCCAGTGGAGTGACTTCAATGATTTTTGGTGAATAAAAATTTATGCGAGTTTAAGAGCGAAAATTTCGCTCTGCTGGGTAAGTGAAGAAATCAATTTTGTGCAAATATTTCGTTGCAGAAATTAGTACCTGACTCTCTCTCTTTTTTTGTTTCAATTTATCCAATACTAAACTCTATTTTTAATCGCAATTTGTTCACATGCCCATTTTCACCAGAAGAGTAAATATAAGTAAAACTTTTTTGCAAAAGTCCCGGCAACTGAGTATTTGTTATTAGATGGGAGCAACATTGTTATTAGAATTATTACGTTGAATAAAAGCAGGAACAAACCAAAAATTGGAAGGAAGGAAAAAAAAACAAAACAGGTTGAGTAATATATTCAAACATACTTTATTTCAACATTCGTCATTATTTTTAATTCATTCCTCTATTTTATGTCTTATTCGGAAGCACAAGAACCGTATTAATCAACAAAGCACACAGGCCCGGCGATGCATTCCCACCCAACGAGAGACTGCATTCGCGAGCAACTCCTGATAGCGGGAGCTGCCGTGAATGCAGTCCCCAGGGAAGTTTTATTTAAAGGAAACGAACCGATGTGGGAATAGGTAGAGTTTCCCACATGAGTTGGTTTCAATAGCAGTCAGGGCTGCAAGGAGCGCAGTCCGTGGCGTCTTCCCGCTCCCAGTGGAGTTATGCAGGAAAACTTCCAGTTGAGTTAAAAAACTGCAGTCGTGGCATTATGCTGGGAAAACTTACAGCGGTGTTCACAAAACTTAATTCGCTTTCTTGCTACGGCATGAAAAAAAACTGCTTTGGGTAGGGGGCTGCAGCCCCACAGCAGGAGCCGCCCCTGCCTTTAGCGTAAGAATTTTGCACAAAGGAAAAGTTGAAACACGCCCAAAGTATTCCTCATAGCAAAAGCTATGCTAAGGAATAAAACTTTTCAAATACATCTCACAAAAGCAGAGATAGCAAGAAAAATGTTTTGACATTTACAACCCCTAGGGAAAAAAAGTGCATATTATTTGAAGAGGATATTATTGTAGGAAAACTCGTATTCACTCTCCATCTTTATTATGGCGAATGGCATACAGTAAAAAAAGAAATTTCTCATTAGGGTTTTTAGAGGCAGAGATAGGCTGCAACTGGAAGTACATAAACATCACCTAGCGGCAGAATTGTGAACCACAAACCTCCGCAAATGCACACTTAGTGCTCCATAAAGTAAATGGTATCTGTTGTTAAAATAATTTTTTAATCAGATATTTAGAAGTACAGATATTGAGGAAAAAAGATTAAATATTTGCACCCCTAGTGGCAAAATTGTGCATTATTTTGGGAAGAAAATACACACAAGGAGTTTTCAGTTAGCAATATCTGGTCGAAAGAGAATATTTGTCAATCGGGTTACTAGTCCCGTAGATATTACTGTAAATACTGTTAACTGAAACTTACGCTCCTCTAGTGGCGCACTTGTGCGTTAAGAAATATAAATTATATGAGGAACATTTCGCACCGAAAATGTTCTCCAACAAAGAATTTTTCAAATCTTACTCCTAGAAACAGATATACGTCCCTAAGGGAAAATTATGCACTATTTAAGCAGGAGGTATTCTCAAAAAGGTTTTGGAGGTGGCCGGTATCGGTCTACGGAGGAATTTTTTCAATCAAGTTTCGAGCTCAGATTTTATTGCAAATACATCAGAAGCAAAAATAAACACTTACGCCCCCTGGCGGCCAAACCATTTTTTCCCAAAAATAGGAAATTATATGCAAAACATTTCTCCTCAAAAGCTGCATCTAACGTAAGAAGAATTTTTCAAATCGGACTATTAGAAACGGAGATATTGGGAAAAACACGATTTACTATTACGCTCCCTAGCGGAATATTTGTGTATTATTTGGAAAAGTAACTAAAATAGTCTTCGATATAAATGCCATCGAAATGAAAAGATATTTTTTTTCAATTGGATATTTAGAAGCAAATGTATGAAATAAAATGCATTTTAAATTCGATATGATCATTTGCCCTAGCTGCGAAGTTGTGCATCAGAAAACAAAACGGAACAAATAGATCATCATTCTCACATTTTAAGCTTCACAATACAAAAAGAATTCTACAAATCGAACTAATAATTGCAGAGATATGGTCTTCACGGTCGAACAGACAAACTGATGACATAAGCATGACGCCAAAAGATGCTAATATAACGCAGTTTCAGTCCTCCTAACAGAAAAGACCCCCCCCCCCCCAACACGTTTTGCACAGGGGTGGGAGGAAAATTTGTCAGACATAAGTTATGTCAGTAGAAAAATCTTCAACTACAAAACATCAAACAGGAACAAAAAGGCTGCAATGGATAAAAAACCACGGACATGTAACAGAATTTTAGGACATTTCCAGGACGCGTACAAACCATGCTTTTACAAACAAAAAAAAGGGAAGGATTCCAGTTAGCATGTTTTATATTTAGTGATTTTATGACTAAACTGTGTGTTCATATGTTTTGGGTGAAATCAGGCATGTATTTACTTTAATGTATGAGAATGTCAGGTGGAGACCACTAAAATTTTTTTTTATTAAATTAAGCAACTTTGAATATAAGGTCTTGGTCTTGGGCTTTATTTTGAAGGATTTCATTCAGACGTAGTCTGTGCCAAATTAAAAACAGCATAAAGTTCATTTCTTCAAGAAACGCTCAATCAATTGCAATTTTTCACCTATTGCTTGCTCTAACTCAGGGATTTAACATTCCTGGAGCAAGTGAGTGTTTTAAAGACCTTGCAAAGGAACGCCAGGTAAGAGCGGCACCACCAATATGTATAAGGTATATCTAAAAAATTTTCCATAATGTCATCTCCCTTTATATGCCTCTAGAGTAAACTTCTGGATACGGCCGACACTTTTGCTATTTATTTTAACATTCTGTTAAGCTCATTTTAACCCCTATGCTAGTCTTTGCACCATTAAATCCAACTGCCCTCTCTCTCCTGCAAAAAAAATAACATTTCCCCTGCCAAATCAATTAGCTTCTGAAAAAATGTATTGAAATATGAATTCAGTAAGAAGGGATGTACTGCAATGTTAAGTGCATGACATACATTATTGGCCATTTACATGCTTACATTTCAACATGTAAATTTTATGGATACTCTGCAACTGTGTCAATATATTTTAACACCTATTATTGAAATTTATATTTTTGTTCAGGGTACCTAACATCTCCTAAAAGGCATCGCATGTTATAAAAACTTCGCACGAGTTTACCAGTAAATCGGTACGGAACTTCATATAACAGCCTCGAGGTAAAACCTAATGTTCTGAAAACGATAACAAACAAACAAAAGGGGGCGGGATGCGTGGTCCAAATTCATATTTTACATACTACAAAATATATGCTTGTTCACAAGAATACCAGTCAGTCCACAAATTCTTACCTCGACATTTTCGTCCACAGGGCATGTTTCACTTTGTTTCTCGGAAATCTATAAAAGGAACACTGATTTCTCAGTCTGGTGATTGGTGATTACAGTAAGCTGCAAAACATAAAAGCACATCAAATAAATCCAATTTCACCTTAAAATATCAATTGTACAGGACTATCGACAACCGCCAACGAAGAAACTAATGTTAACTAAGATGTAAACAACCTGTGTCACGACTTCGACGACGTATATCTGGCTCAAATTGTATTTCTACCTGAATGAAACAGTACAAATCGAACAACTTAACCTGTTCGCAGTATCCATCCAAATATAATTATTAACTAGATAGAAGTTTTAAAGAATACTTACTTATTCTCTCAAACTTACCTCTTCGCAGCATAGCAGTAGCCAATATCCACCATTATTACCGCCAAACTGTTAAAGCCGTTACGATGCCGTTCGCCAATTGGTTGGTCCCAGTTGTATTGCTGCCAATGAGATAACTCGATACATGTGGATGTCTCTACCTCGAGACGCTAGTAATCTTCCATAGAGACACATGGCAACAATTTCGTCGAACCGTCTGCCTATTTTTTGAGAGAGAGCATACAACTCAGATCATATCTAGAGGACTTTAGAAAGGGAGTGTCTGACCCAGGTCTTAAACAACCCTTAAAAATAGGAAGCTAGGAGATTTAGGCTAGAGTGCCCAAGAGGAAAGTGACACGTAAGCGAGGTAGGAAGGGGGAGGAAGACTCCCTTATTTATTACCGGTGGGCTGGGGCCCGACGGCTTAACGTGCTCATATGACGCCCGGCTGATATTTAGTGCTTCGAGTGTTCGTACCTGCTGGGATGGCCGCGGGTGGCCTAGTGGGCAACGTTCGTGACTGCCACAGAAAGGACCTCAGGTTCGATCCCAGTCATGTACGAACGCTCGATCCACTAAATATCCGCCGTGCGTTGGATGGGCACGTTAAGCCGTCGGACCCCGGTAATAAATAAGGGCATCTTCCTCCCCCTTTCTACTTCGCTTACGTGTCACTTTCCTATCGGGTACTCTAGCCCAAATCTCCTAGCTTCCTATTTCTAAGGGTTGTTTAAGACCTGGGGTCAGACACTCCCTTCCTAAAATACTCTACATATGATAAAAAAATCTTCTGGGATCGAACGCGAACGATGGACACTAGGCGCCCCGGAAAGAATTTGCAACTCTTTCCGCATTGCTATTTAAATAGCCAATGGTACCGTATCACGTGACAGACGCTATCGTAGTTTCATGCCCGACCACTGGGGCGCTGTCTTAAACACGAGCGTTGGACATCTGTCTCTCCTCTTGCTCTTCTGTGACGGTTAGGATGGGCCCAAAAGTTTTGATGCTGCAATAGCCAACGGAGAGTGCTTTCTTCCCTTATTCCTGCCTCCATGTACAAACCTTAGTTTTATTTTACATTCACGATATTTAATCATATAGATAATGACATGAGGAAAAAACTGATTTTGCAAATTATTTCTTTAAACTCCAAATTTAGTGTGCTGATTGATGAATCGACTACTTTAAGTAACAAAACGACTGTAGTGTTGCAATTTAAAAGCACATGCAGGTGAAGAAAACAGATTATATTTTCCTCGATTTATGCAAATTAGAATCGCAAAACTCTGTACAGATTGAAAACGCTCTTTTATATACTCTAAAAATTCACGGATTTAATGAGGGTTTTTAAGGCAAAATTGGATTGCAATTGCCACGGATGGTGCAAGTGTGATGACAGGAAAGCATTATGGAGTTGTAACTGAACTAAAACTAAAATATTTGAAACTATTTACGTGGCACTGCTATAATCACAGGTTAGAATTGTCTGTAAATAATGTCACTAAATATGTTCATCAACAAGCTGTATTGTGCATATAGTCGATCGCCAAAAAACAGTCGATCTTTAGATAATGTTTCCCGTGAATTTGGCTTACAGTTCATCAAAATAGGAGTTCTAAGCGTACGTTGGATTTCAAGCAGTTTTAAAACAGTGGCGGCTCGTGGTTGGAAAAAAAGGTGAAGAGGTACAAGAGCAGTATGAAAAGATATATACTATCTACAATGAAAATCCCTAAATGAGGACTTGCTTATTTTTTGTATATTAAATAAATTTTTCTTCCTTTTAAAGCTGCAGATTTGTCGATTATGTCGTCATAAGATGGTTGTTTCTTCGTGAGCATCAATAAAATGTCTTCCTGAATAGAAATATTTTTCAAAGAAGCAAGTCTGTCTTGGGAACTAATGTTTCTTGAGCAAGTTTATATTCTTTTAAGAAAACTTCTTTCCACTGGCACACTTGTAGATGGAATTGTTAAACTGAGGAAAACCAATTTATAATATTCTGTAAAAATGTTTTTGTCTCCGTGAAACACTCGAAGGAGTTCTTGAGTCAATATATTCCTTAATTTTTCATCGGCATATACAAGACTCAGTTCATTTTTAAGGTGCTGGTGTTTAGTAAATATGTTTCCATAAAAATGTAGATTTTCAAGAGCGCGAGAGGGAAAGCATGCATTAATTTATTCGAATTTGGTTGTGTCAGCAAGTCAGACAAATTGAAGTTTTTTACAGTCTACAAATCTTATATCCATTTCAATAAGAATGTGGTCCAAAATTTCAAAATGCAATTGTTTATAGTTTTGAAAAAGTGTTTCCTGTGTAAGAGCAGCATATCCCCGTGCTTATTTCTGTGATTTTGCTAGCTTTTCCAAACTGTGTTTCAAATAACTCATCGTTCCTTTTATGGCTCAAAATTTCACGAAGTTTTTTTTGTTTTTTTTTGTTTTTTAATTTGAGTTACACAGTAGTTTATGCTTAGTTATTTTTTCTTCAAAATTCGAATAATAGATCGGTGGAGCCAAAAATGTAAATTCGAAAGTGTTCATATTCAAAAACCCCTTGGCAAGATGAATTGATTTTTTGTCTGATTATTCGCTATTCGTCAGAAATCCGAACACTTCCTTCAATTTATCCCAATCTTCAACAACTACACTTACTAATTTCGAAGTGGAGGACCATCGACTTTCTGTTATGGTTGGTCTGCATCTTGCGGTTGCTGATATAAGTGTATAAGAGCGCTTCGCAGAATGGTGAACAAACGAAGCAATTCCACTGAGGCTTGAAAAAGGATTCGACACTTAGAAATTTTAGAAAAACTCTGGTGTAATACAAGATTCAAACGATGAACTAAGCATTGAAAAAAATAGCTTGACAAGCTTGTTCCTTGATTTTTTTTTTCTGTAGCCCATTTAAGTGTCCAGACATTATACTTGTCACATCGTAACATTGTCCTATTTATTTGTGTTGGTAATCAGACTGTTCCAAAATTATTGTCTAGCATTTTGTATAAAGCTCCTGGCGTTTTATCTTCATTCACATCATGGAAACCCAAAAATCCCTCAACCAATACACCTTCCGAATCAACAATCAAAAATTATTTAATTTTTGACGTGATCGTTTATATATTAAGAAAAACATTCAATTAATTCATTTTGAATAGTTTTTTATCCTTTCGTATTGATTTTCAATTTCTAAAGAACTTCTTCATATCAACAATGAAAGTAATTCAATGAAATTTCCACGATTTATCGAGCCCATGCTTTCGTCATGACCATGGAATGCTAGTTCTTGTTTGCTCAAATACAGTATAGACTAATACTGCATCAATCACTGTCTGCAAGAAAAGTCTATTTAAACGAACGTTTTCGTTGAAATGCGTTTTCAAAAGCCTAGCATTCTTCCTCAGGCCATGTTTTGAATTTTTTCGAAAAATCACGATGTTTATGAAGTGACCGTGTTACGCATAATAAATCTGAGAATCCGTCTTTACTCCACGCCGAATGTTTATTACTAAAAAGTAAGCAGCCCCCCCCCCAATAAAAAATTAACACAGAAGTGCTGCAAATCCATTTATATTCAGTAAACCAACAATTTTTAAAATTAATATTGTTAGATTTACCGCTCTTCTTGATTTCTTTCTTGGCAACAATTGTCAGTGATACCGTTGGTCGTCCTTGAAGCAAAATGTCTCTTTCATCTTCATCTTTCCACAGAGTAAATGGAGTTTGCAATAAATTACAATGTCGTCCACAGGATGCATACTAAAAACTATCACTATCAGTTAAATTGTACACAAACCTAAAATATCAGTTAAAGCTTTCAACAAATAATCACACAAAGTACGAAAGAACAAATTCCTTTCGGAAAATAATTTACCACAGCATTACAAGCAAAAAAGGCCCTAGCAGATTGAATGGTAGTCCGCCCACTCCACCGTGATCTCTCACGACTTTACGCTCAAAAACTGAAAGATGCTGAGGTAAGGCGCGTGAAGCTGAAACACTTCACTTGAGCGAGCAGTTGGGGAGGGTGATGTCACGGTTACCATGGCAACTCGGCGGAAAACTGCAGACTTGCAAGCATTCTCATTTCGGCTCTTCACTTGCACAGTTTTGCATATAAGGATTTGTTTTCCGTATTGAGCGCGCCATGTGAATTAATATCTATTCAAAATTTTGAGTATTTTGGAACTGAATAAAGGCAAAAAAGAATATATTATAAAGAAATACTGAATAAAACTTTATTTTGAGTAAAATAGGTGAAGAGGCACTTCACCTACTTCACCTGAAAAGCCGCCACTGTTTTAAAACAATGAAAGCTGTTTGGAGCTCATATGAAGCGCTAAACAACTAACAAAAAATAACAATTAGGGTCATCGAGAGTTTTAAAGACATTTCGGGAGAAAAAACGCAGATAGCTGTATAAGCTAAAGATATGTTGCTATTTAAAGATATCAACTTGGTACATAATTCCAAAATCGTACCTATCAATCAAAAGTAATTCATTCAAAGTACAGTCGATAAAATGAAAGCCAAACTTTGTTCAGATGTTAATTAAGAAACTTGCCAAGTTTTGAAGGATATATCCGTACTTGATCCAGAAAAAATAAATACAGGAAATATTCGTCATGGAGAGACGGAGTTAAAAAGGATCTGTAGACGTTTTAGTATAGATGAAATGACAATTATTCAAAGTTTAAGGGACTTCAATGAAAACGCGCAAGTTGTTCCAGAAAAAAATTGAAGCCTCTTTTAAGAACGATTGAAATAATACCATGTTCCAAGGCCGAGTGCGAGCGCGGGTTTAGTTCAATGAACAACATGGTGACAAATTTGAGAGCATCTTAATTGATTTCAAACGTCTCCAATCTAATGCTAATAAATGCAAACGGGACACCTATAAAACATTTTCAACCGGGAAAATTTGTAAATTCTTGGTTGGCAAAAAACCATCGTTCTTCACTTGACAATAGATCAAAAGTACGTATGTTTTTCACTGGACAATAGATCAAGAGTATGTGTGTTTTTCACTTGACAATAGATCAAGAGTATGTGTTTTTTTCACTTGACAATAGATCAAGAATGTGTGCTACAAAAAGAGACACAAACGGATTTCTCTCGTCAAGCAGTTTGGAAAATATTTCAATGAAAATGATAGAGGTAGGCTTTAAAATTTAGTAAAATAAAACAAAATTACGTCCTACTTTGTGTGTGTTTAAAGTTTTTTCTTTTAACATTTCCTTTAATTATTTTCATTTTATCTCATAGTGATAATATTAATATAGTGAGATTTTCAAATTTTAAAATCACTGGATGCTAGTCTGCATATTTTGCTTTGCATAAATATATTAATTTGTATATTTTGCAACGATATTTTGTCCCATTCTTTTTAAAGTACGGGGTATTCCCTCAATGTGTATATTTTACGCCAATGTTTCGTCCCATCACCTTTAAACCATGGCGTATATACCCTGTTTCTTTTACGACTATAGTACTGGTTATATGACTTATCTTTGAAACTGCGAAATAATATTTTCTATGTGAAGTAAATGAATTTCTGTTTGTTGCCTTTCTTTAAAGAGAGAGGGAATATTACCTTTATATGTTACGAATTACCGATTTTGTTTTTCAGTTTATTCCGCGAAAATCGAGTTTTTATCTTTGATATTCGGCAAAAATCGAGTTTGTATCTTTGATATTCGGCGAAAATCGAGTTTTTATCTTTGATATTCGGCAAAAATCGAGTTTGTATCTTTGATATTCGGCGAAAATCGAGTTTGTATTTTTGATCGGCGAAAATAGAGTTTTAAACTGTGGCGGGAGTAACATGGAGGAGACTGACACAAGACAGACCGTTGTGGAAGAGGCTTGGAGAGTCCTTCGTCCAGCAGTGGATTGATAATGGTTGACAATGATGATGATATCGAGTGTTTTAACAAATATTATTGGTTACAGGATGTTGAATTGGTGAAAAATCACCATTATATTGAACAAAGGTTTTATCCACCGATGTGCCCAACTCTGGCTGCAGATGGGAAAGTGCAAATTCTTCGGCTTATTCGCAAACTCAAGGAGGTTTCCATCCATACCATCAATGTTTTGGAAATGAATAAACACCGATATTCCACATCGACACGCCTCCTTGGACACAGTTGGCTTTCTAGGGTGTGCCCAACCGAAATGCAGAGGTGCAATCCAGACCTAGCACCGCCAGGCTAATTTTTACGTAACTGAATCGGACTTTTTAAAATTAATTTACTACACACATAAAAGTAAATTAGATATACACAGATAAAAGTCTATTATCAACGGTATTAAAATATGTCGATGCTTTGCTGCAAAAAAACCCTTCCGAAATCGCTTATTCTGACTAAGAGAATGAGTCTGGCGAGTGAAGTCCAACGAGACTCCTAGTTGAGTAATGGTGTCGTCGTAACGCAATCAGATCTACCAGGCAGCTTCAAAGACTTTCGATACGATCGCAAGCTAGTGTTTCCATGACAACATGAAGGAGCGGGCGCAGGGTGAATGGGCCATTGCTTTGGGCAACGGTTCCCTCACGAAAGAGAAGACTTGGATTAATCTCTGGCATACTCCCGCCCGTAACACCGCGTGGTTCACGAAAGTTGTTTCGGTTGTGTAAAGAGTCAGTGAATTAAAATCAGTGATTTGTGGCTTTGTTTGATTCGAACTGTTTTGATAAATTTTGTGAAAGATTTCCTGAACATCTACTGTCAGAACTTAAAGAAACTATGCTTCAAATTTTGATACGGTTCGACTAAAAAATGAACTGAAGGCGTTTTATTCCCTTGATGAGCACAAAAAAATCAGGAAGAGACATTACTTTTTACATAAAGTTGAATAAATTGGACATTGTGTTTAGTGAAGTGTACAAATTAGCAGACTAAAAATACTAAAGTTTCCATCAACAACTGCCGAAAGAAGATTTTCTGTATTAAAAAGAATCAAAATATATTTTAGAGTCACACAAGAACATGTACATTTGAGCAAATTGGCTGTTTTGTCAAATAGAGAAAAACATTCTTTTAAAATATGAAAGAGTTCCTGGAAGAAACTTTTTATGAAAACGTAACTCAAGTCCACACAAAAGAAAAGAAGAATGGAGTTTATGTGCTAAACCAATGATACGACTGTACTACAATTTATCAGTCAATTTTGCAACTCAGTTATAATTTATGCACTGATTTCAATGTACGATACGAACCTAAAAAGCATCTTTATTCTTGCATAAGCAGGTAAAAGTTGGTTACGTCCATTATATACAGGGTGTTTCAAAAAGAATGACCCAATTTCAAAGTAGTATATTTAATAAGGCAAATGTGGGATAATTACAAAACAAAGAGCCAAGTATGAAGGAAGGTCTAAAGTTTCACTCACCACAATTACAAATGCTCAATGTGCCCTCCAACTGCTGCACGGACAACATTAAGCCGATAGCTGAATTCATCCCAAACGCGTCGGAGAGTGTCTTCAGTCACAGAATTTACCGCAGCCATGATTCTCGTTCGGAGCTCATCCAAGTCAGCAGATAAAGGGGGAACATAAACACGGTCTTTTACGTACCCCTATAAAAAAAATCACATGGTGTGATGTCTGGAGATCTCGGAGCTGAGGCAATGTCCCCTGCGTCCTATCCAACGCTGAGGCAATGTGTCGTTTAGAAACTGACGAACTTGGAGGTTCTAATGCGGCGGTGCGCCATCCTGCAGCTGTGGAAGTAGCAAGTCCTTCAGTATTGCAAGATAGGAGTTGCCCGTAACCGTGTTGTACGCAAAAAAAGGGCCATAAACCTCTCTAACAGAAACCGCGCAAAAAGTATTCAGTTTTGGTGAATCACGTTCATGTTGGAATGTTGGAGAGTTTCATGTGGATTCTCCAGTCCCCATATGTGAACATTGTGGCGCGAAACTTTCTTGCTTATATGAAAGGTTGCTTCATTGCTTAAAATCAACCTTTGTACGACGGTGTCGTCCTCCATGTCCTCTAACAGAGTTGCACAAAAATCTTTTCGTTGTGTTTTGTCACCTGCACGAAGAGCTTGCACCAATTGCAATCTGTACGGCTTCAGCAGCAAACGTCGTCGTAAAACACGCCAAGCAGTCACATGAGGGATGGCAAGTTCGCGGCTCGCACGACGAGACTTCCGTAGGCTTCGCTGAAACGCCTCGTGAATTCGTTGCACATTCGTCGCTGAGGTGGTTGGTCGTCCAGGACTCTTTCTTTTACATAAACACCCCGTTTCTTCAAATTGTCGATACAAACGACGAATGTTTTTGCCCACTGGTAGAGCACTGCCGTCATGCCGTTTAAACGCACGCTGCACAGTAATCACGGACTTGGTCTTGCTAAATTCGAGCACGCAAAACCTCTTCTTGATCATGAGTAGAGGATTTTAGGAAGGAGTGTCTGACCCCAGGTCTTAAACAACCCTTAGAAATAGGAAACTAGGAGATTTGGGCTAGAGCGCCCGATAGGAAAGTGACACGGAAGCGAAGTAGAAAGGGGAGGAAGACGCCCTTATTTATTACCGGGGGGGGGGGGCAGTACCCGGGATTGCAAAACCCCTTCTGTTGCCTCGACGTCCTCTTCTCACTCACTAAGCGTGGCGGCTGTTTGGACGCTCGTGCTGCCATCTAGCGGTAGTCATAACAAACTCTTGGCCACGCCCGTAGACCAGTGGCGGCTTCTCAGGTGAAGTAGGTGAAGTGCCTCTTCACCTATTTTACTCAAAATAAAGTTTTATTCAGTATTTTTTTATAATATATTCTTTTTTGCCTTTATTGATTTCCAAAATACTTAAAATTTTGAATAGATATTAATTCACATGGCGCGCTCAATACGGAAAACAAATCCTTATACGCAAAACAGTGTAAGTGAAGAGCCGAAATGAGAATGCTTCGAAGTCTGCAGTTTTACGCCGAGTTTGCCATGGTAACCGTGAGGTCACCCTCGCCAATCTTCTCACTCAAGTGAAGTGCTTCAGCATCACGCGCCTTACCTCTGCATCTTTCAGCTTTTGAGCGTGAAGTCGTGAGAGATCACGGTGGGGCGGGTGTTAATATTTTTTTTTTTTTTTTTTGGCCCTGCTTACTTTTTAGTAATAAACATTCGGCGTGGAGTAAAAACGGATTCTCAGATTTTTTAAGCGTAATACGGTCACTTCATAAACATCGTGATTCTTTCGAGCTCCTGAAATGCGGATTAATGTTAAGGAATTTTGAAAAAATTCAAAACGCCATTGCCGGTGCCGTGAGGAAAAATCCTAGGCTTTTTGAAAACGCATTTTAACGAAAACGTTCGTTTAAATAGACTTTTCTTGCAGACAGTGATTGATGCAGTATTAGTCTATACTGTATTTGAGCAAACAAGAACTAGCATTCCATGGTCATGACGAAAGCATGGGCTCGATAAATCGTGGAAATTTCATCGAATTACTTTCATTGTTGATATGAAGAAGTTCTTTAGACATTAAAAATCAATACGAAAGGATAAAAAAACTATTTAAAATGAATTAATTGAATGTTTTTCTTAATATATAAACGATCACGTCAAAAATTAAATAATTTTTGATTGTTGATTCGGAAGGTGTATTGGTTGAGGGATTTTTGGGTTTCCATGATGTGAATGAAGATAGAACGTCAGGAGCTTTATACAAAATGCTAGACAAAATTTTGGAACAGTCTGATTACCAACACAAATAAATAGGACAATGTTACGATGGGGCATGTATAACGTCTGGACACTTACATGAACTACAGAAAAAAAAGTCTAGGATAAAGCTTATCAAGCTGTTTTTGTTCATTGCTTAGTTCATCGCTTGAATCTTGTATTACACTAGAGTTTTTCTAAAATTTCTAAGTGTCGAATATTTTTGCAACCCTCAGTGTAATTGCTTCGTTTGTTCACCATTCTGCGAAGCGGTCTTATACACTTATATCAACAACCGCAAGATGATTGATTGATTGGAGGTTTAACGACCACCGTGAGCAACTCAATGGGCTATAAGCAGTCGCCCGTCCCTAATTTAGGGTCACTGGTTCCAGGGAAGGGAGAGAGCCAGTGCCGTAAGACAAACACAACATCCATGCCTCACCGGGATTCGAACCCGGACCCCGTTTGGTCGAATGATCAGAGGAAATAATCTATATAATTGCGCCACCGGGGCGGCAAACCCGTAAGATGCAGACCAACCATAGAAGAAAACTCGATGGTCCTCCACTTCGAAATTAGTAAGTGTAGTTGTTGAAGATTGGAATAAACTGAAGGAAGTGTTCGGATTTCTGACGAATAGCGAATAATCAGACAAAAAATCAATTCACCTTGCCAAGGGGTTTTTGAATGATATTAACACTTTCGAATTTACATTTTTGGCTCCACCGATCTATTATTCGAACTTTTGAAGAAAAAATAACTAAACATAAACTACCTCAAATTTAAAAAAAAAACAAAAGAAACTCGTGAAATTTTGAGCCATAAAAGGAACGATAAGTTATTTGAAGCACAGTTTGGAAAAGCTAGCAAAATCACAGAAATAAGCACAGGAAACAATTTTTGAAAATTATAAACAATTGTATTTTAAAATTTTGGACCACATTCTTATGGAAATGGATATAAGATTTCAAGACTGTAACAACACAACCAAATTCGAATAATTTAATGCATATTAAAATTATTCGAATTTGGTTGTATACCGCTGACACAACCAAATTCGAATAAATTAATGCATGCTTTCCCTCTCGTGCTCTTGAAAATCTACATTTTTACGGGAACATATTTATTAAACACAGCGCCTTGAAAATGAACTGAGTCTTGTATATGCCGATGAAAAATTAATGAATATATTGACTCAAGAACTCCTTCGAGTGTTTGACGGAGATAAAAACATTTTTACAGAATATTATAAATTGGTTTTCCTCAGTTTAACAATTCCATCTACAAGTGTGCCAGTGGAAAGAAGTTTTCTTAAAAGAATACAAACTTGCTCAAGAAATACTAGTTCCCAAGATAGACTTGCTTCTCTGGCAAATATTTCTATTCAGGAAGACATTTTATTGATGCTCACGTAGAAACAACCATCTAACCATCTTATGACGACATAATCGACAAATCTGGAGTTTTAAAAGGAAGAAAAATTGATTTAATATAAAAAAATAAGTAAGTCCCCATTAAGGGATTTTCATTGTAGACAGTAGATATATTTTCATACTGCTCTTGTACCTCTTCACTTATTTTTCCAACCACGAGCCGCCACTGCCGTAGACATCATGCGAGTCTCATTAATCGGTGGTTCGTGGTTACCGAGATATCCACTTTTCAAATCGGGACATTCTTTATGAAACACCCAGGTGATTCAGCTAAGAGTGTGTAGAAAGTTCTGGGAGGGGTATGTTGCACACAGACAAATCTGTATCACATAGCAACGCAGTGTCGAAAACGCCATCGTCAGTGTCGGAAACGCCATCGTCAGTGTCGGAAACGCCATCGTTAGTGTACAGAGAGGACGAGAAATGAAAGAGCAGCACGTAAGAGAACAAAATGCTTTTCATTACTCACAAGACATTTGCGAAATGCATGGAGGTTACAGGTGTTCAAAGTTGCGACCATGAGCTGTAACACACGCTTGACATCGTCCGCACATGGAATCACGTACATTTTAGAAAATTCCTGTCGTGTCTCTGACTTCCAAAGCAGCTACAAGGTCCTCATCACTTTCAACGGGGATATCGTACACCAGTCCTTTGATGTAACCCCAGAAGAAGTAATCAAGGCATGTTAAGTCCGGAGATCTTGCGGACCAATGAACGGGACCACCACGTCCGATCCACTGATGTCCAAATGTCATGTTTAAGTGATGACGAAAGCCATTGCTAAAATCGGCGGGGAGCGGGGGCCCATTCGCGCTGGAACCACATTGCACAGTGCAGCGACTGAGGCACCTGTTGTTCGTTCAATAGCTCTGGCAAGACGTTCTCCAGAAATATCCGGTAACTCCTTCCATCCAGACGAGGAGACATGAGGTATGGGCCAATTAAGTGGTCCCCAACAATGCTGACCTAAACATTAACAGTACATCGGTTTTATGCTGCATGTGGTCGTACAGCATGGGGTTCTCCACCGCCCATACATGCGCGTTATGTGCATTGAAGCAACCTTCCCGTGTAAAGTACACTTCGTCTATGAACAGCACAGAAGCAGGAAATTTGGTGTTCTGTCGCACTCTTCTGCAGGTACCATTGCGCAAATGCAATGCGTTGATGGCAGGGCCCGACTTACACAGAATTGGGCCCTAGGCACAACCCAAAACGAGGCCCCCTCCACGCGACATTTACTTTACGGAGTCGAGTAGGTAGTGTGACCATTTTGGGCGACTGTATTACAATCCAGCGTAATAATTTAATAAACATAATACATTTATAAGACTGACATTAAATTACGGTAGTACCTGGTAAAAATATTGTTTTCTCCTAGATTTTTATGCTGTCCGGTAGTACCTGGTAAAAATATTGTTTTCTCCTAGATTTTTATGCTGTCATCCAGCGTAATAATTTAATAAACACAATACATTTATAAGACTGACATTAAATTACGGTAGTACCTGGTAAAAATATTGTTTTCTCCTAGATTTTTATGCTGTCCTACTGATTTGCATCTGAAAAGACTTGAACCTTCATCAATGAAACAGTTTTGTGTGACAAAGTCATATGACGGGTAAAATTCAATTGGACATTGGATTTTTTGCCAGGTGTGTCTAAACTATACTATTACCATATTAACAATGAGTGTATTCAAGAGAGAGGTTTGGGGGATTCAAACATTGCCCGAATTAAGTCCAAAGATTTTTCAAATAAAACTTTTGGGAGCTAAAATGTCAAAATGTTTAAAAATTGCTTCAGAACCATGCAGTATTTGAAATTGAAGTATATAGTTGATCTTAGTAAGCCATAATTACAAACATACACATACTGCTAGTTTTTATTACACAACACGACAATTTTTTGTTTAATCTCACACAAAAACCCTCCCCAAATTATCTGGAAAATGTTACTATTAACTAGAAATATCACATATTATATTGCCAGTACTTGCTTGTGTTTTGCCAGCGATTTATATATAGTTACTCCACATCACATCTACCCACGTATAAATATTTTGAAAAAGGGAAAGTTTTTTTTTAACCAAGATTTTGGGGCCCTTTCAATTTGAGGGCCCTGGGCATGTGCCTTGCGTGCCTAGGCGTAAATCAGGTCCTGTAAGCAATTCTTGTAATTAGTCCTAAATAAAGCTTCTTTACCAATCATATGTCTCGCTCCTGTGTTTGCGCCTCTACACTTCCGTTTCGGCCCACATTGAATGACGAAAAATGTTTGTTTCGGTGTGTTCTACCACCCCTGAGGGTTTTTTCCATGAATTACGGAACACCCTGTATATTGGACGAAACAGTATAATTTTTAAGAGCAGTATGTCATTGCGTTAAAAGAAAAGTGTTTAATCAACGCATCCTTCCAGTGCTTACGTATGGAGCAGAGACATGGACCTTAACTAAAAAAGACATACAAAGACTGCAGACAACTCAAAGTGCATGCTTGATGTAACCAGGAAAGATAAGAAGAGCAACTTGTGGATAAGGAAAATGACAGGAGTGGACGACATCATGACCGGAGTGAAATCACTGAAATGGCAATGGGCTGGACATGTTGCCAGAAAAACGGATCAACGACGAACAACCGAAATTTAAGAGTGGATTCCGAGGGGCAGGAAAAGATCCAGAAGAAGACCCCATATGAGATGGATGGATGAAATTCGAAAGTATGCTCGAGGGACATAAAGGAGACAGGCTCAAGACAGACAATTGTGGAAGAAACTTGGGGAGACCTTCATCCAGCAGTGGATTGATAATGGTCGATGATATATATATTCCTGAGAATTGGAACAATGCTACAACGATCCTGCTACATAAAAAGGTGACACTGAGGGTCTCAGGAACTACAGACCTATCAGCCTCCTATCAGTGGTTTATAAAATCTTCACTAAAGTTCTTTCACATCGCTTGAAGGAGACACTACACATGGCTCAATCGAGAGAACAAGCTGGATTCAGGAGTGGCTACAGCACAATAGATCATATCCACGTACTGAGAGAACTAATTGAAAGAGCGAGGGAATATAAACTTCCGTCATGAATGACTTTTATCGATTATAAAAAGGCCTTTGATTCAGTGAAACCATCAGCAGTTACAATGGCTTTGAAATCCTGCGGTTTTGATGATGCATACATTAATATTATTAATAACATCTATGAAAATGTAAGTGCAAGTATTCAGCTATTTGAGAATACAGCACCCATAAAAATTGGAAAGGGGGCGAGACAAGGTAACACTATATCTCCCAAACTCTTTAATGCCACTTTGGAAAATGTCTTTCAATCACTGAACTGGAAAAACAAAGGGATAAAGATTAATGAAGATAATCTAACTCACCTTCGTTTTGCTGCTGACGTAGTCATTTTTTCAACTACCCCATCAGAACTGCAGAATATGATCCAGGAATGACAAGAGTAAAGAAGTGGGATTAAAAATGAACTTTCAGAAGACAAAAGTGATGTTCAATGCTTTTTCAAGAAATGAAGATTTATCAATTGATGGAGAAAAGCTGGAGATAACAGACACGTACGTTTATCTTGGACAGCAGATATCAAGTGAGGGTCACACTGATGAAGAAATTAATAGGCGTATAAAACTTGGATGGAGAGCTTTTGGAAGAAACAGTATAATTTTCAAGAGCAATATGCCATTATGACTTAAAAGAAAAGTGTTTAATCAATGCATCCTTCCAGTGCTTACGTATGGTGCAGAGACGTGGACCTTAAGTAAAAGAGACATACAAAGGCTGCAGACAACTCAAAGTAGCATGGAGAGGTGCCTGCTTGGCGTAACCAGGAGAGATAAGAAGAGGAACTCGTGGATCAGAAAAATGACAAGAGTGGAAGACATCATGATCAGAGTAAAATCCCTGAACTGTCAAAGGGCTGGACATACTGCCAGAAGGAGAGACCATGGATGGACAGCCAAAATTTTATACTGGATTACAAGGCACAGGAAAAGACCCAGAAGACCACATGGGAGATGGGTGGATAAAATTCGAAAATATGCAGGAGTAACATGGAGGAGACTAGCACAAGACAGACTGTTGTAGAAGAAACTTGGGGAAACCTTCGTTTAACAGTGGATTGATAATGGTTGACGATGATGATATATATAAACAGATGTCTTATACTAAACATTCATTCCATTTATTAAAAATCTTTAACAGTAAGGGTGCTTTTTTTACATTGTTTGAAGGAAAGTCATTAAAATGACACAAACACAACAAAGGGGGAAAAACCATGTAAACATTTGATTGCTTGACTGCAAGAACACTTCAAATACGCAAAAGTGTATTATAGACTAATTTGTTAAATTACAATACCAAACTTTCAATTTCCGTAGCACCGATTTGTTAAGATCTGTTTTGAGAAAATTCATTTACATATCAACCTTATTGTGAAGTAACAATGAAATTCATTTATTGACTTTACTTTGATGTTAGAGACCTCGTAAGAGTTCTATCACTGGAATCAACTCCATACGAAAAATGGTGTAAATTCTTTATCGATAAATTCACTCCGAGGATAATTAAAATCGTAGAATATCTTATTTGTATTCAATGTAGGATTGGGAAGGTACAGGAAGTGCTACTGATATGTAGATTTTGTAAAAAACTGAACTCCATGTGATTTTTATTGTCCATCAGATAGCTGAAATTTAAAGGTGCCACTTAGTAAAATAAACATTTGCTAAAAGCTTCTGTGATAACAACAAAAAAATTAATGGAATGGAATATTGTTATCAATTTTTATACAGGTGAGGGTTGTACACAGAGAAAGATATCTTCTTTCCTTTCGCTTACAATTCCTTTTTGTTTAAAGGCATTATCTGGCAATAAAACATCAAAATATATTTGATATAGTAATATGACATCTTGGTGAATACAGGTCCCATCTTTTCTTAAATTTGCATCGTGTGTGTGGTGTCTATCTCGAGGATTCTGGCAGACAAATATGCACAATAAGTGATTAACTACAGTGGTTCATTTTTTTTTTTTTTTTGAACTGTTAAAAAAACTGTTTTTTTTTTTTTTTTTTTTTTTTCAGTGTATAAACAAACCACTGTGAGAAATCAAAAAATTTGAAACACAAGTGAGAAGTCAGAATAATGCTATTAAAATGGAGTGGCCACAATTGAGATCTCTTTTAGGGAAATACATTCAACATCATCATGTGAAGAATGTGGTTCTCAAGGTTGGTCAAGTGGTTTGTAAGACAGACTTCTGATTTCTCTTGCTTCATGGTTCAGGTTAAAAGCAAGGCTTTTAAAAAAATCAATATGAAGGAAGTTGAAGGTTTGGCATGGAAAATTTGACAAACTCATCACTTTGCATTCTTACACTTAAAAAGTGTTTCAGGAACAAATTGGTCAATATATGAGTACACTTCAATACTTACAGTAAATTTTGTAAGACCAAGCACCAATCTTAATATTACCAACACTCTTGAAAGAAGAAATTCATTTTTATTTTAAAGAAACATTCTTTTGAGCAAATCATGACTCACTATGAGATGACACTACAGTGCACCTCATTTCTAAACACCAGTGTGAAGTAGAGTGATCACCAAGAACAAATTAATTACAATAATTCATCATACACTATTATTATTACTAATGCAATCAAAAAATTTAATAGGACAAAAACAAGATGAAGTCGAAAATAAAGTGAATCACACTAAGTAATTTAGTGGCACTGAAAATTGTGGCTTTTACCAGGTGCAGTTGCTTTCAAGGAACAGCTGTCATGCATGGCACATATTACACAACAAAGCTACACTTACTTTCCTTTAGATAACAAAATGGCAAAAGCAAACCCTTCAATTATTCATATTTTTAGTCCTGTTCTGCACAGAATCCCTCATTTTATATGAATTATAAGAATAATAATCAACGATTTCATGGCTTCCTCTAATTACCTTCAGTACCATAAATACTTAATGGAAACTATAGAGGATAAATTTATTAAAGTACATTACCTCTCAAATTTTCGATCAATACACTACATCATCGTCAGGAGTTCTTGTGTCTTACTACTTCCACAGCTCTGGCGACCAAGCCTGGTGGATTTTCCATCCAGCATGGTCATTGATGTTGCCATCTTGTGTGTTGTAAATTTCCAGGGATTCCTCTAATTTCAAGATAATTGCATGGGATTGATGTTTAATCACTTTTAGGGAGTCCCAATCTATTTTGTGGTCAGTTTGTTGTTGTATGTGCCTGTCTAATCCTGTTTTATTTGAAATGTTCCTTATTGCTGCTTTGTGTTCATTAATTCTGGTGGTTAACCTTCGTCCTGTTTCTCCTATGTATGGTAAACCAAATGAACACTCGATTTTATAAATGACTCCTTCTTGGAGTAAAGTATTTCCTTCTCTTTGTTTTAGGGATGGTAAATATTTTTTTAATTTTGTTATTTAGACCTACAACTAACCTCATTTTATATTTATAGCTGATTTTCTTTTAGTTTTTCAAACAGTCCCTTGTGGTAAGTGACTTTTCTTGTGAATAAATATTCAATTTTCTCTTGATTTTTGTCTGTAGTGCAAGTTCTGTTCCTAGTAGGATTTGCTTCCAGCAGTTCACCAATTTCTTTTGAAAGGTAATCATTTTCTAATAAGACTGATTTTAACATATCTTTATGTTTTTCCTTAGCTTCTGTAGATGAATTTAACTTTTCAACTTTTTCTTTAAATTGTAAAGCTATATTTTCTTTATGTAATTAGGGTGATCTGATTTATAATTTAAAATTTTTCCAGTATTTGTAGGCTTCTTGTATAACTGTGGTAAAAAAATTTTCTTCCCACTTCAAAGTAATGTCTAGGTAATTTAGCTTATTTTCCTTTTGCTCTTCTAAAGTGAATTTCAGGGATTCTTCTTGGGAATTAAAACCTTCTAGAACTTTTGATGAGTATCCACTCGAATCTTGAGCTATAATGAAAAGGATATCATCCATGTATCTAGTATAATAGAAATTTTCAATAGAAAAGCCTTTTCTATTTAAATGCCTATTGTTTCTTCTTTATCATAATCATGAAACACTACTAGGTCATCTGCTTTGTAATCTATGAGTCTGTCCAGGTTAATATTTGTATACATTAACACAACATCCAAACCTTTCATGAAAGGGTTTTCTAATTCTGGAAGTTCTTCTAGTTTTTTAATAGGTTGTCAGTGTTCTTTATCAGTGCCTTAGGTTTAGGAAGCAACTTTGATAGATAAAACAGTAAATAATAATGCAGATTAGACAGAGGAGAATATTTTGAGTCAACGGTAGGACTGATAGGTTGTCCTCCTTTATGAAGTTTTAGTAAACCATACATCTGCGTAGTATGATGGGTAATTTTTGAATAATTTTTGAAGTTGTCACAAATCACATTCTACTTTTTAAGTGAGGAGAGCAATTTTTTATAATTTGCTCTCCACACTATCAGGCCAATTATTGACTCAAAATATTCTCCTCTGTCCAATCTACATTATTATTTACTGTTTCATTTATCAAAGTTGCAAGCTAAATTAAAAAAACTAGAACTTTCAGAATTAGAAAACTCTTTTATGGCAAGTTTGGATGTTGTGTCAATGTATACAAATATTATCCTGGACAAACTCATAGATTACAAAGCAGATGACCTATCTGACCTAGTAGTGTTTCATGATTATAATAAAGAAGAAACAATAGGAATTTATGAACTTACAGTGTTTGCTGTAAATAAAAAAAAATTCAATTCCAAGGCTGCATCTATAAGCATAGCTGTGGGCTAACAGTGGGTTCTTCATTAGCACCTCTCCTAGCAAATTATTACGTAAGTAAAATAGAAGAGACCTTCCTATTGAAAATTTCTATTTTCTGCGTGTATACTAGATACATGGATGATATCCTTTTCATCATAGATCAAAATTTGAGTGGATACTCATAAAAAATTCTAGAAGGTTTTAATTCCCAAGAAGAATCCTTGAAATTCACTTTAGAAGAGCAAAAGGAAAATAAGCTAAATTACCTAGACATTACTTTGAAGTGGGAAGAAAAAATCTTACCACAGAGTTATACAAGAAGCCTACAAATACTGGAAAAAATTTTAAATTATAAATTAGATCACCCTAATTATATAAAGAAAAATGTAGCTTTACAATTTAAAGAAAAAGTTGAAAAGTTAAATTCATCTTCAGAAGCTAAGGAAAACCATAAAGATAAGTTAAAATCAATCTTATTGGAAAATGTTTACCCTTCAAAAGAAATTGGTGAACTGCTGGAAGAGAATCCTACTAGGAACAGAACTTGCACTACAGACAAAAAATCAAAAGAAAATTGAATATTTATTCAGAAGAAAAGTTCCTTACCATGAGGGACTGTTTGAAAAACTAAAAGAAAATCAACAATAAATATAAAATGAGGTTAGTTCCAGGTTTAAATAACAAAATTAAAAAATACTTACCATCCTTAAAACAAAAAGAAGAAAATACTTTACTCTAGGAAGGAGTCATTTATAAAATCGAGTGTTCATGTGGTTTACCATACATAGGAGAAACACGACGAAGGTTAACCACCAGAATTAATGAACACAAAGCAGCAATAAGGAACATTTCAAATAAAACAGGATTAGACAGGCACATACAAGAAACTGGCCACAAAATAGATTGGGACTCCTTAAAAGTTATTAAACATTAATCCCACGAAATTATCCGGAAATCAGAGGAATCCCTGGAAATTTACAAAACAAAAGGTGGCAACATCGAAGACCATGCTGTATGGAAAATCCACCAGGCTTGGTCACCAGAACTGTGGAAGTAGTAAGACGCAAGAACTCCTGACGATGATCTAGTGTATAGATTGAAAATTTGAGAGGTAATGTACCTTAATAAGTTTATCTTCTATAATTCCCATTAAGTATTATAAGAATATATAAACAATTAAAATTCATGGATCTTGTGTTGAATAATAGAGCTTAATTAATTGTTTTTCATTACTTTCACAAACTATTCATGTTAAAATGGTTAGTAGTAATGGCATAATTCCTCCGTTCTCACTGCCTAAGTCCTCAGTGTGCAGCTAGAAGGTATGCCTTCCGAATCGGCTTTGTAACCTCCACTGCTATCAAAAACAGGGACAAACCAACCCATGGTGCAGGGGGTGCATCACACCTGGGTGCCGCTTTATTGGGGGGGGGGTGCCATTTTGACTATATAATATTTTTTAATATTTTTGACCAGTGGTGTAGAAAAGGGAGGTGTTTCTAGGTTTGAACCCTCCCCTTAGTAGTTGAGATACTTAGCTTTTTCTAAGTTCATTTTAAAAATAATTTTCCTATTTTAAATTGCAGATTTTCTTCCCAAGTGTGATGCAAAATATCAGTGCATTTTGAAAGACAAACCGAGTCTCTGAGACTGATACCATCGTTCTCATGATAAAAATTTTAGGGTGGAGGGTATCTTTTCGTATAACATGAACATTTTTTTTTCTCATAGGCATAATGATAACGTTGTGCTCAGTGCTCTGTATCTCGCAAGATGGAAAATCTTTACAGCTACTGTTACTGTTTCGTATGTAAAGATTTCAGGTATCAGCTTGCCTGCAAAAAAATAAACAAATAAATAAAAATAAAATAAAATAAAAATTGGTGAGGGCGTTACTGTAGACGATTTCCTACGGACTGTCGTTGTGGTATACCACTGAAATTGATTCTGAAACTTTATTGATTTGGATATAACTCTGCGGAAAGTAATATTATTTCTGAATAATACAAGAGAAAGTAAAGCAAAGCAGCCAATGAGGTTGCTTTGTTATTATTATTATTTTTTAACAACTACAATTATTGCAGTTTTCTTCATTTCATTAAGTTAGGTTCGTGCTTCGTTTTCTATTACTGTTCAAGAAGTGCATAACTTACAGCGTATGTACCAATGAAAAAATATTTCTCAGAATGCCATTCTCCCCCCAACCCCCAATTTTTTTTTTTTTTTTTTCTAAATACACCCGATCTAACCCTGACATATACAGAATTACCAATACAGCAACAGTTATACAGCAGAAATCCTCCCCTTTTGAAAGTCTTGGGCTGGCTACGCCAATGCCTCTGTTTTGGACGCTGTCTGTTGAAATGTTCGCATACGCACGAGAGAGGCAAAGTTCCTAAGAGGCATGAGTCAACAACACATTCCACAGACAGGGAAACAAGTTTGCACCCACCTCCTTTTTAATTTGTTTTTGAGAGGCACATGTGATTGTGAAAAGGACAAGGTCAGCCAGCCCCTTTGCTATCCCCAGCTTAGAAAACATTTCTTGGTGGGAGGAAGAGTGGGGGTCGGAGAGCTGTTAGCTGTCATTAGAAACTACATGTGTCAATCCACGCTCACAGTGTTCCCTGTCCTGTGCTCCGCTGGTGTCCACTTTCCATCCCCTGGGTGATGGGAAATGGACCTAATCACCTTGATGGTACTCATTTGTGCGTGCTCACTTGCTTAGATTATTTGAGCTAGGGTTTGAGTGTGAATCGGTGCTCGTAGAGTCGTAGCTGAAGTAGTAAGCAATATCAAGATGTCAGGAAAAAGCCTTCGGGTGCAGAATATCGCAAAAGACAGGCCAGGAAGTTAGATGAGCTAAAGAAACTTACTTCTTCTATTGACAAATACGCAAAAAAAAAAAAAAAAAAAAACAATAAAACAGAGCCACAGCCATTAGCAAAAGAAGAAGCTTTTGAAGAACTTTCTGAAACAACTAAAAATCCCATTGAGTCATTGACTGGTACTGCAAATAATTCATCACAGCAGGAGGAATACATGGATGAATTTCAAGAGAGAAATTCGAATTTTGAAGAAGAGGCAATCAGATGTGAGAGCCGAAAAGAAAATGTAAAGGAAGTACAAGTCGTTGAGCAAAACAATACAGTTTTTTTGTCGAAGAATAGATTGTGGACTTTGGTCTCAAAGTATTTCAGATAACGAAAGATTGTCTTTAATAGAAACTGGAAATATTCAGCAAAAATATGCTGTATATCACAAAGATAAATCTGGTAGGAGCTTTTCAAATCGTTATTATGAAAAGAAATTAGATAATGGTGAAACTCTGCAGAGAAAGTGGCTTTGTTATTCAAAGAACAAAAATTCTGTGTTTTGCTTCTGTTGTAAATTATTTTATGATCAAGAAACATCTTTTAACAAAGAGACTGGTTTCTGTGACTGGATCCACTTATCCAGAAGGCTTGTAAGGCATGAAAAAAGTTCAACTCATATCGTGTCCTGTAAGATGTGGATGGACTTTAAAAGTCTTCAAAAACTGAAACAACCATTGATTCCGTTAATCAGAAAATTATCAATGAAAAAAAGAAATGTTGGGCAGCTATCATCAAACATATAATTTACCTTGTATTGTATTTGGCAAAACAAAATCTATCTTTTTGAGGGACAGCTTCCGTTCTCGGCGTAATGAATAATGGAAACTTTCTTCAGTTAGTAGAGATGGTTGCAAAATTTGATCCAATATTAAATGAACACGTTCGAATTTGCAAAAATAATACTCAGAATCAGAATATGCCCACATATTTGGGTGATAGAATTCAAAATTAGATCATTGCTATTTTAGCAGATAAAACAAAGGAGAATATCCTAAATTGCTTAAGGGAATCAACATATTATTCAGTCATAATGGATTGTACTCCAGATTTTATTTTAAGATTTGCTTTTATTGAGAAATTAGAAAAAAAAAGTAGAGATAAGAGAACATTTTTTAGAATTTTTTTCTAATCGAGGATACAACAGGATCTGGTCTAACAGAATATTTATTAGACTTTCTTAAAAAGAATAATGCAGATTTTAAGGACATTAGGGGCCAACGATACAACAATGGATTAAACATGAGAGGAAAACATAACGGATTACAGAAAAAAATTCAGGATGAAAATCCCTGTGCTTTTTATGTGCCTTGTGCTGCACATTCCTTAAATTTGATAATAAACAATGCAGCTAAGGTTTCGTTTCAGACTATTGATTTTTTTCAATCATTGAAGAAGTTTATGTTCCCCCCCTCTTCCACACACAGGTGAATGATTTTAAAGAAACATACCCCATTATTGACTGTTAAACAACTTTCAGGAACTAGATGGGAGAACAGGATAGAGGCGATAAAGCCTCTTTGTTATGACATTGGCTCGTTGTAGGATTCGTTATTTGAATTGACTAATGTTGAAACCTACGATGCCAAAACTATTCATCAAGCAACTGCGCTGTTAAATAAAATTAAGTCTTTTAAATTTTTTTGTTCTATTGTTGTTTGGTATAATGTATTATCAAGAGTGAATGTAGGGAGTAAGATATTACAGAAAAAAGATATAGATCTGAAAGAAGTACTGGAACATTTGGATAATCTAAAAAAGTATTTACAGCAAATACAGGTCTCAACCCGGATTTGAAAGCCCAATTACTGATGCTAAAGAATTAGCTGATGACATAAATGCCGAAAATACATTTCCGGCAGTAAATGTAGTCAGGCAAAGGTCAAGAAAACAAGAATTTTATTATGAAGGAAAAGATACTATTCTTGATCCTAAGGCAGAGCTGGAAATTACCTGGCGACCAACTTTTTTCTGCTTCAAATTTCTTAATTTGCAGTCATTACTTTGAGTTCATAGATGTGAAATGTAACTTTAACAAATTTTAATTTAATAAAATCAAACTCTGAAATTTTTGGCTTTGATCGCATTTATAAATTCTGTCAGCTTTTATCCTGAACCGTGTGTTTTAAGCAGAGAAACGCGATGAAAAACCCCGATCACGGGACGGGACTAACCTGTCAGATCATGGAAGCATTGAAGATCACACTATTTGGTTTAAGCTGCCGGCCCGGAGCAGAAACAGCGAGACGCGGCGATGCTCTTCACAGATTCTCAAAAAGGTTTGCAGACTGTTTTTCTGTTTTTTTAACATTCGTTCTTTTTAAGATTTCTTTAAATTTTAAAACAAAGGAAGGGAAATTTTCACGCATTTTTAACGTTGGCTCCTGTTTAAGATGTAATCGATAGATCACGCAGACAACTATAATTGATAGATACCCCCACCCTCATTTTATTTTAGCTTTCATTCTTCCATATTTTTCAAACAGATAACTTCAACTTGATGAGATATAATTGCTTTTCTTGAGCTTTGAATCTCGAAAGCGATATTTTTATGCACTTTTGACACACCACGCAAGTTTGATGTGCGTAGTGGTGAAAAGGGCATAAAAACATTTCGGAAGCTAATGGTTGCAATTCCTCCTTTTTTTTTTTTTTTTTTTGGCATGGAGGCCTAAATTTTAATTTAACTGAAAGTTAATTTAAGGTGATTTCTTTTTTTTTTTTTTTTTTTTTGCCACACCAATACACAATTGAAATCAATTGTGTATTGGTGTGGTGTGTTGATGAAAATGCGTATACTAATATAATAATTGTAATTATCGAGGGGCGGCAAATAACAGTTTGCACCCAGGTGACGAAACCACTTGGTGCGACCCTGATCAAAAGGCTACATCAATCTAAGAAATGAATATATTAAGCTTTGAAAGTCAATCCAACTGAAGCAACACTCACGTGGCAGTACTGATACCATAGGCCACAGATACCTACGTCCGGTGTCTTCAAAATTATGGCAAATAGAGGGAGTTGCTCAACTCAATACTGAGCATAAATGGGCAGAAATTCCCCTGACAGGTTTACACTGTTTTTTGTGATGTCAACAGAGAACATCTTCATCCTAAATTTTTCCGGCTATGTTTCTGCTAAATTGATTTTTTTAAGATACATAAACAACACAACTAAAAACTGCTACTCCAATGTAATATAAGCAAGTAATGGAAAGACCATATTAACATTGGCCGTCGGTCGTATAAGTCGATGATTACCAGTTGCTCATGGTTTTTTCTGTCCTTTTTTTTTTTTTTTTCTTAATTTTTCTACTTATATTGGATAATTCTCAAAATCTTTAAAAAGGAAGAAAAAACTTGAATCTCAGAGCCATTGTTACGGTTACTGGTCAGAAAGTAGTTGGGAAGCTAAAGTGCCACCCAACAGATATTATCTACAACATGGATTAAGCAATCAACTATGGAGAACACTACATGGTAATGCAAAATACAACCATTTTACAGAGCTTATTTCCCACAAATAATCCAGGAAATAAATTCAATGAAAAAATGAAACAGTATACTTTTTGTTAAAACCAAGTGTCTTCGTTTTTAAAAAGATTAAAGCAACTGGTGAATATACATATTTCAAATACATGGAGATAACGTAAATAGACGATGTCATCACTCGGTCCACGTTATTTGTATAAACAGCACATAGCAAATGAAAAATTGTTGTTCCAACACTGCTGGGATTGAAAGCCAGATCTCTCGATAACAGCTGAGTGCGTTCGCTTTACACTACAGTGCCAACAATTCACAGTGCTATGTGTGGTTTATTAGTCAGCATCTGACTACACAAATCCATATTGATGGTCCCAGCAACTAATATGTCGCCATCTGGTGGCATTAACAGGACAAGCTACATACAGCCAAGGCTGAACTGGATCCTAACAGGCTGTAACATTAAGCAAAAACAGCGAGGACAGAAAAGATGAGTTGGGACCCAGCGCCATCTATTGATGTAGTTCGCATTAACAAACTGATTCCGTATCACTATTTACATTTGAGATTTTTTTATATTCACTTTCACATGAACAGATGGACATTTGCATTCCAAATTCGTAGTACTTGGGCAAGAGAATTTTCTGTAGGAACTGATGTAATTTATGTGTAAATCTCATTCCTCTTTTATTCTTCAACGATCTAGGGTTGAGATTTTGGTAAATGTGTAGATTAGCGTTTTTAATTATTTCGTCGGAAAAATGTTAGTACTTGGAAAAAGTGTGATGTACAGATTTTAGAATAGGGATATTAATGGCAAATGGTGCAGAAATTTCACATTTCAAATGTGTTTTAAAGATTTTTATCGTAACATTTAACTGTAAGTTCGATGCTGTGAAGAGATGCTGCCGTAGGCCTAACGTATCGAACTGTTTTGGTGGAAAAAAAAAATTGAATTTAATTCATTTTGAGACTATATTTATTATATTGAATTGATTGTTATTTATTAAAAGGATTACTATATTTATGCTTGTATTGAAATTCATATGGAAATTATAGAAAATTTAAATTTGGGAGATGGGTGGATGCATTTCGAAACAAAAATATTTTCTAAGTACTAGAAAAGGCCATGAACATCCTAAACAAAAATGCATCTGAAAGTTTACATTCCACAAGAAGTTATTGGAAAGTTTGCGTTGTTTGTGTTCAAGCAGAGTTGAGTCACCTGAAAGTGCAAAAATAAGTGGATATTGTTGCATGTGTATGAAAATGTGTCACTATAAGTCATACGATAAAATGTACTCGTTCAATAACAACTTGCGGAGGCGGTGAAAGTCAATTTAAAAAGGTTAGGACAAAAATTGCAGTTATGAAATACCTTAGAAAACCAGGATTCGGATCGATAGCCTTAGTCAAGCTAGAGGGGGAGTACATGGGACCAAGTCATGGAAGACAACAGCACACAAAAATTTTCACACTGCACTCATTTTGAACTTTTTTTTGAAAGGCTACTGCCTGTATTTATTATTTTTCTTTAAAAACTTAACCAGTTAATTTTAATGGACAAACAGATGGTATTTCCTTTTTTTCTTGTTTGCTTAAACACAGCAGTATAAAACAGAATCTCAATTTACTTTCTATTTCTATTTGGCCACTGGCCTTATGAACAACACAACTTTACATATTTCAACACAGTTGGTTTGAACACTAGGCATGCATCCAAAATTATACCATGATTCACATAGCTTAAAAAAAAATACTGGATTATTTTTAATTGCACAAGGTGGACAAATTCTGTTCTTTTGAAACGTACTCTCTTCTCTCTCACCCAGTTAGCTCAATGACCAATTTACAATTTTACACTTATTGATTTAAATTTAAACAATCTTAGCAAACTCCATAATCTCCCAGACCAGATTCAAAGACTTCAATTAAATTTACAGTTATTTTAAGAGCCACAAATTATACTTTAACAAATCTACTATCAGCAAGTAAACAAACCAAGTAAATTATCCTCAAAACAGAATTTACACTGAGCACAAGCATTAATTAACATTACATAACCCATAGAACTATCCTGAATGAACCTACTTCACTTATAAAGAAACCTCACTAACTAATCTTAAAAAATTATCACTATTCATAACATCAACATAATTCAGAAATTCAAACAATCTTCTTGCACTAGCTTGCTCATAAAAATCACCTCACTCTGCACTTCACATAATAGCTCAGGATACTTAATAACTCTATACTGTAAACAAAAGCTCAAAATACCAATTAACTAAATTTCCAAACTAAATATCAAGTTCACTAACACCAACAACCAGAATTTAGAATTTACATCCCTAGCACTACAGCAAATCATAAACAAATAAATTTAGATACTTTAAATCACCAAACAAACTTGAATTTAACACCTGCAGTGAATTACTGAGGTAGCGGTGAGGCAAATACTCTCAGTTCAGACACTACCCTGGGTTTTGAGAACCAACACAGGAAGAAAATACCAAGTCAGGCTGAAGGCGTGAAATTGGGTCGTGAATCCACTTTCAGCCTATGCAAAGGGAAAGGAAAAAATCCTCAAGTGTGACACATCATCATCAGGCACAGAATTTCCTCTAACATGATCTCACCACATTTCTTGAAGCAACGCTCGACCGACCCTCGCTGGCAGTACATATCTCCGTGAGCAGCAAAACTACTGGGGGTTTGAAGACAAGTTTTCCCCCAAAAACCACGTCTTCAAGGATCTCCCCTTTTCGAACCAATGCATGATCCCACCTTGATCAACCACGCCTGCAAGAGCCTGTCGTACTTCAACCCTAAATACTCCAGGCACATCTGGCCCAGAACTAACACAACTATATCTCAGGAACAATTCACTTATCTCTGTATATATCCCAAGAAATTCTAAATCACTATATCCACATATATCCCAGGAAAAATTCACTTATCTCTCTATATCCCAAGAAATCCTAAATCACTATATCCACATATATCCCAGGAAAAATTCCCTTATCTCTCTATATCCCAAGAAATTATAAATCACAATATCCACATATATCCCAGGAAAACTCACTTATCTCTCTATATCCCAAGAAATCCTAAATCACTATATCCACATATATCCCAGGAAAATTCACTTATCTCTCTATATCCCAAGAAATCCTAAATCACTATATCCACATATATCCCAGGAAAAATTCACTTATCTCTCTATATCCCAAGAAATTCTAAATCACAATATCCACATATATCCCAGGAAAAATTCACTTATCTCTCTATATCCCAAGAAATCCTAAATCACTATATCCACATATATCCCAGGAAAAAATTCACTTATCTCTCTATATCCCAAGAAATCCTAAATCACTATATCCACATATATCCCAGGAAAAATTCACTTATCTCTCTATATCCCAAGAAATCCTAAATCACTATATCCACATATATCCCAGGAAAAATCACTAGCAAGGAAATTCTTCTGCACCATGGCAATGCGCAGGTCCACTTCAGACAATACACTGACCATTTACATAACCCACTAAATATTTTCACCTTATTGAAAATTAAAATTACACTTAGACTTTTAACCTTATAGTAAAAACAAGAAAATTTAGGCCAAAGAAAAGAACAATTAATACTGGAACTGGTGAGCAAAAGTGTGTCTTCTCAACCCATGATGTTCATTCTTTTTGTGAAATACTAAACTTGAGAACAAAAAAAATACTTTAACTTCTATTCTGCACATATCGCATCCTGGTGAAAATTCCCTACTCAGAGCCCTCTGCCCTAGGACAAGTTCCCTGCTTGCCCTAAGATCACCCCTTTCCAATGGGAGATTAACACTCATCTGGAGCATGTAAAATACTGGTCCTCAATTAACACTCCTACCATCTCAATTTCGACACTCAACACTCCAAGAATGTAAACAGCACTTTAGGTTTCCAATTTCATCACACTATAATATGTTCCCAAAATTCCAATATAAATCATCCCATAATTTATCTTCACTCAAAAAAAAAATAACTCAACGCTAAAAAGGCTAGAGAAAAAATGTTTACAATTATTTTATCACCCACGACATCACAATAACACTGCTTTTCAATTATCACATGCCCAACTAAACTATTATCGATGCACCAAAATTCACTGTGCCCAACTATTAAACTAAATTTTTCCGATACATCAAAATTTACTGGCCTGGGAAGTTGCTAAAATACCAGTCATGACAGCACAAAAAAAAAAACATAAATGAAAGCATTTTCAACTCCCTCTCTTTTTTTTTTCTTTCTTTTTTTCTGAATTCGTACCTGAGTAACTAATACATTTTAATTTTGAAAGCTGAACGACGACACAGCCAAAATCAGAGGGAAAAAAAAACTTGCTCTTTTTCTTTTTGTTTCTTATGCTCAGCTCGAAGTTTAGGTACCCTGCGTGGGATGTTATATATCAATACAAAAAGATATGAACTAAAACATTACCTTCGAGCTGGCGTTCTTTTTTTCCTTTCTGTTTTCACCACAGTTTACAGTCCTGGCACAACCACATTCTCGTTAGAATTTCTTTTCTCTGTTTTCTTCCTCTCAGTTCCCTTCCTTAAACGGTTAATAGCCGAGGTAACCATTTTCGAAACCTCGGGATGAGATGGAACCTTCGAGGCAGGCCTCCTTTTCGGAGTAGCAGCCGAGTTGGGAACGGTAGAGGCTGGGCCCACTCTTCCAGGGGTTTCCATAAGGGAGAAGGCATGTCCTCCTTCAGCCAAGAATTTTCCATTTACGACAATGTCCCAGCCTGCCGCCATTTTGTTCTTCAGGGCGAGGTTCCCGGCTGGCGGAATGCCGCTTTAACTGCGTTCTACATTGTAAAAATTTTCAATCGTCAGCCCAGATCCAGAGTGTCTCCTTGTGGTGGACTGGTGGTCAGCAAAATGCTGCCATGGAAAAAACTCTTTTTTTTTCTCTGTGGTTCTCTCCCGCCAAAAGGCGAGGAGAAAAAAACTCCGCCGTCCCCTCTTTCTCTGACGTCCAGCAACAAGACAAGAGCAAAAGTGACTCTCAACGGATAAAAACTCTGGGGGTGCTTGAAAACCACTGACCCCTCTCATTGGTCGAAACTTCAGCCTAGCAACTCACGACTCTCCAACGGAATCTTCACTCCCACGCCTCGAGTGACCTCTGACCTTCACACGTGCAGACCAAGCTCTCCTTTTTGACCCTGGGGTCTAAAAATAGATTTTGTTGCTGAATTCCTTACCCCAAAGACGAAAAGATGTTACACTTTTGGGCGACTTCTCGCTTGGAAACAGGAACGCAAAAAAATGGCGAATTCTTGCTTTGCAGAAAATCACTAGTTTTAATTTTCTTTTCTCTCGTTCCGTGATGTGAAAGTAAAATTAATTTTGATTCTCTGAGCTGCACACCTACTCGCCTTTTCCTATCGCGATATAAGAACCGATAAAATAATTATTTTCAAAACCCCAAAGTCAGTTAAATCAAATATTATTCTTTTTTTTTTTTTTTTTCTCCAACATGAAATTTTGTTTTCCTGGTTGTGATTAAGACAAGCGAATTTTGCGCATGAATTCCCCTGCCTTTCAACCAGGAATTTTCTTCTAACGTATGTCATGGAAGAAAATTTTTGCATTAATTAATCTCCGATAAACCAACAGAAAGATTGATCAGGTCTCTCTGAAATTCACCAGAGGTTAAAATTTTCGCCATGACAGAACGTACAGGTAAATGTTACGATAAAAATCTTTAAAAGACATTTGAAACAGAAAATTTTTGCACCATTTGCCATTAATTTTCATAATCTAAAATCTGTACGTCGCACTTTTCCCAGGTCCTAATATTTTTCTGATGAAATAATTTAAAACGCAAATCTATACATTTACCTACTATTTTACTTAATATGAATTTATATAGCTGAGTCTTTTTTCTAAAATTGAATTAGGTACGTAATTATCAGAATGAAAATACTTATTACAAACAATAGTTGAAGGTAACTTGTCATTTGGAGCAAAATCCTGACGAGATATTTCTTTCAGCAACAGTTGCTTTAGGTTCTGATTTGAGGGAAACTCATGGAATCAAAATCCCACGTTTTTCTTCTTAGAAGATGTGCATATCGGCACACAACAGTAAACCATTTTTAAAAGGGGTTAGATTTTGCTGTGAAAACAACAGTTTGGTTTTAAAACTGTAATATTTTTTTAAAAGAAACAAGAAAAAACAACGAACATACACAATCCAGCAATTCAAACAACGTGAAAACTGAGATGTTTATACCTTGGCACGCAGTGCCATCTAACGGCTGAAATAGTCCCTAACGCCCACTGGCCAATCACAAAAAGTCTATTGTCTTCAACACTAATGTTATAGCCTTATCATCATCCAGTTCAGCCTTGATACAGCAAACGCACTCATCTAGTTATTGAGAGAAATGGAGTTCAATCCTGGCGGTATCAGAACAACACTTTTTTGGTTGCTATGCGTTGTTTATAAAAATAATGTGGACAGTGACATTTTCTATTTTGATTTAAGCAACTGTTTTACCGTATTCCCATTGTTACTTCCCAATTGAATGTTTCATAAATGGCACCTTTGATGAGTAACAGCATTATCCTTACAAAAGGTAAATTCCCTTATTATGGTAGATATTTTCAGTAATGAAAAATACAATCTCAAAAAATGCAGTTTCTTCTTGGGTAACTGAAAGATACATTTTCCTCACTGTTGCAGTCAGTTTTCACATACTGAAATTAGTAGTGATGTTCATGCACCTTTGCTGCAGTTATTAATATGAATTTGCCCTGAAAGATCCCTTTTCTAGCATATTGCTTAGAGCATACCTTTACATTGGTGAGGCACTTAACCTGTGGCAACACATATGCTTTGAAAGACAATTTTTCCAAGTAAACTGTTTACCACAGACATTACGCATGTGAGGCTTTTCACTCATGTTAATGCACTTATGTGATGAAAGATAACTTTTCACAGTAAATATTTTAAAGCATATTGCTCTGGCCTTTACCTGTGTGTGAAGACGCATATTCCTTGAAAGCTTATTTTTCAGAGTAAATTTTTTGCAGTATACACCACACCGGTGAGATTTCTCACCTGTGTAACTACACAGATGCAATTCCTATTAGTAGTTCTAATTCAGACTATTAAATAGCTCTTATCATGCTACTATTCTCTTTTATGTGCAATATTTCAAAGTAACTTGTGCAATATTCTAGAGGATAATGCTTACCTTGGCATTCCTTGCTAGCGATGAAACACATTTCACGCAGGTTTTACAGTCTTTGTTGATGTTATTATCTAGCCTGTGGAAAGAACTAATAAGACAAGAAAAAGAACAACAAAAGAAAAACCGACAAACAAGACAAGAAAACCGGGATAGGAAAAGAAAAAAAAAAAATAATTATATTGATGAAACATAGATGGCGCTAGCAGGGCTTAATAAAGAAATGTATCCAAGAACGTATATCCGACGAATGGCAACAAGGAGTATCGGACTCCATTAGCGCGAAGTTTACCGCAAACATCGGTGGAAAAGTCGCCACTCTTCTGAGGATGCCCAGAGACTGGGCGAAAATTTCGAGTATAAAGAACGATGAAAGTTGATAAGTTTGAATCCTAAAGCGAAGATCAAATGAGTATACCCAGCGAAAAGTGTGTTGAAGTAAAGTTATACATCTCATACAGCAGACATTAGGACAATAACATCAACAAAGACCGGAAAATGTGCGTGAAATGTGTTTCATCGCTAGCAAGGAATGCCAAGGTAAGCATTATCCTCTAGAATATTGTACAAGTTACACAGATGTATTGAAAACATTACTTTTGTCAGTAATATGTCTGCAGCATACGACACGGCAGTGAGACTTTCATCTTTAGTGAACAAGCATATATCTGGAAAGACTATCTTTGTGAGTAAATTGTTTGCCACGTGATTCACACATGTGTGGCTTTTCACCTGTATGCAGAAGAATATGCAACGAAGGATAACTTTTTCATGTAAATTGTTTGCAGCATACGTCGCATTGGTGAGGCTTTTCACCTGTGCGAATGAGCACGTGCATTGAAAGATAATTTTTCCGAGCACAAATTCCATTAGTGAGGCTTTTCACCTGTGTGAATGAGCATATGACTTGAAAGCTTACTTTTTTGGGTAAATTGTTTGGAGCATACATCACATTCATGTGGCTTTTCACCAGTGTGTGTGAGCATATGCCTCGAAAGCGTACTTTTTCAGTAAACTGTTTACAGCACACATGACATTTGTGTGGCTTTTCACCCGTGTGATTGAGCATATGCCTTGAAAGATGAGTCCTTCGAGAAAATTGTTTCAAGCATACAAGACATTGGTGAAATTTCTCACCTGTGTGACTGCGCAGATGCAATGAAAGACTATTTTTATGAGCAAAATGTTTGGAGCATACATTGCATTGGTGGGGCTTTTCACCTGTGTGAACAAGCATGTGCACTGAAAGATGACCTTTACGAGTAAATTGTTTGGCGCATATTTCACAGGTGTGAGGCTTTTCACCTGTGTGAGTGAGCATATGCAATAAAAGATCACTCTTTCGTGGAAATCGTTTAGAGCATGCAATGCAACGGTGAGGTTTTTCACCCGTGTGAAATAGCATATGTGTTGAAAGATAAGCTTTGTGGGTAAATTGTTTGAAACATATTTCACATTGGTGTGGCTTTTCACCTGTGTGAACGAGCATGTGCCTTGAAAGATTACTTTCCCTAGTAAATTGTTTGAAGCATACATCACATTGGTGAGGCTTTTCACCTGAGTGAATGAGCATATGATTTGAAAGATAACTTTTCCTAGTAAATTGTTTGAAGCATACATAACATTGGTGTGGCTTTTCACCTGTGTGACTCAGCACATGGACTGAAAGATAACTTTTCTGTGTAAATTGTTTGGAGCATACATCACATTGATGAGGCTTTTCACCCGTGTGAATAAGCATATGTCTTGAAAGATGACCTTTCTGAGTAAATTGTTTGCAACATACTTCACAGGAGTGAGGCTTTTCACCCGTGTGCAGGAGCATATGGAATGAAAGATCACTTCTTTGAGTAAATTGTTTGGAGCACGCATTGCATTGGTGAGGGTTTTCACCTAAATTGAGTAGCATATGTGTTGAAAGATGAGCTTTGTGGGTAAATTGTTTGACACATGCTTCACATTTGTGGGGCTTTTCACCTGTGTGAATGAACATATGCTTTGCAAGCTCATTTTTTGGAGTCAATTTTTTGCAACATAAATCACAGTGGAGAGGTTTCTGACCAGTGTGAAGAAGCCTTTGACTTGAGAAGTTGCATTCTTTGCTCAACTGCTTGGAACATGTATCAGAACTGTAAGGTTGCTCCACTAAATGGACCTTTGCATGCCTTAAAAGAATATGTTTATGTGAGAATTTCTTGAGGCACACATCACACTGGAAAGATTTCTCACTTGTGTGAAGGTGCATATGTCTTGCAAGGCTGGATTCACCTGTGAATTTCTGGAAGCATATTTCACATTCCCAAATCTCTTCACTTGTATCTGTTACATTGGGCTTTGAACTATCACATTCTTTGTTCACTTCATTTGTAACCAATTCTTGAATGACTTCCAAAGAATTTTTCTGTGCTGACTCCATGGTGATAATCTTATAAGTTTCTTGTCTTCAGAAAACATCTAGCTTAATAATTTCAGTTCTTGATAATGTGGATATTATGTCCTCATGAACTAAACAAAAAAAACTCCTTTCATTTACATTGTACTGTCTGCAAATATAAAGAAAACCTAAACAGAATCATGTTACATATCAAAAAGGATGCTTGAAAATATCTCATTAATTCAAGCACGCAGCAGGGATAATGGAAATGACACCATACATTTTGAAAGCATTTTCTGAAAGAGCGAAGTAAAATCAAAGTATACAATAACTTTGTCCATGTCAAACACTGAGTGCTGGAAATTATGTTTCCAGAAATATAAAACATTCATAGTAACTCCTGTTGTTTCACATTACTGAATTCCGTTAAGATGATTTCACCAACTTTCCCGAAAACGGTTAAAAAACAAGTTCAAGGGATATTGACTGTACGACGAATTTTTGAAAAGTACCTTCAGAGGCGTTACTTCAAAATTTGGGGGTCTCCAATAGTTCTCATCTTTCCAAATAATTAGATTTTCATAACTTTGTTACACATTAAGATCTGCAAGATTTCTTCTCTAAAAGGGTATTGTTTTTTTAATATATGACCAGAAATACGAATACCTAAACAGAATACATCAGCAGGAGATAATAAATTCACAAGGCCAGGTCTTGGGGCAGGTCCGCTGGGACTCTTCTCCATCTTTACAGCCATGTATAAAATTTTATAATTGTGGGATACTACTTGGTAAGTGCATATACTATATGGACGTCTCCCATTCGACCAATGAGACGCGTTGTTAGAAAAGGTATCTCCTTCCACTGTGATTTCTTGTACGCTGACGTGAACTGGTCGTTTGTTTACAATTTTACAGCCTGTTTTGGCTCCGAATGTCTTCTTATTTTCAATTATTACTGTTAGCAATTCTGACTCAACAATTTCTCAGTTTTGTTTATACCAGAAAGATGTTTGTTATTGCATGGATTACAGCATTATTCATCAATATTTCTTTAATTGTGCTTTTTTTTTTTTTTTTTGATTGGAGGTTTAACGACCACCGTGAGCAACTCAGTGGGCTATAAGCAGTCGCCCGTCCCTAATTTAGGGTCACTGGTTCCAGGGAAGGGAGAGAGCCAGTGCAGTAAGACAAACACAACATCCATGCCTCACCGGGATTCGAACCCGGACCCCTTTCGGACGAAAGATCAGAGGCCATCGCCTTAGACCACTTAATTGTGCTTTACTTACAGGGTTTATCATCAGCATTTCGCACTTAGGCAAATATCCGAACACCTCCATTGGTGGATGAAAACAGCTTCATAAAAATGTATCATGAATGCCTAAAATGTGTGTGATTTTGAAAATCGTTATTAATGGAATTCTCACGAGAAACAAGCTTGAAATCGGGTGGGGAAAAAATCCGTTTAAAATTTCTTTCAGTTCGATTTCTGGAGTACAATTCTTTATTTCTGTTGTTTGAACTTTGCTTTTACACACGAGTAGTCATGATCTTGGATTGCTTTCAACTTACTTTTGTTCAATGAACGACCTTGATGACACTCTAATGTACAGTGATCAATGGATTTTTTTTTTGGAGGTTTAACGACCACCGTGAGCAACTCAATGGGCTATAAGCAGTCGCCCGTCCCTAATTTAGGGTCACTAGCTCCAGGGAAGGGAGAGAGCCAGTGCCGTAAGACAAACACGACATCCATGCCTCACCGGGATTCGAACCCAGACCCCGTTCGGACGAATGATCAGAGGCCATCACTTAGACCACTGCGCCACCGGGGCGGCTCAATGGAAATAAAAAGGCATGCCATCAAATGGTATCCTGTTTTCAACATTGGAAATTTTTTTCCCCTTCGAAGATAACATCCTTCTTCATAACGATAATATCATTTTACTGGGCTTGCCCAAGATTGTGAATTACACCACGTTTTTTTAATATGATGTATATTAGTAGAAATCTCGAAGCTTTTGATTACGTTTAAAGCATCTTCTAGCGAAAAAATGCATCCAAAATAATCATTAAAAGAATGACGAAAACCAAAATTCATTTTAACACATATTTTTAACAGCTAAATTGAGCTAATTATCAACTCAAACCACATACGCACTAACTGACAACAAAAAGAGAACTTCGCGTGTAAAGCATACAAGAAATCACAGTGGAAGGATATACCTTTTCTAACAACGCTTCTTATTGGTCGAATGTAAGACGTCACATAAGGGACCGTGTATGCGATTACCAAGTATGGTGTTCCACAATTTCAAAACATTATACATGACCTATCTTCACGGGCCTGGCAACCGGATCGGCTCCGCGACAGAATCAAGAACTTGCTTGTGACATCATGCTAATCGACGGGCATGTCCACTGGTAGCTGAAGACATCAATGTGAAAATATTCATTATTTGCTTCAAATTATTTAAATTCCTTTTGATTGACGATTGTGAGCAATTACTCCATGTACAAAATGTGAAATTTGTGTTAAAAAAATTGGCGGCAAAGTAAGTTGAAGAGTTGAATGTGGTAAACGGAAAATGTTCAAAATGTAATCAAACTAAATTTGGACTGGGACTAAAGTGCCCTTCTGTATTTTTAAATATATTTTTAAATAACTACTCAAAGCTGAAAAATGACCGCTTAAAAAAACATGTCAGAGAAAAGAAAATATGCTATGTTCGCAGCACCTACTTAATGAATCTGGTCTTCCTGTGTGCCTCAACAACAATGGAAATATCTCCAAATTTTGGAAAAGACATTTGATAATCATCATTACAGGGAAATTAAATCCTAGTTCCAGTCTAACTACCCTAAACCTCATACAAATAAATATATTTCAATCTTCATTTTGTATATTTTCAATATTTATTTCATGTGTGGGACAAAATTATCAAGCATGTATGTTCTAACGTATGCTCATAACCATGAAGGCGAAATGAGTACAAGATGAGTTTATATTTCATTTATTTATTTGTGTGTACATTGTGCTGAGAGTTACACATTCTCAGTATCAATTTAGTCTAGTTGGCAGCCTCAAAACCTTTTTATTTATTCTTGTATGACCTGCAACGTTATGCAGATAAATAGTAAGAATATATCTCTAATTTCTTCAATTTCAAAATAGACTAGAGGAGGGGAAAGAAGCTTTAAGTTGTTAAAATCACACATAAATATAGACTGTAACAGCATAATTAGAATTTCTCTTCCATTTTTTTCTTTTATTTCTGGGTGTACTGCAACATTAATCTGCCGCAGCATTATTATAACTTTTCTTTTATGAATTACCTTTTCAAACACAATCTCAGATTCTCGGTATATTAATTTTGGAACCCTTTGCCTCTTCAGATTTATTATTTTTTTGGATGAAAGCAATGTTATTTAACGAGAAAAAGTTAGGGTCTAAAAACTGAATTTTGGAGGCTGTTTTATTAATTTTTCGCCGGTTTTTCTTTTACACATGTAAATTTCAATGTAACAGTATGTCAACGTACTAATTGATTTCAGTTATTTTCTTCCTCTGTTTAGAACTGCATTAACAAAGCTTTTTCGTTTAACCGTTTATACTCATACAGAACAGAGAAAGCGTAATTTCTGAGAAAGGTAAAACAGGCGCAAATTTCTTTCTTTCTGGAATAATCCAATAATAATCGTCACTGTCACTGCACGATTTAAAATCCGATTTAAAAAGATCACATTAGGCGTCTACTATATTAAAATATAATATTTACAAGATAAATTTTACTAGATCTTTCTTATCGGTTAAAATCTACTAGATCTTTCATTGTCAATTATTATATTCGAGTGGTGCTCAACAACGAATTCTGAGTTCTTTCTTTCTCTCTTTTCTTTTATTTCGGTAGAACTACTATTATAAAGTAATACATCATAAAATAATATGCAGAAAACTAAAATATAGACCATATTAAACTGTTTCTTCAAGCATTAAGTACAACTGAATGGCCAGAAACGTACAGTGCTGTAACCTTCTCGGTACATTTAGTCACTTGTGTCTGATTTAGTCACTTGCACAGATTTAGTCACTTGCGTCTGTGCGATAAAAAATAAGCTGGTCTTGGATAAAAGACATCGCCGCCCCGGTGGCGCAGTGGTCAAAGCGATGGCCTCTGATCATTCGTCCGAACGGGGTCCGGGTTCGAATCCTGGTGAAGCATGGATGTTGTGTTTGTCTTACGGCACTGGCTCTCTCCCTTCCCTGGAACCAGTGACCCTAAATTAGGGACGGGCGACTGCTTATAGCCCATTGAGTTGCTCACGGTGGTCGTTAAAAATCCAATAAAAAAAACCATCAAAAAACGATATACAATCCAGTGGCGTGAGGTGGTATTTCATCGTAGGCAAGCAATGTGATTTTAATAATAATATAATATTACATTTATGCTCAGTTTGCTACTGTTCTTTTTATCTATGTGTGGGTGTGAGGGGACGGGGGCCCGGATATCCTGTTCAACCGGTTGTAAAAGCATTTAAAATTATTTTAATGTGTGTGAAAAAGAAATTAATACTAAACTTTCCTAGTAAAAAAAATATTTACCCACCCATTGCCCGCCCTGTTTTCGAAGTCTAAAGCCGTTCCTGGTTTATCCCCTGCCCTTGAATATGTTCAGTTTTTATCGAAAAAATAAAAATATTTAGTTAGCAGTACCTGATTGAAGTTTCCTGGCTTAAGAGGTTTTTAAGTGGAAAATGGCGATTAAGTCAAAGATCGCGTACAACAAAACATTAATTAAGTCGATTAAGTCAAAGATTTTATGGCGAAAAAGTCAAAGATCGCGTACAACAAAACAAGCTTTGAGTGCGAATTCCTTACTCTTTTTTTTTTTTTTTTTGATTGGAGGTTTAACGACCACCGTGAGCAACTCAATGGGCTGTAAGCAGTCGCCCGTCCCTAATTTAGGGTCACTGGTTCCAGGGAAGGGAGAGAGCCAGTGCCGTAAGACAAACACAACATCCATGCCTGACCGGGATTCGAACCCGTACCCCTTACGGACGAATGATCAGAGGCCAGCGCCTTAGACCACTGCGCCACCGGGGCGGCGACTTACTCTTGAACCAGGTACCTTTTAATCAACAACTTTCAATGTTGCTACGAAAACTAAACATATCAACAAAAATGAAAAAAATATTTAGAATTATCGTAAACAAAAACTATATTTATTTAGAAGACGAAATTATAATTGAAGGTGTCGAATGGTTCTGGTGAAAGTATACAGTGACAACGTAGTAGATTAGGGCTAATCTTAACTATAAGCAAACATTTCAAAAACTACATAGAGCACGACTACTGAAAAATGTAATTCACCTTTTTTAGAGAAAATTACACAATTCTTTTATATGGTACATGCTAAATATCTTGTGAGATCAAATCATTCAATCACATATTCATTACAAGTAGGTCCCACTTTTATTACATTTCCTTTGTAGTATACAAAAACGCTGGAAATACATTCCCTATATTTTTGTACAATAGATAGCTGGCAAAATGCATACATGCATAAAAACATCATATTCACAGGAAGAAAAAATGTAGCAAAATTTTTATGTCAAGTTTTATAATTTTCTTACTTGTATATGAGTTCCAATCTTTTCCCTTTTAGGGTAAATGAGTTAATAACGTGATTATGGAATTAACATTTCTTTTTAAGTTTAACTAGAAGATGCTTTTCGATAGATAACAAGGATAACTTTGACAATCTGTCCTGTCCTTGAGCGATTCTGAGATATGTTTTTATGCGCTTTAGGGATGAAAAATCCTTTCCGCTGAAGAGCTTGTTGCAGAAATGGTAATTACGAGCTTGCAAAATTTGACTAGTTCCGGCATCGCTTCTTTCATCTTTTTGATTAAAAAAAATCAAAATTTCGATGACGTATTTACCACTAAAGTCATCTGTTGAATACAACAGTTTTAGTTCGGATCGCAGATGCAAAATCGAAGTACTTGGTGTAATTTTTCTTTAAATTTTCAAAGAAACTCTCTGAAAAACAATTTTTAAATTCCACTAGTTTGTCAGGATTTAGCAATTCTAAAAGTTTCATGTTCTGCAAGTCTAAAAATGTTTAAGTCACGTGGCTCATTATATTACCCAATATTCGCAATAGAGCGGTCGGTAATTTGTTTTTGGGAACTCCGTAAGCATCTGCGCGCTTCCGTTTTGTAGGAGCTTCGTCTGCTTCGCTTTCTTCTAGTTTGGATTACAACATCGCGAACTCATTTCTTTTCTCTGACACTGCTTTCTGAAACTCAGCGACTTTCTTCATACAATACGTGATATCCAATTTCTTTTTCTGTAGTATTTCAAATAACGTATGGATCAAAGGAAAGATATCAGAGAAGAGGCACAGCAGGAAGCGGAAATCGAATTCACCCAAACACTTTGAAAACCCATTGGCTGTAACAATAGTATCAGAATCTCACTGTTCAGGATTTTCAAGAATATTTGTGAACAATGCTCCTGTACTTTCTAGATGCTCATACACAGTTCCTACCAAGCGACTTTGAAAATTTCATGGAGTAGGAGTTGCATTGGTTAATCTTCTTTTCACTTCCGCATCCAATGCACGGTATCTTTTCGTCGACTTTGAAAAGAAAGAAGTCCGTCCACTCAGTGTTGCGAAGAAAATTATGGATTCTTTTATACTGTTAAATGCTTGTGAGAGGACCAGATTTAATATGTGAGCATAGCAATGCACAAAAATAGCTTCCTGGTGTTTTTCTTTTACACGAGCTTGAAGTCCCGAATGTTCTCCGACCATCACAGTAGCTCCATCGTATGTCTGAGCTATTAATTTTTTGGAGCACTCAAAACTTTCTAAAATGCTTTGGACGTGCTCTGCCAAAGAATTAGCTGAACGATCAGCACTCACATCAATAAAGCCAATGAATGTCTCTTCGGGAGTCCCGTCATTAGTCACATAGCGAAACACTGTAGACAACTGAGACCTGCAACTCACATCAGTTCTTTCATCCAAATTAAAACGAAAGGTGCTTCTTCAATTTCTTTTTTTATTTCTGCGATCATTACTTCTCCTATTGATTCAATTAAATCATTTTGTGTACGATATGTCATCCCTGAAAAGACGGACGAACTGTCTAAATGATTTTTAAGCTTTTCGTCATAGCAACTAGTTACATTTGTTAATTCAACATAATTCCCAGGATAAACAGACTTCGTGGATTCATCATGCCTCCTAAAGGCCAATTCCTGCTTGCCAAGGAAGCACGTAACGTCAATTAAGCGCCTTAAAGCATCTCCAATTTTTTTACCGAGGTTATTATGTCGAGAAAAGTCCATTTTTATTTGCTCGTCTATTTTAAACTCAAAATTCTTTTTTTTTTTTTTTTTTTTTTTTTTTTTTTGATTGGAGGTTTAACGACCACCGTGAGCAACTCAATGGGCTATAAGCAGTAGCCCGTCCCTAATTTAGGGTCACTGGTTCCAGGGAAGGGAGAGAGCCAGTGCCGTAAGACAAACACACCATCCATGCCTGACCGGGATTCGAACCCGGACCCCTTACGGACGAATGATCAGAGGCCAGCGCCTTAGACCACTGCGCCACCGGGGCGGCATTCTTGTTTTGCCAAAAGTTTTTAATTTTATCACTGACAAAATGTGTATCTCTGAACACTCGTGCTGTTTGGATGAATTGTGAAAGTTATTGAAGTCGCCCAAACCACCGTTTATCCATAAACTTCTTCTGTCTACTTAAAATAATGTGCACGGCCAACAGTATAATTTTAATCACTTTTGCAAGCTGTTAACCACTTTGTTTTTTCGTATTCTTCCCGATGGAAGTGGCGAAAACATTTTTAGCCTTCGTTTGGAGAGTTTCTAAAGAAGGTTTTGGTCTCTCAGCATTTATATTATCCCTTTTCTCTTGAAAACTCCTTTGGCTGAAAGGCTTATCTCTTAAAAATAAAAAACAACACAATCTAAAACACACATTTGTATTTGTTGTCATCGTGTTGGTCCATAGATGACAGCGCAGACGCGAACATGAAAGCGATATGAAATTGCTTCTCTCAGAGAAGAGAAATGCTTACATCTTCAAAAATTAAGTCAAACAGCGTTGAAAGGTGTTCTCTTACAAATCTGTAATTACGCCTTACACGGAAACATACAGAAAATCATTGCACATTGTAGAGTGTTTGAAGAACATATATTTTACTGCTTGGTTCGATAGCGAAAGAAATACAAATAATCGCTTCAGATCATACTTAACTTCGACTCATGGAACGAATGGGCAAACCCTGAGCAACTGCTGTGTTGCTTGCATAGCCCTCCTGCAGGCAGCGGTGAGCTTAGTCACGTGGTCGTTCGGAGCGGCGGCTGTGAAGCTTGAAACGAATGAAGGAATCCGAAGCAACTTCTGTATTGCTTGCACAGCCCTCATAGCAGAAGCGGTGAACTTAGTCATGTGGCCGTTCGGGGCGCAGGAAGCGTGATAATGGTCTAAGTACACGACGATGGCACTAAATTTCAATAAAGCTACGGCGGGAATTATTTAATAGCTATTTAAGAGGTGCATTTTCAGAAGCAATCACTCCATGGGTCTAAATTTTAATAGCCATTCTAAATAAAAATAATTAATCTAATTTTTGTAAAGCTTTCAATTATTCATTTCTAGTAAAGCAAGCATTGCTTCTATGGACAGCACGCCCATGATACAAGCAATCGAAAAGGTCTTCATCAGATGGTACAACGTGGAACGGGATTCACATCACAGATTTCGCAGTTTCTCTGAAGATTATGAAGGTTTCATTAAATGAGGTTTTCCAGAAAAGTTTGAGGGAACACAATATTGATAAAGATGGCTTCATTTCTGGTTATTTAGAATCGAAGGAAGAGTACGAAAAACTGATGGAAGACTTGAATCTACCGGGGTATTCGTACGGTTCTTGCTGACACCTTCGTAAAGGAATTATATTTTTAAAAATCTTTTTGTTTGTTTCATTGTTTTGTTATTTTGGAATTCCACAGAGTTGGGTAAATTTAATCATTGCAAGCAACCATAGAAAAATAGAGGTAAGAGTCTGGAACAAAGATCTTTAAGATACGGCGTGTGTCGTATGTGAACAACGTTAATTAAGCTCCTTTACCTGCGTGAAAGAAGAAATTTTACGTTGTTTTAATACTGCGTATTATTTTTTTTTTCAATGGGGTATAAATTAGACATTGCGGCTTTTAACTTATGATTAAAGAAAATATCATTATCGTAATGTTGGGGGATATGAAATACCTGAAAGGAAACGTTGCTTGTCCTACGTGTAAAATATAAAAATATATTTCGGCTTCAGTTGCTTGCAAACTGCGTGATCTAGTTTCATGAAATTCGTATTTCACACTCTAAGTAATGTCAAAAATCATTTTAATGTGACCATTTCTTTATTCTTAAGAGAAGTTGCCGAGAACAAAATTTTTAATTTTGAAAGTAGTGAGTTCGTTATAGCTACTCAACGGAAGAAAAAATAAGTAAAATTAAATATGATGGAAAGAAATTCCCTCTTCATATAATTTATAGTTTAGACAATTACAAATCTCGAGGATGAAAAGTTTCGGAAAAGAAACACGAGTTAGCAACCATCTGTAGGTTTAACCCACAGATATCGTATAAGGGACTAGATTGGCTGTCTGCTCTGTTGAGCATGGGCTAGCGCTGTGAGAAGCATGGAACCACATTGAGCGGGTCAAGATGGCGGCGGAGCATGGCACTTTACGCAGGATAGTTTGGACTTGGTTATTGTATAAATCATGGTTAAAGCTTCCTCAGATAAAAATCTTACGCAGAGAGACAAAAATATAATTGCTGTTACTTATTTGCCTTTTGCCCAATGCTGAAAACAATATATATATATATATATATATTGAGGGATGTAAGGTCAGGTGATGCGTAACATCACAGCCTCTCCTTTGACAAATGTCAACCCCGCCTTCTCGTGGTGCATCCTGTTCCTACTAAAGGGGCTCTGACGACCGCCAATAGCGGTATAACTATACCATCGGGATTAGAGGAAATTTATCCCACACTCACCAACCCGCTTGGCCAGCGTGGTGAGTTATGGCCAAACCCTCCAAAATGACTCCACAACTTAAATCTTGGCCCTCAGTCTCCGGCAGCTGGAATGTACCTGGCCAAGGCAGCGGCCAGTGCGACATGAAGGCAGAGGGTGCTAAGAATCCCCGGAGGACCGGACTAGGCTGCCATCTGATGCTGACTTTGGCAACGTACAATGGACGCTCCCTATCTTCTGATTCAAGGCTTCTTGAATTGGAAGAGGAACTAAAAAGGATCAAGTGGGACATCGTGGGGCTAAGTGAGGTAAGGAGAAAAGGAGAAGATTTCATCGAACTGAAAAGTGGACATCTCTTCTACTATCGTGGGACAGATACTGGCAGAACTAGTGGTGTTGGATTTATAATAAACAAGAAACTGAAGGATAAAGTTGTAGAAGTTGAAAGTTCCTCTGACAGAGCTGCACGGCTTGTTATCCAACTCTCGAAAAGATACCAGGCTCAGATTATTCAAACTTATGCACCCACCACAAGTCATCCTGAAGAAGAAATTGAAGAATTTTATGAGGAAATTTGTCATCTAAATAATAAAGGTAAGCAGCACTTGAAAATAATTATGGGAGATTTCAATGCAAAAATAGGGCAACGGCAACAGAATGAAACTTCAGTAGGTAAATTCGGTCACGGCAACAGAAACCAGCGTGGAAATACTCTCGTTGAGTTTGCAGAGGCAGAAGGGTTTTTCATCTTGAACTCCTTCTTCAAGAAAAAGCCACACAGGAAATGGACATGGAGACATCCAAATGGGACGACAAGTGAAATTGATTTTATTATGTGTAACAAAAAATTCGTCATAGAAGACTGCAGTGTGCTAAACAAGTTCAACACAGGTAGTGACCATAGATTGGTGAGATGTAAGATGCACCTCAACACTAAACTTGAACGTGGCAAGCTCATAAGACAAACAAAATCTATTGACATAACCAACCTTAAAACACCATAATACCTTCAAGTTGGAACTGAAGAACAGGTTCTCTGCTTTAGAAGGCCTAACATCGGAAGAAGTGGACATCTCTGAAGTTAACAGAAAAGTAACCGAAGCTCTTATGGAAACAGCAACAAGATTAGCTGGGTCTAAGAACAAGTTGCATGTAAATAAATTATCAGGAAAACGAAAATGTTGATGCAAAAAGAAGAGAGATGAGGACAACTAAAGAAGATGTGACTTCCAAAGTGGAATATATAGAGCTATGCAAGACAGTACGAAAAAGTATCACTGAAGACGTAAGAAAATTCAACTGTAAACTAGTGAGGAAAGCAATTGAAAACAACCAAAGCCTAAAGATAGCAAAGGGACATCTCAGTAAGGGAAGAAAAACAGATTATGGCACTGAGAAAAGAAGATGGTTCTGTAACAAGAAATAGAGGCGAAATTTTGACAAGAGTGAAAGATTTCTACTCCAAATTATATGAAAGGGATGATACATGCACTCCAGACATCATGAAAGATACCAGTACCAGAGTTCCTCCAGTCCTTCCAGCAGAAGTTGCACATGCAATCAAGAACATGAAGCGGGGAAAAGCTCCAGGAGAAGATGGTATTACTGTAGACATCATACAAGAAGCAAGTGGAGAAATCGAAACAGTACTCGCCCAAATTTTCACTCGATGCCTTAATGAAGGAAAGATTCCTGAGGACTGGAACACCGCTACAATGATCCTGCTACATAAGAAAGGTGACATTGAGGATCTCGGAAACTACAGACCTATCAGCCTCCTATCAGTAGTTTATAAAATCTTCACTAAAGTTCTTTCACACCGCTTGAAGGTAACACTGGACATGGCTCAACCGAGAGAACAAGCTGATTCAGGAGTGGCTACAGCACAATAGATCATATCCATGTGCTGAGAGAACTAATTGAAAGAGCGAGGGAATATGAACTTCCATTGTGCATGGCTTTTATCGATTATGAAAAAGCCTTTGATTCGGTGAAACCATCAGCAGTTACAATGGCTCTGAAAACCTGCGGCATTGAAGATGCATACATTAATATTATTAATAACATTTATGAAATGCAAGTGCAAAGATTAGGCTGTTTGAAAATACAACACACATAAAAATTGGAAAGGGAGTGAGACAAGGTGACACCATATCTCCGAAGCTCTTTAATGCCTCATTGGAGGGTGTTTTTCAGTCACTGAGCTGGGAAAACAAGGGATAAAGATTAATGGAGATTATCTAACCCACCTTCGTTTTGCTGATGACATAGTCATTTTTGCAACTAGCCCATCAGAGCTGCAGAGTATGATCCAGGAACTTGCTGACAAGAGTAAAGAAGTGGGATTAAAAATCAACTTTCAGAAGACAAAAGTGATGTTCAATGCTTTTACAAGAAATGAAGATTTATCGATTGATGGAGAAAAGCTGGAGATAACAGACACGTACGTTTATCTTGGACAGCAGATATCAAGTGAGGGTCACATTGATGAAGAAATTAATCGGCGTACAAAACTTGCCTGGAGAGCTTTTGGAAGAAACAGCATAATTTTCAAGAGCAATATGCCATTATGTCTTAAAAGAAAAGTGTTTGATCAATGCATCCTTCCAGTGCTTACGTATGGTGCAGAGACGTGGACCTTAACTAAAAGAGACATACAAAGGCTGCAGACAACTCAAAGAAGCATGGAGAGGTGCATACTTGGTGTAACCAGGAGAGATAAGAAGAGGAACTCGTGGATCCGAAAAATGACAAGAGTGGAAGACATCATGATCAGAGTTAAATCCCTGAAATGGCAATGGGCTGGACATACTGCCAGAAGGACAGATCATCGATGGACAGCCGAAATTTTAGATTGGATTCCAAGGGACAGGAAAAAGACCCAGAAGAAGACCACATGGGAGATGGGTGGATGAAATTCGAAAGTATGCAGGGGTGACATGGAGGAGACTGGCACAAGACAGACCGTTGTGGAGGAAACTTGGGGAGACCTTCGTCCAGCAGTGGATTGATAATGGTTGACAATGATGATGATGATGATGATGATATATATTGAAATTTAAAGCTGGTATTGTATGCAAGTATAGAAAATTATTGAAAAACATTTTTAAGAAGGTAATGCGGCAACGATTTAAAATAATGTAAACGCAAATAATAATTTATTTAAAATCAATAAGTAGCTATTAAATCCAGCAAACTATTGATTTGAACCCGAAAAAGCCTCTGATCATTCGTCCGTAAGGGGTCCGGGTTCGAATCCCGGTGAGGCATGGATGTTGTGTTTGTCTTAAGGCACTGGCTCTCTCCCTTCCCTGGAACCAGTGACCCTAAATTAGGGACGGGCGACTGCTTATAGCCCATTGAGTTGCTCACGGTGGTCGTTTAAACTCCAATAAAAAAAAAAACCCGAAAAAAATGGCTTCCACATGCTTTACATAGAAAAGCTGAAATAATGTGAATCTTTTTTCCTTGTTGCTATTACTTCTGTCATTCTGATTTATTTATTATGTTTGCTCAAAAAGTTTTGAATTTCACCAAAAATTTTGATATTTCGTCTTGTTATGCACTATAAAAATTTCAGTTTTTAACATTTCACATTTATTTGGGCAATATAGCAACGAAATGGCGTATTAAATGTAAGCATTCATTAACAAGGAACGTCAAAAACATATCTCTCAGCAAATTAAAACCAGCGTGATATTTTTTTATATCGCAGATGCCGGAATGTCTTCTCTTGAATTTAAGTCCTGGCCGAATTTGAAATAATTCAATATTTTGCAAAACCCTTGGCATTCTAGTTAGCACTAAGAAATATTACTATTTTTTACTTAAATTTTATAACTTCCGCCGCTAAATGGGTACTGACTGCTTTGAATCTCAATATAAATAGAAAATCACAGTACCAAACTAGTATTTCTTTGACTTAATGCAAAGTAGCCTTGCTTAAATGGATCGTGATGACCCGCTGAAAATGGCGCCCACCTTCTCACGCCTCATGGGCTGGGTGTCCAATCTAGCTTCTTGTATATGATATCTGTGGTTTAACCAGAAAACCTTCACTTTAGAGCCATACATACTCTGGTGGATGACACAAGGATCTAGTAAAAACTTAGTCCCTCAATCTAATATTTAGATATCAAATAAGTGAACAAGGTAACTACTAACTAGCTAACTATCTTGCACTTAAAATACGAAAACAACTCTTATTTCAAGGGAAAGATTAGAAAAGGAGATGAGAAGCCTAGATTGAAACTGCAAGTCACGTTAAATATGACAAGGTTCTAGGAAAAACGGAGTACCTTAACTTAATTGTTTAGAGATAAAGTAAGTGCAAAAGGTTACTAGCTAACTATCCTGCACTTAAAATACTAAAACACCTTTATTATTTCAAGAGAATCATTAGAAAAGGTGATGAGAAAACTGGACGAGATGCAGTGGCGGCTCGTGGTGTAAAATGCTGGTGAGGCGAACGGTCGTGATGTAAATGTAAAACAGTAAAACATATGTTATTGAAAAATATATGAATTCGTATAACGTTATACGAATATATATATATATCAGTGGCGTTGCCGGGGGGGGGTCGTGGTTTGCACCCCCCTTATTAGGTGAGACAGCTAGCTTTTTCTAAGTACGTTTTATAGAAAAATTCCCTATTTAAATTCATTCATTTTTATATAACTCAGAAAGCAATGTAATTTCTTGATAATAGAAGAGAAAGTAAAGCAAAGCGGCCAAAGAAGTTGCTTTATTAAATTTTTATTAAAACAACTATAATTTATTGCATTTTCTTTATTTTATTAAATTAGCTTCATTTTGTATTAATATTCAAGATGTGCGTACGTACCAATAGGAAAATATTTGTCGAAGCGCCCCCCCCCCAAAAATTGTTATATGTACTTATACACAGTTATACAGCAGAAGTGCAGAACCCTCCCCCCTTCAAAAAGTTTCATTTCAAAGGCAGTATCACCCATTGGATATCTTTGAAGTCCTGGGTTCGAGTCGGCTGAATCATTAAAATCCGCTGAGATTCGGAAGTCTCGTTAAGCCATTGGTCCAGGGTAGGCGGCGCCTTGTTATTAACAGCTGTAAACCCCATCCCTTAGGGCTCCATCCCATGCAATTTAGCCCTTATATACAAATATTATTCAACAGTAATGGAATAAAATTATAGAAATATATAAAACACGGCGTGGGGAGTCTCTCTTCACGAAAAAATCCAAAAATTTTAGAGGAAAAATGTACATATACCTTTCTATATATGTGTGTGTGTAATATACGCTACTTTTGCAACAATATTTTTATGAAAACAATTATTCGATAATTTTACAACAAAGAAAGAAATATTTCACCTGTATTCTTTTATGTAATACACTTGAGCGAAAATACGCAATTTGCGCGGTTTCTTTAGCTAGTCAATGCGTCACTCACATCCCAACGCCAGTCCGAGATCCACTTCTTAAAAAATTCAAAGTAAATCATTTGAATAGAATTTTTTTTCTCACGAAGTGTTTCTTGAGCTTGAATAAAAGTCACAGTTCGATTGGCATATTAGTGAAGGTGCATTTAGCACGGGTCACAAACTGAAGTCCAGGCTCGTGATAACTATGTACAGGAGAAGTCAAGCTAAGGAAGCACATTTCTATATAAAAAAAGTATTAAATAATTTAAACCTGGAATTAAAAACAGAAGAATACGATATTAATTTGCTTTGGTCTCGAACAGAATGCTTTCAGTTTATGTTTTATAAATAAGTTCAATTCTGCGATCTTTTTTGGCTGCAAATTTGTCTATGATCGATCATAAAATGGTTGAGTGGACATTAGATGGTTCAGCAATTCTTTCTCGATTGAAATTTTAGCGAGTGAAGACAAACGATCTTGTGCCGTTGTATTACGGAGGTAAGTCTTAATTCTCTTCAAACAAGAAAAACTCCTTTCAGCAGGAGAACTTGTTGACGCCAGTGTCAATACAAGAGAAAATAATTTGCAGGCTTCTGGTAACACATCTTTCATTGTTTTCAAGGTTTTCTGTACACTGAGTTCCCTGAAGTTGTGATCATTATATAAAAAATCTAATTCGTTTTTTAGTCGTTGTGTGTCTGTAAAAATGTTTGGATAAATTTTTTTGAGAGTGTTAAGGGCACTGGATGGAAATGACTCTGAATAACTATGGCATTTTGAGCTGTCAACTAGCTGCAGAAACTCGAGCTTTCCCATATCTTCAAATCTGGTATTTATTTGGACTTTTATATATTCATGAATCATCATCATCATCATTGTCAACCATTATCAATCCACTGCTGGACGAAGGTCTCCCCAAGTTTCCTCCACAACAGTCTATCTTGTGCCAGTCTCCTCCATGTCACTCCCGCATATTTACGAATTTCATCCACCCATCTCCCATGTGGTCTTTTCCTGTCCCTTGGAATCTATTCATGAATACACTCCATTAAATCATTCTGTATCGTTTTAGATTGTCCAGAAAATAAGCTTCGTATTTCTTCAAAATGTGCTTTTAATTCTGGGGTGCTCCTACGAAGTAACATTTGGAACATTTCCTTGAAATTACCTTTATTTAATGAGGAAATAGATTCATCATGTCATCGAAAAGGCAGTTCTTGCTTGCTTAGATCGACAACTAAATCGATTATATGTTCCATAAAAAGCCTATTTAGTCTGACCTTTTCATTAAACTTGACTTTATGAAGAGCAGCATTTTCTTTGAGCATATCAGAAATAGTGTTTGTTTTTTTCCATTCGTTTTAGACCTACGTGGTTAGTTCTATGCTCTTTAGAGCTTTCGTGCAATTTTGCACTACGAGAAAAAGTTTTTTAGATCAAAATAACCCGTTGTATTCCACACATTTTTCTTATTGCTCAAAAGTAAACATGGCCAGCAAAAGAGAGTTTGCTTGTAATAGCTACCAGAAAGCCAGGGGAAAATCTGGTACCATGATTTATTGAAAGACCTAAAAAACGATTTGCAGCACTTCTTATCTTTAGATATTGAACTTATTATAGGTGTCGGTCTTCCAGATATGAGAACATCCTTTTTATCATAATCTTTCCAGTGTTTAAAAGGAATTTCTTCCAGAACATACCAGTATTTAAAAGGAATTTCTTCCAGAACACAAATCACGTCGTTTGTTGGGCCATTCATATTTTCCAACCAAAATCAAAATAGGCTGTTTAGTAACAATAACAAAATAAAAAAAGAAAAACTCAACATTACTATGAACTAGCAAACACCCGCCGAAGAGAGGATTGAAAACACACTACAAAAAGTTAGACTCAAATACACTCTGACGAATAGTTAAAGCTACGTAGAAATCATCGTACTCCAAAGCGTCTAGAGGCGAACGGCGTCATCGCCTGTGAAACCACTTTTCACAAAGGTTATCTGCTCATTTTCCCGCGCCCATTGGATACACAATCCTTGGGTTTTCCAATAACAGCGGAGATGCGATTCCAGTTTAAGCGAAATGGAGGGTCGCCTCAGAAATTTCCTTTCTCTTACTGGAAGTCCGGCACCTCTTTAGGTAGACCTCGGACCGTGGGGGTGGGGGTTCACTCTGTAGGGCTCTTCTATGATCCCCAGTTCCCAAAACCGGCTTCTCATCGAGACGATTCAGCCGGTCGCCTCTAAGCGCTTAAAACATGCAGCTGCTTTGCAAAAATAATGATTCATTCCTCTTCTCGAAAGCCTTTCTTTAACCTAATTCATGAATCACAATGTGAATTTCAGTGTTTCATTTATCCTGCAAAGTTCTTATATCTTTGTTACTGACAGAAGGTTTTTTTTTTCTTTTACTTCTCATTCTGCGGAATTTCAGGTGAGGCGGCGCCTCACTTGCCTTATCTGACGGGCCGCCACTGACGAGATGTGACAGCTTCTCTACGTACGTACAACACTGAACTTCTAATGTCGACCGGTTGCGTATTTCCGAACCACCCAGCGCCACAACTCTACGGGGAAATTCAAGCATACCATTGGCTGTTCAATATTCTGGTGGGTGGGATCTTACAAAGACAACATTGGTGTGTTACGTCACAATATGGCCGCTTAATCAATCTATCTCGAGTCCAGGTGGCGGACGGGTTAAAAAATATGTAACTCATCTGTCGATACCAAAAGTACAACGGAGGAATTATTAGTTCTTCCTTCGTCAGCTACCAACGATGAGGATATATTAAATATCATTAAATGTATAGGCGATAGTGCTAGCAGTAATTACGTATATTATCACCGCGTGTGTAATCCCCAGAGGTGAGTTAATTTGTTTTTATGTTTTGTAATGTCTCATTTATTTTTTTGTTTAGTATGCACAGCACGTGCCACTCCATAAAAAAACCAAAAAAAAAAACCCGATGTAATGAAACTAATTTTTTTGTTCAGACGTTTGTGGGCTATTCAGTGCGTGAATTTGCTCCCCCTTCATCTCTGTCTCTGGATATTCACATCTCCACTGTCTGGCTGTATATCTTTCTCTTCTGTATCTATATATATAACTGTGCCTGTCGCGGTTGCCCCCCCCCCTCGCCTCCCTCACTAATTTAGTAATTTTTTTTGTGATGCGATATTTCTCATAGTAAAAAAAAAATAATAAAAATATCCATTGAGTTAAATTAATTCAGCCTTTTTTTCATAGTTTGTCTTGATATCACTTTTCCACGAGTAACTGCAGTGCTTCTCTGGATACCCATAAAATACTGATAGTATATTACTGATAGGAGTAAAGCAAGACGAGTGGTGGGTTATATGTTCCACTCTCAGGAGTCATACGCAGTCTCTCTCACTCCTGAATAGTGGGAAATGGCAGTGTTTTGGTATTGTTCAATTCACACAAGTAGAAATTCAACTGACTTTCACATTTGAAAAACTATAGACTTCATTAACAAATATGAAGCATTTCTAACCTTCACATTATACATTAATAATTTCTGAAAATCCCTACTGAACTTGTGTCTGTAAAATTGAGGGTGTCAGGGTTGGGCTGTGTGCCCCTCCCATTGCCTAATCCTGAATCCACAATTGTACCTGCTGTAAAAATACATTCTACGTCCCATAATCAAATTTTCCTACACATTTTGAGCAACTGCAATGTTATTTAAAGAATAACATTTTGTAGGGCGAGTTGTTTCTGTACACAAATTGTTCATAAATTGTATTTTGCACATTAGGGCAAAATTCTGTAGGGTAAATATATCAGTAAACAGTGAAATTGGCCCATAGGCTATATAGTAAAACCAAATTTAGTGGCTGAAAAAATTAAATAGTGAATTTTTAATAAATAACAAACTACTTTATATTTTAAAGTACTGCTTGTGATTTCTGTTATTGTGTTTCATTTAAAATTTCCTTGTGGTATCCAAAAGGAGAAATCTCGAGATTTTAAAGTACTGCTTGTTATTTCTGTTAATGCTTTTCATTTTAATTTCAGGATTGCCTTTTCGAAAACCTGGATCTACCAGCATACTAGCAGAAGAAAAAAAGCCAAATATCTATGCGCAATGCAAACTGTGAATCGATAGTGAAAGTTCTTGTTAAGGAAGTTAACAAATACACAAAGAGGAACGAGACGTTTTTAAGCCTGTCCCCACCAATGCCCTGTGTTATACAAATTAAGATTCAGCAGATTCAGCACAACCATCACACTGGTGTAGCAGATCTTTAAAGCTATTAAGAGTCAGTTAGGATGTAATATGTTGTTAATTATTTTTGTCTTGTGGTGATATTTCCATTGTGTGCGGGGGGGGGGGGGGTCATAATATACTTTGTTGTAATTTTTCAGCCCATACCTATTTAAAGAAATATTGTGGGGAGGAGTGGGTGTATACTCTTTCACTGTCTATATGTTTGTACACATATGTAGATGTGTGGAGACCTGGCAATTCCATGTCGGGGGAACTGACTTTGCGTCCCCGGCTCCAACTCATCTTGCGACTCTAATTATTAGCATCATTGTGTTAATCTCATTTTTCATCTTGTGTTTAGTGTATTTTGGCCCTTGTTGGAAAATTATGTACTCTCCCGATTCACTTTAATCACACGCTGTGCCCGACTGTTGAAAACAGGGAGCAAAGATTTGGGGTACAGCCACAGGGGTTAACAACCAAACCAGGTTCTGCACTTGGTTTTCCAGAACTTCAACCTTGTATCTGTCTGGTATACCACATAGTTGGTGATAGTGTTTTGGCTATAGGGCATTGTAGTGTTGGTGATGTTCATCTGGTCTCCCGGGTGTAATTGAGATATGCTACTAGTTTTTAGCAAATACCCACAGTTTGTATAAACTGCTGAGCAGCAGAAGAAATGCTGAGGATAGGGTTACATCTCTCATGTTCCTTTGGATAAATATGAATTATTTTGATTTCAGAATTCACCTGCACTTAGCTGGAAAATTTTCAGTGGTGTTTTAAGTGTAAATCTATAAAACCTAATTGTTCTTAAAATTTTGAAACTTCTTGCATACTTTCCAGCAACAACAACAACAACAAAAAAACATCACCTACAAAGTGAATTTTTTTGTAGGTGATAATTTTTCCAGTTGTGTTATAAGTGTAAATCTATAAAACCTAGTGATTATTAAAATTTTAAAAACTTCTTTCATACTTTAAAGAAAAATATCACCAACAAAGTGAATTTTGAAAAGGGAAACAGAAATAGCTTTTAAAGCACCCTGACACACACCCCCCTTCCCCCAAAAGAAAAGCAACCTGATATGCACCATGATTTAGATTGCTTGCATTATTTTTATATATATTGCTTTATTTTATTAGTACAGTAGATTTATAGATTTATACCGTGTTTGGTAAGGAAAGCTTTGGGTGTGTGAAAATAGCTGAGGAAGTGTAAAATAATGATTTCCAAACTTAATTAATTCATGTACTATAACACCACATAATAAGTAAGATCTCTTCATTTGACTGTAATAAAACTATTCTGCCTGCTAAGATGTTGATACCCAGGGATGATCATTTTTAGCCCAGTGCTATCTAATCTTAGTGTAAGCAGACTGTATTCCTGCCGATTCATTTGCCATTCATTCTGGTATACAAACCAACATGAATGCAGTCTGCTTACACTGAGAGCATAACAGATTAAATTAAGACTTACCCTGGGAGCATAACAAATAGACTTTTTGCTTTATAGAAATGATTTTCTCACTGATTCCCATTAAATCAGATTTTGAAGAACTTTGTTTTATGTGGATCGTGGGCCCAAGTTTGGTCTAAATTCTTGCTGAAACCCATCTTCTCTCTCTTTCCATGTGTCCCGCTGTAACAAGATTTATGACGTCTTATGGGATGCCACACTTCTTCCACATCCCTGAAAGTAAAGCTACCGGAAGCATAGTAGGAAAAAAGAAGTACTAAGTCCTTCTGGTATGAGGCCACCAATCAATACTAAAGACTCAAGAACAGAATAGAAACACAGTGGCCATTGGATTGTGCATGCTCCAAAACGAAACATTCCAAAGACAAAAAGTGATTACCTCAACCGCTCTATGCAAGACGCTGGTCCAATCCGATCAATGAATGCTGGGTAGCTACTGTGGCAATGATATTGGCAAACTTTGGTTGCCAAACTGAAATTTGAATCGCAAGTTGTCAACTGGCGACCACTAATTTTGAGCTTAAACAGTAATGCTGTAACCTCCATGGGTTTAAGCCAGACATCCCATAGGATACGGTAGAATGGAAAACAGACCTACATTATAAACCCCGCTGTCATAATCATTTGTACTGTCATACTTGTATATATATTGTCATGTACGTACGAATTACGATCTTCCGTGGGATTGGTAGATTTTATTATACATGCTTATTACTCGTTCTTTATATTTTGTGCAAGTAGATTGGGTTTTTTTGTTTTTTTTTTTATTGGAGGTTTAACGACCACCGTGAGCAACTCAGTGGGCTATAAGCAGTCACCCGTCCCTAATTTAGGGTCACTGGTTCCAGGGAAGGGAGAGAGCCAGTGCCGTAAGACAAACACAACATCCATGCCTCACCGGGATTCGAACCCGGACCCCGTTCGGATGAATGATCAGAGGCCATCGCTTAGACCACTGCGCCACCGGGGCAGCAATTGGAGTTTGACTCCTGTATGGTAATTAGCTGCCACCAGACCAGGATATCTCTGTCCCAGTCAACTTACGCTGTTGTGCTGCTCCTCAGAGGCATGGTGAAGGAAAAGATCAATTGTATAGACTTAGAGCTGAGCAATATGTACAGGTTTATTTACAAGTTACCCTTCAGCAGGGAAGTGATCTCTGCTGGTAACATAGGCGATGATGCATTTGATATACAGTAGTTCTTGAGGTCGAACAAACCACTCTCACAGCACGGTCAGAGTTCAGTCACAGTTCAGTTTTGCACTATAAGTGTGCACATAGCATCAAGAAGTTATTATACATAGCAATTATGCGCTTCACAGGTGGCTGGATTTCTCAGGTGGAGAATTTCCCTGGCAGACCAGTCTGTCGTGTGATTAGTATTACTACCCATTTACCTGCAGGTAATGCAATGTATATACCCTAGTGGCCTTAACCTGCAGGTAGGCTCCTAACTATCTATCTAGTCACCTGCAACCGACTAGCTTGCGTACATCTTGAGGGCTCTGATCCCTTGGGCGACGACAACAAAACGACCGTCCTGTATTTGTTACAACTTTTCCCGCTCAAAACTCTTTCAGCCTAGACCTCGCACAACCAATCACGTAAGTGCACGCCTTCGGAGCAAGGGGCCATGTGGTAAAAAACTTTCGCCTCCTCCTGTCTCCAGCTGCTTGAAACTTTCTGCGCTACGAAGACAACCCCATGTTTTGTGAACTTTTGCCTCAGCGTGGAATTCACCAGGAAAAGAATTTCCTTCTCCTCTCTGTGAGATCCTGGGCACACAATATGGCCGACCTGAAGTCATATTTATTTGCCGCCCCGGTGGCGCAGTGGTTTAAGGCGCTGGCCTCTGATCATTCGTCCGAACGGGGTCCGGGTTCGAATCCCGGTAAGGCATGGATGTTGTGTTTGTCTTACGGCACTGGATCTCTCCCTTCCCTGGAACCAGTGACCCTAAATTAGGGACGGGCGACTGCTTATAGCCCCTTGAGTTGCTCACGGTGGTCGTTAAACCTCCAATCAAAAAAAAAAAAAAAAAAAGTCATATTTCTTCCTACAGGGCAAAAATGGCGTTCCACCTCCCATTTCGGATTTTCCTCCCATTTTCCTGTCTTAAATATTTTTACATCACACCCGCCTCCTCTAAAATTTCAAAATTTGATACTTTTTTTTTAATTGAATAAAAAAAACAAAACCAAATGTTGAAATTGCTTTATTTCCCAATATGTATATAAAAAATGCTGCATGATTTTCCCATTGGCATGGGACACCAGAGAGTTAAGCGTGATCATCCTGTTTTTATATGATCTGTCCGCTATTGCGACTACTCTTGTTCTTTCCATAAAAAGTGCGGTTATTTTTAAATAACAAAAATAACAGCATTTTACCCATCTGAAGTATGACTCAAGATCAAAGAGTTATGTTTCGCCTAATTTACACGTTATTTTCATGCTACTTAAACTATATGACTATCTACTCAGTTAAAGTTCCGGTCTGCTACTGCGTAGTCAACAAGCAGTATGGCTAAATTTGTATTTTTTCATTAAAGGCAAATTTTATAGGTATAATCACAGAATAAAATTTATAAGTCTTAGATATTGTTTTTTTTTCCTGTCTATTTTTAGATGTATGCAGGTACAGGAGGAGTTTGCTGGGGCTTTTCAAGATGTTGAAAAAGAAAGGGAAAAGCACCCAAATTTTGTAAAGAGGAAAGAGGATTTCCTTCTATGGAAGAAAGAATGGGTGTTGCTTTACCGATCAATGCTGATCACCAAGAACACCAACAATCTTTTCATGACATAATTCTTAAAAACAAACAATTGTTAAGTGAAATTCATTCTTCAGAAAAGTATTGCAAGAGTGAGCAAGACTGATTGATTAATAAGAATATTGATTAATAAGAATAGTTAAAATCATTTTGTAAGATTGACATATGTGATGGATGCACATACTAAACTTTCACACCGAGTCGTAAGTGTCCCATACTTTTTGCCAATGTATCTGGGATCCCTAGGCAAAGATGATCATTTACATAGCTTGGACTGTTGTCATTAAAACCAATGGCACGGGCTGTCAAGTTTCCATGCTTTTTCCTGAAATTTTTGCAGCCATGAAAAAAGCATCGTGCTTTCTTCGATTGACCAATTTTACAATGATATTTTTTCATGACGGGTTTCCAGGAGTGTGCACCCAGTGGACTATACGTGTCTCCTGAATGATGTCTAAATCAACACCCATCTTACTAACCACTTCACAAATAATGTCATCAGCACCAGAACCTTGATCATATGGCACACCTTTGATTTCAAGGTTTTCATGCCGGAGGTACTGACCAGTTTCTTCCAGCCTATACTACAGATTTATAACTTCTTTTTTAAGTTTTCATTATTTAATTTGAGATCAGTATTTAGTTTATGGATGTTGTTTAGCTTAATGAGAATGTCATCTTGTCACTCATAAACTTTACTTTTGTGGAAAGCAAAAATGGCAGCAATCAATTTGGATTTTTCCGAGTTTTTCTTTTTTTTTTTTATTGAAAGTTCAACAACCACTGTGAGCAACTCAATGGGCTATAAGCATTCGCGTGTCTCGAATTCAAGAACACTGGTTCCAGGGAAGGGAGAGAGCCAGTGCCGTAAGACAAACACAACATCCATGCCTCACCGGGATTTGAACCTGGACCCTTCTCGGACGAATGATCATAAACCATCGCTTAGACCACTGCGCCACTGGGGTGGCAAATAATAATAATAATAATAATAATAATAATAATAAATTAAAAAAGTAACTGGGGGCCTTCACTTAAGGTGCTTGTTAAGTGATAATCCCCGATGCATGACGGATATTCAGCGCTTGTTGGAAATTCACACCACCACGAAGAGCCCCCAAGTTTGCACCAATTCTATCCAACAGGAGGTCAGATGAATTTAATCTAAAAGATTCACTTGTGGATTGCGATACATTAGTTCACAATGATTTGGAGAGCAGGTTACAATCGGCACAGATCCACTTCCTTTTTGTGGTTCTATCTATCTCTCCAAATTGCTCTTTTGAGAATCCAGCACAGTCGGAGTGGAAATAGCCATAGCACTTACTTCTGCACTGAAAGCCAGTAGTTATATTGGGTTGGTGTGAATGAAATGTCCGGCGTGAACGAGCAGTGGAGACAGGCCCCCTCCACAGCGGAATGGAACCACCCACAGGTATTGCGTCACAGAGTTATTACAAATAGTTAGCACGTGTGTGAAGAACAAGGTTCAGGCGTGGTTTGTTTGGACGTAACGTGACTTGCAAAGGAAGCATGAAGATGCCGGATTTCAGAGTCATCTTCCTGTATGATTTTAGACTGGGCCACTCTGCAGGAATTGCTGCTCGAAACGATAACAAAGCTTTTGGGAAGAATACAGCCAACAAATGAACCATCCGGCAATGGCTTGTGAAGTTTCGAAGCAGAGATACGGATCTGCAAAATAAAGCACATAGTCACCGACCTGTAGCTGTTTCTGATGATGTTCTGTTACGTGTGGTTGAAGCTGACCACCAAAAAACGTGTTGTGAAATAGCGGCAGAGGTAGGTGTGTCCACCACATGACAGTTGTTCAGTGTCTGGGTGCACTGGGTAAGCTAAAAAACCTGGACATGCGGCTGCCGCACGAGTTGACAACTGCCAACAAGACTAGGCATTTGGAAGTCTGCACATTGCTGCTTGTTTGTTTGTTTGTTTGTTTGGAGGTTTAACGACCACCGTGAGCAACTCAATGGGCTATAAGCAGTCGCCCGTCCCTAATTTAGGGTCACTGGTTCCAGGGAAGGGAGAGAGCCAGTGCCGTAAGACAAACACAACATCCATGCCTCACCGGGATTCGAACCCGGACCCCGTTCGGACGAATGATCAGAGGCCATCGCTTAGACCACTGCGCCACCGGGGCGGCCATTGCTGCTTGTCAGGAATAAACAGGAACCTGTACGCCATCGAATCATCACCTGCGATGAGAAGTGGGTCCTTTATGATAATCGGAAATGATCTGCACAATGGTTAAGCAAGACACAGCCTGCTGGATGGCATCTTAAGACACCCCTACACACCTATATTATGCTCCTTATCTGGTAGTCCACAGCCGGGATAATTCATTGGAGTTTCTTGGCAAGATTCCAAACCATCCCTGCAGAACGTTATTGTGCTGAATTACACCAGATGCACAGGAAATTGCTGCAGAAACAACCGGCTTTGGGGTCAATCCACTTCAAATCACTCAGGCAGTGCTGCTTAACTTTTATTTTATTTTTTTTTTTTACCCAATTGTTCCTTAGTATTTTGAGAGTTAAAAACCATGATCTAAAATTTTTTTACCATCAATCTTTTTTTTTTTTTTTTTTTTTGGTGCCCATTTCGTAACAGTGACATAATGCTTTTTTGGGCAAAATCGCATTCTATGAAAAGTCGTGTAACTCCCTTATATTTACAGCTATCAGAATAATTTAAAAACCATATTCCTCAGCATAAAATTATCTATGTTTTAGGTAATAGGTGATTTTTTTAAGTGGTAAGGAAATCTTAAAAAGTATGAATACAAAAAATATATTTAAAATGCTAAAAAATCACATTTTTGAACCCAATAATTTCTATGAAATAAATAAGACTCACCTTAAATATTTTTTCTCTGCGCAGGTCTCTTGCATGACTACTTGCTGTATGAGTTTTAAATCTGAGAAGTATTTCCTTTTTTGTGTAGAGCCTATCAAACATTGCATTAACCCAATAAATTGTGATTTTCAACACAGAATATCTCCAAAGGCACTGACTGTAAAATTATGAAATTTTCACAGAATAAACTTCTTTTTAGTTAGAACACAGCATATAAATATGATGACCGAGACTTCAGTGGTTCCAGACTTATACAGCATAGAAGTTGGCTAAAAACTGCATGTATTTCATCTCCGACGGAACAATAGAAACAGGAACAAAAATGCCTCTATTTGTTCTATTCTTTTACTAAATAACATTTATTATTGCTTGGAATCAAACTTATAAATAAATTAAGCTACAAATTAAGATTTTATAAACTTGTAAAGCTTTAAAAAGGGTCTCGAGTTTCTCTATGCGATATCTGAAAATATTTGATTGTGAAAAAATGGAACTTAGCACAAAATTTTTTTCTATTTACATCGTTATTTTTATATACATTATGGTTATGTATGAATTGTTTATCTGTGATTAACTTAGTCACAAGCTATTCTTTGTTGAACTTAAATTGTTAAACAGCTCTGAGATTGCATTACACATTTTTTCTGTGATGTTGTATGTTCGTCAAGTAACTGTAGAAAGTTCTAGTGGTGTAAATTTTCGAAGAACTCTACTTATAGGCACCGTATCATTTTTTGATAGCTGAAAAGCAGTTCTTGGCCCTGATGGATGAATAAAATTAACTAATTTAACTAATAAGACATTATTTTTGCTGTCATAAATGCATGCTATGCTATATTCTTTTGGAATGAAAATGTTGTAATTGCCAACGAAATCTTGTAGTCGTCATATTCTTCACACTTGAATGTTTTGAAGCATCTAATTTCATTTTCACTTAGTGGTAAGAATCTTGTACCTGGAATTTGTATGCAACAGTCAAATCTTTTTTTTTTTTTTTTTTTGAGTTTTGCCTTATTTTCTTGTATCACATCTATTGATACAAACACATACTTAAAAGGAACAGTAAACTGATTTGGGGCATTTTTTTTTTTTCTGCGCAAAAATGTAATATCGAAAGAGACACATGAAAACTTACGCAATCAGAAATGCTTTACCTTAAGTAGTTCTCCCCCTAGAGCGTTTTTAAAAAACCAGCAGGGATGTCATACTAGACAAGACACCAGACGCTCAGCATGCGGATGGCTCCGTTCGGGGTTGTTTACCGTTCTGTGCAGCGCAGTCGATTCATCAATCTGCAAAATGGCTGGTGTAAACCCTTATTCATTTGAACCACGATATTCTGCCGGTACAGTACGAATGTTTAACAATGAATGTGAAAAGAAATTCGAGGGTAGAAAAGGTAATCTTGACTGGTGCCAATGTGATAACTGCGAGAGATCGTCAACAGACGCTAAGTGTTTGTGTTGCAATGAGAGTGACCAGATGATGAAAATAAAAAGTAGTGCTCAATGCTCAACCATGAATCATTCGACAGTGTTGTTTTAAAAATCCACACCTTACAGGCAAGTTGTTATCAAATGATTCTTCGCGCAGAAAAAAACGAGAAGAAAAAATGTGAATTTGTATGTAACAAACTATGGAGACACCTTGCACACAAACAATTCGTATATTGGGTGAATGCTTGGATACCTGTAGGACAAAAAATCAGAAAAGTAATCCCTTCCTGTGTTGTGAGTAAAATTAGAGAATGTTTTCCTGAATCTAATGAACAGTATTCGGGTTTTGTTTGTTGCCCTGGAAATGACCCAGACGATTTCGATTAACTTCCACCGTCACTTAAGATTTGTCAGCTGCTGTCCATATACGTGTATATGGTTATTTTTTATGAAGTGCATATTTTATTGTTGTTGTTTTTTTTAGTTTTTCCTATTGTCATGGGAGAAACAACTATATGAGTATTTCTTGTAACCCAAGTGCAAAGTCGTTAATGACCCTTCCCTGCCCGCGAAAATAAAAATACTGCAATGGTTGAACATGATATATCGCTCTAGAAATAACAGTCAGATAAAAAGGCAGGACGGAAGCAAAAATGTATGCAGCACAGATGGGCATATTTAAAATTCTGAAAACATTTATAAAAGGGGTGAGACTGATATAAAGTTGATGAGATGGGAATACGTTTTAAGGAAAGGGGGAAATCCCCTGCCCCTTCGTTGATTAGATCCCTGCTAAAGTACAAAATTATGTTACAGCCTAGATTTAGTCAGCGGAGGACGTCTCTGTAAAGGTACAAAAATAAAAATTTGATAAAAATGAACAGCAAAAACGTTTAATCGAAATTCTTTATGATATTACTAGAATACTGTAGCTCAAAGTTGTGCGTTCAAAAGCAATGAGTTAGTTGCAAAATGTTTCCCTGCAAAATGTACATGTGACCTAGTGTGGTTCCGCAACACCAAAACTGAATAGTGAAATATTATTTCTACTTACATCATTAGAATCTGCAGAAGTAATGGTAACGAGTTTCTTCCGTAGATGGCTAGGCTGGGTAGCCATGGACTTTGGTGTGTCCATATAGTGAAATGTATCTTCATACTGTGGAATCTGAAAACTTCCACTAGCATATTCAGATATAGTTTTTACATTTGAGGCGTCATTCATTACACTTTTCATCCTACTTGGACGTATACACCCATTTTCTGGGGGATTTTGAAACTCTGAGATTCACCAACTTTTTCAGGCCAATGTTAGAGTTGTAGACTAATGCTGCTAACAATACCGCGCAGCTCCATTCCATTGTATGAAAATTGATTTCATTTTGGTAGGTATTTCAGCCTTTCGCTATGATAGCTCTCCAAAGCACCGGTATGGCAATATTTATTTATTTTTGCTACGTCTTTCAGAAAGGATTTATTTGCAACCACGGACTTCAAAACAGAAACGTCGTTGGAACACGGAGGTAACCACGCCATGTCTTTAGAGTCGTCTTCATTCAAAGGTCCGTGCGCGCATTCATGGAAGTGCTTGTTGTCAGTCTACGTGTGTTGGTTAGTGATATGGCTAGTCACAGACAGAAAATTTTCTACTAGCAGTTCAGAATCTCCATTACACGTTTGAGCTGACCACCATAAATGGTTGGTTATACTGGACCGCCATGCTTCTAGTTAAGGAGCTTTCTTTTCAGCAGCTTTTAGATTTTTAGTCAAACTTTTGGCCATGTGCCACACATCAAACTGATGATCAATTTGGGGATATTTTTTCTTCATGAGGGCACTATGTCTATCTGATAAAAAACAACTGATATCTTTATTTCTTCATACAGGCCTGAGAGAAATAAATCACATGCATTCTTTTCCCATCAACAACACATTTTTGGAAGACAATACAAACAATATTTCCCTTGCGAATATCCATAATGGAATATGTACAGTATTTGGCGCAAAAACCTGACAAATCCAACTGTCCATCTCCGCTCACCCAAATTTCGGAATAGCATAATTTTAAATAATCAGTATTTGGCACAAAAACCTGGCGAATCAAATTGTCCATCTCCGCTCACCCAAATTTCGGAATAGCATAATTTTAAATAATCAGTATTTGGCACAAAAACCTGGCGAATCAAATTGTCCATCTCCGCTCACCCAAATTTCGGAATAGCATAATTTTAAATAATCAGTATTTGGCGAAAAAACCTGGCGAATCAAATTGTCCATCTCCGCTCACCCAAATTTTGGAATAGCATAATTTTAAATAATCAGTATTTGGCGCAAAAACCTGGCGAATCAAATTGTCCATCTCCGCTCACCCAAATTTCGGAACAGCATAATTTTAAATAATCAGTATTTGGCGAAAAAACCTGGCGAATCAAATTGTCCATCTCCGCTCACCCAAATTTCGGAATAGCATAATTTTAAATAATCAGTATTTGGCGAAAAAACCTGGCGAATCAAATTGTCCATCTCCGCTCACCCAAATTTCGGAATAGCATAATTTTAAATAATCAGTATTTGGCGAAAAAACCTGGCGAATCAAATTGTCCATCTCCGCTCACCCAAATTTCGGAATAGCATAATTTTAAATAATCAGTATTTGGCGAAAAAACCTGGCGAATCAAATTGTCCATCTCCGCTCACCCAAATTTCGGAATAGCATAATTTTAAATAATCAGTATTTGGCGAAAAAACCTGGCGAATCAAATTGTCCATCTCCGCTCACCCAAATTTCGGAATAGCATAATTTTAAATAATCAGTATTTGGCGAAAAAACCTGGCGAATCAAATTGTCCATCTCCGCTCACCCAAATTTCGGAATAGCATAATTTTAAATAATCAGTATTTGGCGAAAAAACCTGGCGAATCAAATTGTCCATCTCCGCTCACCCAAATTTCGGAATAGCATAATTTTAAATAATCAGTATTTGGCGAAAAAACCTGGCGAATCAAATTGTCCATCTCCGCTCACCCAAATTTCGGAACAGCATAATTTTAAATAATCAGTATTTGGCGAAAAAACCTGGCGAATCAAATTGTCCATCTCCGCTCACCCAAATTTTGGAATAGCATAATTTTAAATAATCAGTATTTGGCGCAAAAACCTGGCGAATCAAATTGTTCATCTCTGCTCACCCAAATTTTGGAATAGCATAATTTTAAATAATCAGTATTTGGCGCAAAAACCTGGCGAATGAAATTGTCCATCTCTGCTCACCCAAATTTCAGAATAGCATAATTTTAAATAATCAGTATTTGGCGCAAAAACCTGGCTAATCCAACTGTCCATCTCCGCTCACCCAAATTTCGGAATAGCATAATTTTAAATAATCAGTATTTGGCACAAAAACCTGGCGAATCAAATTGTCCATCTCCGCTCACCCAAATTTCAGAATAGCATAATTTTAAATAATCAGTATTTGGCGCAAAAACCTGGCTAATCCAACTGTCCATCTCCGCTCACCCAAATTTCGGAATAGCATAATTTTAAATAATCAGTATTTGGCGCAAAAACCTGACAAATCCAACTGTCCATCTCCACTCGCCCAAATTTCGGAATAGCATAATTTTAAATAATCAGTATTTGGCGCAAAAACCTGACAAATCCAACTGCCCATCTCCGCTCGCCCAAATTTCGGAATAGCATAATTTTAAATAATCAGTATTTGGCACAAAAACCTGGCGAATCAAATTGTCCATCTCCGCTCACCCAAATTTCAGAATAGCATAATTTTAAATAATCAGTATTTGGCGCAAAAACCTGGCTAATCCAACTGTCCATCTCCGCTCACCCAAATTTCGGAATAGCATAATTTTAAATAATCAGTATTTGGCGCAAAAACCTGACAAATCCAACTGTCCATCTCCACTCGCCCAAATTTCGGAATAGCATAATTTTAAATAATCAGTATTTGGCGCAAAAACCTGACAAATCCAACTGTCCATCTCCGCTCGCCCAAATTTCGGAATAGCATAATTTTAAATAATCAGTATTTGGCACAAAAACCTGGCGAATCAAATTGTCCATCTCCGCTCACCCAAATTTCAGAATAGCATAATTTTAAATAATCAGTATTTGGCGCAAAAACCTGGCTAATCCAACTGTCCATCTCCGCTCACCCAAATTTCGGAATAGCATAATTTTAAATAATCAGTATTTGGCGCAAAAACCTGACAAATCCAACTGTCCATCTCCACTCGCCCAAATTTCGGAATAGCATAATTTTAAATAATCAGTATTTGGCGCAAAAACCTGACAAATCCAACTGTCCATCTCCACTCGCCCAAATTTCGGAATAGCATAATTTTAAATAATCAGTATTTGGCACAAAAACCTGGCGAATCAAATTGTCCATCTCCGCTCACCCAAATTTTGGAACAGCATAATTTTAAATAATCAGTATTTGGCGCAAAAACCTGGCGAATGAAATTGTCCATCTCTGCTCACCCAAATTTCAGAATAGCATAATTTTAAATAATCAGTATTTGGCGCAAAAACCTGGCGAATCAAATTGTCCATCTCTGCTCACCCAAATTTCAGAATCGCATAATTTTAAATAATCAGTAATTTGTTTTTTCATACTGCGCCACGTAAACTTGATTATTGGGGATGGGGCCCAACTGAAAATTTCACCATTTTGTAAAAAGTAGTGCTACTGAGTGATTGTAAACCAAGGGTTTCAGCAAAATCCGTAAACTGCTTAAAATTCATTCCCGTTGTACAATAAATTGCAGCAGAAAGTTTGATTTTGCCTAAGCCATATCGATTGCAGATGTTCTGAGAGTGCCAAACATAAGCGTGTGTATTTACACATTTTGAAGTAATGATTAGCATTGTTCCTTTTGTTTTAGTTGCAACATCAACAACATTTTTACCACATATATGACACAAATGAAATAACTTCAAAATTGCATTGAAAAATATGAGAAATAGTGCTTCACTACATTTTACTTTTCCAGATCTAGTTTTGATGCAGTGGTGGCGTTCATTTTTTTCTATATCATAACTGCCTTGTGAATCTTTGTCGCTAACTGATTCTGTGTCAGTTGAACTGTCCATATGGCAACTGTTTTCTTCCAATGCAATGAAAGCTTTTTCTGCTGCTATGTATGTTTCATTTCCCATCTCACATTGGACAGCAACACTAGAAGTGCAGTAGCCCTCTTCTGCTTCAACTGGAGATTCAATGACTGCAAGAGAAGCTGCCGAGTCATAAGTAGTCGCATTGAACTCTAAGGTGCTGCCTACTATTATTTCTTGGACTTCCTTGCTTCTAATTTATCCGGATTTTTTTCCTCTTGTGTGGAATGTCACAACTTGATGGTGCGTTGAGCACAAGTGATGGTACAGCAGTTTTTTTTAGAATTATTTTAGATGAACTACTTGCCAGTAATTCCCTCTGCAAAACAGATGACAGTTCATAGTCTTTTTTTTTTTTTTTTTAAATGGACGGAACACACAGCACTATAATTACTAGGTGTAAAACTAACTCTTTTAATTTTGGCTAACCATACTTCATAAAGCTCTGGAGATTTGTTTCTGTCAGGAAATTTATGGAAACTCAGACTGGTTTTTGCATTTATTAGTTGTATTTGAATAACCAACAACGCGGCACGAGACCATGTTAGAACAGATGACTAACAAACAGGACATGTGCAACATAAGAGGAGAAATTCCTAACACTAATTACTTCGTACTTTCCCTCACAACTCCTATCGCGCTGAGTACACAGTTGTCGCTGGCGTGGGAGAAGGACTTGACCACTTGTTTCATGGCTTGTCTAGTGTGACATCATCATTAGAAACTTTGTCGTCTGTTTATTCAGCTCCCAATGGCCGTAGGGAAACAAATTTTGGCTCTATGAGCATTCTCCAGTCACCAGCATAACATGACAGCAAAAATTTTTATTTTTGAGAACCTTTTTTTTTTAAGTTTACTGTTCCTTTAAAATGCCAGTGATTTTCTCTGAACAATAACAGTACATATCCTGTGGCATGAGAATCTGATCTGTATAGGGTCTCTGTAGACTAGCTCTGGTTACTTCTCTTTTTGTAATTCCACTTATGCCATCACAGACATTTTTGCCATGTGAGGATGTGAAGAAATTCCACTCAGCAGATATTCCAAAATCATTGATGTGGTGACAGTCATTGATAATTTTTTTTTTCTGTTTTTGTGCTGACTACTGGAGCCATCACTAAAATAAATTATTTGGTTCACATTAGGGGCAATACTCGTCATATCATTAATTTCATGCCATTGAAAAGCATGAACTGTAGCTGTGTCATGATCAAGATGATCGCTTATGACACACAGACTTCTGCAGCAAATTTTATCTTCCTTCTTGTAATAATAAACAAATGGATGCACCGTTGCTTGTTTATTAACCCAATGGGAGCTTTGTATTTCATCTTGCACTGTGAAACTGTAGTTGGCCGCCCCGGTGGCGCAGTGGTCTAAGCGATGGCCTTTGATCATTCGTCCGAAAGGGGTCTGGGTTCGAATCCCGGTGAGGCATGGATGTTGTGTTTGTCTTGCGGCACTGGCTCTCTCCCTTCCCTGGAACCAGTGACCCTAAATTAGGGACGGGCGACCGCTTATAGCCCATTGAGTTGCTCACGGTGGTCGTTAAAACTCCAATCAAAAAAAGAAAAAAAAAAAAGAAACTGTAGTTTTCTGAAAAATCACATACATCATTTTTGATGTTTTCTTTTAATTCTTTGATGTACCGAGACCAGGGCGCGATTTCACCGATTAGCAACTAGCAAATAGCTAGTGAAAAATCAAATTTCCTAGTGAAAAAAAATCGCAGTAGCAAATATTGCTAGTAAGGTAATTTCTTTATTTAAAGTAACCAAAAATCATTATTAATCCACGAAGTTTACATAACAGTTTCTATTATCACTTGTTAAAACAGCGACGATCAGTGATTCTCTTTCGCCAATTTCCTTTCGACACTTAATTACCCATCCTCCCCATATCTTTCATCCCTTCCAGTGGAAACTGTCGTAGAAGCGCATTGAAACTCCTCGCCATCGTGCCCTCATTGGTCTATTACAGAAAATGAACATGACGTCGGCAATGGTTGCTGTGGCAACCCAGAGCTCTGGGATGGATCGGTTGTTTGACCACCTGCTCTGCCACCCTCCCTTCTTTTGCCCCACGAACTTTGTCCTCAACTCCTGTCGTACCCTAAGCCAAGCGATCGCCTACTTCCACAAGTCTTGATAGTCGTGCATACATCAAATACTGCGCTCTAATGATCAGTGATGAATAAGCAAGAATAATTCCACTTATTTGGATGGTAGACAAAACTGAAAGAAGCAAACCAAAATGTTACTGGAAAATAGCCTGCCAACACTGGTAAAAGTCTTATCCATAGTAACTAGCCTTATTGCGTGGCATAGATAGACGCTTCTTTACAAAACGTGTTCGTGGAGGGAGTAAACGATTACGGAAGAAACTTTTGCTTCGTCTGACTTCTGGTTTTGGAAATTTTCCTTGTATTTTCAAGCTGAAATACAAATATTTATCCAGTAAAATGTTAATGAGCATGACAGAGGCAACATCATGAGCAAAAAAAAAAAAAAAATTACGATTACGGAAAAAATCCGAATTCCGTCGACCTATCGTTTTCTAGTTTCGTAAAGACGGAATTCCAATAATAACGAAAAAAGCCAGAATTCCTTGAATTCGCGGAAGAATCTCATGCCTGAAGATTACAGAAAAATTTTGCAGCAGCCAACTTCCGTTTTTGCAAATTGTTCTCCACAGTTTCAAGCTAAAATGCAAACATTTATGCAATAAAATGATATTTAACAAGAAAAGCGGACACAAAGACAACATTGGGAGAAAAATTTGCGATTACGGCAAAATTTTCTTACTCCGTTTCACTACTGTGTTCGAAAGTTTTGAAGCACGAAATTTCGTCTCCAGATGAAAAACAACCCTCTCCCAAATATCGATCTTCAGAATGATCTAACTGATGACAAAAAAAAAAAATATAATAAAGCGGTATTCTGCGAATCCCTGTAAGAATCTCGTGTATATCATAAAAATAATAGCAAAAGAAAAATTTGAAACAAAATGAAAATTTGTAGAATCCGTAGTTTTGATAGTGAGTTCCATAGTCAGACAACTAATTCCGTAGAAACTACGGCATTGTGTGGTAGTTGGCAGATATGAAGTGTGTAGAAGTTTAGCAGAAATTTGTGCGATACTTCCACTTAGCACTGCATGTTGTGAGGTGGGATTCAGTTTTTTAAAAAGAATACAAGGGGATTGGAGGAACAATTTGTCTGTTGAAACTTTAAATGCTCTGATGACAATTGAAATACTGTAGAAGGGCCACAAGAAGAGATTTTTAATCCACGGTCAGCAGTTATAAAGTGGTATGATGACAAAGTCAGACACCCTGAGCGTAAACCATATGGGAAGAAATCTGAATTAGAATGTCAGTGAAATATATTCATGTGGTATGAGAATTTGTTAGAAATTAATAATAAAGATAGTCACTAAACTTATCTAAGATTCTATTCATTATTCAAAAAGGTAAGTCAAAATATTTATACACATATTTAAATTTCTGTGTAACTTTATTAGAAAATAAGTTACGATGTGATTTAGTTTTACTTGCTAGTCATGCAAATGTTTTGCTAGCAAACTATTTGGTCACTAGCAAAATTTGCTAGTGAGCAAAAAAAAATGAAATCTTGCCCTGACCGAGACTGAACTTTTGAAACAAAAGGATGTGTTTTCAGTGACATTTTCTCTAAGAGGGATTCTAGAAATTCATCACTTTGTTGGACTACTGTTATTAGCTCTGGCCTGTCAGTGCTCACCCACTGCTTGAATGATATCTCATCTGGCATGCTTTTGATTTCATTCATTAAAATCTCAAGTAGAGCTCAATCAATTCTTCATACACCTCAAGGTGTTGAATTTCTTTACGTGGTTATAATTCTTATTATACATACATGTCAACAACTCAGTTGCTGCATTGTTTACTGTTTATCACGTTGTATTATTGTTGAAGTGCTCGCGGGGAAACATTATCTTTGTTTGACAAAATGTTATAATCATAAAACGCTATAGAATTTATAATATATAGGTATAAATCAATAACAGGAGGCTAAGGTTGTTACTTACATTTGGTCATGCAGCATTCTGGTATATTGAAGGGTCTTTTTGGTTAATTCTTGAATTTCTTCAATTAGTTGACAATCTTATTTTTCGTAGTGACTTTGTGATGAAATTATGTCCATCAAGTTTCAAATGGTAGGTTTTATTTCTTCAAAATAAACTGTGATTCTGTCAAATCTTCATATTGAAGGGTTAAGTTCAGGTACAATATTTAATCTTAATATTATTTAATACTTTGTTTCCAAATGGTAAGGTAAAAAACAGTAATGGAGTATTCCTCTTATTGAGTCGTCATTTAAAAGATGATATTTAAGAACATTAAAATATTGAACATTCCAAACCTTATGTCGAAGGGGAGTCTATCTGGTAAGAAATATCTTATTTTGACGATAGTTGTCTTTGGTGCAGCGGGAAACGGACGTAATTTCGTCACAAGGTGACTACAAAAATAAGATTGTCAACTAATTGAAGAAATTCAAGAATTAACCAAAAAGACCCTTCAATATTCCAGAATGCTCCATGACCAAATGTAAGTAACAACCTTAGCCAGTCCTATTATTGATTTACACCTATATATTATAAACTCTATAGCATTTTATGATTATAACCCTTTGTCAAACAAAGATAATGTTTCCCGTGAGCACTTCAACAATAATACAATCTGAGAAACAGGAAACAATGCAGCAACTGAGTTGTTGACTCAAGTAGAGCTTCTGGTCCAGAGCATTCTAAACACTTATTAAACATGCAGGTTTGATTGTCAGTATTGCAAACAAAGAAATCTAACAAATCTCTGTAGCTGGTGTTAAGTTTAGCTTCTTCAATCATTAATTTTGAATTCTGGTGATACTTACAAACACAAACGCTGTGAGCTCCACATGATCCTGGAAGGAAAACTTAACACCAGCTAAACTTGGGCAAAAAATTAGAAAAATTTAAAAAGTTGGGCAACAAATAAATTTTTTTCTGGGCGATTTGAAATGGATTGACCCATCGGTCAACAGACATGGTGTTCTTCTGCTCCATGACAACGTCCGCCCTCATGTCGCACAACGAACAATGCTGACACTTAAGTGTCTTGGGTTATGAAGCACTGCTTTATCCTGCCTATTTCCCACACTTGACTCTGAAAGACTGTCGTCTGTTTCATTGCCTGGATAACTTCCTGTTCGGGAAACGGTTCACAACAGACAACAAGGTTCAAAGGCGCAGTTGATGACTTCTTTGGGTCTCGGCCACAAGACTTTTTTTGTTCCCAGATTATGGCCTTGACGGAGAGATGGCAACTATGTGTCGATGCCAAGGGGTATTGTTTTGTCTAGGTAAGTTGTCCTACTTTTCCGTTCTCGCTGTCCACGTGTTTTGGTCCTTTGCCAGACATTTCATTCGCACCAACCCAATATTAATGTTTTCACGACATTCCTTGCATTGTACACCCATTATGAAGCGATAAAGATTAGTCATCTCAGGATCCTGAAGCCAGAAGGGAAAAGGGGGCAAAGTTTGTATACAAGCAGGCGAGCTAAGAACATCCACAGCAAGGTGATGTCACTTAGCCAACAGCAAACCAGTTGTAGCAGGGACCGTGAGACACAGAAGTCGCTTAAGGCAACAAGTTCTCTGAATGACCGGAGACTGGGAACAAAGGAAGCTCTGGGGACCGAAGGCTCGATCGTAAAGCAATTGCAGCTAGTCAGTCTTTTTGAAGGCGATGAATCTGAAGAATTCAAACGCTCTTGTGGAGACTCACAAATGACAAATTCGATCTAAAAGCTGCAGGTGGGAAGCAATACACATTTTTTTTATTAGAGGTTTAATGACCACCGTAACTCAATGGGCTATAAGCAGTCTCCCGTCCCTAATTTAGGGTCACTCATTCCATGGAAGGGAGAGAGCCAGTGCCGTAAAACAAACACAACATCCATTGATTGATTGGAGGTTTAAATACTACTGTGAACAACTCAAAGGGCTATAAACAGTCGCCCGTCCCTAATATAGGGTCACTCGTTCCATGGAAGGGAGAGAGCCAAAGCCGTAAGACAAACACAACATCCATTGATTGATTGGAGGTTTAAAGACCACCGTGAGCAATTCAATGGGCTATAAGCAGTCACCCATCCCTAATTTAGGGTCATTCATTCCATGGAAGGGAGAGAGCCAGTGACGTAAGACAAACACAACATCCATTTATTGATTGGAAATTTAACGACCACCGTGAGCAAATCAATGGGCTATAAGCAGTTGCCCGTCCCTAATTTAGGGCCACTGGTTCCAGGAAAGGGAGAGAGCCAGTGCTGTAAGACAAACACAACATCCATGCCTCACCGGGATTCGCACCCCTTTTGGACGAATGATCAGAGGCCATTGCTTACTAAACTACTGAGCCCTCGGGGCGGCTAACACACGTTAACGACCACACTCAATGAAAAAGGGACACGAGACAGACGGGGGAACAACAACTCTAACCTAAAACAACAACACATAAAGATCATGCGATTTACACGGGCAGTCAAACACTGTGTACCCCCAAAATAAATCGCCTACTTGCACGGCAGCACTGCCACTGACGCGCTGTAGCACGTAAATTAGTCAAAAACAAATAAAAGGACTCATAATTACAAAAGTTGAATTCGTGAGGATTGGGGCACACACTAAAACAGCCAGCGCGGTCCCTTAAGATTGTGTAAATATACAAATGTCCCAATTAATTTATTAAACCTTTCAGTTCTTTTAATCAATATTGGAATAGTTGAAATTTAAAATTTGAAAAAGAAATGAACTTGCATTTAACGAGAGCACTGTGAACGATTATACTGTACTAAAAGTCGTACATCTACTTCAATGATTGTTCATTAAAGGTAAAAAAAAACTTATGAAAGAAATACGGGATTACACCACGTAATACTAATTTCGAAGATGACAATTTGATTTTTGGTGTCAATGTGACAAGGATAGTAAGTCAGATAATATCAGAAAATTTGAAAATTTCATTATCCTGGAGCAGGACTTGAACCTGCGTCTCCCAGATAGCGCCCGGGTATGCTAACCACTACACCACCCAGAACGACCAAGTCTCAAGATTCGCTTAACATGAATGCCAGTTGCTTTGACTAGCGAATCCTGTGATGGTTATATTAAAATTAATCGGAAACTTTAGACGTGGTCGTTCTGGGTGGTGTAGTGGTTAGCATACCCGGGCGCTATCTGGGAGACGTGGGTTCGAGTCCAGCTCCAGGACGATGAAATTTTGGCTGTTCGTCCGCACTCCTTATTTCTCACAGCCAAGACAGCGGAACGCTAGAACAGCTCTACGAGCAATCTACTGTTTTAGATCTGGCAATATTTTTTAATTGATCATGATGACTTTGGTTTCATCATAAAAAAACTATTTCATGTACTAAATGAAAACAATAACTGAGATGTTAAAAAAAAAAAGAGAAAAAAAGAACGATCTTACCACTATATATGTTGGGAGACTGGAAATAAATTATTCCTTCGTATTTACAATAAATATTTTAATTTGTGCTGAGAAATATAAAGCAAAAGAAAATTAAGAAGAAAAGCGTCGATATTGATTGCCATTCGTGATTCCTTATTATTTCAGGGGTTTCTTCGAAAATGTCTTTGTTCTTAACACTACATTCCCTTCGGAAAAAGAATTCCATCAAACAATCTGCTAAACTGTCTTTGTGAACACCTTGTTTCATTATATTACTTTTTAAATGTCTCCAAAAATACTCACTATTTTGAGTGTGGGCTCCAGTGTCTGAGTCGACAAAATGTTCACTATGGTTAACAGTCAGATGTGCATAGTTCTCATCTTTATCCAGACAATCATACGCTTTCCACTCATCAGTTATTATAGTTGCACCCGGTGCTACACGTTTCTTGATAATTGGAAACAATTCTTTGGCTGATCTTTTATTTTCAGGACATAATTCAAGCCTCACTTGTTTAGATTCCCTGACTATTATACCAATGACTCGTTCAACATGAAATTTTCTCTTTCCCAGCATCGTATCGTCTATCTCTACAGTTGTTCCAAAGCCCCCAAGTTGTCCAGTATATTTTTTTGTTAGCATGTGTTCCGTTATAATTTCTCAGCAGTAAGTTTACCAATCCGATATAGTTTCAGAAGATGTAGAAACATTGTCTTCTATACTTGCCTCAAGAATTGCTATCTTATAATCATAACTCCTGCAAAAGCAATATGATAGCAACATAACTTTCTGAGGTGAAACTTTTGCTTTTGAGAACCACGTATTCTTCGAATGAGAAACCTTGAAATTTCTTGACCCATCTAAATGAGCATTGCTACACCTAAAACTCCTAGACCATAATCGTTAGATAGCCGCATTTGATGACCTTCGGAACATAATTTTTCTGTGGGTAGCAAACCATAACTTTCACACCATGATATACATGTTTTCTTATCTCATACAACATTGTTAACAAGATGAAAAAAACTCCATTGAGGCATTATTAAATACAACACACCAACTGAACGACAACTTCATGGAATTCAGCGACAACTTCATGCATTCGGATGTTAACAACATAATTCTAAAACAGTAGATTGCTCACGGAGTTGTTCTAGCGCTCCACTGTTTTAGCTGTGAGAAATGAGGAGCATGCCCATTTGCAGATTAGCCTAAATTTTCAAGTTTTCGGATATTATCTGACTTACCATTCTTGTCACATTTACATCCCAAAATCGGATTGTCATCTTCAAAATTTATGTCAAAAAAACTGTTCAGGAGTAATCATCACACAATTTGTGTGTTTTGAAAAATAAAAACCACTCTAGTGTTCTGAGCCGACTTAAAATGCATTGTCTTTGTGTTAATTCCATTATGATAAAATTTAGCTGAAAATGATAAAAAAAAATTCTGTCAGTACTTGATTTTTTTAAAAGATTGCTTTCAAAGAGCATAAATTAAAGTGTCAAACATTACATTTATTTTTCATTTGCTTAGGTTTTAAAAGTATAATTACATTTATTTTTTATTTGCTTAATTTTTTTAGAAGTATAAGTATTCATTCGCTCTTGATTATTTTGATTTTTTAAAAGGACCCAAAATATCTCACAAAGTACCCACTTTTTTAAAATCTCTGGGTCCCTAGGACCCAGCTTGATAACACTGCAATGGCAGCTCTGCACGGCTGTGCTTAAGTGAGTGCAAATTCTTTAGAATATCACTTCAACATGCAAATAGCTTGCAAAACATTTCATTTGTAAGCTTCATCTTCATGAGTGAGTAAATGCTTTGAAAGGTCACTTCTCCGTGCAAATTTTCGGTGACATATCTCACATTCCTGTTTTTCACCTGTATGAATAAGGAAATGCCTTGAAAGATCACGTTTTCGCGTAAATTTCTTGTAGCACACTTCGCATTCATGATGCTTTTCACCTGTATGAATGAGTAAATGCTTGGAAAGGTCATTTTTCCATTTAAATCTTTTGTGACAGATTTTGCACTCGTGATTTTTTCACTCGAGTGACTGAGTAAATGCTTTGAGAGCCCGTCTGGATGTGCAAATGTCATGCAACATATTTTACACTCGTGAAGTTTTTCTCCTGTGTGGATGACCAAATGCCTTTGAAGGGTACTTCTCCGTGAAAATCTCTTATTGCACACTTCACACTCATGATGCTTTTCACCTGTATGACTGAGTAAATGCTGAGTGAGATGACTCTTTGTTCTAAATTTTTTAAAACACATTTCACATTCATGATGCTTTTCCCCTGAATGACCGAGTAAATGTTGTGAAAGAGTATCTTTCCGTGAAAATTTCTTATTACACACTTCACATTCATGATTTTTTTCACACGAACGACTGAGTAAATGCTTCTTCAGATATCCTTTTCCACCGAATTTCTTGTGGCACATTTCACACTCATAGGGGTTTTCACTTTTAGCAGTTGGAAATTGCTCAAAGAGACTGTTCATTTCTGCTAATTTATTGCACTGCATTTCACTCTTAAGTCACTTACGCTCAAGCAAATATGTTAAAGGAGTTTTCTGGCTAGAACATCTGTTTTGAAAACAGATGTACTCTATCCTTTTACTAACAGATTTTTGATTTAAAATGCTGCTCTTTCTTGAATGGTATTTTCTGATGCACTTAGCATCAATAACATTCATGTTCATAGAAGGAAATTTCCTTTTAATGTTTTTATTTAGAAATATTAAGAAAGCTGTTTGCTCCCATATGAGAGCAATTCTTACTATTCAAATTGAAGAAAACTGCCAGGGTTAATAAGTGTCTAAAAAACAAACAAACAGTAATATGTGTTTAATGCAGGATCTGGAACATAAATTTCGTGATCTGGAACATAAATTACCTGTTTTTAATATAACGATATCAGTGACTGCATTTCCTAATGCTCAGATTACTGCATTTAACAGGCAACAAATAGCTATTCGGCCAAAATGAGGTAGCAATAACCCTTTAACGATTCCTGTTAAAAAAATGGAATCGATTCCTATTTAAAAAATAGGAAGCATCACAACTGCCTAAAACCACTTATTTTCAGCAATTCCACAGCAATCGATTCTGCACAGAAAAATAAAACTCAGCAATGACGGTGTATAGCATTCCAACTTTATTCACACACATTACTACTAGATTTTTCTACGTAGTTTTGAAAATCTCCAACAACACACATAATCTCCGCTAATTCCATCTTATTAACATTTCAGTTGTATAGACATAATTTGCATACCAGTTTCAGTTTCTCTCACCTAACATCCTACACTTCATTTACTTTCAGTTTTTTATTTACAATTCAATGCACTTTGTTTCAGGATAAGGAAACAAGTGAAGCTACTTCATACAATTTACCCGAGTTTCTTCATGAAACCTATGTTTTCGAGTTATTTGCGCACTTTTGGCGTATAAAATTGTCAAAATGAAATTTGATAACCGGTGCCTAGCAGCTATAATGCCTTGGGAGCCGCCATTTGCAATTTCCACAGAATTCAAGAAAAAAATTCCCTTTACCAGACCCCAAAATTCCCTGCAACTCCAAAATTACCAAATAAACCAAAAAAAATAAATAAAAAAACCTTAAAAAATATAGGCATTGCATATCACACAGATTTATTACTTTCCCGGTTGGCTCAAAATTTCAGTTTTTTCCCTTTTTTTAGTTTTGTACTTTAAAAAATATGTTTTTACAGCTATGGGGTAGCTGCACTAAAGCTGACCAGACGTCCCCAATTCTTGAGGACAGTCCTAGAATTTAGTTTACTGTCCCCAAAAACGTCTGAAGCCTTTGGGGACGCAAATTGTCCTCAAATTTTAATGTTTGTCCCCAAATGTCCTCGAATTTACAGTTCCTCATTAACCCTTTAGATTTTCAATGAACATTTTTCTTAAACGTAGTTTCCATTGTATTAATTTTCCAACATGCTTCTTGTGAAAACAAATTTTGACTTTTTTTTCTTCATTCTGTGTTTAACGACCACTACAACTATAAGCAGTCACCTGTCTCTAATTTGGAGACATTCGTTCTAGGAAAGGGAGATATCAAGTGCTGCAAGATAAACACACCACCCGTGCTTCATTCGGGACTCGAATCCGTACCAACTTGTACGAATGGTCAATAGCCAGCACTAGGTCAATGTACCACTGGCGCTGTCAAATTTCGACTGTACTTGTTCTGAGTTTCTCCAAAAACTTTGGCAAAATGAAAAATTCGCCATGCAATTATTTGATGTGCAACATAATTTTAATTCAGCGCATGTACCTAAAAGTAAAGCATTTCACTTTTGCTAATATGTTCTCGCCATCATAGTTCTGCTTTGTCAATACAAATTACCAACATTCTACTAGATATATCCTTTTAAGACGCAGATTTTAATGTGTAATATCACACTTATTGAAGCAATGCAGTTTTGTGACAAAAAGATTTGCATGTTTATTATGAGTACGTATGTGTCCCCAAATGAACTACCGATTTGGGGACGCCACGCCCTTTTGTCCTCAAATCGGTGTCCCGATATCTGGTCACCTTTAGCTACACAAGTCACTCACGGCCGCCCCGGTGGCGCAGTGGTCTAAGCGATGGCCTCTGATCATTCGTCCGAAAGGGGTCCGGGCTCGAATCCCAGTGATGCATGGATGTTGTGTTTGTCTTACGGCACTGGCTCTCTCCCTTCCCTGGAACCAGTGACCCTAAATTAGGGACGGGCGACTGCTTATAGCCCATTGATTTGCTCACGGTGGTCGTTAAACCTCCAATCGCCGCCCCGGTGGCGCAGTGGTCTAAGGCGCTGGCCTATGATCATTCGCCCGTAAGGGGTCCGGGTTCGAATCCCGGTGAGGCATGGATGTTGTGTTTGTCTTACGGCACTGGCTCTCTCCCTTCCCTGGAACCAGTGACCATAAATTAGGGACGGGCGACTGCTTATAGCCCATTGAGTTGCTCACGGTGGTCGTTAAACCTCCAAACAAAAAAAACAAAAAAAAAAAAAACCTCCAATCAATCAAAAAAAAAAGTCACTCACGTGATAAGCCTGGGCTGGAGATGCCCTTGTTAACAGAGCAGTACCACTTTGCGTGAAGCCTGTAACCGCGAGAGATGACCGTCAAAGTGTGGGAAAGCTGATGGTTTTCAAGGCTACTCTCATGAATTTTGTGTTCGCGAAATCGCCTTCTTTCGTCACAGAAGTTTTCAATTTCGCATCGTAACTTGCTGCTAATACCTGAGAAAATGCTGCATTTTTTTTTTTTTGATTGGAGGTTTAACGACCACCGTGAGCAACTCAATGGGCTATAAGCAGTCGCCCGTCCCTAATTTAGGGTCACTGGTTCCAGGGAAGGGAGAGAGTCAGTGCCGTAAGACAAACACAACATCCATGCCTGACCGTGATTCGAACCCGGGCCCCTTACGGACGAATGATCAGAGGCCATGCTGCATTTGTAAAATTCGTCATTATTTCGAGGTTCCTTCACATTTTTATTTATTTTTATTTTTATTTTATTTTTTGATTGGAGGTTTAACGACCACCGTGAGCAACTCAATGGGCTATAAGCAGTCGCTCGTCCCTAATTTAGGGTCACTGGTTCCAGAAAAAGAGAGAACCAGTGCCTAAGACACACACAACATCCATGCCTCACCGGGATTCGAACCCGGACCCCGTTCGGACGAATGATCAGAGGCCATCGCTTAGACCACTGGGCCACCGGGGCGGCCATTTTTATTTTAAACCGAAATACACGAACGTTAGTGCGAATTCTAAACGAAACAACATTACGCTAAAATTGAAAATTTTACTCGTATAAGAAGTATAATTCATTCTGGTTTTATATTAACACGATTTCTGGAACCCAAAACCACACTATTGCAAAATACACAGAATTGAAATTACATAGGTGTCATGTAAACAACGTCAAATTCCCACAGTTTGCGGCTTCATGGTTAAGAGACCCAGGGCACCTCCAGAAGAATTATTCTAACCTCCTTGGGGTAAGCATAAACTACCCCCTTTCCATTGCACTGTGTTTCTGTCGTTTTCAACACTACGTGAATCCCTCGGTCTTTTCTGTTTTATTTGTCCGTTTCTTTCTTGATCGCTATTTTAAACTCAACGTCAGCATGGAAATGTTCAGATACCACATGATTCCACACAGAGCTATTTCTTTAATATTTACAGGAGAAAAAAGTCAAAAACGATAAATAAATTTAAACGCCATCTTAGAAAATACACTCACGGACAATGAAATTTGCGCATCAAGAAGGAAGCATCGGATTGAACTGAAATTTTATGGGCGTAATGATACAGATGAATGATACAGATGATGGCAAAAACAGAGCTACAGAACAATTACAGAGGGATCTGTGGCACGCAGTCATCTGCAATAGCACGTCGCACCGCTTCGTGTGGCGATACATGCTGCAATACGGTCTGGCATGGAGACGAACAGACGTCTGATGTTGTCCTGCGGCAGACTGGCCCACACGTGTTGGACGGTGTGCTCCAAATCCCGGATATTGCGGCACCGCGACAGCTGGCGTTTCAACTGGTCCCACACATGTTCGATAGGGGAAATGTCCGGGGAGCGGACAGGCCATGGAAGTGTCTGGACATGACGTAAACAGTCCTAGGCAACCCGAGCCGTGTGCGGGCGAGAATTATCCTCCTGGTATAGCGCACCTGAAATCCCGGCCAGGAATGGGAGCACATGGGGTCGTAGGATCTCATCCACATACCACTGGCCCGTCAATGATCCACGTACCACTACTGAAGCTGATCGGCTATCGTAGGCAGTGGCTCCCCATCCCATAATGCCTGCACTGGGGGAGGTGTGGGCCTCGATAGCGAGGTTGGAATTGTGCCGTTGACCTGGGGACTTCCACATCCGGACACGATAATCATTTGCCCCCAAAACGAAGCGGCACTCATCGCTAAACACCACACGTCACCAGTCTGTGGCGTCCCAAGTTGCTCTGGCCGGCCGCCATTGCACACGGAGCCGACGATGTTCTGGTGTTAAAGGCAGCAGGGATCGCAGATTCACTTCAGCGATGCGTCGGGAAATGGTTCGTGGGTACACAGGAGCCGCTACATTTGTCTGTATAGTGGATCGCATTCCCGTGGGATTCGTTCGTGCCTGGCGCACGATCCGTGGACCCTCTCTACCGGTGGTCCTCCTGGTCTGTCCGGAGCCGCTTTGCTGTGTGGCAGTACCGTCACGTGTCCACTGCTCCCAACACAGTCAGACGGTATGATAGTCAGAATGATCCACGTGGCGGGCTATACGGCGTACTGACCACCCTGCGGTTTTCAGCCCGATGATCAGGCCTCTCGCAAAGTCCCTAAGTTGCGTAAGTCAACGTTTCTGGCGTCTACCCGGCATTATTGTCACTCTGTACTCTTGTTTGCGTCGGCCGGTGCTCTTCGCTTTCATGGGGCATCGACTACACGCCGGGTTATAAGGTTACCGGTTTGTGCTTGCAGCGTCATCACAAAGTATGCGGTCATGCGTAATCACACCAAACGTGGATCATTTGCATACCATTACGCACTCTAGCTATTTGCAAAGTTTCGCGGTTGTAAGCATGTTTTCTTCTAGGTGCTCAAATTTCATTGTCCATGAGTGTACCTCGGGACGTCTATAACAACTACTCCACTCCGACTTTTCATAAACAGCTACAGCCTGTAAAGCACTAATGTGCTTATCATTCTATCTCGCTCCAGGCCAGACAGAGTTTGTATCTTCTCTTCAATGAGACCCAGATCTTTACTCCTAGCAATATCACCCGTTCCTACAGAAAATTACTCGAGCCATCAGTTAATGCTTAGTTGCGTACTTCTGGGACAGTTACGATCAAAAGGTCATTACGGACGTGTTGAGATTATTTCTTGAATTCTGCGTTTACTGACTTTTTCTGCAAAATTCCCTGAATTTCCTCTAGGATTCCATTTTCCCTGATTTTGGAGTCAAAAAATTCCCTGAAATAGGGGAAATCCCTGCATAGAACATCACTACTGCTATGTGGAACTTGCGATTGCTAAGCGATAAACAATGGATGGCCAAAAGTCTGAGCTCTTGTATTTGCTCGTATTACAGCTGAGCGGAAAAACGCATTCAACTACCAAATGTCACGTAACACATCAGAGCGGATTGGGATGCTTCCAGGCGTATGTTAATCTACAACATATTCCTTTTCCTGGCTAGACACTGGTAGTGTAAGGAAGTTAGAATAAGACTTCAGGAGATGCCCTGGGTCTCTTGCACAGTGTACGATAGACAGGTGATGATATACAGGTGTTGTTGCATTGTGTTTTTTAAGCGTAAAAATAGTCGTATTGTACTAGTAAAATAGTATTAGTCCTTACACATCAAATAAGCCAACATAAAAATTAAAAAAGAGGACATATTTTAAAGACAAAATTCCGTGTAAAAATGAGATCTTTAAACGACAACAATGCAGGGCCGTAGCAAGACAGAGAAGTTAGGACGGGCGGCTACTGATTGAGGTCGGGCCAAAAATCAGAAATTTTACTGTCTCCTTTTTACTACACAGTATGTGAGTGTGTGTGCTATTTATTTATAATGCTTATTATCCCGTGCTACACAGTTTTCTTCCGTAGAAAACAAACTAGCATTTCTACATAAATACGATACTAAACATAAGACTTCACTGAAAGATCAATGTGACTGAACAGCTCTTTTTAATGGTTATCTCCTTTAATTTGTTACTTACTTTTTTGAGAAAGATATGTTTCCAAGAAAGCAAAAACAAAGGGGTAAAATATTTACTACAACTGTAATTTTGTGCTACGCCTCTCATTAAGTGTGCAAAGAAAGTTTTCGAAATCTAAACTTTCAGTGCGTTTTTTCTCAAAAGCTAAAAACACCAAATTTACCATACGCTGGTGTGTCATTGAAAGTCTCTGCGTCCTCTTAATATTGGTTAGTACTAAAAATGTTGATTCACAAGTAGCCGTGCTACATTTAAAAGTAGCAATCGTTGAAAGCAGCTCATAGGTTTTCCTAAAAGAAACTCGCTGTTTGTACTCCTCCTCAATCAAATACGCATACCTTTTCTCGTTTTTCAGCTAGATACCCTCTCACTATGGTAAGTTCTTCTTGAGAAGGGATCTTTTTTATGCCTAATAAAGAAAAATACTCCAGTTGTCTGCATCTAGCTCATCAACAATCGCTATTGCGCCAAGGAGTACGCTGTTGCTACAGAATCTGCGATCTAATTCTTTTTTTTTTTTTTTGATTGGAGGTTTAACGACTACCGTGAGCAACTCAATGGGCTATAAGCAGTCGCCCGTCCCTAATTTAGGGTCACTGGTTCCAGGGAAGGGAGAGAACCAGTGCCGTAAGACAAACACAACATCCATGCCTGACCGGGATTCGAACCCGGACCCCTTACGGACGAATGATCAGAGGCCAGTGCCTTAGACCACTGCGCCACCGGGACGGCACGCGATCTAATTCTGTTGCTACAGTGTATACAATGAGGTTAGAATAGTACTTCAGGAGATGTCATGAGTCTCTTAACCGTGAAGCCGCCAACTGTGGGAATTTGTTGTTGTTTACATGATACCTATGTAACTTCAACTGTGTGTACTTTGGAATAGCGTGGCCTTTGGTTGCAGAAACAGTGTTACTATCAAACCGGAATGAATTATACTTCTTATACGAGTGAAGATTATAATTTTAACGTTATGTTTTGTTTAGAATTCGCACTAACATTCGTATATTTCAATTCAGAATAAAAATGGGAAGGAGTCTCAAAGAAAGAAAGCGATTAGGCCAACACAAAATGCATAGCGATAGCCTTGACAACAATCAGCTTCCCCACACTTTGATGGCCGTCGCTTGCTGTTATAAGCTTCACGCAAAGTCGTACTACTCCATTAGCAAGGGCATCTCCAGATATCGTCCGCGTAGCTCAGTTGGTAGAACGACTCGTTCCGGAATAAGTTGACTCGGGTTCGATTCCCGGCGTGGACCAAAAATGACTGAGAAATTTACTTCGTTATAATGGCGCCCGACCTTCCCGGATGACCCGGCCGTTCAAGATCTCGCAACGGTGTTATGTTCTTTCCTCACCGCGAGATAGGAAAAATAAGAGAATCCCTTCTTCAGCGCTTCGAAAAATAAATGTGTGTGATGTTGCATTCCACACACTAGATTGACTGGGAGTTCTCAAGTGCACGTTCTTCAGCGGATGGCTGCCAACGGCAATTCATGGTCACGGCTGACCCGTGGGCCATGCCCTGGCCCTCTTTCGGGGGAGGGGGAGATGTGACGTGCCTGCCCCGCAGGACGCACACGACATAAAGGCAGATAGCAGCAAGAACGAACGTCTGCGTAGCTCAGTTGGTAGATCGACTTGTTCCGGGATAAGTGGACCAAAAATGATGGAGAAATTTACTTCGTTATAACACACTTCCGGTAGTCCCTGGTTCATTCGGCCAGTGAGTTGCTCTACTGTAGTGCGTAGATCGGCCGTCACGCATCTTCGAAGCCGTGGTTCACCTCTCACATCAATAACACGTGGTGCTCCGCAGTTTCCACTTCGCTTATTCGCAGTGGCGCCATTTCTCCAATCACGATACACTTTAACCACAGCAGCACGCGAACAGTTCACAAACTGCACTGTTTCAGAAATACTTACAAATCTGATAAATCGCGCTTTTTTTGCATGACAGCAACGAGTGATATGTTTTCAGAATGCCTACAGCACACCTTATATACCCTCCATGTCAGCTCACGAGACATGCTTTCTTTCATCAGCTACGGGCTGTTGACGTCAAAAGTAGGAGGTGGTCACAATAACGTGTCTCGACTGCGTATATTTGAGACCTCCAAGTCCAACGACGTACAGTTAAGCATTGGTCGTTGGACACACAGTCACAGAGCACAAAGCGATTCTCCCACGGAGATATTTCGAAATCCGTTATCCACTCACATTTATCTTGGAAAAAGTAGCGATTTACTGGTTCATGGATCAAAATAATGGGAAACTTACAAAAGCCATCCACTTTAGGCGAAATTACTAATAACGATCCCCAGTAAGTGATCAGTTATCAAATAAATATAAAAAATGATTGCTTAGGAAAATTGCTATGTAACATGTGCATATTTTAACTTTAAGAATGATCTTCATGGTGATTTCGTTGGAAATGGGATCTTAAAGAGACGTAATTTTGTCAAAACCAGATTTTTCAAAAAAAAAAAAAATTATCTCGTACAACATCCCGTTTTGAGCGTGATTTGATACTGCATTTAATCATGAACGGATTTTTTAGTTTTTTTGACGATAAATTGTTCAAATTTGCTGACGACTGAAATGGTTTTAAAATGCATGTTTCAGCAGTTCCCTTACATCCAGGATTAAAACAACTTTTTTCATGAGAGAATTCATGGAATATTTCTCGTAGGTACGTGGGTTTTTGTAGAAGACCTCAAGATTGAAATTCTCAGCCTAATTTGGTCGTCCTAATCCGCCCCTAATTACAAATTATAGTATATTGAAATATATAAATGAAATCCCCAAAAATAAGAACCTGTGATCAGTGCTTCAATATGCAACACCTGATTTAACAGCTTTTTTCTGTGGATCCTGAGTGCGTCCATTTTAAACATACACTGATGGAAAAAAAATCCCAACACCACGAAAAAATAGTTGTAGAGGAATGAAATGGCGGCAATACATTTGTATAGGTAACATATGTAATCGATTACGGTTTCAAGATCACAGCTTATTGTAAGCGCGAGAAGAGCCATTTTAAATGTGAAATGCTGGTACATTAATAACCGGTGTAACCGCCAGAATGTTGAATGCAAGCACGCAAACGTTCATGCATTGTGTCGTACAGGTGCTGGATGTCAGTTTGTGGGATGGAGTTCAAGTCCTGTTGCATTTGGTCGGTCAATACAGGGACGGTTAATGCTGGTTAGGGTGACGCTGGAGTTGTCGTCGAATGATGTCCCATACGTGCTCGATTGGTGAAAGATCTGGTGACTTAGCAGGCCACGGCAACATGTCGACACTCTGTAGAGCATGTTGGGTTACAACAGCGGTATGCGGGCGAGCGTTATCCTGTTGGAAAACACCCCTGGAATGCTGTTCATGAATAGCAGCACAACAGATTGAATCACCAGACCGACGTACAACTGTGCCGTCAGGGTGCGTGGGATAACCACGAGAGTGCTCCTGCTGTCATAGGAAATTGCTCCCCAGACCATAACTACATGCAGGTGTAGGTCCAGTGTGCCTCGGCAGCAGACAGGTTGGTTGCAGGCGCTCACCTTTCTTCCTTCTAACCAACACACGACCATCACTGGCACCCAGGCAGAACCGGCTTTCATCAGAAAACACAACAGATCTCCACTCCGTCCTCTAATGAGCTCTAGCGTGACACCACTGACGTCGCAAACGGCAGCGGTTTGGAGTAACTGGAATGCACGCTACAGGGCGTCTGGCTTGGAGGTGTCCTTCAAGTAACCGATTTGTAACAGTTCGTTGTGTCACTGTGGTGGCAACTGCAGCTCGAATTGCTGCCGCAGACGCGGTACGATGCGCCACGGCCATACGCCGTACACGGCGGTCTTCCCTCTCAGTAGTGCCACGTGGCCGGCCGGAACCCGGTCTTCTTGAGGCAGTACCTTCCCTTGATCACCGCTGCCAACAATCATGCACAGTGGCTACATTCCGGTCAAGTCGTTCTGCAATATTGCGGAAAGAAAATCCGCCTTGTCGTAGCCCTATTACACGACCTCGTTCAAACTCCGTGAGCTGTTGATAATGGCTTCTTCGTCTTCTTAAAGGCATTCTTGACTAACACCAACACCCTACGTCGAATCTCAAGGATAACTAACGCTCACGAACGTTACAGCGCGTATTTACAGCAAACCTGCTTTGCATGTTCCGAGGGGCGCTAGTAGCGCCACACGTATGCGCCGAGCGCGAAATTTGCATAGATGTCATCTTACAGATGTACTCTCACCGCCTACCAACTGTCGTTTATCTAACACAACCCCTTCTTGGTGTTGGGATTTTTTTCGGTTCAGTGTATGTTGAATATTGATAACGAGGTATTGTACATCAACTATGCATGTAAACGTGCACTAGAAATCCAACCTATTGGCGTAAAAATGTAAATATACGTTTCCAAGCGTTTGCACATCAACCAGAAGGCTTTCTTGGAAATGTATATTTATATCTTTACGCAAGTAAATCGGCTTTGCAGTGTGTTGAATATTGATGATGCTTTTCGGTGGAGCCACAAAGTTCCGCCTAAGAGATTTACGAATTTTTAAATAATGCGTATGTGTGTCTGTGTGTCAGAGAATGCGAAACCAATTTTTTATCCAAACAGAGAATAAAAAACATAACCTTCTCCGATGGGATTAACGGTCAACTTTGGGGGCACCAAGAACGAACACAACAGCGTTGTCTAAATTCTCTCAAAGTAGTAACATACTGGGTTACTTATAAAAGGACCCCTTATTTTTGATAATTTGAATTTCGAATTTTAACGTATAATCGCAAAAGGTGTATAAATGAATTACTTTTAACTGAGTTAAAAAACGTATAAAACCTACGGTAAAATATCGGAACTAACGCAGAAGTACGTATAAAAGTGATAAACGTATAACTGAGAAACATATAACCGAGGTTTCACTCGTATTTATATCTATATATTTTTAGGGTTTTTTAACATTGGTCATGATTGTCATAAACGTCGTCATTTTTCAGGTAGGAAGAGGATGTCATACATCAGCAAAATAAACTATTAGATGACATCATGATCAAGGTGGAAACCGAGAAATGACAAGGGGCTAGAAAAATATAGCTATAAAAACTGGCTATAAAAACAGGCTATCGTTGGGCAACTACAAGACTGAATTCCAATGGGCAGGAAAAGACCCAGAGGGAGACTACGTGAAAAATGAATGGATGGATGAAATTCAAAAGCATGCCGGAGTGATAAGATAAAGTTGTGGAGGAGGCTTGGAGAGACCTTCATCCAGCAGTGGACTGACAATCGTTCATAAAGATGATACAGATACGCTGATCGCCAACACAAAATTAACATAACGCTCCAATATTATCTCTATGTAGGTTTAAATAGCGGCAGGCATGGGTCTTGGGAGCTATTTGGAGCCTCAAGGGAGAAAGGGGTGTTCCTACTTCTTATCTTCAGAAACTTAGCTCAGGAAGGACATAAAATATTGAAAAATTCAAATATGAAGTAAAATATATAGAATCCACCACTCATAGGCAATATTTCAGTCTCCACATAAAAATTCCATTCATTCTGTGGATGTTTAAATGTGCTCAGAAAAAAAAAATGTTAAAAAATCTAACTACCTTTTAGAATTCTAAATAAACTACTTCAGACAAGTCGCAATTATTCCGCTGTTTGTCACGTGCATAAATATAATGCCGAACTGCTGCTTGATTTGAGAGTTATATAGCAAAGATATTTGTACATAAAATGAGAAGAGAATGAAACCATTTGGACATTTTCAGTTTCATATGTTTTTGCAACCCCCATTTTATTAGTTCTTGAAAGAGAAGAAAGAGAACTGACTTTTCCTTTGCTTGAATTCCTATTTGTCAAATTCATTTGCAGCTTCTAGGCTTCCACAACAGGAGTATAGCCGTTTATTATTAAAAATGCTTTTGTGAAATAATTTATAAATTATGAAATATTTTTTCGTAAATTTTATTTCAAAAATCATATACGCAATAGTATTATTATTATATGACCTTTCCATCCCCTTTAAAAAATAATTTCCTAATTTTTTTTTCATGTGTACTACACTACTATTACTACTGTGCTTCCGCCAATTCACGGATGCAGTCGAGGCCAGGTTCATGGCCTACCTTTTTTTCAAATACGTAAATGGAGAAAATAACATAGCATAGTGCAATCTGAGTACAAATAAACTGTACGTTGAAAAACTTTTAAAGAACTTCACTTTCGCAACTTTTGATTATTTCTGAATTAACTTTTGTTCAATTAAGTTTCTTCCTGAAAACGATATTTTAAAAGTTGTATTTTAATTTTACTGTGCTCATTCATCTTAGAAAGGTTGAACGAATTGTTCGAAAGCATTTTAAAGTTATAAAAAATTCATATTGCAATCGGTATATCTTGAGGATGCATTGTGTCATCGCCTTCCCAATGTCCGCACTGATCCTTATCAGTAAAAGTAGGAATGTTGGAACAAAAGAAGGCTCTGAGGGAAAGGTGAAAATTACGTACACTGGAAATCTTAGATTAATACCAAAGCAAGCCAGTTGACCTTTAAAGTTTTATAACTATTAGGTGCTTGAATTAATTCCCGCTGTTGTCCAATAAAGCGCAACAGTGGTGCGCTGTGGCCCGGACCACACGTGACCTCCCTTGCACACGCACGTACCGTCCGTAGTCTGTGCGAAGCAGTGTGTGTGACACGCGATCTGAGGGCATGGAACACGAGTTTGTATCGCTTTCACGATGTCGAGTTTCGTACCAAGAAAGGAGCATTTGCGGGAAGCATTACTCTTCTGCTTTTATCTCAAGAAATTTGCAGCGGAAAGTCATCGTTTGCTAGCGCAGGCCTATGGCGCTATCGGAAACAGCATGCAGAAATGTGGTTCCGACGCTTCAAAGCCAACGAATATGTCCATTCAGTACATAATGCTGCCGCTAATTTTTGCTTAGTAGTAGGCCTTGGTTCCAAACTTCTTTTGCGACGCTCTAATTCATCCCATAGGTGCTCTGTGGGATTAAGATCAGGGCTTTGTGCTGCTCAGTCCACACACGATACGGAATCATCGTAAAACCATGCCGTAACAGTCCTTGCTTTATGGGTCGGTGCATTATCCTGCTAGTACCAACAAGGCTCGGTTCCATAGTATTGCCACAGAGTTGGTAGGGCATTATTGTCCAGAATATCAAGGTAGCCGTGCTGGTTAACAGGTTTGTCCACGATAACCAATGGGCCGGTACCATACTACCAAAAACACCCCACACACGAGTACACTGCAGGCTCCAAACTTGACCGTAGGAGCAGTACACTGTGGTAAACAGCGTACCCCAGGCTGTCGCCATACCCACACACGGCCATCAGACTGATGAATCGCGTATCTGGATTCATCAATCCATAGGACCCGTTTCCATTGATCTACGGTCCACGATAAATGTTCTTTACACCATGCTGAACGACAAGTAGCATTCCGAGTGGAGATGAAAGGCTTATGAGCAGCCGCACGACCACGGTAACCCATGGAATGAAGTTCTCTGCGAATGGTACGTGTACATACCGAGGTTCCAGCATTGGTATTCACATGTACACTGAGGTCTTGTGCAGTACTCCGTCGATTAGCTGTAACGACTCTCCTGAGGCTTCGACGTCCTCTATCACTGATTTTCTTTAGTCTGCCGGTACGTTTTGCTGCTTTAGGCACGCCATGTGTCTTCCAGTTATTCAGTACATCCAAAACAGGTGACTTGGGTATGTTTAAACGCCTCTCGGTTTCTCTTATGGACAACCCACTAATATAACACTCAACAATCTTTCCTTTCTTGAAGTCAGTTCTCTCTCGCCGCGACATTTTCACTGAACCTCACATTGCGATGTGCTCGCGGTGGCTTGTTTTTATACCCTTTGCAGCTGTACCGGGCATCTTAAGACCGCAGCGGATCCGTTCATTTGCTTTTGATGGGATGTCCGGCGACGTTTGTCAATATAGTGTATATATATATACAGGGAGATCTCGGTATACGCGGTTTTGTTATCCTCGTTTTCGGATTTACGCGATTCAGTGGTGCCATCTGTTAACACTACGAGGAAAATATAATTACAATAATGGGTTTGCGAATCTTAAAGCGCATCTGTTGATGTTTTTGTCAAGACGTGAGTGCTTGCTCAGATCAGATCAGAAGAGCTATAAAGCTGCGTGTGAGAGGATCTACGATGCCATGCAAAAGAAAAGAAGGTGTGTCTTTCGAGGGGAAGAAGTGTGTACGAAGGTCGCATTTATTAGAAATAAAGTTAGAAGTTCTGGATCGCTGTGAGAAAGGTGAGCGTATTTTTGACATTCAGCTTTACAAAACAGCTTGACACTTCAAACGAACGTCAAGCGTCTAGCGTTATAAAACAGCTTTGACACTTCAAACGAACGTCAAGCGTCTAGCGTTATAAAACAGCTTGACACTTCAAACGAACGTCAAGCGTCTAGCGTTACAAAACAGCTTGACACTTAAAATGAACGTCAAGCGTTACAAAACAGCTTGACACTTCAAACAAACGTCAAGCGTTACAAACAGCTTGACACTTCAAACGAGCGTCAAGCGTCCAGCGTTACAAAACAGCTTGACACCTCAAACGAACGTCAAGCGTCCTGCGGGAACACTTCAACTGCAACTGATTTATCTCTTCAGAAATCCATCAGAGGAACTGGACTGACTGCAACAATTTCATAAATATAACAGTACTACAAAGACTTTCTAACAAAACTAGGCGTAAAAATACATTTCTAAGCTCTAACGAGACTAGGCGTAAAAATAGCACAATCAAAATGTGACTGTTTTTATAGCTTTTCGTAACTGCTTCGGAGTTCGGCACTGCAACAAGCGGACTGAATGTAGTTGACAGTCTTGGCATGCAACCTCAATAAAGACTGAATAGCCTTAAGAGAATCTTCAGAAATGTGAACATCCTTATCTTGCAACGCACATATAAGTCCATCCAACTAAAGAAGTACTGGGGGCCCACTGTTGATGGTTCTTCTTCAGTTGGACGGACTATACAACCACACCTTCATTACTGAATTTGAGAAACTAACAACTCCTGAACATTTTGAGGAGGAAATCCTAATTGTGGTAAAAACTTGTGTAAAAGTTTTAGTTCCAATTGTAACCACATTCCAAAGAGTGATTTCTGCGCCCTCTCTTCAACTGCGACCGGGGCAGCCGCCCCGCCCCTTCTGCCCCGCCCTAGTTACGGCTTTGATTCTTCCCACTCCAGCAGCAGCAGCAAAACTTCCCCAAATCACAACACTGCATGGATACTTTCTTGTCTTAAGTGTGCAAGCGGTATGCAATGCCTTGTTATTTCATCGAAACACTAGGCACTCCGCGTCGTTACCATCGATGTTCAATTTTGTCTCATCACTAAATAACACTTGACGCCACCTATCAGTGTTCCACTCCTTATGTTCCTTTGCGCGTTCTAAACATTTCTTGCCTTGTACACTAGTTAGCAATGGCTTCTTTACCGCCCTATGAGACTTCAGACCCACAGAACGTAACCTGTTCCTCACTGTTCGAGACAAACAAACAGTACTCCAGCTCTCCCGCAATTCTTTGGCAAGAACTGTTGACGAGACGAACCTGTTTCGCAGACATAACCGTTCAACGCGTCTTTACATCTAGAAGTTGATTTCATTTTTCGGCCACATTTACCCAGCCTGCAATTCTTGATTCCACCCATATCACGGATTTTTGCCAACTGCCGTCCAATTGTACTCTTGTGCACCCCAGTTATCCGGGCATTATCTGCATTGCCTTTGCCGAATTCACTTAAAGGCACAATTCGCGAAGCTTTTCGTGGTGAAATATCACCTAATCTTCCCATAACTGCAACACAGTTCGCGCAGAATAAACGAAATGCACTCTAAACTTCAGATTTGCAGTGCAGTCCACAGGAATAACGACTACACACTCACCAATACAAACGAACTACATACGCGCAGTGCGAAAACGTCTGGAATAACCCCACTCACATCGCCCGTACGCAGACGTACAGGCAAGCTCCGTCGGCTTGTAGCAACGACGATGACATTTCACATAACGAAGTGTGCTTCCTTCGCAGCACATTTCTGATCATAACTTGAGTTCTGTAAAAGATATTTCCTCTGTAAACTGAGCTGGCTTCTGCATGAAATGTGCTTTAAAATTATATATATATTGTGAGTCATGGATGAAATACGGGATTACACCTTATCAAATTTACACAAAAAAAACGGGTTGTCATCTTCAAAATTTGTATATTGTGAGTATTATCTGCAGATTTACTTTTGTGGCAACACGGAAAACCCCAAAACGTCAGAAATTTCCAGAGTTGCTATTAATTTTTCCGTAACTGTATATATTATAAGTATTTCAGTAGGTAAATTCGGTCAGGGCAACAGAAACCAACGTGGAAATAATCTCGTCGAGTTTGCAGAGGCAAAAGGGTTTTTCATCTTGAACTCCTTTTTCAAGAAAAAGCCACACAGGAAATGGACATGGAGACATCCAAATGGGACGACAAGTGAAATTGATTTTATTATGTGTAACAAAAAATTCGTCATAGAAGACTGCAGTGTGCTAAACAAGTTCAACACAGGTAGTGACCATAGATTGGTGAGATGTAAGATGCACCTCAACACTAAACTGGAACGTAGCAAGCTCATAAGACAAACAAAATGTATTCACATAACCAACCTTAAAAAACACCATAATACCTTCAAGTTGGAACTGAAAAACAGATTCTCTGCTGTAGAAAGCCTCACACCGGAAGAAGTGGATATTTCTGAAGCTAACAGAAAAGAAACCAAAGCTCTTGTGGAAACAGCAACAAAATTAGCTGGGTCTAAGAACAAGTTGCATGTGAACAAATTATCAGGAAAAACCAAAATGTTGATGCAAAAAAGAAGGAAGATGAGGACAACTAAAGAAAATGTGACTTCCAAAGTGAAATATATAGAGCTATGCAAGACAGTACGAAAAAGTATCACTGAAGACGTAAGGAAATTCAACTGTGAACTAATGAGGAAAGCAATTGAAAACAACCAAAGCCTAAAGATAGCAAAGGGACATCTCAGTAAGGGGAAAAAACAGATTATGGCACTGAGAAAAGAAGATGGTTCTGTAACAAGAAATAGAGGCAGAAATTTTGACAAGAGTGAAAGATTTATACTCCAAATTATATGAAAGGGATGATAAATGTACTCCAGACATCATGGAAGGTACCAGTACAAGAGTTCTTCCAGTCCTCCCAGCAGAAGTTGCACATGCAATCAAGAACATGAAGCGGGGAAAAGCTCCAGGAGAAGATGGAATTACTGTAGACATCATACAAGAAGCAAGTGGAGAAATCAAAACAGTACTCGCCCAAATTTTCACTCGATGCCTCATTGAAGGGAAGATTCCTGAGGATTGGAACAATCTATAATGATCCTGCAACATAAAAAGGTGACAATGAGGATCTCAGGAACTATAGACCTAACAGCCTCATATCAGTGGTTAATAAAATCTTCACTAAAGTTCTTTCACACCGCTTGAAGGTAACACTGGACATGGCTCAACCGAGAAAACAAGCTGGATTCAGGAGTGGCTACAGCACAATAGATCATATCCACGTACTGAGAGAACTAATTGAAAGAGCGAGGGAATATGAACTTCCATTGTGCATGGCTTTTATCGATTATGAAAAATCCTTTGATTCGGTGAAACCATCAGCAGTTACAATGGCTCTGAAATCCTGAGGTATTGAAGATGCATACATTAATATTATTAATAACATCTATGAAAATTCAAGTGCAAAGATTCGGCTGTTTGAAAATACAACACACATAAAAATTGGAAAGGGAGTGAGACAAGGTGACACCATATCTCCGAAGCTTTTTAACGCCACATTGGAAAATGTCTTTCAATGACTGAACTGGGGAAACAAAGGGATAAAGATTAATGGAGATTATCTAACCCACCTTCGTTTTGCTGATGACGTAGTCATTTTTGCAAGTACTCCATCAGAGCTTCAGAGTAGGATCCAGGAACTTTCTGACAAGAGTAAAGAAGTGGGATTAAAAATGAACTTTCCGAAGACAAAAGTGATGTTCAATGCTTTTACACGAAATGAAGATTTATCGATTGATGGAGAAAAGCTGGAGATAAAAGACACGTACGTTTATCTTGGACAGCAGATATCAAGTGAGGGTCACATTGGTGAAGAAATTAATCGGCGTACAAAACTTGCCTGGAGAGCTCTTGGAAGAAACAGCCTAATTTTCAAGAGCAATATGCCATTATGTCTTAAAAGAAAAGTATTTGATCAATGCTTCCTTCCAGTGCTTACGTATGGTGCAGAGACGTGGACCTTAACTAAAAGAGACATACAAAGGCTGCAGACAACTCAAAGCAGCTTGGAGAGGTGCATGCTTGGTGTAACCAGAAGAGATAAGAAGAAGAACTCATGGATCCGAAAAATGACAAGAGTGGGAGACATCATGATCAGAGTTAAATCCCTAAAATGGCAATGGGCTGGGCATACTGCCAGAAGGACAGACCATCGATGGAGAGGCGAAATTTTAGATTGGATTCCAAGGGACAGGAAAAGACCCAGAAGAAGACCACATGGGAGATGGGTGGATGAAATTCGAAAGTATGCAGGGGTGACATGGAGGAGACTGGCACAAGACAGATCGTTGTGGAGGTAACTTGGGGAGACCTTCGTCCAGCAGTGGATTGATAATGGTTGACGATGATGATGATGTACAAGCACACTTATAATCCTATACACTGGCGCAGTGGCGGCCCGTCAGATGAGGCAAGTGAGGCGCCGCCTCACCTGAAATTCCGCAGAATGAGAAGTGAAAGAAAAAAAAAAAAAAACCTTCTGTCAGTAACAAAGATATAAGAACTTTGCAGGATAAATGAAACACTGAAATTCACATTGTGATTCATGAATGGTTAAAGAAAGGCTTTCGAGAAGAGGAATGAATCATTATTTTTGCAAAGCAGCTGCATGTTTTAAGCGCTTAGAGGCGACCTGCTGAATCGTCTCGATGAGAAGCCGGTTTTGGGAACTGGGGATCAGAGAAGAGCCCTACAGACAGACTGAACCCCCCACCCCCACCGTCCGAGGTCTACCTAAAGAGGTGCCGGACTTCCAGTAAGAGAAAGGAAATTTCTGAGGCGACCCTCCATTTCGCTTAAACTGGAATCGCATCTCCGCTGTTATTGGAGAACCCAAGGATTGTGTATCCAATGGGCGCGGGAAAATGAGCAGATGACCCTTGTGAAAAGTGGTTTCACAGGCGATGACGCCGTTCGCCTCTATAGGCTTTGGAGTACGAAGATTTCTACGTAGCTTTAACTATTCGTCAGAGTGTATTTGAATCTAACTTTTTGTAGTGTGTTTTCAATCCTCTCTTCTGCGGGTGTTTGCTAGTTCATAGTAATGTTGAGTTTTTCTTTTTTCATTTTGTTATTGTTACTAAACAGCATATTTTGATTTTGGTTGGAAAATATGAATGGCCCAACAAGCGACATGATTTGTGTTCTGGAAGAAATTCCTTTTAAACACTGGAAAGATTATGATAACAAGGATGTTCTCATATCTGGAAGACCGACACCTATAATAAGTGTTCAATATCTAAAGATAAGAAGTGCGGCAAATCGTTTTTTAGGTCTTTCAATAAATCATAGTACGAGATTTTCCCCTGGCTTTCTGATGCTATTACAAGCAAACTCTCTTTTGCTGGCCATGTTTACTTTTGAGCAATAAGAAAAATGTGTGGAATACAACGGGTTATTTTGATCTAAAAACTTTTCTCGTATTGCAAAATTGCACGAAAGCTCTAAAGAGCATAGAACTAACCACGTAGGTCTAAAACGAATGGGAAAAAAACAAACACTATTTCTGATATGCTCAAAGAAAATGCTGCTCTTCATAAAGTCAAGTTTAATGAAAAGGTCAGACTAAATAGGCTTTTTATGGAACATATAATTGATTTAGTTGTCGTTCTAAGCAAGCAAGAACTGCCTTTTCGAGGACATGATGAAACTATTTCCTCATTAAATAAAGGTAATTTCAAGGAAATGTTCCAAATGTTACTTCGTAGGAGCACCCCAGAATTAAAAGCACATTTTGAAGAAATACGAAGCTTATTTTCTGGACAATCTAAAACGATACAGAATGATTTAATTGAGTGTATTCATGAATATATAAAAGTTCAAATAAATACCAGATTTGAAGATATGGGAAAGCTCGAGTTTCTGCAGCTAGTTGACAGCTCAAAATACCATAGTTATTCAGAGTCATTTCCATCCAGTGCCCTTAACACTCTCAAAAAATTTATCCAAACATTTTTACAGACACACAACGACTAAAAAACGAATTAGATTTTTTATATAATGATCACAACTTCAGGGGAACTCAGTGTTCAGAAAACCTTGAAAACAATGAAAGAAAACGAGCTGAAAGAGGTGTTACCAGAAGCCTACAAATTATTTTCTCTTGTATTGACACTGGCGTCAACAAGTTCTTCTGCTGAAAGGAATTTTTTCTTGCTTGAAGAGAATTAAGACTTACCTCCGTAATACAACGGCACAAGATCGTTTGTCTTCACTCAGTAAAATTTCAATCGAGAAAGAATTGCTGAACCATCTAATGTCCATTCAACCATTTTATGATCTGATCATAGACAAATTTGCAGCCAAAAAGGATCGCAGAATTGAACTTATTTATAAAAAATAAACTGAAAGCATTCTGTTCGAGACCAAAGCAAATTAATATCGTATTCCCTGTTTTTAATTCCAGGTTTAAATTATTTTATACTTTTTTTATATAGAAATGTGCTTCCTTAGCTTGACTTCTCCTGTACATAGTTATCACGAGCCTGGACTTCAGTTTGTGACCCGTGCTAAATGCACCTTCACTAATATGCCAATCGAACTGTGACTTTTATTCAAGCTCAAGAAACACTTCGTGAGAAAAAATTATATTCAAATGATTTACTTTGAATTTTTAAGAAGTGGATCTCCGATTGGCGTTGGGATGTGAGTGACGCATTGACTAGCTAAAGAAACCGCGCAAATTGCGTATTTTCGCTCAAGTGTATTACATAAAAGAATACTGGTGAAATATTTCTTTCTTTGTTGTAAAATTATCGAATAATTGTTTTCATAAAAATATTGTTGCAAAAGTAGCGTATATTACACACACATATATAGAGAGGTATATGTACATTTTTCCTCTAAAATTTTTGGATTTTTTCGTGAAGAAAGACTCCCCACGCCGTGTTTCATATATTTCTATAATTTTATTCCATTACTGTTTAATAATATTTGTATATAAGGGCTAAATGACATGGGATGGAGCCCTAAGGGATGGGGTTTACAGCTGTTAATAACAAGGCGCCGCTTACCCTGGACCAATGGCTTAACGAGACTTCCGAATCTCAGCGGATTTTAATGATTCAGCCGACTCGAACCCAGGACTTCAAAGATATCCAATGGGGGATACTGCCTTTGACATGAAACTTTTTGAAGGGGGGGGGGGGGTTCTGCACTTCTGCTGTATAACTGTGTATAAGTACATATAACAATTGGGGGGGGCGCTTCGACAAATATTTTCCTATTGGTACGTACGCACATCTTGAATATTAATACAAAATGAAGCTAATTTAATAAAATGAAGAAAATGCAATAAATTATAGTTGTTTTAATAAAAATTTAATAAAGCAACTTCTTTGGCCGCTTTGCTTTACTTTCTCTTCTATTATCAAGAAATTACATTGCTTTCCGAGTTATATAAAAATCAAAGAATTTAAATAGGGAAATTATCTATAAAACGTACTTAGAAAAAGCTAACTGTCTCGCCCTAATAATAAGGGGTGTGCAAACCACGACCCCCCCTGCTACGCCACTGATATATATATATATATATATATATATATATAGATTATTACGCCACTGATATATATATATATATATATGGGATGCAAGGTCAGGTGATGCGTAACATCACAGAGTCTCCTTGACAAATGTCAACCCCGCCTTCTCGTGGTGCATCCTGCTCCCGCTAAAGGGGCTCTGACGACCGCCCATAGCGGTATAACTATACCATCGGGATCAGAGGAAATTCTATCCCACACTCACCAACCCGCTTGGCCAGCGTGGTGAGTTATGGCCAAACCCCTCAAATGATTCCACAACCTAAATCTTGGCCCTCAGTCTCCGGCAGCTGGAATGTACCTGGCCAAGGCAGCGGCCAGTGCGACATGAAGGCAGAGGGAGCTAAGAATCCCCGGAGGACCGGACTAGGCTGCCACCTGATGCTGACCTTGGCTACTTACAATGGACGCTCCCTATCTTCTGATTCAAGGCTTCTTGAATTGGAAGAGGAACTACAAAGGATCAAGTGGGACATCGTGGGGCTAAGTGAGGTAAGGAGAAAAGGAGAAGATCTCATCGAACTGAAAAGTGGACATCTCTTCTACTATCGTGGGACAGATACTGGCAGAACTAGTGGTGTTGGATTTATAATAAACAAGAAACTGAAGGATAAAGTTGTAGAAGTTGAAAGTTCCTCTGACAGAGCTGCACGACTTGTTATCCAACTCTCGAAAAGATACCAGGCTCAGATTATTCAAACTTATGCACCCACCACAAGTCATCCTGAAGAAGAAATTGAAGAATTTTATGAAGAAATTTGTCATCTAAATAATAAAGGTAAGCAGCACTTGAAAATAATTATGGGAGATTTCAATGCAAAAATAGGGCAACAGCAACAGAATGAAACTTCAGTAGGTAAATTCGGTCATGGCAACAGAAACCAGCGTGGAAATACTCTCGTTGAGTTTGCAGAGGCAGAAGGGTTTTTCATCTTGAACTCCTTCTTCAAGAAAAAGCCACACAGGAAATGGACATGGAGACATCCAAATGGGACGACAAGTGAAATTGATTTTATTATGTGTAACAAAAAATTCGTCATAGAAGACTGCAGTGTGCTAAACAAGTTCAACACAGGTAGTGACCATAGATTGGTGAGATGTAAGATGCACCTCAACACTAAACTTGAACGTGGCAAGCTCATAAGACAAACAAAATCTATTGACATAACCAACCTTAAAAAACACCATAATACCTTCAAGTTAGAACTGAAGAACAGGTTCTCTGCTTTAGAAGGCCTAACATAGGAAGAAGTGGACATCTCTGAAGTTAACAGAAAAGTAACCAAAGCTCTTATGGAAACAGCAACAAAATTAGCTGGGTCTAAGAACAAGTTGCATGTGAACAAATTATCAGGAAAAACCAAAATGTTGATGCAAAAAAGAAGAGAGATGAGGATAACTAAAGAAGATGTGACTTCCAAAGTGGAATATATAGAGCTATGCAAGACAGTAAGAAAAAGTATCACTGAAGACGTAAGGAAATTCAACTGTGAACTAGTGAGGAAAGCAATTGAAAACAACCAAAGCCTAAAGATAGCAAAGGGACATCTCAGTAAGGGAAGAAAACAGATTATGGCACTGAGAAAAGAAGATGGTTCTGTAACAAGAAATAGAGGCGAAATTTTGACAAGAGTGAAAGATTTCTACTCCAAATTATATGAAAGGGATGATATATGCACTCCAGACATCATGAAAGATACCAGTACCAGAGTTCCTCCAGTCCTTCCAGCAGAAGTTGCACATGCAATCAAGAACATGAAGCGAGGAAAAGCTCCAGGAGAAGATGGAATTACTGTAGACATCATAAAAGAAGCAAGTGGAGAAATCGAAACAGTACTGCCCAAATTTTCACTCGATGCCTTAATGAAGGAAAGATTCCTGAGGATTGGAACACCGCTACAATGATCCTGCTACATAAGAAAGGTGACATTGAGGATCTCGGAAACTACAGACCTATCAGCCTCCTATCAGTAGTTTATAAAATCTTCACTAAAGTTCTTTCACACCGCTTGAAGGTAGCACTAGACATGGCTCAACCGAGAGAACAAGCTGGATTCAGGAGTGGCTACAGCACAATAGATCATATCCACGTGCTGAGAGAACTAATTGAAAGAGCGAGGGAATATGAACTTCCATTGTGCATGGCTTTTATCGATTATGAAAAAGCCTTTGATTCGGTGAAACCATCAGCAGTTACAATATCTCTGAAAACCTGCGGTATTGAAGATGCATACATTAATATTATTAATAACATCTATGAAAATGCAAGTGCAAAGATTAGGCTGTTTGAAAATACAACACACGTAAAAATTGAAAGGGAGTGAGACAAGGTGACACCATATCTCCGAAGCTCTTTAATGCCACATTGGAGGGTGTTTTTCAGTCGCTGAGCTGGGAAAACAAGGGGATAAAGATTAATGGAGATTATCTAACCCACCTTCGTTTTGCTGATGACGTAGTCATTTTTGCAACTACCCCATCAGAGCTGCAGAGTATGATCCAGGAACTTGCTGACAAGAGTAAAGAAGTGGGATTAAAAATGAACTTTCAGAAGACAAAAGTGATGTTCAATGCTTTTACAAGAAATGAAGATTTATCGATTGATGGAGAAAAGCTGGAGATAACAGACACGTACGTTTATCTTGGACAGCAGATATCAAGTGAGGGTCACATTGATGAAGAAATTAATCGGCGTACAAAACTTGCCTGGAGAGCTTTTGGAAGAAACAGCATAATTTTCAAGAGCAATATGCCATTATGTCTTAAAAGAAAAGTGTTTGATCAATGCATCCTTCCAGTGCTTACGTATGGTGCAGAGACGTGGACCTTAACTAAAGAGACATACAAAGGCTGCAGACAACTCAAAGCAGCATGGAGAGGTGCATGCTTGGTGTAACCAGGAGAGATAAGAAGAGGAACTCATGGATCCGAAAAATGACAAGAGTGGAAGACATCATGATCAGAGTTAAATCCCTGAAATGGCAATGGGCTGGACATATTGCCAGAAGGACAGATCATCGATGGACAGCCGAAATTTTAGATTGGATTCCAAGGGACAGGAAAAGACCCAGAAGAAGACCACATAGGAGATGGGTGGATGAAATTCGAAAGTATGCAGGGGTGACATGGAGGAGACTGGCACAAGACAGACCGTTGTGGAGGAAACTTGGGGAGACCTTCGTCCAGCAGTGGATTGATAATGTTTGACAATGATGATGATGATGATATATATATATATATATATTCGTATAACGTTATACGAATTTATATATTTTTCAATAACATACGTTTTACTGTTTTACATTTACATCAAGACCGTTCGCCTCACCAGCATTTTACACCACGAGCCGCCACTGCACTGGCGTGCAAAAATTAAGGACGAGACGGTATTTCGAATGTAACCTCGTGCAGAACTGCTCCACGTCGACTCAAATCATACCATAAGATCCTGAAGATGTAAGAATATGGGACAAGTGAGCAAAACCGTCCAAACAAGGAATCCAAAGGATACAAAGGCACTTTATTGAAAAGGTAGCTTCGAGCACAACTGGATAGAAAACAGAAACGTCCATGTGACTGGCGGCTGCCAAAAAAAAATCCAGTCTTTAGTAGGGGATATGATCACCCCTAACTGCGTTGCAGGATTTACAAAGTCTGTCCATACTGAGGACGAGGTTGTCAAGGAGCTGTTGAGGCATCGCGTCCCATTCCTATTGCAGCGCCAATCGCAGCTGCGGAATCATTGCTGGCGGCTGGTGACGTGCTGCCAAGTGTTTCCCGAGAAGGTCCCACAAGTGTTCGATTGGATTTAGGTCAGAGACCTTGCAGGCCAATCCATGCGTTGAATATCTTCACTCTCCAACAGCCACTGTACGATGAAGTGTAGCGTTGTCGTCCATGAAGAAGAACTCAAGACCTACAGCACCTCTAAACAGACGCACGTGACGCAGGAGAACCTCGGTACAATAGCGGACACCAGTGACTGAACCTTCTTGGAAGATGTGGTCAGTACGGCCACCAAGCATGATACCGCCCCAAACGAGAACTCCACCACCTCCAAACCGATCCCTTTCGATAATGTTGGAGGTGTGATTGCGTGTTTCCTGCTCTCTCCAGATGTGTATACGTCCGGAATTGCTCGTCAGACTAAATCGGCTCTCATCCGTAAAGAGAACTCAACCCCATTGCTGATGTGTTCAGTTCTTGTGTAACTGGCACCACAGAAACCGCCGTCTCCGATGAGCAGGCGTTAATGGCACACACCGTACTGGTCGTCGTGCAAATAGACCACCTTTGTGCAGCCTCCTGGCCACGGTAAAACGCGATAACGGACATCCAGTTGTCTGTTGCATGTGCCTTGCGATTCCCCCGCTGTCTGTCTCTTCTCGCCTGTAGGACAATATACCGGTCGTACGCTGCCGTGGTTGCTCGTGGACGAGTACTGCTAAACTCTCGGACAGCTGTTCCTGTCGTTTGAAATGCTCTCCACGGTCGTGAATCGATGCTGTGAGCGATACCGAACTCCTCGGCCACACTAGTCACACTTAGACCTTCTTCCAACTTCCCAATGACGCGACCTCGGGTAAAGTCCTCCAGATGTCGTCTACTGGATTGCCTGTTGGCCATATCACACGGTGGCAACAAGTCGACGTCGTTCAAACCGATGTACAACGTGCAATAGCTTTCACCGAATTGCTGAGTGTACACTGCCCGCGTGCTTTATACCCTTCCGACCCCCCCCCCCCGTACGTCATGCTGCATATAAGCGCATGCTCTACCGTACCGAACCTTAGTATATCTCCTGAGTGGTCTTTCGGTCCGTTCTGTCTGCTCGTTCCGCTGTTATGCTAATTTCTCCTCTTTGTTCTTAATTTTTGCAACCCCAGTGTATGTATAAGCATACATTGCCCAACGTTATTAGTAATTCAATATAATAGTTATATATAGATATTACAAATTTAATAAAACAGTTATATATGACAATGTTGATTCTGATCATGCAAAAATTAGAATATATGGAAGGCAGAGGATAGCCTTTCAGAGGAAACGTTGATTCTGGAAGAACTTTGCCTGATTAATTAATTAATAATAATGGCAATTTTCACACCACTAAAATATTGTGCAAATATTGGATATGTTATTTTAAAAGAACACCCAAAAACTACTGAAGGTAAAAGCATGAATTCCACTTCAGTAACACAAAAAGAAATAAACATATTCGGCCCAACAAAAAGTCCTAGGAAAGATAAAACAATCATAATTCAATATTAGCAGACGAAACAAATGAATAGATAATACTGATTGATGTCCTGGTGATATCCGTATGCTGATGACACTGTCCTGTTGGCAGAGAGCAAAAGTGAGTTCCAGAGTATGTTGTCTCGTATGTACGAAGTTTGCATGAAATTCAAACTGAGTATAAATAAGGGAAATCCCAAAGTTATGGTTTTTGAGAGAGGAACTGGTAGTACTGAATGTAATATATGTCTAAATGGCACACTGATAGACCAGGTGAACGAGTTTGTGTATTTAGGAAGCATGTTTGACAGAGAGAACAAATTGGATGGTGAAATTAGTACGCGAGTGAATTCTTCATTGAAAGTCATGGCTGCTTTGGGAGGTTTTCACGGGAATGATGGGTTCTCAAGGGAGTATCGCATGACTGTGTGTGAAAGTGTAATTGTTCCTACTCTGATGTATGGCAGTGAAACCTGGGTGCTACAGAAGAAACAGAGGAGTCGTTTATGTGCTGGAGAAATGCGTTACTTACGAGGGGTTTGTGGCAAGACACGTTCTGATTGTGTGAAGAATGAAGATGTGTTGCAGTTGTGTGATGTGAAGCAAAATGTTGTTAGCAAGGTGAAGACCAATATGCTTCGGTAGTTTGGCCATGTTGAAAGAATGAGTGATCAGATGCTTACTAAGAAAATCTTTTTAGCCCAGAGGATAGCCATGAAAGTCATGGGAAGATCAGATTCAGGAGTGTCTCCATGAGAAAAAGATTATGAGTATGAAGTATAGAAGATCTTGTGTATGGCGTGTGATCGATGTCAGTGAAACCCGAGTTGTATGTCAAGATCACTTTAAATGGAGAAGTTTGATACGGCAACAGGAAATAAAAATTGTCTGGTAGTTTGTATTTCTTTGTGGAGCTATCCTCTGAATATCAGAAAACAGCTTAGTGATATGTATGTACAAATGACATTGGTCCAGAGCCTATTTAAGAGGGGGGGGCTGCGGCTTCAGGTCTCGCAAGGAGGAGTCCAAAAAAGTATTCTAGTCGCCTTCCGTCTATCCTCAATCTTCCGAAAGCATCACAGATGCTTTTGTGTGCACACCTCTAATTGCGGGAAATTTTTATACATGAGGAATTCGTTTGAAACATGATATTTGGATTGTATTATTTTGTCCACTACTTTAATATAATTTCAACAAGCTGAACCCCCTGGGGAGGGGGGGCAAATATTAAAGCATAATTGAACTGGTGTCCATTTTTCAACCAAGCATTTTTACTTTCTTGCTAGCACTGATTCGTTCATGAATCACGGGATACACACTTCAATATGGTGGGAATAATTTTATGGCTCCCTCTTCATATTTTGGGAATGTTTTCTCCTGGGTATTTTTTTCGGCTACCCATATAGTCAAATCCTTATATGTGCCACTAATAAATGGGGCCCCAAAATACTGCCCAGCACTAGGTCTCCCTTTCTCCGTAAATTGGCTCTGCATTAGTCAAACAGAATGTGTTCACTATGTTTGTGGTGAAGGTCTGCATGGGTCTGACCCAAACCATTCCTGAACTGGAAGGTACAGCACCTCACTCCTGAATTAAAAAACAACATTTTAACTCACAAAATCAGATGGCAAAGATCCTTGTTTGAAATGAGAAAACTGAAAGTGCATCTACCATCTGATGCACTGATTAATTTGTCAAAATAAATACGTCAGGCTGTAAGATGAGAGTCTGAAATGAACCAGTTTATTTCTTTAAAGGTAAAATTGCACATTCATTTCGTTGGCTTTTTTTTTTTTTGAGGTTTAACGACCACCGTGAGCAACTCAATGGGCTATAAGCAGTCGCCCGTCCCTAATTTAGGGTCACTGGTTCCAGGGAAGGGAGAGAGCCAGTACCATAAGACAAACACAACATCCATGCCTCACCCCGATTCGAACCCGGACCCCTTACGGACGAATGATCAGAGGCCACCGCTTAGACCACTGCGCCACCGGGGCGGCGGCTTTTTCTTTAAACACTATGGTCAGAATCTGTGTAACAACCCAATGCACAGTTTTTAAGCATGATGCAGTTACTTAAAACTTTGTAGGATTTGTTTGAAATTCATATTAGGAAAGGAAATAACATGATGGAGTTTGGACATAATAAACACGTAACTGAAAAGAACAAGTACGAAACTTAAAACAAGTCACGTAAGAAACTTTACTTTAAGGTGGACGTCAAGTAATTTTGCTTACTATACTTTCAATGGAAAAACTTTTGTACACATTTTCTTCACAATTAATGCGTTCCCAAGGATGAAAATTTGAACATCGATTAAAATAGCTTCATATTATAACTTGGAATACTTAATATTTTCTAAAACATAACCATAATTATATTAAAAATTAATAACTTTTCCTTTGGTGGTGTGGAAACCAGAAAAACGATGGCGCGACCTGTACTTTGATGAAGTCAGTAGACAAACAAATTTTGGATTACTTAATTATGGTTATGTTTTAGAAAATATTAAGTATTCCAAGTTATAATACGAAGCTATTTTAATCGATGTACAAAGTTTCATCCTTGGGAACGCATTAATTGTGAAGAAAAGATGTACAGAAGTTTTTCCATTGGAAGTATAGGAAGCAAAATTACTTGACCTCCATCTTAAAGGGAGCTTTCGACTGATAACTGCAGTCTTCATCAGCCTTGTGACAGGTGGTAAGGGTTGACAGATCCGTAAATTCACATCCATTACTTCTTTTTCAAAACTGATTTCCACATTAATAGTATGATGAAAGGGGAATCAGAATTGCAGTTCTTGGAGCTGAGAAAAAACTCCAAATTTCCGGACAGCGCAACGAAAAACGATTAATGAATGGGGGCAATTCGCTGGATGTCATTCCAAAGAGGTTCAGCAGAAGTGACCTGACACTGAATGAATTGACATGTTCATTAATCGTTTTTTGTTATGCCATCAGGAACTTTGTAAATTTTTCTCAGCTCCAAGAATTGCAATTCCAATTCCCTTTTCTTCATACCAATACGGAAATCAATTTTGAAAAGGAAATAATGTATACTTTATGGATCTGCCAACCACTACCATCGTCATCACCCATCTGACCAATGAAGACTGAAGTTATCAGTTGAAAGCTCCCTTAATTAAAGATTTTTTTACGTAACTTAAGTGTGTTTTAAAGTTTAACTGGAAAGGAAACTTCAGCTATAACGACGTATAGATAGAACTGCAACAGTAGTCAGCTTGAATGCTTTCGAGATTTCCTGTTAAATGCAATTAATCAGGAGCACGATGTATTTTTTTTTATTGGAGGTTTAACGACCACCGTGAGCAACTCAATGGGCTATAAGCAATCGCCCGTCCCTAATTTAGGGTTACTGGAAAAATAAAGCCACGGTGTATGATAAGTCAGGTGATACGACTCTCTGTGCTGTCAACAGTTTGAAAAACGGACTGTTAATGTCACAGCTCGCCAGGGGGCGTTCAGGAGTTGTTGGCCGATCGTTCATTGCTATGAGGCGGACGAATGTTTGTTGTTATGAAATAAAAGTTTATGTTCTCGAATGGAGTTCATTACTGCTTAAAAATAAGTTCGTGTCTCTTATTAAAGCTTAATATGTAACACCAACAGAGTTGGAAAAATGGCAGCGCGCATTAGAATGTGAGTGCAATTTTCCACAGCTTACAATGTGGAAATTTTTTTACGTTAAGAGCATTAACCGTTGTTTAAATGTAGGATCACAAATTTTATTCTTTGATATCAAATATGTTCATCGTACTATATGCACGCAGGTTAGGGGAATCTCCGCCGAGAAAAAGCAGCCATTTTGCCACGAGGCCCTTCTCTGCCGTTATCGCCAGCATAGATGGAGGGAGCGCCTTATTCATTAGTATGATTAGGTACAAAAATAAAGCAAATGTGTTAGATATATTGTTTATTACTAAATAAAAATATCAATAGTGAATGATTTCTCGAGCTGGAGATTAATCAAACATTTTTTTTTTTTTTTTTTTTTTTGCGAAAATTTCGCAAGTTTTCAAAATCAGCAGTTTCCGTTAACGATGCTCCAATGCCTTACTCAAAAACTGATATTTCGTGTTAAAATTGCTCCTTCGAATGTACAGCACCATCTCATTTCACAAGTAAATTTTTTTTGACGATATAGGGTTTATTCTCTATTGCCTCAGTAAAAAACTCAACATCGTCTGCTCAGAAATCTTCACGTTAAAGTACTCACTCTGTGACCAAAAAAATATATATAACGCTTATTTGACGAATTCCATGTGATAGGTACAAAAGTGCATGTTTGCGAAGCGTTCCAGGTTATTGTTTTTTTAATTCCAAACAAAATAGCATTCGTAAAATAAGAATGTTTCTGCCGCTTCCTCCCATAAGAAAGCATAGGTTGTATCAAATCATCGGCCCACACGTTCGTCGCGCCATCTAGTGACAAGTGACATTAACGGGCGATTTTTTGTTTCCAGAGTCGTATCACCTGACTATCATACACCGCGGTCAGGGGGCTTCAGATGTCATACAACGCCCGACTCATTTCAGAACAATGTTTGATACATTGGGTTAGTGACTAAAACATGTTTTTTTTTCTTTTTTGGGAAATGTTTACATAAACAGACTTTACAGCTTCGTGAAAACAGATGACAAACTTCTCACAGGATTTGTTGTCACAATGGAAATGAGGAAGTTAGAAGAAGTACAGTCAACCATTTTTGTTTCATCGCCGTTTGTTACATTACATTGTGACATTACATCAAGGGTGGAGTTGTATCAGATTTTCCAATTATTTTTCTGTAACCAAAACTTTGTCAGTTATGCTTTAAAAATGTTATGTACTTAGCGCACTGTAGTTCGAAGTGTCCATAGAAGCTTCTGGTATGCATTAAATGAGGACATTTATTTTGCGTAGTAGGAAGTAAAAGTTAACATTGCCGCCCCGGTGGCGCAGTGGTTTAATCGATGGCCTCTGATCATTCGTCCGAAAGGGGTCCGGGTTCGAATCCCGGTGAGGCATGGATGTCGTGTTTTGTCTTACGGCACTGGCTCTCTCCCTTCCCTAGAACCAGTGACCCTAAATTAGGGACGGGTGACTGCTTATAGCCCATTGAGTTGCTCACGGTGGTCGTTAAACCTCCAATCAAAAAAAAAAAAAGTTATCATTCTGATTATAAGGAAACGAAAAAGAAAGAAAAGAAAAGGTTATGTTACTGAAACATGACCGGCCGGTCTGACACGGTCGGGGAGCGAGTTACTATGCGATTTGCGAATGTGAAATCTTGATATTTTTTTTTTTTTTGAGGTTTAACGACCACCGTGAGCAACTCAATGGGCTATAAGCAGTCGCCCGTCCCTAATTTAGAGTCGCAGGTTCCAGGGAAGGAGAGAGAGCCAGTGTCGTAAGACAAACACAACATCCATGCTTGACCGGGATTCGAACCCGGAACCCCTTACAGATGAATGATCATAGGCCAGCGCCTTAGAACCACTGCGCCACCGGGGCAGCACGGAAGAGATTTTTTTTTTGATTGGAGGTTTAACGACCACCGTGAGCAACTCAATGGGCTATAAGCAGTCGCCCGTCCCTAATTTAGGGTCACTGGTTCCAGGGAAGGGAAAGAGCCAGTGCCGTAAGACAAACACAACATCCATGCCTCACCGGGATTCGAACCCAGACCCCTCACGGACGAATGATCAGAGGCCAGCGCCTTAGACCACTGCGCCACCGGGGCGGCCGGAAGAGATTACCCCGGTTGATCGTCTATGGCGTCGACGGGGAAATCTTGGGCAAGGAATTCGAGGGCAGAACACTGGCCTCGAAAATGGGCGTACAGCTCGTTTCCCATCAAGGGTAAGGGAGGTCGGGTCCACTGGGTGGCAGATGTGACGTGGAGCCCAAGGCCTTCAAGCTCTTAATGAGGCGGAAGACACTGAACTTGGGTTGGTCAGTGCTTCGCTTAAAGGAGTCCCTGCGTGGTCAGGTGCTTCCGGTGCAACGGCTTCGGTATTTTTATCGGAGCAGCTATTCTGAGTCTGATGATAGGTGTGGCAACTGCGGTGTAGTAGGGCACCAGCACCGTAAATGTGCGGCCACACCGAATTGCTCGTCAGCTAATGTCAAGTTCCGATTGGGGTTGGACGTAGCCCACTCCAGCTTCAGTAGGACCTGTCCTAGTCTTATTAGGGAACTTGAGCAGATGGAAAGCCGTGTCAGCTATGGTTAACAGACTGGGGTACCCCAGAGGTACGTAGCTCTCGAAAGTTGTGTTTGTCTCTGACCTAGATGTTTCTGATGACTCTGGCCCGAAGTCATCACCGCAGTACAGGCCCTAGTCCTGCGGACCAATGTAATTATTCCTGTATGCGCATTGTGTTTCTGTGCTGAATATTTGTGAGAGAGATTGCACGAGACCCTCAAATGTCAGTAATGTGCATGTATTTCTGTTTGTTTAGATACATAATAAAGGACTTTTGTCCCAAAAATTCGCGTTGGCGGACGGATCTCCCAGCCAAGTGATGTGAAAAATTATTGAAAAATTTTGTTTGCCCCATCCATAGCACGTCGCACACACGGGCTATGATTGAAGCGTAAAAGGTACTGGTCCCGTGGGGGAGGCAGAACCCCACGGGTCCCTGGACCGATTCTGTCCGAGTGAAAAACTGTGGTTTCTGACGACTGACGGGCTAGCTGTCGCTGCGCCGTCAGGAATCTAAGTAAATTCCAACCTGTGAGAGAGTTCAGCAATTAGACGGTTCAGGTAGTGTTATTAGCTTAGCTTACTAAATCATAATCAAATGAAAATTAATAGCAGTACATAAAATTATTTTACATACCTTTGTTTTTTTTAAAAACGGTCGTCTATTTTAATTTATGTTTTAGATTCCATCCCAAAGAATTCCACAGAACAATCTAATTCGGCGCGTGTGTGCTTGAAATACTGCCATCCTGTCAGTTTGCACTCAAAGAATCTCCTTAGGGTTAAGAAAATGATTATCATCTTTAGTTGAATCACTGTCTTTAACATTAAGGATCTCCAAAATTAAATCATACCCCCCCTCCCAAGAGGGGGGATTCTCATACAGCGTGTATTATAAATGTTATACATTACGTTTTTTGTGTTGGAAAAGGCAGGCTGCTATTGAACTAAATTGGTGGCTGCCAAAGTTGCGGCGTTATATCAAGGGATGAATGATATATAAGCCACTTCTCTTCAGACCCACTGGGTGGTGTTTTTTTTTTTTTTTTTTTTTTTTTGTTTGGAGGTTTAACGACCACCGTGAGCAACTCAATGGGCTATAAGCAGTCGCCCGTCCCTAATTTAGGGTCACTGGTTCCAGGGAAGGGAGAGAGCCAGTGCCGTAAGACAAACACAACATCCATGCCTGACCGGGATTCGAACCCGGACCCCTTACGGACGAATGATCAGAGGCCAACGGGTGGTGTTTTGAAAGGATGATGGTAAATGAAGAGTTGACTGGATTTGTTTACATATTTGGAAACCAAGGCTAACTTATTTACACTTAATGTGCAATAGGAAATGAGTTTATATTTGTGACAGAAGTTGGTAGTTAAGTTTAAACCTCTACCGTGGGAGGAATTCCTACGAGAATGGCGTCTCTCTGAGTTACATTCTGCTTACTGCTGAGATAGTTTACTTGAAATAAGCGACAGAAAATGTCGGATGAAAGTCTCAAATGGGCCATAAAATGGTAAGTCTGAGTTCCCTAAAGATTGGGGACAGGCTTTCCAACAAAAGCCAACACAGGCATCTAGTGTAAGGTCTTTTTAATGAAGAAAAACGGAGAGATTTTTTGGCTTTTATGCCAGTGAAAAATTGGGTAAATATGTAGATTAGCGTCCTAAATTATTTCGTCTGAAAAATGTCAGTACTTAGAAAAGTGCGACTTACAGATTTTAGAGTATGGAAAATAATGACAAATGGTGCAGAAATTTCATATTTCAAATGCATTTTAAATATTTTTATCGTAATATTTACCTGTAAGTGCGATGTGTGAAGAGACGCTGCGGTAGGTCTAATGTATCGCTCCAGCGACGTCAAGCTGTGCTCTGTTAAAAGGAAGGTTCGTTGCTGTACCGAAACAACGGGCGGAAGAGTACAACAAAAAGCGGTTACGTTGTTGACAGGTTGTGATAAATGTCGTAGTGATAAGCTACAGAAAATAAATGTCCACACTATCCACTCCCCCCCCCTTTTTTTTTGTATCCTGTACGTTGTTGGCAAGAAAAACCGGATAAAAACTCTTTCATTTGCAAAAGAAACGTATCTGTGATGTAGAAAATGACCCGCGAAGAAAGTATTAAGAGGAGAACCAAAACTACAGTGGCACAGCAAATCAGCTATGAATGGAAGGCGTTGAAATCATAACCCAAAGTTATGCTTCTAAAGTTTTCTGAACAACATTGAAAGGCATAGTCGTACTTTCTAATTAGAATCAGGGAATCATGTGCGAAAGAACGAAAAATTTCTCAACATGTGCTTTAAAAACAATGACAAAACATGAACGAACTACGTATTTTGAATACAGCGATGTGCTCCAGCTTAATATTTACATAATAAATTTCAGTGAACAATTTTGTCTTGCTCACGCTGTTTCACCGCACGTTCTTATTTTTCTCCCGTTCCGTTAAAAAGTTCGGCTTTTTTTCTTTTGTCAGTCTCATGTATGGAGAAATTATATGCAGTGGTACGAAACACAGCATGTGACGATTTTCTATTTTCTTGTAGTAGGAAATTTTATTCCAAACTTTATTTTTAAATTTAGTTGCCCAGACTGGGCAACTAGATTGTTTATCTGCCCAGGGCAATAATTTACATGCTCCGGGACATTAGATAGCATGTATTCTTTTAGGCTTTGTTTCTTAAATACAGGTTTCCACTTACGAAACTGATAATATGCATTGCGATAGCCCCGTCATGTCTTGGCCCTCTCATGTTGAAATCAAAACCCAACTTTAATAAATTTTTCGCCATTATTGTTGCTAAAGCTCAGCCAGTTCAATTTTTGGTAAATGTGTAGATTACCGTCCTAAATAATTTCGTCGGAAAAGATGATACCTAAAATAAGTACGACGTATAGATTTTAGAGTATGGAAATTAATGGCAAATGCGGCAGAAATTTCACATTTTAATTGTATTTTAAATATTTTTATCGTAATATTTATGTGTTTTTTTAATTTTTTTGATTGGAGGTTTAACGACCACCGTGAGCAACTCAATGGGCTATAAGCAGTCGCCCGTCCCTAATTTAGGGTCACTGGCTCCAGGGAAGGGAGAGAGCCAGTGCCGTAAGACAAACACAACATCCATGCCTCACCGGGATTCGAACCCGGACCCCGTTCGGACGAATGATCAGAGGCCAGCGCCTTAGACCACTGCACCACCGGGGCGGCAATATTTATGTGTAAGTGCGATGGTGTGAAGAGACGCTGCGGTAGGCCAAACGCATCACTACGGCGATGATGTGATGGTTTGCTCCGTTGAAAGGAAGATTCTCTGTGGTGTGCAATTCACGCGCTGATGATTACAAGTGCAACCGCATACGTTCTTGCCAGGACAGTGAACCATGTTGCACTCATACGCTACAAAATATACACTGGTGTGCAAAAATTAAGGACGAAGAGGAGAAATTAGCATAACAGCGGAACGAGCAGGCAGAACGGAACATGATCATATGTAGAGGATTTTAGGCAGTGTCTGACCACAGGTCTTAAACAACCCTTAGAAATAGGAAGCTAGGAGATTTGGGCTAGAGTGTCCGATAGGAAAGTGACACGGAAGCGAAGTATAAAGGGGAAGACGCCCTTATTTATTACCGGGGGGGCAGTACCCGGGATTCGACGGCTTAACGTGCCATTCCGACGCACGGCGGATATTTAGTGGATCGAGCGTTCGTACTTGCCTGGGATCGAACCTGAGGTCCTTTCCGTGGCAGTCACGAACGTTACCCACTAGGCTACCAGGCAGAACGGACCGAACGACCACTCAGGAGATAGACTAGGGTCCGGTACGGCATGCGCATATATGCAGCATGACATAGTGGGGAGAGTGTCGGAAGGGTATAAAGCACTAGGGCGGTGTACGCTCAGCAATTCGGTGAAAGCTACTGCACGGTGTACATCGGTTTGAACGACGTCGAGTTGCTGCCACCGTGTGATATGGCCAACAGGCAATCCAGTAGAACACATCTGGATGACTTTACCCGAGGTCGCGTCATTAGGAAGTGGGAAGAAGGTCGAAGTGTACGGCTAGTAAGGCTGAGGAGTCCAGGATTGCTCACAGCATCGTTTCACGAGCTTGGAGAGCATTTCAAACGACAGGAAAAGTTGTCCAAGAGTTTAGCAGTGGTCGTCCACGAGCAACCACGGCGGCGGACGACCAGTGTATTGTCCTACAGGCGAGAAGAGACAGATGGCAGACAGCGGGAGAAATCGCAAGGCACACGCAACAGACAACTGGACGTTCGTTATCGCGTTTTACCGTGGCCAGGAGGCTGCACAAAGGTGGTCTATTTGCACGACGACCAGTACGGTGTGTGCCATTCATTAACGCCTGCTCATCGGAGACGGCGGTTTCTATGGTGCCAGGAACACAAGAACTGGACACATCAGCAATGGGGTCGAGTTCTCTTTACGGATGAGAGCCGATTTAGTCTGACGAGCGATTCTGGACGTATACACATCTGGAGCGAGCAGGGAACACGCAATCACACCTCCAACATCATCGAAAGGGACCGGTTTGGAGGTGTCGGAGTTCTCGTTTGGGGCGGTATCATGCTTGGTAGCCGTACTGACATCCACATCTTCCGAGGTTCAGTCACTGGTGTCCGCTATTGTGCCGAGGTGGTTCTCCTGCCTCACGTGCGTCTGTTTAGAGGTGCTGTGGGTCCTGATTCCTCTTCATGGACGACAACGCTACGCCTCATCGTACAGTGGCTGTTCCAGAGCTGTTGGAGAGTGAAGATATTCAACGCATGGATTGGCCCGCAAGGTCCCCGGACCTAAATCCAATCGAACACGTGTGGGACTTTCTCGGGAGACGCTTGGCAGCACGTCACCAGCAACGATTCCGCAGCTGCGATTGGCGCTGCAAGAGGAATAGGCCGCGATGCCTCAACAGCTCCTTGACAACCTCGTCCTCAGCATAGACAGACGTTGTAAATCCTGCAACACAGTCAGGGGTGATCATATCCCCTACTAAAGACTGGATTTTTCTTCGCAGCCGCCTGTCACATGGACGTTTCTGTTCTTTGTCAAGTTGTGCTCGAAGCTACCTTTTCAACAAAGTGCCTTTGTATCCTTTGGATTCCTTGTTCGGACGGTTTTACTCACTTGTCTTACATTCTTACATCTTGGGGATCTTCTGGTATGATTTGAGTCGATGTGGAGCACTTCTGCACGACGTTACATTCGAAAAACCGTCTCGTCCTTAATTTTTGCACGCCAGTGAACGTATACATTTTTACACCCAAGGCAGTGATGTAGAAGGGGCTTAGCGGCCCTAAGGCACTAGTTTTGTAGGCATAGCGCTGCTAAGGCACTTTTCGGGGTTACATGGCAAGCGAATCTGGGCAAAGGAACTTTTTAAATGATCATGTATGCAAAAATATGGACCAACTGGGTTCTGTTTGCGAACATACTCGTATTTTAACCGAATGTTCATACTACAGAAATGCCCGCCCTGGTGGTAGAGTGGTCTAAGGCGCAGGCTTCTGACCATTCTTCCGAGCTAAGACTGAGTCCCAACCCCAGGTAAGTCATGGGCAGTTTGCATGGCCAAAAATGCTGGATCTGTCTCTTCCGTGGAATAAGTGATCTGAAATTAGGGACGGGCGAGTTCTTATAGCCATACGAATTGCCCATGGTAGTTGTTAAACCCAGTACAGATTGATCAAAATATTGTACGGATTGATCTACAGAGTTGGATAACGACGTAGGGTGTCCCCAAGGAGGTTAGAATAATACTTCTGGAGATGCCGTGAGTGTCTTAACCGTGAAGCCACAAACTGTGGGAATTTGACATTGTTTACATGACACCTATGTAATTTCAACTGTGTGTATTTTGGAATAGTGTAGTTTCTGGTTTCAGAAACCGTGTTAATATGAAACCAGAATGAATTATACTTCTCATACGAGTGAAGTTTTCAATTTTAACATTATGTTTTGTTTAGAATTCGCACAAACATTCGTGTATTTCAATTTAAAATAAAAATGGGAAGGAACCTCATCATTAATAATTTTATAAATTCAGCATTATCTCGTACATTGGCAGCAAGTTACGACGTGAAATTAGAAACATTTGCGACGAAAGAAGGCAATTCAGCCAACACAAAATGCCTTGAAAGCCATCAGCTGTCCCACACTTTGACGGCCATCTCTCGCGGTCATAGGCTTCACGCAAAGTTTTACCACTCGATTAACAAGGACATCTCCAGTTATCTTATTCTAACCTCCTTGTGTATCCCACAAATCACAAGATTCGATCACAAAGAGAATGTAAACTCTTTCGTTTAGACGGTAGTCAAAATAAATTTCTAGATGGCTACTCCGTGGGGTTAAGATCGCAGTGCTCAGAAAGAAAACTGTAGTGATAGACATTTGTATTAAACAACTCACCATTGGTATTGGCTCCAATAAAAGTAATCCCCTGAGCTCACTCTCCGACTCTTAATGGGCAACACAAAATCTTTCACATGTACCACATAATTTTAGTAAAAACGGAGCTTTAATTTGATGTTACTGTTAGTTCACAAATATTCCGAATGCATACTTAAAATCCTATAAAACAACACATAGCCATGTTTAAATAAAAAATATATATAATCCAGTCTGTTTCTAAAGTTACATTCTTACCGTTATTTACAATTGCTCAGTTTTAATATAAATTGATATTGGTAATTATCAGGTAATCCCAAAAATACTGTCGTTTTTTCAACGTGTGAAGAAAAGAAAGAAAAACGTACCTGGAACAGAAGTTTTAATCCAACCTTCTCCCATCGATCGACAAGGTTTAGAATCCCAGACTTGTAAAATTCCATGGGTTTCGATTGAAAAAAGGCAGAAAGGATTCGTCGTACCTCCTCCACATTTCGAAGTGTAGCCCCAGCAAGATGGTTTTGCAGGATGCGAAATAGGTGGTAGTCGGATGGGGCGATGTCAGGGGAATATGCTGGATGCGGAAGTTTTTCCCATCCGAAGTCATGCAACGTGGCACTGGACATTTCCACTGTCTGTGGTTTTGCGTTGTCCTGTACAACAGCACGCCTTTACGATTCAAGATTGCTGGACGCTTATCCTGCAAAGCAGTGCGTAGACGCTGCAGCTGCTGATAGTAGACTTTCCCTGTAAGGATTTTGTTGGGTTGCAGCAGCTCGTAATGGATTATGCCTTGTATATCCCACCACACAGACATCAAAACCTTCTGTGAAAAAAAGTCCTGGTTTCGCCACTGCTGCAGGCACATTCCCTTTGGGAAGCCACTGCCGTTACGCTTAATGTTGTGATAAACAATCCCTTGCCAGAGACAATTCTAGGCAAAAACGGCTTCCTTTTTTCGCGGGAAAGCAAAGAAGAGCAAACGTCCACACGCTGTTGTGGAGTGAGATCATGGGGTACCCCACTTATCCAGTTTAGACACATAACCGAGGTCCTGCAGATGCCAGTGAACAGTGGAATGGGTTGAATGAACAAGTGTGGCCAATTTCTCGACTGTTGCCTGAGGGTTTCCCTCAACAGTAGCTGCAGGTCGTTATCCTGCTCAAGAGGCCGTCCGGGTCACTGCTGCAGACACATTCCCTTTGCGAAGCCACTGCCATTACGCTTCATGTTGTGATAAACAATCCATTGCCAGAGACAATTCTAGGCAGAAACGGCTCCCCTTTTTCGCGGGAGAGCAAAGAAGAGCAAACGTCCTCACGCTGTTGTGGAGTGAGATCATGGGGTACCCCACTTATCCAGTTTCGACACATAACCGAGGTCCTGCAGATGCCAGTGAACAGTGGAATGGGTTGAAAGAAAAGTGTGGCCAATTTCTCGACTGTTGCCTGAGGGTTTCCCTCAACAGTAGCTGCAGGTCGTTATCCTGCTCAAGAGGCCGTCCGGGTCACTGCTGCAGGCATATTCCCTTTGCGAAACCACTGCCGTTACGCTTCATGTTGTGATAAACAATCCATTGCCAGAGACAATTCTAGGCAGAAACGGCTCCCCTTTTTCGCGGGAGAGCAAAGAAGAGCAAACGTCCTCACGCTGTTGTGGAGTGAGATCATGGGTTACCCCACTTATCCAGTTTCGACATATAACCGAGGTTCTGCAGATGCCAGTGAACAGTGGAATGGGTTGAATGAACAAGTGTGGCCAATTGCTCGACTGTTGCCTGCGGGTTTCCCTCAACAGTAGCTGCAGGTCGTTATCCTGCTCAAGAGGCCGTCCGGGTCACTGTATATTTTTATCTCTGCCCCAGGGCACACCGTAAAATATCGCACCCCTTTTTTCAGTAAATTAATGCCATGACACTATTATCTCTGCAGGAGGCACAATCAAACTTTCGGTATACAGCTTTTCACAACTGCTTTGGAGTTTTAACCTTCAGTATTATATCAATATAACTGGCAGACATGTCTTGCAGGCACAGTAATGATTATACAGTAATTGAAAGTTCAAGATTAGGTCTTTTGCCCTCGGCAAAAGACTGTCAAATGCAACCTATCTGATCAAGCAAACCAACTTACAATGTCAGTCAAATGAATTACTAAAAATATCAGAAATTTCGGCACTACTGAACACCATGAAAACAGAAAAATCCTTCAATATAATTTATGATTTTATAAAAATATTGGCTGCTAAAATTATTACATTATCCTTAGGTGCCATTTATTATCCATAGCTCCCCTCCCCCTACACATCTGAGGATACAACTGACAGGACAAGAAATTATCACGAGACACAGATATTGTAAAAGCAATCTCAATATCACATAAGTCAACTGCAAATTACATGTATGGTTAATGCCGGACGATATGTGACCAAATTCAAATTTCAGAAAATGAACATCAAATCAACAGAAGACTTAAAGAAGAAAACTACTACATCTGAGAAAAGTATCCATCAAAGAACCTTTTAAAAACATTTTATATGAGTATTTTGTTTAAGGCTGCAATAATATGAATCTAGTGATCTGTATTAAGTAGCATTCTACTGTAGGTGAACAACAAATGTGAAGTGAAATAAAGTACTGACAAGAGACCTTGATTCAAGAAACTAAAGCATTCAGGAGGTGATTTAAATGAATTATTTGGACAAAGAAAACTTAAAAATGCGTCTCAAAGGGGATAAAGTAATTTTGAAATTTTCTCATGACAATGTTTTAAACAGAAATTTTAGGGAGCAATGTAATAATATTTACACTAAATCCTGTAAGCACATGCATTTATACTAAAATTACTAAAATGGTTAAAAAGAAAAATATCTTTCCATTTATAAAGCATGTCTTTTTGAAAGTTCCACACTCATTATGCATCTAAGTATTAGTGGCTTTGAGCAAATGCTGATCACTGTTAAATGATGCATATACATTTCCTCATTCTTCAGTACCATTTTGATGGAGAATGATCACCAAGAATGAAATGCTCATTAGTTGCACTAATTCATCATGCATTTTCATTAGTATTAGGGCATTGGGTATTGAAAAGAAGAAAAGAAAATAATGCAAAAATACATTGAGTCACACTTCTTCCTGCAAAGATATAAAACACTATATATCAGATATAGTGTAAACCCCATAGCCTTTTGGATGGATGGGATGCCTGGCTGTTCTTTGTGGCCCAGGACACATAAATAATATGGAGTTCCTTTTTAATTTGGCTATTTTTTTTTATTTCATTTTAATTCTGTTATTCCAATATTTTTTTGGTGTTTCAATGCTGTCAATTCATTTTAGAAATTTGCAAAATAAATGCAAGGAGACAAGTACATTCTGAGAGACAAGTTAAATATGCATCTAAGTTCAACAACAAATGCCTTTTAGCTCATTGAAGAATTAAGGCTTTTTACTAGCAGAGTTACCCAGGAGGGAAGAGAAAAAGAGGAAGAACTCCTCTGTTTCACGTGTCTCCTCAGCAAGTGCAGACATGAAAATATTACAGAACACCACTTATGTTATTTTTCAGTTCCATTTCAGGAATGATAGCACACCAAGTAGTTCCATGTATCAATCTACTTTGCTTACAAACGGCTTGTACATACCCACCAACATCAGGTATAAAAACTATCTCCGCCACTACATTTTGTGTAGAGTATGTATTAGAATAATAATTTAGACACTAAAAAAAAAACACTTTTCTTTCATTCAAGAAAAAAAAAAAAACTTTTCTTCTATATGAAGGTTATGGGGAATAATAGAACATTTCCCTTTTATTTTTTATTGGAACACTTGCTATGTGAATGTACTTTCATCTCCGTTTCTAACTTACAGTTGGCATTGCAATTAAAAAATGTCAATTCTGAAATTGTAGTGCCCCAAAGAAAAAACTGTAAAACCATACTTCTATATTGTAACATTTGGCACACTTAATATTTATTTCATCAAATGCCCACAATACAGCAATCAGTTTCTTTAAGAAATTGCTGAAAGTAATTAAGTTGACAGAATGGAAGAAATGAATATGAAGTATTAAAATCAACCATTTTTAGGAAATCATTGCTCTGAGGAATGAATTCAGTTGCAATTAATTTTTTTCATATATTGATTTTTTCTCCATTTCATGCATCTTATGTTTTAAATATACTTTATTAGGGAAAAAAGAAAAAGCTCAACATATTTTTGGTCCCACATGTTTATTGTCTTTCATTAGTAGCAGGGCTAGTTTTTCACCCCACGATAACGGGTCTGTGCACTTCATTTATAAACAAAGCGGACTGATATGCTGAACTACTTGATGCACTCAGATTCAGAAGTCCACCCACATTTTTGCTTACATGAAATATTTTATATTTTAAAAGAACACACGGGCAAAATGAATATTTTTTCTTTATAATTCATTGGTATTTTTCTTTGCCGTTTTTCTACACATACTTATGTTTGTTGCGTAGTCACTTTTTAGACTAGATTCTAAGGGACAGAAAAAGACCCAGAAGACCACACGAGAGATGGGGGGATGAAATTTGAGTGTATGCATGAGTGACATGGGGAAGACTGGATCAAGACAGACTCTTGTGGAAGAAACTTGGGGAGACCTTTATCCAGCAGCAGATTGATAATGGTTTACAATGATGATGACTTATGCTTGACAACTATCACAATTTTTTAGAAATACAGTAAAACAAACAACAAGAAAACCCAATTCTATACTGCCCAGGTAAAGCAGTTATACCACAGGGTAAACGCAAAATTAAACCATTTTACAAAAGCTGAATTTATTTCTCACAATTACCAATCCAGAAAATACTAAGCTGGACAAAAAGAATCAACAGTAATAAAAAACTCGGGGCAATCAAATTCAGAAAGATTAACTTTTTTTGTTATTAATTTATTGTACAAATTCTCTGTTCTACAAGGTGATGAGGCTGTGGAGTTAAAGAGTGCAGAAACATGCAGTGGCAAGACATGCTAATTTTAATCAATTCTAATTACACTATGCAGCCATTTTGTTATTTTATTTCAAGTACCAATGATCCCAGGAGCAGAATTACATTTAGTGTTAGGCAACATGACTTCCAAGGGTTGTAAATGTACTGCGGGCAAAGCGTACAACACTTTGAACAAATTCCACTAAAAAAAATAATCACGTGAATAAATCCGAGTAAAGCAAACAAACATTAAAAAAATCACTTATCACTTGAAAAAATCCGAGTAAAACAAACATTAAAAAAATCACTTATCACTTGAAATCTCCTTATTAAATATAATAGTATAAACGTGTTATTTAAATCAGTTAAATTCATTTAGAGCCCAGGCATGGATTTGAGATTCAGTCAATAACTTTTGAAGTTAAACAGTGTGCCATCGATGCAGATGAACTACTTACAAAGTCATATATTCATACAGCATTGCAAATGTCAAAAGTCACCTAGTGCTTAATTATTCACGTGCTATTTAGACATAATCTACATTTTGAGGTTACTCACCTTTATTCCTAAAATCTTTTAGGAGGTTTTCATCTCTACACTTTTCCAACACGTATTTTTCTTAGTTACATCGTGGTTCAAGCCCCCTCCCGCCCCAAAAAAACGCAAAAAAACAACAACATATTTTTCAACTCAAAATATAGATTACTTACAAAGTGTTTGAGGTAATTTGGTCCATACATATAGAAACTACGGTAGCTTTCATTATTTTTTGTACTAAGAATGTTTTCGCATTTTTGGACTTACCGTTAAATTGGTGAAGTTCCAAGTCGAGCACTTCCAGCACGTGGATCTTCGTTTCCCCCGTATTTCCGTTATGTAGATGCGGCAGGGGGGGGGGTTCATTCAGTTGCTGGTCCACTTCAGTTTTTTCCCCGTTGGTTTTTAATTGGCCTCGTTACTAAATGAATTTTTTCCTTTGCTGCTTCCACATATACTTCTATACGTTTTTTTACCCGCGTACTTTTCGGTAACACTCTGTTACCGTCATCTAGGGGACGATTGCTCCGACCAGCACAGACCGTGTCAGTAGAGCTTTTGGGTGGTTGTCGCGGGCTGCATCTGTTAGCGGCTATCGCTTCCTCTTGGGCATTGTGGCGCCATCTCTTGTTGGTCACTGATCTCATTTTCCATTTTTTTGCTCAATTTTAATTAAATTCCTCCACCAGTTTCTTAAAATTTAGGGACATTATGATTGCAAACTTTTGCTCTATTTTTTGCTATCATTACCGACTCTGCAATTCTGAAGTGTTTTTCGGATTTACAGCTTTTTATGATTTTTATATTTTCAAATTTAGGATATTTTTGGTTAGCCAGACAATATTGAATAAGTGCAGTTTTTTCTTCTTTTTTCTGCCAATTTTTTACATGTTGTTTTAACCTGTGTTTAAGCTTATTTTTGGCACTTCCTATATATGCCATTGGAGGATTTTCTGTAATAGGAATTGAGTAAATACCTGCATTTTCTAACATTTTTATTTTTCATTATTTTTTATTACTATATTTTTGATAGTATTTACTTTTCCTCCAATTTGAATGTTATGCTTTTTACAAATATTGTTAATTTCATTAGTAGTACCTTTAATGTAAGAAAAACCATTCAGATATTTGATTTAATTTTTATTTACTACAGCATTCGGTCAGAGCAAACTTCCCCTAGACGACAGTAACGGAGTGTTACTGAAAGTAGTCGGGTAAAAAAATGTATAGAAGTATATGTGGAAGCAGCAAAGGAAAAAATTCATTTAGTAACGAGGCCAATTAAAAACTAACGGGGAAGGGAAAAAACTGAAGTGGACCAGCAACTGAATGAAAAAAAAACCCTCATGCCGCATCTACATAACGGAAACACGGGGGAAACGAAGATCCATGTGCTGGAAGTGTTCAACTTGAAACTTCACCAATTTAATGGCAAGTCCAAAAATGCAAATGTATTAAGGCACGTCAAAAATTTAACCTGCAATAGTGGACTTTTACTAAAGAAATCCAATATTAGAAGTACTTGAAAAAGAATGTTTTCTTTTCTTTTTGTTAAAGAAATGGTGTTTTACCATTTTCCCAGGGTGATTATGCTCATAAAACAGCTTCAATTTTTTTTAATTATGAGACTATCACATTAAAACAAGCAACCTTCTCTTTCACAGACCTTTTTGGGAACAATAAAAGCCACATGCAGACCATGCACATGTTCTGCTGTTGTTGACTTGAGGCGATATTTTCCAGGATGAACAACTAACAAACTCTCTCCCCAGCAATATTGTGGTTTAACATTTTAACATGGCTTGTAACTGTCCCGCTTTGACAACGTAGTAAAGGGCAGGGTGAAAGAGGCCTTTCAAAAAAAAGCACAAAATCTCTTATCATCACAAATGGTAGGGGTGGATGGATGGATGTGTGTGTGTGTGTGGTGGTGGTGGTGGTGGTGGGTGGGGGTGTTGATCAGTGTCCCCAACACACAGGCAAAGTTGCCAGAATATAAACAAGAGTGTGAAGATGTTGAGTGTGTGAACAAGAGCTACTCTTGAAAATCTAAGATTAAAAAAACTGTTCTGCAAGGAATTGAAATTTAATAGAAAAAAAGTATTCTGCAAGGGGGACGTTTTTCTGCAACAGACACCACAGTTTTAAGTACTTTCTGATGCTGGGCCAATGACATGGGACAGTCATTATTCACAGTAGATATGAGCATGGTCTCCTTTTTTAAGGCTCAGGCTCATCATATCATTATTTATGACTGGACCGGGCCAGGTTTGAACATTTGTGTAAATTTTCCCTAGGTGAATAAGAAAAAAATGAAGCATCTATTTATATTTTTATCATCAGATAAGGATGTTAGTACTTCGTGTTAATGTTGACCCCCCCCAAAAAAAAGGAGGAAAAATTATCATTACATGCACCATTATCTAGGTAGCAAAATGCATAATGTTCTCCCTAAGCTGTGCACGTGGCCCTGCAGTGACTTAACTTCCTCTGCGCAGCTGAAATATCTTCCACGCAGTAAGAATTTAGATTAAATATCCAAATCCCTAATTAATTTTCATAAATCGAAAATCAATTACTCACAAAAGTAATAATAAATAAATATAATTTGGGCTCTCAAAAGTCAAAACAACACTTTTCTTAAATGCTGTTCACCTACTTCTAAGTTCACCTTATTGTCCTCTTCATTCTCAAAGGCTTCTTGCAAAGTAGCCTTGTACGAGCAGATATTGTCTTTTCTCAAAACAACATATCAGTGGCAGCCAATCACAGCAAACCATAACCAAGTTCATTGTACCAACTAATGCACCCATGCTAGTTGGTGGGGGAAAGGCATTCCAGTCTGTTAAATTGTAAGCCACTGGTAAGAGGGTTTTGCTCAAAACTTTGTCAGATAATAAGGCTGATTTCTTTCAACATCAAACACGCTGAGAGATGCCTTGTGTTCAAGTTCATTTTTGTGCCGTATGTTTTGATAAATTTAATAATGGCTAAATGAAAGAATCAGAGTTGTTTAAAACCACTAAAAAAAGTCAGCTGTTGTTTTAATTCTTCAAGGTTGAAACAACTTGTTAATATGAGTTAATATGAAACTGTCGAATAATATATGCTCATATAACATATGATTATATGCAATACGTGGCCTAAATAACTAAGAGTGGGTTTTAAGTACTTTGTACTCGTATACACTGTTTCTCACATTATAATTAACTATATATCATCGGGTCAATCCCCATTGCATCTCGTCAAGATTTCTAAATGTTCATGATAAAAATTATAAGTTGTCATGAAAAATCTATTGAAAACAGAATTATACGGCATAACTTACATTTTATATCAGATGCATATTGCTGAATGATGGATTGGCGAACTTATAATCTTGTTTTGGCTGTCATTTCATTGTCTGTCGCAATGCAAAGTCATTTCAAATTTTGTAGCTGTCCAAACATGAAGTCAACAAGGCCATTATGAAGTTAAATACGAGGAAATTGAAGACTGAGACAAAAAATTCAACATCGAATGAACAAAGGAAGATTTTTTAAAACTTACTAAAAATGAAGCGGGATAAGCTTCACAACAGAGTTTATTGAAGTAAGTTAAAATCAATAAAATCATTTGAAGTAGGGTTAAAATGTACCTATAATTTCTATAGGTTGACTCTTGAAATATCTTCTAAAATAGTTTAAAAACACAATAAAAGAACCTGTAAAAGAATATGTAACCCGTTTGCATTGTAGGGTCTATCGTACTTCAACGTACTTCAGTACAGATTCTTTTATTGTGTTTTTAAACTATTTTAGAAGATATTCCAAGAGTCAACCTATATAAATAGAAATCATTGTTATATTTTAACCCTACTTCAAACGATTTTATTGATTTTAACTTACTTCGATAAGCTCTACTGTCAAGCTTATCCCGCTTCATTTTTAGTAAGTTTTAAAAAATCTTCCTTCGTTCATTCGATGTTGAATTTTTTGTCCCAGTCTTCAATTTCCTCGTATTTAACTCCATAATGGCCTTGTTGACTTCACGTTTGGACAGCTACAAAATTTGAAATGACTTTGCATTGTGACAGACAATGAAATGACAGCCAAAACAAGATTATAAATTCGCCAATCCATCATTCAGCAATATGCATCCGATATAAAACTTAAGTTATGCCTTATGATTCTGTTTTCAATAGATTTTTTATGACAACTTATAATTTTTATCATGAACGTTTAGAAATCTTGACGAGATGCAATGGGGGATTGACCCGATGATATATAGTTAATTATAACGTGAGAAACAGTGTATACGAGTACAAAGTACTTAAAACCCACTCTTAGTACTAAAACTGTCAATTCGAAAATGCCAAAACATGTAGAGCTGTGCAGCATTTTTAGTTATACTGAAAGCACGGCTGTAGCATGCAAGATGTGTTCTGAGGCCAAGTCTGCATGCGATTTTGCTGATGGAAAAACTTGGAATTTTTGGAAAATGGACAATTTAAAGAGGCATCTGGTGCCAAACATTCATTTGGAATCCCTGTCCAAGTTAAAAAGAATGAAGTCTACACGTGGAATCAAAAACATGCTAATGGAGGAAAAAATTGAGAGGCAATTTATTCCTTGAAAGGGCTGTCAGATCAGAACAATTTTGCACTTGTTTCATTTGAACTAATTATTTTGCATTTAGATGTTATTTTGTTTCTTATTCTCCTTGGTATTTTGATACACAAAGAAATTGTTTTATGCGTAAACATGCTTTTCCTAATTTCCAGTGTTTTTATTTCAGAAGTAAGTTTGAGCTCACTTTTTATAAAATAATTTTTTTTATTACTTACCTAAGGTAATGAAATGTTTTTGATGCTTTTTTTTTTTTTATTTAAAATCAATAGCAGAAAGAATGGTGATAAAAATGGGAGGATTAGAAAATATGAGAGCTTTCCAACTCCTACTCCAATTAGTAAGAGAAGCTGAGAAAATAAATGCTGCCCCGGTGGCGCAGTGGTCTAAGCGACAGCTTCTGATCATTCGTCCCGAAAGGGGTCTGGGTTCGAATCCCGGTGAGGCATGGATGTTGTGTTTGTCTTACGACACTGGCTCTCTCCCTTCCCTGGAACCAGTGGCCCTAAATTAGGGACGGGCAACTGCTTATAGCCCAATGTGTTCCTCACGGTGGTCGTTAAACCTCCAATCAAAAATATTAAATATATATTTTTTTTTTGCCCAAGTGGTTTTGATGTCTGCCCACCTCATTGGATTAGGCATGCATTGCCTATGGCCAATTAGAGGGAATATTGAAAATGTACGTATTGTATTTGAATTTTTTCCAGTCACTTTAACTGAGGATTCGGGGAAACCACATATTCTCAAAGCACTGATTTTCCATTTTATTCTTTCTGGTTCAAGGTCAGTTGTTATTGTACTCTCAAAAGCTGAAAAGAAAGACAGGTCACATCTGAGATAAGATATAATAACCTTTATATCTAATCAAAACCACTGGAAAGTGTTGCACTTCTTTGCTCTTTGAATCATTCATCATGCAGGAAGGAAACTAACAGAGGTGAGGTCTAAAGGTGAAAACAGTATTTGGGATTTTGAGTTGGCACTGAATATCTCTCCTCCTAATTCCCCCTCCCTAGCAGCCCTGGGTAATTGGCCTTTGGCCAACTTTGAGCCATCTATAATCAGCTCACTTTCATGTTTTCACCAAATGACCAAAAATTCCCATATGTCATACTGTAGCTTACAGAACTTTAAATTTTTTTTGCCAGAAAACTTTATACTACCAGTTTTGGTCGTATCTAGAAAAAAAAAAAAACAAGCTGTTACCAGTGGCAGGCCAAAAAAGTACGGGCAGGGCTATGAATTAAACCCCTCTTTCTTTCAGCAAAAACCTTGGAACTGCGACTCAACAGGCTTAGCCTCACCATTTGCTGTAAAAAAAAAAAAAAAAAGAATTACTAAAGGAGAATTAAAGGCAACTCCTGATGTTTTCCTCAATTATATGCAAATTTATATGAATTATGAATAATTTTATTTGCCTTTTTAGCATCAGTAATTACATTAATCAGTTTGTTAGTGATTAAATTTGTAACCATACATTCGATAAAATATTAAGCCTAATATTTTGAATACACGTATTTACTAACCTGTAATAACTTCAGTTGCAAAAAAAATCATTCAACTGTGGATCATCTGAAAAAATATTTATTTACTCCAGTTTTTAGAAAAATATATTTTTATATATTTCCATATTTTTAATGAGAAATACTTTTGAGGTGTCTTTGTTCAGTATACAATCAATCTTGTAATCTCATAATTTGTGATTTTCAATGCGCTCTTACATACATACATATCATTAAGCTGTTCTCTGATATTCAGAGGTTAGCTCCTCAAAGAAAGCATCTGACAAATAAACATTTAACAGATATACAAACCACCAGATAAATTTTTAACTAATTATTGAGTGAAGCAAGGCCGAGCAGAGCTCTCTTTACGAGACTCGAGACAATTAGTTGTTCGGACATAGGCACAAGATGACACATCCGATCACCGTGAATTTTTGCATGCGATTGGACATCGTCTATGGTCAGGTTTCGACGCCTTTAGATATTCCAAAATTTCGTGTCATTGAGAAATAATCGTCCAAGAACTTGCATTTTTAAGGGGTTTTCTGGGTTTTGAGAAGGGTTTTTTTTTACCCACTTCCTCCAAAGATCTTCAGCCGATTGTGGTGACACTTGCCACAGAGAAAGGGAAAGTTGGTATCATGGTGATTGGTCGTGCCATATAAAAATAATGACCATTAAAAAACTGCCCAACTTTAATAATAATTGAAAAACTCCACTCTCTATATGAGACTCAGGACAATTAGTTGTTCGGGCATAGCTACAACATGACAAATCCGATAATCATGATTTTTAGCATGTAATTGGACATCGTCCATGGTCAGATTTTGACACTTTCCGATTCCTGAAATTCCATGTAATTGAGGAATTTCAATTAAAACTAGATGGCTTTTTACTTGAACCGTTTCACCAAAGTCGGTTCAAATTGAAACCTGAATAGTTTCACGAAAATCGTTTGAATTGAAAAATGAAGAAATGGAAAGACTGCGTTTGGTAGCTTAACACTTGCTTAATCTATAATAATAAAGGAAGTTTGTGCATGTGTCTGTCTTTCACGATACAAAAGGAAAAACGTGGTTGCTGATCCGAGTGTGTCTTTTTGCTTTGTTTACATGCAACCTGATCACAACCAACGTGAAGAAAAATAGTCAATGATGGATTTTAGGAATTTGTTTTTTTTTTAGAATGTTTCGTACTATTGTTTTGGAAGTCATAAATTTTATGCGTTCATTTTTTAGAATTTGTTATAACAGATGCCTTAATGAGCTTAGATTTTCAATAGCTTTGCTCAAAATTGGCCAACTTTACCCAAGTTATCGGTTACTGTTGACGGCTTGTACTAGTTTACTTACTGTTGCTGTACCAAACTTCTCCATTTACAGCGATTTTGACACACAACAGGGCTTCAGTGACATCCATAACACAATGTACACAAGACCTTCCATACTTCATAATCTTTTTCTCATTCAGGGACTCCTAAAATCTGGTGCTCACATGACTTCCTTGGCCTTCCACAGACTTTCTTCCCTTCCACTTGGGCCAAAATTTTTTTCTTATAAAGCATTTCGTCACTCATTCTTTCAACATGGCCAAACCACCTAAGAATATAAGTCTCCACCTTGCTAACAATATTTTGCTTCACATTACACAACTGCAACACATCTTCATTCCTCACAAGGTCTGAACGTGTATTCCCATGTGCTTTTGAAGAGTTTAAATATGAATTAACCAAATTACTTGACATATACTACAGTTTATGAAATGCAAAAGCATATAAATAATTGCACATGGATAAACCTTCATTTTTAGTCTCTCCCCAAGAATTATGAATCCTAAGGATTTTACTTAGGATTTACTTTCACTTTAACTTAGGATCCTAAGGATTTTATGTCAGTTTATCCCACTAAAAGTTCAAGAAAATGGCCGTTTCAACAAAGAATCTACTGAACTAATCGCAGTCGTCATTCAAGAAATGAAAAGATTATGAAAATCAAAGAGTAAAGAAAAAAATAGAAAAATAGAAGTGCAGATAGATCAATGGCAGAAGAAATATTCTTCATAATACATGGAAAATTGACAGAATATTCAAAGGAAACTGAATTTGCTTGTACGACTTACTGGTCATTCACGTAATCAAGAAACTGGAAAATTTCATCGTTCTGGAGCGGGAATCGAACCCCACATTTCCCGATTACTGGTCGAGTATGCTAACCATTACACCACCCAGGGCAGTGAAGTTCCAAGCAACTGTGTCTCAGGAATCTGAAAGTCCTCGAGGACTATACCATCGTTTATGAAATCAGTTTATGGAATCTGAAAGTCCTCGAGGACTTTCAGATTCCTGAGACACAGTTGCTTGGAGCTTCACTGTCTGGGTGGTGTAATGGTTAGCATACTTGACCGGTAATCAGGAGATGTGGGGTTTGATTCCCGCTCCAGGACGATGAAATTTTCAGGTTTCCTGAGAAGTGTTACGTGGATGACCAGTAAGTGGTACAAGCAAATTCTGTTTGCTTTGAATATTCTTAGCACAGATAGATTTTAACTAACTGATTGAGCAAATGTAATGAGAGTACAGAAAAGATCCGTTAAGTTTTCCTTCTTTTGGTCAACTACCACGCTGTACAAACTGTGGGTAAAATACTTGCCCTTTGCACTGCCCCCAATTCTGATGGGAGAAAGAGAGGGAAGGGGGTCTTAATGCCGTTTGCTACTGATTATCCTATATCGTGCTCAGAAAAATTCAGCAAACTGGAAGCCTTTGTAGTCAGCTTGAGAAGAAAAGAGGGGTGGGGAGTAGGCAGCAGTACCACACTGTTATGCCCATGCTAATCAACACACAGACCGAATGGTGAATAGCAGCCTTGATAAACCCTAGAACGGTAATGTGCATAAATTTTATGCATATGGCATAAGAAAAAGAATGCCTGTACTAGTTTACTTTAGGTACTTCATACAATTTACCCAAATTTCCTCATAAAACTCATGTTTTCCTGTTACTTTTGGTCTTATGTTACCAAATCCGTCTGCGGAGCACGCACTTCTCTTTCTTATCTTCATTTTTGAAAAATGTGATGTTTTAATATGCACTTTATTCAGGTTATTTTGAATTTATCGGCATCAAACTTTTACAAGTTTATCAAAATTATGTAAGCTAAATAAAGGAATGAAAAATTCGGTAAATTTGTATATTAGTGACCTAAACTATTTCGTCGGAAAAATATTAGTACCTGGAAAAAATGCGACATACAGATTTTAGAGTATGGAAATTAATGGCAAATGATGCAGAAAATTTCATGTTTTAAATGTTTTTTAAAGATTTTTATCGTAATATTTACCTGTAAGTGCAATGGTGTGAAGAGATGCTGTGGTAGGCCTAATGCACCACTACCATGACGATGTCAAGCTTTGCTCCGTTAAAAGGAAGATTCGCTGCGCCGTGTAATTCACGAGCTGATAACTACAAGTGCAGCCACGTACGTTCTTGCCAGGAGAGCGAAGCATCATGTACTCATACGCTACAGAATATAGTTTGTTCATGTTTTGTCATTGTTTTTAAAGCACATGTTTAGAAATGTTTCGTTCTTTCACACGATTCCCTGATCCCAAATCGAAAGTAGAAACATGCCTTTCTATGTTGCACAGAAAACTGGGGAAGTATAACTTTCAGTTCTGCTTTGAACGGCTTCCATTTGTAGCTGATTTGCTGTGCCACTGTACTTTCGGTTCTCCTGTTAATACTTTCTTCGCAGGTCTGTTTCTATCTCACTGATACATATCTTTTGCAAATCAAAGAGGTTTTTTCCGTTTTTTCTTGCCAACGTAGAGGATGCAACAAAATAAAGTGTGCATAATGTAGACCTTTTTTCTATAGCGTATCACAACAAGATTTATCGCTCTCCTGCCAACAACGTAATCGCTTTCTCTTGCACTCTTCTGCCCGTCATTTCGGTACAGCAATGTACCTTCATTTTAACAGAGCATACCTTCACATTTTTGCAGCAGTGATGGGTTAGGCCTACTGCAGCGTCTCTTCCCACCATCGCACTTACACATAAATATTACAATAAAAATCTTTAAATCACATTTAAAATATGAAATTTTTGCACCATTTGCCATTACTTTCCATATTCTAAAATCTGTACTTCGCACTTTTTCCACGTACTAATATTTTTTCTGATGAAATAATTTAGGACGCTAATCTACACATTTACCAAAAATTCCTAATGTAAATATCTATCATACGTGCAATTTTTACTCATCGTTACCGATAGTGTACTCAGGGCTCAAAATTTCAGGTCTAACTCTACTAGCCAAAAAATTTTTTCACTTGCCATCACACCACTATGATATGCAAGAGACAGTGAATTTGCAGCAAGTTTCCTGTTTTAATGATTGTGTATGCAAATATTTATATATATATATATACAACTTTGCGATTGTGCTACAGCTGAGATCTCAGAAAATAATAGTAATAATAATAACCCTCCAAGTTGTATTAAACCAGAAAAGTAATCAAAAATCAATATTTTTGAGTGCTGGAGGAAAAGAAATAACAAATAGCATTTTAAAAAAATGTTGGTCATACACCACAACCCAATCCCCCCCCCATAAAGTGAATTGTCAGCACCTCCACCACCATGCTCCTTTTCCTCATATGTACATAAATACATTTCCTGAAATCCCGGCTGGTACAGCAAAGATTAATCGGAGTACGGATGGGGAAAGATATCAGTGTTTTTGAGAATCGATGTTTTTCCAAGTCATAATCAACATTAGAAACTGCAAAAGAATATTTTCTACGTGAAGTAAATTAATTTCTCTTTGTTGCATTCTTTCAAATATAATCTTAGGTCATGAATTAGGGACTTTTTCGCCATTTTGCTCGATGTTTCATCACCGAAAATAGAGTTCTTTTCCTAGATGTTACAGGAACCAATAAGTCTTCCCCCGCCCACCCCAAAAAATCGAGGTTTCATGACCGATGTTTGAAACTGCAATAGCGCAATCAACTCAAAAATTTTCTGCGATATGTAAATAAATTTGTTCTTTTCGTATTCTTATACAGAGAAAGGAAATATCACCTTTCTTTTTGTATTCTTATACTGAGAAAGGGAATATCATCACCCTTTTATGTCGCAAATTAGCGGGGTTTTTTTTTGCCGTTTTTCCATGATGTTTCATCGCCGAAAACCGAGTTCTTATCCTCGATGTTACTGGAGCCAATGCATCGAGGTTTACGATACATCAAGCACTTTAACAAATATTATGGTTACTCGATGTTGAATTAGTGAGCTATCACCGATATATTGAACGGCGATTCATTTATCAATGTACCAATAACTGCTGCAGATAGATGGGAAAGAGGCAAATTCTTTGGTTATTTAACAAAGCATCGTGGTTTTTGCTGATACATCAAAATTCCCACCCATATTACGGATGCATGAATGAATATCCAACATATGCCCATCCCTGCTCTGAGTTAACGCACGCAGGGAAGAAACGCTTCCTCCCACAATGCTTTGGGGTTCCTTTCAGCAAGCTTCACATCAGCTGTTACCAGGGGTCCCGCTGACTCTTCTAAAGTTTTCGCCAATTTATTCGCAGAGTTAATTTTTTATCGCCCAAAGTGTTATAACAGTACAAAAAGGCAAGAGCGGGGGGGGGCTCTTGCCTTTTTAAACACTAAAATAGATGAAACCTTTTTTTAAAGCACTTTTAAAAATAATAAGATATTTATGATTGATTGTATCGATTAATTTTGTTGTATTTTCGTATCTTGTACATTTACTAAAATGTTTAACAGCCTTAAAGGAGGTAAGGATTTTCCTTAGCCCACTCTCCAAGTACTCATATGGGCGCCACTGCATAAAGGTAATCGTCAAAGCTCTTTTTACTTCGCCAAAACGATTTATTTTTTATTTTCGCAAACTGAGAAGATGGCGATCGGCAGCGTGACCAATTGGCGACTGGGTGACTGCAAATTTTGAGCCCTGGTGTACTATTGCTTAACGTTACTGTTCCAGTGTTAAGGCCCGTCTAAAAAAACAAATTGTGCGCTGCCAGCAAATTATACGCATGCACTTTCAGGTACAATAAACAATATGAATCTCAATTCAAATTTTTTTGGCATGCTACAGCACAATAGCACGTAGTCACCTGCCACCGCTGGTTGTTACTTAAAACACTCAAGACGTTTTTGAGTAATAAAATGCATGCAAAACACACAATAAACAATAATTAAGAACTTTAGGCAAAGCACAAGAGACAGACTATAGCTTAAACTTTGAGTTATGTGTTTCCCATTACGTTAGCTAATTTGGTTAGCAGTGTTAAATAAAATTAATTCTAAAACTGAAAGGAAAAATTAATTTGGCTTTAATCAAAGATGATTTAAGAGCCCACCTGGGCCCGGATCTGTTCCCTAGCTTCTTTTTTTTTGTCATAGCCCAGCCAAATGCTCATCTCAAATTCACAGCTGTGGTACACTAACCTTCCGATTATTAGCTCTTCAGGAAGCTCTTCCTGTCATTTTACTTTGTTGTCACAGCACCAGCAGACACCTACCACCACAGGGCAAAGAAACATGTGTCACCGATACATTTTGCTTAAATTACTTTTTTCAATTGAAATTATTTCAACACTATCAAGTATCACTTCTTTAAAGAAAAATAAGATTTGGTTTGCATAAATCAAATGTAGAATAATAAATAGTATCTGAAGTCATGTTTTTTGCTACTCTGGCCCAAACTTTAAACACTGCATTCCCACAAAACAAATCTTCTACTTGCACTGCTGTGTATAAGTGAGGAAAATCAGTAAATGTGTAGTTCAGCGTCCTAAATTATTTCGTCGGAAATGTCGAAGGATTTCGAAAAAGTGAGATGTACAGATTTTAAAGTATGCAGTTCCATGGCAAATGGTGAGAAAATGTCATCTTTATAGAGCATTTGAAAGAGTTTTACCATAACATTTACATGTAAGTACAATGCTGTGAACAGAAGCTGCGGCAGACCTAACACAACGGCACGGCGACCATCTCAAGCTTCGCTCCACTGAAACGAAAGTCTCGTTTCGGCAGCCATTTTGCTGGCGGAAGAATACAAGAGGACCGGAGAACGTTCTTGCCAGAAAAGCGTTTCATTTTGTAGTGCTACATCACGGGAAATAGCTCATCATTTCTGTCTGCATTTTTTATGATTGGAGGTTTAACGACCACCACGAGCAACGCATTGGGCTATAAGCAGTCGCCCATCCCTAATTTAGGGTCACTGGTTCCGAGGAAGGGAGAAAGCCAGTGCTGTAAGACAAACACAACATGCATGCCTCACCAGGATTCGAACCCGGATTCCTTTTGGACGAATGAACAGAGGCCATCGCTTAGACCACTGTGCCACAGGGGCGGCTCTCAATTTTTCACAGCATAGTCTGACAATTTCTAGGTTTTTTTCGCATATGATTCTTAGATGCGCAATGTATGAAGTCACTTCTTCATCGACGTTTATTATTTTTTTTAATATATATAATCCAATTTGAATTAAATGTGAACTACGCCATCAACAGGAGGAGCAAAACATTAACTTTCCGATGCCAAGTAACTTCCGTTGCAGAGAATGCAACAAGTACTTTAACACTTTTGTAGAAGAAAGAAAGGCATCTGCATACTTTCTATTTTGTATCATGGAATCATATGCATAAGATCGAACCAATTGTCACCACACGCTTTGAAAAGAACTATTTCCGGTCAGGTAGCACTACAAATTGGAACCCTTTCCTGGAAAGAACGCTTTCCATTTCTTTTGTATTCTTCTGCCAGCAAAATGTCCGCTGGAACATGACCTTCATTTCAGCAGATGGAAGCTTGAGATGGTCGTCGCAGCTTCTGTTCACAGTGTCGTACTTACATGTAAATATTACGGTAAAAATCTTTAAAATGCACTACAAAGATGACATTTTCTCACCATTTGCCATGGAACTGCATACTTTAAAATCTGTATGTCTCACTTTTTCGAAATCCTTCAACATTTCCGATGAAATAATTTAGGGCACTAAACCGCACATTTACCGAAAATTCTTTAGAACATCACTTTGCCATGCAAATGACCTGTGACGCATTTTATTTGTAAGCATCCCCATTTTAATGAGCAAGTAAATGCTTTGAAAGGTCACCTCTCCTTGAAAATTTCTTGTGACATATTTCACATTCTTGTTTTTCACCTGTATGAATGAGGAAATGCCTCAAAAGATCGCTTCTTCGTGTAAACTTCTTGTAGCACACTTCACATTCATGATGCTTTTCACCTGTATGAATGAGAAAATGCTCTGAACGATCACTTTTCCTTTTAAATCTTTTGTGACAGATTTCACACTCGTGATTTTTTCACCCGAATGACTGAGTAAATGCTTTGAGAGCCCGTCTCGATGTGCAAATGTCATGGCACACATTTCACACTCGTGAGGTTTTTCACCTGTGTGAGTCAGCAAATGCTTTCGAAGGGTACCTCTCCGTGAAAATCTCTTGTTGCACACTTCACACTCGTGATGCTTTTCACCTGTATGACTGAGTAAATGCTGAGTGAGATGACTCTTTGTTTTAAATTTTTTAAAACACATTTCACATTCATGATGCTTTTCCCCTGAATGACCGAGTAAATGTTGTGAAAGAGTATCTTTCCGTGAAAATTTCTTGTTACACACTTCACATTCATGATTTTTTTCACACGAACGACTGAGTAAATGCTTTTTCAGATATCCTTTCCCACCAAATTTCCTGTGGCACATTTCACACTCACAGGGTTTTTTGCTTTCAGCAGTTGGGAAATGCTCAAAGAGACTGTTCTTTTCTGCTAATTTATTGCACTGCATTTCACACTCTGAAGTCATTTACAATCAAGCAAATATGTTAAAGGAGTTACCTGGCAGGAACATGTTTTAAGAATATACATATTCTATCATTTTTTCTAATAACAGATTTGTGATTTAGAATGTTACTCTTTCTTGAATGGTGTTTTTGGATGCACTTAGAATTAATATTATTGATATTCATACAAAGAAATTTCCTTCAATGTTTCTTTAGAAATATTAATAAAGCTACTTTCTCTCATATGAGAGCAGTTCTTACTACACAAATTGACAAAAATTGCCAGGGTTAATACATGTCTAAGCATGTAAATATCTCTGGAGCATAAATTTCGTGTTTTTAATATAATGATATCAGTGACTGCATTTCCTAATGCTCAAATTACTGCATTTAAAAGGCAACAAATAGCTATTTCAGCCCAAAGCAGGAAGCAATAAACCTTTAACGATCACTATTATAAAAAAATCGGAAGCATCACAACGATCTAAAACCACTTATTTCCAACAATTCCACGGCAAATCGATTCTACACTGAAAAATAAAACGCAGCAATGACGCTTTATAGCATTCCAACTTTATTCACACACATCACTACTAGGTTTTTTTATGTAGTTTTGAAAATCTCCAATTACACACACACATAATCTCCGCTGATTCCATCTTATTAACATTTCAGTTGTATAGGCATTATATTTAGCATACCACTTTGTTTCTCTCACCTAACAACCTACCCCTACCTACCCTTCAGTGTACTTTCAGTTTTAATTTACAATTCACTGCTCTTTGTTTTAGGATAAGGTAACTAGGAAAACGGCTTCATACAATTTATCCGAGTTTCTTCATGAACCCTATGTTTTCGAGTTATTTGTAGCCTTTTGATGCCCTAACATTAGACAGAGCACGCATTTACACCGTTTAAATTGTTGAACTGAAATTTGAAATCAGTACCTACGAGCAGCGACCCTTCGGGAAACACTATTTGCAATAGCACGAATGTAGTCTGCTATGTGGAATTTCCGGTTGCCAACAGTCAAAGTGGTTCCACCTAAAATCTCTGCCTAAAGCAAATCTTAAACATCGTGCTATAACTTTAAGTTATAGCACGATGCTTAAGATTTGCTAAAACATAACCATAACTATATTAAAAATCAATCATTTTTCTTTGAGTAATGTTCGAACCTGTTAACAGATGGCGCAGCCTGTACCTTATGACGTCAGTAGGAAAATAAATGGATTGCTTAACTATGGTTTTTTTTTTTATTGTTTAATTGGAGGTTTAACGAGCACGGTGAGCAACTCAATGGGCTATAAGTTGCCCGTCCCTAATTTAGGGTCACTGGTTCCAGGGAATGGAGAGAGTCAGTGCCGTACAAACACAGTGCCGCCCCGGTGGCGCAGTGGTCTAAGCGATGGCCTCTGATCATTCGTCCGAACGGGGTCCGGGTTCGAATCCCGTCAGGCATAGATGTTGTGTTTGTCTTACGGCACTGGCTCTCTCCCTTCACTGGAACCAGTGACCCTAAATTAGGGGCGGGCGACTGCTTATAGCCCATTGAGTTGCTCACGGTGGTCGCTAAACCTCCAATCCCCCCCCCAAAAAAAAACAGCATCCATGCCTCACCGGGATTCGAACCCGGACTTCTTTCGGACAAATGATCAGAGGCCATCGCTTAGACCACTGCGCCAATGGGGTGGCGGTTATGTTGTAGCAAGTTTTAAGTATCCCATGCTATAAATTAAAGTTAGTTTTATCGATGTGCAAATTCTTATCCTTCGGAACACATTAATTGTGAAGAAAATACGTAAAGAAGTTTTGCCCCGGTGGCGCAGTGGTCTAAGCGATGACTTCTGATCATTCGTCCAAAAGATGTCCGGGTTCATATCCCGGTGGGGCATTGATGTTGTGTTTGTCTTACGGCACTGGCTCTTTCCCTTCCCTGGAGTAAGTGGCCCTAAATTAGGTACTGGAGACTGTTTATAACCCATTGAGTTGCTCACGGTGGTCGTTAAACCTCGAATCAAAAAAAAAAAAAAAAAGGTTTTGCCTTTGGTAACATAAGGCAGAGATTTTAGGTAGAACCACCTTAAGCAGTGGATGGGTAAAAAAGTCTGCGCTCCGTGCTCTCGTATTACGGCTGAGCGGGAAAAGCATTCAACTACGGTATGCATCTGACACAGGAAAACGTGTTGTGATGCTCCTCCAGCCGTATGTTATTCTACATACAGTATGTCAAATACCTTTAAAATACATATAGTGGAAAACCGTCTGTTAACCAATAACCATGCGCCATTTGAAATTTAGTGCTGTACGGCAAGAATCTATCACATCTCGTAGTTTACCTACTAAAAGCGTTCCAGTGTTTATATCAGATAATTTCATTTTTTACATATAACCACCAAGATTTATATTTTTGTTTTTATAAGTAGTATATATACATGTAAAGTATATTGTAAAATATTTCAGAAAAGAATATAGTCAGATTTAATGAGCTAAACAAATTCTTAAAATGGTTTTATCTTGCATAGCTTACCGGTGTACCAACAGAAAAACAACTGACAAAACACTTTCATTTCTTTTTTTTTATTGGATTTTTAACGACCACCGTGAGCAACTCAATGGGCTATAAGCAGTCGCCCGTCCCTAATTTAGGGTCACTGGTTCCAGGGAGGGCGAGAGCCAGTGCCGTAAGACAAAACACAACATCCATGCCTCACCGGGATTCGAACCCGGACCCCGTTCGGACGAATAATCAGAGGCCATCGCTTAGACCACTGCGCCACCGGGGCGGCCACTTTCATTTCATAGGTTTTCTAATGATAATTGTGATACTTTGGGAAAGTGGTTGTAAGGCATGCTAACTGGAAACCAGCGAAACATTCATTCTTATGTAGTAAGCACTAACTAGTTTTTCTTTTTTCGAGACCATTCATCCCTGAGATTTGAAATTGTCTAATCTCTAAATCATGAGTATGGGGAATTTCTTCTTTCTATCATATTTAATTTTATTTTTCCCTCCATAGAGTAGCTGTTCCGAATTCATAACACTGCATAAAAAGTTGAAAGTTTTGTTCTCTGCTACTTCTTTTAAGAATAAACAAATGGCCACTTTAAAATAATTTTTGACATTACTCAGAGTGCGAAATACGAATTTCATGCAACTAGATCACGCAGTTTGCGAGAAACAGAAGGGGAAAATATATTTCACACGTAGGACAAGCGACGTTTCCCTTCAATTATTTCATATCGCACAAAATTACGATAATGCTGTTTTCTTTAATCTCAGGTTAAAAGATGCAATATCTAATTTATTCGCATTGAAAAAAAACTAATACAGAGTATTATAACAACGGAAAATTCCACCTTTCGCACAGGTAAAGAGCTCAGTTAACGTTGTTAACATAGGAAATATATTTGCTTATACGTACAAACTCTGTGTTCAAATGTCGCCTGCCGCCACGGCGGCGCAGTGGTCTAAGCGATGGCCTCTGATCATTTGTCCGAAAGGAACCCAGGTTCAAATCCCGGTGATGCATGGATGTTGTGGTTGTCTTACGGCACTCGTTCTCTCCCTTTCCAGGAGCCAGTGGCCCTAAATTAGGGACTGACGACTGCTTATAGCCCATTGAGTTGCTCACGGTGATCGTTAAACCCAAGGTACTCCTCGTTCTTAGTACCTTGGTTCAACCTTCAATAAAAAATGTCGCCGACTGCTGCCACTCATTTGCATAAGAACTTAAAGAGAATATGCATCGTCTTTCATATATTCTTTTTCCTGTCTAGGCACAGGTAGTGTGTTTCCCTTTGGTTCTGGCAATCCACCTTTCCTGGAAGCAGTGTTCCTAAGTTAGGGAAAAACTTCATCGAATTTTATGGTTGGGTCGTAACGTCACAGACCAATATCGGGGGGACTAAAAAATGCAAACATAGAGTTACACTGCGTTTTTTGAAAACATGAAACTCCATTAAGTGACCGGTGGCCCTAAACGGAATGAAAATTATTCTCTTACGAACGCACACAACTGCAGCACAGCTGTTCTTAATGGCCAGGTGTTGGATCAGCAAGGCAGTATTTTTTTTATTTGAGGTTTGTGTGTGTGTTTTGTGGGTTTAGCGACGACCATGAGCAACTCGATGGGCTAAGCAGTCGCTCGTCCCTAATTTAGGGCCACCCAGTGCCGTAAGACAAACACAACATCCATACCTCACCGGGATTCGAACCCGTTCCCATATCTTACGAATGGTCAGCAGCAAGCGCTTAGACAACTGCGCCACCGGGCGGCAGAAAAGTTTGGAAGGATTGCAATCAGTCTACGAGATATATCTGAAACTACTCAAAACGGGGGAAATGACTGTTTTTAATTACCGAAAGCATGCATTTTTGTTTTTGAGTTTGCGAAAAATATTTTGTTTTACTTAATATCTGACATACTATTTGCTTAATCCTAACTGTGATTCAAGTTTTTTTTAGTGGAGGTTTAACGACCACCGTGAGCAACTCAATGGGATGTAAGCAGTTTCCCGTCCCTAATTTAGGGCCACTGGTTCCTGGGAAGGGAGAGAACGAGTGCCGTAAGACAAACACAACATCCATGCATCAGCGGGATTCGAACTCGGACCCCTTTCGGACGAATAAGAGGCTATCGCTTAGACCACTGCGCCTCCGGGGGATTCAAGCTCTGTAATGGAATATGTCTAACATTATTTCAAGATTACAAAATCAAAGCTGCGAAAACACAAAAGATAATGAATTTGCCGATATACTTTAAGACAGAAGGGAAGACTCTTCAGCTGTTTGTCTGCAAGATATCGATTTCTTTTTTTTTTTTTTTTGATTGGAGGTTTAACGACCACCGTGAGCAACTCAATGGGCTATAAGCAGTCACCCGTCCCTAATTTAGGGTCACTGGCTCCAGGGAAGGGAGAGAGCCAGTGCCTTAAGACAAACACAACATCCATGCCTCACCGGGATTCGAACCCGGACCCCTTACGGACGAATGATCAGAGACCAGCGCCTTAGACCACTGCGCCACCGGGGCGGCAATATATCGATTTCTAGAAAGTAGACAATGAGAGAAAATCGCCCTTGTTACACAGCGGAGGGATGTTACAGGAAGAATTTAATGTTTACTACCTGTGCCGTGAGCAGACAGAAAAGCCATGACTGTAGATTGTTTTACTTAGCTTAAATGAGGTGTCAATAAAATTCTATTTCTTGTTAAATTGCTCCTGCTTATAATTTTATTTCTCAATTTTTGTGTCTTAACGAAATTATTTTCTAATGGAGTTTGGAAGATCTTGCGATAAACAATTTTCATGGCTGTTTACCCCATCAAAGAATGACGGGATTAAGGGTTCAAATTTCTATTCAGCTGGATAATAGGCAAACAAACGGCGTTACAGGGTCACTCTGGGAGATTGTATTTATTATACCGTATTTGGATGAGCTGATCGATCAAGTAGCAGGATTTTATCTTTTATCAAATTCTGAAATAATTTTGGCCAGAAAGAAATTTATCCCGAAATGAAGTTATTGTTTTGCATAACTTAACAAAGTTTGGAAATCTGTGTTCCAGAACAGTCAAGTCAGAATATCTATCCAACTATTCGGACGCTATTAAAAGGGCTTTTGTTTTCCTTTGGATTTACAGACCATTACGAGCAACTTTGAGGGCTATGAAGCAGACTGCCCCGAATTTGAGGTCACTGGTGCAGAGAAGGTTGAGGGCCAACGCCGTAAGACACGCACACCACAAATGCCTCATCTGGTACTCTTGACAACCTGTCCATTAAGACGGCACTCGGCCTCAATCACAAATGTTGAACGTTCTTTTTCTGGGAGTAAGATTGTTAAATGTAGGCCGTCTAGAAAGTATAAGGCCATGCCATTAGAGAAATTAAATTCCCTCCATTTGTGACGCCACTCTCATGTTACATGGCCTTATATGTAGGTGTCGTGTTTGACGTCATCTACGACAGCAATGGAAATCAATCGGAAGCCTTGGTTTCTGCGTGACATCATTAAAGGAGGGAACTCATCTTTCTAATGTCATGGCGTTGTATTTTTCAGCCGGCCTTCTTGTGAGGATTTCTCCTAAGGTTAAGTTTATAGCCACCTTCCTGAGACTGAAGAGACCATGTCAGGTATTAAAGTGGAAATGACAGTGATGTAGGTTAGAGGACCCTGACGGAAACTTTACCAGACAGGTGGGGCACAGTAGGCACGGGAAGTTCTCTCCTTTATTTTGGACGATATGAAGAATTTCTTGTACTATGCTTTGGCACTTATAGAATAGAGGAACGCTGAATGGGATGTCACTGTTGGACGGAATGCCGCATAGTATATCGAGGGCTGACAACCAGTAGTGGTTATGTTCAAAATTTCAGTTTTGGACATAGGCAGTTCGGGTTGGGAAAAGTCATTTGGGTAATGGACATACACATTTTATAATAATCTGAAATTGCCCCTTCCAACAGGATATGGTCATAAACTCTTATTTTCGATTTATTCATCCTGCAAATAAATTATGATAAGAGAAAATTATTAACCACAAAAGCACATTATGATTCTTTCTGGAAGAAGCAAGGCTTCTGCGCAGAAGAGCAGCTAGAGTGTTTCCTAGGGAGGAGATAGTCCGCAGATAGAGCACGCGATTTCAATCGAAGTAGATAACTTATTAACAACATATTCCATGCAATAATTAAGAGAAAATTTATGATTAATGCTGAAAGCGAAAATTAAATCTTGAGTCTTGAAATATCTTGTACTTCAGTTTAGATATACCAAATTGTTCAGTGAAACCTCGGTTAAATGTTTTTCAGTTATGTGTGATTGGAGGTTTAAGGACCACGGTGAGCAATTCAATAGACTACAAGCAGTCGCCCTTCCTTCTTATTTAGGGTCACTGGTTCCAGGGAAAGGAGAGAACGAGTGCCGTAAAACAAACATAACATCCATGCCTCACAGGGATTCGAACCCGGACCCCTTTCGGACGAATGATCAGAGGAAATTGCTTAGACCACTGTGCCACCGGAGCGCCGTTTTTCAGTTATACGTTTTTCACTTTTATATGTAATTCTGCGTTAGTTCCGACATTTGAATGTATAGTTTTTATCGTTTCTATTTATACGTAATCCGGTTTGTTACAACTTTGAGAGAAATGAGACAGCGTTGTTGTGTTCCTTCTTGGTGCATCCAAAGTTGAACCTTGATCCCATCAGAGAAGGGCATGTTGCTTACTTTCAGTCTGGATGAAAAACTGGTTTCTCCTTTCATGACACACACACACACATGCGCTATTAAAAAATTGATAAATCTTTGGGACGTCACTTTGTGACTCCACTCTTTTGCGGCGTAGTGGAACAGTATTCAAAATGTATTTTATATTCAAAATTCTGGTTTCAAATGGATGCACTCAGGATCCGCAGGGACAAAAAAAGCTGTAAACTTAGGAGATCCGTACTGAAGCACTGTTCTGAGATTCTTAATTGTGAGAATTTCACTTAATCTAGATGCAGGATTTTTAAAGACAGCTAGAGTCGTCAGAAGAGGAGCTTCACTTTCATAGGCTTTATGATTTTTGCAATGCGATAAAATATACTATAATTTGCACACGTTTTTTCTTTTCTTTCGCCGCCAATTTGATTTTAGGTAAATCATTATAAAGAAACATCCCATGCTCCTTTAAAGCATAAATTTTGCAACAGTTTTTAACCCTGGGCACCACTCTCTTTCTTAAACTGATGCACACACATGGTGTGAGGTGGCAGTGACAGTGATTTAATATCTAAGCTACTGTCCAATCAATTCACTCTTATTTCTTGTGTCCCTTTAGAGCTCAGGAGATAACACAATGAATGTATGAAGGCAGAAAGGATCCGATAGGACATGTGTGGGACTGGAAACCCATTCCCTTCGACGTTTGTGCATTCATTCATAAGAAACTGCAATAGAAATAGTGCGATCAAAACGTTCCGAGACTAAGTACGTAGCGCGCTAATAGATGGCAGTAGTTGGATGCGCGAGCAGCGGTCGAGGGCAGTGATCTTCATGAGTCATTGTGCCGAGTGGCGTCGTTCTGTGAACATCGGGATCTGTGCAACACGATACTTGGTGACCACGTGCGGAACACGGTTGCGATTTCGGTATGAACTGCAAACTAGAGCAGCGAGAGAACGTTAAATTTTGCGTCAAACTCGGCAAATCGGGAACTGAGACGCATGAAATGTTTTTGTCGCGGGTAAACACTGGAGAAGAGTCGTGTGTCTACGGTTACGACCCGGAGACCAAACAACAGGCGTCGCAGTGGAAGAGCCCGGCATCTCCACGTCCGAATAACACCCGACAGGTCCGGAGCACAACCAGAAGCATGCTCGTTTTCTTCGACATTTCTGGAGTTGTGCACCGTGAATTCATCCCCCAGGCCCAGACAGTCACCGCTTGTTTTTACTACGATGTTCTTTAAGAAGATTCGTAGCAAACCGACCTGAAATGTGGAGCAAGGGAGATTTCATGCTCAGTTACGACAATGCAGCAGCTCACAGAGTGTTAGCAACACGCCAGTTTTTGCAGCCGCAACAGCATGACTACCCTTCCTCACCCGCCAGATTTGGCCCACTGCGACTTCTTTTTGTTCTCGAAGATGAAGCTGAAGCTCAAGGGTCGAGCCGTTTTGAAACCGTCGACGAGATCCAACGCGAATCGCAGACAGTGCTTGACACGATTCGCGAACAGGATTTCCAGGAAGCGTTCCAACAGTGGCAAAAACGCGGGCAGCGATGTATCACTGCCCAAGGAGACTACTTTGAGGGAGATCACAGCCAGACTTAAGTAATGTAAATACTTTGTTGTATATCGGCCTTGTCTCGGAACTTTTTGTTCGGATTTTCGTAACACTAGTTTTCTTTTATGACTTTTTAGAAGCAATAGGGAGGAGAAAGAAAACTAAAAGGAATCCTTCTGCACAAAAGACTGGACTAAATTTTCAAATAGTTTACATTTTTTAATGCTCAAGCAGGAGGAAGGGGGGGGGGAGTTCCGGTTTGCTTTTGTGCAAAAGCTACTTTAAATCCATATGAAAGTTAAGTGTAAGCAAGTTATAAGTGCTAGGTACAAAATTTATTTTCAAAGGTATCAGTGGATGCCCCTACCAAAGTTGTGAACCAGGGCTTAACCCTGACCTGGTCTCACACTTTATGGCCATCCATCCACATGATGTGATGCTTTGCACCTTATGATCCAGTCACGTGATTCGATACTTTACTCCCTGCCAGTCGGGAGTCACCTATGTATGTTAATTCTTTCATTTTCAAACACCATGAGAAAATGAAATTTCTATTCTGCTTTATCTGTATACTTGAAATTTAGATGACTTCAAAATCAGTACTTACGCGTAGGTGTTCATTTCTGTATCTGCTTCAACTTGTTCTGCAGCCGTTAGTTAAAAAATGAAAAGATATCAACAAAATTTGTGGAATTTTTGTAACAAGAAAAGAGCTGTAGAAACTCATATGATAGCAGTGCGTACTAATACTCAACCATGGGCATACTGTTAGCCCCCCCTCAGTGTAGGGGGAGGGGAGAGCTCACGGCTAAGAGGGCCTCCAACTTCAGCAAAAGGATTTTACAAAAAATTTTGCGGAAACTTTATATGAAACTGGTTTTAAAAATTGCCAGGAATTTCTGATGACAGCTTTGAATGAAATATTTTAAAAAAAAAGGCAGTTTTTTTCAGTAAATATCTTCAAGAAATCAATTCATTTTAGTTCGGAAAAACCGGGTGACAGCTATTCCAGAGGACTTGAGGTTCCTTTTTACAGCCATAGCAATAGTTTCATACATGTACAATAACAAGAGCATGTGAAAGAAATATTAGTTGAATGAATTAAGTTTTTATATCAGTGTAGATAAGGTGTTATGCATTACAGTTATTTGCACATAACTACACATCCTATAGAATATAATGAACTAGATGTTCTCAACAGGAATGAAAAAGCAGAGACTTGTGTCATTTTTTCTAACAGAGTCAAGAGAAAAATGTTTTTACTATATGCACAGATGTAGCCAAGGGGGTCCTCGGGTCTGGACTGCAACCCCTTTGGGGGAGATTGAGCATGATTTTTTTTTATTGGAGGTTTAACGACCACCGTGAGCAACTCAATGGGCTATAAGCAATCGCCCGTCCCTAATTTAGGGTCACTGGTTCCAGGGAAGGGAGAGAGCCAGTGCCGTAAGACAAACACAACATCCATGCCTCACCGGGATTCGAACCCGGACCCCTTACGGACGAATGATCAGAGGCCAGCGCCTTAGACCACTGCGCCACCGGGGCGGCGAGCATGAATTTAAAGCGATATATACATACACATGATGCTTTTATCAATAAATCAAATCCATTGACCACATCCTTAAGAAATTTCTGGGTACGCCACAGCTGGGATAGTTTATTTGGAATAAGTGGCGGAAAATGTGGAATGAAAGTCTGAAATGGGCCATAAAATGGGAAGTATAAGCTTCGGGTTGGTACCCTAAAAATTGGGGACAGACTTTCCAAACCAAGGCCTACGCAGACATCTAGTGTGAGGTATTTTAATAGAGAATAACTCAGAGATTTTTTGGCTTTTATGCCAGTGAAAAATTGAACTGGTTCAGCTCTAGCAACAACAGTAACAGAAAATTTATTGAAGTTGGGTTTTGATTTCAACAAGAGGGCACAGATGTGATGGGGCTGCTGCAATGCACATTATCAGCTTTGCGAGTGGAAACCTATATTAGAGAAGAATATACCAAAAGAACCTATATTATCTACATGTCCCAGAGCTTGAAAATTACCATGCCCATCTCGGGCACTCGGTCTTTTGGCTCCTAAGCATCTCGCTTAGGGCATTAAATTATTGGCCTGGGCAGCAGTGGCGTAACTATCACCCCCGCAGCTGCGAGGGGGTGAGGCAGGTAACCAAGGGGCGTACTGCAGCTTCCAGTTATACTTTTTATTTTGAAAAAGTGGAACACGCACAAAGACAAAAAAAAAACATAACCAAAAGGTTCATATTTTCTTTTAAGGTACATTTAGCTTTGCCTAAATAAATGTCCAGTTTCACTTTTAAAGCACTGGAGTCCTGCAGATTGAAGCTACTCGGTCTTTTGGCTCCAGGTTGTCATACGATCATTCTCCAATCGCCCTCTCTCTCTGCGCTGCTGAAGAAAAACGCAAGGCCACATGGGGATTCCCCATGGAGGATGTGGGGAAAGTCAGTCAGTCACCTATACTCGGGGCAAAGCTAACCTGATTACACTGTTAACGCTGTGAAATCGATTTGCCGGCAAGTCGGTATCTCTTGTTTATCTGTATTTCTCCGAGCACTAATGTGATGACAAGTACCTTTCCTCTTAAGACCCTAAGCGGATGGGAGGAAAGAGAAAAGGAATCTTCCAGCTCATGCTTCCATCACGAGGTTCCCCTCAACTGCCACCAACCAGACAAACGATTTCTTTCTTTTCAAAGACGCATCTGGGTATGGACAAGATAAACAGCTTCGTTAAACATATTCTTACTATTCCATTTCGCCAGTTATACGTAAACTTTCGGTGTTCCAAAGATAATTTTTTTAGTTACATATTAAACGTATATGCAGTACGCATTTTTTTAAATTAGAAATACATTGGACTGCGCTGTGTTTCCAGATGTACTGACAAACACCAAGACAGAACGAGTATTTTGAGATAGCAACCAGGAAGAAAGGGACAAGCTTAGGGACTGTCGCGACCCATTATCTCTCCGTTTAATCTCCTGCTTAATTCTCACCTCCCCGCGCTCAGTAAATATCCTCCGTGTATACGGAAGATATTTACTGTCTGAAGCAAGACACAAGTGACAATGACGTCGCGAAAATATGAATATTTATATTTTTTAGAAACGGGACCTAAACTGAGATCTTAATTTTTTTTAATGTATGTACGTATAGCATTTACATCATCGATATATCCATGTGCTTTTTAGGTCTCGGTTCAAGTTTGAACACGAGCTTTTCAACTGGAACTATATTATGCAGTGGAAGTACACACTCCGTAACTTCAACTCCATAGTCAGTTAGCCTTACCCCGAGTGTAGGATTACGTACACGACAGGCACCAACGTTTATTCACAGCAGTCGCAGATCTGCTATGTACAAGAGGGTGATTTCTTAAAGTGATTTATTTTAGTTTTGTACGAAACAATTACCTGTACTGTTAAATCTATTACTTACAAATTTAAAACTAGAGCTCTAGGTACAACACAAGTATTACTTTTCCGGACACTCTCTCTGACTTCCTGCCCCCCTCCCCTCACACACTCCCCGCGAAAAACGCATCCTCCTTCGTGGTTGAAATACTGGGAAAATTACTGCGCTTAGGGGCGCTGAAGTAAATCTTGCATGGGGGGGGGGGCGCAACTTCTGCTACTTACGCCACTGCTGGGCAGGTAAATAAAAATCTAGTTGCCTAGTCTGGGCAACTGAATTTTAAAATAAAATAATTAGGAATCACATTTTCTACTACAAGAAAAATGACAATCGTCGACTGCTGTGTGTTACATTCCACTGCTAATCACTAGCAGTTATGTTCTTGTTATGGAGTGCCAAGGACAGAAGAATATCGCTTCTTTAATTACATTATGCTCTAAATCCAGAAATTGAAACCATGTGTAGTTTTACTCCGACTGTTGTTTATAGTCAGTCATGGAATGCATGCAGGGGCGGATTGGCCCACCGGGACATTTCCCGGTGGACCACTAGAGAAATGGCCCACTATTTCTCGTATCCACTTTATCTGGATTGTTTAAAAAAAAATTAACAATATTTTTAGTACTTATGAAAGAATCCTTAACTGGATTTGATCTTTATATTTTCTATCTAAAACCTAATTGTCTTAAAAAATTGGCTATTCATTTTATCTGAATATATGCTGGGCTTTTGCTCTAAAATGACAAAGCAAAATTCTCTCTCTACTTCAGTGAGAAATTTGCCGCCCGATGAAGCACGCTGCTACAAATACATTAAGCTAACTACAGTTAAGCATAGCTCGTTTGACTTGGAGCCACAGGGATATCGGTAATCCCAAGGAGGTTAGAATAATACTTCTGGAGATGCCCCCGAGCAGGGACTGATTTCTGCACGTGCATAGGGCCTCAGAATTTGGAGGGGCCTCCAAACTACCTTAATAAAAATAGGATTTTTCAGAACCAAATTTATTTTTTATCATAGCACGAAATTACTATATGGTTCGGTTTCAAAATTTTGGATGAGATTTTGGAAACCAAATTGTTACTATTTCATATAATAGAGCTCAAGCGTTGTACTGAGCTGTGGTCAGCCAGTGTAACATCTTAATCTGACCCTTATTTGTAAGAATCAAAATGCAATGGGAACAGCCTAAATTCGGAGCAATATGGTATAGTATACATGAAAAGCATTTCAGCAAACATGTATGATTTACTCAAAATATTTTTATTTTATTATTAATATTAGTCTTGTGAAAACAAAAATTGTAAATCAATATTCACAATTATGTAGGATTTATTTTTACATAAATAAAAATGCAAAAAAGGTTTAATTGACACTACTTTATTTAAAGACTGTTGTAATAATCTACACAGAGTGTTGCAATAATTTCTTACAATGTGTGTGGTCAGCTGTAAGACTTCGTGAGGAATTGCTTCTTACAGCTTAAACTACCATGGGTCCATCGTTTCCATTAAATTTATGGTAAACTAGATGTTTTAAATTATATCTCTGGGAGGATAGTTATTTGTTTCCGTAAATGATACTGTAAAACAAAAATTCCAGAGTAATTAATGTTAAAGCTGTAAGCTTTGTCGTTGCGAGGAAGTACAAGCGGTGTGAATCCTCCGTCTATTACATGCCACATTGGCTGTAAAGTTACTGCTAGAAAAACTGCTTGCAAGAAAAAATATTTACCAGTAAATATTATTTTCGACTGTTTGACTAAAAATTTTAATCCCAGACTTAGGACGTGCACAGGGCCTCAACTGACCTAAGTCGGGCCCTGGCCCCGAGTCTCTTAACCGTGAAGCCGCAAGGTGCGGGAATTTGACGTTGTTTACATAACACCTATTCAATGAGTGTATTTTGGAATTGAAAGGATTTGGGTTGCAGAAACTGTGTTAATGTCAAACCGGAATGAATTATGCTTGACAGACGAGTAAAGTTTTCAACTTTGATGTTATATTTTGTTTTGAATTTGCACTAATGTTCGTGTATTTCAATTTAAAATAAAAATGGGAAGGGGCTTCAAAATGATTAAGAATTTTATGAATTTAGAATTTTCTCACATATCGGAAGCAAGTTATGATGCGAAATTGGAAACATTTGCGACGAAGGCAGGCGATTCGGTCAACACATAATGCATTGCAATAGCATTGGAAACAATCAGCTTTCCCACACTTTAATTTCTGTCGCTCGCGGTTATAGGCTTCACGCAAAGTGGTTCTGCTCCATTAACAAGGGCATCACCAGATGTCTCATTCTAACCTCCTTGGGCAATCCTTACCCTCGTTTTGTAATTTTTACAAATGAACTAGTAACAATTTTGACGGTCCACTACCTCCCCCCCCCCGCCCCCACACACACTTATACACTGACTGAAAAAAAAATCCCAACACCAAGAAGGGGTTGTGTTAGATAAACGACAGTTGCTAGGGCGGTGAGAGTACATCTGTAAGATGACGTCTATGCAAATTTCGCGCTCGGCGCATACGTGTGGCGCTAATAGCGCCCCTCGGAACATGCAAAGCAGGTTTGCTGTAAATACGCGCTGTAACGTTCGTGAGCGTTAGTTATTCTTCAGATTCGACGCAGGGTGTTGATGTTAGTCAAGAATGCCTTTAAGAAGACGAAGAAGCCATTATCAACAGCTCACGGAGTTTGAACGAGGTCGTGTAATAGGGCTACGAGAAGGTGGATTTTCTTTCCGCAATATTGCAGAACGACTTGGCAGGAATGTAGCCACTGTACATGATTGTTGGCAGCGGTGGTCAAGGGAAGGTACTGCCTCAAGAAGACCGGGTTCCGGCCGGCCACGTGGCACTACTGAGAGGGAAGACCGCCGTGTACGGCATATGGCCGTGGTGCATCGTACCGCGTCTGCGGCAGCAATTCGAGCTGCAGTTGCCACCACAGTGACACAACGAACTGTTACAAATCGGTTACTTGAAGGACAGTTCCGAGCCAGACGCCCTGTAGCGTGCATTCCACTTACTCCAATCCACTGCCGTTTGCGACGTCAGTGGTGTCAAGCTAGAGCTCATTAGAGGACGGAGTGGAGATATTTTGTTTTCTGATGAAAGCCGGTTCTGCCTGGGTGCCAGTGATGGCCGTGTCTTGGTCAGGAGGCCAGGTGAGCGCCTGCAACCAACCCGTCTGCGGCCGAGACACACTGGACCTACACCTGGAGTTATGGTCTGAGGAGCAATTTCCTATGACAGCAGGAGCACTCTCGTGGTTATCCCACGCACCCTGACGGCACAGTTGTACGTCGGTCTGGTGATTCAACCTGTTGTGCTGCCATTCATGAACAGTATTCCAGGGGGTGTTTTCCAACAGGATAACGCTCGCCCGCATACCGCTGTTGTAACCCAACATGCTCTACAGAGTGTCGGCATGTTGCCGTGGCCTGCTAGATCACGAGATCTTTCACCAATCGAGCACGTATGGGACATCATTGGACGACAACTCCAACGTCACCCCCAACCAGCATTAACCGTCCCTGTATTGACAGACCACGTGCAACAGGCATGGAACTCCATCTCACAAACTGACGTCCAGCATCTGTACGACACAATGCATGAACGTTTGCGTGCTTGCATTCAACATTCTGGCTGTTACACCGGTTATTAATGTACCAGCATTTCACATTTAAAATGGCTCTTCTCGCGCTTACAATAAGCTGTGATCTTGAAACCTTAATCGATTAAATATGTTACCTATACAAATGTTTTGCCGCCATTTCATTCCTCTACAGCTATTTTTTCGTGGTGTTGGGATTTTTTTCCCGTCAGTGTATAAGTACAGACATAGAGCACAAAGCGATTCCCCGGCAGAGATGTTCCAAAATCCGTGTCTCACTCACATTTATCTTTAAGGAAAACAAAGATTAACCGGTATTGGTGCATGGTTCAGAATGGTTGTTAATGGGTCACAATAAATTATTTTACTGTTACATTGTCAAAATTTGTTCAGGTCTGAATTAGTTTTACAATGCATATTTCAACAGTTCTCTTTCATCCAGGATCTAACAGAATGATTTTCATGGGGGACTTCATTAAGTTGTACCCCTGTGGGTACGGGTGTTTCCGTACTGGACGACAAGACTGAAATTCCCGGCCTGGTAAGTTTACCCAATCCGCCATTGAATGCATGCCTCTGATAGAATTAGCCACCAGTATTTAGTGACAAAGGACTAAAATTTCAGTAAAAGAGACCATTACAGCTATGTTCCACAAACGTATTCATGTGATGAGCTTGGCATGGAATGTACACAATTTCACGACCGATTATTTTGACACTTTTTGCTCTGCCCCATTAAATTCACTTCACGTGGATGCCCCAAAATTGTATGACTGAAATGGTAAAAGTTTAATATTTAATTAATTTCTAATTAAGGAATCTATGACTTGCTTTGCTAATCCCTCTCCGGTTATTTCTTTAGCTTTCACAAGCTCCAACAAATGCTCTTTAGGGTTTCCCTGCTCATCTACCACTCTCACACACAATCATTTGGCCACAGTGGCTTACATCAGGCATAGTGTCAGCCATCATGGTAAAAAACTTTGGTGAATTAATGCCATTCAGTATGACTTGTCTCACTTCAGTGGCCAACAAATTCATTTTGAGAGTCAGCATTCAGATATACAACATGATACAGCCTTAATCCCTTTTCATTTAACCATTTCTTCATTATCAAGCAATAATGATGCGAAATTAAGAACATGGATTTGACAAAAAAAAAAAAAAAAAAAAAAAAAAAATCATCTGAGTTATTTTCATGAAGTGCAATGCTTTAACACCTAGCCAATGTTCGGGCAACATCAAATATTTTAAACTTCAGTATTAAATTCTCTATCATGTTGTTCTTGGATTACACAAGCCCTTTTATTTTTGTCTAAAAGAATATCGATGTGTTTATCTTTTTCTGAATAGTGGCAAAAATCAACTAGTGCAGCTTTGTGAGCTTTAGAAGAGAAATATCTCATTTCTCCCTGTTTGGACCTTCGGGAAAGAAAACAAACAAAGCGATAAGCAGCATCTTTAATGATACTATATTCTGAATGAGGATATTTTTTATACCATGAAGGAGAAAAATGGCTCTGCTTGGCAGCAGGAATAGAAGGGTTTGAAGGAAAATTTTGGTAAGTTAGGTTGATGAGGTCCAATAAAAATTAAATATTTTTTCTCAACATCAATTTGTTTTCTCATAACAATATCATGTTAGACTTAGCTGCAGTTGTTTAAACTATCAGCTGTTCCTGTGTTTTTTGGTCAATTTGATAGCGCATTTTTAAAAGAAGTTAATATTTTGCCACTCTGTTAAGAATAATTTCTGTAACCTCCAAAATTTCAACCAAAAATTAAATCAGGGTTAAATATTTCCCTGTCTTGACATTTTGCAACTATTTCCTTACAGTCATTGCAATAATTTTGAAAAGTTTGAAACTGACCTATACAGATTGTCCAGTCTACAGTAGAGCTTGAAAACGATGACTCATTTTCAGGTTCCTTACTTGTGATACCAGCATCTTCCACTATGTTCTAATTCAGCACATTTGATTTTATGTCACAGTCAGAAACTTTCATGTCAGTTTGACTGAAAATTAAGGTCTCTCCTTTTTCTGACGATATATCCATGAATAACGTCGTTTTTAAAACGCTCTCTTCATGCTGTTTTTTCCTTTTAGCAGCTGCTTCAAAATGGTTTGCACTAGATCCAACACATTTCACTTTCACTGGTTGCTTATTGTGGCGAAGTTCATGCTTTTTCTTGTAATCCATATTGAATTGCTTTGTACACTACAGACATTCAAATTTGTACCTGTTATGTCTTTTAATATATTTTCATTCCATTTTACACCTTTTCTACGTAGTTAACCAACTGTCAAAGCATAAGTCGAAATGGCCGCTATTCTATCTCATTTGTTTCTGTTTATTGGTTACATGAGGAAGAGAAGAGGACAACATGAATCATTCTCCTTTGTTTGAAAACTACAGACAACTGAAAGCAGTTTACACAGGCGGATGGAGGCAGTCACATAAGGAAAAGAAGAGGAAAACACGAATCATTCTCCTTTGTTTGAAAACTACAGGAGGCTGGAGGCAGTTTACACAAGCAGCTGGAGGCAGTCGCATTAAGAAGAGAAGAGGACAACATGAATCATTCTCCTTTGTTTGCAAACTACAGGCGGCTGGATGCAGTCAAATGAGGAAGAGAAGAGGACAACATTAACTCCTTTGTTTGAAAACTACAGGTGGATGGGGGCAGTTCACACAGGCGGCTGGAGACAGTCACATAAGGAAGAGAAGAGAACAACATGAATCATTCTCCTTTGTTTGAAAACTACAGGCGGCTGGAGGCAGTCACAGGAGGAAGAGAAGAGGACATGAATCATTCTCCTTTGTTTGCAAACTACAGGCGGCTGGAGGCAGTCACACGAGGAAGAGAAGAGGACAACATGAATCATTCTCCTTTGTTTGAAAACTACAGGCGACTGGAGGCAGACACATGAGGAAGAGAACAGGACAACATGAATCATTCTCCTTTGTTCGAAAACTACAGGCAATCACATGAAAAAGAGAAGAGGACAACATGAATGATTCTCCTTTGTTTGAAAACTACAGGTGGCTGGAGGCAGACACATGAGGAAGAGAAGAGGACAACATGAATCATTCTCCTTTGTTTGAAAACTACAGGTGGCTGGAGGCAGTCACATGGGAAAGAGAAGAGTACAACATGAATTATTCTCCTTTGTTTGAAAACTACAAGCGGCTGGAGGCAGTCACATGAGGAAGAGAAGAGGACAACATGAATCATTCTCCTTTGTTTGAAAACTACAGGCGGCTGGAGGCAGTCAAATGAGGAAGAGAAGAGGACAACATGAATCATTCTCCTTTGTTTGAAAACTACAGGCGGCTGGAGGCAGTCAAATGAGGAAGAGAAGAGGACAACATGAACTCCTTTCCTTGAAAACTACAGGTGGCTGGAGGCAGTCACATAAGGAGGAGAAGAGGACAACATGAATCATTCTTTGTTTAAAAACTACAGGCGGCTGGAGGCAGTCACACGAGGAAGAGAAGAGGACATGAATCATTCTCCTTTGTTTGAAAACTACAGGCGGCTGGAGGCAGTCACATGAGGAACAGAAGTGGACAACATGAATCATTCTTCTTTGTTTGAAAACTACAGGTGGCTGGAGGCAGTCACATGGGAAAGAGAAGAGGACAACATGAATTATTCTCCTTTGTTTGAAAACTACAGGCGGCTGGAGGCAGACACATGAGGAAGAGAAGAAGACAACATGAATTACTCTTTGTTTGAAAACTACAGGCGCCTGGAGGCAGACACATGAGGAAGAGAAGAGGACAACACGAATCATTCTCCTTTGTTTGAAAACTACAGGCGGCTGGAGGCAGTCACATGAGGAAGAGAAGAGGACAACATGAATCATTCTCCTTTGTTTGCAAACTACAGGCGGCTGGGGGCAGTTTACACAGGCGGCTGGAGGCAGTCACACGAGGAAGAGAAGAGGACAACATGAATCATTCTCCTTTGTTTGAAAACTACAGGCGGCTGGAGGCAGACACATGAGGAAGAGAAGAGGACAACATGAATCATTCTCCTTTGTTTGAAAACTACAGGCGGCTGGAGGCAGTCACATGAGGAAGAGAAGAGGACAACATGAATCATTCTTTGTTTGAAAACTACAGGCGGCTGGAGGCAGTCACACGAGGAACAGAAGAGGACAACATGAATCATTCTCCTTTGTTTGAAAACTACAGGTGGCTGGAAGCAGACACATGAGGAACAGAAGAGAACAACATGAATCATTCTCCTTTGTTTGAAAACTACAGGCGACTGGAGGCAGACACATGAGGAAGAGAAGAGGACAACATGAATTACTCTCCTTTGAAAACTATAGGTGGCTGGAGGCAGACACATGAGGAAGAGAAGAGGACAACAGGAATCATTCTCCTTTGTTTGAAAACTACAGGTGGCTGGGGGCAGTTTACACAGGCGGCTGGAGACAGTCACATAAGGAAGAGAAAAGGACAACATGAATCATTCTCCTTTGTTTGAAAACTACAGGCGGCTGGAGGCAGACACACGAGGAAGAGAAGAGGACATGAATCATTCTCCTTTGTTTGCAAACTACAGGCGGCTGGAGGCAGTCACACGAGGAAGAGAAGAGGACAACATGAATCATTCTCCTTTGTTTGAAAACTACAGGCGAGTGGAGGCAGACACATGAGGAAGAGAAGAGGACAACATGAATCATTCTCCTTTGTTTGAAAACTACAGGCGACTAGAGGCAGACACATGAGGAAGAGGACATCATGAATCATTTTCCTTTGTTTGAAAACTGCAGGCGGCTGGAGGCAGTCAAATGAGGAAGAGAAGAGGACAACATGAATCATTCTCCTTTGTTTGAAAACTACAGGCGGCTGGAGGCAGTCAAATGAGGAAGAGAAGAGGACAACATGAACTCCTTTCCTTGAAAACTACAGGTGGCTGGAGGCAGTCACATAAGGAAGAGAAGAGGACAACATGAATCATTCTCCTTTGTTTAAAAACTACAGGCGGCTGGAGGCAGTCACACGAGGAAGAGAAGAGGACATGAATCATTCTCCTTTGTTTGAAAACTACAGGCGGCTGGAGGCAGTCACATGAGGAACAGAAGTGGACAACATGAATCATTCTCCTTTGTTTTAAAACTACAGGCGGCTGGAGGCAGACACATGAGGAAGAGAAGAGGACAACATGAATCATTCTTCTTTGTTTGAAAACTACAGGTGGCTGGAGGCAGTCACATGGGAAAGAGAAGAGGACAACATAAATTTTTCTCCTTTGTTTGAAAACTACAGGCCGCTGGAGGCAGACACATGAGGAAGAGAAGAAGACAACATGAATTACTCTTTGTTTGAAAACTACAGGCGCCTGGAGGCAGACACATGAGGAAGAGAAGAGGACAACATGAATCATTCTCCTTTGTTTGAAAACTACAGGCGGCTGGAGGCAGTCACATGAGGAAGAGAAGAGGACAACATGAATCATTCTCCTTTGTTTGAAAACTACAGGCGGCTGGAGGCAGTCACACGAGGAAGAGAAGAGGACATGAATCATTCTCCTTTGTTTGAAAACTACAGGCGGCTGGAGGCAGTCACATGAGGAACAGAAGTGGACAACATGAATCATTCTCCTTTGTTTGAAAACTACAGGCGGCTGGAGGCAGACACATGAGGAAGAGAAGAGGACAACATGAATCATTCTTCTTTGTTTGAAAACTACAGGTGGCTGGAGGCAGTCACATGGGAAAGAGAAGAGGACAACATAAATTTTTCTCCTTTGTTTGAAAACTACAGGCCGCTGGAGGCAGACACATGAGGAAGAGAAGAAGACATGAATTACTCTTTGTTTGAAAACTACAGGCGCCTGGAGGCAGACACATGAGGAAGAGAAGAGGACAACATGAATCATTCTCCTTTGTTTGAAAACTACAGGCGGCTGGAGGCAGTCACATGAGGAAGAGAAGAGGACAACATGAATCATTCTCCTTTGTTTGCAAACTACAGGCGGCAGGTGGCAGTTTACACAGGCGGCTGGAGGCAGTCATACGAGGAAGAGAAGAGGACAACATGAATCATTCTCCTTTGTTTGAAAACTACAGGCGCTGGAGGCAGACACATGAGGAAGAGAAGAGGACAACATGAATCATTCTTTGTTTGAAAACTACAGGCGGCTGGAGGCAGTCACATGAGGAACAGAAGAGGACAACATGAATCATTCTCCTTTGTTTGAAAACTACAGGTGGCTGGAAGCAGACACATGAGGAACAGAAGAGAACAACATGAATCATTCTCCTTTGTTTGAAAACTACAGGCGACTGGAGGCAGACACATGAGGAAGAGAAGAGGACAACAGGAATCATTCTCCTTTGTTTGAAAACTACAGGTGGCTGGGGGCAGTTTACACAGGCGGCTGGAGACAGTCACATAAGGAAGAGAAGAGGACAACATGAATCATTCTCCTTTGTTTGAAAACTACAGGGGGCTGGAGGCAGTCACACGAGGAAGAGAAGAGGACAACATGAATCATTCTCCTTTGTTTGAAAACTACAGCCAGTCACATGAAAAAGAGAAGAGGACAACATGAATGATTCTCCTTTGTTTGAAAACTACAGGTGGCTGGAGGCAGACACATGAGGAAGAGAAGAGGACAACATGAATCATTCTCCTTTGTTTGAAAACTACAGGTGGCTGGAGGCAGTCACATGGGAAAGAGAAGAGGACAACATGAATTATTCTCCTTTGTTTGAAAACTACAAGCGGCTGGAGGCAGTCACACGAGGAAGAGAAGAGGACAACATGAATTACTCTCCTTTGAAAACTACAGGAGCCTGGAGGCAGACACATGAGGAAGAGAAGAGGACAACATGAATCATTCTCCTTTGTTTGAAAACTACAGGCGGCTGGAGGCAGTCACATGAGGAAGAGAAGAGGACAACATGAATCATTCTCCTTTGTTTGAAAACTACAGGAGGCTGGAGGCAGTCACATGAGGAAGAGAAGAGGACAACATGAATCATTCTCCTTTGTGTGAAAACTACAGGCGACTAGAGGCAGACACATGAGGAAGAGAAGAGGACAACATGAATCATTCTCCTTTGTTTGAAAACTACAGGCGGCTGGAGGCAGTCACATGAGGAACAGAAGAGGACAACATGAATCATTCTCCTTTGTTTGAAAACTACAGGCGGCTGGAGGCAGTCACATGAGGAACAGAAGAGGACAACATGAATCATTCACCTTTGTTTGAAAACTACAGGTGGCTGGAAGCAGACACATGAGGAACAGAAGAGAACAACATGAATCATTCTCCTTTGTTTGAAAACTACAGGCGACTGGAGGCAGACACATGAGGAAGAGAAGAGGACAACATGAATTACTCTGCTTTGAAAACTATAGGTGGCTGGAGGCAGACACATGAGGAAGAGAAGAGGACAACAGGAATCATTCTCCTTTGTTTGAAAACTACAGGTGGCTGGAGGCAGTCACATGAGGAACAGAAGAGGACAACATGAATTATTCTCCTTTGTTTGAAAACTACAGGCGGCTGGAGGCAGACACATGAGGAAGAGAAGAGGACAACATGAATCATTCTCCTTTGTTTGAAAACTACAGGCGACTGGAGGCTGACATGAGGGAGAGAAGAGGACAACATGAATCATTCTCCTTTGTTTGAAAACTACAGGCGGCTGGAGGCAGACACATGAGGAAGAGAAGAGGACAACATGAATCATTCTCCTTTGTTTGAAAACTACAGGCGGCTGGAGGCAGTCACATGAGGAAGTGAAGAGGACAACATGAATCATTCTCCTTTGTTTGCAAACTACAGGCGGCTGGGGGCAGTTTACACAGGCGGCTGGAGGCAGTCACACGAGGAAGAGAAGAGGACAACATGAATCATTCTCCTTTGTTTGAAAACTACAGGCGGCTGGAGGCAGACACATGAGGAAGAGAAGAGGACAACATGAATCATTCTCCTTTGTTTGAAAACTACAGGCGGCTGGAGGCAGTCACATGAGGAAGGGAAGAGGACAACATGAATCATTCTCCTTTGTTTGAAAACTACAGGCGGCTGGAGGCAGTCACACGAGGAAGAGAAGAGGACAACATGAATCATTCTCCTTTGTTTGAAAACTACAGGCGGCTGGAGGCAGTCACATGAGGAACAGAAGAGGACAACATGAATCATTCTCCTTTGTTTGAAAACTACAGGCGACTGGAGGCAGACACATGAGGAAGAGAAGAGGACAACATGAATCATTCTCCTTTGTTTGAAAACTACAGGCGACTGGAGGCAGACATATGAGGAACAGAAGAGGACAACATGAATCATTCTCCTTTGTTTGAAAACTACAGGTGGCTGGAGGCAGACACATGAGAGAGAGAGAAGAGGACAACATGAATCATTCTCCTTTGTTTGAAAACTACAGGCGGCTGGAGGCAGTCACATGAGGAACAGAAGAGGACAACATGAATTATTCTCCTTTGTTTGAAAACTACAGGTGGCTGGAGGCAGACACATGAGAGAGAGAGAAGAGGACAACATGAATTATTCTCCTTTGTTTGAAAACTACAGGTGGCTGGAGGCAGTCACATGGGGAAGAGAAGAGGACAACATGAATCATTCTCCTTTGTTTGAAAGCCACAGGCGGCTGGAGGCAGTTTCTAGTTAGGTCCAGCCAGAACGTTGCCACGGCAGAGAACTTATTCTGAAGTCCGAGGTCCAAACATATCCCGCATGGCTCAAACCACACAATTACTGTTGACTGTCAGGCTATGCAGTGTTATTGTTTATGACATATCAATCAGAGCACAATACATCCAATGGGTACCATTAGGGTGGTCACCAGGTCTGACTAATCTTTTTATATAGAGGTTGACAGCCAGCGACTCCAGTAAACCATGTGTTTTTACTTTTTCTCTGTCCCTCTCAGAGACCCTGGCCATGACATTAATAACACATTTTCAAAAGGAAAATGTGTGGAGTTGATTTGGTCACAGAAAAAACTTTCATCCTCCTGAGCTATGTCTGTGGTTAAGCAGCAGAGAAATAATGGTTCATTGTTCTTTTCTTTTTCTTTTTTATAAACCAGAATTCAAAATGATATTTTGCATAGATGTTAATAAAAAATTACTTGCCTACAAAGTTTGGCAAATTTTGGCAGAGCTGATTACAAAATAGAAATTAAAACACAAAATTTGGGGAGGGTGACACCCTCCTATGGCTATGCCTCTGTATGTAGCCATTTTGTTATTTTATTTCAACTACCAATGATCCCAGGAGCAGAATTATGGTCAATGTTATGAATTATGACTTTGAAGGGTTGTAAATGTTCTGTGGACAAAGCATGCTATACTTGGACCAAATTTCACTAAAAATAATCACATGAATAAATCCCAGTAAAACAGACATTAAACAAATCACTTATTACTTGAAATCCCCTTATTAAATATAATAATATAAACCTGTTATTTAAATCAGTTAAATTCATTTAAAACTCAGGCATGCATTTGAGATTCAGTCAATAACTTTTGAAGTTACCTAAATAGTGTGCCATTGATGCAGATGAACTATTTACAAAGTGTTCGAGGTAATTTGGTCCATACATAGAAACTAGGGTACACGTACGTACACACACACACACACACACACACACACACACACACACATCACTAAGCTGTTCTCTGAGATTCAGAGGTTAGCTCCAAAAAGAAATACAAACTACCAGATAGTTTTTACTTACTGTTGCCGTATCAAACTTCTCCATTTACAGCGATCTTGACATACAACTCGGGCTTCACTGACATTCATTGGTTAACTGAAATTTGCCAGTTATGCTGGGAGTTAGGAATCATCCCTCGGGATTGCAGGGATGCTATCATTGCTCCCTTGTATAAGGGAAAAGGTGATCAGACGGATTACAAAAACTATCATGGTATTAGCCTATTAAGTGTGCCAGGGAAAGTGTTTGGTAACGTCGCTATTGAAAAAGTATGGGGTCTTACATCAGAAAAAGTGTGGGATGTTCAGAGTGGTTTTATGCCTGGTAAAGGCTGCACTAACCAGATTTTTGCATTACGCATAATGATTGAAAAGTATCTGGCTGTTGGGAAGAAAGTTTTTGCTGCCTTCATAGATTTAGAGAAAGCTTATGACCGATTAAATAGAACACTTTTGTGGAAGGTATTGAATGAATATGGTGTTACTGGGAATCAACTTAATAGTGTAAAAGCCGTGTATGCTGACAGTAGAGCCTGTGTATGAGTGAATGGTGTTTTATCAAAATGGTTTTCCATTGGTGCAGGAGTTAGACAAGGTTGTGTAATGTCACCATGGCTGTTTAATATATTTATGGACGTGTGCATGCGTGAGGCCAAAATAGATAATACTGGTTTATGTCTTGGTGATATCCGTGTGTGCAGATTGCTGTATGCTGATGACACTGTCCTGTTGGCAGAGAGCAAAAGTGAGTTGCAGAGTATGTTGTCTCGGATGTACAAAGTTTGTGTGAAATTCAAACTGAATATAAATAAGGGAAAAACCAAAGTTATGGTTTTTGAGAGAGGAGCTGGTAGCACTGAACGTAATGTAAGTGTAAATGACACAGTGATTGACCAGGTGAGTGAGTTTGTGTATTTAGGAAGCATGTTTGACAGAGAGAACAAGTTAGATGGTGAAATCAGTAGGTGATTGAATTCTTCATTGAAAGACATGGCTGCTCTGGGAGTTTTTCATAGGAATAATGGGTTCTCAACAGAGTCCCGCATGCCTGTGTATGAAACAGTTATTGTTCCTACTTTGCTGTGTGGCAGTGAAACCTGGGTACTGCAGAAGAAACATAGGAGTTGTTTGTGTGCTGGAGAAATGCGTTACTTACGTGGAGTTTGTGGCAAGACACAATCTGATTGTGTGAGGAATGAAGATCTGTTGCAGTTGTGTGATGTGAAGCAAGATGTTGTTAGCAAGGTGGAGATCAATATGCTTCAGTGGTTTGGCCATGTTGAAAGAATGAGTGATCAGATGCTTGCTAAGAAAATATTTTCAGCCCAAGTGGCAGGAAGGAAAGGCCGAGGAAGGCCAAGGAAGTCATGGGAGGATCAGATTCAGGAGTGTCTGCATGAGAAACAAATTAGGAGTATGAAGTATAGAAGATCGTGTGTATGGCGTTTAATGAAAAGAAACTAGGGTAGCTTTCATTATTTTTTGTACTAATAGTATGTTTTTTTGTTTTGTTTGTTTTTTGCCAAACAAATGGTGTTTTACCATTTTCCCAGGGTGATTACATTCCTAAAAAAGCTTTAATGTTGTTGTTCTTTAATTAACTGACTACCACATTCGAAACAAGCTACCTTCTCCCTAACAGACATTTTTGGGAAAAATAAAAGCCAACATGCACACTATACACATGTTCTGCTGTTGTTGACTTGAGCCGATATTTTTCAGAACGCACAATTAACAAACACTCTCCCGAGCAATATCGTGGTTTAACATGGCTTGTAACCTTCCCGCTTCTTTTTTTATTGGAGGTTTAACGACCACCGTGAGCAACTCAGTGGGCTATAAGCAATCGCCCATCTCTAATTTAGGGTCACTAGTTCCAAGAAAGGGAGAGAACCAGTGCTGTAACACAAACATGCATGCCTCACTAGATTCGAGCCCGTACCCCTTTCGGACGATTAATCAGAGACCATCGCTTAGACCACTGCGCCACTGGGGCGGTCCTCCTCGCTTTGACAACGTAGCAATGGGCAGGGTGAAAAGAGTGTTCCAAAAAACACCAAATCTCTTACTATCATCACAAATGGTAGGGATGAATGGATGTGTGTGTGTGTGTGGGGGGGGGGGGGTGATTGATCAGTGCTCCCAGCAGACAGGTGAAGTTGCCAGAGTACAGACAAGAGAGCGAAGACGTGGGGCGTGTGAGCAAGCGTTACTCTCGCAAACCCAAGATTAAAACAATGTTCCGCAAGGGATTGAAATTTAAAATTAAACAGAAAAATTTTCTATAGAAAAAATGTTCTGCAAAGGGCACTTTGTTCTGTAACACACATCACAGTTTTAAGTACTTTCTGCTTCTGGGCCAATGACATGGGACAATCATTATTCACAATAGAGATGAGCAAGGGCTCCTTTTTTAAGGCCAGAGATTATCACATCATTATCATGACTGGCCCTGGCCTGGGATAGGTTTGAACATTTGAGTGTGCTAGGCAAAGTGTTTGGAAAGGTCATTATTGAAAAGGTACACGGTCTTACATCCGAGAAAGTGTGGGATGTTCAGATTGGTTTTATGCCTGGTAAAGGCTGCACTAACCAAATTTTTGCATTACGCGTGATGATTGAAAAGTATCTGGCTGTTGGTAAGAAAGTTTTTGCTGCCTTCATAGATTTAGAGAAAGCTTACGACCGAGTAAATAGGACATTTTTTGTGGAAGATATCGTACAAATATGGTGTTACTGGGAATCTCCTTAATAGTTTAAAAGCCATGTATGCTGGCTGTAGAGACTGTGTACGAGTGAATGGTGTTTTACCAAAATGGTTTTCTTCTGGTGCAGGAGTCAGACAAGGTTGTGTAATGTCACCATGGCTGTTTAATATATTTATGGATGCGCACATGCGTGATGCCAAAATCGGTAATGCTGGTTTATGTTTGGGTAATACCTGGGTGTGCAGATTGCTATATGCTGATGACACAGTCCTGTTAGCAGAGACAAAAAGTCAGCTGCAGAGTATGTTGTCCCGGATGTATGAAGTTTGCATGAAATTCAACATCATACATACATATCACTAAGCTGTTCCCTGAGATTCAGAGGTTAGCTCCAAAAAGAAATGCAAACTACCAGATATTTTTACTTACTGTTGTCGTATCAAACTTTTCCCATTTACAGCGATCTTGACATACAACTCGGGCTTCACTGATATCCATTACACGCCGTACACAAGATCTTTTATACTTCATAGTCATAATCTTTTTCTCATGCAGACACTCCTGAATCTGATCCACCCATGTCTTCCTTGGTTTTCCTCTGCCTTTCCTTCCTGCCACTTGGGCTAAAAGATTTTCTTAGTAAGCATCTGATCACTCATTCTTTCAACATGGCCAAACTACCGAAGCATATTGGTCTCCACCTTGCTAACAACATTTTGCTTCACATCACACAACTGCAACACATCTTCATTCTTCACACAATCAGACTGTGTCTTGCCACAAACCCTCCTTAAGTAATGCATTTCTCCAGCACACAAACGGCTTCTCTGTTTCTTCTGCAGTACCCAGGTTTCACTGCCATACAGCAAAGTAGGAACAATTAACACTTTCATACACAGCCATGCGGGACTCTCTAGAGAACCCATCATTCCTGTGAAAACCTCCCAGTGCAGCTATGACTTTCAATGAAGAATTCACTCACCTACTAATTTCACCATCCAATTTGTTCTCTCTGTCAAACATGCTTCCTAAATACACAAACTTACTCACCTGGTCAATCACTGTGTCATTTACACTTACATTATATTCAGTGCTACCAGTTCCTCTCTCAAAAACCAGAACTTTGGTTTTTCCCTTATTTATACTCAGTTTGAATTTCATGCAAATTTCATACATCCGAGACAACATACTCTGCAAAGTACTTTTGCTCTCTGCTAACAGGACTGTGTCATCAGCATACAGCAATCTGCACACACGGATATCACCAAGACATTCAAACTGATTATAAATAAGGGAAAAACCAAAGTTATGGTGTTTGAGTGACAAACTGTTAGAACTGAATGCAAGATAAGTCGAAATGGCACAGTGATTGACCAAGTGAGTGGGTTTGTGTATTTAGGAAATATGTTCGACAGAGACCAAATTAGATGGTGAAATTAGTAAGCAAGTGAATTTTTCATTGAAAGTATAGCTGCTTTAGGAGGTTTTTCACAGGAATGATGGGTTATCCCACATGGCTGTGTATGAAACTGTAATTGTTTCTACTCTGATGTAAGGCAGTGAAATCTGGGTACTGCAGAAGAGACATAGGAGTCATTTGTGTGCTCGAGAGATGCGTTACTTATGGAGAGTTTGTAGGAAGGCATTCTCCGATTGTGTGAGGAATGAAGATGTGTTGCAGTTGTGTAATGTGAGGCAGAATGTTGTTGGTAAGGTGGAGACTAATATTCTTAGGTGGTTTGGCCATGTTGAAAGAATGAGTGATGAGATGCTTACTAAGAATTTTTTTTTAGCCGAAGTGGCAGGAAGGAGAGGCAGAGGAAGGCCAAGGAAGTCATGGGAGGATCAAATTCAAGAGTGTCTGCATGAGAAAAAGATCATGAGTATGAAGTGTATAAGGTCTTGTGTACATCATGTGATGAATGTCAGTGAAGCCCATGTTGTGTGTCAAGTTCGCTGTAAATGGAGAGGTTTGATATGGCAACAGTAAATAAATAATCAGTTAAAATTTATCTTGTGGTATGTATTTCTTTGTGGAGCTAGCCTCTAAATCTCAGAGAACAACTTGGTGATATGTATGTATGTTGTAGTATTCCAACCATGAATTGGCCACCGGAGATGACCTTCATCTTCAGCAGAGCTAAGCTTGACATCGTCGCTGCAGAATTTGCTAACATGGTCATACTTTCAGGTAAATTTTACAGTACAAGTCCTTAAAATGAATTATAAAGATTAAATTTTTCTACCATTTGTTATCAGATTACATACTTTAAAATATGTACATTAGGGTGTCCCTTATTTGCCGACTTCAAAATGTTTGACCACATATTCACCAGTTTTGTTCCAATTAGTCTAAAACACTATTAAAAGAAATTTCTGGATGATCAAAGCATTTCAACCTCTGCCGACTTGAGCATTAATATGCGGCGCACTGACTCATTTTCATGAGCAAGTCACCGGGCTGACGGCATTGGGAAGCTCACTGTTAGTGAAAGTGCAAATCTTGTGCGGGAATGCATTATTTTTTGAAAAAAAAGCACAAGGAAACCGACAAAAGCAGAGCCGAATTGTATAAAAAGAAAAAAAAAACTACCATAATTTTTGTCGTATAATCCACAGAATATCTGCTATAAAAGTTTAAAATATAAGTTCTGCGGATTACACGCCGACGCAGATAATACACTGATTTAAAAAAAAAAAAAGTGTTTACAGCCCTTTAATTAAAAAAAAAAAAAAAAAACTGCAGCGTAATTGTGCATGGGAGGGGGTATAATTGGATAAAGAACTCCCTTGGAAAATGTTTCCTCAGTTCAGGAGTTTGTACGGAGCGGGGAGAGGAGAGGAATGTCGCAATGAAAAATCGGGCAAGTTTGTGGGGAGAGACAGCGGGGCTCATTTTGAATTATTGAGAAGGACAACTCGGACAGTATTTCTTGTAACGTCTGTTTTTAGTATTTCTTGTAACGTCTGTTTTTAGTATTTCTTGTAACGTCTGTTTTTAGTATTTCTTGTAACGTCTGTTTTTAGTATTTCTTGTAACGTCTGTTTTTAGTATTTCTTGTAACGTCTGTTTTTAGTATTTCTTGTAACGTCTCTTTTTAGTATTTCTTGTAACGTCTGTTTTTAGTATTTTTTGTAACGTCTGTTTTTAGTATTTCTTGTAACGTCTGTTTTTAGTATTTCTTGTAACGTCTGTTTTTAGTATTTCTTGTAACGTCTGTTTTTAGTATTTCTTGTAACGTCTGTTTTTAGTATTTTTTATGATGTCTGTTTTTGTCAACCAGCCAATGGACGTATGCACTACGCTTGCTGCACGGACCTAAGCATTCCTCTTTTTTGGATCTCATGTGCGCTGCCTTTTGTTCAGTTCATCTTTTGCCGTTTTGACCAAAGTCGTTGCTGCTATTTTCCTTCATTGCTATTCATGATGTCTTTGGAAAGGAAACGTTTCAGTTACACTGCCGAATTAAAACTTAAAATGGTGGACACAATTGAGGATATGATCGTGTCACTGCGCGATAATTTTGAGGTCAGAAAACAATTGTGCAGTAACATGCAGAAATCTGCAGTACCACAGTTTGAAACGTAAACAAATCTGTCGGTAAACTCTGTGGGAGAATTCACAGAAGTTTTTTATTGGCCCACATATAAGCCGATCCCCCAACTCTGAAAGCAGGATTTCCCCAAAAACTTTCAACTTATATGTGAGTACATATGGTATTTCTATGACTCATTCTGTATCAGCCTTTCCTCATTGGCAAGGTGTAATGAAATAAACACTGTGGAGCTGCATTGGCGTGAACTATGGATGACACGCCCTTTATCTGTCCAAAGATTAAAAAATATGAAAAATTAACCTTTAAAAATGAATTTCTTCATTTAATAAATTCTCTTTTTTTCTCTCTTACCTTTTTGGATTCCTGAGTCTGTACGTAAATTTTGTGGTCTGCGGATTATATGCCGGTGTGGTTAATACGACGAAAATTACAGTAATTGACTAGTATTCCTTGTGGAGAAACTTACAAAAAAAAAAAAAAAAAAAATGCAAAGACAAGATATTTTTCAGCACCATGAAGAAGAGTTTAAAAACAATTTGGACAACTTACTTAATATCGCACATGCCCATGCTCTACAAACTATCAAAATAGAAGAAGACAGGATCTTTTTACTGCGGCAGAGAGGGCCAGGATGAAATGACTAACTAGCAGGTATAGGCAAAAAACATGCTAAAAAGGAAGAAAGAGTGAGGTAAAAGAAAATCGAAGAAGAAAAAGACAAAATAGACATCAAATTACAGCATCAACATCTTCAGCTTTTTTTTTTTTTTTTTTTGATTGGAGGTTTAATGACCACCGTGAGCAACTCAATGGGCTATAAGCAGTCGCCCGTCCCTAATTTAGGGTCACTGGTTCCAGGGAAGGGAGAGAGCCAGTGGCGTAAGATAAACACAACATCCATGCCTGACCGGGATTCGAACCCGGACCCCTTACGGACGAATGATCAGAGGCCATCTTCAGCTTCATGAGACTTCTCACCATCTACGGAGACTGACAAAGCATGCTCCACTTCAGATTAACCCAATAATGGTGAAAATGAGGTATCAAACATTTAATTACATCAAAACTAGTGGATGCTTTAGATAGATGCCAGTTGAGTGTAAGAAACATTGTTTACATTCTTTGGGGGCAAAGCAGAGGCATTGTTGATGAACTTCCTATTATTAGATCTTCTATTCAATGAATCCGTGAGATTAAAAGAAAGGAACATACTGACTCCATTAAATCTGTATTTAATAATATTCCTGCATTTATTACCATTCATTGGGACAGTAAATTATTCTCTGCATTAAATGTCAGAAATTCAAAGGAAGAAAGACTTCTAATAGCTGTTACATTTGGAGATAGCGAGCAGCTCATTGCTATCCCAAAATTACCAAATTCATCTAGTAAAGAGCAAGCACAAGTTGTTTTGGGTCTGGAAGACAAAATGCAAGTTCTTTGTAGTGACGACTTATTCAAACTCTGGCCATTTTATTGGTACTTGTGTACTCACTGAACAAAAATAGATAGAGAGTTGTTGTTTTCCCCCTGCGATCATCACATCTATATGAGCGTGATTGAAACAAGCAGTCCTGACATACCACTTTTCAAACAGTTGAAAGAAAGCTGGAAAAATATTAAACCTACTAATTTTCAAAGTGGTAAGAAAGTTGTAGAAGTGTTTTCTCTCGGGGAAGGAGCATGTGCCTCGCAGAGCGACAACGTGCGAAATACTTTTCAATATTAGGTAAACAATACCTTTGATACTATATTTGTCCTAAATTATTTAAATAAGAGTAATAAGAACCTTACCTTTGCTAGAAGGTCTGTTCTCATTTGAAAAACATACATTTCTCTGCATGTTTTTTCCCATTTTGAGTTCTGCAGTTGGTTTGGGCTTCTGGTGTGATGGTTTTATGTTGTCTTTAGCTCGTTCTCTATTTGACAGATTGAGTAATTCTTTAATCCGTACTGTGGCAATGATACTTGATCTAAGAACCTCTAACTTAAAAACCTATTATTTTACTGATGTTTATATAACCCTAACCGGTAGTTCAATTGACTTATAAAACTTACTATTCAGTAAACCCACATGCGTGAACATTCACTAACATAAACTAACTTCTTATTTACAAACACCAAGAACATCTAACTAAAAAATTAAAACTAATATACAATTATTTACAGAGTCATCTCATTGCCCTCTATACCATTCTATAACTCCTCAGAACAAATTTCCACCTCTTTCATACACCACACCTCTGCCATTCCCAATGTAGATTGCCTCTAGCAGCTTTCTACCAGGCCAGGGTTGTCTTCAAGAGGCTCCTAGGCGGTATCAGCCCTGCTATCACAGTGCAAGTGAGTGAGAGAAGCGATTATCAGCGTCAGTCCATATCTTAGGTCATATTGAAAAGCTGCTAGAGGCAATCTACATTGGGAATGGCAGAGGTGTGGTGTATGAAAGAGGTGGAAATTTGTTCTGAGGAGTTATAGAATGGTATAGAGGGCAATAAGATGAGTCTGTAAATAATTGTATATTAGTTTTAATTTTTTAGTTAGATGTTCTTGGTGTTTGTAAATAAGAAGTTAGTTTATATTAGTGAATGTTCACGCATGTGGGTTTACTGAATAGTAAGTTTTATAAGTCAATTGAACTACCGGTTAGGGTTATATAAACATCAGTAAAATAATAGGTTTTTAAGTTAAATAGAGGTTCTTAGATCAAGTATCATTGCCACAGTATGGGTTAAAGAATTACTCAATCTGTCAAATAGCGAACGAGCTAAAGACAACATAAAACCACCACACCAGAAGCCCAAACCAACTGCAGAACTCAAAATGGGAAAAAACATGCAGAGAAATGTATATTTTTCAAATGAGAACAGACCTTCTAGCAAAGGTAAGGTTCTTATTACTCTCATTAAAGTAATTGTAGGCACGTAAACTTTTGAATGGTTATAGTAACACTGTGACTTTTCAAACAATTAATTAAATTATTTCGTCGGAAAAATACTAGTACCTGGGAAAAGTGCGACATACAGATTTTACAGTATGGAAATTAATGGCAAATGGTGCAGAAATTTCATATTTTAAATGTGTTTTAAAGATTGTTATCGTAATATTTATCTGTAAGTGCGGTGCTGTGAAGAGACGCTATGGTAGGCCTAACACATCGCTACTGCGACGATGCCGAGCATCGCTTCGTTAAAAGGAAGATTCCCTGCGCCGTGTAATTCATGCGGGGATAACTACAAGTGCAGCTGCATAATACGCTCTTGCTAGGGAGGAAAGCGAAGCATCATGTACTCATACACTACAGAATATAGTTTGTTCATGTTTTATCATTGTTTTTAAAGCAGATGTTGAGAAATACTTCGTCCTTTCACATATGATTCCCTGATTCGAAATAGAAAGTACTAATATGATTTTCTATATTGTACAGAAAACTGGGGAACTTTAACTTTCGGTTCTGGTTGGAGCGGATTCCATTCGTAGCTAATTTGTTGTCACTGCACTTTTGGTTCTCCTGTTAATAGCTTGTTCGCAGGTTAGTTTCTATTTTACAAAATCTTTTGCAAATCTGAGAGGTTTCATCCGGTTTTTCCTGCCAACAACATACAAGACATAACAAAATAAAGGGTGGATGTTGTGGACCTATTTTCTGTAGCGTATCACTACAACATTTATCGCTCTCCTGGCAACAACGTAACCTCTTTCTCTTGTACTCTTCTGCCTGTATTTCGGCACAGCAATGAACCTTCCCTTTAAATAATGGACCAAAGCTTCACATCTTCGCCGGAGCGATTTGTTAGGCCTACCGCAGCTTCTCTTCAGAGCATCGGACTTGCAGGTCAATATTACGATAAAAATCTTTTTTTTTTTTTTTTTTTTTTTGATTGGAGGTGTAACGACCACCGTGAGCAACTCAAATGGGCTATAAGCAGTCGCCCGTCCCTAATTTTGGGTCACTGGCTCCAGGGAAGGGAAAGAGCCAGTGCCGTAAGACAAACACAACATCCATGCCTGACCGGGATTCGAACCCGGACCCCTTACGGACGAATGATCAGAGGCCAGCGCCTTAGACCACTGCGCCACCGGGCGGCGATAAAAATCTTTAAAACACATTTAAAATATGAAATTTCTGCACCATTTGCTTTAATTTCCATACTCTAAAATCTGTATGTCGCACTTTTTTCAGGTACTAACATCTTTCTGACGAAATAATTTAGGATGCTAATCTACACATTTACCTTTTCTTTCGAACATTATGTTATTGCTCAAAAATTACTGTTATACATGTTGTAAGTGATAATGTTATTTGGTACTGGATGCTTTCATATTATTATTGCATAATAGAATAATATAGTACAATTATCTAAATAATTAACTCATAAGATAATGTTTTAGGTTGTCATTTTTATTCATGCTCTTGGTTTAGGAATTCAGATTTTTTTTTTTTTTTTTTAACTATATATCCAACCACCTGACTTATCCGACCCGGTGCGTAAATGGCATCCTTTGTTGATTTAGGCAAACTACATTCGGAAATTATTGATTTATCTTTCACTTCTTTTTGATCCAAAGTTCAAATATTTCGTTGAATGTTCATGTCGAAACATTTGGTTTCTTCTATTATAATTCTTTTTCTTCTTATTTTTAATAAAGTCCGATTGTCCTTGTCACTCGATCCGGCGCTTAAACGTCATTTCGTTGATGACTCCAATGTTCCATATTCTGCAAATGCTTTACCAAAATCGATGATTAGCATTTATAAAAAGGAATTCACTTCGCCAAATCATGTAATTGCAATTTGAAGCTAAAGGATCGTAACAGTCCTATTCAAGTATTTCAAATTATTAAAAATAGTTGAAAAAAGCACATTTTTTATTTCCAGCTTCCATTCATTCATTACCAGCCTAGTTTCAACAGCATATTTCCGTTGTAATCTTCAGTGGTCGTATAAGCCGACTTTGCGGCCTGCTGTACTACTTGCAACGTCGGTTATCTTCACGAATTCAATGTTGGTTATCTTCACAACCACTGAAGATGACAGCGGAAATACACTGTTGAAACTAGTCTGGTAACGTACGGAAGCTGGATATAAAAAATGTGCTTTTTTCAACTATTTTTAATAATTTCAAATACTTGAATAGGACTGTTACGATCCCTTAGCTTCAAATTGCAATTACATGATTTGGCAAAGTGGACTCCCTTTTATAAATGCTAATCATCAATTTTGGTAAAACATTTGCAGAATATGGAACATCTGAGTCATCAAGGAATGACGTTTAAGTGCCGGATCGAATGACAAGGACAATCAGACTTTATTAAAAATAAAAATAAAAATAATTATAATAGAAGAAACCAAATGTTTCAACATGAACGTTCAACGAAATATTTGAACTTTGGATCAAAAAGAAGTGAAAGATAAATCAATAATTTCTGAACGTAGCCTGTCTAAATCAACAAAGGATGCCATTTACGCACCGGGTCGGATAAGTCAGGTAGTTAGAAATAGTTTTTGAAAAAAAAATTCTGAGTGCATAAACCAAGAGCATGAATAAAAATGACAACCTAAAACATTATCTTATGAGTTATTTATTTAGATATTTGTACTATATTATTCTATTATGCAATAATTATACGAAAGCATCCAGTACCAAATAGCATTATCACTTACAACGTGTATAACAGTAGTTTTTGAGCAATAACATAATGTTGTTCGAAAGAAAAGAAAATACAATATCACGTAATAAATGTGGTTAAAGATATTACAGCAACCATTATATGATTGTTTACACAGTTACCATTTTTTAATCAGTTTGAAATTAAGGAAATATTAGAATGTTACAAAGATGAATTACAAGAACAAATATTAAGTGATTACAGTGAACACGTCGAACTGTGTGTAATATTTTTGGGAGGAGATATGGAGAAGAAACTAAAAATCAGGCCTTCTGGAGCAATGCATCAAGCCCGGCAGATGGCAAGAGCAATTTATCAAAAATATTTTTCCCTTGAAAATGTTTTGTGAAGGTCTGAACTTAAACTATGCGACAAACAGAAGGAAGCTTTGAAAGGCATTTGTCTATTCATTGTAATGGTTATGCTAAACCATGGCTTCAGTGCAGTGCAGCTGTAAAAGCCATGGCTTCAGTGCAGTGCAGCTGTAAAAGCCATGGCTTCAGTGCAGTGCAGCTTAAAAGCCATGGCTTCAGTGCAGTGCAGCTGTAAAAGCCATGGCTTCAGTGCAGTGCAGCTGAAAAGCCATGGCTTCAGTGCAGTGCAGCTGAAAAGCCATGGCTTCAGTGCAGTGCAGCTGTTATCAAGATTTGTGCTTCTTAAATTCATTGAAATTGTACAAAAGGGTGGATACCACAGTTTCTAGAGCAGCTTTGAAAATTTTTTTGTCAGCACTTGTGGTACTTATCTGAAGTTGTGTTCATTTTATCACTATTCGATGAAGAAGTTGATGTACAAACAAAAATTAAAATAGTGACAAATTTGGAGAGAGCATCAGCACATGAAAAAGGAGATATGTTCCGCCATGTGGAGAAACGATTGCTAAATTATTAGGCAAGTTAATTTTCATTTCAGCTTACTATAATACACAAAATGTTACTTTTTGTTTCTAATTCAGTTTGCTCTCCATTTTAGAAAAAACATGGCAGATTTTGTATCAATAAAAAGTAAAGATTTCTTCTGTCGTCTACAGCTGAACTCTGGGTTTCTTTAGGAATGTCCTTCTACATGGGAGAACATTTCCTTTTTAGATGCCAAAAGGACAGTTAGCATGTTAAAAGTAGTAAATGATAGGCCTACAGCTGAAAGAGATGCTAAATTAATGCAGGACTTTAATGGACTATTAACTATGGATGAGGGAAAAAAGCAGTTTGCGTTGCATGCCAGATCATCAAAAGCTATACCCTTACTGCAAAAAAAAAAAAAAAAAGAAACACAGAAGAGAAAATATTCACAGTAGCTTCATAACTTGTAATGTGTCACTTTATGGGTACAAGTGTATCCAGTATTTAATATTATATTTACTGGTGATTTTGGGATTCAGATTTACTTAATGTGTAATCATTCCTAGTCAAACAGGCTAAACTTCCACGTTCGGCTGACAGCTAGTTTTGAAAGCAATATAGATGGCACTACGGTACCACTTCAGCTCTCCTTCGCTCTTCTAGCACTTTCATGTGCAATGCCTTATAGCTAGTTACGTAAGTTAGTTCTTGATTTGTGCTCCTGTGTTAAGTAACTTATTTCTCAATCTGTGCTCCTGTGATATGTGGAATTGGAAAAGTTTTTTTAATGAAGTTGGGAAGGACGAGGAAACTTCTATTTCCCGGAGTGAACGACAGGGTTTGTTTCCCACCTCTAAAATATGTTCTAAGGGCCATCTCATGACTCTACGTGCCGATGCGTCTCAGTGTTTAGGACAATTCAGGTGTCGGAAGAAGCACGCTTCAGGGAATGATGAGTACTCTTCTTGTACACTTAGTACACAGTTTTTTTATGCTCAGATTCCTATCGATAGAGTGATGATTCTGACATATTGCTTCGCCAAAGGATTGCCTTACGACGAGGCGATTGAAGAAACTTCACATGGCAATGTTACCACATCCACCGAGACAGTTTGCGACTGGTATTTGTATTGCAGACAACTAGTCTCAGAGTTTATGGTAGCCTTGCAATGTGATTAAAAAAGGCTTGGCGGTGATGGAAATATCGTGGAAGTTGATGAAGCGAAAGTGGACAAATGGAAGTACAACTGTGGTCGCCTCGTCGAGGGCACCTGGATTCTTGGTATCTTTGAACGATATACCAAGCGATTCAGGGTGGAGATCTGCCCTGATAACAACAGATCTGCAGATACATGGCTGCCCCTCATCCTCAAACATGTGGAGCAGGAACAACGATCATGATGGACCCGTGGGCTGCATATAGGAATCTTCCAAGCTTTGGCTACGACCATTTCACTGTCAACCACTCTCACAACTTCATTGATTCCATCACATGGGTGCATACACAAGAAGTTGAGAGCAATTGGTGTCCCCTGAAACAGAAATTAACACAGGAAAACCACAAAATGTACTTGGCAGACCATATTTTGGAATATTTATTCCGACGGAATTGCCGTCTTTCTTCTGAACATTGCTTTGAAGTCCTGATTCATGCGATCAGACAGTTCTTGCTTTTATTCTGCTAGCTAGACAGTTTCATATATATTATATTCACGAGGAAAGACAATTCTTCCGTCACAATAAATATTTCACAGATGTGCCACAATCAACATTCAAAAAGGTTCTTTTAAGGGCCACCTTTAATTCATATTATTCACTTCCTTTGTCACTTTCACAACATAACGAAATGCTTAATGATGTAAAGATAACATGTCGCCATCTATCGTTCCTTTGAAAAACTATTTCCGGGCCGAACGAGGAAGGTTTACCGTCAAACCTAGTTTTCAAATTTGACACTCGATTCGACAAGGGTTAATGTCATTCGATTGAGATGAAATTTCATATCTGAGTAAGTCTGACAGCATGGAACAAAATTAAGGGGTATGCACACGAATTTCAGCAAAAAAAAAATTTTCATCCTTGGAAATCAGGCTTTTTTTTTTTTTCTGAAATTTTTAGCCAAAGAATTTAGGATGCTAAATTACACACCTTTATCAAACTTTGTTATGTCTTTTGAGAGCAAATGTCCAATTTACACAGAGAAGGAAACATTTTTTTTAAAGAAAGAACGTTTTTTTAGACACATAAAAAGCTCAAATGAAGTTAAAGAATGTTATTCATAGTTCTGATATAATTATTTGTTCTAAAAAATTCAGACAAAAAGCATAAAAGAGGGCCATTTTTCATGTGGTCGACTAGAAAATGTCCTGGTGAGCGAATTCACCCCCTGCTGTGTTTCTGTGCATCAAGTAGTGTGTAAGCTTCAGCTCCTTATATGGGAGACAACTTGGAAATAATTACCCATCTTCTTTTACTATCTTAGTCATTTAAAAAATAAATGACCACTCCAAATTTGTATAAAAACTGGTATGTTTTAATAATGACCACTAATAATGAAAAGTGTGACCTGCATTTCCTCCAAGATATTACAAAGATGAATTTTCCCCACTGTTGAATAAATCTTCATATACTACATTAGGTGCGGTTTTCTTTGTGCGCATATTACGCTGCTGAAGATATTCATCTGTATGAAGGAACATGTGCTTTGTAAGAGCACATTTATAAGCAAATTGTTTGGAGCATACATCACATTGGTGCGGCTTTTCACCTGTGTGAAGAAGAACGTGAACTGAAAGATCAGTTTTCCTAAAGAATCGTTTGTCGCATACATTACACTGGTGAGGTTTTTCACCCGTGTGAAGGAGCATATGTGCAGAGAGGTAAGTTTTCCGAGCAAACTGTTTGCAGCATACCTCACACTGGTGAGGTTTCTCACCAGTGTGCAAGAGCATGTGCGTTGAAATATCACTTTTCCGAGCAAATTGTTTGCAGCATACATCACACTGGTGAGGTTTTATACCAGTGTGAACAAGCATATGCCTTGAAAGATAAGCTTTCTCTGCAAAGTGTTTGGAACATACATCACATTTGAACGACTTTTCACCTGTGTGAACAAGCATATGCCTTGAAAGATAAGCTTTCTCTGCAAATTGTTTGGAACATACATCACACTTGAAAGGTTTCTCACCCGAATGAATGCGCATATGCTTTGAAAGATGACTTTTTCGCGCAAATTTTTTCCAGCATACAACGCACTGGTGAGGCTTTTCACCTGTGTGAACAAGCATATGCTTTGCAAGATCACCTTTCTCTGGAAATTGTTTGCAGCATACATTGCATTGGTGAGGCTTTTCACCCGTGTGAATACGCATATGCTTTACAAGAGCAGCTTTCTGGACAAATTGTTTTGAGCATACATCACACTGGTGAGGCTTTTCACCTGTGTGAAGGAGCATATGAACTGAAAGATGACTTTTCCATAGAAATTGTTTGCAGCAAACATCACATTGGTGACGCTTTACCCCTTTGTGAATAAGCATATGCTTTGTAAGATCAGCTTTCTCAGCAAATTGTTTTGAGCATATATAACATTGGTGAGGTTTTTCACCTGTGTGAAGACGTATATGCTTTGAAAGGCCAGCATTCTTAGTAAATTTCTTAGAACACAAATGACACTGGTAGCCTTTTTCCTCAGCATGTACCACCATATGTTTTGAAAGGTAACCTTTTTCTCTGAAGTATTTGGAGCATACAACACACTGGTATGGTTTCTCACCTGTGTGAATCCTATTGTGCCTTACAAGTTTGCTTTTTTCACTGAATGCCTTTGAACATATATCACAATGGTAAGGTTGTACTCCTGTGTGGGCATTTGCATGCCTTAAGAGACTACCTTTTCGTGTGAATTGCTTCAGACATACATCACATTGGAAAGATTTTTCAGTTGTACAAAGCTGCTCAGGTCTTGTAAGGCTAGATTCTGCTGTGAATTTTTGCAGATGTAAATCTGGAAGACCTTCACTTTTGTTTGCAACAATGCGTGGTGAAGGTTCAGTTTTATTTTCCTTGTCCGGTATAATTAATTCTTCCCCTAAAAGATACTTCAGCATTGAATCCATGCTGATGAAGTCATAATATTCATTTATTCAAAAGACAGATTGTCAAATAATTCTCCTTTTTAACATTTTAATGCAATGCAGTCATGAACTGAACAAAGAATAACTCATTTAAATTGTGTGGTCTGCACATATAAAGAAAAATGTTAGTATCCTAAAGAAACGTTAGGAATGATTACAAATATCCAAGTAGCAGGAATAATAAAAACGACATGCTAAGCAAATTTTCAAGATTTGAATACCAGAAAAGATGAAAAAAATTACTGATGATTTAAATAATTTGTCACCTATAGCTGACATGTTTACATAAAGGCAAACATAACAAGACTTGTATTTCTGTAAAATGTTGAAAACTGTATTGCTAGAAAGCATACAAACCTGCTGTAAATTCGCATTACTGTTTCCTTGAAACGTTTCTTCAGCTGTTCCGGGAAATGGATAAAAATCAAATTCAAAGAATGTTATCTGTAGTACAACGAATTTAAAAAGCCGTTACACTCATCTTACGTAATAATTCCGATACAATATTAAGATTTGGCAATTTGCCACCTCAAAAGAACAACCGGAGTTACGCCTACCTTAACCTTTTCACAACGAAGCTAGTTTCTATCAAGTTATAGTTATAAAAACAGAAATATCACATGGTGGACCAGCAATACGAATATTTATATAGATGGGAACACGAAATATTTCACTTACATTACGGAAGATTATATTTTACTACTTTGCAAGAGGAATTTTTTTACTCCATTTCACTGCAACGAAGAAATAAAATCTGCACCTATTTTATTACACCACAATTGCCTACATGCGCTCAAATGTTTTGAAATGCGATGTCAATTGTTACGCAATGAATCCACAATACATCATTACAAATACATTGCTACACGTCATAAAATAAGAATACGCAATATGCCAACGACACAAACAGAATCCTAAAAACGCGATGAATAATATGAATCAGGGATGGCAATACTGCTATCGATAGCTGTCAAGTCAATATTGATCTTTTTTTTTTTTTTTTTTGATTGGAGGTTTAACGACCACCGTGAGCAACTCAATGGGCTATAAGCAGTCGCCCGTCCCTAATTTAGGGCCACTGGTTCCAGGGAAGGGAAAGAGCCACTGCCGTAAGACAAACACAACATCCATGCCTCACCGGCATTTGAACCCGGACCCCTTTCAGACGAATGATCAGAGGCCATCGCTTAGACCAATGCGCCACCGGGGAGGCAATATTGATCATATGTAGAGGATGTTAGGAAGGGGTGTCTGACCCCAGGTCTTAAACAACCTTTACAAATAGGAAGCTAGGAGATTTGGGCTAGGGTTCCCGATAGGAAAGTGAAATGGAAGCGAAGTAAAAAGGGGGAGGAAGACTCCCTTATTTATTACCGGGGGCCAATACCAGGAGTCCGACGGCTTAGCGTGCCCATCCGACGCACGGCAGATATTTAGTGGATCCAGCGTTCGTATCCGTCTGGGATCGAACCTGAGGTCCTTTCCGCGGCAGTCACAAACGTTGCCCACTAGGCCACCCGCTGCCCCAAGTCAATATTGAAACCATGGAGCTGATTAAAGAAGGTGCCCAGATTTTTTGAGAACGAATTTTTTTTTTTTTTTTTTTTTTTTTGGTTTGAAGGGTTTTTTTTTGATTGGAGGTTTAACGACCACCGTGAGCAACTCAATGGGCTATAAGCAGTCGCCCGTCCCTAATTTAGGGTCACTGGTTCCAGAGAAGAGAGAGAGCCAGTGCCGTAAGACAAAAACAACATCCATGTCTGACCGGGATTCGAACCCGGACCCCTTTCGGACGAATGATCAGAGGCCATCGCTTAGACCACTGCGCCACCGGGGCGGCGTTTGAAGGTCTAACGACCACAGTGAGTAACTCAGTGGGCCGCCCCGGTGGCGCAGTGGTCTAAGCGATGGCCTCTGATCATTCGTCCGCCGCCCCGGTGGCTCAGTGGTCTAAGGCGCTGGCCTCTGATCATTCGTCCGTAAGGGGTCCGGGTTCGAATCCCGGTCAGGCATGGATGTTGTGTTTGTCTTACGGCACTGGCTCTCTCCCTTCCCTGGAACCAGTGACCCTAAATTAGGGACGGACGACTGCTTATAGCCCATTGAGTTGCTCACGGTGGTCGTTAAACCTCCAATCAAAAAAAAAAAAAAACTCAGTGGGCGATAAGCAGTCTCTCCGCCCCTAATTTAGGACCACGGGTTCCAGGGAGGGAGAGAACTAGCGCCGTAAGACAAACACAACATTAACCTGGATCACAACGTGGCAGGGAATCCAACAGAATCGGACTTGAAAACCGGCCTGATGCCAGCAACGGAATGAACGTCTCTCTTCAGAAAAACAACGGTCGCAACAGTGTGCAGAGGAGAGAGACGACAAAATAATAACTGCAGCCCCGGTAACACAGTGTTCTAAGCGCTAGTTTCTGACCTACTGTCCCAGGCGCATCCAGCTTTGAATCCCAGTGAGGCATGGATGTTGTGTTTGTCTTACGGCTGTGGTTTTCTTCATTCCCTGGAACTCATTACCCTAAATTAAAGACGGGTGACTGCTTTTAGCCCACTGAATTTTTCACGGTGGTCGTTGAACCCCCAAAACAAAGCGAAAGAAACAAAAATTCAATGAATCTAAATGAACAACAACATGCCGATGGTGGTTCGACTGTACGTGATAATGTGCAAGTCAGACAGCATTATCTCCGCCAAAAATATATCAGCTGGGATCCGTTTAATAAAAACACCATCCTACGCAGACAGCAGAGGATTCCACTTCACCCATCTGCGATCCATCGGTGAAAATCAGGACGTTAACCTATTGAAGGAAACTGCGCTCAACGTAGGGCTGCACATTTATTGACACAGTGGGTAAAGAATTTGGGTAATAGGTAAAGCAGGTGCAACCTGTACACCACGAGGTTGCTAGGAAGTTTCATCAAAGACCCTGGTTTCTCCGATTCATGGCAGGTCGGGTCCTGAATCTTGTGCAACGGCCGACATTGGCAAGTGTCGGGAGTACATAAATTCATCGCTGCATGAGTAACAGGCACGAAAATTGTATGTCTTTGTCACGTGTTAAAGACTGGAATAAGGGGTTCCCAGAGGAGCGGTAATCGTCGACCGATGATTCGAGGTCAGGGCAATTACATCGTGTGATTACCAATTTTTCCGTTGCTGAAGTGGATAGTCTCATTAAGAAAGACAGAAGAGTCGCGGTAGGAACACTTGCCAATAAAGTTTTTTTTATTGGAGGTTTAACGACCACCGTGAACAACTCAATAGGCTATAAATAGTCGCCCGTCCCTAATTTAGGGCCACTGGCTCCAGGGAAGGGAGATATCCAACGCCGTAAGATAAACACAACATCCACGCCCCACGAGATTCGAACCCGGACCCACCACGGACGAATGATCAGAAGCCATCGCTTAGACTACTGTCCCACGGGAGGGGGGGCAACAAAGTTGGAATCAGTGTAGGGAGTATGCACACCATTATCCGCGATCGTCGGATAATGGTGTGCAAGATTATCGCGCAGCGGATGCCACACAACCTGCAATATGTGCAGAAAGACATTCGCATGGATGTGCCCTTGGAACTAGGGATGGGGAAATATGCCATTTTAAGATAACAGCGATTACCTGTTATTGCTACTGACCCAGTAACAGTTATTTAACCTGTTATTTTGAATAACAGTTCCTGGAGAACAAAGAGACTGTTGGACAATGCTAACACTGTTCTGCACAGCGGGAGAAAACGAATTTAATCCTGCACTCCATTTTCCATATCATTGATTTCAATGCTGGAGAAACTATTTATATGTACTTAAGTAATGAAAAAAGTAATTGTATCTATTTAAGTAATGAGAAAAATTTATTTTGCTACAAAAGCGACGGAAATTTATGTTCAAATGAAAATGAAAAGAGAAAGCATTCGTTCGGATGGAACGGAAGTCGCGGTCACTGCAAACTTTTGTTTGACTAATTCACTTAAGTTGGGATACAAACAACAGTTTTTTTGCCACCACTGCATTGGATTTTTGTCTCTAGGCAATAAATCATCGTCCAAATACCGTTACACTTCAATAATTGCCTTGGAATCTCTTGTTCCTGATGGCTTGAATGCAGAGGCTTTTGCATCAAATAAACCAAACACAGACAACTCACCATCCAAATTATTAGTTATTGGTAACGGAGATATATTTTTCTGCTCTTTAGCATTTATTGTACCAGCCACCATATTAATAGCCATTCGTTTAACATGGTGCTTAATATTTGATTCAAATATGATATCCTTGAATCGTGGATCCAAAAATGTGGCTATCAAAAGCGTATTACTTTTGGCTATATTGCCTAGTCGTTTGCCAATCTGCTCATTAATTTTTGATAGCACAGATTTAGTCTTGACGTGAAAATCTCTTTTTAATAGCTCACCATACACGCTTTCCAACCCTTTTGATACAATTATCACTAAAGATGATGCTACATATTTTTCGGCGCTTCAAGATTTCGTAATATTTTCAAATGATTTCAAGATTTCTACCAATTCTTTGCATATTTTCCATTCTTCTGTGGTGAGAGACGGAACATCAGTTTCTAGCAGAGCAATAGATGTTTTCACAGCATTCTCCAATTCAGTGAACCTGTTCAGCATATAAAAAGTTGAATTCCACCTTGTGGCTACACTTTGAATTAATTTCTTAGGAAATCTGCTCGTACCACTGTTTTGCTGTCATTCTTTAAATTTCAAAGCAGCTGTTGAACTTCTTTTAAAAAATGACACAATGCTTTTAATTCGTTCCAACAATTCATCAACTACTTTGAGGCTGTCCATAACAATCAAATTAAGCGTATGAGCAAAACAACTAAAATGTTTCCATTTAAAATTATTTGTGATCGCGCTTTTTATATTTGCCCCATTGTCTGATACTGCTAATATAATTTTCTGGTCGACACCCCACTCGGAAACTATATGTTTTAATGAACTGGCTAAATTTTCACTTGTGTGGCGGTCGTCAAAAGAATCGCATTCTAATAAAACAGATTTAACTTCAAAAGTATCATCGATGTAGTGTGCAGTAACGCTCAGAAAACTTTCGTTAGTAATCGATGTCCAGCAGTCTGTTGTTATTGTGACAGATTTCACACCTTGCAAGACAATTTCAACACGATTTTTTAATTTTTCATAAATTGATGGCAGCATTGATTTTGTTATGGTTTTTCTGTCTGGAAGAGCATACTCTGGGTTTAAAGTAGAAACAAATGACCTAAAACCAGCGTCCTCAACAATCGAAAATGGCTGAAAATCTTTAGTAAAAAGGTTCATTAAGGAATCGTCGATTCTTTTGTTGTTAACAGAGGTCATCTTTTTAGCAACATATGAATGCAACGTGTCTTGTTCTAATTTCTTACGTTTGATTTGTCCATGTCCACTGAATCCGCTTCCACTAGGTTGATCTTCATTCTGAAGATCATTATGAATGACGCATGTTTCTACTTCCGTGCAGTCTAACATAGGGTCAGCAACAATTTCTTGTTGTACATTCTGAGCAAGCACATTATCTTTCCTTTTATTCAGTTCAGGTTTCAAATTCACTAAAAGATGTTTACTTTGAAAATGTTTTCTTAAGTTCGTATTTGACGATTTATAGGACAAAGTCTGATTGCATATATCACATGTAGCTTTACACGTGTCAGCATTACTCACTTTAAAATACTTCCAAATATAAGAAGATTTTCTTTCCATTTTAACAAGAGCTAAAAATCAAAAAGCAACACTTACGAAATTACCCTCTAAACTCTTTTTTTTTTTTTTTTTTTTAATTTTAGGTTTAACGACCACCGTGAGCAACTCAATGGGCTATAAGCAGTCGCCCGTCCCTAATTTAGGGTCACTGGTTCCAGGGAAGGGAGAGAGCCCGTGCCGTAAGACAAACACAACATCCATGCCTCACCGGGATTCGAACCCGGACCCCTTCGGACGAATGATCAGAGGCCAACGCCTTAGACCACTGCGCCACCGGGGCGGCCCTCTAAACTCTGAAGGAACCAGCTAGGAATAATGGCGAAAACTGCAAATCATCGTCAGCTTTAACTGTGATTGGTAACAGGGGTCTTGAAGCACGAGTTGCCGCCCCGGTGGCGGAGTGGTCTAAGGCGCTGGCCTATGATCATTTGTCCGTAAGGGGTCCGGGTTCGAATCCTGGTCAGGCATGGATGTTGTGTTTGTCTTACGGCACTGGATCTCTCCCTTTCCTGGAACCAGTGACCCTACATTAGGGACGGGCGACTGCCTATAGCCCATTGAGTTGCTCACGGGGGTCGTTAAACCTCCAAAAAAAAAAACGAGTAACAGCTAACAATAACAGGTTCGGCAATAACAGCTATCAGTAACAGTAACAGGTCGGCGGTAACAATTCCGCAGCGCCACTCAGTGAAGCGGTGGCATACATGGCTCCCCCTGTTATTCAAAGTAACAGGTATTCTTTCAGGCGAATAACAACCGGTGATTGCTGTTCTGCAATAACAGTGACAGAATAACAGGTACTGTTATTGCTACCCATCCCTACTTGGAACATATACTGCGGTATCATGAGGAAGGTCACCGTATCATCTACAGAATCATTACGGGAAATGTAACGTGGTGCTTTCATTATTAACCTGAAAGCAAAAAGCTAAACAACCAGTGGAAGCACACGTCGTCACCACCGTCAAATAAGTCAAAGGAAATGCAGGTAATTTCACGAAAGGGCATGCTGACCTGCTATCTCGACCAAAAGCCCCCCCCCGCCCCCCGTTGATCAAGTTTCTTGCCACCGAAATTACCGTAAACGCTGCTGCCCGGTACGCGGACGCACTCAAATCTCTACGAGCATCATTCAAGTCCAAGCGACCCGGACGTGCATTACACAATTGAATATACGGAATTGCGATTAAGGCCATTTCCGGATTGGTTCAGTTCTACTTTGGAGATTGCGAGTAAGCGGGGCCTATGAAGAGAGTCATGTGACTGAGACATGTAGGCTTTGCTGCCCTCGCCACAAGCCATTTTAATGTTCGGCGGGTGTTTTCTTTGCGACAGTGGTTACCTTCAGTTATTTTACCCGTACAATCGGAATACGACAGGAGGTAAATAGAGAGTGTATGCTTTATTGGTAAGGAAACTTTTTAAGTTTTTTATTAATATGACTTAATGGATTTGTGACTCACCTTCCGAAGTACCTTTACTCTATACAGTTTTCACAGAGCCGAGAGATGTCAGCACGTCAGCGCTCACTCCTCCTTTAGCTCAGGATCAGTACTAATGTGTTTTGTATGGAGAACCCAAGAGATGTTTAACGTTTTTTTTTTGTTTTTTTTTTTTTTCATTTTCGGGGAATTGAAGGTATTTTTGATGACATTTGGACGGACAAAAATATGAGGAATTTCCTAAATATTAGAAAATTATATATATGACAGATGACTTACTATTTTATCAGACAACTATATTGCAAACAACATTCTGGAGTATTTATTCCAACGGAACCGTCTTATTTAAACAGAACACTGTTTTGAGGTCTGACTTCCTGTCATTAGATAGTTCTTTGCTAATACTGGGGGAAAATATCACTCTATTTGATTTTTTTCTAGCTAGACCTCTTCACATTTCTGAGAAGAAAAAACTTGATCGTCAGAATAAATATTTCGGTGTGGAAACATGCTTTTCATTGTTAAAGGTCCTTTTAAGGGTAACAGAAAGGACCTTTAAAAGGGTAATTTTTAGTGCCCTTATATACGCACCTTCACAAGAGCACAAATCATGATGGGTACTAGGTTGACGTGCTGCCATCTATTGGCCCATACGGAGTATGGTATTCAACTAGCTATTTATTGAATTCGTCCTCAATTTTAATATTAAGGTAGATTTCGACTTGTATTCATCTGAAAAACTGCAGATATTCCTTATGATATCGTGCACAAAATAACTTTACCATATTATTCAATATGATAATTCGTCACATATGTTAAGTAACCTCATAGTGAATTTATTAGGAAATAGAACTTCCCATGATAAAACTTTCCACGATATAGTTCAATATGATGATTTTTTGTCGCATATGTCAAGTAATCTCGCAATGAATTTCTTAGCAAGCAGAACTTCCCCCGATATAAAACAATGTTTCTGTTACGTTACTCTCCTTACAGGCCCGCCTACTTGCAATCTCCAAAATAGCTCTGAACCAATCGTGTGGCGGAAATAGCCTTAATCGCAATTCCGTATATTCACTGATGAAATACTCCACCGGGGCAGCCTACTAGGTTCCAATATGCTTCTGATTAGCATAATCGTGAAAAAAAAATACGGTGTTCGCCAAAGTTCACGAACTTTGTTTCGAACTGAAAGCGCAGCCCAGGTTGCGCAGTGGTCTCAGCGATGGCCTCTGATCATTCGTCCGAAAGGGATCCTGGTTCGAATCCCGGTGAGGCATGGATGTTTTGTTTGTCTTACGGTGCTGGCTCTCTCCCTTCCCTAGAACGCGTGGCCCTAAATTAAGGACGGGTGACTGCTTATAACCCATTGAGTTGCTTACGGTGGTCGTTAAACTTCCAATAAAAAAAAAATGAAAGCACATGAGGAGATGAGGACTAAAAGAGCACAGAGCACTTGAACTCTACTTGGAGATCGTGCTCTGCTCTGATTGTATCACGAGCGTCTCGTTCTTAGCTCCGAATTTTCGTGCTCAAAGTGTTGTTCTAAGTGCTTTTCGAGTTCTATTTTTTGTTCCTGTGCGTCTAAAATTACCGTGCTTCGTTCTGTTCTACTTACAAGCCCGTGAGTACGTTATTTTTCTCAGTATCAGCTTTCTTTATCCTCTGGTCGAGCTGGCCAGAGGTGCTACTGGGCGCCGCCATTAGTAATGGCGTCATTCGTTAGAGAACATGAGTCTGCCTTCCTCACTTCCGGTTCATCCGATATTAGTCAAGGCCATCTTTATACCTCACCAGGCCTGCTACAAGGATTTGTGACGTCTCAATTGTGGTGCCATTGATTTGATTTGCTCTCCGTGGTAACAGAAAGAATTCGTATATTTTCCGTTACCACGTATTTTCATATTATCGTTTCCTATTTCAAGGGATATGTTATGGATCTCGGGTACTTCTGGGAACTATTTTGGAATGCAATATTTTCAGCAAGGTAAGTAGCACTTTTAATACTTTTGTGCGTATGGTATTTGCTTAAGTATTCAAAATCGGAACTTTTTTTATGACTGTCAGTGTCAGACTATCATGGCACGTAAAGTAATTTTTTCTACTTAAAGAGGAAGGAGTGACATTTTTTGAACAGTTATTTTGTTAAGGAAATGGGAAAATGCCTGCTGTCCTACTTCATATAGAAAAGGGTGCGTAAGGAGTGGCAAAACATGCATTTTAAGTGAAAATATCAAAAATTGATGCTGTCGTAGCTCGCTCTGCCGTAAAAACGATTTGATGGATCACGAAAATGCAGCTTGATCTGGCGTGAAGATGATTTTATGGGTCACGATTCCATCATGGACAGATGAAGCACATAGTTTGAAATTTAATTTCGCTAGCACAAGTCGGATATGGAGGCAGGGAGGAATGCGAATTCCAATGATTGATTTTGAAGAAAAAGACTATACGTACTGAACTAGGAAAACACACATTTCTTTAAGCAACAGAACTTTTTCAGACAAATTTTAAATGTGAAAAAACCCGGAATATTTCCATAGCGCTAGAACGAACATTACCACCGATTCCATAAGAAAGTCTCATGAACTTCCAGAAATGTAACAAATTCCGATAAAAAAACTTTTTCCTACCAGCAGAAAACACGATCCACATTACAAGGCGGGGATGCAATTACGGCGAATTTTATAAATTTTTTGAACACTTTTTAAAAGATTTAGTGCAACTTGATGATCATATAAATACGCTTTTGCAGTTCTCGGAGGGAAAAGAAATATAAATGAGGGGAAATGAGTTTTTCAATAACTTGACAATCATAAAAAGTCTCCAAGATTTTCAAAAGATGAAAATCCATCCACAATAAGCCCCAGAACGCAAGAATGAAAGCTATGTGTGTAGGGTTAAATACAGAATTACTGGTGGCATACAATAGAAAATACGTTCTGAAATTCCATGGTTATCAGTTTTAAATTCATTGAACAACCATGAAAACATGCTATTTAAAACGAAAATTTGGTAATTTCTTGTAATTCTAACATTATTCATAATGAACTTTTACAGAATAAAGAAAGGAATTTTCATGACTTCAGAATCATGCACCCATTTCTAAGATCACTTCAACAACGGGATTACTTTAACTTGTACCATTTCCAGCATGCAAATAATAGAGCCTTTGCACCGACGTCATTTTTGACGTCACGGTTACTTCCGGGTGGTTAACGGAAAGTTCGGCTGCTAAAGTTCCCATAGGATTAACATGGGGAAGCGAATTTTGGACCCTCTGTCACTCGATTGCTTGAAGTTTTAGAAATGGTTAAAAGTTGTGTGGCGTGTGGGTGTTTCTTGAAGTACGAGTAAGGTAGTGGAATTTCCTTTTATCTCTTTCCAACAGCAGAAAAATGCCTGATTATACGGAAAATAGCAGTAAATTGAAAAGCATGGTCACCTAGGCCAACAGGATCTGCAGTAAACACTTCATTTCAGGTATCGTAAATCTTCATATTTCAGTACGTTAATAGTCGAATTTATATCGGTACATTTTCTTGCTCACTCTTACGTATTATTTTCAAGTTTTTACGTAAACCGTTGTTTATTCTGTTTAAAATGCTCTGAATGCAAGACGAATTAACTTTGCTGTCGAATCTGAAATTGCTAAACTTTCGTGAACTTTCAAGATTTTGTACTGTTACTGATTTCTAAATACTAAAACAGATACCTTTTTATTTCGAACCGAAATTTAAGGATATACTGTACTTCCACATGTAATTAAAGGGTGCTGTCATACATTATTGTATCTTTCCTTTTTTCCGGATTTGTTTTCTTTTTTTTTTTTTAATTTTCTTTTTTTCTGGTGAAAAAAATAGTCCGTTTTTCGGGATATGATAATGTCACTATTTTCTTTTTCTTTTTTTATTGCAATACACATTGGAACCAGTCAGAAATGTAACAACTTACTTTAGACAGGTTAAGATATTTTACGTTTTCAGTCTTCAGAATTGATACATTTCTAATCCACCCATTGGTAAAATATTTATATGCATCAAGGCTTTTATAAGCTTTTAGAGCTTTTCCGGTATAACACGAGAAACTGCCTATTAAATAGTTATAAATATCGTGATAGTTCAGATCAGTGAGGTCCGTAGCAACACAAACTTCCACAGGATAAAAATATCTTTCAGGTATGTCATATGGATCTTCTCTGCCATTAGTTCAAAGCTTTTCTTCGTAACGTTGCTTTTCCACCACATCAAGATGGCAAATTTTATCAGAAAGAACAGTTTTTTGTAACTCTATTTACAGCAGCAGCAGCCATTGAAAAGCATGGAGAGAGACCAGCTCGGGTACTTTCTAACCACCCGAAAGTCTAGCAGACAGTTTTGGGACGTCACGTGCAAAGGCTCTATACATGAAAAAAAGGAAAAAATTGCATCTCTTTTTATTCTGCAGCAATAAGAACATTTATGAAATCCCGCACTTCATGAAGAATTAAGTGAAGTTCAATCAGCAGCTCGGATTTATAAAATTTTACTACTGAATACTAATAAAAGAAAAGAAACATACCTTACCGCTGAAAATATCTTCTTTTTTGATCGAGTAGGATCTTCAGAATAAATTAAAAACCCTCTGTAAATATCCACACAACATTCACTGGTACAGCACGACTAGCCAAAACAAGACCGAATATGATAAACAAACTACAAAACGAGTCAAATCTGTAGTTTTACTGGAAAAAAAAGTAGCTCTACGATTGTGACCTCACGGGCAAGTCATGTGACATTGTTGCAGGCCTGGTGAGGTATGAAGATGGCCTTGTACTAGTTTCTCAACCGGCAAGGCCGCTGGTAGCCGAGTGGGCAACGTTCGTGACTGCCACGGAAAGGACCTCAGGTTCGATCCCAGGCAGGTACGAACGCTCGATCTACTAAATATCCGCCGTGCGTCGAATGGGCACGTTAAGCCGTCGGGCCGCCCCGGTGGCGCAGTGGTCTAAGGCGTTGACCTCTGATCATTCGTCCGTAAGGGGTCCGGGTTCGAATCCCGGTGAGGCATGGATGTTGTGTTTGTCTTACGGCACTGGCTCTCTCCCTTCCCTGGAACCAGTGACCCTAAATTAGGGACGGGCGACTGCTTATAGCCCATTGAGTTGCTCACGGTGGTCGTTAAACCTACAATCAAAAAAAAAAAATAAATAAATAAATAAGCCGTCGGATCCCGGGTACTGGCCCCCGGTAATAAATAAGGGAGTCTTCCTCCTCCTATCTACTTCGCTTCCGTGTCCCTTTCCTATCGGGCACTCTAGCCCAAATCTCCTAGCTTCCTATTTCTAAGGGTTGTTTAAGACCTGGGGTCAGATACTCCCTTCCTAAAATCCTCTACATATGATCTGATCTGATTTCTCAACCGGTGACGTCACCTTCTCCTTCCAGCGTTGCTCAGCCACCTTCCTCCACTGCGTCATTACGCTGTGCTTCCGGTATTCCTCAGACTGCCTGCTCGTCTGCTAGTTTTCCACTCGTGAAGAACGATGACGTCATGGATACTTCTGAAACTGTTCATCCTGTACCCTCAGCTTCTCAACAGCAGTCTTAGTTTTATTCTGCGGTTACTGCCGCCATTGCTTCTCGTGCATCACTGTCTCCCGTGTATGCGGGTGCTGTGTCTCCACAACCTTTTCTACGACGTGACGACGATGAGATTACCCTCGATCTCCCGCCAGACTGTTCTGCAGGGGTTCTTTTCCCTCGATTCTCGCGCAAGGAGTCAGTTTCGAAGCCTTGTCGAACACGCCTCTGAAGATTTATGCCACTGCCCTGAAACGAATGTTCTCTTCCTCTGCCATCTTACATATGGCACGTCGTCCACAGTTGGTGATCGTGTACTTCACGGAAGCTGCCTCTGCTCTTTCTGTTCTTCAAACCGGACTGATGATTCGGAATCAGCTTCTTTTTCCTGAATCTGTGTCACAGCGAGCTATAACTGTTTCGCTGTACCCCGTTCCACCAGAGGTGACGGACACTATGATCTACGCAGCCCTCTCCACTGTCGGTTGCATCAGCACTTTTTCTGCAGCACCACGAGATACGGCAGATCGCTCAATCCTAAGCGCCCGACGAACAGCCCAGATGGTGTTTGCATCCCCGGACCATATTGCTCGTTGCCCTACGAAGTTGACTGTCAAGTGCGATGGTCAAATCCGTCGCATCACTTTCTTCACCTCTCATCACTGTGAACATTGTACGGTGTTTGGACATCACAAAGTGATGTGCCCTGCTCTTGCTTTTTTCTACTCCACCATCGCTAGCTTGATGGACGTCTGCGCATTTGGCTTCGGACGTTCCCCCGTCGACGGCGGCATCTCAGTTGGATTGCGGTGAGTCTTCCTAGATTCCAACGATTTCCTCTGGTAAACAATTCCCTCCGCTTCAGGTGTCTCAAACTTCGGTCTGGTGATACAACTCTCCGTGCTGTCAACAGTTTGAAAAACGGACTGTTAATATCACAGCTCACCAGGGGGCGCTCAGGAGTTGTGGGCCGACCGTTCACGCTAACCATCATAGGATTATATAGTGTTTATGATTTCATCAGCGCAAAATCGGTATTTATCTTGAGTATTTTTTATTTATTACTTTGTGTAATTATATTGTATGGAGTTCCAGAAAATTTGACGTCAACTCTGTTTTTACTTAACGGGAGATAAATTTATAGTGTAGCTAAATGTCGGACTAGAATCTGTTCAGTTCTGTTTTAGGTATGGACGAAAGTGTTTTGTACCGAACTATAGGTTACCGGACAGGTTATGCAGCATATGAAGAACTTGTATAAACCTTTATTGACCCAACTGCAACATAAAAAATAATTTCTAGGGACGTTGGGGGTTGTGGCAAGGATGGTAATGGCGGAGTTGTTGAGATGCGGACGAATGATTGTTGTTATGAAATAAAAGTATATGATCTCGAATGGAGTTCGTTACTGCTTGAAAGTAAGTTCGTGTCTCTTATTAAAGCTTAATATGTAACACCAACAGAGTTGGAAAAATGGCGGCAACCATTAGGATGTAATGTATTTTTTCACAGCTTACAATGTGGAAAAATTTTACGTCAAGAGCATTAACCGCTGTTTAAAGGTAGGATCACAAATTTTATCCCATCATATCAAATATGTTCATTGTACTATATGCACGCATGTCGGGGAAATCTCCGTCGAGATAAAGCAGCCATTTTCCCACGATGCCCTTTCTCTGCCATTATCGCCAGCACAGATGGAGGGAGCACCCTATTCATTAGTATGATTAGGTACAAAAACACAACAAATGTGTAAGATATACTGTTTGTTACTAAGTGAAAGCATCAATAGTGAATTATTTCTCGAGCTGAAGTTTAATCAAAATTATTTTTTGCGACAATTTCGGCAAGTTTTCAAAATCAGCAGTTTCCGTTAACGATGCTCCAATGCTTTGCGAAAAAACTTTTTTTTTGGAGGTTTAACGACCACCATGAGCAACTCAATGGGCTATAAGCAGTAGCCCGTCTCTAATTTAGGGCCACTGGTTCCAGGGAAGGGAGAGAGCCAGTACCGTAAGATAAACACAACATCCATGCCTCACCGGGATTCGAAACCGGACCCCTTTCGGAAGAATGATCAGAGGCCATCGCTTAGACCACTGCGCCACCGGGGTGGCTACGCAAAAACTGATATTCCATGTTAAAATTGCTCCTCCGAATGTACAGCACCACCTCATTTTACAAGTAGTAACATTTTTTTTTTGACGATAAGGGGTTCATTCTCTATTGCCTCAGTAAAAAACTCAGCATCGTCTGCTCAGGAATCTTCACGTTAAAGTACTCACTCTGTGGCCAAAAAAAAAAAAAAAAAATATATATATATATATATATAACGCTTATTTGACGAATTCCATGTGATAGGCACAAAAGTGCATGTTCGCGAAGCGTTCCATGTTATTTTTTTAATTCCAAACAAAATAGCATTCGTAAAATACGAATGTTTCTGCCGCTTCCTCCCATAAAAAAGCATAGGTTGTATCAAATCATCGGCCCACACGTTCGTTGCGAGATCTAGTTACAAGAGACATTAATGGGCGGTTTTTGTTTCCAGAGTCGTATCACCTGACTATCATACACCGTGCCCTAAATTAGGGAGTGCGACTGCTTATAGCCCATTGAGTTTCTGAAGGTGGTCGTGATGGTAGACTTCAGTTAGGATTGGCAACGGTTGGCTGTTGTGAAGTTGGCTCTCCTGTTTCTAATCAGTGAACCCCGTAGGATACTGTTTTTTTTTTGGGGTGTGTCGTCGTTGGAGAAAGCGTTCTTGTTTCGTTGCATTTTTGAAACAGTGGCTGGATGTTTCCTCTCCTATTTTCGTTTTTTTGCCTGCTTAAGTTTTGCAGGCGGTTAGTTCTTCCCATATCCAAGGTAAGATATTTGTCTTTGCATGCTCTTGTCTGTTGTGGTCTGTTGATTCGGGGTGGGCCCTAGCTGCCGCCGTCGGATTCGGCGGGGATGGGGGACTCTGATTCCTCGACTCCGGCTAAAAGAATGCGTTCTTCACCGGGTGATGAGCTTCCTCAGCTGTGTGGTTTTTTTTTTTTTTTTTTTATTGGAGGTTTAACGACCACCGTGAGCAACTCAATGGGCTATAAGCAGTCGCCCGTCGTTAATTTAGGGTCACTGGTTCCAGGGAAGGGAGAGAGCCAGTGCCGTAAGACAAACACAACATCCATGCCTCACCGGGATTCGAACCCGGACCCCGTTCGGACGAATGATCAGAGGCCATCGCTTAGACCACTGCGCCACCGGGGCGGCGCTGTGTGGTTTGCTAGTTCCAGAGTATGATTTTGTTTGTTCGATTCAATGGTCTCCTCGGGAATTGCTGCGTAGGGCATTTGCGAGCGGAGTGACTCGTGGTGAAATACTTATTTCCGCGACTTCTGGGAAACTACCCAGAGTTCGTCCCATGTTGTTGAAGAGGTTCTTGATGGACAATATTTCAATGCATGACTCGATTTCAGACGTTCAGTTTTTACGTTCGGGTGACTTATTGGTGCGTTCCTCGAATCTCATTTGCTTGATGGAAATTTATCAACTTTCTAATTTTCTTCAGGTACCTGTCAAAACTCAGGTTCTTACTAACCTTATGACAACGAAGTTTTTAGTTCGAGATGTGGACATTGAAGCCCCTGTTGATGAAGTTGCTTCAGAATTGTTGGACCGTGTAGTGAACTGTCTTCGTGTTGTTCGGTTCTAGCGTTCGGTAAATTCCTCGAGGGTCCCTACTTCTTCGGTCCTAGTGGAGGAACTGGGCTTTACTAACCGTGACACTATCTATATGTGGTATTCCAGATGTGCGGTCTTACCCTTCTTGGATTCGCCTAGGCAGTGTAAAAATTGTTAGCGTTATGAACATCTGCTGTCAACCTGTCGTAGTGCCGCTCGCTGTTCTCGTTGTAGTGAAGGACACGACTCTTCGGTATGCTCGGCGTCGAGCTTCCAGTGCGTATTGTGCAAGGGCTCTCATCCTGCTTCTGACACGAACTGCCCAATTTACTTCCAAGATAAGCAGATCCTAGATATTATGGCTTCGAAGCATCTCAGCTATCTAGAAGCTCGGGACTCTGTGCGTCAGGTCCACCAGGCCTCATATGCAGTGGCGGCAGCGACTCAGGCTCAACCTCCGTGTGCTTGCTCCTCTGCCTTCCCTCAGCTTCTGGACATTATCTCTAAACTCACCAGTAGATTGGACTCTTTGACGAATCTTCTTTCACCTCCTTCCCAACATGCTGGCCCCACATCATCCGTTGCACAGGTGCCACAGGCTGAAATTTTGCAGAATCCTCCTACTAGAGTTGCAGCGTGCCCAGCTTCTTCAGTGCCTACTGAGCAACCTCCTGACACTGGCCTAAGCGCCGATGAATTTTTTTATTGGAGGTTTAACGACCACCGTGAGCAACTCAATGGGCTATAAGCAGTCGCCCGTCCCTAATTTAGGGCCACTGGCTCCAGGGAAGAGAGAGAGCCAGTCCCGTAAGACAAACACAACATCCATGCCTCACCGGGATTCGAACCCGGACCCCTTTCGGACGAATGATCATAAGCCATCGCTTAGACCACTGCGCCACCGGGGCGGCTCGCCGATGAATTCCTGTCATGCGAAGAATCTATGGTTCCGTATGTAGAGTCTGCTGCGGAATCCGTCAAACTTTCTCACTCCAGAACCTTCTCGTGTCCTCCATGCGCCATGCCTTTCTCTTCTCGTCCAGCCTTGCTGTCACATCTGAAAGCTCATCGTGACGACGGTAAGTTTCTTTGTGGCCTCTGTTCCATGCGGTTCAAGACGGCATCTGGCCTAGCGGATCGCTTTTCTCTTCATGAATAGTTGGTCGCTGGTCCAATGGAATGCGCAGTCCCTTCGCTCCAAAAGACCTTATTTCACCGACTTCTATTTTTTCCACATCCACGATTTTGACTATCCAAGAATCCTGACTATCTTTTGGTCTCTCTTTTCCCTCCCAGCCCGTACGGTGTATAGGAGTGATCGGAGGGGAGGGGAGGGGGTGGCCTCTTAACTGCAATTCGGTCGGATATCTCTTCGAGATTGGTGGACATTTTCAGCTCGGATTCGAACGAGCAGCTTCTTGCGACGGATATCTTCTCTGGCGACACCACGCTCAGGATTATTAATTTATACATCCCCTCTCCTCCCCTCTCGGCGCTCTTGCTTGGACGGATCGAACAACTACTCACTGATTGTTGTATGGTGGTTGGGGATTTCAATATTCATCTCCCTAGCTGGGGTTCTGCTTCTCCGAGCCGGGGAGGTACTGGGTTCGTGGACTGGCTTTGCGCGCAGGATCTTTGTCTCCTAAACTCGGGGGCTTCTACCTTTTGCATGGGGTCAAGTTGTTCTGTTTTGGACCTCACCATATGCTCTCCTCAGCTGGTTCCGTACTGCTCCTGGTCTGTGGATAGTGACCTCTACGGTAGCACCCATCATCCTGTCATAACAACATTGGAGGCAGGGATGTTTGGCTCCCCTCCCCTCCTTCACTGGGTTTGCAACCAGTTGCTTGGTCAGTGGCTTGGCCTTCTATCCAGAAGATTATCCGTGGTGAACTTCCTTCCACTCCTGACGGTGCCGCTCTGATCCTGGACCGCATTTCCCAGATTCTCCACGCTTCTCGTCGGCCCAGCGGTCAGCGTCTACGTTGGTCTCCCTCGAGGGATTCTGACTGTGCTCAGCGGCTACGCAAGAAACGCCGCCTCCTTCGCTATGCCAAGTCATCCGGCTGCCTCTTCGCTTGGTTATTATATCGGCAGGAAGAACGGAATCTTCGCCAGCTCCTCATTCTTAAGAGACGTGCCTAATGGAAGGCACAATGCAACGACACCTCGAGGCCAGGCTTCGTTTTCTCCCTCTTACGCCGTCTGAAATCTCATGTTGGTTCGAACCCGGATCACCTGCTGCTTCGGATTGACGATTTCCTCGTTTGCTGCTTCGGATTGACGATTTCCTCGTTTGCTGATTCGGCGGAGCAGGCTTCGGCGTTTGGTGAACTCTTTTCCACAGCCTCTGGCTGTTCGGTGCACTCCTTTTCTATTGACCATGATGACTCTTCTCTTGAGATGGATGCGTTACTTACTGCCGGTGAAGTTGTCGGGGCTATTAATGGATCGCCCAGACGCTCTGCACCCGGTCCTGATGGATGTACTTACGAACTGGTGAGACGTATATGGAGGTGGAATTCGTCTTGGCTGGTTGACCTCCTTAACCTCTTTTGGTCTGCCGGTGTTTATCCTTCATGCTGGAAAGAGTCCTGGATGATTCCAATAAACAAGTCTAACAAACCTGCTCTCGACTTATCATCGTACCGAATGATCACTCTCACTTCAGTTTTTTCGAAAATCTTGGAGAAAGTCCTGGTCTCTCGCCTAATAGACTTCATTATCTCTGATCAACGGATCAGCAAGGTGCAATTTGCATTTTTGCCAGGACGTTCCACATCGGCGTGCCTTCTGTCGATCCAACGTCATCTTCTGGTGGCTCGAGCTAGACATAATTATGTTTTTCTGGTGTCTTTGGACTTTCAGGCTTCATATGATTCGGTCGGTCATCCTGCTCTCCTAGCTAAATTGGCGTCTCTGGGTGTTCGTGGTCGTCTTTTCCGTTGGCTGGCTGACTACCTTGCTCGGCGCAGATTTCCCGTTCGTTGGCGGGGAACGGTGTCTTCCTCCTTTCAGCAGTGTCGAGGTGTTCCTCAGGGTAGCTCCATTTCACCTATCCTTTTTAACTTATACATTGCCGCCCCGGTGGCGCAGTGGTCTAAGACATGGCCTCTGATCATTCGTCCGAACGGGGTCCGGGTTCGAATCCCGGTGAGGCATGGTTGTTGTGTTTGTGTTACGGCACTGGTTCTCTCCCTTCCCTGGAACCAGTGACCCTAAATTAGGGACGGGCGACTGCTTATAGCCCATTGAGTTGCTCACGGTGATCGTTAAACCTCCAATAAAAAAGGACAAAAAAAAACTTATACATTGATGATGTGGTTGATTGCTGTCATCCGAATGCGCATATGTTCTTATTTGCAGACGATGTTTTTATTGTTTCCTATAGTCCCAACCGGGCGGCGGCACTTAGCTATATGCAGTCCTCTTTGGATTCCATTGTTCAGTGGGCATCTTCCTGGGATTTACGTCTCTCTCCTTCTAAAAGCTTCGCGGTTGACTTTCCCCGTAAGCGCCGGTCGCCTGCCCCTCCTTTCCTGCTGGGCTTTGACTCAGTGACTTGGCAGTCCTCCATCAAGATTTTAGGGGTCTGGTTTAACTCCTCCCTGAACTGGTCTTCACACCTCACGCACGTCAAGAAGTCAGTCTTCTGAGCCTTGTCTGCTGTTAAAGTTGTTTGTCATCGCTGGTGGGGTCTTGGCTTCCCCAACGCTCTCGCCTTTGTCGTTGCTGTGATTCGGCCTATTCTGGAATATGTGGCTCCGGTCCTGTTCGCCTCCCCCACCTATCTCTACGACGCTCTAGAAGTTCTGCTCAACCATGCACTTCGTGGAGCCATTCACCTCCCTCGTTCGACGCCTGTGGCGGTCTTGCGTGCCGAATGTGGAATCGCTAGCGTGCGTTCTCGAATCACCCTCCTGACAGTCCGATTTTTGTACTGCCACTTGTCGATGGCTCAGCGTTCGCCTATCGCTCATCTTCTGGAAGAGGACGCCTTGTCTTTCTACGCTTGGAGATCCCATAGCTTTCCCCTTGGAATCGTGCTCAGTAGCTTCCGACAGGAGCCGTTTTTCGTCAACAGCGATCTTCTTCAGGCTCTGGCGGCCCCTCCTGTTTCGTCTGCACCCTGCTACTTGATTATTTGCTCGGGTCTCCCTTTTCAGCAACGATATCTGCATCCGATGCTTCTCAGACATTGCTTTGAGGTGTTCTTGGCACAGTTCTCAGCGTCGCACCACATCATTGCTACTGATGCTTCGAAGATTAACTCCTCGGTGGCGATCGGGCATTTTTTTCCACGGAACAAATCCAGCCGTTCGTTCTCTTTCTCGACTATTTCCTCAGTGTTCTCGGCTGAAGCATGGGCCCTAATATCAGCGCTTGAATTTGCTCCCGGCCCGTGCGGTGGCCTCTTGCTGCTTACGGATAGTCGTTCTGTTCTACAGGCCTTGTTGGCATCAAATCCCAAATCTCAAGACATTATCGTTCTTCTGCATGATTCTCTTCAACGCCTCCGTTCTTTCTACGAGGACGTTGTGCTCGTTTTTTGCCCGGCTCATGTTGGTCTTCCAGCGAATGAGACCGTTGACGCTGCCGCCCGACGGGGCCTTGCCGAGGGCCTGGCCTTATCCCCCCCCAGTTACAGCCTCTGACGCTGCTCGGCACAGTGGTAACATGCTCATCTCCGCTTCTGATTCAGCCTGGCTTTCGTCCGGGTGGCCAGAGCTTTATCCGTTCATCAGCTTCCGTCACAGATGGCCTAGCGAACACTGTTATCGAAGTTCCTCAGCAATCATAATTCAAAAATTACGCACGGACACGGCACCTTTAAACAGCTACCTCTTTCTGATTCGAAAACGTTTTCCCCCGATGTGCTTCTGTGGCTCCGGGACTGAGACTGTTCCTCACTTCCTCCTCTCCTGCCCTGCTTTCAGTGCATATCGGAGGGTTTGTTTTGGAGTGACAACCCCTCCTTCTTCAACTTCCGTCTCTGCTCAAATGTATTTTTTGTTGGACTTTCGGGGCGCTTCCGTGGCAAAACGTAAAGTTCGGGCCTTGGAGAAATTTATTACTCTCTCAAGACGTTTCTCTGTGAGGACGCCCCATTTCTAACCTTCCTTCTCGTAAGCGTGCCCCTTTGATGGACTTTTGTGCTGCTACTGTGACTTCACGTGCTGGTCGCAAGGAGGTTCTCCTCCGTGGCTGGTTGTGCATCTTCAAGAGTCTTAGTGATCAGGAGATATTTTAGCTATTTCCGCATGGCCAACTAGTTGTTGTGAGGCACAAAACTTAGTCTATAGGCCTCATCGTCTTATTAGAAAAAGAAAAAAAAAGGTGGTCGTTAAACCTTTTTTTTTTTTTTGATTGGAGGTTTAACGACCACCGTGAGCAACTCAATGGGCTATAAGCAGTCGCCCGTCCCTAATTTAGGGTCACTGGTTCCAGGGAAGGGAGAGAGCCAGTGCCGTAAGACAAACACAACATCCATGCCTGACCGGGATTCGAACCCGGACCCCTTACGGACGAATGATCAGAGGCCAACGCCTTAGACCACTGCGCCACCGAGGCGGCGTCGTTAAACCTCCAATTAAAAAAAAAAGTTTTAATGAAATAGTAAAAAATGTCTTGATTTGCGAAGTAATAAAAAACATCCCTTCAGGAATTTAGGTGAGCCGCCCCGGTGGCGCAGTGGTCTAAGGCGTTGGCCTCTGATCATTTGTCCGAAGGGGTCCGGGTTCGAATCCCGGTGAGGCACGGATGTTGTGTTTGTCTTACGGCACTGGCTCTCTCCCTTCCCTGGAGCCAGTGACCCTAAATTAGGGACGGGCGACTGCTTATAGCCCATTGAGTTGCTCACGGTGGTCGTTAAACCTCCAATCAAAAAAAAAAAAAAAAAGAATTTAGGTGATGTATGATCGATGGGGATATTGGCAACGGTTGGCTGGTGTGAAGTTGGCTCTCCTGTTTCTAATTGGTGAACCCCGTAGGGTACTGTTTTTTGGGTGTGTCGTCGTTGGCGACAGCGTTCTTGTTTCGTTGCATTTTTGAAACAGCGGCTTGCTGTTTCCTCTTCTATTTTCGTTTCTTTTCCTGCTAAAGTTTTGCAGGCGGTTGGTTCTTCACATATCCAAGGTAGGATTATTGTTTTTGCATGCTCTTGTCTGTTGTGGTCTGTTGATTCGGGGTGGGCCCTAGCTGCCGCCGGTGGGTCCGGCGGGGATGGGGGACTCTGATTCCTCGACTCCGGCTAAAAGAATGCGTTCTTCACCGGGTGATGAGCTTCCTCAGCTGGGTAGTTTGCTAGTTCCAGTTAATGATTTTGTTTGTTCGATTCAATGGTCTCCTCAGGAATTGCTGCGTAGGGCATTTGCGAGCGGAGTGACTCGTGGTGAAATACTTATTTCCGCGACTTCTGGGAAGCTACCCAGAGTCCGTCCCATGTTGTTGAAGAGGTTCTTCGTGGACAATATTTCCATGCATGACTCGATTTCAGACGTTCAGTTTTTACGTTCGGGTGACTTATTGGTGCGTTCCTCGAATCTCATTTGCTTGCTGGAAATTTGTCAACTTTCTAATTTTCTTCAGGTACCTGTCAAAACTCAGGTTCTTACTAAGCTTATGACAACAAAGTTTTTAGTTCGAGATGTGGACACTGAAGCCCCTGTTGATGAAATTGCTTCAGAATTGTTGGACCGTGGTGTGAACTGTCTTCGTGTTGTTCGATTCCGACGTCCGGTAAATTCCTCGAGGGTCCCTACTTCTTCGGTCCTGGTGGAAGAACTGGGATTTACTAACCGTGACACTATGTATCTGTGGTTTTCCAGATGTGCGGTCAGACCCTTCTTGGATTCGCCTAGGCAGTGCAAAAACTGTCAGCGTTATGGACATCTGCTGTCAACCTGTCGTAGTGCCGCTCGCTGTTCTCGTTGTGGTGAAGGACACGACTCTTCGGTATGCTCGGCGTCGAGCTTCCAGTGCGTGTTATGCAAGGGCTCTCATCCTGCTTCTGACACGAACTGCCCAATTTACCTCCGAGAAAAGCAGATCCTAGATATTATGGCTTCGAAGCATCTCAGCTATCCAGAAGCTCGGGACTCTGTGCGTCAAGTCCACCAGGCCTCATATGCGGCGGCGACGGCGACTCAGGCTCAACCTCCGTGTGCTTGCTCCTCTGCCTTCCCTCAGCTTCTGGACATTATCTCTAAACTCATCAGTAAATTGGACTCTTTGACGAATCTTCTTTCACCTCCTTCCCTACATGCTGGCCCCACATCATCCGTTGCACAGGTGCCACAGGCTGAAATTTTGCAGAATCCTCCTACTACAGTTGCAGCGTGCCCAATTTCTTCAGTGCCTACTGCGCAACCTTCTGCCACTGGCCTAAGCGCCGATGAATTCCTGTCATGCGAAAAATCTGTGGTTCCGTATGTAGAGTCTGCTGCGGAATCCGTCAAACTTTCTCACTCCAGAACCTACTCGTGTCTTCCATGCGCCATGCCTTTCTCTTCTCGTCCAGCCTTGCTGTCACACCTGAAAGCTCATCGTGACGACAGTAAGTTTCTTTGTGGCCTCTGTTCCATGCGGTTCAAGACGGCATCTATCCTAGCGGATCACTTTTCTCTTTATGAATAGCTGGTCGCTGGTCCAATGGAATGCGCAGTCCCTTCGCTCCAACAGACCTTATTTCACCGACAGTTCCTCTCTTCCTCCTCTCCTGCCCTGCGTACAATGCATGTCGGAGGATTTGTTTTGGAGTGACAACCCCTCATTCCTCAACCTCCGTCTCTGCTCAAATGTATTCTTTGTTGGACTTTCGGGACGCTTCCGTGGCAAAACGTAAAGTTCGGGCCTTGGAGAAATTTATTACTCTCTCCAGACGTTTCTCTGTGAGGACGCTCCTGTTCTAACATTCCTTTTCATGAGCGTGCCCCTTTGATGGACTTTTGTGCTGCTACTGTGACTTCACGTGCTGGTCGCAAGGAGGTTCTCCTCTGTGGCTGGTCGTGCATCTTCGTGTCTTACTGATCAGGAAATATTTTAGCTATTTCCGCATGGCCAACTAGTTGCTGTGAGGAACAAAGCTTTGTCTATAAGCCTCATCGTCTTATTAATTAAAAAAAAAAAAAATTAGGTGATGCACTATGAACGTTCCATTCCGTGTAACGATTTTGTTGCTGGTTCATCATGAAAAATTCGTTTATGTAAATAATAAGGCTTTGATGTCAAGATAAGCCTAACTTTGCTACTGTTTGGGGCAGACAAAACAAAAAAATCTTAGTATGTAATCAGGTAATAAAAATCAATTATTTGCAAAGGTGAAAAGTATTGAAGTTTGCCGCTCCTTACAAAGTTAGGCCTATGAGTGTAACTTTGGCCTTTTTTTTTTTCGTTGTAGAGAGGACATTCTACGAATATGTATTTTAACCACTTTTCAGGAATGTTGACGAAATGTTTTTAAAGAAAATGAGCATAGTTGATCTACAGAACTTCGCATGCCTATATTTACTTTTCTGGAAACATAACTTACGGCATCTTAGTGAAACAACCCTTGTTGCATTTGCTTCAATGAGAAAGTGCCTGCTGCGTGATTGTATAACTGACAAAATTATAAAATCAGCCTTTTTTTTTTTTTTTTTTTTTTTTCATATTCTGAAATCACTAAAAATTAGCTCAACCATTTCCAAAAGTATGTTTCCAAACTTGTATGGTGTCATTTCTATTTTTCATACTATATCTTTGAAATAATATAGTTTTGAACATTCATAATATTTCCTTAGATGTCAGACTGGACACTGGCAGTCACAGAGAATGGAGAGACAGAGCGTGCACAAGCCAGAGTTATGGAAATTGGTGGGCGTGAAAAAGAACGATAGCAGAGCACCGTCGGCGCTTTATGGAACTAAACTCCACGTGCTCTCTGACGTAACGTCCCTACTGTAACGCTCATAATTCGAAATTGGTTACTTTGCTTGTTATTATTACCGTTACCACTGTGTGATTCTGTGATTATAACAACGCTTTTCGTTATTTCGTAGAAGTTATTTTCGGCGGATAATTATTTCATCTTTTATATGTAGGAAATCTTTGTCTATTTTTTAACTGTTAAAAATCGATATAAGTAAAATTTATATCAGAGTAGAGCCCTTACTGTATTTTGTTTTTCGTAATTCCATTTGATCCTTCGGGCAGATGTTTACAGATGTTTGATTCGTGATACAATTATGCCAGTTTGTTACTTTTTATTTGCCATTGCTTTGATATTTTTCCGTTGTTTATTTTCAAATTCCGGCAGTAGTATGTTGCGTTGACGAAGGTCTGCGAAGGTCTGCATTTTGAGAACGAAAGCTGTTACAGATTTATTAGTTTCTTTTAAGTCAGAGTTAGTACTTTATTTCTCAGTATAATTCCCGACTGCAAAGTGCTGTTCTTACGATTAAGAATATACGCCTAATTCCGTTACACCTACCGCAAAATTCCTCGGTCAATCACGCTACAGTGAACCTAACCAACTCGGGAAGTAAGGAAAATGGCGGCTCTCGCAGGGAAGGAAAGTCGAGAGAGACATTTGTAAACAAGTGGGAGGAGCGTAGTTGTGACGTCACTTTTAGTTCTCATTAACAGGCCGTGGGGCCGCCAACGTCTATGTGAGTTTAACATTATGCTGTTGCCATCGGACAAAGTGGAGAATTTCCTTTACGATCTTCTTATAGAGTGCACACTCTGTACCTCTCTTCTCTGTGCTGGCAGTATTCTTTTTATGTGCACATACAATATAAATGAAAGTGTCATGCTTTGCATAATGTTCAAATTATGAAAATGAGAATTCACTGAACAGGCTAGGCCGTCTTCTGAATAAATGAAAATTATATATTTATCAGTATGGAGTCGGTGCTGAAACATTGTGCAAGTGATGACCCTCAAAAAGTTATTATGAAAGAAGAGAAAAAGGAAACTGATATTTCACAGCACATTTCTGCTGATACAGGTGAAAAATTCTCAAAAACTGTACATGTTCATACAGGTGAAAAGTCTAGCTAGTCTGATATATGCTGGACCCAATTTTCAGATAAAGGCTATAATTCTAAGCCCATGCATATTCACACAGGTGGGAAACCTCACAAATGTGATGTATGCTGCAAAAAATTTGGGAAGAAAAGCAGTCTTTTAAAACATATGCATGTCCACACAGGTGAAAAACCTTACAAATGTGTTTTATGCTCCATACAATTTTCTCAGAAAGGCCATCTCTCGAGGCATATGCTGATTCACACAGGTGAAAAGCCTCACCCATGCGATGTTTGCTCCAAACAATTTACTCAAAAAGTAATCTTTCAAAGCACATGCTCCTTCACACAGGAGAAAAGCCTCACCAGTGTGAAGTATGCTCCAAACAATTTGTGCAGAATAGTGCACTTTCAAGGCATATGCTTCTTCACACAGGTGAAAAGCCTTACCAATGTGATGTCTGCTCCAAACAATTTGCTCAAAAAAGTAATCTTTCAAAGCACATGCTCCTTCACACAGGAGAAAAGCCTCACCAGTGTGAAGTATGCTCCAAACAATTTGTTCAGAATAGTGCACTTTCAAGGCATAAGCTTCTTCATACAGGTGAAAAGCCTTACCAATGTGATGTCTGCTCCAGACAATTTACTCATCAAAGTAATCTTTTAAAGCATATGCTCCTTCACACAGGAGAAAAGCCTCACCAGTGTGAAGTATGCTGCAAACAATTTGTGCAGAATAGTGCAATCTTTCAAGGCATATGCTTCTTCACACAGGTGAAAAGTCTCACCAATGTGATGTCTGCTCCAAACAATTTACTCAGACAAAAGTCATCTTTCAAATCATATGTTCCTTCACACAGGTGAAAAGTTTTACCAGTGTGATGTATGCTCCAAACAATTTGTTCAGAATAGTGCACTTTCAAGGCATATGCTTCTTCACACAGGTGAAAAGTCTCACCAATGTGATGTCTGCTCCAAACAATTTACTCATCAAAGTAATCTTTTAAAGCATATGCTCCTTCACACAGGAGAAAAGCCTCACCAGTGTGAAGTATGCTCCAAACAATTTGTTCAGAATAGTGCACTTTCAAGGCATAAGCTTCTTCATACAGGTGAAAAGTCTCACCAATGTGATGTTTGCTCCAAACAATTTAATAACAAATCTTATCTGTCAAAGCACATGCTCATTCACACAGGTAAAAAGCCTCACCAATGTGATGTTTGCTCCAAACAATTTACTGACAAAAGTAATCTTTTAAAGCATATGCTCATTCACACAGGTGAAAAGCTTTACCAATGTGATGTATGCTGCAAACAATTTGTTTGAAAGAGCAATCTTTTAAGGCATGGGCAGCTTCACACAGGTGAAAAGCCTCACAAATGTGATGTTTGCTCTAAACAATTTACTGACAAAAGTAATCTTTCAAAGCATATGCTCATTCACACAGGTGAGAAGCCTCACCAATGTGATGTTTGCTCCAAACAATTTGTTCAGAATAATGCACTTTCAAGGCATATGCTTCTTCACACAGGTGAAAAGCCTTACCAATGTGATGTTTGCTACAAGCAATTTACTGACAAAAGTAATCTTTCAAGGCATATGTTCATTCATACAGGTGAGAAGCCTCACCAATGTGATGTTTGCTCCAAACAATTTGTTCAGAATAGTGCACTTTCAAGGCATATGCTTCTTCACACATTTGAAAAGCCTTACAAATGTGATGTTTGCTACAAGCAATTTACTGACAAAAGTAATCTTTCAAGGCATATGTTCATTCATACAGGTGAGAAGCCTCACCAATGTGATGTTTGCTCCAAACAATTTGTTCAGAATAGTGATCTTTCAAGGCATATGCTTCTTCACACAGGTGAAAAGCCTTACCAATGTGATGTTTGCTACAAGCAATTTACTCACAAAAGTAATCTTACTGGGCATATGCTCATTCACACAGGTGAAAAGCTTCATCAGTGTGATGTATGCCGTAAACAATTTGTTCAGAAGAGAGGCCTTTTAAGGCATGGTCTGCTTCACATAGGGTAATCTTTCAATGCATATGCTCCATCACACAAGTAAATACTTTGCTAATGTGATGTAGGGTTTAATCATTTGTTTGGAAAAGTGATCTTTAAAGCATATGCTTCTTTATGTAGGTCAGAACTCTCATGAATGTGATATATGCTGCAGACAGTTTGTCTGGAGAAGTAGTCATTCAAGGTATGTGTGTATGCAGGTAAATAACAGATATGTGCATTTTAGTGTCCTAAATTACTGGGCTAAAAATTTAGAACATTTTCAAGGAAAAAGGAATATATATTTTGGTAAATGTGTAGATTTGAGTCCTAAATTATTCTGTCAGAAAAATGTTAGTATCTGAAAAAAGTGTGATGTACAGATTATAGAGTATGGAAATTAATGGCAAATGGTGCAGAAATTTCATACTTGAAGTGTCCGCTTAAGATTTTTATCATAATATTTACCTGTAAGTGCGATGCTTTGAAGAGACGCTGCGGTAGCTGTAACGCATCACTACCATGATGATATGAAGTTTTTTTGCATTGAAAGGAAGATTTGCTGCGGCATGTAATTCACGTGCAGATGACTACAAGTGAAGCTGTGCAACTTCTTGCCAGGACAGCAAAGCATCATATACTCATATGCTACAGAATATAGTTCGGTCATGTTTTGTCCTTGTTTTTAAAGCAGATGTAGAGAAATTTTTCGTTCTTTCACATCTGAATCCCTGATTTGAAATAAAAGTACGAATAGACCTTTCTTTGTTGTACCTGAAAACTGGTGAAGTATAACTTTTGGTTCTGCTTTGAACCGCTTCCATTCGTAGGTGATTTGCTGTGGCACTGTATTTTTGGTTCTCCTGTTAATACTTTGTTCTCAGGTCAGTTTCTATTTCACTGATACATATGTTTTGAAAATTTAAGAGGTTTCTTTCAGTTTTTCCGGCCAACAATGTACAGGATACAACAAAATAAAGGGTGGATAACATGGACCTATTTTCTGTAGCATATCACTACAAGATTTATCGCCCTCCTGCCAACAACATAAACACTTTTTTATACTCTTCCGCCTATCATTTCTGTACAGCAACGAACCTTCCTTTTAACGGAGCAAAGCTTGACATCGTTGCAATAGCAATGCACAAGGCCTACCGCAGCGTCTCTTCCCAGCATCGCACTTACAGGTAAATATTATGATAAAAATCTTTAAAAGACATTTAAAATATGAAAATTTTGCACCATTTGCCATTAATTTCCATACTGTAAAATCTGTACACCACACTTTTCCCAGATACTCACATTTCTTCAACAAAATAATTTAGGACGCTAATCTACACATTTACCCATATTTTAATGTAATTTGATGTGAAATGTTAAAAATAAAAACAATGCAGCACTTTGTTGAAACGACTTTCCGCTTGTGCTGTGGCAGCCATTTTATGGGTGAAAAACAACGAGACAGAGAAAGCCTTTGCATCTTATAACGATCTGCTTTGCTCTGGAAAAGATTTCTAACTTTACCATTATTGTTCGTAGAAAGGACATTACAACTGAGTTTTCAAGTGGATTACAGGAAAAGAAAACAATAGTGATCGTTTCGGCAGATTTGCAAAATGGCCACTGCAGGACAACTCAGAATTCATCGCTTCACCAAAGCCTCTGACAATGTTGCGGCAGTGCTGGGGGTAAGCTTGCAGCAGCGTGTTTACCGTGCCGTATTTGCAGGTAAATTTTATGATAAAAATCTTTAAAATGCATTGTAAACCTGAAATGTTTTTACCATTTCATATAAAAGTATGCACTTGTGTATATATATATAACTTTTTCTCGAAATTTTCAGCCAAATATTTTAGGACACCAAACTACACATTTACCAAATAACACTGGTTGGCAAAATTGTTTTTTTTTTTTTTGGAGCCCTGACACCATTCCTGCTGATTCTTATGTAAAACGACCTCCTGAAGCCGAATATGACCCCCGTTTCCCCCCATCACCCACCGTTTTCAGGGAAGCCCCCCCCCCCCACCTAATTTTATCACTTTCCGATAATTTGGAGGGATGAAAAGGATTATTTCAGCCTTTACATTTCTTCTGAGGGGCTACAGAGGTGAAAAGTTATAAAACATGAACATCTGTAGCAAGGATGTAGATTTGGGAGGATTCCCCCCCCCCAATTGTAAAGAAATCATTAAAAATGATCAATTTTTGGTAATATGTTATGGACATGAATTTAAAATTTTATTTGGAGGGGTGAATAGGATTATTTATTTTAGCTGTAAAGAATAATATGTAAAAAGTAAAATACAAATGTAAAGTATAATAAATAAAAAAGATAAGTGCCTTCATTTGGTGCTCGCTTTCATTTTGTACCCTGAGGTAGAAGTTTCTCGTACCAAACACCAGCAGTACTCTGCTAACATGCTCGTATTCCACTTCCCTGAAAATCTCCTCTCGATCTTATTGATGTCTTGATGGAATCGTTCCCCGTGTTCATCGGAAACTGCTCCTAAATTTTCATTTTTCTTTTCGATTCAGGTGTTCAATAAACGTCGAATCTTTGAAAAGTTGTCTAATCTGGGGGCCCACGAAAACTCCTTCCTTGATTTTAGTCTCGCTAAGACGAGGAAATTTATTTTTCAAAAATTGAAATGCATCACCTGTCTTGTCCATTGCTTTCACAAACTGTTTGATCAATCCCAGTTTGATGTGCAAAGGCGGCAAGTAAATATTTTCCTTCGGGACCAGAGGATCATGAACGACATTTTTCTGACCGGGAGTAAAATTTTCTCGCAGAGGCCAGTTCCGTATGATGTAATGTTTGTCTCGTGCTCGGCTGTCCCATTCGCATAGGAAGCAGCAGTATTTTGTGAAGCCTGATTGCAGGCCCGCGAGTACAGCAACAACTTTTAAGTTTCAATTATAATCATGATAACAGATTTTATCAAGGATTCGGCTGATGTTTTTGTACGTCTCCTTCATATCCACAGAGTATGCAACCGGGACTGATGGTAACTCATTCCCATTGGCCAACAGGACAACTTTCAAGCTTGTCTTTGATGAGTCTATAAACAGTCGCCATTTGTCTGGGTCACACGTCATCTTCAGTTCTATCATCATTGCATTTGAATTAGGGCAGAACACTAAGCCTTCATCTTCCGAAAAAGTAATTGCAGGGTTGACTGTCTGGTCCTGTAAGTAGGGATTTTTACGCCCTTTTCTAAGAGATTCCACTGCTGAAGTAGAGATCCAAGAAGTTGAGATTTAGTCTTAGGTAACTCCAAATCCCTGACGAGATCATTCAATTCTGACTGAGTAACGAGGTGAGGTTTTCGATGAGCTGAATCAGCAGAACACTCTTCATCATCGGTGGACGTATCATGTGATGGTCCAAGCTGTGGCTCAAAGTATGTCACATCCGTTTCTGGCTCTAGAGTATAGGTTTTTTGGGGGCACTGGGATTGGCATTGATTCATTGTGAGGAACTGGTCTTAAAGCTGAAGGGATATTAGGATACTGAATTGTATGCTTACTTTTGTTGCTAGATAACCCGACGGTGGAAGTCATACAAAAGTAATCTGTGAGATGACTGAAAGAATGAGCTATGAGTTGCTTACTAAGAAATTTTTTTTTAGCCCAAGTGGCACAGGAAGGCCAAGAAAGTCATGGGAGGATCAGATTCAGGAGTGTCTGTATGAGAAAAAGATTACGAGTATGAAGTATAGAAGGTCTTGTGTATGTCGAGTGATGAATGTCAGTAAAGCCCAAGTTGTGTGTCAAGATCGCTGTAAATGGAGAAGTTTGATACGGCAACAGTAAGTAAATAATTAGTTAAAAATTTTCCTGGTAGTTTATATTCCTGTGTGGAGCTAACCTCCGAATCTCAGAGAACAGCTTAGGGATATGTATGTATGTATATACAAATAAATATAGCAAACTAATTATAATGATATTAATACTTATGAATCAAAGTAAATCACAAATTTAATGGTGTTTCTGGGCATCAATATTTGGTTCGACAAAACAGACATTGCCTCAGTTCTGGGTCTGCACATTTTGACTTCAGCAAGGTGCAGGTAGAGAAAACCCTCTCGCACATGTAGGTAGTTGAAAATGGCAAATGTACAGTGTAATTAAAAATGATTGCCCCGGTTACAAATTGCAATAACGTGTTTATAGACAGCTGATATCCGTACACAAAAAGGAAGTAAGTTTAGAATTTTATTGGAACCTACTGCTGTGTTGCTATGGTGATGTAGGAAAGTGAGCTACCCATGCACCAAAGCCAGTGGGAAGAAATGGCGACCACTGCAGAAAAGGCATTTTGTGCACTCAGGGTTCGTACTCTTTTTGGGGGAAAAAATTCAAGGACTTTCCAGGCCTTTTCCAGGCCATATACAAAAAATTCCAGGATGATTACTACGCTTTACAGTATCATGCTCAAATTAGTTTTTAAAAGCAATTTCAGTTTTAAGTAATAAAAATTATGAAAGATGCAAATGGATTAGGGATGATAGGGGGAAAGGGAATAGAACTGTCCATAATTAGCATGTTCTCGTTGCGCTAGGCGCTTAAGCACTGCTGAATTCCGTCAGACCCCCAATGGTCAAATGATTGAAATGTGCTGATATTCATGGAATGAAATGGTTGATCAGCTATGATAACCGCATAAAAGTTCGAAGGGGGGCGATTTCTTTTTACGTTATGCAACATTCTACATTACTCCAGTATTTATCTTATCATCAACAATAGCAATGTAACTACCACTTACGATCGCGGATATCGGCCAACTGAAAATCTGCCATACAACTAAGGGATACAACACACAGGTATCATGTTACAGTGTATTGTAATTGAAAAAAAAAAAAAAAAAGATTTCAGAAATTAAAATCGAAAAAAAAAAAAACTTTCAGAAATTAATATCATCAAGTCATGGTGTTTCAAAAATCCGCTTTCCTTTATAATGTTTAAAAACATGTAATGTTTTTTTCTTTTTTACCTGTCGTGTATAATAAAATGGGTTGATTTTTTTATGGAATCAGACGTCCATATGTCCGATTGTCTTCGTCTGAGTTCACACGTTAGCTACTGTGTACAAGTAGACATATTTTTTCAGCTCAAAAATATGTAGTTTTGTATGTATTCACAGTATAACTCATTCCGTATTCCCACAGAACAAAATTCAGCAGATACAAATGAAGAACATCAAGACCCACCCAACACCATGTTTCCGATTGTCTGCTGTTTATATTCAAGAAATGCGAATATGGATCAATGGTGAATGCAGCAACTATGGTTTTTATTTATTACCAAGAAAAAAAAAGGAGCCTGAAAGCTGTAAAGCTGAAACGGATATTTCTCCCCCTCCCGAAAACATTCCGATTAAGTTCAAACAGCAGGAGCACGCGTCCACGCACACTCAACCTCTGGAATGTCCTGATGGAAAGGCTTCTTTTCATTTGGCACATCGCCATAAATCACCACCTGCAGCCCACTGAAGTGTCTTCCTCCTTCACCCTAACTATAGGAGAAAACGTAAAAAAAAATGCTGCCCAATTTTCGACAAAATGACCAAATTTACGTCATAACGTTGCAATTTACTAAAATACGTTTATCTGCTGAATTTCGCCTAAATCCATTGAAAACTTTTTAATTATAGATTTTTTTATTAAAACAGTAACTCAGACATCTGAATAAAAATGTATGTTTGTAATTAAAATAGATTCCATATCATCACAGAAACAAAATTTAAGGATCACTCTGTTTAAATAAACCATGGCATCTAAAAAAAATAATTTGCTTGCTTTTCCCGTAAGTAATTCATAATTGCCGTTTCTTTTTTTTAAATCAGATTTTGCAACGGAAGATTTTTTTTTTTTTTTTTTGCATCTGCTAAAGTTTCAAACGGAATTCGGCGAAATTTGCACTAGAACTTTATTGTGATGTATTTTAACCACTGTAAAAATTTTACTGTGTTATTTTCAAAATTCCGGAAAATGGATTTCTGAAAATATCTCTTAGTCCTTTTGAGCCGTGGAAGTGATAAACAGGTGTTTGCTTTCTTCCCAACCCAGGGCTTCGGATCAGCGCTCCCAGCTGTCAATCAACCGTTGCTATGGTAACACCCTTTCTGCTCAAGGCTCACTGTCTAAAGAGGCACACAGCCGCCCCGGTGGCGCAGTGGTCTAAGGCGTTGGCCTCTGATCATTCGTCCGTAAGGGGTCCGGGTTCGAATCCCGGTCAGGCATGGATGTTGTGTTTGTCTTACGGCACTGGCTCTCTCCCTTCCCTGGAACCAGTGACCCTAAATTAGGGACGGGCGACTGCTTATAGCCCATTGAGTTGCTCACGGCGGTCGTTAAACCTCCAATTAAAAAAAAAAAAAAAAAAAAAAAAAAAAAGAGGCACACATAATAAAAATTTCCAATGCTAACTTTTTAAGTTTTAAACCGATTCAAATGGAATTTTGGGAGTGAGCTTCTGTAATCCAATTATAGTAAATGTAAAAATTTCAGCCACTTTTGTGAAAAATTCGCAAAGATAGTTTTCTTATTTTTTATCATAAGTAGCCGAAGTCTCTTGAGGGGTGGGCCGGAAGCAAGCGTCTTAATGCAATAAACAAGGAGCAGATGAATGTGTTGTTCAGGCATACTCTTCACTGGTGGATGCCAGCTGACTTGGTAAACACACGACCCCCTTGCAAATGCTAAATGTCTCTTCTTTCCCCTTCTGTTGTTCTCAGTAGTTGTCGGACGGACATCAAGCTCAGGGCTAGAGAATGCATCAAGCTCCCCTTCCCTAACAGACCTGCTAGTAATCATCCAATTTTATTGCACTGGAAGTAGTGCTTCCCCTCCCCCAGCCAAATTAGGATTTGGGCACATCCGAAACACCACTGTAGCCGGCGGTTTCTTTGAGAACAGAGGAGAGGAACTTAAAAAAATTAAGGGGTAACAGTCAGTAACACGATTTCCTAAAAGGGCATTTTTTTTAAGCACTAATTTCAAATTTCAAGGCTTTTCAAGACAGCATTAAAAAAATACTGTTTTTCCAGGATATTCCAGGCCTTGAAAACGTAATCATGATTTTCCAGGACTTTCCAGGTTTTCAAGCACGCGTGCGCACCCTGTGCACTGGAGTTGGCCCCCCTAGGTCTCCGGACCTTACTCCTTGTGACTTCTTTTTGTGGGGATATGTGAAAGACCATGTGTATGTGCCACCTTTGCCAAGAACACTGCATGAACTAAAAGATGTGCATTCAGCTTGTACTGGCATCAGTGACTACAGACATACTTCATACTGTATGGCGTGAAATGGATTACTATTTAGATGTCTGCATGACCCAGGGGAGTCACATAGAATATTTGTATGGCATAGAAACAATTCTAAACTTCCTTTTTTTATTGTGCAACAATGTGATCTCTGTAGTATATTCATAAACCATGCATTGTCATTTGTAATTGGGGCAATCATTTTGAATTACTGTTTTATTAAACAGCTTTGTCACTAAGTGAAGGATACTGTGATTTTAATGTAAGCCAAAAATGTGTAAGGCTTGCAGTTTTAAATGTTTGAAATCCAAGGTCAGTTGAAATATAAATAAGATTTTCATTTTCTATCATAGAGGTGTCAGCAGCCAATGACATGAAAGACTTATCAAATGGATTACGAATCCAGTTTAATTTCTTGGAAATTGGTAGAAGATACTCCTTAAAAGTCACCATTTAAGGACTTCTAGTGACTTTTAATATTGTTTTTAACGTTGCGGTCTAAATTCAAGTCATTTTCTGTCAAAAAGTTGTGTAGGGTTCTGAAACATTTGGTACTGTTCTCCATAACTTCCCAGAATTTCAACTTTTAGCAAACTTTCTACTCAATCTTGAACAATAAAAATGGTTGTATTTGAACCCTGCAATGATAAATTGAGTTCATTTATTTTTCGAAAAGATGTATACCAAATATGCTATTCTTTGAAGCCATGTGTGATCTGCTGTACACCCACTAAGATGAAAAGAAATGCTACTTGTATAAAAGGGTGATCTACAAAGAAAACAGTTAATTCTTAATACAAACAAACACATAAGCACTTTGCCATGCAAGGACCATCTAACATTTGTGTGTGTCAAAACAGCAACATTCTCACTGTCCATATCCTTGCATAAGGAAATAAATAGTTTGGAATTAGTTGGTCTCGATTTTATAAAGTTGACTACTTTGGTAGCTTCACTGAACACACATTTTAATAGCAGCTTCATTCCTTTCAATGCCATGGCATGTCTATGTATACTACAAAGAGTTCAAGAAATATTCGCACATATATTTTTGATGTGAGTAACTAAGCCCACAAATTTTTCTGTCATTGATTGCACCATCTATACAAATTCCACAGCAAGAAGATCATTCGATTTGCTTTTCTTCTAAATATGGGTTTATTAAATTAAAAATGTTTTCACCAATTGTATGCTCTTTTAATGGGTGGCAAAACAGCGTGTTTTCCTCCACTTTAAACTGTATGCCATCTACTACAAGAATGAACAAGCAGAGTGCTGCAACTACACCAGTGGTGTATATTTGAGGCTAGCAAAGCTAACTGCAAAGCCCAAAGAATGCACAAATAAAACTGAATTAAATATACACAAATAAAAGTCAATTATCAACAGTATTAAAATATGTCGATGCTTTCGGTGCGAAAAAAACGTAATTAAATATACACAAATAAAAGTCAATTATCAACAGTATTAAAATATGTCTATGCTTTCACTGCGAAAGAAAACGTGTGCAGATTCTCTTCTTTGACTCAGTCTGGCGAGCAAAAACCAATGGCATAACGCAAGCTGCTCTTCCAGAGTCTTCGCAGTTCTGATGCGAAAACCTTCCGTACCATCACCTGTTAGCGTTTCCATGACAACATGAATCAGCTGGTATGAAGGAATGGGCCATTGCTTTGGGAAACGGTTCGCTCAGAATAGAGAAGAGTTAGACTATCTCAGATACTCACATACTCCCACCCATAAGTGTTTCGCGAGAGTTGTTTCAGTTTTTGTGAAGTGTGAATGAATTAAAATCAGAGATATTATATCTTAAATTTGTGGCTTTGTTGGATTCGAACTGTTTTGATAAATTTTGTGAAAGCTTCCCTGAACATCTACTGTCAGAACTTAAAGAACTCTATGCTTCAAATTTTGATACAGCTTGACTTAAAAATGAACTGAAGGTGTTTTATCCACTTGATGAATACAAAAACAAATCAGTACAAGACATTACGCGTTACATAAATTTGAATAAATTGGACATAGTGTTTAGTGCGGTGTACAAATTAGCAGACCTCATATTAAGATTTCCATCAACAACTGCAACTGCAGAAAGAATTACTAATAAAAAACAACTATTATGGGAATTTTACTAGGAATTTTTTTTAAAATTTAAATTGCAAATTTTCAGAGAAAACTCTTCTTCTTCAGGCTGTCTTTTTGTTGTCACTTATTCCCGTCACTATCGCGGTTACGGTTAACCTTGACAGTTATGGTTAACCTAGAAGGTTACGGTTATTTTTCATCAAATCCTGCCAGATGTTAGGAAAATTTGCAATTTAAATTAAAAAAAATTCCTAGTAAAATTCCCATAATAGTTGTTTTTGATTAGTAATTGAATTAAGAAACTAGGAAGCCAATTCTCAACATGAGCTTTATTCAAAGAATGCAGAAAGAAGTTCAAAGTTTTTCTGCATTAAAAAGAATTAAGATATATCTTAGAGCCACACAAGGACATGCACATTCGAAAAACTTGGTTGTTTTGTCAGTAGATAAAAATGTACTTTTTAAATATGGAAAAGTACTCGGAAGAAACATTTTATGAAAACGTAGCACACAAGTTCACACAAAAGGAAAGAAGAATGGAGTTCATGTACAAATAAGTGTTCACATCCTACTCCTCATAATTATTTGGTATCATGTCAGCAATGGTATGTATCTAACATTTAGAAAAAAAAGTTACTTTTATTACTTAACAATTAAAAATTAAACTTTGCAATTAAATAAAACAGTACTGGGGGGAGAGGGTAGGGGGAGACAGCCCAGGCCTTGGACCCAAGATATACCACTGAACTACATGTCGTCACATGACTGACCTTGCAGGTATTCTGACACAGGCAGCTACATTTTTCTGTGTGAGTTTATTTTGGTGCTATGACATCAGTCTTGTTACTTTTTGAATGACCTACATACATACAAATGCAAGCTATATAACATAATGAAATAGACAAGCTACTAATTATAATATGTATAGGGAAGCTAATGAAATTCTTAATACATTTTATTAGCGTGTTATCTTTAAACACTGAGTTAGCTTTGCATTAGGAACACCTAACTAATAATGTGCTAGTCTACCTTTCTCTGCGATCACAGCTTGCAGATGCCTAGGAACAGATTCTACAAGGTGTTGAACATCTTCCTCGTGTAACTTGACCAATGTCCCCTGCAGCAACTGTGTCAGTTCATGCTAATTCCATGGAGGATTATCAGCAGTTCTCACACCCCACAAACAGCCCTTGTGAATGTCCGTAGCCAGTAGCCAAATGACGACCAGATATTTTGTAGTGGCTAGTAAATTTTTTAATATAGTAGCAACAATGGCCAGTAGGTTTCACCTCCCCCCCCTCCAAGTGAGCAACTATTTTGCCCCCCCCCCCTTCTGAATGAAAATCGAGTTCAGTTTTCTCGCCCTTGTTCTCCTGCAGCAGCTTCAAAAATGAATGGAAGTGAAGGTGGGATTCCAGAGAAACTTAATCTGCTAATGGATCAGCCTGGAACGACCAAAGCAACCTTTGTCATGGTATAATGTATCTTTGCCATGGTATATGTATCTTTGCCCTACCAACCTTTGCCATGGTATATGTATCTTTGCCCTACCAACCTTTGCCATGGTATACCTTGCACAAACTATAATGTCATCTACAGACAAAAGAATTATCTTTGAATCTCTGTTTAGCTGCAGATATGCAGAACAAAAAGAAACAGACTGTGTTATGTCAATGTTTTCAAGATGATGCAGCTGCTACATCTAATGCCATGTAATACTGCTCCTTGTGAGTGTGGCTTTTCAGAAATGAACTTCATAAAAAGGAGTAATGGGCATGTCTAAATAATGACACTTTAAATGGCTTAATGATGATTAGATGCAGTGGCCCTTCAATTGAAGATTTTGATCCTCAAAATTCTATTCAATTGTGGTGGGCAGATACCTTTGATGGGAAGATCAGACACAGTACATATCAGTGGTAAACTGTATCAACATTATTAGTGGCACTTTATGTATATATACTCTAGCTTTTGTCCCTTTGTTTTAAATATTATTAAAGAAAGTACACATCTAACTTCAATGTCCTCTCGAAAATAATTTATGTATGTGTAAATTAAGATAGTAAGAGTATTACAGCACTGAAAGTAAATTGTCAAAAAATCAATCATTTTGGAATAAAAGCATATGCAATATTTGCAGTCAATCAAATGATCCTATACAGTAACTGCTCTGCATCTGTTTTTATGAAGTTATTGGGGGAGGGGTCTCTCATTAGGAAGAAAAAAAAAACATTCACCCACTTAATTTCACCAAAATTTAAGTAGAGAAGTTACTGAATTATTATTTTTTTAACTTTGTGTGGTGGTAAATGCAGCAGATACTGACACCAGACACAACCTGACCTTTGTTTGTACTTCAAGAAAACTCTAGCAGAGGAGGTCAATTGGTGTGTGAAGGTAATTTTTGCAAAAGAGCAATTCACAAGAAATAGTGTTTAATGGGGGACTAAAATTACCTTCATAGGAAAGTGGGAGGGATGAGCAAAAAGACTAAAATACGAAAAAGAAAGTAAAACCCTAAACAATAAAATGTATAAAAAAAATTCTGCTAATGTATGTGAATTTTTGTATCCTTGGAGTTGGAGTCTCCTTGTTCCCTTTTCACTTGAAAACAGATTAAGAATGCACTCTTACTCTGTGATATCACCAATCCATCAGAATCTTATTCTGGAAACATTTTTTGTCCTGTGAGTTACACTTTCAAATTAGATGTAAAAAAAGATATTAAAAGTAATTCCATTGAAATACGTTATTTTCTACATATATTGTAAATGTCTAAATGCCACCCCAGTGGCGCAGTTGTCTAAGCGATCTGATCATTAATTCAAGATGTGTCCAGGTTTGAATCCCAGTGAGGCACGGATGTTATGTTTATCTTATGGCACTGGCTCTCTCCTTTCCCTAGAGTTAGTGGCCTTAAATTATGCACAGGTGACTGCTTATAGCACATTGAGTTGCTCGCAGTAGTCGTTAAACTCCCAATCAAATATACAGGGTGCATAGGAAAGTCCCTTTAGCCTGAAATAACTTATGAACGGAAGGAGGTACAGTTATGCAAGTGAGATAACGGTATAGTAAAGCGACTACGCCTGATCGAATGCAACCATGCGTCACCCCGTTCACCATTTGGAGTCTTTTAAAATCGTCGAGAAGGTCACAAGTTTGTGATCACTGATATAGAAAATGTACATATACAAAGAATAAAACTTCATAATTTTTTTTTTTTACATTTTTTTTTATAAAAGTAAAAGAAAAGAGGGCAACATAAAACTAATGGGATATTTGACATTGGTTTTGAGAAACTGATGCATCAATATCTGGTTCAATGGAAGTAGTTGAGTTCTCAAGGAGCTCATCAGATATTTTGGTTGAAATTTTACTCTTCGTGTGCTTCATTCGTGAAAATAGCTGCTCACAAATGTAGGTGCTGCCAAAAAGCGATGACATGAATAAGGCATGATTGTGATGCGAGGGATATTTGTCTCTGGGAAGATAGGTCTTATAAAAGTCCATTAAAGAGACATGATCAAATTTTTCTTTAAGTTGAATGTCAGATTGTAGCTCAATGCATTCCATTTGAAAATTAGCAGGTAACATATTTATGTCAACTGAAAATGGAGTCACAAATATATCAAAGTATTGATTATTTTTCCGGAAATCTTGAAACCTGTTTTCAAATTCCTGTATCAAATCGAAAAGCAAGGCTGCATATTTTTCGCTGTTTACAGGACTGTGTTTAGCTAACGTGTCGAAATGAATAAAATTGTTTCCTTTAATTTGAACTTGCCATAATTTCAGTTTCATTTTGAACGCTGTTATGGTTTGAAACATATTGATAAGTTGGTTTTCACCTTGAAGACTCATGTTTAACACATTTAAATGAGCTGTCAAATCCACTTGAAATGCTAAATCGGTAAGCCAGTTTTCATTGTCAAGTTTTGGCACAAATTTTGTTTTTGATACCATAAACAACTTGATTTCATGTCGCAAATCATAAAATCTTTTCAACATTTAGCCTCGACTTGGCCATCTTACTTCCGAAAAGCAAATGATGTTGCCATAGTCAGCATCCATACTTTTAAGGAATTCCTGGAATTGGTGATGATTCAGTCCCTTGACCCTTATGAAATTCACAGCCTTGATGACAGTTTGCATGATGTTATCCATTTTTAAAGCTTTTGCGAATAAATTTTCTTGATGCACTATGCAATGATATTTCGTCAAACGCGAGTTGCTGGCGGCAATTGCGCCGTCTTCTATTAATTTTACCAGTATATCTCTTTTACGTACCATCACCTGGGCACCTTCAGTAACTATACTAGACATGTTCACAGTGGACAGAGAAGAAAATGTCTGTAACATATTTTTTACTGCTTCGTATAAATCTCTTGATTTAGTTGTGTCTTTTAATGGCGCTAAAGAAGCCATTTCTTCAGTGACATTATATTCGTCATCAATACCTCTAATAAAAATGGCAAGTTGTATCTGTGGTATCAGTGCTTTCATTCATCGCCAAAGCATAAAATTTAAAATTAGCAGCTTTGCTCTTCAAACCTCTTTCGATAGATTTCCCAATTTCTCTAATTAACCTGGCTATAGTCTGGTGAGACAAACTGATTTTAGAAATATCCCCTTTTTTATCAGGGCAAATTATATCTGCCACGCTTTCCATACATTGCTTAATAAACTCACCATCAGTAAATGTTTTTGAGTTTTTTGCTATTAAATTCGCTACTTCATAACTAGCTTTTACAATAGAGTCCATTTTAGTTGTAACTGTTTAAAAAAAATTTGTTGAGAAGACCGACTTTTTTTCAGTTCCGCTATTTTGTTCTTACGGCATATTCCTTGATAAGCACCAATGTGGCAGCATGTTTTTGCATATAATGCACCTTTTCAAATTTTAATCTTTGAAAACTGGCACAAATTCCCTACAAATTAAGCAGACTGCCTTACTATTTACCTCGACAAAAAAGTAGTCATCTGTCCACTTTTCGTTGAATAATCTTCCTTCATCCCAGTGGCCCGAGCGTGACTTTTCTGGAAGGGGAAGCGGTCAGAACAGCCCATCTTTAGTCACTTTTTTAATACACATACAATACATATGTAATAAAATAATTATGCTTCTATATGCATGCAAATATTAAATGTATGTACGCATATACAGTATATTTAAAAATTATGTACTTATAAACATTATGTATACTAACACATACTGTACAATACAATAATAGCAGTGAAAAATTTTGTTGGTTATGAGAATTTAATTTATGTGGTAAACACTGAAACATAATTGTAAATACATATTACAACAGATCTATATTTTTTAAAAATGTTTTGATTCATTTGAGTGCGGAAAAGGTCCTTTCAGCAGATGCATTTGTAGCAGGAATACACTGAAGAGCAATTGAATTAGAGACAGCTGGCGTTATGCAAATATGGTGCTGTGGGTGGCCCTGTAAACGGAAATGACATGATGTATGCAGCGATCCGACAATATAAGGAGTGATGCGATGGGAATCAGTAAGAGTCGGACGTAGTATGGGTAAGACGAAGGATCTAAGCGCATTTGATCGAGGGCAAATTTTCGGGGCCCGACAAATGGGTAACTCCATCTCAGAAGTCGTGCAGGCACTGGGATTTTCACGAGCCACTGTATCACGGGTGCACCACGAGTACATCGAATCCGGTAAAACCATCCCTGCAAGGGCCAACTGCCATGCACAACAGCGTGTGGATGAGCGGAGTCATCGTCGGCTAGCTCACATTGTAACAGCGGATAGACGGGCCGCAGTGCAAGAAATCTCTTGGCAATTTAACGCTGGTGCACAAAAACGTGTAAGCAGCCACACCATCCAGAACCATCTCCTCGCTTTGGGGTATAGAAGCCACCGTCCCACGAGGGTACCGCTGCTGACCGCATGTCACAGGGTGCAAAGATTGGCATGGGCGCAGGAACATCGCCACTCGAACCCTGGACATGTGGGAAAATGTTACCTGCACTGATGAGTAGAGATTCAAGTTGGTACATGCGAATGGCAGGATACGAGTATGGCGCAAACCACATGAAGCGTTGGATCCTTCTTGCCAGCAGGGTATTCTTCAAGCTGGTGCGGGTGGCATTCTCGTCTGAGGACTGTTTACGTGGACTGAAATGGAACCCCTGGTACGTGTGACATCATCCCTCACAGTTATTTTTGCCACAGAATCAATTTAAGCATCATTATTTTCATCAGTTTCTGATGAAAATAATGATGATTTGTTTAGGAGCAGACATTTTACAAAAACAAGGCACTTCAGAAACAAGTGATAGTAAAAGGGGCGATTAAGAAGTCTTATAAACCTTAACCATTTAAATATATTTTACCAAATTTGTTTCTTGCGATCAAATCTATGTTCATGCACCGTGTTAAACCTAATTGGCCGATTGATAACCTTGTATTATGTACTTCTGTTCCAAAAATTATTTAAAAGGTTAAAAACTACAGAGCTTTAGGTATCATCCCCTTACATTTCCAGATACTTTCCCTGTCTTCCTGACCCCCTCCCGCCACCACACACACACACCGAAAAACACCTCCCCCTTGTGTTTGAAATCCTGGGAAAATTACTATTCTTAGGGCTGCTAAAGTAAATCTCATGGGTGGGGGTTACATTGTGCTAGTTACACTACTGCACAGAGCTATGATAAAACTGGCAAAAAATCACTGAATTGCGACTTTGCTCAGCAAAACCCAGAAGCTGACTGCTTTTCTTTTTTACAGAACTCATTATTTGATTAGCAAAGCCCAACATGATCAGATCATATGTAGAGGATTTGAGGAAGAGAGTGTCTGACCCCAGGTCTTAAACAACCCTTAGAAATAGAAAGCTAGGAGATTTGGGATAGAGTGCCTGACAGGTAAGTGACACGCAAGCAAGTCAGAAAGGGGAAGGAAGACACCCTTATTTATTACCGGGGTCCGATGGCTTAACGTGCCCATCCGACGTACAGTGGATATTTAGCGGTTCGAACTTTTGCACCTGCCTGGGATCGAACCTGAGATTCCTCTGTGGCAGTCATGAATGTTGACCACTAGTCCTCTAGCTGGTAAAGGAGAAGACAACTGAATTTACTGCTTTTTTTTTTAACAGGTAACAAAGCACAGTTTATTTGCAACACATGAAAGTGCCCGCTGAGCGAAATCTGCAAAATCAAATCCACTAGATGCCAGTCTGCTTTCAAATATGGAGAAACAAACTGTTCAACACTGCCTATCTCATTGCAAAAGAGAACTAGTATTTTGATGATTTTGCAGGATTGTGTTCTCTTCAAAAGAAAAATGGCCTAAAGTTGGGGGAAATTTATATGAATGACAAAGCAGCAAAGCAATTCGTGAAATATATTGCAGAGAGCATGCAATAACAGATACAAGATGAACTATTACATGTTAATTTCTTTTCACTTATGGCTGACGGCTCCACAGATAGGTCAACTGTGTCATCAGAAATAATATATATGTATTACTCACGTGGTAATGAAATAAAGTGTAATTATATTGCCTTAAGCGAATGTGAAAATGAAACAGCGGCTGGTATAAAATCAAAGATTGTTTCTGTGTTGCATGAATTCATCCCAAATTAGAAGGACAAGCTTACAGCAGTAAGTTTTGACGGTACAAGTGTAAATATGGGAACTATTTCTGGTACAGGAAAACAGCTTGAGGCTGACTGTCAAGGACTTGTTGCAGTGCACTGTGTTGCCCACAGACTTGATGTCCCAATTGCCGACGTGGTCAAGCATGTAAAATATGCATGATCTGTTAATGATGTTATCAAGGGCATTTATTCATTCTATCACAGTAACCCTAAAAGAACTGAAGAACTCAAGGACATTGGTGAGATTATGAATGAGAAGATCCTTCACCATGTGGGAATTCATGGTATTAGGTGGTGGCTGCAGTCCAAAAATCATGCAATGACCAATAATTTTTGAGCAGTTATTGTTCACGTAGAACGTTGCAAGTGGTTCTACAGAAGCTGATCAGAAAGTAGCCATGAGGCTTAAAGGTTATTTGAAAGCTTTGAAGTCCGAGTGGTTTGTTAAGTTTCTGTTTTTGATGCAGGACATTACAACCACCCTTGCATGGTTGTCAGAAATATTTCAAAGGAGGTTTCTTTCAGTTGGTGAGGTCCGAACTGGTTTAAGTTCAGCAAAAATGGCCGCCCCGGTGGCGCAGTGGTCTAAGCCATGGCCTCTGATCATTCGTCCGAACGGGGTCCGGGTTCGAATCCCGGTGAGGCATGGATGTTGTGTTTGTCTTACGGCACTGGCTCTCTCCCTTCCCTGGAACCAGCGGCCCTAAATTAGGGACGGGCGACTGCTTATAGCCCATTGAGTTGCTCACGGTGGTCGTTAAACCTCCAATCCAAAAAAAAAAAAAAAAAAAAAAAAAAAGTTCAGCAAAGGAAAAGCTTACTAAAATGATTAAACAGAATGGCCCACACTTTTGGGTGAAGAAAAAACTATGTACAAGGGCATTAAGCTCACATAAAATTTGAATGTGATAGGCTGCTTTGAGGAAGATCGGAGAATATTGTTGACAGGAATTGTACAAGCACTAGAAATTAAGTTCGAAAGCATAGGCAGTGATAAAGTTCTTGGGAATTTAGATATCTTCGACCCATGCAACATACCTGAGTCACGTGAAGATGGGGATAGTCGCGAGTACTGTGAACCTCAGCTGAAAGAATTAATTGAAGCAATGCCAAAAAACGTTTCAATTGATAAGGAAGCAGTGACTGAAGAATTCAGTGACTTTAAAGTGTGGGCTCTCAGCAAGAATAACATCCCTTGCAAAGCAGCATGGCAGCACCTTCATCATGCACCACATACAGAAATCTATGCCAAATTCTAAATTTTGTTATGATGCTACCTTTTAGCACAGCTGAATGTGAGTGAGGTTTCAGTCAGCTCAACCTAATTAAAACAGATTACAGAAACCGTCTTTCAGCGTCAATCGTGGATGACCTCCAATGGTGAAACTGAATGGCCCAAGTCTTGTTGATTTCTCTGCCACAAAAGCCACTGATCTGTGGTGGAAAAGTGTTGCACTAGGACCTACTAGACAGCCAGATTTTAAAGATTAAATTTGCAAAAATCTATACACATCCATAAATATTATGAAGGTAGTTTTTTATCAAAATTTTACTAAGAAGGTATGTTTTATCATAAAATAGCAGAGCAAAGGCCAGTTGCATGGGGAAAGCACTTAATTGCATAAAGGAGCTACTCACACTTGAGGTGAGTGCACAACTACTTAACTTACCCCATCTGGCATTTGCTCGGCTATTTTCTGGTTAAACACACCTTCTTACTAAAATTTTGGTAAAAACTTATTGAAATACATTGTACATTTTCTTTCCAGTACTTCTTTTTTTCTTTATTGGAGGTTTAATGACTACTGTGAGCATCTCAATGGGTTATAGGCAGTCGCCCGTCCCCCTAATTTAGGGTTATTAGTTCCAGGGAAGCGAGAGAGTCAGTGCCGTAAGACAAACAGAACATCCATGCCTCACCGGGATTCGAACCCAGAACCCTTTTGGACGAAAGATCAGAGGCCATCGCTTAGACCACTGCACCACCGGGTCAGCACTTATTGTTTTGCTTTTAAGCTATGATAAAGTGAATGGAAAAAGAAAATTCAATCTAAAAGAATATTGGCAAGTCAATTTTAATTTGCAAGGTATTTTTTTTTTCTGCACACTTGTTTAAATATTTAAGGATTTTACAATAAGATAATTGTGTGTGTGTGTGGAGGGGGGAGGGATTCTGTCGAAAATAATTTTGGTTAATAAATTTTAATTTGTACAATATTGTTTCTGCAAATTTGTTTAAGGAGTTTCGTTGCTGACCTTATTACTGTGCTTTCATTGGTCAAATTCTCACTGCCGTAAGATATTTCAATAGTAAGTGACCAATGAAAATATGAGCATATTATAATTTTTAAGAATGGCAATTTTAGGGCCTATAAAAGGAACAGTAGGAGTTATTTGACGCCTGCCTTTGACTTCCTAATTTCTAACACTGTATAGAAGAGGGTCGAGAAGAGTAGCTGCTCTTAGCAATGATCATCCAAGTGAAAAGCAAGTCAAGTCAAGTGTGACACCATCATAATTTATTATACATACAGGAAAAGGAATACACGAGGATGTACATAGAATTCTTTTTATGTGAAGAGTACAATGTGGCTAAACAGAATGGCCAGAGCACAGCATAAATATTGATAAATACACTGACGAAAAAAAAAATCCCAACACCAAGAAGGGGTTGTGTTAGATAAACAACAGTTGGTAGGCAGTGAAAGAGTACATCTGTAAGATGACGTCTATGCAAATTTCGCGCTCGGCGCATACGTGTGGCGCTACTAGCGCCCCTCGGAACATGCAAAGCAGGTTTGCTGTAAATACGCGCTGTAATGTTCATGAGCGTTAGTTATCGTTGACATTCGACGTAGGGTGTTGATGTTAGTCAAGAATGCCTTTAAGAAGACGAAGAAGCCATTATCAACAGCTCACGGAGTATGAACGAGGTCGTGTAATAGGGCTACGAGAAGGTGGATTTTCGTTCCGCAATATTGCAGAACGACTTAGCAGGAATGTAGCCACTGTGCATGATTGTTGGCAGCGGTGGTCAAGGGAAGGTACTGCCTCAAGAAGACCGGGTTCCGGCCGGCCACGTGGCACTACTGAGAGGGAAGACCGCCGTGGCGCATCATACCGCATCTGTGGCAGCAATTCGAGCTGTAGTTGTCACCACAGTGACACAACGAACTGTTACAAATCGGTTACTTGAAGGACAGCTCCGAGTCAGACGCCCTGTAGCATGCATTTCACTTACTCCAAACCACTGCCGTTTGCGACGTCAGTGGTGTCAAGCTAGAGCTCATTGGAGGACGGAGTGGAGATCTGTTGTGTTTTCTGATGAAAGCCGGTTCTGCATGGGTGCCAGTGATGGCCGTGTGTTGGTTAGAAGGAGGCCAGGTGAGCGCCTGCAACCAACCTGTATGTGGCCGAGACACACTGGACCTACACCTGGAGTTATGGTCTGGGGAGCAATTTCCTATGACAGCAGGAGCATTCTCGTGGTTATCCCACGCACCCTGACGGCACAGTTGTACGTCGGTCTGGTGATTCAACCTGTTGTGCTACCATTCATGAACAGCATTCCAGGGGGTGTTTTCCAACAGGATAACGCTTGCCCGCATACCGCTGTTGTAACCCAACATGCTCTACAGAGTGTCGACATGTTGCCGTGGCCTGCTAGATCACCAGATCTTTCACCAATCAAGCACGTATGGGGCATCATTGGACGACAACTTCAGCGTCACCCCCAACCAGCATTAACCATCCCTGTATTGACCGACCAAGTGCAACAGGTATGGAACTCCATCCCACAAACTGACATCCAGCACCTGTACGACAGAATGCATGAACGTTTGCGTGCTTGCATTCAACATTCTGGCGGTTACACCGGTTATTAATGTACCAGCATTTCACATTTAAAATGGCTCTTCTTGCGCTTACAATAAGCTGTGATCTTGAAACCTTAATCGATTAAATATGTTACCTATACAAATGTATTGCCGCCATTTCATTCCTCTACAACTATTTTTTCGTGGTGTTGGGATTTTTTTTTTCGTCAGTGTATGTGCAGAAACCTCTGAATGAGTGGAAAAAATTTATTCAAACTAAGCTGCATCAAACTTAGAAACTGACTTGATGCTTTTAAAATGCAATCAAAATACATTTTATTATGCCTATAATATAGTAGGGGATCATTATTAGTATGCCTCTCAAATGGTCAACTTTTCAGAAATGAAACATGATTTGTCATTTTCTGCCCCTCTTGTCATACCTGAATTTTTAATTTGGGAATTATTTTGAAACACTTTTATTAATTAAAAACATGTTTTTGTTTTATTCGATTTGTTTTTAAATCAGTGTCAAACTAACTTTGTAGTGCCTCACCCACATATAATGCAATGTAGGGTATATATATCAATAAATAATAATTTTTTGCAGCCTCTACTTTTTTTCTACAGAATGGGCTTCATTCCCCTACCTAGTTCCTCTATTACAATGACTCTACTATCTGCTTAGTTAACAGGACTGGAAAAATAAGCTCCAAAATTTAGGAGCCAGGTGAAACGAAAGCAAATTTCAAAGTATCATGCACAAACGTAATGCATGGTGATGATCTCGGAACAAGTGGTAATAATATAAGTGTATTAAGCACTGCCTATTACTCAAACTACTTACTGCTAAATGAAATTCAAATTCGTTCTATAAATCTCAGGATTTCTATAGTTTTGATAGAAATCTAAACATGAAAAAGAATGTGAAAAAAAAAAAAAAAACATTTAACCTCATCAATCTGAGATGAAACTATTTGGAAGAAAATAGCTAAAAAAATTGAGACCGTCAGCTTCCGGAGTACCGCGTAATACGGCTTTGGAAACAAAGCAGGGGCGTTAAAAAATACATAAAGATGCGGTTTTAGAAAAAAATCTGAGATAAAGCCATCTGGAAGTAAAAAAGATAAATAAATAAAAAAAAATGTGATCGTCAACTTCCGAAAGCTGCAGAAACGAAAGGTAATGTTGCAAACGCTTAAGAAATATGGTTTTTGTAAAAAAAATAACGAATAAACCCAGAACAATCTGACTGAAATGAAGCTATCTGAAGCCAAAAAACACAAAAACTGCGATCAAATTTTGGAATGCCTCATAATGCGATCGTAAAAAAACGGAAGACTGACAATAATGTATAAAAATATGGTTTAAAAAAAAAGAGCAAGAACAAAAAAAAAAAAACCACCTTATCAATCTTACTGAATACTGAAGTGAAGCTATCTGGAAGCAAAAGGGAAAAAGTTGCGACGTCAACTTATGAAAAGCCAACGGTCGCGGAAACAGAGAAAGCGCTTTAAAAATATGGCTCTCGTAAAAAAAAAAAAAAATCGCCTTAATTTAACTGAAAGTTAAATTAAGGCGATTTTTTTAAATATGCATTTAACTGAAAGTTAAATTAAAATTTAGGCCGCCATGAAAAAGAAAAAAAGAGGAATTACAACCATTAGCTTCCGAAATGTTTTTATGCCCTTTTAACAGCCACGCACATAAAACGCGTGGTGCGTCAAAAAAGCGCATAAAAATATCGCTTCCGAGATTCAAAGCTCAAGACAAGCAATTATATCTTATCAAGTTGTAGTTATCTGTTTGGAAACTATGGAAGAATGAAAGCAAAAATAAAATAGGGGGGGGTATCGATTATACTGTAGTTGTTTGCGTGATCTATCGATTACATCTGAAACGCGAGCCAACGTTAAAAATTTCCCTTCCTTTGTTTCAAAATTTAAAGAAATCTTAAAAAGAATTAATGTTAAGAAAATAGAAAAACAGTCTGCAAACCTTTTCGAGAATATGCGACGTGCGTCGTAGCATTTTGCTGTTTCTACTCCCAGGCCAGCAGCTTAAACCAAATAGTGTAATCTTCAATGCTTCCGCGATCTGATAGGATAGTCACGTGACTCAGAGGATTTCATCCCGTTTCTCAGCTTCAAACACACGGTTCAGGATAAAAACTGACAGAATTTATAAATGCGATCGAAGCAGAAAATTTCAGAGTTTGATTTTATTAAATTACAATTTGTTGAAGTTACATTTTGCATCTGTGAACTCAAAGTAATGACTGCAAATTACGAAATTTGAAGTAAAAAAAAAGTTGGGTGCCAGGACCAATTTTCTAGGCGCCCGGTAATTTTCCAGCCCTGGCTTAGTACTTAACAACTAAGTCCTAGAAAAAAACATGCCTACATCCGTTTACAGGAATTAAATCACCAAAAACAGCATAACCTGGATTAGATATCATTTGATAATATAGGACGCACGAAAAAAGATATGCCAGCTGTAGTGTTAAACAACTGTGCTGTGCAATGGAATTTACTGAGTTGTTGAATTAAAAAAAGTATCAATAGAGCTGTTTTAATTCAACTTTACCATCTTATTATCAAAACGTTCAAAATAAGAAAACACAAATACAAAATCAACTTCTGTTCTATAATGTCACAATGCTATCTATGTATGAGATGTTTTAGCATATTTGAATTCCAACAGAGTCCATTTTGCCTTAGAGCATTGGCAAGGCCAATGCAGGGGTCGTCAACCTGGTCCCTACCACCCACTAGAGTGCTTCAAGCTTTCATGGTGAGCGGTGGGTTTTTTTTTGTCTGTTGTTACAAGTTTTGTTCTTCCACCATATATCGAATACATTGCTAACAACTTCGCTAGTTTGAATTTTTTAAATATGCCTTTGCAATTTACTTTTGAATTCCATCTCTAAACTGTGAATATAGATAATAATTAAAACAAGGTAATCCGTAAATACAGAGTGTTGAGGATAACACAAAACACATTTTATTAATGATGTAGATCACGCACAAAATAATATAAGACAAAATTAAATGCAAAATTTTTTTTCTCTTCTTGCAGAGAATGTTATCTGCAGAGCTAAAACAAAACAACGTAAAAGGTCGACATAAACACCTGTGTGAAAGCACTTAAAAGTAACAATAATTCCTGTGCGATTTTTATCGCTACAAAAGAGCAACAACATAAAAGTGTTTTGACAATATGTATAAAAGAATGCCTGCGTAATAAAATAATTAAAAAATGCCTGCGTTATATCCAAATATGTGGGTAATGATATTTAATTTATTGATACCTTTCCCTACCTTATATCTTGTAGAATCAGGCTTTAGTGCTGTTAATCATATTATCCCCAAACAGAAAAACCATCTGAATGTCATCGAAAGAGGAGATCTTCGTTTGTTCCTTACAAAAATCGAACCAGGTATCAAATATTTAGTCTCGCAGCATCAGCCCCAAGGATCTCATTAATCATTCATTAAAGGTAGTTTTAATAAGCTTTATTGTTTTCACATTTAACTTTTATTTTCTTCAGTTTAAGCACCTGCCACACTAGTAGGCGCTGTATTGATGGAGATGCAGAAATTCATTAAATTGAAATTATCTATGTATAAACATACATAAAGTATAAATAAAAAGATTAATTTAAGTACATATTTTTTGCAAACCTTCCCCTCTAAAAATTACTTCACACTTGCTCTAAATTTAATTACTGTAGCACTGGTGGGCGCTAAGGAAATTTTACCATCAACAAAGATACAAAAGTGAGTGGTAGGTATTAAAAGGTTGACGATCCCTTCTCTAAGGGATAGAGCATGCCACTAGTGCTAACCACATAAGAAAACTATCTCCCCATTTAAATCACACCCATGAAAACAGAAAATAAGATATGAGATGTAGCTTTGCACTCTGTATTAATGAGAACGTGGCACGCTCACCAAGTAAAAATGGTATTGCAAGACCCAAATTTTGAAGGAGTGGGGGAAAAGGTAGGAAAAGAGAAACAGTACATCTAAGCAGTTGCTACAAAAATATTAATGCAAAAAATAACAAGATGCAGTGATTATCTTTCTTTTCATATATGCCCTTGAGTGGACACCAACCATGAGCAGTTTTTGCTGACTTTTGGGCAATTAGTTGGGAATCAAGTGTACACCACTGTTAGGTAACACTTACACCATAAATGAAAATCCCAAAATAGTGGAATTTTCACCATTTTTACACATTATAGATTTATATAAAATCTGATCAAAATTCCTTCACACTATTAATGAAATGTATCCTTAAGATAATAATAAATATAGGTACTAGATGAAACCCGTCGAAATCGATGGCAAGTTTTTTTTTTTTTTTTAATAATAAACTCATATGAAACAAATGTAAACTTTGTTTGATTGACAAATTCATTCAACCACTTCAGTAAAGACAATAGTCCAGGTTCGTGATTTTTTTTTTTTTTGTGACTGAAGATTTAACGTCCACGTGAGCAAATCAATGGGCTATAAACAGTCGCTGTCCCTAATTTAGGGTCACTCATTCCATGGAAGGGAGAAAGCCAGTGGCATAAGACAAACACAACATCCATGCCTCACCAGGATTCGAACCCGGACCCTTCACGAACGAATTATCATAAGCCAACGCTTGGGCTATATGCAGTTGCCCCTCCCTAATTTAGGGTCAATGGTTTCAGGGAAGGGAGGCAGTACTGTAAGACAAACACAACATTCATGCCTCACCGGGATTCGAACCTGGACCCATCACGAATGATCATAAGTCAACGCTTGGGCTATAAGCAGTCGCCCATCCCTAATTTAGGGCGAGTGGTTTCAGAGAAGGAAAAGAGGCAGTGCCGTAAGACAAACACAACATCCATGCCTCACTGGGATTCGAACCGAGACCCTTCACGAACGGATTAGCATAATAAGCTAACGCTTGGGCTATAAGCAGTCGCCTATCCCTAATTTAGGGTCAGTGGTTTCAGGGAAGGGAGAGAGGCAGTGCCGTAAGACAAAAACGACATCTATCCGTCACTGGGATTCGAACCCGTCGGACTCTACTAATAGTCCACCCACTTCCCCTCCGGTAGACGAAACCCATCCGAATTGACGATTAGTTTTCTTTCTTTTAAAATTTTTTTTTTTAAAAGAATAAACTCATATGAAATGTTTATTTGTTGTTGTTGTTGGAGGTTTAACGACTACCGTAAGCAACTCAATGGGCTATAAGCAGTCGCCCGTCCCTAATTTAGGGTCACTGGTTCCAGGGAAGGGAGAGAGCCAGTGCCGTAATACAAACACAACATCCATGCCTCACCGGGATACGAACCCGGACCCCATTCGGACGAATGATCAGAGGCCATCGCTTAGACCACTATGCCACCGGGGTGGCAAAACGTTTATTTACATCTTTACATAATGGGAAACGTCTTACCTATGTGAATAACTGGATCGAATGAATATTAAATTGTATATATACATCACACCGTCCAATGGCACAACACAATCAGGTCTTCGAGTGTTCGCTGTTCCGATAAGAACTCAAATTCCTGCTAGCGTTGTTTTGCACAATGGTTCGCTGAGAAGAGATACTTTGGACTATGGACTATCCGAGTCCCTCCATGCTTCTGCCTTCAACAGCGCGTGAGTCAACCGCACGCTTCTCCCATTAACTTTACATGGGAACTTTGCCACCCCACAAAACCCAAACCGTTGCCCCAATCTCATTTTTCTCTTTGACTGGCATATCTACATGGCAAGACCTTTATTTTGATACCTTAACCATATGTTTACGTTCAATCGTTTTCTCACAACTGGTCTTACAGTAAAAAAACCTTATAGAATTAATATATCAATTCTTTAACAGCCACATTCTTCATGTGAAGTTTATTTTTAAAATTACTTTTTTAATGATATTTTTAAATACCTTTTGGTGGTGGCATTTAGAAAAACATCTTTAAAAATGACATCCATGAAAGTGGTTATATGTTACATCAGTAAATTTATACAGTGAAAAAAATGCACAAAATGAAATTATGTTACAAAGTAATGATTCAATTCAATGAAAAGCCACTGACTGGTCATCTATACTGCTAACTCTAGCACTGTAGTCGCCCACGTTACAAGGAATGTGATGTGGAATGAGTTGCAGATGGAAATTCTCTAAATTAGAAAAAAAAAAAAAAACTAACATTTTCTTCTCAATTTTTGTAGTTTTTAAAGGAATGTTATGTATAATAAATAATATAATAAAGATTTGAAAGATGCACATTAATATGTACTGTAAAAAAATTGCCCTGATGTATAATTCTTAATGGAAAGGGTTGGTGACTGCAGGAAGACTGTCTTACACCATTGGTAAATTAAAAAAATAGCTTTTTTTGATGAGTTACAGAGAGGAAATGTTCTCTAATATCAACAGTAAATGGACTGAAAAAAAGTATTCTGAAAAAAGAAATCTATGGATTTTGATATGTCTTGAAATTCACCCTTTTAATAAAATTAAAAATATCTGAATATGCTTTTCATGTACAAAAGGATTTCAAAAATTAACAAGCACCGCCTTTGATGCTATTCATATACTCCTGTGTAGTAGTACTGGCTAGCCAAACTAAAAAAAGCCAGCACTCCCAATATAAATTCATAAAACTTTGTAATTTGGGAAAACTATATATGTCAGAGCATCTATTTAATACCAGGGCAGTGAGATTGACTAGTCATTTAAGCAGTTATAGTTTTTCTCAATTGTGCAAAGGTACTATGATGTTTTTGTTCCAGACAGGGCTGTGGAAGAGACTTGGGGAGTGTTAATCTAACATCAGATTGAGAAAGAACAATTGATGATTATAATGATTATTTCATAATTATGTACACAAAGCTTGGAATTGGAAATGTTACATAATTAGGGCTGGTTCATATTTTAGACCTCAGCTCTCTAGTTATATTTTCCACTGTTCCCTTACCAATGAGGGGTAGGGGGGTGACACAGCTGAGAACATAACTCATCTCGAGATAAACAGCTTATGGTCTAAAACATAAGCAAACCCAGCAGAAAGTTTTATATAGGAGGAAACCTGTAACACTTCAGAAGCAGGGGTGCAGAATATGTTCGAACGAGCGAACAAGGTTCGGGGGAAATTAAGGCAGCTATGGGGAAACTTTTTGCCCGGGGTTAAAATAATAATAAAATGAAAAATTGACTTATTAACAACTATAAAGTGAAAGGTAAGAGTAATTTACTGCACGGTAACGCGTCGTAATGAATACAAGAGGGCTGCCCCGGTGGCGCAGTGGTCTAAGCGATGGCCTCTGATCATTCATCCGAAAGGGGTCCAGGTTCGAATCCCGGTGAGGCATGGATGTTGTGTTTGTCTTACGGCCCTGGCTCTCTCCCTTCCCTGGAACCAGTGACCCAAAAGTAGGGACGGGGAAAAAAACAAGAGTTATGAGCACAGTGACGTACTGCTGGCTGCGGCTGGCAGACGATTCACCGATCCCAAACGACTTTACTAATGCCAAGGCGGAGACAGCGTGGCATGAGTAACAAGTATGACGCAACCACTAGTCACGCTAATAAACTTTTCCAAAACTAATGGCAGCGAATGTGTCATAGCCGCCGAATTGAAAAATTATTGGAGGTTCCCTGACATTTTAAAGGGAATGACCCCCGCATTTTTTAAAGGATTTAAGTCTAATTTAAATTTGATTCAGTAAAATTATGTGGCACAATAGATGCCTGAAATGCTAGAATGAAATAAATTATAGCTAATTGCAAAATTTTCTTTTAACTGTTTATTTTTCAGCCTCTCTGCACTGCCACTGTTTTCATCTAGACCCAAAAATGTTTCAGACATTTTGAATCTAAGTGTATATTTAACATTTTGAATCTAAAATAAATACCAGTTCTTTTTCAAATTTTTAAGTAACAGGCTTTAAGTATAATTCTTAAACATCAAGATATAGCCTCATAATCGCTTAAACTTGTATGAAAGTCCGCTACAGTTTTGGGGGAAATTTCGGACAAAAAAATTGTGTTCTGGGGAAATATTGGGCCCTGAAATTTTTCTGCGCCCCTGTTCAGAAGTATTTCCAAAGATTTTTAAATACAAAATTGCCAGTGTAAACAACCAGAAAAATGAGTAACATGCCTCTATAAGTTTCTCTTCCTACCTTCAAAACTAAGACATTAAAAAATCAAAACAGACAACTCATCATAATGATATTAAATTTCTGAATTCAATCAATGAGCTTTAATATAATTTATGCCATAAATAGTACAATCAGGGCTCAAAATTCCAGGTCTAAATCTACTAGCCGAAAAAATGTTCACACCACCACAGAGGTGTGGTGGTGTGAAATTTTTTTTAAGAGACAGTGAATTTGCAGGAAGTTTTCTGTTTTGATGATTGTGTATGCAAATAGTTTTATATATATAAATATATACTGTACATACAACTCTGCGACTGTGCTCCAGCTGAGATCTCAGAAAATAATAGCAATAATAATCTCTCCAGGTTGTATTAAATTATATAAAGATAAAAAATTATGCTCATACATCACACCTCCGCCATAATGCTCTTTTTTCTCATATGTAAATACATTTCCTGGAATCTCAGCTGGTACGGCAAAGATTAATCCGAATAGCAATCGGGCAAAAAATATCCTCGTTTTTGAGCATCGACGATTTTGCAAGTGAAAATCGTTGTTTAAAACTGCAAAATAATATTTTCTATGTGAAGTAAATGAATTTCACTTTGCTGCATTATTTTAGAAAGGAAAGGAATATAATCTTATGTCATGAATTAGCAATTTTTTTGCCGTTTTGGTTGATGTTTCATCACCGAAAATAGAGTTCTTTTTCTTGATGTTACAGGAACCGATAAGTCCTCCCCCAAAATCGAGGTGTCATGACCAATGTTTGAAACTACAAAAGCGCAATCCACTCGAATTTTTTCTGAGATAAGTGCACGAATTTATCTTTTTCGTATTCTTAAAGAGAAAGGGAATATCACCTTTCTATGTCACGAATTAGAGATTTTTTTTACCGTTTTTTTCGTAGTATTGTCGCCGAAAATAGTTTTTATCCTTAATGTTATGGGAGTCGATACATCGAGGTTATATCATCATCATCATCATCATTGTCAACCATTATCAATCCACTGCTGGACGAAGCTCTCCCCAAGTTTCCTCCACAACGGTCTGTCTTGTGCCAGTCTCCTCCATGTCACCCCTGCATACTTTCGAATTTCATCCACCCATCTCCCATGTGGTCTTCTTCTGGGTCTTTTCCTGTCTCTTGGAATCCAATCTAAAATTTCGGCTGTCCATCGATGATCTGTCCTTCTGGCAGTATGTCCAGCCCATTGCCATTTCAGGGATTTAACTCTGATCATGATGTCTTCCACTCTTGTCATTTTTCGGATCCACGAGTTCCTCTTCTTATCTCTCCTGGTTACACCAAGTATGCACCTCTCCATGCTGCTTTGAGTTGTCTGAAGCCTTTGTATGTCTCTTTTAGTTAAGGTCCACGTCTCTGCACCATACGTAAGCACTGGAAGGATGCATTGATCAAACACTTTTCTTTTAAGACATAATGGCATATTGCTCTTGAAAATTATGCTGTTTCTTCCAAAAGCTCTCCAGGCAAGTTTTGTACGCCGATTAATTTCTTCATCAATGTGACCCTCACTTGATATCTGCTGTCCAAGATAAACGTACGTGTCTGTTATCTCCAGCTTTTCTCCATCAATCGATAAATCTTCATTTCTTGTAAAAGCATTGAACATCACTTTTGTCTTCTGAAAGTTCATTTTTAATCCCACTTCTTTACTCTTGTCAGCAAGTTCCTGGATCATACTCTGCAGCTCTGATGAGCTAGTTGCAAAAATGACTACGTCATCAGCAAAACGAAGGTGGGTTAGATAATCTCCATTAATCTTTATCCATTTGTTTTCCCAGCTCAGTGACTGAAAAACACCCTCCAATGTGGCATTAAAGAGCTTCGGAGATATGGTGTCACCTTGTCTCACTCCCTTTCCAATTTTTATGTGTGTTGTATTTTCAAACAGCCTAATCTTTGCACTTGCATTTTCATAGATGTTATTAATAATATTAATGTATGCATCTTCAATACCGCAGGTTTTCAGAGCCATTGTAACTGCTGATGGTTTCACCGAATCAAAGGATTTTTCATAATCGATAAAAGCCATGCACAATGGAAGTTCATATTCCCTCGCTCTTTCAATTAGTTCTCTCAGCACATGGATATGATCTATTGTGCTGTAGCCACTCCTGAATCCAGCTTGTTCTCTCGGTTGAGCCATGTCCAGTGTTACCTTCAAGCGGTGTGAAAGAACTTTAGTGAAGATTTTATAAACTACTGATAGGAGGCTGATAGGTCTGTAGTTTCCGAGATCCTCAATGTCACCTTTCTTATGTAGCAGGATCATTGTAGCGGTGTTCCAATCCTCAGGAATCTTTCCTTCATTAAGGCATCGAGTGAAAATTTGGGCGAGTACTGTTTCGATTTCTCCACTTGCTTCTTGTATGATGTCTACAGTAATTCCATCTTCTCCTGGAGCTTTTCCCCGCTTCATGTTCTTGATTGCATGTGCAACTTCTGCTGGAAGGACTGGAGGAACTCTGGTACTGGTATCTTTCATGATGTCTGGAGTGCATGTATCATCCCTTTCATATAATTTGGAGTAGAAATCTTTCATTCTTGTCAAAATTTCGCCTCTATTTCTTGTTACAGAACCATCTTCTTTTCTCAGTGCCATAATCTGTTTTCTTCCCTTACTGAGATGTCCCTTTGCTATCTTTAGGCTTTGGTTATTTTCAATTGCTTTCCTCACTAGTTCACAGTTGAATTTTTCTTACGTCTTCAGTGATACTTTTTCGTACTGTCTTGCATAGCTCTATATATTCCACTTTGGAAGTCGCATCTTCTTTAGTTGTCCTCATCTCTCTTCTTTTTTGCATCAACATTTTCGTTTTTCCTGATAATTTATTTACATGCAACTTGTTTATAGACCCAGCTAATTTTGTTGCTGTTTCCATAAGAGCTTTGGTTACTTTTCTGTTAACTTCAGAGATGTCCACTTCTTCTGATGTTAGGCCTTCTAAAGCAGAGAACCTGTTCTTCAGTTCCAAATTGAAGGTATTATGGTGTTTTTTAAGGTTGGTTATGTCAATAGATTTTCTTTGTCTTATGAGCTTGCCACGTTCAAGTTTAGTGTTGAGGTGCATCTTACATCTCACCAATCTATGGTCACTACCTGTGTTGAAGTTGTTTAGCACACTGCAGTCTTCTATGACGAATTTTTTGTTACACATAATAAAATCAATTTCACTTGTCATCCCATTTGGATGTCTCCATGTCCATTTCCTGTGTGCCTTTTTCTTGAAGAAGGAGTTCAAGATGAAAAACCCTTCTGCCTCTGCAAACTCAACGAGAGTATTTCCACGCTGGTTTCTGTTGCCGTGACCGAATTTACCTACTGAAGTTTCATTCTGTTGCCGTTGCCCTATTTTTGCATTGAAATCTCCCATAATTATTTTCAAGTGCTGCTTACCTTTATTATTTAGATGACAAATTTCCTCAAAATTCTTCAATTTCTTCTTCAGGATGACTTGTGGTGGGTGCATAAGTTTGAATAATCTGAGCCTGGTATCTTTTCGAGAGTTGGATAACAAGTCGTGCAGCTCTGTCAGAGGAACTTTCAACTTCTACAACTTTATCCTTCAGTTTCTTGTTTATTATAAATCCAACACCACTAGTTCTGCCAGTATCTGTCCCACGATAGTAGAAGAGATGTCCACTTTTCAGTTCGATGAGATCTTCTCCTTTTCTCCTTACCTCACTTAGCCCAACGATGTCCCACTTGATCCTTTGCAGTTCCTCTTCCAATTCAAGAAGCCTTGAATCAGAAGATAGGGAGCGTCCATTATACGTAGCCAAGGTCAGCATCAGATGGCAGCCTAGTCCGGTCTTCCGGGGATTCTTAGCACCCTCTGCCTTCATGTCGCACTGGCCGCTGCCTTGGCCAGGTACATTCCAGCTGCCGGAGACTGAGGGCCAAGATTTAAGTTGTGGAATCATTTTGGAGGGGGTTTGGCCATAACTCACCACGCTGGCCAAGCGGGTTGGTGAGTGTGGGATAGAATTTCCTCTAATCCCGATGGTATAGTTATACCGCTATTGGCGGTCGTCAGAGCCCCTTTAGTGGGAACAGGATGCACCACGAGAAGGCGGGGTTGACATTTGTCAAGGAGAGGCTGTGATGTTACGCATCACCTGACCTTACATCCCCGAGGTTATATCATCATCATCATCATTGTCAACCATTATCAATCCACTGCTGGACGAAGGTCTCCCCAAGTTTCCTCCACAACGGTCTGTCTTGTGCCAGTCTCCTCCATGTCACCCCTGCATACTTTCAATTTCATCCACCCATCTCCCATGTGGTCTTCTTCTGGGTCTTTTCCTGTCCCTTGGAATCCAATCTAAAATTTCGGCTGTCCATCGATGATCTGTCCTTCTGGCAGTATGTCCAGCCCATTGCCATTTCAGGGATTTAACTCTGATCATGATGTCTTCCATTCTCGTCATTTTTCGGATCCACGAGTTCCTCTTCTTATCTCTCCTGGTTACACCAAGTATGCACCTCTCCATGCTTCTTTGAGTTGTCTGCAGCCTTTGTATGTCTCTTTTAGTTAAGGTCCACGTCTCTGCACCATACGTAAGCACTGGAAGGATGCATTGATCAAACACTTTTCTTTTAAGACATAATGGCATATTGCTCTTGAAAATTATGCTGTTTCTTCCAAAAGCTCTCCAGGCAAGTTTTGTACGCCGATTAATTTCTTCATCAATGTGACCCTCACTTGATATCTGCTGTCCAAGATAAACGTACGTGTCTGTTATCTCCAGCTTTTCTCCATCAATCGATAAATCTTCATTTCTTGTAAAAGCATTGAACATCACTTTTGTCTTCTGAAAGTTCATTTTTAATCCCACTTCTTTACTCTTGTCAGCAAGTTCCTGGATCATACTCTGCAGCTCTGATGGGCTAGTTGCAAAAATGACTACGTCATCAGCAAAACGAAGGTGGGTTAGATAATCTCCATTAATCTTTATGCCCTTGTTTTCCCAGCTCAGTGACTGAAAAACACCCTCCAATGTGGCATTAAAGAGCTTCGGAGATATGGTGTCACCTTGTCTCACTCCCTTCCAATTTTTATGTGTGTTGTATTTTCAAACAGCCTAATCTTTGCACTTGCATTTTCATAGATGTTATTAATAATATTAATGTATGCATCTTCAATACCGCAGGTTTTCAGAGCCATTGTAACTGCTGATGGTTTCACCGAATCAAAGGCTTTTTCATAATCGATAAAAGCCATGCAAATTGGAAGTTCATATTCCCTCGCTCTTTCAATTAGTTCTCTCAGCACATGGATATGATGTATTGTGCTGTAGCCACTCCTGAATCCAGCTTGTTCTCTCGGTTGAGCCATGTCCAGTGTTACCTTCAAGCGGTGTGAAAGAACTTTAGTGAAGATTTTATAAACTACTGATAGGAGGCTGATAGGTCTGTAGTTTCTGAGATCATCAATGTCACCTTTCTTATGTAGCAGGATCATTGTAGCGGTGTTCCAATCCTCAGGAATCTTTCCTTCATTAAGGCATCGAGTGAAAATTTGGGCGAGTACTGTTTCGATTTCTCCACTTGCTTCTTGTATGATGTCTACAGTAATTCCATCTTCTCCTGGAGCTTTTCCTCGCTTCATGTTCTTGATTGCATGTGCAACTTCTGCTGGAAGGACTGGAGGAACTCTGGTACTGGTATCTTTCATGATGTCTGGAGTGCATGTATCATCCCTTTCATATAATTTGGAGTAGAAATCTTTCACTCTTGTCAAAATTTCGCCTCTATTTCTTGTTACAGAACCATCTGCTTTTCTCAGTGCCATAATCTGTTTTCTTCCCTTACTGAGATGTCCCTTTGCTATCTTTAGGCTTTGGTTGTTTTCAATTGCTTTCCTCACTAGTTCACAGTTGAATTTTCTTACGTCTTCAGTGATACTTTTTCTTACTGTCTTGCATAGCTCTATATATTCCACTTTGGAAGTCACATCTTCTTTTTAGTTGTCCTCATCTCTCTCCTTTTTTGCATCAACATTTTCGTTTTTCCTGATAATTTATTTACATGCAACTTGTTCTTAGACCCAGCTAATTTTGTTGCTGTTTCCATAAGAGCTTTGGTTACTTTTCTGTTAACTTCAGAGATGTCCACTTCTTTTGATGTTAGGCCTTCTAAAGCAGAGAACCTGTTCTTCAGTTCCAACTTGAAGGTATTATGGTGTTTTTTAAGGTTGGTTATGTCAATAGATTTTGTTTGTCTTATGAGCTTGCCACGTTCAAGTTTAGTGTTGAGGTGCATCTTACATCTCACCAATCTATGGTCACTACCTGTGTTGAAGTTGTTTAGCACACACTGCAGTCTTCTATGACGAATTTTTTGTTACACATAATAAAATCAATTTCACTTGTCATCCCATTTGGATGTCTCCATGTCCATTTCCTGTGTGCCTTTTTCTTGAAGAAGGAGTTCAAGATGAAAAACCCTTCTGCCTCTGCAAACTCAACGAGAGTATTTCCACGCTGGTTTCTGTTGCCGTGACCGAATTTACCTACTGAAGTTACATTCTGTTGCCGTTGCCCTATTTTTGCATTGAAATCTCCCATAATTATTTTCAAGTGCTGCTTACCTTTATTATTTAGATGACAAATTTCCTCATAAAATTCTTCAATTTCTTCTTCAGGATGACTTGTGGTGGGTGCATAAGTTTGAATAATCTGAGCCTGGTATCTTTTCGAGAGTTGGATAACAAGTCGTGCAGCTCTGTCAGAGGAACTTTCAACTTCTACAACTTTATCCTTCAGTTTCTTGTTTATTATAAATCCAACACCACTAGTTCTGCCAGTATCTGTCCCACGATAGTAGAAGAGATGTCCACTTTTCAGTTCGATGAGATCTTCTCCTTTTCTACTTACCTCACTTAGCCCAACGATGTCCCACTTGATCCTTTGTAGTTCCTCTTCCAATTCAAGAAGCCTTGAATCAGAAGATAGGGAGCCTCCATTATACGTAGCCAAGGTCAGCATCAGATGGCAGCCTAGTCCGGTCCTCCGAGGATTCTTAGCACCCTGTGCCTTCATGTCGCACTGGCCGCTGCCTTGGCCAGGTACATTCCAGCTGCCGGAGACTGAGGGCCAAGATTTAAGTTGTGGAATCATTTTGGAGGGGTTTGGCCATAACTCACCACGCTGGCCAAGCGGGTTGGTGAGTGTGGGATAGAATTTCCTCTAATCCCGATGGTATAGTTATACCGCTATGAGCGGTCGTCAGAGCCCCTTTAGTGGGAACAGGATGCACCACGAGAAGGCGGGGTTGACATTTGTCAAGGAGAGGCTGTGATGTTACGCATCACCTGACCTTACATCCCCGAGGTTATATATATATATATACTCTATATAAAACAGCACAATTCAACACTTTACTAACTCAACATCGAAGAATGTATGGTTCCTCATGTTGAATTAGTGAGCTATCATATATTGCAAACGGCGACTTATTCATCGATGTACCAATAACTGCTTCAGACAGGAAAGATGTGCATTCGTTGGTTCTTTAGCAAAAGATCATGGTCTTAGCTGATACATCACAAATTTCCACCCATACTATGGATGCGTTAATGTTTTGGGAATGAGTATCTACCAATCTGCCCATCCCTACTCTGAGCTAGACCTAGAAATGCATGCAGGGAAAAAATGCTCCCTCTTATAATGCTTAGGGGTTCCTTTCAGCAAGCTTTACACAGCTGCCATCAAGTAGTTCACGGCAGAGGCTCTTTCTCCTTGGCTTGCAGCCGCTAGTGATGACACAGTGATTGATACGCGTAGTGTTGCCAGATTGTGCTACTTTTAAAAGCAGTCTGCTACTTGACTACTTTTTCCTGCGTGATTTAAGTATTTTTCACTGAAGATTTAAAAATCTCGAGTAGAAAACGTGATATTGAACTGCTCGGTGGCATAGTGGTCTAAACGTTTGCTTCAGACCATTCTTCAGAGATTCTTGTTTTGTTTTTCTATTGGAGGTTTAACGACCACCGTGAGCAACTCAATGAGCTATAAGCAGTCGCCCGTCCCTAATTTAGGGTCACTGGTTCCAGGGAAGGGAGAGAGCCAGTGCCGTAAGACAAACACAACATCCATGCCTCACCGGGATTCGAACACGGACCCCTTACGGACGAATGATCAGAGGCCATCGCTTAGACCACTGCGCTACCGGGGCGGCTCTTCAGAGATGTGTGCGAGTTGAAATCCTGGTGAGGCATGTATGTTGGCAAGGACGTTAGAGAGTTCGAATCCTGCTAAGGAATGGATTTTTAGGCATGGATGTTTATCGACCACCATGGCATTGGCTCTCTCCCTTCCCTGGAACCAGTGACCCTAAATTAAGGACGAGCGACTGCTTATAGCCCATTGAGTTGCTCACGGTGGTCGTTAAACCTCCAACCAAAAAAGAAATATATATTTATTTGCTAATCATATAATGAATTAATTTTTTTTTAAATTTTAAAATGGATTTTTACCTTATTTGTGTATATTTTTGTTTAATTTGACACAGATTTTTACTGAACTGTCCCAAACATATATGAATATATTGCACAAAGTTCTAGAAAAAAATTGCATGTAGCGGATGTTTTCTCTTTTTACCAAAACTATGCCAACATATAGTATTTATTATTAATTTAGCGGTTTTGCTATCTTACTACTGCGAACAAAAGAAAAGTCTTAGGATATAATGTGTCATTTCTCTGGAACGCACAACGAAGAGTTGGTCGGGGGGGGGGGGCACTCCTCGGAGTGGTATTCCAGGAAGCGATTCAAGGTACCAGTTTAGGAGGATGGGGTTCCAAGCGAGTACTATTGTATATGGGAGGAATCCTTTAACAGTAGAAGCGATGAGGCTGAGGGGTAGCATCTTCCTTTACCCCCCATCATATCCTGGCTTACCCAGAGTTCCTAAGTGGAAGAGTCCAAACAGTTTGAGACACGGGTGTTAAGAAGTGGCTCGCCATCAGTACTGTCATGTATGTGTGTCGGATTACCTAATTTCTTTATCTGGTTTGTCAAAATACAAAGTGCCGCCCCGGTGGCGCAGTGGTCTAAGCGATGGCCTCTGATCATTCGTCCGTTAGGGGTCCGGGTTCGAATCCCAGTGAGGCATGGATGTTGTGTTTGTCTTACGGCACTGGCTCTTTTCCTTCCCCTGGAACCAGTGGCCCTAAATTAGGGACGGGCGAGTGCTTATAGCCCATTGAGTTGCTCACGGTGGTCGTTAAACCTCCAATAAAAAAAAAAAAAAAAAAAAAAATACAAAGTACCTAATATTGGAGCAGCTCCAAATCAGCCAATTCAGTTCAACTTCCCAAAAAGAAGCTTTGGAGCACAAAAGCAATCCTTTTCAACCGAAATGATTCCAACATTGGAAATGGCTACATTATGATGCCGAAGGTGACAAAGCTTTCTGTTTCGAGTGCATAAGTACTGTCCGGGAAAACCAACTGGCTTCCAAGCTGCACAGATAAAGCATTTATAGAAACTGGATTTTCAAATTAGAAAAATGCAACAGACAAATTTAATTCGAATATGTCAACAAAATGCCACAAAGATGCACTTTTCAGAAATAAAACAGTGCCCAAAATAGGTGATATCTCAGAGAAACTCTCGACTCAGTTTGCAAATGAGAAATTCATCAGTCGAAAATGTTTCCTTGTGGTTCTGGTGAATCAAACCTCAGAGTCTAACTTTATGCAATTGTTGAATCTTAGAGGGAAAGATGTTCCTGAGCTTCGACAGTGGATTTCCAAGAAAACGGACAAGTATGTGCCTCATGATATTCAGAATGAAATTCTAAAAATAATTGCTTTAGAAGTTCTAAGAGAAATTTTAGAACATTTTTCTAATGGGAAAGAATTATTTGCCATCATGTGTGATGAAACTACAGACTGTAGTAATAAAGAACAGCTAGTGATATGTATTAAATGAGTGGAGGATGATTTTATTGCTCATGAAGAATTTATAGGACTATACCAACTGGATTCTACAGATTCTGAAACCATTTTTAAAGTGATTAAGGACTGTTTTTTGCGACTACACTTACCAATTAATATGTTTTGTGGTCAGTGTTATAACGGTTGATAATGGGTATAATTTTATAACGGGTTTGCTAAAAACCAAAAAACTAAAAAAGGAATTGCCCAAACATTTCTTGCTGAAGAACCCAAGGCAGTATTTTTGCATTCTTATGGTCATCCATTAAATTTAAGTTGTTTGGATGCAATTAAAAATTGCAAACTCATGCGTGATACATTGGATAGAGCATATGAAATTATAAAACTTATAAAGTTTTCACCTAATCGTCAATCAGTTTTCCTTAACTTAAAAACACTCAGATACTGAAATACCAACTCCAGGAGTAAGACTTCTTTGCCCCACTCGTTGGACTGTTAGAAATGATTCATTTCTTAGTATTCTGGAAAACTATGGTGCTCTGAATGAAACGTGGACTATGTCGTTGGGAAAGATAAGGGATACAGAAATGAAAGCAAGGATCAATGGAGTGGCAGTGGCGGCTAGTGGTTGAAAACATACGTGAAGAGCAATATGAAAAGATACCTACTGTCTTCAATGAAAATCACTTTATGAGGACTGACCTATTTTTTGTATATTAGATAAATTCTTCTTTCTTTTAAAGCTGCAAATTTGTCGATTATGTCGTCATAGAATTGTTGTTTCTTCGTGAGCATCAATAAAATATCTTTCTGAATAGAAATATTTGCCAAAAAAGCAAGTCTATCTTGAGAAATAGTGTTTCTTGAGTAAGTTTGTATTCTTTTAAGGCAAGAAAAATTTCTTTCCACTGACACACTTATGGATGGAATGGTTAAAATGAGGTTAACCAATTTATAAGCTTTTGTAAAAATGTCTTTATCTTCATGAAGCACTCTAAGTTCTTGAGTTGATATATTCCTTAATTTTTTGTTGGATTATACAAGACTCAGTTCATTTTTAAGGCGCTGGAGTTTAGTAAATATTTTTCCGTAAAAATGTTGTAGATTTTCAAAAGCACGAGAGGGAAAGATTGAATTAAATTGTTCGAATTTGGTTGTGTCAGCAAGACAAACAAATTAAAGTTTTTTCACAGTCTTGAAATCTTATATCAATTTCCATAAGAATGTGGTCTAAAATTTAAAAATACAATTGTTTATAATTTTGAAAAATTGTTTCTTGTGTAAGAGCAGCATATTCCCGTTTAGATCTGCTTAGTATTTCTGTGATTTCGCCAGCTTTTCCAAACAGTGTTTCAAATACTTCATCGTTCCTTTTATGACTCAAAATTTCACGAGTTTTTTTTTAATTGAGTTACGCAGTAGTTTATGTCTAGTGATTTTTTCTGCAAAATTTCGAATATTAGATCGGTGGGGCCAAAATTTCATTAAATACTATTGCCAAAAATGTAAATTAAAAAGTGTTCATATCGTTTAAAACCCCTTGGCAAGTTGAATTGATTTTTTTGTCTAATTGTTCACTATTTGTCAGAAATTCGAATACTTCCTTCAATTTATCCCAATCTTCAACAATTACACTTACTAACTTCGTAGTGGAGGACTATCGAGTTTCTGCTATGGTTGGTATGCGTCTTGCGGTTGTAGATGTGAGTGTATAAGATCGCTTCACTGAGTGGTGAAAAAACGAAGGAATTCCAGTGAGGCTTGCATATAAAATATACGACACTTTGAAATTTTAGAAAAACTCTGCTGTAATACAAGGTTCAAATGATGTGCTAAGCAATGAACAAAAACAGCTTGAGAAGCTTTATCTTTGATTTTTTTCTGGAGCCCATTCACGTGTCCAGACATTACACTTGCCCCATCGTAACATTGTCCTATTAATTTGTGTTGATAATCGAATTGTTCCAAAATTTTGTCTAGCATTTTGTATAAAAAAAACAAAAACAAAAAACTCACGTCGTGGAAACCCAAAAATCACTCAGCGAATACACCTTCCGAATCAACAAATTTTATTAAAGAGCACTGAGAAGTCTGGTTTATGTCTCTGGTGTTATCTACTTGAATAGAAAAGCATTGAACTTCATTTATTTTATTTTTAACGTGATCGTTTATATATTCAGAAATACATTCAATTAATTCATTTTGAATAGTTTTTGAGTCACCTGTGAAGACAATTTTTATCTTTTCGTATTGAATTTGAATTTCTAAAGGACTTGTTGATATCAACAATGAAAGTAATTCCTTGAAATTTCCATGATTTATCGAGTCCATGCTTTCATCGTGGCCACAAAATGCTAGTTCTTGTTTGCTCAAATATAATACTGCATCAATCACTGTCTGCAGGAAAAGTCTATTTAAACGAACGTTTTCGTCGAAATGCATTTTCAAAAGTCTAGCTTTCTCCCTCAGGGCATCGGCAATGGTGTTCTGAATTTTTTCAAAATTCCTTAGCATTAACTCGCATTTCAGGTGTTCGCTGGAATCACCATGTTTACGAAGTGAGCGTGTTATATTTAATAAATCTGAGAATCCATCTTTGACACCGAATGTTTATTACAAAAAAGTAAGCGGGGCCAACAAAATAATTTTTGTAACACAGAAGTACTACAAAGCCATTTATATTCAGTAAACCATTTACAAACAATGTCGTTCACAGGATACATACTTTAATTTAAACTATTACTAACTGTTAAACTGTACACGAAACTACAGTAACAGCTAAACTGTTTGACAAATAATCACAAAGCACGAACAAACAAATCCCTTTCGAAAAGCATGTACCACAACACCCCAAGGAAAAAGCTTTAATGGATTGCTAAGTACCCTGGGTAAATCGTCCTGCTTCACCGTGATTTCGTTCGAAAGTCACAACTCCAACTGCAGAGCCTCGGCGTGAAAGCTAAAACACTTCACTTGCGTGCCAGATAGGGGAGGTTTACGTCACGGTTACCATAGCAACTCCGTCAACAGCTGCAGACTTCCAAGGGTTTTCATTTCGGCTCTTCACTTGCACTGTTTTGCGTATGAGGACTTGTTTTCCATATTGAACGCGCTATGTGAATTGATATCTAATCAAAATTTTGAGTATTTTGTAACACAATAGAGGCAAAAAAGAATGTATTATATAAATTACTGAATAAAACTTTATTTTAAGTAAAATAGGTGAAGAGGCACTTCACCTCATATTTAGCTACTGTGACAATTTGAGCAAAGCACTACAGTCTCCTAGTGTTACGGCAGCGGAAGCAAACGACATGGCTACTTTGACAGTGAAAACCCTACAAAGAGTTCAAAATGAAGAGTCTTTTCAGATGTTCTCGCAGAAAGTTCTTAATTTACAAAGTAAACATAATATTAATGAACCTTGCTTACCACGCAGAAGAAAAGTACCAAAAAGGCTTGAAATCGGCACTAGTGAAACACAGTTTGCAGCTACCACTTGTGAAGAACATTTTCGAATAACATATTTTGGATATCGTGACCAATTCAATCAGTGACCATTTCGACCACCCTGGTTATACAATCTATACCGCAGTGGAAACCCTTCTGCATAAAACTGTGAAATGGTTAGAATTTCAAGAGCAACTTAAATTTGTATCAGATTTGTATGGTTCAGATTTCAATTCTATGTTATTGAAAGAGCAACTTGACTGTCTTTCTACTCGAAGCAATGAAGTGAAATTTAGCAAAACTAGAGAATTATCGATACACAATATAATCAAATGGTTCAAAAATTTTGCAAATGCTGAACGTGTGTTCTTTAGTGAGATTGTTAAGTTGTTGAAATTAATTTTGGTTTTGCCAGCAACCGATGCAACAAGCGAAAGATCTTTCAGTGCTATGAGGCGCATTAAAACTTTCCTTCACGCAACGATGAAGCGAGAAAGATTAAATCATACAATGTTGCTTCATGTGCACAAAGAGAAAACAAAATCTGTTAACCTGATACGTGTGGCAAACAAATTTGTCCGTGGATCTGAGCACAGAATGACCACTTTTGGGACGTTCAAAGCATCAAACAAATAGTTGCTGGAGTTTCATGCAAGCTGTAACTTTAAAATAAATCTTTTTTTTTTTTTTTTTTTTATAAATCTGCTTCTTCTGATCATTAGTTTAAATTTGAACATAAATCACATTCCATTTTAAATCGGCCATTTTTGCCGGGTTGGTTGTCACGCTTAGTAATTAATTTTTTAAATTCAGAAAATTGTGCTTCGCAAGGAATAACAAATTATGAAAGCATCAATATATGTTAATCATTTCGTAAAAGTTTTTTTTTTTTTTTTGTGACAAGTAAAAAGTATTGTAACTAAGTAACCCTGGTCTCTCGATACAAGAAATACTTGAGACTTATACACACACCCTGTGAACCTTGATCCAGCCCACCCACTTTTTAAGTGCTTCCGCAGTCCTTGTATTTGTATGCTAAATGTTCTGGAGGGGAACAGGATTCAGGAAGTTAAGGGTGGGGTAACAGAAGGAATCATTTAAAAGTGTGTAGCAGTGTTGTTACGAAAGAATAGAATGGGGACATGTAGAGAATGCATAGGGTTAACTAGTTTCTTAACAGGATAACACACAATATAAAAACAAGCAAACATACATACCCTATTATACTAGATGTTTATCTTTTCCATTTTGCAGATACATGAAATTTGGAAACTCGTTACTTTATGACAGACGACCTCTTCTCCTTTTTAAGATGGTAAGGGGATCGAAAAGTTAAACTTAGAATCCTAAGATAACAGAAATGGATGGGCAGCATTATTAGTCAAGTTGGTATGAGGGACAGATGGCAACAGTAACAACACAAACCAAAGAATATCTAACGAGAAGAAGTTAAGGCTCAGCGAGACGTAACTAGCGCAGCCATATCTTCAGGGAAAACATGCAGTACACAGAAGCCAACATACAGGCTGTTCGGCTGATGCCGGAGCAGACTGCGCATGCGTATTTCTGTTGACTTCTATTCTTTGGGTAAAGAACAATCAGACGTCAGCCGAGCTACTCAGACTCACAGCACGTGATTCTCGGTAGCATAATCACTTCGCAAATCGGATATGTTGGTTTTGTTTCGCCAACCGGGTTAGTTAAGGCTTTTGCTTGTTCTTCAGTTTTTCAAAAATATTTTCAGTAATGCCAAATACTAGGGAATGTCTGCATTTTGTACGGATCCTTAGGCCTAACTGTAATATTTGCTAAAATTTAATTTAAATAGTAATACTAATGTTATTGCATATTTTTCTCACCAAAATAAGGGATCGGCGGGATATCAGAAAATAGCAACAACAAAAAATTGCTCTAAGCAAATAGTCATCAGATCGAAGGAAACCATCGTGGACCAAAGAAAAGCTTCACTGCCGTAGTCCCCACTAAAGTGTTTTGCTCCTGAATGTTAACTTTCTCGCAGAACATGTTATCTCTTAAGATGTGGTGGCGCTGCTGCCGCCTGTTTTACGTTACCTCTATGAGAGTTGACTTTCTTTAAGCGTTAGATATTCTTTGCACAAACCACCAAAGAAAAAAAAAAAAAAAAAGAAACACTTATCACTGCAGGAGGAATCCATCTTATAAAGCCGCACGGGTCATTCAGTGTCAAGTGATCCAGTGAAAAAACCTTACCATCCTGGATTTTTTTTCAAATTTGGCTCACCTAATGTACCCCTAGAGATAGTAAAAGATCCAAATTTTTAGATTTTTGTCTGCAAAAAAGTATTGTAACCAGTAGTTTTAAAGTTATGGCCCTCTGAAATCTTAAAAAAAACAAAAAAATCAGCTGACATGTAATTCCAAAATAAATTACTACTCAAGCTAGAAATGAGATAGAAGCTTGGGATAAGAACCATTTTGTAGCTTATCTTATAAAAGCTTCCATATGATATGTATCATTGCTAGTTTTGGATACTTTTTTAATTTCAAGGTCATAAGATACAATTTTTGACCTAGAATTTCTCAAAAAACTAATTTTTTTTTTTTTTTTTAAATTCACACACAGACTTCTATATTTTTGCATCATTTGTGGAAAATTTTATAATGGAATTGCAGTGGGATCATGGTTTCATGGATTTTTAAAAAAATATTATGCAAAGGGAAAACCATCGGGATGTGAAAGAAAAATTGCTCAATCTTAATTCACAATTTTTAATTCTTTTGGACAAGCTAATTTATTGAAAATTATAACTAATTAAATACCTTTTAGTATTGTCACCATCTCTTCCACGTTAACAACTTCAACAATCCCTTGCAAGGGAGTTTTGAACTGCCATGGTTGCTGCGTCTATCTATTCCTTGCAAAGGTAGTAAGTGGAACATATGGGTTCCACCGTGGTCAGGATTTGGCAGACAGGCACTTGAAAGTTCATCTTCAAAGTCCTGTGGGTATGTAAAGGATGGAGCAGGACCTTCAGGGTGTAGAAACTGCACTTTCACCATCTCAGTTGTCTCGTTTTTGTTTAAAACTACAGCAAGCCACCATTTCTTGTCATACTCACATGCTACGTATCCTTTAACTTCTGATAGTGAGAGCTTATGATTCAAATCTCCTGACAAAGAAAACTTGTGTGATTGCTCACTCTTTGAAAATACCTTTGTCAGTATTACTTTATCTGACACAGGGAGAAAACTGTGCAACTCTTGGGTGCCTGGCATTGGTTTTGCAACCAGAAATTGCTCTTCAAGCACTTTCTTTCTTCTAAGTGTTGTTCGTTATCAAAAAAAAAAAAAAAAAAGGGACTCAATGGAGCCAATGTTGGCCTGACTCCATGCAAACAGCTGTGATGATGTCATAATTTGTTCTTCATAGGGTCATTGGAGGCTTGCCCTTGCTACAAGTCATTTTACTGTTGCCCCCAGACTATCACATACTCCTTTACTGTGGGCTGTTGCGTAAAAATGCCATTCAGCTTTGATTCCAAACTCACTTTCATAGTGGCATATGTTTGAGAAGTTTTTTCAGTTTTTAAACTGTGCAGCTGAACCATCAGAGAAGTAGATCTTTTTCAAATTTGGTATCAGTCTAGATCTTAGATACGAGATAAGTGTTTTCTGAAACAAGTGTACGGCAACTGTATCATGCTTAAGAGATTCAGAGATACAAACAATACTTTTAAATTTTAAACCATCAGAATCCGTGTAACATACCGCTATTGGAAAAACTGTTGCCTGGTCATTGTTCCAATGGAAAGACTGGGCCTCATCTTGCAATACAATGGCATAATTTTCTGCAAAATCAAAAGATACCACAGCCTCATTTTCTTTGAGGCTATGGTCTGGGGGCAACAGTGAAATGACTTGCAGCAAGGGCAAGCCTCCAATGACCCTATGAAGAACAAATTATGACACCATCACAGCTGTTTGCATAGAGTTAGGCCAACATTGACTCCATTGAGTCTTTTTTTTAATAACGAACAACACTTAGAAGAAGAGAAAGTGCTTGAAGAGCGATTTTTGGTGGCAAAACCAATACCAGGCACCCAAAGTTTCACAGTTTTCTTCCTGTGTCAGATAAAGTAATACTGACAAAGGTATTTTCAAAGAGTGAGCAATCACACAAGTTTTCTTTGTCAGGAGATTTGAATCATAAGCTCTCTCTATCAGAAGTTAAAGTATACGTAGCATGTGAGTATGACAAGAAATGGTGGCTTGCTGTAGTTTTAAACAAAAACAAGACAACTGAGATGGTGGAATTGAAGTTTCTACACCCTGAAGGTCCTGCTCCATCCTTTACATACCTACAGGACTTTGAAGATGAACTTGAAGTGCCTGTCTGCCACATCCTGACCACGGTGGAACCCATATGTCCCACTTACTACCTTTGCAAGGACGAGATGGACGCAGCAACCATGGCACTTCAAAAGTACCTTGCAAGGGATTGTTGAAGTTGTTAACGTGGAAGGGACAGTGACAATACTAAAAGGTATGTAATTAGTAATAATTTTCAATAAATTAGCTTGTCCAAAGGAATAAAAAATTGTGAATTAAATTGAACAATTTTTCTTTTGCATCCCAATGGTTTTTCCTTTGCACGATATTTTTTAAAAATCCATGAAACCATGATCCCATTATGAAATTTCCACAAATGATGCGGAAAGCCGGAAATATAAAAGTTTGTGTGTGAATTTTTCAAAATTAAAAAAAATGAGGTTTTTGAGAAATTCAAGGTCAAAAATTGTATCGTATGACCTTGAAATTAAAAAGTGCCCAAAACTAGCAATGTTACACGTCATATGAAAGCTTATAAAATAAGCTACAAAATGGTTTTTACCCCAACCTTCTATCTCACTTCTAGCTTGAGTAATAATTTATTTTGGAATTATATGTCAGATGAAAATTACATTTTTTTAAAGATTTCAGAGGGTCATAATGAGGGGTTGGGAATCACGCTCGCCCAATCGCCATCGGCAAGTGGATTTCCTGGATTTTAGACCTCTTAAAAATAGCAGCTTATAAAATATATAAAATAATAATATTGTAGGCTTTCACTATTTTTTTTTTTTTTACACCTTAAAAGCTTCTTCATTTATAAGACGGGCAAGTATATTATAATCCGAAACCTGAACGCCTGAACTTTGAAGTCATACCTAACTAGGCAGAAAAGCATTCTATTTTTTTAAACTGACCCCGGTGTTCATTTCGCAGGAAAGAACGTGAGAAAGAGCGGAGCTGACGTCACGGATGCTTAGCAGTCGCTCTAGGCCAAGCTGAGTCGCTCCTGCTGCTGGTGGAATAAACCGGTTTTCCCCACTGCAGAACGCTGTGTAACCCAAGGAGGTTAGAAGAAGAGGAGGTGAAGGGACCCGTTTCGAGTGAAGCCAAAACAGATCAGCTATTTCTGTCCTCTCTCTCTGAGGTGGTGGGAGTCTGCACTGCGAGAGTTCGGGAACATGACGTCACTTCCTGTGGCCTAAGCAGTTTTGCTTAGCGTATGCAAACCAAGGATGGAAAGGAGGAATATTTCGGACTTCTTAACATTAGGCTTTTGGTTATATTTTAAACATGGTTACTTACACATGGGCAGTATGCATGGTTACTTGCACATGGACAGTAAGTAACCATGTGCACAATGAACTTCCGCTCAAAAAATCATTATTTTGTTCAATTTTTTAAAGAAATACCAACACATATTTTCCTGTTTTTTCTGGAAATTTTTTATTATGGGAATGGATATTTCAGCCTCAATTTTTCTCATGCCTGTATAGGTAGAGGAAGGGTCCGAAAAACCCATTCAAAATCGTGATTTCCCCGCATAGAGATATACAGGAGATTCTTAGGTTGGGAGCATTGGTGTAGTCAGCTGATAACGAGGCTGACGAGAAAGACAGGCTTCGGTGCGGAAGGGAATCTGTAAGGTCACGTGACCAAGGTAGTGCTGTTGCCTCTGCTTGGGCTGCCGAGAGCAAACGGTGACCGAGTAGAGAGCTATTTTTTCCAACACGCAGCAAATATAAGGTGGCACATCTAATCATTGCATATTAATTTCAAACTATTAGAGAATAAAACGTTCAAAAGGAACATTATTAAAATGTGAGTTCTACTGAACTTAATCGTTTAACACTACTGAATTATTTTTTTTCGTTTTCCGTGTAGTGTGGATTTTTGCGTTTAGCCATTCCTTTAGCAAAATCGTATCAAGAGACATATTCGAAAGTTTTGTTGCTCGATTTAATGAAATTAACTATATTTTCTTCGTTGTCTGTGTAGTTCATTTATTTTTCTTTTTGCCTTCATGATTTTCTAGCAACAATGAAAAGCAAATTCGTTTAATAAATAGCGTACAGAATATTAATAGCAAACGGAAAACGTCAAGAGAAATCATATTGAGGTCGAAGAAAAAAGTGTTCCCTCATATACATATCTCTGGCTAAAACGTTCCTTACTAAATTAAAAAAAGTTATATTTTTTTCTTGTTCTGGAAAAAAATAATTTTTGGATATTATTGCATGTATTTTGTTTAATGGGGTTATTTCTAGGACAATGCTTCTGTACACTAAAAGTACATAATTTGGAAATAATTCCTTCTTAAAAAAAATGCTTAGGATCCCTTTTAATACAAATCATGTCTGTGCATTAGTTTATTTTACTTATTTCTACTTGGGGGAAGAAAAAAAATTAATCCTTATCTGTATATATTTCAACACTTTAAAAATTATGTGACAACACATTCTGGCACAAGCTATTTTCTTGGTAATTGAAAAAAAAGTCGAATGAAGGATACTGTCACAAAAAATGCTCTCATTGTTTTGTGAAAAATTAATGCAAGAACTTTTTTTCATAAAATTATTCATTTTTGTCACTATTAAATTTTCCTTTCGTTTGTAAATTCACAATTACTATAATTGAACACTGTTAGGTAAGCCAAAAATTGAAAAAAAAAACTATTTCCATACTAGAATTTAATTCAAACTATAGCTCAGTAAACAGAATTCTTGCTCACCATTCACAGAAATTTAATTGTATTATGAGCCAATAAGCAATCTGAAATTGCAGATTTAGCGCTACTGACTAACTCTTTCATACCAGAAAATTTGAAAAATTCATCGCCATGGAGCAGGAAGCGAACCTGCATTTCCCGATTTCCATTCGAGCATGCTACAGTTACACCATCCAGGATGAGGAAGTCCCAAACATCCGAGTGATTTAATCTGAATAATCTCAGATTTTCGCCAGTCAAAGTGAGCCCTGCTTCATCGTAGCTCAGCTATTTAGTCAGGTCGATGCTTAGCAAATTCCCAGTTATTCAGGTAAACATTGGGGAAGAAATATTTCTTCTTATTATACATGGGAAATATATATATCTCTATAAGTAATCTGAAATCACATATTTACTGTTAACGTAACTGAAATCAAACGATCGTCAATGGAATGGAAACATGTCACCTTTCCAACAAGGAAGACGTGAAAAGTCCAACTGTCTCTGTCTGCGGGAGAGGTCATGGCAACTGTGAATCTGTTGTTTACACAGAATTTCTGTCAAAAGAGATGACCATCAATAGTGACTCATATTGCCAAACACTATTAAATTTGCGAAATTCAATTAAGGACAGATGCCGGGGTAAGTTGAGCGAAGGTGTCACTCTGCTGCCCAACAACGCTACACAGCACGGAAAACAAAGGAATTGCTGTAGTCATTCAAGTCGGAGGTGTGGCAACGTCCACCTTACAGTCCCAACTTATCCCCATGCGGCTACCATTTGTTTGGTAAAATGAAACAGGACGTTAGTGGACAATGATTACCAACCGATGAGGCTGTGAAAAGTGCGGTCCTTAACTAGTTGCACCAAACTGGACTTTTTCTGTACAGGTATGGGAAAGTTAATCGCACGTTCCGATAAATGTTTACAGTCCTTAGGCGCCTATGTCGAAAAATGAATTAATGTTGTACCTTTAAACCAACATACATCCCTTGAGTATATCTTTGCTTGTTTGTTTTATTCAACAGTGTAACTAACTTTTTGATCCACCCTCATATTATTAAAGCACTTTGCTGCAATTCAGAAATCAAATTTTTAGTTTGCTTTAAAAATTAGCATCAACACTACATTTGGAAAAAGTATCAACTTACCTATTGACTATCAATTTGTCTTGTATCTTCAAGCGGAACGAAGTAAAAAATACTATTAAAAATAAACAAATGGGTCCATTTTTTTTACATAAATGTACCTCAAATGTCTGTTTCAAATAGTTTGAAAGAAGGAAGTCATCACAAGCTGCAACTGTATTCAGCTTCAGATTGTTTACCCTAACTTTCCTTATGTGATAGCATCTGCAACAAAGTTATAGATACATACAACAAAATAAATAAAGAATTCTTGCTAACCAATGGCAGAAATTAAGACATCTGTTTCAAATAGTTTGAATCATCACAAGCTACATCAAAATTATCTCAGCTTTAGATCCTCCAGTATGTGTTACAATCTGAATATTTTATGTATGAGTTGTGTCCATTATTTTCTTTACCTAAAATCTACTTTTGTAATGTTCATACCTAACTGTGATCTACTTTTTTATAAAACATATTTGATAACACATTTTGGATTAGACAACATTTCAACAGTATAAATAATTATTTCCACACATTTTTAAAGGAATTGGTTAATTTTTCATAACACTTGGTTAATTTTTCATAGCACTAGGGAACTTATACATTTTGCTAACATTCTTTACTAGAAGCCAAATTTGCTCGTTATGGTAAAATTAAATTTTTACTTTCAATATACCTACTATAAATGTCAAAGCTAAGCACTAGTACACACACACACCAGTGCTGAGAACGGAGCCGAACCCGAACCAGGTGCTGGCTGCGTATTACTTACTGGAGTTCGAGCTTGGAGGGGAAGAATTTTCTTCCTTTTTCTTTTAATGTGATTTTATATGATTTAGCACACGAGGCTTTTTTTACACTTTCAAGTTGTTAAAGAAAATTCTTCAGCAACTGGGTCTAAATGGGGAGTAGGAATTCTGCAGGGCTATCCATTCGGGGCTTGGATAACAAAATACCATATGCCATGAATTACAGGATTTCTGCCAAGGATAAGTTTTAAGAAGTATAGATAGTAAGCTGATGGAATTTTGCTCCCTACCTCAAAGGGGCAGCTCCCTGCTAATTCTATTGAGCAACATGCGACATAGTTTGTTGTGCCTCAAGATGTTTCCTGATACCCCCCCCCCCAAAAAAAAACATTTCAGGAAGAAATGAATGGTTAAAGAAATTATAGAAACATCCACTTACCCACTCTGCAGTTGAGAAAGACATCGGTTAATTGCATGGGTAGGAAAGAGTGGAAGTCTGGAAAACTTTTTAATGCCTATACAGGTTAATCATAGTTTTCGGGCTCAATCGGGCTGACATACTTCAGGTTCGGGCTCTTAAAATTGAGCCCGAACTCAGCTCTGACACACACACAGTAACACTTCAGTTAACTTCACACAGGTGTTTTTATCAAAAATTTTATGGCAATGAAGTCATAGTGGCAAGTATGAAAAATATGAGAAATTTCCTGGAATTTTTTAGTACAGTATTAAAACGTAAACAAAAATGCTACAATATTACTGCTAACATTTATTAATCTGGAAATAAGTGACATGGAACTCGTACGGGTATGGTGTCTTTGAGGGACTAGCCAGACCCCATGACGTGAAAGAGTACAGCATCATCTTCCACGGAAAGAAAATAGTCCATAGATTTTCAAATGAATTTGGACTGATGAAATCAAAACTGCTATTAAAATGAGGACCTCTGGCCCATTTTGCTGTGAAATGGCTTGGCAAATTAAGATGCATATCTTGGGATAGGAGAATATAAAAAAGGTATATCACAGGCACATTGTGTAACACGGGCAACAACTGCACAAACAATATTAGTTCCAATTTGAAAAAAAAAAAGACACCACCAAAAATTAAATACAAATCTTCAGTACATAATGACACCACCACTCAGCATCACTATGTGAATAATATGTGATGAAGCAAGAAAAATGATCGGAAATATGTTACGAGACGCTAACTGAAGTACTGCTATACGTGTATCCAAATGACAAACAAGTTTCAAATAAAATGAAACCAAATATGACATATCTTTACTTTCTAGTTTCAAAGATAACTTTTCAGAAATGTTATCTGCATTTACTACAGAAGAAAAATACATTTCAATGCTTTAACCAACCTGGCTAAACACTTTATATGCATATAAAATATTTGATAAGTTTGAACTCTTTTTCCTATCTCAGGACTTTGTGCACACTATGCACTAAGGAAAGACACGGAAAACTAAGCGTTCTGACTTTCAACTTCTTAATTTTTCTTTCACGCGATTTCAAATCATTTCGGTTATCATGTTTGGCTTTTACTAAGTTGTTCAAGAGTATTTTGCAGCTGAGGAGTTATGTTTTCCTATTTAATTTTCAAGCTACTCATACACAAAGATTCAACAGAAAATGAATAAAAAAATCTAAAATCAGAACTTTGTTTAAACGTATGCAGCAGATTTTGTATAAGACAAAGTTTGTCTTATACAAAATCTGCTGCATACACATTACTTTGGTATGGCAAAAGTTGTAAGTCTCCTTTTCACTTCTATAATTTGACTTGTAGCCACTAACACTGCGAAATCGTGGCATGGCAATTCCTCTAAAAATAATTTATACCTTTTAATACAAGTGAAGAACTAGATATGAAATTTTTAATCGAAAGTAGTTCCCTATGTTTTGTACAGTTAGAATAAAATTGATCATGCAGTTTTTCAACATAATCTGTCCACACTGTTCAGACAGCTTTAGTAAATTCAATCAGACAAATGCTATATCACAGTTACATTGTTACGAAATTAAAAAATGTCCTCTTTAATTCAGAGACACATTACAATGTAACAGTTCAAGCATTAATTTCGTAAAGAAAGGGCTAACGATTGTTGGAGATGCAAATGTTATACAAATTACGAAGGCTAATTCCCTGAAAAGTTGCCCTGATTTCTGGTAATATTCAAGCTCTATGTGAATCGGCATTGGTAAAAAATATTAATTATTCTATTTGAAATAAGAATTCAACACCACAGAATAACTCACTTCTTTATACTTCACAATTCACGAGACATGAACAGATTTCAACACGTGTGAAACTAAGATCTACTCATTAAACCTATAACTATCACTAAAACTAAATAAAACGTTTACAAAGAATTAACCTTATCTTCGAATTATAAAAATACCTACCTCACAAAACTATACGTGTATCCAAATGACAATAAACGGAACACTCACTCAATACAAATAACTGTGAACAAACGATGCAACGGCTGTTCAACCGATTGACTTGGCGACAGCACTAAGTTGTGCACGTGACTGTTTCGCACCGTAGCCTGTCTTTCTCGTCAGCCTCGGCTGATAAAAAGTGGCGTCACGCCAGAAGCACAGGGAGAGGGGCTGTTGCCACCTCCTCTTACTTCTAACCTCCTTGGTGTAACCGCCGGGAACAGGAAGCGAGCATGGGATTAATCGTTGCTGACGTCCCGCCTGTTCGATCACGTGGTACCTACGGCTGTCTTCTTGGAGCGCCAACTAAATCGTCGTTTTGCCTGAATGCGTGTTGGAAACAAAAACATAAACAAGGTTTTAGTGGACAAAAGGCTTCTGCAACATAAAAAATTGCAGTTTCATTGAAAATCGGTGTGTGATCTCCAGGGTTTGACAAATCTCAGGCGCCAGGTCACCCAGGCGTCTAAAATTCGGGCCGTGGCGCCTAATTTTCTTGTTAGTTGAGATTTTGTAATATATTGCAGTAAATGCCGTAATTTCTGCTGTGTAATCCATAGACTATCTATTAAAAGGTTATAAATTTTGATGCTGCGGACACAGGTAAAAAACAAACAAAAACAAAACGGTGCTTCGTTTTAAAATGTCTGTCAGGAGAGGTGGTGTTATTGGGAAAGTACCAAAAATACGGTAACAGAAAAAATATAACGTAACAGCGAGATAGAAGACTGCAAAGAGATTGTAAGAATATATATTTTTTCTTTTACTTAGAAGTATTTTGACAGAAAATATGACCCAAGGGAGGCGTTACTATTTGCGCGTGCGGAAGCCTACGCGGTGTGAGAATTCGTGACTCTCGGGAATCGCGCAGAGCTATTCTGTAGTGTGTAGCCATTCTGCGAATCGCATCGCCTAGTTTTGGTGCGCTGATTGTATTAGTTAAGGTATTTTCGGTATTCAGTTGAAACGTATTCAGAAGCAGAAATAAGACAATGCTATAGACTGTCCGCAATTTCAACGGAATTTTTAGTCTAACTAATGAACTGCGGTAATGCGGCAACAGCTAACGATTTTAGTTCGTTTTTTACTTATAAGTAACACAAAAGTACTTCAAAATGACAGTTGTTACTTTTTTCAATAAGACGATCCTTTTTTCTTGCATCTTTGGATTTCTGAGTCGGTCCTGTGAATCGCAGTTTTCTGTCGGAAATTACGATTCACGATTAACATGATAGGTGCGGATCTCGTGGTGCCGATTATACGACTGTTATGCCTGCCAATTACCGTGGATGGTTCATATTTTCTACCAATTTAGTTGTCTAACTACAGATCCTATGAATTTTCATTTTGTTTAAAAAAAATATTTTGCTATTATTTTATGATATACATAAGATTCTTAAGCGGATTCGCGGAATTCTCCGGTTTTTTTTTAGTCATCATTTAGATCACTATCGTGATTGATGCAAAACTGAAAAGAATTTAGGGGTTTGGTCATTTTCCCTCTGGGGACGGTATTTCGTGTTTCAAAGCTTTCGAAAACAGTAGTTAAATGGAGTAAAAAGAATTTGCTCTAATCGTAATTTTTTCTCCGGATGTTGCGTTTGTGTCTAGTATTCTTGTTAAATATCATTTTATGGCATAAATGTTCGTATTTCAGCTTGAAACTGTAGGCAAGAATTTGTGGAAACGGAAGTTAGACGCCGCTAAAATTGCCTCCTAATCTTCAGGCTTGAGGTTCTTCCGCAAATTCGAGAAATTCCGCCTTTTTCGTTATGTTGGCCACTCAAATGATCAGATGTAGAAGATTTTAGAAAGGGAGTGTCTTAGTGTCTTACCCCAGGTCTTAAACAACCCTTAGAAATAGGAAGCTGGGAGATTTGGGCTAGAGTACCCGATAGGATAGTGACACGGAAGTGAAGTAGAAAGGGGGAGGAACACGCCCTTATTTATTACCGGGGGCCAGTACCCGGGGTCCGACGGCTTAACGTGCCCATCCGACGCACGACGGATATTTAGTGGATCGAGCCCACTGGGCCACCCGCGTTCCATGTTGGCCACTCAGGAGATCGATGCACAAGTAAACAGAATTGTGTGTGTGTGTGTGGGGGGGGGGATAGATAGATGTTCGTCGGAGGACGGAATTCCATCTTTACAAAACTTTCGAAAACGGAAAGTCGACGGAGTTCAGATTTTTTCCGTAATCATAATTTCTTTTTTCTCGCGATGTTGCATGTGCCCAGTATTTAAGTAATATTTTATTGCATAAATTTTTGCATTTCACCTTGAAAATAGGAGAAAACTTTCCAAAACCATAAGTCAGACAGATTTTCCGTAATCGCTATCCCCCCCCTTCCTGTGTTGTTCCTACTCTCCAGCATTGTTAAATATCCCCCTGCCCCATAAGTTTTTGCATTTTTTCTTGATAAAGGAAGAAGAAAATTCCCGAAAACGGAAGTGACCAAGTTGGAAAATTTGTAAAAATTGATGAATGGTGTTCAAAAGTATTATTAATATTCCCAAAGTTACACCATTTATCTGAAATAGTTGAAGTTTTGATATCATGCGCTCATGGTCCTCAGGCTGATGGTTGTTATCAGAGGGCACAAAAATCAAGAAAATCAAGATAAGAGTCAATGAAGAAGTAGGGAGAGAATCATAGCAGCAGAAAGAATAATTAAGCAATCTATGCTGTGCAGTTGCAGAGTCAACAAAAGACAGACTAACAGTAGTCCACATTCTTGCTGTCTGTTTTGATTTTTCACCAGTTAAAATGTTCAGCTCACCCCTCCCCCTTTCTTTGGTCTCATCTTGTCTTAAACTGCAATTTTAGAGGCAGTACGATCACGTGGTAAGTGGAGGTTCGTGCACTGTGCATTCACTTGCTTGGATTTCCTGTCTGTCAGGCATTATGGAATTCTGAACACATCTTACTGATTTTTACTGGTGGAAGTTTCGAACTCAAATCTTGCAATCATGCCCTCGCTGAGGAATCAATTTTGTGTTTCTCACGTGTTAAGTTTGTTTCATTAGAGTCCTTGTTTGTTGTAACGTTTTGTTGGGGCACATCTGCTTTTTACAAAGACATGGATCATTTCGTAAAATAGTCCATGTATGCCACACAATACTAGTTATTTGTAACAAGGCTGTTGCCAATGTTAGCAGGTATAGACAGTCTTTTTTTCTTTTTTTAATATCATGTTCTGAGACATGCTGCTGCAGATTATGTGTAGGATTTTTTTTCTTTCACAGTCTTTGGATTACATGCCCTTGCAGATCTCATGAAGGAAAAAAAATATGGTACTTTGAATTAATATGTACAAAATATGACATCCACAAGTAGTATTTTAATAAAATCGAAATCTGAAATTTTAATTTTTTTGAGATCTACTGAAAGAATAGAAAAAGAAAATTGTGAAGCAAATTGGAATTTTATTTTGTAATAAGTGGTTTGGGTAAAAAGAAAAAAATTGACAACAAATATGGTTTACCACTTTTCGTTCTAATGTCATAACCAAAAAGTTTTTGTTAATGCATTATTGACTTCGTTTCACCTGGTTCCTAAATTTTGGAGCTGGCTCCTAGATCTAGAAAATATTTGTCGAGCCCTGGTGATCTCAATATGTTTAATTCCAAACAATCAACTTTATTTACATTTTCCCAACGTAATTCATCTGGTAGCAATGTAGCCGTGCCATGTGATTCATCCTCTACGCCACGTGTTTTGGTTGATAGTAATGTGATTCAACTCGATCTTGGTTCTGAAAATGTTTTACCTGAAGATAGAAATGTTGCAAAAAATTGTGAAAAGCCACAGAACAGGAAATTTCAAGAGAAATGGATAGAAGAATTCCCCTGGATTGTTTATGAAGATGGTCTTGCAAAATGTGGATTTTGCTGCAAAGCAGATGTGAAAGTCAATACATCACTTAAGTTTTCACAGGGATTTAGTGGCCCTTTCAAACATGAAACTTTTAAATTCCATGATAAATCTGTGCAGCATAGAAAAAAATTGATTTTATTGAAAATGCATCACAGCTTCTTGTTAGCACCCCATTGGCCAAATGCATTAAAAAGATGGATAAAAAAATATGTAAGCAGCTCAAAGTATTATTCAGTCTGAGCTACTATATAGGAAAAAACAATAAGCCATTTTCTGACATTGAGTCACTAGTCATGTTATCCAGAAAGTTAGAGGTTCATGTACAAAACCAGTATGCAAACAGAAATGCTTGCAGGGAACTTATTTCTTGCATATCAGAGGTTATAACAGAGTCTGTACTGAAGGAACTAAAGCAGTCCCAGTTCATTAGCATTATTTTAGATGCCTCTACAGACAAGGGCACAATAGAGGAATTGATGATCTATGCAAGATATTTGAAAAGTGGTAAAATTGAAGAATGTTTTTTGGGACTTTTAGAATTAGAAAACAGTCCTCCGAGTCCTATTTTTCTGCTATTGAGAAACAGTTTGCTTCTCTTGGTTTAAATTTGAAGAAAAATTCTTGGATTGTTGGTATAGCAATAGATGGGGCAGCCAATATGGTTAGTGAAGTATCTGGTTCATGTGCCAAATTTAAAGAATTTTTACCACATATATTGTCTGTGCATTATGTTGCTCACCGATTGCAGTTAAGCATACTTTATACTCTGAAGAATGTATCGTATTTAGTAACGTTTGACTCTATTCTTATTTTTATTTATAAATTTTATGGACATTCCAGTAAAAAAATCAAGCACCTGGAAAAAATAGCCAACTTATTACCACAAAAAATTTTAAAAATTCAGAAATTGCACCAAATTAGATGGGTGGCATGTAAAGTAGGAGTTTTGAGAGCAATTTTTCATGACTACCAACCAACTGTGCTGCATTTAGAAAATGAAGCTAATGAAAAACAAGGTAGCAAAAATGCAGAAGGCTTAGTAAAGATAATAAAAGATTTCCGATTTCTGGTAACCCTCAGTTTTCTCCTAGATTTTCTTCAAATCTTTAAAGACTTGTCCCTCATTTTCCAAAAACAGCATTTGCTTTTATGTCAAGTCAACAACGAAGTTTTGAAAGCAAAAAAGAAATTAGAAAATTTGCAGAAAGAAAGAGGAAAATATGAAGAACAATTTTTTAGCTCCTATAATGGAGAAACTTACAAAGATGTAGTTCTGACAAATGTTGCAAATGGGAAGAAGTTCTTCAAATCTGACAGAAATACTATGATAGACTTTGCAAAAAAATATTTATTGGAAAGATTTTGTGACATTAATTCCCCTGTAATCACTTGAACATATGTTTTTGACACATTCACTTGGCCCACTGGATAAGATTTGAGTGATTTTGGAGACAATGAAATCAAAATTATCTTGCATCATTTTAAGGAAGTAATCAAACATAAAAACAATGAGAAATATATCGAAAAATGTGTGGTAGATGAATGGTTTGACTTCAAAATAAGTAGCCAGAACTTGAAAGTTGATGAACTACTTTTAAAGATTACTGAACATAAGGAGAAGTTTTACCAGCATCAACATCAACCTGTGAACGAGGCTTCAGCCAGATGAATCTTATCAAAAATCACTTGAGGACCTCATTAGTCAACAGAAGTGTGAACAGTCTCCTAAATATACGCATTAATGGGACATCATTAGAAAATTTTGTTCCAGCAGACTCTATAGATAAGTGATACTTTGGAGGTGGAACAAAGCATGTACAAGGACATAAAAGAAAATTTTGTGATGCTGAATAATTGATGTAAAAATTTCAAAGAAACAAAGTTAAACAATCACTATTAATTAGGTATCAAATATTTAATTATAAAATAATAAATTGGTGTTTTACATCTCTGTTATAAATCAAAGGTTTCATGGGGATTTTTTTTTAATCCGGTATAGCGTATATATGTATTTGTGTCATATCCCATCTCTGTACACTGTTGTCATAATGTGCCTATATCACGTCTTCTTGGCTAGTGGTAAAAATCCCTGGCTGGTAAGATATTCCCAGAAATCCCCACCCCTGGCCATAATTTAAACCTACTGCAGACAAAAATCTAAAAATTTAGATTTTTTACTATCTCTAGGGTTACATTAGGTGAGTCAAATTTGAAAAAAAATCCAAGATGGTAAGGAAAAAAAGTGTTAAAATTTTGGATCACTACTCTCCAGTAAAAATTTTACTTTGTTGAAGACTGCCTGAGGCCCAACCAATGAGCTGGTGATTACACAAAGTAAGATGCTTTCCTGGCTTTCCACTTTAACATTAGTTCGAGGGAGAATCTTGAGCAAACAGGAAGATGGGGAGAAGAGATGCAGATGACGGTAACCTTGGTAACACCCACGCTGCTGCGGTTATTCAACTCTGCTTACAGTTTCCACTACCAGTAGAAACAAGAAAGATGACACCGAATTTTCAGGTGCAATGGGCATGTCTTTTGAATTCATTCTGATGCAAATGAAATTTATCAAAGCTATTCAAAGCCAATGGAACCGGTATGGAAAACAATAGTATCTGACCGAAGAAAAGTTTTTTAATTGGGATAAATATCCCGCAGATATTGCTGTAAACTGAATCGTGACCTTACGTCTTCTGGTTACAGACTTGTGCATTAAAAAAATTTAAATTTATATGAGAAATTTTTCGCAGCAGAAACGCTCTCCAACAAAGAAAGAAGTTTTCAAATTGGACTCTTTGAAGAAGAGATATAGACAAATATAAGATATGCATCTACATTCCCTGGAGGAAAAACCATGCATTATTTTAGGAAGAAAGTATTCTCAAAAGGTTTTTCAACGTGAGCGATATAGGTCCAAGAAAAAAAAAATTTAGTCGAGTTTTCTGGAGCTCAGATTTTGCTACGAATACATCAGAAGAAGAAATTAACTCTTACGCCCCTGGTGGCCAAACCATTCTTTACCAAATATCAGAAATCATATGAATACCATTTTCCATCAGGAGCTCTGGTGGAAAGTCCATGATTTACTTGAAACTTCTGAATTTATATGAAAAACATTTTGCATTGGAAACACTATCCAACAAAGAAGGAATTTTTCAAATTGGACTCCTAGAAGAAGAGATATTGACAAAAATAAGATATACACCTACGCCCTCTGGCATAGAAACCATGAACTATTTTAAGAAGAAAATATTCCTAAAAGAGTTGTTGACGTGACTAGTATTGGTCCACAAACAAATTTTTTAAAATCGAGATTTTAGAAGCTCAAATTTTGCTGCAAATGCATCAGTAGTGGAAATTAAGACTTACGCTCCCTGGTGGCCAAACTATTTTTACCAAAAATTAGAAATTATATGCAAAATATTTCCCATCAGGAGCTGTATCCGGTGCAGAAAGAATTTTTCACATTGGAGTTTTAGAAGCAGAGATATTCAGGGAAACACAATTTACCTTTACACCCCCTAACAGAAAGTCTGTGAATTACTTAAAAATTTTGAAATTATATGAAAAACATGTTATACCGGAAACTCTATTCAATAAAAAAGGATTTTTCAAATAGGACCATTAGAAGCAGAGATATTGACAAAAATAAGATATACATCTTTGCTACCTGGCGGTGAAACTAAGCAATATTTTAAGTAAATGGACGATGTAATCACTCTTTCCACGTTATTTTTTAAACAACGCATAGCGACTGAAAAAATTGTATTTCGGCACAGCTGTGCCGAAATACAATTTTTCAGTCGCTATGCGTTGTTTAAAAATAACGTGGAAAGAGTGATTACATCGTCCATTTACATTATCTCCACGTATTTGATATATATTAAACATTTCTATCGCCCTTTGAATTTATCAGCTACAATTAAAATAGCTGTTGCGTTAAATGCCACCAGATGACGACATCTCAGTTGCTGAGACCATCAATACGCATTCGTATAGTCAGATGCTGACTGATAAACCACGCATTGCGCTGAGAATTGTTGGCGCTGTAGCGTAAATTCGAACGCACTCGACTAGTTATCGAGAGTTCTGGGGTTCGATCCCAGCTGTGCCGAAATACAATTTTTTCAGTCGCTATGCGTTGTTTAAAAAATAACGTGGAAAGAGTGATTACATCGTCCATTTACATTATCTCCACGTATTTGATATATATTAAACATTTCTATCGCCCTTTGAATTTATCAGCTACAATTAAAATAGCTGTTGCGTTAAATGCCACCAGATGACGACATCTCAGTTGCTGAGACCATCAATACGCATTCGTATAGTCAGATGCTGACTGATAAACCACGCATTGCGCTGAGAATTGTTGGCGCTGTAGCGTAAATTCGAACGCACTCGACTAGTTATCGAGAGTTCTGGGGTTCGATCCCAGCTGTGCCGAAATACAATTTTTTCAGTCGCTATGCGTTGTTTAAAAATAACGTGGAAAGAGTGATTACATCGTCCATTTACATTATCTCCACGTATTTGATATATATTAAACATTTCTATCGCCCTTTGAATTTATCAGCTACAATTAAAATAGCTGTTGCGTTAAATGCCACCAGATGACGACATCTCAGTTGCTGAGACCATCAATACGCATTCGTATAGTCAGATGCTGACTGATAAACCACGCATTGCGCTGAGAATTGTTGGCGCTGTAGCGTAAATTCGAACGCACTCGACTAGTTATCGAGAGTTCTGGGGTTCGATCCCAGCTGTGCCGAAATACAATTTTTTCAGTCGCTATGCGTTGTTTAAAAAATAACGTGGAAAGAGTGATTACATCGTCCATTTACATTATCTCCACGTATTTGATATATATTAAACATTTCTATCGCCCTTTGAATTTATCAGCTACAATTAAAATAGCTGTTGCGTTAAATGCCACCAGATGACGACATCTCAGTTGCTGGAGACCATCAATACGCATTCGTATAGTCAGATGCTGACTGATAAACCACGCATTGCGCTGAGAATTGTTGGCGCTGTAGCGTAAATTCGAACGCACTCGACTAGTTATCGAGAGTTCTGGGGTTCGATCCCAGCTGTGCCGAAATACAATTTTTTCAGTCGCTATGCGTTGTTTAAAAAATAACGTGGAAAGAGTGATTACATCGTCCATTTACATTATCTCCACGTATTTGATATATATTAAACATTTCTATCGCCCTTTGAATTTATCAGCTACAATTAAAATAGCTGTTGCGTTAAATGCCACCAGATGACGACATCTCAGTTACTGAGACCATCAATACGCATTCGTATAGTCAGATGCTGACTGATAAACCACGCATTGCGCTGAGAATTGTTGGCGCTGTAGCGTAAATTCGAACGCACTCGACTAGTTATCGAGAGTTCTGGGGTTCGATCCCAGCTGTGCCGAAATACAATTTTTCAGTCGCTATGCGTTGTTTAAAAATAACGTGGAAAGAGTGATTACATCGTCCATTTACATTATCTCCACGTATTTGATATATATTAAACATTTCTATCGCCCTTTGAATTTATCAGCTACAATTAAAATAGCTGTTGCGTTAAATGCCACCAGATGACGACATCTCAGTTGCTGAGACCATCAATACGCATTCGCATAGTCAGATGCTGACTGATAAACCACGCATTGCGCTGAGAATTGTTGGCGCTGTAGCGTAAATTCGAACGCACTCGACTAGTTATCGAGAGTTCTGGGGTTCGATCCCAGCTGTGCCGAAATACAATTTTTTCAGTCGCTATGCGTTGTTTAAAAAATAACGTGGAAAGAGTGATTACATCGTCCATTTACATTATCTCCACGTATTTGATATATATTAAACATTTCTATCGCCCTTTGAATTTATCAGCTACAATTAAAATAGCTGTTGCGTTAAATGCCACCAGATGACGACATCTCAGTTGCTGAGACCATCAATACGCATTCGTATAGTCAGATGCTGACTGATAAACCACGCATTGCGCTGAGAATTGTTGGCGCTGTAGCGTAAATTCGAACGCACTCGACTAGTTATCGAGAGTTCTGGGGTTCGATCCCAGCTGTGCCGAAATACAATTTTTTCAGTCGCTATGCGTTGTTTAAAAAATAACGTGGAAAGAGTGATTACATCGTCCATTTACATTATCTCCACGTATTTGATATATATTAAACATTTCTATCGCCCTTTGAATTTATCAGCTACAATTAAAATAGCTGTTGCGTTAAATGCCACCAGATGACGACATCTCAGTTGCTGAGACCATCAATACGCATTCGTATAGTCAGATGCTGACTGATAAACCACGCATTGCGCTGAGAATTGTTGGCGCTGTAGCGTAAATTCGAACGCACTCGACTAGTTATCGAGAGTTCTGGGGTTCGATCCCAGCTGTGCCGAAATACAATTTTTTCAGTCGCTATGCGTTGTTTAAAAAATAACGTGGAAAGAGTGATTACATCGTCCATTTACATTATCTCCACGTATTTGATATATATTAAACATTTCTATCGCCCTTTGAATTTATCAGCTACAATTAAAATAGCTGTTGCGTTAAATGCCACCAGATGACAACATCTCAGTTGCTGAGACCATCAATACGCATTCGTATAGTCAGATGCTGACTGATAAACCACGCATTGCGCTGAGAATTGTTGGCGCTGTAGCGTAAATTCGAACGCACTCGACTAGTTATCGAGAGTTCTGGGGTTCGATCCCAGCTGTGCCGAAATACAATTTTTTCAGTCGCTATGCGTTGTTTAAAAAATAACGTGGAAAGAGTGATTACATCGTCCATTTACATTATCTCCACGTATTTGATATATATTAAACATTTCTATCGCCCTTTGAATTTATCAGCTACAATTAAAATAGCTGTTGCGTTAAATGCCACCAGATGACGACATCTCAGTTGCTGAGACCATCAATACGCATTCGTATAGTCAGATGCTGACTGATAAACCACGCATTGCGCTGAGAATTGTTGGCGCTGTAGCGTAAATTCGAACGCACTCGACTAGTTATCGAGAGTTCTGGGGTTCGATCCCAGCTGTGCCGAAATACAATTTTTTCAGTCGCTATGCGTTGTTTAAAAAATAACGTGGAAAGAGTGATTACATCGTCCATTTACATTATCTCCACGTATTTGATATATATTAAACATTTCTATCGCCCTTTGAATTTATCAGCTACAATTAAAATAGCTGTTGCGTTAAATGCCACCAGATGACGACATCTCAGTTGCTGAGACCATCAATACGCATTCGTATAGTCAGATGCTGACTGATAAACCACGCATTGCGCTGAGAATTGTTGGCGCTGTAGCGTAAATTCGAACGCACTCGACTAGTTATCGAGAGTTCTGGGGTTCGATCCCAGCTGTGCCGAAATACAATTTTTTCAGTCGCTATGCGTTGTTTAAAAATAACGTGGAAAGAGTGATTACATCGTCCATTTACATTATCTCCACGTATTTGATATATATTAAACATTTCTATCGCCCTTTGAATTTATCAGCTACAATTAAAATAGCTGTTGCGTTAAATGCCACCAGATGACGACATCTCAGTTGCTGAGACCATCAATACGCATTCGTATAGTCAGATGCTGACTGATAAACCACGCATTGCGCTGAGAATTGTTGGCGCTGTAGCGTAAATTCGAACGCACTCGACTAGTTATCGAGAGTTCTGGGGTTCGATCCCAGCTGTGCCGAAATACAATTTTTTCAGTCGCTATGCGTTGTTTAAAAAATAACGTGGAAAGAGTGATTACATCGTCCATTTACATTATCTCCATGTATTTGATATATATTAAACATTTCTATCGCCCTTTGAATTTATCAGCTACAATTAAAATAGCTGTTGCGTTAAATGCCACCAGATGACGACATCTCAGTTGCTGAGACCATCAATACGCATTCGTATAGTCAGATGCTGACTGATAAACCACGCATTGCGCTGAGAATTGTTGGCGCTGTAGCGTAAATTCGAACGCACTCGACTAGTTATCGAGAGTTCTGGGGTTCGATCAGCTGTGCAGAAATACAATTTTTTCAGTCGCTATGCGTTGTTTAAAAAATAACGTGGAAAGAGTGATTACATCGTCCATTTACATTATCTCCACGTATTTGATATATATTAAACATTTCTATAAGCCCTTTGAATTTATCAGCTACAATTAAAATAGCTGTTGCGTTAAATGCCACCAGATGACGACATCTCAGTTGCTGAGACCATCAATACGCATTCGTATAGTCAGATGCTGACTGATAAACCACGCATTGCGCTGAGAATTGTTGGCGCTGTAGCGTAAATTCGAACGCACTCGACTAGTTATCGAGAGTTCTGGGGTTCGATCCCAGCTGTGCCGAAATACAATTTTTTCAGTCGCTATGCGTTGTTTAAAAAATAACGTGGAAAGAGTGATTACATCGTCCATTTACATTATCTCCACGTATTTGATATATATTAAACATTTCTATCGCCCTTTGAATTTATCAGCTACAATTAAAATAGCTGTTGCGTTAAATGCCACCAGATGACGACATCTCAGTTGCTGAGACCATCAATACGCATTCGTATAGTCAGATGCTGACTGATAAACCACGCATTGCGCTGAGAATTGTTGGCGCTGTAGCGTAAATTCGAACGCACTCGACTAGTTATCGAGAGTTCTGGGGTTCGATCCCAGCTGTGCCGAAATACAATTTTTTCAGTCGCTATGCGTTGTTTAAAAAATAACGTGGAAAGAGTGATTACATCGTCCATTTACATTATCTCCACGTATTTGATATATATTAAACATTTCTATCGCCCTTTGAATTTATCAGCTACAATTAAAATAGCTGTTGCGTTAAATGCCACCAGATGACGACATCTCAGTTGCTGAGACCATCAATACGCATTCGACATAGTCAGATGCTGACTGATAAACCACGCATTGCGCTGAGAATTGTTGGCGCTGTAGCGTAAATTCGAGCACTCGACTAGTTATCGAGAGTTCTGGGGTTCGATCCCAGCTGTGCCGAAATACAATTTTTTCAGTCGCTATGCGTTGTTTAAAAAATAACGTGGAAAGAGTGATTACATCGTCCATTTACATTATCTCCACGTATTTGATATATATTCAATATTTTAAGAAAATATTCCGAAAAGTTTATCGATGTGAGTGGCATCGGTCCACGAATGAAGTTTTTCAGTAGAGATTTTAGAACCTCAGATTTTATGGAAAATACATCAGAAGCAAAAATTAACACTTATGCCCCTGGTGGCCATAGTATTCTTTACCAAAAATTAGAAATTATATGCAAAAAAATTTCCATCAGGAGCTGTATCCACTGAAGAAAAAATTCTTCAAAAAGGAGTTTCGGAAAAAAGATATCAGGGAAAACGCAATTTACTTTTACAGCCCCTAGCGGAAAATTTATGCGTAACTTGAAAAAGTAACTATACCTAAAATACTCTTCAACATAAACAGAATTGAAGATAAAATAATTTTTTCAATCGGATGTTTAGAAGCAAATATATGGAATAAAATGTGTTTTGAATTTGATATCATCTGCATTTACGCCCTCTAGCGGCGAAACTATACATCGTAAAAAAAACCAACCCCGAAATGAAGGATCATTCACATATTTCAAGCTTCCAAATGCAGAAAGAATTTTTCAAATTGTACTAACAGTTACCAAGATATGGTGTCTACAGACGGATGAACGGACAAACCGATAACATAAGCACGATCTTTTTTTAACAAAAGACGTGCTAAAGATGAGTGATACAAAAACGCAAATAAGCTAGAAAGAAAGCTAGGACCTTTCCTGTTATCTGCCCGCCACTGTTTGCTTTTGTTCATTGTTACACGAAATGATACAATTTGACTTCCGAATATGAACGTTTTCAAGCAGTTCCCAATTTTGAGTGTATCGTTCCGCTTTGTTTACATGAAATCTGATCACACCCAACATAGGAGAAAGTAGTTCATGCAAAAACAGACTTATTCACTTTTTAATAAAATCTAAATTGTTTAGAAATATATAAAAGAGAAAATATATATACAGTATAAGAACACAAATTTGGTACCAATATTACTTTGGGGGCCAATACGCTACAATATCTTTCATAATTTCTGAAAATGGATCGTCATTAGTTTTCAGTCTTTTTCGCCACATAAATCCACATAGGTGCGAATCCAACATGCTCCTATCAGTGCCCCAACGAGTTTTATTTTCTAAATTTCGCCGTACCCCACGTAGATTCCACTGATTGAGTATAGGCACCCCTGTTGGGATTTACAAAGTTCAGTGAATTATTTACCTGCAAGTGTAAATAATCTTCAGATAGAAGGTTGCGCGCTCGCCATTAGTCAGATATTATCGTAGTCCCAGGACGTGTATACTGCTTAATAATTGGTATTAAAATATGGCTACTTCGTACAGTTAGAAGAACATTCCTTTTGAAAAACCACATGTAATTCTAAAGCGCAGACAAACGGTCAAAAGAACGTCATGACCCAAGATACGTCATTGTGTACAGGATATATCAGAACTTCAAAGTTAGATTTCCGAGATGCTTATAAACAAACAATAAATTACCAAAATTATTCCGGCTTTAAACAACAGGAAATACCTAGAAGCAATTTATAATGAATTATGTTCTTTTGTATATAGGAAAAACAGGCACACTGCAACTATAAAAAAGTGTACCAAGTAAAACAAGGTGATGCATTCAAGAGAACAGAACTGGGATGCTTTCAAAACAAGCTGCCAATGGCATTTCCACAAATCAACGCATGACTAGCAACTGATGAAAAAGAAGGTGGCCACAAATGCTGATCACACAGTGGCAACATTCACTTAAACTGTGACCCAGACTACATACTGAGCCCAAAATTTTATTCGGTACTTACGTATTAACGCCACCGCAGCAGAAGTTGTGCTAATGCGCCAATAAAGAGCAATCTTGTTGTTCGCACGCGCAGGCAAAGTAGTCAATCGGATTTCGGTAGAAAATGGGCCGATATAGAGTTCAACATAAATTCAAAACAGTCTCTATTTTCTTTCACCTGATGCTGTCGCCATATGAACGTATTAACGCCACAGCAGCTACAGATTTGGCGGTTTAAGTGCCATCTACACCTAAAATTTTTGTGACAAATCATAAAATAAAACACTTTATTTAAAAACAAAGAAGTCAATCGGATTTCGGTGGGAAATGGGCCGATATAGAGTTCAACATAGATTCAAAACAGTCTCTATTTTCTTTCACCTGATGCTGTCGCCATATGAACGTATTAACGCCACAGCAGCTACAGATTTGGCGGTTTAAGTGCCGTCTACACCTAAAATTTTTGCGACAAATCATAAAATAAAACACTATATTTAAAAACAAAGTAGTCAATCGGATTTCGGTGGACATAAAGGCAACAAAGAATCCAAAATATAAATGCCTGCGCGTGCGAACAAGATTGCTCTTTATTGGCGCATTAGCACAACTTCTGCTGCGGTGGCGTTAATACGTAAGTACCCTACAGACTAGATACTGAGCCCAAAATTGTATTCCTATGAAATCCCATCAGATCATTAAAAAAATAATAATAATAAAGTTAACAAAGTAAAAACTTTCATTGTAATTTTATTCCTATGAAATCCCATCAGAAATTTAAAAAAATAAAATAAAATTAACAAAGTTGCAACTTTCACTGTAAATTTATTCTTATGCAATCCCATCAGAAATTAAAAAAAAACTAATAAATGAAGTTAACAAAGTTACAACTTTCATTGTAAATTCCTTAAGCCACATTGCACATTTATGCAGGCTGTCCTGAATGAGTGATTAAATGTTCTGAAAGCTGGCCATCACTGAATTTCAGGAAGCATATTTTACACTCCTGGGACCTTTCACCCACATGAACACGAGAGTGCCTTACCAGATTACTTCTCTTCCTGAATTTGTAGTGGCAAATTTCAAATTCAAAGGGCTTCTCGCCTGTATGAATAAGCATATGCTTCAAAAGGGTATTTCTCTTTGTAAATCTACTGTGGCAGGTTTCGCACTCGTGAGGTCTGTTACCTGTATGAGTAAGCAAGTGTCTTGCAAGTTGGGTTTCCGTGAATTTCTGGAGACATATTTTGCATTGCTCAGAACTCTCATCGGGATGTGTCTGTGCATGCCTCTCTAAGTTGCTTTTCTTGGAAAATTTCTTCTGGCATATTTCACACTCGTAGGGTTTTTCTCCTGTGTGAGTGAGTAAATGTCTTGAAAGAGAATTTCTCTTTGTAAATCTTTTGTGGCACATTTCACATTCATGAGGTTTGTCACCTGTGTGAGTTAGAAAATGTACTGTAAGATTACTTTTTTCAGTGAAAGTTTTGTGACATATTTCACACTCCACGAGTTTCTTGTCCATATGAGTGAGGAAGTGCCTGAAAAGAACACTCTTCCGTGCAAATTTCTTGTGGCACGTTTCACATTTGTAGGGCTTATCGCCAGTATGAATGAATGCATGCTTTAATAGGCTGTTTTTCCAGGCAAATTTCTTGTGGCATATCTCACATTCATGGAGTTTTTCTCCTGTGTGAGTGAGCATGTGACGTGAAAGACAACTTTTGTTTACAAACCTCTTGTAACATACTTCACACTTCTGTGGTCTCTCACCTAAATGAGCAAGCAGGTGGAATGAAAGGTTATCCTTTTTTATGAATTTTTTCCGGCATACATCACATTCATGAACTTTCTTACTCGTAGAAGAGAGCAAATGTGTTGAAAGACCACTTTCTTGAGGGAGTTCCATATGGCACACTTTATATGAGGTCTGTTACTTACACGAATGGTGGTGTTTCAAAAGGATTCCAAGTGAACTTGAAAACAAAATTCCTAAAGAGATTTTTTATCTGCAGGAATTACTATGTCCCAAAGGACCACTTTTATGAGAAAACTTCTGGTAACATATTTAACATTCACAAAATCTCTTTCATTTATATTGTACCTTAAAATGCTATATTTCACTGAAATTTTGTGGCATATTTTACTCCTGCTGAACAAGTCTGTCAAGATAATTAATTAGACTTAGGACAAAAGTTTTGACACTAATTACTAACGAGTTACACCAAATTTAACACACTGTTAGTTTTATTGCACCTTTACTGTTCTATCAAATAGATCAGTTATAAACCAGTCTGGGTTCTAAATTTTGTACGCATAGCATCAAAGGATGTACAGTAAAGTAGATAATTTAGTAGTACACTACATGTATGGTTTACACAAAAAAAATATATATATATATATATTTGATTAAAAAGATCTATATATCATCTTCCTTCTTGTGAAAATCTAAAACTGTAAGACTAGAACAGTTTCCGAGAAAATTTAATTTCGTATTTGCCTCGAGAGAGAAAACGCGCACTTCCGTGGTTTTCAAATTCCCTACCAATACACAGAAATCAAAAGCTCTGTGGAATACCAACAGAAAAGCTAAGCTTCCTGGCAACTCAACCATCGCAAGTAATTAGAAGTACGAGAAACAAGCTGTTCTGCTATAACCATTAAATTCATTAACAGTTAAATACATACTGCAGTTTCGCAAAGCTGGCTTATAGTCTAAAATACAAACACAACACGTCAAGTGAAAATAATGGATTTGGAAACAGTGTTGCCAACTATTCCCCAGAGCAATAAGCTAAAAATCGCAATCAAATAAGCTAGATTTTTTTTTTTTTTTGGGTTGAAGGTTTAACCGTAGCACGTCATAACATCGCGGACATAACATCGCAGGTCAAAACATCGCGGTGACAAAACATCGCAAGTCATAACATCGCGGACACAAAACATCGCAGACACAAAACATCGCCGGTCAAAACATCGCGGGCCGCCCCGGTGGCGCAGTGGTATAAGGCGCTGGCCTCTGATCATTCGTCCGTAAGGGGTCCGGGTTCGAATCCCGGTCAGGCATGGATGTTGTGTTTGTCGTACGGCACTGGCTCTCTCCCTTCCCTGGAACCAGTGACCCTAAATTAGGGACGGGCGACTGCTTATAGCCCATTGAGTTGCTCACGGTGGTCGTTAAACCTCCAAAAAAAAAAAAAAAATGGTGTTTTTGGAAGTGGTCTGAGCCCGGGGTCGATGGGCCCACATAGAAAATTTTCGTAAAATCTACCGTTTTCAATTTAGAACCACAAAATTTGGTATACTTCCTCATGGTGCTCTAACTTAGACCGTAGACGGTTTTTGGAAGTGGTCTGAGCCCGGGGTCAATGGGCCCCCATAGAAAATTTTCGTAAAATCTAAAGTTTTCAATTTAGAACCACAAAATTTGGTATACTTCCTCATGGTGCTCTAACTTAGACCGTAGACAGTTTTTGGAAGTGGTCTGAGCCCGGGGTCGATAGGCCCCCATAGAAAATTTTCGTAAAAACTACAGTTTTCAATTTGGAACCACAAAATTTGGTATACTTCCTCATGGTGCCCTAACTTAGACTGTAAACGGTTTTTGGAAAGGTAGGGGGCCCGGGGTCAAGGGGCCCCAATACGCAATATTCGTAAAATCTACAGTTTTCAATTTAGAACCACCAAATTTTGTATAATATCTCATGGTGCTCTAATTTAGACGGCAGAGGGTTTTCGGAACGGTTGGGGGGCCGGGATCAAAGGTGCCCCATACGCAATATTCGTAAAATCTACAGTTTTCAATTTAAAGCCACAAAATTTGGTATACTTCCTCATGGTGCTCTAACTTAGACCGTAGACAGTTTTTGGAAGTGGTCTGAGCCCGGGGTCAATGGGCCCCCATAGAAAATTTTCGTAAAACCTAAAGTTTTCAATTTAGAACCACAAAATTTGGTATACTTCCTCATGGTGCTCTAACTTAGACCGTAGACAGTTTTTGGAAGTGGTCTGAGCCCGGGGTCGATGGGCCCCATAGAAAATTTTCGTAAAAACTACAGTTTTCAATTTGGAACCACAAAATTTGGTTTACTTCTTCATGGTGCTCTAACTTAGACCGTAAACGGTTTTTGGAAAGGTAAGGGGCCCGGGGTCAAGGAGCCCCAATACGCAATATTCGTAAAATCTACAGTTTTCAATTTAGAAACACAAAATTTGGGTTAATATCTCATGGTGCTCTAATTTAGACGGTAGAGGGTTTTCGGAACGGGTGGGGGGTCAAGGGGGCCCCATACGCAATATTCGTCAAATCTACAGTTTTCAATTTAAAACCACCAAATTTGGTACACTACTTAATGGTGCTCTAACTTAGACCGTAGACAGTTTTTGAAAGTGGTCTGAGCCCGGGGTCGATGGGCCCCCATAAAAAATTTCGTAAAATCTACAGTTTTCAATTTAGAACCACAAAATTTGGTATACTTGCTCATGGTGCTCTAACTTAGACCGTAAACGGTTTTTGGAAAGGTAAGGGGCCCGGGGTCAAGGGGTCCCTACAAAATTTTCGTAAAATCTACAGTTTTCAATTTAGAACCACCAAATTTGGTTGGTATACTACCTCATGGTACTCTAACTTAGACCGTAGAGGGTTTGGGGAAAGTTGGGAGGGTCGAGGGGGCCCCATATAAAATTTTCGGCAGTTTACATTGTTCCTTCAAATTAAAGTGCAGTTCTCGCTTGCCTTACGTAGAACGTTTTCTCGAAATTGTTTGGAGTTCCCAATTCTACTTTCAAAAAAAATGTATATATATATATGCTAAGAAACGGCGATCTTTATACATACCCCCTCCCCCTCCCCTCGTTGAACTTTTGTGGCCAGTTGCCGTAAACTCGTATGAACCGGCATGAAAATTCCGATAAACAAAAGAACTCCTTCCCGTCATTAGGCACTTTGAAAAACTGCCACACATAATTCGCGCAAACTGGGAAAACTGACAACATTCAAAGTGTTCCTCGGAGGAACAGCAATTTGTGCTCGGTCCCTTAATGAAAACATATGGCAGTTTTCCAAGTTGTTGAAAGATGTGTGGCAGTTTTCGTGACGGTTTATCGGAGACCAAGAATTTTAGAAAGTTTTTTGGATCGAATTAAAACTTTAAATTCAAAAAATCCCGTATCAGCGGCGGGGTAGATTCGATTTAGGACGAAACAAGATAATAATTCCGCAACTTCATGTATGTTTGAAATGTGAAAAGATGAAGGAGAGTAAAAGACTGCAGGAAAAAATATCTGATCTTGAAAGTGTACTAGGTGCTTTAAAGAATGAGAAACGCGAGATTATTAAATATCTCTGCACAAATCTGAAATTCATACATCATTACAAGATTCTGGTCAAAACAAATTATCCAACTCAAGAAGCAATTAAAAGAAATTAAGAGAAACTATAGTACTTTGGAAAGATTAGGTAAAGGTATCCATGATATATTTACGACGCCCAAAGTGATCTTACGAAAGGAAGCAATGGATAAAATGGGCACCTGAAGATGTATCGAAATGCACCGTAATAAGAGCTCTCTTTAGAAAAATCATATATGACTTCTGGAGGGGGAAAGCATTATTCCATTACTTTGAAGAGATGGTGCGCAAAATTTACCCGTAATCCAGGCATTCAACACGATGTCTTTTTGTTGATGGGGGGAAAAAGCTATGAAAGTTTAAATCGCTCTGTAAAGCTTTATGTTTTAAGCTTTGACGGAATTCATATTGACTCTAGGTTATACTACGACACCAGAATGGACAAAATTCTTTGCCTTTTCAAGAAGCCAATATTCTTTAACTTACAAATGAAAAATATATTGCTTTTTTTAATAAATCAAGGTTTGGAATCTACTAGGGTTGAACTAAAAGTTATTTCTGACTTTGGATGATGCAATACGTTGTAGAGAGAACTTGAAATTTCTATGGACAGGGCATTTTTCGATAATCCTTTTTTCAGGGGTCAAAAATATGGGTATTTGCTGATAATTTTAGCTTTCAGATCTTCGAATATGAAACATTCTGCTTAATGATTTCAAAACAAATATTCCTTCTGTTTTAATGTGTTTCAGTGATGTTCGTTGGATTTACTGGGGTATAAACATGGATTTAATTCCTTTCCACGCTTGCTTCGTGCGCTTAGATATCGGAGGGGATTAGATTATTCTTGCGAAGAGAGATGGCACTGCAACTATGTCACAGCCTCCCTCTTCGGGAAGCACAGTGTGCTTCGTTAAAAGAACCAGCCTTTGTACTAATAGCCCTGAGTTTTTACGCTCTTTTACCTCCTCCACATTGCGCCGTTCTGTGGAACAATGGCAAAACAACCACTCCATCTCCAGATGTTTACTTGCTGCGGTTTACTTTTAAAGACCAAACCCTTTGTCCTCATTTAAGGAAGTAGTCTCGTGGGAGAGGAATCACAATGCGACGGGCACATACTATGATTGCTTCCCTCATGAACGAGGGGGATGAAAAACTTAACTATACCAATGCTTCTTCATTAGTTCCACGGCCCAAATCCAGACGGCTTTGGGAATTGTGAGCTATTCTTACAGATCACATGTCACTCAGTGACGAGGCGCATTTTTCCGTTTTGTGGAAAAACAAATTTTAAGTCAAAAGTCGGAAGAACAATTTACCACAAAATAAATGTTTTGTGGCAATTATCTTACCATTTATTAATCAATACATGAAGCAAACTATTGATCAGTCAATAAAATGAAATTAATAAAGCCGCCCCGGTGGCGCAGTGGTCTAAGGCGCTGGCCTCTGATCATTCGTCCGTAAGGGGTCTGGGTTCGAATCCCGGTGAGGCATGGATGTTGTGTTTGTCTTACGGCACTGGCTCTTTCCCTTCCCTGGAACCAGTGACCCTAAATTAGGGACGGGCGACTGCTTATAGCCCATTTGAGTTGCTCACGGTGGTCGTTAAACCTCCAATCAAAAAAAAAAAAAAAAAAAAAAAAAAAAAAAGAAATTAATAAATGAAAAATAAAGGTCCTTATCATTCGCTGAAAATAACTTAAAAGCAGTATGTCATGACTTAAAGGAACTGCAACCACATAAATTTGATACTTTAATTGAATCCTTACTGGATGAAAAATTATTGGGGGTTCCGGAAATTTTTAATCGAATTACCAATTCATTTTTCTGAGTATTTAAAAATTTTAATTTCATTCAGTGAGATTATCTGGCACAATAAGACGCCTGAAATGCTAAAATGAAGCAAATTATAGTTAATTACAGATTATTATTTTTCTCTAGAAAATTATTTATTTCATTTATTTTGCTTTTGTAGGCGCGGCATTATCATATACAATACACAGATACTATGTAAATATTCAACTGAATTGTCTTATAAAAGTAACTAAAACATGTAAAATATATTTTAAGGTTTTTTTTATCAATTTTAAAAATTCCAAAATTTTTTTCTTCAAATGATTTCTGAGTTTAAATAGGAGGTTAGAAGGGAGAGGACATGACATCAGCCCCATGCCCTACGTTTTCCGTGGGCTCTACTTCGTATCAGCTGTGTATGCCCAGGATGCTCAACTTGGGCTGCTTCTGTACTTATACTATGGGAAAATCGTTGACTTTGAAGAGGTTTCAGAGGCACTTGTGCATCATGTACAGTCAGGAAAAAAAGAGAACGAAATATACATGCACATACATAACTAAAAATTTGCAAAAAGTTACAGAAATACTGTTTAATATTTTCTAAAAAAATTAAACAAAATTATGCTTTGTCGAGCGGAAGTGCATATTGCGTATTAACTAATCACGGCCTTGCTAAAGCTGTATGAGTTTTGTTGACCTTCAGGGAATGCTGCTGAGCGTAAGAGACAGTCGCTATCAACCTGTGCTCTAGCACAGGTCTTCAGCAAGTGGTCTTCAGCACCTAGGGTCTTCAGTAAGTGACGTCACGCCACTGAACCTCCCCAACCGGAGGGCCCAAGAAACCAGATGATCAGACTTGGCTTCACCAGCGGTTGCTGATGCCATCTTCTCTCTCTTCTAACCTTCTTGTTTCCTGACTGCCCGAAGATAGGGCGGGTCAACTGACTGTGCAACATATTTCCACCTTTATCACTATGATCTCGAATAGGCTCTCGTCTCCGATTGTAGAGCTAGACTTTTCTTTTTTGTGGGAACCTAGACAAACCGAAGAATTTTCTAAAATTTAAAGTTTTAAATGCTCATAAACAACGGTACTTGCGTCAAATTTTATGAGCACAAACAAACACTAATTCTTTTTTGAGGACAATAAACAGTCCGAGGGGTAAATTTCTGTACACACTTTTTATATACTATAATAAACGGGGAATGAATAGTAAAAACCTTGAAGAATTGATAACGAAAACCAAAATTTATGCACATATGCGTACGTGTACTTTTCCCACGAAATACGCGCAAAAATATTAGGGGTTCGAGGAACCCTCAACAAAATCATTGGGGGGGGGGGTTCAAAAACTGTCTCGAACCCACGAATTCGGCGCCTATGCTAGACAATATAAATATATTTACACACAATGTTGAATAATCCAATAATGGAACACGGGAGATTGGTACCCGGCAAACTCGTACCCATGCAGTTCCGCTCCCTCTTGTTCAGTTTTAATGCCTGATTTTCAGGATTTGGCATCATCTTCACCTGTTCTAACTATTCCGGTACATTTTCCCCCTCTTCAAATTCGTAAATTATTTCACAAATTGAAGCAATCACGGCATTTTCCTCAAATTGAATTTTAGAAAACTCGTACCCGGGAGATTGATACCCTTCTGTTAGTGAGACATTACGGGGACATATACAAATTGCATTAACGGAAGGTCTTTCCTCTTTGGTGATTGTCGTTGTTGAACAGCTGTTCTCTTGGCGGAAAACTCCTATTCTTTCTTCCACCGTTAGCAAAACACACCGCATAAAACTCATACACCTTAGACACTGAGTCTCCACTTTATTATGACCACCTGACAGTTTTAAGCAAATGAGCTATGGCTGCATTCTGTTGCCGCCTGAGGGCGAAGCTAGTATAAAAAGGGAAAGCTTATAGCTTGCGAGAGTAGTAGAAGGGATTTTTGGGTGACGAAATGGGTAAAAAATGCGATTTGACGGACTTTTAACGTGGGATGATTGTAGAAGCTCGGAGACATGGAGCGAGTATCACCGAAACCGCCGCATTCGTGAAATGTTCCAGAGCAGCTGTTGTTAAAGTGTTTAAAGACTGGACTGTCAGCTAAAAAACTGGGTCTCTACGTGCAACGTGTGGACGTCATCGACTAGTGGCTGCTCGGGCGGAACGGAGAGTGTCCAGACTAGTAACAGACAACAGAAGAGCAACAGTGCAGCAAATTACAGACCATCTTAATCAAGGATCCCCTCAAATGATCTCTGCACGCACTCTTGCCCGTACACTGCATTAGATGGAATATGGCAGCCGAAGGCCTGTTCGAACACCTTTGCTGTCTGCAGTTAACAAGAGAAAACGTCTCCAGTTCGCACAGGAGCACAAGGATTAGACAGTCGATAATTGGAAACAAATCATGTGGTCCGATGAATCACGTTTTCAGTTGCCCCATGCCGATGGCCGAGTGAGAATTTAGCGGAAACAGCACGAAAGCATGGACCCCAAATGCATTACTACAACCCTTCAAAGTGGTGGAGGACACGTTATGGTTTGGGGAATGTTTTCCTGGCATGCTTTGGGCCCTTTAATTCGTGTTGATCAACGTCTGACTGCCACATCATATCTAAACATCGTTGCGGACCAAGTGCATCCTGCCATGTGGATGGTTTATCCCAATGGCGATGGCTACTTTCAACAAGATAATGCGTCCTGCCATAATGCTCGTATTGTACAGGATTAGTTTCAGGAACTTGCCGGTGAGTTTACTTTGCTTAGGTGGCCCCCACAATCTCCAGATCTTAACCCCAATGAGAATTTGTGGGATGAAGTTGAACGAGACATCAGACAGCTGGATCCACAACCCTGTAATCTCACACTCCTGGAAAGTGCTATTCATCAAGCATGGTCTCAGATTCCACAAACCACCTATCAACATCTCGTGGAGTCCATGCCACGAAGAATCGACGCAGTATTAAAGGCAAAAGGTGGCCCACCGAAGTACTGAGGGGTGGTCATAATAAAGTGGACAGCACTCAGTGTATAAGGGAATGTATACGCAAATTGCATTTCGTACTAGATTTGTTAAAGTGTTTTTTTTTTATTGGAGGTTTAACGACCACCGTGAGCAACTCAATGGGCTATAAGCAGTCGTCCGTCCCTAATTTAGGGTCATTGGTTCCAGGGAAGGGAGATAACCAGTGCTGTAAGACAAACACAACATCCATGCCTCACCGGGATTCGAACCCGGACCCCGTTCGGACGAATGATCAGAGGCCATCGCTTAGACCACTGCGACACCGGGGCGGCTTTGTTAAAGTGTAGCAGTTATTATAGTGGCATAAAATTGTAATAGGAGATTCCTATTACAGAAAATGGCATGTAAGATCCGGTTCACTATAAACCGCCAAACAGGAAAACTCCCACATGTTTTTCATGAAGGGGCCGGGCACGAGTTGCTGTTCCTCCGAGGGGCACTTCAAATTTGTGGCAGTTTTCCAAGTTTCCGAATTATGTGTAGCAGTTTTCCAAAGATACATTGACAAACACGCTGAACTTGGTGGACAGATACATACAGTATAGACATTCTGGTTTTCAACGACAGGAATATACATAGGTGAACTAGGAACTCAGCGAATAAACCTCCGAAAGACAAACGCAAACAACCATTGCCCGGGATTCTAACACAGACCCCCTCCGTTGGGCGAATGACCAGAAGCCATCGCTAAAATCACTGCGCCACCGGGATGGCCGCAGGACAAACACGACATCCATGCCTTACCGGGATTCGAACCCAGACCCCTCCGTTGGGCGAATGATCAGAAACCATCGCTTAGACCACGGCGGCACCGGGGCTACTCCCCAAAGAGATCAAGAGCGACGTATGTCACAAATTAAACATGCAAAAATATTATTTTATATGTTCAAATAATTACATAGTGTCTTCTTCCCAAAGAGATTAAGAGCGACATACGTCAGAACAAAACATACGGTTGTGACGTGTATATATATATATATATATATATGTGTGACTTCCAAAGTGGAATATATAGAGCTATGCAAGACAGTAAGAAAAAGTATCACTGAAGACGTAAGAAAATTCAACTATGAACTAGTGAGGAAAGCAATTGAAAACAACCAAAGCCTAAAGATAGCAAAGGGACATCTCAGTAAGGGAAGAAAACAGATTATGGCACTGAGAAAAGAAGATGGTTCTGTAACAAGAAATAGAGGCGGAATTTTGACAAGAGTGAAAGATTTCTACTCCAAATTATATGAAAAGGATGATACATGCACTCCAGACATCATGAAAGATACCAGTACCAGAGTTCCTCCAGTCCTTCCAGCACAAGTTGCACATGCAATCAAGAACATGAAGCGGGGAAAAGCTCCAGGAGAAGATGGAATTACTGTAGACATCATACAAGAAGCAAGTGGAGAAATCGAAACAGTACTCGCCCAAATTTTCACTCGATGCCTTAATGAAGGGAAGATTCCTGAGGATTGGAACACCGCTACAATGATCCTGCTACATAAGAAAGGTGACATTGAGGATCTCGGAAACTACAGACCTATCAGCCTCCTATCAGTAGTTTATAAAATCTTCACTAAAGTTCTTTCACACCGCTTGAAGGTAACACTGGACATGGCTCAACCGAGAGAACAAGCTGGATTCAAGAGTGGCTACAGCACAATAGATCATATCCACGTGCTGAGAGAACTAATTGAAAGAGCGAGGGAATATGAACTTCCATTGTGCATGGCTTTTATCGATTATGAAAAAGCCTTTGATTCGGTGAAACCATCAGCAGTTACAATGGCTCTGAAAACCTGCGGTATTGAAGATGCATACATTAATATTATTAATAACATATATGAAAATACAAGTGCACAGATTCTGCTGTTTGCAAATACAACACACATAAAAATTGGAAAGGGAGTGAGACAAGGTGACACCATACCTCCGAAGCTCTTTAATGCCACATTGGAGGGTGTTTTTCAGCCGCTGAGCTGGGAAAACAAGGGGATAAATATTAATGGAGATTATCTAACCCACCTTCGTTTTGCTGATGACGTAGTCATTTTTGCAACTACCCCATCAAAGCTGCAGAGTATGATCCAGGAACTTGCTGACAAGAGTAAAGAAGTGGGATTAAAAATGAACTTTCAGAAGACAAAAGTGATGTTCAACGCTTTTACAAGAAATGAAGATTTATCGATTGATGGAGAAAAGCTGAAGATAACAGACACGTACGTTTATCTTGGACAGCAGATATCAAGTGAGGGTCACATTGATGAAGAAATTAATCGGCGTACAAAACTTGCCTGGAGAGCTTTTGGAAGAAACAGCATAATTTTCAAGAGCAATATGCCATTATGTCTTAAAAGAAAAGTGTTTGATCAATGCATCCTTCCAGTGCTTACGTATGGTGCAGAGACGTGGACCTTAACTAAAAGAGACATACTGAGGCTGCAGACAACTCAAAAAAGCATGGAGAGGTGCAAACTTGGTGTAACCAGGAGAGATAAGAAGAGGAACTCGTGGATCCGAAAAATGACAAGAGTGGAAGACATCATGATCAGAGTTAAATCCCTGAAATGGCAATGGGCTGGACGTACTGCCAGAAGGACAGATCATCGATGGACAGCCGAAATTTTAGATTGGATTCCAAGGGACAGGAAAAGACCCAGAAGAAGACCACATGGAAGATAGTGGATGAAATTCGAAAGTATGCGGGGTGACATGGAGGAGACTGGCACAAGACAGACCGTTGTGGAGGAAACTAGGGAGACCTTCGTCCAGCAGTGGATTGATAATGGTTGACAATGATGATGATGATGATATATATATATATATATATATATAAGGTCAGGTGATGCGTAAAATCACAGCCTCTCCTTGACAAATGTCAACCCCGCCTTCTCGTGGTGCATCCTGTTCCCACTAAAGGGGCTCTGACGACCGCCAATAGCGGTATAACTATACCATCGGGATTAGAGGATATGCTATCCCACACTCACCAACCCGCTTGGCCAGCGTGGTGAGTTATGGCCAAACCCCCCAAAATGACTCCACAACTTAAATCTTGGCCCTCAGTCTCCGGCCGCTGGAATGTACCTGGCCAAGGCAGCGGCCAGTGCAACATGAAGGCAGAGGGTGCTAAGAATCCCCGGAGGACCGGACTAGGCTGCCATCTGATGCTGACCTTGGCTACGTACAACGGACGCTCCCTATCTTCTGATTCAAGGCTTCTTGAATTGGAAGAGGAACTACAAAGGATCAAGTGGGACATCGTCGGGCTAAGTGAGGTAAGGAGAAAAGGAGAAGATCTCATTGAACTGAAAAGTGGACATCTCTTCTACTATCGTGGGACAGATACTGGCAGAACTAGTGGTGTTGGATTTATAATAAACAAGAAACTGAAGGATAAAGTTGTAGAAGTTGAAAGTTCCTCTGACAGAGGTGCACGACTCGTTATCCAACTCTCGAGAAGACACCAGGCTCAGATTATTCAAACTTATGCACCCACCACAAGTCATGCTGAAGAAGAAATTGAAGAATTTTATGAGGAAATTCGTGATCTAAATAATAAAGGTAAGCAGCACTTGAAGATAATTATGGGAGATTTCAATGCAAAAATAGGGCAACGGCAACAGAATGAAACTTCAGTCGGTAAATTCGGTCACGGCAACAGAAACCAGCGTGGAAATACTCTCGTAGAGTTTGCAGAGGCAGAAGGGTTTTTCATCTTGAACTCCTTTTTCAAGAAAAAGCCACACAGGAAATGGACATGGAGACATCCAAATGGGACGACAAGTGAAATTGATTTTATTATGTGTAACAAAAAATTCGTCATAGAAGACTGCAGTGTGCTAAACAAGTTCAACACAGGCAGTGACCATAGATTGGTGAGATGTAAGATGCACCTCAACACTAAACTCGAACGTAGCAAGCTCATAAGACAAACAAAATCTATTGACATAACCAACCCTAAAAAACACCATAATACCTTCACATTGGAACTGAAGAACAGATTCTCTGCTTTAGAAGGCCTAACATCGGAAGAAGTGGATATTTCTGAAGTTAACAGAAAAGTAACCAAAGCTCTTATGGAAACAGCAACAAAATTAGCTGGGTCTAAGAACAAATTGCATGTGAACAAATTATCAGGAAAAACCAAAGTGTTGATGCAAAAAAGAAGAGTGATGAGGACAACTAAAGAAGATGTGACTTCCAAAGTGGAATATATAGAGCTATGCAAGACAGTACGAAAAAGTATCACTGAAGACGTAAGGAAATTCAACTATGAACTAGTGAGGAAAGCAATTGAAAACAACCAAAGCCTAAAGATAGCAAAGGGACATCTCAGTAACTGGAAAAAACAGATTATGGCGCTGAGAAAAGAAGATGGTTCTGTAACAAGAAATAGAGGCGAAATTTTGACAAGAGTGAAAGATTTCTTCTCCAAATTATATGAAAGGGATGATACATGTACTCCAGACATCATGAAAGGTACCAGTACCAGAGTTCTTCCAGTCCTTCCAGCAGAAGTTGCACATGCAATCAAGAACATGAAGCGGGGAAAAGCTCCAGGAGAAGATGGAATTACTGTAGACATCATACAAGAAGCAAGTGGAGAAATCGAAACAGTACTCGCCCAAATTTTCACTCGATGCCTTAATGAAGGGAAAATTCCTGAGGATTGGAACAACGCTACAATGATCTTGCTACATAAAAAAGGTGACATTGAGGAACTCAGGAACTACAGACCTATCAGCCTCCTATCAGTGGTTTATAAAATCTTCACTAAAGTTCTTTCACACCGCTTGAAGGTGACACTGGACATGGCTCAACCGAGAGAACAAGCTGGATTCAGGAGTGGCTACAGCACAATAGATCATATCCACGTACTGAGAGAACTAATTGACAGAGCGAGGGAATATGAGCTTCCATTGTGCATGGCTTTTATTGATTATGAAAAAGCCTTTGATTCGGTGAAACCATCAGCAGTTACAATGGCTCTGAAATCCTGCGGTATTGAAGTTGCATACATTAATATTATTAATAACATCTATGAAAATGCAAGTGCAAAGATTCGGCTGTTTGAAAATACAACACACATAAAAATTGGAAAAGGAGTGAGACAAGGTGACACCATATCTCCGAAGCTCTTTAATGCCATATTGGAAAATGTTTTTCAATCACTGAACTGGGAAAACAAAGGGATAAAGATTAATGGAGATTATCTAACCCACCTTCGTTTTGCTGATGACATTTTCAACTACCCCATCAGAGCTACAGAGTATGATCCAGGAACTTGCTGACAAGAGTAAAGAAGTGGGATTAAAAATGAACTTTCAGAAGACAAAAGTGATGTACAATGCTTTTACAAGAAATGAAGATTTATCGATTGATGGAGAAAAGCTGGAGATAACAGACACGTTATGTTTATCTTGGACAGCAGATATCAAGTGAGGGTCACATTGGTGAAGAAATTAATCGGCGTACAAAACTTGCCTGGAGAGCTTTTGGAAGAAACAGCATAATTTTCAAGAGCAATATGCCATTATGTCTTAAAAGAAAAGTGTTTGATCAATGCATCCTTCCAGTGCTTACGTATGGTGCAGAGACGTGGACCTTAGCTAAAAGAGACATACAAAGGCTGCAGACAACTCAAAAAAGCATGCAGAGGTGCATGCTTGGTGTAACCAGGAGAGATAAGAAGAGGAACTCGTGGATCCGAAAAATGACAAGAGTGGAAGACATCATGATCAGAGTTAAATCCCTGAAATGGCAATGGGCTGGACATACTGCCAGAAGAACAGACCATCGATGGACAGCCGAAATTTTAGATTGGATTCCAAGGGACAGGAAAAGACCCAGAAGAAGACCACATGGAAGATGGGTGGATGAAATTCGAAAGTATGCGGGAGTGACATGGAGGAGACTGGCACAAGACAGATCGTTGTGGAGGAAACTTGGGGAGACCTTCGTCCAGCAGTGGATTGATAATGGTTGACAATGATGATGATGATGATGATATACACTATCTACCAACAAGTAATTGGACACCCCTGCAATCGACGATATCTGCGGTCCTTACACACGTAACGGCCGCCGCCGTTAAATATCGTGTGGGAAACAACATCGCAACCAGTCGCATGCAAGATGCAACGCAGTTCAGACCTCTCTGATTTCGAGAACGATGTAATCGTCGGGTATCACAGAAATGGCCGATTCATACGTGACATATCCAGCTAGTTGAAATACCCAAAATCGACAGTGGCCTATACGTGATTGGCCAGTAGAAGATGAGACGTGACTGTCGGAATGTGCCCCGACCCTGCAGACCCACAAAACTGGGAGTTAGAGACCGACGGGTGCTGGCCAGAGAAATTCGGAAGAACTGCACCAACTCGATGGGCCACATCCGCGAGGAGTTTGAACAGGCATCCGGGAGTGTTCTTTCTATGAATACTATCCGTAAAGAAGCCCATCTGCTCGGTTATCATGGACGTGCTGCCGCCCACAAGCCTTTGATCACCAAGTCCAATAGCGCTGCTCGGCTAACGTGGTGCAAAGAACGTCGACAGTGGACCGTTGAACAGTGGAAACAGGTTCTTTGAAGTGACGAATCAAGGTTCACCTTCTACCGTTCGGATGGCAGGGTCTGGGTTTGGCGTCTGTCTGGAGAACACCTCCTGCCGGAATGTATTGTGCCAACTGTGAAGTTCGACGGCGGTGGAATTATGCTATGGGGGTGTTTCTCCTGGTATGGCACGGGACCCTTGGTTGCAATTCCTGGTAGACTCAACGCCGAGACCTACTGCACCATTTTGGGTGACCATGCGCTTCCTACGTTGTGGCAGTTTTACGGGGTGGACCCATGTTACTTTCAGGATGACAGTGCCACCTGTCATGTTGCGAGGTCCACCATGGCTTGGTATGGTGACAATGGGGTTAATCGAATGGACTGGTCTGCGCAGAGCCCGGACCTTAACCCTATCGAGCACCTCTGGGACGAGTTGGAGTGTCAACTTAAGGGGTGCCCCACCGTCCGAAATCGGTGAAGGAACTGACTTGTCTTTTCCAAGCCGAATGGAAGAAAATACCGCTAGCCGTTGTACAACGCCTGTTTGAGAGTATGCCCCGGAGGGTCGCAGCTGTAATCGCCGCTCGTGGAGCCTCCACCAACTATTGAAGGTGAATAAACTTCGTTTCCCATTGCTATCACAGGTGTGCAATTACTTGTTGGTGTATATAGTGTATATAGTCCTTCAAAGTTCTCGTATATAAACTATAGGCGTACAATATATATATACTTAAGAGCAAAACTGAAGACTAAGGAAAAAATTTAGAATTTAAAACGAAGGGTGCAAAATAACCTGAAAATCAAAACGCGCAACGCAGCAGTTTTGAAAATTCAGAATTCACATTCTATAAAGAAGATACCTAAGCAAAAAAATACATATATAATTTTGACTCACACCTAGTATAACATAGAAAAGGTTATGTATCTACCTGTGTGAGTAAAAGGAGAAAAAGATAAAAAAATAAAATAAAACAACTGAATGTAGAAGGTGTCGAGAATACTGAGCCTTGGCTTTATCAAGGACCAGCAAAAACTCTGCATTTTCTCACTTCCACAAAGACCTAGTTGGAAATGGGTTTCTGCAAGGCCATAGATGCAAGTAACATTCCCACCTAAAATAGTTTAAAAAATATTCATATAAGTCATGTCCTCCGTAGAGTAGCATGACCTAGCACTAGTTAACAATTTCGCTTGCATCCATTAACCTTCATGGCCCGACCCATGCTCTTCATCTGTTACAATTAAACAGAGAGAAGAAGATTAAAGAAAACTCAAGCTGTGAGAGTGACATAATAATTAGAAATGATTTTCAGCTATAACGAAATTCCAAGTTCGTTTTTGAGAGAGAATTTAAACCTGAAAAACAATGCAAAAGAAATCCAAATTTTACATTGCAATTAAAAAAGGAAATGTTAATTTATAACGAACAGATTTTTGAAAGAAAACTTGAGTCTAAAACCCCCTACTCTACAACTTATGACAGCACGAAAACGAGACTAAGTTAAAGATAATAATTAACTAAAGAAAACTTTGTGAAAGTTATATACCTTAAACAGTTAGTTGCAATATGTACAAAGTATTTCAGCAGTGCTTTAAGTGCATAATTAATTAGTTATTAAGAACTTAACTACTTTGAAAAAACAGCGCATAGACAGCGCATAGAAAAGGAACAAGCTTAGCCGTCTTCTGTTCCTAGGTACCCCAAAAGACGCTCAAAGTTACAAAGAAAAGCAAGAGTTAAAACCCGCAAAAATGTTAACAGACAAACCAATGCTTAAAAGCTGAAAAGCTAAAAAACGACAGAGAAAAGGTACAGGAAGTACAAACATTGAACTTATAAAACCTAGAACCCAAAAACAAGGAAGAGAGCTTACCTCTAGTGTGACAAAAACTTTTCTCCTCACAAGAGAAGAACATGGCTGACCTCTTCCGCCACTCCCTAGACGCAGGGGGCAGTGAGGGTGGGGCTGATGGCCTCCTCATACAGCAAGAAACCAACGCGCGGAGATTTTAACCAGAGAAAAAATATATAAACTTAAGACTGTGGATCTGAATGATCAGAAAGAGCAGAATTAACTCTCCAGAATACATGAGAAATATTATAAAATACACGAGCAGTTTATTTAATAATCTTTGCATGTATTAAATCACCTTAGTGAGCTTCTATAGATTAATCAGAATCTTATTAATTTTAATGTTGGTTTTACTATTTTTAGTATAGCTATCCTAGTGATGAATAACTAGTTTTCTTTTTTATTTGTTTTTATTTTCTTTTATAAACAGATTTTTAAGCTTTTTTGTGATTTTGTTTATATTATTTAATTTTTTTGTTTTAATAGGACCGTCATATCCATAGCACTAAGGTAGGATAGCTATACTAAAAATAGTAAAACCAACATTAAAATTAATAAGATTCTGATTAATCTATAGAAGCTCACTAAGGTGATTTAATACATGCAAAGATTATTAAATAAACTGCTCGTGTATTTTATAATATTTCTCATGTATTCTGGAGAGTTAATTCTGCTCTTTCTGATCATTCAGATCCACAGTCTTAAGTTTATATATTTTTTCTCTGGTTAAAATCTCCGCGCGTTGGTTTCTTGCTGTATGAGGAGGCCATCAGCCCCACCTCACTGCCCCCTGCGTCTAGGGAGTGGCGGAAGAGGTCAGCCATGTTCTTCTCTTGTGAGGAGAAAAGTTTTTGTCACACTAGAGGTAAGCTCTCTTCCTTGTTTTTGGGTTCTAGGTTTTATAAGTTCAATGTTTGTACCTTTTCTCTGTCGTTTTTTAGCTTTTCAGCTTTTAAGCATTAGTTTGTCTGTTAACATTTTTGCGGGTTTTAACTCTTGCTTTTCTTTGTAACTTTGAGCGTCTTTTGGGGTACCTAGGAACAGAAGACGGCTAAGCTTGTTCCTTTTCTATGCGCTGTCTATGCGCTGTTTTTTCAAAGTAGTTAAGTTCTTAATAACTAATTAATTATGCACTTAAAGCACTGCTGAAATACTTTGTACATATTGCAACTAACTGTTTAAGGTATATAACTTTCACAAAGTTTTCTTTAGTTAATTATTATCTTTAACTTATTCTCGTTTTCGTGCTGTCATAAGTTGTAGAGTAGGGGTTTTAGACTCAAGTTTTCTTTCAAAAATCTGTTCGTTATAAATTAACATTTCCTTTTTTAATTGCAATGTAAAATTTGGATTTCTTTTGCATTGTTTTTCAGGTTTAAATTCTCTCTCAAACGAACTTGGAATTTCGTTATAGCTGAAAATCATTTCTAATTATTATGTCACTCTCACAGCTTGAGTTTTCTTTAATCTTCTTCTCTCTGTTTAATTGTAACAGATGAAGAGCATGGGTCGGGCCATGAAGGTTAATGGATGCAAGCGAAATTGTTAACTAGTGCTAGGTCATGCTACTCTACGGAGGACATGACTTATATGAATATTTTTTAAACTATTTTAGGTGGGAATGTTACTTGCATCTATGGCCTTGCAGAAACCCATTTCCAACTAGGTCTTTGTGGAAGTGAGAAAATGCAGAGTTTTTGCTGGTCCTTGATAAAGCCAAGGCTCAGTATTCTCGACACCTTCTACATTCAGTTGTTTTATTTTATTTTTTATCTTTTCTCCTTTTACTCACACAGGTAGATACATAACCTTTTCTATGTTATACTAGGTGTGAGTCAAAATTATATATGTATTTTTTTGCTTAGGTATCTTCTTTATAGAATATATATATATATATATATACACACACATTGTGTACATATGCTATATATATACAGCCCCTCCAACAAGAATTCCTGAGGGCGCCACTGCCTAGGCCTTAACCTTTTAAACAGTTTATATTCTTCTTATGTCACATTCATAAAGTTTACGTATCAACTCACGTTAATAATATTGCGCTTTTACTTAGGCACTAAATATTAATTCATAGGCCCTAAGCCTAGGCCTTTTAAACGGTTTTTATTTTACTGATGTCACATTCACAACGTTTACATATCAACTCATGCTAATAATATTGCGCTTTTACTTAGGCACTAAATATTAATTCATATAGCCCCTAGGCCTTTTAAACAGTTTTTATTCTACCAAATTTTATTGAAAATTCCTAGAAAGGCCCAGGCATAGGGCCTTACAATTAAGGTTTTGTGACCGACTAAAAGTGAAACATTGTTTACTTGATTTGTAATGTAAATCTTTTTACTATGAGCTCCGTGGATTATAAATTGCAAAAAAGGCCTAGGCTTAGGGTCTGTTAATAAATGTTTTGTGCCTAAGTAAAAGTGTAATACTGTAACCTTGACTTGTTATGTAAACGTCCAGAATCTGAGCTCGGCGGATACAAAATGGCTAGAAATGCCTAGGCCTAGTGCCTTGCAGGCAGGGCCGGCTGGACCATAGGGGCAACCGGGGCAGTAGTCCTGGGCCCCGCGCCTTCAAAGGGCACCGTAGTTTAGGAAAAAAACATTTACGGTAGAATTTTCTACAAACAATATTTTGTGTGTGTGTAAGTTTTCGGGTGCGAGGCCCTTAAGAAGATGTTGTTTTTTTAATTTTATTGTTTCCAATCCCCCATTTTCGAATAGAATATTGCCCTTCGCCATACAAATACTGAGATTTGCAAATTTCAAGTGATTATTGTAACTACCTTAATATTTTCCGCATTCTCAAAATAGCGAATTAAATTTCCTCATTTTGTGGCCCTTACTTTTATATATCTCACAATTTGCGTGCAAACTAGATACTTGAATTTAGACAAATAAAAAGAACAATATCAGAGTTGATTTCGGGCAACACATGGAGGCCATTTATTTAGTGACTTTAAAAATATTACTAGAAATTAAAAAAAAAATTCATATATGAGCGCGTCTAAAAGTTTAAAAAAGTTTTAAAAATCAATCAAGATCCCTGATTGATTTTTATGCTATTTTGCATTAAAAATCAATCACTGAAACATGTATCAGGGGATAAAACTATTTATATGAATTTATTTTAGAGGGATCCGGATTATTTCTTACACTGAAGTATTCACAATACAAAACTTTTCGCTACGCAGGGATCTTTTTATTATTTTGTGAAGCAGTTTTTAAAAGAGTCGTAATACAACCTCAACCCCATCTTCCCGGAAAAAAAATCGTAGAGTTTCACAGTTTTTTTTTTTCTCTCTCTCTCTCTCTCGGAACTTTCAATCCATATTATGGTCTTTTTCTTAAGCTTAAAGCAAATATTTTTTTGAGATAAACATTTTGTCTTTATGATAGTTTTCGTTATGACGTTACTACAGAAGTAAAGCACATGGCAAGACGGAAAAGTTGCAGCGATAAATTCCGTCGGTTACCTTAATTGGTAAAGCATTCGGCTGCACAGTAGAGGGATGAGGGTTCGTTGTTGTCACTGTGAAATTTGTGAATTTCACACCGTGTGTGTTCCTTGGTAAACGGTAAAAATACCCCCTGAGAAAATACCCCCGAAAACTGAAAAGCGGAAAAAATGCCCCGGAAGAAATACCCCCAGAACAAACGGTTCACTGTAAACTGCCACACAGGAACACTGATGTGTGGCAGTGTTCTGGTGTGGCAATTTACCGGCAACCCTGAAACACATCTTTCAGCAACTGGGGCTACAAAAGTTCAAAGGGGGTGGGGGTGGGGGCTATAAAGATTGCCGTTTCTGGGCCTACATTATGTAGATAGCTGAATTGGGAAACGAATTTCGCGAAAACTTTCCATGTAAGCCAAGCGAGAATTGTACTTTAATTTGAAGAAATAAATTGCCGAGGATCCGAGGTACACTTGGTGGGGGGGGGGCTCAACCCCAAGCTTCCGTAATATTAGATTCTGGGCCGCTGGAGTCTGTCAGTGTATCCAGGCTGTTCCCCTTAAAGCGCCCGCGAGGTTCGTCAGCTTGGAGGGGGGTCCCCAAAATGGTTGGTTGGTTGATTTTAATGGCGCAAGGGCCATGGTTGGCCAAAGAGCGCCAAACAAAATACATCAAAAGAGAACAAAATCAATAAAATGCGTACACAAGGTTGAAAACAGGATGAAACGGTAAAAGTGAAAGATGGAAATGAAAGCGGTAAAACTAGAAAAGTTTAAAAAAGTAAATTTCCTTAAAAAATGAGAACACTGTGGTCAGATCTCAGTCCTCACCAATGAGAGTCTGCAGCGTAGCTGCTCCTTCGTCCAACAAATGAGAATGAAAATAACGAAAACGATTATCACAAAAACGAACACAATTACACAGAACATGAAGGACGGTGAGACGACAGTGACACGCCTCACACATCGGAGCACTGTCGCCACACAGCAAAAAGCGGTAAGTAAAACGACAGTACCCAATGCGGAGACGCGCAAGAACAACTTCCTCACGACGGTTCTTCCGCAAACTAGACTTCCATAGTCCGATCTGTGGTTTGATGGCATAGAGTTTATTGCTGCCCTGCTGAGACCACAGGGACTGCCACTCATCCATAACAAATTTCCGGATCAATGGCCGATAATCACGGAAAGACAGTGGCAGCGGAGCTGGCGACATGGATGAAACAGACCTGGCAGATACATCTGCCAGCTCGTTACCCCGGATCCCAACATGGTCAGGAACCCAACAGAATCGGACCAGGAAGCCATCACCCTCCAAATTTCCAAGAAGACGACGGACATCACGGATGACAGGTGAGTCCGTGTCCTCTGGAGAAAATAAAACTTGGATGACGGACTGGGAATCGGAGCAAATGAAAGCGCGACGATGAGATCTAGACTGTATGTGACACAAAGCGAGGTGTACCGCACGCATCTCTGCCGAAAAGACGGTGGATTCAGGCGGAAGCCTCTCAGCATGGGAGGCATCGCCACACACAAAAGCGGATCCAACGACATCCCCGGACCTCGAACCATCGGTGAACACAGGCACGAAATCCGGGTAGACAGACTGTAATTCAGCAAAGAGCTGCTGGTACACCAGAGCAGGAGTGGACGACTTTGGCCACACACACACACAGAAAAGTCAGCCGTTGCTTGAACGGGCTGCCAAGGAGGATGGATAAAAAAGGTGGTCAAACCAGTACCAGACAAGTTTAGACCAGCATCGCGCACTATGGCAGACATCCGAATCCCGAACGTCGGAACACAGGAGGGGCGGTGGGAAAACAAGCGGACACAGTCCGGGAGGAAGATGGAACCATGCAGTTGATGATCAGGAAGAGATTTCAATTTTGTATAAAACTGAAGAGACAACTGCTTACGACGGATGCATAACGGCGGCTCATGAGCCTCCGCATACTGGCTATGTACGGGAGAGGTACGGAAAGCACCAGTACATAGCCGCAATGCCTGGTGATGGACGGGGTCCAAAGGTTTTAAAATCGATGGACGCGCCGAACCGTACGTAATGCATCCGAAGTCTAACTTTGACCGAATGAGAGAGTGGTAAATGCGAAGCATTGAGCACCTGTCAGCCCCCCAAGATGTTCAGCAGAGGACCTTCAGGATACTCAATGACTTCGTGCACTTCACCTTCAAAGACGTAATGTGAGGCCGGAAGATGAGAGCTCGGTCAAAAGTTAGCCCAAGGAACCTGGCTTCTGATACCACAGGGATGGTAGAACACCCCAGACGGAGGCTGGGGTCTGAGTGAAGACCCCGTTTGCGGCAAAAATGCACGCAAACGGTCTTCTGCGATCGAGAAGCCAAATCCATTTTGGGAAGCCCAGTGAGAGATCTTGGTAATGGCAGACTGGAGCTGTCTCTCGATGCTGCGCATGTTAACAGAGGCGCAAGAGATCTGCAGATCATCCACGTACATGGTTCCACGAACCGTCGGAGGAAGCAGTTGGAAAATATGGTTGACACGAAGGATGAACAGAGTGACTGATAAAATGGAGCCTTGAGGTACACCCTGTTCTTGCGGGTACACCGCAGAGAGGGTCGACCCGACGCGCACACGGAAACTCCGGTCCTGGAGAAATCCGGCGATGAAAGATGGTAAGTTTCCCCGCAATCCGCACTCGTGCAGATCACGGATAATGCCGTATCTCCAGGTGCGGTCGTAAGCTTTCTCCATATCGAAGAACACGGAGACCATGTGCTGACGCCGGACAAACGCCTCCCTGACGGATGTCTCAAGGCGAAGATGATGATCGGTGGTGGATCGAGATTTGCGAAATCCACTCTGATGAGGTGAAAAAATGTAATGAAACTCCAAATAAAAAATGAGACGAAAATTAATGATACGCTAAAGTACTTTGCAAAGGCAGATCGTCATAGCAATTGGCCGGTAGTTCAACGGGTTGGTGGGATCTTTACCAGGTTTGGGGATAGGAACGACAATGGCAGTGTGCCAAGATTCGGGAAAGACACGCTCTTGCCAAATCCTGTTAAACAGGATTAGCAGACATTCAAGAGAGGACGAAGAAAGGCGCTTCAGCATCTCGTAATGGATGTTATCTGGTCCGACATATGTCTGGCCGGACCTATTCAGAGCGGTCTTCAGCTCCACGGCAGTCAGCGGGCTGTTATATTCTGCGGAAGAAAACGGTCCAAAAGAAATCTTGGACCTTTCAAGCCGCGGCTGTAATTGCCGGAACGAAGCAGGGTAATTGCTGCTGCTGGACACCGAAGAAAATGCGGCGCCCAGACAGTCAGCAATGCCCTGAGCATCAGCAACCGTTCCTCCATCACTCTCAAGAATGGAGATTTCCCCAGTTGGGTACTGTCCCCGAATCTTACGGATCCTGTCCCAAACGATCTTAGGGCTGGTAGTGGAGTTAATCCCGGATACATATTGTAACCAGGACTCCCGTTGACTACGCCTACAAACCAATCGCACGTAAGACTTGGCTTCTTTTAAAGCAAGTAGGTTCGCGTCTGTGGGGTACCGACGAAACCTACCCCAAGCCCGATGTTGGACCTGACGAGCTGAAATGCAAGTGGAATTCTACCAAGGTCTCGGGCAACGTGGAAGTTTAGTCCACGTCCTGGGAATGGAAAGTTCTGCCGCTTGCACAATACAATCCGTTACCGCCGCAACAGCGTCATTGACCGTTCCTGAGGTCACCGTAGCTGGAGTAATAATTGCTGAAGCCGTGAATGTGTCCCACTTGGCTCGATCAATAATCCATCTAGCAGGGCGAGTAGGGTAACTGTACCCGCCACCCGCTAGACGGAGAAAGATGGGAAAGTGATCGCTGCCAAGGGGATCACCAGACACGCTCCAGGACCAGTCAGGATATAAAGATGGTGAACTCAGAGACAGATCAATGGCTGAGTACGAGCGGGTGGGTTCATGAAAATAAGTAGTAGCTCCGGTGTTGTGGAGACAGAGAGACGTGTTGGAGAGAAGGGACTCAACAACACGGCCCCTGGAGTCTCGAGTGGTAGAACCCCACAACGGATTGTGTGCATTGAAATCTCCTAAGATGAAGAAAGGAGGCGGCAGCTGGTCAACTAAATCTTCCAGATCCGAAAGGCTTACAGCTTCATCTGGTGGTATGTAGATGGAACACACTGTGAACAGTGTGTTCACAGATAGTCTCACTGCCACTGCCTGCAAAGACGTCCGAAGGGCAACTGCAGTGACAGGAATACCATGAGGAACCACGACGGCCACTCCTCCGCAGGCGATAACGCCATCCTGGTGATCATTGCGGAAAAGAGAATGTCTCCGCAGCGAAGGAGTGTCCGTCGTACGAAGCTTTGTCTCCTGGAGACAAACGCACACAGGTGTGTGCGAAGACAGTAAGCCTTTCAAATCATCAATGCGTGATCGCAGACCTCGGCAATTCCACTGAATGAGCGTGGCTTTAATAAAAAATGAAATGAAACAATGAAAAAGACAGACGACTAGAACGTCTCAATGTCGTCCATCAGCTCCAATCCATCCGCAGTGTCTGGAGGTAACACAGGGCTGTGTTTACCCCCTGTGTTAAGAGGTGGTTTTTGCCTGCTCTATTTCGGGGAGGATGATCCTGGTTTCGACTTTTCCGGCTTCTTCTTTGCAGTGCCCTGGGTCCCTGTGCTGGCAGAAGATGTTTTCGGCATAGAGGATGGTTTAGGCGACGATGTTGATGTCGCCTTGGATGCAATGCGACGAGACTTCAGTGCCTCCAATCCAGCAGCAACGATGTCCTCAAAATCATAAGGACAACGCGCTGGGATGGTCTCCTCAGTCTGGACCGCCACTGAAGCCTTCTGCACCACAACTGAAGCATATGACCGCCGGCCTGGTAGTAAAGGGTCGATCCGCCGTCTAGCCTCGGGATATGAGAGATGCTCAGTTGTCTTCAGGCGTTGGATTGCCTGTTTCTCTATCCACTTTGGACACTGCTTAGAAGAAGCAGGATGAGACCTTTCACAGTTGACACAATGATCCGACTCTGCAGAGCATTCCTCCATAGAGTGTTTTGTGGAACCACAGCGACCACACTTTGCAACATTACGGCAAGACTGCTGGGAGTGACCGTAATGCTGGCACCTGAAACAACGCAAGGGGTTCGGGATATACGGACGAACATCAAGCCGTAAATAACCTGCCTTGATGTAAGTAGGCAGGGTTGGGGAGTCAAAAGTTAGGATGATGTTACGGGAGGGAACAGATTTCCCATCCCGCCTAAAAAGAATTCGCCGAACCCCAATGACATGCTGTTCACCAAGTTCCTCCAACAATTCCTCATCGCTGCATTCAAGCAGGTCGCGGGAGTTGACTACACCGCGAGAGGAATTGAGGTAACCATGTGAAGAAACCTGAACAGGAACGCCAAGCAAAACGGTCGTTTCCAGCAAGGTGGCACTGTGGCGTGGAGTAGAAGTTTCCACGAGAAGATCCCCGGAAGGGAGCTTCTTCACACTCTTTGGAGAGCCAGCAACGGCTTGCAGAGCCTTGTTGATCCAGAAAGGACTCTTGCTACTAAGTGACTGTGAAGAGTCACCAGATTTGATCAAAAGAAACAGAGCATTGCAATTAGATGTGACAAGTTTCTTTGTGGAGGAAGGTGTACTTTCCTTCACAGAGCGCTTTAAATTGTTAGCATGGGAAACACTTTGGGTTTCCATTAAGAAGTGAAAAGATTCGTCCGCCGACCTCCCCACCCACTACCGAGCCCAACGAGGGAGAGCCTGAGGTCCGCAAGCCCAAGAGGACGCAGGACACGGCTCTAGGGATAGCCAGCGGATACAGCAAGTTGGTAGAGCAGACACACGCTCGGCGTGCACCCAGACTTTCCCGTGCCCGGAGAACACCCCTTTGGCATGCCCACCCTACCCCCAAACTCACCCAGCCGAACAGAACGACAAGCCGCTAGAAGTCTGGACGCCACTCGGCCACAGACTTCCTGACTAGGAGTGGGTTAGCTCCTAGCCTCCCGTTTAGGGTGAAGCAGAGGGCAAAGAGGAGTGTTGGCATCTGGAGACACTACAACCCGGCCCCCAGATACCTCAGCCTCCAGCATCCCCGTTTCCACCTGTACGGGTCACCGCACACGGCAAACGTGCAGGTAGGTCTAAGCCAACCAGCTCCGGAAAAAACAGAAAATGTAACACAAAAGAGAAAAGACAGGGAAGGGAACGAGGAACAAAACCCGGAGCTGGCGCCTCATCACAACCTCAGCAGCCTACAACTGAGGCGGGTACATGTCAAAATATGAACGAAAGACGAAAAAAGCAAAACAATAAGAGAAAATCGGCTCGGGTCGTGGGGACGCCATCCCCCATCAGCTGGATGAACAGCTGTCCCTTCGGTGATGTAATCGTCAAAGCCGCAGAGGCAATAGAAACCGTCACAAGGTTAGCTCGGGCTGTGGGGGCGCCGCTCCCCAAATAACTGGAAAACCAGTTATCCCCGTGCGGGGTCCCCAAAATGTTGAAATGGCCGTAGAGCTGTAAACATTAGAAGCATGCTTTACATAATGATTCTCTACACGACCACGAATTTTCAGGAGGGTGGGGTGCAAGTTTCTAAGAGCGCAGACAAGTGTTCAAGGTAAGGGATTTGCTCGCAATTTCTATGCTTCATGTTGTGTTTAATGGTAAACTATGTATGCCCTTCCCCCTCCCCCAGAAATTTGGTGAAACCTGTGAGAGGGATACGAGGTGCTTGGTTTGAAGGGCTCTAATCCCAACTTCCGTAATTTTATATTCTGAACCTATAGAGTCGGTCACCCAGCAAAAACAGTCTTGCTGGGCCAGCACTGGCAGCCATCACTGCCAGCAATGGCCCAGCACTATGTTGCCGCTGCCGAACCGTCAATAAAATATCCGGGCGGTCAACAGAAGGGCCAGCAGTTGGCATCCCATCGGTTGTCATATGCCACAACAGGGCCATCAGTGGTCCATCACAGGCAGTAGCTGCCACAAGTGGCCTTTCAGTGGCCCTGCAAGCACGTACCAGAAATGATGGCTAGCCTAATGTGGTCCGCTAGTGGCAGCCAGCAACCACGTGACGTAACTGGTGGCTTGCCGAATCTTGTCCGCCAATTTTCCAGTAGTAGCCATAATAATAATAAGCAAAGAGAACCGCAATTTCCTAAAGCAACAATTTTTTCTACCCTTACGAAGCTTGCAAATTAACGCACTGCGCTGGGGAAATTTTCTCAATAGACCGGAAAAACGCCCGTTTGCATCTGACTAGATTTGATCCTGGGCCGTTTGCGTGGAAGCCGCGCTCGCTACCGACAGGACTAATTCACTACTCTCGGACATGTGCTGGAAGCTATCTGTTTGGTATGCAATTTGTAATCGAATGCTTCCCTCTTTCATTTTACAATATTGAGAGGTATTTTTCATAAAAGTCAGTTTCATATAAAGTCGTTACGTGAAAAGTTCTCATATTTTAATAAAGTCGTTACGTGAAAAATGTCCTCAAAGAACACACACGATGTGAAATTCACAAATTTTGACGGTGACAATGAATCCTCATCCCTCTACTCCAGAGCCGAATGCTTTACCAATTAAGCTACACCGAAAGAATTTATTGTTGCAACTTCTACGTCTTGACATGTGCTTCACCTCTGCAGTATGTCGTAAAGAAAACTATCATAAAGAAAGTTCAGAGATAGAGAGAGAGAAGAGGGAGAGAGAGAGAGAGAGAGTAAAAAGTGTTGAAATATACGATTTTCTTTCCGGGGAGATGGGGTTGAAATTGTATTATGACTCTTATAAAAACTTCCTTACAAAATGATAAAAAAAATACCTGCATAGCGAAATTTTTTGAATTACGAATATTTTAGTGTAGGAATTAATAAGGATTCCTCTAAAATAAATTCGTACAAATAGTTGTTTTTCCCCTGATACAAAGTTTTAGTGATTGATTTTTAACGCAAAGTGCAGCAAGTGACAAATTAGCGACTTTTTAAACTTTTATACGGGCTCATATATGATTTTTTTTAATTTACAGTAATGTTTTTAAAGTCACTGAATAAATGGCTTCTATATGTAACCCGAAATTAACTTTGATGTTGTTCTTTTTATTTCTTTAAATTTAAGTATCTGGTTTGCACGCAAATTGTTAAATACATAAAAGTAAGGGCCACAAAATGATGAAATTTAATTTGCTATTTATCAATGCGAAAAATAGAAAAGTAGTTTCAATAATCACTTAAAATCCCCAAATTTAAGTATTTGTACGGCGAAGGACGATAACCTATTCAAAAATGGAGGGATTGTAAACGAAAAAAAAAAAAAAAACCTTTTGAAAAAGAACTTTTTAAAGGCTTCGCACCCCAAAACTTACACTCAAAGGAAACAATTGTTAAAAATTCTACCAAAAGTGATTTTTTTTCCTAAACTGCGGAGCCTCTTGAAGGCATGGGGCCCGGGGCGACAGCTCCTGTTGCCCTTATGGTCCAGCCGGCTTTGCTCTGTACTGTGGATCAAATTTAGGGCTTTGCTGAATGACTGATTAGAGCAGACGTGTCGTTGTTGATAAGCCCCATTCCTTTTCCGTAGAGCTAAAACTAACGGGGGGGGACGCAATTGTTTAGACACGGGAACATCCTGTGTGACCTTGTAACATTGCTCCTGGGAATAGTAAACATTCGAGTTTTGGCCTTCCCGGTGTTTTGAATGTTCTTAGATTCTACTAACGGATATTTCACTTACAAAACACGGGACCTAGAAACGACAGCCGCGGCCAGGAATAACAAGACGCTGAACGCTGTTCCTTTTCGCAGCATGAAACTGGTACCCTCTATGAAAATAGTGCCACAGAATACGTGATAATGTGCCTATATTATCGTTATTTTTTCTATATTTTTTACCAATTAACAAAACAACGGGAATAAAAAAATAAAATTTAAGTTTTATTTTTGGTATTTTGAGGCCCCTTCGATTCCGAAGCCCCAAGGGCGCGTTTCCTGCGCCTGTGCGGTGATCCGCCCCTAGTAGGGGCTATTTAAAGTTTTGTACTCGAGTAAAAGCGCAACACAATAAACTTGACTTTCTGTGAAAATTTTATGCATATGAGCACGGTTGGGGTTCATTGAAAATTGATAAAAAGGCTTAAGGCCTGTTTATTAATTTTTGTGCCTGTGTAAAAACGCAGTACCGTAACCTTGGCATGTTATCGAAACCTTATGAATACGTCGAACTAAAATTCCTAAACGAGGCTAGGTCTAAGGTCTTGCAATTAAGGTTTTGTGACAGAGTAAAGGCGCAACATTATTAGCTTGACATGTTATGTTAACTTTGTGAATATGAGCACAACGGATTAAAATTTTCAAGAAATCGCCTTTGGGATAAATGTGTTGTAGCAGAGTAAAAGTGTAACATTATCTTTCATTTTCTATATAAACCACACTACGTGCTGAAATGGCCCAACTATATATACGTATACTTCGACCATATACCGAAGCGCGGACACAGTGAAACAAAAGTGCGATTTTGTACGGTCCCTTAAAATTTTGTGGCCAGCCCACATGTAATAGGACACGTTGAAGTCAAAAACGTACTTTTCACACGGCTCCATGACAGATAGCAATGGACACGTTGCAATCTTACTTTCTTTTTTTAGTTGGGAGGTTTAACGACCACCGTGATCAATTCAGTGGGCTGTAAGCAGTCAGCAGTTCCTAATTTTGGGTCACTGGTTCCATGCAGGTAAAGGGGAAAGCCAGTGCCAGAAGTCAAACGCAACGTCCATGACTCACCGGGATTCGAACCCGGAACCTTCTCGGACTCGTGATCAGAAGCCAGCGCATAGACCACTGCGCCACCGGGCTCACGTTGAAATCAACTATGTATTTTTCATACGGCCCCAAACGCTCTTATGGACATACTAATGGAACTGGATGCAAAGAAATCATTAATGTAATTTGTACTAGCAGGGTGGTATTTCCCGGGTGAATATTACTATCTGTGGAATCACCAAGTTCAGCGGGTGAAAATTAATGAATGAAAAAGATATTCCTGTAATTTTCCAGTAAACTTATCTTTAATTTTTTTATTTAGTCAATTTAATTTTATGAAACAAAAAAGAAAGGAAGAGGAATGGAAATACTTATCTCCGAGGAGACATCTATATAGAACTGCCGTACATCTGGCATGTGCTTCTGAGAAACCGCGACACTGAAATGCAATGCACCTGTGTGATGTCGCGTGCATGCGACTTGACATTGATAATCTTTTTCTTACCGTTTTAAATTTTGAATATCTGGAACTCCCTATTTACATTACATTGTATTTCTGCCTGATAAGCCGCCCGTTGGTGGTGAAATCTAACGTTTATTAATTTTTGATTTTAATACACCATTAACCGGATATTTTTGCACTTTATTGTTATCTACGGCCTTACACTTAGACCGTAGGTTGGGTATTGGAGTGCTGAATTGTGTTGCAGATCTTAAGAGTAAAAAATTGAACTTTTAACGAAAATTTTGTATGGGGGCCCCTTGATCGCGGGCCCCGACCCGTTCCCAAAACCATCTGCGGTCTAAGAGTACCGTGAAATAGTATCCCAAATTTGGTGGTTCTAAATTGAAAACTGTAGATTTTACGAAAATTTTGTAAGGGCCCCCTTGATCCCGACCCGTTCCAAACACCGTCTACGGTGTAAGTTAGAGCACCATGAGGTAGTATACCAAATTTGGTGATTCTAAATTGAAAACTGTAGAATTTACGAAAATTTTCTATGGGGACTCGTAAAGCCCGGTATCCGACCCGTTCCAAAAACCGTCTACCGTCTAAGTTAAAGCACCATAAGATAGGATACTAAATATGGTGGTTGTATATTGAAAACGGTATATTTTACGATAATTTTGTAGGGGCCCCATTCGGACCGGGCCTCCTACCCGTGCCAAACATCGTCACCGTCTAAGTCAGAGCACCATGAAGTAGTACACCAAATTTGGTGGTTCTAAATTGAAAACTGTAGATTTTACAAAAACTTTGTAGGGGGCACCTGAAGCCCGGGCCCCGACCCGTTCCAAAAACCACTCTACGGTGTAAGTTAGAGCACCATGAGATAGTATATCAAATTTGGTGGTTTTAAATTGAAAACTGTAGATTTTACGAATATTGCGTATGGTGGCATCCATGATCTCGGGCCCCCCACTCGTTCCGAAAACCACTCTGCCGTCTAAATTAGAGCACCATGAGATATTATACCAAATTTGGTGGTTCTAAATTGAAAACTGTAGATTTTACGAATATTGCGTATTGGGGCCTCTTGACCCAGGCCCCCCCCCCCTTCCTTTCAAAGCAAAACCCGTCTACGGTCTAAGTCAGAGCACCATGAGATAGTATACCAAATTTGGTGTTTCTAAATTTAAAACTGTAGATTTTACGAATATTGCGTATTGGGGCCCCTTGACCCCGGGCCCCTTGCCTTTCAAAGCAAAACCCGTCTACGGTCTAAGTTAGAGCACCATGAGGAAGTATACCAAATTTGGTGGTTCTAAATTGAAAACTGTAGATTTTACGAATATTGCGTATTGGGGCCCCTTGACCCCGGGCCTCTTACCTTTCCAAAAACCGTTTACTGTCTAAGTTAGAGCACCATGAGGAAGTATACCGAATTTGGTGGTTCTAAATTGAAAACTGTAGATTTTACGAATATTGCGTATGGGGGCCCTTGACCCCGGGCCCCCTACCTTTCCAAAACCGTCTGTGGTCTAAGTTAGAGAACCATGAGATATTATACCAAATTTGGTAATTCTAAATTGAAAACTGTAGATTTTACGAATATTGCGTATTGGGGCCCCTTGACACAGCCCCCCCCTCCTACCTTTCAAAGCAAAACCCGTCTACGGTCTAAGTTAGAGCACCATGAGGAAGTATACCAAATTTGGTGTTTCTAAATTGAAAACTGTAGATTTTACGAATATTGCGTATTAGGGCCCCTTACCTTTCCAAAAACCGTTTACTGTTTTTAAGTTAGAGCACCATGAGGAAGTATACCAAATTTGGTGGTTCTAAATTGAAAACTGTAGATTTGTCGAAAATATTCTATGGGGGCCCATCGACCCCGGGCTCCGACCACTTCCAAAAACCATCTACCGTCTAAGTTAAAGCACCATGAGATAGAATACCAAATCTGGTGGTTTTAAATTGAAAACTGTAGATTTTACGACAATTTTGATTGAGTGGGCCTGTGCCTGGGCACTGTTGGAAAAGCGGTACGGGTAACCCCAATTTCTACCAAAATTTAATCAGGACATCAATTTCTATGAAGTACCCCTCCCCTTTAAATATACTTTTTTTTTTTTTGCAATTCATCAAAAGCTATCGAAAGCAATTTATTTAGGTTTTGCCCTGCGATGTTATGGTGCCGCGATGTTTAGACTTGCGATGTTATGGTGCCACGATGTTTTGACCTGCGATGTTTTAGTACTGCGATGTTATGGTACCGCGATGTTTTGACCTGCGATGTTATGTCGTAGACCCCATAACATCGCAGGTCAAAACATCGCGGTGACAAAACATCGCAAGTCATAACATCGCGGGCCCAAAACATCGCAGGTCAAAACATCGCGGTGACAAAACATCGCAAGCCATAACATCGCACAAATATTTCTCCCATTAAATATTTCATAAATATTTGTTCAAATGGTACTAGTTATAGTTTATTTTATTAAAAAGTGTATTACGAACCATGGTATTCTTCAAAATATTATAAGTAGACTAATCATACCTAATTGTTTGGGAATCGTGATTCAGGAACAAGAGTGCGTTGAATGCATTTTAATAGATAAAAATTTCAAGCCTGCGGAATCTCCCCCTTGCCTCCTTTAGCTGAAAACAGTTTGTTATTCCTGAAATGTTTGAAGTAATTACTGTATCAGGTATGTATATAAAATTTTTCTTCGGGGGTGGGGGGAGGGGGACGAAAAAATGAAGTTTTTGAAATCCACCATCTAGAACAAAATTAAAGAAAAATAAGCATTTTTTTCTAATGTAAGTTGGTACATTTTTATTAAATTAAGGCATTTTTTTCTAATGTTAGTCGCATTTCAAACAAAAACAAAAAAATGAAACATTTTAAATGCTCCCCTGTGCTAGATATATAGTAACTACTTCTATATATATATAAATATAGTAGTTAAAATTATATATATATATATATAGCAAATGGAAAACTTGCCCCCTTTAAGGTTCCATTTGCCCAGTCCTGAAAGAAACACTGCCCTGGATTTCTTAACCGTGAGGCCATAAAGTGTGGGAATTTAATGTTGCTTGCATGATACCCTACAGTTTCATGCAGTTTCAGCTGTGTTTATTTTTGAATTGCGTAGTTCTGGGTTGCAGAAATCATGTTAACATCAAATCAAAATGAATTATACTTCATAGACGAGTACAGTTTTCAATTTAATGTTATGTTTTGTTTCGAATTCGCACTGGCTTTTCATGAATTTCAGTTTAAAATAGAATTAAGTATTCTATAAATCCTGTATTTTTTCACACATTGGCAGTAAGTTACGATGCAAAATAAAGAACATTTTCGAGATCCCCTTGTCAATGAAGCACCTTGGGAAAATAGACTGGCGAACGTAATGCTACTAGCCCTTTCCACCTTGGTGGTGAATTGATTTCTACAGCACATCCGTGTCATATTTTACATATGACACAGATGTGCTGTAGAAATCAGTTTTATGAGATTGGATTACTGACTGCATCCACCAGGTGTCGAGGTCACGCGTCCTCCTGTCCTCCGATATCAATCTGCTACGGCTGTGCTTGCCTACGTAATGAGAGCCTTGACCAACAGAGTTAGACGCGGAAGATAACAGCTTGGGGGAAGCTTGGCATGCAGGTTAAAAAATATGTTTATAAAAGAATAGAAATTGTAACTCATCTATTTTGTTTTTCAGTCTTGAACACTAAAATACAGGACAGAAAGCTGTCCCGAAGAGTTTCCTCGGGACAACGGGATGCATTAGCAAAAAACGGGACGATCCCGTATTTTACGGGACTTCTGGGATCCCTATCTTTCAGATACATAAGACTGGAAAACCGTATGTTAACCGGTCGACATTTGTTTTTTTATTGGAGGTTTAACGACCACCGTGAGCAACTCAATGGGCTATAAGCAGTCGCTCGTCCCTAATTTAGGGTCACTGGTTCCAGGGAAGGGAGAGAACCAATGCCATAAGAAAAACACAACATCTATGCCTCACCGGACCCCGTTAGGACAAATGATCAGAGGCCATCGCTTAGACCACTGCGGCACCGGGGCTGCCCGGGCGACATTTGAAGTTCAGCGTTGTACGGAAAGAATCTTTCACATCTCGTCTAGGCTTCTCACTTCTTTTCCTAATCTTTCCCTTAAAATAATAGAGGCAGGGGCTGATTTTCGCTGGGGCACGAGGGCCCCGAGCCCCATCTTTTTTTTTTGGGGGGTGCCAAAATTAAGTGCGTGTTTTTTTAGTAGTAGTTATTCACCGTTAATAAAAAAAATATCAACCCTTAAACTAATATTTAATGTAAGTCTACTTTAATGAAAACAAATGAATTATAAGATAAAGAAAAATAATAAAAAATCACACTCGCAAAGCCAATCTGATATTCATAATCTCACGTCATGATTATGAATATCAGATGCTGCTAACTCTAACTGGCAGATGTGGCATCACCTTTGACGATTCAAGCAGCCATCTGCTGCACTTTAAAAACACTAGAAATACAAACGCACCTAACCCACAAATGGCACGCCTTGACGTGGCCAGTTTTACCTTTACGTTAACCTTAACCGTTACAGCTGATGTTGTTCACCACCAAGGTGGCTAGAAGTAAGAGGGGTTGGCAACACCCCTCTCCCTGTGCTTCTGGGTGACGCCACTTTTTATCAGCTGACTACGCCAATGCACCCAACCTAAGAATCTCCTGTATATCTCTATGGGGAAATCGCTATTTTGAACGGAATTTTCGGACCCTTACTCTACCCATACAGGCATGAAAAAAATTGAGACTGAAATATTCATTCCCGTAACACAACATTTCCAGAAAACACAGGAAAATATGTGTTGGTATTTCTTTAAAAAATGAACAAAATAATGATTTTTTGAGCAGAAGTGCATAGTGCGCATGGTTACTTATTGTCCATGTGCAAGTAACCATGCATACTGCCCTTGTGCAAGTAATCATGTTTAAAATATAACCAAAAGCCTAATGTTAAGAAATAAGAAGTCCAAAATATTCCTTCTTTCCATCTTTGGTTTGCATGCGCTAAGCAAAACTGTTTGAGCCACAGAAAGTGACGTCACGTTCCCGAACTCCCACGGCGCAGACTCCCACCACCTCAGAGAGAGGACAGAAACAGCTGATCCGTTTTGGTTTCATTCAAAACGGGTCCCTTCACCTCCTCTTCTTCTAACCTCCTTGTTCCCTGCAACTTTTATTTCGTTCGTTCAAGCATCAACATTGTTCTTAAGTTCTTTCTAGTTATTTTTTGACAAGTAAGTGCGATTTTCATTTGTTTAAACAAAACTATAAGTAAAAAGTAGTGTTTTGAAGTATAAGGAAAAAAGATTGGTAAGTAGGATCAGGTGAGAAAAGAAAATGTCTAGAAAGTATCAGTCGGGCGCAGCGAAACGCAAGTTACTGGATAAAAGAAAAGCCGAAGATGAACTTTTTAAGGGTAGTTTGCAAAAGTTTATTTGTAAAGAACCACTTGCTGGACTTTTGTTTGCAGAGAAAAATTCTATCGAGCATCATGACTCTGATACTCATATCCGGAATCCTACTACTTGTACTTGTTAAAACGAATCTTTACCCTGTCCTGTCGAATCTGTTGCTGCTAGTAATGCAAGATACGATGGGAGTGGGACTGCTGCTGAGGGTTATAATTCGGATACAGCTTGTTGGTCTAACATAACGGATGATTTACGAGAGCATTTCATCTCATCAGCAATCCTCCAAACCAAAATGTGCACCTAGTCTCGGAAACAGAAAGATTAATTTTAGGAAAGAAAAGGTGTTTGACCAAGGATCATTTTTTCCGAATAAAGCAAAATAATGAGTCTGCTAGTAGACAGTGGCTGGTGCTTTCTCCTTCAATTTCTCCACTATTCTGTTGGGTATGCAAGCTGTTTAGCGGAAACAGTGAGAAGAAAAACAATGCTCTCTAAACGTCAGGGTACAATGACTGGAAACATGTATCTGTGCGGTTAGGAGAACATGAAAATTCCGTTTCTCATCGAGAGGCAGTAGTTAACATGTCGTGCCGATTGTAGTCGTCACAGGGAATTAACTCCTGTGTAGTTTCGCAACATGAAACTGAATCCCAATATTGGCGTGATGTTTTAAAAAGAGTTGTAGCCACTGTTCTGTTTTTGACGAAAAGAGGCCTGCCATTGTTTGGTAGAAATGAAACAATAGGATCTGTGAACAATGGAAATTTTTTGGGATGCTTGGAACTAATTTCAGAGTTTGATCCATTTTTTAGCCATACATCTGCAAAAATTTGGCAATCCTGGTTCTGGGAAAACAAATTATTTGTTGTCAACTACAATTGAAGAATTTATTGAACTTATGTCACAGAAAGTGAAAGAGAAAATAATGAAGAAATTAAGGTAGCCAAGTATTTTTCACTCATAGTTGACTCGACACCAGATATTAAGCATATAGATCCGTCATGTTTTGTGATTAGATACGTTACTATTGATGATGAACCGGTTGAGCGTTTTTTGACCTTTGTGCCTATTAATCAAGGACGTTAGAAGAAAGAGGAGATGGCAATAGCCCCTCTCCCTGTGCTTCAGCCGTGACGCCACTTTTTATCAGCTACGTCAATGCGTCGAACCGGATAGTCTATATCTCTATAGGGAAATCGCGATTTTGAACGGGTTTTTCGGATCCTTACTCTACCCATACAGGCATGAGAAAAATTAAGGCTGAAATAATCATTCCTATAATCAAAAATTTCCAGAAAAAACAGGAAAATATGTGTTGGTATTTCCTAAAAAAATTGAACAAAATAATGATTTTTTGAGCGTAAGTGCATAGTGCGCATGGTAACTTGCATACTGCCCATGCGCAAGTAACCATGTTTAAAATATAACTAAAATCCTAATGTTAAGACATAAGTCCGAAGTATTTCTTCTTTTCATGTTTGGTTTGCATGCACTAAGCAAAACTGCTTAAGCCACAGGAAGTGACGTCACTTTCCCGAACTCTCGCAGCGCAGACTTCCACCACCTCAGAGAGAGGACAGAAACAACTGATCTGTTTTGGCTTCACTCAAAACGGGTCCCTTCACCTCCTCTTCTTCTAACCTCCTTGCTGTAGTCATGATGCCAAGGGGTTAGAAGTTACAATCCTGGCTTGTCTGCAAGAATTGGGTCTTGATATCATGAATTGTAGAGGCCAGAGTTACGATAATGCGAGCAACATAGCGGGGAGGTACTCTGGCTTACAAGCGAGATTCAAAGAAATAAATCCATTGGCAGAGTTTGCGCCTTGTGCTGCGCATTCATTAAATTTAGTTGGAGTAAGTGCTGTAGAAACGTGTACGACAGTGATGATTTTTTTTTTCTGTACTTCAACAGATCTATAATGCTTTTTTTTGTATCCACACAGCGTTGACAGGGTTCATCAAATGCAGTCAAATCTTCTGGAGCTTCAGATATCACATTGAAAACCGTTCAACGACAAGGTGGTGTTCAGACGCAAATGCAACGAAAACTTTCAGAAAACATTACAGGTGCATCGAAGAAAGACTGCATAACTTAGCCGAAAGCAGCAACGAAACAGCAGTAACGAAAACTGAAGCATGGAGTCTGCTTAAGAAATTGAAGAAGCTTGAGACTGCGTTGAATGCTGTTATTTGGGACAGTATTTTGCAGCGTCTGAACAAGGTAAGCAAGGTCTTTCAGAATACTTTGAAAAATCTTTCTGAAGTTCCTGCACTCTTTACATCCTTAATTGACTTTCTCCAGTTTGTGAGAAATAATTTTGATGAATATGAAAAAGAAGCAAAACGTATGTCAGAAACTAATGACTATGCATTATCAAGGAAGCGAACTGTTCCACGAAGCAAAGATTTAGACGATACAAATACGCCTGAAGCAGACTTAAACACCAAGAATGAAATTTTGTCACGACATGTCATTATGTGATTTGTGATGATTTAATTGAACAATTGTCAAGACGAAACATTCCGTATGACAATTTTGCCCAAAATTTGTTTTGTCTATTTAATCTAAAATCGGAAACACCAGTAACCGAAGAAGCGAAGCGTTTAAAAAATGTTATTCTAACGATCTGTCGGAAGAATTTTGTGATGAACTTCAGCAGTTTAGTTGTCTTGTGGATAAAGGTGATCAAGTTTCCCATATACTGAAAAAGCTGAAGAACTTAAATTTGACATCTGTATTTCCAAATGTGGAAACAGCTTTCAGAATGTTTTTGACAATCCCGATATCAAATTGTTCTGGTGAGAGGTCATTTTCTTTGTTAAAACGCATTAAATCCCCATTACGATCCAGAATGGAACAAAACAAACTTTGCGCATTGTCATTATTGTGTATTGAAAATGTTGTTGCTGAAGAACTAGATTATGATGATATAACTCAAATTTTGCAGCTTTGAAGTTGAGGGAGAAACCCATGTAGGTTCATAGGTAAGTTGTTAGTTCATAGGTTAGGTATAAATGTAGTTCATAGGTGTACTGGTTACTTTAGTTAAAGAACAAACTGAACATGTTAGTAAATTCTGGATCACTCATTTCAGCTAATGATTTTTTTTTAATTCATTAACAGAATTATTTTTATGATAGTGTCGTGGGGAACCGTATCTCACCACACAAATGCCAAGAGTTTGTACCAATTAATTTCAGTAATAAGTTGAACTTAATCAAACATTAAAACAGGTGACACTGTACAGAAATTTTAAAATGGTTTAAAAATGCTAAAATAATTACAGTAAAGTACCTGAGGGGTAGGAATAGGCTGAATATTTTACTTTTCAGTGGTCAGTCAGCAAAACCAGTGAAATAAAATTTTCAGTGGGCCGTATACATTTGTACCCTTGTAGGCCAGTACAAAGTAATAGGTTTGTTATTTGAAAAAGTACAAATGTTTAGAAACGCAGACATTTGTTAATAGACAATTTCAGATAAGCATTTGCTAAAATAGTGTTTACTATAAAATAAATATATTTCAAATAAACATTAACAATGCCGTAAGGGGCAATCGAGAGAATTAAAAAAAATATTAGGGGCCGCAAATTTGGCTGTGCCCGAGGCCACAAAATTTCTAAGTCGGTCTCTGAATAGCAGTGGCGGCTTTTCAGGTGAAGTAGGTGAAGTAGGTGAAGTGCCTCTTCACCTATTTTACTCAAAATAAAGTTTTATTCAGTATTTTTTTATAATATATTCTTTTTTGCCTTTATTCAGTTCTAAAATACTCAAAATTTTGAATAGATATTAATTCACATGGCGCGCTCAATACGGAAAACAAATCCTTATACGCAAAGCAGTGCAAGTGAAGAGCCGAAATGAGAGTGCTTGGAAGTCTGCAGTTTTCCGCCGAGTTGTCATGGTAACCGTGACGTCACCCTCCCCAATCTGCTCGATCAAGTGAAGTGTTTCAGTTTCAGGCGCCTTACCTCTGCATTTTTCTGTTTTTGAGCGTAAAGTCGTGAGAGCTCACGGTGGAGTGGGCGGACTACCAGGGTACCTTGCAATCTGCTAGGGCTTTTTCCTTGTGGGGCTCTTTCCTTGTTGTTGAAAGATTTAACTGATATTTTAGGTTTGTGTACAATTTAACTGATAGTGATAGTTTTTAGTATGCATCCTGTGGACGACATTGTTTGTAATTTATTGCAAACTCCATTTAATCTGTGGAAAGATGAAGATAAAAGAGAGATTTTGCTTCAAGGACGACAGACGGATTTACTAACAGTTGTTGCCAAGAACGAAATCAAGAAGAGCGGTAAATCTAACAATATTAATTTTAAAAATTGTTGGTTTACTGAATATAAATGGATTTGCAGCACTTCTGTGTTACTTTTTTTTTTGGCCCTGCTTACTTTTTAGTAATAAACATTCGGCGTGAAATAAAGACGGATTCTCAGATTTATTAAACGTAACACGGTCACTTCATAAACATTGTGATTCTAGCGAACACCTGAAATGCGGATTAATGTTAAGGAATTTTGAAAAAATTTAAAACACCATTGCTGATGGCCTGAGGAAGAATGCTAGGCTTTCGAAAACGAATTTTAACGAACACGTTCGTTTAAATAGACTTTTCCTGCAGACAGCGATTGATTCAGTATTAGTCTATACTGTATTTGAGCAAACAAGAATTAGCATTCCATGACCATGGCGAAAGCATGGGCTCGATAAATCGTGGAAATTTCATTGAATTACTTTCATTGTTGATATGAAGAAGTTCTTTAGAAATTGAAAATCAATACGAAAGGATAAAAAACTATTTAAAAATGAATTAATTGAATATATTTCTGAATATATAAACGATCACGTCAAATATTAAATAATTTTTTATTGTTGATTCGGAAGGTGTATTGGTTGAGGGATTTTTGGGTCTCCATGATGTGAATGAAGATAGAACGACAGGAGCTTTATACAAAATGCTAGACAAAATTTTGGAACAGTCTGATTACCAACAGAAATAAATAGGATAATGTTACGATGGGGCAAGTATAATGTCTGGACACTTAAATGGGCTACAGAAAAAAAGGCAAGGATAAAGCTTATCAAGCTGTTTTTGTTCATTGCTTAGTTCATCGTTTGAATCTTGTATTACACCAGAGTTTTTCTAAAATGTCTAAGTGTCGAATACTTTTTTGCAAGCCTCGGTGGAATTGCTTCGTTTGTTCACCATTCTGCGAAGCGGTCTTATACACTTTTATCAACAACCACAAGACGCAGACCAACCATAACAGAAACTCTATGGTTCTTCACTTCGAAATTAGTAAATGTAGTTGTTGAAGATTGGGATAAATTGAAGGAAGTGTTCGGATTTCTGACGAATAGCGAATAATGAGACAAAAATCCATTCATCTTGCCAAGGGGTTTTTGAATGATATGAACACTTTCGAATTTAAATTTTTGGCTCCACCGATCTATTATACGAACTTTTGAAGAAAAAATAACTAAACATAAAATACCGTGTAACTCAAATTAAAAAAAAAAACCTCGTGAAATTTTGAGCCATAAAAGGAACAATGAGTTATTTGAAACACAGTTTGGAAAATCTAGCAAAATCACAGAAATAAGCACGGGAATATGCTGCTCTTACACAGGAAACAATTTTTCAAAATTATAAACAATTGCATTTTGAAATTTTGGACCACATTCTTATGGAAATGGATATAAGATTTCAAGACTGTAAGAAACTTTAATTTGTCTGACTTGCTGACACAACCAAATTCGAATACTTTACTGCATGCTTTCCCTCTCGCGCTCTTTAAAATCTACATTTTTACGGAAACATATTTATTAAACACCAGCACCTTAAAAATGAACTGAGTCTTATATATTCCGATGAAAATTTAAGGAATATATTGACTCAAGAACTTCTTCGAGTGTTTCACGGAGACAAAGGCATTTTTACAGAAGATTTAAATTGGTTTTCCTCAGTTTAACAATTCCATCTACAAGTGTGCCAGTGGAAAGAAGCTTTCTTAAAAGAATACAAACTTGCTCAAGAAACATTAGTTCCCATGATAGACTTGCTTCTTTGGCAAATATTTCTATTCAGGAAGACATTTTATTGATGCTCACGGAGAAACAACCATCTAACCATCTTATGACGACATAATCGACACATTTGCAGCTTTAAAAGGAAGAAAAATTGATTTAATATACAAAAAATAGGTGTCCTGATTAAGGGATTTTCATTGTAGACAGTAGATATCTTTTCGTACTGCTCTTGTACCTCTTCACCTATTTTTCCAACCACGAGCCGCCACTGCTGAATAGAGGTGTTTTAGTATTTTAAGTGCAGGGTATTTTTGTAGTATTTTAAGTGCAGGATATTTTTGTAGTATTTTAAGTGCAGGATAGTTCAATATCTTTATTCTTGGAACGCTGGACATTACAGCAATAAAAATCCAAGAAAAAAATATAGAAATACATGAAGGGTGTGTGACGTATATTCTAAATTAACTTTCCTTTTTAGTTTCTTTCCCTATGTAAATTTTGAGTTTGTTCTCAGTTATACTTCAGACTTAACGTGATATCTTCTCTCTCAAACGAATATTGCTGGCAACACAATTGAGGTCAGAATAAACGTGACGTATGCCTGTTATGAGATAAGAACCAAAGATATAAACTACGATAAAACAGTTGCTCGTGTGGGGTGTTGAATGTGGTTGATATTGATTTGTTAAGTAAAATGTGAAGTGCTATGTTATATTGATGAAATCATCTGGAATAAAGCCAATTTGCGTATGTTTGACTTCTGTTTAAATGTTTCTTCTGGCAGTTAAGTTTTAATTTAGGAACTCTTGCATCGTATGGTTATGCTTCAAAATAACGTAAGAAGAGCGATAAAAGTTCAGTACGAAAAGAACTTGCGTTGTAGGTGTATATTAACAATGGGGTTAGCCACCCAGTAGAACGCTGGACAGTGCAGCTATAAATAACTAAAAATATATAGCAAAACTATGGGATCTTGGCCACCCAGAACAAATAGGAATGACGAAAAGTTAACATCAGATTAACAAATTGATTGATGAAACACCTTATGGATATGTTACAGGATGAAAATAAATTAGGAATATACAATAAATGTGCATAGGTAAAAACATAGCCCGGGAACAATCCGGGAATACACATCCGTACGGCCAGGCAAGGAATCATGATGAGACTAACTCAGTCTTGAGTAGAGGATCGAAGAGACTTGGTAGCACTGCAAACTTGAATGGCCATGTGAGAAACTCTCTCGTAACAAGGAGCAGCAGCACGATGTATCTCTATATAAGGTGGGACCTCACACATAAGAATCGTCAACTGGCGAACAACATGATCTGGAGGAAAATTTCACTGGGAAAGGTAAGATACAAAGTCGAACGACTCATCACAGGATAATGAGAAGAGGCGAAACAATTGCCGATGAGATAAAGACCGACTGAGGAAGTCAGTGTTTGGACAAAACTGTTGAAACTGTGCTTGTAAAGCAGCCTCTGCGATTTCAGCTGGGTCATCAGTAATTCCACACCCTCTCGGGGACGCGGGAGGAGAACGAGTGCGTGACGAAGACCGGGATCGATAAACCCTCAGACGACCACGCTTAGCTGTGCCAGACGGAGCCTTGAAAGCCCCTCGATTATCACTACGAGCACGGGGATCAGTGACAGATTCATCAGTGAGAGTCAAGTTTTCATCACTATAGTGAACTTCAATAGGAGTAAGAGTAGAAAGCACCGGATCAGAGACACCCTGTGTGGTAGTCAAGAGAACAGATGTAGCAGTATTGGCCAAGCTGTCCGCACGAAAGTGTACCTCAGTGGGAGTAGGAGAGGAAAACTCTGTATCAGAGACTTTTTGTGCAGTGGTCGAAAGAGAAGATGCATCGGGATCAAGTGAAGTAGGAGAGACTGGGAGAGGAGGGAATGAATCAGCAGAAAAGACCGGAGTACTCATGTCTTGCACCAAAGTCGTCGCCGATTAAGGCTGGGCAGAAAGAACCGGAGGAGTCAACAGACTAACAGATGAGCCCAGATAAGAAGAGTCGCCGGGACAGTTCTTATAGAAACGGCCAAGAGCCTTGCATTCACTGCAGTGGAACTCATAAAACATGTCGATGCGTTGACGCTGGCTGGCCGTTGCACTGGATGGTGAGTTGTGTGGGAAGATTAGTGATGTCTTCTTGAGAAGAGAAAACAACCCGGACCATCCGACAAGCTCCAAGTATGGAGCGATCCTCTTTATCATCAGAAGCGGCAGAGTAGGGTGTGAAATCACCGATCACTTGACTGAATGTAGAAATCGATGTGAAGAGCATGGTGTTTGTTACCTCAGGAGGCACTGGGTAGAATGAAACGGACACATGGCGCCACGCAACTGGATCGGGTATGAGTCGATGAGCACCAATAACAAGGCCAGTCTGTAAAATAGAAGACACAATGTAAACGGAAGATTTGTTTGACCTCTTTAATTCTTGAAGCCCCTGACAATTCCCTCAGGAGAGTTGTCAGGGACTTCAAGAATTAAAGAAGTCAAACAAATCTTTATTGTGAAAAGAGTGTATACATTCTGACCGCACTCGGCAAAAGAAACAAATAATAAGAGTAACAGGAGATAAAACACATAACAATATTTACAAAAGCTTGGGGTTCAACCAGCCAAGAAAGGAAAAATCGTAAACATGTTAAAATCACATATCAGCGCGAGCAGAAATTACCGGACGCACAGTTGTGAGAAAGAGTCAAAACCAATGCCCTTGACATCGGAATCAGGGGCATACAAAAAAACTTTCAAGGAGAAATGTCAAATATACAGATTAGGCCAATATAAGGAGCAAAGTCACAATGCACAACAATAAACGTTAATGAAGCATGAGGAACAAATATATGGAGGAATCGACTGAGGTGGCACGTAAGCGTCGAACAGTCCGAGCCGCAAAATCAGCCTGAATAGCAATGTCAGAAAGTCTTGCGTAACAAGGCTGAAGTTCAGGTTCCGTCACAAGAGAAGGTTGGACGTCGTACTTAAGTGTCCTTAACTGATGAACAACATCGTCGAATGAGTAAGGACAGTCGGACAGAAAAGAAACGAGATCATACCCTTGTTCACGAAAAAGGGTAAATATATGGAACACTTGCTGTTGAGACAGAGCTGCGTTAAGTGGATTATGGGAAGGATAAAACTCGTGATACTGTGCTTGGAGAGCTGCTTCACAAGATCAGCTGAATCACAGGGAATCTCACACTTTCTAATGGACGTAGAGGAAGAACGAGTGCCGGATGATGAACGTGAGCGGTATACTCTTGGACGTCATCTCTTCGCGGTACCTTGCCTGGATGTGACGTCACCTGCAGCGCCGGCGGTGACTTAAGGCGGCCAATGCTGCGTGGATAGGAAGGAGATGTTAAGTTCACAGCGCTTGGATACCACGCTGACGTCACAGATGATATGCCTCGACTACCGATGAACCCATAAAGGAAGGACATATATGCCGCCACGGTGGCGCAGTGGTCTAAGGCGCTGGCCTCTGATCATTCGTCCGTAAGGGGTCCGGGTTCGAATCCCGGTCAGGCATGGATGTTGTGTTTGTCTTACGGCACTGGCTCTCTCCCTTCCCTGGAACCAGTGACCCTAAATTAGGGACGGGCGACTGCTTATAGCCCATTGAGTTGCTCACGGTGGTCGTTAAACCTCAAAAAAAAAAAAAAGAAAAAAAAAGGACATATAGAGAAGACACTGGCTGTATAGAGCTGAAACTCATGACGTCATGAAGTCGACTGCATTGACCTAAAACAGAACTACAGTTGATTGGCAGCTGGTTTTCCAGGGAAGAACCACGTGATTTTTGTCCGAACGAATGTTTTTACTTTGACTTTGGCTTGCTATCCGGCAGTGTTTAAGACGAATACACGCAATACTTTATTAATTTTAAGATTCTTTTTGGTTTTCAATTCCTCTAGCGTTTTAATAAGTGGTATTATTTTGCTTATTACTTACTGATCGTATACATTTTCTTACAGAATTCATAACTTTTCGGTTTTTACGTGTCTGTTGTTCATTTGATTGTTTTTTCCATACCCACTCTGCTTCACTTACAATTCTAATTTGTATTCAATTATCATCTGCTTCGACATCTACGTTATTGGCTTCGTTTGCTTTTCGGCTTATCTTTTTTTACTCGGCATTTGTGTAACCTGTATTTCCATAATTGGCCAACATTTGTGAAAATTGTTTTCCGTCTTCGTAATTTTTTTGTTATTTCTGAAGTACTTTCTTCCTATCTGTTCTCTATCCTACTAACTAAAAACCTTTCTCCTATATAAGGTCAGGTGATGCGTAACATCATAGCCTCTCCTTGACAAATGTCAACCCCGCCTTCTCGTGGCACATCCTGTTCCCACTAAAGGGGCTCTGACGACCGCCAATAGCGGTATAACTATACCATCGGGACTAGAGTAAATGCTATCCCACACTCACCAACCCGCTTGGCCAGCGTGGTGAGTTATGGCCAAACCCCTCCAAAATGACTCCACAACTTAAATCTTGGCCCTCAGTCTCCGGCAGCTGGAATGTACCTGGCCAAGGCAACGGCCAGTGCGACATGAAGGCAGAGGGTGCTAAGAATCCCCGGAGGACCGGACTAGGCTGCTATCTGATGCTGACCTTGGCTACGTACAACGGACGCTCCCTATCTTCTGATTCAAGGCTTCTTGAATTGGAAGAGGAACTACAAAGGATCAAGTGGGACATCGTCGGGCTAAGTGAGGTAAGGAGAAAAGGAGAAGATCTCATTGAACTGAAAAGTGGACATCTCTTCTACTATCGTGGGACAGATACTGGCAGAACTAGTGGTGTTGGATTTATAATAAACAAGAAACTGAAGAATAAAGTTGTAGAAGTTGAAAGTTCCTTTGACAGAGCTGCACGACTCGTTATCCAACTCTCGAGAAGACACCAGGCTCAGATTATTCAAACTTATGCACCCACCACAAGTCATGCTGAAGAAGAAATTGAAGAATTTTATGAGGAAATTCGTGATCTAAATAATAAAGGTAAGCAGCACTTGAAGATAATTATGGGAGATTTCAATGCAAAAATAGGGCAACGGCAACAGAATGAAACTTCAGTAGGTAAATTCGGTCACGGCACCAGAAACCAGCGTGGAAATACTCTCGTAGAGTTTGCAGAGGCAGAAGGGTTTTTCATTTTGAACTCCTTTTTCAAGAAAAAGCCACACAGGAAATGGACATGGAGACATCCAAATGGGACGACAAGTGAAATTGATTTTATTATGTGTAACAAAAAATTCGTCATAGAAGACTGCAGTGTGCTAAACAAGTTCAACACAGGCAGTGACCATAGATTGGTGAGATGTAAGATGCACCTCAACCCTAACTCGAACGTAGCAAGCTCATAAGACAAACAAAATGTATTGACATAACCAACCTTAAAAAACACCATAATACCTTCAAATTGGAACTGAAGAACAGATTCTCTGCTTTAGAAGGCCTAACATCGGAAGAAGTGGATATTTCTGAAGTTAACAGAAAAGTAACCAAAGCTCTTATGGAAACAGCAACAAAATTAGCTGGGTTTAAGAACAAATTGCATGTGAACAAATTATCAGGAAAAACCAAAATGTTGATGCAAAAAAGAAGAGTGATGAGGACAACTAAAGAAGATGTGACTTCCAAAGTGGAATATATAGAGCTATGCAAGACAGTACGAAAAAGTATCACTGAAGACGCAAGGAAATTCAACTGTGAACTAGTAAGGAAAGCAATTGAAAACAACCAAAGCCTAAAGATAGCAAAGGGACATCTCAGTAAGGGGAAAAAACAGATTATGGCACTGAGAAAAGAAGATGGTTCTGTAACAAGAAATAGAGGCGAAATTTTGACAAGAGTGAAGATTTCTACTCCAAATTATATGAAAGGGATGATACATGCACTCCAGACATCATGAAAGGTACCAGTACCAGAGTTCTTCCAGTCCTTCCAGCAGAAGTTGCACATGCAATCAAGAACATGAAGCGGGGAAAAGCTCCAGGAGAAGATGGAATTACTGTAGACATCATACAAGAAGCAAGTGGAGAAATCGAAACAGTACTCTCCCAAATTTTCACTCGATGCCTTAATGAAGGAAAGATTCCTGAGGATTGGAACACCGCTACAATGATCCTGCTACATAAGAAAGGTGATATTGAGGATCTCGGAAACTACAGACCTATCAGCCTCCTATCAGTGGTTTATAAAATCTTCATTAAAGTTCTTTCACACCGCTTGAAGGTGACACTGGACATGACTCAACCGAGAGAACAAGCTGGATTCAGGAGTGGCTGCAGCACAATAGATCATATCCACGTACTGATAGAACTAATTGAAAGAGCGAGGGAATATGAGCTTCCATTGTGCATGGCTTTTATCGATTATGAAAAAGCCTTTGATTCGGTGAAACCATCAGCAGTTGCAATGGCTCTGAAATCCTGCGGTATTGAAGATGCATACATTAATAATATTAATAACATCTATGAAAATGCAAGTGCAAAGATTCGGCTGTTTGAAAATACAACACACATAAAGATTGGAAAAGGAGTGAGACAAGGTGACACCATATCTCCGAAGCTCTTTAATGCCACATTGGAAAATGTCTTTCAATCACTGAACTGGGGAAACAAAGGGATAAAGATTAATGGAGATTATCTAACCCACCTTCGTTTTGCTGATGACATAGTCATTTTTGCAACTACCCCATCAGAGCTGCAGAGTATGATCCAGGAACTTGCTGACAAGAGTAAAGAAGTGGGATTAAAAATGAACTTTCAGAAGACAAAAGTGATGTACAATGCTTTTACAAGAAATGAAGATTTATCGATTGATGGAGAAAAGCTGGAGATAACAGACACGTACGTTTATCTTGAACAGCAGATATCAAGTGAGGGTCACATTGGTGAAGAAATTAATCGGCGTACAAAACTTGCCTGGAGAGCTTTTGGAAGAAACAGCATAATTTTCAAGAGCAATATGTCATTATGTCTTAAAAGAAAAGTGTTTGATCAATGCATCCTTCCAGTGCTTACGTATGGTGCAGAGACGTGGACCTTAACTAAAAGAGACATACAAAGGCTGCAGACAACTCAAAAAAGCATGAAGAGGTGCATGCTTGGTGTAACCAGGAGAGATAAGAAGAGGAACACGTGGATCCGAAAAATGACAAGAGTGGAAGACATCATGATCAGAGTTAAATCCCTGAAATGGCAATGGGCTGGACATACTGCCAGAAGAACAGACCGTCGATGGACAGCCGAAATTTTAGATTGGATTCCAAGGGACAGGAAAAGACCCAGAAGAAGACCACATGGAAGATGGGTGGATGAAATTCGAAAGTATGCGGGAGTGACATGGAGGAGACTGGCACGAGACAGACCGTTGTGGAGGAAACTTGGGGAGACCTTGGTCCAGCAGTGGATTGATAATGGTTGACAATGATGATGATGATGATGATGATATCAAAGGCACTAAAGGTTGTGCATGTGGATTGGTAATATTATCCAGAGAAGTCAAAGCTAGTCGCTCATTCTGTTTTTCCAAAGATCCTACCAGGTAATTCAACAAGAGCGCTGGGTTGCCGTAGCAACTATTGCCGACGTCACGGGTCACGTCACAAATTGCTTCTGTTTTAGGTCCGTGAAGACGCCACTTTCTGTGTGAGGAATTTCCATGGGCTCCTATGTCTGTTTCCACTCTATAGATCTTTCTTTTATGGATGAACCGATATAATATCACTAAAGGCAGAGCAGATGTATACATTGTGTTTTTGGAAGCAGTCTGAAAATTCGTGTAACTGATGCAGCAATAAAGCAGATGCAACCATAAAAGACTGGTTTGTGTCTTGTTTCTCCGTGATCTTCATTTGACCTAAAGCAGATGTGACAAACGACGTTGCATTATCTTAATATATAACTTTTTGCTAGTTTGCATCTTGCTCCATTTCTTATCCCAACGTTCCTACTACTAGCGTTATTCATTGAACAGTCAAGACAACATTGCTTAGGCAGGGATCTTGCAAACAAATCACTTTCTAAAAAAATTGAAGTATTTAATTTGCAGGATTTCAGTAAATTTCCGATTCTAAATATTTTTCGTGTATTTTGTAGAGATTCTAATTCGCTACAAAGTTACAAGTACAGTTGTTTTTTTCTAATGACAAGTGCATACCATAGATGGCGACACTTCGGAAAAAATTTGAGTTACGTTGCTTTTGTTAAAGAAAATAGTAATCAGATAATTGACATTACTGTATGCAGAACACTATTATTAATAAAATTCACGACATTATTAATAAAATTAACACTATTATTAATAAAATTAACGAAAATCAGATAATTGACAATACTGCATGCAGAACACTATTATTAATAAAATTAACGACATGGAAAATTACATAGATATTGGTAATTCCACTAAACCTGTAGAAAATAATTTTTAAAATAATATTTTATTAAGATAAAAAATTGTAACTTTTTATTTATATTTTGAACAAATTTTGGGGGCCCTTTTCAACCTAACCTTTAAATTTCCAAAGTTTTGCAATTAGAAAAATATGTTGCTCTAAAAAACGATAATCTGTTGATAAAAGCCAACTCAGAAAAGAAATACGTAACGAAATTTAAATTAAAGATGACCAACTGAAATTAAATTGACATTTTTGCGCATAATAATGGCGTTATATCGAAGTTAAATCAACAGAGAATTATTTCCTAAATTTAAGCGTCAGTGCTCAGCGCATCAAAGTATCAATAAAAACCTATAAATTAAGAATATAAAAATATAATACAATGGTATGTTCATATTATGAGCATACCATTGCATTATGTGTATTCTTCATTTAAAATTGTTATGGAAAAATTTCGAGCTCCGACTTTTCTGTATTCCAGTTTTGACTTGTCGTTACTACCGGTAGATGTAGACACATGATATGGTAAAAAACTTTTCCGAACTATCTGACACGTTTAGCTTAAAATAACGTCATTGTTAACATTGTTATTGAAGTGGTTAGTAATTACTGTATAATAAAAATCCGTAAAAACACAGTAAAAATTAATTTGCGCTGTTTAGCTTTGTTTCGTTACTTAAACATTTCCGAAAACGGAAACATCTGCTGCAACGGATCAAGTCTTTCATCAATTTTCTGTGCTCTTCCTCCAATTCTAAATAACCAGAAATGAAACCATCTTTACCACCACTGTATTCCCTCAAAAATTTCTGGAAAACCTCATTTAAAAACACCTCCATAACCTTCAGAGAAATTTCGAAATCGCTACTGTGAGTTCCGTTCCACCATCTGATGAAGACCATATCGAATGGTTGTATATCGTTTTACGATATCTTTTATCGCGCAGGCCCAACTGACTAAATCTGTGACGTCAGCAAGGTATCCAAGCGTTGTGAACATAGCATCTCCCATCCATAAGGTGACCAGATATTGGAACACTGATTTGAGGGCAAAAGGGCGTGGCGTCCCCAAATCGGCAGTTCATTTGGGGACATATACGTACTCAAAATAAATATGCAAATCTTTTTGTCACAAAACTGCATTGCTTCAATAAGTGTGATATTACATAGGAAAATTTGTGTCTTAAAAGGATATATCTTGTAGAATGTTGGTAATTTGTATGGACAAAGCAGAACTATGATGGCGAGAACATATTAGCAAAAGTGAAATGCTTTACCTTGTATATGTGCTGAATTAAAATCAAGCTACACACCAAACTAATTGCATGTCGAATTTTTCATTTTGCCAAAGTTTTTGGAGAAACTCAGATCAAGCACAGTCGAAATTTGACCGCGCCAGTAGTTCAGTATCCTAGTGCTGGCCACTGACCATTCGGACAAGTGGGTACGGGTTCGAGTCCCGACTGAGACATGGATGGTGTGTATGTCTTACAGCACTTGCTCTCTCTCTTCCCTAGAACGAATGTCAACAAATTAGAGACAGGTGACTGCTTATAGTCCTTAGAGTTGCTCTCAGTGGTCGTTAAACTCACAAAGAAGAAAAAAGAAGTCAAAATTTGTTTTCACAAGAAGCATGTCGGAAAATTAGTACAACGAAAACTACTTTTAAGAACATTTTTCATTAGAAATCTAACGAGCTAATGAGGAAGTGTAAATTCGAGGACATTTGAGGACAAACATAAAAATTTGAGGGCAATTTGGGTCCCCAAAGGCATCAGACGTTTTTGGGGACAGTAAACTAAATTCGAGGACTGTCCTCAAGAATTGGAGACTTTTGCGTGGATGGGTAACTATCTACGCAGCATTCGCCGCCATAAGTCACATGCAGGCAAGAAGCTACTTTGAAACTCCTGAAGCCACAAAAACTACGAAGTGTATAGACGTATAAAATGAGGGATTTAATAATTATCAATTATACAAGCTTACTGTTTTATCAACTGTGCAAATAAAAGTGCTGTTTTTTTTTCTTCCTAATTTCACAAGATTAAAAAAAAAAAGACAGAAATCCAGCATTTCGGGAATAATTTGTCTAAACTCGAAGATGTTATAAAACAAAAACCGAAATGAGAGTTTTTCACAGTAAGGTCTGGTGCTGAAAAAATAGAATTAATTGCCTGACATCAGTGGCGGCTCGTGGTAGGAAAAATAGGTGAAGAGCTACAAGAGCAATATGAAAAGATATCTACTGTCTTAAATGAAAATCAGCTAAAGAGAACTTACCTATTTCTTTTTATATTAGATCAATTCTTCGTCCCTTTAAAGCTGGAAATTTGTCGATTATGTCGCAGGAAATGGGTGTTTCTTCGTGACATCAAGAAAATGTCTTTCTGAATAGAAATATTTGCCAAAGAAGCAAGTTTATCTGGAGAAATAGTGTTTCTAGAGTAAGTTTGTATTCTTTTAAGGCAAGAAAAACTTCTTTCTACTGAAACACTTGCAGATGCAATTGTTAAAATCAGGGAAACCAATTTATAAGCTTCTGTAAAAATGCCTTTATCTCCATGAAGCACTCGAAGAAGTTCATGAGTCGATATATTCCTTAATTTTTCATCACCATATACAAGACTCAGTTCATCTTTAAGGCGCTGGTGTTTAGTAAAAATTTGTCAATAAAAATGTTGTAGATTTTTAAAAGCGTGAGAGGGAAAGCATGAATTAAATTGGTCGAATTTGGTTGTGTCAGCAAGCCAGGCAAATTGAAGTTTAAGTTTCTCATAGTCTTGAAATCTTATATCAATTTCCATAAGAATGTGGTACAAAATTTCAAAATACAATTGTTTATAATTTTGAAAAATTGTTTCTGGTGTAAGAGCAGCATATTCCCGTTTAGATCTGCTTATTTCTGTGATTTTGCTAGCTTTTCCAAACAGTGTTCCAAATACCTCATCGATCCTTTTATGGCTCAAAATTTCATAAGTTGTTTTTAATTTGAGTAACACAGATTTTTTCTGCAAAATTTCGAATAATAGATCGGTGAAGTCAAATATTTAATTAAATACTATTCCCAAAAATGGAAATTCAAAAGTGTTTATATCATTTAAAAACCCTTGGGCAAGTTGAATTGATTTTTTTTCCGATTGGTCACTATTTGTGAGAAATTCGAATACTTCCTTTAATTTATCCCAATCTTCAACTATTACACATACTAACTTCGAAGTGGAGGACCATCGAGTTTCCGTTATGGTTGGCATGCATCTCGTGGTTGTTGATGTGAGTATATTGTTTTTTCACCACTCAGCGAAGCGATCGCTTCGCTGAGTAGTGAAAAAACAAAGGAATTACACGGAGGCTTGCAAAAAATATTCGACACTTAGAAATTTTAGAAAAACTCTGATGTAATACAAGGCTCAAACGATGTACTATGCAATAACAAAAACAGCTTGAGAAGCTTTATGCTTCATTTTTTTCTGGAGCCCAGTCAAGTGTCCAGACATTACGTTTGCCCCATCGTAACATTATCCTCTTCCTTTATGATTGTCCTATTGACTTGTGCTGATAATCACACTGTTCCAAAACTTTGTCTAGCATTTTATATAAAGCTTCTGACGTTCTATCTTCACTCACACCATGGAAACCCAAAAATCGCTCCACCAATACACCTTCCGAATCAACAGATCTTATTGTTAAAGAGCACTCGGAAGTCTGGCTATGTCTTCCCATCTACTTGAATATAAAAGCATTGAACTTCATTTATTTCATTTTTGACGTGATCGTTTATATATTCAGAAATACATTCAATTAATTCGTTTTGAATAGTTTTTGAGTCACCTGTGAAGACATTTTTTATCGTTTCGTATTGATTTTGAATTTTTAAAGGAGTTCTTGATATCAACAGTGAAAGCAATTCCTTGAATTTCTACGATTTATCCAGTCAATGCCTTCGTCATGGTCACGGAATGCTAGTTCTTGTTTACTCAAATACAGTGCTGCATCAATCATTGTCTGCAGGAAAAGTCTATTTAAACGAACGCTTTCGCTGAAATGCATTTTCAAAAGCCTAGCATTCTCCCTCGGGGCATCGGCAATGGTATTCTGATTCTTTTCAAAATTATTCAGCATTAATTCGCATTTCAGGTGTTTGCTAGAATCCCCACGTTTGTGAAGTGACCGTTTTATATTTAAGAAATCTGAAAATTGTCTTTATTCCACGCCGAATTTTATTACTAAAAAATAAGCAGGGCCAACAAAATAGTTTTTGTAACACAGAAGGGCTACAAAGCCATTTATATTCAGTAACCCAACAATTTTTTAAATTAATATTGTAAGATTTGCCGCTCTTCTTGATTTCTTTCTTGGCGACAATTGTCAGTGAATCCGTCGGTCGTCGTTGAAGTAAAATGTTTTTTTTATTTTAATCTTTCCACTGATTGAACGGAGTTTGCAATAAATTACAGACAATGTCGTTCACAGGATACATACTGAAAACTAAAACTATCACTGTCAGTTAAACTATACACGAAACTAAAGTAACTAATGAAGTTTTTAACAAATAGTCACAAAACACGAAAAAACAAATCTCTTTCGGAGAGTATGTACCGAAACACCGCAAAGCCCTAGCTAGTGGAATGCCAAGGATTCCCGTTCCACTGCGATCTCTTCCGAAGGTCACGACTTCAGGTGCAGAGGCTTGGCGTCTCAAGCTAAAACACTTCACTTGCCCGGCAGATAGGGGAGGGTGACGTCACAGTTACCATGGCAACTCGGACGAAAAGTGCAGACTTCCAAGCATTCTCATTTCAGCTCTTCACTTGAACTGTTTTACGTATAAGGACTTGTTTTCCGTATTGGACGCGCATCGTGAATTGATATCTAATCAAAACTTTGTGTATTTTAACACGCAATAAAGGCAAAAAAAGAATATATTATACGAAATTATTAAATGAAACCTTATTTCAAATAAAATAGGTGAAGAGGCACTTCACCTACTTCAACTGAAAAGCCACCACTGCCTGACATAATACAGGTAGTTTAATATTTTCAGTATTCTTGCTAATTTAAGTTTTTAAAGTCGAAAATATTTCCTAACTTCAAATTTTACGGGAAGTGAAGGGTTGCTATTAAGAGGTCATATTTTTGAAACCTCGCTGCTGTATAAAATCCTTCAATCTTTATTCAACCAGAAAAAGGGGAAAATAAATAGATACAAAACAAATAAAAAACATACATGCACATATATTTTCCATGTAAAGTAGAGGTGTCATAATTTTTTATTCTTATCCAAACACAGTGGCTCACCCAGGAATTCTTCTTGGAGGGGACTGTATATATATAGTATACGTACACAATGTGGGTACATTCTGTAGTGTACGCCTATAGTTTATATACGGTTGTGACGTACGTCGCTCTTAATCTCTTTGGGGCCTTGGGAAGAAGACACTATGTAATTTTTTGAATATGTAAAATAATATTTTTGAATGTTTAATTTGTGACGTACGTCGCTCTTAATCTCTTTGGGGCTTTGGGAAGAAGACACTACATAATTTTTTGAACATGCAAAATACAGGGTGTTTCAGAAAATTTGATATCATTTGAGATGTAAATATCTGAGTAACTAAATAGTCTAGGCAAATGAAACTAAACAGGCTTAATGTTGAGCAAAATAAGATTTATTCGTCAAAATTTAAATGAAAAATTCAAAGGTACAGTAGCAAACAAAACTATTTGGCGAAACACTTTTTCGACCATACTTTTTTTTTTTCTGCAGGACCAAATCGGGTCATTTTGGGATATGATATGTGTTGATTCGTGGGTTACAATGCCGCGTGGTTTGTATTTCGCTCAGAGCGAATTTGTCTTTCGAAATGGACCATATTCAAGAGTCGCCAATTATTACCCATTTGTTTGCTGCATGTATTAATGTTTTTCTTGTGATTTTTGTGGGTTTTGTGATGTGTAGTGTGACAATAAGTCAATCTTAACTTTTCAGAAATGGGTAAAAAGGCGGAGATCCCTGTTGGAGCTCGCCAGGTGGCCGTGAACTTGATGGAATCCGGAATGCGCGTCACCGACATTCCGAGGGCCCTGAAGATCCGACACCAGTCCATTTCAGCTATCCTGTAACGTTATAAGAAGACTGTGACCGTCGAGAACAGTCCGCGACGTGGTAGGTTTCATTCCACTACTTTGCGTCAGGATAGACGCATCCTCCGTCGATATCGTGCTGATCCCACCTTGACTGCTGTGGACATCGCCACCGAATTCCGCGACGACCTGAACGTCAGCCGTATTACCATCTCCCGTCGTCTCATTACTGGTGGATTGAATGGGAGACGCCCCCCCCCCAAGAAACCATTCATCGGAGTCAAGAATCGACGAGCCAGAGTCGCGTTCGCGTGCCGTCATCGACACTGGAGCGCGGCGGACTGGAGTAAGATGCTTTTCACCGACGAGAAAAAGTTCAACTTGTTCGGAAGTGATGGCATCCGATACGTATGTGGCCAGAGATTCAACCCCCAGTTCATTCAGCCGACTGTCAAGCACGGAGGAGGATCGCTCATGGTTTACGGCGCCTTCTCTCGCAATGGAATGGGCCCCATCATCAAGATTGACGGAATAATGACCGGCCAGAGCTACACGAACATGCTCATCAACGATGTCTTCCCATGGGCAAACCAGAACATGCCACCCGGATGGATCATGCAGCAAGACAACGACCTGAAGCACACCTCCAGATTAGCGAAGGCAGCCTTCCAGCAGCAACAGGTCATACTTCTAGACTGGCCAAGCCAATCTCAAGACCTCAACCCCGTCGAGCACATGTGGGAGGAGCTGGAGAGACGATGTACGAATAAAACCTGTCGGAATAGGGCCCAGAAGTTCACCCAGCTGTCTGCAGAATGGGCGCGAATTCCGCAGGTCACCGTCGAGAAGCTAGTGGACTCGATGCCGGCCCGTTGTGCAGCTGTTATTAAGTCTCGTGGTCATCCCACTAAGTATTAGTTATTGTTTTGTTGTTTTCTAGCACTTGTTTTTTGTTATCGTTGCATTAAATGAATGTGATTCACACCTACTTTGTTGGTCAATTTGTATGATCTTTGCGATTAAGCTTGGTACCTGATCTGTATTAAGGTTTCCGATCCATCTGCATATGGGTCATGTTTATAACTGAATAACACATATCATATCCCAAAATGACCCGATTTGGTCCAACAGAAAAAAATATTATGGTCGAAAAAGTGTTTCGCCAAATACTTTTGTTCGCTACTGTATGTGGATTTCATTAACGATTTCACAAGTTTTCAATATGCCACCGCCTGTGACACGGCACATGTCAAGCCAGTAGTCCAGTTTCTGCCAAACATGATGCAGCATGTCCTTTATTTGCTCAAATGCACCACCTGCAATGCAGATTTGGACATGGCACAAAAAGTTCAAAGAGGAAGGCTGTCTATGCAGGGCAAAAGGATCAGGACGACCACCAGTAGCGGAAGAGATGGTCGTGCGGGTTCGGGAAACATTTCTGCGAAGCCCCAGGAAATCCATAAGAAGAGCAAGTCTGGAAACCCAGATTCCTCCAACGACAGTTTGGCGTGTCGCAAAGAAACGCTTTCGAATGGCACCCTACAGACCGTATGCATTGACGTCACGAAACCGCGGTTCGTGTCACTTTTTTGTCTGCTGCTTTCTTGCAGAACTGGTGTACAAGTGAGATCAAAGATGCATTGCATGGACTATATAAGTGGGTTATCTGGTGATCAAAAACAGCTTTATTCTGATAAATTAAAGTTATTGGGCAATTGTGGAGACTCATATGATATTCCATACCCAATTTTCCTGAACAATATTGTAGGAAGGGAAATGTTTTTGCTTGAAAGGAACTCGAAATTCTGTATTCCAGCACAGCCAACAGCTTCTGTGCTAACAATATATTCACGCAGTTAATTAAGATAAAAAAGTCTTGTCATCTTTGGCTAATTATTTTATTTAAAAGTTTACCTTTGAATAATTTAGATGTTCCCCAACCTGAAACTTAAGCTAAGGTGAAAATCCTGAGCTTTACACAGGCGTAAGGCTATAATTATAATAATAATAATTCTAGCGAGTAGCAGTCTCTGTACCTTATATGTAATAATAACAATAATAATAAACTGGTGAATGCTATCATGAGATCATTTTTCCAAAATCGGCCTGGGAACCCAACATACACTGGTGTGCAAAAATTAAGGACGAAGAGGAGAAATTAGCATAACAGCGGAACGAGAAGGCAGAACGGACCGAAAGACCACTCAGGAGATAGACTAGGGTCCGGTACGGTAGGGCATGCGCATATATGCAGCATGACTAGGGGATGGGGGTGGAAGGGTATAAAGCACACGGGCGGAGTACACTCAGCAATTCGGTGAAAGCTGTTGCACGGTGTACATCGGTTTGAACGACGTCGAGTTGCTGCCACCGTGTGATATGGCCAACGGGCAATCCAGTAGACGACATCTGGATGACTTTACCCGAGGTCGCGTCATTGGGAAGTTGGAAAAAGGTAGAAGTGTGACTAGTGTGGGTGAGGAGTTCGGGATCGCTCACAGCATCATTTCACGAGCTTGGAGAGCATTTCAAACGACAGGAACAGCTGTCCGAGAGTTCAGCAGTGGTCGTCCACAAGCAACCACGGCGGCGGACGACCGGTATATTGTCCTACAGGCGAAAAGAGAAAGACGGCAGACAGCGAGAGAAATCGCAAGGCACATGCGACAGACAACTGGGCGTCAGTTATCGCGTTGTACCGTGGCCAGGAGGCTACACAAAGGTGGTCTATTTGCACGACGACCAGTACGGTGTGTGCCATTAACGCCTGCTCATCGGAGACGGCGGTTTCTGTGATGCCATAAACACAAGAACTGGACACATCAGCAATAGGGTCGAGTTCCCTTTACGGATGAGAGCCGATTTAGTCTGACGAGCGATTCTGGGCGTATACACATCTGGAGAGAGCAGGAAACACGCAATCACACCTCTAACATCATCGAAAGGGACCGGCTTGGAGGTGGCGAAGTTTTCGTTAGGGGCGGTTTCATGCTTGGTAGCCGTACTGACCTCCACATCTTCCAAGGAGGTTCAGTCACTGGTGTCTCCGCTATTGTACCGAGGTTCTCCTGCCTCACGTGCGTCTATTTAGAGGTGCTGTGGGTCCTGAGTTCCTCTTCATGGATGACAACGCTACACCTCATCGTACAGTGGCTGTCGCAGAGCTGTTGAAGAGTGCTGATATTAAACGCATGGATTGGCCCGCAAGGTCCCCGGACCTGAATCCAATCGAACACGCGTGGGACCTTCTCGGGAAACGCTTGGCAGCACGTCACCAGCCGCCAGCAACGATTGGCGCTACAAGAGGAATGGACCACGATGCCTCAACAGCTCCTTGACAACTTCGTCCTCAGCATGGACAGACGTTGTAAATCCTGCAACGCAGTCAGGGGTGATCATATCCCCTATTAAAGACTGGATTTTTCTTGGCAGCCGCTTGTCACATGGACGTTTCTGTGTTCTGTCCAGTTGTGCCCGAAGCTACCTTTTCAATAAAGTGCCTTTGTATTCCTTGTTTGGACGGTTTTGCTCACTTGTCCCATATTCTTACATCTTGGGGATCTTATGGTATGATATGAGTCGATATGGAGAACTTCTGCACGACGTTACAATCGAAAAACCGTCTTGTCCTTAATTTTTGCACGCCAGTGTATAATGGTTCCGTAAGATATTCATACTCCTATAGCTGTGGATACATTCACGATAAAGAACAGCATAATCTTGCTCATACGAAAGGTTAATTCTAGTCTGAAAATCTTCATAGAGTTTTTTAGATAATGCATTAGTAAATTTATGAAAATACCTGTTACAAAATATAAACTACACACTCCAATGTTCCTTCGCTTCCGTTCATCAATGTAAACATACGCGATAATCACACAAATTTTGGCGCTTCTGAATTAAATTTTTATAATTCTGATCCCACTTCTTTCGTTCAGACGGTAATATATGATAGGACATATGATTATCTCTCCCACTTCGGTTACTTCAGCCGAAAAAAGCACATAACACCATCTTCCTTAACGCTCCACAATGCATATTCAAGCAGTGCTTGTACACCAGTTGATCACCAGAACGTCTGCTACGATGCTTTACTTCGCTGTGACGTCATATGCATACGGTCTATAAGCTACAGCTCGTTCAGGCCTTAAAGATAGATGACAAGAAAAAAACGTAAGCAATTCTGTGTCAGAGAAACTTGAAAAAGAAGAGTTTGAAAATCGTCTTGTTTTCAGTGATGAGGCCACATTTCATACGAATGGCAAAGTCAACAAGCATAATGTTCTCATTTGGGGCTAAGAAAATTTTCCCCATGCCACATTCGAGCATATGAGGGACATGCTGCATCGTGTTTGGCAGGAGCTGGACTACCGACTTGACGTGTGCAGTGTCACATATTGAAAACTTGTGAAATCGTTCATGAAATCCACATGCCTTTGAATTTCTCATTCAAAATTTGATGAATAAATCTTATTTTGCTCAATACCAAGCCTGTTCAGTTTTATTTGCGTAAACTATTTAGTTACTCAGATATTTACATCTCAAATGATATCAAATTTTCTGAAACACCCTGTAATATTTTAGAATGTTTAATTTGTGACGTACGTCGCTCTTAATCTCTTGGGGCTTTGGGAAGAAGACAATATATAATATAAGACACTGTAAGTTTTTGAACATGTAAAATAATATTTCTGAATGTTTAATTTGTGACGTACGTCGCTCTTAATCTTTTCGGGGCTTTGGGAAGAAGACACCATGTCAGACACTATGTAATTTTTTTGAACATGTAAAATAATAATTTTAAATGTTTAATTTGTGACGTACATCGTTCTTAATCTCCTTGGAGGGGTTTACGCCCCCAAAGCCACCTCCATGGGTGCGCCAATGTCTTAACATCACATCAGCCTTCAAAGATACTACCTTATAATATAACACAAAATGTACAGGTGTCATAACTTTATAGCAGGTCACTTATTTTCATTACATTTAAAATTACTCTCAGTACACATATACATAGACTCACATCTGTTTATGCCTACTGCTATATTACAATAAATAAATATAAATAAAAGGAAAAAGCTTTAAAAATACGTACAATTCATCATTTTTGTGTATACATATAAATGTGACATAACCTATTTAAAAAAAAAAACCCTCCAGAACACAGCTCCTAATCTTAAAAAAAAATATTACACGTATCACTTCAGAGTGGACCCACAAAGCTTAATGAACATATATGTACCCATACAGGATATAGTTATCACATATCCAAAAAAAAAAAAAAAAAAAACATAACATTAAATTCCACCACAGTCCAAATACAATATAAAAAATAACATAGCCGGAATTAACCTTTACAAGAAAACCAAATAATGATAATTATTATTTTACAAAAATATTTTCTATAGCTAGGTCAAACTATTGAAACTGTTAGCATTTGATTCAATATAATTGTTCCTATGGTGAATCTGCCAATAGCGGTATAACTATACCATCAGGATTAGAGGAAATGCTATCCCACACTCACCAAACCGCTTGGCCTGCGTAGTGAGTTATGGCCAAACCCCTCCAAAACGACTCCACAACTTAAATCTTGGCCCTCAGTCTCCGGCAGCTAAATTGTACCTGGCCAAGGCAGCGGCCAGTGCGACATAAAGACAGAGGGTGCTAAGAATCCCCGGAGAACCGGACTAGGCTGCCATTTGATGCTGACCTTGGCTACTTAAAATGGACGCTTCCTATCTTCTGATTCAAAACTTCTTGAATTGGAAGAGGAGCTACAAAGGATCAAGTGGGACATCGTCGGGCTAAATGAGGTAAGGAGAAAAGGAGATCTCATTGAACTGAAAAGTGGACATCTCTTCTACTATCGTGGGACAGATACTGGCAGAACTAGTGCTGTTGGATTTATAATAAACAAGAAACTGAAGGATAAAGTTGTAGAAGATGAAAGTTCCTCTGACAGAGCTGCACGACTCGTTATCCAACTCTCGAGAAGATACCAGGCTCAGATTATTCAAACTTATTCACCCACCACAAGTCATCCTGAAGAAGAAATTGAAGACTTTTATGAGGAAATTTCTCATCTAAATAATAAAGGAAAGCAGCACTTGAAGATAATTACGGGAGATTTCAATGCAAAAATAGGACAACGGTAACAGAATGAAACTTCAGTAGGTACATTTGGTCACAGCATTAGAAACCAGCGTGGAAATACTCTCGTAGAGTTTGCAGAGGCAGAAGGGTTTTTCATCATGAACTTCTTTTTCAAGAAAAAACCCACAAAAGGAAATGGACATGGAGGCATCCAAATGGATGGACAAGCGAAATTGATTTTATTATGTGTAACAAGACATTTGTCATGGAAGACTGTTGTGCAGTGTGCTGAACAAGTTCAACACAGGTATAGTGACCATAGAATGGTAAGATGTAAGATGCACCTGAACGCTAAACTCGAGCGTGGCAAGCTCATAAAACAAACAAAGTGTATTGACATGACCAACCTTAAAAAGCACCATAATACCTTCAAATTGGAACTGAGGAACAAATTCTCTGCTCTAGAAGGTCTAACATCAGAAGAAGCAGACATCTCTGAAGTTAACAGAAAAGTAACCAAAGCTCTTATGGAAACAGGAACAAAATTAGTTGGGTGTAAGAACAAGTTGCATGTGAACAAATTATCAGGAAAAATCAAAATGTTGATGTAAAAAGAAGAGAAATGAGGACAACTAAAGAAGATGTGACTTCCAAAGTGGAATATATAGAGCTATGCAAGACATTACGAAAAAGTATCACTGAAGACGTAAGGAAATTCAACTGTGAACTAGTGAGGAAAGCAATTGAAAACAACCAAAGCCTAAAGATAGCAAAGGGACATCTCAGTAAGGGAAGAAAACATATTATGGCACTGAGAAAAGAAGATGGTTCTGTAACAAGAAATAAAAGCGAAATTTTGACAAGAGTGAAAGATTTCTACTCCAAATTATATGAAAGGGATGATACATGTACTCCAGACATCATGAAAGGTACCAGTACCAGAGTTCTTCCAGTCCTCCCAGCAGAAGTTGCACATGCAGTCAAGAACATGAAGCGGGGAAAAGAACCAGGAGAAGATGGAATTACTGTAGACATCATACAAGAAGCAAGTGGAGAAATTGAAACAGTACTCGCCCAAGTTTTCACTCGATGCCTTAATGAAGGGAAGATTCCTGAGGATTGGAACAACGCTACAATGATCTTGCTACATAAAAAAGGTGGCATTGAGGATCTCAGGAACTACAGACCTGTCAGCCTCCTATTAGTGGTTTATAAAATCTTCACTGAAGTTATTTCACACCGCTTGAAGGTAACACTGGACATGGCTCAACCAAGAGAACAAGCTGGATTCATGAGTGGCTGCAGCACTATAGATCATATCCACGTACTGAGAGAACTACAGTAATTGAAAGAGCGAGGGAATATGAACTTCCATTGGGCATGGCTTTTGTCGATTATGAAAAAGCCTTTGATTCAGTGAAACCATCAGCAGTTACAATGACTTTGAAATCCTGCGGTGTTGAATATGCATACATCAGAATTATTAATAACATCTATGAAAATTCAAGTGCAAAGATTCGGCTGTTTGAAAATACAGTACACATAAAAATTGGTAAGGGAGTGAGACAAGGTGACACCATATCTCCCAAGCTCTTTAATGCCATATTGGAAAATGTCTTTCAATCACTGAACTGGGAAAACAAAGGAATAAATATTAATGGAGATTATCTAACTCACTTTCGTTTTGCTGATAACTTAGTCATTTTTCCAACTACCCCATCAGAGCTGCAGAATATGATCCAGGAACTTGCTGACAAGAGTAAATAAGTGGGATTAAAAATGAACTTGCAGAAGACAAAAGTGATGTACAATGCTTTTACAAGAAATGAAGATTTATCGATTGATGGAGAAAAGCTGGAGATAACAGTCACGTACGTTTATCTTGGACAGCAGATATCAAGTGAGGGTCACATTGATGAAGAAATTAATCGGCGTATAAAACTTGCCTGGAGAGCTTCTGGAAGAAACAGCATAATTTTCAAGAGCAATATGCCACTATGTCTTAAAAGTAAAGTGTTTGATCAATGCATCCTTCCAGTGCTTATGTATGATGCAGAGACGTGGACCTTAACTAAAAGAGGCATACAAAGGTTGCGGACAACTTAAAGTAGCATGGAGAGGTGCATGCTTGGTGTAACCAGGAGAGATAAGAAAAGGAACTCGTGGATCAGAAAAATGACAAGAGTGGAAGACATCATGATCAGAGTTAAATCCCTGAAATGGCAATGGGCTGGGCATACTGCCAGGACAGACCATTGATGGACAGTCTAAATTTTAGATTGGATTCCAAGGGACAGGAAAAGACATAGAAGACCAAATGGAAGATGTGTGGATGAAATTCGAAAGTATGCGGGAGTAACATGGAGGAGATTGGCACTAGACAGACCATTGTGGAAGAGGCTTGGAGAGACCTTCGTCCATCAGTGGATTGATAATGATTGACAATGATGATGATGGTGAATCTTTACAAATCTTATTCAAGATAACATTTAGGACATTCTTTTCCCAAGTAACTGCTATTATTATGGCATACAGTTGTAACAGCACTTTCTGTTAATTCAACAATTAAAATACAATGACAGAAGATTAATACTGTTAAACCATAAAACATTGCCAACCATATTATTTTCATATGAACAGCAATATATCCTCCTGCATATTTCAGAACCACTAAATAAAATAATCAATGAAATGTACAATAATAAATTAATGACAGGTCATTTGACATTAAGTTCACTGTTAGTTCACTTAGCATTCGGATGCTTTTGATGACCAACAGTGATTTTCTAAAATTTAACACAGCTTGCTATCGTGCTATTTACAGCATTAGCAAAGAAGTCATTGCAGTAAGTGAGCATTACTGGTGACTATTTTGTTAAGGAATTTCTCACGCCATCTGTGGGCAAGTCCATTTCTACGAAGAATGTTGTTCTTTGTTAACACCCCTGAGTACACAAAGAACCAGTATTCTCAGGTCATGTTGCTATCGTCTTCCCACAAATGTGGCAGCTTAGAATCCACGGAAAGACCATTTGGTTTTAACATAGTGTGTAGGGAAAAGTTGTTCCAATTAAAAAAAAAATCACATGCAAAAGAACTCACGAGCCCCAATAGGAAATTGCAGTTTTTAGTGACAATGTAAAGGCCCTAGGTTACAATGATGCATTTCTCAAAAAACATATTTTAGAAATTTTACTTCTCTATTAGTCAAAGATTTATCACATTAATGCAGAGTCCCTAGATTTATGTGTTTCTATAAAACCACACAACACATTACGTAATTAAAAACAGCAAAGTTTTCTTTTTTTTTTTACTATCATAAATTTTTATTATTATGGACAAAATTATACCAGAATGGACAAATAATATATAATCCTTAAAACAATGACCAGATTTTTTTAATAAATTAAAATTATTTTTTTTTGTAATTTATTCTGTATATTCCCCCATTGTAGTATTGTATTAAAAATATATAAATAATACCAATGTGTACCTCGTGTACATTTACCAGTGCCAACAAACAAAATGTTATCACACAAACAAATAATAGTAATAATACACACAATACACGGTTTAAATGTGTTCCACGTTAATTTAAAGCAGGTGAGCCTTGGGATGGGAAAAAAGAACTGATCCTAAGATCTAATGAAATATTGTTGTTTTTTCAAATTTGTCTAAAACTATAACTGAAACACTATTAGATATAAATATAAAACAGGTAATGTATCCTGAAAATCATAATAAACTATGATTTTTAACCGTATGTGCACTCCATACAAAACCAACCTATATATCAGTTATTAAAGAAGGTAAGTATGAATGTATTAATTTACTATAAATTTTCACTTTCATACCATACAATATTTCAAATACAGAATTTGCATTTATCTGTTCCATATCAATATGCACTGAATCAATATGTGCCAGTACTATAAATGTTATTTCATGAATAGGCTTCTGCTAATTAGTAAAAAAAAATAAATCCCAAATTTGTCAAACTGACTTTTTCTTGAAGTTATTCTTCACATTAAAAATATATATATATATCATCATTGTCAACCATTATCAATCCACTGCTGGACGAAGGTCTCCCCAAGTTTCCTCCACAACGGTCTGTCTCTTCTGGGTCTTTTCCTGTCCCTTGGAATCCAATCTAAAATTTCGGCTGTCCATCGACGGTCTGTCCTTCTGGCAGTATGTCCAGCCCATTGCCATTTCAGGGATTTAACTCTGATCATGATGTCTTCCACTCTTGTCATTTTTCGGATCCACGAGTTCCTCTTCTTATCTCTCCTGGTTACACCAAGCATGCACCTCTCCATGCTTCTTTGAGTTGTCTGCAGCCTTTGTATGTCTCTTTTAGTTAAGGTCCACGTCTCTGCACCATACGTAAGCACTGGAAGGATGCATTGATCAAACACTTTTCTTTTAAGACATAATGGCATATTGCTCTTGAAAATCATGCTGTTTCTTGCAAAAGCTCTCCAGGCAAGTTTTGTACGCCGATTAATTTCTTCATCAATGTGACCCTCACTTGATATCTGCTGCCCAAGATAAACTTACGTGGCTGTTATCTCCAGCTTTTCTCCATCAATCGATAAATCTTCATTTCTTGTAAAAGCATTGAACATCACTTTTGTCTTCTGAAAGTTCATTTTTAATCCCACTTCTTTACTCTTGTCAGCAAGTTCCTGGATCATACTCTGCAGCTCTGATGGGGTAGTTGCAAAAATGACTATGTCATCAGCAAAACGAAGGTGGGTTAGATAATCTTCATCCCTTTGTTTTCCCAGTTCAGTGATTGAAAGACATTTTCCAATGTGGCATTAAAGAGCTTCGGAGATATGGTGTCACCTTGCCTCACTCCTTTTCCAATTTTTATCTGTGTTGTATTTTCAAACAGCCGAATCTTTGCACTTGCATTTTCATAGATGTTAATAATAATATTAATGTACGCATCTTCAATACCGCAGGATTTCAGAGCCATTGTAACTGCTGATGGTTTCACCGAATCAAAGGCTTTTTCATAATCAACAAAAGCCATGCACAATGGAAGTTCATATTCCCTTGCTCTTTCAATTAGTTCTCTCAGTACGTGGATATGATCTATTGTGCTGTAGCCACTCCTGAATCCAGCTTGTTCTCTCAGTTGAGCCATGTCCAGTGTTACCTTCAAACGGTGTGAAAGAACTTTAATGAAGATTTTATAAACCACTGAGAGGAGGCTGATAAGTCTGTAGTTCCTGAGATCCTCAATGTCACCTTTTTTATGCAGCAAGATCATTGTAGCGTTGTTCCAAACCTCAGGAATCTTCCCTTCATTAAGGCATCGAGTGAAATTTTGGGCGAGTACTGTTTGGATTTCTTGTATGATGTCTACAGTAATTCCATCTTCTCCTGAAGCTTTCCCCCACTTCATGTTCTTGATTGCATGTGCAACTTCTGCTGGGAGGACTGGAAGAACTCTGGTACTGGTACCTTTCATGATGTCTGGAGTACATGTATCATCCCTTTCATATAATTTGGAGTAGAAATCTTCCATTCTTGTCAAAATTTCGCCTCTATTTCTTGTTACAGAACCATCTTCTTTTCTCAGTGCCATAATCTGTTTTCTTCCCTTACTGAGATGTTCCTATGCTATCTTTAGGCTTTGGTTGTTTTCAATTGCTTTCCTTACTAGTTCACAGTTGAATTTCCTTACGTCTTCAGTGATACTTTTTCGTACTGTCTTGCATAGCTCTATATATTCCACTTTGGAAGTCACATCTTCTTTAGCTGTCCTCATCTCTCTTCTTTTTTGCATCAACATTTTGGGTTTTCCTGATAATTTGTTCACATGCAACTTGTTCTTAGACCCAGCTAATTTTCTTGCTGTTTCTATAAGAGCTTTGGTTACTTTTCTGTTAACTTCAGAAATATCCACTTCTTCCAATGTTAGGCCTTCTAAAGCAGAGAATCTGTTCTTCAGTTCCAACTTGAAGGTATTATGGTGTTTTTTAAGGTTGGTTATGTCAATACATTTTGTTTGTCTTATGAGTTTGCCACGTTCGAGTTTAGTGTTGAGATGCATCTTACATCTCACCAATCTATGGTCACTACCTGTGTTGAACTTGTTTAGCACACTGCAGTCTTCTATGATAAATTTTCTGTTACACATAATAAAATCAATTTCACTTGTTGTCCCATTTGGATGTCCTCATGTCCATTTCCTGTGTGGTTTTTTCTTGAAAAAGGAGTTCAAGATGAAAAACCCTTCTGCCTCTGCAAACTCTACGAGTATTTCCACGCTGGTTTCTGTTGCTGTGACCGAATTTACCTACTGAAGTTTCATTCTGTTGCCGTTGCCCTATTTTTGCATTAAAATCTCCCCAAATTATCTTTAATTGCTGCTTACCTTTATTATTTAGATGACGAATTTTCTCATTAAATTCTTCAATTTCTTCTTCAGGATGACTTGTGGTGGGTGCATAAGTTTGAATTATCTGAGCATGGTATCTTCTCGAGAGTTGGATAATGAGTCGTGAAGCTCTGTCAGAGGAACTTTCAACTTCTACAACTTTATCCTTCAGTTTCTTGTTTATTATAAATCCAACACCACTAGTTCTGCCAGTATCTGTCTCTCGATAGTAGAAAAGATGTCCACTTTTCAGTTCAACGAGATCTTCTCCTTTTCTCCTTACCTCACTTAGCCCAACGATGTCCCACTTGATCCTTTGTAGTTCCTCTTCCAATTCAAGAAGCCTTGAATCAAAATATAGGGAGCGTCCATTATATGTAGCCAAGGTCAGCATCAGATGGCAACCTAGTCCGGTCCTCCAGGGATTCTTAGCACCCTCTGCCTTCATGTCGCACTGGCCGCTGCCTTGGCCAGGTACATTCCAGCTGCCGGAGACTGAGAGCCAAGATTTAAGTTGTGGAGTCATTTTGGAGGGGTTTGGCCATAACTCACCACGCTGGCCAAGCGGGTTGATGAGTGTGGGATAGCATTTCCTCTAATCCTGATGGTATAGTTATATTGCTATTGGCGGTCGTCAGAGCCCCTATAGTGGGAACAGGATGTACCATGAGAAGGCGGGGTTGACATTTGTCAAGGAAATGCTGTGATGTTACGCATCACCTGACCTTACATCCCATATATATATATAAAGTACAGTATACAGGAATTTTCCATTATGTCTGCAGCAATTTTCCATTATAATCTGTTATTCTCACTTATGACAGCAAAACGGCCATCGGAACGAGACCATCGTTTCAGCAGAGCAAAGCGTCACGTCGTCACCGCAGTGTTGTGTTAGGTCTGCTGCAACTTCTGTTCACAGCGTCATACTTACACATAAATATTATGGTAAAAATCTTTAAAATGCACTATAAAGATGACATTTGTTCACCATTTGCCATGAAATCACAGACTTTAAAATCTGTACGTCTCACTCTTTCGAAATCCAACATTTCCGATGAAACAATTTAGGACGCCAAACTACACATTTACCACATTATCTCTTTATCACAAAAAATAATAAGTTATATTATTGTTAAAGAAAATATATTTTTATTTTTAGCAAATTTATTTTTGCACACATTTTTCTGTTTTTTAGCACCTAAAAACCTGCTCCATATAATCTCTTTGACCTGTAAAAAGCTGTAGAGTTTCATTTAAAGTAGCACACTAAGCAGCCATATGCATAACACAAAATAACATTTCTTGCCTAGTGTCATGTGCCTTTACACTTTTTGATGTTTGAGCCAGAAGTTGTGACATAGTGCGGAGTTTACCTGTATATATGGTTGAAGGTTATGTCAGCTCTGTCCCCAACCTGTCGCAGAAGGCTCTGCTATGGGTGATAACTGTCACATACGATAAGCTCCTGGAATAAAAATATGGGTAAACTGAGTAAACGAAGTATAATTTCGTAAAATATGTTCCTTTTCTCGTGGCGAAATTCGTGGCATGCAGGCCACGAAAAGCTGTTTGATGTTTCTTCTGCATTTTCTTCATACGAAAGGACCTATACAGTGGCATACCTGAGAAATCAGCCCCCTCCCTCAATATCTTCAAAGCCCTTTTGTGAAAATAGATTAGATTTTAATTATTTAAAATTTTAAATTTCATATTATTAATGATTATTATTTTTTTTGAATGTTTTTAATTTCATATTGTTTTTTCAATTATTTAAAATTTTAATTTTCATATTCTTAATAGGTTTTATGAGCATTTTAATAATGCAAGTTCTTTGAAACCTACAGGTAATTTTCCTAAAACCAAAATTGTTGCACTTTATTTTGTGAAACACAAACGATTGCCGTGTAGTTAAAATTATTGCCCTAGTTTTATACAAATATAAAATATTACAAACACTTCCAAAGCATATCTTGCAAATTTTATTATTTCACAGAACCAGCCATCTATTTGAAATTCATCACGATCACACACACTCAACTGTCGTATGATGATTTCCAATTTGTAAGAAAACACAGAACATAAGTTAGCAAATAAGTAACAATTAAGAATTGAGGCATAAAAAAAAAAAGTAAAACTACTTAAATTATTTCATATATTTTTCTCCTTGTTATGGGAATAATTTCAATTCAAACGTTTAGCTCATAACATATCAATTATCCTCAACCAGTTAAGGATTTGCGCTCGCTTTTTACCACGTTATGTTCTGGACGTCGGAAGCAAAAATCTCTTGTATTTAGAAATGATACTATTGTAAAATATAATAAAAGACTGTACTTACAAAGTTTTGATGGTCCTCTGGTTGAGGATAATCGATTTACTTAAATTAATACTTTAACACTAATCGATATACTTTAATGCTTAACTGATTAAGGATAATCGATATACTTAAATTATTTCCTCTTGAATATAAAACCACACTTAACATAATTCCACAATGATTTGCACATAGTACAAAATTTTCTCTTGACTCTGTTATAAAAAAAATCTCCCAAGCCTCTGTTTCTTTGTCCGCACGAAGAACATGTTTTAGTTCATTACATTCTGAAGGATGCATAGTTATCTGCAAACAACTGTAATACTAACACCTTATCCTCATTGGTACAAAAATTTCGTTCATTGAACTGATATTTCTTTCATGTTGTCTTGCTGATATACATGTATATGGCTGCAAAAAGGGGCCTCAAGTCCTCTGGAAAAAAATGGATGCTTTCCCATCATCCAGTTTTTATAAACTTAAACCACAAACATTTTCTTAGATGTTTCTCTTATTTATTGGAAAAAAATGCCAAAAAGCGGTTTTCTTGAAATCAACCACCAGAAATTACTTGCTATTTTTTTTAACCACTTTAATATGAAAAGTTTTGTAAAATCTTTTTACTGAGGCACGAGGCCCTCGAAGCAGCAATGCCTCCCGCGATGCGGGGGTGATTATCGGTATGCCCCTGGACTTATATTTCTGTGTATAAAAAAAATCCATGTTACTGTAACATGAAAATTAGTTTTCCATAAAAACACCCACTTCACATGAAATATTTGTGGATTTAGTTTTTTTGCCCCGTGATGCAAACAATGTGAACTGATACACAGAATTACACAATGCACTGATATTTAGATACCTAGCCTGGAAAGATATGAAAAACAACAGCACAACTATAAAAGGAAAATTTCCTTATTACAGTACATATTTCGGTAAATGTATAGTTTAGTGTCCTAAATTATTTCATTAGAAATGTTGAACAATTTAGAAATATGTGAGACATACAAATTTTGAAGTATGTAATTTTATGGCAAATGGTTGAAAAAATTCCTCTGTGAATGCATTTTAAAGATTTTTACTGTAAAACTAACCTCCAAGTACGACGAAGTGAACACAACTGCGGCAGGCCTAACACAATGCTGCGGCAATCACACAAAGCTTGGCTCTGCTGAAATGAAGGTCTCGCTATGGCGGACATTTTGCTGGTAGAAGAGTATAAAAGAAATGGGGAACATTCTTGTGAGCAAAGCATTCCAATTTGTAGTGAGTGCTACGCTACATAAAGTAGTTCTTTGTTTCTGTCGCAATTTTTCAAAACGCATGGTGACAACTGCTTCTGTCTTACGCATTTCATTCCCCGATAAGAAATAGAAAATATGCAGATGCCTTCCTTTCTTCTACAAAAGCAGCAAAGCAGCGGCCACATTATCTTCAACGGAAGTTACATGACATCGGAAAATCACAGTTTTGCTTCTCCCCTTGTCAGCGTTTTTTTGCAATTTGTTCAAATTGGATTACAAAAAACGACAACAAAAAACTCGAAGATGTGAGTTCATATATTACGCATCAAAGAATCATATGCAAAAAAAAAAACCCCAGGAAATTATCAGACTGTGATGTTAAAAAATGAGACAGAAATGATTATATATTTTGTGGTCTATTCTTCCACAGATGGGAGTATGGCTCATTTCTCACAGCTAAAACAGCGAAAAGCTAGCACAGCTCCGCAAGCATCAAGCTACTGTTTTTGATGTGGCAGCGGATCTGTTGTTTGCATTCGAACGTAAACAGCATGTTTTTTTTGGAGACATTTAAAAAGTAGAAAAATGAAACAAGGTGTACATAAAGACAATCTAGATGATCGATTGATGGAATTCATATTCCAAAGGGAATGAAATGCCAGGAGCGCAGACGTCTTCGAAGAAATGCTTCAAATAATAAATCACAAATAGCAATGAGTGTCGATGCTTTTGTTTTAAAATTGTCTTTTTCTATATATTCGTAATGCAAATTAAAATACTACTTGTAAATACGAAAGTTAATTTTTTTTATCAGCGTCCAAACGTATATAGTTGTAAGTTCATTCTTTTTTTTTAGTTCTTTTTTCAGTATTTCAGTTATTGTTTTTTATGTAGTCCATGAAATATTTTCTTTGATGAAAACAACGTCAGTCATCTTGATGAAATAAAAAAAGTAAGCACAGAATGCCAAGATAACTACTATTCCACTTCCCATGATGTTTGCATTCAAATATAAACAACAGATCCATTTCCACATCAAAAACAGTAGATTGATGCTTCCGGAGCTGTCTTAGCTGCGAGAAAGGAGCTGTGTGCTCGTCTAAGGAAGAATAGCCATTTTCTGTAGTGTAGCACTACAAATTGGAAAGCTTTCTTCGCAAGAACATTTCCTGATGCACTTGTACTCTTTCGACAACAAAATGGCCGTCAGAATGGGACCACAGTCTCAGTGCAGCAAAGCTTGACGTCGTCGCAGCGCCGTCGTGTTAGACCTGCCGCAGCTTCTGTTCACAGCGTCGTACTTGCACATAAATATTAGGGTAAAAATCTTTAAAATGCACCATAATGATCAACTTTTTTTCACCATCTGCTATGAAAGAGTACAAGAGCAACGGGAAACTAATCTGTACATCTGACTTTTTCATTAAAATCTGTACATCTGACTTTTTCGAAATCATTCAACATTTCCGACGAAATAACTTAGGACGCTAAACTACACATATAATATTTCCAATAATGAAATGCAATACCTGACACTGAAGTTTCCCAGACATTTAAAAACAAAGTTTCATCTGTACAAATGGGCTTGCTATATCTGCAATTGGGCATAATTTTGTTTTTGTTATTTTTTAATCATATACTAGATGAAACCTCTCGGAATCGACCATTGGTTTTTTTTTTTTTTTAAGAATGAACTCATATGAAACAACAAATGTGAACTTTATTTGATTGACAAATTCATTCAACCACTTCAGTAAAGACAATAGTCCAGGTTCGTGATTTTCTTTTTCTTTTTTGGACTGAAAGTTTAACGACCACTGCGAGCAACTCAATGGGCTATAAGCAGTCGCCCGTCCTTAATTTAGGGCCACTGGTTTCAGGGAAGGGAGGGAGCCTGTGGCGTAACACAAACACAACATCCATGCCTCACCGTGCTTCGAATTTGGACCCATCACGAACGAATCATCATAAGCGAGCGCCTAGACCACTATACTACACTGCTGGACAATTGCTAAAGACGGATCATAAACGGCTATAGAGCACATAATAAAGTAAGTGTGGTTGGATGCCATGTGAAATAAAATAATGTCAGAATGCCAGGACATTACAAGAAAGACAATTTATTGTGCTCTGAAATCCAGAAGGCTTTGGAACGTGTTCAAGGGACAAACAGGCCATTTTGTGCAGAATACGTAAACGTGAAAAAAATGCAATTACCTGTCCGCAGGAGTTCCGGCGTAAGATGTCAATATGGGATATGGCCACCATGGAGGGCAATGCAAGATTCCACACGTCATGTCATGCTTTGCACAACATTATCAAGCAGCTGTTGGGGTAATTTATCCCATTCCTCTGTCAGTGCACGGATGAGGGTGTCCTTGTTTATTGGAGGGTATTGGCGACCAGCAAGACTCCTCTCCAAAGCATCCAACACATTTTCAATAGGATTCAGATCTGGAGAACGTACTGGCCATACAAGGCGTTGAATATCCTCGCTTTCAAGACACTCCTGGAAAGCGACTGTTCGATGACATGCTGCGTTGTTGTCCATGAAAATGAATCTATCACTGACAGCACCACGGAACATGCGAACATGAGGTAACAGAACATCATTAATGTATCGTTGGCCAGTCATAGTCCCAGTTGGAAGCACATAGAGGGACGTATGGCCATTGATCATGATGCCAGCCCATACCATGACACTACATGTCGGATATCGGTCCCTTTCCTGTATGTTTGCTGGACAATATGCAGTACCACTATCACGCCAGATCAGTTGTCGTCGACAATCAGACGATAGACTGTACCTACTTTCATCTGAGAAGAGGACAGCAGACCAGTCGTTATCAGTCCAATTGCGATGTTGATGGCACCATTGCAAACGGGCGGTACGGTGACGTCTGGACAATGGGATGCACACAACAGGACGGCGGGCGTATAGTCCTCCTTCATGCAAACGTCTGGCGACAGTTTTTCGGGAGATCCGCTTGCCAGTAGCAGCCATAAACTGATTTCCTACCTCACTAGCTGTGCTGCGTCAGTGTCTTTTTGTTGATAGCACTATGTACCGATCTTCTGCAGGTGTCGCACTGCGAACGCGACCTCCCCGTGACGTTTGCTACACTCTCCATTTGCTTGAAATGATTTCCAAAGCCTTGAAACAACACTGTGGCTGACGTCGAACTCCCTGGCAACATCTGTTATTTTTTGCCTTTCTTCAATCTTGCCAATAATACGGCCACGCGTAAAATCATCTAGGTGATGTCGGGAAGACATACTGAAAATTGCAAGTTCGTCAATTGATTCTTTCCCTTTCAACTTTGCGTTTGAACAACAACAGTCAATACGCGTCAAATCCTTTATATCTCTTATCAGCGCTATGACGTCCCGAACAAGTTCCGCAATCCAAAATTTGCATACGCACAACACGTCTTACTGTATCCCGCACTTATGCTAATTTCCACATTTTCCTGCCTTCCATTTTATGGTTGCTATCGTTGCTATTGTAATCCGTACTTAGCAATTGTCCGGCAGTGTATTTTTCAGTCATAAAATGTGAGGCGAAAGTCCACTCATCTCGATCATGTGCAAAAATTCAACTGGATGGCGCACTCTTTCACTCTCATCTTCAGTCACAACTGTGTTTGTAAATGTTGTTGGCCTGAGATTGGCGTTGCAAACACTCTTCACCCGTCGGAATTGATGTTTGTTTGTTTTTATTCTTGAAAAGAATAAACTCGTACGAAACAACAAATGCAAACTTTGATTGACAAATTCATTCAACCACTTCAGTAAAGACAATAGTCTAGATTCACGATTTTTTTTTTTTTTTTTTTTTTTTTGAACAAAGGTTTAACGACCACCGTGAGCAACTCAATGGGCTATAGGCATCGCACGTAATATTTTCACTAACAATGGTCAACGTAATGTTTATTTACATCTTTACATAATGGGAAACGTCTTACCTATGTGAATAAACTAGATCGAATGAATATTAAATTGTATATATACATCACACAATCCTATGGCATAATTAAATCAGGTCTTCGAGAGCGTTCGCTGTTCCGATGAGAACTTGGATAGGAATGCCTGCTAGCAATACTTTGCGCAACGGTTCGCTACGAAAAGATAAGACTTTGGACTATCTCAGTCCTTCCATGCTTCCTCTTTCAACAGCGCAGAGTCAACCGCAGGTGACCGAATGTCAACAGCACACTTCTCCCATAGACTTTACATGGGAACTTTGCTGCTCCACAATGCTTGAACCGTTACCCCAATCTCATTTTTCTCTTCAACTGGCACATCTACATGGTAAGACCTTTATTTTGATACCTCAACCATATCTTTACGTTCAGCCGTTCTCTCGAAGTAGGACCTACAGTAAAAAACCTTATAGAATTAATATATAGATGGTGCAGCGGCAGTTATTTATTTACATGAATGAGCATATGCTTTGAAAGACCCCTTTTTCGAGTAAACTGTTTAGAGCACACATCACATTGATGAGGCTTTTCACCTGTGTGAAGGAGCATATGCTTTGAAAGACTACTTTTCTGAGTAAACTGTTTTGAGCAAAAATCACACTGGTGAGGCTTTTCACCTGTGTGAAGACGCATATGCTGCAAAAGACTACTTTTGGAAGTAAATTGTTTAGAGCACACATTACACTCATGAGGCTTTTCACCTGTGTGAATGAGCATATGCTTCGAAAGAGTGCTTTTCTGAGTAAATTGTTTGGAGCACAAATCACATTGGTGGAACTTTGCACCAGCATGCATGAGCATATGCACTGAAAGATTACCTTTTTGAGTAAATTGTTTAGAGCACACTTCACACTGGTGAAACTTTTCACCTGTGTGAAGGAACATATGATTTGAAAGATGACTTTTCTGAGCAAATTGTTTGGAACACACATGACACTGGTGAGGCTTTTCACCTGTGTGAAGGAGCATATGCCGTGAAAGAACACCTTTCTGAACAAATTGTTTAGAGCACACATCACATTGGTGAGGCTTTTCGCCTGTGTGAAGGAGCATATGCTTTGAAAGATTACTTTTCCGAGTAAATTGTTTAGAACACAAATCACATTGGTGAGGCTTTTCACCTGTGTGAAGGAGCATATGCTTTGAAAGATCACATATCTGAGCAAATTGTTCAGAGCACAAATCACACTTGTGAAGCTTTTCATCTGTGTGAAGGTGCATATGCACTGAAAGATTACTTTTCCGAGTAAATTGTTTACTGCACAAATCACACTGGTGAAGCTTTTTACCTGTGTGAAGGCGCATGTGCACTAAAAGATTACTTTTCCGAGTACATTGCTTAGAGCAGACATCACATTTGTAAGGCCCAGTTTCAGCTGCGTGAAGGAGCAAATGTGTCAAAAGAGCACTTTTCTGTACAAATCGTTTGGAACATACATCACATTGGTGAAGCTCTAGACCTGCGTGAAGGCACACATGGGTCAAAAGGCCTGATTTCTTGGTGAAATTCTTAAAACATATATCACACTTGTAATGAGTATCTTCTATATGATGCAGCATATGTTTTGAAAGATGAGCCTTTTCTGTGAAGTGTTTGGAACATTTGATACACTGGTAATATTTCTCACCTGAGTGAAGTTGCTTATGACTTGAGATGTCACATTCTTCACTAAACTGCTTGGAACATACATCAGAATCAATATGCCCTTCCCCATCATGGACCTTTACATGCTTTAAGAGACTACTTTTCTGTGGGAATTTCTTGTGGCACACACCACACTGGAAACATTTTTCACTTCTGTGCAGTTGCACATGCCTTACAAGGTTGTATTCTGCTTTGAAATTCTGGAAGCATATTTCACATTCCCAGAAATCTTTCTTTGTATCTGCAACAACATGTGTTGGAATCTCAGCTTCATTTTTCGCTTGCTTCATAATCAATCCTGGCTTGACTTCCTCTAAAGGATGATTTTGTGCTGCTTGCATGCTGATAAAGCTACACTAACTTATGCATCTGTCATTTAAGCTGTGTTGTCTGCATTTATATATAAATAAAAAAAAAAGAAAAAAAAATTCTTGCGTCTCAAGGAATATAACGAATTCTTTAAATTTAATAGCAGGATAAATTTTAAAAGTCAAAGTCGGCCTCAGGGTTTTAGTTGTGGATTTGTTTTCTGCAGAATTATAAACATTTTTATTACTTTACAGGTTTGACGAAATTTGTTTGCCAAATACAGTAAAAAAGAACATTTCTGCGAATAAGTTCAAAAAGAGAGGTAATTTCCATAATCAAGTGTTCCAGAGATCATTTTTCAGAATAAAGCAAGTAAATGTTAGTAATCTCAATTTTTATATTTGTAAAACGCACAATTTTTTTTTTTTTTTTGTTCGCTGTATAAATTGTGTTTAGTAAGCTTTTTGTTTAATGAAATTGTTACTTACGTATGTTACTTGTTAAGATTTGGTAGTTTGCCCCAAAGGAGAATAATCCATGTTAGGCTTACGTGACATTCTTCATATGTAATCCCTATTCTATAACGTTATGATTATAAGAACAGAATTTTCTCATGGTGAACCAGCAGTACTGATCTGTATACAGAAAATGACAAGTGTTTTTTTGTTGTTTTTTTTAATTTCTCCAACAATGAATTTGCGTTTAATTGCACTGAACAAATTTGCAAAAATTTCATTCCACGCAATCGCACTGATGCCAACAAGTCAACAACTCCAATTAAAAAGTCCCAAGTATTTTACAGAAATTTCCTTTTCTAGTATGAAATTTCCCCACACCTAACAGTTAATGTGCGAGTTTTGCTCATGGAGGTGATTTTGCGTGGGTACCATACAGGTAATCAGATGACTGTCAGAATAATATAATACAACTAGGCTTTTTTAAACAACTTCAATATTGAATAGGCATCCAGTTATACGTATAAGCGATAGTGTTTCAAAAATGTGTTGGAACCTACGTAAACAACTGCCTTCGGCTTCATAAATAATTTTGCTATAAATTCAAAAACACTGAAAATTGATGAAACCGCTAAAACAACAATACCAGAACCAGGATTTACCAACAATAAGTTGGAGCGATATATCAGTTTCAAACTGGAAGGTATGATATGAATGTATAAAACAAACGGACGTTGTTGTTGTGTTTTGTTTTTGTTTTATTGGAGGTTTAATGACCACCGTGCGCAACTCAGTGGGCTATAAGCAGTGGCCCGTCCCGAATTTAGGGTCACTGACTCAAGCAAAGGAAGAGAGCCAACACCGTCAGACATACACAACATCCATGCCTCAACGGGATTCGAACCCGGACCCATCTCGAACGAATGATCAGAGCGCAGTGGTCTAAGCGATGGCTTCTGATCATTCTTCCGAGCTAGGTCCCGGTTCGAATCCCGGTGAGGCATGGATGTTGTGTTTGTCTTAAGGCACTGACTCTCTCCCTTTCCTGTAACCAGTGACCATAAGTTAGGGACGGGCGACTGCTTATAACCCATTTATAAAGCTGTGATTGGTCGATGATACTCTGAAACTTTGCCCCATTTCTTTTTCCATAATTCGAATTCTCCTTTCACGATAGATTCATCGTTGCACAAATCAAATGAATACAGTTTTACAGCGTCAGATATGTCGTCAAAAGAAGCTTGAATGCAGAAAAATGGCAAAAGTTACTGCAGTTTCGCTGCAGTAGCCATACTACCTTTGAACCTCTCTTCCAGCTCCTATATCAGTTGGTCCAGGTATTTAATGAAGAAGGATCATCTATAATAATTTTCTTCAGTTTTCGCAGGATAATTCTCTGTTTCTTTGTCTCCTAGCCAACCTTGGTATTTTGATTTCAAAACCGTGCTCCTTACCCAAATTTAAAACTTTCTCAAATACCGAAGAAAATTCTTCTTTGGCATTTTCGCGAATGTCTACAAAACATTCTTTCGTATCCTTCACTACTTTTACAGCCTGAATGAACTTTAAATTTTGTAATTGTACCAGCTTAGAAACGGGGAGCAGCAAGGAGCTAACGCGATGCATACACAAAAGAACAATAACAAATTGACCGTTGCAAACTGAATAAAGTAGAGATGTTTTTTTAATGTTATCGGCCTTTTCTTCAGCTGACATCTTTTCAAGCGCCAAGAGAACAGCTGGGAATAGTTCAAGAAATCCAGATACAGTTTTATGTCTTTGTACCAGGGGCGGCTGCTGCTATGGGGCTGCATCCCCGCACCCCCACCTCCACCCCTACCCAAAGCAGTTTGTTTTTCATGCCGTACATAGAGAGAGACGTTTCCTGAACTCAACTGGAAGTTTTTCCTGCATAACACCACTGGGAGCGGAGGAACGTTGGCGGACTGCGCTGCTTTCAGCCCTGACGGGTATTGAAACCAACTCATGTGGGAAACTCTGCCTATTCCCACATCAGTTCGTTTCCTTTGAATAAAACTTCCCTGGGGACTGCATTGATGGCAGCTCTCACTAGCGGGGTTGCTCACGAATGCAGTCTCTCGTTGGGTGGGAATGCATCGCAGGGCCTGTGTGCTTTGTTGATTAACACGGCTCTTGTACTTCCGAATAAGAAATAAAATAGGGAAATGAACTAAAAATAATGACAATAATGACGAATGTTGAAATAAAGTATTAAATAAAGTATGACTGAATGTATTACTCAACCTGGTTTTTTTTTCCTTCCAATTTTTGGTTTGTTCCTGCTTTTATTCAACGTAATAATTCTAACAACAATGTTACTTCAATCGAACTGTAGAATATTTGTGTTTGCTAATAACAAATACTCAGTTGCCGGGACTTTTCCAAAACAGTTTTACGTATATTTTCTCTTCTGGTCAAAATAGGCGTGTGAACACATTGCGAATAAGAATATACTTCTGTATTGGATAAACGAGAGAGAGAGAGAGAGAGAGAGAGAGAGAGAGAGAGAGAGAGAGAGAGAGAGAGAGAGAGAGACTAATTTCTGCAGCGAAATACTTGCACAAAATTGATTTCTTCACTTACCAAGCACAGCGAAACTTTCGCTTTTAAACTCACGTAAATATTTATTCACCGAACATCATTAAAGTCACTCCACTGGGTACATTTTATTTTTCTGTTGCATCCCCCCTCCCTCCCAAAAATAAGCTGCGCATTTCAATTGAGGTAGTGCATTATACTTAATTACTTTGAAAAGAACATTTAATCAGATATCATTGTTTAGAAAATTTACGAAGTTGGTAAATTTTGGAAAACAAATTTTTCTACACTAAATTATTATCATGGCTTCAAAATTAAAACTGAACTGAACATGTTTCCAATCCGTTTTTTTTTTAAAGAGAATGCCGGTGTGTGAGTATCGCAATAACAACTCATCGCGAAATTCTGGCAGACCCTTCAAAATTCCACAAAATGTTTTTCATCGCCGTCCAAGTTGCAGTGGTCGGTATCAAGTCGAAGTTTCAAAGGGAGTGTATCAGAAGAAAAAATATTTATTGTCATATTTCTAGGGGTCACAATGAGACACTTGAGAACGCGTAACGCGTAACGCGTTCATGACCATGAGTGCATGTCTCCGCTGTCACTGGCACACGCATTAATTTTTTTTGCATTTTTTGTCCTCATATACTTGTATATACACTGACGGGGAAAAAAATCCCAACACCACGAAAAAATAGTTGTACAGGAATGAAATGGCGGCAATACATTTGTATAGGTAACATATTTAATCGATTAAGTTTTCAAAATCACAGCTTATTGTAAGCGCGAGAAGAGCCATTTTAAATGTGAAGAGCTGGTACATTAATAACCGGTGTAACCGCCAGAATGTTGAATGCAAGCACGCAAACGTTCATGCATTGTGTCGTACAGGTGCTGGATGTCAGTTTGTGGGATGGAGTTCCATGCCTGTTGCACTTGGTCGGTCAATACAGGGACGGTTAATGCTGGTTGAGGGTGACGCTGGAGTTGTCGTCCAATGATGTCCCATACGTACTCGATTGGTGAAAGATCTGGTGATCTAGCTGGCCACGGCAACATGTCGACACTCTGTAGAGCATGTTGGGTTACAACAGCGGTATGCGGGCGAGCGTTATCCTGTTGGAAAACACCCCCTGGAATGCTGTTCATGAATAGCAGCACAACAGGTTGAATCACCAGACCGACGTACAACTGTGCCGTCAGGGTGCGTGGGATAACCACGAGAGTGCTCCTGATGTCATAGGAAATTGCTCCCCAGACCATAACTCCAGGTGTAGGTCCAGTGTGTCTCTGCCGCAGACAGATTGGTTGCAGGCGCTCACCTGGCCTCCTTCTAACCAACACACGGCCATCACTGGCACCCAGGCATAACCGGCTTTCATCAGAAAACACAACAGATCTCCACTCCGTCCTCCAATGAGCTCTAGCTTGACACCACTGACGCCGCAAGCGGCAGTGGTTTGGAGTAAGTGGAATGCACGCTACAGGGCGTCTGGTTCGGAGCTGTCCTTCAAGTAACCGATTTGTAACAGTTCGTTGTGTCCCTGTGGTGGCAACTGCACCTCGAATTGCTTCCGCAGACGTGGTACGAGGCGCCACGACCATACGCCGTACACGGCGGTCTTCCCTCTCAGTAGTGCCACGTCTTCTTGACGCAGTACCTTCCTTGACCACCGCTGCCAACAATCATGCACAGTGGCTACATTCCTGCCAAGTCGTTCTGCAATATTGCGGAACGAAAGTCCACCTTCTCGTAGCCCTATTACACGACCTCGTTCAAACTCCGTGAGCTGTTGATAATAGCTTCTTCGTCTTCTTAAAGGCATTCTTGACTAACATCAACACCCTACGTCGAATCTCAACGATAACTAACGCTCACGGACGTTACAGCGCGTATTTACAGCAAACCTGCTTTGCATGCTCCGAGGGGCGCTACTAGCGCCACACGTATGCGCCGAGCACGAAATTTGCATAGACGTCATCTTACAGATGTACTCTCACCGCCTACCAACTGTCGTTTATCTGACACAACCCCTTCTTGGTGTTGGGATTTTTTTTCCGTCAGTGTATGTATATACGTATATGCATGTATATAAAATTTGCAACCACTATCAATCCACTGCTGGATCTGTTTCTTCTTCCACAAAAGTTCACTTTGAGCCAGTTTCTTTCATGCTTTCGAATTTCATGTACCCATCTCCCTCTTGTCATCTTCTGGGTATTGTTTTTTCCCTTGCTATCCAGTTCAATATTTCAACTCTCCGTCAGTGGCTTTTTCTTCTAGCAATATGTCCATCTCATTGCAATTTCAGGAATTCTGATCATAATGTCTTCCACTCTTGTCATTTTCCCGATCCACGAGTTCCTATCTGTATCTTTCCTGGTAACATCAAACATGCATCTCTACATGCTGTTTCAGTTGGCTGCAACGTCTTTATGTCTATTTTAGTTGAGGTCCATGTCTGTGCTCCATGCGTAATAACTGGAATGATGCACTGATTAATCAGTTTCTTTTTAAGAAATAATGCATCCGACGAAGTTTTATATGTCGATTTTTTTCTTCATGAATGTGGCAATGTGACCATCGCTTAATATCTGTTGCCAAATTTAGGTATCGGTACCTCTACATTTCCCCTATCAATCGCTAAATACACAATCTAAATGTATATTTCTTGTAAAAAAAGCACTTTCGATCAATATATATATATATATATATATATATATTATTATTATTATTATTAAACGGACAGCATCAGCACAGGCTCAGTAACTTGGCTTTTTTGAAGT